>JALBWW010000012.1:7500-5007500 GCA_023212625.1 Styphnolobium japonicum
AATAATAATAAATAGGACAATGATAAAGCAAGTATAACACAAGTGAGATTAGGGTAAATTCAAAGATTTGCCACAAAAACGAGCGTCCGGATCTAAAATTACATTAAATGAGGTTAGACAGAAGGAGAGCGTGCATGTCTCCTCCCTTCTTTAATTTCTTTCTTGTTTTTTGGCAGATGTCGCTCGAACTGAATCCTTGATCATTTACAATTTCATGAAACTTAATGGAAAGATAAATCTTGAGTACCTGAGTGGCATTTTCGGGCTTGGTTGAATAATTATAATAAAAACCTTTTTTGTAGCCGACATAATATTAACCTAAGACGAACAACAACCCTTCTTTGATTCCACATCGGATTCTCGGTCCTCTTCCCCTTGTAGAACAACAGTCTTTCCGTTCCCAACCCAAGCAGCATCCTGTTTCTTGAGCTCTTGAGATATCATAACCTTCCGGCTTAAGATGTTGTAGATCTCCTTGACAACTGTCTGGAAAGCGGCGGCTACATTTGATGAATCAAGAGCTGATGTCTCCATGAAGAACAAACCCTGTGCCTCAGCTAAGGCCTTGCCTTCAGCAGTAGACACCTCCCTCGCATCCTTAAGATCTGACTTGTTCCCAACAAGTATTGTGACAACGTTCATGTCAGAGTGAGCTGTTAAATAATACACCAGCCCACTTAATCCTCATTTCAACACATTAAAAACCAAAATATGTAAGTAAATGTTTTTGAAGCAAGCAAAATAAGAAACAAGTGGCTCATCAATTGGCTTATGACTGAAAACTGGAGTCACCTATCAATAATTAATATTAAACGCAGTTTATTATGAGATGTATACTTATACATATTTATATGTTGGAATTATACAGTTTAGGTAGGGTTTGAGGATAAGAGAGATGAGTCTAACGATATTGTATGAGATTGATATTAGATGTGAAGGTGATACAATACACTAAACCAATGCTCCTATTTATACTATTAATTAGGTCAAATACTAGTGTACTAGTACAAGCCCAAACTCACTAATTCAATAAGACTAATAACCTTAATATGAATATTCTATCACTCTCCCTCAAGCTAAAGTTTAAACCCACAAACAGAAAACTAAAAAACACCAACATCTAAAACAACTCAACCCATCTCAACCAAAGAACTTAGACAACTAGTACTTCCCATGAATAACAAGACTTTTCCTTGGCAGATAGCTCCTAGAAGTCTTCGGCCTTTCTCCTCAGTGGCCCCCTCGACCTCCAAACTGGTCTCCAAAACACCAGGTCAGTCTCCTACCACACAGTAATACAAACAAGGCCCTTTACTAGTGTCCAAAGTCTACAATCCACAAACCCGAAAACATTACCATAGTTCGCTGGAATCATAGTTGGCAATCACAAACCACACCAGAATCACCACCAGCAGACACATACAGCACTTCCACTGGACGTCACAAACTCCGTCGGCCACCCCACCAGCCAACACAAACAGAAGCAGGACACCACTCAAAATAGATCACATACAAAGCCAGTAGCTCCACCAAAACAACAGAACTGAAGAAAACAAGACCAAACAAGAGTAGACAGACTTTGACTTACTTTTCTACACAAGACCAGTATCCACCTACTAAATTCTGATCTGACCAGAAACTTAATCAAGTTGCAGGCCAAGGAATGCGCTAATTCCATGTTTGCACGAAACCACCACACAAAAACTCACCGACCAGAAAATCACAAAGATTCATAAGAGAAATGCAATGTCTTAATAGGTAGAGATGACAAAGAGAAAACAGCAAAAGCCCAAGGTAGAAACGCATGACATCAACCAGAAGCTCAGATCATCACTCCCATACCAGAAGCTGCTGCTCTAATTGCACAAAACCGAGCCACTAAGTGGAACCATTCAAACTCCACACTACCCTCTAATGTGCAACTTGAAGAACCCAAATCCCAAACAGATCACAGAGAAGAAAAGAGGGAAGAATAGCCTAAGAAAAGGTTAGGCTCGCCGGAAACACCATCAAAAAGTGCTGGAGACGCACCCAGAAAACTTAGAACACACCAAAACCAGGAAAACCAAAGCTTCAACAGTGACCTTCAGAACAGAACTTGCAGCAGCCTTTCTTTGTCCAAGTTGCAGCTCTCTGGCCTCAAATAAACCCACCAATCAATCCAAACGCAACACGAAGGAGAAGAAAGGAAGGCAAACCAGAATCAGGATCTCCCCTAATCGAAGTAGCATCCAACCCAGCCAAGAGAGACTGAAATACTAAAGCAGAAAAGCAAGAAATAAACCCGAAAACAGGGCTCGCCGGAGTTATCGCCAGAGCTCTAATCATTGGCTGCCGGCAAGCACTCCTACCATTCTTCCAATCCTGGTCGCACCTCAGAGTGGCACCGCCAGCCACTGGCATCCATCCCGATCGCAACCCAGCCGTCACTGCCAACCACCGCAGTTACTTGCCGGCCCTCCATCCCGCACCAGTCGGCCATAACCAGCCTGAAGTCACTGGCAACCTCCCTGGGATGCCTGGAAAAACAGAACCGCAGCGGGCAGCCTGTAGTTGGCTGCCCAAAGTATTGGAAAGTGACCCCAGGCAAAGTAGTCAATCGCGCGCTATAGCAGTGGAGCGTGGCGTCGCGCCACCCACCCGCGATTGAGCTCCTGTAGCAGAGCGTTTTGTTGTCACGACGATCGCGGCCCAGAATCACAGGTGTTTCGCGGCGATCACGGCTACTATTGCAAAACCGACTCCCCCCACGCCGTTTCATGTGTTTTTGTTGAGCTTTTTAGGGACAAGTGAGGAAGAATAGGGTTATTTTGCAAAACTGGAGCTGGGTACCCTGTTTTGAGCGTGAAGAACATTCCTCAAAACCTTCCTCCACCATTTCCGACAAGGCCCACCATTTCCAGCGAGGCCTGAACCAACTTCGCCTCAGCCTTTGTTTCGCACCCATGACTGTCCCACCTGTTTTGCAGTATCCCACCTCTCTAGCACACTCAACCAGCTCTGTTTCACATGCAGCTTCTTCCTCTTTTGCACAGCCTTTGTTTTCTTGTTATTTCATACTATTTCCCACAGCTTGCCCAGCACCCAGCTTCTTCCTATTTTGCCCAGCTTCTGTTTCGCACAGCATCTGCGATAAGTGATGTCGAATTATCGTGAACATTTTTTTTTTCAATCTTTCAAAGAAGTTTTAAGACATCACTGTCCTTTTATTTTTTGGTGATAACAGTTTTCTTTTATTTGGTTATACTTGTTAGTTGTTAGACTTAGTTATTTGTACTTTAATTTTTTTTATAATACTTTGGCCAAGATGATTGATAAGTGCCTATTGAATTTTGAGTATCTACACTTTGTTTATTATTCATTTGCCTATGGTATAAAGTTTTAAAATTTAAGATTATTCATTTTCCCTTCACAGCTCTCTGCTCCTCCTTCTCTTTCAGCCCTTTTCTTTTTCTTTTTTTAAATCTTATGCTCCTTGATGACTTTTGTGGTTATTGACTTGTTAATTATGCCTTATGTTCGTCGTGATTGTGTGACTATAGAGTCTAGAATTATGAATTTTGATTATTAATGATGAATATGTGTTTAATTTTGACTAATTTTATATTTTGAAGTTTTTATACATGTATAGTATAATTACATTTTTTTTTCCTTTTTTTTCGGTGTAGTGGCCATCCTGCTATAGTGCTTTTGGGGTCGGCCGCTACGCGCCGCTATCCGGGATTGACTACTATGACCCCAGGTCACAGAGAAGCCCACACTCCATCAACCACGTGCAAGAAGCAACCTACCATGGTTGCATCAGAAGAGGAAGAGAAAACCTTGAACAACGATTATGAGAACCAATTCTGACGTTGAAACAAATCAAAAATAGAGGAAAGAATATATAAATGAGTTCTATGGAACTTAATACAGCAGAAAGGAGAGACCCTCCTTAAGGTGGATGGCACTGCTCTGATACCATGTTGGAATTTGAGAGTTTAGGTAGGGTTTGAGGAAAAGAGAAAAATGAGGCTAACGACATTGTATGAGATTGATATTAGATGTGATGGCGATATAATACACTAACCTAATGCTCCTATTTATACTAATAATTAGGTTAATAAGACTAATAACCTTAATATATTCTAACACTTTAAAACAACAAGGCCTTCCTGACATAAAAATGCAAAAGTCCAAAAACAGAAACAAGAAATACTCAAATTATTGATTCTTGGCAAAGTAACTAAGTACCTAACAATGACTAAATGCAATTTAGACTTTACCATCCACATGATACATCTAGTAAGATAATGTATGTATCATGAACTTATGAAACAATATAGGGCAATATAATGTACCAAATGGCCACTAAATTTCTGTTTGCATAGATGTTTGCCTATATTGTACCAATACAAAATTGATTGACAATTTTAACTATTTCTTAAATCAGAAACCTCAGAAAATAAGCATGAGAAAAACTTCAAGAGGATAAAGAAGGGTTCAAACATAAGTCATAATTGTAATTCTTACTGTGAAGTTCATTAAGCCATCTGCCAATGCTATCAAATGTCTGGCGCCTGCTAATGTCATACACCAGAAGTGCTCCAACTGCACCCCTATAATATGCAGATGTAACAGCTCTGAACCTCTCCTGCCCAGCAGTGTCCCAAATCTGTGCTTTAATTTCCTTTCCATTAATATCCATCTTCTGCGTTTGGAACTCTACTCCTATAGTTGATTTTGAATTAGGATAAAACTCATCCCTGGCAAATCTTGCAAGCAAATTTGATTTCCCAACAGCTGAGTCGCCAATTAAAACAATCTTGAAAAGGTAATCCTCAGTCTTCTCTTCTTCATTATAAAAAGCCATCTGTCAGTCCTAAGGATTGCCAGTTTGTAGAAGCAACCAACTTTCCAAGACTAGAATGTCACCTAAGATGAGAAAACGGATCAGAAAACACAAGAACAACAGCTAAGAAAGAAATCTAGAAGAAATAGTTAAATGACTAGAGACAACAGATAGTTAAATGACTAATAATTATTTCTTAACATTGCAGCTTCATGCCACAAGGAGAAACAAGCTTGCACAGTCAAAATTAAATGATTTGGTTTTTATCAAGTATAACAGGGCTTTGTGGAGAAGATATGATATTTATAACTCTGTTGTGTTGACCCAATGTCATTGAAGGAGATTGATGATATCAATGAATGGTTGATTGGAAAGTTGGATTAAGAACATGGTGTAGAAGATGATTTTGTATTTGAAGATAATGATTTGATTTCGGAAGATGTAGCTAGAGCTACAGGAGTTGAGGAGCCTACTTGTTCTGTTAGGACTAAGAAATCATCCACTTCAACTCCAACACCGAGAATGACTAAGTTTAAGAAATAGGCAATAGCATCCTCCTTTCAAGCCCCTCCAGTTGTTGATCAACTTGAACTTGATGCTTTTAATGAAGTAGAGGTGTAGGCAGAATCAGAAACTAAAGAGGAAGACCTTGAGGGATTGAAAGAGGATGTCATTTCAACCTATTTAGATGAGACTAAGTGCCTTAGACTCCTTGCCCCTAATTCCTAAATTCTTTCAACTTCAAAAATTTTATGGTTTAAGTGTTTGATCTTTGATGTGTTTTATGCTTTATACAGATTTTGCATGATTGTTGGAGTTAATGATATGAGACTACATGTTATGTTTTAAGTATGAACAAAGTTTTCATATATTTGTTGTTTTATTTTTATATTATTGTTATTTTGAGTAATATTAAATATATCTTATGCCACACTTCAATGTTTCGCTGTGCATCGTAATGCACACTGCACAACAGTGCCATAAGCCCTCATCGCAACAGTGCGCCACACGGCATAAATAACTGTTCTAATATTTTATATTTCTCAACAAGATCCCAAAAATAAGCCAATCTAGAATTGCCACCCAAAGGAATGCCCAAGTTGGACCAACTCAATATCTGACATAGCCAAGGTAGCATGAGGAAGAAGGGGCTGGTGATCCATATTAATACTAGCCAAGCCATTCTTCACCAAATTAAACTGAAATAACCTCAAAACCCGCAACAAAGACAACACATTCTTGAAACTCTGCGTATCATCAGATAAGAATGAAATAATTTCACCATAAAAACATAAATAGAACAAACAAAATCCGCAGAACCGACAGCCTCTCAACCTCCCCCGAGAACATGCGACTCTGCATCAACTACAATGGGAAAAGGAAAAAGAGATAAAGGATTAAACTTTTTGCAATTACCCCTCTGGCTGCAAAAGAAAGGATATAGGTTCTCCATTCACAACTAATGAAAAATTAGCACAAGAAAGACAACCGTTGATCCAGTTCCTCTAGCTACTGCCTACTGCCAAAACCCGTCCCTTCCATAACCCATCCTTCTTGCCCCCGATGTCAAACAATGTTGTAACTAATAAGGCCAGCATCTAAAATCTGACAACCTCCAATAAAAGCACTCTGAAAGTCAGAAATAGTATCTCCTAAAATATCACTCAGCCTAAGAGATAAGACCTTCGTGAGAATTTTATAAACAGTAGACACAAAACTTATAGGTCTATACTCCTTAACTTTCATAGAGACTAGAGAGATCTGCTTTTGGGACCAGAGTATCAAAGGGAGTATTCAAGCTATGCCATTAGGATTAAATTCAGAAAAAATCAGCACAAGATCACCTATAATATAAGGCTATAACAACATTCCAACAATATCAAAAGAAAGCCATAATAAAACCATCATGCCCAGGAGTGTTTTCCACTTTACCCTATCCATGCTTCAAACCACCTGCCTCACCTCACCTCCTCCTTGAAAGGAAGATTTGGATAATTTTGAACACTAGAAACTTCTAAATTCTTTGTCTTTCTTCTTTTTCATTAGAGGAGAGGAAGAATGAAGTACTTCACTACTTCTTGATCCTATTTTTCAATATCTTCTATATTCTCCAAATAGAATCCATCCTCATATTGCTAATTCACAGTGGATACCAGAGGTTTCCCTTGAAGGTAATGACTTTTTTCCCATGCATGTAAGCAAAAACAACAACATCCCATTAGATGGGGTCGGCTACATGGATCAAACAAAGCCATTAGGCTCTATCAAAAACCAAATGTTCAAAAAATCCATTTAGAGCAAGGTCTTTTTAATGGTTTCTCCTAAAGTCTTCTTCAGTCTTTCTCTACCTCTTTTAAGTGGACTAACATCCCAGTCCTGCTACACCTCAACTTTAGATACCACATGCATAATGCTTCATATGCACTAGACTCCTACCATCTCAAGCCTTGCGCACATGCAAGACCCACACCTTGGGCCTAGCACGCCCCATAGATACACACCTTAGATGATCAATATTAGGGGCTATCTACATACCTATGGAATCCCATCTCACCTTTCAGGATTCTCTCCAAATGGCTCAATGGCTTAGATAATATCCATCATCTTGCAACACCAACACCTCTTGGAAGATACGTGAATCTTTGAGGCAGGTTTGAACCCTTCCCTCTCAAAAAGCATAGCCACCACTTGAGACAAAAGTCAACAGAGGTTGCTTCTGAAAGATGTTTATTCCCCAAGAGAAATATAGTGAAGGCCTTATTTGCCACAGTAAGGTCCCAAGTGCAAGAGAGGACTTAATAACCTTTGGGAAGTGATCAACATCCTTCCCCTCTCCACTGGGAAACAATTAAAGAAGGCGGATTTGTAGGATTTGGGTTAAAGTCATCGCCTAAGGAGTAGAAATGTCACAACTCTTGGAGATTGAGCAAGTCCGACAAAGATATTGGATAGAAAATTTGCCTTTGATAGCCTAGGTTTAGCCATCTCTAACCTAACCCATATTATGTAGAACCAGAGAAGGATAAGGAAGCGAGAGAAAAAGGAGAGAAGAAACTGATAATTTTACTCCCCATGCATAAAACACATTCTATTTGTCTCAAACTCCTTGAAACCGGGACTCGGACTTCATCCTAGCTTAAACGAAAAGGAAACCACAGAAGATCAAGGGTAGAAATAGACCCCTCAATCATAAATAAATAGAAGCAGGGATTGTATCTACGACATGAATCAAAGCACAGAAATTAAGTTCGCAAATCATCTGATCCAAGTAACCGTTCAAGCAGTGACCCATGTCATTAGGACCTCAGAAAACCATAAATTCCCAAAAAAAATAAATGATCAAAAGAGGGTGTATTTTGGAATCTTAGGATGAATTAAAATGACGACAAAGAGAATGGATATACCTGAGAAATTGATGTTCGAACGTTAATCGATGAGAAACTCCCACTGAACAAAGCCTTGCCGCTGCAAAACCAAACCCAAGTTGCCCCAATTCGGCCACCCTCACAAATCCTTGAGCTCTCCGCTGTCAATACCCAAAATCATCTCAATCAGGACTTCCAGGCGCTTGTTTGGGTAAATGGGTGAGTGGTTGATAGCGGAATTTGTGGAGGTTGAGAATTGGGTACGGCGATTCTAGGTGGCCGAATAGAGGGGGTGAACCCAGTTCTTCAGCTTTTGGAATCTGGTTAAAGAAGCAAACGACAATCACCCATGGCGTCGTATGCAGATACGAAGAGGAAGAACAGACGGTCGGAGAGGGGTCGTAACAGTAAGGGATATTAGTAGTAATTTGAAAAAAAAAATTATTAAAGACGTTTTTGTTAAAAAAATTACCTTTCAAATTTTTTGAAAATTTTTAATTAGGTTGTTATATTTTAAAATTTTATAATTGAGTTTAAATAGTTTAAAAAAATTTAATTAATCTTTATCATTAGAAACTTATAATGTTATTTTAATGATAGGTTAGATTTAGAAACTCTATCAAAAGACTTTTAAAATTATAAGGACTTAATTACAAAAAAAAAATTATTCTTGTAATTTCAAAAATAATTAGTTGAATCTCTAAATTCAACATGTCATTATAAATTTACAGCAGTGCTATACAATTTTTTGGTCCATGTAGTTTTAAAAAAATTTCATTAAATTTTTGAATTCAACATATCATTATAAATTTATAATGATGGTCTAATATCACACACCCAATTAAAAAATGAAACTATAAGAATCTAATTATAAATTTTTAAAATATAAGAACCCTCAAATAATAATGGAACTTATAGATTAATTTAACTAAAAATTTAAAATAATTCTTTTATCAACCAATACCTACTTATTAGGAATTGCTATGGCACCCATGTAAAATCATGGGTATCAAAACTCGTGCTGACGTAGACACATAGTATAGTATATTATTGAAATCTCTTCCAAATTTCTATGATCATAGAGTCATCGGAATATGACCTTAGAACTTATTTCTTGAAACATCAATCCATCTCAAAGGATCATTTTTCCCAAGATTTTTTAACAACTTCCCAATGAGTCTGTTGGCAAACAATCTAAGTTCATAGAGATTTGGCCAGTTGGCAATGCTCACCAACAACTCACCCTCGAACCAATTCTTGTAAAGGTTGAGGCTCTGGTTTTTGGTGGAATTTAATTTAGGAATGCCCACTGCCACAGTCACTGAGCTATCAGAAATATTGTAGGGATGCCGTAATTTGGGTTTTATCTTATAATGATGATTTCCATGTTGTTATCAATGATTATTCCCCTTATCATGTTGCTTCCTCAGGAAATTTGAACCAGATATTGTTTTTACCCTTTCCGCCTTTATTTACAAGTTGAAAACAAAATTACAGATACCCACCCACCCAAAATGGCAAACCCTTGTTTAGTTGAGTTGCTTTTGGTTTATCTTAGACAAAGTTTAGATTTTTAGACATTTCCCTTCCTTCATTGGTCATTCATTTTGTTTGCAATCATTTGATGCTGATTTAATCATCTTAAAACCAGTTTTCTGACTATCTTTTTCTATTTTTTCTTCAGTAAAGTAAAGAAGGATCAACCCTTCTTTGTGTGTGTTTCATCTTCTTCTCCAATCCTCCACCCTCTCAAAAAAGGCATGTGTCTGTGTAATCTAAATAAGTAGTATTCATATACCCATGAATATGGAGGTAAAGCTCTGGAACGACAAGTGGACAAGTGCGAGAGAGAAATGTATGATAACCTTGTTGAGGTCTATGCCATTGTCAAGGCAACTGAGAGGCTCGAGAAGACCTATGTTCAAGATATAATCTCACCCCACGAGTATGAGTTAAATTACCACAAGCTAATAGCTCATTTCCAGACCTTAGCTTCCACCCTCAAAGATATTGTGCTAAGCATTGATCATCCTTTTTTTTTATATGGCACCTGTGACGAGGACTATGAGCATCACACACAATCAAAGGAACAAGAGAGAGAGAGAGAGAGGTGGTGGACCTGGTGGTATTCTATTTATTAGACGAGTAAGAGCGTTTGAATGAGTGAAAATGGAAAGAAGACAAAGATAACCATATTGGTTCTTCGACTTTCTAGGTAAAGTGTGATGTTTGTTTTGTTGGACTCGAGCTAACTAGAAGTAGAAAATGAAAGAGGAAGAACAACAACTACCCAAAAGAAAAACAAGAAAAAGGGTTGCTTTGGAGTAAAGTAAGATTAAGCAACGATGTTTGTACTTTGTAGCCGGTAACCCAAAAGAACCTATATCCTCTGTCCTGCATTGCTTCCAAATGGTTATTTTTTATTTATCCACGTAAATCCAAACTTATGCTTGGGTTAAATAGAATTTCCCCTACTTATTTTAAAAGTCAATTTTTATGTTTTCTTTAAAAAAAATTAAAAATAAACTTCTTTTGTGGATTTATAGGGTCAAATATAGATTATCTTTTTCTCAATTTCCATACACAAATTTTTTTTATCCTAAAACCTCCTAAATTGTAACTGAAAACGTTATTTTTGTAATTAAATCAAATGGTGGTCAAGGAATGTGCACTGCACGTGACCATTCATCTCCAAATCAACCAAGCTACCTATTGCCCTTGCACACCTTCAACATAGCCACAACCCACGAACATTTTTTCTCCAAATCACAATGCTTATATGGGGAAGGCCCAGAGAGAGAGCAAAAGGGGTCTGAGAATAAAGAGAGAAGAAATTCAAGAAACTGAATCCAAGAAACCAGCTATTGTGCAAAAGGAAAAGGGTATTGACTTGCAACTTGATTTAACTGTTACAAGGTGGGGCATCATCATGTACATCCAAGTCAGCCCCTCTGAATGCTCATCATCATGTACATCCAATTCAGAAGTGAATTGAAAGATGAAACTCTTTTCGTAACACTAGAAATCTTGGCAGCATATAGCATTATGAATGGCAATTTTATTTTATTTTTTGCTGAGAGCATTATGAATGGCAAAAGTGAATCTTCAAGTAACTGATCAAGTTCTGCCAAAAGAAAAGATAAATTGTAGGTCAACATATTGTAGATTTAGTATTAAGAAATTACTTACGTCCTAGAGCAATAGAAGACACATTTGAAATAACTAGTTGAAACACAAGAAGGGGGGTTGGATTGTGTTTTTTAACTTTTTTGGAAAACTTATTGTAAAACAATCTTTTGAAAGATAACTTTGTAGTGAAGCAAGTAAGAATAGATAAAACGAAAACTCTTCACAGTCCGTTGGACGCAAAGAGGGTTTTTATAAAGTTATTGGACGATAGATTAAAACTTTATCTTTTAAGAAAAGTTTAGTTATGAAAGGCAATATCAATCCCCAGATATTAGTAAATAAAAGAAATAACACAGAGAGGGAAGAAAAGCTTATGCCAGAGATTTATACTGGTTTACTCTCACAACCCAAGAGCTACGTATAGTCCCTTCGACCTGAAGGATTTTCCACTAAACTTTACAAAGTTTACAATTATTCTTCTCAACGCCTCTTCAGGCTGCAACAAGTATTCTCAAATAACAAACAAGTATTTTTTTATACACAGTCTCTTCAGGGTAAACAAAACAAGTTGATAAGAAGGTGTTAAAACCAATGTTGTTAAAGCCGGACCGGACAGTGAACCGGAAAAGCTTTTGGTTTAGGTTCAAGGTTTATCCGTTTGGTCGAACCGGATGATGTCATAATTACATATTAAATAAACAAATATATATATATATATATACATGACTCATAACACATATTACCAATAATAAAATGCATAATAAGGTTTTGGGGTTTTAATTATCAAGTCTCATATCACTCTTAATTGAATAGTTAAGTGATTGGGAAATTTAAAAAAGATGGCTGGTTCAACCCAATTTTTCCCGGTTTTGACCATTTTTGATCGGTTCAACCCCGTCCAACCATGAATCCGGTTTTGACATTGAACCATAATCGGATAAGGGATCGATTCACGGACCGACCAGTCCAGTCTGATCTGGATAACATTGGTTAAAACAACACTTGAGTTTAATTCACTACAAGTGAGGATATAAGAATAATCTCAAGTTGAAAACTCTATACAAGAGTAGAAAGAATAGAAAGAGTGGAACTTAGAATCTTTTTCTTTTTTCATTCTCTTAAAACTTTTCTTTTGTATGTTATTTGCTTCTTCAAAGACTTTTGTATTTATAGGCAATGAGTACTTGAAACAGTCTTCATGAGCTTCTTCGTCTAACGGAAATATTTATTACCGTTCTAAGTAGTATTAAATGCATAATACAGATATCGTGTTGAGCTTTTTCTAAAAAGTGGCTTTGGTTATCAGTGATTACTAAGAATATGATATCTTAGTTCTAACCATTCTGAGCGTGCAGAAAGTTCCTTATTTGCTTATTCTTGTAGTTATTAGGAGTGTCAGTTCAGCAGAATAGTTGATTCACTTTTGTGTCAGAGAACTCATCAACATTTATTGCACTTTGTTTTGCTTGTCTCTTAAAATATATTGGACAAATCTGCTTACGAGAAGTAACAGAAATACAAAACAATGGATGATTCGATATAATAATATATAAAGTTAGAAACATTGGATGCACGGAGTTGAACAGAGATGTTATACTTAAAGCTTGTCTTTATATCAAAGATTTTACATAGATCTTAACAAAGGTATTTTTAAGAACATGTCTTTTTTGAATATAAGTTTAATCAAAACTTATTTAACCTTTTTAATTTAATATTATTTTGTTATCTTTAAAACATTTTTAGGGAATAATTACGTTGAATCAGAATTTGTTCCAAGCATAATTTCTTGAAAATGTCTTTAGTTCCAACAACATTAACAGAGATAACAACATTAATCATAATAGCAATTATAGTATGTTAACAAACAAAACCAAAAATAATACTCTATGGCAGCAAGTTTGAAGTGCCAATAAAGACTACATAGAGAGCAGATTTCCAAAGAAAAGGTTTTTGACATCATGCACTATAAAAGCAAACCTTTTTTCCAGTTGAAGGATTCTTATAATTATTTCCAGCCTTTTCTTTCTTAAGGTTACATATTCTTAAAGAGGAAAAGAAAAAGGAAATCAAGCCATTAGCAACTAAAGCTTTACTTCTTTGGCCCTAAGTTGGAATTAATAAAGTTACCTATTCTCATCCAACAATGAGGGCTTGGGTGACTCCGATCATGAACAAGGTGACGTGGTACCTACAAAAGGCACTCCAATTAGTAGTGTTTCATGAGTGAGTGTAAGTTTATGGGATATAGAATCTACCTTCTCATGTCGTGATCTCCTTTATATATTTTTACCTTTGTAAGTATTGGGTGACTTGGTAATTAATGGTTGGCCATCATGGCCATCTTTGTCCTTGCTGCTTGGCAGACTTCGAATAGCCATTTGACAGTTTGGGGAGGTTGCGTGGCAAGCCTAGGACTGCCGTTTGGCAAATGGCTCAAGTTCCTAAGCTATTTTTAGGTTCTGTCCCAGGTGGGCTTGGTAACTAGAATGGAGGATTAAGCCTTTACTAGGGAGTTGGGCCTCTCACAAAGGAGTTGGACATGTCAGACTCCTGGACACAATACATTACCAAAGCTACAAGAAAGCCAAGACTAGAACTACTACTAGCCCAATAGTATGGCACCTTTCTTCTAAACTTTATATTCTTGCTATGAAGTCCATCTTCAAACGCTTGTCATAAGAACAAAGGCATAGGTTCTCTACATTAGTACTTGAATAATGAGGAAAGTTCTAACCATAGAAATCACAACCTTGAGTCATAGCCAACCTTATGGACACTTGTGCATCTAAAATAAACTAAAATGATGCAACTTGATGTATATTACACATTCTTCTCTTTTGGTTTATCACGAATAACATAATAGTGTCTCATCCATGCAAACCTTTTCAGTTTACACATTCAGGTGTCATGCAGGTAGTTGAGTGGATAGAGACTTTCTGGTGTGAAGGTTCTGCATAGTAACTTGTGAAAAAATTTGTGCGAAAATAATGTTAATATGTAGCTGAATAAGGGACAAAGGGGCTATGGTGCGCGCCAAGGAGTATGTGGCCTATGAGTTTAGTTGCTGCGTGAAGTTGAATGAAAAGAAGAGGAGTATGGGGTACAGAGTTTACCGAGAGGCCATTATGTTTAATGGAATAAACTTGGCACTTAGGTTTGCTTTGCAAAAAGTTTTGGGTTTGAATTTATGGAGGGATGATCTGCATGATGAGGAGGCTAGAGGAGCTTCCTTCGTGTACTGGTGTGTTCATAGAAATTGAATTTTAGCACTTTGGTATGAAATGTTGGGATACTTTTAGCCATAAAATGTTTGAATGACACAAGTGCAGCTACTCAAAGATTTGTGTTATATAGAATAATCTGAATAAAGTTTATATAGTTATATATTGACCCAAACCACAAGGATAAACTAATTTAAAAAAATAAAGGGGAACAAAGTTCATTTGAGTTGATAAAAAATATTACCTATATCTATTAAATTTAATTAATGATATGTCACATTAACTAATATTAATATTGTAATTTAAATAATAGTAAAAGATATTTTAGACAAACCAAAAATTTCTATAATCTATGTTTAAATATATTTATTAAATTGAGATAAATATTAATTAATGTTAATATTAAAATTCAAATAACATTAAACAATAGTTTGTACAAATTAAAAGTTTCTTAATTTTATACTTTTTTTATGAGAAAGCCAGACAAAGCCCAACATAACAATAATAGGGCAGCTTCCTTTGCTTCTTGCTCCTAATAAAAAATAACCTTGTTCTTTTGCAAGGGGTGAATTTCAGCTTCAACGGTTTGTCTTTCTGGGAACAATTCATTTACCATGGTTGAAAGCTGCGTGTTTAAATTGGAGAGCATAGAGTTAAGGTTCAAAAGTAGCTAGTTCCACTTGGAGGCCATCAATCACTTCCTTTTTCTCTACAAACTATTGTTGGGTGGTGATAATTTGTCCTATAAAGGCCGAATCATCATTTCAATTTTTTCATAATGATTCATAATAGTCTCAAAAGGCTAAAAAGTTGTTTCAATTGATGACGATCCTTTTTTGGCTAATATTTTGCGATCAAAAGCTAGCTTCCTCTTCATTTGCAAATATATTAAGTTGATGGAAAACAGGATTTTTAATTGCAGTTGCGGTTACTGCGATTGCAGTCGTTGCGGCTATTGCGATGCGGGTTGCGGTTGATGTGTTTGTGAAAAATTTTCAAACTTCCAATCATGAATTCTTTTATTTTAAACAAAAGCTGCATCATTTCGATTGCAATGCGGCTGTTACAGTTGCGATGCGGCTTCGTTGTGGTTGCATTGCGGTTTTGTTGCAGAATTTTTCGTAAATGAAAATCATCCTGCAATCAGGTGATGCGGTCCGCAATTTAATACACTGATGGAAAACTTAGAAGCTAAATGTTGAATCGATTAGGAAGCCTTGACAAGCTGAAGCTTGAGATAGATGTTGTATTCTATTCTCAAACCATTTAGTTTATGTTTGTTCCAGTTGATGTACTACACTTTTCAATGATTTATAAATAAGAATTTTAGCTTATTTCATTATCTCATTATGAGTGTCCTCCTATTATTTGCTTTTAAGAGAAGGTTTGCTTCAGAGCCTTTAAGAACCCACACCAAAATGCAGGTTTCTCTCTTTGGAGGCTTCCAAGCAAAGCTTATCTTGTGGATACAATGATGAAAGTTAAAAGCTAACTGTATTAGCTAAACTAGTAGTTGTTTTGCACGAATACTACCCAATTGCTGTGACTAAAGAAACTTCATGAATCATAAAGATAACACTTAATAATGTAATCCATTTATTTGTGTGTTTTGAAGTACTATATATGGATGTGTGCCTAGTCTTGCAGTGTAAACAAGACTAATTTAAAGGGGGGAAATCATTATATGTATTGTTTACAAGGGCGACTTGCTGTTTACTTTGAAAGGCATGGCCCTCCCAAAATTTTTAAGAGTAAACACTCATTTTGATCCTCCAAAGATACAAGTGACATTAGTTTGGTCCTCTAATAATTTTTGACATCAAATTGGTTCTTTTGGAAGACCAATTTGATGTAAAAAATAACATTAAATGACTAATTTGATGTTAAAAAATGACATTGAATGATCAATTTAATGTCAAAAATTGATATTGAATGACCATTTTGATGTATTCATCATTAGAGGATGTAACAGATGATACTTGTATATTTGAAGGACCAAAATAAGTGTTTATTCAAAATTTAAATTATTAGTGTACATGTACTTTTTTTTAAGAAAAATTTTACTTGGCTCCCAATAAAAGTATCAAGTGTCATTGTGCGTGTGTATGTTTGGATTATATTTAGCAAAATTGATTTTACATGAACTTAATTTTGTTTAAAAGTGTGTTTGCAATGAAGTGATTTAACATCCCCAATCACTGTTGTTTAAATAATATTGATAAAAATCACTTTTAGATATGTAATTACTCAAAAGGATATAAGTTCCCCTTGCTTTCTCCATATTACCCTTTATTTCATTTTGTTTTCTTGTTTTTGATTAACAAATGACATGAATGTTGTTATAAAAAAAATTACTTTTTGTGCTAATATTACTATTAGAATATCTTCAATGTATCTTACCTTATTTTAAAATATGTTTAGAATATTATAGAAGATATTGTGGAATCAATTAGTTCTTTAATTGACACTACAATCTTATAGGAGTATTTTTGTTCCTTTATTTAATTAGGGTTAGGAGTCATATGATATTAATGGGCTTGGACTTGTACTAGTAATACTACAGTAATACTTGACTTAATTATTAGTATAAATAGTGCTTTGTATTTTTCAACGCACTATATCAATCTAATATAATATTATTGAGAGTCTCCTTTCTCTCTTGCTCATTCCCTACCTTAATCCTATAATTTCAACATGATATCAGCAGTATCATCCTTCGTGATATAATTTTGTCACTATTCTACTGTCGAGTTCCCAAAAAAATTCAAGAACTCAATGTCTTTGTCTTTCCCATTGGTGATGCATCAATTCTGACTATCGGAATCCTAGTTTTTCCTTCTACCTACTGTTGTTCCATTGTGTTTCTCTTTCTAGTGACCATCATTGGCGCGTGAAAGCGCTTCTGACCTTTTTTACGTCAATTTTTTATCATCCCCATTATGATTTGCCTCTATTTGCTGGGTTTGCTATTGTTTGATTGCTTTTTCAACATGACATCCTATATTATGGTTGTCGTTTGGCCCTATATGGGTCTGTTTTTGCTCAACTTTCTTGTTGTTTGCCTCTATTTGGCTTTGTTCATGTTGTTTGGCTTTGTTTGGTTATCTATGCCCCTGTTTGGCAATGTCCAGTGGCTAAGTGGCCTTGTTCATGGCCCTATTTGGCTGTTTGGCTATGTACTTGCGAAGTTTGTCGTGTTCACTTATAGTCGCAAGTTGTTGATCAGCCTTATTTAAGCCATTTTTTAGTCAGTTTCAATTTTCGAAGTTTATTAGGTCTTCTAATTTAAATTTGAGGTTTTTCTTGTTATTTGATGCTTCCAAATGTTGTTTCGCTATGAATTCGGAGAAGGTTGATCCTTGTTGGGTATGATTGTGTGATGCGTACCAAGAAATTTCTATTCTACTGTGCAACTTTCCAGCGGTCCCACTATCCATGTTCCAGCGGTCCCACTATCCATGTTTCTAATGGTGTTTTTCTCTCTGTTGTGCAACTTTCCAGCGGTCCCACTATGTATTTTTCATAGTGGTGTCTTTCTTTCTTGTTGTGCATTTTCGGTGCCTTTTCTCCTTGCCCATGCAACATTCCAACTAGCTTTTCAGGCTATGTATTATTCCATCCATCTTCTTGTTGTGTTATTTTTCCAGCATAGTGCCTCATTTTGTTGTCTCTCTAGCAATCGTCAAATGTTTGGGATTCTATGTTGTCTCTACAACAATGCTATGACTTTTGGAGCTCACATTATATTTTTAGTTTATTTTTCTTTCAATATATTTATTTGTAACAAGCTTAAAACTTAGTAAGTTTTAGCTTGAGGGGGAGTGTTAGAATATTTTTAGTGTATCTTACAATATTTTAGAATATCTTAAAAGACATTGTGGAATCAATTAGTCCTTTAATTGAGAAAGAAATTTGCTATGAGCCTTACTAACGAGGATATTGATATGGCTAGTGAATCAACCATAGCTGCAAGTGGAAGCCATGTTAGACCACAGAATGCAACTGAGTTAGTTGCAGCCAAAGGACGTGTGGCTATTGATCTTGAATCTCAAGAGCTATGCAGAAGCATAAGATCCAAGAAACCCAATTGTTAGCTAAGAGAGTTTGTGTGTTAGATTGAAATTTAAAGAGCAAGAATTTGGGGAAGTGGGTATGGAATCAAGTTGTATCTAGACCTCTCCTTCACCTCTTCTTCTTACTCTCTTATACTCTTTTTCTTTTGTTCTGATCCTATACTGAACACTTCTATTTGTGAATTGATCACCGGATACTAGACCATTGTATTTGCTCATCAATAATATAAGTATCATATTCAATCTCCACAATACTCTCTGTTATTTTTTAATTGAGTATTAAGCTACCTTACACAACCTTAGGAATATTTTTCTGATTTCATTATATTTCTTGATTTGTTTCCTTATTTAATTAGGGTTAGGAGTCTTATTATATTAGTGTGTTTGGGCTTATACTACTAATACTGTATTAATATTTGACCTAATTATTAGTATAAATAGAAATTAGTACTTTATATTTTTCAACCCACCATATCAATCTAATATAATATTATTGAGAGTCTCCTTTCTCTCTCTTACTCATTCCTTACCTAAACCCTATAATTTCTACAATTACATTAAAAATATAAAATATGCATTTTACTTTCAAACTTATTGTGCTTTTTTCAAAATTCACAATTTAAATATTCATTTTATGCAATGGGAAATTAAATGCATAAAATCATCATAATTATTACATATCGGGTATCTAATTAATTGTTAGATAAAAAAAATACATTTAATACAAAAGGACAGAGTGGGAAAAAAAATGAAAATTGAATCTCTACATCAAGATATTTTGGTGCATTTCTCAAAGCACACATCCAAACATATTTTCAGCAAGGTAAAAGTGTTTTTAAATGCACCAAAATGAATTCGGGTTAGGCAAACAGCTAACTACACACTAAGTTGGTATCTTTTCTCTATGGCCCCCTAAAAAATGATCTAGCTCCACCTTTTTAACCGTGTTATGTGTACAATTATCCTGTCCCCACGAAAAAATATTATGTAGCTCATATTGAAAGTCTTTATTCTCACATGACTTGATAGAAAAGGGAAAACTGTTTTTTGGTAATAAGAAGGGCCCACAGCCAAAGAAATACATTATTTTAATACTAATCAAAAGTGATACAAAAGATCAAGACACAAGTGTTCCAAGAACTTAACAATCTATAAGAGGTGAATATCAAGTTATTTTTTTGTGCAGCATGCTTGCATTCCAGATATTTGTTTTTTTTTGCATTTGACAAGTATATCATGTTATCTTTCTGAAAATTTGACAAACAACTATCATTTCATTCCGTTGTACAAATGCTCTTATAGTTAAAGCCTGGGCTCCTCAACCTAGTGGGAAGAAAACACTGCATGTCTGCATTGCATTAATGCCATTTGATAAGTTTCAACCCCTATCGCCATATCTCGTACGTAAATCGTTCTGGTTAACTTTTGTTCCTAAAGTTTGACATCGGATTATCAAAACTTCTAATAAGCGAAGCTGATGACAGTTCCTATAGTTAGGTTATCAAACAATTAGGAACAGCGATATAATTCTCTTCAAAGCTTGACGAAGTTCTTGTGGAAATAAGACGGGGAAAAAGGCCCTGCTAGCTTAAAGGTAAGGCCTTCATCTTACCAAAAATAAGAAACAGACTTCAATCTTCTACTTCTACTTTCACCCAAATATATTAAGAAATAGGAATTCCAGTCTCGTACATCCATCAAATTCAAAGGAATGAGCAATTTGTCTTCAAGTCAACGTACAGATGATTGCATGAATGACAGATTACTCATGCAACTCTGAAGAATGACAAAACTAAGATGTTTGTGATATAGTCCAGACAATTGATTGCCACTCCAAATTAATTTGCCATGTGAAGCGGGAGAGGAAATAGTCCAAATAAATCAAACTTAAAACCAACTATATAATTTGAATCATCATGATGAGAGAAAAGAAAAGAAAGGAAAAAAACTTCACAAGCAACAGAAATAGCGTAGTTAAAGAGCTAATATATGACGCTCATTTCAGAAATCTGCAAAAACAGCAAAAAGATCACCATTGATATAATCATTGTCTACCAAGCTGACCAAGAAGTAGCTGCCCCCCACCTGTGACACAATTAGAAAGAATTATCACAGCACTGGCATCTAAGGTCAAAAAATAAAAAAAAATCACAGCACTGCCATCAATACATAGAATTTCTTTTTATAAGGTGGTGTGCAAGGTTCTGGGGGTACGTAAGTTTAAAAACCAACCTCTTCAACCAATTTCCTGGATGCATCACCCTCAGGGTACAAGCATGCCCATCCTCTTGACCAAATTTCAAATGCCTCGTCCTTCCATACCATGAAGCTCACAGGATCTACAATGGTTGGTTGGATTATCTCCTTAGCTGGGAAGACCCCCCATGTCACAGCATTCACATTGGTTTGGCCCACATTAGATATCCAACTCCCTTCTTTATTCACAGCCATATAAGTTAGAGATGATCGATCCTTGCATTTATCAACCAGTGCATCCAGCTTTTCCTTAGAGCAGAAGAACTCTACATATGCCTTCTGATAAACATGCCCACCAGGTCCACCCCAACCTGGGTCATATATTCAAAACAAAGGATTTAGTGTATCTCATATCCAGGAATATCAATAAGACAGAGACCAATACCCTCAATCATAATTGCACCAGACATTCTCATCAGGAAATCTCAATTTATGTTGTCTCCCTTTGTTGTTTTCAGTTTTTTTTTTTTCTTTTCATTTTTCCTTTTAGATAAAAGAAGGGAAGGCAACAGAAAGTGGGTATAGCCAAATCTCACTTAAGACTCCTGATCCATAAATTGAAACAAAACCCTTCCCATCAGAAAGAGAGGTATAATCTGGCCACCAGCAATTCAGTAATTTTAAGAATAATCTCGTTTTCAAGGAGCTTAAAACTAGTGTAGGCAATAAAAGATTTGAATTGATCTACAAGACACCATATCAATAATATGTACAGGTGCAAAAGGCCACATATCACATTTTATATGATGTAACATTTACTATCAAAAAACATAGAAAAATAAATTGCCAGGAAATTGGAAAAAAAAATGAACTATAAAGAGAAATTACAAATTGCCCACTTGTGGTTGTAGACCAAGTTGCGGCACATAACTAGTGGTTATTCATTAGCACAGACCATCTGATTTACCAGACCAGTATGCAGAAGCTCAACACTGGGATAAATGGATTTTATAACAATTGAAAATGCTGGGCACCATTCCATGCTTTGAATTTAGGGCTAGTTTGGATGAGCTTCTAAAAACATACTTATTTTAAAAGATCTTTTATAAAAATTAAAACCTATTTTATGTCTGGATGAAATATTTGAGAAGATCTTCTATGTTTGAACAGTTTTTTGTTATAAAAAAGGCGTTTTTATAGAAGCACCAAAATCTAGCTAAAAAAAGTGCACCAAATGTGCCTTTTTTAGTGCTTCATCATTTTTGAAAAAGCTCATCCATACACACTAAAATATAACAAAATTACTTTTTTGCAAAAATATATATCATTTTTTATAAAAGCCCTTATTCAATCCAGTTATGTGCTTTCATAATTCATATTCAGGTAATCAAAGCCAATGCAAGTAATCAGACAGCCAGTGCTAAGGGCTAAAATGGGCTAACATGTCTAACTATAGGTGAATTATGTAGAATATTTCAAACCAAAAGGTACCCTACTGGAAAATTGTACGTAATACTTCTACTTGATAGAATAGTAAAAATTATCAAACTCTAGACTGTGGGGAAGGAATTCAAATCATGGCATGAAATTTACCCTTATTAGTGTTACCGATATATGCATTAAGTCAAGACATATGGGGAAAGCATCCAATATCATCATGGCATACATTTGACCATAACCAAGGTTCAAGACACGTGAAACTGTGGTTGTCTATGGTTCCATCCAGTTATGACTACCTAGCATCTTCTGCTTCTAACTCAATTCCAAAATGCAAACCTTTAGAAACATCTAACTTGTATCAGAAAATTAGTCATCTATGGTGAGTAGAAATGAGAATGCTCTAATACTAATTCAGGAAAAATCATGCATGGATACAAATCTACATCCTTTTCACCCACCTACAGTAGGAGAATCAGATTTTTCCCCATTGACAGCCGGCTGGCTATTGATGGTAAGGAAGCCCTTCATGTTAATCTTCTCCAGCTGCTCATTTATGATCTTTGTCTCTGGCTGAAGACCATCTAGTTCTGACCAAGGACTGCTTCTCAACTTTCCAAGGCAATACATTTTAAATCTCTGATATGTAACAATAAGAACAAATTTACTTGATGTTGAAGTGTTGGTGAGAACAATGTAGCCATATTCCAAGTACAGGAACTCTACCTCATAAATATCTTCAACGCTTCTCAAGGGAACTGCCCATTCTTCAATAAGCTTCTTGTCCCGTGCACGTGGCCGCATGAACTGTGAGAAAGTAATGAATTGTGTAGCACATGATCAATTATAGCAGCATCAGAATTACAAGACTTATCAATTGCTGAAAGCTTCAATGTAGAGTCTTTCATTCTTAATTGTTTTCTTTTCCTTTCCTTTTATGCCTTTAACAAAATTATTAGGTTGCGCATATGGCCTTCCTCTCAATATTCTGTTCCTTTTTCCAAAAATAAGAGTTTATACAGCTTCCTGATCACACTCAACACAATCTGCCACCCAAACCCACTCTCAGATGGCCCCACACATAAAAAAAAAGGGCACCCAAGCGCACGTATATTAACCTATTCATGGTAGGAGCATGCAAAGAGATAATGCTTCTTCTTCTTAAAGGATATATGCTTCCTATAAGATTCATCACTACAGTATTTGCTACATTAGGATTGGAAAGTTAGCAGTTTTAGTTTCTACATCTTATCAGTAGGTTGCTCTGTCTGCACTGCAGTCATATCTGGTTGAATCATGAGGCCATCCTTTATACAATACAATAAATTAAAATAAATGTATGTCTCATATATGAAAATATACTGCAACCAGATAATCCAAATAAGTATATAATTATCACTCAATTTTTATTTTGTATATACTTGTAATCACTGAAGTAGTAATGAATACTCTTAACAATCATTTTAGCTAAATGATCTACTATGTAAGGATTTAATTGTGATCTACTAACTATAGTGTAAAAAAAAATTATACTATCAGTGAAACATATTGTGTGACCTACTTAAAAACAGTTAAAAAAGCTTTTACTTGAAGTGAAAAACCTTAGTTACTACAATTATGTGACAATTTCTTGTATTGATAGTGTAATAAGTTTTACATTGACAATGTATCAAATTTAACCCCCTATATAATTATACATTCTACATTTACATGCGAATGTCTCCTCTCTCTCTCTCTCTCTCTCTCTCACACACACACACACACAAACACACAATGTGGATTCTCTTAACACACAAACAACATGGTTTCTCTGACTAAATACTGCTCTTGTATCTTATCCTCTCTCTCTCTCTCTCTCTCACACACACACACACACTCACACATACACAAAAACACAATGTGGCTTCTCTTAACACACACAAACACACGTGGTTTCTCTCAACAAATCCCAAACTTTTCTTATCACTTTTCACTACTCCATGCTTAAATAAAACCAGGTACATTTGCTTGCTCATCTGTGGATCATAGTCATAAGACAATTCTATAGAAAAATTAATCTTTAGGTAACAATCAATAGTTACACAAGCAAGAACTATGCAAACATATGTTGCAAAGAATGATTTCAATATATCATGTTATTGATTGAACATAATGTTTTCAAGATGAAAAAACATTAGAATGCAAAATGCAAGAATATGCATACATATTGCAATGGAAATAAATTGTAACAGATGTATATGAAATCATGGACAATAGAATCTTAAGCTTAAATTTATGAAAGAAAACAAAAATGTAACATCCACAAATTAAAATCACTAAGTGATCATGTGCACCTGATAATCAGTTAATGCACCATATGATGGATTACAGGAATCACCCCAACGCCCGTGTGGGTATTGATCCCATCCTATGGTCCTTGATATGTAGCTTTTTGGACGATTTGCCCTATGATAGTTGGTTAAAGAAAGTAAGAAATCCTTCAAACAAACACAAACACCCCTCCTATATTTTGGAACAAGACATAGCAATTGCAAAGGTAATATACCAAAAGATTGGACGAACATCTTCTCTAACACGGAAAACATTTGCAGGGCGTCTCCAAGGTAAGGGCCTAGAAATTTTGGCATCTTCAATTAAGCCAAGATTCTGCCAGCATTAACATTAATAGCAACTTTCAATTAAGTGAAAATCTTACAAAAATAACATAAAAAAACATGCATATCACAAGCCAGAATATCGCATGGAATATGAGAGGCAACCATTAGTATTGCTAATGCTGATTTCTCCATATTTAGTGTATAAAGATGCAGTGTCTTAATTCCATGAGCTAAAATCTTTCGGCACATTTCAGTTCCCAGGTGAATTCCATAAGACTTGACAGCTTCTTCATTGTCCTTGATAGGCTCTAAAGCGGCAATAATGTCAGCAGGTACCTAGAATATTTCATTAGAAATGAAACATTATATTAACGCCCATGACACTTTACTAATATAACAAAATGGTAATGAGTGAACACATAACAAACAAATGAAGTGCGAAAATTTGCATTCACAAATTCATGTCTAATTTCAAGTACTGACTGGAATTGGTCTTCAGTTTTGAATAGTATTAACATGTACAAGATATAAATATTTTCAAATGTAGCAATTATGATTTCTCAGTTGTTATTGTCCAAGTATCTGACAGTTCACCTGGGTGCTGATTAGTCTGTCAAGTGAAAATAAAAAGCAGAAACCTCTTCCAAAAATGACATAGCATGCAAGAAATCATACAATGACAATGCATTTATTTTATAATCAATAAATCATCAACATTAGCAATACAAGTGCATGAAAGCATACACTGTTACGACTCAAGCCCATAAGGAGAGCCAATCCCAAAAGACTAGCCTATTAGGAAGGAGAGCCTCATGCCTTAAGTACCAAATTGAGCCTCCTTGTTTATTCAATGTGGAACATAACATCGCATACCCTTTGAAGCCGGCATCGGCGAAGGCCCACTCTAACTGCCCACTCATGATGGCTTTCACTCTTACCCTTCGGGTACAAGTAGCCCTTTCCCTAGACACTCCTTCCTTGGTTGTTCCTTTCCAGGTTGCCCCTTCTGCATCAATTGGCTCTCAACGAAAGCACCAATTGGTACGACTCAAGCCCATGAGGAGAGGTCATCCTACAAAAGACTAGCCTATTTGGGAGGGAGAGCCTCATGCCTTAATTACCACATTGAATCTCCTTGTTTACTCAATGTGGGACATAACACACACATACTGACATTTATAACAAATCATTGGAACTCCTTTACTAGAATGGGAAATCAAGTACAACTAATCATCATGACAATAGGCAATGGTCTAAGCTTAGGTTTTTGACCATAGAACAAGACGCCAGTAAAATAGGTCTTAAAAGGAAGGGATAGATAAGAGCCAGCAACTTTGCTTTAAAAGATAATAAGAGTTTATTAAAAGAATAAAAAAAAGTACAGAATCAAAGGATAAGACATCTTATTAATACAGAAAGACACAAAAAATAGAAGAAAAAAATGAAAAATCAAAATAAGCCAAAACTCATTTTGAGATCTAACACAATTCATTCAGTTAACCTATGTAATGCCAATAAAAGACAAAAATTTAAAAACTAAGAACCAACTAAAAAAGCTGGAAATTTATGATCTAGCAGTTTGTAAATTCCAAAATTTGTCCTCAGAAATATATTCTGATTTCCAGGAAACTGGTATATCAACACCTTCCAGACATATGCCAAGCCCAAAAGTGAATCCTCCATGCTTTCATGTCAAATGAAATTTACTCATAGGTGAACCATGCCCACTATTTGCCAGGGCTGTATTTAAGTCATAGCTAGCTTGAAAAGTTTAATTTCATCTGCACAGATGCTTGAGGCCTAGCAGATTTCTTTAAGATATTTTTAACTTATATATTTTCCATAAAGGAATAAATACTCAGCACAGCAGTGGCTTACAAACATTAAATACAATCAAATCTTTCAGAGTTGGCAGTGGCAGTGGCAGTGGCTTGGCAGGGAGATTAGCAACTGAAACAGAGATGAGTAGATGACAGGAGGGTAAAGGGTTCTAGAGTCAGTTAATAGCAAGATCTTTCAACAAAGGATGCTTTCATTCATATGGTCCTCTATTAAGTTCCTTTTTATCTTTTCTCTCAACTTGAGAAACGACAGATTTTTTTTCCTACTAATTAAATACAATTGTTTTCCCCTATACTAAAGTGAACTACATTTAGGAAGATGCTCAAATAAGAGAGTTATTTAGCATCTAATAAGCATTGCAACAGTTAAATACCACCCCAATTGTAAACTTAAATCTTCTGCACATGAAGAAAGGCAAGAGCACTGAAAAAAAGACATTTAAATCAGAAAAGAGGCTCCAAAGAGCACTGTTTACGTCCATTTATACGACTTAAATAGAAGATGCATGTCAGAAAACTGATTCCTAGAAAGCAAGCCACAGGTAAGACATGCAACAAATGAAAATAAAAAAGTTATGATAGTTTAAGTATTAACTGATGAAAACCTAGGCAGTTTCACCAGCATCAGCATGCATAAGAGACAGGCTATGCATGGGTTAATACTCTAGTAGTTAACTATTAATTTTGCATATTTATCTAATTGACAGTAAATTTTAACCTGGCAGTGTAATTTTTATACACTTCTGCAGACACTTACTGAGTTTGACTGTTATTAATATTTTCAAGTTCCAAAGGTGATAGCACGATATTTTCCTACAGCATACATGGAGACAAAGATATCAATATTCAAGACGTTCAAGACAACAGCTTATTGACTTTGCATGCCTTCTTTGAGGCACCCCTTGGTCCTTGAGATTATTGTACATAGAATATTTAATACTAGAAGGTCTATACAACAAATTTTGCATACCTTTGTTTTACAAAAACCAGTCATGCGGACAAAGCCCTTGTAATTATTAATGGGCATAATTCCTGGCACGATAGGACAAGTTATTCCAATTTGGCGACAGTCATTCACAAATTTGAGGAATATATCCGTATCATAAAATAATTGGGTGACGATCAGATCTGCTCCAGCGTCAACCTATAAACAAAACATAAACTCAGAATAAGAGGCCAAAAAAAACGGAGAAAGATGAACAACAACTTCCCTGCAACATCCCCCTTGCCCTCTGCCCACCCCCGCCTGTTTTCGCTTAATTTTCTATTTAAAAGAGAAAAAGAAGAATAACCATGTTTATCAGTTAATGCAGCATTTCTCATGAATCTTTTATTTTACAACTTTTTTTAAGCATGCTAGTCACAAATTAAAAAGTATTCTCTAAAATTGTATATCTAAAACTATTAATGAATAAAACTTTTAAGGCACAGGATGGGTGGATTCTAATTTTGTGACAAGACCTTGCTCTTCAGGTATGCAAGATCATTTTGATAACCTTCCAGTGTAGCCACACCATCACTTCCAATAACATCCGGATGTGTCTCTGAAGAGAAAGACAATAGATTATAAGAGCAAATGATGGTGGCAAAGATGATAGAAAAGCACATGACAGAAAGTGATAACGAAGTTGAACATGAAACCTGGATAACCAGCAACGGTGACGCCAAAGTAGTCACCATATTTGGCTCTGATATGTTTCACCTGCAAAAACAACAACATCCACATAGTCAGGACCAGACAAGTGGCTTAACAGGATTAATAGCTAGTTGTACTAGCAGATATCAAAAAGTTGTATCAACAGTAAGGATGCAATATAATGTTCCATAACTTGTTGAAAATGTTTTCTACATATTTGAAAGGTTGGTACAAAAGGCATATCATTCTTTGCATTTTCAGGTTTTTGAATATTTTCCTGTGAAGGGAGCAGCAATCATTTGAAAGTATTCTCCAATGAAATTTAAAACATCTCCTCAATAAGAGGAAAATGGCATCTCCTTTTTAGGAGAAGTCATTTTGCACAACAAATCAGACACTAAAAAGTTATAAGAGAGTATGTCTGTTTAAAATTGAAAAGCTTTTCGGTTTTCATGAAAATATTTTCTACGAAAATATCTTGAATAAAAAAATATTTAACAAAATCATGCCATTCTCCACAAAATAAATGGAGTTAAAGAGTTAAAGACTTATTCAATTCCAATTTTTCTACTGTAAATAATCATCCGAAGAGTTAGCAGAGGTAACATAGAGCATGAGTTAAGACCTTATATCATATAATGATGCTAGCCGCCCTTGAAAAAAATAGAAGTGTCATGCTAGCAACTAATTCTACAGACAAATTATTTATATAAAAATGAGCAAAAAACTGGAAAATGCAAGAGAGAGGAGAATATGAGATATGTACCAGGTCCCGTGCGCAGGCGAAGCCACCTTCAATCTGGACGAATTTGTCCTGACCATGTGGGGGATCGCCCCGAAGGGCAAGCACATTCTGGAGGCCATTGGATTTGATGGTCTGGAGTGCATGGTCAATCTTCTCAACAGGCATGTTGGTGCAGGTGAGGTGCATCATGGTTTCCACACATATCATGTTCTGCATCTTGTTGGAAATTTCCAATGTTAGATCCGCCGTTGATCCTCCCGCACCCCAAGTGATATCACAAAATGAAGGATTATGGGCCACCATGCGGTCCATCCTCTCAAATAGATTATCTACCCCATCTTCAGTCTTAGGGGGGAAGAACTCGAATGAGAACACCACCCTATCTGGATCAGCCGCTGCAGCTGCTCGTATTTTCTCTATGACCTTCATTTTTTTTTATTTTATTTTATCCTGAGGCCAGCAACCAACCAACCAAAGCAGAAGATCAGTTAGATCCAGTAATACATTTTCTAACAATTAACATATCTATATACCCAATTCGTGTCAATTTCGGTTGTATCAGAGCTCAGACCAATACATACTAAAACTTAGAGGTTAATATATCAAAAGCAAAATAGAAATTGCCTGGACGGAAAGTGCTTATTCGCCTGCCGATCTCAGTCAAAAACAGTTAAAAGCAAATACGGGAAGAATTATGTAGAAATTTGTAGAGTCGTAGGTTCTAGATCAGATTTATAAACATCTTTAACTGTAAATGGCACCAACGGAAGGAAAAAAAATACGCAGAACGAAGAGCAAGACTTCAATGGACTATAAGACCAATAATTAGCTTGGAATGAACGAAAGAGAGCGACACAAGGAGCTGTCGAACCTTTCAAATGCAGCAGGGAGAGAGATTGAAGCACAGAGTAAAGCGCGCAATGGAAGAAGCGGTATTCGGGTTATTTATAGACTAAATGTACCCGAGGTAGATCTGAGTTGAGGATGGTTGGTGGCTACCAGCTCCCAACTGCTTTATTCAAATTTTCCATGTATAAATAAATATAAATATATTCTGGTTTAATCTGCGAGAGTACGTTTGATTTTGATTAATTATTTAAATAATTAATTTTTTTAATTAAAAATTATTTTATTTATTTAAAATGTATAAAATTAATTATAAATTAATATTTTTCTATTAATTAAAAATTATTTTTTAAAAAAAAGTTTTTATTTTGACATTTTAATTATTTGATTTTAGATTATTTTAAATACATAAAAGTGATTTGTTTATACAATCCAAACAAATCTCTTGATCTTAAAATTGATTATGAATTAACATATTTCAACATAAATTAATTTTTTCATAATTAATTTTTTAAAAAATTAATTATACACATAATCAATTTTTAACATAATTTTTTTTCACAGTTAATCAAAATACACACTAAGTGTGAGACTTATAATTTTCAATCAATTATGGTAGAAGAAATGTTGGAGATAATTTGTTCATCATATATTATTAAAAAATATGATAAAATAAAATATAACTTACCCCCTTAAATTTTATCTCATGTATATCTTATCTCTTAAAATTTAAAATCAGGTAATTTATCTCACAAAATTTATTAGTGGAGTATAAAATTCCTTCCTCTCTAATACCGTCTAAATAGTTAATTGTCATGACCCAACTAAAGGGTCCTAACCGGCGCATAGGAAAGATTAGTCAACCTAGCAAACCTAACAAATCACTGATCAAAACAAGACAACATGTTAATTCTACCGAAAAATTCAGTAGAGTATACATAACTCAATTTAACAATCCACAACCTGTTCACTTACAAACATAACTATACATAATCTCAACAACTGCATCTCATAAGGCCATACAAAAATACAATGGAAGCTAGATCCTGCCTGTGGATAATTGAGCATATATAAGATAACTACAATTTCAAAAGGTACAAAAAAACCAAAAGACAAGAAATACAATGGATATGCCCACATGAACAAAATATTTGACTCACCAAAAAGAATCACTTCTAGTTATTTGAAGAACTTGAACCTGGCTCAATATTTGTATCTGAAATACATAAGACAAAGGAGTGAGTCATAAGACCTAGTGAGAAATAACATAATCTATATTGAAATTGGGGCAAGTGTAAGTGCTAGTGTTTCATTGAAATTACTTCCACATATCGAAACATATGCATTATTTCAAATAATCATAACAAAAACTAATAAGTAAGTAAATCATGAAATACCAAATCCAATATATTAATAGTCAAATGTCAAATATCCAATTGTCAAATATCGTATGAGAGGTTTCTAATCTAGAATTAAACAGAAATCTTACCGACGAATATATAATTTGAAGATTCGACAAATGCCCATAAACAAAGCACATGGGTCAAATCCACTTGCCAACTTCTGTAACCATTTCTAGGTGTCCTTTAAGTTTTTTTTTTTTTTCAAGTTTTTTGACCCGCAAGTCCAACCCACACTTGACCCATATCAACCTATATGGCCTGATGCAAGGTAAGGTTCACAAACTTGAGTCTAAATGGGCTTTTATTTTATAGCCCCACCCATTATAGTGAATCGGTTGTAACCCATTTTGATATTTGACACTAGAAAGTTGCTTTTATGGTTAAAATAAATTATTATTTAACTATGAAAAGGTTGCACTTATGGTTAAAATGATACGAAATTTTATTTCCACCGCTTTAATCACTTTTGTAAGTGCTCGAACCTTGTTGATAGTCTTTTGTGGTTTTCCTAATAATATTTCTTGTCTTTGTAATTCAGTTGGGACACATATGGAGCTCACGAGTAGATATTTTATCCAATGGCTTTACACTTCAATTCATGCTTACGCACACTACATTCCTTTTGAGATGGATGATGAAGTGCGAACTTTGAGAACTATGCCAAGCCTAAAGAGTAGTTGTACAAATCAAGTTGTGAGATTTCAGACAAGTACTGCTTTAAACTAAATTCAAAGTGGAAGAGCTCTGTTTATAAAACATCGAATGAAGAGGAAACACTTGTTCAACAAATTTGTAAGAAAATATATTATTTAAGTAGTGGAAACAAAGGAAAAAATCTTGAAGTCCATGTTGATTATAAGCTTATGAAGTAGGATATTTTATAGATAATTGTTTATAGTGAAATTTGGTGAATGCAAACTTCAAACAAACAAATATATTTATCAGTCGAATGTGGGTTGCGATGAGTTATGTGGTAATCTCGTATGAGAAAGAGTAAAAACTTGGTGCAAAAACAAGAAAGAGTTAAGTGTAATAACAAAGAATAGTGGAAATGTAAATTGCAGAAAATAAATGAAAAACAATAAATGAATGCAAGTAAAAATACAATGAAACGTAAAGGAATTTAAAAAAATAGACTCAAAGTAAATGAATTTAAAAGGACAAAGTGCAGGAAGTAAAAGGAATTTAGAAGAACATTGCACTAAGGTAAATTGCTTGAAATAAAAATGGAAGGCATACTTGGAATCAAATCCTTTAATCTGCTCGAGTGAGATGTTAGGATTGTATATCCAGTAACCAACCTTTTTTACATCGTCAATTCTAATATTTATAAACAAACTAAGTAAAATAACTGACTTCTTAAAACATAGACACGTATACATGGCAGTTAAGCCATGTACTCAATGTACAAATTAAGTGCATCTTTTCGACGAAGACTAGTATCCGACGATCAATCGCTAACTTCTTCGATGAAAGCTTATCAACCGACGAACAACACCTGCGAACTCATTATCCGATGCTCAATATTTGTAATATCATCTTCGACAAAGGCTTATCATCCGACGAACAATAACTTCAAATCTCAAAAAAATTCCCCAAGTTTACTTATTCATCGAATTAGAACATTTCACCATTATTTCCTTCGTTAAATAAAAACTTCATTTCTTTCCCCAGCAATAATATACAAGCATTAAGAATAAATTAAAAAATTTAATCATAACTACTATACTAAAAGTAATAGATAGTTTTTGCAAAATGAAAAGATATATATAGTTAACTATAATCTTTATGATTATTGGAAATTTTGTTGAGAGATATTTTACGTTTGATCTTTTTTTCTTTTTTGCCCTATATGTATAAGGATGCAATAATTAATGTTATTAAAGTGTTTGTCTGCGCTACACCTTTTTTTTTTGGTTATAAATGAGGTCCAAGATTTGATATTTATGAGGATATGAAAAAAGGGATTTTTATTTGAATATAGCTTTTTTTTATTTACAGAGATACGCCAATCTCAAATTATGTACCACAATATGCTGAATTTGTTCTCCATTGAAAAACTGCCTTGGAGCAAGCTGGTTTCTCTTCATGATTTTTTTTTTAAAAAAAAATTCAGTTCAAAAAGTTTTCACAAAGAAATTTTAAAAAGTTTTGAATTTAACCAGTTAGAAACTGCCCCTCACCATGGCATTTTCCATGCATCTTTAAGTAATGTGAAAACATAAAATAAAGAGTGAAACCGCCTTCACCGAGGGCAGTTTTTTAGAGCAAAATTTGAAAAAAAAAATGACGTGCAGATATGCTCTTCATGCAGGGTGTAGTCTCTTCACTAAAGATTCACCTCAATCACCGGTGTAGTCTTTTCACGCAGAAGAGAATGCAGGAGACACATAAGAAAATGCAAGAGAGGCAGGAGACATTATTGAAGTTGAAGCACGTCTACAATGCAGGAAATTGGCAATAAATAGATGGAGGCAAATAGAGACATTTCAGTTTCACTTCTCATTTTTCTTTGAGTTGCTCATGAGAAAAGGAAAGTACGAGCGAGAAAGAAAGACACTCACAAGAAAGGAGGAGCCAGTGAGCTTGAGCTCAGCTTGTGCTTAGGGTTCAAGGTATGGTCAACCGTTTGCCTTGGGTTCTTCCACCAGCAGCTTCACAGTAGAAAACAACAACATTCTTCTCGGACCCACCATTGTTGTGCCATTGTTGTGCCATTGTTGCTCAACTGAAAATTGAGAGAGAAAGGAAGGAAGCAGAGAGATTGGGAACGAGAGCACTGACAAGAGGTTGTCGAGACCCGTCAAATAATAAAAATTTACCAGTTCACAAATTAATTTGTAGTATAGAGAATGAACCGAATCGTCTCTCAAGGATCCAATAAAAACAAAGATTCAATCAGATCAAAATAATTAAAATGAGGGGTTTTGTTAATGATTAACAAGATTGATAAAAATACGAGACTTAAAGTTGTAAACAAATCTAAAGAAACAACCAATCCAAGGAAATTTACTAATCTTGAGTTTAATCCATCATTGATCACAAGGAATTCACTTAATTGCTAACCATGTTCTTGGCCTTAGATCACATCAAGAAGCCTTAACATGATCCAAGAATCCTCTACTAGATAAGCATCTAGAATTTGATTAACCAAAGTTAAATAAAGTAAGCAACATCCAACATAAATTAACTTAAGATCCAGAATTTAACCAAGCTAAACAATCTATCAAAAAGCTTTAATATATTGTTTAGTTTTTATGATCCTCTTTGAATACATGATAATAAAGCTATTATCACATCAACATCTAAATCAAATTAAGCAATTTAATCTAGATAAAAATCAAAAGAGGAAAAAGAGAAACTTAAATAACAATTAAGCAATATGAACAAGTGAAACAATATCTCGAAATTAAACATCAAGATGGCTAATCCCTTGAATTGATTATAAGAGCCTAGCCTTCCATGGATGAGAAGGAAGAACTCAGAATTAAAAGAACAAAAACGAAATTGTAAAGAGAATGGAGAAGAAGAGAAAAAAAAAACTCTCACAAATACTCAAACTTTCTTCAAACTTACTTAAAATTGAATGATCTATAATACAAAGAGATTGACTCTATTTATACTAATCCTAGAAGCCAATTTGTAATTGAAAATAATCTGAATACAAATTGTAAAAACATGGAAATTGTCAAATATGGAAGCTTGATGCATGGTTGTTGGGTTGGTGCATGGTAGGTGGGTTGGTGTATGGTTGGTGGCTTTTAGTCAGCAACTCTTATCCGATTTCCAGCTTGATTTTCATGACCTAGACGACGCATTTTGGCTTGGAGGTCTTCATAAAAGTTGTAGCCAGTTGTCTCCTTGAAATTGTGGCGTTAGAATCATGCCATTTGGACTTTTAGAACTCTAGATATGCCAAAAACACTGCACCTACCTCAAGTTAGGTTGGCAGAACGTATTTCAAAATTCAAACCAACTTGTAGTTTCATAATCATGCTTAAAACGACATCTATTGACTAAATGGTCTTCAGTGAAGTTGGAGATATGAGTCTTATCTTTCCAATGGCTAATTTTCAGCCCAAGAGGAGGCCTATAGCCCACTATATAGTCCAATATGTGCACACTGCATAGATTTCTGTGACAACAAACCCACTCTGCATTGCAGAGATATTTTGGACCCTTAGAAGTCCGATCCAGCTCTTGAGTTCCTCATGAAACTTGTAGAGGCTTGTCTTAGCTTTCCAAAGACACGAAGATCACCTCAAATGGATCACCGAGTCCCAAGTTATGGCCTAACCAAAGAGGAAAGGTCAAAATACATCAAAATTCAAGAATTATTCACAATTTGCATTAAAGCCCAATGAGGCCCAACAACATTAAACTCATCTAAAATACTAATATTAGGCACAATAAACATCTAATAAAGCTAACATAAGTGTCTTAAATTGATTGATCAAGCACAGAAAGAACAAAAGCGCAGCTGTTGTCAATCGCGTTCAATCAAGAGAGATTGGGAACGAGAATTGGTTTTGGTTTCTTCTCATTTGGATCTTCCATTAAACATAAAGGGCACCGGTGTTAAACTATTAACATTTTCGGCGGTTACTATAAACGCCACAAAATACTTTTACTAACAGCAATTTTTCATAACCGCACTTAAAAAACCGCCTCGAAGCACTGCTTTTTTGTAGTGTTTCTCTTCTTCTTGTTTGTGTATTTTCATTCTTGTTCATTTGTCAGTTGCTCCTTATTTCGTGATATTAGTGAAGTTAAGAGGTATGTCTTTGTCAATTGCTAATTTTTGTTTTCTCTACATTATGGTTTAATTTATTTCTTATATATGATTAATTAATATGTTTAATTAGAATATGTGTTTAATTTATTTCTTATATTATAGTTAGTTTTGGTCTCTTATTATGCTAGAAGCTAGTTTTAATTATTATTTGAAGTTAACAAAATATAAGAATTATTATTATAGTAGGATTAATGTCTTCCATAAATATGTACTGAAATGACTAGTTATTATATTATAAAATCATGTAAAAATAAAATAATATAGCCTTCCATAAATATTTGTGATAATTATTGCTTCATTTGTAATATTATAATTCGATATTAATGTGCGAAAAATTTCATAATTTTTTATACCAAGTAATATTTGTTTGCAGCTTAATTTCACACAATGACCAATAAATTAATCGTATTAGTGTATTATAATGGACAAATTTATAGTAGTGATGAAGGTGTTACTTTTGACTGTGAACGCCCTAAAAGCTTTCGTGTTGATGAAGACATCACATTAGAGGAATTAAGGGGAAAAATTCATGCAAAAATCAATGTTGGAAATAGAAAAAAAGTTTCAGAGATTAAGTATAGGTTGCCTTTATCAATGGGTGAAGGATGTGTCTAGTATAAGACTTTTCCACTTGAAGATGATGATGATGTCAGGTACTTGTTTGATGCTTACCAACAATTTCTGAATGTTTGTATAATTGAGTTATATATTGTATTTGAGGAAGTTGATGATGATACTGGGCCTTTAGAGGTTCCTGATGCATACAATATTCCCTCACAAATATCACGGGCCTTTGACACTCCTCAGTATGAACCTCCTCCAGATGCACAGTTATTTGTGGCACCAATAATTCCTATACATCAGCATGACGAGCCTTACAAACCAGATAGCCCCATTATGATTGATTCTCCTATGAGAGGTGTAGAAGTGGGTGCTGTAGGACCCAGTTCAGTTGGTAGTAATCATGATTTGTCAATCGGACCCAATGATGAATATGTTGGATACTTTAGTGAGTTTGAACAAGATGATAAATTAGGTGACAATGATGACAATCATGATTCTGACCAAGATGTCGCTGATGATTCCTATGGGGGGTAGTAGTGTTGCTCCTCCATGTGAGGCCCCATCCCACATGTGCATTATCGATCTAGAGGCAATGCATGTGCTAGAATTTCCTGAATATGCTCATAGATTGGGCAAGCCTATGAATTTGGATACATCTAGTGGTGATTTCCATGTTGGGATGCAGTTTCAGACCAAGGAGACCGTTTTGGCAGTCATTAAGCACTACAGGATCAAAAACTCGGTAGATTACAAAGTAATAGAATCTGAACTAACCAAATATCATGGTAAGTGTAAAATGTATGGGTAAGATTGCAATTGGAGCATAAGGGCAACACTTATGAAGAAGAAACAGATATGGGAGATCAGAAAATATAATGGGCCCCATACTTGCACATTAGGAAGCATGTCTCAGGATCATGGCAAATTAGATTCCAACATGATCTGCTTATCTAGGTTCACTAGTGTTTGTGAAATTGAATTGACTGTTGCATATCAAACTGCCGCATGACCCTATCAGTGTGGTGCTACTCAATAATTGCAAAACATATCAATGCTGTATTTGCATTCCATATATGGCAATGGTCGTAGGCATCTGATGGGAAGCATGCCACAATTTCATTTGAAGAATATGACATCCACATAAACTGCAAATAACAATTAAAAAAATGATTAATGCACCTATGAGTTATGTCAACTGATACTTAAATGTAAATATGAAAACATTTACCTTATCAAATCCCATCCAATCTAGTCATAATCTAATACTTTCAATGTCAGACGATATACCAGTATGGACTTTAGGATGACTCTATCTGTTAAAAAGCATATAAAATCTTACTATCTATAAATATTATAAGTTGCAAAAAAAATATAAATTTTTTTCATCAATATTACCTGCGTGCAAGAGGATATTCAGGAGCAAAACTCACACATGGTGTAATGAATGACATCCTGTACCATGCTCATGATTACAAAAGCACTAAGTGTCCACTTATGTCATGGATCTTTGGATTAGTAGCATGATATAATTCTCTATACAAAAACCTCAAACACGTTGACCCCCAACTATTTTTCCCAGCTTATGAAAGATCACGGAGTAATGGAAGATACATTAAATGCACCTGATTGCTAGATTTATCGTGCATAAATATTTCTCCTATCAAACATTAAATATATGCTCTAGCAGCATATTCTATCTCCAATTCACTTGGATTGTTAGGGAGATTTTGGAAGGCAAGTCAATTTTACTGTTGAGCCATTCATATTCTCTGTTGTGGGAACTAAGCTTGGCAATGGGGTGGGTAGGGGCAGATTTTTGTCCACCCCTAACCCACCTTGCACCTCTTAAAGGAATCTTCAACTCGCCTCTACCCGGGCCCCGAGAGTTTTGTAAATGAAAACCTGCACCCTACCCGCAAAAAAAAATAGAACCCGAATCCTACCCGCATATACTATATAATATACAATATAATATAAATTATTAAAAAAATTACTCATTGCATAAAAAATCTCAAGCTACATCTAGTATGAAACATACTCTTTGTGAAATAATTAGCGTGCGGGTAGGGTAGGGGTGGGTAGACCTTAAACCTGAACTCGCCCCTCTCCTTAACACAATTTAAACCCACCTTGTTCTGCCCCTATTGCGGGGCGGGTTTGGGACGGATTGGGTACTCGCGCGGTGAGTTGAAATTGTCATCCTTAGTAGGAACGACACCTAATCATTCCTGACACTCATCATCCTAGTCCAAAAGGCTTGCGCCTGTAACTCATGCGCCATCTACTGGAAGTCCAAGCTGGAGTGCAACATCTTCTAGAGTAACTATGTACTCACCGCATAGAAGATGAAAGGTGTGTGTCTTTGGTCTCCACTGCTCAACCAATGCACTTGTCAATTCTGGCACAAGCAAAAATTGCCAAATTTGAGCCATGTGAAAAACCTGGCTGATTTAGGTGCTTTATAATGTATGGATGTGGGTCTTCAAAATTAATTTTCCTAGAACGTAACACGTGCATGGTATCTTGTTCATAATAATTAACACAATAAATTATAAAATTATAAAATAACCAACATAATAAGAATAAAATATAAAAAAATTAGTTACTTGATTTTGTATAACCGAAGATATATGTTCCTCTCGCAATCTCAATAATGATGCTGAAGTCATTTTTAAACTAATAAAATTTGCTTCTCTTAAAAAAATAACAAAATTATGCACTTGCACACCACACTGCCTGAACATATACTCACACACTATCAAACTACACTTACACACTCACACTTGCACACATTACCTGAACACACATATATTCACTTTCACTCACACTTGCACACACTGCCCGAACTCCACACTGATATATTCACTTTCACTCACACACCTTGCACCCTTAAAAACACATTTCCTATCTATCAAAAACATTCACGTCTCCAACACCCACCACACTTACAAATCTTTCTGCCAAGCTTTTCCATCTCAAACCACCACCATGTGTTCATTTTCTACCAAGCTTTTTCCTTCTCAAACCAACACCATGCGTACAAAAGCATCTCACATGCAACTGATCATGACCATAACTTAATATATAAAAATGAACTCGTGCTCCACGAGGTCTCACCTGCAAATGCTCATGACAATTTATTAAGGGATAAAAAATGAACTCGTGCAGCATGAGCTCATGTATATATTTTTCTATTGCATGGTTCCAAAACCACCTCAATGGAGGGCGGTTTCTAAACATCATGAATCCTTTTTTTTTTTTCATTTTGAAACTTACATATCGCCCTTATGGAGGACGGTTTCTAAGAAGAATTCTTGTTTTTTTTTTCTATGAAGAGAAACCGCGTGTGAGACGGTTTCTAAGATGAAATATTTTTTTTTTCAATTTCATGAAGAGAAACCGGTATGCTCCAAGGCGGTTTCTCAACAAAGAAAAAATTCAGCGCACTTTGATACATAATCTCAGATCGAAGCATTTCCGTAAATAAAAAAACTATATAATAAAAAAAAACTCGTGAAAAATTGACTAAAGTGTAGGTAAAGCAGTTTCCTGGGATTTAAAATCTCAAAATCAAACAGTTACTAAAGAGAAATGATTCCACTTAAGCTAAGCCTCTTGAATTGAGCTACACCAATATTTAGGATCAGATCCACATTCAAAGTAATAGGCTAGTTGGTGCAAATGCCCTACTCAATTTCAAAGAGTTTCACTTATCATGTAGTGATTTTATTATTACCCTATTAGCAAATATATAATTGTTTTAATAATTAATTTTGTGACTAATATTTGAATTATTTATTTTTAAATAAATAAAATAAGAAGAATGATGCTACATATGTAATATTTTATAAGTACAAAAACTCAATATCGATCTACCCCATTAGATTTTTGTTTATATATATATATATAACAGTTTTTTCAAAAGAGATCATATAGTATACTAGTTTGAAATATCACTCTCTCATTGTCCCACTCACCATCCTTCAACTTTCTTGAAGGAAAATTTAACAGTAATTGTAAGAACATAATAAAATTAAAGTATCAATCTTGATAAAAAAAAAAATTAAAGTATCAATGATAATCGATGAAGGGTATACTTTATATTATATTTTTATTATCTAATATTTTATATAATTATGATCTATAAATATTAAATGAGTATGCAATATTTTGTAAATTTAAAAATTCCAAATTTTGTTCTAATTGAACATTTTAGTTTTAGGCATTTATTTAAATATTTTTTAGAAGAGGGATTTATTTAAATCTTAGGTCATAGGTTTTTTTTTTTCATTGTTATTTGATAAGAAACTACGTAGTTGGTTTAAATCTTAAGCTCTTTAATAGAAATATGTAGTATTTTTTTTATTAAATTAATCAAATAATTATGACTATATTTATTTTTACTGTGAGTAATTGATGAATTTTTATAATTTTTTAAATATAAAGACACATAGAGAGAAATTATAATTTGTAAATATATTTTAATTATATATTGTTACATGTATAATACATTAAACATTAAAAAATTTTTTTTGTATATTTGTGTAAAAATCGATCCCACTATATACAATTTTTTTTATCTGTCACTGCTAATATTATTGGAAGTATTTTAGATATACATAAAGTTTTAGAGAATTTAAAAATTAATTGATACTTTATTTAACTACTTTATTTTAACGTATAATATACTTTTTAAAATATAAGTAAATGTTGACTATAACATTATATATCTATAAATGTCTAATTTATCTTAAATTTGATATGCATAATATTCAAGATGGTATTACATAATTCAACAGTTAAATTGGTAAAATTAAAATTTTATAAAATATTATTCAATTTGTGTAAGTTTACAAGACTTACTCATGTAAATAGATCTTCATATATATAATTCTAAAAATAAAGTTGTTTTTTTCAATCTTAAAATAAATTAAATTTTGATCCATTGTCAATTTAATTTTTTTATATTATTGTCTAAATCATATATTTGAAAAATCAAACTTTTTTATAATTTGATGATAATGTAATTTGTTTTTACAATAATAATGAATTAAAATAAGACTCATTTAAATTACTTATGTGTGAAAAAACTTAAATATAATTTTTTTTATAAGTAATTATTTTAAAATACATTTAATTAAACATAATTTTATATAAATTAGTCTAGCAAACTCGTATTTTGCTTTCGCAATTTCTTTTTCAGCTAAACTGCTACTAAATGCCCGAAATGGTTTGAAATTTGGATTGTCGTTGCCATGGTTGGTGGCTGAAGTTGGTAGTGACTTGATGGTGGGCCAATTGTTTGCACGGCAGTTAGCATTTCTATCGTTTTATAAATTGAGTCAATACCCAAAAGAAAATAATTATTTGGAAAAGACATAGACGATTCCCTTCTTACGCACCTTTAGTTTCGGGAGTAGGTGAGAAGAGATATGATCTAATTCACTTTATTTTCAGGGTGTGTAATTTTGAATGAACTTTTGTTGTTTCTTTCAGTATATGTAAAAAAAATTTTGAGTACTGATAGATACAGAGAGTTAAACTCAGAATCTTCACATACCATTCCACGGTGGATTCATTTGCTGACTCACCTTTGTTTTTGCTGACTCCCTCCAAATTTCTCAACCCCAAAATTTCCCTCTCTTGCTTGAGTCTTCCCCTTTCTTCCTCCTCTTTGTTTGGAATCGATGATAGCTCTTCCATTTGGGACCCAAAATTTCGCAGTCATTGTTCCGCAGCTTCACTGTTCTTCTCCGTCGGAGGATCTGTCGTCAATCCTTCGGCCACCGTTGTTCTTTGTCAAGGACCCATTGTTGGTGCTTCGGCCAGCATTATTCTATTGCTTCGCCATTCTCTGTTGAGGTAAGATTGTCACTCTCTCAACGCCATAGTTCATCTTCATAGTATGTTTTCCTTCCCCAATCCTCCACAGATATTATTAAAAATCCCCCATTTTCCCCCATATCTAAAGGTCCTTTGATTTTTGCTGTAAGTTTTAGATTCTATCATTTTCGTTTTTCTGGTAGGGAGTGGTTGCATTCATTTTGACTCAGTTTCTGTAAGATGGTAAAATTTTTTATTTAAAGAAAATGTCCATAATGAGTGATTGATATTGGAGTTTAAATTTTGTCTTTTCTACTTATGCATTTTAATTATTATTATTTTTTTGCAATTAATCGTCCACCAGTGAGCTTGAAATAAGTTGATTTGGTTAATGATGAAAAATGAAATATGCTTTTACCAAATAAAAAGGTTGAATATTTCAGCAATTTGAAATGGGAATCTGAGGAGCAAAAAAAGTGGATTCCTCCTGCATTATATTAAAGTATAAAACCATAAGTACATACAATATGGAGCAACACCGAATGTAGGAGATCTTTTTCCCACTTTCCATCTCTGCTGTTTTGCAGGAAGTAGCACTTTCTTGGGTTAATTCTCTTTTAATTTTACACTACTAGAATATTAAAAAAAAAATTGGCTTTCCTAACAGGGATTTGGCTCCTTTAACTAACATAAAATGCCAAGTGTTTTCATGGACATTTTAACAATCTGCATAATTTATTATCTCTGGTATTTGGTCCTGCACTACCCTGATAGCTTCACTCATGTCCATCATATAAATACCTAATAACTTGCTTTACTTGGCCAACTCCCACATAAGTTTACTAGGACTTGTGGTATCACATTATAGCTCTTAAAAATTATGTAAATTGGTTGCAAGATATATCTCTTGATACGGTAGCAGAGATGTGCTTAATTGGATTTAAATTCATAACAAATACAAGACTAATGGGCAGAGAGAGTTACAAGTGTTATCTGGGAACCTGACCATTACTATTCAACTTGATACTTTTGTTTCCTTGTTCCTCAGAAAACTCTGCTTTTTAAATTTGTTAGTGTTTTAGTTTATTGTTCTGAATTATCAGTGCTTTTTTTTTCATAAGATCTATACTCATAATGTTTCTATCTTGAATGCGCATGCTAGTTAGGGACTTTTTGAGGTTTGATTTTGGGGTCTCTGTACATGATCTTATTGTTGTATATGACATTTTTTAATTTCCTTTCCAATTTTCCTGCTCTCATCATTTCAATGATTTGCATTAGTGAAAAAAGTAAGGTATTATCATTTTACAATAGTGCAATTGTCATAGTGCAATTCTCAATATGGAATGTTGATGGCATCATCTGCCCCTCATCATTTCTAAACATGAGCTCCAAACATTCAATAGAAATAGCAATTTGTTATTGCAATTTCAAAATGCAACTTCAACCACTTTATTTTGTTTTATGTGCTGCAATTTTTGTCTTTAAGGTCCTCATGGCCAAGTTGTGTGGCAAGCTCAGTGAAGGATAAATGACAACTTTTCGCCATTTTCATTTTTCTTTATTTCTTCCTTTTTTTTAAGATCATGATCGGCTACTAGTGTCCCATCTACTTAGTGGGTTTGCTAACATCCTTGGTTAGGCAAACTGCCTTGAGGAGCACACTTGGAGACATGGATATCTGTTTGAATCATTACAATCTCAGGGAATAAGAGTCCATTATTTTGGTTTAGTGTGTATTCTTATTATGTTTCTACATAGGATTGTGTCACTCTGTTTTTGTCTAGAATTTGGGGAGCTGAGCTCTTTTTGGTTGATTTATGTTTTCCATATATGAACTTAATGTCTAGATTAATATGAATTCTATTTGTACACTTTAGGCAGTCTCCTATTTTAGGAGAAATTCTCTCAATTTTTTTTATAAAATAATGGATTGATATTCTGTTTGTTGTCTTATGGTATATATATTTTCTATTTTAGTGTATTATGTGGTGGTTAATGTTGCACCTTCATACTTGACACATGTTTTTCAAGCATTTTTGTTTCTTATTTTCTATGTTATTTCTACTATTCCCCCCCCCCCCCCGGCCCACCCACATCAAGCACGAGCATAATGAAATAGATGTATGGTCTCCACATGACCAAGGATGAGATTAAGGCTAGATAATAAATAAATTGGAATAGACGTGTTTAAGTAAATGTCTTACTCTGTGAAACGAATAAGACGTCATCCAGGAAAGATGTCATGTTTTGTATTAACAATTGCATTTGAGACTTAGACTATATTAGATGGAACATAACTCTAATGTGTGGTTTGGTTTTGCAGCATTGGCGTTGTATCTACTAGCTTTGGGGACAATCCGTAGCAATTAGGCAAAGGATGTTCTATAAAGCCATATGGGAGGAGCTTTATAGCGCAGTTCATGCAGTTGATCATATGACTACCCGCATTCCTGCTGAAGCAACCGCACGAAATGATAAAAGATCATGAGAATGTACATTGCTCATGTACGAGAGTGAACTAGGAGTACTTGCACTCTTAATAGATTTTCATGCTACTGTTGTCTTGGAATGAATTCCTACTCTTTAACTACCATTACAGTATGTTATGTTCATATGCAACTGGACATCAGTTTTTCATTTCACACCCTAGGAGTTTCTAAATTCATTAATTTGCCAAACGATGCACTTGACTAGTTGCAGCCTAGTGTTACCACAGTTCATTGTTCTCACTTATTTTATATGGCACTAATTTATTTGATACAGTTAGTAATTGTCTTTTTTCTGTATCATGGTATCTTTTCTGATGTTTCTTAAGATAGTTTTAATTGTTGTAGTATAATTCAACTGACTATCCATCTCTCTGATCTTACAGTAACTGAGTGTGTGTAGCCCAAATATATCAGCCTATTTGCGCCATTTTAGGTTGATGCTTCAAATGCTGTGGATCGAATATATTTCCATGTCTGGTTTCCAACATGGCTAAACATTGAAATTTCATGTGAGTTATTAAGAATTAAGATTGGAAACCAAGGGATTAGAGGATTTTTGGAGAATCAACTGGTGCCTTGTTTCTGTTGTGCGTGAAAATTTGCTTGACTCAAGAAGAGGAAGTTGATTCTAAATTCATTAATTTGCCAAACGATGTACTTGACTAGGTGCACCCTAGTGTTATCGCAGTTCATTGTTCTCATTTATTTCATATGGAACTATTTATTGTAATTTATTTGATCTAGTTAGTAATTGTCTATTTTCTATATCATGGTATCTTTTCTGGTGTTTCTTAAGATAGTTTTAATTGTTTTAGTATAGTTCAACTCACTATCCATCTCTCTGATCTTACAGTAACTGAGTATGTGTAGCCCAAATATATCAGCCTATTTGTGCCAGGTTGATGCTTCAAATGCTGTGGATCGAATATATTTTCATGTCTGGTTTCCAACATGGCTAAACATTGAAATTTCATGTGAGTTATTAAGAATTAAGATTGGAAACCAAGGGATTAGCAGATTTTTGGAGAATCAGCAAGTGCCTTGTTTCTGCCGTGCGTGAAAATTTGTGAAAATAATTTTGGTACGTTCTAATGCTTTCCTTCTGGATACATTGTAATGGACATGATAGCGTTTTATTACAGGGAATAAAAGTATTATCATCTAATAGACCCTTGACTCACGTTTATAATAAAAAGAAAAGGGTTGGACTGAATAAGAATGAGCCTAGTTTTGTTGGGGGGGGGGGGGAGAATAGAGGAAATGAAGGAATTGGAGGGGAGCCTGTTAACTATAAAGAAAGAGCCGAAAGAGAAGTTGGTTAGTGAGGAGTGGGATGTCACTAACAGCATAGATAGTTGTCACATGCTGAGTGAAAAGGAGGATTCTGATATCATATCAGAGGGGTAAACGTGAATAAGGAGAGAAAGAGAGAAGAATTTGGAAGGATAAGAAGGGGTCTAGGAGTGTTGTAGAGTGCAGCCCTCTAGAATTATCTTCTATTCTTGTTTTCACTATTTTCTACTGTAATTTAGTTCTATACAAAGGACTACCTCTGCTTGTAAGGGTTAGTTTCCAGTATCACTAAATATAAATTCAGTTCTACCATCGTCTTATATCACTTACCGTATCTAAGAATAGTTATGTCATGAAGTCATAGGTTCCCCTCTTACAATTTTTTGGGAGTTGAGCTTTCTTTCTTCTTTTTTTTTCTCGTAATATTCATGCACAACACTTGCAGTTGTGGATCGCAATTCACAGAGCGGCACTAAATATACATCGTCATGTTACAGTTTTTGGGGGTTGAATGAACTTCTCTTTTATAATTTTCATGCATGAATGGTACTTGATATACAAATTTTGAATTTATGAATTGCTATACATTCTAAAGTTGACCACGTGAAAGGCCAGCATATGCATGAACTATATTAGGAAGAAAATAGAAACAAGAAAGAAGACAAGCATATAAAATACTGTCCCCCCCAACCATATCCCCCCAAAAACAATTGCTGGCTCATGATTAAAATTTGTTTCATGCTACTGTTGCAACACTAATTAATGGAAGGTAATATTGGATTCATCCCAAGTCCAGACCCTCCAAAACTACCTGGTTCTGCATGCTTCACCCTACCAAAGTGGCGGATATGACGCAGAAGTCTTGCTAAGAAAGTATTGTGGCATATGGTCGAGCTATCACATACCACAGCTACATGTTTGCGTGCTCTTGTGATGGCAACATTAATTCTTCTGCTATCCCCGAGGAATCCAACAGCTCCCAAAGTGTTTGATCGTACCTTTTTTTATTAAAAAAAAAATAAAAGGAAAAGGTGTGGCAATGTTAGTTCATGTAGAAGACCAGTACTGGATAAATATTTCAAAACACAGTATAGTGTTTTTCCAATTCAGAACCACCTAGATGGATCACGTATCTAATCATGTGAAGGTGGATAATCAAACTTGAAGTAATGGATAATGTATCTCATCATCAAACATTAAGGAAGAACATTTACATATCCTCCTAAATGCATTACTTAATTATTAGAGATATAAAATCAATCTTAGGCCTCCATCTAATAGCTTAAGCTTTTAGAAGAGTTAGAGTGCATTTTGATAGGCTTTTTTTTTTAAAGTATTTTTTTTTTGAAAAAAAAAATGTATTTCTATAAGTTTTTAAGTATCTTTGGATGCAACTTTTTAAAAAAAGTAGAAGTTAAAAAAAAAAACTCAGTTATCACTTATTTTGGAAGTTAATAAACATCAGCTTTAAAAAAAAAAAGAGAAGTAAAAGTAGTTTCTAATATAATTTTCTGACAAAAATATCCATTCCCTTTATTAAAATTTACACCCCATGTCCTCTTTTTTTTTTTCTTCTTGCAAACCTTGTCTCCCTCATTTTAGATATCCTACATTTCAATAATTTTGGTATAAAAAAAAGTCATTCTATTATTTTTTATCCAAACAAACTTAAAAGTCATTATGATACTTAAAAATACCTTTTAAACGTTACATCCAAATGCAAAAAAAAAAAAAAATTAAAAAAAAAAACTCGCCTAAAAATAAATCTATAAAAAAAAGTTCTTTTTTTAGAAGCCTATCCAAACGAGCCTATATGACCATGTGGTCAAGAATTTGATCGTTGTCGACCAGGTAAAATGGGCCTATGTTAGAGATATAAAACCAATCTTGGACCTTTACGTATCAATGTTAAAGAGTAATCAATGCTTCATTTATAGAATCAAAATGAAAGGGGAATTAATGCAGTTACATCTTTAGTCCAAAGTTTACTGTAATAATTTCCAAACTTAAGAGCTTGATGACAATGAGCTTATTGAATTAGAGAAGGTGGCCAGGAAACTGTTATAAAAGTTGACAAAACGCTCTGAATCTTCTACAGCGGTGACTGCTAGTAAAGATAAAAATCACTATTGGACTTCACCTAACATCTTTAAGCCTTTACGAAAGTTGGTTCTTGACATGGTATCAAAGCAAACGACTATGATAAAGTGGTTATGAGTTTAATCCTTGTCACCCTCATTCTTCATAATAAAATTAAAAGGCCGCTTTGCCTCTACTTTAGCCTATTCTTCCCCTCCCCACACTAGGTCTTAGACCTCCTTTGTAACCCAAAAAAAAAAAATTAAAAAAATTCAACATAAGGTAAAGTGGGTGTGTGAACACACTTCAAGCCCAAAAAACTCTTGTGTGAGGAGGCGTGCTAGAGATAAAAAGTTAAAAACCATTCTTGCAATAAGGCGAGTAACATCAAGTTCAACTATGCTGACTAAATTTCATGCTTTTAGGAGAGAGGAGGGTGAACTCCTCAAACCCGCGACGCTGCTCCCGTAGCGGAGCGGTTTGGCGTCGCGGATGATTTCGCGGCCGTCCCGCGACCGTCGCGACCGCTACTGTGAAACGTAGCCCTCCTAGTCATTTTGTGTGTTCTGTTTGAAGTATTTAGGGTACTAAAACACAGCCTTCGGACAAACAGAGAAACAGCCGCCTCTATCAGTGAAGACGAAGCCCAGTCCCTGCCTCCCTCCACCATTTCCGGCGAGGCCCACCCCTTTCCGGCAACTTCCTATGTTTTGGCAGCTTTGCACCTCTTCTCTGTTTTAACGGAGGTGCTGGGTGCCTTTGTTTCTCTTGCCTTTTTTTCTTTCTTCCCTTCTCAGCTCTCTGTTTCTCCTTTTTCAGTCCTGTATTTTGAATCCTTGATTACCCTTCACAGCCATGGCATCATCTTCTCATCCTCAATCAACTCAAAGTGTCTCAGCATCATCCCCCTATTGTGGATTGGTAAAACCAACCGGAGAAAATATTGATATCGCATGGCAGTGGAATAGCTTGAGAGATATCAATAATAGGAAGAGTGTGACCTATGATTTTTATGGCAAAGTTACAACCGGTGGGATTACTAGAGCTAAAAGACACCAAATGGGAGTGAGAGGAGATGTAAATTCTTGTAAGAGAATTCCACCTGAAATTAAGAAGTTGATCAAGGAAGCTTTTGAGAAGAAAAAGGCTGAAAAAGATTCATACATGACTGAGTTGAATGAAAATGACGATGAGGAAGAAGAGGGGCAAGAAATTCTAAACATTCGAAGTGGAAAGAAACTAGCAACATCAAGTGATACAACATCTACTGCCAAGAGAGCTAAAAATGTTAAAGGCTCTATGGATTTGCTTCGAAGCAACTATTAAATTAGGAAAGGCCAAGAGGCAAACAAGCATAAATGATGCTTGTGATAAAGAGGCAAGAGCTAGAACGTTCAGTACATAGCTCGTTGTTTTTATAGGAATTCCATTCCTTTTAATGTTGTGCGTACTAAAAGCTTCAAGTTGATGATTGAAGCTATTGGAAACTATGGTCCACACCTAAAGGTTCCAAGCTATCATGAAATGAGAGTTCCACTCCTTAAAAAGGAATTGGAGCTAACAAAAGAAATGTTGAAGGGTCAAGAGGAAGAACGGGTGAATTTTGGATGTTCGATTAAGTCAGATGCATGGACGGATAAGAAGAATAGGACCTTGATCAATTTCATGGTGAATTCTCCATCTAGGACTATGTTTGTGAAGAGTGTTGATGCCTCCGCATATATGAAGACTGGGGAGAAGATATTTGAGTTATTAAATGCCTTTGTGGAGGAGATTGGAGAAAAGAACGTAGTTCAAGTGGTGTCCGATAATGGAAGCAATTATGTCTTGGCCGGTAAATTACTAGAAGCGAAGAGGAAGAATCTTTTTTGGACTCCATGTGCTGCACATTGTGTGGACTTGATGTTGGAAGACATTGGAAAGCTAACTCGGGTTAAAAGGACAATACAAAGAGGCATTGCTCTTGTAGGCTTCATCTACAACCATTCATTGGCCTTAAATACAATGAGGAAGTACACACATAAGATGGAATTGGTTAGGCATGAAGTCACAAGGTTTGCGACCACATTCCTTACATTGCAAAGGTTGCACAAACAAAAAAACAACCTTAGAAAGATGTTCACTTCAGATGAGTGGTTGACCTCTAAGATAGCAAAAGAACCTAAGGGGAAGAGGGCAACTGACATTGTATTGATGCCTACTTTTTGGAACGAAGTCGTTTATTCTCTTAAAGCTATGGGGCCTCTTGTGCACGTTCTTAGGCTTGTTAACAATGAAAAAAAGCTTGCAATGGGTTACATATATGAAGCAATGGATAGGGCTAAGGAAGTTATTCAAAGATCCTTCAATGAAAATGTTGATAAGTATAAGGATATTTTTGATATCATTGATAGAAGGTGGGAATCACAACTTCATCATCCATTGCATGCAGCTGGCCACTTTCTGAACCCCGAATTCTTCTATAGCAATCCAAGAATTGAATTTGATGAAGAAGTGATAGCTGGACTTTATAAGGCCATTGAGAGACTAAGTGCAACTGAAGAAGAAGTAGATAAGATTTCAACTGAGTTAGCACTATATAAGAGAGCTGGAGGTATATTTGGAATGAAGGCAAAGAAGACAAAGGACCACAATGGCTCCTGGTAAGAAAAAACACACTTCTTGATAAATTTAGTTACAACTTACATGACACTTAATGCTAATTAAATAATTTATAATTATATTACAGCTGAGTGGTGGAGGATGTATGGGTCATCTTCTCCAAGTTTGCAAACATTTGCCATTAAAGTGTTGAGCTTGACTTGTAGTTCATCGGGATGTGAGCGTAATTGGAGTATTTTTGAGCATGTAAGTAGACGTCTAATGATTTTCCTTTACATAGTTTCATTTAGTGATTGTGAAACTAACATTTTTGTTTATAAATTATGTAATAGATTCATTCTAAGAAGAGAAGCAAGCTTGAGCATCAAAAGTTGCAAGACTTGGTTTTTGTTAAATATAATCAAGCTCTTAAAGAACGTTTTGATAGCCGAGATGTGATTGATCCCATTCTCCTAAATAACATTGACGATAGTAATGAATGGTTAGTAGGAGAAATGGGTGGAGATGGAGAATGAGCTGAAGATGAGTTGGTTTTTGATGATGATACTTTAACTTGGGGGGTCGTAGCTGATATAATTAGGGCTGGTGAGCCTACAAAACATACTAGGCAGCAAACAAGATTGAAGAAGAAAGTTACTTCAAGGCTTTCTAGCTCTAGGGGAAAGGAGCCTATACATGACGAAGAGGAAGATGAAGCTAATGATGTAGAAACAGAAGAGGAGGAAGAGATCTACAAGTCTAGTAGTGGTGAAAGTGACAATAAGGAGGAAGAGAACTTAGAAGATCTTGAATATGATGATTTTGATTGAAGAAAAACTTATACTTATATTTTGAATTTGAATGTTTAGTTACTTTAAGCCTCAGAGGCAGAACTTAATTAGTATTTGGAGCTGTGTTTTCATTTTCTTCTTTTAAATCTTATGCTCCTTGATGACTTTTGTGGTTATTGACTTGTTAATTATGCCTTATGTTCATGGTGATTGTGTGTCTAAAGTCTAGAATTATGACTTTTGATTATTAATGATGAATATGTGTTTAATTTTGACTAATTTTATATTTTGAAGCATTTATAGATGTATAGTATAATTGCATATGTTTTTTCATTTTTTTTCGGTGTAGCGGCCATCTCGCTATCCGCTATCCCGCTATAGCATTTTTGGGGTCGGCCGCTACGCGCCACTATCCGGGATTGACTACTATGATAATGATACCTTTAATTGGAAAAGGATGGAAGGGGCTTTCTTCGACAGACTTCAAATTACATTTAAGGGTTGTATTATGATAATGTTTGAACTTTCTCATGTTAAACGGAGATGATATCTTATTGTCTCCTTTCAAATATTTAATTTTTCATCAATTAATAATTTATTTTTATCAATCAGAAAATAGTTGAAACGAGGCATATAAAGATTGGATTTAGATCATACCATGGATAAAATTACTGCATCAGCTTCCCGACCTTGAAAGCTATCAATCGTTGCAACCTCAGTACCTGCAGCATCCGGATGCTCATCAAGCATGTCCCTCAAAAGTTGTACTTGAGCAACATAAGGGGATTGCACTACAATAGAAGTTGGGCTAACACCTGCATTTCAGATTCAAATTAACAAAGAAAATCTTCTATCAGCAAACACAAATGTCAAATAAGTTGTCACAAGATTTCAAAATTCTGAAAGACTGAGAAATTGCATAGAAAAAATAGGATAAAATAAAATGATATGCATTAATATCTTTTTCTTCGTTCTTGGATTAAAAATGATATGTTTAAATATTAGGCAGGGTTGGAAGGAGGAGTATAAATACTACAAGATCCCTATTTCATTAAATTATTTCATGCACAAAATTTGAATTATGCACTACTTTGTCCAAGAAGAATTCTTGGTTCAGAACCATATACATATCAGGACATATGATAATGTGAAGCTACACATGCAACAAAACCATGCAAAAAAAAAAAAAAAAAAACAGAAAAAGCTAAAAGCTACAAGCAAGAGTGCTGGAAACACAGCATTTGACAAAGATAAGTATAAAGTAAAGCTTGTAGATATATCAAATAGATTCATTTCCTGCAGATTATTTTCTATCGAAATTAAAATTTCATGGGAATTTTTACTAAAACATTGAACTTGAAGCTGATTTACCAAGCAGACCTGAGGAGGAACGGGAATAATGATCACTGTAATATAACTAATCCAAGTTTGTAAAACACAGAATTTAAGAGCATGTCAAGTAAATGTAACATAAAGTGACCTTGCTGACCCTAGGAATCAACGAAAGTGACCTTGCTGACCCTAGGAATCAACGAAAGTGACTGACAGAAATAGCTGATATGATTAGACAGTCATTAGTATTGTATTGTTCATTGTCCATATCTATAAGTTAGGGAAGTTGTCTAAAATTTTCTCAGATGAATCTTAATAAACGTTTCTGTAAAACATAGTCGGCTAGCTACTCTTACCAATCAGGTATTAAGTCCATACAATTTGTCAAGGGCACCAATTACATTGATTCTGCATGCTTATACATTCACCTTAATTTAGAAGTTAGAGTTTGAATAGTGTAAAAAATAAATTAGACTCCAGCAAGTTGAAGACTTCATCAGAAATAGTCTCAAGAAACAAGAAAAAGAACCATTTAACACAGGTATGTCTGTTTCTGTGTGCTTAAAGAATAAATGTAGAGTTATAAAGCCATTCTTGGGTACCTGCTTAACAGTTTAATCTTATAAGTCAACTTGCCCTTTGACATGGTTCTCATTGACAAGATAGTATAGAATTTGATGCTCACTTAAAATCGCCATTATTACTAATTGAAAATTCAAGCCAGAAAATCACCATTTTCTCAATTTCATGATATTGTCGCTTTGAGCTTACCGCAATCAAGAACGGAGTTCAAACTGATTGCTTTGATGGATTCAGAGTAGAGAATAAAACTAGTACACTGGTCTTCCATTCATTAATCAAATCCAGACCAGTATCTCTCCCTTATATGTACTGTGAAAAGGGAAAATTATAAAAAAAAAAAAGGAATTCTTGGTACAAATGTTTCAAATTTAGGAATAGTTAACCACTCAAGTGGTTAACAATGTTCAAAAAGTGGTTAAATCATCAACTACTTTTTGAACATTGTTAACTGTGAGAAAATTAGCATTTATGTTTAGAATATTAGTTGCTAGTCAACTGTATTTATTTGATTGCTGTAAGTTATCTAGTGATTAGCTCCTTGATTGATTGTATCCATACTATAAATAAGAGATTAGTGAGCAAGCGTTGACACACAATTTCTCTAACACTCTCAGTTTCTTGATTAACCACTTGACACATGAGTGTTTAATTGTACCTAAACTGGAAATATTTTTTTTCCCAAGAATTCCTGTTTTGTAATTTTCCCTTTTTAATATCACCTATCCAGATCCAGTATGATTCATTGATCATTACGCAAAACACACTCAAAAGACATGCATGCATTTCAAAGATTCCCCTTCCTCCAAGAAAAGAAAGCCATGCAAACTAACTAAAGGGAGACACTAAATTAGGATCAAAAGTAAGCATCTTCAAATGCAACATGATTAATAGAAGTAATGGTTCACCATGCTTGAATGCGAAAATTTATGTGTTCAATATACAAGTGTTGATTGACTTTAACCCTTGGGCTATGTTTGGATGGATGGAGTGGAGTGGTTAGTAATGGAGTAGAGTGGTAAAAGGAACTCAACCAATTGTTTGGGAGTGTTGAAATTATAGGGTTTAGGTAGGGAACGAATAAAAGAGAGAAGAAATACTAATAAATAATATGAGATTGGATTGATTTGATGTGTTGTAAAATACAAAGCACTAACCCCTATTTCTACTAATAATTAGGTCAAGTACCAATGTAATACTAGTAGTACAAGCCCAAGCCCATTAAGACAATAAGACTCTTAACCCTAATTAAATAAAGAAACAAATCAAGAAACATAACGAAATTAGGAAACAACTCCTAAGATTGCTTCCTCAATTAGAGGACTAATTGATTTTACAATATATTATAAAGATCTTTTGAAGATATACTAAGATATTCTAAAGATACTCTAAAATACTCTGAAGATATTCCGAGATATTCTAACAAGGAGTTTTTAAGTAATGGAGTGGAATGGAAGGAGGGGATCCCAAAGCACTCAAACCCCCAATTTTTCATACCCTCCAATTTGGAGGGTTTGGAATGGAACACTTCCCTCTTTTTTATTTTTAGATGATCATTTACCATTTTAACACTCATCACTCAAAAACCTTTTTCTACCATTTCCTCTTCTCTTCAGCCGTTCTGAACATTACCTGCGACCCCATCTCCATAGAACATTGAGCAGTGACTAGGTTACTGATGCCATGGCCATGGGAAGGGATGCATTCAGCAACATATATAGTAATTTTTATTCTCTGGAATGTCTAATTCCACACAGTGCCATTCCTCTTGTTCTTGAAAATTATCTGCACAAATTTTTCCTCCTTGGAAACATGCTTGCGAGAATTCAACTTGCACTTCTGCTTCATCATTTGTCCATAGGATACAAGTAAAGTTTGATCGTCGTCATTGATAATATAGTTGCTTTACCAACTATACATTACTAATTGTGTTTGTCACACATGAATTAACTAAAAGGTTAATATTGAAAATTAAATTTGTAATCCACTCCCCTCTATTAATTATCATTGTGACTTCGAAACAATGGAGAGGGACTTCCCTCCATTCCCTCATTAAAATTCCCAAACAATAAAGTGGTATTCTTTTACCTTTCCACTCCATTCCATTCCAAACCACTCCATTATAAACCACTCCACTCCATCCCCTTCAAAACTCCGAAATGTAGCCATAGGTGATATATTTTATGAAAATTTAAACACTGTTATTCTTTTCTAACTGAAAACAAAACTAATTGAAATTTTGAGAACTTTCTAGAATGATATGAGGCTTGTCTACAAAATTGGCCAACTAAATTTCATGTAAGGGTCATTCTAAGGTACCATCTGTACTGATAGAAGAATCAAGTCATGGGTATAATTCCATATAAGATGTAGAAAAGAAGAATAATCAAAAGCAGTATCAGAACATGGTAAAGCCCACCAATTATCTTATGATTGTTACTATTATTTTGATTGTACTTGATGACCAATTTTACCAAATACTTAAGCTGATAAGAACCAGACATTAGTAGTATCAAGCTGAACTCTACAACTCCCCGTCACACAGGTACTTGTACATGGAACATGATAAAATTTTAATTTTAAAATCCACAACATACATGTCAATACCATAAGTTTTGAAAGGGGGATATCAAGACATGAATGAATGATCTTATTATAAGATCATGTTCTGGACTATGAAGAGAACCAACTTATGCACAAGGTAAGGGTAGACACCCTTTGTAATAGGCCACACTTGTCCATGTTTTATGTTAAAAGCTATCACAAAAAAAATAATAAAAAATTAAAGAGTCAAATATAATTACCAGAATAAATTAAGGCAAAGACATGCTGCAAAACTATATCAGCTTCTCCTTCATTATAAAATGAGCCTGTTCCAGCTGGATCTAGATGCTCTTCACAACCAACTGACAGACTTCCATATGGCATTCTAGTATCGAGCAATAGCAGAGGGCATTGTGTTATCCATGTAGGCTGCAACAACAGCAAAGTCAAGCTTTCCATTCATGTAATAAGAATTAATAATAGTAAAAGTAAATGGAGATATACTGACAAAGATCAATATACATAGCACATACATCCCAGGGTAAAGAGCATAGGTAACTCCAAATATAACAGAAAAGCAAAGACAGTCCATAAAATGGTGACCAACAAACAGTTTTCTTTTATTTTCTATATTCATGACAGTAATTGTTGACAAAACTGTTTCATGAAAAGTCTTGTGATTTGTACATCTGCAGCATTACATATTGTCTATTGAGAAGCTTAAGCTACCAATATTGCATCAACCTGTTATAAGCTGCACTGGATGCCAGTTTTATCTTCAAAATATTGCTAGTGAGAATAATATTACCTGCCTACTCATTTGGCACTCTGTACCTTTATGAAATAGAAATTTAGCTCCCCCCCTCTCTCTCTCTCTGTACCTTTATGAAATAGAAATTTAGCTCCCTTTATTCATCTGAAAACTCTCTTTCTCTCTCTCTCCCCACTGGAATGCTTACTCCATTCCCCTGAAGCATGAAAGGCATGGATCTCAACATGCATCTTCACCATAAAAAATAATACTGTTTGCCAATGAACTGTGCCTCAACTGGCACCTGCCTCAGTCTTTAAGAAGGAGATGTGATGTGTCAGGGGTTCGATCCCCCACTAGGCTACTTATCTCCCTCTGTTACCTAAGTGCTTGCACCTCTACTATACCAAAGAAAAAACATAATACGGTCTAACAAGAAGATTTTTATGATAGAATTTTCTCAAACAACTTGAATGATTTTGACTAGCATCTTTAGAGATTAAGGACCAGCATAATAAAATAGACAACAGGAAGAAGGTCTAAGTTCCTTTAGTTAAGACAAGATGTAATGCACTTTAATAGAAGCCTTCACTTCAATGAAATATATACAAGGAGAAGGGAGGTGACACTATGAAAATGGAGATATTGTTTATGGGAATAATACCTTAACAAAAGGAGAGTCCACAAGAAGATGAGAAAAGACAGTCTCAGAGGACTTCAACAATCCTCCGTACATCTCCTTTGAGGCCCAACTAGCAATTGCATCGTTCATACGGTATTGTGTTGTTAACCTGGTGGTGAGAATTCCTTCATGCAAAGCTGTAGCTCTCTCCAGTAGAGATATTCCAAGACCACCTTCTAAGGCCTTTCTAGATAATATGACAGGAGCAAGTTGGCATTGATCACCGGCAAGAATACAGCGCTTTCCCTGCAATATAGGAATCAAGCAAGAGGGTTCAATTGCCTGTCCAGCTTCATCAATGACAACCAAGTCAAAAGTATCTAGCCTTCGAATCAAAGGATCAGCTGCTCCAGTATTAGTGGCAAGCACAACCTGAGCGCTAGATAGCACTTCGTTTATAGTCTGCTTTTCCTTTTTCTTCAGCGACCTTCCCAGCTGTTTCAGAAGTTGGCGTATGCCAGCAGCTAGTGAATCATCCCTTAAACAATGTCTTAGATCTTTCCTTAGATCTGACTTCTTCCTCTCATACTCTGCTCGAAAACTGGCAAACTTAGCATTTACGATTTCTCCCAAAGACTTTGATCCTACAACTTTCGATATACGGGCTGGATTTCCAACCCGCACAATATTTAATCCAACATTTGAAAGCTTTTCAACCATGTTATCAACAGCTGCATTAGTAGGTGCTGTAACAAGAACCCTTTCACCTTGCTGAACAGCACATGCTATAAGTTTCTTGAGCAAACCAGTCTTGCCTGTACCAGGAGGACCTTGGATAACCAATACAGGCCTCTTCTTATTCAAACCCAGTGCAATTGCTCTCTGCTGAGAATTATCAAACGTTTCACTTCCTAATAGTCCATTCAATTTTTCTTCTGCCCAATCAGCCAAATGATTCTTCACAAGCCATGTAATATCTTCCCCGTCTCCAAACAGTGTAGCCACAACAGAAATTGAAGGATTCTTCTTTCGCAAACCATTCTTCTGAAGCAGCATTAGGGCTTCACAGTTGCGCTGGAAAAAATCATAAGAAGCTTATTAAAAGATGTATATGTACATATATGGTCAGTGAGCTAAGGAGTAAAATATTCATGAAAGTAACAAACAGAGAACCATCATAGTCGGATTATGTTAATCTGTTTAAACCTGATACCTAGAATGTAGAAATATTGTTTAGCAGACAAAGTAGGTGGTGGGTAGTTACCACTTATAACCATATCACTGTGCCTATCCTTTTTATAGCAGGTGGCAGAATGATGTATCTGCAAGAAATATTTGACCCCCCGCAATGGTAAATAAATTCAACCCTACCTATAGCCCTAATCACGACAAACGGGTTAATTTATTCAGATACATACGTGACAAGAGCTTAGAAGAGATAAGAAGTTAGCCAGGGACTACTATTTTTCAATCTGGAAGACAAGAGAAGTAAAGGAAAAATTAAAATTTAAAAAAAGAAAGAAAGAAAGTTCTGATCTGTGCTTTAAGAATTAGAATAGGGTGATGCAAAACAAATAAAAAGTAAAACAACTAGACAGTAGCTGTGAGCCACAAATTATCCAGCAGAAGAGAAAGCGCATAAGATAAAGTAACTGAAGGATAATAAAATTAAAAGATAAATGTCATGAATCAACTCTCCCAAATAGCCTAAGCTGTTAGGTATAAGCTCATGAATGATTTATATCTCCAACAATAAACTATAACAAAGACCATAATTTATAAATCTTTCCATGGCAAAAAGGACATATACCATAGTTTGGCTGCGTAAATAGACTCACCAATTCTGTCAGATGTTCAACTTTGGAGCAACTGATTACTATTTCTTTAGGAAAAAAAGAAAAACTAAATTATATACACCTTTGAAATATGGCCAGCAACTACATACGCCATCCTTTTTTTTCTTAAAAGGAACACATGCTTCCTGATTATTAACAGAAATACTGAAATCATTAACTCCACCAGAATTTGCCAATTCAATCCCTTTTTGTATGCATCAAAGAATTTAACACCTTCTTAGTGTTCCCTGAGTTTATTAATTGCTCATTTATGATGAAAGATATAAATATTTTGGAGCAAAATACATAAATATCATACATACATGACATCAGCATTTCCTAACATCCCTAAAGTAACTTGACAACAGAGAAATTACTGTTATACTAAAATTTAATATAAGGGAGGTCTATATAATTTCTAAGACAAAAAGAGATGCATGTGATTTTGTCATACCTCGGGGAAGGTCTATGTAATATAAAATAGGAAAACTAGAATCAAATCAATGTCCACAGTCAAGCAGACAAAGAGAACAAAGCCTTGGCGAAAGTAGAGGTGCTCAAAATTTGGCTGGAGCTAGTCAGCATTGACACACTAACACCACGTTTAAGTGGTGAAAAAAAATTGATGCTCAATACTGCAATTTCAGGTGAAGGTCTTCCTATTTTGTCAATTGTCACCTTGTTATATCAAGGTTCTCACATCTGTAGAGGCTTGGAAAGGAAAGTGCATGGTAATACTTTATAGTAGATATGCTTATCGTTATCGGAGATTCGGAGTTGCTCACCTTCCAGATCAAAATAGTAGATCTAACTAATAGTTGACCATAAATTTTTTCTTTTCTTTTTCTCTTGGTAGATACCATAATCATTTATTTTATTGTACTTGATTTAACACAAACAGTAGACACTCATTACAACCCTCATTTGGCTACATAAAACTTCTTAGTTAGTTTTGAACTTTCATAGAATTTGTGGCACCCTTTGATAACTTTTTCACAAATGTTTCTTGAAACCACAAAATGTTTCTGCTTATGCAAGCATTCATGTGATAGATTTCAAATACCTCATAGGTAATTGTATCAGCCAGTCCCTGAATACGGTCAATGCGCACACTCTTCCCAAAGAGTTTAGAGAACATAGGATCACCATGGCGTGACTCTAAAGCAACACTAATACTACAGCCATCATCCCCAAGATTGTTAACAAAGCCTTGCACGCAAGAAGTTGTAACTGCACCCCTGCTGTCACACGTTCTCACACAAACCATGTCTCCAGGTGAAAGAGTAGTAGGCGGTAACCGGTGATTCCCTTCAACCTTGAATAACACCAAATGCATTCCCCCCAGTCCTGTTTACACAACCAAATGTGAATATGTGATCATACAAGACTGACTGCATGTAGTCCCTCATTCTCACAGAAGATGCTTTTTTAAGTTATTTAAGTTAAATAAACTAAGTTGATAAGAATAGCATTGTATGCATACATTGCATCAGTTAAGCTTAACTCATTATACAGCATAAAGACAGATGTTTGAAATAAAAACAATAAACTTTGAGTCAACCTTCCATATATATCTACTTTCTAATCGCTGCAATATATATCTTTCGAAACCACTATTTTTTTTATTATAAAAGAATAAATTCATTAAGATGAAGAGAAGAAAATTACATTGAATTTGGAGGATAAGGCATCCTCCTAAACAAAAAAGAATAAAAAAAGAAAACGTAATGAAGCAATGCTGCCTAATCCCTCAGCATATCTAATAACGAAACCCCTTAAAAAGACCATGTGCTTTACACTAAATCGAAGCCAAATGCTAAATCTTATCCCAAATCAGTTGCAATGCCAAAGAAACCTCCTTAACATATGACTGTTACTCCAACCAAATGCACCAAATAGTAGCATATATTGCACATTGCCATAAAAATTTAGCCTCTTTACTCAAAACCAATAAAGCTTGTTGAAATAGCTATAAATTGTTTCCCTAATTGTATATACTTAGTACTGTATTGTTGTACTGTTCTACTTTACATTGTACTACCTTGCTATTTAATATTATAAATAGAGCACTAGAGGACAGTGAAATTCACTAACTCATTCATATTATTTTAGGGTTTCCTTATGATCCTTTCTCATCATGGTATCAAGAGCCTAGAAAGAAACCCTAAAAAAAAATTTCTCCATGTTTTCCCTTCTGGCGACCGTTTCCTTCCTCCCCAGAATTTTGGTGCTGATTGAGGGATTTCAAAAAATGGATCCAAGTATGTCGTCTTTGGAGTGTCTATCATGTTAGCTTGGCAAACAAGCCCTTACTTCATTTCCCAAGCGTGTCAATAATCAGGTTGCGTCCCCTTTAGATTTAGGGTATGTTTGGGAGTTTTGAAGGGGATGCAGTGGAGTGGTTCATAATGGAGGGGTTTGGAATGGAATAAAGTGGAAAGGTAAAAGTATACCACTCTATTGTTTGAAAGTTTTAATGAAGAAATGGAGGGAAATCTCACTCCATTGCATGGAAGTCACAATGGTCATTAATGGAGTGAAGTAAATTACAAATTTTACTTCCAATACTACCCTTTTAATTTTTGTTGCCCACAACATTACTTAATAATAAAAAAGAAGGTTAAAATTATAAATGACTACCTAAAAATAAAAAAGAGAGAAATGTTCCATCTCAAACCCCCCAAATTGGAGGGTATGAAAATTTGGGGGTTTGAATGATATGGAGTGGTTTGGGTCAGAGTTACCGGGTTCGCAATACTCTCTGGTACGCGGTACGGGTACGGGTACGCGGTACGTTACTTCTTGAAATTATGTTCTTAAGAATTTCTTTACGAGCGAAGTACCAAGAATTGGTACGTGAGAATTGGTACGCGAGAATTGGTACGCAATTCGCAGGGTTGGAGAGAGAATCCGGTAACAATGGTTTGGGTTCCCCCTCCTTAACCACTCCACTCCATTACTTAAAAAACTCTCAAACAATGGGTTGAGGTCTTTTTACCACTCCACTCCATTACTAATCACTCCACTCCATCCATCCAAACATAGCCTTAGTGCATACAGATGTCTGGGCTCCTAGTCAAGACCCTCTACTTTGGGATATTAGTATTTTGTGACATTTATTGATGACTTTTCCCGACGCACTTGGTTTTTTTAAATAAAAAGTTGTTCTAAAATATTTTGTCTTTCAATCTTTTCATGTTGATATTCGCAATCAATTTAATACTCCCATTTGCATTTTACGCAATGATAATGCCCATGAATATTTCTATTCTCCATTTACCACTGTCAAGGATCAACTCTCCCAAAAGCTTAGGCTGTCAAGGATCAACTCTCCCAAAAGGAAGCATAACTATGTGAGATAAATTTCCAAGGACTAAAATAAGAAGCTCGGATTGCTGTACAGACATCCCACCAATTTTGATATGAGCCATACTTACTTCGGATAACCTGATGCCAAAGGGACTAAGGTTCCAAAGGAAAACTCCATAGCCATTTAGTTGCCAAAGCAATGTTCATAGACACCAAATTACCAAGAGACAAACCCCCTTCTTTCTTAGGACATCAACACACCTTCCAACTCACCAGATGATCATGTCTTATCTCTGTTACACCCAACCAAAGAAAACCCCTCATAATCTTCTCTGTTGTATGGGCTACTCCCACATGGATACGGAACAAAGATAACTAGTAAAGAGGAATGCTTGAAAGACAAGCCTGAATAAAGGTAATCCGTCCACCGAGAGAAAAGTATGCCCCCTTCCAATTGTCTAGGCGCTTAGAGATCTCCTTAACAACTAGATCCCAAAAAGAAACAGCTCCAAGATTACCACCCAAGGGGACTCCCAAGTAAACAAAAGGTCACTCCAAAATCTGACAACCAACCAGTGAAGTGAAATAGGAGAGAGTATGAGAATCTACATTAAGACAAGCCAAACCACTTTTGGACAGATTAATTTTCAACCCAGAATATATCTCAAAAAACTGAAACAGAGAGAGCATTCAAAAAACTTTCTCTATCCTCATCTAAGGACAAGATGTTATCATTAGCAAATTGCAAATAAGAGACAACAACCTCATCGGAACCCACTTTTACTCCTTTTATAAGACCACTTGCAACTGCTCTAGAAATTAAATGACCAAGTACATCCACCACCAAAGTAAACAGAAAAGGAGACAAAGGATCTCCTTGCCTCACATCCCTCTCTAACCGCGAAACCAAACTTCTTCTGAAACCACTATTAGATACTGTACTACTAGTGCACAACTACCTATATTATAAATATTTATGCAGCTAACTAATTAATTAACAACTTTTGGAAAGGAGTTTGGATAAAGATATTTCATGTTAAAAATTGTTTATTTCCCCCGTCATTATATGGAAATTCTTACCTTTTTATTATAGATATTAATGAAGTGCAGACAAAGTTTTGTCAAAGCAAATATGAGTCCTTAGCTTTGCAAAGAAAACAAAGTAATGAGTCATAAATAGAAGTAACGTATGTATTTAAGCAGAAATCTGAGAAGAAACATTATTATTATTATTATTATTATTATTAAAATGCACTTCAAAAAATGCTATCTGATCACCCTATGTTTTCACTAGAATAGGTAGGTGATAAAAAAGATGAATAAATAAAAAAGCTATCAAATGATAATCACCTTATCACTTATAAATGTATCAATACATTGAACTAGTAATATGGACGAGAACACATGTCTTCTTTAAAGGAGGGGGAGGGACTTGGACCTACTGTCATCTTTGCTTCTTAAATCTTGTATAAATAGTGTGAAATAGTATCGAAAGCATCCTTTAAGGTCTACACCTCCAACAGTACTAGAGATATGCCATATCATGCTTTGCCTAAACATGAAACATTCTCCGTCCTATGATAACGTTTGACATGCTGGACTATGTTGAAAAGACATTACGCACGTCACAGAGCCCTTGCTAAGACTGGCCATTCCTTATCAAAAACTCAATATGGTTTGATGAAAAAGAAAGTATCATCCAGAATATCAAGACTCAAAGATGGGACTTTATGGCCGCCCTAATCACTGTTATTCTTTTTATCACAAAGTACCTACTACAGTCAATAAGATGTTTAATATAGACCGTGTCCGAAATATTAATGAATTTCCTGTACTTTACCTCATATTATATCATAAGCAAGTCAACAATTCAACTTCTTTTATAGCACAGACTCCATTTGTCTCAATAATTGAAAAGAAAAGAGGAAAAAGAGGAGACCTGTAGATGTACTGATGGCGTTTAAATTACAAATGGTGTCACAGAGTTCTTGCTGAGCCTGGCTATGGCTAACCAAGAACTCAATCGGTTTGGATGAATCAGAAGTATCATCTGGTCTAGGAACAGCATCCAATTCCTCCTGAGTATACTCCAATTCAGCATCCCTTTCGATATCGAGTAGTTCTGACATGCGGTTGGTGAATTCATCAATCCTGTGCTGTATTGCTTTGACCTTTTCTATGTCCATTCCTAAAACGCCTTGGACAGTCTTCGGCTGGGCTATCTTTCTCGCAACTGCCCTATGTTGAGCTGTAAATGAACCAACCATTCTCAGTCTGGAGCAATTAGCAATATAACAAAAAATGTTGATGAAATGAGAAACCTGAATTAGCGAGCTCCTTAAGCAGTTTCCAAGACTCGGTTTCACGCCAATCCTGGACCAATGATTTATTGTGGAGGTCTTGGAGAACATCACGTAGCTCCCTCTGAAAGTGATCGAACAGAGTGGGATAGTGGGTGCAGGTCTTCAAGCAGATAACTTCAAGGCCAAGGGGCATAGGAACCGCATTCAGATAAGGCTGAGCCTGAATAATAAAAGTGAGACCCGGTCCCATGCGCTGCCTCAGCTCGGAGAACTCCCCCTGCAACTCTGCTGAAGCAAAATCAGAAGCCATAGCCCTCATGCTATGACGAATCCACCTCACCACACTCTTCCCAAGATCCTTCCAGCCAAGTGGGTCTCCATTCTGATGGATACTATTACTACCCACGTTCTCAACTGGTTTGCTTTGCTGCTGTTCCTCTATCTCTATCTGGGTATTCAAATCCATCGACGGCAAGGGTAGCTGAGACTGAGAAGAAGCAGTTTTACCTGTTTTAAAGTGACTTCTTCTTCTTCTTCTTTTGGCATAACTGGGAAGCTTAGTTTCATTGCTACTGCTACTGCTGTTAGTGGTGTTTCGAATGAGCCGATGGGAGCCAAAGGAATGGGACGAAGAGCACATGGTATAGGCATTATTACGGGTTAGTAGGCAGAAGGACCCAAATGAAGAAAAAGGCACATTAGAGGCATTACAACGGAAATGCACACTGGGCCTAGCACTTGCAGCACCCAATTTTGCTGGGATTCTACCGCAGAAGAAGCAAGTGGGCGCTGTTTCCATTGCAAGAAGCAAAGAAAAATTGTCAAGATGCATGCATATATGATGTTGTCATTGGTAATGGTAGACAAAGAAGGGCTTTTGAATTTGAACCGCGAACTGCATTTGAGGCGAGGAAGGAAGCGTGCTCTCTTTGTTACACTGATTTATGTTATTTATTTTATTTTATGGGACAGAAGAATAGTGGAAGAAGGAGGGGCGTAATAGTTATCGCGTACCAGTACCACTTCTACTAAGTACAAACACAAAAGCGACACGGCCAAGCACTTGCAAGGTCCATGCTCCTTCTCTGATTGGCTCCAATGATTCTGTGGCGTGGCTGCCTTTACCCCTTCTACTTCTAGCTGACGTGTTCCTTTTCTGTTCTATTGCTCGCTAGTCTCCACGAAATGGGATGTAGTCCTGTACTTTTTTATTTTTTTAAATAATAACATCAATTTCTCTTTTTCTCCTGCATATATCATCATTTTTTAAACAAACTATTTTCAAAATTATTTCCTAATCTACACAGATTTCATCATTTCTTTTTACTTTTAATTTATATCACGTAGCCGTCTAGCATTTCCGATGTGAATATTCCACTCCAAATATCCTAATTTTGTCAAAATATTCTACACGGATATATTGGCCATAATTTTTTTTTCAATGACATTACCTAAAATATACATATAGTTATATGTCCAATCATGTGAGTCAATCCTTATTAGTAACTTTTAGATCTTTTAATCATTGTTAATATTAACCTATCAATAAATCATATAAGGTAATCATTATAGTACTGAAATGAACAAAAAAAAAATCATATTCGATAAAACACATAAAATAAAAATAAAGTAAATAAAAAAATATAATAACATTCATGAATATAGTGTAAGTGTTGTGTTACAGCTAATGACCTATCTTATTTAAAAAGTTAATGAATGTTGAAAATGTAAGAAACAACAAAGTAGAATGTAGATGAAGTGCATCTGTATGTAAGCGTATTAAATGTGAAAGTGTGTGTTACGCTTAAAAGTTTAAATGATTTTCAAAAATATCAACTTGCGTTGGTTCGGTCACCTTAAGCATCTTGTCCCTAGTTTGATCATTAGGTAGTGTGTATAGAGAAAATGCAATTATGAAGAATCTCCGCTTCACGCGTATAACCGTATCAGGTGGGATTAGTCTCTCTTCTTTCAAGTGAGGGGATACCTTAGTTTATATCAAAAAAATTATTTTCAAAAATTTTTAAAAATGAAATATAATGTGTGTGTTAGAATATTAGTGTTTAATCTTAAAATATTTGATAAGTTTAAATCTCATTTAATCTTTAGTTCAAAAAAATTGTTTAATTTTTAGTTTAAAAATGGGACTATTAAATTAATGAAAAATTTGCATCAAATAAGTAAGAATTTAAAGGAAAAAACTCACAATAAGTGACACGTAACCATGCAGATAGTAGCTAGAGTATGTATGCATGCAAGTGTGGGAATAGGTGTTACAGTTTAGAAGTTAGAATGATTTTCAAAAAAAATTTGAAAAATCAAATATAGTTTGTGTGATAAGATATTATCATTCAATCTTAAAATGTCAAGATAAGTTTAAATCTCATTTGATATTCAATTCAAAAATATAAGTATTTAATTGATGACAAGGTTGCATATTGAAATATATATTATAATAATTTCAAATATCATTTAATCTTTAATTCAAAAATGAGACAATTGAATTAGTGATAAAGTTGCATCAAATGAGTAATAATTTGAATACAAAAACTCACAAATGAGTGATATGTGACATTGATCTCGCTTGCATGAACTATGTTTTATATAATAGTATATAAATTTCAAGATAATTATATATTTGGAAAATTATTTTTCTTATTTCTGAAATATTTTTGGATCAAAAACTTATTTGTAGTATGAAATTTTCTCTATTAAGATGACAAGAGAATATTTTCTCAACATAATCGGGTGATTAAGAGTTAATTTTCAATTGGTTTAAATATAACTCTTCTTGAAATCTATTTGTTAAAGAGAAAGAAAGTCAATTGTAAGATCTCACTGTAGTATGTATTGGAATCAATTTTGAGGTCTCCTATGTGATATACGTTGTTTAAGTTACTTTTTGGTGTAAAGGATGGAATTTCATAAAATAATGTCATATTTGATATGCAAGAATGGTGATTTCATTCCATGGAATGGGAGATTCCCACATTTGGTAGGGAAAAAAGTGATTCTATTCCATGCCTAAGTCTATATAACTAGGTCCTATATTTGGTTTAATGGAATGGTCTTTCATGGATTGAGAAAGGGAATAGGGGTGAGAATGAGAATGGAATGGAATGTTCACTCCTATTAAGAAACATGTCTCAAGAGGAGAAAAAATTAAAAGAAGATGAAAGGGAAATTTACTAATGAGAAATTGTAAGGAAGTTATTTACAAGAGTGACTTATAAAGTCTTAGAGATGTAACTAACTATATAACTAATCATAATCATTCTACCAACTAAATCAGTAACTAATCACATAGGGTAATAGCCCCCCGTAAGTTGGATGATGCATACTTAACATTTACAGCTTGGGATGAACAATACAATCTATATCAAACAAAAATCACAAAATATAAGTAATGTCGTAATCACATCGGCTAAAAAAGAAAAAACAAATCAGAAAAAGAGTGATGAATGAGAACTGAAAACGACCGAGGTGTATAACTCCTAGAAGTCTTCGACCTTTTTTTAGGTCCCTTCGATCTTCTTCTAGTGTCTCCACGACACTCGTCGTTAGCAAATTGCATTTTAGGCCTGATGCCTACCACAAGCGCATGATTGTATCGTGTAATAAAAAGATTGTTCCCATAGGGACTTCATATTGATTACCAGTTTCTTTTCACAATGGTGATTAGTTAAATTAAAATTGTATTTAAAATGACAAATTGTTGCAAAACTAAACAAAGATTTGATTTAATAACAGGGAAAATAAGCTCTTGGGATTATGGTTCTTCACAATGACGATTGACGCTTAAACCTATTTTTCCTAATACTATGGATGTTGGATTTTTAAAGGTAAAATAAGCAAATGGAATTATTGCATTCTTTCAAATAACAACAACGTGTTTAAGCTAATAAACGACCCATTTTTATGGTAGAAATATTAGCAAAAACCCATTAAGAACAGATATTTGTCACAACCTCAAGAAAATAAAATATATTTTCATGAGTCAATCCCATTGTTCAATCTCATAATTCTAATACCAAACTTCACATTTCAGTTCTTCACTTGATATCTAAAATCATGCAAACATAGACCATAGATTTGCAAACAATAAAAACACTAAGATTGAATTAAAAAAGACAACACTCATAGCAAAAAGGGAAAATCAAAAATAACAACAACCCTTCATTAGAATACCCACAATCCCAAGATTAGAAAATTACTCACTCATATTCATAATAGAATCAACCAAATATAATTGGAATATTTAAGAAAGTAAAGGATGAAAAGAGATAGAGATAACGGAAAAGGATAAAAATTCTTATTATATTTGAAGCAAAGTCTGGAGAAGTTGCATAAACATATATTCCAAAGCTACAAAGAAAACTAATTTTAATCTAAGAAAGTAGAGGAAGATGAGTGAATTACATCTCCTTTCCTATCAAAAAGACACTCCCTTTACAACCTCATTTACACCCCATTACAACACCTCTTTGGATCCTTCATAAATAAATGGGTTGTTACAAAACTGATCTGAATTATGATCATTACTGGCAGACAGTAATTCGATATGGTTGGCCTTTTAAATTCTGGTTGCACGAATTATGGCCATTATTGCATGACTGTAATTCTTTTTGGTTGGCTTCTTGATTTCGGACTCTTCATGAATTATGGTCATAATGGCCATTACTGGTACGCAGTAATTCTCTTTGGTTGAAGCTTGAATTGTTGCATTCTTGCCACACGAATTATAGGTGTAACTCCCAACACTAGTGAACCATAATTCCTTATGATTCCTCCAAAAACTTTCTTGTTTTCCACCATTCCACCTATTAACAAAACAATGCAAAAAGGTAGTAAAATAAAACAAAAGTAAAATAAAATCCTAAAATCAAAAGCATAAACATATAAATCAAAAGCATAAAATTATAACTTATCAAGGCCACTAAACAATATCACAATATAAAGCTAAACAATCCACATAGGCAAAGCAACCATGGCATAGAGCTCTAAGCGGGCAACACTTGTGCCAAAAGAAGAACATTAAGGTTGAATGTGCTGAATCGGGATTTGCTAGAGGGGTGGAAGATCACCTTTTGTGGCACATTCTTTGTGAGGCTTGGTAATTGGCTACTATGATTATTCTTCAACATTGAAACCTTCAATAGTGGACGTGAACGAGAGAGAAAATGCACTTTGCTCAAAGTCCAATGGCGCGAATGTGAGAAATCAACAAAGTAACGACATCACCATAACCAAATCTCCATTTTCAGATTATCGATGTGAACAACATTTTCACAGAAATAACAAAATCACATAACGAAAAAGAATGGATTGAATCTAATAACAACATCACTAGATTAATGAATTGGTTGAAGAGAGTTTCGCAAAGATTACGTGGGTCTTTGAATTTGGGATCTTGAGACAAACAAATGTGTTGAAGAAGAAAGAGAGCTCACAAAGTGTTCTAGAAATTGTCTCAACCAAAAGTAATAGAACAAATTTCTGAAATTTTTTTTTGGTAAAATGAAAGAGAAAGTGCCATAGAATGAAGAAAAAAAAAATCAAAGTTCTATAAGAACTCAATGCAATGAAATGGTGGGAATTTTTTTCAATGTGGGTATCATAGAAGCTCTGATACCATTTTAAGAAACATGGCCCCAGAGAAAAAAAAATTAAGAGAAGAAGAAAGTGAAATTTACTAATGAGAAATTGTAAAGAAGTTGTTTATAAGAATGACTTATATAGCCCTAGAGATGTAACTAACTATGTAATCAATCTACTAACTAAATCAGTAACTAATCACATGGGGTAATAATTCCCATCTTTGATTTGGTAAGATTAGGAATGGAAATGCGAATAAAAATGTAATGGTCATTCCTTCCTATTCAGTATGAAATGACTTTCTCTCAAATTAATGGAATATGTATTCCCTTTCTTATTTCTCAACCAAACATAGGAATGAGAATATCTCATTGTCATTCCCATTCCTTTCCATCATACCAAACAGGCCCTAGTAATACAGGATGAAATTCATTCCCTCCTAGAAAGGTGGGATTGAGATTCTATGCCCATGGAATGAGTTTTTAATTTTTCTTTTCCTAACATATCCTCATTAATTATACAAAATGATAATTATTACATTTGTTAAATTTAGCACACTTAAATCCCATGAGAAATAGATAATGCTATTAATATAATATTTAAATAAAAAATGAGATAATTAAAAGTTTAATATTTATATTTTACTTACGTTTCAAATAACAAGGTACACATTTTAATTTATTCGGTCTTTTTTATAGCCAATATTTTTTTGTTATCAAATTATAAAATAAAACAAACTTAAATATTATTGTTAAGAACATACATTTAGATTACATATATAAGATGTAAAAAGTTAAACATTTTTACTTTTCTTATGGGCATTTATGTTATTTAGATAAGCTTTCATTATATTTAACATTGATTCCATATACCAATTACAACAAAGCTACCAAACTGCAAACTATGATTCCATTCCATTCTCATTTTAAGGAATCATCATTCCATGTACCAAATGTGACATAAGAATATGAAATATTAAACTGTAATGAGAATCCTTTTTAAGTTTTATAGTTTGGTAAGATTAGAAACAAAATGGTTTGGAAAGTAATTTTATGGCTTAGTGTATGGGATACAATATGGAAAGAATCTAAATTAATACAAACAACAAAAGTATCATTAATGAGAAAAATAATATATATATATATGTGTGTGTGTGTGTGTGACTTTTTCTTTCATATCTTATGTATATCATATATGAATGTACAATTTTAGAAATCTAATCTAATACTATATATAAAATGAACTAACAGGTTCAATCCTACCATGTGTCCAAAAAACCATTTGGAACTTCTATTTTGACATTTGTACTTCTGCTTTGACAATTGTCTTAGAAAACTTTGCCATTTGGCATTCTCCTTTGACATGCGTTTAAGCTTTATTGCTTCAAACCTCTTCATCTAATCTTCAATTTCATTCTTTCAAAGTCATTTACAACTTCCAATACTATATTATTATCTAACATGTTTTTTCTCACCAAGTTTTAAACAAGATATGTTGGAATTGTAAATTTGGTTTGCCACATCAATCTTAATATTTAACATTTTTTTATGTATAGCATTATCACATCTCAATTTATTTTATTCTCACATTTTCTTTTGGTGCTTTCTTTTCCTATAAGTTTATGGCCTCTTTAATTACTCTCTCTACTTTTATTTTCATCAATTTTCATTTTCTTAAAAACCCAATCTCTTATGTTCCTAGCCTAATACCTCTCATGCGTTTATTTAGTTTGGCTTCTTCACCTACATGTGTTATTTCCCAAGGAGAAACTCACATTAATTTAGTTTGACTTCTTCACCTACATGTTCTATTTCCCAAGGATAAAGTCATTATGGAGAGTTCAAATTTCATCTTTAAATTACAATCTAATAGCAACTTTCATTTTATTTTTTAATTGATAATTTTGTGACTGCATAAATATGCGATGTGATTATTCTTCCCCTTTGCAAACTTTCAACTGATTTATGTGAGACATTTTTGTTATAGATTTTTTTATTCATAACCAAAGGTGTATACCGTTATTTCGTTTATATATGTATTGTCTGACAAATCTTTTCTTTTTAATGTTGGTTTATTTGATATCAGAATCTAGTTATATGGTTTTTTTTTATCTTCATGCCCATTTTGTCAGATAAATCATACCGAAATGAAAGTCATAATTCTATATGCAATCATACTAGAACAAAACACTAGAAGGCTTAGGATCTAAATCATGCCAGTAATCATCAAGGGTTTGTGAATATAGTAGAAATATCTAGATCCATAGCAATTGATCATCGTCTTTTGCGGAATCACTTTGACAATCAAACACGAACGAGTGTGGTTTGTGATCTTCTTCAACCAAATCGCCTTACTTCCTCAATGGGACTTTCGTCTCTCTTCCAGATGGGGAGAAAGGAAACAGTTTTTTGATTTGGTATATCAGGGATCATAACCGTCAGTCACTAATATATTGTTCCATTAGGATTCCCATAATCCCTTAATGGGTCAACACTGGTATTCGTTCATTAAGCACATATTAGTTTGGTAGTCTTTGGGCTCACTAAAATTAGACCACTTAAAATTGAGCCTCTTTTATTAAATAACTAATATAATTGTATTAAATATGATGTCCAAAATTAGAATAGGAAACCCACATTTCCTAATAGTCTCCCACTTAGGCTTTATATTACAAACTCCAAATCAACCAAAAACCTGATGATTGAAATGGGATTTACAATTTTCAAATATTTACAAATATCCATTAAATAATAAGATACTACCTTAAGACTACCGCTACAGGCGCAGGGTGTCTCTAAAACACCCTAAAATCATTAAATAAGAGGTTATAATAAGAACAAAATTATGCGAAGGTGATAAATTATTTTTGAGACACTTATGTTAGTTTGTACTTAGCATTATTGGATGTTCATTATGCCCAATATTAGTATATTAGCTGAGTTTTGTGTTGTTGGGCATCATTGGGCTTTAATGCAAATTTTGATTAACTCTCGGATTTTGATGCATTTTAATCTTTCCTCCTTGATTAGGCCATAACTTGGGCTTCGGTGATCCGTTTAAGGTGTTCTTGGTGTCTATGGAAAGTTAAGACAAATATTTACAAGTTTCATGAAAAACTCAAGAGCTAGATCATAATTTTAATGGTCCAAAATATACCTGAAAGTCAAAGTAGGCTTGCTGTGGTTGGAATCTGAGCAGTGTGCACATAATGGACCATATCGTGGGCTATAGGCCTTCTTTTGAGCTGAAACTGGTGCCATTGGAAAGATAACATGCATTGCTCCAACTTTACTGAAGACCATTTAGTCAATAGATGTCGTTGTAAGTATGATTATGAAGCTACAAGTTGGTTTGAATTTGAAAGCACGTTCTGCCAACATGACTAGATGTAGGTACAATGTTTTTAGAATATCTTGAGTTGTAAAAGTTTTATTGACATGAAACTAGCACCAAAAGTTCAAGGAGACAATTTTCTACAACTGTCTTGAAGACACCTAAAGTCAATTTGGTGGGATGGAGGGTCATACAGATCATGGAAGGAGGCACACGAAATCTGGCAGAATATTAACATTGCTTTTTCTTTTTTTGTAATTGTTTATCATTTGGCTGGTTAACATGGACCACTATATTTGACAATCTCCATTTTTTACAACTTGCATTCATTTTATTTTCAGTTACAAATTGGCATTTTGGATTAGTATAAATAGAGTCAATCTCTTTGTATTAAGCATTAATGAAATTTGAAGTAAATTTGAGTATTTGTGAGAGTTTTCTTTCTCTTATTATCCCTTCTCTTTAGAATTTTGTTTTTGTACTTTATTTCCTGAGTTCTTCCTTCCCATTCATGGAAGGCTAGGCTCTTATAATCAATCCAAGAGATTAACCATCTTGATGTTTAATTTGGAGATCTTGGTTTGCTTGTTCATATTACTTAATTGTTATTCAAGTTTCTCTTCTTCCTCTTTTGATTTTGATCTAGATTGAATTGCTTAATTTGATTTGGATGTTTATGTGATATTAGCTTTATTATCATGTATTCATGAGGATCACAAAGATTAAATAATATATCAAAGCTTTTTGATGGATTGTTTAGCTTGGTTAAATTCTAAATCTTAAGTTAATTTATGTTTGGATAATGCTCAATCTATCTAACCTTGGTTAATTAAATCCTAGATGCTTATCTAGTAGAGGATTCTTGGATCATGTTGAGGCTTCTTGATGTGATCTAAGGCCAAGAACATGGTTAACAATTAAGTAGATTCCTTGTGATCAATGATAGATTAAACTCAAGATCAGTAAATTTCCTTGGATTGGTTAATTTGTTAATTTGTTAATTGATTTTCTTTAATTCAACCGGTGTATTTTCTTTACAATCAACAAACCCCCATTTTTTAATTATCTTGATCTAATTGAATCTTTGTTTTTGAATCCTTGAGAGACGATTCGGTTCATTCTCTATATACAAATTAGTTTGTGAACCGGTAAATTTTATTATTTTGACGGATCTTGATAACCTCTTGTCAAAAGGACAAGCCAGCATATAAATTTTATTAAAAGTAGACATTTAAAGATAAATAACAAAAGCTGAATAAGAGGGTTGTTTGTAAACATTATCCCAGATCACATCCCAGATTCCTCAAAAAGAAAGAATTGCAATTTTTTGCTCCTGTGCTTTACTAAAAAACATCAACTTTTTAGTTTAAAACTCATCATATCATCTATACAATCTCAAAAAAGCTTTTGATCTCCATTTCTGAAGAGAAACCAATAATTTAAAAGAACTTCATCTCTAACTCTGTTTGTATTTGTCATTTAGAATATATAAGAAAAGGGATAGGAAAATTCCAATATTGCAAACTTGCAATAGAAGTCTAGTTGTAGAAAACTAAAACAGAATGGGTTAGAATAGGGACCAAAGAATTAAGAACAAAAATGTTACCTTCCTAGCTTGGCAAATGGCATGGGTAGAGTCGTTCTATCCTTCCTAGCTTGGCAAAAGTCAAATTGCTTCATGTAAAGACTGAAGCTGAAAGGTAATGGTATTTAGAACTTCCTACCCATGTTCCCACTTATTCATTTGATAGTCATTCCGATGGTAGAAAAGTAATCCAAATGGTATTTAAACATGCAAAGATATTTAAAATTTCAAATGAAGCTATAACAACTAAAAGTGGAAGAACAAAGTGTTGTGAAAAAGTTCTTTGAACAAGAAGAAAAATAATGCTTGAGACGTGTGAGACACTGTCCTTAAGGATTATTTCGTTCATAGGTAAAGAATAACAAGCTCATTTGAAAATAGGATTCCAGGAACATAGAACAGCAAGAATAATCCTCCTCTGTTAACCCAAGTAGTTAAGAAAAAACACTTTTAAAAAATAGGGTGATTAAAAAAATCTTATCCCACAATGCTAAAAATAGAATTTGAACAAGTCAAAAAATAATATTAGATAATGATGCAACAAACAAAAGAGAATAACATGCAACAAAATTTTGAATTAGTCAAATGGAAGGATAAGAAGATAACAACTTATCTGCTATGTTATCAAAAACTAATTGTTATGTTATCTGTAAACAACAAAGTTTATCTATTAGAATTTGACTCATTCAAAGTAAAGCTTTATTCTTTTTGAAATATCAAAACACATGCAACAATCTCCCACATATTTCAAAAATCCCAGGTTAAAATATGAGCATAAATGCTTCGAATATGGTGTCTTTTGAACTATGCACTAGTTCTAGAAAGATAGGGTTTTTAATGTACAATGTTATATTGATGAAGTTGTTAACTTCTATGAACCAATACACTTTTGCGTAAGTTAGAACCTTATTAATCACATTATCCCCCACAATTCTTGCTGTTGACATTGTTTTGCGCTAATAGGTCATGCGTCTGCCTGTTAGTTCATGAGTACTCTAGAGATTATGTCATAATCTCTTAGGAGCGGCCCCACTCCATACTCATATAGGTGATTTCATCAAATGTATTCTGCAATTAATACACCACCCATAAGGAATATGAAATTCATTAAAAGCTTTTAGCTTAACATCTCATTGAATGCAGTCTAGTACTTCTCACACCATAGGAAGGGACAAAAAAAAATAGTGCTAGCAGAATTAACAAGTGACTAGTTATCACCCATATGAACCTCTTCCATGGGATCTCCAATCACACAGGTTAGGTTACCACCATTGTTAATTTTTCAAATAGGCTCAAGTCTTATTCCCCTCGATGTTTCACTTATTAACTTCCTTCCCAAAGGTTTAATCAGAGAATCGACCAAATTCACTTCTGACTTTACATAATCAATGGATATAATCTCATATTTTAGCAATTGCTTAATCACATTATGTCTTAATCGAATATGTTGATTTTTTCCATTAAAAGTCTTATTCTTTGCAATGGCTATTGCCGCTTGGCAATCACAATGCATAGACACAAAAGGTGTTGGTTTTATTACCAAAGGAATATTTGCTAAGAAGTTTCTCAACCACTCAGCCTCATTATCAGCTAACTCTAGAGCAATATATTCTAATTCCATGGTAGATTTAGCAATAAGAGTTTGTTTGGCTGATTTTCAAGTAACTATACCACCACCAAGGGTGAATACATAACCACTAGTGGATTTAATCTCATATGAATCTGAGATCCAGTTAGCATCACTGTATCCTTCTAATACAATGGAAAATCCATTATATATAATACCATAGTTTATAGTACCTCTCAAATATTTCATTATTCTGACCAGTGCAGCCCAATGATCATGATTGAGATTTTGTGTGTACCTGCTCAATCTACCCACAACATATGTTATATCAGGCCGAGAAAAATTCATTAAATGTAATAGATCTCAATAATCTGTGCATACTTAGATTGGGCAATAGGGTCGCCTTTATTTTTCTTTAATTGAGTGTTAGCATTAAAAGGGGTATTCATTATTTTAGTTTCAAAATGTTCAAACTTCTTAAGAAGTTTCTCGACATAATGTTCTTGTGATAATATTATACTATCACCCTTATGATTTTAACACCCAAAATCACACTTACTTCACCCATGTCTTTCATATCCAAATTAGATGTAAGAAATTTTTTTGTTTTATGTAATATACCATGACAAGTACCAAAAATGAGCATAACATCCACATATAAACAAATAATTACACAATCACCACAAATTTTGTATATACACATTTATCTACTTGATTAGAAGAAAAGCCATCACTAATCAAAACTTGATCAAAATTCTCATGTCATTGTTTTGGTACTTGTTTCAAACCATATAAAGATTTGAGAAGTTTACAAGCTTTGTTTTCTTGTCCAAAAACAACACAACCCTCAGGTTGCACCATATAAATGTCTTCTTCCAAATCACCATTTAGAAAGGATGTTTTAACATCCATTTGGTGAATAACTAGTTTATGAATTGACGCTAAGGCAATTAAAACTCAAATAGAAGAAATTCTAGTCACAAGAGCAAAGCTGTCAAAATAGTCAATGTTTTGTTTTTGGGTGAAATCTTTTGCAACCAACCTAGCTATATATATTTTCTATTGATCCATTAGGGCTATATTTCCTTTTAAAAATCCATTTACAACCAATAGGTTTGGCTCCTGGAGGTAAATCTATTAAGACCCAAGTATTACATTTTGTAATGGAATCAATTTCAGTTTTAATGGCTTCTTTCCAAAATGGTGCATCAGAATAAGTAATAGCATTATAATAGGTCAAAGGGTCATTTTCAACAAGATATGTATAAAAATCATTTCCAAAGAAAGTTTCTTTTCTTTGTCTTTTACTTCTCAAATCCTCAAATGAATTTTCCAAATTATTTTGTGAAGGTGCATGGGAAATGTTTTCAGATTTTAAAATAAAAATATGTTCTAAGAATTCAGCATTCTTAGTCTCTATTATAGTATTGTAATCAAGCACATCACTTTTTAAAATGAGAAACCTATAAGCTGCACTATGAACAACATACCCAATAAACACACAATCAGATATCTTAGAACCTATTTTCCTTTTCTTAGGATCAGGAAGCATTACCTTAGCTAGACACCCCAACACTTTCAAATATTTTAGGTTAGGCTTACAACCCTTCCATAATTCATATGGCATTTTACTTGTTTTCTTATAGGGAATTCTATTTTGTAGGTGACATGTAGATTATAAAGTTTCACCCCAATGATTATCATGTGCAAAAGAACCAACAAGTAAAGCATTCATCATTTCTTTTAAGGTCTTATTTTTCTTTTCAGCTACCCCATTAGATTGAGGTGAGTAAGGGGGAGTAATTTAAGGAATTATTCATTCCTTTTCGCAAAAGTCATTAAATAAAATATATTCGCCACCTCTATCTGATCTAACCCTTTTGATCCTTTTATTTAATTGATTTTCTACTTCTGCTTTATATAAAAGAAACATGTCAAATGCCTCGTCTTTATTTCTAAGTAAATATACCTTAGTGAACCTAGAAAAATCATCAATAAAAGTCACATAATATTTTTTACCACCTCTAGTCATTGTTTGTTTTAAGTCCCCTAGATCAATATGGATCAAACTAAGCAATTCAGTTTCTCTTTGTATAGAATGACCTGATTTTTTAGTTAACTTAGATTCAATACAAATCTCACATTTATTCATGCCTGTATTACTAATATTAGAAATTAAACCAATATATTGCATTTTCTTAATATAAGAAACACTAACGTGTCCTAATCTAGCATGCCATATATCAATGGAATCAATTAAGCAAGCAAAAGAAAATGCATTTCCATTCATAATTTCATCAACATTGAATACAAAGAGTCCCTGATTACAATAGCCTTTGCCCACAAAATATTATTTTTTGTCATTACAGTCTTATCAGATTCAAATGACACCTTAACCCCAACCTTTCCCAATAAAGCCACAGAAATTAAATTTACTCTAATACTAGGCACATGAAGCACTTCATTCAGAGCCAAGGTCTTGCCAGATGTGAACTTGAGAAGAACCTTTCCTTAGCCGAGAACTTCAGTAGTTCGATAGTCACCAAGGTACACATGTTCTTCTCCATCCCCTACAGAAGTGTAGGAGGTAAAAGCTTCTTTGTTTGCACAAATATGCCTGGTAGCCCCATAATCTACCACCCATTGTTTCACATTGGCCACAAGATAAGCCTAAGAAATAACCGCAACAATTATATCATCTCTTTCAACCAAATTTGCCTTTAGTTTAGGAGGATTGTCATTCCTCTTTCTCATTCTGCATTGAGGTGTATGATGACCTAGCTTTCCACAAACAAAGCAACTTCCTTTTTTCTTGAGGTGGGGTTGGTAGCTTTAGGCACGTAATCAGATTTCTTGTTATCGTGCCTTTTTCTTGTGAGACTTATCTTGTACTAAGTGTGCCTTCGAAATCATCTCCTTTGTTTTTGTCATTTTGAATTCCTTTCTATTAGTGTCCTCAATTATGATGTGGGTAATTAAGTCTAGAAGTGACAATTGCTTGTGCTTATGTTTGAGTTATTGTTTGTAATCGTTCCACGATTCCGGTAGCTTTTCAATCAGCAAACTTGCAATAAATTCATCATGCAAATTGATATTTTCAGCTTTGAGGTCTTCCAACAATTTGTGGTATTCATTTATTTGTATCTTGATATTCTTGTCTTTTGTCATCTCTCATCTATAATAGTTGCCTATAACAAACTTTTGCTTCCCAGTGTTTAATAATTTGGCTATAAGTTGAGCTACATATGTTTGATTGATGTGATTTTGATCTTGTAGGAAATTTAAGACAGAGATCTACATGTTTCGTGAAGACCTTAGGAGATGAATCATGTGTTTGGACAATTTAAATTGAAGTCAAAGATACAACCAGAGAACTGATCCTGACAGCTTGACTTTTGTGCAGTCGGCAACCTATATCTCGAGTTGTAGGAGTCCAATGGATGTTAAATAAGGCCCAAATGAAAGATGAGACGTAAATCTACAACTCTCATGAAACTTAAGCTCGAAGCCTGGGATAAGCTGTTGACGAGATTAGGTCACCTAATTGGGCATAACTTGGGCTCTAGGCCCCCAATTAGCATGAAACCTGGGCCCAATGATTTCTAATTGACCTAGCTTTGTGTCTAATGGATTTATAATGATGTATGTCCAAAATAGGGGTTAGTTTTATAGGGAGGCAGCAGAAAAACGTGACAGTTACACATTCTGCATTTGGAACTTTTGAGGTTTAACCTATTTTCTCTCTAATTCTCTTCTTAGGGTTTTCTTTATTTTTCTGTATGGCTGCCTTTCCATCCATGGAAGGCTGGAACTTTATAATCAATTATAAGGATTGTCAATCTTAATGCTTTAATCCTGAGATTCGGTTTTGGTTATTTCTAATTCAATTATTTATCAGGTTTCCCTTTTTCTCTTTGTTTAAACCCGAATTAAATTGCGTAATTTGATTTGGGAGTTCGTGTGATGATTGCTTAATTGCCATGCATTCAGGAGAGATCATAGAGACTAAACAATGCACCAAGCTTTTGATGTATTGTCTAGCTAGTTTGAATTTCAGTTTTAGGTTAATCTCGGCTAGAAGGATGCTAAATTCGTCTCACCTAGATTAACTGAATTTCTGGATGATTATACAGTAGAGATTTCAGGGGTCGTGTTGAGGCTTTTTAATATGACCTAAGATCAAGGATTTGATTAGCGATTGAATGAATATTTGGAAATCAATGAAGGATTAAAATCAAGATTAATCAATTCCCTAGGATTGGTTGCTTTCATAATACTGTTTTCAACTTTAATTGCATTTTGTTTAATTGATTCAACAAACCCCCTTTGAATAGGAGACAATGGCAACAGTGGGAACAATAGATGCAACGACATCGTTTGTGGTGTTTGCAGTTGTGGAATTGTTAGCAGTAGCAGTAACAGAGGAATTGTTAGCGGTAGAAGTTTCCATAATCCTTAAGATTGTTGTGAAAAAGTTCTTTGAACAAGAAATAGGATTCCAGGAACACATAACAACAAGAATAATCCTTCTCTGTTAACCCAAGCAGTTAAGAAAAAACACTTTTGAAAAAGATGGTGGTTAAAAAAAATCTTATCCCACAATGCTAAAAACAGGATTTGAACAAGTCAAAAAATAATATATTAGATAATGATGCAACAAACAAAAGATAATAACATGCAACAAAATTTTGAACAAGTCAAATGGAAGGATAAGAAGATAACAACTTATCTGCTATGTTATCAAAAACTAATTGTTATGTTATCAGTAAACAACAACGTTTATCTATTAGAATTTGATCCATTCAAAGAAAAGCTTTATTCTTTTTGAAATATCAAAACACATGCAACACAAAGGAGGCAAATATACCATGGACTACATAGATTACTTCTCTAAGTTAGGGTCACAAGAATTACTGATGTCTCAACCACATGGTGTCATATCTCATCACTAGCAACAATATTCTAGCAACAGGCATCACACCAACCAAGCTTGGCAGTATCCACATTTTTCCTAAGATGTGTAAGGCTAATCATGCCTTGTCCCTGGAATTGTACAAGAGAAAAGCGTTACCACCAACTGAACTATTTTCAGATTTATTCCCCTCCATATAGTTGTAATTTGTAAGTTACTGCAAAATCTCAAATTAAACACTAAAACCTAGCTTTATGTTTAAGTTGCAATTTCATTTTAATTTAAACAATTTAACATTTTTGACAATAAGTGAATAAACTATATCTGTGTAGAAAACTTGAAATGTTTAAAAGTCTAAACAAAAAGCCCTATGTTTTGAATAGTAACATTGAGTCCATTACCAAAGATACATCCACTCAACAAGTTTGAACCTAAACATGAGTTATTGACTCTTGGGCTCGGGCAGAGCTGATACAAAGATGGTTAAAGTCACTGAAAGCTTTTTCTCTCACATACACAACTTTATTGTTATTCTTCCAATGTCTAGCTTAAGATTCTTTTTTAATACCATGGTTAGTTAAAAAAGCTAGTGTGTGCAAACAGTGCAACATCTTGCAAAATTTTCCTCTTATTGCTGCCTAACTTTAACCAACTATTGTTCCGAAAGTAAACCCCTTATCTATTTAAGAATATAAAAAAAAATTGTCAAGTAAACTTTTTAGTGATCCTTCTTATTATGTTACAGTTAATTTTTTTTTTGTACAATAAGTTATTTTCGTTTTCAAACTTATGTATATTTCTTTATTTCTCAAAATTGTGTATATTAAATGTCTATTGACTTAGATTTGTTTAAATTCTATTTATTTATAGTTATTTATGTCCTAAACTTTTCATATTTAATTGTTGTTAATATAAAAATTTTATTGTTATACCGTGCATCACAGGTGATATATTAGTAATATTTAAGATTGATCACAATTTTTTTGATAATATTCTTTTAATAATTTTTCTTTCCTAATAATTAATATATTATAAGTATAAATCTATGTTTTATGACATCGGTACATTATTATTTTAGTATTGACGATATTTGAAAACTTTAAGACAAAACTATTCAAAATATTATATATATATATATATATATATATATTACATCATTAAAAAAGCTCCAGGGTTCACGTATCCAAAAGACAAAATTATGCCATCATATTAAAAGATGACCCCAGACTTGGTACATTAAATATCAGTATATAACTATTTAGTCTTAAAATATTTTAGTCTAAAAATATTTTAGTTTAGTAGGTGATTGACTGAGTGCTTTACATATAAGAATTAGGGTTCATTAAGCTAAAATAACACTATATCTTAAGGGGGATGGCTTAGTAACATGTCATGTGGTACATAACATTATAAATAGTCACTTAATGTGTCACGTCAAATGTCATTATTTAACTTGGTTAATCAGAAATAACAAAAAAATTAAATTGATACAAGTTTTATAAATTTTAAAACTAATTTAAACACAAAACACAAATTCAATCACTATAGTGCAAGTGAGGATTCAAGGATGAAGTTGCATAAATGAGAGTTGCTATTGTACCCAAGGTGAGTTGTCAAGTATTTATTGACATTGGGTTTCTTATTAAATGTTTGACAACTCACCTAGGGTACTGGAATCCAAGAAAAAAATGGATACCAAAGTAATCCTCTACATAAACACATACTATTACCGTAAGAGTAAACATCCATTTTTGTCCTCCTAAGATATGGGTAACATAATTTATGTCCTCCAATGGATGAATACATCAAAGTAGTCATTTAATGTCAATTTTTGACATAAAATCAATCTTTCAATGTTATTTTTTTACATCAAACTAGTCTTTCAATGTTAATTTTTACATGAAATTAGTCTTCCAAAAGAATTAATTTGATGTCAAAAATTATTAGAGGACAAAGTTGACGACGCTTGTATCTTTGAATGACTAAATTAAGTATTTACTCTTAGGGTCTATTTGGATGACAGAATTAAAATTATAATTTAGAATTCTAGTTTCAATTCTATTTCTGTTTGAACCGGAATTGACAAGAATCTTAAATTTTATGTTTGGGACAATTAAAGAATTAAGATTTTAGAATTGTATTTCTGAACTGAACTAAAATTTTATTATTTGAATAATTTATCAAGAATTTATAAAGATATAATAAATAAATTTAAATTAATAAATAATAATTTATAATTATAAAAAAATTAATAGAACATGCGTTGCTAGATTACAATGGTTGTAATTAATGTCAAACTAAAAGACGTCATTGATGATAGCGAATGTGATTGCAGAACACCGACGCCAGTATTCGGAAGAAGCGTGGCGATTAGGCCATTACATGCGCAACGACAACAGTGATCAGGAGCCGTCAATGGCTAGCACATCAGAGGCGCGGTAGACAACGTGACCATAGCATGCCAGCGACGACATTGCCGGAGCATGTCAACGGTGACGTTGCTAAACTATGTGTATGTTGCAAGCGGCAATAGTTGTTGAATAATTTTTAAGTTTTATCTTTTAAAATTTAAAAAAAATATCTCAATGCTTGAAATTAGAATTTTTAAGGTTTAAGTTAAGAATTGAGAGTATTATAAATTAGTTATTTTTCAATTCTATGGAATTGGACTCAGAATTAGAATTCTAATTTTAATATAAACACCAAAAAAGATTATTGGAATTGAGAGGTCTAATTCCAATTTCATTGCTCAATTCCAATCTTAATTTCGTCTGTCAAATGAGGCATTATTGTAATTATATTGTTTAATTAATTTCAGCATGAGGAATTAAGAATGTCACTTTACTTTACTTTTGGCTTTGATTTTAGTGAGCATTCTCGTAGGTTGTATTTAGAATCAATTAAAAATGAAATTGATTTTTTTTAATTGATTTGATTTGATTTGAATTGAATTGATTTTAAAATCAAATTTTATGTTTGGAATTTATTATAAAAAATTAGATTTGAATTGATTTGGAAATCAATTCTTATATTTAGAACTCATTAAAAAAGGAATTGATTTTATTTTATTTTATTATTTTAGTTTTTTAACCTTATATCACTGTAAATGATATTTTTATGTTAATGAAATAAAATTAAAAATTTAATAAAAATAAAATAGTCAATCTAAATAGTTAAATTTAAATTAAATCAAATCCAATTAAATTTAAGTAAATTTCTAAATATACATAAATTAAATTAAAAAAATTTAAAATTAAATCAATTCATTTTTTTAACATTTCAACACACTCTAATTGTCCTATTGGATATTACTGAGAGTCTCTGATTGAGCTTGAAGAAAGAATAGTTACTCAAGGTGTCCCGTGCCTATACTATACCATCAAAAGTCAGAACAATCATACTACCCGGATAGCCCTAAAAGTTCAATTGCATGTCGACATATCATTGGCCCAATTTCACGAATGTAATTGGGGTTAAAATTCAACTTTAAAATTAGAATTGAACATTTCAATTTTAAAATGAATGCAAGCCTAATTATTAGGTACACTGATATCTTTCTCTTTTATCATTAATGTAGCATGTAAGATGTTTACTTTTATATAAGTCAATATCTATATCTCAAACATAACATATATGGCATCTCATATTTTTGCTGTTTACTTTGTTCTTAGAAATTGATTCCAATTACATATTATTTAATCATTTATTTTAAAATAATGTATATTTTTTGTACAACATATCTTTTAATGATATATGATATTAATAAAAATTATTAAATTTATCTTATAGAATTTTCAAGTAAACTCATAGTGCATCACATGGGTGCAAATCTAGTTATAATTCTAATTTTGAATCCAATTTTATGGAATTAAAAAATAATTAATTTATATTACTCTCAATTCTTAATTTAGACTTAAAAATTACAATATTAGGCACCAATATTTTTAATTTTTTAGAATATTAAAAAGAAAAAGTTAAAAACCTTCTGACAACTATTATTGTCAGTAACCATCGTCATCGACATAGTCTAACTATGTTGCATCGGCTAGTCTCTGATCAATGTTGTCGTCGTGCGTGCTATGACCGAATCACCCCCTACTTCCTTTGGTCACTGTCTCCAGCCACGCTAACATCAACTTCCTGCTATCACCGGCGCTACTGGTGTCTTTTGTCATTGTCGGCATTATGTGGTCTAACATTCATTACAATTGTTGTAATGCAGTGACGCAAGCTCTATTAATTTTTTTATTTTAAATTATTATTTATTAATTTAAATTTATTTATTATATTTTTATAAGTTCTTAATAAATTATTCAAATAATTTTCAGTTCAATTTTAAATTATAATTTTAAAGTCTTAATTCTTTACTTGCCTCAAACATAAAATTTAAGATTCTTATCAATTCTAATTCTAACATAATTAAAATTGAAAATAGAATTCTGAACAGTAATTTTTATTTTGTCATCTAACTGAATCCTAAAGCATAATAGCTTGCTCAAAGCTTCAAAATAATTTTCTGGATATACAAGCTATTAATAGAACAAGTTATAATTAAAGCCAATAAAAAATAAATTATGACATTCAAGACTCACGTACATAATAATACATAGATGCTTGGTCTCTTGTGATTCTTCTCTTATTGCAGCTCGCTTTACTCACATCATTGTCAAGCGATGAAGTTTTGATAATTAAAGCTATAACGAAGAAACGATAAAACCAAAATTTTGACCACCCCTAGTAGGTTGGATATGGTTCTTAAGCATGGTATCTAACTCTTTCACGAACCTCTCCATGGCTTCAGCTGGTAAACAAATTGGTATCACTAAACCTTCCTCTCCTTTAGCATTTTTAAAGGGTATGTAGAAGCTTGCCACACCAGGTATGGCTCCAACTCCTCCCTTGGCTGGCCCACCATATACAGCCTTTCCCCACCCAAAATCAACTTCTCCGAACCCAGCACGCGTCACATCCGACACAAGATAGGACCTTACCACAGTAAAGTGAGGTCGTCCCTTTGTGACCATTAGATCCGCCAAGGAATGCATATACTCCTCAGTCACATCAGATTTTGCTTTCCTCACTAACTCTAGAGCATATCCCAATGGATTCTCAAATAGCTTCCCTGCAGTGGTAACTGCCACAGGAAATGCAAAAGCGTTGCCATAGTAACCAGTTGGTAATGGAGGGTCAAACTTGGCGCGTGCATTAACGATGCAAATGATGCGAACCTCCTCATCTGTGTCCGGTTGCAATGCTATTGTGCGGCAACGCCAAAGGCATGCTGTGAGGATTTCGAAATTGGAGCATTGACGCAAATGGGGAGGAATGAGACGACGAATGGCAGCTACCTCAGTGGGGCCAAAGAAGAAAGAGCGGTGAGCCATGTCGTCCAAGGGGATGATGGTTCCCTTGGTGTCGGGCACTTCTTCGTATTCCTGATGGGTGCATGTCACATTTGGTGGGTCCCTTGCATTCAGAAGCTCTCTTTGCCACACTGGTGGGATTGAAGGTTCACGTGCCCCGCGGGCTATTTCGCCCAAGGCAGTCATGAATTGGACCAGACCTGCTGCATCGCTCATTGTGTGGTTCAGCCTGAGGGCGAAAATGAAACCACCGCACTTGAGGCGTGTTACCTGTCATTCCAACTCAAGTTTGTATATAGTTACTATTATGATTCTTTATGCAACTATCCTAAAATTGTGGTAAATGATAAATTCATATCTCTTGTTTTCTTTTCTTGGTTTCATAAGGATATTCTCACTCAATTAGATAGAAGATTAATTTTCTTTCGAACTAAAGAACAAAATATGTAGAACCATTTTCAAATTGGCATCTTTACTACGACCAACCAACTATGGGTTAAATTGATCCCTTTAAAAATTGTTTATATCATTGTTCCTTTGAGAAAGATAAATATGGGAATTCTTTTTTATTTAATTTGTAGTCAAACTATTTATAGCTATGAATTTTCATGTATGTGAGATCATTAGGTGTAAATTAATAATAAGAGATTTGATTAAAATATATGACATAGTATATAAGTTTAAATTTTACAAATAGACGAATAAACAAAAAAATTGCTGATACCAATAATGTGCTTTTGTAAATGATGAATAAAAGAATAAACACAGAGAAAAATTATTTTTATATGAAAAAGAAGGATGACATAGGAACTTTCATAAAAAAGAAACGATTAGTGGAGGAAGGACCAAAAAGTCTGGATTGATTTTAAGGACGCTATTTCCTTTCTTCAATAAAAAAAATGATAATTAAACAAAAAATTTACAAATTAAGATAGAAGTTACAGTAAACTTACAGAGTTATGTGTATTTATTTTTAAACTTAGTTTTTATTTTTTTATTATTAAATTTTTTTTTCCGAGTTATCATTTTTTTTATTGAAGGGACAAGATTCGGAAGAGAAAAAAATGAAAGAAGATTCGAGTTGTAAAGGGAAAAAAAAAACTAATAGTTAGAATCCATTGTCATGTGTCTCAGTAAAAGTTGAATTGGTTAGCTGTGAAAAAAAATTATGTTAAAAATTATTTATGTGTATAATTGATTTTTAGAAAAATTAATTGTAAAAAAATTAATTTATATTTAAATATGTTAATTTATAATCGATTTTAAGATAAAGAGTTTTATTTGAATTGTATAAAAGAATCTTTTGTATATATTAAATTATCAAAAAATATATAGAATAATTGAAAAAGTTATTTGATTGAGGACAAATAGATATATCTCTTCTAAAACTTTTGAAATATCTGAAATCAAATAATAAAAAACTTAAAATAAAAGCTTTTTAAAAAAAGTTGTTTTTAGTTAATGAAAAAATAATCTTAATTTATATTTAATTTTACACACTTTAAATAAATAAGATAGATTTTAAATAAAATAAATTTTAATTAAAAAAAAAACTGTTTTAATCTTTTCCAGGCTCTTACTTATATTAAAAAAAAAAAACTGGACTCTATTTTAAAGCAGCTTATGTGTAATATTCGTATTCCTAATAAAATAAAATCTGAATAATAATTTTATTTTAATTTGAAGTTTGCAAAGTATTTCAGTACTCATGAGTATATTAAGGAAAACCGTAAGATAAATTTTATTTTTGTAAATTGAAATCATAGAGTCCAACTGTTGTTTGTTTAAGTTTAGGAATAATTTAGAACTCACATATACGTACTTGTCAATTAACTTTTTATAATGAGGGTAAGGCTTTCTTTGGTATTATAGAGGGAAAGGAAAAGAAAAGGATATGATAAAAAAGAAAAAAATAAAAGGAAAAAGAGAAGTAAAAAGTTATCATTTACCTAATTTGGTATCATGAAATGAAAAAAAAAAATTTTTCTTCCTCTATTTAGTTTTATTAAAAAAAAGAAAGAGAAAAAAAAAATAAAACTAATAAAAAAGTTAAAAATAACATGACAACTAATTGGGAGATAGAATATTGATGGGACCCATAAATTTTTTATCCATCCAAATTATTTTTCTTCCTCTCTAAACTAAATACCAAACAAAGGATAATCACATCACTTAACTTCCTTTCCTTTCATTTCCTATCTCTTTTAATTTACATACCCAACATAGCCATTGGAATCAAATTTCACCTTCACATAATTAGGAGCTAGCAAAGGAAAAGGTTACCTGTATAAGCAGCAAGGGACTGTTAAGGACTCCTCCAGAGTCAGGAACATCGTAAAGGAGCTCCTCCAAGCATGGGAATGGAGGTTGAAGAGCGTCACCGAATTGCTTAAGCGTGACATCCGCATCAGCCTCAATGAATAAAACACCCTCCCCAGTACAATCCACCATGAGTTTCCGACCAGGCCCTTCCCTAAGCCTACCTGCAAAGGGGTAGTAAAACACAAGTGTTTTTGCCAGTGCCTCTCTAATGATCTCAACAGGGTCTTTCCCTGCCATTGATGGATCGTAGCCATAGAACTGTATCACTGGAATTTGGAAACGTAGACCATCTTGGTCATCTATGTCTGAGAGTAGTTTCACTTCACGACGGGTGGGTTTTGACGGAGCTACCAGCTCCGGCTGACGCCTCCGCATTTTAAACACTAGAGAGGGAGGTGATGGGGCCATGCCGTAGATATTTTGAGGAAAAGGCCGGAAATTGCTGATCAAGAATGGTATGGTATGGTTGGTAGTATATGTTATGCTATTATTGTCTGTGCTTGGGTTTAGTGGGTGGGCATCTCACTCATATATATGCGCCAATGGGATGGATGACCCACAACGTGCTGCTGCTTTAATTATTGGGAAAATGACCAAAGGGTCTCAAAAATATTCTCATTTTTTTTTGTTTTAAAAATTAATTAAACATTTAAATAATTTAATTAATAATTTATATATAATTATTCATGTATTAAGTATTAAAATAAAATAAAATTATTAATTAATTATATATAAATTATTGATTAAATTAATTAAATTTTTAATTAATTTTTAAAACAAATTAAATAAGAATAATTTTTTTAAGTTATCATTTTTTCTTAATTATTTTCATCGATAAAAGAGAATAACTTCTTTATTTTGATTTTTATTCTTATTTTTAGATTTAGTTATATTTTTATTATAATTATAAAAAAATTTATATTTTTTTATTTTTAAAAATAATTATTAAAAAATATAAAAATAACTTATTATTTTATAATTATAATAAAAATATATTTAACTAAAAATAATAATAAAAAACAAATTACATTGACTCTAAGGGTATGCTAGGATGAATGGAATAGAGTGGTTAGTAATAGAGTGGAGTGATAAAAAGACTCTAATTTATTGTTTTGGAGTTTTTAGAATAATAGAGTAGAATGATTAAGGAGAAGAATCCAAACCACTTCATACCACTTAAATCTTCAAATTTTCATACCCTCCAATTTGAGGGGTTTGGGATTGAACACTTTCCTTCTTTTTATTTTTAGATAATTTTTATTCTACTTCATTAATTATCATTATGACTTTCAAATAATAGAGTAAAATTTTCCTTTATTCATTCTTTAAACTTCTAAATAATAAAATAATATATTTTTATCTTTCTATTCTATTCCATCCTAAACAATTCTATTACTAACCACTTCAGTACATCTCTATTAAGATAGAGAAATAGAATGGAGAGAAATAGAGTAGAAAGAAATATGGAGAGATAGGTAGAGTAGAAAATGAATAAATTTTTAAGTTGTCTACATTAAGAGAATTATAAGAGAAGTAGGAAAGAAAAAATATTAAATTTTATTATAAATACATATTTTTTTTATTAATTTATTTATAAAATAACAAAAAAATGATATATTAGATAAATTTTTATCTCTACCCATTTTTTCTTCATTTCTTCTCACTTTAATAGAAAAATAAAAAAATTATGAAACTCACCATTTTTTTCTTTCTTTTCTATTTCTACTCTAACTAAATATGAAAATGAAACTATTTTTTTTTTCGATCTCTTTCTTCTCAAACTCTCTCTTCCTCATTTTTCTTAAGACAAACAAAAACTAAATGTTTGACTCGTAAATAATTGCGCTATGAATTTCTCGGATGCTACGATAGATTGACTTCAGCCAATGACTTGACTTGGTTGCTCGTGTCCTGGCAATCAATAAATATCTAAATTCTAAAAGTAAAAGTACTGTACATGTATAAAAAATGATTCATCATACAAGTGCATAATTTAGATATTTTTAAGAAGTTACGGTGAAATAAGGTATTATTCAATGATTAAGGGTGGCAAACAAATAAATTGAATAGACTTTGGATCGAATTATAATTGATAAGTAAAAAATAAATTATTAATTTATTTAAGAGATGTTAAAATGTATTAAAGAATTTAGTCTATCCATAATTCATATAATGGATGAATATCCAACACTTCTCATGTTCTATTTTAACAAATAAATATTTAATCCATGTATAATTAATTATATTATTTTAATAACTTCAATTATTAAAAGCTTAATTCTATAACATTATTTTTGTCATATGTTATTATCATTGTAAAATTATGACATTAAAACGTTTTTATTAATAATTTAAACCACACAAATTTTTATTGCAGTTTTAGAATGACCCACCGTCACGAGGACCCCTACCATAAGATCTGTTCCCTGTCAGATGTCAAAACCAAACCTTCCTTCTGTCCTGCCTTTCCTTTTTATCTCTTTATATTAAAGTGTTTAAATTCAAATTAAACTGGACAAAATCAAAAAATTGAATAAAAAAATTAAAAGTCGATTAAAATTAAATTTTTTTAGTTTAGTTTAGTTCTATTTTTTAAAAATTAATTGGTTTAGATTGATTTTTGGTTTTAATTTTAAAAACTAAATTGATCCAAACCAAACTGATTAGAATATTATATATATATATTTTAAATAACTTGGTATGTGTTGTTGAATATCTTAAAAGTTTTACTTTCATATCTTGTTAAAATTATTCATATTAATGATTTCAAAATGACATTTATCATTTAAGGTATATACTCACTTGATAGTTATTTTTTTTTATAATTATAACTAGAAATTTTGGTTTATGTAGCTGAAAATTAGTTTGAAATTTTAGATTTTTATTATATGATTATACTTGACTATTACACTAGAAGTTTGATCATGATTGTATTTGATCATTACACTATAATATTGTTAATTTTTGTTTAAATGAATTATTGTTGTTTGTTTTAAATGGATAAATATGTTATTTATTATATAAATAGACTATATTATCTTTTAGACCATAAAAAAGTAAAAGAATAAAATTATTTTTTTTAAATGGTCAAAAACCAAAAAATCGATCCAAAGGTTTGGTTTAGTTTAATTTCTAAATCTGAACCAAACCGATTAATTGTCTATATGAAAAAACCGATTGATTTAGTTCGGATGACTTTACCCCTCAAAACCGATCTAAACCAAGCCGCGAACACTCTTATTCTCTACCCATTCTCTCTTGATAGTACCACTTGAAGACAAGCAATGAGAAAGGCAACACTTTGAGCATTAGCACCCCGCAGTCGTTGTGCACGACTCTGCCATGGGGGAAGAGTGCAGGTCGAGTGCAAGGAATTTACGGATGCAGAACACTTTTAATCGGCAGATGGGTGAATATAGATGGATATTGTGGGTGATAACCATCCATCAAATGGATTAGATATAATAAATTCATCCATTCATTCACAAATGGATGGGTTTGTTCAAATTTATGTATGGTTGGAATTTATGGATAATGGATTTATGAATAACTTTGTCACTCAATTATATAAAAAGGATCTTGTTAACCAAAGTATTATATTCCTTAATAAAATTTTTAAATTATTAAATAAAATATTTATTAAATATTATTTAAATTCTCAATATATTAAATATTTTTTTATTTTGATTCTTTAACTAATAGCTTAAAGATACTCGTTAACAAAATTTCATATATAATATAATGAGATATGGGACAAAAGAGATTGGCAGGGCCGTGGCTCATGATGTCCCTATAAATTCTTTTAATTTTTCTTGTTTAGCTTTCTTAAAAGAAATAAAATTAATATTTAACCCCTAGCATAAAAAATTTTAGCTCCGCCTTCGGTATCATTACTCTTGTACAAAATCAGTGGTCTAGTGTGAAGTGTGAACCCTTTGTTAATTATGTTTACTGTGACAGGGTTTTCACTTTTCATACTTGATGTATTCAGACGGAAAAAAACATAGCGTTCATACCGGATCCATGTAAGGGACACATGGAGGATGTGACAAATGAGTTACTATAGTTGTTATGTTCATATTATACTAATATTTTTTAAGTTAAAATGTAACGAATTTATTTTAATTATAAGTCAAATTTAAAAAATTATCGTGTGCTTTCAATCTTATCAACACGATTTTCTAAATTAATAAAACAAGGTATAATAACAATTCTGTTAATCTTTTGTTTAAAATTCTAACGGAAAAATAATCACATCACTGTATATGTTATTTTTTTCCTATTAATCTCACTCCAAATCATTCTCATTAAGCCCCAAATCATATTTCTCCCAAATCAAATCTAATTAAAAAGTTAGGATTTTATAAATCAGCGGAAGGTCTTGTTTACTTTGCTAATGTTATATAAAAAATTTTTTAAGATGATTTGAGGGATAAATATTAATGATTTAATATGAGATTAATGAAAATACCAACAATTACAGTCATGTGATTACTTTTCTGCTAATGATTTAATTGAAATATTAATAAAATAGTCATTATACATTGTTTTGTTAGTTTAGAAAATTATGCTGGTGAATTTGAAAGCATAAAGAAATGTTTTAAACTTAATCTATAGTTTGAAGGAAGTCATTACATTTTAATATATATTTTTTATTAAATAGTTATTAATACAATTTAAATCTTTTATTTTTATTTATATATTCATCTATCTCAACTAATTGAATTGTGTCCAAATTTATTAAACCAAAATTAATATAAAATATTTGAGTATCCAAGATCTCTAAATTTTAGTGCTCATATAGGATTTTCCAAGGAATAGATCTATCTGTAGGTTCACCTAATTTGATTTATTTTCTTAGATTTAAAACCTTATTTGATATCAAAGAAAAAATAGTAAATACTTATTTTGGTTCTTTAAAGATACAAGTGACATCAGTTTAGTCTTCTAATAATTAGTAACATCAAATTGATCATTTAATGTTAATTTTTTACATTAAATTAGTCTTTTAATGTATTTTTTGACATTAAATTGATTTTTCAATGACATAAAATATTTCTCTTAAAGGACCAATTGGATGTCACACAATTATTAGAGGACTAAACTGATGTTACTTATATCTTTGGAGACTAAAATAAATGTTTACTCAATAAAAAACTAATAAGGAACACTATATTATACAAATACAAATATAAATTATTTTATAGAATTACACTTCATATTTTCTCTTCACTTTCCTATTTTCTCTTATTTTTCTCCTACTTTCTCTCATTTTAATACATTTTTTATTTTTTAATTTATATTTTGCTTCTAATAACTAATAAGGTACACTATATTATAGACCAACTTAGAGATTTGACGATTTCACAAAGACTTTCATTTTTGTGTTTTTAGATTACACCAATTTATTTCATTTTATGATTTCATATAGTACATCTACCAAAAAAATTAGTACAGTACAAATAAGATATTTATATTATTTCAAGATTTTAAAATGAATAAATTATATGTAGTTTATAAAACAAGTAGATATTTATGTTAATGTCAAAATTTAAAATAAAGAAGGCTGATGTAATGTTAAAATTAACAAGTCCCACAGTTTCATCAAATTTAAAGATAAGTATGTGTAATTTAATTATTAATCATAAATGATTAATGTCATATAAATAATGTTTTACACATTTTTTTATTATCATATTTATATTATCTTTTTGAAGGGTTACATTATTTTTTTAAATATATTTTTGTCTCTTAAATATTAATGTATGTAGTGCTATCTTAAATATCAGTAATGTGTATTGACTTAGACTTCAAAGTTTATCTCCTTTTGGATTTAATACAAAAATATAAAGTCGTTGACCAGTATTTTATTAGAAGAATTATTACAAACGACAAGGAAAAGGTTGGTAGGTGTATATACAAGTCATCTATCTATTGATAACAATTGTTAGTAAAATAAAAGTATTTATACCGAACCCAAAACGACAAATAGGTATTTGGTGTAATTGCAAACAGTGGACCCGCCTGCAACTTCCTCAATTTCCCCGCTTTTTCTCCTGGTCCGTTACGGCGAAATTTTCCAGCTTGTCCCTGTTCATTTAAGACGAGAAAACTATCATCTACCAAAAAAAGGAAAAGACGAGAAAACTATCAGCCAAAAAAAAAAAAAACGAGAAAGCAATGGAAGACTACTTGAGTAAATAAATATATAAAGTAATTAAGTCCTTTCTATGTTCTACGTAACACAAGTGGTCCGGAGGAAAGATTAAAAAAATTGAATAAAAAATTATATATTTAAATTATGATACTGACCTTTTAATTAATATAAATGATAATCATTCAAGTCATGTTTGGATTATTTACAGCTTATTTAAATTTATTTTTTATAATAAATACTTATAAATTATTTTTTGTCATTTGAAAGAACTTATCAAAATAGATTTTAAAACTCATATAAATTGTTTTATACTTATTTTTATAAATTAAAAATGTAAATTTATAAAAATAAGTCTTTGAAAAAATTAAACAATTATTTTTATAAATTAAAAATTTAATTTTATGAAAATAAATTTTTAAAAAAATTAAAAACAACTGACACGGTAACTTTTTTTTAAATAGTTTCTGATTAAATTAATACTAATCAATTGTCAAAATCTTATTTTTGCATAAGTTTTTTTAAAATGTCTATTTAAACATTATTCGGCTTATTTTAAACAATACTTATAATAGTAGAATTTATTTAACAAGTTTTGATAAAATAAATGCTTATTTAAGTTGTTTATCTAAATGAGACTTTAATAAATGAATAAAAAAGAATTATACAAAATAAATTTTAATAAAAATATATATTATAAAAAGAATAAAATATAAATTTGCTTAATAAAAATGTGATTTTTTTTGTCAAATGCACTTTCCACCCTAATTTATATAATTAGGCACATTGTATCCGAATTTAACATTATCTGTTGCAATCTCCCACTTTTTGTTAAAATTAAATTTTATTTAAAAAGAATTGACATAAACTGTCAAAATTACCCCTTCTCTAATCTTCTTCCTCTCTTTTCAAGTCCCTTTGTTTATGCTATTGTTCCTACTACTGCATTTGTTGTTGTTGAAGCTGGTGCAGTTGATGCTGCTGAAGCTGTTGTTGCAATTTCCGAGAATGAATTTGGAGTCGTTGAAACTGTTGTGCTGCTAAAAGAGTGTGCATGGCCTGATGGTTGGGATAGAATTGCTAGTCCCCTTCAAATGTAGCAAAGTTCATAGGTCCTCCATTCAGCATAGCTTGCCAGTTAATACTTTCAAATGCTGAATTTCCTCTCCCAGTACATCATTTATTGCTGCAAGTAAAACAAAAATAATGAATTAATTCTTATAACAATAGAGCTACCAAGATCAAGATGAACTCTTCATCCATATGCAAAATTTGAATTTCGTGGATTCAATCCTGAAACTTAGATATTGTAAAAACGTAGAGCACTAGCCTTAGAAACATGTATTTCATGAGCTTACCATATTGTAGACTTGTTGCTCCGTAGTTTGCAACTGCAAATTCAGCTCACTGTTCTCAACAATCAGTCCATTTGTATTAATGGTTCTAGTTATTTATTCAAAATATTGGGATGTTACCCCAACCTTTTTTTGTTGTATGGTAAGGGTATCATCATGCAAACTTTTACGTTAACTAAAATTAATTCGCTTATTTTGTGATTTTAAGTGTGCACCTCACATTAACTTTATGCACTAATTTCCTAAGTGCTGGCCAAGTTCGAACTCAAGTAGTCAAGGTATGAAGCACACTTCTTTAACCACTTGGTTAACCCTTTGAGTTAGTTGTCCTAACCTGAAGCGACTTGTCAACTAGATAAACTAATTGTTTTCCTAGGAGTGACTTCCCAACCTCTAATCTTTTTTTTTTAATAATCAAGTAGAGAAGGCACCTTGGGTGAGGGCTACTTTCCTATTAGTTTTTTTTTAAAAAAATAATAAAATAAAATAGTGGGAAGTCACCAAGATGCTCTCCCACTGTGTACCAAAATCAGTTTATTCTGATTTTGGTACATAATTTTTAAACATAAATAATTTGAAGAATTATTAAAAACATAATATTCAAATTAAAAAAAAAGCCTCATTTTGATAGAGTTCACAAACCTAAATTGAAAAATATTTAAGATGTGTGGCTCGATGGGTTGAGACATAGACTTGTTCGTTAAACGAGTCTTTTAGGCATAATTGAACTATAATTTATAACTTCGATGACTAGTTATATCCCCATACAAGTTCACTAGGAATAAAAATTGGGGGTAGATTGAAGCACGTTTTGCATGCCCCACCTCTCTATGGCTTTGCCTCACCTTGTACCATAATGTTACAAGTTTTCTTTTTTCTTTGGGGTTTTTGTATTTTTTAAAAATATTTTAATTTCAAATAATAAAATTTTGAAGTTAATTTTGTTTTAATATAATATAATTAAACTATAGAGTATAAATGTGAGAATTACACTTTAGAGTTCAACAAGGTAAAAATGACCCACTGAATTTCACCATATGAGCACAAAACCCCTCTCATCAAGCAAATTGTTAAAAGGTTAACAGAAAATGCACTATCATTTGCAAGAGATACCATTAAAACCTATTTTAGTTTGCAATAATACTATAATAAGTATAAAAAAAATCATATTTAAGAGGGGGAAAAAACCTAATTAGTTTTTCACTTAAATATGATTTTTTTTCTTAATTATGATATTATTAGAAGTTAAAACATGTTTTAATGGTGCTACGTGCAAGTTACATGATATTTCTATTAATTTTTTAAGGGTAAATTGCATGTTAGACCTTAAACCCTGGGCCATATGCGGATTAGACCTTAAGGTTTAAAAAAGTGCAAAATAACTCCTTCAACTTTACATTTTGAGCACAAAACCTCATTCCATCGTGCAAATTGTTAAATGGCTATAAAAAATGTCATGTGACTTGCAGTGATGTTATTAACACTTATTTTAACCTTGTAACACCCTACTAACTAGTCTCTTTTAATAATAAAGTGTCATGTGTATTTTGTATTACTTTAATTAGAAAACTTTGATTATAATTAAGGACTTAATTGAAATTATGTAATTTAACCTAGATTATAACTTAAATTGATTTTTCCATTTTTAAACCATTATTTGAATGGGTTATATTTGTAGCGTAATGTATAAATTGAATTTGTATGAAAACTAAAAGAATTTACCCCAGTCAAAAGTTAGTAGCATTTCATTATTTTACTGTTTCATGTAAGGCATCATCATTAATTACATATATTATATATACATTAAAAAGAAATAGGGCATTTTGAACCCTACATCAAAGTACTACATTATACTACTTCATTGTTCTATCATATACGCTACACTACATATATAAAGTACCTAAGTCTGCAACTAAAACATGCTAGGGTAATGGTATCTTCCATGGGGTCATAGGCAATAGTAACATCAAGATCAAGCAACACTATGATATGGTACATTTTGCTACTGGTCCTTTGGAAATACCATACTCATGAGAGAGAATAACATTCTCAATAGGAATTCAAACAATAAATAAAATACTAAATAAAACTATGGTACTTCTAATTGCATAAAACCGAAGAAAGTATTTCCATTACTAGAATAATATGTAGAATTTCAAAGTACAATGAATAATGCTTAAAAAAATTCTTGGATTTTACACTTTTTGTTTCATATCTAAGAACTTTTAGCAGCAAAAATCACAATGCTAGCAATCTAACTTTATATACTTAAATAATTACATATTATGCTCTTATAATCACATACTTAATTTTTAAATTCATCTCGGGGTATAGCCCACCATCTTTGCTTACATGGTCATCATAATAAAAACAAGAGTTTTTTTTTATTGGCATAGGGCTTCCCTTAAATTGGGTGGGTTCCATCTAGTTCTAACATAACTCCACACGTATGGGGTAGATAAGACATATGTAAAACTTTTGTGGGCACCTCCCTTACTGAGAATCATATCCAACATTTTCTCGTTGTCTTTCAATAATATTTGGGGATCACCTTCTTACCAAGGATCATTTCCCTATATCATTCCTTTACCAATGATCATTTGCTTGAATCACCTCCCTTACCAAGAATCATTTCCCTGAATCACCTCATTTACCAAGAATCATATCCAATTTTCTCATTTTTCTTTCATATAATTAAATGAGCATATAACTGTATAGCTTCTAAAGTAGTTAGCATTTCCACTTCTCTTTAGTTTTTGCTAACTCTCAACCCTATAAACTATTCTTGAAACTTAGCCTAGTTATTTTACCTAGGCTTAGCTGAAACTCTATCTGAGTTTTAAGCTCTTTATATTACTTTCATCAATCATCTTTTCACTTGTTATATTAGGATTTGAAATTAAATCCTAATGTTTGGCCGAAACCCTAATTTGGTTTCCTAACTAATTTAATTTATCAATTTAACTTATAATTTCACATAACTTGTCATTAACCCTAAATACCTTCTTTACTAATCATAAGTATCAATTTAATAGAATTTACTTCAATTACCTAGTCAATTTACCCTAGTTGGTTGAAATATACCTTAGTGTTTCTCTAGGTAATTTAATCACTTAAACTTTTAAACTTGTAATTTCTCCTCATTTTCTTATAATCTTTCAATTAAATCATCTTCTAATCTCTCTACGTAATTTCATCACTTAAACTTGTAATTTCTCCTTATTTTCTTATAATCCGTCAATTAAATCACCTCCTAATCACAATTATATAGTTATATCATATAAGACTTCTAACCAAGGTCATTTAGGTTTCTTGGCTGAAACCTATATATAGTTGGGTTTTAAGAGATTCTTCAATATTTAAATACCTAATTATGCTTAGATTTCATCAAATTCCCTAATTAAACATTAATATCCTTCATTAACTATTAAATCCATAATTAAATAAACAAAACCCCTAATTTCTAGCTTGGCCGAAACTTGGGTTTATGTTAGGGTTCCTAAAGTTTCATCTAATTCAAGCAAAATCCAATAGATTCCATCATAATCTACGTGAAATTTCATCAAACAATTATCAAACATCCATGGATCTATACTTACACAAAATTTCCATCGAAACCCTAGCTTCCATCATTCCTTAATATTCGATCAATAGCAAAGCAAAATTTGATTATAATCTTTGATAAAAACTCACATTAAGAATCAAAATCATGAAAATATGTCAAAAGTTTCAAAATCTAGAAATCAAGGAAGTTGAAAGACTTGAACTCCTACCTTGTACTTGAACTTCTTTTCAAGTTTAAACACAAAGGATGGCTTTTCTCCCTGATTCTGTACTAAATCTTGATTCTTGGAGCAAGATCCTAATTCTTCCTAATTTTATTTATTTATTTTCTCTCTTTTCCTTTCCTTTTCTTCTTCTTCTTCCTTTCTCATTTCTTCCTCCTTGGCCGAACTCTCCTTCCTTTTCTTCTCTATGTTTTTGTTATTTCTTTAGCTTGTAGAAGCTTAATTAATATATCAATATTTTAATTAAATGCTAACCAACAAGATGTTAACATTTAGTCTTAACCTAATGATTTCATTGTGTGATCAACACTTATAGCAAACAGACTTTTGATGATAACCAAACAAGAATTCCTCACCGAAGAACAAGTCCAAAGGCCACGAAAAATATGACCAAAATCCTTCATGTAATGTATCTAGGACTTAGATTTATTTTGTAAGAGTATCATGTTCTTAAATCTCTTTGCAAGTTCAAATCTTCTTTTCAAATGACTTTAAATTTAAACCATTTTAAGTACCTAGCAAGGCATGAAAATCTACAAGATCTTTGGAAAAGAAAAAGTATCTTTGGTTGAAAGAACGTGGCAACTCCTTGTTTCTAAACAAAATGCTCTTATAGTCGACTACAAGTTTGCTGTAATAAACTACACAACAATTTTTTCAAAAAAAAAGTGCACGTTCAACCATTTCACAGAAGAGACTTGTAGTCGACTACAAGTTATGAGTAGTTGACTACAATGATAGCAATGCAAAGCTTCTTTTATCAAAGTTTCTTATAAGTTCAAAATATTTTTTCCAAGGAGATTTGTTGTCGACTACATCATTCATTTTTTAAAATGTGTCAGCTTTTGCATTTGTATCTCCAAGCTTTGTTTAATTTATTCCTTATTTCTTTTTCTTTGTAAATTAGTCCATATACTTACAATCGTTTGTAAAATGGTCCATGCCATTAGTTTCGGTTATGACACCATTAGTTTATGGTCCCTATAGTTTTCTATTTTTTTAATTTGGTACCTATAAGTTTTTAATTTGGTCCCTATAAACTGATGGCGTCATAACTAATTTAACAGTAGGGACCATTTTGCAAACATTTGTAAATATGATGATTGATTTACAAAGGAAAAAAAGTATATGGACTAAATTAAAAATAAGTGTAAACTATTTGGATCAAAAATTTATTTAAACCACAAAAATATTACCTAGGCAATTTTTAGTATTCTCTTTATACTAGATGACAAAAATCAAATTTTCAATAAAATAAACAATACAAGAATAAATAACAGACATTTAAATAATTTTTGTTTTAATTTAGGGGAGGATGTTACATTTCTCCTTTCATTTAAAAAAAATCCTCAAAATTTAGTTACCTATAAAAATAACTTTGAATAATTTCTCACTACTACAAATAGGACATTTGGCAACATGTAATTAACAACATATGTTAAAATGTTGTAAATACTAATATTTGAAATAAGTTTTGCAACATTTGTAAGCTAAATGTTGTTATTTCTTAAACGTATATATTATTCTTTCATAATTTCATCTGTTAACTCTTATTGCCAAAAAGAAGAAAGCAATATCAACAATTTCATATATATATATATACATATATCTCATTTCTCACCTTGCGGAAAAACCTATTCTATCGGCCGAAAAATCGCTGCCATTTCCAAAAACCTTGTTCTGCGTCTTTGGAAGAAGCTTCTCATCGCCTTCCAATTGGATCTGTTGCATTTTGGACTACAAAAAATATATATTAATCTAAAAAACACATCTTAATTTCTTGTTTGTATGTCTATTATGATTGTTTTGCACACCAAATTAAAAGGTCACAAAGTCCAGTTACACACCCTTAGTTACAATTAAACACTTTCTATTTGATATTACTTTGAAACTTTATACTTGCCAATTAACAAAAGCATGTTTTACTTGAAAGTGAAGTGAAAGGTAAGCTCATTCTAGTCCTGCAGCCCAGCATGCTTGATGTTAGTTACTAATATTTAAAAATTGTTGGTATGTTATTCACCAAAAAAAATGTTGGTACGTATATTATTGGTGATAAATATTTTCTACCAAGTTAGACTTTGAGTAGACAAAGCAATTCACCTATCCTTAATTACGAGATGTGTAAAGCTAAATAAGTGTTGACATCATACTTTCCTTCCAGGTATGATCAAACACTTTTTGAGATTGAAAACAAGAATAGAATGGTGGAGTCAAGGAACTTTTTGAGTGGTTCCTGAATCTCTTTTTGAATTTTAACATCTACATTTACATGAGAAATTCTTATGTCAACTTTTTCTTTCTTTGTTTCCTTAATATGACACTTATGTTGAGAGCTTTAAGCTATTTTGGGCAATTAAGATTAGTACATATTTTAGTAAACGATGATGCCCTTCTCTTTTTTGCACAGAAAACATTCTTCATGTTATTTTTAAACAAGTTTGACATATTTGAGAAGAAGATCATGAAAGTAAGAACCATCCAGAAGTCGTACACTTTGTCATTGGTGGAGGATATTACAATTTTAGTCTAATGTCTTGCATTATGTATTGTGCAGATCCCACTTAATGTATGTGAGTGGTTCAAAGATTACCAGACAGTTTCAACAGGGAAACAAGAGATTGAGCATGCATACGAGTAAGCAACTTCTTTATTCCTTAGGGATCCTTGGTGAGCAAGTGGAGGAAATTGTTTCAAACCCTTGTTTGCATCCCAGCTGACCAAGAAACGTAAGGTTTCATAGCCCATTAAGTGACTCTATGGCAGAAATCCTTGGTGAGCTAGATGACACTACATCAAGCTCTTGTCAAATTCTTGCAAGATCTTCACATTCAAAAGTTGCTCATCCATCTTTGAAGTTGGGTTAAGCAATATGGCATGAGAGATATAGCTAAGCTTTAGTAACTCTACTGGGATTGAGTATAAATTTTCATGTCATATCCATATATTGAAAAGACCTTTAATTAGATCATTTAGTCATGTACAAGTATACTCTTTGTCTTTGAGAACAAATATTGAACTTCCTTTTGCCAAAGATATGGTTCTAGCTTCGTTATGTACTAGATTTGAAGGTTTTATTAATGAGTATGAACTATTTTTATACTATTTCTTTTATTTTTGCTTTGATTGTCACAAAATTGGTGACATTTTTTAAGTTGAGCTAACACTTGCAAAATGTTGTTGAAATGTACCTTTGGCAACATTTTTAACAATTAGCTACACTTTCAGAAAATGTTTTTGTTTACTAAATAAATGTAGCAAAAAGATGTAAGTTACAACATTTTTAAAGTGTTGCAAAAGATATTATAAAGTGTTGTTAAAAGCTTTTATCAACAAGGCTTAAGAGAACATTTGATAAAATGTTGTTAATGTTAATTGCAACATTTTTTTTCCTAATTTAGCAACATTTTTAAAACGTTGCCAAATGTCAATTATCCTATAGTGTCTTTTCATTTCTTTTTATGTTTTCCAGGTCGTTTCTTCTGCAGCCATTCCTTCCCATAACACTTTAACCAAATGAACAATTTTTCCTCTCAACTATTTATACTAGTATCCAAAATTTGTACAGGCTTTATATAATAAGTTAAATCATCTCTTACTTGAACTAACTCATTCTCTATAATGTGTGAAGGGTCATGACAATATTTTTTGAGCTGAAGCACATGAAATACATCATGAAGATTTGAAAGGCTTGGAGGTAGTGTGATTTGGTATGCAATTGTTCATACTTTTATGAGAATTTAGAAAGGACCAATGAACTTGTGACTCAACTTTTTGGATTTGATGGATCTGCTAATTCTAGTCATAGGAGAAATTTTGAGAACTATGTGTTCTTGCTTTTGAAATTCTAGAGGTTTTCTTCTTTTATCTGCATAATTTTTCTACCTACTTCGTGCAATAAGCAATTTATCCTTAATTATCTTAACTTGCTATGAAGTATTTTGTACTGTTTCAGGTCCTAGTAAGTTTCTTTCAACTACTTCATGCCAACATAAAGGAGATTTGCATTTTCTACCATATAGAGCTTCATATGGTGCCATTACAATACTGGAATGATAACTGTTATTATATGCAAACTATACTAATAGTAGGTAATTATCCCAACTTCTAGTCCATTTCATTACACAAGCCCTAAGCATATCCTCTAAGGTTTGAATGAATCTTTCAGTTTGACTATCTGTTTAGAGATGATATGTTGTACTAAAACACAGTTTAGTTCCAAAAGATTTCTGCAAATTTCCCCAAAATTTAGTAGTAAACTTAGAGTCTTTATCTGATATAATACTAGAAGGGATTCTATGCAGTCTCACAATTTCTTTGATGTACAATTGAGCTAGTTTATCAAGTGAATAATTAGCTCGGATTGGAAGAAAATGGGCTAACTTGGTTAATCTATCTATAATCACCCAAATAGCATCATGTGTATTATTGGATGTTAAAATATGTTTTAACGATGTTAGGTGCAAGTCACATGACATTTTTTGTTAATTTTTTAATGGAAAGCTTGATGAAATGGTTTTTGTGCACAAAGCGTGAAGTTTGAGGTTCATTTGAACATGTTTAAATCTTTAAGGTTTAGTATGTACTTGGCCCAAAGTTAAAGGGTATAATATGTAATTTACTAATTTTTTAGTAGTTGCTTGATGAAAGGGATTTGTGCATAAAATGTGAAATTCAAAGAATTATTTGTACATTTTCAAACTTAAAGGCCTAATTTACATATAACTCAAAATTAAATGGTGTAAACTGTATTTACTCTAAATTAGTATATCACTTGTGCGATGCACGGTATAACAATGAAAGTGTCTTTTTGTTTTGATATGTCAATCATAGACACCTTCTTGGTATAACAAACTGCATGATTGTAGTATATAATTTATAATTTTACTTTCATTTGATTGAATGTTATTAGTTATTAATTTCTAATGCCTTATGCAATTCAGGCTACCCAAAAAATACATCGACATCATATAAGTCGAAAACATTTGTCCTAAGCAACTGAAAATATTATTACATTCATTATACTTTTAGACATACATACAAACATAGATGGAAAGAACTACCTATTACAAACAACAATGGATAACCATCACTTTAAAAAATTACAGTTCGTTTAACATTAGATAAATTACTAATATTCCAAAAAATACTATGCACATGCCCCTACACAAGGCATTATATTAGACCATGACATTAATACATATAAATTCATATTTCAACATCTATAACACATCTAATAACTTAACTACACAAATATAAATCCATATATATTACACAATTATCATAATTGGATGAGATTTTTGATAGGTACAACTCAAACATTTTTTAAGTCATTAAGTAGATTACAACAGCCACATATATTTCATCTAAATAAATTAAAAAATTAAAAACTTAAAAATATGAATAAATTTATAATAAAACTTTCTAGTATATAAATATAATTATAAAAGCTAGTAAAAATTTCACTTCTCATTACATATTTAAAATTATACATTAGTTACATTCCTTTTAGCAATTCCTATGCAGTCTCTTCCACTCATAATTATAGGTAGTGCTGAAGCTTGAATAGCCATTGGTCTTTCATATATAAGCTTATTCACTGTATCCAAAATAGTCATTGGAGATCTTGTATCACTTGTTCATATTGCTTAATTGTTATTCAAGTTTCTCTTCTTCCTCTTTTGATTTTTATCTAGATTAAATTGCTTAATTTGATTTAGATGATGATGTGATAATAGCTTTATTATCATGTATTCAAAGAGAATCACAAAGACTAAACAATATATTAAAGCTTTTTGATGGATTGTTTAGTTTGGTTAAATTCTGGATCTTAAGTTAATCTATGTTGGATGGTGCTTACTTTATCTAACCTTGATTAATCAAATCCTAGATGCTTATCTAGTAGAGGATTCTTGCATCATGTTAAAGTTTCTTGATGTGATCTAAAGCCAAGAGTATGATTAGCAATTAAGTGAATTCCTTGCGATCAATGATGAATTAAACTCAAGATCGGTAAATTTCCTTGGATTGGTTGCTTCTTTAGATTTGTTTACAACTTTAAATCTCGTAGTTTTGTCAATCTTGTTAATCAACAACAAACCCCCATTTTCTAATTATCTTGATCTAATTACAATATTTTCCATTTCTGCTTTTGTTCGATTGTACATGCCTATAAGAGATACTTGGGGTGCGGGTGCCTACTACACTCTGATGGAGAAATCCACAGTCTCTTTAATCAGGACCCCGAGATGGCGTAGGGCCTATAGGTCGCCGGCCCAGAGGTTGACCTGTTATGGAGGATACATACCAGGCGGACTCGTGCCAGCAGCAGACCTAACAAACCATGACGAAGACCCAGAGGAGGACCTTCCCATAAAGTTATGAAGTAAATAGTGTTTGTATAAATGTATAAGTTATTATAAGATATGTAAGTAGTGATCCTGTATAATTAAGTAAATAACTAGTAAAGAATAAGAACAATGTGAACGTTAGTTTTCATAAATGTGTGTGTATTTAGTTAATTATTATTTTGTTCACTTCATTTTAATATGAAACAAGAAAAGTTTATAACTTGTAATCTAGATAAATATAAAGAAAATTTTGAGGCATGAAATTAGGAACTTAATTAATTATTAAAATGTAACATCCAATCGAGGGTGTTACATTTTTCACATATAAATTTAAAGAACATCTAAAGTTTTACATATAATATAAAGATATATTAAGCATTCAAATGAAATTACATATTCCAAACTTAATTATTAGAGTCCAAACTAAGATTATATATGCCTAGTATATATTCATTCATACCCAAAATTACTCAAATATCTCATGTGAGCGAACATTACTGAGAATGCAGGAGTTTAAAACCAATTAAAAGCCCTAAGCCATAAGCCAAAATCGACGGGTGGTCTTACACAACAATTTACTCAATTATCAAAGTACAAACTTACATATTTCAAATATGATAAAGTATACAAATTACGTAGTTGAATTGTCTAACACATAATCATCTACAAATATTGCTTCAAGCCCTCATTTATAAAGTTTGAATGTTAGGTGAAGTGTAACTTAATTGATATATTTCTTAATTTTTTACTTAAAGGCTGTGGTTATATGATGAGAGTTTGATCCCTCACATTTTAATTTCTCATTCCCCCTTAAATCCAATAAGACCTCCCCCCTAAAATAAGATAAAAAAAACTTGAATGTCAACATTTCCATTTTTCATTCCTCCTTAGATCCAATGGGACCTTCCCAAAATAAAATGTCAAATAAAATGAAACAAAATAACAACAAAATGAGTGGTGATTTTGAGTTATTGAGTGTTAACATAGGAAGAGGATTTTTGCCAACAAAATTTGGTTTTACGGGTAAGGATCAAAATATTTTACTTATAAGACTTATATCTAATTTCCACTCCCAATGATTTATAATACCACATAAAATATCATCATGCATATTGTTAATAACTAACTCTATAGGTACAGGTATTGATATGGGTGCAACTATTAGGTATGACACAATGATAAATCATTTCTTAAAAAATTAGAATACATGTACGACATAACATATATATATATATATATATATATATATAATCTTATAAATCATAAAAAAAAACATATAAAAACATCATAATACATTTTAAATAAACTATCAGCTAATCACAATCTCTTTCTCCTTTACGTCCTTGGGTGTCCCTGGGATGATTTATACAAGAGGTACTGATTGAAATCGTGTCTTTGTAATGCAATAATGCCAATCTAATACTGGCAAGTATATTGCTTCTAACGTTATAAGGTTAGATACATATACAAGTATATGATGTGTATTTAATTTAAAAAACACTAAGTAGCCAACAAATACAATTGTACATTACTTACCTAATCAAAATACATAAAAGTTATTATATTGCCCGGACGAGGAAAAAATGAAGAGAATGGAAAACAAAAGAATACATGTGAGATTCTAATGTGATTAACACGTGAAGGTTCTAATGCAGATGACGCCTCTAACGTTGAAGCCTCTTCATATAGCACAAAAAAATATAAAAAAATGTGTTAACAATATATTGATAAATAGTTTAAAATTAGGGACATTTCATTAAATAATTTAAAGAATAAAGGTAAATGGATCGAAAGCCTGGAATGGGAAGCCTCTCGTCATTATTTATTTATTTTTTAAAGAGACTTGCTCTCGGCTAGAAGAGGTTTTTTTGTTTTTTGGTAATTTGCTTGAAGAAGTTTATCCCATAAAAGTACAAAATCTATTCTAAACACAATTCCGACTTGGACGAAGCAAGACGGTGCTTGTCTCCAAGACCAACAAACAAGCATTGTTTCACAGTCCCTGTCCTTCTCTGGGTTTCGAAGGAGATAATGAATAATGATTGCAAATTCACAAAACTTCTATTCCAATTCATTTCCTGATCTCGCCTGTCTGGTTGTCCCTTATCTAAGATATCTGTTGGATTGATTCTCGATAATCATTACTGTTTTCATCATTCTGGTGCATGTCAGATTGGTCTTTGGTCTGAATGGATCTTGGGTTTCTTGTAACTTTTTGATTTGGGATATTCTGTTCATGATGGGATTAAAATCTGTTGGTGGGTTCCTCGCAGAAGTGCAATTGAAGAAGCATCGAACAGGTGGGTTGATAAATTGGGTTGCACTTCTATTTGTTTATTTATGTTATTTTATGCATAAATGAGATGAGCAATGGAAGTGAATTTGGTTACAGTCAATCTCTGAGTTCGAACTATATTTGAGGTGTGTCATGGATGGGGTCGTCAGCCAAGCGGAGCAGCCTCAATCCAGAGACTTGGGCGCTGCATCCTCATCTTCGGCATCAACGGGATTAGGATGGCGTCCCAGCCAGCTTGTGTTTGCTCCTTATGTGCCACATGGTGAAACTCCTGACAAGTCCCAATTGCGCGTGGTTGTGAGGAGACCCGTAAGTTCCTTTACTTCATATTTGCTGAGAATATGTGCGTTTGATATGATGTTTGTCATTCAACTAGTATGGGCATTGGGATTTACGGATGCTTGAGGTGGATGAGTGAATTATTTGAATTTTGAAAGTATTGATATACTTGAAACCTCAATTGAGACATACTCTTGACTTGAGTTGTGGCTAGTGGAGTTTATAGATTTATTCTGAAAGTGTTCCAGGTCAAGTTTACTTAACATGGCGTCACAGTTATCATTGTTTTGTTTGTATTGTGCACACAATGCTGCCTGTTCATTTCTCTTCCTCTTCACCCCACTTCCCCACAGCAACACCCAAAAAATGAAAGAGAAGAAGGAAGCTAAATGGAAAAAATTGCAAGGTTAATAGCATAGGCATCATTTGTGGAATTATGACATAATGTTCCTTAATCAACTAGAGAGTAAATTATCACGGATGTGCTTTCCTTTTTGACAAGACTCACAATTTAAGGACGGTAATGTGGATAGGTGAGGAACCATCTTCTGGAGTTTAGAGAGGTTGCGATGTCCAAGACGACTGTTAATAAAATTAGGAGAATTAATTATTTTGCATGCCACTATGTACAAGAGTAATGACAGGGATAATTAACTCGTAAGTTATGGCACTAATTAAAGCTGTACAGTAAATATAATAAACACATATTTGTCACATGTCTAATATACATAACTATTCTAATATATTCCAAAGCCACTCTCCTTAACTCATCTAAAATTTACTCCTTTCTCCACGACCCAATTTGAATGGTTTGAGCAGTTCCAAAAATTTCTACTTTTTCAGAGACTTCATGATAGGGAAGCTTATGATATTCTTTTGTTACTTAACCTTCTTGGTTCTTTTTATACTTATACTAGCTCAGATATTATAATTTTTTCATTGGAAAGTTTTAATTCCTTTTCTTATAGATTTTCTCTAGAGTTTCTAGTTCAATCTTTGATGAAATAATCATTTTGTTAGGAACCTCTTTTTCTATTACAAAAACTGGGAATCAAACCCAGAAATTACAGAAACTAGGCTAGCTCTTTGAGGGGCTAGCTTCCTCCCCAATCCTACTCCTCTATCAAATTCTTCCTTCCTCCTCTCTTTCCCTGCCTCCCCATATATTCTACCCAATTCCCTCTATTCCCACCTGCCATGTGTGCAAGGTGATTACAGCCTAAATTCCTATCCTGACCCTTATTCACATCATCCTTGCTGCCTTGGGTCTCTAATCCCCTACCGTTCTTTCCATCTCTCTTAATATGCACCTTAGTGATAGTTTGAGATCTAACACATTTCTTACTGGATGATCTTTTGAGGAAGGCTGAGGTTCCTTCTGGAGTCAAGGCTTCTGTTAGATGTCAATGACCTGTTTCAGGTGTGATGGCCTAATAAGATGCAGTCTCCTGATTTTCTATAGTTTTTCTGGTACAATCTTTGACAAAATAACCATTTCCTACTTGCAAATCATTTGAGGAAGGCCGAGTTCCCTCTGGAGTCAAGGTTACTGTTAGACATGGATGAACGTTCCAATAAAAATAGCTCCATGGTCTGTGAGCAAACCTACTATCCAGCAAGGACTCCAAAATATTGAAACCAAATGTTCAAACCATACAAGAATGAACAACAATGAGGCAGCGAGTAGCCGAGTAGACACACTATTCTCCAAGGACTCTAGAAAGTCTAAACCAAATGTTCCAAGACAGCAATAATAGATGGCTATGTTGAGTTAACAATCCAAATTTAACAAAAACAGGTTGATGAGGATTTTTACTGTCAGGGTTCTTATTTGGGAGTTCAGTATTACAATTTCTGCTTGTTTAAATTAGACTTGATTACTCCCCATTACACTGTATCAATAGAACTTTAGATTTTAAGTATCAGAATGATTTCATATTATTTAAGGACTTGGTTTAATTTTTAAGATATGTTTTGCAAGTTCTTCCTGTTATTAATGTTATTGAGCCTTGTCAGTTGTCATGATACTGTTGTTTGTGAGAATACTCTTACTTTCTGCATAACGTGGTCATATGCAACACTGGTTCCTTAGGAGAAAATGTACCACCTTTGATTCTATGATTGTACCTCCATATTAAATTTTGATAACTGATTTTGTGTTTCACAAGGTAATTTCATTGTCATCACACTAGGCAATGATGGAAATTGCTTGCTTGTATTTCTGTTCACCTACTGCTTCAAAACTGTTCAAAGTTCCATTTTTTTTTTCTTTTTATTTAAAATTTGAGCATATAACAGCAGCATCATTTTGGTATAGAATGGAAATTTGATATCATTATTATGCGCACTTTAATATGTGACTCTATGGAGCTTAGAGTACCTAAAACAATTTTTAAACTGATGCTCAGCTTCTAATTTGCAGCTGTTGGCAAGATTGAGCAAGGAAATAGTTGAAACATACCAAATATGCAATCCACAGTTTAAATATTCTGAAGAGCTTAATCCAAAAAGATTTTTGACCAGCCCGTCAATTGGAGTGCTTAATGATGGCTATGATAATGTAAACTCAGATCTTATTCTGACAGTGAACTTTGTCTTGATCAATTTAGAGAGAAGTAGAAGGTTTGTCGTACATAATCATTGCCTTTATTCTGTGTATTTTATCTCCTGATTTCATGTGATCTAATCAAAATTCAAAACCCTTTTCTACTCCTCCTGTACTGCATTGTGACCAAATCACTACAAGGTTCTTTCTGGGAAATGAATGGATGTACTTTCAGTCAATGTTTTTAAAACTGAACCAGACGATGAACTGGAAAAGTTACCGGGTCATGGTTCAACAGTCTTAATTTGTTAAACTGGCAGTTGAACCGCGTAATTAAAAGATAATTAAATATTTTTGTTATGAAAATATTTATAATATTATATAAATAAATATAATTTTTAAAAATTTTTTTGTCTATTTTTTTTTATACTCTATTATTGTTGCTAGTTTTTTTAATATAATTTTATTCCTTAAAATTATAATATTTAGTGAATTAAATAAGCCACAATTTTATTCTTTAAATTTAAAATGAAGAAAGAATAAGCTTTTGATTTTTTTTAAAAATCAACAAATGGGTGAAAGATAAAGGAAACGCTTAAAAGTATGCCACATATGCCGAGAGTGCAGAAGGTGAACTATAGCCAAATTAAAGACTTCAATTTGGGTTAATTTTACTGTGTTCCTATGTTTGAGGAATGTAAAGTATAATAGCACAGATGACAGATCCAAGCATTTTATTCTGACATCACACATATTTCAATTTGTTATCCGTGCCAATGTTGGTTGCACAGATCTGATAAACTCTCTGCTGATCAGAGAAAACTGACTGGTTATTGAAAACTAGTACTGATTCACCAGGTTTTACTGGTTTTGTCCAGTTGGAGGCAGATTGAAGCAGTCAGACCTTACAAGCGGTTCTTTGGTCTAAACCGAACTGGACCCTTCTCTGGGTCTTCTCACAGACTGGTCAAACTGGCCAATCTGGTCCGGATTTTATCAAACTGCTTTCAGTACAATTTAGTCAAGGATCAACTCTTCTAAAATCTTATGCTTTTAGGTGGACGGCCAATATTAGTTTTATATCTATCACACGCCCCTTCACACAAGAGTCTTTTGGGCTTAGCGTGGACAATGCACATGCCCATTTTACCATTTGCTGAAATTCAACATAATTATGAAGAATGGGGGCAACAATGATTGAACTTTTGACTACTCATTCATAGAGGCTCTATACCATGTCAAGGACCAACTCTCCTAAAACTGTTAGGTGCAAGCACAATATTGGTTTTATATCTCAAACACAATTCATAATTGTTAGAATATATCATAATATCTTCAGTGTATCTTTAAAATATCTTAGAAGATCTTTAGAATATATTGTGGAATCAATTAGTCCTCTAATTGAGAAAGCAATCTTAGGAGTTGTTTCCTAATTTCATTATGTTTCCTAATTTGTGTCCTTATTTAATTAGGGTTAGGAGTCTTATTGTCTTAGTGGGCTTAGGCTTGTACTAGTAGTACTATACTAGTACTTGACCTAATTATTAGTATAAATAGGTGTCAATGCTTTGTATTTTAAACACTCCATATCAATCTAATATAATATTATTGAGAGTCTCCTTTCTCTCGTTTACTCATTCCCTACCTAAACTCTATTATTTCAACATGGTATCAGTGCGGTTCCATTCTTTGTGATTTATTTTGCTGCTGAGATTCCTAAAATCTGGACTCCTCTCCGACTATGTCTATGTCTAGTATCTCTCTTATTTTCCATTGGTCTTGTATCAATTTCGGCTATCGGAATCTTAGTTTTTCCTTCTATTTGCTGCTATTCCGCTGTGTTTCTGATTCCGATGGTGACATATCTTCCTACAAAATTCTCTTCCCATTGAGGAATCATACTGGCGGTGACTTTTTTGCCCACTGACGATCATACCAGTGGTAATTTTTTATCCCACCGACGAATCATACTTGTGGTAATTTCTCTTATCTCACCTATAAGTCATACCAGTGATGAATTTTCTATTGGCTGCGATTCGGACGAGCCTCCCACCGACGAATCATACTAGTGGTGATTTCTGCCATCTCAGAGTCATACCAGTTATGAATTTTCTATTGGCTGTGATTCACTTCAACCTTAGTCTTAATTTCTATGGCTGCGACTCACACCTGCCTTAGTTTCAATTTCTTAGCTTTTGGATCTCCTAAATTTTCCTATTGTTTGAAGCTTCCAAATACTGTTCTTGATGAACTTGGAGAAGTTTGGGCCTTGCTGTGCATCATGATTGCTTGCCAGGAAATTTCCCCTGTGTGTCTTTCTAGCGATGTCTCTTCCTACTTGGTCATGCAACATTTCAACCAGCTCTTATGGTTGTGCATCATTCCAGCTGTCTTGCCAAGTTATCTTTCCACCAACGTTCATCTTATATATTGTCTCTCAAACGTCTACAACATCACTTAGTTGTCTTTCCAGCTATAGTTTATGGAGACCACATTAATTTTAGGATTGTTTTCTTTTAGTATGTTTATTTATAACAAGCTTAAAGCATAATAAGCTTTAGCTTGAGGGGGAGTGTTAGAATATATCATAATATCTTCCGTGTATCTTTAAAATATATTAGAAGATCATTAGAATATATTGTGGAATCAATTAGTCCTCTAATTGAGAAAGCAATCTTAGGAGTTGTTTCCTAATTTCATAATGTTTCTTGATTTGTTTCCTTATTTTATTAGGGCTAGGAGTCTTATTGTCTTAGAGGGCTTGGAATTGTACTAGTAGTACTATACTAGTACTTGACTTAATTATTAGTATAAATTGGTGTCAATGCTTTGTATTTTAAATACACCATATCAATTTAATATAATATTATTGAGAGTCTCCTTTCGTTCTTTTACTCCTTCCTTACTTAAACCCTATAATTTCAACAATAATCTTGTAACAAATTGTGATTTTCTGGGTAAAGGTTCTCAATAATATAATCTGATGTCAACTTGTAAATTTTCTATAAAACAAAATTTGGAGAATATTGTCTTTTTGGGAGTGTGCTATGGTGTTCAGCTCTTTTAATTTCCGTATTTAGTTTTTAGTTTCTTTCCTGTTGTCTTTTCAGCAGGATATCTTATTATCTATGCTGCACTTTCTCTTTTTTTTCTTCTGTCTTAATAGAAAACAATTTGTCTTTTACCCTTATATGTATTCCTTTATGAATACCAAAAGCAATACATGTTAATTTTCAGTTGATAGCAAAGATGTCACCTTGGTGGAGCCTAGCAACATCAGGATGTCTGTATTAAATTTGCTTTCTGATATGTTGTAGATATATTGTCAAAGATGTCCTTGGCCATGGGACATTTGGACAAGTGGCTAAATGCTGGGTTTCAGAAACCAACTGTTTTTTGGCTGTGAAGATCATTAAAAATCAACCTGCATACTATCAACAGGCGCTAGTTGAAGTATCTATTTTAACAACGGTAACCTTTTATTTTTATTTTTTATTGAGAAGCTAATCATTTTCTTGGCAGTGAAACTATGAGAAGTTACTCTGGTATTCTCTTTTATTACTGCAGTTAAATAAGAAGTATGATCCTGAGGATAAGCATCACATTGTTCGTATATATGATTATTTTGTATACCAACGACATTTGTGCATATGCTTTGAACTTCTGGACACAAACTTGTAAGTTGTGGAATTTTGTGCAAGTTAGCATTTCTGCTGCTAGTGCTACAATCATAGAAGATGCGTTTAAAGCTTGATTGGTGTTGAAGTTCAACTGAAGTAGAAATATTGGATGAATTTTGCAATGGTGCTATCCTAAATTTGTTATCATCTCCCTCTTGCATATTTTAGTGTTGACATTATATAGTTATACAGGTATGAGCTTATCAAGATGAATCATTTTCGGGGATTATCACTGAGTATAGTTCAGTTGTTCTCCAAGCAGGTATGTCATGAGCTTTCTGCTTGGTTTTTTATTGGCTTTGTTATCTTAACGTAATCTGTTTTCCTAAATTTATGTTTTAAGATTTTACATGGACTGGCTCTATTAAAAGATGCTGGCATTATTCATTGTGATCTGAAGCCAGAAAACATTCTTTTATGTACGAGGTTGGTTTCCTACATGAAGGTGTTTATAAAGAACTTATGCTGCAGCTTTTTCATGTTGAAATTTAATGTTATTGTGTCTCATGTGTAGCAGTGTGAAGCCAGCAGAAGTCAAGATTATTGACTTTGGATCAGCATGCATGGAAGACCGGACTGTTTACTCCTATATTCAGGTTTACATTTACTGTTGAATGCTGGCTTTTATGACACTTCTTATTGTACTTATTAGTTATAACTGTCTGGTAATTACATTTATTCCTTTTTTGATGCAGAGTCGATACTACAGATCTCCTGAGGTTCTTCTTGGACATCAGTATCCTAGCCAATGAAATTGGTACTTGATGCCCTTTTTTTTTTTATGTTTTTTCACTTTTGGGGTTCCTTATATTGCTTTATTTTCTTGCTTTACCGTTTTTTGTCTCGACATCTTGCTGCACTGCAAGCTGCATGGGATTGGCTGAGATTTCTCAGCTACTTTCAACCATTGGTAAGGTTTATGCTTTAGCATGTGAAGCTGTACTTTGGGTTTGTGTTGATAATATCAAGCCAAAGCATAATTTGGGGTTAGATTGTGACGCAATTGAATTTTGAGGGGAAACTTCATGTAACCACAATTGAAGATTGTATTTTAAAGTTTAATTCTATGACTTAGTTGTGGGATTTGAAAGAATTTTGAATTTTACTTCAACTGGAACTTCTGTCCATCACCTTGAGCCACTTTTGTTTTTTCTTTTTGGTCGGGGGTGGGGGTGGGGTGAGGGGATCAATTTGGTTGATTTGTTGAAATTCTGTCTTGATTTCTTGACTACTCTGTTATGGTTCAGATTCAGTGTTACTAAAATTCATAAAGTCATTCTTATACTTGCATTTGAAGATGGAATTCAATATCCCCTTGCTTGGTATGATACTTCTGAAATAATTCAAACATGCATAGGTACCTGTGAGCATAGGGATCTTAGACTACCAAGTATCATACATTCCCATGTTTAATATAATGCTGGTGTACCATACATTCTTAATGTATATTCTTTTGAAGATATTCTCTCTCCAGGAATCAATTGAAAGATTCTTATGTGTCCATTTAGTTGATGGGTTAGAGAGCTAATTGCAATTTCCATATAGTTACTTTTTTAGATTATTTTGATGTATGCTTTCAGTTGGTCCTTAACTCTTATAAGATACACAACAGCTATTGATATGTGGTCCTTTGGGTGCATAGTGGCTGAATTGTTTCTTGGATTACCATTATTCCCCGGGGCTTCAGAATTTGATCTTTTGAGGCGGATGATCGAAATACTTGGGTATGCTTCTGTCTCTTAAGGAGGAAACGTGTTTTAATTATGTGGCAATCCAATTTATATAACTTTTAAGTGACATTAATTAAAGGGTGAAATAAATTTACCTCCCTAACGTTTGGCCATGTAACAAGTTTGGCACATAAGTTTCAAATTCTACGCTCAACCACCCTAATGTTTGGAAAACATTGTAATTGTCAACTCATCAGTTCAATTTAACGGAGGATAATTGTAATGAAAACACAAAATACTTAATCTTAGGAGGCATTTGGTACACAGACATTTAAGATGCCCAGGTATCTAAGATGTCTGGACTTGAGATGCCTAAATGTATGTAGGATTTTTACGTTTGGTATGGTATCTCAAATGCCTAAACTTGTGATGTCCTTGTTTGGTTGCATTCTTAGACATCTAACTTTGAATTTATGAAAATATCATTTCCAAAATTTGTATATATAACTAAAATTAATTATATTATATCATGGTTTATTATACCATGTAATTTATGAAATTTTAAATATTGTATGATTATTTGATAACAATAACAATGATAAGGTATTAATAATTGAAAACATTTATTAGTAATTTTCTTGTTATTATATATAAATATTTTTATTAAATTGTAAATTAACGAGGGAGTAAAATTAGAAAGAATGAATGGGTATTTAAAAATGAAAGGACATCAATGAGTGGGAAAATTGACAATTCGTAAAAATGGTCTAGTCTCATGTCCAGTTATCCAAGATTCCGATGGATTTGAGAAAGGCATCACATGTGAACACACAATCGGCATTTGATATGCCTATAGTCATCTCATACCCATGTACCAATCATGGACATCTTGGATGCCTGGGTTAAGATGCTTGTGCACCAAATGCCTCCTTAGTGTCTTCCTCATCTGATTGAAGTTCTCTCTCTTATGTAAAACCCTTCAATCAGAGATTCCTTAGGGAGGTGCACCTTGAGCACTTATTATGGAGGATGAGGTAGCAAGAGTTGTTGAGGTTCTTGAGGCCTAACTAAGGATTGCCTTGCACTGAGTCTTTGTTGCTTTGAATTACAAAAGATGTGTGGCCTACACGTCATGTTTGAGACCGTTGAAGCTATAAGTTTTAATTCTATTGGATATCCTTACCCCACTATTGATGTATATCACACAAGCCTAAAAGCAACAAATTGTTTATGCAAGTTGGAGTCCATATCTCATCAAGGATTTTGCCAACCATGTCAATGCGTAGACTTTTCTTTCATATTAGTAAGTCTTAGGGTTATTCTTAGCGTTTTAGGAGTTTTATGATATTAGTAAGTCTTATTGGGCTAACCTTGTACTAGTAGTACTACACTAGTACTTGACCCATAGCAGTTATTGGTTTGTATTATATCACACATCTCATATTAACCTAATCTCATATTATTTAGAGTATCTCTATTCTCTTTCCTCCTTATCTACTTAAACCTTATAATGTCAACAAAAAGAATATCCAAAACAAGTTGGTATTAAATGGACGTTTTCACTTTGATATTATAGCATAGTATACCCACTTACCGGAACTTGTGGAATAGTTAAGAAATTTGAATCTGAAAAATTAACAAAATGAGATGAAATAAACCAAATTGATAGAAGGAAAAGACTATATAGTTTGGTTATCTATTTTGTTTCTCTACTTTGTGTGTATTTGAGCCCTGTCAAGGTGGCTGAACAAAGTATTTAAGCCCACATTGGTGCAATCCATGGTTACCATTGCCACAAAAGGAGGCTAAATGTTTGTAGCAATGTGCAATCTTTGCTACACTTTGGTGTATTTGGTTGGAGCATAACTCTTGTATTTTAAGGAGGTTTTTTCAGCATAACAACCGATTTGGGATAAGATTCGGTGTCTGGCTTCTCTTTGGTGTAAAGCATATGGTCTTTTTAAGGGGCTCTCCCCAACAACTAAGACCAAGGATTGGGCAGCTTTGCTCTTTTGATGTTTTTCTTTTTCTCTGTTGTCTTGTGTCTTGCTCTTTTATCATTGAGGTTTCCTTATCCTCCAATCTTTTTTGTAATTTCTTCTCTTCGTCTCAATGAAATTCTCTTTTTTTATCAAAAAAAAAAAAAAAAACCATTGCCACAAAAAGGCAACAAGTCCCTAGAGTAGTACCATTTTGCCATTACCCTCCTCTTTTTTCTCTCACAAGCATCCATAGACACACCTTAAGAGTGGATTTTAATAAAACGTTTAATCACTATGTCATGTCATAGAAAAAAGGATAACTAGAACAAAGGACAGCTCTGTTATGTGAACAAGAAAACAGAGCATTTGTTTCTTTCTTGATTATGATGGGACTGTAGATAGATATGTACCATAAAGAGCATGTGCGTGGATGTCCTCTGCTTCTATTATGCCTACAGATTTGTACACGGTTTTTTCATTTTTTCAGAGTTAAAAGTCCCAAAAATGTATTTAACTTGTTAATTAGCAAATTTAGAGAGAGAGAGAGAGATTCAGGGAGGTTTAGTGTAAAATTTGAAACTGTGTACCAACCTCGTTACGTTACCAAACTTTAGGGAGCTAAAATGTACTTTACCCTTAATTAAATATCATTAATTTTTTGTCTGCTTGCAGAGTAAAAGGACAGGGTTTGTCCCCGAAAAAGATGGTTGGGTTTAGTTATGTTTGGTTAAAAGGTGTTGTAGATTTGTTTTCAAGGGGTCAGGGGACTATATATTTGCTCTCCCATACTTGGACTGGTCAATTTCGCTTCATATGTCTCAATTTGTATTCAACTTTTTGCTCAATATGTTGTTAAAGAAAACAATTTATTTTGATGTGTACCTTTTAATTGGTCCATTAATAAGTTGAATAAAATAGCTGTAGCTGACATTGATTGAGAAGCTCTCTTCTTCATGTAGAGACTTCAATTACTTGGAAAGTTTTTCATGTTATGTTTCAAGGTGAGTCCAAAGTTGTTTTTTGGTACATAAAAATGGAGATGGGAAAGCAGTGAATTCTGGGGACATTGGGAGTCATTTGAAAATTTCATCGTCTTAAAATTTGGTGTTGAAAACTTGAAATTGACAAGAAGATAAAAGTGAAGGGATTAAGTTTAAAATAAATACTTTTTCACCTCTCTTAATGAATTCTATTATTCAATTCAAAAGATTATGAAGTAGAAAGAATTTCTCATGCAATTATCATGTAGTTAAATTGCAGCAAAATAAGTGGAAGAAAGAGAAAGGACAGAGTGTGAAATATATGACTGTACCAGAAATTTTTTAAGAGCATACAGGCCGTTTTCATTATATCTTGCATGTGCGTAAGGTTATGACTTATTAGTTTAAAATTGATCCATTGTTAGTGTTAAACTGTATACACTGTTGGTATGCAACAAAGTGTCACATCATTAGACTGTTAGAGCAACTGAATATTTCACTTGCAGAGCAGTAAAAGTTTTTAACAGTTTTTTTAACATGTGGCCATGATAGTGTGAAACTCTTTAGAATCTCAGGGGATCAAAATTAAATCCTATAGGTATTTCGTACTAACATCATTTTATGCCTAGTTTAGTTCACTCCGAATTATAATTTGAATTACTAATCACACTCCTTAATACTTCCATAATGTGGTCCATAACTCTGCCGCTCCTATTCAAACTGAAAAATGAATATCATATATTTGTAGCTTGTCACAAATGGACTTGAGTCAAAGCCTACCCAAAGATTTGGCAAACAAATGAAACTAGTTGATCTTCTTACTTCACATCGTTTTGTGAGTAGTCTCGGTTTGTTATCTTTGGCATTTCTTTGTAACAATTTTGGACTTAACTCAATGTTATTTTTCCAGTCATCAAATATGATTTGAGGCTACATGAACCGCTGTTTTATCATCACAAATTTTTTTCCCCACTGTTTGAGGATGGTGAAACCGAAGTTCTTCCAGTTCCAATGGATCCTTGCACTAGGTTAATCCACAATTAGGTTGAGCCATGGCTTTGTATTTGAACTCAGGACTTAGCAGCCTCCAAAGGTTGGCTTTTACATTTTCAGAACACTAAACCTTTGCTGCAAAAGGAAAAAAATACAGTGGTTGGTCGTGTCAAATGCAAATCTTTGTCATACTCATATCTATGCATCCCTAATTTTTTACAGTCTGATATGGTTTTGGTGCGGTAAAAACCTTGACCAGGTGTACCATCAAGATTTGTACTGCTGCATTCCAATGATTAGATTAAGGAGAGTCTACAAACTTAGGGATTTACCTCATCCATGGGAAAGAAAATGAAAGAAACAAGATAAAACATACAGAGGAAGACATGGCTATCTTTTTTTGATAAAATAATTACTTGAAAGGGGAAAGACAAGGTACAAGTGAAAAGGAGAAGAAATCCTCCTTAGCAGTGACAAGGAAAAATAAAAGGAAAACAACAAACAAGTCCATTAGTGCACTAATTGTCTCCTATCTCTCTGCATGTCTGATGAAGGAGGTTTCATTAAAAGTCCGTAGGTAAAGCACCAAAGAGAAGTCATCAAAAGTATCCTACCCATAACAGTGGTAAGGATAATGAAGCACCCTTGAAAATACAAACAATTTGCTCCAACTAAATACACTAAAGAACTGAAAAAATGGCACACCAGGACAAATCTTTTCATTCCTTTCTCCATCCAAATTTTACTTTAGATGTTAGCCAAAAGAAAAGAGGGCAAAGGAAACTTACTTTGTAAATGGAAATTTGTAAAGGAAAAGCTTCTCAACAGACTAGTGATGAGGATACTGTAAATTATAATTTAGGTCTTAAAGTTACTATGCAGGATAGGAGTAATCGATTGGGAACTCTTACAATAATGTTGATCTTATGAAAGGGTTTCTTCCACTTCAGATTATGAAATGCGGACAGCTTTTGATTGAAGTGAGAAGATCCCAGAGGAAAAAGTAATCTATTTTCAGTTAAGAAATGAAATTGATAAAACGAGGTACAATTTCTTCTTGATTCTACGGGGTTAAAGTTGGTTAGTCCCATAGGAAAAGATGGTAGAATATATTATGGCGAAAGAATATGTCAGTCTTTGGAATTTTCTCCAAATATGTATACTAGGAAAAAGAATGTGGAGAAGTAACTTCAAAGATTTGCCACTATGGTGAATGATGTTTTTGTTGGTGGGAGGGGGGGGGGGTTGTGTAAAGGTAGTTGGGGAATAAACTAGTTCTTTATCTTTGCTGGAATTTTGAGATGGCTTTAGTTTATGATGGTTATGTGGTGGATTTTTCTTGCATTACTCTGGGAAGGTGAATTTTGAGGGATTTTTCTGTTTATGGTGATTGGGGCATTTGTGCTTTACTTGATGGAAGGTTGCGCTTATGATTTTGTTTCTTTCTTTTCTTTTTATTTTATTTTTATAGAAACATAAATTTTATTAGAGAGAATTGAGGGAAAGTGCAGCTTGGAGGAGAGTAAAATATCCTCCACAATAGACCAATTAAGATACAAAGAGGAACATGAAAAATATTCATGAATTTAGCAAGGCTGCCCAATCTCTCTGAATATAAAAAACGGCAACTCACTTGAAACAGCCATGGGCAAAACACCGAAGAGAAGCCATGATGTTATGAACATAATCATATCCTATATGCCCATAAGATGCAAGTGTTCTGCTTCTACCAAATGCACTGGAGAATTGCAAACCACACATTGCCACAAAATTTTGGCCTCCTTGTTTCTTATCTTTTTCCTATCTTCTTTGTTTGTTCTCCTTTTTTGTGGATATCTTGTCATCTCTCTTGTATTCCTTCCTTGTCAATAATATTTCTTTTTCTATGCCAAAAAATTTCCCAAAATATGCTCCAGGAGACTATTTTGGGGCAATGAATTGTGTTCCACCAGTGAAATATTAGGGTGTTTTCTGCTTCCTCCCATCAGCCTTTTCACCTCTCCCTCATAATCTTCTCATTCCCCCCCTCAAACAAAAAGGAAGGGTTGTGATTAGAATTTCAATACAACAATCACCAAGCATTATCCCACTAGGTGGAGTCGGCTACATGGATCAAATGATGATATTGGGCTCTATCAAAAATCAAACTTTCAATAATTGCATTTACAAAAAGGTTGTTTTTAGTAGTTTATCCTAAACTTTTCTTCGGCCTTTCTCTATCTTTTTTAATTGGACAATCTTCCATTTGATCTACTTTTCTCATTGATGCCTTTCTTGGTATTCTCCTCCACCTTAAGCAATTTTGTTTCATCTTCTCCTCAATAAGTGCTATTCCAACTTTCTTCCTATTGGAGATATAAAACCATTCATAAGCCTTCCACTATGTCTCAGTTGTTCGCCCTGACTAGTCAAAGGGCTAGTGCACAGCAAGCCCACATAGGCGTCAGGGCTACAAAGCGTGGTGGAATGATAGGACTCAATTGCAAGGTATGGGACTTGAGTCCCACATCGGAAGTATGAGATTTAGATGTGAGGTTTATATGACCTTGAACTCTCCCACCTTAATAGCTAGCTTTTGGGGTATGGTTCTCCCAAGGTTTGTATCAATTGGTATCAAAGCCGATGGTTCAACTGGGACGAGTATTGCATACAATGATTAAAGCCTAGGTGGAGTGTTGGCCCCTAGTAGGCTTTGGCTTTGTTGGTAACCCCGTAATTACGGAGAGCCTACTGATGTAGGGACTCACACTTGAGGGGGAGAATGTTGGAAATTCAAGTGAGTGAGGACATCCTACATTGGTAAGGAATGGATTATATGAGGACCATATAAGTGGGAAGACCCATAAACCTAATGTCTTAAGGTTTTTGGTCAAAATGTGGTGTCACGCCCACTGTTGTGGTTCCTTGCTTAGCCCATTGATGGAGATCTCCTTGGCTTCCCCCAATCTAACCCAAATACATTCGTTCTTGATCTTATCACTACTTGTATGTCCACTCATCCATTGCAATATTCTCAGCTCCGTTATACTTATTTTGCCCTCTTGTTGGCACTTTACTGCCCAATATTCACTACTATAGAGCATCATTGGTCTTATAGCTGTCCAGTAGGATTTCCTTTGAGTTTGATAGGCACATTGCAATTTGATAGAGTCCCACATTGGCTAAATACTCGTGTGTGGAGTGGTATTTAAGTCCTTGGGCTCTCCCACCTTAATAGTTAGCTTTTGGGGTGTGGTTCTCCCTTGGGTTTAAGTATCCTATCACAATCATAAATTTTGCTTGAAGAATTTCTCCATTTCATCCACCCAGCTTGAATCCTATGTGCTACATCTTCCCTCACTCTCCCCCATCACTTTGTAAGATAGATATAAGATACTTAAATGTGATACTTTTAGTATGATGTTGTCCCCAATTTTCACCTCCAAAACATTGCTAACTCATGTCTTGCAGAACTTGTACTCCATATGTCAATGACCAACTCTCCTAAAAGCTTAAGTTATTAGGTGGATGCTCATGAATGGTTTTATGTCTCTAACATGCCCCCTCACGCAAGAATCCTTTGGACTTGAAGCGTGGAAAAGGCACAGGCCCATTTTACCTTGTGTTGAAATTCAATTTTATTTTGAAGAATAGGTGTAGCAAGGATTGAGCTTCTTACCAGTTGGTCATAGAGGCTCTGATACCATGTCATGAACCAACTCTACCAAAAGCTTAAGCTGTTAGGTGGAGGCTCATGAATGGTTCTATATCTCTAACACCATATATTTCGTCTTACTTCTACTTAATCAAAAATTGTTTGACTCAATATCTCTCTACAACTCATGTTTACAATTTACCCTTTCTCTCGACTTATGAACAAGGATTATATCATCTGCAAAAGGCATGCATTGAGGTACTTGCTCTTGGATGTTTCTAGTAAGTACGTCCAATACTATGGTAAAAAGTTATTGACTCAAAGTGGACCCTTGGTGCAATCCTATAGTTAATGGAAAAGCTTCTGTTACCCCTCCATGCATTTACGCATTAGTTGTTGCCTCATCATACATATCCATTATAACTCAAATATATGCGATATGAACTCCTTTCTTCTCTAGAACCTTCCTTTGGATCTCTCGTGGCACCATATCATAGGCTTTTTCCTAATTAATGAAGACCATTTATAGGTCTTCCTGTTTCCTTCTGTATCATCAAACCCTGCAATAGGTATATCGCCTCCATGGTTGACCTCCCTCACATAAAACCAAATTGATTCTCTGAAATGCAGGTCTTGTCTTAATCTTCTCTTGATTACTCTTTCCCATAGTTTGATATTGTGTCTCATGAGCTTGATCCCTTTGTAGTTTGCACAATTTTGTATGTCTCCTTTGTTCTTGTAAATAGGTATCAAAATGCTTCTCCTATACTCTTCCAGCATTTTCTTAGACTTCATTATGTCATTGAACAACTTAGTAAGCCATGATTAGATTTTCAATATGAAACAAAAAAGTTTTATTTGGGTGTCATCTACAATCAGTTGGCTTCCTTTATTTTTAACTATTTTGAATAACTTTCTAGATGTTGTCAATATATTGTAGAGCACATCCACCTGATTATGTACTGAGGGAAGCCAAAAACACAAGTAAATTCTTTAAGTGTATTGGGAGTCTCCAGAACATAGAGAGCAGTGAGATTTATACAAATGGAAGAAGTGCTTATCAAGCATTGATGGAGGAAGAATATGAAGCTGTAAGTTTTATATGTTATCGTTTTTATTGTAGGATCATTATCCAAAACACATTGTGGCATCTCTTCTAAGAATATGGTGTTCAAATCCTTTTTCCCTTTTTGTTTGTCTTAAAAATGTTATCTTCTTTATTATCATATTTCTTGTCGTGTCCAGAGAGAGTTGAAGAAGCCATCAATTGGAAAAGAGTATTTTAATCATATGAACCTTGAAGCAATAGTTATAAACTATCCCTATAGGAAAAACCTGCCTAAGGGAGATATCATCAAAGGTTAGCTTTCATATTCTTCTGTAAAAGCTGAGAATGCTGGAAAATTCTGCTCAACATGATATTCCTGTGCAAGTGTGCATGTTTTATTTCTCTTATTCAAATTGAAGTCACTAATGGATGTTGTATAAACTGAACTCATAACAGAAAGTCAAATACGATTGGCTCTTATTGACTTTTTGAGAGGACTTGTTGAATTTGATCCTGCAAAACGATGGTCACCCTTCCAGGTAATTGGCTTTGACCTATTGTCTGCATTGACCTATCTTTTCAAACTAAATTTCCGCTTGTGTTGATGTAAAAGTTAAGCTGTAAGTAGTTAGATTGTTAGTCTGTGTGCCTGCAGGCTTCAAAACACCCTTTTGTAACTGGGGAACCTTTTACTCACCCTTACAAGCCTCCCCCCGAGACCCCTTGCATGGTAAGTAAAGATCATTTCTGAAGTGTCTGCATTTTTAGATTTAGCTTATATTATTTATTCAGTACTAACAGTAGTTCTTTTAATTGTTATTTTGAATGCTTCACTGCTCGTGCAAAACTAATATTTGGGTACCCTTGTCTTGGATGTTTAATGAATGAGTTGTGTCACAAATAAAAGTAGGGCGTGTCAAAAATATATTCATTCAACAGTGATATTGGAGGTGGGAAAGGGGTAAGTGATAATATTTACCCAAAATGAGTTTATAACTAACATAAAATGATACTGATTAATGGATCGCGAGGATTAAACATGAGAGAATATTGTATGGATAGGGATGAAATGATATAGTATGGATGCAATACAAGGGGGTGCTGTCAAACATGTACGTTCTTATAGTTACAAACGCAAAATGGAAATCAAAGTTGTGTATCATTTGGATTCATCTAGGTGTATCAACTTTGTTGAGCTCCCATCTCTTTCGATTGATAAATGGATCTTGGGGTTGATGTTCACATCCAATGTGGTTATTAGTGACCTGTATTCTGAAGGAAAGAGAATACTGAGATTTTATCAGCCCAAAGGATTAATGCAGGTAACTTTTATAAGTTGACCCTAAAATTTTGAAAACTGGCCAGATTACCAGGTGATAGCTGATTGTTTCCATCAATAAGGATTGCTGACTTTTCATTTGATAATATGCTTTGATTTTGCCTCCTGTTTTATTATAAATTGTGATTACTGCTGCCATACAAAGTCCATTCATTTAGCTTGGTTCTCTTGATGTTATTTATACCTATATTCCTATCATTTCAATCAGTCTATTTTATTTGAATGTTGCTTTTATGTAATTGCAGTAAGTTTGTTAATTGATAGCTGGATTCCAATCCCTTCACAATCTAATATTCATCTAATTTATCTGTGATTTTTTAGCCGGTAGTTCAAAATATCAAAGTGGATCATCACCCAGGTGGAGGGCACTGGTTTGCTGCTGGTCTATCGCTTAATGTGAGCCCGCTACTCCTGTAAATATTAATGCCTTTACGTCAAGTATAGTAAGGTTGAGTGCATCTATGTTAACATTTTAAACTTATAAAGGACAAGAAAATGTGTTAAAAAGATGCCAACGAGAAATAACCTTCGTACATAAGATGGGCACAAAACATAACCTTATATTTACTTCAAAAGGAAAGAAAAAAGTCCAGTGCAGGAAAAACTGTGGTGAGCCAACCTCTTGATGGCCTTCAGAATTTGTTTTTCTAATATACATGTTTTATGCTCTAATCAGTGAGTCCCCATTTAATAAAATAGAGCAGCTTCCTGGATAAGATTAGCCTTGCACCCCATTAATACGATTAGAGTTGTGATAACGACACTAATATAATGAACAGTAAAAAGTGAAAAACTTGATACTTCAACTATTCAGTAATATGCAGGAGTTTGATCTGTTGTTTCTCCCTCCTTTAACGTAAGCATAACCAACAATGGTTGTTTCCCCACAATGTTGGTTATCTGCAGTCAAAACATAAGTATGTGCTGCTCTCCACACTAAGATGGCAGCTTTAAGGGAACCCTATGTTCCCTAATGATTTTCTGAGGAAATTTCTGATAACCCTGAAGATGAAGCTTCTAATAATTTCTGTCACTGTGGTAAGACTTTCACCGTGATAAAAAAAAAGTCTTGTACTTTCTCCTTTATGTTTCAATAAATGTCTAATTTTGCTATCCAAAAACAAAAAATAATAGAGTTTTTCACACTGAAAAGTGTATTACTATTAGGAATAGAATATATCTCACCCCTAGTTCTTGCTTCACATTTCCATCTAACAAAATATTATGTTGGTCTACCGATCAACTCCATCTTCAAATTATATGGTAGAATGAATGAATTGGACATTCTAGATAGCAGTCTCATACTCAGTCAATACTACTGGACACAAAATCCTGCTTTTCTCTTGCTGTAGCATATCGCAGATACAAACCTTCTAGGGTATATCAGATTGCTGCATATTATTCTGAAACAGGACCTTCTCGGGATTTTTCCTCTACTTAGGATTACTGAATAACTTGCTTGAGAGAATACCTCTTAGCACTTTGATTTAAATAGAGAGGACACAAACTATAATCCCTTGATTTTAGGGATCCAAAATAATTACAGATTATGTTCCTATTCTATTAATCAAAACATATCAACACTCCCCCTCAAGTTGGTGCGTAGATGTCATAAGCATCTAACTTGTTGCAAATATAAGTTGCCCTTGGAACTCGAAGTGACTTAGTGAAGATGTCAGCCAGTTGATCATGAGAGTTGACAAACGAAGTAATAAGATACCCGGATAGGATCTTTTCACAGATGAAATGGCAATCAATCTCTATATGTTTCGTCCGCTCATGAAAGACTGGATTGGAGGCAATGTATAATGCTGCTTGATTATCACAAATGAGCTTCATAGGACCTATTTGACAAAACTTCAATTCTTGAAGCAATTGTTTTAACCATATTAGCTCACATGTAGTGAGAGCCATAGCCCGATGCTCTGCTTCTGCACTTGATCTTGCAACTACACTTTGCTTTTTGCTTTTCCATGAGATAAGATTGCCTCCAATGAGAACACAATATCCAGAAGTAGACCTTTTGTCACTAGGAGACCCTGCCCAATCTGCATCCGAATATCCAATAATATCTACATGTCTCCTATTTTCATAGACAAGCCCTTTTCCAGGGGAGCCCTTGATGTATCTCAAGATCCGAACCACAGCATCCCAGGGAGAGTTAAGAAACTGACTTACAACACTAACAACAAATGAAATATCTGGTCTGGTCATGGTCAAATAATTTAATTTTCCTACCAATCTCCGGTATCTGCCAGGATGTGGATAGCACTCCCCCTGATCTAGTGAAAGCTTGACATTCGGATCCATAGGAGTGTCAATGGGTTTACAACTAATCATTCCAGTCTCTTCCAAAATATAAAGTGCATATTTTCTCTGGGAAATAGCAATACCTGTTTTAGACTGGGCTACTTCAATGCCAAGGAAATATCGTAGTCGACCCAAGTCCTTAGTTCGAAAGTGTTGAAACAAGTGTTGTTTGAGGTCGTTGATACCTTCATGATCATTACCAGTAATTACAATATCATCCACATAGACAACAAGATAGAGGCATTTATTGGGTTTAGAACGTTATAAAAAACTGAATGATTAGCCTCACTGCGAATCATGCCGAACTGTTGAATAACTTTGTTAAATCTACCAAACCAAGAACGAGGAGATTGCTTTAAGCCATACAGAGACTTATGCAATTTGCAAACAAGACCTGACTCCCCCTGAGCAACAAACCCAGGTGGTTGCTCCATGTAGATTTCTTCCTGTAAGTCACCATGTAAAAAGGCATTTTTAATGTCCAACTGATGTAAGGGCCAGTTATTCATGGCAACCATGGATAAGAGGAGACAAACAGAGGCCATTTTAGCAATAGGAGAGACGGTATCACCATAATCGAGACCAAAAATTTGAGTATACCCTTTAGTCACAAGACGAGCTTTCAACCTGTCCACCTGTCCATCGGGGCCAATTTGACAGTGAAGACCCATCGACAACCAACTGCAGATTTCCCAAGGCGAGAGGGAACACGCGTCCAGGTGTGGTTGGATTCCAAGGTTGTCATCTCAGCAATCATAGCCTGTCACCATCCTGGATGGGATAGTGCTTCCTGAACATTTTTGGGGATAGAGCTGGATGACGAAGCAGAAACAAAAGTATAATGGGAAGAAGACAAACAATGATAACTGAGAAAATTATAAATGGGATGAGGGTTACGAGTAGAACGAGTACCTTTACGAAGGGTAATAGGTAAATTAGCAGAAGGCACAGGTAGGTTCGGAATAGGTGGAGATGCTGGAGTAGAAGATGGATCATCGGGGTCTAAAAGAACAGCAGCCTCAGGATCCACAAGACGAGGACAACGCTGATAAGTGAGAGGATATGGTTGAAGAGAAGTGACTAGCTCCAGAGGATGTTTCGTTACCTGTGTAAGTAGAGAAACAGAGACTGGAGAATCAAAAGAAGGAACCAACAGAGCCGGAGAAACAGACCCGGGCTCAACTGGTGATGCAAAATAAGGAGTGTTTTCGAAGAAAGTGACATCAACGGAGATATAAAAATGATTTGTCGTAGGAGAGTAGCACCGATACCCCTTCTGGACACGAGAATAACCCAAGAAGACACGTTTAACAGCACGAGCAGAGAGTTTATCAAGACTTGGAGAAGGATTATGATCAAAACAAATAGAGCCAAAAACACGGAGGGAAATAGTATGAAGGGGATCTTTAGGACATAAAAGAGAGTGAGGAGTCTGATTATCCAAAACAGAAGATGGCATACGATTTATTAAATAACCAGTAGTAAGAACAGCATCACTCCAGAATTTTAAAGGTGCATGAGCATGTAATAAAAGAGTCCGAGCTGTTTCAATGAGATGACGATGTTTTCGCTCGGCTACACCATTTTGTTGAGGTGTATGAGGGCAACTAGATTGATGAATCATACCATGAGAAGACATAAAAGAAGAAAACGGTGCTGAAAAATATTCTTTTGCGTTATCACTTCGCAAAACACGAATAGTTTGTCCAAACTGAGTATGAATTTCGGTGCAAAAATTCTGGAAAATGTTAAACAACTCTGAACGTTCTTTCATAAAAAAAAGCCAAGTACAACGAGAAAAATCATCAATAAAGGTAACAAAATACCTATACCCTAAGACAGAACTGACACGACTAAGACCCCAAACATCAAAATGAACAATATGAAAAGGAGATCCTGCTCGACCACAGACTTTACTTGGAAAGGACGACCGAACATGTTTCCCAAGTTGACATGACTCACAATCTAGAGAATGCAGATGAAAGAGATGAGGAACCATCTTCTTCAATTTATTCAGACTCGGATGACCCAAACGACGATGAAGGAGACTAGGAGACTCGGCTACAGCACATATGGTGGAGGAAGGAGGCTGAAGATAATAGAGACCATGTGATTCAAATCCTACTCCAATCGTCTGTCCCGTATTTCGATCTTGTATACAAAAGGAATCAGAAGTAAAGGTTATGGAACAGTTGTGAGATCAAGTCAATTGATTAATAGAAATTAAATTAAAGGGACAATTAGGTATAAACAAAACAGAATTTAAGGATAAAGATGGAAGAGGTGAGGCTTGACCAATACCAGTGGCGATAGTCTTAGAACCATTAGCAAGAGTAATATGATGTGGTAGCTTGGTAGATGACAATTTAGAGAAAAGGAAGAATTACCAGCTATGTGATCAGAAGCACCAGTATCCAAAATCCAAGAACCAACAGGCGAAGAGTGAGAGAGACAAACCATAGAATTACCAGTATATGCTACAGTAGTTGAAGATGAGACTTGTTGGGCAGCCTTAAGCTGAAGATACTCCTTATATTCACTGGCCGAAAAGAAATTCAGACTGTCAGGCTCAACTGTCTTTTCCTCCACACCAGATGCCTGAGTTTGTGTAATGGCAGTAGTCTTCTCAGGGAAACCATGTAAAGAATAACACGTCTTTAGTTTGCCCCAAGCACTTACAATAAGAACACTGAAGAGGACTGCCAGAGCCATGACCTTCTTGGCCACGAATGCTACCACGGCCTCAACCGCGACCATGGCCTCCACAGTCAGCTGAAACAACGACTGAAGATTCCGAGATGGGTTGAGAACCAAACTCGGAGGTGTCTTGTGGTGAAGGAACTCGGAGTAAACGATCAATGAGTGCCACCACCGTAGGAATATCAGTAGTTGTTAAGGCTTGATTTTGAACAGACTCAAAATCCTTATGAAGGCCATGGAGAACAAACACCATATACATATTATCAAGTTTGTCTAACACTTTGGCAAGAGTATCACCTATTAAAATTAATTTAAAAGCTTCAATAGTGGACTGTACTCTATTCAAATAGGAGGGCAGATCATGATCAGTCATTTGAAGGGTAGCCAGACTATGAACAAAGTCATACAGACGTTGAATGTCATTAGAATAAATGCTCTGAGCTTTCTTCCAAATATCACAGCAGGTTTTGGAGGACCGAAAGTGCACCAAAAGCTTAGGATCAATAGATTGCCATAACAAGGATACCAGTTGATAATCAACTTGTTTCCATTCCTCCTGCTTAGTAGCAAGAATATCTTCAGCCTTCTTAGTGAGATGGTGAGATAGACCTTGACCTAGAAACCACACATCGACAGCATTATACCAATCAAGATAATTTTTACCATTGAGTTTTTCTGACGTTATAGTAGGAGAGCCAGAGAAAGCAAAGGATACTAGACACTTCTTTGGGGCTTCAGCCATAAAGACAGCAGCAAAACAAGACTCAAGGATGCGTGAACAGTACAGAGAAGCCAAAACAGAGGGAACTCAGGAAGGAACAATGTGCAAACTGATGGCTAAACACCCAAACAAGACCAGGGAGCGCCGGCGAGTTGAACTAAACGGACTGGAGGTGGTCCGATGACGGGAAGGTGGCGCGTGGCCTTCACGCGCCGTTGGGATACAGCTTCTGCATTGGCGCATGTGGGCGCATGGGAACAGCTCCGGCGGCGGCGCTCGGAGGGGAGACCGATGGGATTGGTCTGAAACACACTCTGCCCTCACCTTTGTGGTTGAGTGTCTTGAAACAGTGGGTCTAGCCTGACAGTGGCTAGACGTGAAAACAGGGGAAAGAAAAAAGAAAAAAGGGAGGAAACAACCCCCAAAACCGTGCTCTTGATACCAACTTAGGATTACTGAATAACTTCCTTGAGAGAATACCTCTCAGCACTTTGATTTAAATAGAGAAGATACAAACTATAATCCTTTGATTTTAGGGATCCAAAAGAATTACAGATTATGTTCCTATTCTATTAATAGGAAGAATATCAAAGATAATAATTACATAATCAAACCATATCAACACCCATTAAACCATACAGCTATACAATCAAAACATATCAACACCTCTAAACACCATGAAATGACCAAATAAGTCACCCGATGAGATTTGTTGAAAAGTGGAGAGAACACTTAATTTTTGGACAAATGGAGAAAATTTATAGTGAAAAGAAGAGTAAACACCTGTTTTGACCCTCCAAAGATACAAGTGTTATCAGTTTGGTCCTCTAATAATTTTTTACATCAAATTGGTCCTCAAGAGGACCAATTTGATGTAAAAAAGGACATGGAAGGACCAATTTGATGTCAAAAATTGACATTGATTGACCATCTTGATGTATTCATCATTAGAGGACCTAAATGATGACACTTATATCTTTGAAGGATCAAAATGAGTGTTTACTCTAAAAAGAAAAGGAATTTCCTCTTTAAACAAGGCAACTGAAAAAATATTAAAGCAAATACAGCCAAAAACATTACTATGAGAGAGAGCTCTCCAAGCATATATACCATTGAGATTCCCTGAAAGAAACCATGTGTTGAGTGCCAAAGAGATGCCAAGAAAATACAGGGGTTTCCCTTAAAAATACAATCTCCATACATAGCAAACTGCTGTTAGACTTTACTTGATTGAAAACTGTTGAACTTAATTACAAGTTTTGAGGACGCACTCAAGAATCATCAAATTCTCCAAAATGCTTACTCTGAATGGAGGTAGCTGCTGGGAAACGTGGAACTAAATGTTCGGTTGTTTCTAAATTAGAACTGCACATCATACATATATCAAGAGACAAAACTGTTTTAGCCGCACAGATATGCAATATGTTGTTAGTATTAATTCTGCTTAGTACTGTTTTTTTATTCCCCAACACCTTTTCTGGTAGAAATTTTTCTATCAGCGGTTGGTTAAGAAAATAGAAGACTTACAATAAAACATACTAGAAGAATCAAAAGTCCATATGCTACAGTTCAAATTATTAAAGCACTATATTTAAAAGCCACCACAGCACCTTTTTCTTAAATTATTATGTTCCATAGCATATCGCCGCAGCTATTTCCTGAGAGTGAGCTATTCAACACATAAAAAAGGGGCTCTTGAATAACCTCAAACTCCATATACCCTACACATCTGGCTGAATGCCCATTTTGATAATTGATACTTAATCATCCTTCCATTCCATTGGAAGCTCCTCTATAATTGTTCTAAGCTGGCTACCTCAGAATTTGGAATACACATTTATGTTTATCAATTCCTGTAATAATGATATCCAAGTCTTCTCTTAGTTATTATCTTTAGATCCTACAGGTTCCAGGCAAAAGCAGAGGTTCCCTGTATAGCAGTCCTCATTTTCAGATGGTGCAATATCCTCTTGCTAATAGTTATGGCAGTGTAGGAAGCCATGGGAGCTATAATGAGAGTGTTGGGCTCGGAAGCAGCTATGGAAGTTATGGAGAAAGAAGTAGCATGCTTGCTTACTATTCACCTGTTGGTCCATCTGGCATGAACATGCACGGCCAGGGCAGTATTTCAATGCTTGGAAATAGTCCTAATACTCAGAGGAGAGTTATTCGGTACCATCCTGGGAAAGGGCTGGGTATAAGTCCATCGGGTGGAAATTTTGCTCCTCTGCCCCTTGGTGCCAGCCCATCACAATTTACTCCTCCAAATTCTTATAGTCAAGTTTCAGTTGGCTCTCCCAGACACTATGGACCTACTTCTCCTGCAAGAGGAACTTCTCAGGGATCACCTTTGGGGAAGGCACCTGCAGTCAGCCAGTTTAATAGAAGAAAAAATTGGGGATATTCTGGAAGTCCTCAAACTCAAGAAACAACATTTTCTTCACATTGGCAAGGTCAATGTCCTGACAGCTCCAGCCATGCTGAGGGAACATCACAAGCTCTCAGCAGTTCACCATCTTATCTGCAATCAAATATTAATCCTGGAAGCTGGAAGCAGCGAGGAGGTGGAGGGATATCTTCTGGATACTCTGCTAATCAGAACATGACATGCTTGGTTGTGCCTAGTTCTAATATGAACTTGCAATCAACTGAGTTGGCTCATGACAACTCAGAGACAGGCTTATCGTTGCCTGATCCTGGAGACTGGGATCCTAATTATAGGTAAACAGGTGGCTCTCAATCAGCTTTATTGTATTTGATTTTTTATTAAAACTGATATCTTGCATGTCTGTTTTTGTATTCTTTATGCAATATTAATTTTTATGAAATTGGGTCTCAGCCTTTCTGATTGAAGATTTTATATGTTTACAACATATAAGAAACCAATTTTGATAGCGGGGGTAGAATGTGGCATACAATTCTTGACTCTGGGTTTGCATTTGCTTTGCTGGATCTTCACATATGTATCCTCTGGGTTTACATTTGCTTGAGACTCCTGCTGGCTGTGGCAGTTTGCTGGTTGAAGACGTTGCAGGGATTTCCTTTCTATGTAATGTAGTTGTATAGTTGGGGCCTTTTGCCCTCCTTGCCACCAAAAAAAATTATTGACTCTGGCAATCACCTTTTTATTAGATTATGTTGGCACTTTTACAATTGAAATTATTGCAAGGTTACAAGTCAGAGTTGTTAGCTAAATGTGAGAGGTTAGGTTTTCTTGTCATCAAATATATTCGGTTATTGAAATGCTGTGTCTTGTGCCTGCCAGGAAGCGGAAAGTTAATACACCACTTTTCTGAAGTCTTACTAAAATCTTATTTTATCTGGCCCCTCTGTACAATGCTTTATGAAGATCATTCTTGGCACCTTGCTTTAAAGTTGAAGCTTTAAGGTCAAGTTTTTTTTTTTTTTTTGGGTGATGGATTGCCTAGTTGACCAAGTGGCCTAGACTTCCATCCCTACAACCCTATTCTTATGATCGAAGATTTCAATTTGCCTTCACCCCATGTAGCTGGAGAAGAATACAGCCACCGATGAAGGAAAAAGACACAGCTGGAAGGAGAACACAGGGCAAAAACTAGGGTTTTCTCCCTCAACAATTGATACCATATAAAGAGGGAGAAGGATCTTTGAGAGAGAACCCTTATTTGTGTGAATGTGTAAGTGGTTAACACTGTACACCACTAGTCTTATTTATAGCAGAGAAGAGCCTCTAGTACAAGAGTACATGTGTAGTACAACTGTAATACACTAGCACTAGTGCAGCTGTGATACACTAGCACAGCTGTTGTACACTTCTGCAGATGTAATAAACTAGCACAGCTGTAAGAAATGACAACAACTACAACAACAACACCAACAACAAAGCCTTATGCCACTAGGTGGGGTCGGCTAGATGGGTCAATCAATGCCATTGAGCTCTGTTAGAAACCATTGGACATATACTAACATAATCCTAATTATATACACATTTCTAACAGATTCCAAAGTTTCTCTCCATAACTCAAGTTTAGAATTTACTATTTCTCTCAATTCATCAACTGGGACTATATCATCCACAAAAAGCATGCATTGAGGAATTGGCTCTTGGATGCGCCCAGTAAGTACTACTAAGGTAAAAAAGGTATTGACTTAGAGTTGACCCTTGGTTGTGATTTGTTGTTATAGGAAAATCTTTTGTTACCCTTCCATGCGTTTGCGCACTCATTGTTGCCCAATCATACATACCCTTTATAGCTCGCATATATGCGTTACGAACTCCTTTCTTCTCTAGAGCCTTCCACAACACTTCATGTGGCACCCTAACCCTATCATAGGCTTTTTCTAGATCAATGAAGACCATGTGAAGGTCTTTTTGTTTCCTTTTGTATCTTTCCATCAAACCCCACAATAGGTATATAGCCTCGACCTCCTTGGCATAAAACTCTATTGCTTCTTTGGTATGCAGGTCTCGTCTAAATCTTCTATTGATTATTCTTTGCCACAATTTTATAGTGTGGCTCATGAGCTTGATCCCTCTGTAGTTTACACAATTTTGTATGTCTCCTTTGTGCTTGTAAATAGGTACCAAAGTGCTCCTCCTCCATTGATCCAGCACTTTGCTAGACCTTGTTATCTCATTGAACAACTTAGTAATCCAAGTTATACCTTTCGCCTCTAAACACTTCTAAACTTATATAGGTATGTTATCCGGTCCAATTGCTGTTTTTACCGTTGTCCATCATCTTTAGTGCTTCCTTTACCTCAATTTTTTTTTAATTGTGCAATAAAAAGAATAATTTTGATTACCCTCTCTTGTGGTTAAACTCTTCAATTCTACTATTGTTGCATGCCCTTCATTGAATTGCTTGTAGAAATAACTCCTCCATCATTCCTTGATATTTTGCTATGTTACTAATACTTTTCCTTCATTCTTAATGCATTTTACTTGGTCTTAATCTTTTGTTTACCTTTTCCTTCCCTTGGCTAGCCTGAATGTAAGTCTTTCCCCATTTTTGGTGCCTAAAGATTGATATAACCCCTCAAAAGCTTTGGTTTTCTATTGGATAACCACCTTAGTATCTTTCTTAGCTACTTGATACTTTTCCTAGTTTTCAGCACTAGTACAAAGGTGCAATGCTTTGAAGTACTCTTTTAATTTTAACCTTCTCTTGAACACTTTTGTCCCACCACTCTTTACTTCTAGGTCCAAACTATTTTGATTCGCCAAGAGCTACTTTCTCTACCGTCCGGATCCAACTATTCATCTCGTCCCACATAAGGTTAGCGCTCCCTTGTGTCTCCTTAATATCTTCCTCTATTATATTTCTCTTAAACACCAATTGTTATCCCTCCTTTAGCTGCATCCACTTTATCCTTGGGTTTATAGCTTGATGATTTCTCCTTTTCCTCCTTTTAGCATATTGTTGGGATCCAATTGCAAGGTATGGGACTTGAGTCCCACATCGGAAGTATGGGATTCAGATGTGGGGTTTATATGGCCATAGGCTCACCCACCGTAATAGCTAGACTTTGAGGTGTGGTTCTTTCAGGGTTCCTATCAATTGGTATCAGAGCCTTCGTCATGTTTCTTAGTTCCAAACAAGCGGCGCGGGAGGTGATATTGGCATCGCAGTGTTCTCCCAAGACTAGTCAAAGGGCTAGTCTATAGCTAGCCCGCGTGGGCGCTGGTGCTGCGGAGTATGGAGGAATGTTAGGACCCAATTACAAGATATGAGACTTGAGTCCCACGTCAGAAGTATGGGATTCTGATGTGGGGTTTATATGGCCTTACGATCGCCCGCCTTAATAGCTAGTTTTTGGGTTGTGTTTCTCTCAAGGTTCGTATCAAGTTGTCAAATTTTGGAGTAGCTCTTGTTTACTTGGGGTCCCCGTGGGTGGTAATCCTAAAGTTGTTTCTTTTTGGGATCCAGTGGTTAAGAAGATCTCTAAGCTCCTAGACAATTGGAAAGGGGCTTATTTTTCTCTTGGTGGTTGGGTTACTCTTATTCAGGCTTGTCTTTCCAGCATTCCTATTTACTACTTGTCTTTGTTCCGCATCCCCGTGGGAGTGGCCAATATTTTAGAGAAGATTATGAGGGATTTTCTTTGGTCTGGTGCTATGGATACTGATAGGTACTGGTTCCGATCAGAAGTGAAGATGAAAAGAATAGAATGAATTATAGAAACTTTATTGATCTTCGACTAATATTAAGGCAATATCAGAGTGAACAGAGTTACAAAAGTACCAAAGACAATACAATCCCAGACTTTCGAGAGGTCTGGACTCTCCCAATTCCCACCTAACTTCTTCTCTACGCTCCCTGTCTCTCTTTTTTCCTTTTATTCTCCTCTTTCTCTTACAGTTTACAACTAATTTCTTGCTGACCTACTACGTCAGTTGAGTTGGTTACTGACTTAGGGGTTCTGATCCCCTGTTATGTTTATATTTGCACCTAACGTACACCCTAGTTTGGGGTGTGGTGTTATCAATACTCCCCACCAAAAGTTTCACCTTGTCCTCAAGGTGAAAATCAGGGAAATTCTCTTGAATGGTAGTCAAACCTTCCCACGAGTTCTCAAATGCAGGGAGGTCTTGCCATTGAATGAGGAGTTCAGTCTGGTCTGCATTGTTGGTGCGAAGATCTAAAATGTCAGCTGGCTATACTTTGAGTTCCCAATCTTCAAATAAACAGCTAGGTAGTGGCTGGCTTTCAGTTGAAGGGGCAATGGACTTCTTCAATAAGGATGTATGTGGGAACCTTCTGGTAATTGGAGTTTATATGCCACTTGACCCACCTTCTCTAAGATCTGATAGGGCCCATAATAACAAGGGCTGAGTTTCTCATTGATCCGTTTAGCTTGGGACCTGAGTCTGTATAGTTGTATCTCCAGATAGACAAAATCTCCTGGTTGATAATGCACCTCTCTTCTGTGTTTGTCAGCTTGGGCCCTCATGCGATCCTAGGCCAAGACTAAGTGGTCTTTCAACTGGTCTAATAAAGTGTTCCGGTCAATTACTAGTCTGTTGATTTCCTCTACTGCAGAAGCATTAGGTTCTCCCCTTAGTAATGTGGGAGGCTCCCTCCCATATAGAGCCTTGAAGGGGGTCATTTTCGTAGCACTGCTGTAGTTGGTATTGTACCAATATTCTGCCCAACATAGCCATTTGGGCCACTGTTTTGGCTTGGTACTTGTGGCACACCTGAGATAGGATTCTAAGCATCGGTTGATCACTTCCATTTGTCCATCGGATTGTGGATGATAGGCTGTAGTGAATTTCAGCCTGGCACCCGCCTATTTGAAGAGCTCCATCCAGAAATTACTGAGGAATAATCTATCTCGATCGGTGAAATAGATGAGGGAAAACCATGAAGTCGATATGCCTCCTTGACGAAAGTATCTGCAATTTCCTTTGCTGTAAAAAGGTGACTGACAGTAATGAAATGAAAGTATTTGGTCAGACGATCCACTATTACCAAGATAGTGTCCTTCCCTAGAGCCTTAGGGAGACCCTCAATAAAATCCATGAGATATATGTCCATGTTTGGGTTGGAATGGGCAATGTTTAGAGCAAACCGGCTGGAGATAAGGTCTGGTACTTATTTCTCTGACAGGTATCACAAGCAGCCACACACTGTTGTATCTGTTTCTTCATTCCTTCCCAATACAAAAACCCTGAAATCCTTTTATATGTTCTGAAAAATCCTAAATGACCGCCCCAAGCTAAATCATGAAATTCCTTTAAGATAAGAGGAATTTTGGGAGAATGCTTTGGAATCACCAGCCTGTCCTTGTAAAGTAGCTTACCACTCTTGAGTTGAAAGCCCGGGTGAGAATTTGGTTGCTGCAGTAGATCCTGGATTATAATCCTGAACTTCTCATCACCTTGCAAATCCTCCAGCAAGGTATCCATGTCTGTAAACTGGACTTCAGATAAAACTGAGAATAGCATTTGCCTTGATAGTGCATCTGCTGCCCTATTCTCACTCCTAGGTTTATAATGAATCTCAAAGTCATAGCCTTCTAGTTTTGAGGTCCATTTCTGCTGCTCTTCACCCCATAATCTCTGATCTGTTGGAAAACGTAGGCTTTTCTGATCTGTATTTACTATAAAATGGCGGCCCATCAGATAATGTTTCCACTTTTGTATAGCAAAGACTATTGCCATGAGTTCCTTCCCATATACTGACTTAGATTGAACCCTGTCAAATAAGGATCGGTTGATGTAGGCTAGGGGTCTGCCCTCTTGCATTAGGACAGCCCCCATTCCTTTTCCAGATGCATCGGTTTCAACCACAAATGGCTTTTCAAAATCAGGGGTTGCTAGCATTGGTAAGGTGGTCATGGCAGCCTTGAGACAGTAAAAGGCTTGTTGTGCTGTGGGCCCCCATTGAAATGCATCTTTCTTTAAGAGTTGAGTCAGAGGGTGAGCTATCTTGCCATAGCCCTTTACAAATTTCTTGTAGTAGCCTGTGAGACCCAGGAAACCTTGTAACCTCTTCAGATTAGTAGGGGCTGGCCAATTCCTCATTGCCTCAATCTTCTTTGGATTGGCCGAAACTCCGTTTGCTGAAATAAGATGGTCAAGGTACTCTAGTTGGGCCTGACCAAAACTACATTTCTTCTTGTTGATGAATAATGTGTGCTCTCTTTAGTATTTGTAAAACTGCCTTGAGATGGTTAGCATGAGTTTGTTGGTCCTTACTGTAAATCAAAATATCATCAAAGAAAACTAGAGTGAACCGTCTTAAAAATGGTCGGAGTATTTCGTTCATGAGGGCTTGGAAAGTGGAGGGTGCATTGGTCAAACCAAAAGGCATGACTAAGAACTCATAGTGGCCCTCATGTGTCCTGAAGGCTGTTTTAGAGGCATCAAACTCCTTCATCCGAATTTGGTGGTATCCAGATTTTAAATCGAGTTTTGTGAATATTGTTGCCCCACCTATCTCATCTAACAACTCATCGATGATGGGTATGGGGAATTTTTCCGGTATGGTGATCTTATTCAATGCACGATAATCAACACAAAATCTCCAGCCATCATCTTTTTTCTTAACTGAAATAATGGGGCTGGAATATGGAATTGTACTAGGTCTAATAATACCCGTAGCTAGCATTTCATCAATCAGCTTCTCAATTTCATTCTTTTGGTAATGAGGGTACCTGTAAGGCCGCAGGTTAGGGATTTGATAGCCTTCCTTTAGGGTGATCGCATGGTCATGCTTTCAGTTTGGGGGTAGTCCTTGAAATAAATCTTCAAAATCAGTCAGGACTGTTTCTAACTCTGCCCATGGTACACAGTTGCTATGCTGTTGGGTATCTAGCATGTTGTATCTGTTGAAAATAGAATATTATTAATGAAGTGTGTGCTGTGCTGTTTGTAATAAGTGTGTTAGGTGTAGTGTGTGTGTGATGAGTACGTTAGGTGTAGTGTGTGTGTAATGAGTGTGTTAGATAATGAGTGTGTTAGAGATAATGTAAATTATTATCTTATGTAAATTATCTATCTATATATTCTTCAGCTGAGTGAAGAACACTCAAGCATTCAAAGTATTCACTATTTCTAATTCTTCAATATGGTATCAAGAGCCTCGATCAACTCTTGAATTTTTCTCCAAGAAGGTCTCTGCTACTGGTCCAGCAGAGACCTCTGTCCAAGTCACTCACTCACTGCTTCTGGTCCGCATCACAGCAGAGTCAAGTCACTCACTCTGCTTCTGGTCCGCATCACAGCCCACTATCACCCATTTTTGTTCCCAAACACCACAACCCCTTCATGCACTAACTGTCACACCATATACCCACTATACACCACCACTGGGAACCATCTCAGAAGCTTCCGACCAGCCACCCACCGGAGCCCCATCGCCGGAAACCGGTCCACACGCCTGCTGCACCACATCACAGCCCACTGCCCAACATCTCTGACCGTTCAGACCATACACCCACCATACACCGCCACCGGAAACCACCTCAGAAGCCTCCGACCGGCCACCCCCCGGAACCCCGTCACCGGAAACCTCCCCACGCGCCTCCACGCGCTTCTTCTCTGTCGGCGCGTGAGATCCACGCGCACCATCTTGCCGGCGCGTGAAGGACACGCGCCACTACCTCTACCGGAAAATTTTTTTCCGACGACACAGTGGTCTTACTGCTGTGCTTGAGTTTGGTCTTTAGCATTCCCTGCTTACCAAAACAGTATATTTCTTCTTCTTGTTCTTCTTGAAACAGAGCCTATCAGCAACAACTTGTGCCTATAACAAAAATTTTCTGTTCTGATCACTCAAGAGTGATAAAATGGCCTCCAATTCTCAAAGACATGATGGTCCTGCCTTCTCTTTCTCTGGCACACCAACAATTACTTCAGAGAAATTAAGTGCTAAAAATTATTTAGCATGGTCTGCCTCTGTAGAACTTTGGTTTCTTGGTCAAGGATTCCATGAACATCTCGAAAAAGCCTCCGATGATATTTCAGAAGACAAACGTGACCAATGGAAGAAGCTTGATTATCAACTGTGTGCTCTCTTGTGGCAATCTGTTGAACCAATCATCTTGACAAACTTCAGAGCTTTCAAAACTTGTCACACCTTCTGGAAAAAGGCTCAAAATGTCTTTGCAAATGACATTCAACAAATGTATGATGCTGCACAAAAATTAGCCACTCTCAAACAAGTTGATCATAACATGGTTGCATATGTCTCGAAAGCCCAATCTGCGGTGGAGGAGTTAAAATTATCTTTGGAAGCCGATAAGCTCGAAGACGTAAAGAAGAAACTTGATAATCTATATATGGTGTTGATTCTACGAGGAATGCATCCAGATTTTGATCATGTTCGCGATCAAGTCTTAACTGGTCAAGAAGTTCCTTCATTAGAGCATTTAATCACTCGACTACTTCGGGTCCCCTCATCTATGGGCGGCAATTCAGTTAACACTATTGAAACTTCTGCCATGATTTCTAGTCGAGGAGGACGAGGAGGTCGTGGCAACCGAGGAGGCAGAGGTGGGAGAGGAGGCCGTCCTCAATGTTCTTATTGCAAAAGAATGGGCCACACACAAGACACTTGCTATTCTATTCACGGATTTCCTGGAAAATTTGTGAATATTTCCAAGTTTGAAACATCTGAGATGAAGTTTTCCGAAACCGAATATCAAGAGTATCTCCGGCTAAAAGCTGCCAAGAAACCTCAGATCTCCTCATCTATAGGTGCTCATAACTCTGCTGCTTGCATTTCCCAATCTGGTAATGATCAAAATCCATGGATAATTGATTCCGGTGCCTCTAATCACATTGCTGGTAATAGTTCTTTATTTTCATCCATCTCCTCTCCAAATATTCCTCATTTCATTACTCTAGCTGATGGCTCCCAAGTTACAGCAAAAGGAATTGGTCATGTATCACCCACTTCTTCTTTGTCTTTATCCTCTGTTTTATTTATCCCCAATTGTCCTTTCAATTTAATTTCTCTAAGCCAGCTTACTTGTTCTCATAATTACTCCGTAACATTTGATGCTAACTCATTTGTTATACAGGAACGTGGTTCGGGTCGGACGATTGGCGTAGGACATGAATCTAATGGTCTGTACTATCTCAAGCCTGATTCTTCTTGGATTTGTAGTGTTGCTGCGTCACCAAAACTCCTTCATGAACGTTTGGGACATCCACATCTGTCCAAACTCAAAATAATGGTCCCCGGTCTTGCAAAAATAAAATCCTTCAACTGTGAGTCATGTCAACTAGGAAAACATGTTCGTTCTTCTTTTAGGCATGCTGCTAGTCATGTTGATTCTCTTTTTTCAGTTATTCATTCAGATATATGGGGTCCTAGTCGTGTGTCTTCTTTAGGTTATAGAAATTTTATCACCTTCATTGATGAATTTTCTTGATGTACTTGGGTTTTCCTAATGAAAGATCGATCAGAAATTGTGTCCATCATCACTTCTTTTGTCAATGAAATTAAAACTCAATTTGGACAAACAATTAAAGTGCTTAGAAGTGATAATGCAAAAGAATACTTTTCTTCAGCAATTTCTTCTTTTTTGTCATCACAAGGTATTCTGCACTCCTCAACAGAATGGTATAGCTGAAAGGAAAAATAGACATCTTGTTGAGACTGCTCGTACATTATTACTTCATGCTAATGTACCTGCACGTCATTGGGGAGATGCAATTTTGACAGCTTGTTTTTTAATAAATCGGATGCCCTCTTCCTCCATTGAAAATAAAATACCACATTCTATTTTATTTTCCAAAGAACCATTGTTTCATATTGATCCACGTATTTTTGGATGCACTTGTTTTGTTCATGATATGTCTCCAGGTCTTGATAAACTTTCTGCTAGAGCCATCAAATGTGTCTTTCTTGGATATTCCAGACTACAGAAAGGTTATCGATGTTACTCTCCTGTTCACAATCGTTACTACATCTCTGCAGATGTAACATTCTTTGAAGAAAAGTTATATTTTTCACCTTCCACAGTTGAGTCAAAAACTCTACAAGAAGTTTTTCCTATTCCCTATCTTGGTCCATCACCTCCTTTGCAAGAATCAGGGTCAATCATAGATTCTACAGATATTTCTGAAAATCTTCCACCTGAGCAGCCACAAAGACCACTCATCACATACCAACGACGTCCACAAATTCCCAATACTGAATTGGAAGGCACTATAAGACCAGCTGAATCATGTCCTACTCCAGCAGACAACCCGGCTACGGACCTACCTGAAGAAAATCTTGCCTGGCCCATTGCTCTTAGGAAAGGTATTCGGTCCACACGGAATCCTCATCCTATTTATAACTTCTTAAGTTATCATCGTCTTTCTCCTTCTTTTTACTCCTTTGTGTCCTCTTTATCTTCTGTCTCTATTCCTAAAAATCTTTGTGAAGCACTTGATCATCCAGGATGGCGACAAGCCATGATTGATGAAATGCAGGCTTTGGAGCATAATGGTACCTGGGAGTTAGTTCCTCTTCCTTCAGGAAAGAAACACATCATTTGTCGGTGGGTATATCCTGTTAAAGTAGGGGCCAATGGACAGATTGATCGTCTCAAAGCCAGATTGGTTGCAAAAGGTTATACCCAGATTTATGGTCTTGACTATGGCGATACTTTTTCCCCTGTGGCCAAAATTACTTCTGTTCGCCTCTTTCTTGCCATAGCAGCCATCAACCATTGGCCATTATATCAGTTGGATATTAAAAATGCATTCCTACACGGAGAATTAGAAGAGGAGATCTATATGGAGCAACCACCTGGATTTGTTGCTCAGGGGGAGTCTGGCTTGGTTTGCAAATTGCAACGATCTCTTTATGGACTCAAACAATCCCCACGAGCTTGGTTTGGAAAATTCAGCTCTGTTGTTCAGGCTTTTGGAATGAAACGTAGTGAAGCAGACCATTCAGTTTTTTATTGCCATACCTCTCCAGGTAGATGTGTTTACTTGGTAGTATATGTGGATGATATAGTCATTACAGGAAATGACCCAAAGAAAATTTCTCAGTTAAAGGAACATTTATTTAGTCATTTTCAGACTAAGGATTTGGGAAAGCTGAAATATTTTCTTGGCATTGAAGTTGCCCAGTCAGAGAATGGGATTATCATCTCACAAAGAAAGTATGAGTTAGACATACTTAAAGAAACTAGTATGTTAGACTGTACACCAGCTGATAGTCCCATGGATCCAAATTTGAAATTACTACCCAACCAGGGGGAGACTTATTCTAATCTTGAAAGATATCGGAGATTGGTTGGAAAACTCATCTACCTCACTATTACAAGGCCAGATATTTCCTTTGCAGTTGGAGTGGTAAGTCAATTCATGCAATCTCCTCATAATGATCATTGGGATGCAGTAATCCGAATTCTGAGATACATTAAAAGGACCCCGGGACAAGGACTACTCTATGAAGACAAAGGGAGCACTCAAATAGTTGGATTTTGTGATGCAGATTGGGCAGGTTCACCCATTGATAGGCGTTCCACTTCAGGATACTGTGTGTCTATTGGAGGAAATCTTGTCTCATGGAAAAGTAAGAAACAAAATGTTGTTGCAAGATCTAGTGCGGTTTGAATACGAGCTATGGTACGTAGCCACATGTGAGCTTATTTGGATTAAACAAATTCTTCAAGAACTAAAGTTTGGGAATACTCAACAAATGAAACTATGTTGTGATATCCAGGCAGCCTTGCATATAGCTTCTAATCCAGTATTCCATGAGAGAACTAAACACATTGAAATTGATTGTCACTTTGTCAGGGAGAAAGTCCTTTCTAAAGAAGTCATCACCGAATCAGTTAGTTCTAATGATCAACTGGCAGACATCTTCACAAAATCACTAAGAGGACCAAGAATTCAGAATATCTGTTCCAAGCTTGGAGCATTTGATTTATATGCTCCATCTTTAGGGGGAGTGTTGAAAATAGAATATTATTAATGAAGTGTGTCTTTGTCTTTGTTTGTAATAAGTGTGTTAGGTGTAGTGTGTGTGTGATGAGTACGTTAGGTGTAGTGTGTGTGTAATGAGTGTGTTAGATAATGAGTGTGTTAGATATAATGTAAATTATTATCTTATGTAAATTATCTATCTATATATTCTTCAGCTGAGTGAAGAACACTCAAGCATTCAAAGTATTCACTATTTCTAATTCTTCAATAGTATCCAACAAGGTATCCCTCTCCATGATCTCATAGGGCTTTGATCATGGTTTTCAAGGATGCAGGAGCCTTGGATAGTGAGGGCTCACCTTTAATCGTTATCATCTGCCCTTCCACCTCAATCTTCAAGGTTAATTCTTTTAAGTTAGCTCGTATTTCCCCCAAACTTTCCAACCAGTCCATCCCCAATACCACCTTTGCTCCTCCCAATTCGAAAAGAAAGAATTCCTGGTTGACGCAGATGTGCTGTAATTGTAAAATCACCCCAATACAGACTCTTTACTTCTCACTTTATAACCATCACCTACCTCCACATAATATTCGCGAGTATCGGTAACAGGGAGTTGTAATTCCTCTACCAATTTCTTTGAAATAAAATTGTTGGAGGCCCCACAATCGATGAGTACTACCCACCTTTCTACCGATGATCTCGCCCATAATTTGAGGGATTTCTTGGATGTCATACCCATTATACTATGCATTGATAGCTGTAAGGGTTTGTCCTCTGCCTCCATGACCATTTCTGCAAGGTCTTCTTTCATTTCTTCCCCTAATTCCTCCTCTGTTTCTACCACCATTAAATGAAATAGTTTAAACCTACATATGTGCTCTGGACCATATTTCTCGTCACATTTGAAGCAGAGCCCTTTCCTAAGCTTTTCTTGAAGTTCAGCTTCTGATAAGCATCTGAAGCCCTCAGCTCTCCTTCCGATTCCTCCAACCTCTGGTGGTTTGTCACCCGTAGCCACCCTGTTGCCATAGTTGGGCCTGGGATTTTTGGCCCTTTGGTTTGGGCTCCCCTTGCTGATTTCTACAGTGTTGTGGTTCCTGGGCCCATTATCCACCCAAGTTTGTCTAGGGGGTTGAGTCATCTTGGACTGGAAACTCTACTTGGCCTGTCTCCCAAATCCCCCTTTGTTTAGTGCCTAGTTTTTTTCCTCAATCAACAGCGCTTGATCCATAAGATCTGTTAAAGATTCAAGCCTATGAAGTTTTAACTCCACCTGCACTTCATCCTTCAAACCGTTCAAGAAAATGCCTCGCAAGAATTCTTCATCGGTATGGTGTGGAGGACCAGAAGCTAATTCGAATTGCTCCCGAAATTCTTCCACTGTTTCACACCCAGTAGTCTTTCGTAAGGATTCTGGATCATTGAGGGTTGAAACCTTCTGATAATGGCAGCTCGAAAGGCACCCCAAGTTGCATTTGGAGTTCTTGCTTCCCACCACTGATACCAATTTAAGGCCCTCCCTTCCAACGCGACCATCACCACCTAGAGTTTCTCCCCTCCTGTCAACATATTCACATGAAAATACCTCTCAACTTCATCACTAGAGAAAACAGGGACCTCTAATTTTCTCCACCTCTCCTCTGATCTATGGGTATCGTGGGCTACGACGCCTTTCGCCGTTCTCCGGTGGTTTACATATCGTGCGTGGGTTTCGCAATTTCCCTCACATAAGAAATTTAACAGCTTGTTGTGGATTTCTTCGTGTTCTTTAAAAATCTTGCTTCTTGTCTCTCTTTTTCAGCTTGGACCTCCTTCCTCCAGGCCTCAAACCCCTTCTCAATGGCTTCCAATCTTGACTCCATGCGTGTGTGATCCATGAATAGCTCCCTAGATCGGGAGCTCTGATACTAGTTGATAGAACCTTGGGAGAACCACACCTCAAAAGCTAGCTATTAAGGTGGGAGAGCCCAAGGCTATATAAACCCCACATCTGAATCCCATACTTCCGATGTGGGACTTGTTAAATGAGAGAAAATGAGAGAGAGAGATATTGAGAACCCTTGTGTCTTCTACACAAGAGGATGAATCTATATATAGATACAAAAATAATCTAGATACATTGAACCTAGACAACTAACAAGACACCTAACTATATACATATTTCTAACACTCCCCCTCAAGCTGGAGCATATAAATCATATGCACCAAGCTTGTTACAAATATAACTTATTCTAGGACCCCTTAGGGATTTAGTGAAGATATCAGCAAGTTGGTCATTTGAATTACTTGAAGTTTGGTGGTGATATCTCCGAAAGGAGTTTCTCCCTAACAAAATGACAGTCTATCTCAATGTGTTTGGTCCTTTCGTGGAACAACTTTGGATTAGAGGCAATGCAAAGCTGACTTGATTGTCACGAGATGAGTGTCATTTGCATATCCTCTCCAAATCGTAATTCTTTAAGGATTTGTTTCAACCAAATGAGTTCGCCAGTAGGCCGAGGCCATGGCTCGATATTGCATCTACGCACTTGATCTGCAACCACGGTCCTGTTTCTTACTTTTCCATGATATCGAGTTGCCACCAATGAGAATACAATACCCGTAGTGGATCTCCTATCGGTAGGTGATCGGCCCGCATCGAGTATCCAATAGTCTGTGTATGCCCTTTATCTTCATAAATGATGCCTTTTCCTGGTGCTCCCTTAATATATTTTAGAATTTGAAGCACTTTGCATCCCAATGACTCTCGTAAAGGGGAGTTCAAGAACCGACTAACCACACCAGCTGACAAAAGAAATGTCGAATGTCGATGCAGTGAGGTAGTTCGATTTTCCAACCAATCTCCTATATCTTCCTGGATCGATAATGGCTTTCCCCTGATCCGGTAGAAGTTTGACATTCGGATCCATAGGAGATTCAAGTTTGGCGTTCAACAAGCCGATCTTCTTCAAGTATATCCATAGCATACTTTCTTTGTGAAATTACTATACCATCCTTGGATTGTGCCACCTCAATACCTAAGAAATATCGAAGTTTGCCAAGGTCTTTGGTGCAAAGCGAGTGAGCAAGATGTTCTTTTTACCTCGCAAAGGTATGCCCCGATGATCACTACCGTAAATGACAATGTCGTCCACATAGAACAATCGGATAAATGCGGCCACTGCGTGTGGCGATAAAAAAGCAGTGGTCCGCTTCACTCCGAGTCATACCAAATTGTTGAACTACAAGATCTTGAACCTACCAAACCATGCTCGAGGAGATTGTTTGAGACCATAAAGAGACCGATGAAGGCGACAAACAAGGCCGAAGACTCCCCACAGCAACAAACCCGGAGGTTGCTCCATATAGACTTCTTCTCCGAGATCACCATGAAGGAAAGCATTTTTTATGTCAAGCTGATGGAGAGGCCAGTGGCGGATGGCGGCAATGGACAAAAGAAGCCGAACAGGTCATTTTTGCCACGGAGAGAAAGTATCGTAATCAAGACCAAAAATCTGTGTATATCCTTTAGCTACTGATCGCGCTGAGGCGATCAATCGACCATCGGGGGCCAACTTTAAGCTTGTGAACAACCCGTGAACCAACAATGCATTTTCTGAGGGAGAGGAACCAATTCCCGAAGTACCCCTTTGCTCACGAAGTGCACACATTTCATCTATCATTGCTTGTCGCCATCGAGGATGGGATAAGGCATCACACTGGAGATTTAGGGATAGACAGGCAGACAAAGAAGAAAGACAAGCATAATGCGAAGATGACGGACGATGATAACTCAAGCAATATAATGCGGAGAAGGGTTACGAGTGGATCAAATACCTTTTCGAGAGCAATAGGAAGGTCCTGCTCGAGAAGCGATCTGGGAGCAGGTAAAGGAGTTGGTGGGAAGAATCCATCATGGCCTCGTGGGAGGTTCAAGAACAGTAGAGGTGCCAATGGTAGATGTGGCGACGCGATAGGTTTGGAAGGGGCGATTAAGTGGGATCGCTATCGGAGGTGTTGTGGACTCAACGGGGAACAAGAGCGGAGGAGAGCGGTAAGACCTCGGTGATGGGTTCAAGAGGGTGAGGGGATGACTCAAAAGAAGAAGACTGGACTAAAGAAGGTAACATCGGTAGAGATAAGGTATCGTTGGAGTGTAGGAGAGAAGCAACGATAACCTTTTTGAGACCTAGTATACCCGAGGAAGACACACTTAAGAGACCGAGCTGAGAGTTTGTCAAGACCCGGAGAGAGATTTTGGACAAAACAAGTAGACCCAAAAATACGAGGCGGAAGGGAATGGAGAGGTTGATGGGAAAACAAAATGGAGTGAGGGATTTTGTTATCTAAGACAGTGGATGGCATGCGATTAATAAGGTAGCAGGCAGTGAGAACAGCATCCCCCCAAAAACGAACTGGGATATTACCATGAAGCATGAGGGTCCGAGTTGTCTCAATGAGGTGGCGGTTTTTACGATGCCCGCAACCCCATTTTGTTGAGGGGGTATGAGCACGGGAAGTCCGGTGAAGTATACCATTGCAGGCCATAAAGGTTTGAAAGCGTTCGGGATAGGTATTCCGGGCATTATCACTACGGAAAGTGCGAATAGAAAGACCAAGCGAAGTTTTGATTTCATGATAAAAGGTATGGAAAATTGAGAACAACTCGCACCGATTTTTCATTAAGAATAACCACGCATTACACGGGAAAAATCATCAATAAAAGTAACAAAGTATTTGAAACCTAAAGTGTAGCTAGCACGACTTGGACCCCAAATATCGAATGAACTAAAGCAAAAGGAGACATAGCTCGATTACAGACTCGATCGGGAAATGACTACGGGTATGTTTTCCCGATTGACACGACTCATGAGGAGACTCGATAACTTAGATAGGCTTGGCACCACTTTACGGAGTTTAACAAGGCTAGGATGACCCATTGAGCATGAATAGTGAGAGGGGAATCAGGTGGCGAGCAAACTTGAGAAGAGGTGGAGAGGCTGGGTAAAGGCCATGAGATTCACATCCGGCGCCAATCATCCGTCCCGAACTCAGGCCCCGTAGAATAACGGAATCTTTAGTAAAGGTAATCAAACAATCAAGAGAACGGGTCAAGCGACTAATGGAAAGCGATTAAAAGGACATCCTGGGACATAAAGAATGAATCCACGGACAGGGGAAGGAGTGGATGGCGTGCCAATCCCTTGAGATTGTGTGTGGGAGCCATTAGCTAAGGTGACACTTTAGGTAAATACCCGGATGTAGAAAGAGTAGAGAAAGAGCGATTACCCAGGATATATGGTCGGATGCACCGAATCAAGGACCCAAGGACCAAGGGAGGTGATTGAGAGACACAAGCAAATGAATTACCGATTAATGGCGCAATGCAGGCAAAGTGGAACTGGAGGACTGACGTTGTTCACACCATTTCAGAAAATCTGCATAGTTAGCTGGAGAAGCTTGGGGAGGCGCCGAAGGCTCAGCGATATCTGGTGGATGAGTCTGGGCAACATTGGTAGGGCGAAGGGCGACCATGTAAGGCCCAACATGTCAATGGTATGACCTAAGCGGTGGCAGTGGTCACATTTAGGGCGAGCGGAACCGAGAGGGACCGCCACGACCACGACCACGACCAGGACCGGTGATGAGAAACAAGGGTCGATGTATCACCGATCCACGGGAGCAATGTGGGGAGTCATCGGTCGTCCTAGCCGGAACCGAGCAACGAGACCAGGCCGTAGTGGAAAGTGTGGGAAGCGTGAGAGAACCTAGAATCGATCACGGATGGCGGAGTACTGCGGAGGCAAGCCATAAAGGGCAAGAAGCATAAAGAAAGTAACTCGCTGCTCAAGCTCCTTTCTTAGGAGTATGCTGGAGGCAATAGCTCGTTAAAGTCATGTAAAGCACTTGTGAACATTACCGAGGTAGGCGGACATAGGGCCATCCAATTGCCTCGCCAATGACAGTCATCGCTTTTAGCCAGGACACTCGTAAAGACGCTGAGTGTCATTGGTATAAAGAACTTTAGCCTGCTCCCAAACAGACTCGCATGTAATATGAGCCCGGAAGATCTGCTTCAAGGAGGAATGAAGAGTTGATTTTAGCACACTACACAGTTGAGCATCGACCTTTTCCCACTTCGGACGTTCAGTTACCGACACAGAGTCAGCTTTTTGGGTAAGGTGCTCCTTGTACCCTTGACCGGAGAGCCAGAGCTTGACATCGGAGGCCCATGTTTTATAATTGGTGCCATCCAATTTCTCAATGGAGAGTGGGGTACTGACATAATTAGTGAACATAGCAGATTTGGCCTTCGGAGGCTCAAGATGGCTAGGGGAGGCCATGAGGGAGAGCAAGAGGCAGAGGGCAGTTTAGGAAAATTTTCTGGTGGCCGGAAAAGTGGTCGGCGTGGCTCTGCAGAGGAGACCCACAATTGAAAAGTGGTCGAAATGGAGATCTGGCGCCGGGATCTGGTCCGGACGAAGCGACCGAATGGTCAAACGGCCGGGCACTGGCCGGACGCGCCCACACGCGCCGGTGGAGGGGCGCTAGACAGAGATGCGATCGCGGCGCGTGGCGGCGCGTGGCGGCTCCGATGGAGGCGCCGCTGGTGGGGTTAGGTCGGCCGGAGGGTGAGGGTCCCGGATCTGGTGGCGGTGGCGTGAACGGAGCAAGTCCGCTACTGGGCCGGCGGAGGACGGTGGCGTGTGGCGGCGGATATGGAGGTCGGAGCTGCTGGGTTTTGCTGAGTAGAGTAGCGGGTCTCTGGATCTGAGGTTGGGTAGCAGAAAGAAGAGAGAAAGAAAAAAAAAAAAAAATTTCCGGTGAAGGAAATCCTACTAACGAGTGAAAACACTTAGCTAGGAAAAATTGTCACCGGAGAACAGTGGGTTCTCCGGGAATGGGTTTCCCTCTCACTAGGCTCTAGATACCATGTTAAATGAGAGAAAATGAGAGAGAGAGATATTGAGAACCCTTGTGTCTTCTACACAAGAGGATGAATCTATATATAGATACAAAAATAATCTAGATACATTGAACCTAGACAACTAACAAGACACCTAACTATATACATATTTCTAACAGGACTCAAGTCTTATACCTTGCAATTGGATCCTAACACATGACCAGGGATTGGGCAGCTTTGTTCTTTTGATGTTTTTCTTTTTCTCTGTTGTCTTGTGTCATGCTCTTTTGTCTTTGAGAATTCCTTATCGTCCTTCTTTTTGTAATCTCTTCTCTTCATCTCAATGAAATTCTTTTTTTTATCAATATATATATATATATTATTGTGTTATTGGATTGGGTTTGTACTACACTTGTACTTTGCCTAAATTATTAGTATAAATAGGAATATTAGGTCAGTGTTTTGTAACAATTATTTATTATCTCATTATTGAAATATATTATCTAGTGGAGACAAGTTTTAGAATATAAAACAAGACTCTGTATGAGGTGTGTTTGACAGTAACAAGTAATAAGGATGTAATTCATGAGGGAAATTAGTTAATTATTAGTATGTCCTGATTCAAAAAGAAATTGAATAGTTGTGTGATTAGTATAGGGTACTGTTGTTTATTTATTTTAAATTGGAATAAGTAATCAAGATGGCATAAAGGAAGATAAACTGGAGGAGATTAATATAAGATGGCTTAAACAACAGATGATGTCCATGCCAAAGAGAAAATTCAAACAGAAGGAAAGAGGTTAAAAGGGGGAAAAATAATGAAATAGGTAGAGGTGATAAGGAAATATAATGTCAGCCTAGATGGAATTGAATGAAACAAGAGAATCTATCTGTGAAGGAATTCAACTAATTTTGGTCAAGGATTGTCATGACCCAGACTCAAAATTATGGGATTGAATCTTCTAGTGGTCATTGTTTTACCTTCTGAGATTTCCTAAAGTTAATTATTAACTTAGGATATGATGATGATATTGATTTTCTTATCAATGGTTTTAATTTCATTCCAGTGATGAACTTCTTCTGCAAGAGGATGGTTCAGATGGAAGCTGCTTGGCAACTGAGTTCGGCAGAAGCATGAATCTTGGTTCCACAGAACCACGGGTTGGATTTGGAAGGTTCATCCACGCCTCCAGCACAAGCTCTCCTATATCCATACAGAGGTGAGTTACCTGCTGTTTTTTACTCATTTTGCTTTACTCTCTCCTCTCCTCTCCTCGTGTGGTTTCCCATATACAGATTTGTGCTTTGCATGACCGCAGCTTGGGTTGATTTATTTAACGTGTTGGTGATTTGCCCCATCAGGTTAAGATTTGCAGATGACTTGGACTCCTTATAACATTTCCAAAATAGGAAAAGAAAAAAAAAATGCTTTCCTTGTAGTAACATATTGGAACTTATGAACGTGTCTTGTCTTTTGAACACACGTTTTTTAATGTGGGTAAACTCATGTTTATTTATGAGAATATCAATATTATTTATATTATTGCAATTTATGAACTTTTTATTTGGTTTACTTAATGGGAAATAAAAATCCTTGGAATATGCCAACAAACTTGTAGCTTAATTGACACCGGCCCAAGTCTTTAAGATTTGGATGTGATGTTGATGTTGAAAGTGTGATCCTCCACCAGGCTACCTTTCGCCCTTCCCTACCCACGTCTTGCACCTCATGTAACCAAATAAAAGAAAAATCCATGGAATATTTCCCTTCCCTTGTCATTTCTTTCCTGTTAAAATCTGTGAATATCCTTGTTTTACTATCATTGATCCCTTTTACTGCTTTTTTACTGCGTGCTTCAGACTAAATGGACCAGTTCAGGCATTTTCTAATGTAGAGATGGGTAGCCCTCCAGCTCATGATCCTCAAGCAGGATATATACCGTCCATATCAAAGCCTTTTCATCTAATGCCTAGTATTTTACAAAATTCTCCAAGTCGTTTTGGACAGCAACCTGTTCAAAGATTAGCTCATGGTAGACCCATCCCGGGTGGCGGTGAATGGAATCAAATTAAGGTCCAGACTCCTCCTTCCAGTTTCAGTGGTGCCGGGCCACGTTCCCCTAGGAATAACTCATTCACCAACAGTATGACATGGGGTATATTGTACTTGCCACTCTTAGTTCCAGCCATATTTCTCTTTGGGAAAATGACTTAATAGTAATTATTCTTTGGTTCGGCTTGGAAAATTAACTAAGTATTCAACTACATTAACCAATAATTTACATACTGTTAACCACGTATCAAGTATCGAAATGAAGATAATTTATTGGTTAACCGTATATAAATTATTAATTAATGTAGTTGAATACTTGGTTAATTTTCCAAGCCGAACCAAACTGATATTATCTTTCATAAAAAGAACTAAAGAGTCATTCTCTTTTGTTTGGATTTTATTACCTTCATCCAAGCATTTCATCTGCTTCCCCTCCACATTTCCCATTTGCCTCTACTTTTGTATTCAACTTTTTGATTCAAATGGACTATTATGATGTTTTCAAAAATAAACATAAAAGTAAAATAATAAAGGACTGGCTATTATCAATCTGACTTGGCTTGAATATATTGTAGGGCGAAGAGTCAATCCTCCTCTGTCAAGCATACCGCCAACATCCCGTGCAACAAAGGACTATGCAAGGATAGACTAGCAGTGGTCGAGTGTATTACCTTGGTGTTTTTTTTTATTTTTTTATGATGGTTCATGACGAGGGTTAGCTGAAGAAGGGATAAAAAGGGAGGGAATGGAAAGGTTAAAAAAAAAGAAGCTTGTAACGAACGGTTCGTTAGCATAGGGGGTTTGTGCCAGGAAGACAGAGGGAGACCCCTTGTCCAAATCTTTGATCATTTGTTGTGCTTGCATAAATATAATTTATGGTTGTAATTTGCATGCCATTGATAATTTATTTGGGTATTGTAAGGGCACTAAATTAGCTACATTTATGGCAAGTTACACAGAATGGTATTATTAAGCAAGGACAAAGGCATTCAAATCATAACAGTATGAAAATTAATTTATATTTTTTTAACTAAATATTAAATTGAATATAATATAAATTATTTAAAACAGAATTTTAAAAGCATATAATTATAAATTTAATTATATTAAGATGAAGATATATAGATAAGTTTTTAAAGAAATTTTTTGGTTGCGAAATTTTGTAAAGATATTTGAGGGTAGGATGGTTCACCACCCGAAAAGATTAGGAAGGGTCTTACCGACCAAGCTATTGGACCTTCCAATTCAAAATGCATAGGTTTTTTTTAATTAAGATTGGATTCAATTAATTATGAGTTTAAATTTAAACCATTAGTCAAATTAGGATTTCTCACCTTAGGGTCAAGAGTTAACTAAGAAAATATTCTTGAAAAGGAAAAAGTTAGGTTTAGTGTTAGGTTCTAAAATTTCAAATGGATCATAGATTCAATTGAATTTAATTTTAAAAGTAAGTAAAAGTTCAATTATGTCCATAGGTCATAAAGAATTTGTGGGGCATCAATTCCCTCTAAAAGGAGAGATATGCAATATGCAATATGTAACACTAACTTGCGTTGATTTGAGTGGAATGAGGCTCGGTCACTTTAAGTATTTTGTCCTGAGTTTCATTCGTGGGGCGATGTGTAAAGAAAACGTAATTAGGGGGAATTCTCGCTTTACTCACCTGACTTTACCCTGTTGGATTAATCTCTCACCCTTAGAGTGAGGGGATATCCTAGTTTATATATAAAAAAAAAAAATATGCAATATGTAACACATGAATCGAGCAAGTAATTAATAAAATGTTATTCTAATTTAAACAAAATGCAAAAAGGTCCAAGTGAGTGTATTGATTTATTAGAATATCTCAGAATATCTTTAGTGTATCTTATAATATTTTAAAATATCTGAGAATATTTTTAGAATATATTAGTCCTCTAATTGATAAAGCAATCTTAGAAATTGTTTCTTAATTTTATTATGTTTCATAATTTGTTTTCTTATTTAATTAGGGTTAAGAGTCTTATTATATTAATGGACTTGGGCTAGTAAAAAATTGTAAGACCATAAGGTGTCTCCACACTCTTTGAGTGCAAAACTAATCCCCCCTCAGGTATTTGGCTTGACTCTATCCACAAGGTACTTTCAATGGGATTCAAACCCCTACTTGGATTTGTATTAGTAATACTACACTAGTATTTGACCTAATCATTAGTATAAATAGGTATTAATTGTTTGAATATTAAACATATCAAATTAATCCAATCTTATATTGCTTGAAAGTAATTCTTCTCTCTTTTCCTCATTCATTACCTAAACCTTCCGTTGTGTTGAGTTCCACAGAACTCCTTTGTATATTTCCCTTATTGTTTTTCTAAAAACCTTATTCTTTCCTTTGTTTTCTCTGTGTTACTAAGTCAGAATTAGTTCTCATGTGTATTTGAAGCTAATAAAAAAACCATCGTAATATAAGGCACGTTTCAAACTTTGGGTAGCCATTCCTTTTGCAGTTGTTCAGTTTTTTAGGCAACCCAAAGGTGGTATCGGGAGTCGATAGGCCAATTGAGGTCGTTCAGTGGCGAGAAGACAACTGGTGGTTCCTCTAGTGGCTAGGGGTAACATTAGAATATCCTTCCATTTGGCTTCTATTGTGCACATTTTGCGTTTTCAATTGTTTGCAGTGTTTTAAAAACCAGTCCAACCGGACCGATTCAACTGGTTGGACCGTGGTCCAGAAGCTCCACTGGTTCTGGTTCAACCAAAGAACCGCCCGAGTGGTTAAACCACAAAAAATCATAAAAAAAACCAATTGAACCGATTAAACCGGAAATAAAAAACCAGTCAGTTCATTTATCAATTTTTAAATTGAATTTTTATTAAAAAAGAAAGAAGAAAATAGTTCTTTTTTTAAAAAAAATTAAGATTTAGCTCTTTTTGGAGTTGGGTTGGAAGTTTCCACAGTTTTAGTTATTCTTTTTCACAAAAATAGGTGGCAAAACAATAAAGCGGTTTATGATTTTTGTGATCAGTTATATATATATATATATATATATAATATACCGGTTCAACCACCGGTTCAACCACCGGTTCAACCACCGGTTCAACCGATCAAACTGAGCAAACCTTAAACCACTCTTCTCTCTGGTTATTCGATTTTTAAAACATTGATTGTTTGAGACCAATTGGGTGTCCAGAAGTGCCACTATTAGCAGTGATCAGGACTGACGACAAAATAGGGAGTACTCTTAGGTAGGGTTTGGCTGTAGCTAATGAGTGTTGTTCCAAACTATGTTTTTCTTCTATTTTCTATTTAGAATACATTTCTCTTTTTGTTTTTTAGATTCCTCTTGACCGAGGAAATTCTGATGAGGTCTGATGGTGAGGTGCTTCTGGCTTGTTTGACTCCCGTTAGGCCTATTTGTTTGCTATTCTTGCATGGGATAGTGTATTTTGGCTTTTGTTTGACCTTATTCTTCATAGATTTTTGCTTTCTTGATTGTTTGACTAGGTTTGCCCCTATTTAGTTAGGTTTGTCACAATTTGGCTCGCTGCTACCCTTCTTATTAAAATCTTCATTTTTTCTTTATTCCCTTGTATGGTATTATTGTTGGTTTCCTAATGCTGGAGTGTCATTAGGTCGAATTTCTCATTGCACATATTTTATCTAAAATCTATCTTGTTTGTTTAAAATGTGTAAAATTGATTATAAATAAAAATTATTTTTCTATAACTAAAAACTTTTTTTTAAAAAAAAGTTTGTATTTGGAGCATTTAATTATGTGATTATAGATTATTTCAAAAGTTTTAATAGATAAATACTCTTTTGCCCTCAACTAAATAAAAATTTCAATCATTTCATATCTCTTTTAGTAATTGAATACATAAAAGAGATTTTTTTTATACAATCCAAATAAAATTTTTTAGCTTAAAATCGATTATGAATTAACACATCTATACATAAATTAATTTTCTTATAATCGATTTTTTAAAAAATTTATTATACATATAATTGATTTTGAACATAATTTTTTTTCCACAGCTAATCCAAACGCACACCTAATCCTAGTTAGAAAATCAATGTGGTCAAAAACACCTTGATTCATATGCTTGTTTTGGATAGCTTGCTTTGCATTTTGAAAAAAGCTTTTCAGCCAAAAGTTCTCTCTTAAACATTTTGATTAAGCTTTTTTGAAAGTAAAATAAACTACTCCAAACGCATTGGAACAAACAACAGAGATTGGTGGCAGTGGGAAGTTGGGTAAAATTTCAAAGATTAGGACTAGGATACAATAGACAAACGTAGAGAAAAGAAGGATGAGGGGCTTTGGTTCAAAATTATAGGAAGTAGAGGTTATTGATTTTGGTTGCTTTCCAATGTCAATCCTAATACTCCAAAAGTTTTTATTTAGTAAGTTGGGTGGACGCATATTTAGTGAGAAGAGTGATTTATTGTAAGAGTGAGAGGAATAACTCTTGATCATTGAATCATTCATGTATGGTCAATATTAGAATATAAAGTTATGTGATTTTTTTAAGTAGTTATGTGACCTTGTAACTTCTAATCTTGACCATATATAAATGATCCAATGGTCAAGATTTGCTCATCTCATCTCTCATAATAAAATAATGCTTTCACTAGATATACTTCCAGTTGGGTGGAGGCTTATTTTAATATGTTTTACATATATTTTTAGCTCCTATAAAATGACCTTTTATTTGAAAATAGTCCCCACAGTTGAAATTATAAGGTTTAGGTAGAGAATGAATAAAAGAGAGAAGGAATATTAATGAATAACATGATATTGGATTGATTTAATGTATTGTAAAATACAAATCATTAACCCCTATTTATACTAATAACTAGGTCAAGACTAGTGTAGTATTATTAGTACAAGCTCAAGTCCACTAAGACAATAAGACTCCTAACCCCAATTAATTAAATAAGAAACCAAATTAAAAAACATAATGAAATAAAAAAACAACTCCTAAGATTGCTTCCTCAATTAGAGGACTAATTGATTTCACAATATATTATAAAAATCTTCTAAAAATATGCTAAGATATTCTAACACTTCTCCTCAAGTTAAAACTTATTAAATTTTAAGCTTGTTACAAATAAACATACTAAAAGAAACTAATCATAAAAATAATGTAAGGTATTTTTTTTTTAAAAGATCATTTTATAAGTTTCTTTTTTCCCCCTAATCAAAGATAATTTTATAAGTACTGAAAACATAATTAAGCTTTTGCTTTGCAGATGAAGTTGGGTTGGTTAGCTGTATGGGCCTGAAGTATTATCCTTGGAAGTGCTGGTCCATTAGGAAGGGAAAACGGTAGTAGAACAGAAAAGAATACAATGGTAAAAAGGGTGAGGAAGGAAAATGTTAGCTGACCAAAGTCACTGGACGCCCAACCTGATATCTGCTTCGTATTGTTATTGTATAATTGATAATTGGTTGTATTGTTCCCAAATTCCTGAGTTTCTCTCACCCTAACTCCTCTCTCTCTCTCTCTCTTCTATCTCTCAGGCTCAGCTACCTTTGCATTTCCCCTCCCTATCTCTATACTCTTTCGTGCTAGCACACAATCTCAGCATCAGCTGCTCCCTCTATCTCTCTCTCAGTTCCACCCACAAAGACCAACCTTCATTCACATCGATTTCGGTAATCCCCTTTTCCTCTTTCTTTCTAATTTATCGCTTTCCTTTAATCAAATAGCTACTCGTATCAAATTTTGTATACCAGCTGATTCTCTTATTTGGGATGGGTAGAAAATCTTCTCGATCTTCTTTGTATCAGCATTTTCCTTTCCGTTTTCCCTTTTGCACGCACTTATTCTTATTCTTTTAACCTCTTCTGATAAGAATTGAAGCGTAAGCACTAATGTTTTTTTTTTTTTTTCTGGGTGAAATTCCGTTGACATTAGACTAACTGTTGGTGGGATAGGTTTGAATTGAAAAGTGATGGGATAGGTTTTCATATTTTCAGTTGACTGCAGAATTTAAATCTTTTTTTTTTTGGTGCAATGCCAATAATACATTCAGTATCTGTAGACTGCACGAGGTTGTTTTCCCTTTTCTTGTAATTGAAACCTCCTGTCGATAGTTCTGTAAAATTGATATTTTCTTGGTGTTATCGTTTAAGTTTGCTTTGTAATTTTAGTGTAGTACTTGACCCGGAGCTTTCTTACAACTTGTTGCTTTTTACCCAGAACATGATGTGATGTGCATGCCAACACATTCCATAGTTGAATAATGGCTGTTGAGGCTTCTTATAAACCAAATGTGTCAGATGATTTTGACGATGATGATGGGCCAGTAACTTTCAAAAGGAGCACAGCCTCTAAGAAAAATCAATTGCATTCAGAAGTAAGGAAGTCAACTTCTCATAGTCGTGATGGACAGTCATATAGACAGACTTCTGATGTGGCTTCTTCAAATGGCCAAAGTTCTAGCATACAGAAGGGTAAGATTGTCCCATCTGCTAAGGCATCACCCATGAAGTCTTCTGTTGCTATCTCAAAAGCATCAACTTCACATGTCAAGACCTATCCTCTGAAGTCGCCTATAGCAAATTCAAAATCACCTTCATTAGGCGATAAACCAAAGCCTCTTTCAGAACAGAAAATGCCCATTAATGTTAAGGAAGAAAATAATTCTATCAAACATCTTACTGAAGACAATTGTGAAGATTCTGAGGATGAGGAGGATAATAAACCATTGAGTGCTAGGTTGAAGATGAGCTCTAACCATGCTAACAAAGCGACCCCTGTTGTTGTCAAGAAATCTTCTGAAGACTCTGATGATGATGATATCCCATTGTCAGCAAGGTTATTGCGGAATTATAATTTGGGAACATCTAGTAGTAACTATGATGACTCTGATCGGAAGAAACGAGTTTCAAAAGTTCACAAAGGACCACAAGATGGTTCCCACGTTAGTATTAAACAGGAAAGGCCATCTACACTGTCAGTTAAGAGACCACTAGATAAGACTAATTCCTTGCACTCTTCAATTAAGAAGTCAAAACTCTCAGATCCAGCTGCATCAATCAACACTAAGCAAGTATCTGTGAAACCTGAGCCAAAGGCGGAGGATGATGATGATAATATTCCTATTTCCCAAAGAATGAAGTCGGCCACATCTGCAGAAAAATCATCTTCCTTGAAGAAGTTGACAAATGTTACTAAAGTTAAAAAGGGTGGTTCCCTATCTTTTAAGAAACAGGCCAAGAAGTTCAAAAAAATAGGGAATAATTCAGAGTATTCCAAATCTACAAAACTTCTTCCTAGCTCTGGCGATGGGCAGAAAAAATGGACTACTTTGGTTCACAGTGGTGTCATTTTTCCACCTCCTTACCAGCCCCATGGAGTAAAGATGCTATATAAGGGGAAGCCAGTGGTTTTGACTCCTGAGCAAGAGGAGGTGGGATTTTATCTCTGAAAAATGTGTTAATGATCTTGGGTGACTGTTTTCTCTTGTTCATTTTTTGAGGAATTGAGGTCACTTAAGTATTTCTATGTAACAGTTTCTCACTTTCTCATATTAATAGTCTCCTTTTGTCAGAGGTTCTGACCATTTTATGAACTCTGAATATATTTTTGCAGGTTGCTACAATGTTTGCAGTCATGCGAGATACAGATTACATGCAGAAAGATAGGTTTAAGGATAATTTTTGGAATGACTGGCGTAAGTTACTAGGAAAAAATCATGTAATTCAGAATTTGAAAGATTGTGACTTTACTCCGATCTATGACTGGTACCAAAGTGAAAAGGAGAAGAAGAAACAAATGAGTTCAGAAGTAAGTTGCTATATGTAATTTCATTTGACAATAATAGAAAATGATATATCAAAGCATCATTTGCTATTTTAAGTGAATATCAGGTTTGCTTCCAGTATACACACATGCAGAGATTTGTTGACTTGAGATTTAATTTTGACTTTAGCTGGTATAGTTCGGTACTATCCAAATGATAGAGTACTGCATGCCATTGATCATACTACAGATTTTATTGGTCTTATGTTGCAAGATCATCTTACAAAATACATCTTATAAGTGTGTTGATTTGTTGACAATCTTTTGGAAGGAAGTAGAGAAGAAACTAGGTCAGTTTTATAAGGTTCCTCGTAAATCCTGCACTCCCTTGTGAGGCCTTTTGTTTTTTAGTTTTTGGGATTTGGTATAGATGATATATGTATATATAACTTTATGCATGCATATATATATATATATGTATGTGAATTGTGCCAAGTCTGTACTGAGTTGGCCCAAGAGGTTATAATTAATGTCTCCTATTATGTTAAGTGTTATCCCTTTTTGTTTTCTCTTGCAGGAGAAGAAGGCCCTGAAGGAGGAAAAAGTGCAACAAGAGGAGAAATACATGTGGGCTGTTGTTGATGGTGTTAAAGAGAAGGTTTAATCTTCTCTCTCTTTCTCAACTCCCGCCCCCCAAACAAAAAAAATTGACCTGGTTTCTGCCTTAGAATTTGTCCAGAGAGTTTATGGCCTTCTGTGATCAGGCCATTATATTTCGTGAATGGCGAATTATTGTGTTACCTTCTCTTGACGTCATTAGGAGTTAGTGTTATCAAAGTTGGATGTTCACTTACCCTTTATCCCTATCCTGAATTGATGCTGGCTGCTGTGTGAAGTGATTAACACAGACCAGAGGAGCACCAATCCTCATCCTGTCACCAATTTAACACAGACAAGTGGTTATTCTTCATTTAATTTTTCTTTTAAATATAATATTTGTAATTCAGTCGTATATTACACTTCAATTTGCTTAATTGCTGGCATTGTAATGATTGATAAGATCATTCTTTGGATCCTCCTTCCCTTTAATTGCTTGAATTTATCTATATAAATGAAATTGGGAGACTGATATACATCAAGGAAGATTAGATAATATCAAGTGTGTTCCTTATGGTAAATTACTTGTTTAATTGCAATATAATTCCTGATGTTGGGCTGTGGAAGGGGATTTTAATGAGGGGTCAAGCTGAGGGCTTTCAAGGGTGAACATAAGATAGCAACAGTGTAGTTAAAGGCACACCTAAGATGCTGAGGCAAGGTGCCAGAAGGGGTCAGTACCACTTGGTGTTCGAAGTGAGGCCCCTTCAGTCAAGTGTGCTCCTCTGGCGCCTTCTAGTGCCTTTCTGGTTCAGGTCCAGCGTTTGCCTTTAGCGTATTGCTGATTCATGGTAGTCAATTTTAAATGTCTGATAACTGTAAAAATCCCAAAAGCCCAGCCATCTAACTTTCTATATGTGATGCTGATTTGGATGAGACATAAAAAGATGTTAAAGAAGGATATAAATCTAATGAAGGAGATGAAAGTGATGACAGCTATGAAACTGAATCTGATGATGATTCCATGGATGCACTGTTGGCCTGATTTTTATTTCTCTTATGAACTTAGACTTGCCTAATCTAGGGCTGTTTATCTCTTTTTTGTTATGAATTTTAAATTTTAGGGCTGCCACATCTATTTTGAGTATGAACATCTTTAGAGCTTGTTATCAACTTATTATCATGCTTTATTACCTGAACATTTTACCGTTTTATTTTAGCATGGATGTTATGATGACAGCTATGAAACTGAATCTGATGATGATTCCATGGGTGCACTTTTGGACTGATTTTTATTTCTCTTATGAACTTAGACTTGCCTAATCTAGGGCTGTTTATCTCTTTTTTGTTATGAATTTTAATTTTTAGGGCTGCCACATCTATTTTGAGTATGAACATCGTTAGAGCTTGTTATCAACTTATTATCATGCTTTATTACCTGAACATTTTACCATTTTATTTTAGCATGGATGTTATGCTTGAGTTAACTTATATGGACAATTAATGTAAAATAGTTAAATATTTTACTATTTTCTTCTTTTTCTAATGTGATGTCTTTCTTCAGTCAGGTGTGCGCTTTTTGGCGCCTGTCCCCTCAAGGTATTAAAGTCTCATAGCGCCTTGAGGGGAACTTTCTGCCTTTGACTACCTTGGGTAGAAAACAGGTGGATTGAAGGGTTATCGGGTATAGTTGAACTTGAAGGTACAATTGATTTACAGGCAATGGGAGGGGGTTTGCAGCATCAGTTTTTGGGGTTTGATGGGTTTTTTTAATCAACTAGGGTTTTGATGGGGTGAATTTTTAATGATGTTTGTGAAGGAAATTTGGTTTGGATAGTGTTGAAAATTAAAGAAAACAGTGTGGAAGAGAAGAAAACCTAGTTATCACACCTAGGGTTTGTTTGCATCACCAAGAAGGAAGCATTATGCTTCCATAATTCATAAATCTGATCATGGATCCAATAGAAAGCACACTACAGCTGTTTAAATAGACCTATGATTTATTCCACAAGCATAAGGTAAAAAAGTCCTCGTAAAATAAGAATTTGGGCTTCCTAACTAATTAAGGAGCACTTAGACATCAAAGTAACAATCTAAAACATCTAAAGAAAATAAAATACTGCGAAAATTACTAAAATACCCCTAAACTGGTATCTAATTCAAACCATCCTAACAACTTCTAGTAAAGGTTAAGGAAGAGGAAGATTACAATTATCCCCAAAATCAGATCTAAACCAAAATACTAAGATGATTTGATCTTTAAGCTTATGCTGTCTTGATGCTACTGTGTCCTGCATCAATACCACATTTTGGTGGCGTAAACTTCTGTTTGTTCTTTTTTTTAAATAAATATTTTAATGTTTTCCCCATAGTTCAATGTCGGCTAATGAAATTTATCTCTTTGAGAATCATAACTAGGAAGACAGAAGCTATCAATATAATTGCCGACGGGGTGGGGGGTTTGAGAGGGAGATAAATATTCTGCACTCATACACACACTGAATTTATTTGAAACATGTGATTACAACAACAGCAACAAAAGCCTTTTCCCACTAGGAGGGATCAGCTACATGGCAACGACATTCTGCTGTGAAAAACCATATTTTCGGAAAGACCATTTAGGTCAAGGTCTTTTTTAATGGTTTCGCTTAGAGTTTTCCTTGGTCTTATACTTTGTGATTCTAATACCAAATTCTTGATTTTCCTTAGTTTTATTGGATCAATTTCTTGTTCATTATGGAGGTTTTGGTTGGATGAATGTTAGGAATCCCTTTGAAAGATTGGGAAAAAGAGAACTAGTTCTAAGAGAGAGAGAGAAAGAATGAAAAGAATCCGTATAGTATGCTGGAGTATTATTGACAGAATGCCAAAAACTGTACAAAGGAGCTTTCTCCTTTCACACTGGGTACTCCCAGTCACAACAATCTGAAATGTTCAGAAGATATCCTAAAGCAATAAGGAGAATCTATTTATAGGCTCTCTATAACAGAAAACCAACAAACTGTATCAGCCTAACCACCTAATACTAACCTCCCTCTACAACAGCAGCTTGACTAAGTCAAGTGTCTAACAATTTGCCACCCTATACAATAGAGATTTGTCTAACTCTTAGTTTTAAACTTCTTCCTATAATAGACACGCAAACCCCTTTCAGCTGCACCAGTGTCTTCCCTAACAATGAAGGAATAAGACTTTGTGGTGTTGTGCTGCCTTATTTGGTGTATTTTTTTACAGCACAATGCTATAAGTTGTCAATAGAGGTCTTGCAGAATTTTGCTACCATGGGCTAAAATTGTGTTTTTGTATTCGCTACTGTTTTCGGAAAATGGTTGCTTTAAAGGGGTTGTTATCCTATGATACGAACCTTGGGAGAACCACACCCCAAAAGCTAGCTATCAAGGTGGGAGAACCCAATACCATATAAACCCCACATCTGAATCTCATACTTCCGATGTGGGATTCAAGTCCATACCTTGCAATTGGATCCTAACATCCTATTTAATTGTGGCCTTTCTCTGTCCAAGTTTTTAATTTTGAAATGGCTTAATCCAAGCTGTTAATTTCTAATTTATTCATTGGAAAAATTTTTATGACTAATTTTCATTTAATCTTTGTTTTAGGTTGGAAATTTTAGAGTTGAACCACCAGGATTATTCCGAGGCCGTGGAGAGCATCCCAAGGTTGTTATGATACTTGTTACTGGAAATAGATACATGTAGACTGTTTTTAGATAAAATGGTTTCATAAATAGTGGCTGCATTTTAAGGATTGTGACAAGCTTCTACAGTTAATAGCTTCTACTTATTGACTGCAATTTGTGTTATTAGATGGGCAAATTGAAAAGACGCATCCGTCCAAATGATATCACAATTAATATTGGAAAGGATGCTCCAATTCCTGAATGTCCTATTCCTGGTGAAAGGTATGATTCTTCCAAATCTTCTTGGAGAAAAATTCTAAAAAGCAAAAGAATACTATCAAGTTGAAAGCTAATGTTATTTTTCTAAAACCATCGAGTTGTGTGACCTTGGCAGCTGGAAGGAGATAAGACATGACAATACAGTTACTTGGTTAGCCTTCTGGAATGACCCAATCAATCCAAAGCTATTCAAATATGTGTTTATGGCAGCTAGTAGTTCCTTGAAGGGACAAAGTGACAAGGAAAAGTATGAGAAAGCTAGGATGTTGAAGGTGCTTGCATGCTTTGTTTATCAGCTTTTATGAATTCCATGTTTTTTCACATGATATTTTGCATGACATTTAAAAGAACCTGTTTAATTACTGTAGATGTTGACATCTGGGTGCAGGGTTATATAGGGAACATTAGGGCTGCATACACGAAAGATTTTACAAGCAGAGATATTACAAAGCAGCAAATAGCCGTTGCTACTTATCTTATAGATAAACTAGCTCTGAGGGCTGGCAATGAGAAGGTATAATGTCTGCGATGTGCTTGCTTAATCTCATTTGTGCTCACTGCAAAATCATCCCCTTCACCAAATAACATATAGATATACATAAAAGGGATCCAGATACATACACACAAAGGCATATTTTGTTATGAAAGCTTATTAAATTTGTATGTCAATTTGACTGTTAAACACTTGCTAGTTTCAGACTTTCAGTCAAATTGCCTTAAGATTTAAAGAGGAAATGAAAATCATTTACTGCTTCCCCATTAATATTTTATTCCATGAATGTGTTTTTTGTAAAATTTATATATAAGATGTTACCAAGACAAAGGAAAGCAGTCTAAGCTAGGTTGTCACAATTAAGAAATGACAATTATTTGTGCAGCTGCATCTGGTATATGCCAAAAGAATGTGATACGTGAGGTGGCTAGTCCAATAAAAATATACCTGTCATTATTAAGTTCAATTATAATCTTTCTAAGTTCAAGTTCACCCTTTCATGTTCATTTTATAGAAAGTAGACATGTCAACAATCGTAATTACAGGTGATGCTTCAAATATGTGAGATAGTCAGGAGTAATTTAAACTCTCATATGAAAATATCTCATGACTGGATAGAATTTGCTTGTAGCTTATTCACACAAGCAACTATTTTTTGTATCTAGAAATTATTATAATCTATTTGAGTTCTTATAAAATTCATCCTGTAGACTCTAATATTTTTTATTATACTATTTAATTATTGCTTTTCTAATTGTCAATTCTAATGTTCAGATGTTTTCTCTTTCTGCTTTTCATAGTGAGTTAATATGTAAAGTACTCCATGAACCATGGATCTTAACATAAATGCTATTTGATGTTGTAATGCAAAGCATCCAAATGCCAGTTGTCGACAACTCTTTTATATACAATGGAATCTCATGTCTGTTAAGTAGATTTCCCCCTTCTTGGACATCCAATAAGTGGTTGTATGATTTCCTAGATGTAAGGAATTTGAAACACAAATGGGGAAAATAATACATAAGGCAGTGGTTAATATCTATTACAGAGTCTTGTAGTGTCTCAAAGGTGTTCAAAAGTTGATTGGTTGTGCTGTTGTGGATGAAATTTATTTTCCTCTGAATCTCAAGGTTTGTCAGTCTAATCAATTATGTTAGGTAGTTTTGCAGTTTGGCCAAGTTACTTTTTTGCAGTTTCCTCAACCAGTTATAGTAGCTAGTATGTTTTTCCATGTTGGTTTTTCTTTTTGGTAAGACCATGAGGTGTTCCCACACCTTTTGGGTGTGGGACTAATCCCAGCTCAGGCGTCGACTTTGTGCTGGCCACAAGGTGCTTCCAGTGGGATTCGAATCCCTGCATTGCAGGTAAAGTCCACCCACATGGAGCCCAGTGCTAACTGAGCCACACGTCGTGGTTTTCATGTTGATTCTTATTTGTAGTAATTTGGTTAAAATTTTCTTCAGTTTTTTTTAGTCAATTCCAAGGATTTAATGTTTCACTTAATTTTTGGCTACAAATTTAAAGTAGGTTTGGACAATTGAACTGAGTTAATATGGAATATTTTAGATGGTGTAATTCCTTCAGTCAATAAAAGTATATTATTCTTTGAATTTGCTGAAAGGACGGGGTCCAGGCATGCAGCTTTCCTATTGTTTTTTATTGCTTTTGTTGTCAGACATTGCTGTGGTTTTTACTAATCAAATTTAGTTATTTCTCAATTACATTTCCTCAGGATGACGATGAAGCTGATACGGTTGGTTGTTGCACATTAAAAGTAGAGAATGTGACAGCTGAAGCCCCCAACAAGTTGAAGGTATTAGGGCTTCTAATTATCTCTTTTTTTTTTGGGGGGGGGGGGTTTGATGAATTGCAGGTCCTTAGGTACGGGGTTTTCTAAGTTCAGTTATCCCCCTCTCTCTTAAATTGTTTTAGTGATAGCTCTGCTACCACACTAGTTACTACTTATACTAAGGGTAATGATGATCATGTTTATTTAATCAAAAAATAATAATGATCGATGATCGTGTTTCCTTTCTGGTTTAATGCAGTTTAACTTCCTTGGTAAAGATTCAATCAAGTATGAAAATACAGTTGAGGTGGAGCTTCCTGTTTATAATGCAATTTTAAAGTTCCAAAAAGGTGGGAAAGTGGTTCTTATTTTTTATATATATTTTGCTTTGAGACTGAGGCCTTTAAGTATCTGTTTTGCTTATCAGATAAACGCTCGGGTGATGATCTTTTCGACAGGCTGGATACAAGTAAATTAAATGCTCATCTGAAGGAACTCATGCCTGGCCTGACAGCAAAGGTCTTCCGTACATTCAATGCATCTATCACATTAGATGATATGGTAAATAGTTCTTTGACATGGAAGTCCTGAAATTCACATTTCTTGAAAAAAAATATATTATTCTTTTGTTCTATTCTCTGCTTTTATCTGCGTTCAGTTTATTCTTCTGTTATTGTATGGTTGACATTGAAATTGGATATCCCCCCGCCCTTCCCCTTCATCAGGTTAGGAAAGTACCTCCTTAGAGAGCAATATCATCTTTCATTGGAGTTGAAAATTTCAATCACATTAATTTTAAAAGTGGAGTTCTTTTTTTCTTACAAAAATCTGCACCAAGATTTACCTTTGGATCTGTGCAGTTTCATATTAAAACTTTTCTACACAAATTGATATACAATTTAATTGCCCTGCACAAATACAAAAACACACTTTTGTTAGACGCACTTCTCTCAAAATTGTTATGCACTCCTAAAATGATTTAATAAATCCCTTGTGATATAGATATACCTCATGCCAAACATATATTGTTTTAAAATTGAGATAAATATTTGAATGATTTGTTTTATAAAAAATATTATGATAATGGTTGACCTTTATTGCTTTTATTCTGCCATGTGATTATTGACTTGTATATTTAATTTTCCTGGAAACAGTTGAATAAGGAAACTAAAGATGGAGATGTTGCAGAAAAGATTGTTGTTTATCAGCATGCAAATAAACAGGTAAATTGTCTCAAAAATTGCTATATAATACCAATGACATTGCATCTATGTATTTTAATTGTTCACATTGAAGTTGCATTGATGTGTCTTTTCCATAACAGGTTGCAATCATTTGTAATCATCAGCGTAGTGTTTCAAAATCTCATAGTGCACAAATGTCAAAGTTAAATGAAAAGATTGATGAACTTCAGGTAATGCGAATATTTGAAATTAGGGAACCTGGGTTTGGATGAATTTCTTGGTCATTGTGCATTTGTGCTTGAATGTAGAGCAGGGTTGCCTTGTGGCCTGTAAACATATAATGGGAGCTGACTTTCTCTTTACCTGTAGGCTGTTCTGAAGGAGCTGAAAACAGATTTGGACAGGGCAAGGAAAGGAAAGCCCCCTCTAAAGAGTTCGAATGGAAAGATAAAAAGGAACTTAAGTCCTGAAGCGTAATACAGCTTTCTTAACATCTTTACACATTATATTATTAAATCTGGTGTATGATAGTGGTTTATGTAATCTACAGGCTAGAGAAAAAGATTTCTCAAACCAACGCAAAAATTGAGAAAATGAAACGTGATATGAAGACAAAAGAAGATCTAAAAACTGTGGCATTAGGTACATCCAAGATAAACTACCTCGACCCCAGGATAACAGTTGCCTGGTGCAAGCGGCATGAGGTTCCTATTGAAAAGGTGCTGACTTCTGCCCTTGTTTAGATTAAGTTATTATAATATTATGTTGTGTTTTCAATTTTGGAAAAGAAGTTAATGGGCTTGAAGTATATATATACAGTCAAGCTTCTCTTGGAGGGCAGGAGGTCCAAGAGGCCCTTTGTTTCTGTGCTTGCTTATTGGCTGTATGCAATGTTACTTCCCACCAGAATCGGACTAGTATAAATATATCTGCCCAATGATGAATTGTAGCACCATGGGCTGGATACTGCATTTTCATTCTTTCCTTTGCATAGTCAAACTGACATAGCTCTGATGTTTGATTGGCTTATATCTTCTGTACTCTTATTTTGTCACTTACCTATACCACTTGTTGCCTGAAATGCTCAGATTTTCAACAAATCTCTGCTGGCAAAATTTGCTTGGGCAATGGATGTAGATCCTGACTTCAGATTCTGAGATCTATAGGATGGAGGCCTGCTGCTATGTGGGGAAAAACATTTCTTTTTCACTCATTTCTTCGCCATAAAATATTTTTTTTCCTGTTTTGTCAAGTCCAGCGGAAATTTGTTGTAATTTCATCTAATCTAATTATGGGGTGAGTTGTCCCCTTTCTCAATTGACTGCTTAAACTGTAAACCATTCATAGTTATGATTTAATGTGATACCCATTGGCAAATGTGGAAAATGAGTTAAAGTTTTGTAGTTTCATTTTTTTTATATTTTTGTGATTGCTATTTTTATTTTTATTTTATTTTTTATTTTTGTCTCTAGGGAGGCTTGGATCTCCCATTTTGATTTTGTCATTTTGCGTACATCCGACCCTCCCAGACCCTATAATAGTGTCTAAAAGTTTATTTCTCCTAAAATAACAAGGTTAGTGTATGTTTGTTTTAGACTTATCAAACGCGCGTTTGTGGGGCTTTCTAGCCTTAAAAAAAATTGCAAGGTGTTTTGGCTTGTTTTTCAATGAGAAAATGATTCAAATGGTTAGTTAGATGGAAGTAATGATTATTTAGTTTATTTTAAAAATTAATTAAGTATTTAATTATATTAATTAATAATTTATATATAATTAATGACGTCAAGTATTAAAATAAAAATAAATTATTAATTAATTATATAAAAATTATTAGTTAATGTAATTAAATACTTGATTAATTTTTAAAACGAACTAAATGGTTATTATTATTCAAAATATTTGAATCATTTTTCTTTTTTCAACAGTTATAAGCCTATCTAACTCTAAGAAGAAATGATTATTTTGGAAGGTGCATGAGTTAGCTTTTACTAAAATCAATTCTAAAAGAAGACGAAATGGGTATAATTACTTAAATAACTTTATATCTATGTGTCTTTCAAAATTAAAATAAATAAAATAGTGTTTTTTTAGTAATTTGATTTTTCTACCATTTAAACAAAATCAATTCTTCTAAATTAATTTTTCCAAATATCATTCTTAAACATAAATAAGTTCTTTTAACATCAATTCTTTAAAAATTAAGTGTTTTAACATCAATTTGTTTAAAATTAATTACACTAAAATCTAATTAAATCATACCCTTACATGAATGGATGATCGAAATTGTATGGCGTTTTATGTTAGGTCCATGTATGTTTAAACTTCGGTCCAGTTATTAATCACTTCCATCTAATTAAATAATAATTCTATTTTTTATGTGTGGACCAATACACAATTTTGAGTGGTGCACAATAAACTTAGCGTTATTAAAAATTTATAGCATTAACTCAATGGAGTTTAATTAGCCCAACACAAGACATTATTTAAAAAATATTAATTATACATCTATAACCTAAGATTGTAAGCACACTAGAAAGTTACATTTAATTTCTAGTAACCCACAGTTCAAGTTTCAACTATAATCCCACACAAAACTCTGTCTATAAGTCTATCTTTTCAATCACGAGAGAGTATTTACTCTCATAAAAGAGTTACGTACAAGCTTGCTTTTCATTCTTTCCCTTTAATAATCTCTCATTTATTTTCAAATTCATATGCAACTTTCTCTTTCCTCTTTCTCTTAAGGCCCTTTAATCTTTCTCTCTAATTTAGTTCTTTCATTTTCTAACTTCTTTAATTTTTTAAAAGATTTTCTTTAAGACTATGCCCTAAGTTTTCTTATTATTTGATATGTTATGTGAAAAGTGGGTGTACACACAGCAAAAGCAATATTATAATAACAATGGACAAACTAAACTTTTCCTACTTGAAAGAACATGTGAGGAGCAAATATACAACAAGCAAAAATATCTAGATAATAGATATGCCTAAGAAGGCAGAAAAAAACAAACAATCACAAGAGAACACATAATTTTAACGTGGAAAACTCCCTCAATATAAGGTAAAAACCGCAAGACCTAGTCTAGCAAAAAAATTCACTACAAAATATCAATGAATACAAAAAAATGTTTTTCAACAAATATGGATATCATAACAATCCTACACATGATCAACAAAGTGAAAATCATCAAAACAACAGTACACAATAATCCAATAAGAGTACAATAGCCCAACAAATAAAGATGAAGAAATAACAATCTAACCATACAAATAAAGGCTCACAACATCAAGAACAACATCCTAAAAAATTACCAAAATCCAAACACAAATGATCACCTGATCGATGCCACAAAGTGAGTAAAATTCCCCCCTCATGTTGGCGCTATACCACTCCAAAGAAGGAGTTGTGAGATTTTTAAAGAATACATTTTCTCCAATCAATGTCAAGTGTGCACCCACACACACACACACAAAATAATAAAAATGCACATCCACTTTTTTATGTTACTTTAAGTTGTGGACTCCACTTGAAGAGGACCCACAACAAACTCCCCCTCTGGCTCAAGTGGAGGTAACTGTGAAACCAGCAATCAAACGACAAGTTTCAAACCTTCCTATCAGTAGAGTGTTCATCAACGTATATGAACAATTGTCATTTGTGTGAATCTTTTCAAACTCCAATATCTTGGATTTTAGAACATCATGTATTCAGTGATATCGCACATCAATGTGTTTAGATCTACTATGGAAAGTAAGATCCTTGCCAAGATGGATTGCACTTTGACTATCACAAAAATAAACATACCTTTGTTGAGTATAGCCAAGTTCATGCTCAAAATTCTTCATACAAAGCAATTCTTTACAAGTCTGTGTAGCATCAATGAACTCAGCCTCAGTAGTAGACAATGGGAAACATTTTTGCAACCTGGATTGCCAAGCTACAACTATCCTACCAAGGTAATCAAATAGCCAAAAGTAGAGCTTTTAGAGTCAACATTTACAGCTATGTCTGAATATGTGTAACTACAAAGGATATACTTCCCACTTCCAAAATAGTTTCAAACTAGAAGTGCCCCGAAGATATATCAAAATTCACTTAATAGCTTTCCAATGCTCTCTACTAGGATTGGAGAGAAAACAACAAACCATACTAACTACATGAGCAATATCAGGCCTCATATAAACATTGCATACATCAAACTTTGCTACTGCAGATGCATAATGAACATGATGCATGTCTTTTTTCTCTTTATCACTAGAAGGGGTCTGTCTAGTGCTTAGCCTAAAGTGCAAAGTAAGATGTGTGCTTACCACTTTAGCTTTATTTATGTGAAATCATTGAAGTACTTTCTCAATGTACTTTTCCTGAGATAACCACAACTTCTTGATCTCTTTGTCACGAGTAATCTGCATGTTAAGAATTTGTCTTGCTAGTTTTAAGTCTTTAATTGCAGAAGACTTACTAGGCTCCTTTTTTAACCTGTCAATTGTAGAAGAATTATAATCAACAATCAATAAGTCATCAACATAGAGCAATAAAATGATGAAATCATTGTTAGAAAATTTCTGCATAAACACACAATGATCAGAAATAGTCTTCTTGAACCCTTGCTAGATCATAATAGACTCAAACTTCTTGTACCATGGCCTCGAGGCTTGTTTCAAGCCATACAAACTTAATTATCTTCAACCTGTAGACATAGTTTTCCTTCCTATTCACCACAAAAACTCTCTAGTTGCTCCATGTAAGTCTTCTCCTCCAAATCACCATGAAGGAAAACAGTTTTCACATCTATTTGCTAAATTTCCAAATCAAGACTAGTAGCCAAACCAAGAACAACTTGGATGGTAGACATTTTAACAACAGGCGAGAAGATCTCCTCAAAGTCAATCCCCTTTTTTTGATAATAGCTTTTGACAACTAATCTAGCTTTGTATTATGGAGTGGAATAATTCTCTTTAGTCTTTGTCTTGTAAACTCACTAATTTTTCAAAGATTTCTTGTCGTTTGGTAACTTGACAAGCTCAAAAGTATAGTTGTCAAAGCAAAGATTTCATCTCATTATTCATAGCTGCCAACCCAATATGCTTTCTACTCATTGTCGATAGCCTCTTTGTAGGATTTGTGTGTTTGATAATTATTTTTGTGACATAAATATTTTGCATCATAGAATAGGATTAGGTAGAAATTTTATATATTAACTAATAAAGTAGTACAAAATCAACAATTGACTTGAATTAACTCGTTTGTTTGAACACTTAGCCAGGTTTGGAGTTTTGTTAAAAAAATCTATTCTTCTATGTTTTGTATCCATCAAATGGTTGGAATGGAAAGAAAAGGATATCTCTTTCCTTATTTGGTATCAACTTAAGGGTGAAAAGAAAGATTTATCTTTGCTTCCTTTCCATAGGTCCCACATTGTTCTTTCCCTCCATTTTTGGAGGGATTGAAAGGGAAATGTAACGTTGTAGGAAAAAAAACAGAGAGAAGATTTTAGGGGCAAATTGGATATTTTACTTAAAAAAAGAAGGATTTTTTTTACGGGCAAAATGCCTTTTTCCTTTAATTTTCCCCTTGTTTCCTTTGTCTCTCTCTTCTCCTTCTTCTTCATCCATCATTCCTCCACCTATTTCCCAAAAGTTTCACTTATATGATACATGTTTCTTGGGAAGGAATTTCCCGTACACCATCACCAATCTCCCCAATTAGCCGTTCTTGATGAGAAATACAGGGGTTTGGGCGGTATGTTGCGAGGGGTTTCTGATACTTACGCCTCAAACCTTCCTACTTTGACTTTTAAGGTAATTTGTTTGTTTGAAATCATAAATTATTGAGTGATTAGGAATGAATTTCGAATATGTTTACTAGCTAGAGAAATCAAATGTTGAAATTTAGGAATTTTAGCTAGGAATTTTGATGGAAGATGGATAGTATGATGTACCCACAACTAATTTTGAAATTTTATGGTGTTGTTGGCTCTAGAAAAATTAGTTGAACAATCGAACTGACCGTGCGAGTTGAAGGATATGGATTTATTGAGAATTTATACTAGCTGAGTGGATAATTTATTTAGTGGTATCTTACTATTTTATTTGGGGAGAATATTTGAGTTTTTATTCAAATGAATTTTTATTATAAAAAGACGATTACATTATATTTATTTCCACTTTATGTTTGGAAATATTAAATGTTATGAAAGTTATATTTTTAGCTATAGTTTTATTATTGAGAATTATTAGTTTTGTTGGATAATATTAGTATATTACATTTTCAACATCCATTATGGGTTACGTGTTAGAATACTGCTTGTCGTTAGCGAAGAGATATAACGGCCTATGTGCATATAGTAGATACAGAGATATAGATAGATTTGGCGATGCCAGTTGTTTCAAATAGCTATTGGGTGAGTGGACTCATAGCCCTTTACGTGGTTATAGGGTGAGCGGACCTTAGCCACGAGATTTATGCCGGGTGAGGCAAAGCCCCTGGCTTGAGATGAGCATGAGAATTGGTATGTTAGGTAAAGTTAACTCCCCAACTTGTATTATAGTTCTTTCAGTGTTACCTATATGGACTATATTATTGGTGATTAGAATTTTAAAGAACTTTATGTTTAAATACAATTTGGAGAAAAGAAAGTATTTGATAATATAGTTTCATTTATAAATTTTATTTCTAGTAGTCAGTATATTCAAAGATTATTTTAAAGATAAATAGTCATGCTATGATTTGTTTCCTTTTCCAGTTTAGTTTGTGTATTATACCCTCACTAAGTTTGTATGACTCATTCCATTATGTATATTTTAACATATTTGCAGGTTTTTGATTGAGTTGGCTGAGATTTGTTCATCATAGGCCCAATTAATATTTTTAGTATGCCTCCAACTTGTTTTGGTGGATACTTATTCATTTTGATTCCAGAGTCTGCAACTATATGGTTGTTAATTTGTATTATCTTTTGTTTTTTTTAAAGTACTTGATATATCTATTGTTAGCCAATAATGACGTTTGAATATGAAATGAATATTTGGTTATATTTTAGATATATGACAGGTGTTGCATTTGAGAAGTTGTTATATTTACAAAAGAAACTCTGTCGAATTTTTGGTAGAAAATTTATATGTATAATAACACTGTTTTAGTGAAAATTTTGGTATTTGGAAATTCTTCATTGTTGTCAGGTTGAATTGGATTTGGTAATTAGCCTGTGCGTCGATCATGGCTCATAAAGTGGGTGATGATAGGAAAAGAAACTAAAGTCTCACTCTATTCACTTTACCCACTTTATTAGATGAAGTAGAATAAAATAATTTGACATTTCTTTTTTTTTTTTTAATGAAACCAAATAAAGGAAGAGAAACATCTATTTCTCTATTCCTTTCTTTTTTCTTTTTTCTTCTTCTTTTGTATTGTATTCTTTTCTATTCTTTTCCCTCCGTTGTAGCAAACAAAGCCTTATATAAAGCACATGTTGCATAACATTCATATTCTCCACTTGGTGGAACCGTGTTGTGGTGTGTTTTCTCCAGAAAGAAGCAATATACAATAATCTTTGGAGAGACAAAAAGTTTAGAGTTTAGAATTTAAAGGGGGTGAGATTAATAGGAAAAGATGGAGGAAGCAAAGACAAAGGCATAGGCCTTGCAACAACAACTATTACAATAGCAACAATTGATGCTTTTGTAGCAGTTGCAAAAGCAGCATAAGTTGCAACAATCAGATGCCTTTTCGCGCTTTCATTCCAACATTGATGCTCATTTGCGTCCTATAAGACCCATCTATCTTCAACAAAACCCTAACCCTCCCTCTAATAATGTCACCAATTTGCACCAGAACCCTAATTCAAACCTGCCCCAACAGCAGGTTATTCGCCCTGGTAACCAGATTGAGCTCTAGATGGCGTACCAAGACGCTTGGCGGGTCTGCCATCCAGACTTCAGGCATCCCTTCTCTTCCCTTGAAGATGCCAGCGAGAAGTTTATTATTATTTTTCTTTCTTTTTTACCTGCTTGAGGCTTCTGCGTAATTGTCATTTGTATGTTTCTATTTTTGTCATTGGGTAAATAATGAAGGAATTTTCCATGATTGAATTTCGGTTTCTATTCCTTTTGTTTTGTTTTTTCCATTATGTTGTTTTATTTTTTTCATTTTAGGATTCTTTAATTTTGCATCTAGTTTGCTTATATTTTATTTATACACTGTTAAGGGTGAAAGGTGATTAGTGAGAGATGCTTATTAAAGGATTGGCCTATATTACATAGAAAAGGCTTCACATCATGTTAATTTGTTATTTAGCAGATGTTTAGTTATGCAAAGTCTTCATTACAAACAGAAATAGCATTTTTTTTTAATGTTGTATACTAATCATGGTTACTATGTGCTTTCGAAGTCAATGATTTTAATTTGGGTAAGGACAAGAGAAGTGTTATCTTGCATCACTTGGCCTCTTGGTAATCTTTTTAATTGTACTAATGCATAGTAGTCAATCCTGGATAACGGCGCATAGCAGCCGACCCCAAAAATGCTATAGCGGGATAGCGGATAAGGGGATGACCGCTACACCGAGAAAAAGGAAAAAACATAGGCAATTATACTATACATGTATAAATGCTTCAAAATATAAAATTAGTCAAAATTAAACACATATTCTTCATTAATAATCAAAAGTCATAATTCTAGACTCTAGACACACAATCACCATGAACATAAGGCATAATTAACATATCAATAACCACAAAAGTCATCAAGGTGCATAAATTTAAAAAAAGAAAAAAGAAAACACAGCTCCAAATACTAATTAAGTTATGCATCTAAGGCTTACAGTAACTAAACATTCAAATTGAAAGCATGTACAAGTTTTTCTTCAATCAGAATCATCATATTCAAGATCTTCTAAGTTCTCTTCCTCCTCATTGTTACTTTCACCACTACTAGATTTGTAAATCTCTTCCTCCTCTTCTATTTCCACATCATTAGCTTCATCTTCCTCTTCATCATGTATAGGCACCTTTCCCCTAGAGTCAGAAGGCCTTGAAGTAACTTTCTTCTTCAATATTGCTTGTTGCCTAGTATGTTTTGTAGGCTCACCAGCCCCAATTATATCAGCAACAACCCCCAAGTTAAAGTATCATTATAAAAAACCAACTCATCTTCAGCACCTTCTCCATCTCCACCCATTTCTCCTACTAACCATTCATTACTATCGTCAATGTTATTTAGGAGAATGGGATCAATCACATCTCGGGTATCAAAACATTCTTTAAGAGCTTGGTTATATTTAATAAAAACCAAGTCTTGCAACTTTTGATGCTCAAGCTTGCTTCTCTTCTTAGAATGAATCTATTACATATTGATAAACAAAATGTTAATTTCACAATCACTAAATGAAACTATGTAAAGAAAAATCATTAGACGTCTACTTACATGTTAAAAAATACTCCAATTATGCTCGCATCCCGATGTACTACAAGCATTGTTTTAAAAACCGGTCCAACCGGACCGGTTCAACCGGTTGGACCGTGGACCGGAAGCTCCACCGGTTCTGGTTCAACCAAAGAACCGCCCGAGCGGTTAAACCGCAAAAATCATAAAAAAAAACCGGTTGAACCGGTTAAACCAGTAAAAAATCGGAAATAAAAAACTGGTTGAACCGGTTATCAACTTTTAAATTGAATTTTTATTAAAAAAGAAAGAAAAAAATGGTTCTTTTTTTTAAAAAAATCTTAGGATTTAGCTCTTTTAGGAGTTGAGTTGGGGGTTTCCACAATTCTAGTCCTTCTTTTACACTACAAAGTGGTTTATGATTTTTGTGATTAGTTATATATATATAGTATATAGTATACCGGTTCAACTACCGGTTCAACCGATCAAACCTTGAACCGCTCTCCTCTCCGGTTATTCGGTTCAACCGATTTTTAAAACATTGACTACAAGTCAAGCTCAACACTTTAATGGCCAATGTTTGCAAACTTGGAGAGGATGACCCATACATCCTCCACCACTCAGCTATAATATAATTATAAATTATTTAATTAGCATTAAGTGTCATTGTGGTCTTATTGTTGCCTTCATTCCAAATATGCCTCCAGCTCTCTTATATAGTGCTAACTCAGTTGAAATATTATCTACCTCTTCTTCAATTGTACTTAGTATCTCAATGGCCTTATAAAGTCCAACTATCACTTTTCCATCAAATTCAATTCTTGGATTGCTATAGAAGAACTCAGGGTTCAGAAAGTGGTCAACTGCATGCAATGGATGATGAAGTTGTGATTCCTACCTTCTATCAATGATATAAAAAATATCCTTATACTTATCAACATTTTCATTGAAGGGTATTTGAATAGCTTCCTTAGCTCTATCCATTGTTTCATATATGTAACCCATTGCAAGCTTTTTTTCATTGTTAACAAGCCTAAGAATGTGCACAAGAGCCCCATAGCTTTAAGAGAATAAACAACTTCATTCCAAAAAGTAGGCATTAATACAATATCGGTTGCCCTTTTCGCCTTAGCTTCTTTTGCTACCTTAGAGGTCAACCACTCATCTGAAGTGAACATCTTTCTAAAGTTGTTTTTTTGTTTGTGCAACCTTTGCAATGTAAGGAATGCGGTTGCAAACCTTATAACTCCATGCCTAACCAATTCCATCTTGTTTGTGTACTTCCTCATTGTATTTAAGGCCAATGATTGGTTGTAGATGAAGCCTACAAGAGCAATGCCTCTTTGTATTGTCCTTTTAACCCGAGATAGCTTTCCAATGTCTTCCAACATCAAGTCCACACAATGTGCAGCACATGGAGTCCAAAAAAAATTATTCCTCTTCACTTGTAGTAATTTACCTAAGACCAAAATACCAAAATCAAATGAAATTAGATGAGTGGTCAATTATCAAAGGGGAGATTGTGAAAATACATTAATTTTAATTCTTATCGGTCAAGACATAATTGCTTCCATTATCGGACACCACTTGAACAACATTCTTTTCTCCAATCTCCTCAACAAATGCATCTAATAACTCAAATATCTTCTCCCTAGTATTCATGTATGCAGAGGCATCAACACTCTTCACAAACATACTCTCAGATGGACAATTCACCATGAAATTGATCAAGGTCCTATTCTTGTTATCCATCCATGCGTCTGACATAATCTAACATCCAAAATTCACCCATTCTTCCTTTTGACCCTTCAACATTTCTTTTGTTAGCTCCAATTCCTTTTTAAGAAGTGGAACTCTCATTTTATGATAGCTTGGAACCTTTAGGTATGGACCATAGTTTCCAATAGCTTCAATCATCAACTTGAAGCTTTTAGTACGCACAACATTAAAAGGAATTCCATTCTTATAAAAACAACGAGCTATGTACTAAACGGTTCTAGCTCTTGCCTCTTTATCACAAACATCATTTATGCTTGTTTGCCTCTTCTCCTTTCCTAATTTAATAGTTGCTTTTGGATTTCTAAGAAGAAGCAAATCCATGGGGCTTTTAACATTTTTAGTTCTCTTGGCAGTAGCTGAAGTCTCACTTGATGATGTTGCTAATTTTTTTCTACTTTCAATATTTAGAATTTCTTGCACCTCTTCTTCCTCATCGTCATTTTCATTCAACTCAGTCATGCATGAATCTTTTTTAGCCTTTTTCTTCTCAAAAGCTTCCTTGATCAACTTCTTAATTTCAAGTGGAATTCTTTTACAAGAATTTACATCTCCTCTCACTATCATTTGGTGTCTTTTAGCTTTAATAATCCCACCGGTAGTAACTTTGCCACAAAAATCACAGGTCACACTCTTCCTATTATTGATATCTCTCAAGCTATTCCACTGTCAAGCCATATCAATATTTTCTCCGGTTGGTTTTACCAATCCACAAGAAGAAGGTGATGCAGAGACACTTTGACTAGTTGGTTGAGGATGAGAAGATGATGCTATGGTTGTGAAGAGTAATCAAAGTCCAAAGATTCAAAATAGAGGACTGAAAGAAAAGGAACAAAGAGTTGTGAAGGGGGGAAAAAGAAGCACTCAGCACCTGTGTTAAAACAGAGAAGAGGTGCAAAGCAAAACTGCCAAAGCAGAAGAGGTTGTTGGAAAGGGTGGGCCTCACCGGAACTGATGGGTCTCGCTGGAAATGGTGGAGGAAAAGATTGAGGAAGGGTTTTCACACTCAAAATAAAGGTTACTCTCTAAACCTCTTCGTGTGACAAGACTCTACCTAAATATCTCTACACATGAAACAACAGGGGAGGGCTTGGGTTTTGCAGTAGCCACTACAACAGAAATGACTTTTAAATTCGGCTATCAAAACACTTTCAATTCGGTTTCCACAACAAATTATGTCCGGGGGTAGTCTTTTGTGCTAACTTTTAAATTCGCATAAAGAAACCGAATTGAAAAATAATTTTCCAATTTGGTTGTTACAGTACCGAATCAAGAAGCACGTGATTTTAAATCCGATTAAAAATCGAATTGAAAACTTGACATTAAATTCGGTTGTACGCAACCAAATTGGAAAACTACAAAAGTCTATAAATCCGATTAAACATCGGATTGATAACTTGACATTCAATTTGGTTATTCACAACCCAATTGGTAAACTATGTATTTATTTAATTTAAATTCGGGTAACAACCGAATTGCAAAGTGTATATATATCCTTTTGACAGGGAAGGTTTGGAAACCATTACATAATTTCAAATTTGCAATTTCCATAACTAAAAACTGTACAACATTTTATTTAAAGATAAATTTGTCTTGTGATAGTTGTTTTGCCTTTTTGCAACTAATCAAAACTCTTTTAAAAAACCAAATGAAACATCAAAGTTCTATTTAACATTAAAAACAAGTTACACATGATGGAGGTTATAATAACTTACATTCCAACTATCATCTTTATGTCTTCGTGAATAGATTTTCTTACAGGGTCCATCCAAAACATACTGGTTTTGGACATCTTAATTACAACCAACATTCATTGTCAATGTTTAATGATAGTCTAATGGGAATGTCCAAACTAAGCATTGCCCATGATAACCATGGAAGTGAAAGTCAACAGTGATGATATCTATTGCAAATCTTATATAACAAGCATGCAAGGTCTTCATTTTATCCACACTGAGTCATTACATGTTATTAACATTTAGATTCTTATCCCACTGAAGTTAACATGGCAACACAAAAGATAACATCAATCAAATTCAAGCCTACATGAAGTTAGAATTTTGCAAGATGTGTGTAAAGTAGTTGACAAACAAAATATGAAGTTAGAATAAGATGCACTCAAAGCACAACAAGACATTAACAAGAGTTATATCTTAAGTGGTACCAAGTCCCTTAGGAAATTAAATCATAGCAAGGTCATTTTGCATGTATTCTAGCCTATTGTCCCCTTCCGCATAACACGTCTTAAATCCCCCTTTAAACCAAATAAAGCTAAAGTAACAAAGATACACAGAAACACTAGTTGAAGACCCTAATCAGAACAATGGACTGAAATCACATAAATATTCAAAGTTGTTACCGTTTGATGAACGTTTGGTTTCCTATACAGTATTTGAGATAAACGTTGGTTCAGAAACAGCCGTATAACCTGTTAGAAGACACTGCAGGTTAGTAAACCCTTGTTTCCGTGGATGTTGAGGCAAAAACCTTATCAGAACTATAAAATGGAGTAAAAATTGTTACCTATGTTTAGTGTTCGACAATGATGAAGATGGAGTAACTTCTTACTTATAGAAACGTCAATGGTTGCATTTTTTGTGTAGGATCAGAAAGTCTTCTTTGATACGCAAAGACCAAAGAGAAAGCGAGGGAAAGAAGTGTAAAGGTTTTCAAACTTTGTTATTTTTTTAAAAATATTCCAGACTACCTTATCAATTTGATAAACATATAACCGCATTAGAAATGACTTTCTAATCCAGTTGATATGTTAGCAGATTTGAATATATGCACTTTTCAATTTGGTACCTCATCAACCGGATTAGAAAGTCATTTTTTTTAAAAAAAATTATGACTCACACTGGAATGACTTTCTAATCCGGTTGATGTGTTAGCAGATTTGAATATATGCACTTCTCAATCCGGTACCTCATTAACAGGATTAGAAAGTCTTTTTTTTTTAAAAAAAATTATGACTCACACTGGAATGACTTTCTAATCTAGTTGATGTGTTAGCGGATTTGAATATATCCATTTCTCAATCCGGTACCTCATCAACCGGATTAGAAAGTCCTTTTTTAAAAATTTTTTATGCCTCATAATACTTTCTTTTCTGAATAATATGTATTGGTGTACCTTATATATACTTGACCAAGAGAATATGGAACTGGGTTAATAATTGTTTACTAATTAAAAACTCATTGTTACAGCTTTACTGTAAGTAACTTATTAATTAATGTAGATGCTAGTTTCCCTCTATAAAAACTTTTGATTGAAACTTGGAAGCAAGAATTATCCCCTTATTGATGTGGAATTTCAGAACGCAAGTATACGTTATCGAAAATCAAGTAATATAATAGTAAGAAAGTGTCGAACCCACAGAGATTAATTCTAAATTTGACTATCTATTAAAAGTTTGCAAAACTCAATCTTATTTAAACAACTTAATAAGAGATGATTTATGAAAGACTAAAAATTAAAGTAAACAAGAAGATAAATTTAATGATCAAATTAACCAAGCCTAGGATTGCAATTATCTCTCACACTTTACTTGATTCTCTTACTTCTATTTAAGATCAATTAATTATTTGAATTGTTAACTAGAAATTCTAACTTATCTATAAGCCTCTTTCGATGGTCAAATAGAAATATCCTTAATTAATGATAAATTATATGTCTATGTCTATCAAGTAATCAAGAATTCATTAAGTTCTGATTTCATTAATGGTTACATATGTCATATAGGTATATGTCTATCCCATACAAACTCAAGGCTTTCGCACAAAGATCATATGTTATCTTACCTAGATCTAAAACCAAAATTTCTTTGTCAAGTTGCTTAAGGTTTATCAATTTAATTTAATTAATGACCAATTAATTAAAAGCATTAGAAACAAGTAAGATAAACAATTCAAGATAATCAACTTACTTTTAGATATGATAAACGAATCAAATTACGCGTGAGTTCAAATTGCAATCGTAGTATAGAAATTTAGCTACTCATTATATTAAAGGAAACAAAAGAACAAGTGAAAAGCATGATAAAAATGAAAGTGGTTGTTGGTATTAACAAGAATACAACGGGATAGAGTTTCAGGATTTACTTTAAACAAATTGGAAGATCTAACCTTGAAATCAAAGTATAAATCTCACAATTTATGAAAACTTCACCCCTAACTCTAGGAAGAAACTCAACTGGACATGAAGATGAAGAAACTTTAATAAGATGAAGAATATATTATACAAAGAACAAGAGCTTTGGGATTTATTTTAGACAAATTGGAAGATCTAACATTGAAATCAAAGTATAAATATCACAATTTATGAAAGCTTCACCCATAACTCTAGGAAGAAACTCAACTGAACATGAAGATGAAGAAACTTCAATAAGATGAAGAATATATTATACAAAGAACAAGAGCTTTGGGATTTATTTTAGACAAATTGAAAGATCTAACCTTGAAATCAAAGTATAAATATCACAATTTATGAAAGCTTCACCCCTAACTCTAACTAAAATGAGAGAACTCAGAATATGGAATGCTCTTAAGTGTGGCAAATGCCTTCCTTTTATAGGCAAATGCTAGAACTATTCAATTACAATTTTGTCAAATTTTTGCTGCACATGGGCTGAAATTTCACCTCCGAAGATCACCAAATTCGTCATTACTCGCGTCATAATTTAGAAATCTTCACTACATGAAAGTTGTAGCACATGTAGTCATGAAGAACATACAAAAAATTCAGTAAAAGCTAACGGTTGGATCTTGAGATATGACCATTTTGCTGAAACTGCTCAAATTACATCAACATTGACGACCATCTACTTGTTTCCCATTTTTCACCCACTTATGGTCTTAATCTAGAAATCTTTATTTATATGAAAGTTGTAGAGAATGATGTCATGAATGACATATCAAAATTTTAGCTGCATCCAACGATTAGATCTTGAGAAATCACCAAATAACCGAGTATAGGTTTGAGTAGGAATTTTTCAGTTTGTCTTGAATTTGATATAGCCCAAAATTCACCAAGTTTAGGTCTTCATTTCTCTTCTCTTTGAGCTATACTGATATATACATTTATGTTCATGATATTTTGGTTCAACAACTGCTTTGAATAGTCCTTCAGGTGTTCTGCTCAATTTGTAACAACATAACCAATATGTGAGGAATTATACAATTTTCACTTCATATATGCAATAATTTCATAAGGATAGATAATGAGAAGTACTAAATTATGCATATAAAATGTGTTTATCACTTATGCAACAAAGAATTATTCCAAGAATGCCCAACTGTTACCCAACACATAAATTTCCTTTCTACGTTTCTTAAATAATTATATATTATATATACGATTGATTGTAAGCTTAATTAACAAAGATAGTATTATGAGTAGTGCCCTTTATATATGGGGGAGAATGCTTTTGAACAACAAAGATATTTTTAATTTTTTTTATGACTCACACTGGAATGACTTTCTAATCCGGTTGATGTGTTAGCGGATTTGAATATATGCACTTCTCAATTCGGTACCTCATCAACCGGATTAGAAAGTCGTTTTTTTTAAAAAAAAATTTATGCCTCACACTGGAATGACTTTCTAATCCGGTTGATGTATTAGCGGATTTGAATATATGCACTTCTCAATCCGATACCTCGTCAACCGGATTAGAAAGTCATTTTTTTTAAAATTCTTTTTTTATGAGTCACACTGGAATGACTTTCTAATCTGGTTGATGTGCTAGCTAATTTGAATTTATGCACATCTCAATCTGGTACCTCGTCAACCGGATTAGAAAGTCATTTTTAAAATTGTTTTTTTTAATGAGTCACACTGGAATGACTTTCTAATCCGGTTGATGTGTTAGCGAATTTGAATATATGCACTTCTTAATCCGGTACCTCATCAATTGAATTAGAAATTTTTTTATTTTTTTTATTTTTTTATGACTCACACTGGAATGACTTTCTAATTCAGTTGATGTGTTTGCGGATTTGAATATATGCACTTCTCAATCCAGTACCTCATCAACCGAATTAGAAAATCTTTTTTTTAAAAAAAGAATTTTTATGCCTCACACTGAATGACTTTCTAATTCGGTTGATGTGTTAGCGGATTTGAATATATGCACTTCTCAATCCGATACTTCATCAACCGGATTAGAAAGTCCTTTTTTTTTAAATTTTTTTTATGATTCACACTGGAATGACTTTCTAATCCGGTTACTTGACATACCGAATTTGAAAACAACTTTTGAATCCTGTAATATTAAAACAAATTTAAATGGCTTATATATGAATCCGGTTACTTAACATCCCGAATTCGAAAATAATTTTTTAATCAGGTAATAATGAAACGAATTTAAATGTCTTATATATGAATCCGAATACTTGGCATACCGAATTTAAAAACAACTTGTCAATCCGGTAATTATTTAATCGAATTAAACCTTATAAATTTAAAAGTCATTTATGTTGTAGTGAGCGGCCGCGATCTCCACGAAATGACTGCGACTCTCGGCCGCGATCACCGCAACACTAAAACGCTTCGCTACAATAGCTGCGCCGCGTGTGGGTGGGGCAACTGCACGCTCCACTGCTATCGTGTGCGATCGATTACTCTGTACTAGTGGCAAGTAATTTTCAAAGAAGCTTGTTGAATCAGTTAATCTGATTCCCAACAAATAGGAAATACCACATGCAGGCTAATAAAAGCTGGTTTTTCGATTTATGTGCCGTATCATGAAACCTTTCGTCAGCGAGGTTGTCATCTAAGTTTACAACAACATTTTGTTTTCATCGGGTGATATTGGATTTGCATGTTGATACCTGGAAACATTTTGTAAAGAGTGAGGAAGATGAGCACTATATATAAGTTTTTTAAACAAGTTTTTTGAAAGCTGTCTCGTAAATGGATTTTTGGTAAAATTGTGGGCTAATACCTGGAATTGGTAAACTATTCTTATTCTAACCATTTGAGAGTGTATTGTTATAGTACTGTGTTACCCATCCTTCTTGACTAGTCATGGACCATGATATTTAATTTCAAGTTCCATGCATGTTAAGTCTTCACGAAAGTCGATAGCCTCAGGGATTTATTTGTTTTTTCTTGCAAGATTTTGTTTTCTTTTGGTTGAGTGTATAATGTTGTTTAGATGAATAGCTTTGTGTGTAAGGATTTGTTTCTGGATATAATCTTGAATCTCAATTAGTGTGATCTTTGCGATTGATATCTTATTTGTATTGTATCAACAATTGCTACTCTGGCTCAATAGCAGAGGTAGTATCTCCTGTTACTTTGTTGATATTCAATTTCTAGAATGGTGTTAAAGAAGATGCAAGTTGTTTTCCAATCTAACCTAAAGACTAAGGTTTACTAGCTAACTTCTATTGCATGGCAATTTAGTGCAAATCTGATAATCTTGATAGTAACTTCACCTTCAAGCTTCAGCTATGACAAGCAAGAGATAAACCGACGGATAGGCCTTGGGAAAACCATTGCCTGCTGAAACATTATTGTTAGGATAACAGTCCATAGTCTTATTAGGAAGTCTTTCGGTACCATACTTCTAATTATAGTTTATACTTTAGAATTCCTTTTATGTTTATGCATAAATGTTCAGCATGTATCAGATACATGCGTCATTCAGATTTAGCTAGTAATGTCTTGCTAGACACTTGTGATGTTTTATGCTCTGGCACTGCTTTTTCTGATACAGCAAAAGAAAATTTTCTATTTACAGAATGCAGTATTTGCATGGCGTATAAGAGTGCGCGTACACCCTCACACACTTATGTATGTGTGTATGTATATATGTATTCTGGCTTTCTATAGGACTGTGGATTCTTTCATATGAAGAGAGATTCTGGCTTTATAGCCTTCTATGCTTGCTGTTTGCTTTACTGAATGGCTCCAGTGAACACTTTTGGCTGCTCGCACAACCTGTTTAACTAAGAAATATAAATGCATTACAGTTGTGTATGCTTAGAGAATTAGAGATTCTATGAAATCTTAAATGGTGATTAATATGCATTTAATTGGGGCAAAACAACATGCTTTTTAACAGTATTAAAAAACGTATTTGAATACACCTTTCATATAGGCTTCTAACTTTGTCTGCCTGCCTTGTTTTGAAAAGCTGTCATCTTGGAATTATGGAAGACGGTGAATTTTTTGTTTTTCTTTTTGTATCATTCTATTCCAAAGGCTTTAAATTGGTGCTTCTTTTGTACATTCCTAGTTTACAGGGATTGCACCCTTGTGATGACTTCTCCAAAACAGTGTAACTTTACACGAAAGCACATAGGGAAAAGATGAAAAAGGAGAGGAAGAAGAGGAGATAAATAGAACTATGAATATGATGATATAAGAGATGTGATAATTGATAGTTGATATACAACACTAAACTAATACTCCTATTTATGCTAGTATTGTAGGTCAAGTGTTAGTGTAGTACAACTAGTACAAGCTCATTCTAATAGCACTTCTATCTTAATAAGACTTATAAAACAATAAGAATCTTAATATTATAACGGGTCACATTGCAGCCTAGAGCTTGATCTTGTATTTTTTGCACATATAAAATATAAAATGATATTTATAGTTTTATTGCACTTATTCTGTAGTGATCAAGGTAGTCAAAGGCGAAATGCGTCCTTAAGGCGCTAGGGAATTTTAACGTCTTTAGGCAAGAAGCTTTAAAAAACGCACGCCTCATTGAATAAATGCGTCAACACTAGAAAAAAAATAAAACATTAAAATATTTGAGTATTTTGCATTAATTTGGTATATAAGTTAAGTACTCAAGCATAACTTTTATAGTAAAAATAAAAGATTTAAATGTTCGACTTACAAAACCCAGTCCCAAAGACGAACAAGGCGACAACTATTATTTTTTAACATTCAAACTATTTTACCCCCTTTAACATCAAAGTTACCAAGTTAGGTGGTTGGGTTTTCTGAGTTTTTTATAGTTATAAATAAAACACTAAAGGTATGCCTTGCTTGAACTAGAAAGGCGTGACTAAGGCATGCGCCTCATTGAAGGACAGCGCCTCAATCAACAAGAGGCGGTGACCCCCTTTGGCTGTTGGATTATTTTAATTTGGACTTGCATAAATCAATGTTATTTTACTAAAACTCAGATTAATTAGATGTCAAAACTATTAGAGCATATTGTTATTATTGTTGTTGACCCAATTATGTGATCATCTGAAGGTTATTGGGCCTGTTACTATTGAGCACATTTTGTTATGTGGGTTTAATGTGGTAGACCTGTTTTATTGGGCCTGCTATGATGGGCAGGTAGGCCCATTTTTCATGCACAGGGAGAGGCCCCTATTCCTAACTAGGGTTGCAGTGTGGTTGCCCCATTGAGACTGCACACCAGAAAACGGCACCCTAGGAGAGGAGTAGTTTCTCTCCACACACACACACCAAGAACTGACGAATCAAGGATTCTGCTGTTTTCTCTTTGATCTGCTACAGGAAAATCATGGACTGTTCATCATCTTCCTATCCAGGTAACCCTTGAAACTAAATCATCTTGGCGTTCTGTATGATCTGTGTATGCTACAGTATAGGGTTAAGGAATTATGGAATTTGTAATAAAGAAATTTGTATTTATACTATGGTTTTCCATCAATTGGTATCAGAGCCAATTAACCTCATCTGTGGCTGCATATACTTGTTAATTACATGAGATTAACATCTTGATCCATAATTTTAGGGTACCTAAAATCTGATTCATATAGGAAGATAATAAACCCATTTTCGTTTCTCCATTTTTTGTGAAATAATTGGTTGGAATATGATTGAATGACACTAGACTTACACGGTTCAGCCTCTGTTTTGGCCCAAGCAAGCTTTCTGGTCGTCGTTAATGGAGGTTTCCCCTCTTCTAGGGTTTTCGGTTCATGACAAAATAAAGACATAATTGACGAATTAAACATAGGGGTTTGTAGATCTCATTTTTCTGATTTCAGTGACACCAAAAGACCTAATTTTGGTTGAAAAATGGGTGCGAATTGTTGAGGGCATGAAACTGCCCAGAACCGGGTCGAGAACCGGGTCGCACGACCCGGTTTGCAAGAAAACGGGTAGGGCGGCAGATGATAGCCCTACCCGCGTGACATTCCCACGCGAAGCACAGGCGCGTGAGATGTCATTAAATGTTGTTTTTTTTAATTTTTTTATTTTCTGGTTTTCACGCACCCAGATATTATTTTTGGTAATTTTTATTTCCACTTAATATTTTTTCTTAATTTTTCCTAGTTTTGTATGTATGAAAAATATATGATACTCTCCGATTTTGCCTCTGAAATTTTTTGTGTATAATTTTGACATTATTAGGCATACTATATTTTTCATACTCTCAGATATGACACTGTATGGGTATTGTAAAATTTTCTGGGTAATCATTATGTAATTATCATATTGTGCAACACTTAAGAGTTATTATATTTTATAATTTTGTGCAAGAATAAAATCTGGGAAATTATTTTATAATTTTTAGAATTATTATTTTGGACATTTTGTGTGATTGTGAGCTCGCCTATCGCGGGACCAATTATGACAAAGTGTCATTTTTTATATTATACCATATCGTTTTGCATCAGGAATTGTGTTAATAATGCGCATACCCTATCGATTTGTCTTTGTTGATATGATTCCTGGTGTTTAGTGAAGTATATTAAATATTATGGCCTTAGAGTTTTCAATATCCTATCGGTATTAGCTTTAGGGACATAATCTTGATGTATATGGGAGTCTACTTATGTATTATAATTCGGGACCCTTAGGTGGGATTATAATTGCATGAGTGCTCAATTGATTCTATTCAATTTAATGTGTATATATTGCTATGTGGATGATATATATAAAATCTTTTTTTGGTGTTTCCTCCTATCCAGCATTGCCTATGCAAATGAATGCCTTGACAAGGCTGAATGAGATCAATTATGAGGACTGGGTTGAGTGTCTGAAACTGTTTCTAGCCGTATCTAATGTTAACTTGGCTCTCACTGAGGATGAGCCTCATAAGCCCACAGATATGTCTCCTGCTGCTGATAAGTCCAAATATGAAAAATGGGCACACTCCAACAAAGTGTGTTTGATGACAATGAAGTACACAATGGACAAGACAATCAAGGATAGTATTCGCGACATTGAAAATGCCAAGGAATTTCTCCAGGCTGTTGGTGAGAAGTTCAAGAAGTTTGACAAGGCTGAGAAGGCCCATTACCTTTCCTTATTGGGAAAGACTAAATATGATGGAGTGGGAGGTGTCCGTGAACATGTCATGAAACTTGTGAACTGGTACAATAAGCTAAAGTCTATGAAGGTGGAGTTAGGAGAGAGCTTTCTGATATGACAGGTGTTTGAGTCTCTTCCTTCTCAGTTTGATGTGCTGAGAACCTCCTATAATGCCCAACAAAATGAATGGAGTATTGATAAGCTGATTTCCATCCTCACTCAAGAGGAGGAGACAATGAAGAAGGGCAAGTCTCATAGTGTGTAATTTACCTCTCACAAGGGTAAAGACAAGAAGAAGTTCCATAAGAACAAGGGCAGAAAGTTTCAGTTTAAGAAGAAGGGGAGTGGCGATTCTGGGCAACATTCTGGTCAGCAATCTGAGCAACATTCTGGGGATAATTCTGCAAAGCCCATATTTCGGTTCAATGGAAAGTGCAAGTTCTGTGACATGATTGGGCACAAACAAGCAGATTGTTGGAAATTTAAGAGCTGGCTTGAGAAGAAGAAAGGAGTTCAGAAGCAGGCGGATGCCAAATGAAGGGGAGTTGATGATCACTGTTGGGAATGGAGCTAGTGTCAAAGTGGAGCACATAGGAGTTGTTTCCTTAGAGTTGTCTACTGGACATGTTTTAAATTTGAAAGACACTGTTTTTATACCTTCAATGAGAAGGAATTTGATTTCTGTTTCTGTTTTGGATTATTGTGGCTACTCTTTTCACTTCAGTAATAAAAGGGTCTCTTTATCCTATGATTCTGTTGTTGTTGGTTCTGGAAATTTGTGTGATGGTTTGTATTTGTTAGATACTAGATCCTTTCCTATTGACCAACAATATTCAGTTGTCAACACTGTTGTTGGAAAGAAATGTGGTAGAATTGCTGAAAACTCTTCCATGTTGTGGCACAAACGTCTGGGGCACATTTCTAGGGAGAGAATGGAGAGATTGATCAGAGAGAATATTCTGCATAATCTTGATTTTTCAGATTTCGATACTTGTGTTGATTGTGTAAAAGGGAAACTCACTGCTGGGACTAGAAAGAGTAGGGTTGCCAGAAATGAAGAAGTTTTGCAGGTAAGACTGTTGGGTGTAAATGGGTCTTTAAGACCAAGAGAGATGCCAGAGGTGAGATAGAAAGATATAAGGCCAGACTTGTTGCTAAAGGCTACAACCAGAGAGAAGGCATTGATTTCAAGGAGACCTTTTCTCCGGTCTCCACTAAAGACTCCTTTCGAGTTGTGATAGCTTTGGTGGCTCATTTTGATTTAGAGCTACATCAGATGGATGTTAAAACTGCCTTCATCAATGGTGACTTATATGTTGATGATTTATAATACTTGTCTTGTATGTTGATGACATTCTCCTGGCTAGTAATGATTTGAATTTTCTGTTTGAGACTAAGCAGTTGTTGACAGCCCATTTTGATATGAAGGATCTTGGTGATGCTTCCTTTGTTTTGGGCATTGAGATTATTCGTGACAGATCTCGTGGGGTTCTTGGCTTATCTCAGAAAAACTACATTGAAAGAGTTTTGAGCAGGTTCAACATGAAATCTTGCAATCCGTGTGCTGCACCCATTCAAAAGGGTGAGAGACTCTCTAATACCCAGTGTCCTCAGAATGATAAAGAAAGAAGTGAAATGGAGAAGGTCCCATATGCTTCCGCTGTAGGCAGTCTTATGTATGCTCAGGTTTGTACACGTCCTGATATAGCCTTTGCTATTAGTGTACTTGGAAGATACTTGAGTAAACCAGGTGTGGGTCATTGGCAAGCTGCTAAACGAGTCATGAGGTATCTGCAGGGTACCAAAGACTATTTGCTCACCTTTAAAAGGTCTGATCATCTTGAGGTGATAGGCTACTCTGACTCTGATTATGGTGGCTGCCCTGATGACCATAAATCCACATCAGGTTATGTTTTTATGTTGGCAGGAGGAGCTATTTCATGGAAAAGTGTCAAACAGACACTTACTGCCACTTTGACTATGGAGGCAGAGAATGCGGCTTGCTTTGAAGCCACTCGCCAGGCAATATGGTTGAGGAATTTTATTTCTGAGTTTGGTGTTGTGGAGAGCATCTCCAGACCTCTAACCATATATTGTGATAACTCTGCTGTAGTGAGCTTATCTCAGAACAATAAAAATTCTAAACGTTCGAAGCATTTTGACACCAAGTATATGTTTGTTAGAGAGAAAGTTCAGGAGTTTCAAACTCGTATCGAGTATATACCTACAGAACTTATGGTGGCAGATCTTCTAACCAAAGGTTTAATTGTTAAAACTTTTGTAGATCATGTAACCCATATGGGTCTTGTGAGATCTTTTGATGCCTTGGATTAGTGGGAGTTTATCTTGTGGTTTGTAGCAACATTAATTTTGTTATTATGTCTTGAGACTCTTAAGTAAATTATTGTTATTACCATTATTATTATTGTTGATGCCGTATGATATCATTATTCTGCGCAGTTTTGTTTATGATTATACATGTATATCTTTTGGCATATTTTGGAGACATTTTGGACCCAGTGTCATTGTGTTATGCTGAGATACTTTGTTGAATCTTAGCAAGCATCTTGGGCGGATGCTAGGGCCGTTTGTTTTGGAATTGCATGATTGATCACAATTTTGATATGCTTTTCCTTATTCCACATCCCACATTTATCAGGTCACTGAGATATGAGTGTTTGGTATATATGATGTCAGCGCCCCTATCGGGCATGATTTTCTATATTACTGAGCTACTTGTCATTTCATTTTGGACCGATGGTTAATGGTGCTCGCTCAATTTTGACATCTTATTGTGGCCACATATTGTAAATTAATCTGGAGTATTGTTTTTTTTTATCAAAACAAACAACTTGACTTATGCTGTCCAAGTGGGAGATTGTTGGATTATTTTAATTTGGACTTGCATAAATCAGTGTTATTTTACTAAAACTCAGATTAATTAGATGTCAAAACTATTAGAGCATATTGTTATTATTGTTGTTGGCCCAATTATGTGATCATCTGAAGGTTATTGGGCCTGTTACTATTGAGCACATTTTGTTATGTGGGTTTAATGTGGTAGGCCTGTTTTATTGGGCCTGCTATGATGGGCAGGTAGGCCCATTTTTCATGCACAGGGAGAGGCCCCTGTTCCTAGCTAGGGTTGCAGTGTGGTTGCCCCATTGAGACTGCACACCAGAAAACGGCACCCTAGGAGAGGAGTAGTTTCTCTCCACACACACTCACCAAGAACTGACGAATCAAGGATTCTGCTGTTTTCTCTTTGATCTGCTACAGGAAAATCATGGACTGTTCATCATCTTCCTATCCAGGTAACCCTTGAAACTAAATCATCTTGGTGTTCTGTATGATCTGTGTATGCTACAGTATAGGGTTAAGGAATTATGGAATTTGTAATAAAGAAATTTGTATTTATACTATGGTTTTCCATCATTGGCGCCTCACCTCAACACCTTAGGTGCGTCTGTTGGCGCCTTTGACTACATTAGTAGTGATAAAGTGTATCTCAATTGGATATGCCTTGATTATTGAAAAGGCATAAATTTAGTTATCTAATTATTGCATGGCAACTCCCAAGTCTACATTCTTATGTTGTGTGGTTGAATGCATTTTTTTGGTAGAAACCATAGCCTTTTCAGTGCTATTATATAGATTTGTTATTCATCTTTAGAAGATATGGCTTTTACAAAAGTGACATCTTAGAGTCATTTACCTCAGGAATTATGTTTATGACCTGGTAATGACTTATTGTAGCATACTTACTCTAAAGTTATTGTTGAGACTGGATTTGTACTATTTGTTCTCTTAGTCCTTCCTATTTTGAGATTGTGTTTATTGCTTGTGCCTTAAAGTCAATAGCATTTGGATGAAAAAAAATGCCCTTGCCAATGGAAGAAGTTATTAGTGATGTCAAGGAGGATCAACTCTTCCAAAAACTTAAGCTATTAGGTGGGGACTCATGAATGACTTTATATCTCTATCAAGAATCAACTTTCTTAAAAGCTTAAGCTGTCAGGTGAAGGCCCAAGATTGATTTTATATTTTTAACACGCCCCTCACGCAAGAACCCTTTGGTCTCAAAGCGTGGAAAATACACTAACTCGTCTTACCTTGTGCTAAAATTCAACTTTATTTAGAAGAATAGAAGTGGCAAGAATTGAACTCTTGACCACTTGGTCATAGAGGCATTGATACTATGTCAATGACCAACTCTCTTAAAAGCTTAAGTTATCAGGTGAAGGTCCATGATTGGTTTTATATCTCTAAACCCTTTGAACTTGAAGCACGGACAATGCACATGTCTATTTTACCTTGTGCTAAAATTCAACTTTATTTAGAAGAATGAGGGTAACAATGGTCGACTCCTGACCACTTGATCATGAAGGCTTTGATACCATGTTAAGGACCAACTTTCTTAAAAGCTTAAGTTGATAGGTGGAAGCTCATGAATGATTTTATGTCTCTAACAAGTGATACCAGCTTGGGCTAGTTTATAGTTGAGTATGTGAGTGAAGCTTAATTCTTAACGAAGTAATATTCAAAATTAGTTATAAGATCTCACTCACATAGAAATCAGTTTTAGAATTTTGGTTGTTTTGGCCTTTTGCAAAAAAAAAAAAAATTCTACAAAATGCAGCAGATTGGATGTGTTTCTGAAACAATATAATTATAATTACATATGAGAAGTATAATAAAAATTATAAGGAGTATTTGAAAAACACTGGTGCCATTACTTACCTGCTATATGTAAGTCCATTGCATGATATATTCCTTTCCTCATAATAGATAAAATAACATCAGTCATGTTGCTGTTTCATTGTATTAAAATTAGGATGTAGGAAATGCTGTTGGTCAAAATCCTTTTTCTTTTACTCTTTAAATTTTCTTTTTCTGAGAGGAGTTATTATTATGTTTTCCAGTTCAACTAATATTAGCTTCTCATGAAATTTCAGGAGGAACCATATGAGCGTGAGCCTCAGATGGAATATGTATATGAAAACTACTTAATAAGTATCAAACACAGAGTGTTCAAATATTGACTTCATTGTATACGTGATATGAAAACACTTATTGAATTAGACATGCCTGTTATTTTCTGCCATGGAACCATTGAAGAGATTCATGTTCTCTTGTATTTTGAAAGTGGCCTTCAATTTTTTTATGGGAAACAACCTTTTCAAATTTGAGATATATTGTATACATTCTCTGTCTTCCCTTTTTCTCTGGTTTTTAATGTTCAGTATGGAACGACTTTCATTTCTTTAGCAAAAGTCATCAACCGTCAATCGCCTTCCATTAGCGTTTGCGATACCTTCAGCTATCAGTGGCAATCTGCTGATGACCAGGTGTCTCACACCGGTCACAGCTGTCTTCAGCTTGTTCTCAACCATCCTTTGTGTGTCAAATAGCTATGAGTGGCTACTAGTTGTCGGTTGTCACCATAGATTGGTTGTACTGCCCTACCAGTTGTTTTTTTACCATTCTTCGATCATTAGAAACCCTGCATATTCCAAGTTCACAATTTGATTGAGAACTGTTTATTTTCTATGAAATGATTTCTGGTAGGTGAAGTTTTCTCTCATGATGTTTATCTGTGTAACGAAAGGGAACAATGAGATGGGATTGGGTGGTGGATCTTAATTTTAGTGGGGATTTATCAGAAAGATGCTGAAAGTAACGTTGATAATTGTTAATGCAGTTTTATTTTACTTCTTCAAGTCATTCAAGCTGATGCCAGCTGAAAATCTAATGAACATTTTTGTTATAGGCAATAGGCTATATGTGTCTTAATATTATTCAGCGTCAAAATTTTCTGGTCTGAACATCAATTTTATCTCTTCGCTTCCATTTTCTCTCATTGGAACCTGCTCACTATTTGGATTTGCTATGCACCTGCAGAACAATATCTTGTTGCTCTCCTAATTTTATTTCGTTTCAACTTTCCTTATTATATATATATATATATATATATATATATATATATATATATATATTCTATTTTCAACCTTTGATATTTTGTTGCACTTATTTGAGGCCATGTTTCGTTTGGTTTCCTCTCATCTAGAATTGTTTAGCATATGTTATCTAGTACTCTGACTTAGCTTTCCTTGTCATCCACCTTGCTTTAACTATTCTTTTCTAATAACTTAACCAAAATTTTCTTTCTATCTATTTATTTATTTTGGGACCATGTCCCCAAGTTTTTCTCTACTCCCGTGTCCCTATTTGTAATTTTATATGCATATTTCATGTATTTGGTATAGTTCTGCTGAATCTAAAACATTTCAATTCTATCAGAACTAATCCTTACCCTACCATATGCGAATTCATACACTAAGGTCCAACATGTTCAATAATTTAGTAAATTTATTATAATATGAAAATATGGTGTAACTCTGCTTATTTATCACTCTACAGTGATTTTTCCTTTTATTAAATTTGACCACATGATTTCATTGGGGCCTTGAATCTTGATGTGATTTATCTACATCAATCAATAAACAGATGCTTCTTACTTTATATGATATGATGTTTGTGTTGTTCTAATGTGAATAGAAAAAATGTATATACGTTGTAATTATCATTACAGTAATGGCTATCTAAACCCGTTGTATTCTATCCATATGTTTCTTGAGATCACTATTTGTACTTCATTAAAAGTTTCAAACTATATGTAATAACGTTACAGTTTAATTTCTATTCACTGTAAGTGTAAAATTTTTTTACATTATTATTCAATCATGTATTACCAAATCATTAAAAGAGTTTGACTATCACAACTATTACCTAAAAAATCTAACTATTTTAATGATGTGTCAACACACAATTGAATGAATTGAATGACAGTGTAAAGAAACTTTACACTGACAATGAATAAAAATTAAATCCACCACGTTCCAAAAAAGAGTTTAATTTATATTTACTATCAGTATAAAGTTTCTTTACACTGTTATCCAATCATGTGTTATCAAATCAGTAAAAAAAAACGCTTCTTAAACATGATATACAAATGTAAAATAATTTTAAAAAAAAAAAATACTGAAAAAAATCTATAAAAATGTCATTTTTTTTTTCATAATAACTTATCCATACGAGCGTGCACTAACTACTCGGAATATATTACCAAACTATCAAAGCTAAATTAATTAGAGTTATTAAATAAAGAATGAGGAAGACAAGCCCCTTCAACAACTTGCGACCTTGAAGAAGGTAAAAGTAAAGAAGCAAAGAATTCACAAACTGACAGTTCCTACAAAATATTAGGCAGCTGAGAATCCAATCCCTGATCTTCAGAGAGAGTAGTGCCTTTTGCTCCTTGTAGATCTGAAGCAAGTATTCTATTCTTTTCCTTCTATAACCTCTTTCAACTCTCCTGCTTGCCTTCTCAGTATCTCAATTCTGTCCTCATCATCCGTTATTTTTTCAGAGCAAGGCTCCAAATCAATCTCCCCATCTACATGCCCATTTCTTGTCTCAGCAGGCCAAATTAACTATGACGGTGGAAGATTTGTCATGGCCATGGGGAACATGCCATGTCCCACACAATGATCTGCAATTGCTTTCCGCAGCCTTTGGATCTCCTCCATCTCTGAGTCAAAGAAGTCCATGTTTGCAACATCAAGCTGCAATGCAATTGCAAATGAGAAGAGTGTCGTTCCTAGTCCTAGCTGAACATTGTTAGAATTTTGCAATTCAGCTATTTGATTTTGCAATTCATTAATAATCTCTTCTCTTCAATTGTTGCCGCAGCTTTTGTATGACTTTCCGTTTACTAAAAATATCAGAACCCGATTCTGGCAAACATGGTGAATCTGAGCAATTTGAATGGTGAACCGGCTTTGAAGGCAAGTCACGACGATCAGGAGACGATGCCCAGGTAACACCATTTTCCTTGCTAAATTCAGCGGTAGGAACAGTTACCAAAGGGAGGCCCCCGTCAGATTCACTCAGCATCTCACCATTTGGTGAGCATTCTATTTCCATCGTACCTTCAGTTCCTGTCCAAAAAACATCATCACATGCAGAGAAAATTCCAAGTCAGATGCAACACTTAATAGTTCAACAGGTTTTATACATTTAGGGCTGGAAGCTGACCTGTAAGAAAAAGGACCATAAATAAAAGCATGTTGGGAGAATTATATTACCTCAAGTCTACGTGGTATCAAATTTTCAAACTATAATCACCAATAATTTTTTTTTTATTTAAAATAAAATATAATCACCAATGATTCGTGAATTTTCCCGGGAAAATTATATTACTCCCACCCTATCTTATGAGTGCACATAAATAAGTGGCATCTGCACCACTTTCTACAACTCCCACGTTATGTGAAATTTCTGTAAATTATCAGAGCACATGTTCAAGTTAAAAATGATATTGAGAGAACTGCAAATGATGTAGAACAGGCAACAAAGGTAGATAATAGAGAAATAAGATGAGAACAAAACTTAAGAAAGAGAGAAGAGTAAAGAGGTGTCTGACATGCTATACAGCTCATTGTGGACATGGTTGAGTGGAATAGGACTCTAAAGCAATAGAACTCCACAGAACCAGTAGACTAAAATAGGGAAAGAGAAAAAGGAAAGAACGTTAAGAAAGACGAAGAGTAGAGAAATGAGGGAGGAAGAAAGCACCGACAAACCCTGCAAGTCTTATCAAGTGACAAAAATCATAGTCTACAAGAAATATAGGCATCTAACATAATTCAAAATTCAAAAACTAATTTTCTTGACAGAAAAGGAAAAGTTTTAGATAGGGATAGAGAAAAGTACAAGAAAGAGTCAACTAGAATTACTATAACTGGTCATTAACTGTGAGGAACTACAAAAAACATCATTAAAGCACAAAGTAAACCTAAAATGCAACTGAAGAAGCCGTGTTTATCTTGTGTTAGGGAATATCCATTAGACTGCAAAAAGCAAGCTGCAGATTTCGTTGTGTTGGAAAATTTTCCATTTCCTGAAGTTAAAAAAAATGGTGTTATAATCCACTATTGATAAACGAGTCATCTTTGCCATTCAAATTACAGAACCGTGTCTTACGTTTTTCTTTGGGATAAAGAATAATTTATTAAAAGAGAAGAGAAATACAGAACAGGAGGATTAGGAATCCTCCTGACAGAACAGTTCTGAATATTAGTTGCATACTGCTTCTGCTTTGAGTCTAGTCCCTGCTTCAACTTGTAACCAAGGCGAATTGATGATGTACTCAACAGAGTACCAGCAGCAATAAGAAGCCAGTTAGGCCTTTCACCTTGAGAATTATTTTCCTTATGAAGTATGAACCGTGGACACTCCATTGGTTTACAGTTTCATGTTAAGAGCTAAAAGAATGAAGTAAAATGTTCTGCCTTATCCAGGAAAAACCTACAGAAACAGTTATCAAAATATCATTACTACTATTTGTCAGACATTATATATACACAGGCCTAAAAAAGTTAATAAAAAAATTATTCAGTAGATGTTAACAATTCTTTTACTGAGTTAGGAATCAGGAATTATCTAATCTATTCACATTTATTTCAAACTAAATATATAACAGACAAATGGATAAAAAGCTCTCCTAATTGCATCATTTAAAAACTCCATCCTCCCCAACTTGTTCACAAGCTACTAGCTGACCTTTAACAATAAGTTAATCAGTTTAATGAACATACTTTCAAGTTGCAAAGTTTATATATGCATTTTCAAGAGCTTTACACACATGCAAAATCAGCCCTACAGTACATAGAAGTATGAACTCTTAAGGTAGAGCCCCAAGAACTGAAAATTTCAAAAACAACATGCTTAAGATGATGCCTCTCAAGTAGTGTATGTTCTTATTGAAAATAAAGTAGATGCATGCATAGAAAACCAAATTATGATGTATAAACCAGTAGAAAACAGAGCAACGAATTCAATGAATACAGGCACATGAAGGTTGGTCTACACAAATCATTAAAGCTCATAGTTAAATATAGGATCACTATGTGTTCCATGGAACCTCTTTACTTTCAAAGAGAAGGGGTGAGGGGTGAAACAAAGGACTCCAAAGGTGTATACGGTTATACATCACTCCCAAATGCCATCATATAAAAAGCCATATATTTTGACAAAAGCAAGGGTTGTTAATTAACATTTTGGGCCATCTTATCTTCTATCAAACCCAAAATGATAAGCAATTCCTGGGACAATTCAAATGACCGGAACATATTGCTGTGCCAATCACTGGTAAAGCATGTAGTTATGGCCTATAATTATCCAGTTAACAGATAATTTTTATGTATGATGTCGCGTTAAAAGCTAACCGCGACTATGAGAAGAGAAAAAAAAGAAAAGAAAATTACCAGCACCAAAGGAATAAAATTATCAGCCTATATTATAGCTAATAACTGTCCTTTTTTAAACCTCTGAGATCTGAGGTAAAAATATGACTGCTGAATAAATAAAGTGTTAAAGGGCTATTTGTACTTGGGAAAGCCTTGCTAAGGTAATACGGAAGCACAATAAAAGGGGCATAATAAAATTTTAAAATTTGCAGCTTCTGACAGCTACAACTAGTATCTTAATTAGCAAGGGGCATACATAATAGTTGATACTTGATAGTTATATATTTTCTAGTTAACAATCAATAAAAAAAAAATTCCAGCTAAATGCTGGGATTGAAAGAAAAACAGAAAACAAAAATGAATGACCCAAAACTAAAAGCAAAGCAGGAAAGTGAGTAACAGCTCTAGGACTAGGAAGGAGCACATGGTACCGCGGACGATGGCGGCAGAAGAGGAAGATAGATTGAGTGAGAAAGAATGGAAGGCCTTTTATGGAAGAGCGGAACCGGAAAGTTAAGAGTGGAGGAGCCGACGAGCTGTGCCTGTGCCTAACCAACTCAACCAACACACATTGCTTATGCATTGCTGCTCTGCTGGACACTTAAATAAGGAAAATGTTACATGCACACATTTTTTTACACTTGGTTAACAATATGAGCAGATGGTTGATATTGTACTTGTTATCTGCAACAGCAAGGAATTGAATCCCTAGTATCCAAACTCTATGTTGCAAAAGGGAGGCAAATTTTGCAACAGATCACATGAGCAAGGTGGCACACAAATGGAGAGGAGAGGATAGGATTCTGTTTTCTGTTTTCAGCTTAATGCTCCTCATTCACTGGATGCGGACTCCGATGACTATTGTAGAGGCCTCATCCTCCTTTCGTTATTTAAACTTTGTGTGCTTGACTTCGGCCTAACTTTTCAGTGCATTGGTTCACGCCCAAGTCCATAAAGCCCAATAAATATATATATATATATATATATATATAGTGTAATTTTAATTTACTGTAAGTGTAAAAAAAATTTACACTATTATCAAATTATATATTGTTAACTTTTACACTATTATCAAATTATATATTGTTAACTTATTAAAAGAGTTTAACTATTATAACAATTACCTTAAAAGTCTAACACTTTTAATGATATGTTAATACATGATTAAATAATAGTGTAAATAAATTTTATACTTAGTAGATTAAAATTATATATATATATATATATATATATATATATATATATATATATTGCAGTATTAATTCTCTACCACATTACCACCAACTTTTTCTGTTATCTCGTCTTAAGCAATTAAACAAGTAATCATCCCGTCGTATAACGAGCTACCTACGGGTATAGTAGGATTGAAATGTTTTTATTTTCATTCATTTTTTTTATAATAAAGAGTAAAAAATCATTTTAAACTTGTTTTTATGATAGAAAATTAACTTTAACCTCACTTTATGTTATAAGAATGGTTAAAATTTGTGTAGTTAATTAGCTCATCTAAAAGTACAGGGTGCTTAATCATATATTGCTATTAGGTTACTTGTAATTTATAAAAATATAAATTGATTTTTAATCCATTATGATCTACTCTTCACTTTATTTTATAAAATGCAACTTGAACTTTAAGAAATTCTAATTCAAAATTTAGGCAGTAGAGTGTAGAGTGTGAATCATTTACACTCTACTTTTAATTGTCTTATTGTCAGCAACAAAAAAACTTTTAGTTCTGTTATATTTTTGTTGTACTAAGTAAAGTGTAATATTTTTTATTTTAAAATTCCAACAAGCCCACCATTAAAGTTTTATGAATATATATATTGTTTGGAATCTTCAATTCATAAGAATAGAGTTAACTAGTTATCTTGCACGTGGCTTAGACAAGCTATTTTAAATTATATATATATATATATATAATCATGTCAGTTTATTTTGTTTTTAAAAAAGTTTATAATCACAATATTTATAAAGAGAGCTTTTGACTGAATTTCTTTTAAGTGTAAAATAAATTAGTTCAAATATATTCCTTATAAAATGTAATAGAGAGATTTAGATTCAAAATTTAATAATTATATGATTTTATTTTATTTTGTTTTATTTATGACATAAAAAACTTGTATAATTTTAATCTTTCTTTTTTATTTAACAATTTTATTAATAATGAATTCAAATTATTGTTAACAAAGAATATTGTTTATCCACCACAAATACTTTTAATCGAATTCGAATTCTTGATGTTATAAAAAATTTTAACTACTGAACTCAAGTTTACTTATCATTTGAACTACATCTTATGAATTTCTCAAAGCAATTTTATTAATGAAAGTATTACTTCTCTTGATAATATTACATTTAACAATTAATAATATCATTAATTACTTCTTAAAAATTTTATTTAATATATATATAAGGATTTAATTTTAATCCACTGTTAGTGTAAAATTTTTTTACACTATCATTCAATCATATACTAACACATTATTAAAAATGTTAAACTTTTGAGATAGTTGTTATAATAATCAAATTATTTAAATAAGTTGACAATATATAATTAAATGACAATATAAAAAAACTTTACACTAAAAGTCGATCGAAATTAAACCCTATATATAATATAGATCACCCACCTAAGCTGACTAATCTTTTAAACAGTTCCTTCCATGGGCTAAAATAAAGAAGGGTATTTTACCACCGATAATAATAATAATAATAATAATAATAATAATAATAATAATAATAATAATAATAATAATAATAATAATAATAATAATAATAATAATAATAATAATAATAATAAAAGACAGAAGGGCATTAAGTGAATAATAATAAAGACAGAAGGGCATTAAGTGAATTTCAGTTAAAATTCAAAGACTTTACACGTATACAAACGTGACTACTATTAAAAACAAATGGGAAAGTCAATTGACCCGCCCATGTTTTCTTCCCTACTACGTCTATTTTCAAGGTATTCGTTTCTTTTGGGGTACGAAAAAACTCTAAATCTGGTCTAACCCTTCATATTCTTTGCCTTTTAGAACCTTCCCGGACATGGGAATGAAACTTCCACGCAACTTCATCCAGTGTTCTCTGAATAGCCCTTTTCACCTCAGCATCTGCAATCTTTCAACAATACCAATACATTATTAGCATTAAGAAATCTTAGTCCTGTTTTACCTCTACTCAAGTTGCTACTAGAAAATTCAATGGCCTTATCTAGTTAATTAGTAGTTAAATACATACCTTGGTTTCTATCTCTAACACTGCAAACAACTCTTCATGGGAGAAACTTGATTTGATGCTTTTGGTATCCACTCCAAGGCCTTTCAAGCATTTGAGGGTCTCAACCAAAGAATCAATTCCAGAAGGATACGGCACTCTTAATTGAACTTTGTTGTTCTCTACCGCTTCAAGATTAGCTTCAAGCACAAAAATTTTCCTCTGCAACTCTTCTTTGCACCCTTGAAGCCGCTGAATCTCCTTGGCTGCCATTTGAATTACAGAATTATTATCTGTCTGCCAGAAATGAAAAAAGAAATCCCAATATTAGAGAGCTTGAAAACTGAAAACTGGTTAACCAATTAAAAGCTCATAGTATATGTAAATTTTTCTATACTTTGGTTCCACAAGGTAACATGGAATGTAGGGCCAAGCAACACTGCCTCTGTCTCTGCCTCCTCATCCTCTCATTAATCATGTGCCTGAAACAACGTTCTCTTTCATATTCTGCTACCTTAGTTCTCTCTACAGGCAAACTTTTTCTCAAGAACTCAATCATCCTCTTGCTCATGTTCTGGGAATTTGATCCAATTTGAAAATTTTCTTCCCCAAACCCAATTCTGAGCAGGTCTCTATATTGAGCAAAAGCGCTTTGATTTGCAGAAGGAAGAGGTTCGACCTCCATGTTCTGGGAATTTGATCCATTATTAGAACTTTCTTGCCCAAATCCAATTTTGGGTAGTTCGGAATACTGAACAAAATCACTTTGATTTGGTGCTGGAAGAGGTTCATCCCAGAAAATCTCCCCCAGAAGTTTCTCAGGAAAATAGCGATCCATGTATTGTGCTTTGCTTTCCCGAGAGTTTTAAATTTCAGTCAGCTGCTGCGTTTAAGAGTAATATTCTCAATACAGGATTTATATATATATGTAGAGGAAATGGTGTGGAGCACATTGAAAACGTGGTCAATTAGATTCTTTTGACAACTCATGGGTCAAAGTACATACATATATACAAGCTCTTGTTTAAACTCTATCATCTTCGGTGCTTGCCCCCAATCAAGAATACACGAAATAATGGACCCATCACCCATCTGTGAGAAACTAGTCAATTTTCTGTCCATTTCTACGATATGTGAATGAGTTTAATTTTAATTTATTATTAGTATAAAAAAAATTATATTATTATTAAATTATATATTATTAAATTATTTAAAAATTTTAATTATCATAATAATTATTTTAAAAATTTAAAATTTTTAATAAAGTGTTAATATATAATTAAATAATAATATAAAAAACGTTTACACTTGAAAATAAATTAAAATTAAATACTATGTAAATTATGGAGTTGGTTGTGGGCGCTGGAATTAATAATGTATATGGCCACAATTCGAGGGAAAATGACAAAAGAAAAATTGGCAATAACCCAAATGGAATAAAAATAAAAAACAGTAATGTTATAAAAGTGGAGAGTGATAATTACTGATTAATTTTTTTTAAGAGAATGGTAAACGAATTTGTAACTGATCAATTGGCAAAATTCTCATTTTCTACTCAAGTTTTTGTACCTCTAATATAACCAAAGAAAGAAAAAATGATTTTTTTATATATTAATACTTATCATACACGTTTTTATAGTTTTTGAAAACCTAAATTATTAATTTTATTAATAATTGTTAACTTAACCCTTATTAATTACTTTATAAAACACATTCTATAAAAGATAATCTTTACATTTTCACATAGCTCTGAGTAGAACAATTTTAGGGGAAATTTTTTTTATAAAAAAAGTGTTATATTCTCTTAATATTTTTTTAAAATATATGTTTATTTAAAATAAAAATATTAAATAAATAATAGAATTATTTAATATTTTTATAACTAAAAAATATTTAATAATTTTTTTAAAATTATATAATTAGAAGAATTATTTTACGGATTTGTTTAGAAGATATATACTTTTTTTTAATATAAAACTGTTCCAGTTTTCTTATTAAATGAGGAGTTAGCGAGTAAATAATGATATTACTATTACATCCTGTCATTTCCTGGTAGTAAGTGACAAAGTTGACAATGGTGACTTCCCACTTTCAAGTTTCAAGAACTACCTACCTAATATCACATACAAGGAAGCAGGTTGCTGGACCCTTGACCGAGTAAGCTCTTAATTGACTGACTTTTAAATTAACAAAAATTAAAAAAAGAAACGTACAGAAAACTTCATATTGCTGCGTAGAAAAGCTATGTTAATAACTTATTGTATAATGCTTTCCGAGTAGTGAAGGAGGTATGATTGGTTATGATTATTTTTTTAGAATAATAATTGTTTTTTTAATTAAAATTTATTTCATTTGTTTAAAACGTGTAAAATTGATTATAAGTTAATATTATTTTTTTGTTAACTAGAAATAATTTCTTTAGAAAAGTTTTATTTTAAATTTTTAATTATTTAATTTCAAATTATTTTAAGAGTTTTGAGAAAAAATATTTATTTACTCTCAACTAAATAACTTTTTAAATTATTTAATATATTTTTTGATAATTTAATACATAAAAGTAATTTTTTTATATAATTTAAACAAAACTCTTTATCTTAAAATTGATTATGAATTAACATATTCAAATATAAATTAATTTTTTTATAATTAATTTTTTAAAAATTTAATTATACACATAAATAATTTTTAACATAAATTTTTTTCACAACTAATTTAATGGCATACTAACTCGACTGCATGATTCTTTATTGCCATCATCTGTGCTGTTATAGAAAGGCAACTCTCACCCATCGTCCACTTTCAAGAATAACCAAACATAATAGAACAATAGAAATTAATTAGCCTGTAGGTATAAAGAAAATATTTTTATTCTTGACAGAAAAAATTAACGATTATTTCATTTTAAAAATAACATTAATTTTTATTTATATGCACTGAAGCTAGTGTTTATTGAGTAAAATGAGCTTATAAATATAATAAAAAATAAAATCATATGAAATAAATACTTTTTTCCCAGGGATTTCTTTTCTTGCCTCATCTCCAATTCTACAATAATTTCATCACACTGTCCTATTTTAATTATTAATTTGAAAATAGTATTGTAAAAAATATATATAGAAAAGAATATATTTATATTATAGAAAATTCTTTGGGTACTTTTTTTATTTCTGCAAGAGTACTAATATTCTTAACAATTATTTATCAATATTTATTCATATGTCTCATTTAATTAAAATAAAAATAAAAATATTAACTTATTATATTTATATTTTAAGTAAGTGAGATATATGAATAAATATTAATTACTAATTATTAATTAAGAGATGCAGTATCTTCACAAAAAAAAGATTACATGAAAAAGTAAAAACATCCAATATTATATATTAAATACGTATATTTGTTTTTAAAAATATATTTAAAAAAGGTGAGCCAAAGAATGTGATGCATAAAACTATCCTAACTACAAACTCAAATTAAATTCTATAGGTTTATCTTGTACATTTCTCATATCTTCCTTATATATAAAAAGTAATTAATAGCCAACAAGCGGTTAATTGGAGTGGTAACTGACTCTAATTTCAAGTGTTGAGTCAAATGTTTGATTCTTGGAGTCGCCATTGTTGGGAAGACCAATAACCATAACACTCCTAAACCTAAACGAGAATAATTTCATACCTAAAAAATACAAAGATACTTGTGGTTTTAAAAAAAGTAATTAATATAAAAAGGAACAAAAAAAAAAATAAGGTCATAAAAATATATGATGGGCTAAAATATGGCTTTTAATGTAACTGGTACAAATGAGATTTGAAATTCCCACTGCATTGTAAGTTGGAAAATATTTCCAGAAGTTGTGCAAAATGAACAGTGAGTCATAGATGTAAGATATGACTTGTGAGAAGTTGTATGAGAGAGCTACAACTTTGGGGAAATTAGGTTTCTAGGTATAAATCGTAGCCATGAGCTATGACGTAGAGTTAGGGGTTTTATTTTTATTTTTTTAATAAAATTCATAGCTATGAGCTACAACTTAGGGTTTGAGTAATTTTTTAATCATTTTTTAACCGAAGTTGACGTTGAAGCATACGACTTATGTAAAATATTATTGTTTTAATCATATTATAAAGGAGTCGTGGACAATGGCAATGACTTAAGGTTTATGACCCTAATTCGTTGGTGCCACATACAACTTATGTTATATAAATATGTCCCCCTCCAAGCATAGCATTTCATTTCTTGCGTTTTATGCGTTCTCATCATTTTATCCGTTCATCTAATCTTTCTTCCCTTTAGCACATATAAAAAGTCAGTTCCTATATTACGAAGGTAATTAATTGTATTTTAGTGGTATAATTTAAATATTTGTAAAGAGCGATTATTGTTTATAGTTTACTAACAACAACCATGTTATTTTTTTTAATTAACAGATGTCTTCATCCACGAGTAGAATTAGGTGAGCCCAGCACTTCATCTATGAGGGGAAAAAAAAAAGGATCTCCACTTCACATGTTCTTATCAATGATGCATTAATAAGTGACTTTTTTTTATTCAAGTTCTTTACTTGTTCATTTCTTTGATGCAATCAACCTTCAATAGTTTTACTCATGAATCCCTTTCGATCTTTAACACTATGTTGACTTCTCAACTCTTATTGCATCTTTTTGGTTTCTTCTGCAAGTATGTATTAATCCTTTCTATAAATCACAAACATACACACATATCAATAAGCCTAATCAATCATTTGTTATCATCATAAACTCATTTGACTTTTTAGGACAATATTGCAAAGGTCAATACAATGGCAAAGTTTAAAGATAAGGTAGCTAAGCTAAAAACATTTAAGATGGAAGCTTGGAGATATTTGGTTGTGATTCCTCCTACTCAATGGAGCAAGGATGTATTTAGGATATATCCCAAAAATTACAATGTCATCAATATTTAAAACCATTGTAACTCCAAAATAATGCCATTTATAGGGAAGCCAATTGTAAAAAAGTGATATATTGCTACGAAGAAGTGGATGGCAAGGAAATGATGTTAAGTATAGATGAATAATCATACCCACTGCCCAGAAGAAGTTGGAGTAATATTCTAAAAAGGATATTAGGTGGTGGCACTCTAAGTGGGCTAGTGATCTTTATGAGACTATTTATGAAATTACTAGGTCGCCAAATAAGTATGCCATTAACATATATGAGTACAATTGCAGCTGCAGGGTTTGACATCTAAGCGGTATTCCATGTGATCGTGTTGTATTTGCATTAGCGAGATTGAATAAGCCTTCGGAGGATTATGCGCCTCGTTAATAATCTAGTGAAGTGTATCTTTGGACCTGTGAGCTATTCATTTATTCTAACAGTGACCAAAGTCTATGACACAAAGCAAGGCATGAACCTGTCCTACCATCTACTTTATACTTGAAAAAAAAAAAAGAACAACGAGAATTGTGAAACCCATATAAGCTAAAGAAGAGATATAATGGTATCACTTTAAAAAGTGCAGTCTCATATGTTATGACAAATGCACATGCAAGGGTCCACCTGCAATGAAACTTAAGTGAGTGATCAATCAATTTGAGATACTTATGTTAACTTTGTACTAGGCTTTATTAGATGTTTATTGTGCCCAATATTAGTATTTTAGATGAGTTTAATGTTGTTGGGCCTCATTGGGCTTTAATGCAAATTGTGAATAATTTTTAGATTTTGATGCATTTTGACCTTTCCTCCTTGGTTAGGCCATAACCTGAGACTCGGTAATCCATTTGATGTGATCTTGGTGTCTTTGGAAAGCTAAAATAAGACTCTACAAGTTTTATGAAGAACTCAAGAACTGGATCGGACTTCTAAGGGTCCAAAATATCCCTAAAATGCATAATGGGTTTGCTATCACTAGAATCTGGGCCATGTGCACATATTGGACTATATAGTGGGCTATAGGCTTCCTTTTGAGCTGAAACTCGGCCATTGGAAAGATAAGACCCATATCTCCAACTTCACTGAAGACCATTTAGTCAATAGATGCCTTTTTAGGTATAATTATGAAGCTACAAGTTGGTTTGAATTTGGAAACACGTTATGCCAACCTAACTTGAGGTAGGTGCAGTGTTTTTGACATATCTGGAGTTGTAAAAGTCCAAATGGCATGAAATCAACGCCAAAATTTCAAGGAGACAATGGTCTACAACTGTCATGAAGACCTCCAAGCCAAAATACATCATTTAGGGCATGAAAAGCAGGCTGAAAGTCAGATTAGAGTTGCTGACTTGAAGCCACCAACCATACACCAACCCACCTACCATGCACTAACCAACCAACCATGCATCAAGCTTCCATATTTGACAATTTTCATGTTTTTACAGCTTGTATTCAGATTATTTTCAATTAGAAATTTGTTTCTAGAATTAGTATAAATAGAGTCAATCTCTTTGTATTATACATCATTCAATTTGAAGTAACTTTGAAGAAAGTTTGAGTATTTGTGAGAGTTTTCTTTCTCTTCTTCTCCATTCTCTTTAAAATTTCGTTTTTGTTCTTTTATTTCTGAGTTCTTCCTTCCCATCCATGGAAGGCTAGGCTCTCATAATCAATCCAAGGGATTAACCATCTTGATGTTTTATTTGGAGATTTTGTTTCGCTTGTTCATATTGCTTAATTGTTATTCAATTTCTCTTCTTCCTCTTTTGATTTCTATCTAGATTGAATTGCTTAATTTAATTTAGATGTTGGTGTGATAATAGCTTTATTATCATGTATTAAAAAAGGATCACAAAGACTAAACAACATATCAAGGCTTTTTGATGGATTGTTTAGCTTGGTTAAATTCTGGATCTTAAGTTAATCTATGTTTGGATGGTGCTTACTTTATCTAACCTTGGTTAATCAAATCCTAGATGCTTATCTAGTAAAGGATTCTTGGATCATGTTAAGGCTTCTTGATGTGATCTAAGGCCAAGAACATGGTTAGCAATTAAGTGGATTCCTTGTGATCAATGATGAATTAAACTCAAGATCGGTAAATTTCCTTGGATTGGTTACTTATGTTGGAACCAAAGAACCTTATGAAATTAAGTTTGGAACGATATTGATTAAATAATCATTACCCCATAAAGTTTTGAATATAACAAAAGTTTCAATTTAGATTGAATAAGTAAAAGACTCTTGTAACTTATTTCGTAACTATTTCAAGAAGAAAAGTGTTAACAAACAATTACTTATATGTGTGTCCATTCTCTTCTGAGCTAAATGAAACTAAGTATGCGTCCAATACCCTTTGAACTATTCCACAAAGTTTCATTATATTTGGATTGTCCAATGTTTTTTCTTATTAAGCTCAGGTTTCAAAGTATTCGTCCATTGCCAAATTTCAAATATGAAGAAACTGTTCTTCATTAAATGCTAAGAAGGACTTTGACAGTGCACACTTCAAAAAGAAGTCAACTGAGCCGCTTAAGCTGACATCGCTAACAACTACAAAGACCTGCGAATAAGGAACTTTCTGCGCGCTCAGACAAGTCAGGTGTAAGCTATCATATTATTGGATATTCCTGATAATCAAGGTGTCTTTTCAGAAGAAGCTCTACACGTTTTCATCTTAGGCATTTAATACCACTCAGAACGGTAATAAATGTTTCCATTGGACAAAAAAGCTTATGAAGACTGCTCAATTTGCCCTCACCTATAAATACAATTGTCTTCGAAGAAGAAATGGTAACGACTTTATGAGAAAATCAAAAGTAAAAAGGATTAAAGCTTTCATTCTTCTTTGTATTCAAACTATTGAAAAGAGACTAAGTCTTGAGATTCATTTTCAATCCTCACCTGTAGTGAGTTAAAGACTCAAGCTCTTCTATACCTTTTTATTCACATTGGTGTTTAATCCTCAAGAGGCTGCGTATAAAAGAATACTTGAATAGTAGAACCTGAAGAGGTTGAGAATACTTGTATACCTGAAGAGGTGGACAATACTTGTAATATTTGTACAAGATTAGTAGAAAATCTTTCTGGTTGAAGGAACTGGACGTAGCTCTCGATTTGTAGGAGTGAACCAGGATAAACATTTGGTGTAAGCTCTTCTTTCCTCCTCTTATGTTTTACTTATTCACTAACTTTTGGGGATTGCCATTATTTTCCTAACTAAAGAGTTGAGTTAAATCTTAGAATTTTTTCACTTAGGTTAAAGTTGTTTATCTGAAATTTGCATTAGCATCCAATTGGACTCAGAAGCTTTCTGCGTCCACTGCTTTTCGCTTCCTGTGAAAAAGTTTTTCAAAAAGGTTAAGAAACACAATTCAACCCCCCTTCTTGTGTTTTACTTGTTTACTTCAATTGGTATCAGAGCTCAGCCTCTTGGGTTGAGCATCTAACAGTGCAGAGGAAAAGATCCTGTACACCCTTAAATAGAGAATGAAGGACAAGCTGTGAACAGACCACCTCTATTTAATGGAAACGACTATGATTACTGGAAGAAGAGGATGATCGCATTTTTTGATGCACAAAATATGGACATTTGGGACCTAGTCCAAAATGGCTATCAAGTACCCACAAACGCAGAAGGACAGGAACTTACTCGACCACAATGGATGGAAGGACAACGAACCAGGCATCAGCTAAACTCAAAAGCCAAACACTATCTTATGTGCGCTATCACCAGATCAGAACACGACAAAGTTCATAGTTGTGAAACAGCTAAAGAAATATGGGATACTCTGGCCTTAGCACATGAAGGTTTCTTTCAAGTCAAGGAATCAAAGATAAGCATGCTGGTTCATCAGTATGAGCTTTTCAAAATGGGAGAGCATGAAAATATTGATAAAATGTTTGGACGATTCCAAACAATAATCAATGGCTTGAGATCTCTAGGAAAGACCTATAATAATCAAGATCATATCAGAAAAATTCTAAGGAGTCTTTCCAGACAGTGGAGACCCAAGGTTACTGCTATACAAGAAACAAAGAACTTAGCTTCTCTTACTATGGAGGAACTCCTAGGTTCCCTTAAATTTCATGAGCTTGAACTTCAAGAAGAGGAAAGTTCAAGAAAAGGGAAATCAATTGCCCTTAAAGTTCACAAAGGAAGTGCGTCCAAAGCACTTAAAGCTGAAGAATCTTGAGATGAGGCCGAGTCATCTGCAGAAGATATCTCAGACAATGACGAGTTATCTTTCATCTCCAGAAAGATACAAGCAATGTGGAAAAAGAAAGGAGGTATGTGGAGAAAACACTTTGGACGAAGACTTCCAAAGGACAGGTCTGAAACAAAAGACAAAAGTCCAATCATATGCTATGAGTGCAAGAAGCCTTGACACATTAAAGCTGAATGTCCTTCAATAAATAAGGAGAAAGAGAAACAGAGATTCTTTCCAAAGAAGAAAAGAGGATTGATGGCCACTTGGGAAGATCTTGACCTCTCAATTACTGATGATGAAGAAGAAGCAGAAGAATAAGCCAATCTATGCTTCATGGCAGACACATTCTCTGAAGAAGAAGAAGATGAGGTAACAAACTCTGACCTTAATATTCAAAAAGCTTTTGATGAATTCTTAAATAATTCATCCATTTTAGCAGTTGAATATAAATCCCTAAAGAGAAAGTTTTCAAAATTAACCAAAGAATATGGAAAAATGCTTTTAGAAAAACAAGAAATTGAATTTTGTTATGAAAAATTAAAACTGAAAATGCTCTTTTGAAAACTTCCTCTGAGTCCAATACTTCAGATGAAGTTGATAAACTTCATACTGAAATAAAAGAGTTAACTGAGGATCTCAGCAAGTTTGTGAAAAGCACCAATCATCTAAACATATTACTCAAATACTCCAGAGATCCTCGTGACAAATCTAGATTGGGATATCAAAATACTGAGAAAATAGTTTTTCAAAAATCACCTACTCAGTTTAAATCCTTTAGAAATGATTATAAAAGGAAAGACCACTCTACCACAAAAGATTTCTTCAATAAAAAGGTCAATATATTATGGATCCCCAAGAGCTAACCAAAGAGGATCCAAAAAGATATGGGTACCTAAGGATATGATAATTTCTCTTGCAGATGTGCTTAGCAACAAGAAAAAGACACCTGTCATGATACCTGGACAGTGGTTGCTCACGGCACATGACGGGAGAAAAGTCTATGTTCCAAGACCTCAAACTTAAAGTTGGTGGCTCTGTCACCTTTGGTGGAAACCAGAAGGGTAAAATAGTTGGAATAAGTAAGATTGGTAAGCATCATTTTCCCTCTATTGATAATGTACTTCTGGTTGAAGGATTGAAACATAATCTGCTTAGTATAAGTCAATTGTGTGATAGTGGATCTAATGTTTCGTTCAGCCATGAAGAATGTATAGTTAAAAACTCTGCCGAATCCATACTCTTCACTGCCAAAAGACAAACCAATCTTTACAAGATTGATTTGGAAGATCTCTCAGATCAGAATGTATCCTGTCTAGTATCCATAAAAGGAGAACAATGGATATGGCACAAGAAGCTTGGTCATGCAAGCTTGAGGTTAATCTCAAAGCTGAATAAGCATAACCTCGTAAGAGGACTACCAAAACTTGTGTATAAATCGGATGTTCTATGCTAAGCATGTCAAAAGGGGAAACAATTAAAAAATTCTTTTGAGTCCAAAAATGTTGTTTCCACCTCTAGACCACTAGAACTGCTACATCTTGATCTATTTGGTCCAACGAGAACTGCCTCATTAAATGGGAAGAAATATGGATTTGTCATAGTAGATGACTATACTAGATGGACATGGGTTTTGTTCCTAGCTCACAAGGATGAGTCTTTTAGAGTCTTTTCTATATTCTGTAAAAGAATTCAAAATGAAAAAGGCATGTGTATCAACTCAATTCGAAGTGATCATGGAGGAGAATTTGAGAATGAGAGCTTTCAATTATTCTGTGAAAAAAGTAGCATCCTTCACAACTTCTTTGCCCCAAGAATACCACAACAAATTGGTGTGGTAGAAAGAAAAAATAGATCTCTTCAAGAGATGGCTAGAACAATGCTCAATGACAACTCAACCTCCAAACACTTCTGGGTTGAAGCTGTTAACACTGCTTGTTATATTCAAAACAGGATATATATTAGACCCTTATTTCATAAGACTCCTTATGAATTGTGGAAAGGACGAAAACCCAACATTTCTTATTTTTATTCTTTTGGATGTCAATGCTTTATTTTAAATACGAAAGATTCCTTAGGAAAGTTTGATGCTAAAGTTGACTGTGGTATTTTCTTATGATACTCTGAAACTTCAAAAGCATATAGAGTGTACAACTCTCGTTCTTTGACTGTTGAAGAATGTATCCATGTTAAATTTAATGACAAACAGCCTGATAAAAATTTATCAGAGCTAGATGAGTCTTTTGCAGAATTAAACCTCAATGACAAAGGAGAAGGAACATCTTCAACAAACAAAGAAGCTCTGGACGATGACAAAAGAGAAGAAAACACAATAAGAAATAAAGTTCAAAGAAATTAGCACATCAAAACATATCATCCTGAAGATCAAATCATTGGAAATCCAGAAGATAAAGTGCGTACAATATCTACTTTTAAAGAATACTCCGATATAGACTTCATCTCAGTGATGAAACCAAAGAAAATTAAAGAAGCTCTGTTGGACGAAGGATGGATACTAGCCATGCAAGAAGAGTTAAAAAAATTTACAAGAAACGACGTTTGGATGCTGGTTCAAAAGCCTAAAGACAAGACCATCATCGGCACAAAAGGGGTATTCAGAAATAAATTGGACGAAGATGGTAAAGTTATGAGAAATAAGGCAAGGTTAGTTGCTCAAGGTTACTCGCAACAAGAGGGTATCGATTTTACTGAAACTTTTGCTCCTGTAGCTAGACTAGAAGCCATACGCATCTTACTTTCATTTGCTGCTCATCTTAGAATGAGACTTTATTAAATGGATGTAAATAGTGCTTTCTTAAATGGTATAATCAATGAAGAAGTTTATGTCAAGCAACCACCTGGTTTCGAGGATCAAAATCACCCAGAGCACGTTTTCAAACTGAAAAAGGCTCTGTATGGACTAAAACAAGCTCCTCAAGCATGGTATGAAAGATTAAGCATTTTTCTAATGGAAAATGATTTTTCTAGAGGAAAAGTTGATAATACTCTCTTTCGTAAAGACAAAAACTCACATTTTATATTAGTCCAAATCTATGTAGATGATATTATCTTTGGAGCTACTGATGAATCTCTTTGCAAGGAATTTTCCAAGTTGATGCAGAAGGAGTTCGAAATGAGTTTAATGGGAGAATTAAAATTCTTCCTGGGCTTACAACTAAAGCAAACATTGGATAGAATCTACATTCATCAAACAAAATACGCAAATGAACTCTTGAAAAAGTTCAAATTAGACGATTGCAAAACTATGAGCACACCCATGCATCCATCGTCCACACTCAAATTGGACGATAAAGATCGAAAGGTGGACGAAAAGGTATACAGAGATATGATCAAATCACTCTTATATCTTACTGCGTTAAGACCAGATATAATGTTTAGTGTGTGTCTTTGTGCACGTTTTCAATCTGATCCTAAAGAGTCACATCTTATTGCGGTCAAAAGAATATTCAGATACTTGAAAGGGACTACTAATCTGGGTTTGTTATTTAAGACATCTCATGAATTCAGATTAATTGGTTTTTGTGATGCTGACTATGCTAGAGATAGAATCGAAAGAAAAAGTACCAGTGAAGGATGTCACTTCATTGGGGGAAACCTAGTATCATGGTCCAGCAAAAAACAAAGCACTATTGCTCTTTCAACAGCCGAAGCTGAATATATCCTGCGTCCAATTGCTGTTCTCAATTACTTTGGATCAAACATCAATTGGAAGATTACAACATCTTTGAAAGTAAGATTCCTTTACTCTGTGATAATACTGCTGCAATTAACTTATCAAAGAATCCCATCTTACATTCAAGAGCAAAACACATTGAAATTAAACATCACTTTATAAGAGATTATATCCAAAAAGGTGTGTTTGATATTCAATTTGTAGACATAGATAATGGGCTGATATCTTTACAAAACCCCTCTCTGAGGAAAGATTTAATTTTATTAGAAAGCATTTAAGTATGCATTTTGTAAAGAGTTGACATCTCTTGCGTCCATTGATACTCTGTGTCCAACAAGGTTTGTACTTGTTAATATATGTGGTGTTTTCTCGGTTAAGTTGATATTTCAGTTGCATTTTATTTAACATTCCTTTTGTCTCATTTGAATCTTTTCAAATTTCTCACGCTGAGTCAGTTTTCGATAGGTCACAGAAGTTACTTTTTACTGCGGACGTGACAGTTACTTTTAATACTCATTTATTGTGATATTTGAAAAACGATTCACCTTCTCTTTCCAGAAACCCTTCAATATAAGCTCTGCTCTCTTATAAATATCTTTTTCTTTTCAAGATCAAGTTTTTACGCTTTCAAGTGTTTAAAAAAAAAACCCTTTGCTGAAAAACCATCAACAAACTTTCTCTCTTCTCAAAATTTCAAAATCCTTTCTCAAAGCTCTAAGAAATGGTCGGATGAAAGAAAACCTTGTTGAATGAAGCTGAAGTAGCTGTGGAATACCCGTTCCAGTCATCCATTCTAGCTGAGTATGGAATTGATATTGCTGAACATCTACAAGGAGTAGGGTGGGAAAACTACTTCAAAGAAGTAGTTGAAGTTTATCCTAAGCTCATCTGTGAGTTCTGGCAAAGCGCTGTAGTTTCTGAAACAACTGTTGTTAGGAAGGTACTTGGGAAGGAAGTAACCGTGTCAAAAGTCAAGATTTCAGACGCGACTCAATGCTGGCTAGAAGGAGCCAAGCATACTAAAGACTGGACAAAGGACATTGGGGGAGTTGACAATGTGTTCGAAATCCTTCTAAAAGACCCAAACCAAGGAAGCAAGAAGAAAATTATAGCCTCGCAAATGCATGATAAGACCAGAGTTCTTCACCAGCTGCTGAATAAGGTGATACTCCACAAAGCTGGGTCCAAGGATTCAGTCTCCAGCATACATGCATTCTGCTTGTGTCACTTAATGTTGTGCCAACAGATCAACCTCCCTCACATTCTGTTTAAACACTTCAAGAAGAGTGTTCAAGGGAAGGGAAAGAAAACCACCATTTCTTACGGTGTGCTTCTAACAAAGATTTTCAGAGATCAAGGGATTTTCAGTGAGTTTGGTGTTCTTAACAGTGAAGAGAAGTTAAAGACTTTTGGACGAACCCAACTGCAACAGGTTTTTGGACGAAATTATCTGATGAAGATGAAACTTCATACTGTGCTGAGTTGTGGATGGAAAGAAAGTCCAAAGCCTCTGGTCACTGTCGTTGAGCCCTCACAGCTAGAAAAGGCTCCGTCCACTCAAGCTCCTCCAAAGAGAAGGCTGATAATGGACGATGACTCTGACGATGACCAACCCATCGCGAAGAGGATGAAGGTTGCGTCCAAAGTAACAATTTCAAAGGGAACTCGGACGAAGCTACCTATCAAAAGAAAGCCTACGATCAAAGCTACGTCCACTCCTGAGGAACCCTTTCCTACTCCTCTCCCTTCACCTCAATTACCCTCATCTCCATCAAACACTGAACCCTTCTCACACACACAAACCATACCATACAAACTACCTTCACCTTCACCTTCACCCTCACTAAAGACCTTCTCAACCTTATCAAACCTTAAGCCCTTCTCTGTGGGCGTCACCCCTCACATAATCCCTCGTTGGGAATCCAAGGACTCATCTCTCTCACTCACAGCAAGAAGATCCTGATGCTGTGATGGTTGCTCCACAAGAATCCATATCTTCCCCAGTCAACTAACCTTCAAACCAGTCACTTTGGAAGAAATGGATCAGTTTATAAGTCCATATGACACTATCTTTGTCAGTGTCATCAAAGGGAGTCTCTTGTTGAAGAATCTGAGATTTGTACCCCCTTCTCTGATCATCTCTTCTGCCACCACCATCAAGATTCAGCCTGATCGAGTTTGTCTAAGACTGCCAATGGTGGACTTGAACAAGAACAAAGATTTGAAGAAGTACAGAAGTCAAGCCACGTTGCCAACACTGTTCTACTTCAAACCTACCTTCGGCATTCAAAAATCACCTGAGGTAGACTTGGGATTCTTACGGCAAATCTCAGAGAAAGGAGAGGTAGAGGAGAAGGATGTCAAGACCTTCTGGGAAAAGCATATCTATGATTGTGAACAACAGGTTTCTTCATCAGGTCTAAGCAATGAAGAGAAGGAAGATACTGTGACGGTGCCAGGCCAGAGCTTTCAGTGTTTTCGTCCAATCTACATGGTGGACGATATCCTTGGCTTACCACTAAAAACACCTGCGTCCACAATCTTTTCTTCTCAGAGCTATGTCTCCGGACCTCCTTCTGACAACTTAGGAAGACCTTATCCCTGGGATCAAATGTTTGGATATCGAGGAGATCATCTCCCTTGGAATGTTGACCTTTCTTTATCAGACGATGAAGTTGAATCAACTGAAGTGGTTACGGTAGCAGAAGAGTCAGCGTCCACAGTCTCTATTGTTGCTCCTATTTCGGTTGCTCCTCTTGCACCTTCCATTGAGTTAATTGTTAGAGAGACCTCTGCTGACCACCCTCCCGCTGTTGACCCACAATCTCAAGTGCCTCCTGAAGTTCAGGCCTATGTAAAAAATCAAATGGATCATCTGTTCAAGAGAGTTGAAGACCTCCTCAAATCTCTTTTTTTGCAAGGTTTTTGCAAGGGCCTCCTCCTCCTCTTTCTTAGTTTTTTTATTACTTTCAAAATTTTCTTTTAAAATTTTTACTTTATTCTTTTTGACAATGATGTTTTTTCTCACTTTTTGTCTGATGACAAAGGGAGAGAAAATTGAAAAAGAAAAAATTCTTGATTGATTCTGTTTATACTCTTGATAAAATAATATAAGCATATCTGTGAATTTTCTGTATGTTGTCTAAATTTGTTTACTATGAGCTGTTTTAATTGATCATACTTATTTTAATGCATTATCTGATATCTAAATTGATTATATTCTTACTCTAATGCTGGTATTGGTAAAGGATGTGCTTACTCTGTTCTAACACTAGCATTTTCCCATCCTTTAAGTATTTTACTCAAAATCAACCTTTGCTCAAAACTAAGCGTTATCTTAGCACACTTACTCACTCCTAGCTAAATCCTGTTGTATCCTTTGAGCGTCCATTCTGTTTTTATGCACGTTCTTAGGGGGAGTGTTCTCTCGTGTAAAAAGTTAAGTATTCAATCAAAATTTAAAATGTTTTGTCATCATCAAAAAGGGGGAGATTGTTGGAACCAAAGAACCTTATGAAATTAAGTTTAGAACGATACTGATTAAATAATCATTACCCCATAAAGTTTTGAATATAACAAAAGTTTCAGTTTAGATTGAATAAGTAAAAGACTCTTGTAACTTGTTTCGTAACTATTTCAAGAAGAAAAGTGTTAACAAACAGTTACTTATATGTGTGTCCATTCTCTTCTGAGCTAAATGAAACTAAGTATGCGTCCAATACCCTTTGAACTATTCCACAAAGTTTCATTATATTTGGATTGTCCAATATTTTTTCTTATTAAGCTCAGGTTTCAAAGTATTCGTCCATTGCCAAATTTCAAATATGAAGAAACTGTTCTTCATTAAATGCTAAGAAGGACTTTGACAGTGCACACTTCAAAAAGAAGTCAACTGAGCCGCTTAAGCTGACATCGCTAACAACTACAAAGACCTGCGAATAAGGAACTTTCTGCGCGCTCAGACAAGTCAGGTGTAAGTTATCATATTCTTGGACATTCCTGATAATCAAGGTGTCTTTTTAGAAGAAGCTCTACACGTTTTCATCTTAGGCATTTAATACCACTCAGAACGGTAATAAATGTTTCCATTGGACGAAGAAGCTTATAAAGACTGCTCAATTTGCTTTCACATATAAATACAATTGTCTTCGAAAAAGAGGTGGTGACGACTTTCTGAGAAAATCAAAAGTAAAAAGCATTAAAGCTTTCATTCTTCTTTGTATTCAAACTCTTGAAAAGAGACTAAGTCTTGAGATTCATTTTCAATCCTCACCTGTAGTGAGTTAAAAACTCAAGCTCTTCTATACCTTTTTATTCACATTGGTGTTTAAGCTTGAAGAGGCTGTGTATAAAAGAATACTTGAATAGTAGAACCTGAAGAGGTTGAGAATACTTGTATACCTGAAGAGGTGGACAATACTTGTAATCTTTGTACAAGATTAGTAGAAAATCTTTCTGGGTGAATGGACTGGACGTAGCTCTCGGTTTGTGGGAGTGAACCAGGATAAACATTTAATGTAAGCTCTTCTTTCCTCCTCTTATGTTTTACATATTCACTAACTTCTGGGGATTGCCATTGTTTTCCTAACTAAAGAGTTAAGTTAAACCTTAGAATTTTTTCACTTCGTTTAAAGTTGTTTATCTCAAATTTGCATTAACGTCTAATTGGACTCAGAAGCTTTCTGCGTCCACTGTTTTTCGCTTCCTGTGAAAAAGTTTTTCAAAAAGGTTAAGAAACACAATTCAACCCCCCTTCTTGCGTTTCACTTGTTTACTTCAACTTCTTTATATTTGTTTACAACTTTAAGTCTTGTACTTTTGTCAATCTTATTAATTAACAACAAACCTCCCTTTTTATTTATCTTGATCTGATTAAATCCTTGTTTTTTTAATCCTTGAGAGACGATTCGGTTCATTCTCTATACTACATATTAGTTTGTGAACCGGTAATTTTTATTATTTGACGGGTTTCGACAACCTCTTGTCAGTGAGCAAACAAAGGAACGCCTCCAAAGGTAAATAAGACATTAACCAATGAAAATAAGACATTAAATGTAGGTCAAACCATTCTTTACCTATTTACTTCACTTAAGTTTTAGCATTTATTAGTTGTAAGTGTTCATTTGACAATTATAGAAAAAGACTCAAGGCAAAGCAAGTGTAAGTGGCAGTGCACATAGGACTAAAGCAGTGGCCACAATAATGTTTGAACCGATAGCATTTGCAAGTGGGGAGTCATCCATGGAGAGTCCAAAAATTTCTATGTACTTTACCATTTTTATGAAACTTCTTCATATATGTGCATTAAATTTGCATTGGAAAATCGAGAGATGCAAAGAGCTCGGGATAATATTCCTCCTCATATTTAGAATGATAAGCCATTCATAAGCAATCAAAAACCACCTAAAAAAACCCAAAGTTCCAAAAGGTATTCAACTTGATAACCATGCTTGGAGGGATAACAATGTGTGACTAGGGCGAACCTTATTGCTTTTAATGTTAGATCAAGGAAGAGGCTTACTCCTTTCATCAATTGATCTCAAGAATCAATAGAAGTAATGTCACAGGGTCTACAAATCTAGAATGAGTTTAGTATTGATGTTACTAGGTTTTGTTTTTGGTTAAGGACAATGTACATGTAATAGTTTGAGCATTTTGTTCCAATATCTTAGAACAACTCTATTGGTGTTTTGATGTCTTTGAACAATGCTATTGCTAGTATTATGGATTGATATGAGTTTTTTTATTTTTTTTAAAAATCAATTTGTGCCTTTAGTGTCTTTTTTCATTTTGATCAAATTTTGGCTTTTTTACTTGTTTGGTGTAAATGGGAAGTATAATTCTCAGTTTAGTATAATTTTGACAAAAAAAATTAAAAGAAAAGGGTTAACCCTAAGTTATGGCCACAAGCCACACACTTGTTTGCGGAAAACTTGGAGTTACCCTAAGTCATGGTTATAGACTAATGTGTGAGTAAAATACACACATCTAATGCTTGATTTGATATGGATTTGGAATGGTTTTAGTTGAATTCTTTGCCTTTTTATTATACTTTACATTCTTTTATACTTTGACCACATTTCTTCTCATTCTAAATGGTTTCAGGTATTTAATGGGTCTTTTGGACCTATTCCTTAGAAAGTCCACAAGCTTGGATCAAGATTGATGCTGAATCCAGAAATCATTTGATCCCTCAGCAGTAAAATGACCATAACTTGAGTTATATGGTGCAAATTGAGTGATTCCAATTGTTATAGAAAGCTAAGACTCAAAGTTACAACTTTCAAGTTGACCAAAATATCACACTGCCATGTGAATTCACACATCCTAAGTTATGCAGTGTGGCGACTATGCAAAAAATTAGCTCTCTTGGGCTTGGGCTATGGCTATGCAAAAAAAGGGCATGAAGAGGCCTCCACACATGAGGAACCCTAAAGGAAGGCTCGACATATAAACACTAAAAGAAGAAACCCTAAAAAGAAAGCAATGATTGAGGATTGAATATCAAACTTGAAGATTGAAGAAAAAAAGAACACTCTTGGAGAAATTAGGGAACCTTCTCATCTCTAGAATAGACAAAGTTGGCCACGTCTAGTATTAACGGTACACTCAGCAAATTTTTGTTAATGGAGTGAGTATCAGATGAATGGAGTGACCGCATTGTTGTAGATTTTGAATTTGAGGGACTGAATTGATAAAATTATTTTGAGACAAAATTGATAAGGCATGTATCAGTGAAGGACCAAAAGATAATTTTACTCAAAAAAATTATTAGTAAAACATTGCATTTCATATGGCTATACCTATGTGTACTGATCACTTGTACACAAGCCATACTGGCTCACTACATTGTATATGCAAATACCCAATTATACTCAATAAAAAATTTAAAAAATATGCAAGAGTACTCAGTGCATACCTAATACAAGTACAACAATTTTAAATAGACATATTTGTGCTTCCTAGTTTGGAAAATAGGAGAATGCACAAATTACACTTAAATGTTCTTGGCAGTTGGCACTATTGTCCCCCTAGCTAGATGACCCTTTATTATGATAATGACTAAAATTGAGAATTTCTTATCGATCAAATATATAATTTGATAATATTTTTGATAAAAAAAAATTAGTTGGGAAATAGTTGCTTCTAATGTTATAATACAACATCCCTTGCCAAAAAAAAAAATCTCTTGCCAAATGCTACACAAGTCAAAGAGAAAGTCATACTATAAAGCAACTGAGACTGTTGACTGACGTACAATTAATTGTATTTCTTGCCGTTGCTACAACATTCTTTTGTGTTGTCTTATACACTAACCACATATGCACTGTTATGAATAATAATTTATATTTTTTTAAAAAAATATTTCTAGAAAATTGCAGTAGCAAATTGTTCGTTCATGAAGCAGCAAGCAAATTAGATGATACTCATTGGAATTTCTTTTTATCTTGTACTTTTATGTTCCACTTTTAATTGTCATGATAATCTTAAATCAATTTTATGTGTTTGTTCTTTCATTATCAATGATTTGTTTGGATAGAAAGGTTATGAACTTATGACAACAACAACATGCTACTTACCCAACTCCTATATTTATAACTATGCATAGCATTTGTTTTCATCTATGTTTGACTAGAAAAACTTCAATTGAGCACGCTTTACAAAATGAAGCCACTTGTGTAGTTGTGAACGAATAGTTATTCATGTAACATTAGTTCTTTTGATCTCCTACTTGCTTTGGAGTCAATATCTTGTCATTTGTAATGAAGAAATAAGCTTAATTAACCATATCTCGACAATTAAGAATTCTATATTGAGAAACAAGAATCTTGTGATGGTAATAATGCTTGTGGGAGGACTATGACTTGGAGTTAATGTAATTAACAGATTATTTTATATGATTAAGAATTAATAATTAATTTTCCATTTTATAGAATGAAAGATTAATAATAATAACAAGAAATCACAAACTAGTATAATATGTTGGAATTTTTTTAATATGTGCTATCATCAGGAATGATCTTGACATTGTTCCATGATATGAAGGTCTATTAGGTTTTTATTCTAACTAAGTTACGTCCCCTCTCCATTTCCTTTTATTGTGAGATATGTTCTCTGAGTTGTTCATCAATAGATGCTTGTTATTTGAAAGATTGAAGAGAATGATCTAACCTTAATAGTTTACTTGAGCTTCATGCAGTTATGAACTAATTCAAATTTAATGGCCAACACAAGCATGCAATCAAACTCTAAATATTCTGAATGTCATATAACGTCCCAATTTTATCTTGCATACTATGGTCTTCAATTAATAAACAGTAAGTTTTATGAGTGTGAGAAAGAAAGCATGAGAAAAATGAAATACAATCTAAGGTTTATAAGATAACATGGAATTTGTTGGAGATAAAAAGTATTTGTTGTTGACCCAAAATAAAGTATTTGTTAGATATATAAAGTCATTAATGAGCCTTTCATCTAAGAACTTAAATTTTAAGGATAATTGATCATTGGCAGAATTGACTAACTGAGTACTATTAGGAAAAAGGTATGTAAATAGAAGATTAAAAAACATACCATATCCAAAATTTGCAGCCATGGAGTTGGTACAAACTAGAGTGCAGAGAAAGAGAACATCATGTTGATGACCCATATAGCGATCCACACATCGATCAAAACAAGGCCAATAATCAGCTCGATTTTTACATTCCATTTCGCACAATACGAGTATCACGCCATATTCAATAGAATTCCCAAAGTTAAGAAAATGGAAAGGCCAGAAAGAGTGAAAGGAAGAAAAAAAACATAATCAACTCTGAATGCTAATCGTCAGTGCCAAACCCACTACAAGCGCTATTGTTATTTCCCTCATTGCTGATGTTTCTATTTTCTACAATTGAAGTCCCTCATTTCCAAGGATTTTTCATTTGAAGGCTATATAACATATATAAACCTTATTTTTATTTATAAAAAGATTCTTTTATCACATTTTCTTCTTTCACCTTAACCAAAAGTTCAAATATGAAGAGCCATAAGGTGACCTTTGGCGTCAACTTTTGGTTCTTCCAGCATATAGCTGTTTCTTTATATTCATGCATTATTTTTATAAAATAACATAGCAACAGCAGCCAACAGATATATTGAGAAATTGGATTATATAAGAAAAAATGTTATTAATAAAAGTGAAAGTGAGAGTACAACTGATGGGGTTCTTTGCATTAACTATTGGCTTCATAAGTCGGTTCATCATCTTCCTAAGCTATGATTAAATTTTCCCCCTTCTTTCTCTAACTTTACAAATTTCAAAAAAGAAAAAGCAAAAGTGAAAGAGAAGGTTAGTCTTCGATATCAGTAATAAGCTAATATATATAGCCAACTTATCTATATTCTGAAACGGCAATATGAACTTCCGTCTTCAAACGCTTAAATGTTCGCCCGGCTCTATTATATGAATTTTTTTTCTTTGTTTTTTAAGAAGTAAAAAAAGAGATAATGTGTAAATATGTAATAAATACTTTATCATATGATTTTTTTTCTTTCGAAATTAATACTTATGAAATTTTAAATAAATGTACTTTATAAATGATATTTAAAAAAATATAATTTGATATGTAAATATCGAATTTATGAAGCATATTATCCCTAAATCTGCTAAATGTGTTAGTTTTATTAATTGTAGAATAAAATCTTCTTGTAAAATAGATATACTTAGGACGGGGATTACTTTAATACTATTTTTCTTTAAGTTATCGATACTCTAATGAATTTTTAAATATTTGATTAGTTATTGGATATACTTTATAAATTGCAAACAATTATTATATGAAAAATAACTAACAAGTAATAGATGTTCGAAAACTCATTAGGTGGAGGTAACAACTCCCAAATCAGATGCAATAGAAACTAAAATCTCTTATTATAAGTGTCAGTTTTTTCAAACAAAAAGAAAACAGACTTTATAAATCTATTATTCACTATACTTATTGGATTCAAATTTTCTTTCCTCTCTTTGTCCCTAATCTTGACATCTTAATAAGATAATGCCAACTAAGCAAAAAAAAAATCCATCTCTTTTTTGAATATTGTCCTCTCTCTCATAGTTTCCAATAAATTTTATTTAGTTGACAATATTTTATTAGAAGAACATAATTAGGGATAGGAAAAAGAGGGAGAAAATTTGAATCCTTATATATTATGTCACTTATATTAACTAGGACAAAGTGTTGAGAGATGATGTGAGAATGGGTGATTGTCATGCCCCATATTGAGAAATAATGATGTCTTGGTTTTTTATTAACCAACGTGGGTTAGCTCAGCTAGTTGAAATGATATTGAAAAATCTTTGAATCATTTAGGTGACTAATAGTTTTAGAGTAAGTAACCTATGCATATTATTATATTTTCTACTAATTTTTTTAAAATATCTATACAATAGTGAAGGGTAAATTTTTAAGTGTGTAAACTAATTTTATAGTAAAAATTGTCGATGGAGAGATAGAAATTGCTAGGTGCATCAGAGACTAATTAGCCTTTGTGCTAGTCACAAATTCACACCATTTATTATGACAATGTCTCAGTTCACTATTTACCCTAGTGCCAACACCTTTCCTTCATTCACGCGAAAAGATTATTTTTTTTGAAATATTTTTTTTAAAAAAAAAATTTCTTAAAATATAAAAAGAAAAGAAAACATTTGCCAAGTTGGTTAAATAGCCAAACGGCTATAAGAGTATAAGTATAAAAAGCTTTGAACCATTGCAAAGCTGTCATGAATTGATGTATGTTAAAAGGTGGCCAATGGATAGGAAAAGTTCTAAAGCGACAAACAGCTAAATTGAAAACAAAGTATTAAGAGTAGTAAATGGCCATTTGGCTGTGAAACTATAAAATAATACAATACTGGTAAATGGCTTAATAGGCATTGAAACTGTCAACAACGACAAGTAAAGAGAAACCACCGGGCATATTTTGCAGCCTATATTATCTATATGCGCCTCATGCTTTTAAAGATATTGTAAGAATAGTGCTTGCAACCATGGGTAAAAAATATATGGCAAAAATATAACTTTTGTCCCTTACTTGTTATCCAAGTTTTATTTTTGTCCTATAATTAAATTTTGTTTTATTTTCATAATCTTTCCAAATTAATGGTTGTGGATGAATTTAATGAGTTTTGAAAAGGTTTGAGACGAAAATAAAATAATTTAATTGTGAGACAAAAATGAAGAAAAATATATTTTTTTCCAATATATATATATATATATATTTATATTTATATATATTATAGTATGTTGTGTGTAATAGTTGGGTAAAGAAAAGGTATGGGTGAAGAGAGTCAAATCTCTATCTTTACGCAGAAGTAAGGAGATGAATAATGTAGTTGTTTGGCTGTATATTAACTTACTACTCCTAGATACCGTTGGAGTCCCTACGAGGCATGATGCTAAAGAGAGTGAGATACACGTGCTTTAACCTAGTGACATGCTCTATTATCTAACTGGTATTTTGTACCTATTTCTCGTTTTGCCTTGCAAGTTCTAGGTTCTAAGGTCTTGCCAAGCTAAGTATCTACAATTTGGTTTCTATTTGGTGAAGTTTGCACATTATTTGAGTTATAATTTGTATTTACAAATTTATGTCTTTTTTATACTAGCATGAATGATATTTCGAACATTTTATTTCACTAATTTTTACTGAAGGAAACAACAATTTCCATTAATGTTAAATTAATCATTTTATCCTTGTAGTTTTACTTCAAATTTAATTTTAATTCTTACAGTTTAAAAAAGTTCCTATACTTTTGAAGTAATGCAAAATGATTTCTATTTAATTCTTATACTCTCATCCCAAATATGAACACTATATTTTTTCCGGGTCACATAAAAATAAATAATTAAAATAACAATAAAAAAAGAGGGGAAAAGTAATTAATTAGTCAATTATATCTAGAATTGAAATTTTTTAAAAAAGGTTAGTAATTAGCTAATTAATTCCCAAATAAAAATATAAAAATACAAAAATATAAAAATACAAAAAAATGAGAGTTAATTTTATGTCCGGCCCCATAACTCATCTAGCTTAGACCAAAGCCACAGTCTAAGCCCAAAGTCCCAATCCAAACCCTTGCTCAATTCCCTCGGCCCAAGGACCCAGTCCAAGCCTAATCCCCAAAATCCATTAAAACCAACCCAAATCATTTCCCCTTCACCCAATCCCCCATCTCCATCGAGCACAATTCCTTCCTCTCTGGTCTGTGTCCTCATCCGACCCTGGTTCCTCTCCCCTAGCCCAAGCCCAATCCAAACCCACACAACCCAATTTCATTTCCCTCTACCACCCAAACAAATAGAACCCATAACCAATGACCCTTACCTGAACCATTTTCCCCATCCTTTTTCCCTTTTTGGTTCTGCAGAGAGCAAAGGAGCTCCGCACAGGGAAGGACAAGTCCCCCCCCACGACCCTCTCCCACTCCACTACATCCCACGATCCCTGCCACCATCTCCATAGCTAGATGTGTGTCTTCACAATCCCTACCACCACCCAACCCAGCCGAGTGAACCCTAGTCCTTTGCGTGTCTTCACGCGCGCGTAGAAGAGACAATCAGTGCGTCCTGGCTGCGAATCGTGCGGAGTGGAGGCGAGGCCTCGTCCTTGCTCAGAAAGGACGTTTCCCTGCAACAGCTAGAGGAGGAGTTTATCCCTTGGGGCTCACGCTCTTAAACGAAAAAAGGGGAACCAAATCGTGGACAGCAAGATGGTGATCAGAAGGCATGGATGAGTCCAATTAATGCCTCGCACCAGATCAAAAGGTTTGCACACAAGTCATCAGGGATTTTGTTTTTCTCTTTTAATTATTCTTTTGGTTTGAAATTTTTGTATAAATAAGGATTTTAGGGTCTTATTTTGGAGAGAGTTTTGGGGATTTCCAGGGAAAGGGATTTTTTGCAATTTTCCATTGTATTTGGAGAGTAAGAGAGGTTCCGAGAGAGAGAGATAAGAAGCTTAGGGTTTTGGAGGAGAAATCACTGAGCAAGCTCGCTAAGGATTTTGAGCTCATTTCGATAATCCATTTCAATCATGTGTTAAGTTTTTAAAATTAAATAGATAGTTGATTCCTAATTGGTACTATTGTGATGGAGATTTGTTTGTTTATTATTGCTTTTTTATAATAGGATGATTTATTGATGTTGTTGTGTTTTCAGTTTGTTATGTTTGAATATGCATATGAGACATCATTTAAGTTATGTGTTCCTTTTTATTTCTTATTTGAACCTGTTTGTCCTGTGGAACTAAAAACTTATTCTGAGTTCTGATTCTGTTGGCAAAGAAATGTAACCTATTAAGGATTATATACATGTACTCGAGGTCTATATGGTTCTTCAAGCATGCATTTTGGTTTTTATATATATATATATAATTCTGTTGTTACACTGTTGTTACAGTTTGTTGATTCTAATTCAAGGTTGTATCTTGGTTTGACCGTGTGTTGATTTTGACTTGGGTTGTTTAGTAACTCTGTTTTTACAATTTATTGGTTCTAGTTTAATGATGATAATTCAAAGTTACATTTTGGTTTGATTGGTAATGATTTTGGTTTGGTTTGGTTTAGCAATTTTGGTTGGATTATTTAGCAAATTCTGGTTCAGTTTGTTTAGCATTTCTATTTTGGATTGTTTGAATGATTCTGGTTTAATGATAATGATAAGGTGTTGGCTAAAAAGTGGCAAGTTCATGATTGTGGTGCTATTTCTGAAATATTTGCACCTAGGTTTCATTCTTTAAGTCTTTAATGTTGAATTGCTCCTTATCCTTGCTGATAGTTGTGTGATTTGATTTGGGTATTGAACATAAGGCTTAATCTGCAAATCTGTCAAGGAATTGATATGGGAACTGATTTGATTGGGATGGGTTGTTAGAAAAAATGTTTAAGGTGGCCAGATATCCAGTGAGGATTTTGTATGCGAATAAGATGGAAAGGTTTAGTTTTGTCTGGATTGTAATATGTTCTTTCATTTGGTGAATCATGTTTGCACCTCAGTATGTGACCATTGGCACATTTTTGGATCAATCATTGAATTGAGAAATATTAAAGGGCCACTGCTGTGAAACTTGGAAATGCATTTATCATGTTTCTAATTGTTGATTGGTAACATGTCTAGTTTGCTAGGATCTTATACTTTTGCCCAAGTTAATAATGAATGGGTTTATTGTGGTTTTCTTTACCTTGAATCTGTTTGTGATTCTTTGATTTTGTGGTTATGTTTAATTGGAGATAATGTACGCCCCAATGTTCATATAACTATTTTTTTCTTGGATGCTGGTATGTGTTATTGATTTGATCTTACATGCTGTTTGGCAGTAAAAGAATGTTTGGTTGGTTTCATTGTCAATAATTAGTCATACCTTTGTTTCCCAAGTCAGCATATTTGGGAAGTGATTTAGTATTCAGACTTGTGGGGTTGAGCTACTATTTTAGGTTTGTTTGTCATCAGATTCATAATGTTTGGCTTCATAAAGTTTGGGTAAGTTAACATTTGTTTCATGGGTCTTAAACTGACTGCATGCACTCACTATATTTGAACTTGTTTGACACTTGTGCATAAAAGATTGGTTATTATGTTGGTTTGATAAATGTCGGTTTGAACTTGGGATATGTTTCTCCTCGTTTTCTCTTCTTACTTCATCCTTGATTAGCTTGGGTTAAATGGGTCAAGTTGGTTAGGGAGCTTGTGCCTGTGTATCTTCTTAAGGGCTGGGTTAGGAATGAGATTGAGACTTTATTTGGATTTAAGATCCCCTTTAGTTTTTTTGGAGGCGTTGATAAAAATAAACCAAGAACAAAAACAGTTGTCAAAACAAGTGCATACCATGAAAGAAACTAATGGGAATTAAAAATGAAAGTAAGATCAGTCTTCTTCCTTAAAAAAATTGATGGTAGTGTAATTTGAATTTTTGGATTCTTAAATCTACTTTAAATTCAAGAAGGAAATAGGAAGGTAAAAGTGAATAATAAATAAAAATGGGAAAAGAATCATTGGGAGATGGTAATGTTGCATGATTTATCACATGTTCACGCTTAACATTTTATTGCTTTTCGAATTAACCCCATGAGCTCTACTTTTATTTCGATATTATTTTCTCTGTTTTGGATCAAATGTCACAATTAACTATCTTGTAAGATTCCAATGATAAGATGATTAGGAATATGTCGTGACGGCGGCATTTTTTTAATTTTCTTGATGTAAGGAAATTCTTTATAGTTTTGTTAGGAGCGCTGGCAAGAATATAAATAATTTTTCGCAAAAGAATCTTATCTCATGGTTAATTTTGCCAATTTGTTACATTTTCTTCCGACTCATTTTAAAACTAATTTGTGGAATAAGGTTCCAACGATGAGATATTTAAAATTAATTGTGATGACGGTGATATTTTAATTTTCCTTGAGGTGAGGAAAAATTTTATGGTTTTACCAGGAGCGCTGGCGCGGTTATAAATAATCTCCAATAAAAGCCATATTCCATTATTAATTTCGTTGCGATTTAATTCACCATCTTTATTGCATTTGATTCTCAACAAAAACCACATTAGTATTCTCCCTTATCTTTTTCATGTCATTCATAATTTGAAACATTAATTTTTCATGCCACAATTAAAACTGGCCAATGACAGAAATTGGGAAAGGATCGAGAGTCTGATCAACTAAACTCTTTTCGGTATTCTCGAGGCATTTATATCAAATTTTGCCCAAAGCGCTGGCAGGGTCTGATTCCCAGAATAAACAATAAAATAAAATATTTTTTAAAACAATAAAATAACACCAAACACTTGTGAATAAATTCATATAACCTGTATTTCGTGACAATGGTGAATTAAAATTTGAAATTCCTTTTACATAATGCATTTCCAAATCATTTACTTTGTTAAATAAATTTCTCAATTGTGAAACTCATTTTTAAAAATCATTTTATTTGTCAAAAAATATTTTCTTGAAAATTTAAGTTTCTAATTCACCATTGTCATTCCTAATAAATTACGAGGTTTACAATTTGTTCCCCAATAATGGCTATTAAGCCACCCATTTCCTGTCTTGGTCATTTGTCATATTTGGTAACATGCCAGACAAAATGAGACATAAAAAATAAAAAAAGTATTTTTCTTTACTTAATAAATGACCAACCTAATTAATTTAGTAGATAACTTTAGATTAAATATGTAACATTTCTCGGAACGGACGGTGTAGGGTGCTAATACTTTCCTTATCCGTAATCAACCCCCGAACCAAAACTTTGAAACGTAGACCATTTTCTTAGGTGTCCAATCACACCATTTCATTTTTAATAAAAGAATTGATTGGTGGCGACTTCCAAACAAAATTTTGAAAATAAAATTTTTAGTTACCTTCTCTCATTCACGACACTCTTCGAGACGGTTGCGACACCAAATAAGAACAAAATTAATAAGGGCCATTTAACATTGTTTGAAATCTATACAAACCTTTTTTTTCTTAAAATTATAAAAATTAAATTAAATTTAAAATAAAGTTATAAGGACAAAATGAGTAATTTAAACTTACATTAATCTTCATGTTGTAAGCAATAGGAGAATGAAGATCTCCATTGCGTTACTATTGCTAATGACCAGTACAAAGGTCGTACCAATGCTCTTACAATGCCTATCTCGTAGCTATGAATCATGGTGAAGTTTAACATGCTCCATAACAAAAGGGTGTATGCATATACATTAAATTTAAGACATTGATTACTAATAATATGACTAACCAATTGATCCAACGGTTAATAATCAAATATAAAATCGGTTCAACAAGTTAAGTATTATTTTTATTATGTAACAAATAAAAAATTACACTGAAGTCTTTTGTAAATTATATGACGGGATGGAAATCCCTCCATCTTATTCCATTAAAAAAAATTAAATTATTTGCTTGGTATTCATGCCAGCAAAAAAAATTATATTGCATTGCCACTCCCCAAAAAATAAATGAAAAAATAAATGTTTAAAATTATTTGCAGCATTCATATATTAAAAATAAATTTAATAAATTGATCACACATTGATTAAAAAAATTTATAATAATTTAACACTAAATAATTTAAGCAAACAAATATTTACATAATATAACATTACAATTTTCTATGCATTATTAGTTTAAAATTATTAAAATAATAAATAAAATTACACGATTATCTCCCACAAATATTTGTAAAAATAAATGTAATAAAATTTCCAAGTTCAGTGCAAAAATAAATTTAATAAAATTTGTATGTTCGCCCAAAGAATTAAATTATGAAAATAAAACTAAAAGTGCTTGGCGGGACTCTCAGTCCCGCCATCCTAGAGAGTCCCGCCATCCTATTAAATACCACTCCCAAAATTCATAAAAAATAAATAATATATATAAAAAATAAAATTTTTCTTTACATATTAAATTTTATTTTCATGAAATACATTAAACATATTATCAAGATCACGAAAAAAAATAATTTAATTTTCATGAAAAATAAACTAATTTTTCCATGAATAGTAGAAAATATTTTATGAGGACAAAAAATAAATTTAATTTTCATCAATAAAACAAAATTAATGAGAAAAAGTTATTACCATTAAAAAAGTTATTTTTGGGCCATGTAACAAAAAATAAAAATAAAAATAATGTGAACTTAAAAAAATAGTAAGAGAACTAAATATATTTTTTAATGAAGCCACTTAGTTGGTTTTTAATAATTTTTTAAAATTAATTTTAATGATTTAGTTTAACATTTTATTTTTGGATGGAATTTATTTTTTAAAATAATTTTATTAAAATATAAAAATAAAATGTGATGAAATAAAAAAATTAATTTTTTTTATAAATACAAAATTAAATTAAAATTTCATGAAATAAATAAAAATAGAATAAAATTTTCATGTGTAATAAAAAAATTATGAAAAAATAAAAAATTCATTTTTGGGTCATAAAAAAAATTAAAATAAAATAAATGATGATGAATTAAAATGTAATTAAACAAGAGATGAGATACATTTTAAAATATGTTTCAAAACCGATTATACTAAGTAAATTTAATGGAGTATTGATATATCTATAGCTTTAAGGTGTATAGTAGAACGCTCAATAAATCATGCCATTGAATCAATTAATGTTTTAAAAATTGATTCAATAGAAGAACTAAAGAAAAAAGTAGTTCATGGTTTAAAAAATTAGATAATAAATTAGTAGTAATTGAACTAGATAATCTCATATATATATATATATCAAATAAATTGGATATAATTTGGTATTTTTATAATAAAAATAATTTTTAAAATAATAATGTAAAATCAATAAATTTATGATTTGTTAATAATTGTTTAATATCATCATCTATATTATTAATATAAAATTTATAAAATATGTTTATGTCTCTCAAATATAAAAAAATTATTGTTAAGAATAAAAATTTTAGATAATGCTAACCTTCAAAGAGATAAATATAAAAAGAAATAAAATCAAATGAAATGAAATTGAAATAAAATGAAATGAGATTAAGTTAACTTTAAACGTAGAAGCTATCAATAAAGTACGCTGAGACTTTCTTTTTCTCTCTCTCTTCCTCTGTACTCTTCCTATCAAGTAAAAAAAAAAAACGGCTTTGTTTTCAACTTTTCATTTAAAGCTTGTAGACCACATTTTCGGTCTCCCTCTCTCCCTTCTTTGATTAGCTTTCATTTTCTTGCAGAAACACACACTTTCTCCCTCTCTCAATAATTTTTTTTTTTTCTTTCACTACTCCTTAGCTCATAACTTACTATCTCACTTATAATGTCAGAAACGAAGCCACATAACGATCCAGACGTGCGGATCAAGAAGACCAGGATGATCGAAGGGACAAAGAGGGCCTGCAATGTAGCATTTTGTTTTTCAATTCTTCTTAAATTTATTTTGTTAGAGAATCGGCCGGTTTTGTAAAGCCAGTCGGTTTTCTTATTTCTTCGAGTTTTATTAATTTTATTCGGTTTTTATTGGTTCAATTGCTTAAGCGGTTTTGTGATTAAATTTCAATCAGCAATTGACATGTTCGGGTGACAATTCGACAGGTTCAACTAATCCAATTGGACCAATTTTATTAAATTGAAAATGTGCAGTCTTTGCTAAACGATATGCCAAAGGGCATCTTAGATCTTGAAGCTTTTATCCTTGGTGATGGTGGAAGTGTTTTAATAATCTTATCTTCAATAGAAGTTGGTATGAGATATGCAGGTTATTTAGATGTTTAGCATGAACAGACTGGTAATATGGTTCGTCTGCCATTTCCTTTTTGTGGTGTTTCGTATTTCCTCACGAGTCATTTTGTGGTTGGATCCATTTCCACCATCTTTTTTCTTTGAATAAATTGCATGTCAAAATGACAAAAAAAGAATTCTAAATTAGACCACGAATTACATGCCACCCTACTTTTTTTTTTTGTCATTGACTGAACTCTTGATTTCAAAATAATAATAATAAACACATTTATTATTAATTATTAGTAAACTTTATATTAGAATAAAAGTATTTTTAAGCACAATGTTATAATTTCTTATAAAGAGGATTTTAATTTATAAATGTATTTATTTTATTTTAACAAATAATTAATATACAACAATCTCTTTTTTTTGTTTTATTTTTTTTGTTGAGTGTTCTAACTCCACATAGCTCAAATATCTTTTAGAATCTTTTTGTCATATATATATATATATTTGACACGTGTTTCTTAAAAGGAGATAAAATGTCACAAGTTTCACGTAAAAAAATTGACAAGTATTATGGATGAGTATTGGATTAGTTTCTTGGAGGCAATACCCCTAAAGAGAAAAAAAAAGATTTTTTTTGGAAATTTAAGATTCATTAGGAAAAAGTGTGATTTTTAAGGAGTATTTGGAGATTATGTTTGGAAATCTAATTTGTTAGTGAAAAGTGAGTGAGATGTATGGGTTAAATCAAAATTTAATTTAAGGAGGAGCATTATTTTGAGTTGGTTAAGCAAGAAAATCTCCAATTAAAACAAAATATGTCTAAATTGGTTAATACCGCCTAACTTGTTAGGCTCCTTATCAAAAAATAGTTGCTAGCAACTATATATATAATAGTTAAATTGCCTTATTGTATACGGATGGAACAAGGCTAAATTGATAAATGTCATTGTTATCATCAATGTGGGTCCCAGTTGCCTTGATGATATTTGCATGCTTCTCATTTTACAAATAAGAAGGCAGCACGGGGAAAGGCTTGAGGACTCCTCGTAAAGCAGCTCGAGGACAAGTCTACCACCTTCTATTACCTTCTTTTGATAAGATTAAGAGCTATGTGGGTCATGAGAAATCTTGAGAGGAGAATTGATGCTTGCCACATCATTCCATAACTACTTCAAATATGAACAGGGAGATCCATAAATCACTTGTTTGGGTCAATTATAAAATTTAAAATATTAAATAAAATTTTTATAATTTAAAAATTAAATATATCATAATTTTATTAAAATTAAACATAATATTTTTAATATTTTTATAAAAAATTATTTTATTTGCTTGTTTATTAAATTTATTGACTAAATAATTTATAAAATATACATACTTATTAACTTATAATAATGACTATTTTAATTTTTTAAGTATAACAAAGTCTAATTATAAATTAATGTAAGGACCTATAAATATTTTAATATAATAAAAATCCTACTACATATAATAAAAAAGTAAATTTTATAAGATAAATTATACCAAAAAAAAACATCTGAGATGAGGAGGGGCCGGGCCCTGCTCGCCCCCTTGGATCCGTCCCTGAATATGGGTCTCGGTCGGGGGTGAGGTTTTTCTTTTCTTTCAGCAGTTTTGAGCAGCATTTTTATTCTTTCAGCTGTAGTCGTCTTCCTCCCCTTCCTCTACTCTTACTACTCATGACCATAAGCTTGCATACAACCCTTTTTTAGTCAGCCACCAAATGGATTGCAGAGGCTGGTTCTAGTGTAAATGAAGGCTGTTCAAAGATCTAGAAGATTATTAAGGCAAGGAAGAAGTCTTCAAGTAGGACATAAATTGAGCCAACATATTGGTAGTTAATGGAGAAGCTTAATTCGGGGGCAATGTGGAAGACAGGTAAGTTCAAATTAACCATGTTGGAGTTTCCATACCATCTTTTCATGGCTTTAGGAATCCAATCTAATTAATGATTAGAAATTGAAGGTATAATCGAGGTACATTGTTATGCAAGAATAACAGAAATTGTTATATTGACTTATGGTTGTAATGACTTATTGCATGTTTAAGACTTTGTATGGTTAATTGGTGTAGGCATTATGATAACATCATTGTCATGACCATTTATGTGCTTAAAGAGGAGAATATGATTCTGTCCCGACAGTATTTATGGTAGTTTAGAAATTTGATCACAATTTGAGTGACGTTTGGTATTTTAGAGTTGTAATCATGAAATTCAAATAAAGTCATGTAGTTAGTGATGGTTATGTTTACTAAGAGAGCTCTTGCGTTAACTAAACTTCACGAGTGTTAAAAGATTTGTATCGGGATCAAGGAAAATATAATAAGTGGTTATTCTAAGGAACTCCACCGTTTGGATTTGTGAGTATAGTTTCACAAAGAGTGTCAAAAGAATGATCAAATGGTTTAGTTTTGGGCCCAAAAAGAAAGAAAGAAAGAAAGAAAGAAAAGAAAATTGATTACACTGCCATTTTGCCTCATTGTTAAACAAAATTTATGTATGAAAATGTTTCGCAGATTTTATGACCTTGATGTTCTGAAATTTTCATTGATTTGATAAGTACAAAAAATGGACAAAGGTCCCATTTTAGCATGTTTTATCATTGATAATAATTTATGAAATCATGTAATTGTAAGGATAGAATCAAAGAAAAGTACATATTTGGTGCAACAAGGAGTTGAAAGACAATCACCCATGTTTAAATTAGCGGGCACAACCTGGATTCATGATAAAATCCATATTGAGGCCACTTCCGATTCATGTTTATGTATGCCAGGATGCAGTTCCTGGTTGGAGTAATAAGGGGAGAAGTTACGGTGTGTAGGCTTGGCAATACGGCAGGTAGGGGCGGGTTTTTACCCACCCCTAACTCACCTCACATCTTTTAAAGGAATTTTCAATCTGCGTTCACGAGTTTTGTAAATGAAAATCCGCACCTTACTTGCAAAAAAATAATAACATCTAAACCCTACCTACATATACTATATAATACATAATATAATATAAATTATTAAAAAAATTACTTATTGCATAAAAAATTTCAAGTTACATGAAGTATGAAACATATTCTTTGTAAAATAATTGGAGTGTGGGTAGAGTAGGGGCAAGTAGACTTTAAACCTGTCGATCCCACCCTGTCTCGTAGCACAGTTTAAACTTGCCCCCCTTCGCTCCTGGTGTAGGGCAAGTTTTAAACCCGTCCTACGAGGGTTGAGGTAGATTGGATACCCACGGGATGTGTTAAAATTGTCATCCTTAGTGGTGTGGTGGGTGGATGTAAATGAAGGGTATAATAAATTTCAGATATGGTTGTCTACTACCCAGTTTTTTCAATTAAGAAATGGAAAAAAATGTTTCTATCCTATTTTTTATATTTTATTATACCAATTAATGATATATTTTATTATTGTACTTATATGAACTTATTTTTTATTAGAACATGAATAGCGTTTGATACATGGCAATGTAAAGTTTTGATTCCATAGAAGGTTTTGTTGATTATATTGAATATTTGTTACAACATGATAATTGTTATTTTACACAAAATGTCTACATCTTGAGAGAGCGTAGATTTCAACACTTGATTTGTGAAATAAATTATTTTAACTTGTATTTAATAAATTGTATACTTGAAAAGCAATTTGAGTACATGAAGCATATTTTCAAGCATGTTATTTATTTTATCAGTTTTGCATAATTAGTGGCTGTAAGTTAGCCTTAAAGATTATAAAATATTGTTATTGTACGACGATAAATTAATTAGTAAACATAGTGATTAAATGCATAACATGTTTGTGGTGTTCATGCAAAGTTTATGGATTTAATAAAATGGTTATGATGTATGTTTGTTATGTCAAGGTTATATATATTTGAGGTTTAGTTAGTATTGGTTGGATGTTATGGAACCTCACTGAGTTTAAATGACTTACCCCAATTGTGTGTTATTTTTCAGCTTTGAGGAAAAGGATAAATAGCAGTGGAATTTTTCATAAGTTGGTATGGATATAATGTTAGTCCCTGCAATCATGTATAAGGTTGTAAATGACTATGTCGGTCTAGGTACTAAATATCATTCATGAGATGTATTTATTTTGTAGTTAATAATTTTTAGAGTTTAATTTTGATCTACTGTTTTTTTACACTGTCATCCAATCATGTATTACCAAATCATTAAAATAGTTTGACTATCATAACAACCACCTAGAAAGTCTAACTCTTTTAATGATGTGTCAGCACATGATTGAATGATAATGTAAAATTTTTTTACACTGACAATGAATTGAAATTAAATTCTATTTTATAGCTCATCATCTTTTGAGTTGAAGTTAAATAAATTAATAGTGTTATGTAAAATTAAAGGGTAAGTGCGACTTTGGGATTAGGGAGCTAGCTCATAATTCGGGCCGGTCATAGACCCATAAATTGGGTTGTGACACACATGCAACAATAATGAAACCTTTTAAGAGTTAATTAGTGTTCTTGCTAATTGAATGTTTTAATTTCTAACTACTCCTAATAATAATATGCAATGAATGAATATAGGATTGATCTCCAATAAGCATATAATGACATTCATGACTTTTAATAATGACAAAATGAAAGATAAATGTAATTTTCTATTATAAAAATTATATTTCTATTATTTAATTGTAACTCAAAAGAAATCTATTTATACCTATCTATCTATATAAAAGTTAAGACTATGAAAAAAACTCTTGACAAATGTCACCTATAATGATTTAAAATTTTGACTAGTGTCTCATTAAATTTTGATAAGTGTCGTTTAAATATAAAGTTAAATGTTTTTATAAGGGTCACTTAAATATGCAAAAATTAATGCATTAAAGAGATATATTAATTGATAAAAAATTATTCATTAACAAAAATATATAAAAAATCATAAAATAAAATTATAAACACGCATTGAAAATCATAACTAATACATAAATTTGGAAATGAATTTGCATATATTCTTTGAAAGTGTAAGATTTTAATAATAAATAGCACTAAAACATATGTGTGAAGGGTTGAGATATTGGTATATTGGTATCTCTAATGGTATATTGACATTTCTCACTAATTACTTTCAATTTCTTATATTGTCATCAATCAAAGAATTTTAATATTCAAGACTAGTCCTATTTATATTTTTATTTGTCTATTTGCATATTTAAGAAATTACAATTAAAAATTGTTAGTGAAGAATGTAAATATATTATAAGTCAATTGTCATGATGAATAATATATCATCTTATTCAAAATATGACATGTCCATTTCTCCAGTATAACATCATATTCATGTGAAAATTTCTTATTTTTTAATAAGTGATCGAAATTCTTATTGTTATAGTAGTGGTTGCCATATAGTTTTTTCTAAATCGAAATTTTTTATTTCAAATTAAGCTTTTACTATAAGAGTAGATGAAGATTTCTTTGTAAAAAAATACATACAAATAATATTTGATAAGTATTATATTTATACAGGCATTAACCAATAAAATTTGATAATTGTAAAGTTCTAATTTTATAAAATTACTATAATAATTTATTTTAGTATCACAAACCACAACTTTGTCTGAAAATATGAAATTTTAAAATTACACAATTTTATCTAACATGTAACATCCTGAATACATAAAATTATATAATATTATTTAGTAAATAAAAATCTAAATATTTAACTAATATAATGTATATTACATACTTTGATGTTTTCATATCAAAGCACGATATGACATATGTTATACATATATATTTTTCAAATGCTTTTACTAATAGTATTTATTTAGAGAGTGTATTAGAGAGAAATGGGATCTTTATCCTTGTCCATGCCCCATTTATTAAACAAAGAGAAATTTCTTTTTGTCCCAACCCCATAGAGATAAATTTGTCTTCATATCATCCCCGTGACTAAGGATGCTCGCAAATACCCACTTGAATGGATATTATTGTTATCTTTACATATATGATAATCTATGTCTTGCAAAGATAAAATAATTGGAAGCATGCATGATCATTTCTTAGAAGTATTTGAGTTAAAGGATCTAACAAATGAAAAACAAAACACAAGAGAATGAGAGTACAATCTTTGTTTTACATAATAAACATACTTGTTATATCAATTATTTGTTAGAATAAAATAAATGCATATATGAATTATACACCTCTTTATAGCATTTGATAAATTATATCACTTACACTTTTATATTAGAAAGCCAAACTTGTTTTGTAAAGAAAAAAATTATAAGATTAAGCTTAAAAAACGTTTGTTGTGATATAAAGCTTACTAATAATTAATAATAAGTAATTTTTTTTAAAATACTTAACAGAATTAAGTTAATAGTTAGTCAAAAATAAAAAAAATAAGGTAGAGTATAATTTATAACTAAATTTAATAAACGATATTGCACTTGAGTGTAATTTATATATTGTTTATTTTTTGCTAGCGTTTGGCCGTACCTTCATCTTGGGTTGAATTAATAAGATGAAAATGGAAACTACTGAAATGAGCTTTGTGTGGCCAAACGTATTATCTTTTTTATTTTTTATGCCTCTTAATTTGGTCATATCGTATTATAGAAATTGAATAAACCTTTCATACTAGGCTTGTTGCTACATAATGGAAGATATTCTTATAGCTCTATAGATACCTCACTTGAGTTTTATTATTCCTATACCAACATTCATTAATTTTCATCAATTTACGAATATATCATAAATTGATGGATAGGACAGATTCAGTATATGTATCTAAACCACAATCAAATTGAATGGCAAAGTGAAGTGCTAATAACTTAAAAAAAGAAACAGAACAGTGGGAGAGTTGTTCAATTTTTGCGCTTGCAAATATATTTATTCAATCATCCGATGTAGTAACATAAAAACGAATGGAAGCCATTATTTAATTTTTGCCCATTAAAGGGCAAACCAAGTGGCTATATGACACGATGCTTTCGTTTGGACACACACACACATATAGTAATTAATCAAACACAAACTGAATCCAAAATTCTTGTTTAGCCAAAGCAAACTGATCAAGTCGATGAATCAAATTTTGCTGCTGTCTGGACCATCACGATGGCAGCACTTGTAATTAACGGATGTCACCTCCATCACACGCCCGCACGTGGCATTTGGGCATGTTATAGTTGCTAGGACATTTGAAGTGTAGTTGTCAATATTCATATATGCGCACGGTTGAGGGGCAGGTAGATCTTTAAGCTTAGTCTCATAGTATTCTTTGAAGGCTATGTCAAAGCCTTCTTTCTCAAGCACTTTTTCTTTCCATACATCAAAATCTGCCACAGTATGATACATAGGTTCGCCATGACCCAGAAGCTTTACGTTAGACCCCTTACTAAGAAGAGCCCATCCTTGTAGATCTTGTTTAAGGCAAAGCAAACTCTTCACAATTTCTTGAATCTCGCAGTCCAACTTCTCGTAGTGCTTCTTTTGTCTCTTGCTTTCTATGCCAATCCAGAATCGAGGAACTTTCTTGGGGTCTACCTTTCCCAACTGGTAATGGTCTATTATAGCGTCTGCCCTCTTGATAGTTTCATGCCTTTTAATTTTCTCCAATGCCAGTGTGAAGTCTTGGATCCACTTATTGTCATTACCTCCATATATGAAGATGTACCTGTCCCCTTTGATCTGACTCACATGGTAAACATAGATAATTTCATAAGGATTTCCATATAATGGTTAATAACAAATTAACTATATAACAAACAAAGTTTAAAATAATGTGAATATCATATTTGTGTGTGTCTATATATATATAAATCAAAGTGGGCAAGCTTTTGCATGTACCTGTATTCCATGGTTTGTTTTCTTCATTTCATCCCAAAACCACTTCCATTTCTGAATAAGTAGCTCACCATCATTTTTTCTAAAAGGGAATGCGTCGATCCCCCATTCAAAAATAATGTCCATGGCATCTTCGTTTATCACGATACCTTGAGGGTTGATCACTGGGATGATAGGCTTATCGGCGTAATTCAAATCCTCTCTGATTAGCCTGATGCCTGGTAAGCGAGAGAAGTACTCCACCACGTACCATTTGATGCTAGTCTTCAAAGTTTTGAACATTTCCTTGTGCACATCATCCCAAATATCCACAATGGGGATCCACAAAATATTGAATTCCTCTTTTTTAAAACTACTTCTTTCGGATCTTCCAGCAATCTGTCATAAAGAGAATTAAGAAGGCGAATCTCGTCTCCAATGCTGTAGAGGCTCGAAATGAATAGCATGACATGCTTCTGCTTGAAGACTTCAATACCCTATTTTGGACCCAGAAAGCAATACGAAAAGGACATACATAGTCATTACTCATTAGGTCATAATTTTACGAGTACACCTTAATATGAGGCAAAAATAATCGAGGCAACCTAAATGGTTTAGTACGGACCAGTTTACTTTGGGTTCTGCCGTCATACACTTGAGTATTCTGAGATCCATTTCGATGGACCAACAGCTTCAAAAGATCTACAATATCTTTTGGCTTTTTAAAGGCCTTCTTACGCTTCAAGTAGTCGTCTACCTCATCTGCAATAAATGAGAGGGAATTCTTTTCAGCATTTGAGTTGCATCCTAAATACTCATTAACTAGTCGAAACTCGATCGAAAGGATTGAAGAAACCATGCTAAAGCACTAAGCACCCAACCTATTTGCTCCTTGCATTTGTTTAGATGCACCTTCAACTTGTTGAGAACGGGAGAAAGTTTGCCACTAAAATCTGATAATTTATAGTCCCTGAAACAAAAAAAAAAAAATAAAATTGCAGTTATAAAGTGTGATGGTTCTAGAATTGAAGGTTAGTGATATGAGAAGTTCCTTTTCTAAATTTGTTCTAAGAAGTTCCTTTTCTAAATTTGTTCTAAATTATATTTCTTAATTTGCAGTGTATAATCCTGCAAGGATTAATATAAAAAAGAAATGACATCAGAATGCTATGTATAACAAAATAAGCTGCTTTTAGATATATTTTGGGGTATATTAACAGAGAGAAGAAAAAAAATTATCCGTTTACACATGATATATTACTTTACAGTATCAACTAATAAGTTGCATAGAGAAGAACTTACGATACACCCGCGAGGATGCTATTGCAAGCAACAAGGGAAGCGATTGCCCAGTAGACAACAAAGGGGATCTCTTGCAATGCGTCTGACAAAGCCTGCACATCCTCTGTGTCATAACCTTCAGCAGACCAGGTTGCCCACTCTTTGATTTGCTGAACCACTTCCATTGCGAGCACGACCAAATTGTTAATATCAATAATAGGAATCTGTCTCTGTTGAATTTGATTCAGTTGTTTCAATGAGTTTCCTAGTTGGTCCGATGTTGGAATCTGATAAAGGTTCCAAAAATTTCCATAATCCAAAGAGAAAGCCGCTAGAGCTATTAGTACTTTTGCATCCCAGGAGAAGGCTCTGAGCTGTTGAAGAATCCTCATAGTTGTTTGGTGTGCGTAATCCACACCAGAAGGTATTGTTATCATCTGCCACCGTAATATAAATTAGGATAATTATACTTAAAAGAAATGAGAAAGAGAAAATAAATATTCGGTGCTGTTGAACTATTTGTGAATACGTATATATAGCCGTATAGGAAAGAGGCTAGCTACTATTTTAGTAGACGTTAGAATTATGAATTTTATGCGATAATACCTGACATAAAATCAGCTTCAGTGTATGGAATTCTGGTTTGAAATTGGTTATGGGAGCTTTGCTTTCGATAAATCCAATGGATGACGCTCTCTGTAAAACACCAAAAATGTTAGCCGTTCGTTATTTTTATAGCACGTCACTCTTATATTACATCACCTTTCACATTATTTATTTAATTTTCACAGAAATTAGTCTCTACAGAAGGCCAGCATCAATCCTAAATACTGAAATGGTTGTAAAAATAATAATAATAATAATAATAACCATGTATATCACTATCTAAATAAATCATAAACATATGGTAAAGGGCATGACAAATTCACAATGTAAAGATTGTACCTTATAAATAAATATTGCCAAGTGGGAGAATAAAGGTTACCTTAAGCACAACATTCTCAACAATTTGAGTTGAGCGCATGATAACGCTTGACACCACGTTGAAAAGGATCTGCTTATCGCACGTTTCATCATCGTAAGTATGGGTTAGATAAACTTTTTCCAGGATCTCAGTGTCACTCATAAGAAATGGGTTCGGCAGCAGAGCCTTTTGTTGTGACAATGGGGCACTTGAAACTGCATTGGAGTTGGACATGTTGGTGATTCAACCTAATTTCAGCTGCTTAGTGGTTTGGAAGCAAATGATGCCTCCTGCTATTGTTGCTCGACCTATTTATAGGCTAAGATTGCGTTAGAGTTTACATTTAGCATAATAACTTTAATTAGCAGAGAGGAAGAGAGAGTTAAAAAGAAAGAAAGAAAATATACAAAGCTGCTTCTACTGTAGTAAACGTGAAACGTGCCGCTATGATACGGTGTTCACAGTATACCCTTATTAACTAGTTTTTGTGTGTGTGTGCGTGTGTTTGTGTTGGAATTTCCTCAAACTTTCGCTTTTTAGAAAGATGGTCATAGATCGCCAATGGTTCAAGGCAAGAATATTATATTTGCCAATGTTACCATACCCTTCTATATATGGCAATAATTTATTTGTCATATGGGCTTCATTCTGAATTCAACTGATCCCGACTAAAATTCTTTTCTTTCGACAATAAGTATAGCTTAACGTTTAGAGTAAGTTTGGCGTTGTTAAAAGTAAAAAATTTAGGGATAAAGTTATATTAAAATCAAAAATTTCTTCAAAATTTTCACCTTCAATTTTGAAGTTTTACCAACTAACTATTAGTATTATAAGTCTCCTGAGATTTGTGTTAATCCCGTAATCAAACAATGACACCATGATGTCTCGAAACCTTTATTTGAATAACAAGGTTTTTTTAAAATTATTTCTGTTATAATTTATATATTTAACCTCTGTAAAAAAATTAGTTTCTCTTTAAAAATCCCTCTATTTTTCTATTCTCAATCCTGTTTCTCAATTAAATAGTGACACTTCAGTTAAAAAACTGCTAACTAAGAGAAAGAAGATATATTTATTTATGAAATTGTTAATATTTAATTGTAGATACAGGAAAATAGGATAAAATATTTGATTCCTCTAACTATTGCAGTCTAGCATCTTTTTGGAAGGAGAAAAATGAAAGATATTATATAAATAGCCAGAATTTTTTTTTTGTCAGAATGAATTAACATTATTTATGACTCTTAAACAGAAAAGTGGTCATAATTCATTTAACTTATCCAACAATTACCTTTGTATAAGCTTTAGTCGCATAAATTAAAGGGCTTATTTATAACTTGTATACCATAAGTATATAATATTAATTAATGATATATTCATTTATAAGATCGTGATGTTTTTCATGACTCAATTTCATAATTAATTAAAGGATAAATTTTAATTTCCCACCCTATCTTTAACTTGGATTTCCTTTTTGGGTAAATTCTTAACTCGTATTTATTTTGTCTTTTTATAGTATAAAAATTACTATTTTGTTGTTTCATAATTTGTTCTGTAATGACATTATTACGAAGTTTTTTTCATTCATTTTACATCAACTAGTTATGCGTGAATACCACCACGTGAACTCAGTTTTAAACATATTTCCTTTTAGTTTGTAGCACAGTAAATGTAATAATAGTACATGATAGCAAAAATTAAATTTTTTTGTACAATAGAGGGCAAATTAAACTCACGTATAGTTTATCGTTACAAAATGGAGGAAAAGACTTTAAAGTAATTATGTGTTAACCGAGCAATCTATAAGAAGGCATAATGATAATTTTTATATCTCAAGAGAGAAAAATAAATTCAATTCAAATCATATAATGTGAAAAAGTATAGTTTCCCATTAAATAAATTAAAGACATATTTGATAACAATAACACAATATGTATTATATTTAACAAACTAGTTAGGAATCGAGAACCAACATAATGTGACACAAGTGGTAGATACGTCGGTTCCTTAAACATGTCGTCATAGGTTCGATCCCTGACTCATGTGTATGAAAAACATTTGTTGGGAAAGATCAACTCCTTAAATGGATATCAATACCTCGAAGGATTAGTTCCCGCATTCGCGCACGGGGATACTTTAGGAAACAAAAAAAAAAGGGTTAGGGATGGAGCCTTTTTCTATGTGTGAATAAAATTTCAAATTTCAAATAAAAAAATACAAAATTTCATATTGCTAGTTACAGATTTGTTTTTCTCATTTTGTGGGTTTATTGTGCATGGTGTTAGAAGATTTAGTTTACTTCTTCCATAAGGGCTTCTATTTAATGACGGTAGTTCTGTTTTTTTTTTTTTTTTCTGTAACAAAAAGTTTAGGAGATGAGAGATTGTTCCATTTTAAGGTTAGGTCATTGCCACAATCATTAACAAAAAGCAAACCCTCATTGTCCTAATGATGGTGGTTAATGTTTGGTACAATATTTTTTTAAGAAAATAAATTTAAAACTTAAGTAGTCAATGTTAATTAATTGTGAAATTTATTATCCCTTATTTATTGTAATTGTTCTATATCAAACTATCTGCTGCAAGGAAAGCAAAAAAAGGTTGTAAATCAGTGTCATCACCGTAAGTACATAAAATGAAATTTTGGTTATATTAGTGCAATATATATCTCATAGTAATTACTTTTTTGTTTTTATATATAGAAGCATGCTTCATCAGTTTTAATCCTGCAGTTTTGAAAATGGAATCAAATCTTTAAGAATATTTGAAAGTATACGAGTGTTGAAATTGGTGTAGATATATTGATGAGACAAGTTTTTCAGTTGATAGAGATGACATCACTCGAAAGGAATAATTTATATCATACATTAGTAAAATTTGATATAACTGAACATCATATATATGCTGATTTTGTTAAGAATTTAATGAACAGAAGGGATTAATTTCACATTAACATCTCGAGTTAATTGGTATAATTGATAGTAGAGAAATTTTGTGGTACATTAAATAAATGTTGAAATGGTTCTATAATTTTCTCACTACAATAATTTTTTTATTGGTGTTAAAAGTGGAATAAAATCTATAATTGTCATATAATAAAGGAGATAAATTTTATGTGACAATTTATTATGAATATGGAAGCACTATTTAGTTCAAAACATTTCAACAGTGAAATAGTTGGACCAGCCCGGCTGTCGAAATTAATTAAATTGCCATAAAAATATCTGTTTGAATGGGTAAAAATCCTACTAAAAAATTATAATGTAAAACGAAAAAGAGTGGGGAGAGGATTAAGAATTTTAGTGCAAAAAGAATGAATAGATTAAAAGACTAATATTATAATCTATTATTTACTTTTAATTTTCAGTGAACTTAGAGTTGTATTTTAGGCCAGGTATCAGAAAGCAATTGAAATGCCGTGTTAGTACAAATTGGGTTTTTTTTGTTAGATTGAAAGCTTTAACACCATTCGTTCTAGGGATAATTCAAGATTAACAGGAGTAATTGGAACATCTCAAAACAAGAAAAAATAAAACAATACTCTGAAAGAGTTAGATAGAAGACATAAAGAAAAAGAAATAAAATTGAAAAGGCAGAAAAGATAATAAGTAGACCAAAGACATATCTGGGCTAAAAAAAGGAAAAGTATAGAAAGAAATGAATTCATTCTAAGGAAGCTTAGTTCTTTTTCTTTATTCGGAGTATTCAGTCAATCATTGAAATGTTTTGTAATAAGTGTGTTTCTTTTACCTACGTTATTCAGTGTTGTTCAAGTTTGTTTGCTATTCATTTTCCATAGAAAAAAAAGGTTTGTTTGCTATTCACATTTGTCTCTGTTGTACTCTTTCTATAACTATTACTTTTGTATGAATAAATGTTAAAGATATAAAATTATTAAGTGCTTTCACTTAACAGCTTAAGCTTTTAGGACAGTTGATTTTGACATGGTATCATAACAATCAAATTGTTAGGAGTTCCATCCTTGTCGCCGTATACACTAAAAAAAGTTGAATTTCAACATAAAGTATAGTAAACATTGCATTGTTAAGCTTTACACCCAAAGGACTGTTACGTGAGAGGTCGTGTTAAAGATATAAAATCATTTAAGTGGTTTCACCTAACTCTTTAAGCTTTTAAGAGAGTTAATTAGTCCTTGACAATAAACAAAAACAATTAGTTACAACTGAAAATAATAATAATAATAATAATAATAATAATAATAATAATAATAATAATAAAAGAATGAAAATGAATGATGATGATTGAAATAAGTGTTTCAAAAACTAGACTAGTAGCATGTTTGGTTTTGATTGTTTTACACTAAAAACAGCTTTTTTTTTCAAAATCTTTCTCTTGGACATTTTGTTTATAAGCTATTTTGAAGCAAAAGAAAAAAACTAATCTAAACACACTATAGACGGGTTGATTGGATTGTGAAAATTATGAACTGGTCTTTGGTTTTGGTTGGTCAAGTCACAAACTAAAACAAAAAGTTTAGAAACTAGTGTCAAAATTGATGAACCAGTGCTGAACCGGTTGACCCGTTCATACTGGTGGTAGTTTCCACGGTAGAATTAATTCATATTATTTTTAACTAATTCAACTAATTATGTACATTATGTCATATGGTATGTGATTTATTAATGTGTCTTTTCACTTTTTTTCCTTTTCCTGATTGAGGAAAATCAATGTTGTTATCTTGATTCTTGACTCTCGGATTTTTAATATTATTGAATGTTTTATCATTTTATGGTTGTAGTGTTGTGTAATTCTATAATGTGTTGTATATATCACAAAACAATTTGATCATGTTCGAGATTTTTTTTAATATGTATTTTCATGAATTTACTTATATACTTAACATGTTTATGTCATTTTTTATATTGTCATTTATTTATAGAATATATATGTATATACAAAAATCTGTTTGACCCCAGTTGAACCTTAAAACTTCCCCCTTTTAGTTCAAGGACTAATCCGATTTTTAGACATTAATTAGAAGGAAGAAAGGAATCCGTTGAAGTTTGAATATTTGAAGAAGAATCAAACAACATAAATGGCTACCATGTGGTTCTGCCAGATCTCATTATGAATGATTAGGGGTTTTGAAGATGATGACGCTAAGCATGGCCACTGTTATAACCTGGAATTTTAAAAAGAAAAAAATAAACATGGGGAAAATATAAATAAAAAAGAAAGATTTGAAAAAAAATAAGTGTTTTTTATTATCTATAATGTATCAATTTTCAAACATGTATATTATAACTAATAGTATGAGAAGAAGCAAGATACCTAAATATTATCACACATATAAACATTATTCATGTATCTTCATTTAAAACCTTAAGCTTTAAATCGTTAGTCCTTAACATGGTTGAGAGTTAATAAACATGGTGAATTTTACAATACACTTCATATAACCCTAAAAATAATATAAAGTTAACATGAAAGAAATAAAATAAAATAAAAAGTGAATTCTACTATTTTGATGATGATATGTAGTAAAAAAGTAAGTGTTATATCATACTCCCAAACATTAAAGGGTGTAAGTTAGAAGTAACCAATAAAACCTTGACTTATGTAATACCCTAAACTCCTATTTTAAGCACACTTAATTAAGATTAAAAGCTGAGTCACAAACAGAAGTATTGCGGTATGTTCTGGTAACAAAATTTTTGCTTAATCAAGTGTTTAAGAAAACCTTTTATCAGATCCTTGCATATTATCACACTTTGTAGCATAAAATCACGAGAATGGAGTTTTGAAATAGAGTGAAATTTAGACAAGTCCTCACCAACATTTAAAAGGAATAGCCTTCCTCCAGAAGGACCAAAGTTATTGGCCTGAGTTATTCAAAGGAGTAGTTCGACACACTTGTTGGAGGCTCTTCTGCCGTTACAAAACCTATCTTTGTTCTTGTTCACTACACAGAGGAAGATGTTAGGGATCTTAATTTTTGGTAGTTCAGATCCAATAGTTGAAGAACCTAACCGTCACTGGAAATTTTTTTAGATGAACTCCTTTGGAAGTCATGCAAAAGAAGCACCTGAGAAAGATTTTTGGATAAGCCTTTAGGGTGTTTGAATTACTTATGTTTTCAGCCATTCAGCTAAAGTCCGAAATAATAAAAGAAAAAGACATGGGCCTGGTCAAGTTTAAATCGGGTAAGGACATGTTTTCAAATTCAATGTCGCAAATATCCTTTTCTTTATATACGTGTTATTGGGTGTTTCTTTGCACTTTTTTGTGACTGTGAAGGCTCATTTAGTTGAAAGTTCATCTAATAGAGACTAGCCTTATTTGAAGTGTGCGATAATTATCTGACACAAACACGACTCCTAATTTAAAGTTAAATTAAAAGTAATATTATTTGTACACTTTAAATACTTAACAAATTCCATACATGCATATATGATTAACATTTGAATTTATATAAATATATCCACTTAAATTTTAGTTGATCCCTTTATACACCTATTTCAATTATGGATTTAATGTTAATTTACTATTCATATAAAATTTCTTTACACTGTTATCTAATCATGTATTGACACATCATTAAAAGTATTAGACTTTGGAAATAATTATTGTAATAATTAACTTTTTTTTAATGATTTGATAATATATAATTAAAACTTTACATTAACAGTAAATTAAAATTAAACTTTTAAACTATTTCAGTAAGTTCAGAACTTTATTGCACAACTAGTAGAAATTTACCTTTACCTATTACATTTATATAGATAACTCATAAAACACAAATATATATGAAGAATATTTTATACATTACAAAAACTGTTACACTTTTTTTTTAAAAAAAAAATCGTAACTTAATCTGCCATTTTGTAATATTAAATCAACGGCTGGAACACATAATATAATAAGTGTGGCACAAAAGCTATAGCAAGTAGCATTCTTTTTCTTTCTTTTGCATATTTCATGTAATTAAATTTGTTTGAAAGGATCTAGCTAGATCTAGACTCTTGTCCCCAACTAGTACAATAAATTTATTATAATAAACTTGAATTATGTCTTTTATTCCCCACACCTTTTTTAGAACTATTAAATTAAGAGCTTCGCCTCATTCCTACAGACTACAGTCTACCAAATGCAAAAAGCCGCAATGCGTTTCTTGAGACACTCTTCAAAACAGGCACCAAAATCAGATCGACCCAAGCAATGCAAGCGACAAATTTTGCGGACGTATTCAACGAATTCATGGTTGCGTTCAATTAGGGTTGTATAGAAAGGAGCTTGATGATAGGAAGACCATTCATAAACTGAATTATCTTTGGCTTCCTCTATACCCATCAAAGGTAAAACCAGAAGTATTATAACCACTAGACTTCTTTTCCTCATATTATTTACACTTACAATTCGTGGCCCTCCTTTCTGCAGTATCTCCTTGACGAATTGTTACCAAAATTTATTTCGTACTAGAACTATTTTGGTATTCGAAATCATGACTTATGTTGGTATGTAATGATTATGTTTCTACTTTGAAATGCAAACTTAGTACACGCTTTAGTAAATATATTCTTCGAAGAGCAGTTCTCATGTAACAAGCAATGTACCTTCTGCAATAGAAAGGTCAACTTGAAGCAAAAGGCCATGTTGAAATGGTGATTTTTCGTGAAATCTTACAGTGCTTTTTATTATTTGAAATCAAATTCTTTTGATCAAATTAAAATAACGAGCTCTGTTATCAAATATAAACTTTAATGAAAGATTTACTGTTTACACTTAAGCTTAGAAACACATTGGATATGCTATTGTCAAGATTACTTAATTCCATATTAAATTTTTATGGCTTTTTTCTTTTTCTTTTGAGTATCGTGAACGCAAAATCTCACTTCCCTATGGAAGATGTAAAAGGGTACCATTCAACAGGGAACTGACTGGACTTCCAATATAGTATGCTTAGGTCTCTTTCATTAAGCCCACTTAATTAATTAATGGTCCAATCTATTTATTAAGAGTCACCGCCTTATTTTTGGAGCACAAGAAAAATAAGATGAGGCAGGCTCGTCGATTCATTAGTCTCTTTATTGAGAGCTCGGGCAAGGTTACAAATATGAGCGAATACTTAATTCATCCTCCAAGCCCACCCAATTGAAGGTTAATCCTCAATTGATCAATTTTTGTTGGGCCACACACATTGTGCAGATACCCTCGTTGATCACATACATGTAGGAGAAAGCAAGCATGAGATAGGGAAGAGAAATCAAGTTTGCATGAAAATACAAAACTAACAGAGTATTCAACTATACACAAGCCAAAAAGTTGCTTCTGATTGGCTGAACCCGCCAAGATGAGAAAGGCATACATACTTCACTTAAATGAAGATCAAAGCCAAGGTATGTACTTCTCCCTAGAGAAAGATTGATACATTTATAAATCAGCCCTAGGGCCCAAGGCTATTAAAATAATAATTTTTTTAATTAATTTAGAAAATATTGAATCCTTTGAAGTTAAATTTAATTAAGGTTTCAATTGACTTCGAAAATTAAATATGTCAAAGATCCAAGAGCAATTGTGAAAAGAGTACCTCATCATAAGGGTTTGCAATTCAATTGATTAAGAAGAGCTTCTTAAAAAGAGTAAATTTGGTTAGAGTTCCAATGTTCAATTATTTAAAAAAGTTCCAATTTAATTTATATTTTAGAAAACAAGTAAAAGTCCAATTATGTCTTTGGACCCTAAAGGATTGCAGGCTATCAATCCCATCTCTAAGGAAGAGACGCATGCAATATGAAATTCAAGAATAGAGAAGACACATATCGAGATACATAACATGTTATCTAAAAACACTAGAGATTCAAGAAAAGTGCAAGTGAATTCAAGGTGAACATATATGGACGATGCATGAACATCTTATCTAACCTAGATGCAAGAGCTTGCTATGGAGGTGGTGCAATTGACAATGCAATGCTATGAGCATACATAAAGGAAAGAGATAAGATGCTTGAATGCAAGAAACATGCTAGAGTGGACAACAAGCAAAATATGCAGAAAAAGTGATGAATTATGCAAGAAACAAGCTTTAGGTTAAATCACGTGAATACTGGAATTAAAGCAACTAAACCTAGATGCCAGATATAAACCAAATCCAAAAACCATTCAAAATGAACGAAGAACACGCAGTTGATCAACAACGAAATCATGCAATTCAAAAGTCTAAATCATGTAAGTACGTATGACCTAAATACTAATAAATCATTTTGTAGATAGTTCTGAAAGCAAACTAGCTAGGAACGCAAGAGACATAGAGGCTTAAAAAAGCTAATTTTACACTTAGATGGAAGAAAATGTGATCTTTAATACATAATACAAAAGGAAAAAGATGATAACGTATTTTTATTTTATTTTATTTTAGTGACCAAAAGATGATATATAACTTCAATGAAAGAAATACGGAGAAAAGTTGGGAAAAATTCTAGCACCAAGTGACGCTTGTCAATTTCTTGGCAATGAACTAGTGTCTTAGATGAGCAACAAGCAAAAAAATGTGACACTTACATGGTTCAGCCATTTTTTCCCATGGAATGGGGTGAGCTCAAACTGATAAATGTCCTCGTTGGATATATATATATATATATAAGGCATATCAAGTGAGAACAATATTTTATTCTGAGAGGTGAGAAGAACAAATCTTGATTATTGGATCTTACATGATTGGTCAACATTATAAGTTACTTAAAGATCACGTGATCACTTAAAAAAGTTACATAATTTTATGTTAGATGAGTTAATTTGTGCCTTGGGGCATAGTCGTATGGACCAAATTGGTCTAGTTGGTCCAACTGGAAACTTGCTAACTGGCCTCTTGGTCGGTTTGATTAGAGATAAAGATTGTTTTTCTCATCAACTCGATAAAACTTGCTTGACCTGATTTTCATTAAAAAAAATTTGTTTGATAAGATATATATATATATATATATATGACATATCTAATGAGAGCATTATTTTATTATGAGAGATGAGAGGAACAAATCTTGACCATTGGATCATCCATGTATGATTAAGATTAGAAGTTACTTAAAGTTCACATGACCACTTAAAAAAATCATATGACTTTATATTCTAATCTTGACCATACATGGATGATCCATTGGTCAAGATTTGCTCATCTCATTCTCACAATAAACCACTCATCTCATTAGATATATCACATATATATATATATATATATATATATATATATATATATATATAAAACTCAATTGTCGTAGTTGAGTTTGTGCCTTGGGGCATAGTCGTATGGACCAGACTGGTCTAGTCTGTTCGACCGAAAAACTTGCTAACCGACTTCTTGGCCGGTCTGTTCAGATATAGAGACTGTTTTTTCTCATTAACCCGCTAAAACTCGCCTGACTTGGTTTTCATTAAAAAAAAATTGTTTGATATGAAATTTCGGCTTTAGTGCATCTTATTAGATTTATATTGTTATTTGTTTAAAGACATGTGGAAAGTAATTTTATTTGTGCTATTAGTTGATTAAAAACAGGTTTATGTTGTTAGTTGGTTAATTTTTTATTATTATGTTGAATTAGATTGTAATATAAAATTATGTACTATTTAAATATTAAATCTGAATTGTATTCTATTAAAAAATGAGATACTTTTTCAAATATCATGTTTTTTTCCTTCTTTATCCATATTTTTGGATTCAATGACCGCTAGAAACCCAATCAGACCGTTGATCAAGTGACTTGGCCTTTTGACTGGGTTGACCACCAATCTAGATCATACAATTATGCATGGGGTTCATTAATCCCTTCAAGATGATATACGAGCACACGTTGCAGAGTGTGAGGCTAAATGCTTTATTAAATCAAGATGTGCCAATTTATCCCTTGTTAGCTAATTTTGATGGGTAAACAGATTGACCAGACTAGTTTGACTCATTTTGACGGCCCTAATTATGAGTGCGGGTGGAGCATGAATTGCATCTTTGAGGGATGAAAGTTAATAGACTTAAAATTGACAATATTTTTTTTTCCTTTTTAAGGAACTAGTAATTATACAATTATTTATATTAAAGAGAAATTTTTATAACATAAAAATAAACCTAAAACTTAAGAGCCAGACATTCTAAAACTTAATTAGTTGCGAGTTCAAACCCCACTGATGTCAAAATAAACATTCCTCTTTTGGTTGAAAATTATAGAAACTATTAAAATCATTTGCTGGGCCGATAGATGCTATATGCTAGGAAATCATATTATGCAAGTGGTTTTTTTTTTTGCCTTAATATATTACCTGTAGAGATTGAATGTAATTTCATACAATAGGTAAATCTAAAACTCCTATTAATACTAATAATTAAGTCAAGTACTAGTAAAATACTAGTAGAAGCCCAAGCTCATTAACAATAAGACTAATTAATAACTTAATATCTTAACACTCCCCCCTTAAGCTTAGGCTTATTAAGCTTAAGTTTGTTACAAGTAGCAAACCTAGCTAAAAACTCAATAACCCATACAAGGAATAAGACAAAATAGGCCCAAGCTAAACAACAACAGGACATCAAACAGGATAAGTCGTAGGATGCACAGTCAAACAACCCCTTGAAGAGGTGAAATCAAGGCACAAGAGGTGAATTAGAAAGGAGAAAGGCCCTACCATCTTTGTTGAAGTCTTTGCCAGAAAAGGTGACACAAGGAAATGGAGAACACCACTGGAATGAGAGCGTCATTGGTTAATGCAGAGCGTGAGAATGGAGGTGGCAAGAAGGACTCGTCGGAATTGAGGTACGACAGAAGAAGAGGCCACAAGCATTTGTTCATAAACAAAGGCAGATACGGTTGGGCAATGGGCAATAGGTGTTGAAAGAGTGCCCACACAAAAGACACTAGATTTGGATGAATGTACAGGAGTTGAATGGCTGAAGAGGAATCATCAATGAATGAAACAAATATGGATTTGGTTTGAAATGGGTCACTAGAGTGATTGGTGGGAGTAGCGGCCTAAACTGGTGGAGAGATGCACACTCATGAGTTGGATGAACTCTCAGATGTGGCAACGCATGGCGGACCATGCAGTTCACCCGTAACTTGTTTAAAGGCTGTGATGGTTGAAAGAAGTGTAGATAGGGCCGCCTTGAGAATCTCATTGAAAGCAATGTGTGGCCTCCGCATGCAGAAAAGAGATGCGCGCTCATGACACGATTTTAGGGGTGCACTGGGATGGACATGTCGATGATGGTGACAGTGGCGGTGGTAGTGGGACGTAAGGCCCATTATCGAAGGCTGAAACGCCATCAAAGCTGGAGGTGGCTAGGTGGTGAAGGTGCAACTGCTGGATGAGGGAGAAACTCACCTTTGATGTACTTGCTAGAAGGACAAGTGGTTGATATAAAGCACATACACGAGATTGAAGAACTCAGTCCAAGGGAGAGGCTATCTTCAAGGAGGATACCATGACTCGGATACCATGTAAAGAACCAATTATCTCAATAGCTTAAGCTGTTAGGTGAAGGTCCAAGATTGCTTTTATATCTCTAACACGCCCCCTCACGTAAAGGTCTTTTGGGCTCGAAGCATGGACAATGCACATGGTCATCATACCTTGTGCTAGAATTCAACTTTATTTAGAAGAATGTTGGTAACAAGGATTGAACTCATGACCACTTAGTCGTAGAAGCTCTGATACCATGTTGAGATTGAATGTAATTTCATACAATAGCATAACCTAATATAGAATACTCCTATTTATACTAAAAATTAGGTCAAATACTAGTACTATTAGTATAAGCCCAAGTCCATTAACAATAAGACTAATAATCTAATAATAAGACCAATTGAGTTCAATAACATTCTTTTTCCTTTTGCTGAATAATTGAATAACTTGTTTAGCAAGGGTGTGGCAAAGTAATGGACTTTATGATTCTCCTTAAACATAGCTCATTATTTAATATTAATTAATCACAGACCATGCAATTTTCATTAGTTTTTGACAATTTACAACATGTTGATTGAAGTGTCTCAAAATTAGTTGCAAGTAGTTTACATTCAATTTTTCTATTTCAATTAGTTACTGACCATAACTAATTTGTACTGAAGGTGTTGTTTGGAGGTTATTCGATCAAGGCTTGCTTTTGATGCCTATATATTAGCATAGGTGCTATTCTATGCGGAAATATATATAGAAGGGTGAGGTTTCACTTCTTGTAATTCTTTGAGCTTGTAAAGAAAAACAGAGAGAATGGGAGATCAAGGGAATATGTGAAAATAAAGTGAAAGACTTGACTTTCTTGTTATGCTTCTCAACAATGGTGATACAAGGGCTAAAGGGATTCGATTGTACTGACTTGACCTCGTTTCTTTCCCTTTCGTAGAAGATAGTCTTGTTTTCTCCCCGTCTATGTAGGTCTTTAAGATTGAACCACATATATCTTGTGTTCAATCTTCTTTCCCTCTCTTCTTTTAATTGTTGCAATTCAATTCTTGGTTTGTGTTCTTGCTACTGTGTGTGTTGTTGTCTTTCGTGATTAAGTTGCAAGTTAAACCCACTTACAATTGGTGCCGTTTGTGGGATTGGAGAGGAAGCTCAACCATGGGATCGACCAAATTTGACATAGAGAAGTTCTATGGATCCAATGACTTTGGTTTGTGGAGAATCAAGATGCAGGCAGTCTTGGTACAACAAGGGCTGGGTGATGCATTAAAGGGTGAAGCTGCTCTCCCTGTAACTTTGTCCATGAAAGAAAAGAATGATTTAATCGAAAAAGCTAAGAGTGCCATAATCTTGTGTCTTGGAGACAAAGCTCTCAGAGAAGTAGCAAGGGAACCAACTAATGCTGCATTATGGCTGAAGCTAAAATCACTCTACATGACAAAATCTGTGGCAAATCGACTCTTCTTGAAACAATAATTTTTTTCTTTCAAAATGACTGAAGAAAAATCAGTCACTAATCAGATTGTTGACTTCAACAAGATTCTGATGATTTAGAGAATCTTGAAGGGAAATCAGAGGATGAAGATAAGGCTCTTATTCTTCTCAGTGCTCTACCAAATTCATATGAACACTTCAAGGATGCTATCTTGTTTGGAAGAAATCAAACCATCACACTTGATGAGGTGCAGTCCTCAATTCGAACAAAGGAATTTCAGAAAAGGCAGGAGGTGAAAACTGGAAATAATGCAAAAGGTTTGAATGTGATGAGGAGTAGATCAGAGAAAAGAAGTTCCAAATCAAACAAGCACATATCCAAATCTAGAAACCAGTCTCAAAGTAAGTTCAAATGTTTTCATTGCTATAAGAAAGGAGATTTCAAAAAGGACTGCCCTGAAAGAAGGAATAAGGACTCAAAGAAACTCCAAGAATCAGGTGATGCAACCATTGCTATTGTAGGATATGAAATTGCAGATGTTCTGGTTGTCTCAAATTCTGAGATTGAAAATGATTGGGTAATGAATTCTTGTTGTACATTTCACATGTGCCTAAGGAAAGATTATTTTGAGTCCATAAATCTAAAAGAAGGAGGAGTGGTGTTGCTGGGAAATAACAAACCATGTAAGGTTCAAGCATAGGATCAATTCAATTAAAGATGTTCAATGTTCAATGGTCAAGAAACATTACTTTCAGGTGTAAGGTATGTACCCGAACCCAGAAGGAACTTGATATCCATCAGTATGTTTGATAGCTTAGGATACACTACACAAATTGAACATGGCATTATGAAAATCTCTAATAATGCTTTGGTAATTGCTAAAGGAATTAAAAGAAATGGCTTGTATATTATGGATGGCTTTACTATTATAGCTCAAGCTATTGTAACCAGTCAAACTCATCATGATAAAACTAGATTGTGGCGTATGAGGCTAGGACATTTAAGTGAAAAATGCTTACTAGAATTAGCTAAATAGAATCTATTAAATGGTGATAAAATAGAGAAATTAGAGTTATGTTATCATTGCATATTAAGAAAGGTACAAAGGGTTAGCTTTGGAATAGGTTTGCATACCACAAATAGACCTTTTGAATATGCTTATTCAGATGTTTGAGGTTCAGCAAGGACCATGACTCATGGAGGTGGTTCTTATTTTCTCACTATTATTCATGACTATTTTAGGAGAGTGTGGATCTATATTCTTAAAAATAAAAGTGATACTTTTGAGAAATTTAAGGAATGACATACTCAAATAGAAACTCAGATGGGAACCAAATTCAAATGTTTAAGGACTGACAATGACCTGGAGTTTGTTTTAGAGCAATTTAATGAGTTTTGTAGGAAACAAGGTATTAAAAGGCATAGGACAATTGATGCAACACCTTAACAGAATAGTCTTGTTGAGAGAATGAATAGAACAATCTTGGAAAGGGTCAGATACATGTTGCTGAATGCTGGCTAACCAAAAACCTTTTGGGTGAAGCTACTACCTCTATTGTCCACTTAATCAACAGATGTCCTTCGTTCGCAATAAGGTTTAAAACCCCTATGGAGCTATGGAATGGAAAGCCTACAGATTACCCAGACTTGAGGGTGTTTGGTGCTTTAGCTTTTGCACATGTCAAGCAAGATAAGGTTGGAGCCCGTGCGATAAGATGTGCTTTCATAGGTTACCCTGTTGGAATTAAAGGGTACAAACTATGGAGAATGGAACCTAGTGAACCTAAATGCATCATCGGCAGAGATGTTGTCTTTCATGAAACTATAATAGCCATGATGTCTAAAGACCAACAACAAGCTAGCAACCAAGAGAATGACTCAGATTGTTCTCAAGTTGAGGTGGAGTTACCTACTCATCAAGAGAATAAACACATAATTCAAATAGAAGAAGTAGATGAAGATCAACAACTTGAACCAGTGACTAATGACTACAATCTGGTTAGAGACAAGGCAAGAAGAAACATAGTGCCTCCAAGGAGATTTGGACAAGCTAATCTCATTTATTATGCACTCAATGTTGGTGAAGAAATTCAAGGAAATGAGCCTAGTAGTTTCAGAGAAGCTTTGGGTAGTAGAGATAGTGAAGATTGCTTGGCAGCAATGATTGAAGAAATGCATTCACTCGAGAAGAACGAAACCTGGATTTTAGTTGATCTACCAAAAAATGAGAGGGTGGTGGGTTGCAAATGGATATTTAAAAGGAAGGAAGGTTTCCAAGGTGGTGAAAAGACTAGATTCAAAGCAAGGCTTGTTGCTAAGGGACTTTTTCAACTTGAGGGATTGATTTCAATGAAACTTTTTCACCTATAGTCAAGCATTGCTCAATCAGAATTCTTCTGTCCATAGTCACCCAGTTTGACCTTGAATTGGAGCAACTAGATGTCAAAACTACATTCCTCCATGGAGATCTTGAAGAAACCATATATATGCAACAACCTGAGGGCGTTACTAAGGGCAAGAATAAGGTTTGCTTACTAAAGAAATCCTTATATGGCCTAAAGTAAAGTCCTAGGCATTGGTATAAAAGATTTGATGACTTTATGATGAGAATGGGATTTCAGGTGCAATTACGATAGCTATGTTTATATTCTAGAAGAGAATGAAGAGGTACTCTTTTATCTATTGTTATATGTGTATGATATACTCCTAGAAAGCTCAAGAAAGGATGAAATAGATAGACTCAAGTCAGATTTAAATTCTGAATTTGAAATGAAGGATCTTGGGGGCAGCCAAGAGAATTCTTGGAATGGATATAAGGAGGAACAGATCAAAGGGAGAATTATTCTTATCTCAACAAGGCTATATGAAGAAAGTTGTTGAAAAATTCAGGATGCATGAGTCTAAACATGTTACAACTCCATTGGGCCAACATGACAAACTGTCAGTTAAGCATGGTCCTAGTACATATGAGGAAAGGGATAGAATGGCATCAATTCCATATGCAAGTGGGGTAGGCAGCATTATGTATGGCATGGCGTGCAGCAGACCAGACTTGGCCTATGCTGTGAATGTGGTTAGCAGGTTCATGGCAGATCCTGGACCAACTCAATAGGGAACATTGAAATGGATTTTAAGGTACTTAAATGGTTCTTTAACTTCTGGTTTGAGGTTTAAAAGGAAGCTACAAGATGAAGAGGCAATCAAGGGGTATGTGGACTCTGATTATGCTGGAAATATTGACACAAGGAAGTCCCTATTTGGTTATGTCTTCACTTTATTTGGTATTGCTGTCAACTGGAGATCTATTCTACAGTCAGTAGTGGCCCTATCAACAACTCAAGCTGAATTCATAGCTCTCACAGAAGGTGTTAAAGAAGCCATGTGGATTAAAGGTTTGATTGGTGAACTTGGAATAACACAAAGCAATGTTACAATATTCTGTGATAGCCAAAGTGCTATCCATCTCTCAAAACATCAAGTTTATCATGAGATGTCTAAACATATTGATGTTAAACTTCATTTTATTCGAGATGTGATTGAAACCAAGGAAATATTGGTTGAAAAGGTAGCTACAGAAGATAATATAGGAGATGCCTTTACTAAGTCTCTATCTCTATCCAAGTTCAAGCACTGCTTGGACTTGATTGGTTTCTGTGAAGAATAAAAGTTTGGTGAGAGAGCAAGACTGTAAAGGGAGGTATCTGATTTAAAGACAAGGTGGAGAATTGTTGATTGAAGTGTCTAAAAATTATTTGCAAGTTGTTACAAGTAGTTTACATTCAATTTTTTGTTACAATTAGTTACTGGCCATAACTAACTTGTACTGAAGGTGTTGTTTGGAGGTTATTTGATCAAGGCTTGCTTCTGATGTCTATATATTAGCATAGGTGCTATTCTATGCGGAAATGTATGTAGAAGGGTGAGGTTTCACTTCATGTAATCTCCGAGCTTGTAAAGAAAAACAGAGAGAATGGGAGATCAAGGGAATGTGTGAAAATAGAGTGAAAGACTTGAGTTTCTTGTTCTGTTTCTCAACAGTGGTGATACAAGGGCCAAGGGGATTCTATTGTACTGACTTGATCTTGTTTCTTTCCCTCTCATAGAAGATAGTCTTGCTTTCTCCCCGTGGATGTAGGTCCTTAAGACTGAACCACGTACATCTTGTGTTCAATCTTCTTTTCCTCTCTTCTTTTAATTGTTGCAATTCAATTCTTGGATTGTGTTCTTGCTGCTGTGTGTGTTGTTGTCTTTCGTGATTAAGTTGCAGGTTAAACCCACTAACACAACACATAAATGAAACACGAGAGCTCATTAAGTAATGGATCTGAACCATAATTAATGAAACTTAAAAACGTAGAGCATAACGTGCAAGGTAGAGTTGTTTGATTTTCCGCAAGCAGAATTAGTTTTATTTTATTCAATCAATTCATGATAACATACAGACGATGTTTGAAGCCATTATTTTCAACCCATTCAAGGGCACAGAAGAGGCTAGATCGCAACCATGCATTCGTCTGCTGACAGATAAAAAATAAAAATATAATAGTACACACACAAATTAATACCAAACTTGAAGTTCCACCAAACGAAACCTAGGCAGAGTACCTCTTCTCAATCATAACATCACCACTCTCAGGAGCTTCAGCTTTGTGAGTGTGACCATGGCAGCACCTGTAACTAACTGACGCTATTTCCATTGCACGCCCACACGATAGATCTGGGCAATCTATGGGGTCTAGAATATGCGCGGGATAGTTAGCCAATTGCATATGTGCACATTGGGGACCAGAATCTCGAGCCTTGCTCTCATAGTATTCTTTAAAAGCTACGTCAAAGCCTGCTTTCTCTAGCACTTTATCTTTCCATGACTCAAACTCAAACGCAGTGGAAAACATAGGTTCGCCACGACCCAGTAGCTTTACGTTAGACCCTTTACTAAGAAGAACCCATCCTGGTTGGTCTTGTTTAAGGCAAAGCAAGCTCTTTATCTCGTCAATCGTAGTGTCTTTGTTCTTCTTCTGGATCTTGCTCGCAAACAAGCTCTCTATGCCAATCCAGAAGCGAGGAACAATCCTGGGGTCATCCTTTCCAAATGGATAGTACTCTATTGTGGCGTCTGCCTTCCTGATAATATCATGCCTTTTGATTTTATCCACTGCCAATGTGAACTCTTGCATCCACTTACTGTCGGTACCTCCATAGATGAAGATGAAACTGTCCGATTTAATCTGATTCACAGAGACAATTTTACTTTGATTGCTATAGTGAAATTATAAAATGTTAACAAAGTCGAAGTGTGTATTGTATATTTGTATATATTCATATATATGTATCAAAGTTGACATGCATTTGTACTTACAAGGTCTTGTAATTTTGGATTCACTTTCTTCATTTCGGACCAAAACCAATTCCATTTCTGAGTAAGTATATCATCATCAGATGTCCTGAAAGGGAAGGCATCGATCCCCCATACGAATATCATGTGCATTGCATTATAGTTTACCACCCTACCTTGAGGGTTCAACACCGGGATGATAGGCTTATTCTTGTAGTTCAAGTCCTCTCTTATCAGTCTGATTCCTGCTAAGGGATAGAAGTACTCAACTACATACCATGGCATGTCAAGCTTCAAATTTTCAAACTCTGCCTTGTGGAGAAGGTTCCAATCATCCACAATGGGGATCCACAAAATCTTAAAATCCTCTTTCCAGTATCCCTTCACTTCTTTAGGATCTTCTTGCAATCCGACATATATAGATTGTAGAAGCCGAATCTCATCTCTGATGCTGTCGAGGCCTGAAATGAACAATAAGACATGCTTCTGCCTAAACACTTCGATGCTAACCTGTTTGCGTTAAAATAATGAAAAGGAAAGGATGACTTAGTCATGTTTCAAAGGGACACCCTAATGATTGAGCACATATATAGTACTCTAATTTGGAGATCTGTAAACTCACACCACATCAGAAGCAGGCAACGTGGGAATTATGAGAGACAAATAGAAAGATGAGCTATCTTTATGGTGTAAAAGATCCCCAGTACAAGACAATAACAGTCATGGTAGCATAAATACTTCAATACTAACCCTTGATCTATTTAAGCCATCATACACTTGGGGATCAGGAATTTCATTGTGGAAGATCAGAACCTTCAAAACCTCTACAATTTCTGTAGGAGTTTGAAGGACCCTCTTACGCATCCGGTAATCTTCTAGCTCACCTGCAATAAAGGTAATCTCTTATCAGCATTGGATTTATCCTTCGCCATCATAGTTCAAAGCATGCATCGTAATGTATAAAACAGAAGTTACTAAGCCCTTAACCTATTTCCTTTCTGCTCCTGGTCAGATGCGCCTTTAATTTGCTGAGAATGGAGGAAAGCTTGTTACCAAAATTCGATATTTCATATTTGTCGTCCCTGAACCAAAGCAGTTGCAGTTATGAAGTGTGACAGCAACACAAAAAGAAGGAAAAAAAAAAGGAACATGTAGGTGTGTATTTGGAATTTCTATTAAATTTTTGAAAGTTTGTTACAAAAGCTACTTGCTTTATAAGCCTCTCTTTGCCTTTAAAAAACATAAGAAAAAAACTTGTTACATTAGGATGTCATTAATTATATATTGTTTGCATGTAATGTCGATAACAATGTAAATTATAACCCTGCCATTGTAAAAGTGTGAATGTATAGAATATGTGTATATATAAAAAGAAAAATTTTAAAAGTAGAAAAAAAATTGTTAAAACTTTGAGGTGAGCCTTCATGAAAACATTGTGAAAACAACATAACAACGTATCAAAAGAAATTATAAATTAATCAAAGGCACTTAAAGCTAGTAGCAAAGTTATAAACATTCTAAAGCAATTTATATGCATGATGAATCTGTCCTTTCACTGAATGTGTGCGAAAATTAAGAAATATAGTGAATGTGAAAGTGAGTGATATTTTTAAGTTTTAAATATGTATGATATATATTTCTAGAATCAAACATGTAGTTTGGACAAGAGAACTTACGAATCACCCATGAGATAATCAGTATGATTAGCGCAAGCTACAATAGTGATGATTGCCCAGTAGACAACCACAGGGATCTCTTGCAAGGCGTCTGACAATGCTGGCACATCCTTTATGTCATAACCTTTGGTAGACAGCCTCTCCAACTCAGTGATGCACTCAACGGCATGCAATACGTTCTTGACCAAATGGTTATAGTCAGCAATAGCTTGCCTATTCTTCTCGATGCTTTTAACTCGATTCATTTGTGCTAATGATCTTCCAAGTTGGTCTCCGCTTGGAACCTGGACAAGGTGCCAGAAATTCCCGTATTCCAAAGAAAAAGCGGCTAGTGTTAATACTGCTTTTCCATCCCATGAATAGGTTTTCAGAAGTTCAAGTATCGACATTGTTGTCTGGTGTGCGTGATGCTCACCATGAGGTGTGCTCATCATCTACAATCGCAAAATAAATTATTAGATAGAATTACATAAAAGCTGCTTTTAAAATTTTCATATAATTAATAACATATTGCTTTAAACCATTTTTCTTTGTTTTTGGTTTTCTTTCTTCCTTCCTTTTTCTTTGATTAGATAAGTACATTGCAATTATCTAGCATGAAGCATGGATCAAAATGAACTCACATAAGGCAAGACTGTCTATAGCCATAATTCTACTTGACAATCGACACTAGTCACTACTAACAAATTGGATGCGCCATTATAGCGCATGTATCTGATGTGTCTTTTGTAACCATGTGGGATTTACCTTATTTTTTAAAACTTCAATTTGGGTGAAGTTACATATTTCACGGCTTAAGTGCTCTGTTTATTTTTTAAATGAACTTGTGCTTAACTCGCACCTTAACATTTACTTGATTAGTTGTTACTTGTTACACATTTATTGACCTGATTTACATCTCCCCAAAATAATGCATCTCTACCAGTCAATATGCCACAGAATAACCTGATAGGAAATTTGCTTCAGTGTACGGAACGGTGGGTTGAAACTGGACAGGAGAGCCTTGTCTTCTATAAGATCATTGGGTGTACCAGTCTGCTAAACAAAATTTATATGTTAAAATTGTTTTGTTTATTGATAACTATATAAACATTTGTGGAAGCGACAGAATTATTGAATTACCTTAACTACAACACTGTCAGCAGCTGCAGTCGAACGCTTGATAATGTTTGAAGTAACAATGAAAAGCGATTCCACATCGTACCTTTCAGCGGTGTGGACGTGGGTTATGTAAACTTTCTCCAGGATCTGATCGTCTGTCAAAGCTAATGGGTTCAGCAGCAAAGCCTTCGCTTGCTGCATAGCGGACGTACTCGAAACTGGCTTCGATGACATGTTTTTGATTCAGGCCAAGATATCTCTTTTGATCTCTCAGGTTTTGATGCAAATGATGCCTTGTTCTATTGTTGCTTGACCTATTTATAAGATTAAGAGTGGGCAAGAGTTTGCACTTAGCATAATAGCTTGAGCAGAGAGTGAGAGGTAAAAGAAAATATATCAGTCACCTTTAGCTGTGGCCTCTAATAAGCAATTTACAATATAACCTTGTACCTTCATCATTCATGTGAGATAACTAGGGATATAATCGGCATTTTGTTATGATTTTCTTCAGCTTTTGCTTGTGAGAAAGATAGTAAGCCTGTCTATTCATATCAAAACCTTCAAGGAAGGAATAATTTTATACTAAAGCTAAAAGGAAGAGGAATTTATTTATAAGATTGCAAGCAATGGATAGAATCAACTGGGCCTTGATTCCATATGCAATAACGTAACCTGCATGTACAACAACTTGTAACTTGATAAATATTAATTGATCATGTCTTCACTTGTGAGGTTGAGGAGTTTCGCTCTCATGACTCAAGTTATAATTAACTAATTAATTAGTGTTATAAGCTCACTTAAAACGTATCTCATATTTATTGTAATTGTTTTATATTAGACCATCCACCGCGAAAGAGAGAAAAAAAGTAAGAGACTCAAAACGTAATGTTGTGTGTATATAAAAAATGAATGATCAGTTAGTGCAATATATAACTAATAATTTAATTTTAATTTATTGAATATTATTAATAGAAATTATAAGCCATTTTTTGTGAAGAAAGTAACAAAACGGTTGATTAATTAATTAAAATTGTAATTTAAAGTTTACTGTTATTATATCCAAGGATTTAACCTAGCGTTGGAGGCGAATATATAATGTATGGCTAGACATATATATGTTCAAACATTAGCTTTATCATTTTTTAAATTCAAGCACAATTTTTTTTTTTATAAACCATTGTCTTAACGTGAATGACATTCCTTTAATCAAACTGAAAATGTGAGTTAATTAAAGTACGTGCAATCTAAACACTACCTTACAGTTATTAAAAAAATAGTACCATTTTATTTATTTATGATGTTTCATAAACAATTTGTTAAAATTTCATTTATTCATGGGACTCCGTAGTAAGAAAATGGAAGCGATATCTACAGCGGCACTTTAAAGAGAATTCAAAAGTATATAAAAAAATAAACTACTCATAAAAAAATTTTGGTACAGAAAAAAAATTTATGAGTAATTTATTTTTTTTTATATACTTTTGAATAAACTACTCATAAAATTGATAAAAGAGCCGAAATTTCTGTGATAAAAGAGGGGGAATTTCTAGAAACACTGTATATATGGACTAATATAGCTTCAGCCAATGGTTTTATAGCTTAGTAACACATATAATCTTAAAACTTGAGAAAGTACATAGGGAATTGGGTTCAACACCTAATAACTACTTATTAAATTATATTATATTGTGTGGTACGTATATTCTTGTGAACTTAATTCGCATTGTATTATTCATTTTTGAAACAGACTTGTAATTAAGTTTAAAATTGTATATGTGAACATAACTTATTTTTAAAACAAAATTAAAAGTGATGGAGAGTTGTTATAGTATTCTGATAAGTTTGATATTCAAGGTGAGTTGTCAAAATCTTAAAAAAAAATAGTACCAAATTAATTTCCTTGTTAATGATGATATTAATTGGGTATAAACTTCACCCAGAACACAAACAGAGTTGAAGAGTTTTAATGCTTTTTTGTTTCTGATAACTAATTACATAGAAAGATATATACCATTGTCGAGAAGAGTACTTCGAAAGATTTAGAAAGAAGCCGAAAAGAAAAAGAAAAGAAGTCAAAGTTACAGACGCCAAGTATTATTTAATTAAAAATTATTATTTTATAATTAAAAAATATTATTTAATTTTTTTAATATTATTATTTTAATTTAAAAAAAAAGTATTTTTTTAATTAGAGGGTAGTACTACCTTAGGGTAGGATAGAGTGACCCATAAGACATACTTGGTTTTGGGAAAAGGAAAAGCTTAAAAGAAAAGATTTCATTTTAAGTAAGCTGCTTTTTTTGTCACTCGTCTTTTGTCCAATGGCGATTAATATTGTTTATAATAGAACCAAAGGTAAAACATGTCTCTTCATCATGAGAAAACAAGAAAAGGAAAAAAAAAAAGTAAAGAAAGGAAAAGCGAGAGTGTTGGCTGTTAGAATGTAAATGGCATTGCTGATGTTACTTGGTTGTTAGAGCGTCTACTCTGTCTCTTTACAGTTGTTTTCTAACCTAAAAGAAAATGGTGATGTTATCCTTTCTCTATTGATTAATGAATGCAGAGATCCGTTGAGGCGTTCGGGAATGTGGGAGCTTACTTGTGGAATTACTTATGGAATTAAATATGTTGTGTCTTTTTTTTTTTTTTGGTCTCTTTTTCTATTTTCTCAATTAAATATTAATAATTTAGTAGAAAAAATTAAAAATTAAAAGAGAAGTTATTATAAATTAAGAGAGAAGAATATATATTGTATGGAATCAAATCTATTGTCCCTTTCCTAGTCACCCTAATTAAATGTTGATAACTTAGTAAAAAAAACTAACAATTAAGAGAAAAAGTTATTACGAATTAAGAGAAAGTAAGTATTTTATTTGAATTGTCAGAATTTAATTAGAAGAATATAAAAGGGGATAGGAAAAAGTGACAACGGATTTGAATTCTTTTATTGGCTGAGTTATCATCATTTAATTGAAGAATAAGGAAAGAGATAGGAAAATGAAACATTCGAATCCCTTACTCAAGCCAAACACAACTAATGATTTAATGGCTAATTACCCTTCTCATACTAAACTTTTGTATTATGGAGCTAAATTGGATGACTGTATTGGGACCAGATAGCCCTGAGTTTGTTTTGTTTAGCTTCTGTTATTGAATTCTCATTTGCAATAAAAGAAAAAATCTATATTATGGTGTCTACAAGGGCCTTATTTGCTTGTAATTCCCTTCCTCACCAACAAAATGACATAAGTATTATGTGCTATTTTGCTATTTTACATACGAATATGTAATTTTTAATATTTCATAGATCAAAAACTTATTACTATGCCAAAAGCTATAGCTAATAGCAAGAATGTGACTTTACATTATCTTTGATTTGTCTTTGTCCCCTGCCATATTAAGGAAAGCCTTTGAATCCCTCTCATTTTCTTTATAAAATAGTTTTTGGTCTTGGCGATTTAACCCAATTGGTCCAAACAACATTTTCTTCAATTCCCCTACAACCCCTAGGATAAAATAACAGTACAAAAATTTGGAAAAAAAATAAAAAATAAAAAATCAACAGAGAGTGAAGAATAGAAAGCAAGGAAATTTTTAAAGCAAAAAATTGAGAGTTACCAATTGTAGCTTGAGAACCAATATTCCTCTTAGCCTCATCTCCTAACCCATTGTCTGTGGATCAACTCTGACACCAGCTGAGCCTCCATTAATTTACATATACACAGAAAATATTTGAAATAAACTTTAATTCCTTCAATTCCTCCTCTTTTGTCCAAAGAATATTCCCATCAACTAAACGGAGACAAGAAAATAACAACTAGTCAAATAACGGAAACAATTTATTTTCCACACAATTGAAACTAGAGAAAAAAATTACTAGACCAAAATCTCCAAAAAGCTCTAATCAAGGACCACATTAACATAATTTCGTTGAAAAGATTTCTTCAAAATCAATAATCAACAATCCAATTAATCTCCTAGCACTAGATTCCCAAACAACCCCATAAAAAACACAAATCAATGAAAATTGCTCAAGTTCTTCAAATAAAACAAACAAAAATTGAAACAAAAAGAGGAACAATATGAAGCGTCTCCATCATTATCAAACAAGCTCAAGACCTTCTTGAACTCAGAAATTTGTTCATTGGTGTGTTAATCCACCATTGTTTGAGAAATCAGTGAATTCACCAAAGGAAAAGAACATAGAAGGAGGAAAAAAAAGGAGAAGTGTGCATTTAAGCTAAAAAATGAAAAAAAAAAGGATTTTGTGACCGTTATTTAACAAAATAGAATGCATGAGATTTTTTTAACAAAATTTGTGATTTTTTTTTTACTAATCTCTATAGTTAAAAGGCATCCGTCATTAAAAGTTTTTACTTATAAATTATATGTTGTCACTAAAACTATTTGTCACTATATGTCAATATTATTGTATGTATTATTTCCTTATAGCTTTACAGATAGTAAAGGGTTACACCCATTATTGGTGCCATGAGCCTAGATGTTAAGCCCACAAATCTTAAGGGAGACGCTACTAAATAAAGCCAACAATCTCCTCTACACTGTCACTCGAGGGATTCAAACTCATAACCTTGCTATTATACCACTTGTTAGATCAAACACTTATTATTAGGCCATAAACTATAATTGATAGAAAATGTGCAACTTTCTTTCCTTATAGCTTTTTAAAATCACATGATGTATTAAAGGACTGTATTTATTACAAGCATCATTGGCCTTTATGCTAAGCCCGCGAATCCTAAAAGAGATGTTGACCAAATAAGGCCAACAATATTGATTAACACTAATTACCAAGTGTTGATTGATTGATATAAATATTAACATAAGACCTGGTCAATGTATACTAATTAAGTATACATTTCTACATGCAATTGTTTGTGACAATATATAACTATATATGGAGTTTTTTTTAATATTATAATAATTTAGAGAGTAAAATCCAATTTGTCCTTAACAGATTTTCGTGACATTAATTTGGTCTTTCAAAGATGAGTGACATCAATTTAGTTATCCAATGACAATTTTCACCATCAAGTTGCACCAAATGTTACGGTTAGTGATGAGACTATTAGTGGGTGTCCAAGGTGGCATGTTTTTGCTGAGGCAGCATGTTAAATAGTGGCGTAGTGGCCATGTTGGCATTTGGAGCAAGAAAAAGAATAAAAAATCACAAAATTTTGAACCCTAAATCCCTAGGTGGCACTTTCTCTCCTCCCTATTTTTGCTATATTTTTTTAAGTTAAAGGAGCATTTACATACATGGAAGAAGTTGTTATAAAATGGAGTGCTTTTCGAAAACTCGAGCTATGTTTCTAAGCACACACACTTAGTCACCTCTAACAATGGAAGTCAAGTCCTATATCAAACCATAAAAACAAACAAATATGGCCAACCACCAAGTAATGTAAGCTCATCCTGCAAAAAACCCTGCATTCTGATTCCACCAAAATATGCTCCCTTAGTTAACCATCCTTCAAACTTCCCATACAAGTCGTGACTCAGATTCTATGTTCTCTCCCAAACCCTTAACATCATCCTTGCTAAGATGCTACCACGACAAATATCCACAAGAGCCCCTGTTTATAAGCTCAACCCCTTATAAAGTTGAGTAACCTACATCTCCATCGCGTAACAAACCGTCCACTCATGATAGTTTTGAGATTTGCAAAGTAGCCCTACACAATAGCTCTAACTCAAATCCAACATCAAGACCTTATCACGCATGATAACAGTTCCATCACACAACCATTACCCAGGACTTTAACTCACAAAACTAGTCCAAAATCCTGCATCTTGAGTTGCCTAACACACCAAGAAAACAATGAATTTGTACCAGAACCTAAATGGCCAAACATTGACCTCTTCATCTGGGTTGACAATACACAACAAGCAAACATCTTCATATGGTTAGTGCAGCAACACCAAAGGCATGCCATATGAGGAGGTCAAAGAAGGTGGATTAAGGAGTATGTGTGATTTGGTGTTTTGATGAGTTTATGTTCAAATTTTGGGAATTTTTTATTCTTTGTTGTACCATATGCTTGTCTGTTCACCACATCACCATTTAATGTCCCACCTCAACAAAAAAACGTGCCACATTAGACACCTTCTAATGTTCTCTTCGCAGTCCGTAACGTTTGGGGTAACTTGATAGAAAAATTGGTCATAAGAAGACTAAATTGATGTCACTCATCTTTCGAGGGTGAAATTAATGTTAGGAAAATCTTTTGAGAATCAAAATGAAGGGTTTTCTAATTTAATTCAAATAATAATTGTGAAACCGTATTTTGTCCAGATATAATATATATATATAATTATCATGAAAAATATAAAATTCATAAAATGTTTTGATTAGCCATTTAATTAAAAAGGATTTTTTAAAAAAAACAAGAAGTTTGTTAACATTGAAAAGTCCTGAAAATAATACAAAAAATACAGAAAGAAAGAAATTAGGAAACTATGTACTCATTTTAATCTTAAACCCATTCTCACTTAGCCCAATATCCTAAACTCATTACTCACGTAAACTCACTTGGTCCATTTCCTCAATCTTCATCTGACCCAAGACTCAACCCTCACCTAACCCAAAACCCACTTTAACCCTAAGCCTAACCCGTGACCTGTGACCCACTAACCCATAATCTCTTTTCCATCCCAAACCCTATCAGCAGGAGGTAAAGGCGCATCATTTGCAGCCTTAATGCGCAGCCTCCCACCTCCGTATAGCCCACCACCTCTGCACCCACAAAGCACGTCACACCATCACTCCCTCTTGACAATGCCTTCCTGCACCTCCCCGTCTTGCCCCCTACATTCGTCCCGAACCTCCACACGCATCTCCTGGTACTCGCCACAAATCCTTCCAACTCGTAGTAGATCTATTGGACGACCAATAATGTCACACACGTGCTCAGGAAAGGAGCGTTTTTTGGTTGAGGTCATACAACAGATGATTTAAGATAATGCACACATTCAATTACATAATATTGTTTCTTATAAATGTGTACAAATGTGTACAAATGAATTTATCAATTCAACCAAAATACTTGACACTGAGTGATATTTCATGTATATCATAATAGAATTGAGCACACAATTATAATTGAGCTCTTATGTCATTGTAATCTCACCTAAGGGTGTTGAATTACAATGCATAAGCAACTCCCACAACATTAAAATATTATGTCCCTATAGCTAATACTAAAATGATGCTGAAAACGTTAAGGACATAACATTTAATGCATTGAACAAATCATTAGAAATCATATTAACAAAGACAAGCTGATAGGGTAAGTGCATTACTCACATAATTCCCAATGCAAACGTAATCACACTATTACTAAAATAATATTTTTGTCATAATTGGTCCCTAGATAAGGGAGCACACAATTATACGAAAAATCCAAAAATAGTTTCAAATAGCGTATCATAAAATAGTGACTCAAAATTCAATTTACACAGAGATTGCAAAACATCATTATATATATATATACACACACACACACATTATGCAATATTATATGTACATAACAACACCGAAAATTACTCTGGTGTCAAAACTGCTTATGGAGTTCACAAGTTTATATGCCAATCAATTTAGATAATTGTCACACTCATATATAATTGCATATTTCAAAATAGGTATGACGAGATAAATAATAAATTAAGAACATATCCCTTGCTTATGTAATCAAATCAAAAAACATACTAGTAACCATATAAGCTTAACCATTAACTTTAGAGAGTATGACGTTCATCCTTGTATGTAGAGTCAACAAAAATAGAAGTAACTCAATGAGGTATCACCAAAATGGCCCTTTATATGTCTCTCAATAGAAGGCTCATAAAACAAATATTAGAGCATAATTTATCATAAAATTTGTACAAAAGGAACTTTAATTTACAATCACACTGCATATATGAGCATACACTTAATGATTACTTAATTAGATATGTTATTGCTATACAATTTGCCCAATAATAAAACATATTGAGTAATATGTTCATAATGTAATTACACGACAAATAATGGGCATATAAAAAATATACTTAAATTTACAATAACAAAATACAATATATTGTGTTTATAAGCTCTCGATAGATCTTTACAACATATGACAATAATGCTTTAAGATTACAAATATTAAAACCTTTTGCTTACAAAAATAGTTAAGCATATAATGATTTCACAGTTTTATTAAACTTAACAGTATTAACTATTGGAAAAGTAATATGGCAATCAATCAACAATAAGGCCAAGAGTATATGATAAGTGGCCGACATGCATACATTTTATATGTGCATTTAGGTAGTTTATTACTCTTTTAATGTTTAAGAAGTTGTTTGTATCCCATGTTAGTGTGTTTTTATTGAGTCATTAGGATTTAATGTGTTAATTGTTGTTTTGGTTTAATTAGTATTGTTTTTACTTGTTTTTTGTGTAGTTTGGATGCAAGAGATTGAAGCCCAATTTGAAGCACAAGTTGAAAGTCACATCTTGAAGATGGGGCTTAGCTTTATGGTCTTGGCGCTTAGCTTGAAGTTGCCAGAAGAGTGCTAATAAAGTGAACGAAAATGCACATTTCAGTGCGAGCTGGCTTAGTGCCAACTTATCTGGGTTTAGCGCCATTTATTTAAGACACAATTATGTCAGTAAGTCGCACTTAGCGCAAGGGAAGCTGCGCTAAGCACAAATTACTTTAGGAAAACATCTAAGAAGGGGAAGTACGAAGGACAAAAAGGTTAGATGTAGCTATTTCAGATTTCTCATGTATTAGACTTGATTTATTAATATAAGTTTCTACTTCCTTATTGAGTGATTGATTTCCTCTCTTAATGTTTTTTATGGTTTTTAACTACCCATGTTGACAATTTGCAATTAAGCACATTCAAACTCAAACTTATAAAACAAAGCTAAATCCAATCAATTAAGCACATAAGAGATATAAAGTACTAAATATAAGGGAATAATAAGGTGTGTGAATAGTGATTATCATTATGCAATTGGAAAATTCATATTAGAACTAGATCTAAAATCAATCACCTAATAAATTATGCATCTATGAATGGATCTTGATTTATTTGTAATCTTGTGACTGTTGATCTTTATGCAAATTTACTAATTAGGCCACCTAAGGAATTAGGGTTTAATTTGGGGAATTTAGGCTCATTTCATCTAAGAGATTAGGATTTGAGTAAACTAGAGGGTTGATTGTCATAATTGGAGTAGAAACTATGTAGTCATTTCGTTGCATGTGAATGAAGTTTAATGAACCTAACCTTAACATTTTATCATACTTTCATTAAACCTATTTTGCACATCTTAATTATTTGTTAAAAATCCAAAAAGAAATGAACCTTTCGTTTTCTTGTTCTTAAGTCTAGCTTAATCTTAGTTGTGGTTGATGAGCTTTTAAGCTCCATTCTTTCCAAAATTTCATTTAGATAGTAATTGATTTGCTATGTGTTAGTATTCGTCACGATCCTCGTTGAGAACGACAACCCACTCATCTCTTTATTACTTGCATGACTTGGTATACTTGCCAAAGTCCAAACAATATTCATAACCAAAATAACTAATTTTCAGTTTGCCTAAATTTATTTAAATAAATTGCCACAAAATTGTATATAATAACAAAAGTGAGCATAACTAACAAAATTTATCTTGACAATTAATCAATACTTTGAGAGCACATAATATGTGATGCTTTTCACCTTATAATAGTTACCAACAAAATATCGAAATTAAACATTTATTTTACTAAGCAAAGTGTCCAATTATATTTATTTTCAGCATCAAGTTGTCATGCAAATGACAATTTCACAAATTACTTAAAAAAAAAATTAGCATATATATATAATTAAAATTTTGCTTTGTCATCAAATAAAAATAACATGAGTTTATAAAACACAACACTCTCCATCGTGACAAAATTAATTTATTACAACTTAAAATTTCTAGAAAATTATATAATTATTATCATGTAGAAATTATTAATTTTAATTTTACTTTCAAACAAAACACTTAATATATATATATATATATAACCACAATATCAAATTCTACAAATGGCTATATAGCCACGAGAATACCACGAGAACTCTTTTGTCAAATCACTAAAATATTTCTTTGGGGATTAAATTTGCAACAAGCTATAAGCTGTGGATTTAAGCAATATATATATAAAAAAGAATGAATATCTTCAAAACTTTTGTCCCATAAAATTAAATGGGACCACAGTACCCAATTTCAATTGCATAAAATTTTGGCAGCAGTTGCAACCAATCAATATAAAGAACCAAAAGAAAAGATTTATGCAAAGTAAAAAAAACACTTGAACAATCATTCATTAAAAAAACATTTACACGATCATCACTGGAACCAAAAGGATGGAGATTATGAATTTTATCATCCAATAGTAACGTTCAAAACATAACATCCACCGTTCCATTCTATTCTCAATTGCTATATTGGGCAGGATCAAGCCCTTTAGGTTCATTGATCTCACTCACGGGTTTCGTTATTCACAAGGCCACCATCTAAATCATGGTTTACAAAAATATAGATTCATAGACAAGATTAATTAGTTCTATGGATCAGAAAGTAATAAAAAAAAACTTGGGGTTAATACGAAGACTTACAAAAGCAACGAAAGTGGTCCCAAAATATATCCCAAGTAATTATAATTGTAATGTAGTAGCAAGCATAGACATATATGCGCGAGTTTTTATACAGCCATAATCAAGGTTAAAGAAGCTCTGATACCAATTGTAAAAATAAAATTCCCAAATACTTTAACCCTAATTTATGACATGTATTTCAACAATCCAATTTATAGATCTAGGTTTAGAATTACCTGTATGCTAAATATGAATCCATATCTCCAAGAAAAGCACCGTGTGAAGAGAGCTGTCAAAAATCCTAGTGCGTAAAAGAGAAACTATTCACATTCTCTATATGCGTTCAAGTTTATGGTTTCAATGGGGCAACCACAATACATATAGGATGAGAGTATGGGGCTTCTCATTCTGTTTAGAATATGGGTTAACCTACCTATTATAGAAAATCTATACACAAGACCCACATATCACCACAGTCCAAAATAGAGTTAAGTACTTATAAACGTCCAATAATGGAAGTGATCACAAACAGGCTTCACCAAGATATGTTGTACAAAATATGACATTCAATTAATTCGAGTATTAACAAATATACGATTGTGCTAGTCCACATAGGATTAAATAATACAACATGTTCTTCCATTCAAATTTGATCATCCACAGTTCCTCGTTTTCCTCTATCCATCTCAATTAGAAGTGTTGGTAATGATGGGTATCTCTATGATTGAGCGTTTTTACTACGCCAAATGCAACGTGTTATTTCTATTGCTATGTGTGAGATACATCAAACAAAGAGTTCAAGTCTTGTTTTCTCTGTCTCAAAAGAAAAAAAGGTATTGTTCACATAATGAATCTGACAATAAGTTTACACGTTGTTGCCCTTAGGGGCGGAGCTAGAGTAAAATAAGAAGGGGGGCCAATGTAAAAATTATCATTATTGAGGAAGGCCAAATTGATTTTTTCTTATTAAAAAATTACATTGAAAAACAAATTTTTTGAAACAAATTGAGAGGAGGGGGGCCAAGGCCTCCCTTTGGCACAACTTAGCGCCGCCCCTGGTTGCCTTGCATGTCATACATATACCTTTTAGTAGCCGTTACATTATAGGACTTTCCTTAAATTGGCCATTATACATTGAACAATTTTACCACATTAGCACTTCATGGACTATTAAAATCCATTACTTTTGTATTGTTGATTGATGCTGGCCCTATGGAAATAGATATCAAGTTTAGGATTGTTAGCTAATTCATTTGACTGGTTGGTTAGAATGTTTGTCTTAATTCTTACAGTTTTCACTTTTTTGCTTGTAAGTTGAGTTATAAAACTTGAATTTGGGCTCCATTAATTGCATTGAAAAAAGGAAATCTAGAGCTCTCAATGCATGTGCATTGTGTAATCTATAATATAATATATAATTGTTAGTCAATCATTACATATTTTTGCTTTGAAAATAAGCCACTTAAGAATTTTGAGATTTGTCGTCTTTCTTTTGAGTGCTTGGTCCTCTTCCTTTAATTGTGCTATTTACAATTGTATGAGAAAAATCGCAAATGCCTGTATTTTGATTTGGGTATAACTACCTCTATAGTTATAAGTTCTCTTTCTCTGTTGTAAGCCAAAGAAAAGTTTACAACCTTCTATATGGTTGATCAGCTGGTCAACTAAACCCGCCTCAATTATGATTATAATATTGGCTTATATATTGATCACCCTTCGTCTAAAATTATTTAAATATTACCTATTCATTCCTTTAAAAATTGTTTAGTACACAAGTATCTTAGATGTGTAGTTATAATATATTTGGGCATGTAAGCATAGAAAATTTGTTATTTTATTTTTTATTCACTATTACATTATCATTTAATCATATATATATATATATATATTAAAATGATTTAATTATGACGACAATTACTTACGAGATCAAATTTTTACATTTGAATTTTTTCCTACTTTCTTTATCTTCCTTAAATCCAAAGTTTTTGATCTGTTTCCACCCTTAAGAAACACGATTGTTGAGTTAATAGAGCTTTCTGTAGCTCTCACTAGATCCTTTAACAGCAGTTGTTGCTAAACATATAATAATTCAACAAAATCTTGAATCACTCCAATAAATAGTTTTGCAAGATGACTCATCACACTGTATATATGTGGGAATCTTATACTATGTTTAGGATGAAGAGTATGGTGGAGAAGGGAGGGGAGGGAGGGAAATTTTTAATTTCTAAATTAAAGTAATTGTAAAATGTTTATAAAAGTGAATAAAAGATATTGGAAGGATACATAATAATCTTTCATTTTATTCATCTCATTTTGAAAAACTCTCAAATAAAGATAAATGTTTACTTAAAATGAAAAATTACACATCCCTCATTTTCCCTTCAAACTTCTCCATCCAAACATAGACTTAGAGTTCATCCTCTGCACCTCTTTTCCAGCTGATTGATTCAGTTTTTCATGATCCAACCAACCCCTTTTTGCGAGCATAGGATATTATCAAGAGAAACATAACAGCGGAAAATACTCCCATAAGAATAACAACCTGCCAATAAAGAAGATACATTTTATACTTCATTCTGAATATCTCATTCAAAAATTTGCGAAATATATACATATAAACAAATATATATATATATAGTTTGCGTACCCATTTGAACAAGTAATCGTGGTCCTGATTCCAAGAAAACGGAAAGTTCACACCAAATATTCCAGTCACCAAAGTAGATAAAAGTAGAGAAATATCTCCCGAGTTAAGAAAGAGATCTAACTGCACAACGTTGAAGAAGATGAAGACAAAGATTTAAAGGCTTAGCATCCTAAAAAATAATACCTATTAAAGAAATAGAATAATGAATAACGATATATGACATGCATGATGCAGGAACATAAAAGTACCTGAATCAACTGATTTCGATGACTGTCAACCTGCATAATGTGAACATTTTGTTTATATTACATGTCATTCACCAAATATACAAATAGATATTACCGGTAAATTGCTAGTTACTTACCTGAATATTAATATAATCTTCAGTATCATCAATATATCCTCGTAGCTATAAATGAAAAGTAATTAGAAATATATGATTCTTAGCATAATTAACCATGATATATTATTTACAGATATGATCAAGAAAATGAAAACAACAAAAGTTTTGTTATTTAAGATAAAGCAGGTAAGGAAGAACAACATATTCATAGTTCAAGTAAACCTATCTAAATTAAGAACACAAAGACTTGTATAGAGAGGCTAAGCATGCATAAAAATAGTACTGTTCTAGTTTTCTGACACTCTCTAGAAAAGCATAATCTATATATTAGGTGTAGACTCCCTAACACATCTCACAATACATAAATTCTTGGCTAAAATGCAATGAACCCCCTTTAATTATGCGTTAATTTTAAAAAACCTTTACAAGCTTTTAAATTCACCAACTTAACTCCCTAAACTAACAAAACAATGTATAATAACCCTTCTATTAACCTTCCATTTAAATCACTGATGGAAAATTAGTTTTGTGATTGCATGTGTTAGTTTTTTCACTAATCTCACCTTAAATTATTTTTAGGCCTATTTTTCTGGACCCTCATCAACCTCACACCGCTATTTGATATTTTCAAGAACCGCTCAAACGGTAGTGTGGGGTTAACGAGTACTCAGAAAAAGAGAGTTATAGATGATTTGATGGATAAATGTTAATGATTTATGGAGAGATTAATGAAAAAACAAATACGTGAAGTCATGTGACTACTTTTTTGTCAGAAATTTAAATGAAAGATTACCAGAAGGGTTATTATTAATTGCTTTGTTAGTTTAAAGAGTTGTGTTGATAAGTTTGAAAGCACATGAAATTTTTTAAACTTGACCCATATTTAAAGAAGCTTCCTTGCATTTTAGCCAAAATTCCTAGATCTTGAAAGCATGAAATAAGTATAGAATCATCATCATCTAAAAGTGAAAATTAATTACTAAAGCAAAACAGGTACATCAAAGATCAAATTATATGGTCTATTTGATCCATGATATTTAGCAATAGCAAAAAGAAAAATAAAATAAAAAAAGGATGGAGAGAGTAAGAGAGAACCAAAAACTTTGCACTCAAGTATTACTTTCTGTCAATATACAATAAGGTTTTGGTAATGCAACAGGGTTGAGCTCTATGTTGATCCAAGAGATCACCTTTTATGCAACATTCAAAACGTACAGTACATTTTAGTTTACTACAATATTATAAACATGCAATGACAAGAAATGGCAATTGAGGTGGTATTGTCATATAACCCAGCAACACTTATGCTTGACATGGGAAAAGAAAATGAAAAGGAGAGACAACACAATATGCATACACACTTCATGAATCACCATAGAAAATTCATGTTATGTATTTCATGACAAAAATACCTACTTTTTTCCCTTTAATTAATTTAGTATTTTGTTGCAAATAACAAGTTTAAGACATCAACCCAAATTTCTACCCACCCCAACTACCTGAGTTGAGTACAAATGGCAACATGTACGATTAAGTTTAACAACCCCACCTTTTATTTATGTATGAAGGTACATAAAGGATAAATCCTGAAAGTTTTAATACTTAAAATTAAACAAAATGAAAAAAAATAAATTTTAATTCTTATAAAGTAAATAACATGATCACTCGACCTAGAAGGAATCGTCCAACTAAGTATTAGTATATATTTTCATAGCATCATTATTATTATTATTATTTTAGTTTAAACCACAAGTATTTGCATATTCTTTAGGTATGAGACTAATTCCATTTGGGCTCAAGAGTGTGATGGTTATGTGCCTTCCCAACAATGGTGATTCTAGGAATCAAACATTTACCCTTTGGGTATGAAACTAATCTCGTTCAGGCTTGAAAGTGTGATGATTATGAACCCTTCCAACAATTGTGACTCTAAGAATCAAACATTTAACCTGACACTTGAAATTGGAGCCACTTACCACTCCAATCAAGCACTTATTGGTCTCATAGCATCATTATAACTATAATAAGGAGAAATTTTCTAAATCATTGCAAAAGAAACATTCTGAAACAAATTTTAAGTAAAAAGTTCAACTTTAAACAACATAGAAAAGGAATAAAGCGAGAAAATTGATGTTCTCCACCATCAATTTTAGAATATTATTAAGGTAAACACCTTTGGTAAACATTCAGAGTAATTGATTTGGTCAAACGTTCAAGATGCTTACTAGTCTAAAACTAAAAGTCTCTACCCCAAAAGCAACCAAGCCTACAGTTCACTGCCTAGTAATTGGATTAGCAAAAGGGACTATAAGCTCTAAATTAGTGAGTGAAATAGTGAATCATAACATTTAATTTTCCATATTTGCAACTACACAATATTCCAAAATATTTATATCAGGCAAGTATTTAGGATATATATAACAATTAAGCTTTAAATTATTACTCACACACGCAGAAGACACTTACTGTGATTAATTTGTTCAATGTGCCATCAATTTGTATGAAATAAGCCTGCAAAATGAATAACCACCACTTATTAACAGTCTTTATCATTAAATAATTAAAAAAGAAGATCCTTTCTTAATTTTAAAAGTAAATAATGTTATAACCTCCAGTAACATTTCAAGCTCATCCACATCATTTTCATCTCCACAAAATGTTGCCACACTTGCTCTAGATATTTTTGATTCTATGGAGGGGGAGGCAATAAACTGATTGGCAGATCCTGATCCACTAATCGGTGATGATGGTCCTACCAGCTTTCTTGATAAGTATAGGTCATTCATGTCATCATCATCATCCATTAATTGTTCAAGCTCATCTCTCACCTGCAGTAGATAACAATGAATTTCTCAAGCATTCATGCACTATCAACACATATGCAAAACACCCTCACACTTAAAAGTAGTCCAAATTTATCAACTATGATAGGTAAACGGTGCAAAATATGTTCACATACAAACAAGTAAAGAAGATTTTTCCATATACAAATATTTCAACAGCACAGCAAAGCTAGATATACCTTTTGAACTCTAGCAGTCAGCCTAGTCATTGCACTCTTCAGTTTACGAACTCTGTCCAAATTACGACTACTAATCTGAAGATTACAATAATTCAAAAAGTTCAAAACAACACCACCAAAAATTTAAGAAATTAAAAAAAAAAAAAGGGAACATATACCTCAAGAAGGTTTAAATATATGTAACTAGATCAACCATCCACATTCCACACCAACCAACACAAACCTTCTTAAAGAAAGAAACCACATTTAGAATGAAAGCCTCAACGGAGATTAGGGGTGGCAAACTAATCCATTAGTCTATCATTCATCCAATTCATCTATGTCTAAATTTAATTCAATCAATCTAATTATACTAATAAATTAAATGGATTGGATGGATTTTAATTAAATGATGGTTAATGGCTTGAACACAATATCCATTGGATTTCCAATTAACAACTTGTCCATGATCCATTTGAAATTCAACCTATCCATAACCCATTTGAAACTCTAAACAAAATCTTTAAATATTAGACTATGAAACATTGGAGCCGCCATTTGCATTTCAATGTCAAATTCTCATGTGTTCCATCAATTTTCTCCCTTTTTATCATGAAGGGATTGAATAGCATGTACCTCTTTTTTCAAGAATCAATTGGAATGAAAAAATAGTGAATTTTGTTTGCTTTGTACATTCAATTTTTATTAGTTTTCTTACAACAAAGAACATTTTTCGGTGTTGAATTTTGTTCAGTACTATTACTACAAGGATGAGTTGAATGATATTAGGTCTACCCCATTAAGTTAAGTAAGGACACTATAGAGGAACAGGTCAACTTATCAGTGCATTAACTCTAGAATCTCTTTAATCACGTCGAAACAGGGGGAAAACCAGAGAAGGGGTTCTCCCACTCTTATATAAGATAAAGGCAACCTCACGAGGTAAAAATCTAAACCCATTATAGTTGCTTCATGAGACTAACTTGAGCATTGGAGTGTCTTTACATGTACCCACCCCACCATGGAAAGCATCCTCCCTACATCAGAGAGGTTCACAAACACGTCGAAGCTCACCCACAGAGATCAGACGTGAACATTGGCGCCGTCTGTTGGAATCTGTAATTGCATTCCATCACCACAATGGTTTTTAACCCAAACAAGAGGCAAACTACCCGCAACCAGCTTCAAATTGACAACCACCTTGCTCTAAGCATAAGCCATCATGTACCTTCCCCACCCAAAGTATCAGTCTCTCCTTGAGCAAATCTGAAAACTCCAAGCCTAGGCCAAAAAACTCACCAAAGGCAAGCAAAGGGAAGGCTTGGACACCAATAGTGACCAGGTCACAAAACCACCCTCCTTACTAATCAAGGAGGCTACTTGTGATAGCACTTGGTATCCAAGCACTTCTGCCACCATTAAAACATCCTTCCGTATTGGCACATATGCCTTCAACCACCCTTTTCCCGACTACATCATGAGCATGGTTATGCCTAAAAGCTTTTATGCCTCGCCAACCTTGATCTTTGCGATGGATCAACAAAACCACAAGAGCATTTAAATGCATTCAGCTCAATTGTGTTGCTTATCGATGCCTTGGAGCCGATCATGTGTAGGTCGTTTTCAGGAACCCTTAAGAAATCAACCTTTCTTTGGTTCTCCTTTTTGCCTCCTAAGTCTGTAGCTAATTTTTCTAAGCTCGTGGTCAGGTTCCTAGCGCATTTCACTACCAGTAAAACTCAACTAGAAATCGTCGCAAGCCTTATTAGCCTACGTCAAGGGAGAGATGAACCCTTTAGGGATCTTTGAAAAGGTTCAACAATGAATCCATCTAGATTAGATAGTTCCCCTAACCTATGGCCCTTCACTGTATAATCACTTCCATCTGACTTGGCCCTTTCATGACTTCTTTAGTAAAGAAACCCTTTACTGATAATGATGACTTGAAGGTCAGATCGGAAAAATTCAATAACCTCGAGAAGGTAACTAAAGCTAAGAAGGAAGCTGAAAAAGATAGTGGTAAGAGGTTGGGAGAAGCACCCAAGCGAAAGGAATGATAAATAAGGAAAACTTGCACCAAACTCGAGGGGGACTGAATCCTAAGAGCTTAGAATGCGGGAAACATTCGAAGATACTGTAGGCCTTTTGAGGTCTTTACTTTTGAAGCACTTTCTGATGCAATACTTATTGATTAATAAAGAGCAATATTCATACACATCTCAAACATTTGACTACAACTCTCATTACCATGAGCACACGAGATAGACACAATTTCCTCATCGAGATGACCAAAATCATCTTAGGATGCAAGGAAATCTGATGTGTTCCCCAAGGCGAGCTGACCAAAGTCACTTGGATATGTTTTCCTCACCGAGATGACCCAATGGTCATCTTGGGAAGCATGGAAACCCGATGTCTTCACAAAGTCGAACGAACCGAAGCCAATGGAGACAAGAGTTTTTCTCTTCGAGATTAGTAGAGTCATCTCTAGATACAAGGAAAGCTGATGTCTTGCCAGTGGAGATTGGAGCGTTTATCACCAAGATGACTTAAGTTATCTCGAGATACAAAGAAATTTGATGTCTTCACTAGGCCAAGCCGACCAAAGACAACATCGACACGGTTTCCTTACCAAGATGACCTAAGTCACCTAGTGACACAAGAAAACCTGATGTCTTCACGAAGCCAAGCAGAACGAAGCCAGTGGAGGCGGGAGTTTTCATCACTGAGATGACCAAAGTCATCTCGAGATGAAAGGAAACCCGATGTCTTCATCAAGCCAAGCCGACCAACAACAACGTCGACATGTTTTCCTATCCCTGATAACCCAAGTCATCTCAAGACGCAAAGAAACCCGACGTCTTAACCAAAGCCAATCGAGGGATGTACGAAACCAATGTAACCTAAGGCATATCAACAACAATATGGAAGGACTTTGGTCCTCAAAATTTGTTGAGTTATACAAACAAAAAATAAACAAACTATGAGATCAGGTTGGTCGTAACTCGACCGATCAGCTCAGAGATCAGTTAATTGCTGTCCAAATTAGCCACACCAAAGCAAATTCTTAAGTTCAACACTTGACACTATTATCAGGCATCAAACTTAGGGCAATGTTCAGTACTATTACTACAAGGACGAGTTGAGTGATGTTAGGTCCACCCCATTAAGCTGAGTAAGGACAATGTAGAGGAACAGGTCAACGTATTAGTGCATTAACTCCAGAATCCCCTTAATCACGTCGGAACAGGGGAAAAACCAGAGGACTCCTTAACCACTCCTATATAAGAGAGAGTCATCCTCACAAGGTAAAACTTTGAATCCATTACAGTTTCTCCACGGAATGCCTTTGCTAGTATCTACCCCACTGTGGAGAGCATCCTCCCTACATCGAAGAGGGTCACAAACACATCAGAGCTCGCCCACAAAGATCGGATGTGAATAAAATTGTTGAAGTATCATATTTGTGTTTGCAATGATGTTTTTGAGATCAGTAATCTTTTTTTTTTTTTGCTTTTGTTTTAATTGTAGAGTTTGAGTGCAAGTAACAATGGATACATTCAGAGCAACAAGTTTTTTGTGAAGCCCAAGACTTCCAAGATTGCTAAAAACACCAAGGGGCTTGAGAGAGAGAGAGAGAGATTTTTATTTTGAAAATTTTGATTTCAAATGGGTGGGTTGGGTATTCACCCATCCTACCATTAAAATGGATTAATTAATGAATTGAATATCCATCGATTAAAATGGGTAATGCATGGCTTAGTTGGATAGTTTTAACAATTTTTTAAAAGATCTTAAATAGATTGATGATTTATTTTTTATCCATCCAATATAATCCAATCCAAAATCCATCTAATCCATCCATTTGTTACCCCTAGCGGAGATTAATACAAGCAATCAAAAGGATAAGATATTTTAATTAAGCAAAGAAAAATCCACTCAACTACTTTCAAAAAGATTCTTGTGTTAGCTTATTCAATATCTGTGAAAAGGGGATTTCAGATTAAAACCCAAATCAAGAGAAAAGAAACAACATAATAAGGAAGTCAATATTATATATGTACCTTGGAAGTAAGTTCATCTAATGCAGGATAAGCAGCCATCTCCAATTCTGTTGTACGTGCAGCAAGGAAACTACAAATTGCTTCTAAAGCTACCTCAAGGGCCCGGAATTCAAAGGGTAACTCTACATTGCATAATCTAGATCATTCAGATACAAAAGAAATAAAGAAATCTTTGAGAAGAATCAGTTCTATTGCGTTCCTTTCATTAACAAGGAAATGGGATGTTGCAAATAAAAAAGACAAATCTCATAGAGGAACAGAACCCGTCAATAAGTTTGTTATCACCCATGGTTCATATATCTATAATCAAGCATACCATATTCTTCGGCTGCTTCGATATCATGTTGACCACCAGGATAGTCTTGACCATCTCCTTGGTTTGTATGAATGGCACTTGCATGAGGCAACCTCCTTTGCAGTTCCTCAACAACAGGGACCACATTTTCATCTGTTGGGTCTTGCAGCAATACCTAACCCATAATTTAGTTACAAATTACAAATACAATCACGAAACAGAGATTCATCTTAAACTCTAGGAACAACTACATGTTCTACAAAGGAATTCATATATATAAAAGAAAAAAAATGGACTAACCTCTTCAGCGGTGATAATTGCCTTGATATGCTGAAACACCAGAATCACAGAAGCAAAACAATAAAATAAAATGAAACAAAACCCAGAGGAAGAAAAAGAAAATGCAATTAAAGTGAAAAATAAAAAGTCGAAGCACCTCCAAGTTAAGAACAATAGCCTTTTCTCTACCGAGAATGGTAGAGGGGTAAGAGAGGAGAGGATCGAGAATCCTGAGATCACGAGCGTGAATCTGAAACCTATGCATGATGGCATACTTGTCCACGTCGTGTAATGAAGCATGGCCAGTAGCATCCAACAGAATCCAACTCCTGGAAGACTCGCTTTTCTTCCTCACAGTCACCAGCCCCTCTGCCTGGGGGTCCCGTCCCGAACCATCTCTGACCATCCCAAACTTCAATTCAGCAACAACAAAAGAAGCAAATTGAACTTGCTCACACACACCCTTTCAGTTCACTTTGAAATATTGAAGAGAAGAAGGTACATGATACATCAACGTCACGGTTGGTGAGGTAAGGGTGGCTTAGGCTTGTTATGTTAAGGTGAGGCCCATTAAGTTTATGCCAACTAGGTATTCAAGAATTCCTCAGACATATATGGTAAGGCTACAGCGGATCGTTGTTCTTCGCTGGCCGTTATTTTCTTCCCATGCAAGTGCAACACTGCAACTGCGTTTTAACTTTTCCTATATCATTTTTGTGTCTTTTTATTAAGGGTATGTTTGGACGGAGGAGTTTAGAGAGGGATATGGAATGAATGAGTAATTTTTCATTTTAAGTAAATATTGATTAGACTCTTGGTAGTATGTAAGCGTCACTCTGAATTAAGGGACATCCTCATTTGGCTATCAATGTTATTGTCATGTGAATAAAACAGAATCTCCAGCGAAATCCATGTTTTGACTAACAAGTAGACTCCGATCAGTTGTAAGCAAGTAACCTTTTAGTTGTCCTAGTTAAGGAACATCATGGAAAATTTTTTTTTTTGGGGGGGCGGGGGGGGGGGGGGCAGCTGTCAATTCCCGTCCCTTTTGTCTTCGGCTCATGTTCCAAACTCTTTTATCTATAAATATATGCTACCGGAACTTGTTAAACAATCATTAAAAATTATAATATAAATTAATTTCATTTTGATCTAATTGTTCCAAATAACCTAATATTATAAAAAAAGATAATAGTGAAATTCTGTATTCAATGGAAAAAAAAATGTTGACTTTACTCATATACAAAAATAGTTAAAAAAATATTTTTTTAAAGAAAATATATTTTATTATTTTATAAAATGATAAAAACTATATCAGAGGAGTATCTTCTTTAACATTTAATAAGAGATTGTAGTTATGTAGTGGAAGTTCTATCACCTATATCCCCATTTCTCATTTTCTTTCTCATTTTCCTTTAGGTCCCATAAGACCTCCCTAAAAAAGAGATATAAATTATATTTTTAATAAAAAGTTATAAACTCTTTACATAAAATGTTAATAGTTTATAATTTATTTAAATAATATTTAAATCATATACTAATATACTATAAAGCGCGACTTATACATGGAAAAATGTTTTGAAGTTAATGAGTGCATTGCACTATAATCTCTTCTTTGGATAGTGTCATTTCTTTAATACAAACTATAATAACAACTATGTGATTTACAAAATTTTGAGTGAAAGAATTTGTTAAAGAAACAAAATAATTCAATTCACCAATTATTACAATTTTTTGGTAGTTCGTGTTGAGGAAGGAAGAACGTTATAATGAGTCAACTTTCAGTTGATAAATAAAATAATTGATATTGCGTACTGTTAGCTAGGTATTTATAATTAATGGATAAGAGTTATCTATATTCAACTCATTATATTTGGACTTTTTAATACAACAGTCTTTCATGAAAGACGGAAAACACACTCTAGCACCTCATAATGGCAATGGCATCTTATCCTTTTAGTATTTTCTTAATGGATTCTCTATTTAATTTTGAGTAATTTCGCCCAAATTTAGCTCATATTAATTACATTTATATTTTTTTCATATTAAAAATACTGATTTCCTAGTTCTGGATCTAGCTTTTTTCGAACATTTAGTGCATACATATTAATTACATTTATATTTTTCTAAATTAAGAATACCAATCATATTATGGGCACATGCAAGATCAATGTGTTACATGGTATTCTCTCCTTCAAAATTTTCTTTACTAGGATCTCACTTTATATATTACTAGAATAACACACGTGTTATGCACGAATTCCTAAATGAATGAATTTGTTGAAGCAAAGCACTTCAATTCACTAATTACAAAAATAGTTTTTGGTATTATAGGTAGTGTTTGGCTTTTAGGTCAGATAAAGGTTTTGTTTAGAAACAACTTTTTGGTCAAAATTATATGAATGGATAATAATTGTATTCAACACATTATATTTAGACTCTTCAACACAATAATCTCACATGAAGGGCATGGGGCATATGCTAGCACCTCAATGTGTCACATGAGATCATTTAGTTCCAATATCTCCTTTGTGAACTCTCTCTTTTAAGTTTGTATATTTTTCTTTACATTTAGTATATATTGATTTCATTTATATTTCTATATACACAAATATTGATTTCCAAATATTTGACCTATTTCTCTTTTAATTTTATGTCTTTCCCCGGCATGTAGTATATATTCATTGCATTTATCACGAATCTCAATTACATCAATTATTACATCAAGGGACACATGCCATCTCATCAATGTGTCACATGGCATCCTTCCTTTCAAGTTTTACTTAACTAAAGTCTCTTTATTATATATTAAATAGATAAGTCTGAACATATTTATTGAATTTATATTTTTTCATATTAAGAATATTAATTTTAGAAAAATTAACATATTTCCCATTTAATTTAGCGTTTTTTCTATCATTTTTAGTGCATATTAATTGCATTTATATTTTTTCATATTAAGAATTTGAATTATATCAAGAAACAAATGTTAGCACCTTAATGTGTCACATGTCATCCTCTCATTCAATTTTTTCTTTATTGAACTCTCTCATTACATGAAATACATTTATTTATATTTTTTCATATTAAGAATATTGATTCTCAAAGATTTGGCCTATTTTTCATTTAGTTTTGGTCCCCACTAATTTAGTGCATATTAATTATATTTATATTTTTCTATATTAATAATATTGATTTTTAGGCATTTGATTTGTTTCCTTTTTAATTTTAAATTTGGTCCTTCTCCTCATATTTAATGCATATTGATTGCATTCATATTTTTTAATATTAAGAATCCCAAATAAATCAATTACATCAAAAGACACATGTTAACACACCAATGTGTCACGTCAAGATATAAGTCATATTTTGAATAAGATAAGATATTTTTATACTCTAACAAATTACTTATGAAAATTAAATACAATTAATAAATAATCAAATATTTTATATGGGGTAATGCTATTAGTGCTCTCAATTATCTATTTATACTCCTCATTAACTATTTTTAATTGTTATTTCTTAAATTACCCTCAATTAAATGTAAATAATCAAATTACCAAAAAAATGTAAATAATCAAATAAAACTATAATTAATTAAGACTTTATATGAATAAAAAGTTCTTTAATTGATGGTATATAATTTAAGAAATTTAAATTAAAACTAATTAATTAGTATGAGTGTCAATATGCAATTAGAAGTACGATACCCCCACAATTCACATGTTATATAAAATAAACAAAATCACTAAAAAAATATTACAAGAAGTTTGCGAACTCCAACCATAATGTTACATTAGCATATTTACTATTTAATTTTTTAATTAAGCATTTTTTTTTCATTATAATTAGTTATATGGATTTTCTAATCAATATATTAAAATAAAAAGTTATCATTAGTTCGACTCAACCGTATTAAAAAAACGTGACTCTAACTAAATTTAAAAGAGGAAAAAAGTTAGTATTTTATGAAGTCATATCTGAATATTGATGCTAAAAGAGTTGGATAGAAAACTAAATATATTTAATTTTTTAAAATTAAAGTATATTGAGCTCCATCTTCAATTAAATTAAAATTTGTAGACAAATTATTCATTCGTTTATAACCTATATGACTTTCAATTATAAAAATAAAAATTGTGTATAGGTATTAAAGCCTTCAAAAGTGAAATATTATGTACCAAAGAAAGGAAAATAAAATTTGTTGATTATTTATTATTTATAAATCTTAATAATCTACTCGTTGGATCTTATATGTGATCACCTATTAGGCATGTGCTACTAAGGGTACTGCTCTTGGCCCGGGTTGGGCTGTGTTGAACATGACCCTGGTCCAAGTTCGAAGTTTTGATCAGGCCAATTTTTATGGCCTGGATCCAATTATATTGGGGTTCGAGTTAGGCCAACTTGGGACCGGGTCAACCGGATTAAAATACACAAAATATTTTTTTATGTAATATTTTGATTATTTTCCTTCTATTTGTTTAAATTTACTTGTATCTACTATTTTTTTTATCATATCAAGATTCAATCTAATTGATAATTACATAATAAGTAAATGACATAATAGCTAAAATTATGGAGAGTCACAATACTTAATCAAAGTCTAACATTAGAAAAATGTCACAATAATATATAGGGGAAAATATTGAAAAATAATAATGTATTCAATACCAGGCCGGGTTGGGGTACCTCAGAGGATGACCCGAACTCGACCCAAAAAATAAATCGGGTCTAAAAGAAGGACCCGGACCCGACCTAAACGCTTAGGGCCAAGGCCAAATTTTCGGGTCATAAGCACCCATATGTGTTACTATCCATTTCATATTCTTGGGGTTAAACTTAAATTTAAGATTTTTGTTGATTAATGTTAGATGGCAATTGAAAAATACTTTAAAATTTTGAATGTCAAGGACTTTTGATGCCAATTGAAAAATACTTTGAATGTCAAGAACAATTCCCCATTTGGGCGTCGGCTTGACCTTGATCACAAGGTATTTCCAATGAGATTCAAACCCTTGCATTGCAGGTAAAGTCCGCCCACATAGAGCTCATTTTGTCAACTGAGACACACCTCATGCATGGTTATTACTTTTGCACTTTCGAAATGATGATGAATGTATTGTAAAACATGCATATTTTGCTTGTTATGAATGACTGTATTGATTAGATATTAAGAGTGCCATTAGTAAGGGAATATTGTTGTGACATTTAGTCTCTCTAATGAATATATAACCCTTACACATTATATTGCATTTTTATTGTTTGAATTCTTAATTATCTACTTAACTTTAGATTCTTTTCAAGTATATTTACAATGTCAAATCTCTCGAAGTTTGAATTCATTGTCCTTGATATTTCAATAAGAAATTGCTTATCATGGGTCCTTGATGCTGAGATTCATTTGCTATGAATATTGAAAATACTATTAAAGACGAAAACCAAGCATCTCTGCAGCATTGCGCAAAAGCAATGATTTTTATTCAACATCATTCCTTGAAATGAATGTGACATTTTCTCAAGATCGTGGATGAGACTATGGTGGTAAAAGGGGTCGTGATAGGAAAACTTATTGAACCCGTGTAAATCTTCCATCAATTTTTGAAAGCAAAGGTGTAAAAAGGAATCAAAAGAGATGGGCTAAAATTAAGAAAAACTCAATCATATGTAATTTTTAATTGAAGTTTTATTGATATTATGACTACTAATGTCTTGCATATTTCTTGATTATTATCTCTTCCTAGTTCTTAGAAATATTTTTGTGTTACTAGATAATGCAAAATAAACTCGATATTATAAGGGATGACATATGTTTAGTAGACAGTAGCACAACTCACACAATTCTTCGTGATAGAAAATATTTCTTACAATTAGGAATACAATATCTTGTTCTATAAGTGTAATAGAAGGCTCTGGAAGAGTCCACATTATGTTCCCAAATATGACAAAATTATACACTGATGATGTGTTATATTCTAGTAGATCCTAAAGAAATCTACTAAGCTTCAAAGATATACATTGCAATTGGTATCATATGTTGAAACATAAATGAGGGAAATGTGGAATATCTCTACATTACCTTTACAATTTCAAACCAGAAGTTCATGTTAGAGAAACTCTTTTAGTTTCTCATTTGACTTATATTTTACAAAAATAAAAAAGGTTGGTAGTATAGCTAGTTCTTGAATAACTAGATTTTTAGAGTTTATATTGTCTTTTGTCTTAATCTCTCTTTATTTTATTTACAACAGAATGCATATTCTTTCTGAAATTTATGTATTAGTTAATTATAAGGTTCAATAAATGTTTGTAATTTAATTTTTTGTCTTTTTATATTTTTGTTACTAATCAATTGATTTATCCAATAATGATTTATTATTATCAATTAATAATATTTTTAATGAATTAATCTCTCCATATTTAAGTTATACTTGTCAAGATTTCATGAGACAATTGTTGAGAGTTTAAATCTTTATAAATGACACTTGTCAAGAATTTTTCATGGTCTTAACTTTTATATATATATATATATATATATATATATTAGATTTACACGGAATATATAAGAAAAAATAGTGTAATATTTTAAAAATTAATTACACTTTTGGTATAATTAATTTCATTTAAATTTGATTTTGATCCTTCAGTTTCAACTACTACAACAGTGTAATTAAATTGCACATAGTACGTAATAAAACTATAAGAGATAAAAATTGCATAAATGCAAAGGAAGAAAAATACAATGAGTAGAAAATTGAGTTTTTTAGTTTCGTTTTTCACCCTATCATTTTTCATAAAACTCTATCATACATGTTCTAAATAAATTTAAACCTAAAACCTTGCACATAAAATACTTATGCTTAACGGTTAAGGTATATATATTTCAGGTAACTTTTCTAGCTTATCATTTATATAATAAGAAGCTCAATTAGTTTTGAAAGAAACAATATCTTTCAACTCAGTCATTCTACTTCTAATATCTTTCGATGTGTTAAATGGTTTAATTTGCTTTAAGTTGGTTGTTTCATCTATTTTTATGTTGTTAGATTGAAAACATTTAAAATGTAAAAAACTAAATGGAAGTAAATTAAAACATTAAATAAATCTATTAAAAAATAGAAATTGATGACCAAATTAAGAAATCATGTATCTTTGAAGGACAAATACAATAATTTACTCATACATGTATACAGTATATCTAACCCTAAACTTTATATTGTTTTTTCCATACAAATGAATATAATATTATTTCCAAAACACTTAAATTCACAAAAAAATCAACTTAATAGATGGCTTCAAATAAATTTTGATAGTCCCGGTTAAACAATTTCTTCGTAAACTTGCAAGAAGTGTTGCCTATCATTATATATACAATACAAAATAGTGTAAAAAGCTTTGCGTGATTTCCCTCGTGTGGTATCAGTTTGTTTGCTTTGCTCTTGTTAAGTTGTCTCTGAACAATACTTTATTTTATGTGTACAAAACTTTACATATCTATTTGTGCTATTAAAATTCATCCCTACATTTATAATGTCACATCAATATTATTTTTTGCACAAACTCACATATAATATAATGGCTCTAATTTTCTCTGTGTTTCTCCAATACTATTTAATTCGCATAACATTTTTTACGAGAGAGACAATTAATTAACGGTGAATCCATGGTTACACTAATGTATGGATCTAAATGATATGAACCACACATAAAAATTTAAAGTAAATACAGAGTTGATTGAATTTTACTTTTTAGTAAATATAAATTTTTTTTATATAATGCTATATATTGAGATATAAAATTTGAAATGTATTTACTAGTGATCATATAACAAAAAATTCTTTTCAAAACCAATCTCACAATTTCTTATGTATCTTACAATTCCATTAATTTTAGAGATTTGTATGAATTTTAAGAAAAAAGAAGACGACTTTTATCTTTTTGCACTAAAAAGATACAAATTAGTTTATTACAAATAATATTATTTTTAATAAAAATTGAATATTTAAATTTTTTAATGTATGTATTCCCCTAATGATTAAAATTTTTGGGTCCGTAAATGTTAGCCATCCAAAGAAAAATCGTCTAGATCTATTGCAGGTAGATACTCTATTGACAAGTATAGATTATATATTACTACCAAAAAAAGTATACATTATATATTATTTTGTATGTATAAAAATAAGTAGGGGATTATATGGGTTAATTTTATGACAAAATAAATTTTCTAGTGAGAAACCACACTTGTAAGATTGGCATTATATTTTGGCTTAAAATCTAAAACCATTAGGTTTGCGTAGGGCTATCGAGTTTGAAATAGCCCGCCCCATTCAACTCACAAGCTGCTTGCTTATTTTTTTATTTACCATATTTTCTTATTTCTTATTATTGATTTATAACTTGATGAAGTTTAATAGTTATTTAATGAACGTTAGCACTTGTTTTGTGACTTGTTTTATTATTGATTTGTAACTTGTTTGCTAAACTTTAAAATTTATACATTGGCAAATGAATTTTGGTTGCTCAATTTTATTTTCTTTAAAATTATTAAACGGATTAGCATGTTTAGGCCCGCGAGTTAATGTCGAGCGAGTAGGCTAGTTATTTTGTTGCTCATTTAAATGCAGAAAATTTTAGCATGATTCATTTAACCAACAACCCATCGTAGGACGGGTTAAACCGCGCCGTTTAACAGTTTTAGGTTTGTAGGTTTTTTCACTTATGTTGTCTTCACTTAATTCATTCCTTACCATTACTCTAAAATGATATTCAGTACTGATGGGTGGTAGGTAAGATAAATACTTTGTTTAGAAACTACTTTTTAGGTCACAATTTTCATAATTGATAACAGTTGAATTCAACTAATTATAATTGTAAAGGAGGGGACATATTCTATCACTTCACAATGGACTCTTTAATACATGACATCATATCCTTTTAGTATTTTCTTAAAGGACTCACTATTTAGTTTTGGTGCTTTCCCTAAATTTAATGTATATTCATTACATTTATATTTTTCCATATTAAGAATTGACTTATAGAGATTTGACATATTTTTACTTTAGTTTTGGATCTAGCTTTTCCCTCACTTTAGTGTATATTGATTGCATTTATATTTTTTCATCCTAAAAATTTTAATTTTATCAAGGGACACATGCATGCACATCAATGTGCTTCAAATTTTTTTTCTCACTGGACCTTCTCTATATATTACTATAATAACACCTATGTGATGTGCAAATTCCTAAATGAACAAATTTGTTGAAGAAGCAGATCAATTCACCTAATAACTTTTTTTTTTCTAATCACGTTTGGAAAATATTTTATTTATTTATTCCATATTTCCCCTACCAAAAATCTAAAATTATCCAACAAGTTCGAATTTGCCAAAAATTTTCACCAAAAAATTTACATTTTATTGTAGTGATAGTCAAAGAAATAGTATGAAATTTAGTTGTAAATAATTATTATTTTCTCATCAATAATTATTTACTTAACTTTTATTAGTTAAATTGTCTTGAAAATTTTGAGATTATAAAAATTTAATCTTTGAGATTTATTGATTGATATTCATAATGATATTGAGTGATTCATGAAATTAATATTGATTGATTGATTTTTAATTATGACTATTAGAATATCTCATAACATCTTTAGGATATTTTAGCATATCTTTATAATGTTTTAGCGTATCTTTAAAATATTTTTATAATATATTGTGAAATCAATTAGTCCTCTAATTGAGGGAGCAATCTCAGTTGTTTCCTAATTTAATTATGTTTCCTGATTTGTTTCCTTTTTAAATTAAGGTTAGGAGTCTTATTATCTTAGTGGACTTGAGCTTGTACTAATAATACTACACTAGTACTTGACCTAATTATTAGTATAAATAAGGGTTAGTGCTTTGTATTTTACAACACAACAAATCAATCGAATTTTATATTATTCATTAGTATTTCTTCTCTCTTTTACTCCTTCTCTACTGACAAGAGGTTGTCAAGACCCGTCAAATAAATAAAATTTACCGGTTCACAAACTAATTTGTAGTATAGAGCATGAACTGAATCGTCTATCAAGAATCCAAAAACAAAGATTTAATTAGATCAAGATAATTAAAAAGGAGGATTTTTGATGATTTGTAAAGTAAATACATTGGTTGAATTAAAGAAACACGATTAACAAATTAACCAATCCAAATAAATTTATCGATCTTGAGTTTAATCCATTATTGATCACAAAGAATTCATTTAATTGCTAACTATGTTCTTGGTCTTAGATCACATCAAGAAGCCTTAACATGATCCAAGAATCCTTTACTAGATAAGCATCTAGGATTTAATTAACTAAGGTTAGATGAATTAAGCACCATCTAAACATAAATTAACTTAAGATCCGAAATTTAACCAAGCTAAACAATCCATCAAAAAGCTTTGATATATTGTTTAGTCTTTATGATCCTCTTTGAATACATGATAATAAATTTATTATCACATTAACATCTGAATCAAATTAAGCAATTCAATCTAGATCAAAATCAAAAGAGGAAGAAGAAAAACTTGAATAACAATTAAGCAATATGAACAATTAAAATAAGATTTCCAAATTAAACATCAAGATGGTTAATCCCTTGGAGTGATTATAAGAGTCTAGCCTTCCATAGATGTGAAGGAAGAACTCAGAAAATGAAGAACGAAAATTAAATTCTAAAGAGAATGGAGAAGAGAAAGAAAACTCTCACAAATACTCAAGTTACTTCTCACAACTACTCAAACTTACTTCAAATTGAATTGATGTTTAATACAAAGAGATTTACCCTATTTATACTAATCCTATAAGCCAATTTGTAACTTAAGATAATATGAATGCAAGCTGTAAAAAAATGGAAATTGTCAAATATGGTAGCTTGATACATGGTTGGTGGGTTGGTACATGGTTGGTGAGTTGGTGCATGGTTGGTGGTTTCTAGTCAGCAACTTTTCTCCGACTTCCAGCTTGACTTTCATACCCTAAACGATGTATTTTGGCTTGGAGGTCTTATGATAGTTGTAGACAATTGTCTCCTTGAACTTTTGGCACTAGTTTCTTGCTAATTGGACTTTTACAACTCCAAATATTCAAAAAACACTACACCTACCTCAAGTCATGTTGGCAGAACGTGTTTCCAAATTCAAACCAACTTGCAGCTTCATAATCAGGCCTAAAACAGCATCTATTGACTAAATGGTCTTCAGTGAAGTTGGAAATATGTGTTTTATCTTCCCAATGACACTAGTTTCAGCTCAAAAGGAGGCCTATAGCCCACGATATGGTCCAATATGTGCACACTGCTCAGATTCCAGCGACAGCAAACCTACTCTGACTTGCAGGGCTATTTTAGACCCCTAGAATTCCGATCCAGCTCTTGAGTTCTTCATAAAACTTGTAGAACCTTGTCATAACTTTCCACAGACACTAAGATCACCTCAAATGGATCATCGAGTCCCAAGTTATGGCCTAATCAAGGAGGAAAGGTTAAAATGCATCAAAATCCAAGAATTATTCACAATTTGCATTAAAGCCCAATAAGACCCAACAACATTAAACTCAACTAAAATACTAATATTGGGCACAATAAACATCTAATAAAGTCAAGTACAAAACTAACATAAGTGTCTCAAAATGATTGATCACCTACCTAAATCCTATAATTTCAACAAGGTATGAAAGCGGTACCATCCCCTGTGACCTAGTCCTATCATTATTCCACTGCTGAGTACCCTAAAATCTAAACCTCTTCTCCAACTATGTCTCTATCTCGTATCTCACTTATGTCTCATTCGTTGTGCATCTATTCTGGTTTCTCTTCTCGTCGAGGAATCATAACATCGGTGACTTTTTTACCCACTAACGATCATACCAGTGGTGACTTTTTTTTCCACCAACGAATTTATCGATGGTAATTTTTCTTATCTCATTGATGAGTCATACCATTGCCGGGATGAATTCTTTATTGGCTGTGATTCACACCAGCCTCCCACCGACAAATCATATCAGTGGTGATTTTTTCTATCTCACTGGTGATTCATACCAATGATAAAATTCTTTATTGGCTGTGATTCATACCACCCTTAGTTTCAATTTCCATATTTTTGGGTTTCTTGAATTTTCCCACTGTTTGAAACTTTCAAATGTTATTCTTGATGAACTTGGAGAAGTTTGAATTTTGTTGTACATCATGATTGCTTGCTAGGAAATTTCTGTTGTGCATCTTTCCAACGATGTCTCTTCCTCCTTAGCGATGCAACTTTCCATCCAACTCTTCTAGTTGTACGTCACTCTAGCCGTCTTATTGAGTTATCTTTCTAGAGCTCTCATCTCATGTATTGTCTCTCCATCGTCTCCAACATCCCTGAGTTGTCTTTCAAGCTATCATTTATGGAGCCCATATTAATTTTATGATTAGTTTCTTTTAGCGCGCCACATCCAACAACCTTCTCGTGGTGACACTTCTTCGAATCTTTAGATCTATTTCATGCATTAGTGTTCCCTCTCTTGACCCGATGCCTACAGCCTCATCTTTCGCCGTGCCTCAATTTCGATGAGTTCTTGACACTGTCTCCATTCTCACGCACTACAATAATTAGTGATGCTCACATTCTAGCGGTGTTCTCATTCCTTGTGCTACCTTTTCTGGAAGAGACTGCAATAGAGACGGTAGTCGCTTTTCTCCTTTCTAATTCGCCCATTTGATTTCACCTCTTAAATGGGCTGTTTGACTGTGCATCTCACGACAATCTTGTTTGATGACTTCTCGTTGTTTGACTTGAGTCTATTTTATCCTATTTCTTGTATCGGTTGCTGTGTTCTTGGTTAGGTTTATTATTTGTAACAAAAGCTTAGTAAGAGTATCTATTAGTACTACTCCTACTACTACTACTACTAGCATATAGTAGCAGTAGTAGTACTAGTAGATACTCCTACTACTAGTAGTAGATACTACTAATACTACTACTAGTTGTAGTAGTAGATACAACAACTACAACTAGTAGTAGTAGATAGTAATATCTACTACTATTAGATACTGCTAATACTATTTCTAGTAGTAGTATCTACTAGTAGCAGAGTAGATACTACTATTACTAGTATTAGTACTACTAGTATCTACTCTACTACTAGTAGAAACTACAACGAGAAGTAGTAGTATCTAGTAGTAGATACTCCTATAGTAGTAGTAGTAGTAGTAATAGATACTACTAGTAGTAATAGTATTCTACTATTACTAGTACTATAACTTCAACCACTACTAGTACTATTACTACTAGTAGTAGAATAGCAGATACTACTAAGTAGTAGATACTACTACTACTACTACTACTAGTATCTACTTGTAGTAGTAATAGTAGTATCTAGTAGTAGTAGTAGCAGTAGTAGTATCCACTATCTACTAGTAGTAGTGGTGGTATCTACTACTAGCAAGTAGTAGATACTACTACTACTAGTAGGTTCTACTACAACTACTACTAACTTGTAGTAGTAGATACTATAGATACTAGTTACTACTAGTTGTAGTAGATACTAACTAGTAGTAGTAGATACTAACTACTAGTAGTAGTATCTACTAGTAGTAGTAGTGTATCCACTATCTACTAGTAGTAGTATCTACTACTAGTAGTAGTGTATCCACTATCTACTAGTATCTACTAGTAGTAGTGTCCACTATCTACTAGTAGTAGTAGGTATCTATACTAGTAGATAGTGGACACTACTACTAGTAGATAGTGGATACACTACTACTAGTAGGTTCTACTACTACTACAACTACTAATAGTTAGTAGATACTAACTTGTAGTAGTAGATACTGTAGATACTAGTTACTACTAGTTGTAGTAGATACTAACTAGTAGTAGGAGATACCATATACTACTACTAGTAGTAGATACTACTACTAGTACATGTTACTTCTAGTAGTAGATACTACTACTAGTACAAGTAGTACATGTTACTTCTAGTAGTAGTATCTACTACTTTACTATTACTACTACTATATACTACTACTACGACGACTACTACTACTAGTAGATATTAATTACAACTACTAGTAGTTGTAGATAGTAGTATCTACTACTACTACTAATAGTAGTAGTTGTAGATAGTAGTATCTACTACTAATACAATAACTACTACAACCAGTAGTTGATAGTATCTACTACTACTACTACCACCACCAGTAGTTTCTACTATTAGTAGTAGTTGTAGATAATACTTCTAGTTCTACTACTAGTAGATACAATTAGTTGTAGTGGTGGTATCTACTAGTAGTAATAGTAGTACTATCTACTACTGGTGGAAGTAGTAGTAGCAGCTAATAGTAGTAGTAGAAGTAGTAGTAGTTCAGCTAATAGTAGTAGTAGAAGTAGTAGTAGTTCTGCTAATAGTAGTAGTGGTAGTAGTAGTAGTACTAGTAGTACATACTACTACTACTTTTAGTAGTAAAAACTGTAGTAGTAGTTGTTGTACTAGTAGTACATACTATTATTACTACTTCTAGTAGTACATTCTACTATTACTACTTCTGGTAGTACATACTACTACTACTTCTACTACTACTACTACTAGTAGCTACTACTACTACTGCTACTAGTAGCTACTACTGCTACTACTACTACTTCCGCCAGTAGTAGATACTACTACTACTACTACTTAGTACTAGTAGCTACTACTACTACTACTACTACTTAGTACTAGTAGCTACTACTACTACTACTACTAGTTGTAACTAGTAGATACTACTACTACTACTCATAGTATCTACTAGGTACTACTACTACTACTACTACTAGTAGATATACTATTACTACTACTACTACTACTAGTAGCAGATCTACTAGGTACTACTACTACATGTAGATACTACTACTTATACTTCTTCTACTACTACTACTACTAGTAGATACTACTACGTACCACCACTAGTACTACTAGTAGTTGTAGATACTAATACTACTACTACTATAGTTAAGTGATACTTAACTATTAATAATTTCAATTTTGAAAAGAAACAAATTACTACACTATTGTCAAAAGTTATATGTAATAAAATCAAATATAATTGAAATTTGAATTTGAATTGGATGTTAACTTCATTATTCAAAATTAATATATAATTATAATTTTAAAATATGAAATTTAATTTCTAATAGTAATTTAAAAAACCATTAAGAATGAGTACCTGACTTGCACGTTTGAGAAGGAGTAAAATTATTATATATAATTATAATTTTAAAATATGAAATTTAATTTCTAATAGTAATTTAAAAAACCATTAAGAATGCGTACTTGACTTGCACGTTTGAGAAGGAGTTAAATATATATATATATATATATATATATATATATATATATATATATATATATAAAAGAATCATTCATGATTGCCATTTGCATGATGAGCTAAAACTTTTGGAGGCAAAAATTTATTATAGAAGTGAGGTGAAACTTGAACGGATTCTCTTTTATAATATTATACAAATTAATTACATCAACTATTACATCTAGAGGCAAATGCTTTCAAGTTTTTTCCTTACTGAACTTTAGCTATTTATATATTATATATAGATTTGCTAGTGCATATTTATTACATTTATATTATTTCATATTTAGAATATTGATTTTCCAAATATTTAGCTTATTTCTCATTTAGTTTTGACTTTTTCCTCATATTTAGAGCATATTAATTGCATTTATATTTTTTCATACTCAGTATATGAATTACATCAAGTGACATAGGTTAGCACATCAATGTGCCACATAACATCCTCTCATTCAAAATTTTCATTCTGAACTCTCTTTATATATTATATAGATTTATACTTTTCCATATTAAAAATATTAATTTTCAAAGATTTGGCCTATTTCCCATTTAGTTATGGGATAATCAATTTCAACGACTGGTAGTAAGATATAAAAATTTCAAATCATTAATAAGTACCACACAAAATTTATTTAGGCAGAAGAAAAATTAAATTTTACTTTATTTATAAAAATATCCTTAATTAAAACCTTTTTTTTCCTTCTTGTCCATTAGTTTTTTTCTGTCTTATCTTTTTCACATTGCTTCGTCTTTTGCAACTCTACGGGCAGAGTCCTCTTCCCCAACTACAACTCCACAACGTCTTTAGCGTTACACATATTCAAGCGCCGACCCTCGGTGTGAGTTATCTACTCCTTTGTGCTACCCTTGCTACCCTCAACATCGATGCTTTCTTTTCTTCTCAATTCAGCGGATTTAGATCACTGTCATTTCTGTGACAATAATTAGTCACTCATAACAAGTAATAGTCATTCGTTAATTTCTTTTAAGTTTTTATTTATCTTTACATTTAAAATTTTATAACCATGTAAAAATAATTAGTCACTTAATAATAAGTAATAATTATTCGCAAATTTGTTCCAAAATTTAGTATCCTTACATTTCTAATTTTATCTATAATTATTAGTCACTCCATGAGAACAATTAGTTACTCAATAATAAGTAATAGAGATTTACAAATTTCTTCCAAACTTATTATATCTTTATATTTAAAACCTCATTTACAACTGTCACTTTATGTATAGGAACAATTAATCACTCAATAATAAGCAATATTCATTCCCAAATTTCTTCTAAACTTCTTATATCTATATATTTAGAACTTTATTTACAACTGTTAGTCATTTTGTAAAAATAATTAACCATTCAATAATGAGTAATAGTAATTTGCAAATATATATCTTCCAAACTTATTGCTCTTTATATTTAGAACTTCATTTACAATGGTTAGTCACTTCTTAAGAACAATTAATCACTAATAATAAACAATAGTCATTAACAAATTTCTTCAAAATTTCTTTAAAATTTTGGGCCATTAAGCGTATTTTTTATCCTTCATAATAATTTGAATTTTTATGTCAATTAAAATTAAATATTTCTTATTAATGGTCATTGAAATTAATTATCCCTTAGTTATTAGGTTTTCCCTCATATTTAATGCATATTGATTACATTTATATTTTTCCACATTAAGAATATTGATATCCAAACATTTGGCCAATTTTCAAGTTGCTATTCTTTCTCTGTCTTCTCTTTATGAGGGCTACTTTGATATTTCAAAAATTATAACCCTCTTCATTCCATTCTATCTTTTATCAACAATGTAAGTAAAGAGCAATTTCCACTCTACTCTTCTGTGAAACATTCCCCTCCAATCCTCCAAACACCCCACACACACTCACACAAACCCACATGCACAATGAATAAGTAAACCATGTGAGCTTTCTCATAAAAGATATGTTGAAAGCCTTAAAAGAACAGAGATTTTCTGAAATACATATAGTCAAAGTGAGAAGCAACTCACGGAACAACCTCCAGGAGATCTCTACATAAAGCTGCAATTAGTACAAACAAAGCTTTGAGATTTACTGGCAACACCAGCAAATTAATAGAACACACCAAAAATAAACACTGAAAGAGAGAAACTTCAATTAAAACTGCCCTTCAATTTAACCAAGTCCAAGGCTACTTGGTTATAAGTAATCAGTACAAATCATAATACAACAAAATATCAAACTAATAATTATGTACTCAATTGACTAGAAGTACTTATTAAAACAATATATTTATATGGCTAGATGTCGATACTAGTGGAATTCAACAGAATATTATTGTGATTTTTTCCTTGATTAAAGCCCATCTCTATCCTCTACAACTAAACTCCAACCAAAATTCAATCACTCAAAAAGAATCACAATTCACTTGATCTGCACATAAAGCTCCAAACTTAATAATTGGTCCCGATAGAAGAGTCGGTAAAGCACCAAAATTGTTGCTATCAATTAAGGGAGGCATTCACATCAAATGCTTCCATGTCCAAGTTTTTCAAAAAATAAGAATATTATTTTAAAAACACACTTTTGTAGGAGTGTAGGGCTTCCATTTCTCTTCTGCGATGCCCTTCTAAACATAAATATCTAAAATATCAAGATGTTACATATTGATATAAAATACCGGTGTACCAAACACTATGTATAATTGCTTAAAGTGACGTTGGCTAGATGATTTGTTTTAGCAAGAAAAGCTCAGTTCAGGTTGAAAATGCTATTGACCCTGATTGTTATCCATCCATAATTAATCTCTGTGTAATCCCCAACCATTTGGTTATGACTCAAGTTCATGAGTAGAACACATCTCAAAAGACTAGCTTAATTGGGAGGGAGAGTCTCATCACTTAAGTACTACATTGAACTTTCTTGTTTACTCAATGTGAAACATGATATTGCATACCCCTTTGGAAGTAGGTATCCGTGATGGCCTACTATGGTTATCCACTCTAGGTGCCACTCAAGATAATTTTCACTCTCAATGAAAGTACCATTTGTTACGACTCAAACTCATGAGAAGAGTTTATTCCAAAAGACTAACCTATTGAGAAGGAGATGCTCATGGCTTGGGTACCATATTGAGCTTCCTTTTTTACTCAATGTGGGACATAACATTACATATTCTTCGAAAGGTGGTGTCTGTGACAACCCACTTAGGGTAGCTTTCACTCTTACCCTTCTGATACATGTAGTCATTTCCTTCAAGGTTGCCTCTTTCATGTGAGTTGGCTCTCAATGAAAGTACCAATTGTTATGACTCAAACCCATGAAGAGAGTCCAGAGGGAAAGGCTAGTGGCTTAAGTACCACATTTAGCTTACATTTTTACTCACTGTGTGACATAACATTATACCTCTTCGAAAGACGATGTCCGCGATGGTCCACTCTAGTTGCCCACTCAGGATAGATTTTACTCTGACTGTTCTAGTATAGGTAACACTTTCCCTAATCGCTACCACATTGAACTTTCTTGTATGATGCTCCAGAGAGAGGGAGAAATACTGTAGACTTTTTTCCTTAATCAAGGTTTTGTCCTACATGGTTTTCCTTTATAAGGTTTTTAATGAGGTAGTTCTCATACAAGGATGTTGTACTCTTTTTCCTTCAATAGGACTTTTTCCCCTAGTAAGGTCTTAATGAGGCATATCCCTAATGGACATCCAAGTGGGAGCGTTATGAATAATATTGAAAAGTGGATGTCCAAAAGTTATTACAGGAAACTATTATTCGATTATGATTTTTGATATGGATTTGATTATTGAGAAACTTGTATTTGATTAGGATTTAATTATTAAGAAACTTGTATCTTTGATTAGAATTTGGTTTGGTTTGGTTTTGACCACCTCACTCTTGGGTTATATAAGTACCCCTTTCGGTGTCTTATGTTGTACACAAATTTGATATTGATCAATTACATTCTTCTCTCTATTTCTTCTATATTTCATGAGATGTTCGTGCTAAATTTATAACAAAAATAATATATATTTTTGTCAAAAATACATGTATTTTAGTAGCTATGTATTGACCATAGTAATAATGTTAGTGATCCCCTACATTGTTTTATAAATATATGAAACATGCAAGTGCTACTGGTCATGACTATTCATAAAGGAATTAATATTCCAACCACACTCACCCACCAACCCTACAGTATTCCGAGTCAATATGCATTTGATTATACACAACTAATAGACAAGTACACTACAACTAATGGGCCAATGGCCATCAATGAAACCCCATCAGCATGCACATGGGCTTGTTCCGCTCTCTCACTTTGGACCATATAAAACTCAATCAATACCTTCCTCATCCAGCTGAGGCATTAATAATTTTGCAGTGTTCAAATTAATAAAAACACAAAAGCAAAATAAATGATACGAAGAATCTTTTGAGCGGAATAAAGTATGCACTAAAATTGAAGGAATTAAGCACACAACAATCATATTCATGACAGCAAGGAAGGATCACATAATAGCCAGCAAAATATAAGTGCTTATTAGGCAAGCCATTAGTAGTAATAAACAAGCCAGACTAGTATATAGGTTAAGTTTATTGCTTCTTGTCCATTACAAATGCCCATGAAATTAAAGTTGAATCTATATACGACCAAAACAAAATACAGACACATCCAAACTAACAACACTCTGTCCATATCTGTCTCTGCAGAAGTGCTTTATATATCTTTTATAGGTCCTCTTTGGTACGGGACTCTGATATAGAATATGTATTAAGCCAGCCTCAGCTTCTGCTTTTGCATTTTTCCATGGCTCTTGGTGCTGAAAGTACAGAAAAAGATGCCAACATTAGACTAGCGAGGAAATGGCATATATAAAAAGTGATTAGTAATTGCGTTTCAAAATGAGCATATTCACGAGTCATCAAATGAGTGAAAAGAAATAGTTGATGTAAGTAAGATATAATGATGCATACCAAGACCAATCGCTTCTGATCCTTTCATTATTCGCAGACGCTTGCATGATTCAACAAACATCCTTCAGGAAATTAAATAATTAAGGTTAATTTCATGGGTTTATAGAACTTAAACTAAGATTAATTGATTTTTATGATCCATTGTATTTGAGGATCAAAAGCTAGTAATAAAGCAGCTTAAAAAATGTGGATTTTTTTGTACTAATTAATAAATACATTACTGTACCCAAAAAAATACATTACTAAATTTGCAAATTATATGTATAGTTAATGGATAATATTTCATTTATTCTATATATGTAAGGAAAATTCTAAATAATATATGCATAAAAGTTTGCTGTTGGATGAAAAACTTACTCCCATGGGACATCACCCACGAGCATCCAGTCACCATCCTTATCTTCATAGGTTGGCACATACTCAGTGCTGTTCAGAAGATCCATCAACTTGCTCTCATTCATGAAGTCTATCATTCCTTGGGCCCCATAGATACCTTCAGTAGACCAATAAAACATAAATAATTACAAGAAACTAATATAATATACTTCTAACTAATAGTTAATTACAAGCAATAACTCACAATCAACTTGCTAGAATGCAACATTTCCAAGGTGGTTAAATCCAACTCTTGCACGCATCACCAACAAATTCACATGTAAGATCGATGGGAAACAATAAACTAATATTTAATCGGTATATTTTATGTGCAACTGACTTCGATTTTAATTATATACTTCAGTCTCAAAGTTGTGTTAAAGAGGTTTTGAGGGCAATAAAATGAAAATATTTTATAATGGAGGAGATTTTATGTGTAGTGCTCAGTGCTCACCCATGGTGAAGGAGCTGAACATTTTGGCTAAGGCATCAGATAATTCTTGGTAGGTTTTGTACATTTTCAAGTCCACCTTGCGAAGGTAAGGCGCGCCATCCATGGAAACCTTGACAAATGCCCCAGAAGTAGTGCTGCTTGTTATCTTCTCAGTGCCATCCTCACTGTTAACCTTTTGTGACATAATAGTCTTCCTGTATGAGCGCACTGGTGGCCAACCAACCACTTGTGCCCTGAAATATTCCAAATACCCATCAATCAGATTCTCCTTTTTTTAATGTTTTACATACAAAAACTGCACAAAAATTTTGAACTTACAGACTTTAGTCAAGCTACTACAACTGTAAACTAAGGAATATAATCAACGCGTACTATAGTTTAATGGACAAGAAAAGATTATAGAAGAAATAAGCAGAAAATATAGAAGAAAGAGAATGATGCTGCTAAGCACTAGGGAAAGAAACGAAATGTGCACTAATTAAGGACACTTTGGAAGGTTGATTAAGGAAACATTAATAGGAAAAGAAGTTGGACATCAAGTTATGCTTGGTCCAAGAAAATAAAAATGGAAAATAGAAGCATGCAGAGGCCATTAATTATGGAAGAAAACTGGGGAAAGGAACTTACTTAGCTGGTGGCTTGGCTAGGTCCTTAAGAAGAGTCTTCTCCTTTGGGACATCCTTCAATTTCTCATTCAGATCTTCCTTGGATTGAAGATTAAGCTTGAGATCAACTGTCTCAGAGAACCCTCTCTTTCCTGTGGCCCTTGGAGTTTCCACCTCAGTGCCACCACCACCACCACCACCAGGCAAACCCAGGCAAAGCTCAGTCTCCGTCAGGTTCAAATCATGCTCCTTGCCCAGCAAAGTTGCCATTTTTGGCTTCTTAATGAAATCCCCAGCCTCAGCAACAAATACTTAATAAAAAAAAAAAGCTTTTCTTCTCTCTCTCTAAAAGTGTTTTCTCCTTATGGGTAGCTGCTCTTTCCCTTTCTTGTGTCCTCTTCTTCTATTATAAGGCTGCTTGGTTTGGCTATATAGATTAGGAGAGAGAGAGAGGGGGCCAATAATCTAGGTGTGAGAAGCTTGTGCTTGTGGCTGCATGCCTATGTCATACCAAGTTTGGGACGAATGGCATGCTGGCACATGGGGATACGTGGGGCGTCGATCTTTGGAGGGAGGGTGGCCTTAACCGACTCTGATGATTTCATATGCTAACGGGATTTGAGGTAAGTACCTACTCAATTGGAATCGCCTCTTATTATTGTCGCCCCAATATACTAACCAGTCCTTGCGAATTTCAAATCACATGCAGGGCACTCGGTCTTGTTACTTTTCCATCTTCTATTGTCCTCTCATTCAAGGACTAGTTATGTAGTTTAGTTATCTGAAACAATACATCATACATTGGTTATTTCTCTTTCTTCATAGGCAGGAAAGTTTATGCAATTTGCAAATTTTTATAGATATCTCTAGCCGGCAATCATGTCTTTTATCCCCTCAAATAATTGGATCCAATTTTATGAGTAACCTTGTCAAAAATTTTATTATTTTTCTTTTTTCTTATAGATGATTTTTTTATTTGAATTATAGATAAATTTTAATTTAAGGATATATTTATATAGTATCTGAAATCTTAGACGCCTTTAATAAATACTTTTAAAAAAAATTTAAATTCTGAAAGTTACATGCTCTTATATAAATTAAATAAAAGTTACCTTGTTCAAGTTGGCTATAACATTCTTTCAAATTTTTAATATTGTAATTTTCTAAAAGTTAAAAATTCTCATTATATATATGATCACCAGAACAATGGTAGTGATTATTGTCCCAAAAGCAATACTAGTAGCACTAATGATACAGTAATAATAGTGGTAGGGAGTAATGATAGTAGTGGTGACTATGATAATGGTAATAATTGACAATAATGATGATAATTTTGATTGGATTAAAATTAAGAAATTTAAAAGATATAGGCAAAAATTAAATATGATAATTTGGACACATGCAATAGTATATCAGCTATAAAGTGAAACTGGGTTTTATTGAAACTCTTTGGAATACTGAAATTTGAAATCTCATAACAAAGTATCCAAAAACACTCCTTTAATATAGAAATTTACATAGCAAAATATGGCACTAAGTACATATTGCTGGATTGTTATTGACTTTTATTTCTATCATTCCGTTAATTAATCATCATGATAATGAAACATGAATAACTAAAACTTGATTATCAAATATCTTGACCAGGGGCTTTTGACGTAATAGTCACGTACTTAATCATAATGTTAAAGAGAAATTTAAAGACACAGTTATATATAGAAATTTACATAGCAAAATATGGCACTAAGTACATATTGATGGATGGGGATTGACTTTTATTTCTATCACTCCGTTAATTAATCATTATGATAATGAAACATGAATAACGAAAACTTGATAATCAAATATCTTGACCAGGGGCTTTTGACGTAATAGTCATGTACTGAATCATAAGGTTAAAGAGAAATTTAAAGACACGGGCTCAAGAACAAATAATTGTTTTATTCGAGTTTGTCTTGGGTACAGTGTCTTAATTATTCTAATTTATTATGCACTTTGTAGTGTCTCCCCCAAATGAGCTAAAAAATAAATAAAGTAATTAATGTGATGTAAACACGTAAAAACAAAAAAACATATCTTATGACATTGTTAGACTTTTAAGCCTTTAATCTTCTTCCTCTATTAAGTAGTTCTCCGAAACCATGCTAACTAAGTGAATATACAGATAATGGCCAAATTTTTTTTTGATAATACAGATCAATATCGTGCATAAGTTTAAATCAAATACTCCACTTTCCCAATTTCATTTAATTTTTATTGTTTATGCCATATTATTATTTTACGTTTTCTATATATAAAAAATAGAATTTATGAATTTTTATGATTGGATCTCAAATACGAATATAAAAGGAACGTGTATATAATATATTATCGAATAAAAATTAAAATTACTAAATTATATACGTAAGGTTATGTAAATAATGGAGACTAATTAACATCTTTCTACTTGAGGTTGGGATCAAAATTTATTAATAAAATTTGAAAACATTACATCTTAACATCTTGATGTGCTTCAAGTGCTAGCCATTTTGCTGATTTGGTTTAAATAGTACAAAATATTTTGAAAAATGTTAAGTTAATTCACAGTTAAGCTCAATTGCACTCCCGTAATTTATTAATGTTCTTCTCATTTTTAACTTGAGCGCATCAACTCATTTTATTTTTTTGGTAAAATTATAAGGTGTCCCAATACTTATTTGATGTGAAACTAATTACAATATTGACTTTGCCCTAACCACATATGCTTCCATTTGAATTCGAATTTCTGCACTCTGTTTGAGTATTGACAGAGTCAAAGGAGTTAAACACTTGATTTTTGAATACTTAAATTTCTTGTACATATATTCAAAGATGTAATTACCTGTCATTAGGGAGTTAGAATTTAACTTTCAATGAGATTCGAACCATATGCACTACAAGTAAAAACCGCTCATGATCTATTTTTACAATGTTCATGCATGTCTCTTAATAAATAATGGTGAATTTTACAATATGCTTCGTCATTAATATAATGTTAACTCTAATAATAATGCTTAAAATATTGCACTGGCGTATCTAATATCTTATGCATATGACACAATGGGGAATGGTTAATTAATTATATTAATTAAATAATTGTTATTAATCAGTTCTTTTTCAAATCAACCTTTTAATATGTATTGACTTGATTTTTTTTAAAAAAAGATTGTCAAAATAAAAAAAAATGAAATAAGATGTTGGTCTTGCCGCCCATAGAATGGCATGATCATTACAAGCTGCGCATATGAAAAAGGCTACTTGGGCAGTCTATGTCAAACCTGGCTGATCTCTTATAAGAACTCGTAATTGTACTAACAAGCGGAATAGAACATGCAGTTGTACAAGTTATTATATGTAAGTTATAATAATATGTGCCTTTTCTGTTTGAAATGGTTTAATTATTATAAATTCGATAAGTAATATTTTAATTACACATAGATTATTCAATTGTCAAATATGTTTCATTTAAAATAAAAATTATAAAATACGTTTAAATTACATACTAGTAACCCAAGGGGTAAATCTACAATCAAATTTTTTTTTTTTTTGGGTTCAAATCTACAAGCATTTAGCAAGTTCGAATCTACAAATTACTCAGCCTTATAAGCGAGCGCATGACTAGTGCAAGCAATTGATGATCGTGTTTGCGAGTTACGTTTCATCGACTAAATTAATTTTCGCTTCATGAAATTTGGTCCAGCCGTATAACAATTGCCTCGTACTGGTGGATTATATATCTAAATTATGGACGCGCTTTAAATTAGTAACTTAATAAACAAAATCTCCAGATAAGCTTCACCTTTTCTTCTGATCACTTTATTTCTTCTGTTCTAATAAATGGAGTGAGCACATCATCCACCCATCAATCTCAGAAGTCCTTGTTTCATTTATAAAATTCTTCTCAGACATAAAAGACAGCCACACAAATTAAACACATTTCAGTCTAAGAACACCATGTTCTTTTCAGCCTGCTTCCCTTCCTTTTCCATTTGATTAAAAATTCGTTGGGTGTTGAGAAGTGCATAATATGATCATCACCAAAGCACGACTAACCCATCTGCTATTTTTGTCAAATTTTTTTAAATGTGTATACATAGTTTATGGTGAGATTCTTCTATGAAGCTTCCTCTAAGCATTAATGCACATGGATTTGAATGAACAATTCTTACATGAGACAGTAAATTATTGTTCTCACATCTTAAATTAATAATCAAGGAATAAAAGCACATGATTGATTTTCTTTCTTTTGGCAATTAAACAAACAACTTCTAGTTAAAAATGGATGCCAAAATTTATATTACCTGAAGAGCTAGTTCCTGTGGGATTTTGGAAAAGAAAGAAATAGTCTCCAAATTATAAAAAGTAAAATGATATCAACTTGAACCCATAAGGGGTGGCTCAAGTGGTAACAAACTTGAGTTCAGCATTCAAAGAACCTTTATAATGTCTCGAGTTTGAGTTTAGGAAAAAGTACTTGCGAAGAATTACAGTTTCGATATTACGAACGAAATTAGTCTTACATAAAAAAGTATAAAATTACTGAGACAAGAAAAAAAAAAATCAACTTGAGCAACAAAATTGGACAGCAAGGGTGTGTTGTAGCAATCCCCTGCAGGGCACATGATCATGATCAATCACTGTATCAGTTTCCAATATCATTCACTATTGAACTTTTAGGGCATGGTGGTAACTAAGAGACAGGTCACATCCCAAAGATAAAGAAACATCTCAAACTCTAGCTGTGCCCTTGCCCTGTCAACATCCCTCCTTAACTCCATTCTGCGCTGTTTCTTTCTAATAATCTACCTCAATGTTAAGTATCCCTAGGATTTAGGCCCTCTTGGCCACATACCGTAGGAACCGTGCCCAGATGGACATGTCCAAATAAAAACATACCCTTTTCGTCTTTTGGACTTGATGGAGTCTTAATCACATAAGAATACAAGACGACAATTTTATTTTTATTTTTATTTTTTTGCATAAAAATCCCATGCATATCCTTTTCTAGTGTCGAAAGTGAGTCCAGTTTTAGATAATCCCATAATCCAATTTTACAATGCAGTGACTTGGCATTTTAAGAGTGGTCCTAATACCAATATTTTGAGGTAAGGTAAAAAAAAAAAAAAAACAGGTCAATCTAAGTGGTCCTCTGGTCACAAACGTAATACCTGGAGAACAGAGTGGAAGAAGGGGAAGGGGAAGGGGTGCAGTACAGCAGGAGGAGGAGGAGGAAGAGGAATATTAATTGAGGAGGAAGGAAAAAAATAATGATTTTGTTCTATTTTGCAAACTTTCTATTAAAACTACAAATTGCCACTTCAGTCCAGAATTTCATATATTCTGATTTTGATAGACATATATTTTCTTTTTGTACTTACAACTTTAATCGAAATCCTTATGTGTATGACGTTTTTTTTTTCTTTCCCAATTTTGCCTTAGTATAACTGAACTTTCACTCCTTTTTTGTTTTGGTTTAATGCTAATACTTCTTTTATTATTTTGTAATAAAAAGTTTAGTAGGGAGGAGGTTATCTCATTTCAAAATCAAGCATATTACAAACTTCTTTGAGAGCTAATAGTGTGGTTACTTAAGGAATCGAACCTAAGAAATTTGAGTTCAATATTGTTAGTTGAAACAAGTTTCATTAACTTCATAGTAATGTTTCTTATGATTAATCATGGGTTGCTTCCATATGTAATTTATGATTTTACATTTTAAAATGCATGTTATATATGAAAACTATGGATATGCCACCAGATGTTACCTCAAGTGATTGAAAATATGGACAAAAAATTGACTAGAATTCTTAAGCAAATAATTAAAATTTAGACCTTTCTCAATGTTACTTTTATTTTCTCTGGCATACTTTTCTTAATATTACTTCACATAAGAGTTAAACCCTTTTGTGTAATAATTGAGGGGTTTTTTTATTTCTATTTTTTGTTATAAAAGAGGCCTTATAAGGTAAAAAAGAGGTTAAAAAAAGTGAGAACTAAAACCGACATTACGCAAACCACACTAAAGTCTAAAGACCGTGATAAATGCCATTTGCGACCTATTTGCTCACTATTTTTTTCTTCTTCTTCACTGGGAGGTCTCCCTTCTTTCCTTTATTTGTAGTTAAAACACATGTTTCTGACAACTTACTCTTAAAGGTGAAAAATTGCCGATAGAAAGCTTCACAATAATTAGATTATAGCCTTGACATTGTTGGAAAGCAATTTTGTCAAGTTACTGTGCTACTGAACGTGCCATTTTGTTAAAAGTGTAAAATTGTCAGACAATGTATCGATGAAAACTTGGTTTCAATGTTTTAATTTGTCAATCATAAAATTCGTTAATACTTTAATCGATAATGTTGCAATTTCAGTTATCAATCTTGGAAGGGAATCTCCTCCACTGAGTTCTCACTTTCAAGTGATTAAAAATGTCGGTTGGATTAAAAGTGTAAAAAGAATGTGAAGATGAAGATGAAGATAAAAAAAAAATGAAAGATGAAAGCAAGTAAAGCAAATCAAAAGAAAAGAAATACAATAAAGAACCTGAAATCAAATTGCAGAAAATGAAAGTGGCATTTTAACTTGATTGATCCTTTTTTCCTTTGAGCGTCGCAGGGACTTTAGGAGTTGTTTGATGTTTCAAGTTGTAGCCCCTTTTACATTGTTCGAAGTAGTATTTATAGAAAAATTTCCTACATCAAATCCCTAAGAACCTGACATTTGTTAGATAGGTGGCTTATATGCAGCTAATACATGCTTATTCTTTACTAATAGTCTAGAAACTACTAGTAATAACTGTTCATGAGTCAGCATCAGTAGTTCCTTGATCCATGGATTCAACCGTTACTTTGAAATTCAAAATGGTAACCATAAGTTCTTGGGTAACCATAAGTTCTTGGGTAACCATCAATGGTTTTGTCGGTGCACCAACTTCGTCAACAATTCGCAAGTCCTTTTATCGGTTGAGTATATGCTTAGAATTTGTTAACTTCACACGTTACTCGAATGCAACTTTTGTCGAACATCTTTCTAGGACTTGATTTGTTGAACACAACACTATTGTCAACTTTACATATTTGTCAAATGAAACTTCTTAGTCTTGATTTGTCAGATGCAACACTGTTGTCGGTTTCAAACATTTGTCGAATGAAACTCATTTATCAAACGTCTTTCCTAGCCTTGCTTTGTCGAATGCAATTATAGCCAAATGTCAGTTTTGTCTTTCATCGTGACTTTTGTCGGTTCATCCTTCAATAATCATTTTATGATTTCAAATAAGTATAAAATTTGTCGAATAATACATTTACTCCATTTTGGACTTGCACATTTCAAGATTCAACCTTATAAAATCTTTTAATTTATCAATTATCAATTTTGTCTAAAACGAAAATTTTAGTAACAACACGTACATATCTCTGCTATAGTCTATAAACAAAGGCATGCACTGTTTACGTTGAAGGTTCTTTCAAGGGTAATTAACACAAACTATTTTCAAAATAATTTTTGGTATAATTCTTTCACTCTTGGTCATACCCTCCACTATATCAAATAATGGGTCAGATCCCAAGTTGATCCTCTTTGATGTACTTGCAGAGAGGAGACGAGTCAGATTGAGTAATAAGCCATTAATTAGTTAATTAATTAACGAGTTAGTTATTAGTATACTAATCCAATTGTTTATAATGCTGGCCCAGCCCTACATAAGAAAAATATATAAGAATCTTCCCCGCAATAATATTATTCCAAATGTTGGAAGAGGATGGGACAGTGGACACCATGGTGGGGGCTGACCAAGGACTCTTTGCTTGGAATGTTTAGTTTAAACACAGAAGATATAGAATATATATAGCCTGCCCAATATGCCCGTTTATATTCATTATTATCACTTCTCTAACGTACGCGGTTTTGTATTAAGCTATGATTAGCAAAGCTTCATGGGATTTTGGAGTCAACCATATTGGTTGTTTTGGCAACTTCAACTCTTGAAGCCACCCATAACGTGTTTATAATCTTAACTGAAATCAAAGAGGATACATCGAATCACTTATTGGCTGACAAAAGAATCACCGTGCTTTTAGAAAAGAAGATTACGTGAATCATTTTCTTGGTTAATATGTCCAAAAGGAGTAGTTTCTCTTTCTCTCTTCGATCTCGTTTTGGACGAAAAAATAAAAAATGAAACTTACTTTGCAAGTTTCACGTAACAGACTATATATATATATATATATATATATATATGTCCCTAAGCTAGGGGAAGTGGGAATGGGGACCTAGCTAATAGCTATTTTGATTTTAATTGATTATGAAATCCCAGAAGAATCTGAAAACTATTGCAAATGAATCTGTTATAATTTGGAGTGAGACTCCGAGATGACTAGATAGCAGCACTAGTGCTTCTGGCGAATCTTCCACTATTTGTTCATGTTAACAAGTTCATGTGCCATAGGCTGCACCAAGAGAAAACAGGCTGACCTTTTCCAGAGGATATTGTCTGCCATATTGCTTCAACTTTTTCCAATATAAGGAAAAGCGTATAGACTAAGTCATTGAGAATCGTTAGATATTAGAAAGCTGTTAATATGCTCTGTTTCTTGTTTCATTACTCCAAATTTAAAAATAAATAAGAAGTTAAAATGAGCAATGTGAACAGATCAGTATGAATGGTGAACAGCATTAATTTCACTGTTTCTTTAATGGCAAATGCTCTTTCTTCTAGGCCATGAAACCCAATAAGATAAAAATATAAAAACCCACAAGGGTGTAAATAACACGTCTTCTCAAAGTGAAGGTATAAGTTTCAACTTTGAAGTAAGCGCATATTAAAAAAATGGTCTCCTAATCTCAAGTGTACTTAAGAAGAATTAATCTCACAGTATTAATAATCTATAAAAGTACTGAAAAACCAAAAATATATAAATAAAAAAATGTAGAAATAGTACCACTTAAATATTTCACGCCATGTGATGTGACCCAAAAGAGAAGTAGAACTTAATTCTTCTAAGTATTCAGAAACCAATTAAAACTACAATGGCAGCATGGGCTATACATACAATTGGAAGCAATGCTCTCTTGTTTTTCTTGAAATCTCCCATCCTGTTATTTGTAATACGTCCATGTTCAAGTGCCATACTAACATCGAAATTTGGATTACTGCTGACGCTTTTTTTTTGGGGGGGGGGGTAAAAAGTGCTTAAGCATTAAAACTGTGTACTTTGATGATCCGATTTGACTTCATGAAGAGGCTTATTAGCTTTTAGCCCATTATAGAATAGCCTGGGCGCACATCATTAAGGAGTTTTCATAGATCTTTCTCTCGGTAGAGATTACATTAGCCCATCTGTGCTTGACCCAAGCTTGTCTTTGTTGGTGCTTTTTCTTCTTTTTCTGGTTCTCCCTACTTGTTTTGTCTTTAATTATATGAGTTTCTTCTTAGAGCCCTGTGTACTCAAAATCAATTTTCAGTGACACCAAAGGACAAAGATAGATTGTTATTATAGTATACAATTTGATTTTGTTACACGGATCTACTAGCACCATGATTTAGATGAAAACAAAAATTAGCAAAGTGATTTTACATAGTCATCTTCATTTTCTTATCTTTCATCTCGTGTCACTTGAGAACTCACTAGCTTAAAGGGTTATGATCACTTAAATATTCAAACCGCGAACATCTGAATTAGTAAAACTCGGCCCATTTAACCCGCTGGTTGGACCAGGTCAGCTTGAAGGTTGGCTCGTGACCCAATATTTTTTTTTTCAAAATAATAATCCTCCTTCATAAAAATACTCCTAATTAATAGCATAACTCAAGTGTTTAACTTATTTAATCCTTATGCCTAACTAAAATCTTCAAAAATTAGTCCAAAAAACTCAATTAATGGTCTTATGTTACACTTATACACACACTATAAGACCAACAATCTCCCTCATCAACATTCGAGAGACTCGAACCTGCAACCTTGCTTTGATACCAAATTTTCAAAAACTCAACTTTTCGAAGAAAAAGAATTCCTGGTTCCCATAATGCATTTAAGACATAATTATCTATTAAACTTAATCATTTCATGCACTTTAGCCCAAAAAATTAAACATGTGTATGAATATGACCTAAAAAAAACATATTAACATACATTTGTTTTAAATAAATAAGAACATGGTAACAACCAAAAGTCCAATCAAATTGATGAAGAATCAAATAAATTATTCAAGATTTGTCATTCCAATTTAATTCCTTATAAAGTAAAATCTCTCCTCCTTGAGGGGTGTTGTAAATATATAAGCTAATTGAAGATCGGTACTAATAAAATCAAGTTCTAGTATTGTCACATTTAATGGGTATGCTGTCAATGTTTAATTTATAGTCTAGTAACTGGAATTTCATTCATAAATTTTGAGCATTACAATTTGTAATAGCCATATATTCAGCCTCTGCAGTGAATAAAGCCACTTATGATTGTTTCTTGGTGTGCCAAGATACTAGACATAGGCCAAAAAATTGACAATTCTCCCTTGTGCTTTTTCTATCAAATTTACAACTAGCATAATCAACATCTGAATATCCAAGTAAGTCAAAAGAGTAATGCAAAGGATACCATAAACCAAGATTTTGATTTCCAAGCAAGTAAAGATCCTTTTCACATCCATAAGATGGGATTCTTTAGGGCTTCCTTGAAATCTTGCACAAAGACATACACTAAAGATAATATTAGGCCAACTAGCAGATAAATATAATAGAGAGCCTATCATACCTTTATAAATCTTTTCACTTACTGCCTACAATTTTCATCTATATCTAGTTTAGTGGAAGGGATTAGAAGAGTCATTATGGGTCTAGCATCATCCATTCCAAACTTCTTTAGAGCTCTTTAGTATATTTGGCTTGGCTAATGAAGATTCCTTCTCTTGTATGCTTTACTTGAAGACTGAGTTAGAAAGTTATCTCTCCCATCATACTTATTCCAAATTTACGCTGTATAAGTTTTGAAAAGTCCTTGCACATCTTTTCATTAGTTGAATCAAAGATAATGTAATTTACATATATTTGAACAATTAAAATATCATATTTAGATGATTTGGTAAATAGAGTAGTATCAACTTTACCCCTTGAAAATTCTTTTTTAATTAAAAACTTACTAAGTCTTTCATACCAAGCTTTAGGATATTGTTTTAAGTTATAAAGTGCTTTAGTAAGTTTATAAACATGATTTGGCAAGTTATCATCACTACAAAAAAATGTATATTAATTGCGTTTGTCATTCGATATATTACGACGATTTTTGGTAAACCGCAGTAATATTCAATGTGTATATTACGACGGTTTGGAACCCCCCGTAATTTACCTAATTATGACTTGATTTCATGTATATTACGGCAGTTTTGAACTGCCATAATTTGCACAATTTGGACTTCATTCCTTGTATAATACGGAAATTTTGAACCGCCATAATTTGCACTGGCATTTACTATTGCTTCTTCCTTTCTTTTGTGCAGATTATTTATTATTATTTTTTTACCTTTTCTCTTTCTTGTTAATAGTATTTTATGTCTCACGCTATTTTTATATATGCTTTTAAATTTGTCACCTTGAGCGTGTGCCAAACACTAGTGATACAACATTGTCAGTATATTAAACTGGCAACAATGAATAGATAAAAATGTAATTTTGATTTACTTTCCAATCCTTGGGTAGTTTGAGCCAAAGAATACAATAACCAATATTGAATACATTTACAAAAATGAGAACACTACATTTGTACTACATAAAAATTTCTGTGAAAAGAAAAAAACTAATACCCTTATGGAATTTATAAGCATCACTGCACAACAGCTTAACTTCCACCGTGGGGCTTCCCTTTCTGTTGATCATTCCTGTGATTAGAGTCATATTCTTTGTAGTCCTCGGTATCAACTTTTATTAGCTGCCTTCCCTTCATCTAAAAAGGGACCTTCAACAAAAAGGTGTTTAAGTATAGAAGACACTAGTTAAGTAGTTATATAAAAGGAACAAATGAATTATTATCCTAATAGAGAAAGCTACATCCTCCAAATTAAATTTATTGATATATATTTTATCTCATAGAAGTGTATATGTATTTATGCATTTCAATATTTGTGCATATCTACAATTTGTTTAACCCAATTGGTGGTTTTACTGGATCCACTCTAATCCTCAAGTCATTGACTCTACCTACAACTACAAGAGATCTGCAAAAATGAATTTGGTTTAGTTATCATTCTGATGGCATACTCATAAATTCACTTGATGCATGTATTGTTTGACAAGCATAAATGTTACAATTTAATTATAACATTTGATTATTTTTTAAATTGAAAGTTGAGTAAAAATTATAAATTTAAATCATAACATCAACTTTCAATAAATCAATAAAAGGACATATAACGCTACCATTAATGTCTTAATTGAGACATTTAACTACAATGAGGAATGACTAGCAAGAAGGAACATATGCAATTAATTATTACTTCAAAGGGTAAAATAAGAATAGAAATGAATTATAATAACGAAGGTTGTTTAATGTGAGCATAATATATATATATATATATATATATATATACCTCACAAATCTTGCACCAAAAAAATATCTTTATGGACATCTAAGAAAAGTCTTCATCTCATTAAACATATATACTTAATATAAAGTAATTATTATCATTATATTTTTCAATTTCACTTGAATAATAATAATAATACCCTACTGAATATCAAATCCTCCAACCTTATTGATTGAAAGCCTAGACATAAGAATCATATATACAATTGCAGATCAACATCAACCTCACAATCCTCCAAAAATCCACCAAAGGAATCCTTCAATCACTCCCTTCCACTCTCTTGAGTCTTCTCCCATAGTGTCTTTCTTTTTCTTTTTTTCCCCATTTGGTATTTTTCTGTACTTGCAAGTTGGAACTAAGCCACACATTACTAGAATCCCACCTCAAACAAGACATGTATGTTTGTCACTTACCATACAAAAGAAACTCTTGTGGGTGATGTGTAAACTAATTTCCCACCCATTCCCTTTCCTTTATTCCCCACACACCACACACCACCAATCTTCAAATATGCTTTCCACAAAAAGATTTCAATAGAGATTAGAAAGCACACAGAAACAACAATGAACACTCTTCTCTCCTATCTGCATGAAAGAGAAGTCCCCTTTAATGGATCCCCAACCCTGTGCTGAATCTGATGACCAGATTCCTTCTCAGAATGATAAATTAGAACTTGATGCAAGTCATAAATTAGCACTTGATGCATGTGTTGCTCTAGCCAGCTATGTTATTCTGCTTGGCTTTTCTAGGTTCTTACATCAGGATAAATTAAACTGTCTTGTCTAATCTAAAGTTTAGTAACTGATAAATCATCCCATGCGAAGATAACCAATGGATCGATGTTTAATCATGAACTATTATATGTATTTTTCATGCTAGCTTTTCTATGAGTAGTGGCATTATAAGTTCACTCACCATGTGATTTTCCAATATTAACTTTGGAAGTGTCACATTGTGTGGCAACGGACAAAGCTGGGCTTCCAAGAAAAAATAAATAAATAAAAAAGGAAGCCATGAGAGGGAGGGGGAAGTAGAAGTCTCCTTATGCAGACAGAAGACTTGGTTTATTAGAAGCACTTAACACAGAGAATCAATACAGGATACGATAATATCTAAAATGAGTTGATGTTGTGGCAATAAGGACAAAATTTTCATCATTCCCCACATCTATCTTGTACAACTCATGGAAAACTTCCAGAAAATGATTTACCATGTTGTCATAGAAAGATTTACTTGGAGGAATGACATTAATAGCAAGAATACCAAGTTTAGAAAGAACTAATTTAGCAGCAAGTAGAACATGCTTTCTAACAAATTCCATGGGTGTAGAACTTATACCATTCCTCATATTGCTTAAATCTAAATCAACCATAACAACATCAAATTTATGATTTTAGTCAATCAATAAACTATCAAGATATTTGCAACACATATATTAAAGGGAATGAGTCAAAATGTTCAACAGGAAGTGGAGGGGCCAGGGGAAACAGAGTCTACATGATGCAAAGAAAGCATATTTTGAAAATATACCTGCAAGGGACAGGGGTCGCATGCTTCTTGGCCACCTCTATACCTGCAGAGAGGCAAGTATAGATTATAGAATGTTGAACCATGTCCTATTGATCAGTCTAGCTATATGTTCTATGGATATTATAAAGGCAAACCCTTAGGAAAGGAAACAAAGAAGAGTAAATAAGCAGAAGAAGAACAAAGAAAATGAGTAGTAAGATAAAATTTGAGATCATATGCAGGAAATGCATCAAACATACACCTCCACACCTTAAAACCTTCAAACTCTCCCTTCTATACCAGCTTTCCCCTAATATATATCCATGGCAACATGACCCTCTTCTAACCTTACAACCCCGCCACCGATGAGGGTAATGACCTTGTGTCTCAATTCTCCACCAAATCCCAACTTCTTCAAAACTCCCTCTCTGAAATGTTGACCTGTTTCTACCCACTTGCCGAACGCCTCCAATATACTGCAACCACTGACTGCAACGACGAAAGTGCCTTCTTCATCAAAGCCCGAACCGAAACCCTTGTCTCAAAAATCCTCAACAACCCAAATTTTGACACCCTCGAACACTTCCTCCCCAGCATCGACAAGGAAACCGTGGAAATATCAAAAGCTTACATGTGCCTATCATTCTATATATGATTTTGAATGGAATCTAACCTGCTTACGCGTGACAGAGTGAGAATTCAATTGTAGATTTGGAAGCAAGGGAGTGAGCGTGGAGATAAGGGAGGCATTGGGAGATGTCAAGAGGAGGAAATCTCAGCTGCAGATCTTGGATCCAACGGATGAGAAAAGTTGACGATTGGGATCAAATCAGAAGCACTGTCTCCACCACCTTGCACTCCTACCACAGAAAAAAGACGTCGAATGAGGAGGCGCTTCCGCCAAAGTTGCGTATGACAAACCATTCATAGAGAGGAAGATAGGCGAAAGAGAGAAACTGAGAAACTTTATGGATTGAATTTTTCAAGTAATTTAAAATGGACCTTATAGTGGTTATAAACCACCGAATATTCACACAACCACCATTTTATACATGCAAAATATGACAGTTCAAAAACTGCCATACTATATAGTATAATAAGGCGGTTTCTGTCAACTGCCTAATAAAACTGTCATAAAATACATTATTTTTTGTAGTGCATTTCAAAACCAGGAGGTTATCTCACATATATTTTCTCATTTATATCGACATTAAAAAATGCACTCTTTACATCCATTTGGTAGAGTTTGTAATTTTTATAACATGCATATGCAAGGAGAATTCTAATAGATTCTAATCTAGTTACGGGTGCAAAATCTTCATCAAAACCTATACATTCTTGTTGGCTATACCTTTATGCAACAAACCTAGCTTTATTTCTTACCATATTACCTTTTTCATCTAGCTTGTTATGAAACACCCACTTGGTACCAATGACGGTGTGGTCTTTTGATAGAGGAACAAGAGTCCATACATCACTTATTTCAAATTGATTGAGCTCCTCTTGCATGGCCATGATTCAACCTTCATCTTGCAATGCTTTTTCTATATTCTTTGGCTCAATTTTTTACAAGGCTAGGCTATTCATATTTCTAAATGAAGATCTTGTTTTTAATCCACTTGATGGGTCGCCAAGTATGAAATCCATAGGATAGCTTGAGGAATGCCTCCATTCTCTTGGTAGCTTTGAATGTGTGTCTCTTAATGGTTCCTTTGCATCTCATTTGAAGGTTCTTGAGTTTGACAGTTGTTCTAAATGAGGTTATTCATCTACCGAATATATCCATCTGCTGAAAGATTTCTAACCCACTTACCAAATAGGCAACATGTGAGATTTTATAACCACCAAAGGATTAGTGACATATTAGATGATGAACATAACTCGAAAACAAGCATGACTATAGGATCACACTTAACTAATATGCTATTAAGATATTTGAGTAATCTTCTCATACAATATAGAAAGCATATAAGAAATTATGATTTGCCAAATTTAACATTGGAAAATGACCAAAATAATGCGAACCCAATGTTTATACAAGATGAGCTTTTAGTTCAAATAACTGATCAAGATATGGAAGTTATAGATAGATTATAAGATGACCGATTAGTTGCTTTCAATACCATTATGAATGTCATTGACCATGAACAAAATGAGGTTTTCTTTGTGGATGGGCTAGGAGGAACAGGTAAGACATTCCTTTATCATACTTTAATTGCGAGTTTGAGAAGTAAGGGTCGAATATTCTTAGCAACCACCACATCAGGAATAACTACAACATTATTACCTGGTGGTCAAACTTCCCATTCCAAATTTAAGATACCTATCAATATAGAGACGTCATCCTTATGTTCTAAAAGTAAACAATATGATCTTGCAAAGTTGATTAGGCAAACAATAACAATCATTTGGGATGAGGCACTCATTTAAGCATATATGCTTTGGAATCATTAGACTGAACATTAAAGGAAATTCTAGATTGTGATGCACTATTTAGGTGAAAAGTTATGATATTGGGTAGAGACTTCCATCAAGTACTCCTTGTTGTTCCAAAAAGGAGTAAGGCACAAATGATAGTTGTATATATAGTAAAGTCTCATTTGGGTCTTACACAAAGATCTTACATTTGTGGAAAAATATGCGATCATTGCAAGATCATTGTTTTGCACAGTATCTTATACACATAAGAGATGAGCTTGAACCAACCAAACAAGATGATATGGTACAAGTACTTAAGCAAATGGCAATAACATAGAACAGATAATTATGTACAAAAACTTATACCGGAAACATTTCCATATTTAGAATATCATGGATGAGATGGTCTTATACGGTGGAAAGAGTGATACTAACACCTAAGAATAAGGATGCTAGAAAACTTAATGACATCATTATCAGCCAATTTCTAGATAAGATCATAATTTGTTATCATTTGATGAGGTTGAGAGAGACACAAGCAACTTATAATATCAACATAAATACTAAACTTTATTACTCCAGTTGGTTTGCCACCACATATTCTGAAGCTAAAAAAAGGTGCACCATTGACGCTATTACAAAATATAGATCCTAAAGTTGGCCTATGTAATGGGACAAGTTTACTTTGTCATGGTACTTTTATAAATATACTAGATGTAGAAATCCTAACATGCCACTCAGGAACAAGTGCTTTCTTACCAAGGATAAAACTTAAAACAACAGAGAGTGTGAGACTCCCCTTAGTCCTTATTAGAAAGCAATTTCTTGTGAAATTGAGTTTCATACTTAAAATAAATCAGACCATTCCCAATGTTAGGATTTATCTCCCAGAACATGTTTTTAGTTATGGACAATTATATGTTGCTTTGTCAAGAGGTGTTTATGAAGCAAACACCAAAATTCTAATTAAACAAAGAAGAATTGAAGGGGAAGATGGGGAGTTCACTATAAATGTTGTTTTCATAGATGTTTTGTTATCCCAATCTCATGTATTATATTTTTTTATGTGCATGCATTTGGCTTATTAGTGTAAAGTTATAATCCTAATCCTATACTAAACTATAAATATATTTTAACTTATATGTAATGATGTACATATGGATTAAGATTCAGGGAGATCTTCCAGTTATGGGAGGAGCTGAGAAGAAATCACTTTGGATATTTACTTTGATAAACAGGTAAATGATAAGTTATATTTATATTTCTTGACCATTTTTTTCAAAATTTGAATTCCTTTGGAATATATGGAAGAATGAGCAATCACTCGTATCATTTTGTTCAATTGACAATAAGGTTAAACCAAAACGATATAGTAAAATTTTATATGTATTTTGATTATCAAAAAATAAAATTTAAATACATGTCATCGTTATTCATTTGATATTTTTTTAATTGAACATAGCAAATTAATCGACTACAAATATATTTTATTGGGTAGGGATCACAGTAGTAGCACATAAAACTCAACTATGGAATAGTCAAGAGAGAATTGTTGACTCAAAAGAGAAGTTGGTTAGATAAGCATATCACTCAAAATATAATATTTATACTGTGTATTTTTATTGATATTTCAATACGATATAATTTTTATAACAAAGCTTACATGAGTGGGCAAATGAATGAGACATGAAAAACTAAGATCCTTTATATAGCATGGACTATAGTATTTTTTTTTTTTACATGTTTAAGCAATATTAAATTTATTTGCTTAACAAAAATATGAAACTTGAAGATGCAACATTAAGCAATGATCGCCACCATAGTCATGAGAATAGGTAACCATTATTGACGACCGACCAAAAAATTGCTTCTAACACAAATAAAACTCAATGCTGGATAGTATTAAATTGAAATTTGATATTTTTTTCAATTAAGAAATTTCATGCGAAACAAGATATCTGTATTCCCCATGTGCTTAATCTAAATTTGATCAGTGATTATATTAGTCACAATATTGAACATGTCACATTTATGTCATTGTAATATTATTTTGTAGTTTTTCAAAACTCAAGAATTTATTGATGATGAGATGTACAAAGAATTAAGTAGAATTCTTAGAAGGTATACATTATTTTATTTTAAACTTTTATTTAATGAATTAGAAGAATAATTTAAAAAACTTACAATAAAAAAATTTATTTTGACAAAATGTAGGAAGATGATTGATGTATATATGAAGAAGACAATTAGAATCTAATCTCCTAGTTAAAAACATAAATCAAGAAGGACAACACAATGATAATTTAAATAGTTGTAAATAGATATGTTTACAAATGTGTATATGAATGTTTCATTATTTTGGTTGTTTGAAGATGATCTATCTATCTATCTATCTACCTATATATATGGGGAGGGATCAACTTACACCGGTGTAAGACTTGATCACTCTTACACCACTCAATAACTTTTTATTGAATAACTTTCTTACAAAATCCACCGTTAGATTGAAAGTTTCTATCATGTAGATCATACATATAAAATTTTACATTATTCAGAAATTGTTTTGTGAATCATTGATATACATCAAAATTAACGTAAATATAAACTATTGAAATATATGAAAATATGAACTATTTGATTATATTCTTATTGATATTCAATTTTTTCAAAATTTGACACAAATGATCTATATGATAGAAACTTTCAATCTAACGGTGGATTTTGTAAGAAAATTATTCAATAAAAAGTTATTGAGTGGTGTAAGAGTGATCAAGTCTTACACCGGTGTAAGTTGATCCCTCCCCTATATATATATATATATATATATATATACATATGATCTTTGGTGCATATTAGTGTTCGTAGCTATTTATGTACAAAAAAAATATTTCTTTGTTAGTGTTTATACCTTAACTCTATGCATTTATTCTATTTCTTTCTTTAATATATATGAGATGAATAGTTTTACGAAAAAGCTAATACATTCATCATTAAAAATGTAGATGTCAATACTATATATATATATATATATATATATATAAGATTGTTAACCTCCACACTAATTAATAGTATGAGATTAGCATTCTTCACACTTTTAATTACAAGATAAAAACTCAAATTTCAATTTGATAACAGCAAAACAAGAAAGAACATTAAAGCAATCTTACATTAGACACAAACATCTAAGAAAAAGGTTAATCGTTTTCTTGAGGTAGATTCTTGTATTGAATTAAGGGAAAACTCTAATTTACCCCCTTCAACTATAGGCCATATGCACTTCGATTCTAAAACTTCTGAAATGTGCAAAATGATCCCCAAGTTTTTCAAACTGTGCATTTTGATCCTTCCGTCTAGTATCCATCTATAAGCTAACAGAGCACGAGCACGCACGCTTCACTCACGTGATGTGTAAGTGTTATCTCCTCCTCCCTCTCCCAAAACATCATATGAAACCCAACAAACCCATCAAAAACCACCATTAACGAGTATGAAGTTTTATTTGAAAGCATAAGCATTGAATACAATCTCATTTTTGGGTATTTTCATGCTAACAATGTATTCTTTTCCCAAGATGGGACCTTTCTGAATGCTCCTTATGCACTTTCTACTTTTGGATTTCCGTGGGTGTGTTGTATATAGAGAGGAGTTCCATATTTGGGATAAGTGTTGCATAGTAGAAATCTAGGCTTTGTGAGTTTAAGGGGTGTGATTTTGGTAATGTTGAAGTCATTGGTATATGTTTTTTATATTTTTGTTTGGCAAGATTTGTTGAGGAAAATGTGGATTCTTGGCATGAGGTCTGTAGAAAATCAAGGATGGACATTATCGGTTGTTAGATGGTGTTTGGGGAGGGGAGAAGATGACACTTACACATCATGTGAGTGGAGCATGCGTGCTCCGTTAGCTTATGGACAGATGTTAGACAGAAGGACCGGTGTGCACCGTTTGGAAAACTTGGGGATTGTTTGCACGTTTAAGAAGTTTCATGACCAAAGTGCACATGACTTATAATTGAATGAGGTAAATTAGAGTTTTCCCTTGAATTAATTAGGCTCCATTTGGATAAATAACTTAGATAAATGCTTATTTGAATATTTAAGTTATATTGTTATAAATATGGCTTAAAATAAACTAAATACTGTGTTGAGATATACTTTGAGAAGCACTTTTTATAAGCTTTATGGAATATGTATCGTGTATTTGAGAGATATGTTATGAATTTTATCAATTCATTAATGTTAATTTTATTAAAAATTATTATAAAAATAGCTAGTGCCTAAACTATTTTTAACTTTTGTAATGACTTATTTTCATAAGCATCATAAGTTTAAATTTCTAACTTATGCTTATTATAATAATTAAACCCAAATAAACTCGTTATAAAGTTTTCAAAACGAAACCTTATGTATACAATTTGCATAGACTAAGTGAATGAGTAATTGACATATAATCTCTCCCCCTCCCCATGTTCTTTGTTGCTTTCGTTACCCTGCAGACACACCGATTCAATTCTTGCAACTTTACTACATCTTATTTCTATCTTTCTCTATTTCTTCGTTTATTTACGGATGCCAACAAAGGTGGGCATCCCATATATGCCTCTCTTTCTCTCTAAGACCTTCATATAAAAGGGTTTCAACGTTGTCTATAACTCATATTGTAAATCACTTCTCTCACGTGATATATTCCTTAAATAATATATCATTAATCTAAAATACCAAATTATATTTTTATAACAACAAAACATTAATGTGCTCTAAGATGTGTATAATTTAGAATTGTATTCATGTTTCATATTTTCTTTATGCACATATGTAAACATTGTTATATGCATATTCAAAGAATCAAATGATATGGTGCTTGAGATCATATCAATGCTAACGGATTGAATGTTGCATGATTTGATGATATTTTTTATATTTTATATCAAAACTCACACATGATATATCTTGATCTTAGATCATGGCATCTTGATGCTTACACAGTTTTTTTTTTTGGTAGTTGCTTACATAGCTTTATTTAATATCAATTGTTATGGCTTAGGATGTGTTACTTGAGTTGATAAAAGTAGAATGGTTACAAAAGTTATGCATATATTAATCAGTTGCGGTGGCATCAATTCAGTGCGTTGAAGTTGAAGGAGGCATATGTAAAAGAAGATATGTAGATTTTTATGAGTTGCGGTGGCAGGCAGCCATAAGCTTTAAGGACGCACGAATGGAATTGGCCACCTAGACGTGGCTCAACACCAACACGACACAAGTCGGTTGGGGTTGGGACCCTTGATCTTGAAACTAAAGCACCATTCCTCACTAAGTCACTATCGTGTGGGTTGGGACCCTCAATTGAGGGAAACTTTCCATCAATCTCAAATGATCTCAATCTGATTCTCAAAGTGTGTGAGGAGTACTGAGGACCCACACGGTGACAGATTGTACTAATCACTCTGCCTGTCTCATACCTGCTTGTCGGAAAGGGGTAGACCCTAACACCTTTATAGGGTCCCACTCCATTCATATTGTTCTTGTGTACTTGTTCCTGCAAATTTGAACTATCATTCTCCCTCCTCCTATTTCCATTTCTTCACCTCCATCTCATTATTTCACCAAATTTGTGATATGAAAATTAAGATGGGGAAGCAGCAAGGCTGTCATGTTATAATAAAATAAATAAATTATATTGATATACAATTAATCAATTATATAAGTTATAATTTTTTAATTATATATCTAATTGACTATCATTAAATAAGCTTTTTAATAAACTCTTATTTTGTTTTTAAAAAATATAAGTATTATTAGTTAAATCTTTTAATAATAAATATATTTAAAAAGTCATTTAATGTTAATTTTTTACATCAAATTAATCTTTTAATGTCATTTTTTAATATCAAATTAGTTATATCATGACATATGTTATATTAAATTAGTCCTTTTTAAAAAAAATAATTTGATATCAAAAATTATGAAATGATTAAACTAATAATACTTATATCTTTGTTAAAATTTAAAATATGTATCTACTCTAGACTTTTTAAAAAGTATAAATCCAACTTATTTAATAAATAAACTAATTCAAAATAAGCTAAGCCTTAATCCGTCTAACCTTTCCCATCCTTTCCTAATATTTAAGTTTTGTCTCAATTACTCAATCGGTTTATAAGGGACTAACTTCTATTTCAGACACCTTTGGTTTGATATGGATACGGGATTTATCACATTTGAGAGTTATTTGTTTTTTGCATTTTATTAGTTGTTTATATATATATATATAATATTTTTTCAAAAACATGTTTTGATTAAATCCCACATTTTTCACATAAAATTTACATATTTTCAAAATCATTTATTACCTAAATTTATCAAAATAGATTACACATTTTAAGAATTTAAATAAAAATAACTTTTATGCAATAAAATGATAAATCTCTTGGGAGACAAAACCCCTCCTGCATGCAAGCCTTTCCTTGATTGTAATATTGAATTTAATAAATTGATGCAATAAATACCTTCACAAATTGATTCCAAGTGGTAAAATTAATGCATATGTATTTCAAGCTACGCATGCATAAAGAGCATTTTTAGAAGGAACTTAACCGTTATCTGAACTAATTATAGGCCACTTTCTTGTTAAACATAATGTTGTGTAAACTATATCAGTTTAAATTGATTTATTATCACTATTAATTTATTACATTATTAATAAATAATACAATATTAAAAAATGTTTAAGTAATTTATTTTAAAAATATTATATTTTATTAATAATTTAAGAAATTAAAATTAAATCTAAAACAAAATGGTGGAATCACTATTTTGGTATTGTCAATTGAAAAATATTAGACAGTTAGAAATTTTTTGTTTGAATTTTTGTCAAAATAAATTGATATTATTATTAATTTTTAAATAAATAAATGGTCTATACCACTTTAACTTAATGTTGCCACCCTTAATCTTGACAAATTACAACTAAAATCTGTCAAAATTTTATAATTGTGTAGCATTACACATTCTCAATAGTCATTTTCCAAAACTGATACAACCCATTCGATACTTTAAAAGAATAAAAAAAGTTCATTGAATGCTAATTGCAAATGGAGTAATGTAAAGTATACAAAATTTTATTCAAAAGTTATATATATTTTTAGTTTAATTTTGATCCACTGTCAATGTAAAAAAAATTATATAGTCATTTAATTATGTATTGACTCATCATTAAAATAGTTAAACTTTCTAAATAGTTATTATGATAGTCAAATTCCTTTATTGATTTGTCGACATATGATTAAATGACAATGTAAAATTTTTTTACACTCATAGCGGATCAAAATTAAATTATATAAATGTTTTATTATTAAATTTACTTTTAAATATATCACATTAAGAAAGTTTATAAAGATTCACATATAATTAAACATTCTACGTACACTTAATGGTGCTTTTTTTTTATCAATCTTTTTTTTTTTTACAGATTTTCTTTTTTATCAATCTAAACAATTGTACATTTAATATTATATATCCATCGCGATACATTAAACCTCACTTAAATTCTCGTTGTCGTTTGTGACATTATGACAACACATATACTTGGATCAAATCACACCACGAAGTCATCCTAGATACCATTCTTCCTCCTCAATCTTGTTCAAGTCATTCTCAGAAAAATGTCGTTTGCTTGCTGAATTTAAATTTTTTTTTTTTGAGGAGGCTGCATTTAAATTTTTAAGTATTATATATCTACATACATTTAATTAGCTTTATCTCTTTGACTTAAAGTTCCTTTACTTGAGGGACAATTATCAATTATAAATCCCCAAATATGCTTAACATCGATCGGTTCATGAAAAAAAAAAGTCCCCAAATATGTTTCACGTTTATATAAGGAGTTAGAAAACACTGCAAGTGAAATAAATTTGTTGAATTATAAACTATTCTTCACAACTAACGGATATCATTTATTTATTTATTTTATTGAATCTGAGTCATGTAGAGTTCACAATTTTTCTGAGTCGTGTTCATAGAAATTAAAATATTTCGTCAGTTTATATATAACATTCTTGTTGATGGCAAAGACAAAGCCAACAATCAATTCTCTTTTTCATTTTAAAATAAATAAATTATGAGTTATATATAACATCAGAACGTTTAATCAAACTGTTTCATTCGCTTTAATCTATAGTACTTTGAAGCTCATACAATATTGATTATAACATTAAATCGGTTTTTTTTTGTTTGGGATTAGGCTGTTATAAATTCTTTGTACATCTTTATTAAATAACACTCAATTCATATTTTGATATAATTAAGCCTAAATTTTCATTTTTTTTATATAATTGGTTGATTTTTTAAAACTGGTTCGATTGTCTAATTTTAGTATTGGAGGTTTGACTGGTTTGGCCGAACTTATTTTTAGAACATATTGTTTGACACTAATACTGAAAATTATATATTTAAAAAAATTGCAATAATGAATATTAAAATAATCTTATAATTGTTTTAGTAAATGTTATAAATTACCTACCATATACTATTTTGTAATGATATATACTATAAAAGCCACACAATATGGTAAAATTAGAGAAGTTGCTCAAGTGTTCAGTAAGTTTGAACTCATCGGTTGAGAGTTTTTACAATGTCAGGAGTTTGAATTCACCAAAAAGCATTTATGGAGAGAGACAACCTCAATACAAAATCTTGACCAAAGTTTAAATATACAAATAAATCTTCTTTATACTTATGTAATGTTTAGTACGTCAAATGATTATTTCATTTCATGCTTTATTATATGGAAATAGGCATTCCCATGTTTGTTAGTAGCAAAAAACATGAAATGGAATCTAGAATCAGGAATCATCATTCCCTTCTAAAAAGGTGAGATTGGTGATTTCATGCTCTATGAATAAGATTTAACTTCCTTTTCCTAATATATCATCATTTATTTTAGGGAATGTAAATTATTAACCTTTATTAAAGATAACCTATGTAAATTCTAATTCTATTTTCAGCTTGCACTAACTTAACCTTCATATCCTATAATTAATTTAAGAATAAATACTTATTTTGGTCATCCAAAGATACAAGTGTCATCAATTAGGTCCTCCAATAATAAATATATCAAAATAGTTAGTTAATATCAATTTTTGATATCAAATTGGTCATTCAATATCATTTATTGATATTCATTGGCCTTTCAATGATATTTTTTATATTAAATTGGTCTTTCAATGATATATTTTACATTAAATTGGTCCATTAAATGAACCAATTTGATGTCAAAAATTATTAAAGGACTAAAAATAAGTGTTTTACTCTTAATTAAAATACTTATGTTAAATTTAAAAGAAAATGATAATCATGAAAATATGAGGAAAATTATAAAAAGTATAATAATACAATGAAACACAATTATTATCCAAAATATCACAAAAAATATTATAAAAATATATAAAGCACCTCATCCAAAAAAAAAAGTATACACATTTCAACTTTTTTATAAATAAAATAATGTTTGCACTTTTTCCGGTACAGCAAAAAAGAAAAAAAAGATACATATTTATTCTTTTTTAACTATAGCATTGTTTGTTATTGTTACTAAAAAAGTTAAGCTTAATATTTTACATGAAAAAGTTAATGTTTGTTTTTTTTATGAGAAAGTTAACTTTTTTAACGTCATTTAGATCAACTTTAATTCTAAACTTTAATTCTATTCTGCATTGATTTTATGTATCAATCTAAAATTTACCAAATTGTGAATTGAGAATGATGATTCCATTCTGATTCTATTCTTAATTATTCCATGAAATTACCATTTCTTGTACCAAACATAACATAATTAATAATGTTCTAACTATATTTGTAATTTTAGATAATCACAATTAAATTTGAGTTTAATTTTGATCTACTGTTAGTGTAAAGTTTCTTTACACTTTCACCCAATCATGTATTGCTAACTCATTAAAAGAGTTTGACTATTATAACAACTATCTCAAAAGTCTAACAGTTTTAATGATGTGTCAGTAAATAATTAAATAACAGTGTAAAATTTTTTTACACTGACAGTAAATTAAAATTAAATTCATTAAATTTTTCCATTAAAGTTAAATTTAATTTACGTAATGCCATAATATTTTGATTTAATTTATATAAAAAAATATTAAAAATTATCCCTTAAATGTATGTAAATATATAAGTCAAACACTCTAGTTTACTCAAATTCATGCATAATTATAAAAGTTGGACTGATAGTAGATCCGGTTGGGTCATTGCCTCACCACTTCAATTGAGGTTATACAGTTGGAAAGGAGAAGTCGTCATTTAGATTAAATAAAATAAAATAGAAAATCACAAAAACTTTTTTTACTCAGTTTATAACTTGGTTACTAAAATTTTACCTAGTCTAATGATCGATCGAATTTTATCATCGTCGTTGGATAAAAATTTAATCAAAATTGACCAAATGGAAAAGTCTGTTGGGAAGGTGCCTAACTATTAGGCATGGTCAAATTGGAGGTGCCTAACTCTCACCAACCATTCTTGCCTAACTCTCACCAACCATTTTTGATGCCTATATAAAGCCATCTTCATTCATTTGTAAAATCATTCATCCAAAGCAAGAAGCAATACTTGCTAGAGAGAGAAGAGAAAAAATAGAGTGAGAAAGAGAGAAATCCCAAGTAAGCATATTTGGGTTGTGGTGTTGTGAGTTGAGTGTTTGTAAACACGGTATATTTCCCATAGTGAAAATATTGGCAAGTAGCTCCGTGGACGTAGGGGATTTCCCGAACCACGTAAATTCTCCTGTCTACTCTATTACTTTGAGTGTGTGTGTATTGTTGTTGAATTGTGGTCCTTCCGATAATTTTTTTATCTCCAACAATTGGTATCATGAGCTCTTGGTTATCCTAATATTCTCTTGAAAAATCTTAGTATGCTCTGTGGATGCGGTAGCGTCGATCTTCCACATCGGGGAAAAGATTTGTCTTTGAGTTATTGGTCAAGGTACCCGCTTTTGGAAATAAGTATAGGTAGTGTGAAAGTGCATGTCTAGGAAAGGTCTGTCAGGAAAGACTTGGTACTTAAGCTGTCCTTTGTGACCCACCCTCTTTCCCGGGAATTTTTCTTGGTACTGCTCATAACTACAGATACTATTCCAAAGATATCGGTGGTACTATTCACGCATACTGCACTATTCACAGTGGTGAATTTGTGTGATTCTAGTGGGAAATGGCATCCGAGAAGGATTTATACAAGATTGAGAAATTCAATGGTACGAATTTCAGCTCGGAAAATGCAGATGGAAGATTATCTCGAGACAAAGACTTGTACTTGCCACCAGCGTAAAAACCTATGGCAACCATGAAGGACGAGGAATGGAAGGTGCTTGACCCAAGGCCTTAGGTGCGGTTCGTCTCGCTTTAACGAGATCAGTCGCATTCAACGTAAAAGATCAAGACACAACAGCAAAGCTTATCAAGGCTCTCTCCAATATGTATGAGCAGCCCTCTGCAGCCCATAAGGTGTTTCTAATCAAGAAGCTGTTTAATTTGAAGATGTCAGAAAACAGCAATTTTAGAGAACACCTAAACTCATTCAATGAGATTAAGGATCAACTGAAATCGGTGGAAATGACTTTCACTGATGAAATTGAAGCCATATATTCTCGTGACATTGCCGGAAAGTTGGCAATCCACTGCATACCAATCAATGGCTTCTTTTGGGAAAAGTAAAATGGTATTCTCAAAAGTCGACACATGATCATGACGGAAGAAATCGGGAAGGAAGAAGGTCCTTCCACTATGGCATCAACATTGAATATGGAGAGTGGGCGTAAATAAAAGCGGAGGGAAGCCCCAGGCATGGTAGATCAAAATCCGTAAAATCATCAAAACAACACTCAAATCGCAGTAATAGCAAAAGAGATATTGAGTACCGGAACTGTGGGAAGATGGGCCATTACTCTAATACATGCAAGTCTTCAAAGAAAGACGAAGGCAGGGCAAAGTGTCAATACAGCTTTCTGTGGAGAATCGATGATTGTCTTATCTCAGGCAATGGAGAGCAAGATAGAGTCATGGATTTTGGACTCAGGGGCTTCATTCCATGCCACCTCAAATAGAAAATTATTCGAGAACTATATCTTTAGCAACTTAGGAAAGGTTTACCTTGGTGGTGATCAGGCGTGTGACATCACAGGGACGGGAGATGTGAAAATCAAGTCGAACGGTTCAGCTTTGGAAATTGGAGAATGTGAGACACATTCCATGTCCAAGAAAAACTTGATTTCTATAGGGTAGCTTGGCTTCAAATGATTATGCAACCACTTTCATCGGAGATAGATGGAAGATATCAAAAGGTGCAATGACCATTGCTCTTGGCAACAAGAATGGATCCCTCTACACTACCGTTGGAGCATACGGTTCCTTAGCGCCATGAAGGAAAGAAGATCCGAATCTGTGGTATCAAAGGTTTGGCCACATGAACGGTCGAGGATGAAATGTTTAGCTTCTCAAGGAAAACCGCTGCCAGAGTTAAAGTCAACAAAATTGATTTCTCGTGGAAAGGCTGCGTTTCTAAGTTAACGCCGAGTGAGTTTTGTAAAGACCGGTAGAGAACCAAAAAACAAAAGCTAGAGTTAGTACATACGATGTATGGGGTCCAACATCGATCTCTTCAATTAGTGGCATAATATTTTGTCACTTTTATTGATGACCATTCTAGAAAGGTTTGGGTCTACTTCCTCAAACACAAGTCCAAGTGTTTGATACATTCAGAAATGGAAGGCTATGGTTGAGACTCGAGACAGGATTGAAAGTCAAGAAGCAGCGCATTCGAGATAACGGTGGTGAGTATGAAAACACCGAGTTCAAGAAGTTTTGTTTTCGAATGGGATCAAGTCGAGTAGGACGGTTCTGGAACGCCTCAAAGAAAATGGAGTAGCGTAACGCATGAATCGAACACGAGAGAGCCGAGAAGCATGAGAATACCGTGGTTTACCAAAACAGCTTTTGGGCATGTGCACAAGACTGTTGATACTTGATAAATCGAGGACCATCAAAACCTTTGGGACTCGTAATTCCGTAAGAGGTCCCGAGAAAAGAAGAGGTGAAACTTTCACATCGAAAGTTTTTGGTTGTGTATCCTACATACTTGATGGTGATCGTAAGAGCAAGCTAGATGCCAAGTCACTCAAATGTACATTCGTTGGATATGGCGATGGAGAATTTGGCCAACATTTTGGGATGAGCAGAATCATAAGATCATCAGAAGTCGTGATGTAGTATTCAACGAGAAGGTGATGTACAAGGACAGAAAAACAGCAGAAAGTGAGCCGAATAAACCAGACTTTTTGGGCCGATGACGTGCCCGATGCTGCGCTTGACACAAAGGGTAAAAGGCCAAGAGATGGAAATCTTACACAAAGGTGGATGAGCCGATACCCACACATGAGTTTCATCGATCCCCGAGCTCTACCGCTCCTCAAAATCAACCGACAACAAGGATTGACTGATCCTCAAGTTTCTTTAAGAAGAACTACTCTCATGTACCAAACAGAGGTACTGAATTATCTATTGCCGACAGACAATGAGAACCTGAATGCTATGATGAGGCATGTCAGGTGAAGAATGCAAGCCAGTGGGAGCTTGCTATGGGAGAGGAAATGAATTCCCTTGTCAAGAACCAAACTTGGGAACTAGCCAAATTACCATTGGGTAAGAAAGCCCTGCAAAATAAATGGGTGTACCGTATCAAACTGGAGCATGATGGCTCAGAAAGATACAAGGCTAGACTAGTGGTTAAAGGCTTTCAGCAGAAAGAAGGCATTGACTACACAGAAATATTCTCTCCAGTTGTCAAACTAACCACGATTCGGTTAGTGTTGAGCATTGTAGCAGCAGAGGGTCTACATCTTGAACAATTAGATGTTAAGACCGCTTTTCTCCATGGAGATTTGGATGAAGAAATTTACATGCAGCAACCAGAAGGGTTTACAGTACCGGGCAGAGAGGATATGGTGTGTAAGTTGAGAAAGAGTCTATATGGATTGAAACAAGCTCCGAGGCAGTGGTACAAGAAATTCGACAGCTTCATGCAAAAACATGGCTACATGAAATGCAATGCTGACCATTGCTGCTACTTCAAAAAGATGAATTCCAGCTACATTATTCTATTGCTATATGTCGACGACATGTTAGTAGTTGGAGCTGACTTGAATGAAATTAACAAGTTGAAAAAGCAGTTGTCCAAATGAAGTTTGAGATAAAGGACCTGGTGCAAGAAAGCAAATACTTGGAATGAAGATTAGTAGAGATGAACAGAGGGGAACTCGCAACTTTCACAAGCTTGATTACATCGTGAAGGTGTTACACAAGTTTGGCATGAATGAAGTCAAACCAGCTTAAAACACCACTAGCTAATCACTTCCGATTGTCCAAGGAACAAAGTCCGTTGACGGACGAAGAGAAAGGATTCATGGCAAAAGTTCCATACGCTTCGCCATTGGAAGTCTTATGTATGCCATGGTCCGTGCGAGACCGTACATTGCCCATGCAAAGGGGAGTCCGTAAGCGTGATACATGTCTAACTCCGGTGCAAGCAAAGATCGGAAGCGGTGAAGTGGATATTGAGATATCTACAGGGCACTACAGAGAGAAGTGCCTAACATTCAGAAAGAGTGATCCTCGAACCACATTGTGGTTATGTAGATGCGTACTTTGCTTCGGTGAGATAGATCACGAGGAAGAGCACCGGATATGTATTTACACTAGGCGTAAAACTGTCGGGTCTCGCAATTACGTAAGATTGTGACGTTATCCACAACAAGCCGAGTATGTGGTCATGATGTGAAGCGAAAAGAGATGATATGGCTACAGGGTATAGTAGGTGAAATTTGGGATTAAATCAGTGGAATGAATGTGTTGTACAGTGATAGTCAAAGTGCAATACACTTGGCAAGGAATTCGGCTTTTCATTCTAGGACCAAGCATATTGGTCTACGCTACCACTTCATTCGGTCATTGTTAGATGATGAAGTTTTGAATCTTGTAAAGATAGAAGGTAGTAAGAATCCAGCTGATATGTTGACTAAACCCGTCATTTATTGCAGAAACCGGAGTTGTGTGCAACTTGGTCTTCAAGAATAATAAGATCGAAAGAGCTACCGCATTAATTTGAGGTGTGAAGACAGATTGAAATCAGTCTTCAAGTGGGAGATTGTTGGGAAGGTGCCTAACTATTAGGCATGGTCAAATTGGAGGTGCCTAACTCTCACCAACCATTCTTGCCTAACTCTCACCAACCATTTTTGATGCCTATATAAAGCCATCTTCATTCATTTGTAAAATCATTCATCCAAAGCAAGAAGCAATACTTGCTAGAGAGAGAAGAGAAAAAATAGAGTGAGAAAGAGAGAAATCCCAAGTAAGCATATTTGGGTTGTGGTGTTGTGAGTTGAGTGTTTGTAAACACAGTGTATATTTCCCATAGTGAAAATATTGCAGTAGCTCCGTGGACGTAGGGGATTTCCCGAACCACGTAAATTCTCCTGTCTACTCTATTACTTTGAGTGTGTGTGTATTGTTGTTGAATTGTGGTCCTTCCGATAATTTTTTTATCTCCAACAAAGTCACCAATTTTTCTCTCTAACTGACTAAATCGTTACAATTTCTACAACGAATTCATGGACTTGTGTGTGTTGAGAGAAATTTTTAGGTACTTTTAGAGTAAAATATTTCTCTTATTTTATCTCATTTAGCATATGTTTAGTTGGAGAAAAAATAAAGAAGGAAAATAAAAGAGGAGAAAATTAGTTGATGTTATATTTTCTCTCCTTGGTATGTGGAGAGAAAAGGGAATCACTAAAAACTTTTGTTCTCTCCTATAAGAATAAAATTGGGAAAAAAAAGGTGAGAATGTTGTTAAGTTACAATTTTACCCATTAAATTCAATTTTTTTTTGTCTTATTATCTTGTACAAATAGGTTTTTTACTCATCCAAATAAGAGAAAAAGTTAATTATGTTTTCTTTCCTCTCACTTTCTCATCTAAATAAGAGAAAAAGCTTTTACTCATATTATATTTTTTTATTTTTCTCTTCATCCAAGGAGATTTTTTTTCTTCATTTTCTTTCTTTTCTTATTTTTTTCTTTCATTTTCTCTCCTCATCTAAATGAAACATTAATGTTAACTATATCAGTTTTGTGGGTCTTGTTAATTACTTAAATATTTTTTTAATAAATAATAATGGGTTTTTTTTATATTGATATAACAAAAAAATAAAAATTTACCAAAATCATGTTCTTTGAAAATTATGTACCAAAATGGTGAGAAGTCGATTTCAATGAAATTAACTTCTCAATATGTAATTAAAAAAAAATTTCATGTTGAGAAGTCGGATTCATTAAACCCAACTTTCCAACATGGTTATTTGAAAAAAAAAACTAACCATGTTGAGAAGACAGTTGCAATAAAACCGACTTCTTAACGTAAAAAATAAAAAAGTCTATTTTGATATATAATCTTCAAAAAGCATGATTTTGGTTTTTTTTTTTTCTATTTTAATATAAAAAAAAGCCATAATAATGATCTATAAAACTAATACAGCTAACATTAAATGATAAAATAAGAGAAATGTTTTACTATGCGAGTACTTAAAGTGGGTATTCGGCTAATTTTTATTAATTTTTTTATAAAATTTTAAAATTAAAAAACAAATAAAATAAAACAACATTTTTATAATTATGATAAAAATTTATTAACTAAAAGTAAAAACAAACAAACAAAGAAACACCAAGTGTTATCTTGTTTCATTTTTGTCCAGCAAGAGAGGGTGGAGCCCGTATGCAGAAGCACGAGTGGTCCTTGCCAGATATTATAGAACGTGTAAAGTGTCTTTAATTAGGGCGATATATACCTGCAGCTGCAATGCAAAAGGACACCCCCTCCTACTTCTGACATTGGCACTCTTGTTTTGTCCCATACTTGCTCCATCGGTTGCCTCCAAAAGGGTCCACGACAAAGCAACACACTACATAATTACACCAACCTAGCTAATTAATACCCTGCTTTTTGACATTATGTCCATCTCCATCTTCCGACTTTCCGACTCTTTTTATTTATGTTTTGTTTTAAAGAAGTTTATATTACCTTTTTATGATGGGAACAGACTTTGAATCAATTCGTGCAAATCTTGATTAATTTTTTTTCTTATATAAAAGACAGATTATGATCATATCCGGGTTCAAGGAATCACAAAAAAAAAAAAAGCGCTACCTAACGAAAGAAAAGGATAAAGATAAATTAGAACCTGTAATACAATGCAGTTACTCTTACTTACTTCTACTACTAATTAAGCCTCAGGATTTGTGTATAAATAATTTGGATTTAATTTTAACTGTCATTTAATTATGTATTGACACATTATTAAAGATGTTAAACTTTCAAGATAGTTGTTGTAATAGTCAAACTCTTTTAATGATTTAACAATACATGATTGGATGACAATATAAATTTTTTTTTACACTAACAGTAGATCAAAATTAAACTCGAATAATTTTACATAAGAAATTAATTTCTATCCACTGTAAGTGTAAAGTTTCTTTACACTGTCATTCAATCATGTATTGACACATCATTAAAATAGTTAGACATTTTAAGTAGTGGTTGTGATAGTCAAACTCTTTTAATGATTTGTCAACACATGATTAGATGATAGTGTAAAGAAATATTACACTGAGAGTGGATAAAAATTAAACTCTTTACATAATTATATGTACATCTTAATTTATGAAAAATTGCAATGCATTTCTTTCACGTATTCATGTATAATTTAATAACTGCATATATAAAGATGTATACAATTATGGGTTTGAGATTTTTCTAATTTTTTCATCTACAACTCGTTAATTTATTTTTTCAAAAATATTTTTATGTGATGTATGGTTAAGTGCACTTTCATTATACAAAATTTAACTTTGTCCATTTCTTATAAATAAATCCCTTAATTCCGGTAAAAATGACCTTAAAGAAATGACATAGTTGAGATGCGCTCAAACAAACCCAAACCCCATCTTACCTTATATTGACCTTTAAACTTGTGTAGGAAAATATCAATATTTTTTTACCCATATTTACATATAATTTAATAACACCAACCATTGTTATAATTTTTTATGAACACAAATTAAGCTGTGTCTTTAACATTTTTCTTTCCTGAAAGACAAAACCAATTGTGATGTATATATACCTAAACTTTATCTCTTCTATATCTAAATTAGGCACTTATGGGTGATGACTGATCACACCTCGATAATGCTTTAAGTGGGCATATTTGAGTATTTTATTTGTGAGATAGCTGATTTGCTTCACTTTTTTTTGTTTTTTGTTTTTTGGATTAAAGCGAATCTTAAGAATATATAGCTAGCCTAGCCACCTTGGTAAAGCATCATCTGCATCGGTTTGTGATTTGAGCTTATAAGATAACCAACAAATACAACTTTTGACATCCTGTACGGGGGACTCGTTGTTTGGGGGCACTAGACACACGATACCATTTATTTGCTCTTTTGGCTATTGAAAATTTAGCAGGTCTATCCAAAATTATAGACACCACTGAATAGTAGCAGTATAACATACTGCATGCATCACATCTAAAATTAACTATTTTATCGCAAAAACCCCTCATATATAGTTGTAAAATATTTGGAGCCCTAAATAAAGTTGGGGTGAATCGAAACCAGTTCAGGATCGATGCTGCTACTCTACATGCTATTATATTAATTTGAAAAGTTAAGCACGAAAAGTTAATTATGAGATTTGTATATATAAAGAATTGTTTATATAACATTAATATATATATATATATATATATTGGTAATAATGTTTTATATTAATTTTCAGGTAACGTGGGGTTTGGCAATCATAATGCAAGTGAATAGATTGGAGGAATACCATGGGACAAGACGATATTTCTTCATCGTTCATTTCCACTATTCTGTTAGTTGCCAAACATAATAAATTAGAATATTTAATTTGTGCCCCAGCAATTCATATCATTGAGGTATGGCATCCTTTGTGCCCCAGCAATTCATATCATTGAGGTATAGCATCCGGTCAAAACCTATCATCATATATAGCCCCCTTTTGGAATGAACATTTAAGGATTATGCTAACCAGTATTTGATGGTAATCTTTAAGGAGTATTTAATATTTTTTAATTAATTTTTTAAATTACTTAATAAAAAAGGTATTATATGTTTTTTAAAATTTTAAAATATTAAATGTTTTTTTTAATATTTTTTATTTTAATTTATTAACTAGAACACTCATTAACAAATGTAATTGGTTATAACTTCTTTCGTAATTATTAATATTTAATTAAGGAAACAAAATTAGAGGAAAAAAAGATAACATAAGATTTGAATCCTTCATTATTTCGGACATTCCCTTCCCATCTCATGGTTGTATCGGGTTTTCCTCACATCTCATAAATCATAATAAATAATAAATTAATTCTCTTATATAAAAGCCTTTCCTACATACATATATATGCACACGAAAGTAACATTGATTTGTCCCATCAGATCCAACCCAGAAATTGTAACCAGTGAACCAGAAAAGCATGCAAGAAGATATCTATATCTGATCAAATAATTAGTTGAGCATCATTATCTCTCACTGCTGTTCTTGATTGTGCAAGTGCCAAACCTTCAGAATAGGCACCTCAACTGCTAGATCGCAGGCTTCCTATACAGCCATGTTCATGGATTTCATACCACAAATTCCAGCTAATTTGTTTTTCAGGCTTTCGTTGATGTTGCTATATCCTCCCTGTCTTGATTCATTAATCTGCGAGGGTGACAAAAATCCGACAAAGCCAGCAGCGATTGCGAAATAACTTCAGCACTATTAGTGTATTCATCTGTTTGTGAAAAAAATCAAGTTTCCAACAAAAATGTGAAGTTGTCAAAAAATATTGCAATGTTGACAAAAGAGTCCATTTGGTTTCGGTGAATGTCAAGAAGAGTTATTGAGAGGAGAAGTATAAAGTGATTTCGACATCAACACTTGTGAAATTATGAAAGAAGGTTTATTTTTTACTTGACATGTTAGAAGTTATTCGTTCATTCGAGTTCAAAAGTTTAGAAACTGACTAATAAGCCAATGTTAGTTTTAGGAAGTTTTAATTAGTTTTAGAAGTTTAAAAGGATAAACAAGTGTGTCATCTGCATACACACCACCTATCCAATGTTAACATATGTTAGAATTATAGGACTTAGGTGGTTTACTTCTTTGTCTATAAATTCTAGTTTCTTTCATTTGTAAATGATTAGCTCTTGAACACATCCTAACATCCTATTGTCACTTGGATGCCTACGGATCACATGATTATAACTCAAGTATACCTTCCACATTTCAATTCATGTATCTTTACATATCAATGCAATTAAATTCAATCAGTGTTCTTCATTCCTTTACATTTCCTGCACTTTAGTTTGATGCACTTTTACTTTCTCGTCAATTACCTTTCCTTGCAGTTTACTTGCTCGTCGGTTTATTTTGTTACAGATTTATCTTTAGTCATTTACTTTGATGCACCTTTACATTATGCACATTTAATTTCCTTGTTCATTTACATTTCTTGCTCTTTATATTATGCAATTTATCTTTCATGTAACTTTACATTTAATGTTGACATTTCTATTTTCAGCACTTTAAGAGTCTTTTAAATTCACTCTTTACATATTGTCGAATTTTCAATTAGATATTGACATTTGTGTTTCAATATCATTATGATATCAAATTTTGACACTTGATCTTTACAAATTAACAATAACTTGGGAATTTATTTGGAGGAGATTCTCTTCCAAGATTGAAAGCTGGAATCTATTTGATCATTTTACAAGCTCAGGCAATTTCATTTCTTATAGGAATTGACAAGAGGTTGTCGAGACCCGTCAAATAAATAAAATTTACCAGTTCACAAACTAATTTGTAGTATAGAGAATAAACTGAATCATCTCTCAATAATCCAAAAAAATAAATATTCAATTAGATTAAGATAATTAAAAAGGGGGTTTTGTTGATTTGTAAAGAAAATACACTGATTGAATTAAAGAAAATCAATTAACAAATTAACAAATCCAAGGAAATTTACCGATCTTGAGTTTAATCCATCATTGATCATAAGGAATTCACTTAATTGCTAACCATGTTCTTGGCCTTAGATCACATCAAGACGCCTCAACATTATCCAAGAATCCTCTACTAGATAAGCATCTAGGATTTAATTAACTAAGGTTAGATAAAGTAAGCATCATCCAAACATAGATTAACTTAAGATCCAGAATTTAACCAAGTTAAACAATCCATCAAAAAGCTTTGATATATTATTTAGTCTTTGTGATCCTCTTTGAATACATGATAATAAAGTTATTATCACATCAACATCTAAATCAAATTAAGCAATTCAATCTAGATAAAAATCAAAAGAGGAAGAAGAGAAACTTGAATAACAATTAAGCAATATGAACAATCAAAACAAGATCTCCAAATTAAACAGCAAGATGGTTAATCCCTTCAATTGATTATAAGAGCCTAGCCTTCCATGGATTGGAAGGAAGAACTCAAAAATAAAAGTATAAAAATGAAATTCTAAAGACAATGGAAAATAAGAGAAAGAAAACTCTCACAAATACTCAAACTTTCTTCAAATAAATACTCAAATTTACTTCAAATTGAATGATGTATAATACAAAGAGATTTGCTCTATTTATACTAATCCTAGAAGTCAATTTGTAATTGAAAATAATGTGAATGCAAGCTGTAAAAACATGGAAATTATCAAATATGGTAGCTTGATGCATGGTTGGTGGGTTGGTGCATGGTTGATAAGTTGGTGTATGGTTGGTGGCTTCTAGTCAGCAACTCTTTTCCGACTTCCAGCTTGATTTTCATGCCCTAAACGATGTATTTTGTCTTGCAGATCTTTATAACAGTTGTAGACAATTGTTTCCTTGAACTTTTGGCGTTGATTTTATGCCAAAAAGATTTTTACAACACCAAATATTTCAAAGACACTGTATCTACCTCAAGTCACGTTGGCAGAACGTGTTTCCAAATTCAAACCAACTTGCAACTTCACAATCATGCCTAAAACGACATCTATTGACTAAATGATCTTCAGTGAAGTTGGAGATATGTATTTTAGTTTTCCAAAGGCATCGGTTTCAGCTCAAAGGGAGGCCTATAGCCCATGATATGGTCCAATATGTGTACACTACTCAGATTCCAGTGACAGCAAACTCACTCTGACTTGCAGGGGTATTTTGGACCCTTAGAAGTCTGATCTAGCTCTTGAGTTCTCATGAAACTTGTAGAACCTTGCCTTAGCTTTCCACAGAAACCAAGATCATCTCAAAGGGATCACCGAGTCCCTATTTATGGCCTAACAAAGGAAGAAATGTCAAAATGCATTAAAATCCAAGAATTATTCACAATTTGCATTAAAGCCCAATGAGGCCCAACGACATTAAACTCAGCTAAAATACTAATATTGGGCACAATTAATATCTAATAAAGCCTAGTACAAAGCTAACATAAGTGTCTCAAATTAATTGATCAGAAATCCAGCCTCGATCTTTTTTATACTTTCTCAAATGAGCCCAACCATACTTTACTCTGGATTTGGCTCTTTGCATGCTGCATTTTTTTTAGGTTACAATGGAGATGCAAACATCTAGGTAAGAGAGGAGGAAAGGTGGTCGACCTAGTCGAGAATCAAACTTCCAACATCAACATCATGTCCAAGTCTTGAAGACTTAATCTAGTGCCAATTAAACTACAAACTCGTTGACTGCATATTGCATTTTTTGATATTATTTATGAGAAAATTTAAAAAGTTATCTCTTAAAGATTTATAAATTGCTATTAAAATTATATCATTAACTTTTTTTAAAAAAAATTGACCCCTTTAAAATTTATGGTGTATTTGATAAGAAAATCAAATGAATTAGTTGTTACAAATTTATAGATTACTATTGCTTGTATTTTACAAAATCTTAAACTACTATTTTTTTCATCAACAGTAATTCACTCTGTATTAGAGTAAAGTGTACCTTGCAATTGATATTATATGTTTAACCTCCTACTACTAATTAAAGTCTATAGCAATGTTTTAAATCTCAGTTGTGATTTGGTTGCGGTCGGGATCACGTTGCAGCTATTGCGGACTGATGCGAGCAACAATTGCAGAGTGTTATGGTTGCAGCGGCTGTCGCGACTGAGATGTTGCGGCTGCATCAGGTGATGTGACCCTATATTTAAAACCTCGGCTAGAGAAAATTAAAGTAATAATAAGATAATAGCTAATAACTTAATAAGTACATACACGAAAGATAAACATGATATATTTTAAAATATTTTCACGGTATGCCACTAGGGAGGGCTCTTTGACTTTGAAGTCTCCTTTCATCTGTTTTATTATAAGGTTGGAATCACCGTACACCTTGAGCTTGGTCGCACTCACCTCTTTTTCCATCGCGAGGCCTAAAACGAGGGCTTCGTATTCAACTTCAGTGTTTGTATGAGGTAATGGGAGCTTGTAAGCAAACGATAAGTGATCTCTTTTTTCATTGGTGAGGATAATCCCTACACCGCCATTTGGCAAGGAAGGCGTCCCATCGAAGTATAGGGCTAGTTTTGGCTTCTTTCACATGTGCATATCTCCATAACTTCCCCTAAGATTTCATCATTGATGGGCTCATGATTTGCTCAGGGGCACAAAGCCAGCATATCTACTAAGGCTTGGTTTTTTAGCCCTATTGGCTGTTGTAGGGATATGTCAAATTCTGCCAAAATTAAAGACCATTTGTTTAGGTGTCTTGGCAACATTGGGCTTTGCAAGAAGAATTTGAGAGACTCTGCCTTCGTTATTAGGTGTATCTGATGGCCTTGGAAGTAATGTCTGAATTTCTGCGTTGCATAGACTAAGGCTAAGCAATGTTTCTCCTGAGGGTAATACCTTGTTTCTAGTCCATTGATGATTTGACTCAAGTATGATATAGGACGCTGGACCCCTTCCACTTCTTATGCAAGCAAGCCCCTGATGGAAGTTTCTGTTGTTGTCAGGTACAAGCTTATAGGTAGTCCTAGGATCGGGGGAGACATTGTCTTAGTGGATGTTAGGACCCTCTTTATTTTTTCAAAAGCTTCTTGCTGGGTGATCAATCAATTTGAGACACTTATGTTAGCTTTGTATTAGGCATTATTAGATGTTTATTGTGCCCAATATTAGTACTTTAGATGAGTTTAATGTTGTTGGGCTTCATTGGGCTTTAATGCAAATATTGAATAATTTTCGGATTTTGATGCATTTTGACCTTTCTTCCTTGGTTAGGTCATAACTTGGGACTCGGTGATCCAATTGAGGTGATCTTGGTGTCTTTGGAAAGCTAAGACAATGCTCTACAAGTTTCATGAAGAACTCAAGAGCTGAATCAGAATTCTAAGGGTCCAAAATATCCCTGCAATGCAGAGTGGGTTTGCTGTCACGGAACCATCTGGGCAGTATGCACATATTGGACTATATAGTGGGTTATAGGCCTCCTCTTGGGCTGAAACTTGGTCACTTGAAAGATAAGACCCATATCTCCAACTTCAATGAAGACCATTTTGTCAATAGATGTCGTTTTAGGCATGCTTCAGAAGCTACAAGTTGGTCTGAATTTGGAAACACGTTCTTCCAACCTAACTTGAGGTAGGTGAAGTGTTTTTGGTATTTCTGGAGTTCTAAAAGTCCAAATGACATGATTCAAATTGGAGATTTTCAAGGAGACAACTGGCTACAACTTTGATGAAGACAACCAAGCCAAAATGCACCGTCTAGGTGATGAATTTGAAGCCAGAAGTCGGATAAGAGTTGTTGACTAAAAGCCACCAACCATACACCAACCCACTTACCATGCACCAACCCACTAACCATGCATCAAGCTTCCATTTTTGACAAATTTCAGATTCTTATAGCTTGTATTCAGATTATGTACATGTACAAATTGGCTTCTAGGATTAGTATAAAGACCCAACCTCTTTGTATTAGAGGAATTCAAATTTTAAGTAAGTTTCAAGAAAGTTTGAGTATTTGTTAGAGTTTTCTTTCTCTTCTTCTCCATTCTCTTTAGAATTTCGTTTTTGTTCTTTTATTTCTGAGTTCTTCCTTCCCATCCATGGAAGGCTAGGCTCTCATAATCAATCCAAGGGATTAGCCATCTTGTTGTTTAATTTGGAGATCTTGTTTTGCTTGTTCATATTGCTTAATTGTTATTCAAGTTTCTCTTCTTCCTCTTTTGATTTTTATCTAGATTAAATTGATTAATTTGATTTAGATGTTGATGTGGTAATAGCTTTATTATCATGTATTCAAGAGGATCACATAGAATAAACAATTTATTAAAGCTTTTTGATGGATTGTTTAGCTTGGTTAAATCCCCGATCTTAAGTTAATCTATGTTTGGATGATGCTTACTTTATCTAACCTTGGTTAATTAAATCCTAGATGCTTATCTAGTAGAGGATTATTGGATCATGTTGAGGCGTCTTGATATGATCTAAGGCCAAGAACACGGTTAGCAATTAAGTGAATTCCTTCTGATCAATGATGAGTTAAACTTAAGATCGGTAAATTTCCTTGGATTGGTTGCTTCTTTATATTTGTTTACAACTTTAATTCTTGTACTTTTGTCAATCTTGTTAATCATCATCAAAACCCCCCTTTTAATTATCTTGATATGATTAAATATTTGTTCTTTTTGGATCCTTGAGAGACGATTCGGTTCATGCTCTATACTACAAATTAGTTTGTGAACCGGTAAATTTTATTATTTGACGAGGTCTCGACAACCTCTTGTCACTGGGCCTCCGTCCATTGGAATGGCGTTTTGCTTTTGGCAAGATAGCTCAAGAGATGAAGTAGCTCAGTTAAGGCTGGTATAAAGCCTGATGTATCCTAATTTTCCTATAAGGCTCTGTACTTCTTTGGCATCTCTTGGTGGCGTCATCTCTTAGATTGCTTTTATTTTGCTTGAGTCTGTTGAGATTCATCCTCAGTTGACAATTCTTGCATCTGTTGAAAACGCGTCTCAAGTGGCTCAGGTGATGGTCCCTTCTTTGCAATTTGACTACCAGGTCGTCTACATAGTCTTCTACAAAATCATGGAGCAGGTCATGAAATATGGCTGTCATGGCTTGCTGATAAGTTGCGTCTGCATTTTTTAATTCAAATGGCATGACTGTATAATGGAAGTTTCCAAATGGTGTCCTAAAAGCTGTTTTTTCTTCATCTCTGGGTGCCATCCTTATCTGATTATACCCTCTAAAACCATCCATGAACAAGAGTCGCTCGTGAGACGCAATGGCATCTACAAGGCTGTCTATGTGTGGCAATGGGAAGTTATCCTTAGGACAGGCTTTATTGAGGCCTTATAGTCAACACAACATCTTATTTGCCCATTCTTTTTCTTAACATGTACTATATTTGCCAACCAAGTGGGGTATTGGATTGGCTTGATGAAATTGGCCTTCAAGAGTTTTTCAATGGTGGGGCTGAACTTGCGTGGCGGTTGTTTTACCGAGCTTATTTTGGGGCTGACTGTTAGGTTATGCGTGACCAAGGCTGGGCTCAACCCCAGCATCTCTTCATACTCCCAAGCAAATATGTCACTGAATTCCTTGAGTAGCTCTATTAAGGCCTCATTTTCTTCTTTTGTCAAGCTGGCGCAGATAAAAATGGGGTGAGACTTTTCTTGTCCTGGTTGGAGGTGAATTTGTTCTAACTCTTCTTCATGCACTTTCGGCTCGTCTTGCAACTCCGGCAAAGCATCTCTTAACTGTACTTCCTCAAAAACTCCTTTTTGCTCCTCGTCTTGCATAGGGGCGTTAATAGTCGTGGGGTTAGCAGGACAATTTAGTGTCCCTTCAACTAACCCCATGTCTCCTTATAAGATCTCCCATTGAACCTCCCCGTATGGGAGGCGCACTCGCTTGATAGCGTTTCCTTCGGCTTTTTTTTTATCACTTCCCTCTGGTAGCCATTTCTGGTGTTGGTCATCTTTACTGGAGGTATAATTATCCGTTTAGTGGGGAGGTTTTGCCTCTAGCCTTCTTCGCGCCTTGCCTTTATCTGTTGTCACTCTTATTCCTTTGAAACGTTGCACAGAGCTAATTCCAGATGGAGTAAGTTCTTCAAACAAGGATGCATCTACCATATGGGCTTCGGTTTCATCAAAAAGGTTCTTTGTTGCGGGGATTTCAATACCTTTCCTTCTAAGATTTGACTTTACGCATTGGTGCAACGTTGAGGGAACGCAATGGTGCATATGTATCCACGAGCACCCCAGCAAGATGTGGTAGCTAGGCGTCCCTGCTACTACTTGAAAATTATTAATGGATTGAATTGGACCGACTTGCAGATCGACGGTGACACCTCCCAACACCTTCATTGGCCTCCCTTGAAACGTGTTAAGGAGCAAATTTGAATTCCTAAGTTGCTCCCTTAATATTCCTATTATTTGGAATATTGGTAGTGGTAAGACATTGACACCAGATCCACTGTCTACTATGGCACGTCACACTTTATAGCCCTCGATGACGGCTTCGACATGGTGAACACCCCATTTTGATCGGGTCATGTTAGAAAACTTCAACAAATTTGTGGGCGAGCCCAACCTTGGTTTTTCCTCTGCATGTGAACTTCCCAAAATGGTGGGATGTTGAGTGTGGCAGAAGATGATCAGGGAAGAGGTGCATCGAAGGAAAAGGAGGGGCTGATCAGTAAGCAGTGTATGGGGTTACTGATAAGCTCAACCACCCCTAATTCAAAATTGATCACGCACGTGAGTATAAAAAGGAAAGAGAGAGAGAAAGAAAGGAAGGGGAACGACACTTTTGGGGGAGAAAAAAGAGAAGAGACCGAGGGAGATAAGGAAAATTTTGAGAAAGAGAAGAGTCATTTCCATCTTATGCGTTCATCAGGTAAGTCTCCAAATTTCCTTTGTGTTTTTGCTCTTGGTAGCTACTCCCAATGTTTCTGAATATGGTAGGTATATATAGGATATATTGGTGATTTTGGTTCTGTGTAGTTTTGGACGGTTTTCTCTTGTCATTTTTTTATCCATTCATTACCAAACCCACACCTACACCTACACCCAATGTCCATAATCCCCAAACAACCATCTCCATCACTATCCAACCATCTCACGCACCATTTTCTACACTTTCTCATCCAAAAACAAAGCACTTCATCCTCTCCATAAAATTTCACCCAAGGATACCCATGAAGAACCAAAGCCACCATAATATCCATTACCTTGCCTCCAAATGCAACAACAACATCATCCTTAACACCCATCAAGCAATGTCCCAAATCTGTGAAAAACCAAAATACAGAGCCTGCACCCGTGTCTAACCGACCATCTTCCCCAGACGATTTCCGACCGAGCACCTCTTTCTTGGACCATTTTTGACCGATCACTTCCAACCACGATTACCCTTGACCGATCAGTCCTTACCGAACTGACCCCTTAGCCTTTGCACACAAACCCTTCAGATCTCCCAACAAAAACCGATCCAACCTGGTCTTAGCCTATAACCACCAAATCACTTTTTCCAAGCTAAGACTAACCTAGTCGGTGAACCTCTCAAACCACTTGTCTGAGCTGAGCACACCCTCAGACTGCTTGTCCCTGATCACTAAACTGCCAGCATAACTTACCTTAATCCCTCATCTCTCCAAGCTGACCGAGTATACTCAAGTCTTAGCCCATCTGCCTCAGGATAATGTAGTTAACCAAGCCGAGTTTACCCTTAACCCCTCAGCTCACCAAGCCGATCGATCCGAGCTTACCCTTAAACTATAATTTATTAACCTAGTCGAGCTTACCACATCTATCAGACATTTTCCCCTTTGACCACCTCTGCTACCGATCCACCAAACTGACTGAACTGATCTCAACTTTAACCCAATCAACCTCTCCTTAACCAATAACTTATCCAAACTGACTAATCCGGCCTTAACCTTAACCCATTTACCCCTCATCTCACCCAACCGAGCTGATCGCCTTAACAATTTTCCCATCACTAGATTGATTGGAACGTCCCCTTTGTTGGTGTATGCCGTAGAGGCTATTTATATATTAACGTTATAGTTTACATTGTATCATGACATTTATTTAATATATGAGGCATTTGATTTATTGTGTTATTTATTTATATTAAATTAACATAATAGAGTCCTTAGAATGGAAAGTTCTATGCCATGAAATATCAAGTACGTGACTTGATAGTGAGATATTATTGGATAAATTGGAACATAATTATTAAATGTCCCTAGTTAAGTGTTACTGTCAATTAGGAGACAGTAATGCATTAAGACTAGTATATGCGTAGACTGATGACTGTGTCTCACAAGTCATAGATATGAGATATCAAGTCTATACATGGGTACATATTAGAGTAATAATGTATTGAATTGACCCACCACGAGAACACTACATGGATCTTACGTGAGTGTCATAAGCGGTTCTCATAATGATAATGATGTACATAGTCCTTTAACTTGAAGTCATTACGGTTCCCTACATGATGAGTTATATGTTTTAATATCGTCACACGTCACTTGTAACAAGGTGATCATAAAGTCGATTATTGAACATGTTACAAGTCATGCAAAAGGATTTGAGTGACATAGATAGGATTTGTCCCTCCCACATAACGGGGAGCAATATCTTCGAACCCCCTTGATGAGTGAGACTTGAAAATGCATGGTCGTACTCAAATGAGTCGATATGAGATATTGATCTCATTTGTCTTTATAAGTCTACTCGACAATCAAAAAATCAATGATTGAACTATACAAGGGTGACATGTTCCATGCCTTGTGTTCAATCAAGATATCAGGACAAATGGACTAGACTACATGGTAACATTAGTCACAGTTAGGTTATGTCGAATCACTAACATTTTTATTACTTGAGTAGCAATGATGTATTGCTAGATATCACTCACTGTTTATAATATTAAATATGATTTAATGTTACTGTCAACGTAATAGGATCCTACAAGGTCACACACATAAAATGGATTGGAATAAAGTTAAAAGGGGCCGATTGGACCTTTAGTAAGACTAAATGGGCCAACCCAATTGAATAGGCCCACACATGAGTCTGACCTAGGTCAGATATGTGTAAGGGATTGTAAAAAAATCTCTTAGACTCTTTTTGCAACAACACACCACACACAACTCAGACTCGAAAATCGTTTTCCGAGTAATGAGAGAGAGAATCAGAGAGAGAGAGAACTCGTAGAGAGGGTCGCCCCCTTCATGGCTAGCACCATGCCGAAGAGGGAGACTATTACATTCGTTCGTGTAGATACCGTAGAGGCACCACTCGATTGTTGTGCTCGTGTTTGACAATCGTTTCTTCTTAGAGGTAAATCCCTTAACACGTCTTATGATTTTCACATGGATCCTCGGCTTGGTTTGGGATATGGTTTTATTTTCCGTTGTGTTTCCCAATCCCGAAACCATACACCTTTCCCTTGATCAGTTTACCTATCCGATTATCCTTTCTCATGTTCACCTATTCAACGATCGGGACTTCCTCTCCAACTTAACCGATCGGGCTCCGACCAATGAGCTTTTTCCCTATTTTCCATCCCGATTTGATCCTTTCCTTGACCTTTGTATCCAACCATCTTCCCACTGATCACCCCATCTCTATATTCCCTATCACCGATCGGTTGACCGATCAGATCCCTCAATTTAAATCCATTTTTAAGAGTTTTGCCAATAATTTTCTCTACCCAATAAACGATTGGTGGCGATTCCATTATTTTTAACTATTTTTCTCTCGTTATTCCCTGTCGTGATTCTTCTCGGTCGCAACAGACATAAAGAGGTCGATTGTGATAAGGAGCAAGGTTTACATCCTCTAATTCTCTGAAGACGATGGCAGAGGCGTGTGCTCTTGCCAATCTAGTCATTGAGGCATTGATGGCATAACAGTTAGCTCCTTTGCTTTTCACGGCTCGCACCAAGGCATATGATACTTCAATGTGTTGTTGTTGTTCTAGCCCAAACTATCCAAGTAATATGCGGAAGTTTCTTGTCTTCGGGATTCCCCTGCTTATGATGGTGTCTTCTAGTTCTTCTCAGAGGTTTGCTTGATAAGATGACATTGATCCCATGGTTGGTTAGAGGATGTGTGCGAATATCCCTTTCTCCATTTGGCAGTACTATCTTCCCTTCTTTATGCTTTTCATCAAACAACTTTCTCAAGTGCAAATAATATTTAGTGGAATGCTGCTTTAAAAGGTGAATAATGCAATAATTAGGGTTGTGATATTCTTCAACATTGAACGGTTTGCGAAAGGTTGACTGCTTCACCACTCCATCTTTTAGTTATTCTTCCACCAACTGATAAATTTTTTTGCATGGGTATTAGGAAACATGGTGGCTTTTCACCGTCCCATTTTCGAGGTTTGGTGGTACTTTTTGCTAAAGGAATTGCCTTGTAGTTTCACTTCTTTTCCTTCCTCTGTTCTTTTAGGGTGTATATGTCAAAAGGGGATTCATTCTCATTGGGTCACTTGCCATGTCGTTTCATCATTTCTGACACATCTGTAGCTCACCTGAATAGTTCTGAAAATGTGGTAATTCCACCCAATGACAAGAATATCTAAGAACTGTTTTCGATGTTTTTGATACATCCATACACCAGGTTAACCTCCGGGTGGGTCTCTTGACATTGCAACGCCCGATCTCTATACCTTTTGAGGAAGGCCACCAGTTCTTCATTGCTCTTTTGCTTTACTCGCCCTCAATCCATGATATGTACTACTCCTTCTTCTTTAAGGAATTTGTTGTAGAATTCTGTCGCCATTTTCCTCCCATGAATGAATAGAATGGGGTCTAAGCTTGGCATACCAGGTGAAAGCTCTTCCTGTGAGCGACTTGGAGAATTTCTTGAGACGTAAGTTTTTTGTTGTCTCGGTGTACACCAAGGTTGTCTAGAAATGAATGACGTGCTTTCTTGCGCTCCCATTTCCATCAAACTTTCAAAATGATAGGGTTTGGTAGTTAGCTGGGTATGGCTCCACGATTGCCTCTAAAGTAAAAGGGGGGTCCAGGTCTAGGAAAGACGCATGTTTTTCTGTTCGCGATTGTAGCAAACACTTTAACTCTCTTTGGGTCACCGAAGCGTCGTCTGTTTTGCTAGTTTGCCCTTCTTCTCAATGGATGACCTCTTCATCTTCTTTTTCGACATTCTTTGAACCACCTTGGCAATCACATTCGATGAAGTGCCTGTTTTGCATTTCTGCATCCTGATGCTTTTTAGGAGTGGTGTTCATGTTAGCCACTAGATAGGCCAAACCTCTCTAGGTGTTAAGGATGGAATCAAGGACCGACGCTAGGAGCGTCACGTGGAGAGTTGATGCATCTTTGGGGGTAAACGGGGTTTTTAGGGCGCCTAATAAGTTCAAAGGGCCTTGGTTCGTTTCATCTTCCTGGGTTGTGTTTGGCAAGTTCTTCTCGTGGATCATCTCTCCTTCTGGGAAGTCTTCCAGTTTGAACGAGAGGCGCCTGGCTAAGTTCATTCTTATGTGTGTCTCCCTAGTGGAGTGGCCAAAATGTAACTGCTGAAATTACCCTAAGTCACTTATAAACCAAGGAGACTTACACACAACATGAACTTTTACTCTAAAACATAAAGGAACCAAGAAGGGAAAGAAGTATGGAGAAGAATCTGATCAAGCTATGAACTGTAAATCATTCATAATAGGAGTGATTTCATTAACTTCGAATTGCAAGAGAATGAACAATAAGAACATTCGATTCTCAATCCCTTAAGAGGATGAACTACAGGAATATTTCTATAGGAACTTTGAATTTCTCAAGATGCCTCATTTGAACTATGAGCCTTGTATTTATAGCCTGGGTATCAATGGGTGGCTAACACTAGTTGTTGACTTCCCTGGTTTGAATAGGTATGCCTAATATGAGTCCTTCTCTGATTTGGAGTTCGCTATCGAATATAGACAAAAAGGATCCTCGTATTGTGCCAGAGGTGCTGATGTGACGAGTCCCTTAAATATCCTAGGTGACAGTGGAGCGAGCGTGTATGAGGAAATATAGATAGAAGGTCAGTGTGGGCTTCCTTTTGTTAGTTTCACCAAAAAAGCTTAAGTTGACTGTTCACTTGCTTCCAGGCACTGTTCTCTGCATTGGGACATCAATGCCTTGGGCTCTCTACGCAGGACGCTCAGGGTGACTCCTAATGGAGCATGACCCTCAAATCTTGAGTTCGTGGGTCTCTTTGAAAAGTAACTTTTCTTTCCCAAACAAGACACCATTGTTCCAACTATTTGGTTCATTCACAACCGGCTTCTTTTCTAATATACTATTCATAAACACATAGCTAATAACTATGGACGTACACGAGTTTCACAACCCCAGTGCAACCTTTTCGGGCCATCTTTCAATGATGCTTAAGGGTTTTGAACAAGACTTTAAATTTGATCAACTCTTAGGGTAAATTTTTTTATACTTGTATTTAATGATGTATTAATAAATTATTAAAATAATTTTTTACGCAATTATTGTGATAATCAAACTCGTTAATAATTTTTTAACATATGATTAAATAATAATATAAAATTTATTTACACTGACAATGGATCATAATTAAATTCTTTGAACAAATGGCAAAAATAAATAACAAGTCAGTAAGTTTCTTTTCTACAACAAAACAATATCAACAATAATCATTGTTGAAATTGAATAAAATTAAGTGTGTTTGGATTAGTTGTGGAAAAAAAAATTATGTTAAAAATCAATTATATGTATAATTGATTTTCAAGAAATTTAATTATCAAAAAATAATTTATGTTTGGATATGTTAGTTCATAATCGATTTTAAGACAAAGAATTTTGTTTGGATTGTATAAAAAGAATTGCTTAATGTATTAAATTACTAAAAATATATATGGAATAATTGAAAATGTTATTTAGTTGAGGAAAAATGATATTTATCTCTCTTAACTGTGAAATAATCACAATAGATTATAAGCATAATGCTCAAATTCTAGCTTTTAGGAAAAAGTTGTTTTTAGTATAAAAAATTAATCAACAACTTTTAATCTAACAATCCAAACATGTTATTAAAAAGTTAAAAGAACTTTAATTTAGTAGTTTTTTATTTTCATGTTAGTCTAGTGTACAAAACTTGTGTACATTGAATTTACCCAAGAATTTCTCATGCTGGAAAGACCACCCATTTCACATGCTGAAATGCTAGGTTATTGTCCCTTATTTATCAGGGAATGCTCGTTTACTTAGTTTTATATAGGATTGTCAATACAGGTTGAATTTGTTAGGACCTCTATTTTAGTGACTTGCATAAACGTAAGCATTTTTGAATTGTTCAGTTTAACCTGTGGGTTAAACAAGGAAGCCCGTTCAACACGCAAACCCCGCTTATTTTTTATTTATTATATTTTATTATTATTCTATTATTGATTTGTAACTTGATGTGGTTTAATGGTTATTTAATAAACATTGATACTTATTTTGTAACTTATTTTATTATTGATTTGTGATTTGTTTGCTAAATTTTAGGATTTATATATTGATTAATGAATTTTTGTTACTCAACTTTATTTTTTTAAAAAAACTTATTAAACGGACCAACCCGTTTAGATTTATAAATTGATGTGAAGTGAGTCTTACTAGTTATTTTACAATCCATTTAAATACAAGTAATTTTATTCTATTGCAAATACTAGTTCTAGATAAGAATCAACTCAACATCCTCACTTCAGTGGAATTGAACATTGGGATGATCAAGTTTAAGGCTTTTGATCTGGCTCATCATGTACTGTTATGCAAAGGCCACTCATTATAATGCATGAATATCTTAATCTTTCGGTTATGATCAATTGGATATTTCTCTTCAATGAGTTTAACGTGACTTAAAGTTTCTTAAAAGTGGGATTTGTTTTTGGACGTGGATGCTAGAACAAACCCTGGGAGGGAGAAGGCTTGCTATCACAAGAGTGCTTTAGTGATCTTTTCCCTGTCGGTGGCATTATAGGTTGGGGGGAGCCAATGGTCCTCTCACCATCTGTCTAGGTGGGGATGGCCCCATAGGTCTCTTGCCCAAACTCCTTTGGTCAAAAGCGGAGGCTCCTCTCACCATATATAGGTGATAAATGAGCAGTAGGAGCACGGGCAAACTATGTGTTTTGCCACACAAGGTAAAAAAATTTTAAATAAGTCATAGTCAACTTAAAACAATTTTAATTCAACCATTCATTTTCTATATTGCACTCATACACCTTAATTGAAGCTGTGTCAAAGACTTGGTTGACATATCACATAGAAAATATATATACCTTATTTTCAGTATACTCGTTTATGAAGATTATATATATATATATAGAGAGAGAGAGAGAGAGAGAGACCCACACCCAAGAGTGATTATATGATCGTAAAGTTAACATCATCCCCCCCCCCCCACTCATGAGTCATGTTAAAGAAACAACACACAAATATCACAATACGTTCTACACTATTATATTTATCTTTAGATTTATGAATATAACACGAACAAAATTTTTTTGTACAAATTAATATAAAATCCAATAGTTTAATGTAAAAATTGCGCATTTTCATCTATACAACTTTTATCTATTCAACAATACCCATTAAATAATTTTAACTCTTTTGGTAAAAAAAAAAAACCCCTGAGAAAGAGGACACGGAGTTGCATTTGAGGAAGCGGATAGAGCAACATCTCGCAACTAGCTGAGTTTCTTGTTCCGAAAACTTAAAATAAAAAAATCTACAAATTAGACAATTATCACAATTTTGTTCATTCCTCAGCTCTCACTCTTCCTTTTATCAATTGCTTCAAAGTTAATCTTTTAAGTATGTTTAATTCTTTATGTTTCTTTAGTTTTTAATTTTAGGACTACTGTCTTTAAATGTGTCCATTGCCACAATGTTATAACTAACTAACTGTATTACCAATTTAGATAATAGTTTTGTTAGTCGAACATCAATATTAATCCTCAAACAATAATGCAATATCGTTCGCCATTCCTCTTTCAATTCTGAGTACTTGGTCAGTCCAACTTCCAAAGCAGGCAAAATAATAAAATAAGAACATTGAAAGTTCAAAATGAATGCCATGGTATTTTTTTTCTTCTTATTTTTGTTCCCTTCTTGAAACAAGTGAAACCAAAATAATGCTTCTCCAAGTTATTTTTATGCCTCTCTAACCAACCACTTGTTAGTTAGTTAGTTAGTGATATTTTTTTTATAGTTAATATAGTCCAAGAAGTTCCATAAAAGTAATCCTAAGTTATCATAACAATATATTGAATGATCATTTGCAAATTGCAAGATAATTCAGTACTATTCTGTTTAGCAAATATCTCAAACATAAATGTTATTAATTATTAATATAACAAAGCTTATGAATTTTACATGTGATGAGCCCCCACACAGAAGAAAATAATTAAGGAATTGAAAAAGGAGTCTCACATGGCCATGACTTGCCCATAACCAACACTCATAAGGGACCCTCCATTCACATGGGCCTGCTTCCTTTGCCCTTCCTTAAAACCAACGCTCCTGATTTGGCTCTCAAAATGCATCTTGACCGTCCCACTGAATCGTAACCATGGGCGGGTGAGTGTGTCCCACCCTTGTCCTCCAAATGGAGGGACATGTTGCTTTAAAGCTGCTGCTCCTGCTACCGACACCTTAGTTTGCCTTTGTCCATAATCTATGCATTGCATTTGAAACAATGCCAAACTAATGCCCTCTCACAACTGCTACCTACTTTATTTTCACTTCCCTATAAAACACAACCTTGCATTTCCAACTTTTCCACAATTGCAGCACAGTTCCTCTTTTAACATCTCAAAAGGAATACTAGCAGAGAATCCCTGAAGCTTAAGCACTTTCTTGTCTATACAACTGTTGAAGAACAAAGCAAAAGAGGACTTGGCTTGGCTTGGCTTGGCATAGTGTATTTGTGTTTAGATTGTTTAAGCTAGTTTGGTGGTGGGAAACTTTTTATCACAGGGAAGATGGAAAACACAGTGGCATATGAGGATGATCTCAACTTCAAGGCAACAGAGCTTAGATTGGGGTTGCCAGGGACAGAGGAAAAGGAGGATAAAACCATGCATGGGGGTAGAAACAACAAAAGGCAATTGCCTGAAGTTTCTGAAGAGTCTGTTTCCAATGCTTCCAATACCCAACATGTGGAGAGTGATGCAGCCCCTCCCGCCAAGTAAGTTTAACTGATTAAGACTAAAGATTTCTCTCATTTGGTTGATGGGTGGGGATGCAAGATTTTTTTTTTTATAATTTGTTTGAATCTAAATTTTGAGCTAATTCATTCAATATATTGACATGACAGGGCAAAGATAGTGGGGTGGCCACCAATCAGATCCTACAGGAAAAACAGCATGCAGGAGGCTGAGGCTGCTGGGATCTATGTGAAAGTGAGCATGGATGGAGCCCCTTACCTCAGAAAGATTGACTTGAGGGTCTACGGAGGCTATCCAGAACTCCTCAAAGCTCTAGAAACCATGTTCAAGTTGACCATAGGTGAGACAGAAAAAAATTTGCTTTTGGCTACTATTATTTTTATTGTGATGAAACTAGTTAATCAATTTTTTTTTATGCTGAAAATGACCTGGGTTTTATATTTTCAGGTGAGTATTCTGAAAGAGAGGGTTATAAGGGATCTGAATATGCACCTACATATGAAGACAAGGACGGTGACTGGATGCTAGTTGGAGATGTACCATGGGAGTAAGTTCCCTCTCTCTGTTTTTGTTTATGTCTCTACTCTCTGGTTTGTCTCTTAGCTATACATTCTCAACCTCACAGAACTATAATTTTTTCTGCAGCATGTTTATGACTTCCTGCAAAAGGCTAAGAATCATGAAAGGCTCAGAAGCTAGAGGTTTGGGTTGTGGCGTATGAGAAACAACTAGATTGCTTTGAGCACTATGCAAGAGAAGAGTTTTGGTGTCGAGGAAAATTATTCTTTCAGCTTGGGTTCTTGGAACTAATGGATTTTGAATCACTGTATCCTATCAACATGCCTGCCTATCTGGAGTTGGACTCTGAAGTAGGGAGATGGAAGATTTTTTCCACAAGTTTGGCAACATTTGTGGTTATTTTAACATCTGTGATGGGGTGCTATGCTATTGTTTCTACTGAGCCTTTTAAATGAGAAACCTCACAGAATTTTGCTTCAAATGAACTTTGTGTACAAGAGGGTTAGAAGGGATTGATATGTTCATCCAAGTTTTTTGTTTTATATCAATACAAAAATACAGATTAATACACCTAATATTCGTATGTATTATTTTGTCTGTAATAGAATGGACACAACATTAACTATGTTTGTGCCACATCCAGACTTCTCATTCATAATCCTAAGTACAATTCTTTATTAATTTGAAAATAAAAAGTTTAGAAATTTAGATGAAGGATGACTGGGCTTATGGCCAAGGAAAGTCACGGTTGAAGCTGATCTGATCCGTCTCAGAAAACAAGTTATAGTGTCGTTCTTGAATATATACGGTAATCTAAATTTTACATCTTTGATTCTCATTTAAGAATCAAATAGAGATGACCTCTGGGAGGTTAGGGAGGCAAATTTTACATGTTTGAAATAGCTTTTTTGAAATTGTTATTGTATAGATATGCTGCAGTGAGGTTAGGGAAGAAATGATGATTGGTAGGTAATCTTTTTTTCTTTTTTGCCTGCGGGAATCTTTATACTTATAGCACTGATTAGAAATTTGACTTGGTAGCTAATGAATGATCATGAATAAGCATGGCAAACAATGCAGAAGACAAGATTTACTCTAGATCGTGTTTGTATTGAAATAATGAAGAAGTTGAGCAAGTCAATTATTCGTATTCATAAAAACTTCATAGATCAAAGCAAAAGTGGCACTATAAGGCCTCCCTCGCATGTCATGACCTTAGATTACGTGAACCCCTCTTTCCCCTAAACTCTCTATTACGAAAAAAAATAAAAGCAAAAGCGCCATATGTTTCTATATATTTTAGAAATACATGCATGTCTAAAATATTATTGCAGATCATAAAAATTCTCTAATTCAGAGCCATAGTTTCTCAAAACCCAAAATACCACTTATACCAATTTTATGATTTGAATGAAGGGTGCTAACAAATGTTATTTGGAGAATATTTAAGGAGACAAAAGTAGACAATAAATACGCATAACCATAAAAATTCTCTAATTCAGAGCCATAGTTTCTCAAAACCCAAAATACCACTTATACCAATTTTATGATTTGAATGAAGGGTGCTAACAAATGTTATTTGGAGAATATTTAAGGAGACAAAAGTAGACAATAAATACGCATAACCATAAAATTCTATGTGGGTTTATGGAAAAAAAATGATATTACAGATATCTAAAGATAAATTAATAATAAAAATAACTATAATTTTTATATGTATAAAAAATTATTTATATAACATGATCTCAATTAGAAACGACTGATTTGTCTTTAAAAAAATGGTTCCAACGATTATAGAGAGTGGACTATATGCAGATCACCTTATTATCCTAGATTGCATAGATATAGAATAAACCTCACTGTATTATAACGGTGGCTGCAATTTATAAAGGAACGCAGTTTCTAAGGTAATTGGCATAGGAAAGTGCATGCATCACAGTTTTAAACTTCATTAAAATAGAGCAAACAAAAGAACTTCATTTTAATAATATGATGCCCTTTTTCCTGTGTATTTTGTGTTGGTTTTCTTTGGGGTTAGAAGGGCACTATCCCGGTTATTGGTAAAAAAGTTGAAATTAAGTATCAAGCCTGTTGGTTAATTTCTAAAGAATAAACTAAGCAAATGTGATACTGAATGACTTTTCACCACAACGAAACGTTAGGTAGCTGTGGATCCTTCACCTCCAAGTTCTAATCATTAGCCCAAGAAAAGACAGCAACATTAATTCTGTTGAGATTCTAATTTCTACACGTTTGAAAATCAAGTTTATATTAGAATATAATGTTATATATACATATAAAAATTAAATTTCTTATTTTATAAATAAGTTCTTTTAAATATATTTCGGTTTTTCTTTTTACAAAAATTCAAATAATATCTCACCACTATTCATAAATGGAAAAGTCTATGATGTACCAAGTGGGTCCGTGGATTTCCCTGGAGGATAAAAGTCTTCGATCATTGATTGATTAATCTGACTGTTCATATTTTGTCTTGTACTAGTGTACTCAATTTCTTTGAGCGCACTATAGGTTTTTCCTTTATGTATATATAGAGTGGTTTTATCTACTGGTTAATGCACCCAATTTCAATTTGTATGGGGGTTACACCATAAAGTTTTTATATAAACAAAAATATTTTGTTTGCCTCCTTGAAATTGTCTTTTTAGTATAATCCTTTCTCTCAATGTAAACTTCCTCTCTACCCGTTGGAGTATGAGACAATCTTTTAAACTTAGGGTAAGTTATGTTGATCACTGTATACTCTAATTTCAAAAATATTAATAGCATCTTTTAATTTGAATTTTCATAAGATAAATACCCCATTGTACTTCTATTTTTAAGAAACATACACTCCATATTCATCCAGGTGAAAAATATACATAGAAGGAGGTAATTATAATTTTTAAAACTCAAAAAGAGATTAAGAGACATCAATGTAATTTATACGTTCACCAAAAAAAATCAATGTAATTTATACTGAAATTTAGTAAACATTGTTTTGAATAATATTTTATTTTATTTTATTTTTCCAGTAAAAACCCTTGGCCTGACTTGAAGGTGCATCATTTTTAGACTATGTTTGCTTTTATCAGTTCATAAGATGCACATGAAGTTTTCTCTCTCTGTGTCAGCAGCATATTGCTTATTTTTAGAAAAGTTTTTGGTAATTAATGTGATTAAACATGCCATAGGCTTAATAAACAATATTCACCAGACATAGCTTCGGTTTGATGGCAAGTTCATAGTATATGTTCTTGTTATCCACTTGTATTTTAAAGAAATGAACATTGTTTATCTTAGTCTACCCTGGTTCCCGCAACCAAGGCCTGACAATATTAAATATAGTTATGGATGTGGCTAAGAAGTTTAGATCCCTCATCCCGGCAAAGTTTAAGGAAAGGTAGCCCAAGAAAGATTTGGAAAAAGAAAAAAAAAGTTAAAATATATGTATAATATTTAACTGATATAGCAGAAACTGTCCTTACTTAGTGCACTTTGCAGCAGAAGACAATGAGATTTTAAGCCAGTAAATGTGCACAAGTTAAGAAAAATTATTCTTGAACAACTTAAACAGCGATGTTTCAAAATGTTGTTGACAAAAGAACATATGCTCCCACTCCCATGTGCTGCAAAAGAACTAGATGGCCCGTTTCACAATGAGAGCTGAAGTCAGAAAAGTTTAACCCAATCAAAATTTAAAATAAACATTATTCAAACAATTCTTAAAGAAATAAAAAAGAGATAACTAGTGTAGCCATTAAATATAATTTAATAGTGCAAAAAGACAGCATAAGTTTTTTAGCTTTTCAATATACAGGATTACTCAAAATGCCAACTGCCTCTTCCTCTCTGCACCTAGCCAAATTACCCATATAATATAAAATCCAGGGTTTCTTTTCTTCCAATTCAGGTTCCACCGAGGAAGAAATTATGTATCTACTGCAGTGTTAACCATTCTAGCAAGAAGGCAATAGGTACCTAAGCAACTGAGGAAGTCTGATTTCAGGACATGAATGCTAAGCACGGTGGAGGTGAAATAAAAGTATCTTAATGAAGAATCAGTGGTACAAGAATCTATGTGCTGAAGTATTTGAGAATTGAAAGAAAAACGACAATTTACCACTGCAATAAGTGCAAGAGCTAACGGTATTGGTTGAGCACAGCATTTAACAACCATAGATCTGTGTTAGAATTTCCAAGCTAAGAATTGAGAGAGAGTTATGAAGAACATGTAGAGACATACTTTATTCATCAGTACTTATCAGTACTTATAGAGGGATACAAGCTTTGGTATTTTCAAATCAAATAAGATGGCGCAGCACAAATTAACTTAACAGATAAAATCAAATTTATTTTGATAGAATACTCATAAATCTAAAACAAATCAAGATAAGATTGGAATTGGAGTGACAGCTAGCAGTGTCACGTCCTTCAACAATCTGCATAAGCACAAATAAGGCATGCAACTATCATTCAGGCAATGCTAAAAATCTTCCAGATATTGATTCACCTAGCACTTACAGAGCTTGGACGTCATACCTTATACTGTTCTTATAAGTAATTACACAAGGAAACATCCAATTACCATTTCAACTATTTACTGTTAGTGTTAGTTAACACTTATACCATGAATTATTGGCGCACTCTATCTTTCTGTGTGTTTCTCTAGGCAGAGGCAGGTGTACTTACAAAAATTATGCGCAACTAGCCCTAGCCTGTGCAAACCAATCAGAGATAAGGACTAAGGCTATGTTTGAGAGTTTTAAAGATGATAAAAGGGGGTGGCTCATAATGGAATGGAATGGAAAGGAAGGAAATGGAATGGAATGGAATGAAAAGGTAGATGTTACTTCGTTATTTGGTAATTTAATAAAGGAATGGAAGGGACTCCCTACACTTTTCTCATAAAATTATGTCACTCCCTCCTAAACACCCCAATTTGGAGGGACAACAAAATTGAGGTTTTTAATAGCAAGGAGGTGTCTTGGGATCCCTCTATTGCCACTCACTTCCATCCTCTTTAATAACTCCCAAACACCCATTTTGTAAAATTTATTATGTCATTCAATTTCATTCCCTTGTATGCCATCCTCCAAAACATATCCTAAAGGCAAAATGATGAGAAAGCTCAGTACTGCACTTATTGCTTAAAATAAAAATAAAAATAGAACCACCTTACTAGCTTTGAGAGAGGTTATTTACCATGGAACAAAATTAAGATTCTGCTTGTTTGAGAAGGTAAGAAACTAAGAAGGGACTCACTTTTTGTTTTTTAGTTGAAGGTGGAAAATCACTCTTAACTTACTTTCATGCTATAGGAAAGGCTAAAATTTGTGGGATGAAGTGTAAATGAGTTCTACTTGTACACTACTTTTAACATTCCCATTTTTGTTATTGTACCAAGCAATTGTGAAATGATTTTCATTACAAATTTTTTACCTTCTCGTTTTTTTATTTTACCAAGCAAAATAACAAGTCAACAACTCTAATATTATATGATATATGTATATACAGTTCGGTTCAGTATATATGATTCTTGAACCAAACCATACAGAGTAAAATCAAATCAAACTACAGTTTGGTTCAGTTCAACTAGTTTACTCGGCATTTCAAACACCCCAAGTTAATGGTGGATTCCCTTCACTTGGACTGGTTTCCCCATCAAGCTTTCTGTAGTCTGTGGGACTTCCTTAAGAGTTTGTTTGAATGAGGGGTAATGAGGTTGATGGAGGGGGAAAGGATGGGAAGGAATAATTCTCCTTATTTGGGAGTCAATGTATGAAACTATTTCCCTTCAAACTTTCACAGTTTCACTTTTTGTTCCCCTCAAACTCACTTTTTTGTTCCCATTCAAATTGAAAGGTAATGCGAGAGAATAGCCTTACTTTTATTTGTAAAACTTGCCATTTATTATTTTACCCTATAAATTTTTTACTTAAACAAAGTTTATAAGATTTATATCGAAGTTTTACAATTGCAACTATTTACTTTCCTCTTGGTTCCCTCGTTAATCCAAATATAGGGAAGGAACCCATCCTTGGTTTTTCATTTTATCCTATCCTTTCCATTTTATCCCATTTTAAAAAAAACTTCCAAACATATCATAACTTCTCTGCTTCTATTAATGTCATGATCTAATATTTTCTCTCTTATCTCTCTCAATTGTCAATTCATATTACTGCACATTTATTATGAAAAAAATAGTCTTACTAAATTGTATTGTTTTAGACAAATTGTGAAATACAATGCTAGTGTCACTTTCTGAGCAAACCTTTTTAAGTTGCCATTCTAAACTTTTTATCTCTGTCCCGTCCATCTTTTGTCCCTTTGTTCAACAACTTGGTACTACAAAGTATTGATCCTCAGAGCTGGAAATGGAATCTTGCAGAATGCAGAGCAGACCCTAGATGCTCTGACCATCCTTGGAACTCTCATGCCCATGATCTTATGTATTAGATTTAGATAATGTAGAGTTACTAGTTTATAACAAACCGTCAGTTTAACCCACTAAAGTGTCAAGATTAGGAAGGCATTGTTGAATCTTTTATAAGAACATAATTATTTTTAAAACAGAAGACATTTATTAAAAAAAATTTCACAAGAAGTTTGTATAAACAGCAACCGCTTTTGCACTGAAATAGACTGCAACTAACAATTTAACTCATATATTTCTCTTTGAAAAATTCACATGGATAGGCAGCGTGATCACACTATCCTTTCCTAGCTAGAATGGCTGCACTGATCTATTACCATTAATGAATTACTCCATAATAGATCACACTATCATTTCCTAGCTAGAATGGCTTCACTGATCTATGACCATTAGTGAACTACTCCATAATGTCAAGCTCATGGTCTTGGATGGACCTAAGTTACACGGTCAGAAAACATTGAAAATTTCTCTTCCTCTACTATTTGGGGTTTGGTCAACTGAGAGATTCCTATGATATATTCAGCTAGAGTTTATAGAATATGACAACAATGATGCCCCTCCAGCAATACCAAAAAAACAACATGAGGCTAAAATTGGATTAAAGCCTCAGCATTACAAAATCACAGGCTGTTCTCCTTCGAGCTCAGATATAACTATTAATGAGTCAGTCAATTCAAGAGAGAGAGGTTCTGACTTGGGAATGGGGTTGATTACCTGCAAACGGGAAAGGTATGAGTAGCATGTTCAAATAGATGAATCAAAATAAATTTGAACTGGCATTGGCATACCTTCTTGTTGTTTTTCACATAACCTATGGCTACTTCTCTCCGTAAATATGCTCTCTCAGAGAGCTCAGAAAACGACGGGTTTTCTCCTTCTCTCATGTAAAGGCTAATATCCTGTAATAAGAAACAAAGGTGAGTCAATTGCATTGCTACAACAGCTACCGCGTATACATTACAACAGAATGGTCCTCACTATTGGCCCTTTGTTATGGTACAGTTTAACACGAGTTCCTCAAATGAGATACACAACATTAACATGTTTGGCAGATAAGGTTGAGACTTTTTAATTAATCATTTAACCTGAATATGTTATTAATCGAGAGTGATAAAGGAAGGAATTCATGCATAAAATTGTATGCAAACGTTCAAAGAAAGGAAGAACATCAACACTGATGTGGCTCAGTCATAATGATTCATGGAATAACACCTTCACATAAATTACCCTGGGATGAACTTTTACAACAGGAAAATGCTAGACATCCATCATTTTTTGATAGAATGAGTTGGCTTGCTTATTGACTCTTAGATAGATAAGTGGTCCCTACTACTTTATCTTACCCAACAACCACACTTGAATATAGCTGAATTCTGTCAAAATTCTGGCTAATTTTTTCTAGCTGTGTAGCATTACTCTTTACAAAATAAGGTACCACAACAGGATTAGATATTACCTTCACATATATTTCATCACCCTCCGCATTTAGTACATCTTTCCAAACTTCATTCAGTTCACTGTTCTCCGTCACTGTTTTTCAAGTACAGAAAATAACTTTTAACATTGACACAGCAAATAGATCGCAATAATTAAAGCCCATTCAAGAGATAACAACAAATTGTGACCTTGAGCTGTTACAAGGCTCATTAGTTCCTCTGCTGCAATGTAGGTCAGTGATGGCTTGATTCTAGTAATCTGCAGCATTTTATATATAATTACCATCACCACAAAATATTGCAATATAAAATTTGAAAGATTAAATCAACTTATAACAACTAGTATATTACTTGTTTCCCCAATTTCGAATGAACAATCTCTGCGACTAGATTTTGCACCTACACAACACCCAACTTAATCAACTACACTTTTCTTCTACACATAAGAATAACATATATTTCAAAGTGAACACCCTTCCCCCCCAACAATCATGTTATATCGAGTAAAACATCACCTTAACTCCAAATTTGTAGCAGATATTTTCTGCAAGTAGGAGAGAATAGGCAGATTGCTTGTCTGCCTTAGATGGATCTGCAAAAAGAATAGTCAATAAGGGGCCACTTTAACCCAGAAAAACTATCGTGCATAATTACCTCCATGAAGCCATTCTCTGTCAGATATGACAGCAATTGTCAAAGGAATATCTTCATTCTTTAAAGAACTTTGAATATTCAATATGGTTTCCTTTAAGGTGTCGTAATGCATAGGATTTCCAATCTACATAATTTGAAAGAAGTGAATGACTGTATCAAAAGCAGGACCACACTAAAAAAATTTGAATATACTAATTGACTGCATGAGACAATACCCTATGAGAAACTCGGACATGCTTGAGTTTGCTATGACCAGTAATGTTGCTTGCCCTAACCCTGTCATCTAATGGTATGTCTGATAATATTTCCTGCATATTATTTATGCCCAGAAAATGATAAAGAACTTCAAGTAAATTCATATAGAACCTAGAAAATAAATACCAGACTAATACACACTATTACAAAACCTCAACAATCGGCAATGACATGAATTTTGTGGTGGTTCAAAATTAATATCTGTCCAGACTAACAACAGAAGCATCTACTTGGTAGTGAAATGCATTTTAGGTTAATGCCAATATGGTAAACTGTAAACCACTTTAACTCCTTAAAAATGCAGTTTCACTTTATTGACATCATAGAAGTGCCTTATAGAAATGTGGAATTATAGACGCAGACACCGATGGCACAGTGAAAATAAGTGTGATGCCAACAACTCTTTTGCTGATTTTGAAACCGTCATAAGAATATATGTTCAGCTTTTTCCCTACATAATAAATTTCTCCAGATGTGTGAATGGGAGATTGCAATGGTCTACAGGTCACCATTTAATAATTCCATTACATACACATATTATGTGGGGTATGTTCATTATATTAGAATCAATGATCAATTTTTAATTAAAATCCTTAAACTTTCCGTATTGGTTTATTAATGTTTATAAAGAATATTTTGTATGAGCTAATCAAGATTAATGCTTCTACACCATGAGTTCATGTAAAAGTTATAAACATACTGCATTGTTTTAAGTTTGAATACCAGGATTGAAGATTGCTTAAGGTTTTATTTCTTGAAATCATACACTCACAAAAGTATGGATGATCAAAGATATATAAGAACATACCAAAACACTTCCAGGACCAAGATAGTTATCATACTCTTCAATCATTTCTACAACATCAGGTCGCCACCCAAGTAAAAGAATGCACTCTTTCGGTCCTAGATTCCCATCTGATGCCTACATGATGATCAACAATAAAGGTTAACATTTCCAATTGTACATATACACTCATTCAAAACATCTATGCAACTTAGAAGTCGTACCTTGGAACCTGATCTGTTAGGACGCTTTACAGTATTAGCAAGTCTTAGTTTACTCAATTCCATGGCATAATTAACATCCTTTTCATGAATTTCCTGATTTCCATCTTCCCCGTTTGGGTATACAACATGTTGCTTTTTAGTATTCTGAAGGGATCCAATGAATAATACCTAAACAAGGAAAACCAAATGATATCAGAATGGCTTTTAACTTTTAACCTCGAAAGTTGACTAATTTCATAAAAACATAATCTAAATTAGCAAAATGCTGTGCTTCTGGCCTTTCGCCAGTGACCAGGTTCAATCCTGGCATTGGCAAATTCCCCCCCCCCCCCCCCCAAACCCACCTCAACAATACCTAAGCAATAACTGAAAACATTGCCAAAGAGGATAAAATCCAAAACAACAGCAATTTAAGGAAAGCAACAAGCATTATATTGTTTACAAATGCTGAATTATTATTAGTAGTAAGCATCATCTGTGGCACAAAGTTAATAAAATAATAATAGGTAAACACAGGAATTGATTTCAAACTGGTTCTGAAGGCCAAACCCAATACATCACCTGTTCCTCCAAATTTCAAAATTGATATAACATAGTTCATAACAGGCACCACAAAAAAAATCTGATTACATAGCACTTAGTTGCTTATTTATGTGTAAAAAGTTGAAAATATGTTACTATAGATTTTCGCAAGTTTATATTGTGCATCATGTTCATGAGGGTGAATCTCTAGTTCAAAAGGCATAAGCTTGGTCATGAGGGTGGCTGCCTTGAGTGAAACTGTCAAAAAGGTAACATAATTTTTAGATAATAACAAGGACATTAAGTGTAATGCTCTCTAATTATCAAATTATTCCAGTCTCTAAATCAAGCTCCCTCCTTTTCCAATTTATCAACATTTTGGTCATTAATTTTGTTCTGTTTGTAATTGAAACACAATTGTTAGCATGAAAAGAGCTGGTATAATGAACCTAAACTCTTGCTGGTTCAGTCAACCATTTAGACTTGGCCCTTTCACAACATCCAAGACAGAAAGGTAGACAGATATGATATGATTATGCAATAGTTTTAGTTGTGTTAGTCTACATACTTTGTCAGTTTGCTGCAGAATTTCGTCATCATTTGGGTGGAAGTATATTCTCCCACTCCGGTAAAGACCAGCGACAACTGCCTGAAATAATATTAATGTAGAGAGAATTGATGTAAGCAGATAAATGGGGGTTTCAATCAAGAAGTCACATTTGAAGACAATAATTACCTCTTGAAGTCCATGTCTTATTTTCCTATAAGTCATTCCTTCTAGATTAGGCAAGCTGCAAAGATTAAATACATTTTCTGCAGCAAGTCAAAGTAATAAAAATTAGACTTCAGGGACAAATACATGTAGATCAAGAAAAAAATTCATAAGAAATAAAACTAGTTTTCAAATGTAGGTCCAACAATCTCATTGTCTACATTAGTGAACCACCAACTAAACTGTGAAATGAAAACCAATACCACAATCTAAGGCCATGCCAAAAAAAAATACTGAAAAAGGAACTTTAATCTGTTCATTTACATTAATAGCAACTAAATTATTATAAAAAAGGAAACCTACAAAATGGGTAATTTGGTAATTGGTTGGTCCTGTTCACAAATCATCAAAAAGCATTTGAACTTATCTGAAATTTATTCTGAATTATTTTGGTAGAGAATAAACCATATACAAAATACAAGTATAGAAAATTTAAAAATTAGGCAAACAACCAACAATAACAAACATGATATTTAGAGAGTAAAAATGCAGTACTTCGATAATTTAGCAAATGTCTGTAGATCTTTATAAGGCCCTTCTGCCGAGAGCATTGAACAAATAATTTGGATGCAACATTTTCTACTGGCTCTACTTTCAATCCTGAGATTGACTTTAAGAGCTCAGATGTCTTGTAACTTGAAACCTGCATTTATTAAATACGAAAAATTCAACCAAGCTTTATGCTCCACATTTTTCTTTTGTCTTTGGTTTCATATAAAGCTACTCGTAAGTAACATACCTCAACTATGGTGGGGACAGAATCCATGTTTGGAATTGGTTGAAGGGCTAAAACAGAAAGAAACGCATCTGTGTCAACTTCATACCTAACATATTAAGGATCTTAAATCAATAAACTTCATTAAAGTGAGATTCAGCATATGACAAAAGGAAATTTAAGTAAAAACTAGTTACTCTAATGACCCAGGCACCTATGTGAGCACTCTGAAGCCAATAATTGGTCTGCATTAGATAGATAGAAAATTCGGAGAAAAAGCTCTCCAACTGCTACAACAAATGTTTAACAGTTAAGCCTTTTATTTTGCTAACTGTTCAATCTAAAATACTTTCTTTGGTTTCTAGAAACATTTCCCTTGTAGCTAAATGGTTGTGGAATTTTCCTTTGTAACCTCAAACCCTTTGGTGTAGAGTGACAGAGAGAAAATATGGTCTTCATTAGAATGGTTGGGATGGCAAGGTGGAGGTCAATGCTACACATGTCCCTGGAAGTTCATTTCTCAGGTATACCCCTTTTTCTCTCCATTATTATCTCCTAGAGTGGAGATAGAACCAAATCTGGGACGATTTGTGATTGGGTTGGCATAATGCTCCTATCTCTGGGTTCTTTTCTCCTTAAAATTCTCAAGTTTGTTAGAACTTCCATTTCTGCAGAAATCTTAATGACTGAGAAGCTATTGACCTGGTTTCTATGCTTGGTATTTTAGACTCTTTTCAAGATTCTAAGCTTGGGCTGTGAGCTGGGCTTACACTAATATACACTTGTAACCTTGGTTTCGATATATAAATACAGACACGCCAAGCGTAAAATTTTAGATTAATAACTCCAACTTTCAACACACACAATCATGCTGGTTGTGCTCACCATTTGTGTGATAAAGCTTGGGCAATGCGCGGAGTCACAAATGAATGTGCCACCTAATGGGATTAGGCTTGGTTGTTGTTGTTTTAATAACTCCAACTTTCAGCAAAGTCACACCCTCCCTCTCCCTCCCTCCCTCTCCCTCCCTCCCTCTCTTTCTCACCCTAACTAAAATCTCCAGAACAACCTTAACAGACTTTAGAAAATTAAAATTCTACTACTAGGCATAAAAAATTATAAATTTAAAACTACAGTTAGCAATTTTCTCTTTCACCATTATATACCATCATGCACTTTAATAAATTCACAACAAAGAAGGCAAGTAATTTCAATTGAAAGTGAACTAGAACCACCTAAACCATTAACAATTTAAGTAGATCAACTCTTACCATTCCCCTTTTGCTGGCAGTATAATTATTGCACGTGCCTTGTTGGCTGCTGCTCTTTCAAATGATTTTGTTAAATTAAGGCTGCAACTGTAAAGGCAAAAAATTCAAGTACGAGATGTGAAAGAAAATAAGTTTAAAGTTACTATATGACTACAATTCATATCTTCTGTAAATTCTTAATCTTAAAATTTGAAATCTGCCTAGGGCCCTGCAAAATTAACATGCTAAGAATTTTTATTATTATAGACAGAGAAGAATAAAATACACATACAAATAAAAAGGATGAGGCATCCTACAAAGAAATGCAATGAGAAACAAGGTACAATCAAAACGGAAAAGGCACATAAAAGCAATAAAGTACTCCAGCCCACTGCATATGTCATATACCGCCCCCTGACAGTAAGCATTAGCCAAGCACCAAAGAGAACCTAAAAAAAAAAGGAAAAAACTTCTTTGCCTCATAACAGGGAAATGGGAAAAGATTTTTCCTCAAAAAATGTCCAGCACTAAGTTCCAACCAAAGAAGCCAAATATCTTCAAACAGCACGCGCATGCACACACACCCCATACATACAAGAGGCCATTAGCTTTAAATGTTTGTTTTTGTTTCTCTGGTTATATATAAAAAAAAATTACTAGAAAGATGATGTCGTCCCATTTGTGTGTTTTGTGTGGATCTATTTCAGAAACAGATGCAAACATTTAGTGTTTGGATTATTTAATTTTTTTTATTAATTTTAATTTTTTTCAAGAGCATCAATTATAGGGAAGCTTCTGATCTTCCCTCTTTGCTTTATATTGATGGATCTTTACATCCTTCAGGTAAACCTGATACCAGCATTTGAACTTAGCACTTTTTCCCCCCCTTTTAAAGTGTGAATTTTCCTTTTCTTATCTAGTTCATCCACCCACTAATACTAGTTTCTCACCTTCTAATTTTGTGTACAAAGCTATTTCCTCCAAAGTTTCTCATCCTTGCATAATTAAAATGATAAACATATAAACATTTGGTCAGGCACAAAATCCATCTCACAGAATGATTTTTATGTAATTTCTAACAGTCTTGGAGTTGGAACAATTGTAGCTCTATCAGGTAATTGTTTACTCTTTACCGAAAGTGCTATTATTCCTCTATTTTGCTTATAAGATCAATTTAGTCCCTCTAAATTCAAATAGAACAATGTTGACCACCTAGTTTTGTAAATGAAGCAATTAACAACAATTCCTAACGTCTGATAATTTGACGTAACAGTGCTGATGATTTGGCACAATTTCATTAAGTGCCACTGTGCCAGTAATTTCCTTATATGTCCAATATGGAAAAACTCTGCAGAAATGTTTCAGTTTCAAAAGTGTTTCTACAGGAATTTTCCATGTCTGACATAAAAAAAAATTGACAAATACGCAACACAGTTAGTTACAAAAAATACTAAATCGTCAACACTGTTAAGTCAAATTCGAAGGTTAGGGATTTTTCCTAATTGCTCTAATCACAAAATGAGGAGGACGGCATTGCTCTAATTGAAAGTTGAAATTAGAGGGATTAAATTGCTCTCATGCACAAACAAGAGGGACTAAATCTGCAACTAAGCCCAAATAATAAAATAAAGATAACTAGTCAACAGACAGGCAACAAACACACATACAGCAAGATGTTCCCTCAGCAAAAGGAAAGAGGACAGAGGTTATGTATGTTATCCTTATTTAACAATAATATATATTCATAGTCAATGAAGCCAGAAAGTAAGAAAGCTTTCACTTGTACTTTTATTGGTGAATGTGATTGCTTCACCCATTCCATTATACAATCTCCCAAACATTACCAAAGTCAACCAACGAAAGTAAGTATTGAAAAAGAATATCCAGACAATCCTTAGCAGAGAAAAAATGGGAGTTCTATTAAAGTTGCTTCTATGATAAAAAGAATGAAATTTCCGAGCATCCACACCTCTTTGAAAGGATATCAATGTGCTTTAAATCTTTAGCAATATTGTCAGCTATCCTATCAATCTGTTTTCTTGGAAGATCAGACATAAGAAGGATTCTCTGCCTCCTACATAGGAATGAAAAAGTGTATTACAGAATCCAGCAATCAGAGCACAAATTAAGTGCAATGGGAAACTACCTTATCTGGACCACTTACCTAGCTGTAGCTGTGCCTAAGCGGACAGCAAATCCATGATACTTATTTAGCTGCTTTAATATGAAGGGCAGATGACTATTCATCCCACAAATAATGATATGATCAGTCTCCAGAACTTGCATCTGGGCCCCCTCTCTGAGTCTTTGCATATTATTCTGTCCTAAAGACTGATAATTAATGACATGTACAGAAAATATTCCTTAATGTTAATGAATGCTTATTGCTTCAGATCTTACCCTAAATTGTTCGGTCATAGTACTTAGGAGGCGAGAGTAAAACAATATACCCCATATTGCAAGAACAAAGCCAATAACACGTTCAATGCGTGTTGGTTGCTGCAGGCCAACAAAAAATATGTTCTTTAGTCACAGAAAATGCTTACGAACAATGTGAAAAGAGTCAATAAGAACCAGATAATGAAATCCACAATAAAACCAACATACTTTTAAATGAGTAGATGATGAACAAAGACATGCCCAGGCTTCCCAGAGACAGTCCTCCAGAGATTGTTTACTACCCCTGGACGATCTAATATTGAGATGAAATCCAAATTAGGAAACATCTATAAGCACAGTAGAGATGAAATCAAATACTATTTCATCACAATTTTAAGCTGCCAGGATCTAGGTGGCTTGGTAGCAAAGAAAAGAAGCCATGAAATTGTATCTCATTGATAACAAACTGTAGCAGAAGATATCCCCTTCCCTCCCTTTTTCTCCCCAAAAAGATGCAAGACGCAAAGAATAAGAGAATTCTATATTTTTTTTAATCTTCTACATAATTTACAGCTATTAAAAAAATGTAAGAGAAAAAAGCTTGATGGAGATAGCAGGTCTATCAACAACTGAAGGAAAACACAAATTTCCGTAGCTCTTGCACAAAAAATATTTGATAATCATCTCTCAAGTTACATCATAATCTTCATCAAGCTTCACCATAACAAGTACCCCAATGGTCCGAATTATAAATAAAATATGTTAGCTGATCTTATTTAAACATAAAAGAGCATAAGTACTGCAGGGATTGAATTTTTAATAAAAGAGACAGGTACTATGTTTTTTTATTTTTCGTCAGGGCTGCCAGGTGGTAGATAATGCCATTTACAGTATGGAAACCATAAAAGATAGGGACAGATTAACATTCTTCAAATAGCATATTTATCTACGATTACCTGAACTTGAAGAACAGGAGACCACCGATGACAATAAACGAGAAGCATGCTACAAGGAGCACCACAAAGAATCTGAAAGAGTCCATATGATTCATTCAGACAACATTTATGTATATCCTCAGTATCTTATATGAGGAAATAATTCATGAAATGAACAAGATCCATTGGCTCCATTCATAGAATAGAGCCAGTCAAATACACATTTTACTAAAATTGTTCAGACAAATTCTCAGTTAAATCAGCAGCATAGTGAAGAATATATTGATCCTTGAAACTTTTGCATTTCTCTCCAACAATATATGCTAAATCCCCAAATCCCCATAAAATAGGCATGTTTCACATAGAGTCTTACATATTTTCCTCCTTAAAGCTCCTAGGATGAATTGAAACCATTTTCTTAAAAGCCTCTCTTTCAAGGACTAACTCTCTCCTAAAAGCTGTAGCTGTTAGGTGCAGACCTAAGAATGGTTTTTATCTATAACACGCCCCATCATGCAAGAATCATTTGAGGTTGAAGCATGGACAAAACACAGGCCCACCATACCTTGTGCTGAAATTCAATTTAGTTAACAATAATGGGGATGGCAAAGATTGAACTCTTGAACAGTGGTCATAGAGGTTTGATACCATGGCAAAGATTAACTCTCCTAAAAGCTTAGAATGTTAGATGCAGGCCCAAAAATGGTTTATCTCTAATAGCTTCTAAGAAAATTCATGTCTCATACTATAAACCAAAAACTCTATTCCAAATCTTCCAAGAAAACAAACAATGTAAGAATAGATGACCAAAATTCCAAAAGCAATCATTCTTTCACAAAGGAAGTTTGCTTCCACATACACAAAATTGATAATAAAAACAAACCAAAACTAATAATAAATTGGTAACCAAAATATAAAGTCAGCCTCATGACAAATAAGGATCAATTTAGCTTGATAATACACTAAAAGTGCACACAACTGTAATTCACTAGCAAGATGATACATATAGCATACTATTTGCCCTATGGCCATGTCATATCAACACATTGATGCTATACTGATATATTATCATCTGATACCAATATAAACACAAAATGGCCTAAAAGTACTGCAACTTGAAAGGCTTTAGTCAAGTGAGGAGCTCAAGATTTGTTCAATAACTAGTAGATAAAAATGTACTAAGGCAAACAAATGATCATGTGACTAGAGACTTAACTTACGTGGCAATATTTCTCTCAAGTTGGATGTTAAATAAGTACAACAACCTTGCTAAACTCCATCTAATATCCTGAAAAGAAGGCAAGGACACATCTAATTGAAGAGGCCTAGGTTTATTCAAGGAATTAGAAACACAAGCGAGAGGCAAGCTTGTTGCATTAAGAGTCTGAAGAACATCTGGAAGAATTGCTTGGACAACTTTTATAATCAGATCCAAAAACTTCTTATGTGTCACTCTCAGAATGAAATACAATGACATAGATTGTATCATGCTTTTAGCCTGTGGACCCTGCAGCACATATGGTATTTTGAGACATTTAGCAAACGCTATAAATATTGCGAAGTCAAAAGAATGAATGAAAAACATTAAGAAATAACTGCCAAATCACCTCATAGAAAATTATCTTTATCTGCTGTAATTTTCAAGCACCTAAGACTTAAAAGAAACAGAGAAATGACTTCTTCTGACCAAATTATAATCCTATAATTTTAGTATAACTTGACAAATCAATGCCACCTTAATATTAATTAGTCCTTGTGTTTTCAAATGTAGAATCTTATCATTTTAGATATAACTTGACAAATACACGTGACCTTAATATAGTACTTGTGTGTTCACAATGTTTCCTTCTTTATCACCATAAATAAGAGTAAAATAATTTCTTCAAACTTATATTTTCAGTTTACCCTTTTCCCTCAATAACTGAACAAATTTAATGTCAATCTTGTCAAGAATCAATTGAACCTAAAAGCCTAAGTTGATAGGAGAAGGCTTAGGATTGGTTTTTAGTTAAACATCTAACACAGCCTCTCGTTCGAAAGCCCTTAAGAGGGGACAAAGCATACACCCAACCCTACCTCCTGCTAAAATTTAATTTTAATGATGAGAATGAAGGTGGTGAGGATCAAACTCCAAACCAGTTGGTCAAAAAGGCTGTGATTTTATGTCAAGAACCAATTCAGATAAAATCTTAAGCTGTTTGAAGCTCCAAGAATGGTTTTAATTTATATCTCTAACAACTCCAGCATTGCAGTTTACCGAATATGATATTCATCAAACTTTGCATATAATTTTGGCTCTAACTCTTAAATAACGTTTGATCTTTGTCAAAGCATTCATGGTCTGATATTCATCGTCATCATAGTAACCAAACCATCATTTTACCACCACTACAAACTTGCTACATGCAATAATCCTTGTTACTGATCACCTTATAATTCTCAGCATCAATTTTCTTCAACATGTAATGACATGCAAATTATGGTTGGCCTTTTTTTCCATTGCAGATATTGTGCCCATTGTGCAGCGAATTAAAATGATAATCCCACACACCATTTCCAAAACTCCATACTTGTGTAAATCAAGCGCTAAAACGTGGAATATATGTGATAAGAAAATCTACAAGCAGTATTTCTTAGCCAAGATTACTATAATTTATTTTACCCTCTTCATTATCAAACACTAATGATGGGAAAAATGCAAGGGCCATTTAGTGCTTAAAATATGGTTGCTCGCGTGCACAGGTTGCGTCAACTCTAGGAATATGGAAAAAACAAAAAATTAATATTAATTAACTAAAATTGTATACAAGAGCTAGCATTACATACAAATTTGAATTGCATGTTTGAAAAAAGAAAATTGCAAAAAAGTATAGATCCCAGCATGAAGTGAAGGAAGATTGAAGAATACATTTCATCCCAAGATAAGAGGATGATGTGTACATATATCCTCAACAAAATACGTACCATTTTCCATATTTTCTCATAGATTTCTTACCTGGGAACTATTATTATTTTTCTCCATCCAAATGAACTTATTGCCCAAATTTTCTCGAACATGTATAGAAGTGTTGGAATTTGACTTATCTTCTGACTTGTGAGAATCAACCTCCCATCTCCCTACAAGGATTCCATCAAACATAAATCACCTTTTAACTTTATCCTTCTAGATAAGAACAGTGGATCAAATTGCTCCATATAAATTATTTCAAAAATGAAGAAGAAAAAGCATATCTCATAAGCAACAATAAGAATGACAACAAAAAGGCAACTATCATAAAATTAATACTACACAATTAATCCCCACCAAAAGAAAAGAATACTAAAGTTAATCAGATACCAAATAGCTTCAGTCAGAAGATCTAGAAGCTCATGGGAAAAAAATCCTTTCAAAACAATTTTGAAAAAATAAAAACATAAAGAGACTGACAACAATCTATAAACATGTTGCAAAAGACAAATCTGTTGATGAAGGAAAAAAGATCTACACTCTAAAAAATTTAAAATCAATGACATGCTGGAAATGAAGTTTCCTAATTTTGACAGTATACAGCATTACTGAGCACTTGACATTCAGTGAAGTTTTCCACTGTGCTGTATGCATATATCACACGCCCAGTCTGCAAAAAAGCTGAGGCAATTTTCTCCTTTCTTTCTTATGAAGCTAAGATAGTTTAACAGATAATAGACTCAAAAAGGCAATTTCAAGCTATGTAGTAGAGAAAGCAACAAATGGACCTCTCCCAAACAGACAAACAGCCACAACTAAGCAAAGCTTCAAGGAAATCTTTACATTCCAAGCAATAGGACTGTAGCCACAAGGACTGGAGGGAAACTTCGATAAAAAAAGAAGTAATAAATGAAAATACAGGATGCAATAAAGGTACACAAATTAAGACTTGTGACCCTATCAATGCTCTTTAAAAACTGAGGTGGACGACCCATTTACAATATCATAGACACAAGAAGAAGGAGGAAGAGAAGACAGCATTTTGATATAATATAACAATATACAACACACTAGAAATAGTCACAGAACAACCAGTAAACTTATCAAACTAAATGCAACTGCCTTTTCTTAATAATATGGAGGAAGCATGAGAAGCATGTAAACTATACAAGTAAGAGCAGGGATCTAACTCAGCATCCTATGGGATTTGATTATTGATAGGCCTCTGTCTGAGGTCATACACCTCAGTATAAATAAGCAGCATTTCACATATTTTCTGTTCCTCAGAACGACAAATGATTAATCTCAAATGTTTGCAATTACTTGAAAGTTGAAATATTGCCTCTTATTGAAGTGCAAATATCATCAAATCAGATTGTCAAAGAAAGCCATAAAAATACACACCTGTGTCCATGTAACCCTATCGTCTATATAAATATTTGTTGACAAAAGAAGTGACCAAGATTTAAAAATATATATATATATATGGAAGCCAACTAGAGAACCAAATAATGAAACCTAAAGCTGAGCAGGACATAGAAACAGAAAGAAAGAATTTCATTTGCCAATTACAAGAAATATCAATGGATTGAAGACACCATAGACATGTCAAAACTGTAATCAAATTACTGGAAATAGGTAGGGCAATAGCATAAGAGCAATATAAACAATGAAACAAGTCACCAAAATCTCCAAAATTAGATGTAAACTTGAAGTGTACGAGCTTGAGAGTTGAGACTAAACAGTGACTCATATAGTGAGAAAAGTGACAAAAAGTAATCAGACTAAAGCCATTTTAGATATTGAGTACTGTATAAAAATTGTAGACGGGTGAAAAATTGGATTATCTCTTGAAACTAATGAAGCAAAAAGAAATTTAAGTTGGTTTCCTCAGTTTTGTTATACGCAAGAACATCTTAACCTGGAGAAACTCAATAATTGAGTAAGTTTAAGATCTCATAGACTTGAAATAAAGAAGCATTCTTAGATCTGAAGATAAAAACTCAACAGAGAAACTTCATTTTTGTTTTCTTGTTGACTCATGGAGCTCACCTACACTGTCTGCTCTAAGACCATGCGCATGTAATGCTGAAGATTTGATCCAGCTTAAGTGGCAGGGCATAAGCCTCCTGTGAAGTATAGCAATGTCAGTTTCCTACAGCACTAACTCAATCAAAAAAATTTAAAATAACTATACTTATCATAGAACGTGGAAAATCCTGTACAACCCTGCTAAAATATGTCCATTCCAAGTAATTTAAAAAGAATTTTCCAAATGACCTGGTAATTTAAAATCTAGAAAACCCAATTTTATTATATAGAGATACCAGTATTGATCAAAGGTTCTACCTTGAGGTATGTAAATCCATTCAAGACAACCTGAAACTATCATAAAAATAAATAAATAAATAATTAAAGGCTAAGAAACTGGATCATTTGAATGGATTTTTCATTATTAAATTGTGCAAACACCTTCAACAAACCTCATTGCGGTTGACAAGAACTGGGTTTCCAATTAAAAGTAGAAACTAGAGTAAATTGGCTGGAAATGAGAAAGCTTTTACATTTGAGGCTATGAGATAAAGTCATAAGGTAATTTTGGTCCTCAATGCACCCAATGAATCAGACACTGAGGCTTATGGCCATTGACTACGCAGACCAGAGAAGTCAACGGTATAATACTGAATCTCTTAAACTCAGGTGGAAGTTGCACCCCAAAAAAAATCCCGAGACGAATGCCACATAATAAACACATGACAAGACAACCCAGAAAGAGACAGAGGATGAACTTGAAGAAGTGAAGAACCTCGTAGTCTTGGTTGATGAGAAGTGCATGAGCCTTGAAGCTGGAGGAGGAAGAGGAAGTAGAATGCATGGCTGTGAGCTCTGCAACTGACTGAAAAGCATAGCTTCTTCTTCTTCTTCTTCTTATTCCTCTGAGTCTCTGTCTATGCCTCACAGATAAATGTCAAAACAAAAGCCCATAGAGATTAGAGGAGTGAATGATGGTGATCCATCCAAGTGCATTAATTTAGTTATCGTGGGGAAAAAAGAAAATAATAATAATAATAATAATATAAGAAGAGGGATCAACTTACATCGGTATAAGACTTAATCACTCTTACACCACTTAATAACTTTTTATTAAATTATTTTCTTACAAAATCTACCATTAAATTTAAAGTTTCTATCATGAAGATCATATTTATAAAGTTTTATATTAATCCAAAATTATTTTGTGACTCATTGATATACATCAAAATTAAAGTAATATAAATTATTAAAATATATAAAAATATGGACTATTTGATTATATTATTATTGATATTTAATTTTTTCAAAATTTGACACAAATGATCTACATAATAGAAACTTTAAATCTAACGGTAGATTTTGTAAGAAAATAATTTAATAAAAAGTTATTAAGTGGTGTAAGATTGATCAAGTCTTACACCAGTGTAAGTTGATCCTTCCCATAATATATATATATATATAATATAATATATATATATATGTATATATATACACATGTGGAAGAAAGAGGAAATGCAAACGGAAGCCAAAGTTTCCAAGTGTGGACAATGCCTTTCTGGATTTGGATAAAACTATATCTGGATTCTGGAGCACAGTTCCTGTACAGATTTACATGTGATATACCAAGGTCCCACTCCTACCTAGGAAATCATTAAATCCAACTTGCATATTTATGGGCAACTCACAGCTGGATATATTTTATAATAAATTAATATATGATTATTATATTATCATTAAAAAAATATATGATAATTACCTTATAAATAAAATGTTGTTAGTACAAATTGTGACTGTCACTTTTTTAAATAATGATAATCTTAATATATATATATATATATGTATATATATATTTAAGTATTATAGTTGTGTTATAAAAATATTATTTATTATAAAATTTTAAAATTGGTTATTCTGTTATAAAAATCATTTTTAAAGAGTAATTTTGAAAAAAAAAACTTTCAAATGACATTTCACATTTTTGAATAATTCTCTCTAGTTATTATTATCTTATTATTTTTCTCACTAATTCGAAGAAAACTATTTTATCATCAAGACCTTAAATATATTTTTTTTATCATTTAACATATACATTGAGTAGTATTTTTAAAACTTTTTTATTTTATTTTTTATTTCAAATAAAGAAAATGAAAAATTAAGTAACAAATTGCTTTGTTTCATTATTTTAATCGATGAAGAAAGAATAAGGGATTAAGGAACTATGCCTCTGTCAATCTTTAGAAAAAATTGGTTTCTTAATTTTACTAAAATATAAGATTAAAATACTAACTGTCCAATTTAATTTTGACCATTAATTTGAAAAATAGCTTCATATGGTTTCAACTTTGGTAAATAGGTGTCATAACATGATTAGTATACGAAATGGTGATTTTATAGAATCCAAATAGAATAGAATGAGATAGAATAAAATGGTTATTATTAGTCTACAATTTGGTAACTTTATAAAAGAATGTAATAAATTTCTATATCATTTTATTATTTGGTACATATGCACAATTAATGTAGACTGAAATCAAAGTTAATCTAAATGCATAATTGACTCTCATGAGAAAAAAAAATAAAGAATGGAAATTTGTTTTTTTACCAAGATTCATAAGTATTTAATTTTTTAAAATTTAATTAAGAATAATAATAGTAATTTTTATAAAATTAATGAAATTTTATTAAAAAAAATATGTTAATTCATATTTCATAAAACATGAAATCATCCATAACACCACTTTATCAAGCAATAGTAATTTATAATTGGGAAAATGAGGCCCACAAAAACCATCATTGTGTGCTTTTTTTATTAACATATAAGTCACATCTCATGAAAGTTTTTTACTTAAAATAAGACATTTGTTAGGTTTAGGACTAATTTTTATTCGGGCATCAGCTTAGTCCTAATCATAAGGTATTTTTAATAAAATAGCATGTAAATTATATTAAGTATCATCAATATAAATAGTGGATATTTACTACATTGTTTTCGACATAAACAATTTAAAATATATTTATGAAACATCTCTTGAGTTATAAATTAATCAATTCAAGGAACTAGTACAAATTAACACTATATTTTAAGTAGAGAAAAAAGAAAGGCTTAGATGTACTCACTAAATTTGATTCTTTTTTTTAAATCCAAATAAAACTAGTCAAGTAAAATTGTAAAAACATGAATAAATAAATAAAAAAAGACTAAAACCTTATTTTTGTCCCTCACATTTGATTCAACTATCAATTTTGTTCCTGAGATTTTAATTTTTTCAATTTAGTCCCTAACATTTATAAATTCACTTCAATTTGGTCCCTATGTCTATGTGTTTGTTATTCACTGAATGAAAAATGATGATGTGTCACCGTTAAAGGTAATGTGACATCCTTAGTTTACCAATATGACATTGAATTAGTAGCTAACTAGATTCTTTCACAAAAAAAAGACGTTATTAGTTGGTATTTAGCTCTTCATTAATGAAAATGACGCTTTTTTTGGGAAATAATCTAGTTAGTTACTAATTCAATGTCACGCTAGCAAAATAAAGATATCACATTATCTTTAATGGTGACACATCATCATTTTTATTCAGTAAATAACAGACATAGAAAGATGGACTAAATTGAAGTGAGTTTATAATTATCAGGGACTAAATTGAAAAAATTAAAATGTCAAGGACGAAATTGATAATTGAATCAAATGTAAGGGATCAAAATAGAGTTTTAGTCTAAAAAAATTCAAATAGTCAAGCCAGCAACTAGGGTGATCCATAGTTGGTTCAAGCTAAAACTTCTTTAATTTAATTCATATTTTTTGTTATATTATTCGAGTCGACGTTCAAACTATTTTGACACCTTTACCCAACATCCTAATTTTTACAAGGAAAACATATTTTTACAAGGAAAACATGACTTGTTGACTTGTTCCCCCCAATACATTATCACCATTGGACCATTACAAGATAGGATAGACCAGGTGTGCAGTGTTCTTGCTGCCCTGCTAAATTTGAAGAATTAAATTCGTGCCTTAAAAGTCAAACTCCCAAACCAAAATGAAATTCAAGAATCAAATGTTCTTGCTTCCTCTAGCTATATTCATTGGTGAATGGTGAGCTTAGCTGGAAAAAATAAAGTGAAAATAATTGAAAAGGTCAGTTTGGTAAATAGAAATAATAATTTGATTTATTTTAAAAATTAATTAATCATTCAATTAATTTAATTAATAATTTGTATATAATTAATCATATATTAAGTATTAAAATAAAGATAAATTATTAGTTAACTGTATATAAATTATTAGTTAAATTAATTAAATGATTGATTAATTTTTAAAACGAACCAAATTATCCTTACTTTCACTAAGCTGACTTTTTCAGTCATTTTTTAAAAAATAAATAAATTGAGCTTAGCTGTGTAGTGTAGTTAATGTTGAGAAAAAAAAAAGTGAAAGGTAAGTGGACTAACTCATTTAGTATACAATTTGCATAAGGCTAAGGCGGGCCAGCAATAAACTAGTTTCAACCTAGCCTAGTCTAAACTGAAATATAACTAGCCCGATATGTACCAACTCGAATTGACACTTTTATTAGTGACAAATTGCGTTAAAGTTCAATTATTGAAAAGGGAACAAAAATTAATCTTTTGTTTCATGTATTGGACGTATTTTACGGTTTGTATTAATGTCTTTTTATTAACTGTATTTTCTTTTTATCTTTGTCCAAATATTTTTACATTATTTACTATTTAGGTATAAGATTAATTTTGTAGAAAGTACGGAGATTATCCTTATATGAAGTATTTTTTTGTGGATTTGTACCATTGACATTGTAGAAGTATATTAAAATTTAAATTTACTTACCACTTAAGCCACTTCTTACGAGTTGTGAACAATATTAACACTTGGTTTAAGTGTAATTTTGAACCTTGCCTAATGACCTAGCATGTAAACTTTATATAATAAATTATACTTTTTTAACATTAATATCTTGAAAATTACATGTAATGTTCTCCCTATGATTTTATATAATTTTAAAAAATCACATAAATGCCATATTTTCAAATATGTTTCCTTGAACAAAAATCGTAATATATTCATACGATTTTTTACCGGCATGTTTTTTTACATATTTATACAACTATTTTTTACCCTTTTTTAATAAAAAAAATATTATATTATATTCCTTTTTTATTATATAATTTTCATACCATATATATAATTTTTATAAAATCACATGATGTCTATAAATATGAGAATAATTCTCATTTGGATGTCGATGTTATAAGGTGCTTTCAGTAAAAATTCAAACTCATGCACATGAATTGAGTTTACCAATTGAATTATATATCTTGGTTTCCATACCGTATAATATTAACAACGCATGATAGCATTCAAATCTCAAGTTAAATGATTTATTATCTATATAAGAAGGTAACATCTAGAAATTAAAGTGTTTATTTAAGGTGTTGAATTATAATGATTGTTTAAGCATAAAAATTATCGTTTTATATTCCTTTCCAGCACACCAAATTTTTGCATTATGTTAAAATCTGATATACAACAGTATATGTGTGATTGTGAAGCAGTGATACCTATTAAAAAAAAAAAAATGAATCGGAAACATCCAAAAGCTCTGAACAATGTTAACTTGTAACTTCGCATAACATTTTGGCATCTTTTAGAATTTTACAAATGCCGCCAAAGGCATACCAACATACGAAGGTCCCACTTGAAGGCGCATTTGATGTCCGTATACGTGCAAAAGGAACTAGCTTCTGATTTCGGAATCAGCAAGGATGAGACAACACAGTTCTACGTTCTAACTCTAAGGCTCTGTCTCTGTTAAATTTAACAAAGCAGTTCAAAAAAGTCATACATAGTTGCAAACTATTTATGGCTGACACCTATTTACATACTGCCCAAGATTATTTAGTATTTATTATCTCTCTCATATATTTGGGCTGAGAAAACCTCTACATGTAGTACCAACATATTGGTGTCTTTCAAACCAAATGGGCCAGCACCACAACCCATTTCACCTAGCCGTCACACGTGGGGAACCAATCCCTTCATCTGAGATGTCAAAGCCTGCATCTTCACTTTTACATAGTGCGTACACAATGTCCACTATGCTGGGCCTCTTTGATGGGTCTTTATGCAAACAAGCAATGGCAACGTTGAGAGCACCCATCAAACTTTCCATTGAGCATGTCTCCCTTAATATAGCCTTATCCAACCATTCCTTCAGTCTCCTAGCCTTCTCTTGCTCATCATTCACTTCAAAAGTTCTAATGGCACTCGCCCACAAGAGATTTCCCTCCTCATCAATGGCTTCCTTCCCTGAAATTAGTTCAAGCAACACAACCCCAAAAGAAAACACATCCATCTTTGTTGAGACCACACCATCAGCTAGATATTCAGGGGCAATATAGCCCTGTGTGCCCACAATGTGCATTGTAATGGCATTCATTCCTGACTTTGCAAGCCCAAAATTGGCAATTTTGGCTCTCATATTGGAGTCCAAGAGAATGTTACTGCTCTTGATGTCTTTGTGCACAACTCGAGGTCTTGTGTGCTCATGGATGTATTGGAGACCATTGGCTATGTCAATGGCTATTCGCAACCTTGTTCTCCAGTTCAGCCTTTCGTTGCTGTCCTCATGAAGCCATGAGTAGAGAGATCCATTCTCGACATATTCATAGACTAGATAGCAATTTGCTTCTTCTTGGTCTATGCAAAATCCCTCCAACTTCACCAGACTCCCATGGTTCACCTTCAACACAGAAAATGGTGCATTGTTAATCAACTACTTAAGGATGGACAATTGGACATATATCAATAGTGCATGGCATGGGCATGTTTCGACGCTGTGCCAAGCCCAAGTGAGTGACTGACCCGGTATGACACAAACTTGGACGACACATTGAAACTTAGAAACTAACAAGATGCAGAAACAAGGGCTAAAATTAGTAGAGAGAGAGAGAGAGAGAGAGAGAGAGTGAAGCCTATTATTATTATTATTATTATTATTATTTATCTTGTTTCTTGCTACGAGCTTTCTTTTTTGAATTTTTTGCTTTGAGTATTTTGTCTTCAAAATGTAAACATCGAAACATTCCAAGACAGCAGCGGCGTCTTTTGTCTGTCATTGCGCCTTTAAGCGTACCTAACGTGCGGCTTTATCAGAAACAATATTAGTCTATTATATGTTAATCAACCATTCAACCCTGATCTGAAAAATAAGACAAAGTTGGAAACATTTTTCATTAAATAACCAGGAGCAACTACGCCATCAACCACTATTGATTTATTCCTCTTGATATGTTTCTCAAAAAATAAAATAATAAAGATAATTGAGCAAAAAAATTCAGTCTGATAAAGTTTAGAATCCAAAATACATGTATACTTATGTTTCCCCTTATCTCTTTGGATGAGAAGTGTAGGAGTGTACATTAACCATACAATAATTCTCATGCTACGATTCCGATTATTTTTTGCACCTAGTACCATGGCAAATATTAGAATAATTGTGTATATCTAGGCACCTAGAGGTTTAATCCCTTGGTTTGAGTATGCTGAAAATAAAGAAGTGCAGGAGGGTGACATAACTCTTGGCAAAAAGCTTTTATAATTATGCAGATTCTAGCATTCTGTAACATTTGAAACCTTCCAAACGCATAACATCCAATTTTGTTGACCTTGTCAGACAAGTCACTTCACTTAATTTCATCTCATTACTCATCAACAATACGATATTTACTTCCAGCAAATCTTATTCAAATAAGGGTTTTCTCCGTCTCTGTTCCTCACCTATACCTTATGGAATGCTTCAAATTTAAATCTGCAATTACTTATGTGATTCTGTATGTTCCACTATGTTTGGGTTCTATTGATGTAGTTTCTTGCCAAACATTTTGGGCATCACCAAAGAAAAATGGACATCAATTTTTCTGTTCTAAGCAGAATAACACCAGCATAATTAATAGTAGAACATAATGATTAACAAATAATTACTGCTCTAAGCTATGTGAAAAATTAGTATTACCTTCTGTAAGATCTTGAGCTCCTCATAGGCATTCCACTTCATCTTCTTGATTGCATAGACCTCCCCATCAATTGACCCTTTGTACACAGACCCCTGAATCAAGCAATTTTCATGGAACCCATCAGTGGCCTCTCTCAGTTCTTCAATTCCAAAAACCCTGTATTTGTCTAAGCAATCTGATACATTTGCCATCAACTTCACATCCATTTCCTTGGTCCCTTTGTTCTCTTTTCCTCCCCAATGTAAGTTCTGCTTCTGTCTTTCCTCATCTCTCACCATCCACAACCTATCCTTGAGCAGAACCTCCCTATAAACCCACAACCCAGTGACCAAAATCAACAACAACCCAGTAATTCCCAACCCAATTGCCAATCCTCTAACAGTCCCTGTTCTATCATCAGAGTTACCAGGAGGAGCTGGAGGAACAACAGTAGTAGGCTGTGATAGCACCGGCAACCGAGTCACAGGTACAAAGAGGGTATCATAAACCTGAAAATCATTGCCATTTACATCTATTATGGACTGCACCTGTGATCCAAACCTTGAAGCAATTGATGATATGTTGTCAGATGGTTGAACAACATAAGAGATCATATAATTGACTCGGTTTTGCAACTGGGTTCTGTTAGGACACTTGCAGAAGACAGGGAATATAACGTTAACACCAATTGTAAGGTTTGTGGGGACAAGAGTTGGGTTTACAACCTCCACAGATTGGTAGGTTGTGAGGTTCTGAAACTTGTTGGTGGAGACAAGGTAGAAAGTGTCATTAGGCTTGATGGAATATGAGAGGTTGGCATAAGAGATAGCACCAAAAGTGTTGTTGATGGTGTTGCAAGAGCAAGTTATGGGAACAAAGAGGGGTTGTTGAGGGACTAGAGGGGAGGAAGGGGAGGATATGTTGCTTGGATTTGATATCATGAGGCGGCTAACAGAGAAGAGGTCACCTATGGAGGCAAGGTCAAGGAAATCTGGAGCCGTGGCTCGGTAGAAAGCATAGGCTTGACATGGATAGGTGCTCGTGCTCTGGTTGGCAGTGCAGGTGTAGCCTGTGGTGTTTGATAGTATCGGGGTCTGGGCTTGAGAAGGATGAACAAGATGAAGGATGGGGAGGAGGAGAAAGAGCAAGAGAGCAGAGACGTGATGGTGTTTGCAACTTCTCATTCTGGTTCTTTTACTTGGTTCCCTTGCCACCCTTGCCATGCTTTTATTTGCTTGACATGTTTATATAACTTGTAGAATTGCAAGTGCAGAACAAATGGGCTTTCAGATCTAAGTCTAACTCTAACCCCCTTTGTCAAGATTCTGGTCAAGGTGCACACCATCGATTTTGATTTTGATTTTGATTTTGATCCCCCCACTATTAATGTATTTTTCACCTTTAAATTCTAGTCAAGATGATTGAATTTTCTAAGAGGGGTTGTATAGAGTTATCAGTTTTGCAATAATTTTTAGTATGCGGGATGAGTAAGAATATGTAATAAGTTACTTCTTGAAATTATAATTTTTAAAATATATTTACACGATAAAGTATCACGAAGTGATATAAAAATTAATACTCGAAAATTCATACGCAATTCACAAAATTAGTGAAAGAATCCGGTAAGTAAGGGTGGACCCATTTCAATGATGTATTTCTAGAGGGTTTTTAATTTTCAACAACGCTCATCGTGATATGCTTCTGATAATATTGATTAATACACCAAATGGATTACTCTATTCGTCAGCCAGTCAGGGACGTTCACTTTGCGCATGAGGTAATATGGTTGAATTCAAGCACAGAACAGAACAGAGCAACAAAACAAAATTGATTGACTTTGGGTCAACTTGGCAAGAGGTAATGAGAGGCCGAGGAAGCCTGAGAACAGTAACTACAATGTGGACAGGAAGATGTGAAATATCTAACAAGAAATCCGTGAAAGAGGTAAGCTAGTAGTTGTTTGTTCCTGGCCTAGTTGGTAACATGGAGGAGTTTGGAAGAAATAGGATGGATGTGATAATTTTTTATTTTTAAATTAAAAGATTATAAAATATTTATAAAAATAATTAAAAAATTATATGATAATTTTGTATTATATTTCTCTTATTTTTAAAAAATTTTAAATTAAAAAATATTTATTTAAAATAAAAAATTACTCCTTTTTTTTTTTTCTTTTTACACTCCTGATAAAAGTCAAAAGTGGGAGCAATAGTGACTAAAGAGGTTTCAAGGCGGGTATGAGTCACAATTCATTGCATAATTATCTGGTTTTGAACTATGACTATGAATATTCATTTGGAAGAAAATTCAGTCATATCACATGGCAAGACGTACAGACTTACGTGCTTAGGACCAATAAATCTCTTATTTTAGGGGATTAAGATTATTCCAAGTGTCCAATTAATGTCCAAACCTCGTATCATTTTTCACACTCGTCTTGATCCTAGTGTCTTGAAACAAGTCTCGATCTTGGAATACATAAGGAAAGGGAGTTATACATAAGGAGAGGGAGTGGGAAAGGAGAGCCAAGTTGCACCTTTCAAGTTAATAATGGTTTGTGTTAAAACTTAAGGTATGTTAATTAGTAGGTAATTTGTAATCTCATTATAAATTTTTATTATGGTTGATGGTTTATCTTGACCTTGAATTAGGAACAGACATTTTCCTTGTCTCATTGTGATTAGTAATTTGTCTTGACCGTGAGCTAAAGATAAACATTTTCCTCATTTAAACTTTTTTTTATTAAAATAAAAAAAAGAGTTATTATGAATTAGATATTTAAAATAAACTATTAAATATTTATTAATTATTAATTTTATAATAAATATATTAAATATTTATTAAATATAATTAATAAATATTTAATAAATCATCTTAAATACAATATTTTAAAAAAATATGAGTATGAAAATAATTTTTGAAAAGAAGAAATCCTAAACCCCATGACTATGATATCGCACGCAAAGAATTCCAGGGATGTTACGTGTTCTGATTCAACTGGGTCACACACTTTATTCCAGTGTTCATTTTATACTTTTGAACGAAGAAAATTCATTCGACAGATAATTCAGTCATAGTTCAACATGTTTAAACAGAAAGCATTAAGTGGCATAGTCTACAATCCATAGCCACCTTCACTTTTGGCAATAAGTGACAAGAACTTAGTAAGTGGGAATTGGTATGTCCTAAAATGTTGTTGGCACTAAATGTTAAGAACTTATAAAGTAGGGATTGGTACATTCTAAATATAAGGTGAATTAATAAATTAAAATATATATTGGAAAGTGATGATTAAAAAATTAATGGTTTAACTTTGTAACAATCCATGAATATGTACAAACTTACTCTTTACACTTTAGATGGATCAAGTTCATAAAATATATATTATATAGTAAATTAACTTTAGAAGAAATTAATAATACTGTTACATGCATTCTATTTTTTTTAAGGAATAAAATAGTGAAGTTAAATAATAGAAATAAAAAAGATAATAATTTTATGTCCAAGTAATAAAATAATTACATTGTTAATAGAAATAAAAAAACAGTTTGGCAAATATGAACCTTAATTTAATCATTATCTGATCCTCTCACTTTAACTATTGAAGGAGACTCTATTTTACATGAATTAACCCTTTATATAAGCCTATATGATTTAATTCTATTAAGTTTCATAAGAAGTATAAACTCAGTAATTTTTCCTTCTCAATTGCAATCTTATAAGCTGGAAAATTCATTCTATAAGCAATAATTATTGCAATTACTAGAATATTCTAAATAAATGACATAATTTCATCAACATAAAAAATTAATTTTAAAATTTTTTCATATATTCTTAATAATTTTTTTTAATAAAATTCTTAAATTTAGTATATCTAAAGTATCAATTATACATTAATTAAAAAAATTCATTTACTAAAAAAAAATTATAGATATCAACTATAAAATATTTTGTGCAATGCAAAAATAAGATAATTAAGAATAATTCTTAGGTAAATACGATCTACCATAGATACTCTATTTAACAGTTTACATGTATAAGGTCACTCTTTTAAAATAGGTGTATTTATAATATGATTCACAAAATCTTACACATGTTTAATGTTAAACGAAATGATTATGATAAACCTTACCTACTTAAGAATATCTCAATAATTAGTAAATGAACATGATGGCCTTCACGTGTTAAAGAGGTCATCCTAATTAAAAGTCTGTGAGGATATCATAAATATCTAGATCTATTACTCATCATAATTAAAAGTCTGTGATGATAGGGAATTACTTTGATACCTATCTTTTTTTTCAAGGTACTAGTACCTAGTGTGAGTTGTCAAACATTCATTAGTTGTTATTTATATTTAATAATTATTAGTTGTTATTTATATTTAATAAACTTTGAAGCACTTATTGTAAAACCAACAGTCAATAGATAATTGACAACTCACTCTAAATATCAAACCAATCAGGATACGACCCCTATGAGGATATCATAAATATCTAGATCTATTACTCATCTTGGTTCTACATCATTACAATCTGCTTCTAAATCCTTTCATTTGCACAATGTTTTTTGTGTTCCTTCAATGAAAAGCAATCTGATTTCAGCATCAAAATTTTGCAAATCTAACAAAGTTTCCATTGAATTCATTGCAAATTATTTTTTGGAGAAGAATTTGAGCACGGGGTCATCACTGTTGCGCGGCTCAAATGATAATGGGGTTTATGCATGCACTACCGTCCTCCATCACTGCAACCTACATCAATTTTCTACAACATGCATCTGTAACGGTAGAAAAAAAAAAAAACAGAGGAGAGGATATGGAAGGGATAAAATTTATTTTTAAGAGTAATCTTGTAATTTCTCATTTAAGTTTAAAAAAAAATTTGATTGTTAAATGACGGTGATAAACAGAAGAGGAAGTGTTGCGAGAGAGAAGAGCGAGACGAGCAAGAGAGAGAAAAAGAAAAAGCGAGAGTGAGAGAGAGAGAGCGAGAGAGAGAAAGAGAGAGAGAGAGAGAGACCGAGAGACAGAGAAATATAGAGAAAGAGAAAGATAGAGAGAGAGAGCTCTAGATCATTAAATCTGTTAGCACCCACTTGATTTTAGAGTTTGAGGTGAGTTCTTAATCCTTTGGATTTTATTTTTTTTGGTATCTTTTAGCCATGAGAACTCTAAAATTTAGTGGGTAGCTCTTTTTTGTGGAAATGATAATTTCTAAGAGGTGGTTGGAAACTTTAGAGTTAGATTGGAGTAGAAATTTCATGTTTCTTGAAAGAATTTAGAAATCTTAGAGCCTTTGCTTAAGTTATATTAGGAAAAAAAGTTATTTAGATTTATTAAAGTATTTTTATTTGTGAGCAGATTCACAGGATACTACTCCACTTGCCTCCACAGGAGCTGTTGGAGATAGTTGAGACTAGTTCTTCATTTCAGTGAGTGGATAATTTATTTAGTGGTAGTTTTATAATTTTATTTGGGGAAATAAACCTTCTAGAAATATTTAAATTTTATTCAAATGAAGTTTTATTATAAGGGATGATTAAATTATATTTATTTCCACATTGTGTTTGGAAATATTAAATGTTATGGAAGTTATATTTTAGCTATAGTTTTATTGATTTTATGAGCTATTTGAGTTGTGATTTATAATTATTAAAGTGAAAGTTTAGCTGGATATTTAGAAATGATTTCAGATTTTGTATTTTTATATTTTCAATATCCATTATGGGTTACGTGTTAGAACACCGTTTGCCGTTAGCGAAGAGATATAACGGCCAATGTGCACATAGTATATACAGACAGATCTGGCAAGGCCAGTTGTTTCAGTTTGGCTATTGGGTGAGAGAACCCTTAGCCCTTTACGTGGTTGTAGGGTGAGCGGACCTTAACCACAAGATTTGTGTCGGGTGAGGCATGACCCCTGGCTTAAGATGAGCATGAGAATTGATATGTTGGGTAGAGTTAACTCCCCAACTTGTATTATAGTTCTTTCAGTGGTACTCATATGGATTGCATTATTAATGATTAGAAAGTTTAAATATTCGTGCTATTATTTGTTTCCCTTCCAGTTCACTTAGTTTATTATTCCCTCACTGAGTCTGTGTGACTCACTCCATTTCATTCTTTTCTAATTCAGATTAGGCAATTTGAGTAGTTTGGTTCATGGGATTTGCTGTTCCCCAGGCTTATAGTCTTTTGGTATATCTCTATTATTGTTGGTGATCAGTGTTGTATTTTGACTCCAGTATTTTGCAGCTATAGGGAATAGTATTGTAAATTCTTTTGAGTTGTATATATGTATATGTATAGATGGTACATGAAAAAGAATTATGCTTGTTGAAATTCTGAGAGTTTGCTATTTTTCAGATTGAGTTTAAAATTTTGGTTAGTTCAGTTTTTAGAGGAAACTCTGCCGAATTTTCGGTAGCCTTTTTCTAAGTTTTAAAGCAGTTTTCAGCATTCTTAGTTAGGCTTGCCAGGCTAGGCAAATGTTGAGTTGACTTAGCCTGTACGCCGATCATGGTCTAAGATCGGGTCATGACAGCATCCTTCTCTTCATATTCTTTAATTTGTTGGTCGTCAAAATAAGTTCCTAATTGAGCCTTCTTCAACAAAGCTTTTATTTCAAGCTAGTCAATGCAGCAAGATGTCACGACCTGACTTCTTGGGCACTCTTGGAGTTTAATTTTTCTCATAAAAGCTTGATTCCTAGATAATTCTAGATCTTTTGAGAAGAATCTAGAAGACTCCAGAATGTTCTAGAACCTTGAAGAACATTCTAGAATACTCTAGAACGTTCTAGAACCATGAAGAATATTCTAGAACTCTTTAGAAGACTCTAGAATCTTATGGAAGGTTCTAGAAGACTCTAGACACCAAGAGAGACCTAGAAGTCTCTAGACTCTTGGAGAAAACTCCAAGACTCTCTAGAAAGCTCTATGTAAAATATCTTAGAGTAAGGAGGTGGGAAGGTTCTAGAACCTCATCCCCACCGTACACTTGGTTAATCTCTACCGTCCATTAAGGAGGTAGAACTACTATAAATAGGTGAAGCTTCTCTAGTGTTAGGCATAGAGATTGATAGAGATTGATAGAGATTGATAGAGAGTGATAGAGGCATAGAGTGAGAGATTGTAAGAAACTCTTGTACAAAACATTCTTTATCAATACAAGTTCTCTTTCAAGTACTTCCTGCACAATCTTGCTTCTCTAGTCACAAATTCCTACTTGGTGAGAGCGAGGCTGACTTGGTCTTTGCTCAAAAGGTTGAGAAAGTGCCAAGTGCCGGCACGGTTGCGTTGGAGTGTGTCCAAGGCCGTGACAACGTGGTATCCGAGCAAGGTTCGTGAAGGGGCGAATCGACTCAAGAGGGGAAATGTCTAATGTGATCGAGGAGCACGTTGAGGTTCCGAGGGGAGGGATACTACTATTCCTCCTAGTGGTGGCGAGGAAGACGAGGGTCTAGCAAGCCAAGGGGAGAAGACATCACACCCTTAGAAGAGAAGTTATCCTTGCTAGAGAATGCCCTTAGCGCCATAGACGTGAGGGTTCAAAAGGTTGAGCATGACAAGGAGACATTGGAGTCTCATGTCTTGGGGCAACTCGACTTTTTGAAGGAGGATGTCTTGAGTACTCAAAAGGGAGAAGAAGAGAGGGAAGAACGCCTCGACACCCTTGAGAGCAAACTCGAGATTGTCATGAAACAACTCGAAGAACTCAAGACATCTCTTGAGGAGGTAAAGGCGCGTCTCGGGATCGCAAGCTCAAGTGGAGTACTGATACTCCAAGAATCGACCTTCCTAAGCCAAAGGAGTTTAAGGGCGTAAGGGACGCCTGCAGAGAGGTGGAGAACTTCTTGTGGCGATGGAGAGGTACTTCAATGCATGAAGGCCGAGGATGAGCATACGGCTGAAGGCAATGCCCGCTTTCCCTCTACCTCACTGATAATGCAACTTTATGGTGGCGAAGGAAGCATGCCGATATGGAGAAAGGCCTATACACCATAGCCACATGGGATGATTTCAAGAAGGAGTTGAAGAAGCAATTCTTCCCTGAAAATGTGGTATATGAGGCAAGAAAGAAGTTGCGAGAACTTAAACACAAGACCACAATAAGTGACTATGTTAGGGAATTCACCACTCTTACACTTCAAATCCCTAACTTAGCCACCGAAGATGCTCTTTTCTTCTTCATTGATGGACTTCAGTCCTGGGCAAAGCAAGAGTTACAACGAAGAGGAGTGAAAGATGTGGACGAAGCCATTGCCGTGGCCGAGTCACTCACTGAGTATCAACGAGGTGAGTCCAAAACTAAACCCTCTTCTAAATTTAATACTAGCAAAGGTGGGGGAGAAAAAGGGAAAGGTACTTCCAAGAAGGAGAACAAGTACTCTTCAAAGAAAGAGTACGAGGAGAAAAAGAAGGCCTTCGTGTCTAGAAGTGGCTGCTTTGTGTGCAAAGGGCCACATCAAATGAAGGATTGTCCCAAGTTAGGGACATTAGCATCTATTGCGGAGGAGCGAGAGTCCCAATCTCATGAGGTCGAGCATGTGGGATCTCTCCAACTTTTAAATGCCCTAAAGGCAAAAGAGCCTCCACAACCAAATGAGAGAAATGGGTTGATGTATGTTGAAGCCTTGCTAAATGGGAAGCCGGTGGAAGTTATGATTGACACTGGAGCAACCCATAACTTCATCACACCCAAAGAAGCTGAGAGGATAGGGTTGAAAATTTCCAAGGGAGTAGGATGGCTAAAAACCGTCAACACCAAGGGCTTACCCCTTGCCGGAGTGGCTAAAGGAGTAGAGTTTACTCTTGGCTCTTGGAAGGGAGTGATGGATTTCTCCATTGTGAGCATGGATGACTTCAAGATAGTATTGGGCATGGATTTCCTAAGGAAAGTGAATGTGGTACCTATGCCATTCTGTGACACCGTGTGCATCATGGAGAAAGGGTCTCCGTGTATGGTTTTCACATCTTCTAAACCCAAAGAAATCCAAATGATGTCTGCCATGCAAGCCAAGAAGGGACTCAAGAAGGGTGAACTCACCTATTTGGCTACACTTAAGGAGGAGTCCATAAAGGAGGAAAAAGATCTACCAGCTATGATCGAGGAAGTCCTTAAGGAAAATGAGGACATCATGCCGCTCGAGTTACCGAGGCAACTTCCACCAAGAAGGATGGTAGATCATAAGATCGAGTTGGAGTCGGGAGCAAAAGCACCTGCCATGGCGCCTTATAGGATGGCACCGCCAGAGTTGGAAGAGTTGAGAAGACAACTTAAAGATTTACTTGATGCAGGGCACATACGACGCTCTAAAGCACCTTTGGCGCACCCGCTTTATTTCAAAAGAAGCACGATGGATCGTTGAGGTTATGCATCGACTATTGGGCACTCAACAAGGTAACAATAAAAAACAAGTACCCCATTCCTTTGATAGCTGATCTGTTTGATAGACTTGGAAAAGCCAAGTGGTTTACAAAGTTAGACTTAAGGTCAGGTTATCACCAAGTGAGGATCGCCGATGGTGATGAACCTAAAACCACTACGTGACTAGATATGGGTCTTATGAATGGTTGGTGATGCCTTTCGCCTAACCAACGCGCCAGCCACATTTTGCACCTTGATGAATGAGATCTTCCATCCTTATCTTGATCGGTTCGTAGTGGTGTACTTGGATGACATTGTCATCTATAGTAACACTCTAGAGGAACATGTGGAGCACTTTCGAACCGTATTCAAGACATTGAGGAAAATGACTTATATGTCAAGAAGGAAAATGCTCATTTGCCAAGAATGAGGTAATTAACTTTAGGCACATCATCAAGGATGGGACTCTAACGATGGATGAAGCAAAGGTAAAGGCTATCAAGGAGTGGGAGCCCCCAACTAAGGTCTCACGAATTGAGATCCTTTCTTGGGTAATTGAATTACTATAGGCGGTTCATCCAAGGGTACTCCCGCAAAAGCAAGCACCTCTCACGGATCTTCTTAAGAAGAACCATGCATGGGAGTGGAATGAGAAGTGCCAAAAAGCCTTTGACGGGTTAAAGGTCAAAGCAGCGTGAAGGAACCTGTGTTGGCTCTTCCAGATCACTCAAAATTGTTCGAGGTACATATAGATGCTTCCGACTTTGCAATAGGAGGGGTCCTAATGCAAGAGGGACATCCTATAGCATATGAAAGCCGTAAGTTGAATGAGACAGAGCGGCGATACACAGTGCAAGAAAAGGAGATGACAAAGCAGAGTGCATTGTCCGAGGACTTGGCGTCATTACTTGTTGGGATCACACTTCGTCATCAAGACAGACAATGTGGCTACAAGCTATTTCCAAACTCAAAAGAAGTTAACCCCCAAGCAAGCAAGGTGGCAAGACTTCTTGGCGGAGTTCGACTTCAAGTTAGAATATAAACCAGGGAAGGCAAATGTTGTAGCCGATGCGCTAAGTCGCAAAGCAGAATTGGCTGCCATCTCTGAGGTCAAGGGAGACATCATAGATCTCATCAAGGAAGGGTTAGATCATGATTCCTTGGCTAACCAACTTATTGAGCTAACTAGATAAGGTAAGACTAAGAGATTTTGGTTAGAGGATGGCCTTCTCTATACAAAAGGGAAGAGACTTTATGTTCCTAAATGGAACAATTTGAGGAGAAGCCTCATAAAGGAGTGTCACGATACTAAGTGGGCTGGTCATCCGGGGCAACGACGCACATTGGCAATACTTGATTCAGCCTACTATTGGCCACAAATGCGAGAAGAAGTGGAAAGCTACGTGAAGACTTGTCTGGTGTGCCAACAAGACAAGGTAGAGAATAAGGCTCCAAGTGGATTGTTAGAGCCTCTACCTACACCAGAGCATCCATGGGAGAGCATCTCCATGGACTTCATCTCCGCACTCCCAAAGTCCGAGGGGTTTGGATCCATCATGGTAGTGGTTGACAGGTTCTCGAAGTATGCCACCTTTATACCGCCCCCAAGGATTGCACTGGCCAAGAGGCGGCACGCTATTCTTTAAGAACATTGTGAAGTATTGGGGGTTACCTAGAACGGCCATTAGTGATGTGGATCCCCGCTTCACCGGCCGCCTATGGATCTGAGCTATTCAGGAGCTCTTAGGATCGGGACCACACTTCTCCACAAGCTTCCACCCACAACCGATGGACAAACCGAAAGGGTGAATGCATTGTTGAGTGCTACCCGAGGCACTTTGTGAGTGCTAACCAAAAGGACTCGGGCAAAGCTCTTAGATGTGGCACAATTCTCCTACAACTTGCAAAAGAGCGAGTCCACTGGCAAAAAGTCCTTTTGAGATCGTGACCGGCAACAACCACTCACACCCCACACTCTTGCTACCTCATATACAGGGAAGAGCCTTGGGGCATATCATATGGCTAAGTCTTGGAAAGAGCAAGCTGATGTAACACGTTCTTACCTAGACAAGGCCGCAAAGAGAATGAAGAAATGGGCAGACAGGAAGAGGCGACCAGCTAGCTATCAATTGGGTGATATGGTCATGGTGAAGCTTCTTCCCCAACAATTCAAGGCCTTCCGGAAAGTTCACAAAGGGTTGATTCGCAAGTATGAAGGGCCATTTGAAGTTATTGGGCAAGTAGGAAAGGTTTCCTACAAACTCAAACTTCCTCTAAGTATGAAGATCCACCCAGTCTTCCATGTATCTATGCTCAAACCTTATCACGAGGACAAGGAGGATCAAACTAGAGGCGACTCAAGGCGAGCTCCACCTGTGGTTATTAAATCGTTTGACAAAGATGTGGAAGAGGTACTAGCTGATCGAGTCGTGAGAAGGAGAGGGGTACCACCAAGTACCCAATACTTGATCAAATGGAAGGGATTGCCAAATAGTGAGACAAGTTGGGAAACACAAGAAGACCTTTGGCAATTCCAAGACCTCTTGAAGCTCTACCATGACACGAACACAACGAGGACGTCTACGTTATAGGTGGGGGAGAGTGTCACGACCTGACTTCTTGGGCACTATTGGAGTTTAATTTTTCTCATAAAAGCTTGATTCCTAGATAATTCTAGATCTTTTGAGAAGAATCTAGAAGACTCCAGAATGTTCTAGAACCTTGAAGAACATTCTAGAATACTCTAGAACGTTCTAGAACCATGAAGAATATTCTAGAACTCTTTGGAAGACTCTAGAATCTTATGGAAGGTTCTAGAAGACTCTAGACACCAAGAGAGACCTAGAAGTCTCTAGACTCTTGGAGAAAACTCCAAGACTCTCTAGAAAGCTCTATGTAAAATATCTTAGAGTAAGGAGGTGGGAAGGTTCTAGAACCTCATCCCCACCGTACACTTGGCTTAATCTCTACCGTCCATTAAGGAGGTAGAACTACTATAAATAGGTGAAGTTTCTCTAGTGTTAGGCATAGAGATTGATAGAGATTGATAGAGATTGATAGAGGCATAGAGTGAGAGATTGTAAGAAACTCTTGTACAAAACATTCTTTATCAATACAAGTTCTCTTTCAAGTACTTCCTGCACAATCTTGCTTCTCTAGTCACAAATTCCTACTTGGTGAGAGCGAGGCTGACTTGGTCTTTGCTCAAAAGGTTGAGAAAGTGCCAAGTGCCGGCACGATTGCGTTGGAGTGTGTCCAAGGCCGTGACAAAGAGCCACGTACAAACAACCATTCTCTAAATCAGCACTACATAGTTCTAAACCTTTAGAACTTGTTTATGCTGATATATATGGGTCCTGCTTCTCGTCTTTATTGATGGTTTTAGATATTATGTCATCTTTGTAGATGATTTTTCCAAGTTTTCTTTCAATTCAAGGCCCTAGTTGAAAAACGGTTCTTTGTGCCTCTTACTAATCTTTACTCTGATAATGAGGTGAATTCCTCGAATTACGTAATTTTCTAATGCAACACTAATGGCATCTTACACCTCACTACACAACCACACAATCCTAAGCACAGTGGCACAGCAGAAAGAAGATATTGTCATGCTATTAATAATGTTGAAGTTGGCTTTTGGAAAAACCAAAATTTACATGAGGAACCCATGATTTTTTATTTTCTCATTTTACCCATATATATTTTGAATAATGTAGAGTGGTTCTAAATAAATTAATAAGTAAACACCTATTTTTATTTTCTAAAGATACAAGTGTCATCAATTAAGTTCTCAAATAGATAATACATTAAAATAGTCTTTCAATATTAATTTTGACATCAAATTAGTCATTTAATGTCATTTTTTACATCAAATTAGTTTTTCAATGTTAATTTTTACATAAAATTAATCTTCCAAAAAGACAAATTTGATGTAAAAAATTATTAAAGGATCAATTTGATGTAAAAAATTATTAAATGACCAAACTAATGACAGTTGTATATTTAGATCACGAAAATGAGTGTTTATTCTAAATGAACTATTTATTTGATTGGTTCTAATAAATTAATTACAGTTAAGTCCCGTTTAACGAACATAATTGGGCTTGAAATTGATCATTAAAATTGAAATTGAACCTTCAAATTCTAATTATCTTGTTTAGTGTGTACATTAAAATTAAAATTTCAATTTTGAGTCCAATAATGTGGAATTGAAAAATAACTAATTTCTATTACTTATAATTTAGCTTAGACCCTAAAAATTAAAATTATAAATACTAATATTTTTTAGTTTTTAAAATATTAAAAGGAAAAAGTTTAAAATTTTCTAGCAACCATTGTCCGCTAACGTCCTTTAGCATCTATCACTGCTGAAGATATATTCATCCAATAATCATCACCCCCGCTGTAGTATGAATGCAAGCTCTATTGAAAATTTTATTTATAATAATTTTAAAATTATTTATTTATTAATTTAAATTCAATTTAGAAATTATAATTTTATGTCTCAATTATTTATTTTCCCCAAACATAAAAATTAAGAATCTTAGTCAATTATGTAATTGAAATTAAAATTATGAATTGTAATTTCAATGAATTGACCTATCATTGTTAGAGATGATTTATAATTCATGGTTGTTAGGAATTTTATATAGAGTAATACTACACAGCTAGAAGAATTTGAATTTAGCAAGAATTTATTAAGATTCAATGGTGGTTATTGAATAAGTCAAAGTGATAGGAACCAGTCATCCATCAAAGAATTAATTACAATGCCAACTCATTCTGATAAAAATATTGTAGTTATCTAATCTTTTCCTTTTATATATAACCATCTTTATTTATAGTCTAGGTAACTAATTTTTGATAGATTAAAATGCTTCTTTCTCTCATCACTTCTACAAGTTTGTTATGATGTGTTTCTCTAAGTTCTAAATCTTCCTTAAAGTACTATTATAAAGCCTTGAGGATTTTAGGCTTCTTGACCGGAGGGTACCCAACCCGCCCCACTTCACACGGGGTAACTTTAAAATTGGCCTCGTTGTGGGGTAGATTGAGTGCGTGTTTGGGGTCAATTCACCCCACCCCACACTCCTCATCTAAATAAACATCATGTCTAGCTTAGCTAGTAATCAAGTCAATTAAATATATTGATATATTATGTTACAAACTTGCAGTAGTATTGAAGACCGCAAGACACTAATTAAAAAAAGGGGGGCGGGGGAAGGAGAATACTAGTATTATACTGAAAATAGATAAATCTTATAGATTTAATTTTAATCCACTGTCAATGTAAAAAAACTTTATACTGTTATTCAATCATGTGCTGATATATCATTAAAGAAATTTGACTATCACAATAACTACCTATGAAATCTAACTCCTCTAATGATGTGTCAGCACATGATTAGATGACAGTGTCAAATTTCTTTAGATTTACAATAGATTAAAATTAAACTCAAATCTTATTCCATTTAGTTTAAAGTTTACAATATGTTGAATTTGCATGTATATTCATATTAAGTAGTATCTTTTTGTAAATTGTTACTAGCCTTCAATAGCTTAACACTTATCATGAACATGCCTTTTAATTTATATGAGATAATGAATTGATTTTAAAATCGTGATTGATTATTATATAAATTTATATTTAAAATGTTCATAAGGGAAGGGTAGGGTGCAAGTTTTAATATTATTCTTAAAAGGTGAGTTCGGATTTTCATCCCATACCCGCGGCCCCATTGGCCATTGCGAAGCCAAGAGGATTTAGACTGTGAATTAAGTGAAGAAATCTAATAGCCACTTCACAACCGCACAACCGCGAGAAACGCGTTTTTGACTAAATTGAAAGTTGTTGATTTGAAACCTAACAAAGGTTGGTAGTGGTTGAGATTATGTTCCTGGCGATTGGAGCATGTATAGATATGTAAAGCAAACCAAATGATCCATGGACTGTAAAAGCATAATCCAAGTAAGCTTCCGCATTCTTGAAGAATTACATGTTAATGATAACTACCAAACTTGGTTGGCCAACAATATTCATGGCATGATGTTGACTCATATCCAAACTTTCCAAAATAAAGAATAAGATCATCAATGGAAGATACAGAAATCATAGGAAGACGAATTTCTAGATGACTTCGACAACAGAAATGGTCAAGGCATCACTAAACGATGCCATGACATCATAACTTACTAGACCCAAAGTCCTTACAAAACTTTGACTAGGGCGTTCCTTTCTACTTGTAGCAGTTAACGGTCAATGCATGTGTAAGTAAAATAACATTATTAGGGTTCTGTTTGTTTAATGACAAGCTATAAGATAGAAAATAGGGAATATAAAAGGGTGACTTTCATACTCATTATATTTAAGAATTGTCATCAAATTATAGACATGAACTTTAAACAATTATCTCTTGGTTATGTCATCCTTCTTGATTGTAAAATCCCATAGGTCCCCATATTTCTCATTGAAATCCCATATGTCCATGGTATTATAGTCATTTATCAACTTGTCTCGAGCTCCCCTCTCCATATTGTATATCTGAGGTTCAAAGTGGTGGGGTTTATCAGGTTTATCCATCTCAATAATGCAAAATATGATTGTAAATAGACCAGCTCCAATGTATAAGTACTCCCCCTGTAAGACAGATAGTTATTAGGATTTAGGATTACTTCTTCCTCAAAGTAAATTAAGAATCCTCAAAGTAAATTAAGAATGCACGGTTTATATTATCAAGATCAACTCTTGTTTAAGTTATTAAGTGAAAGCTCATAAATAATTTTATATTTTTAAAATGCTCTCTCATGCAAAAGCGCTTTAGGCTTAAAGCCTGGACAATGCAGAGCCTCTTCACCTAATAACTTACTCATAAATAATTTATATCTCTAACAATATCTATGTGAAGTAGACATTGATTGGAAGATTGAATCCTTCATTAATGTCAATTAACATTTTTAGAATTACCGGAACATGGAAGAATACCCCAGCAGCAATGGCTGGAGGGAAGAGCCACGAAATAAGCCCTGCATAAGAATTAAATTAAGAAGTAAACGATAATCAAAATTGATAACTGATAATCATTAAAGTTAGTCAATGATCAATGGTGTATGGAAAGCACACCCTGGAATCCTGTGGGGGGTTCTGCTGCTGCTATCTCTTCTGCTATCGCACCCCAAAATGTTCCTGCAATGAATATTCATCCGGAACTTTGTCAGGAAAATATGCTCTCAATCATGAACATGTTACTTTTCCTCATAAATTTTATAATATATAGAAGCATAATATTTAGATTCTATTTGTTATGAATTTGAAAAAAAAAAATCCATAACATTATATTTTGCCATCAAATTTTACAACTGAAAGAGACTCAAAACACCAAGTAAAAGCACACCACCTATATTAACATGTTTACCAATTCAAATGTTAAAATCAATCATGAGAAAGCCATTACCCTTCTTATATCTCTATTAACCATATGCATCCATCACCTCCTCCAATTTCCATTAAAAAGGAACAACGATAAATAAATAAAAAAAGAGAAAAATTGAAAAATAGTAATTAACAAAGTAAGCATTACTCAAACAAACTAATACCTTTCTCTTCTCCTTCATTGAAAGTGTGGTGCCCATCATACTCTCCATACTTAAAATCTTCCTGAAATATCCACAAAACAAAACAAATCAAACCCATCACAAAAAGATGCCATTCTTTGCATAATATATATATATATATAGAGAGAGAGAGAGAGAGAGAGAAGCAAAGTATAATCCTTTACAGGGCTAATGCTATTAGTGGCAAATTGATCTCTAGGATCTTCATTGAGGTCAGGCTCAATCTCAGCGAAACCTGCATTCAACAAGAACCTTGTTGAGCTTCTACTGTTTCTAAAGAAGTTGGGTGGTAGTGGAGGTGAGGATTTGGAAGTGAGTTTGGGTAGAGAAGTGATTGTGGGTGGGACACGTGAGAGTGAGGAACAGAGCGCCATATGAGTGATTGTGTGTTTTTTTCTTATCTGATGCTATTATCCCTTCGTTTCTTTTTATAAGCCAGAGATTAGATTCTCACACGGAACGCAAGTTGATCCAAAAACTGAACCTGTTTTGACGCTAATGACATGACTATATTCTTAGAAACAGAAGAAAAGAGAAAAAAAAAAGTGATTTTTTAAAAAGCGCTCAAAATTTGGCAGCATGCAAAAAGCCACGAAATGAACTAATGAAGTATTGGGTGAAAGGGTCAACCTCTGGTTAACTTAAAAGTGAAAGTGGATTCCCTTTTTATCTAAAGCCAAACAGATTTAGATTTGTCTCATCATCTGATCTGAGTTGTACCAGACTTTTACTCACATCACATGTAAGTTTTCTTTCTTCCTTACTCACATAACATAATCAATCCACACTTTCACTTACCACCAATTCCGATGCCAAGCAAGGTAGTAATAGTATAGTATAAGAAACTACTTTTTGCTCATCACCCAGTTGCTGCTTTTGCGGATACATCACATAATATATATATATTCATTTGCATTTAAGTGGTTCTGTACTGAATACTGATGCATTCATTACAATTTATTTGCCTTTTGGACCTACCTGCCATGTTTAGAATTCAACCAATGCGATTTTGGGTTTTGGTCAATGCCAAACAACTCTAATTATATTCATGTTTTTCTAGCAGATGCTGGCCGTAATATTAATATATACCCATAGTTAGTAGGGAAAAGAGTTGATTTATGGAGGGAGTCAAATCAACTGAGCTCACCTCAGGCCATCTAAGTATCTTATTTTTGTTATGACTACGATGGGTGAAAGGGGGGAAGGAAGGTTAAGAAGATAACAGTTTAGATATAGAATACTTGTAAACATGCCACTGTAAAGGGCATGATTAAACAGGCACTTGGGCTTTTTTTGGGTGTTAGATTAAATGAGACTATGAGAGGAATTCTGTAGTTTTTAAAATCAAATGAGAAGTCAACACTTCACTGTGGAATAGAGTTGTTCACCCTGATTCACTTTGGTGTTTGACTTATGATCTCTGTTTACAGTGATTCCTCCCGCGGTTATTTTCAGATATGGGGGAATTTGGGCTTACACTACAGGACTAATGGACTATTCATCCTTGTTCCTTGTAATCTTGTTCTTTAACTTTACTCTATTATAATTTCTTTACTTTCTCTACAAATAGTTTGCCTATGCTTTCTTATACTCTTGCTCATGTAACAAGCGCTATTTTTATAAGATATTTATTGCTCTATATTGTTCCCTCTATGCTAATTTGCGTGCAATGACACAATTTGTCATAGAGAAAAGAAAGTGTATTATCAAATTTGAAAGAATATAGCATCTTTCATAATTTTCAGTAGAGGAGAGGCTTGTTAGTTGTTTTAACCATGGATGATTCGGAACCTGGTATGCATAAGGAAATGCCGGTGGGGTTAGATGCAACAACTGAGGAAGATTATGCTTATATGTCTAACTTACTTCAAGAATTCACTAGTATTCCCAACATTGACAAGGCATGGATTTTTAAGTCAGACAGCAGTAAGCATCCTTTATTCATTTATTTATTTCCTCTGATGCCTGTCTCTCTTTGAATTGCTTGTGATAATTCCATTGTTAATGATATTTTTTTCTTCAATAAATTTTCTCCCATAGCACCGGGCTTGCAGGGAATGTTTTCTATTACCCAACCAGATCTTTTAGCAAACAAGAGGAGGAAATTCACTCTATCTTGTCACATTTTAAAAGAAAGTAACAGTTCTGTAAAATTTCTGTGGGCTCCATTTTCAATAGAGATGTCTGGAGTGTCTATGATTGTTCCCTCACCTTCTGGCTCAAAACTTCTAGTAATTCGAAATCCTGAGAATGAAGGTCCTTCTCGCTTTGAAATTTGGAGTTCATCTCAAATGGAGAAGGAGTTCCATATCCCCCAATCACTACATGGCTCAGTATATAATGATGGATGGTAGGTTGTCATATTTGCTTATTTTAGTATTCATGTTCTTTTACACTATTTAATGTTAAACTGGTAGTATTTTTAGCTCATGGGCATCTGATATTAGTTGTTTGATTTCAAATGTTATACGATTTTGAACCTGTAAGGGTAAAGCCAGCAGCCTCTGCAGCACTATTACTACATTCACTTTAACACATGCATTACAAACTCATTTCTTTTTCTATGATTTAGGTTTGAGGGAGTCTCATGGAACTTGGATGAAAATTTTATAGCATATGTAGCAGAAGAGCCCTTTCCTGCAAAGCCCACATTGAATGATCTGGGGCTGGGTTACAAGAAAGGTGGTTGTGCAGACAAGGATTGTGGTAGCTGGAAAGGTCAAGGGGATTGGGAGGAGGATTGGGGAGAAACATATGCTGGAAAGAGACGGCCTGCACTTTTTGTTATCAACATCAACAGGTTTTCATCATTCATATTAATGTCAGATAATATTTGGACATATTTCTTAGATAGGAAACCTTAGTTTAATTAGTGTTTTCACAGTGGAGAGGTACAAGCTGTCAAAGGAATTGACAAATCTTTGAGTGTTGGCCAAGTTGTGTGGGCTCCATTTACTGAAGGCTCGGAACAATATCTAGTTTTTGTCGGATGGTCATCTAAGACAAGAAAACTTGGTATTAAGTACTGCTCTAACAGACCTTGTGCATTATATGCTGTTAGAGCGCCATATCATGAATCAAAAGCTAATGAACCTGAGCTCCAGTAAGTCACTTTAGTAAGATTCTTCGTAAACCCCTTGTTTACATACCTTTTAGAAAGTATATGTTTATTGTTAAGTTTGGTTATTTCTGAACTGAATTATGAAAGTAATGTTGTGGATGTAGCTCAAGTGAAGAGTTGCATACACTTTACCTTACTCAAACAATAAGCAGTGCCCTCTTTCCACGATTCAGGTAAGCTGGGGGAGTCAGATACTTCTTTTTAGGACTTGTTGCCCAATATTTATTAGGTTATATTTGTTCATTTGTTGATTAGTCTCCATTTGTTTTATATGCTTGAGGGTGAAAAACAATTTTGTACAACTTTATAGTTTTTGGTGTGCACCTGTGATATAAGTTGTTGACAAGAAGATAGAAAATATAGCCAAAGATGAAGATGATCAGTGACAAGATTCAGGTTATTGTTCTCCTGACCTATGTCAAGCCAACAGCCAGTGGCAGCAGCAGGCACTAAATTCTAGGGTCTAGTGGATGGTGGTTGAAGTAGTTGGATGAGCTTCTTTCAGAAAATATTTTCATTTTAAGAAGAGATTTTTTTTGAATATAAAGTGTTTGAAAAAATATTTCTCGACAGCTGCTTTCCTTTGAAGTTGAAACAAATATAGACTTCCTATTATGAGCTTTTAATCAATAAGGTATCTTGTGCTGACAGAAACTATCTGCCATCATTCCTTTTCCCTGAGTGAGATAAGTTGCAAAAGTGCTAAACCATCTTATGAATTATTTAATCACACAACACTTATTTCTCCTTAGGAAACACAAAACAATGCTTTATTAAGCAGGAACTTGGTGTAATGTTAGTCCTGATTCATGATTGCTTTTCCAGTTCTTCTATGTCTCAATACTGAAGTAGGAGCTAGATACCAGCAGTTGACCTTGTCTAACTGGTCAAAAAATCGTAGTGTCAGTCTGTGCTGTCTTCATGCTTGTTATTCAAGTATGGACCTATTTGAGCTTTTGCTTCAACACTATGATTCTTGCTAGTTTCCCACATTTGCAGATACAATATATACACCATATTCCCAGTTAGAAATGTTATAACATCAATACTTGTACGTTTTTCTTGCAGAAATCATCAAAGTTTTCCTTCTCTACCTTAAATTTCATGTTTTGTTTTCCTTTTATTATAACACCATGTCTTGTTGATTTCCACTGGTCATTGATTTTCCTGTCCTACATGAACAAAGTGACTTGTCTCTAGTTAATCAAATATTGGCTTATGAAACTACATTAGTTGTTGAGAAATATTAGTATGAGTTGCATCCCTAAAATCCTTATCATTGTTCATGAATTTTCTACCAGCCCAGATGGAAAGTTCCTTGTGTTTTTATCTGCAAGAAGTTCTGTGGATTCTGGAGTGCACAATGCAACAAATTCGCTTCATAGAATTGATTGGCCAACTGACGGAAAACTGTACCAATCTGCCAAAGTTTATGATGTCGTAAGCTTTTCATTTGTGACCAGTCTAATTTGGATGTGATTGGTTTCATTGCGTTAAATTTATAATTTAATATTGCCTCTGAAATTTGAATTTTTAATTAATCAATATATGCTATGAACATGAGCTTCTTCACTGTCTGTTGTATGCTTAAAAGCTATCCTTGGAAAAACTTAAACATAGGATGATACCTATGATTTATTCTGTCGTCTAGTCTTTTATGTTTGTGGCTGGACTACACACTCCTGCATTGCTACTCGTTATGAGCATGACAGGTGATGTTTTCGCTGCTACATAATGGCAAACTCTTTTGGGAATTTGGTCTGGTGGAAAATCTACACTACCTCCATATTTTTGTGTTCTTATGACTAAGAATCCTTCTAATGGTTTCAGTACCTTTTTTTTGGACTAAAAGAAGAATTCATCAAGAGAGAAAATGAAATAAATGCAGGAGGACAATTGGTTTTGTATCTTAGCTAAAGAATATAATTATTCATCAGGATTCACTGTAGGCATTTTATTCAATACCCTAATTTGCTTTCTCATCTGGTTCAAAAGGTGTTGGATGTGCATATGGTCACATACTTTGTTTCATTTGTGAGATTTCTCATACTGGCCTTAAGGAATTTTTTATCTGTTGCCAATGTTTTTAAAGGTAGACTTTTAGTTGGCCTGAAAAGATGGTTAGCTCTTCAAGCTTTGTGTGGTTTTTCTGTAATCTATTTTTTTTAAATGACATGTAACGTGATGCCATAAATATATTTTAACATACTGGAATAATATATATATATATATATATATATATATATATTGTTTCGGCCAAGCAATAACAGTCTTCTGAAACACTTTAGTCTAAGTATTTCTTTACAATAGTTGTAATCTTTACTTCTTAAGAGAAGTCATTGAGTGCATATCATTGTCAGTTAATAACTCTGGTGTTTTCTATCAATTTGAAGATTCCTGTTGTGATGTGTGCTGAGGACGGCTGCTTCCCTGGGCTTTATTGTTCAACTATCCATAATAATCCTTGGCTTTCTGACTGCTGCACTATGATCATATCATCCATCTGGCACAGCAGTGAAGTTCTACTCTCTGTGAATGTGTTGAGGTAAGTGTGTAACAATAGCAATGTTTTTTTTTCTTTTATTTCGTTTATCCAAGGATTTATGTAGTTTTTTATGATCAACTCATTCTTTCATCATATTATAGTGGGGAAATATTACATATCAGCCCAGCAGACTCAAATTTCTCGTGGAATCTTCTTATGCTGGACGGGAACAATATTGTTGCCAGTAACAACTAATGCTCAGCTTATCAAAATCTGGCCCATTGAAGTGGAGAAACATGTAATATCCTTTTTATTTGTTTATTTTTTGCAGTTTCCAGCAGTCCAGTCAATGTTCCTCAAATCAAGTACGGAATGATCATTGAGAAGGCAATGAAAAATACTACATGGAGTTGGTCAAATATATCCAGTCCCATATTCAGATGCTCTGACAAGGTTTATTTTATTTTCTTTAGATATATTAATAGGAACCATTGTCACAAACAGATACTGTTCTATATGTTTAGAAGTGAATCATTGGATTTTGGCTACAGGTTAGATCTTTGCTGTCCTCTCTTCAATGCAGTATAATGAAGATCTCAGTCAAGGATGCTTGTGATAGCCTAACTAAAGGTCTTTAAGTTACCTTGGTTTCTTACACATGGACATTTAACATTAAGATGAAAGACTTAATGAGATTTCAGATATGTTTTAATTGTTATGTGTTGATTCTCTCAAACTAATTGAGAAAATATTTGATTACATCTTATGAAATTCAATCTATATAGTGTTCATCAATAAGGAGGTGAAGCAATCTGCTTCATATAATCAAAGGCAAACTCTACATAATGCGGTGGTTTTAAAATCTGCTGCTGCTTTGTGGCTTATTGGAAATATTACTGATTCTGCCCTCCACCCTCCCCACCCTGCTCCCTCCCAAAAAAGACAAAGAACAAAAGAGAGTTTTTGATTGTTGCATGAGGATAATATGATCTATTAAGTCCTGCATAAAAGCTTGGGAAAGCTCAATTTTATAATGAAAGAAAGTAGTAAAATGAAGAACAAGAAATTAGAGAACTGAGAAGCCTTTTAGTTTCACTGCAAGGGGCATAAGTCTAACCACACTTGCAAGAGTAAGCTTAAAAGAACTTTATGGATCATTTGTTATGTCATCATTGAAAGCATTTGATGAATTAAATTGATCAGGATCGTTTTCTCATGCAATGCAACCATTTATTTGGTGATTTTAGTACTTCCGGAAGAAATCTAACATATATTGTATAGTTCTACTTCTACCCTCTTCGATAAAATCTTACTCAAATTAAAGGCCAGAGGAATTGACTCTAATATCTGTGTATTTTTATTTCACTTTCAGGTGCTAGTAAACCTTTTGAAGCTATATATGTTTCATCTAAAACCAATAAAAAGGATGTATCTGATCCATTAATTGTGATCCTTCATGGAGGGCCACAAGATGTATCTTTGTCATGCTTTTCAAAGTCTTTGGCTTTTCTATCTTCAGTTGGATACAGCTTGCTGATTGTAAATTACAGGTAAGCAACATATTCCTGAATTCCCAAGCATATTAGTTGGGGCCAGTATTGTTAAACTTATACCATGTTTGAAATGTTCTTTCATATTCCTATTGATTCCAATCAAACTGTTTGATCAAGAGAGATGGATGTTCTGATACTGATACAGCAAAGGTTATTGATTTAATTCTAATAATAATGGACTATGGACTTAAGAAATAGACCTACTTGACTTAGCTAGCTTGAAGTACCAGTTAAGAGGTTTGGTGAGATTGAGAACTTGTATATTGTAACACTAGAATCCCTCCAAAAAGAAGCATGCTTAGAAGAAGAAAAGAATGATACTGATAGAGGAGATAGAGAACATGACTCTTAGCAAAATAAATATATACACAGTTTACATGAGAATGTTTTCTTATATTATATGCAGTTTAAACCGTAATTTATGTGGCCCATCCCTTGAAGTCACATTAATCTTCCTGAAAGATGCTGCATGAAGGCTATAGAAATCGAAGTCAACATATAGGTCTTAGAAATTGTGAGGGAAAGGGTGTGTTGTATATGGTCTATTTTGATTTCATAGCGACAGAGGAAAGGTTGAGGAGGGGGTGAGAGTGAAAGGGTGGTGAAATTTTTTGCTTGAAATCTTCTAGCAGCAACAAAAAATTGAAGTTACTTTCCATTGTGCTATAATGAGTCTGAATAGATACTTTAATTGTATCAAAGACCACTAAATTAAATTTCGTTTATGATTTTATTATATGTAAATTTTTATAACATTCAAAAAGCACAGCTGAAGGCATGACATTTTCCAATTGTGTCGAAAACTTTTAAGATAGAATGAAGAAATTTAAGCCTTGTGTGAGTGTGTTATTTTTTCAAAAGTTCACCCCTTGTTCACCCCAAATGTAAGCACAAGTTGTATGATTACTTATTCGGCATCTTAGAAAGGGGTTCCATGTTGCAATTCGTGTGTAGAATACTAGGATCAAGAGAGAAACCCTTTGGTAAATACGTAAGTACATCTACTTACGTAGTAATATACTAAGATAATAAACTATGTACAGCCTGTACAATAAAGTACAATTATGTACAATAAATGGAATGAATATGACATATAATAATAGGGATTCACTTACTTCAAGAATAAGTCTTGTCACACTTACTCCATTGAATAACTTTTTATAAACTTTGAATTTCATCAATCTAACCGGTAGGTTGAAAGTTCCCAGTAAGTAAATCAAGCCTATAAAGTTTTATAGAATTTTAAAATTAATTGATATTTCATTTAACTACTTTATTTTAATATAATATGCATTTCAAAATATAAGTAAATGTCAGTTATAAAATTAGATACTTAAGTATATCCAATTTATCTTAAATTTGGTATGCATGATCTTTATGATAATGTTATATGATTCATCGGTTAGATTAGAAAAATAATAATTCTATGAAATGTTATTCAACAGTGTAAGTTTACAAGATTTACTCATAGAGTAAGTGGATCCCCACCCCTAATAATAATATTATGCTAAATAAGTCAATAATGTTCTTGTACAAGTTGAGAGAAACCAATTTGTCTTGTATAGAACGAACTCTGTGTGGGATGTTTGAGTAATCTTCCCAGAATGAAGAGCAGTTACCCCCTTCTCACAGATGTTTTTGTTTAAGAAATTGCTCTGCCATTCTAAATTTTCCTTGGCCTTAAATTTTCTTGCGTAGAAGTCTTGTAAGCATCATCTGCATGCCAATTATATGTTTTAAAAGTTTGTGATATTCAGACTGCTTTTCTTTCGGAAATGAATGCCTTTCTCGACACCCTTAAGAGAAATCCAATATGATCACACATGGCATAAAGGAACTTTTGGATATCAAAATATAATGAAGATATGTCTACTGATGATTATTTTTAAGGCTTCTTATATGATATTATTTCTCAGGGGTTCATTAGGATTTGGTTACAGTCTCTTCCAGGGAAAGTTGGGTCTCAGGTATTTATTATTTTCTACTTCTAAATACTTACGTTTGGTAATGTTATTTGAGCTTACCTTCACTTTTTAAGCTAGTTGCATTACTCTACTGGACTTTTCTGGGTTGGATCTTGATTTTAGTTTTTCCTCTGTAGGATGTCAATGATGTTCTCTCTGCCATCGATCATGTCATCAACTTGGGTCTTGCCAGTCCATCTAAGATTACAGTGATGGGTATTTCACATGGTGGCTTTCTGACAACCCACTTGACTGGCCAGGTGCAATAAGTCCACTGATTGTGACTTCTGACATATCCATATATCTATATACTTTTTTTATATCTCGTCTACTTGCAATACCAATTTGCTATAACATACGAACTTTGCATTTGTCTGTCAAGCATCTCTTACCAATTATTATACTACAACTTGTTGTTATATGCTTTGCGCCTGTTGTGACTCATAACATCAGTTAGACTTTATTACCCACGTGAAAGCAATTTAGAGTTTAATTGGTTGTAGAAATTACATAGTAATGGTAGACAAAGGATCTAAGAAAATTTTGTGTTGTGTTCCACATAATTAGATAGCGTAACTAAGATGGCCAAAATAGGGGAAAAAAAGATACCAGAGTAAGCTGTGGTGTTGAATTATTTCTATATGGCTAACATATGTGGATATACTAGAGCAATTAATATGGTGTACAAAATAACAATATCCACTTTAACGATAAGGGCAAGTTTTTCATTTGGGAGACTCTGGCTTTATGAATTTTTTGCAGTGTGGTGGCTTTTGTTGAACATAGAATATTGTTTATGGCTTTCTAATTGCTGCAGGAACCAGAGAAGTTTGTAGCAGCAGCTGCAATCAATCCTGTTTGTAACTTTGCACTGATGGTTGGTACAACTGATATCCCTGATTGGTGCTATGTGGAGGCCTTTGGAACCATTGCCAAAAATTGCTTTACTCAAGCACTTTCAGCTGAAGATTTGACTCTCTTTTATAGCAAGTCTCCTATTTCACACTTCTCAAAGGTCTTGCATTTGAACTGAGAACTTTTAAATTGAATTGCATTGGTATTGCATCTGCAAGAACTCTTAATGAAAGCATGTTGCAAAGGAAAGGAAATTTATCTTGATCAGTGAAATTCATACAAAAGCCCCTAGGAAGAAGGCCTCGAGACTAGTATGAGCATCTCTAGAACTCATAATCCCTGCAAGCCTTCTCATTTCAATGACTATATGAGGCCTAATCTTTTGAGCAAACTGCATGAACTATATTGTTTTTTCCATTTGCAGTTAAGCTTGAATTTTCATCTCCTTTTGACCTTTCTTTCTTTCCTCTTGTTTTTTATTAAGTAAACAGTATTCCTATGTAGAGGTGGACCCCTCAAGAGGTTGGGTTTTTGTTTCTGTTTTCATACCACAAGATGCATCTTGAGATTCCCACCACCTTAAATATTGAACAATTCAGCTAATGAAGTTAATTGAAAAGTCAATTTAACCAATGAGAGTTCATCCTTGAGTGGTCTACCTCTCTGTAGAATTACCCAAATTATTTACTTTGACCTATTTTCATATAATTGAATTGCATGATGAGAGATATAGTTCGTAGAATCAGTCTGAATATTGCAGGAGGTGTCCACTTTAATAACCACTGTACTTTAGAATACTATATATGATATATCCTACTCCATACAGTTGATTTATAGCATTATAGCTTGTATTTTGATAATTTCTGCAGGTAAAAGCACCAACACTTTTCCTATTAGGTGCTCAAGATATTCGTGTTCCAATTTCTGATGGATTGCAAGTAAGTACTTATGAGCTTATAGCTTAGTCAGACTCTCGGGAGATTACCTTCTTGATTAGAATTGTATGACGGCAAACTTCTTTTTATTGTTTAAACATGTAGTATGCTCGGGCTTTAAAGGAGAAAGGAGTTGAGGTCAAAGTCATTATGTTTCAAAATGATGTACATGCACTCAAAAGGTAGATAAGTCCTACATAAACCTCTGCTTTCCAACTGCATAAAATCACAATCATGGTTTTTAATGCAGTCTGGTTTTATTTTATTTTTTTCTGCAGGCCACAATCTGAATTTGAATGCTTCCTTAACATTGGGGTGTGGTTCAACAAGTACTGCAAATAAGCAGACTAGTGCTTGTTATAGGGCGGTCACATAACTTCCTAAATATTCAAGTAACAGAAAGGGGACTGAGTGCACTGAGCCACTGATATATCCATCATATTGAATATTGGGATCTTTCTACGTTGCTCTTTATACAATTGGGTAAGCAACCCTTTACCTTCAGCTAATCAACATTTGAAACGTGTATGGAGATACTGGCTATTGAAGGTGACAAGTGAAAAGCAAAACTAGTTTCATTTCATTCTTTAGTTCTTTACCTTTTAACCCAGAATAATTATAAAGCTATATTGATGATCTAATAACGTGAATTAAGGTGGAATCTTGTCAAATCGTGAGAACATATTCTGGTTCCAGTGTCCTCTTCTCGGTGGAACATTCACCCAAAAGGAGCATATTGTGTTTTTCTATCCTATTTAAAAAGAACAGGAGCATGTAAAATGATACAAACATTGGGAGAGTCACACCCTAAAGCCTACCTGTTAAGGTTGGAGAGCATATAAACCTTACATTAGAATCTCATATTTCTTATGTGATACTCAAGTCTCATATCTTGCAATTGGGTCGTAACATAACATGTTAACAAATACTAATAAGGGCAAAAGGAGACATAGACACAAAATAAAGATCACAACTAAAAATAGCCTGTAAGATAAAACTGATTAGAGCTAATGGTCTTCTCCATCATTGACCGCAATCTAGAAACCAACTCCTTATGTGATCCCAAAAAATATGAAAGAAATGAGCAGAGAAACCATAATTACCAAGAAGAAAGCCTGCATCAATAGATAAAGCAGCACGTTTTACCTCCTCTTTAAGTCTTCTTATTTTTGTGGCCATTCCTCCTCTTTAAGTTATGGGTGCCTGCCAACAAATGTCTATTCATATCAGTACACACAAGGAATGAATAGCAGAATCAATATCTTCTCTAGAGGGAAGAGATGAGGAAAATATCTTCCTGTAAAAATTCATTCTTCCTTCAACCCAATGCTCATGTTCATTGAATTATGCTTCCTTCTCTGAATAACTCTAATATGTAAGAAAGCATTCCTATGATGATATGATTCCCTTCCCTTAAACCATCAAACTCGGGACATTTGCTTGCAAAAAATTTCCTGATCCTGCCAAGCCCTCTCAAGCTTCAATTCAAGGCACTTTATGGCCTCAACATCATATCTTGATTAAGCTGTTCAAGCTGTTCAAGCTGAATGGGCTTTAGATTTGGAACTTGGAAGGATTAGTACGTTTGCAATTCATAAGAGCATCCATCACATAGCTTCAGCTTCTAGAAAACTTGATACTACAGGGAACCCCGAAACGTGACCATTCCAAGTATCTTGTATGCTACAGCTGACTTCAACATTTTCAAAGCCATTTAGTATCCAAAAAAATCGTTTCTTGGTTCTTGGTGCATTTAAACGATTTGATAATAACAAGGGACGATGATCTTAGCCATGAAGATCAAACAAGAGGAACCAATCTATGGATGCCAAAAAATGATCCAATCTTCATTGAATATATTACGAACTAGGCTTGGGCTTTTAATAATAGGATGGGCCTATTGAGGCGAGGCCCAATTAGAAGCAGAAACATTTTCAACTATGAATGAGTAGGCATAAAAAGGGGAACAGGAGTAAAGCGGAATAATATGTAAATGGCATGTTGGAACTCACTGTGGTGTTTTCCCCGAGATTCTCTTCCTCCTCCTTATTCTTCTTATTATATATCTGCTAACACAACTTCTTTCACTCTCAGGCTCACCACAAGAATAAGAACAAGAACGCCCATTTCTCTCTTCACGTAACTTTTTCTCTCCCTATCTCTTTTTATTTTTATTTTTTATGTTGTACTCCTTTTTTGTTTACTCACTCATCCTTCCTCTTCTTATTTCGTCACTAATATTTTCGTGCATTTCTATCCAGCCAAAAAAACCACATAATCAAATTCAATTGAATTTTTTAATCGTGAAAGCCATGGATAATTGTTTTGTCATGTAATCTGCACTGCAGCAAAAGATTTTCAGTTGTTTTAGCCATGGATAATCCAAAACCTGTTCTACATAAGGAAATGCCATTGGGCTTAGATGCAGTGACCGAAGAAGAATATGCGGTTCACTCTAACTTACTTCAACAATTCACTAGTATCTCCAACATTGACAAAGCATGGGTTTTTAAATCTGACACTGGTTGGTAACTGCCTTACCCTTCTTTGTATGGTTCAACTGATTATGATTTGATATTGTTCCTTTATAATTGATTTTCCTTGCAGCACTGCCCTCTCAGGGAATGTTTTGTATTAGCCAACCAAACCTTTTGGCAAACAAGAGAAGGAAATCCATTCTCACCTCTACCATTTTCAATGAAAGTAACACTTCTGTAAAATTTCAGTGGGCCCCATTTCCCATTGAGATGTCTGGAGTGTCCATAATGCTTCCATCGCCTTCTGGCTCAAAGCTTCTGATAGTTCGAAACCCTGAGAATGAAGGTCCTTCTCACTTTGAAATATGGAGTTCCTCTCTCGTGGAGAAGGAGTTCCATATCCCCCAATCAGTGCATGGTTCAGTATATGCTGATGGATGGTAAATTCACTAAATTGTCATATGTGATTATTTTTTCCTATTCGTTGTGTTTTGCACTATTCAATGTCAGTCTGGTACTGTTTTTGGCAAGTTTTTCTCGGGTAATAGTTGTTTGATTTCAAGTGTTTCGCTACTTTGTAACTGTACAAGTAAATCCGCAGTCTCTGCAGGCTGTAACAATATTAGTACTAACTGGTACTTGACACTTGTGCATTAAAAGCTTATGTCTTCTTCTATGATATAGGTTTGAGGGAATCTCTTGGAACTTGGAAGAAACTTGTATAGCGTATGTAGCTGAAGAGCCATCCCCTGCAAAGCCCACATTCAATGATCTGGGCTACAAGAAAGGTGGTTCAACAGACAAGGATTCTGGTAGCTGGAAAGGTCAAGGGGATTGGGAGGAGGACTGGGGAGAAACATATGCAGGAAAGAGGCAACCTGCACTTTTTGTCATAAACATCAGCAGGTTTTTCTATAATTCATATTAACTCAATAATAAATGGTATATTTTTGGATAGAAAATCCTAACTGGAATAGTGATTTTACAGTGGAGAGGTGCAAGCTGTCAAAGGAATTGACAAATCTTTGAGTGTTGGACAAGTTGTGTGGGCTCCATCAACTCAAGGATCAGCACAGTATTTGGTTTTTGTTGGATGGTCATTTGAGACAAGAAAACTTGGTATTAAGTACTGCTATAACAGGCCATGTGCATTATATGCTGTTAAAGCACCACACCATGAGTCAGAAGCTAATGAAACTGAGATTCAGTAAGTCACTTCAGTTTGAATTTCTTTTTGAAATTGAATATTTATTGTTAAGTTTGGTTATGCTGAGCTGAATTACAAAGGTGTGCTGATGTAGCTCAACTGAAGATGTTCAGGCACTTAACCTAACTCAGACCATAAGTAGTGCTTTCTTTCCACGGTTCAGGTAAGCTGGTACTAATTTCCCAATACACATCAGGTTCAGTCTTCTTTTTGTTTTACTTAGTCTCTATTTGTTTCATATTCTGGAGCAACAAGGTTTTTTCCCCCATAGAAATAGAATTTCCTATAATTTTCCAGTTTTTGGTGTGCAAGGTATAGGTTGATGACAATATGATAGGAAAGTTAGCTAATGATGAAGGTAAGGGGTTACCAGCTTCAGGTCATTGCCCTCCATTGATTAATGGCTAACCACCAGCCACTTCCAATTATGGTCTATGATGGTGGGGGGCTGGGTTTGAATCTTCAAATTCAGACAGCAGCCAGTAATTGGTACCAGACACTCAGCATTGGGAGTGAGGTGGATGGTGGTTGAAGCAGAATGAAGAAATTTTTCCAGAAAATGATTTTCATTTTGAAAAGTAAAAAGTTATTTGTTTTTATCTTTTTTAAACAACTTCATAGGCTATCATGCCAATACTTGGAGAATATGAAAAAAATTGCTCTTTGGGAGCTATATTCCCTGAAATAATCATAGATTCACCATTATCAGTTTTTCTTCAATAAATTGTGAGTATTTATTCTGATTAAAAGTTATCTGTAATCATTCCAACCTTTTCCTAAGTAATTTGCCTAAATGTGAAACACCATGTAGTTTTAGTCACATGACATTTGTTCATCCTTTTCTAAAAATTAAAGCAATGAGTTATTAGTAATAACTAATAAGTATGTGAATTTGATTTCTACGATCGTGATTCCTATACTATACATGAATTTTCTTCCAGCCCAGATGGAAAGTTTCTTGTGTTTTTATCTGCAAAAACTTCAGTTGATTCTGGTGCCCACTCTGCAACAAATTCACTTCATAGAATTGATTGGCCCAGTGATATGAAGCTGTACCAATCTGCAAAAGTTTATGATGTGGTAAGCTCTCATTTGAGACCAGTTTAATCTGAATGATTGGCATTGAGTTTTATGATTTATTGTTGCTCTTGATATTTTTTATTTGCTCATATTAATTGTGAGCATGAGCTTCTTGGCTGTCATACGCTTAAGAACTTGACTTGAAAAATATAAATGTTGAATGCTCCTATGAGTTGAAGACTATGATTTGTTTGGTATGTTTATGGTTTTACATGTGATAATTTTGTTGTTAGAGCACTCCTTGATTATAAATGAAATGGTAAAGCTTTTTCTCAAAGGGTTGAATGAGGGTTTGGTCTGGTTGAAAATCTACACACAACCATCATAATTTCATCTTCTTGGGACTACATATTTTGCAATTGGTTTCAGTATCTTCACTGAAAGAACAGAATTTTTCCAAAGGATTCCCTGTTGGTAGTATATTCAATACAATAACTTAATTTGTTTACTTATCTTGTTCTTGTTTCTGAATCCTGGTTACAATTTTCATAGAGGATATTGAATTGGATGTGCTTCTTATTTGGTCTCATGTCTAGCATCAATTTCATGCGGCTGTTTGGACTGGCCTTTCAGAATTCTAGCTATTAGCAATGTTTTAAAACCTAGACTACTAGTTGGCTTCAAAAGATGGTTCTTCAGCTTACGTGTGGTTTAGTGTGATATTATGCTTTCTTTTTAAAAAATTAAGAAGAAAGACATTCTAATGCCTTAAATATGTTTAAGAGGCTGCAATAAAATTCATATAAAAAAATGCTGCAATAAAATCTTCTGAAAATCTTGAGTCTACACAATTGTTTTAAATAGTTTATCTTTGAGGATTGAGATTAGTAATTGAAGTGGCTCAGTCTACGGCTGGTGTTGTGATCTTCCAAAGGAAGTATTCACTAGAAATACTGGATGAAATGGCATGTTGGATTGCTGTCCTGTGGATACGCCCATGGATCCAAATTTCAAACTTCTACTCGGATGGGAGAGCCACTACCGGACCTTGGGCTGTGAGACTTGTTGGGAAACTGAACTATTTGACTATCACTTGACCAGATGTCTCCTTTATCTGTGAGCTTTGTTAGTCAGTTCCTACAAGCTTCATGTGACAGTCATTAGGATGTTGTGATTCGCATCCTTTATATCAAAGGAGCATCAAGTATAGAAGATACGGAACATGACTAGGTGATTGGCTTTACAAAATGTAGATTGGGCTGGGTCTCTTGATAGACCTTCAACTTCAGGGTACTGTGTTTGTTATTGGAGGCAACCTAGTATCCTTGAAGAGTAAGAAACATGATGTTGTTACCAGGTCAAGTGCAGAAGTGGAATACCATGATATGGCATTGGCAACCTGTGAACTCATATGGCTGAAGCAGCTGCTTCAAGACCCAACCTATGAACTCATTTGTTATAAGATATTTTTCAAATTAGCTTTAAAACAAACATGGAAATTTGACTTTTGTTTTTGTTTGCTACATGGTAACTGCTTTTTTTTAAAAAAAAACTTCTAATAAATTATTCTGATTTTTTTGTATCAATTTCAAACTTCAAAGATTCCAGTTGTGATGTGTGCTGAGGATGGCTGCTTCCCTGGGCTTTACTGTTCAAGTATCCTTAGTGATCCATGGCTTTCTGATGGCTACACTATGATTATACCCTCTGTCTGGCACAGCAGTCAAGTTTTACTTTCTGTCAATGTGTTGAGGTAACTACAACAGTAGGAATGCATTTTTGTTCTGCTTTTGCAAACCTTTATGCAAATCATTATGATCAACTCCATACATTTTCATCAAATATAGTGGGGAAATAGTACGTATCACCCCTGCCGACTCAAATTTCTCGTGGAGTCTCCTCACATTGGATGGGAACAATATTCTTGCTGGTAACATTAAATGCTCAGTTATCTTTGACCTGGCCTATTGAAGTGAAGACACATGTTACTTTATTCTAACTTGTTCAACTTTATGCAGTTTCTAGCAGTCCAGTAGATGTTCCTCAAGTCAAGTATGGAACTATTGTTGAGAAGACAAGTGATAATAATAAATGGAGTTGGTCAGATGTATCAAATCCCATTTTCGGATGCTCTGACAAGGTTTGTTAATTTGCTTTTTGGAGTATTGTATGGATCATTTTTTGCAAATAAAAATAATCCTATATGCTAAAAGTGTACCATTGGAGTTCGGCCACAGGTTAGATCTTTGATTTCCTCTCTTAAGTTCAGTGTAATGAAGATCTCAGTCAAGGATGCTTACGAAAGCCCAACAAAAGGTATTTGTCTTACTTTGGATCTTTAGGCTAGTATTAAATGCACATATTTATCTTAATGTAACTCTTATGTTCTGATTAACACAAATTGATATAGTAAATAACTGATGGCATTTTGTGGTGCATGGTATCTGTAATAGTCCTGCAACAGAACGAATTAACCACTCAAGGAAGAAGAAAGGAAGAGAGAGAACAAGATACTACCAGAAAACAACACAATCTTTATAACCAACAAACTAATCCTATTATAATCACTAACTGACCTTTTGTACATGTTAAGCACCATGCCAACTCAGCTAACATCCCGCTAACAACTTGCTTATTATTCCTACCCCTGGTAACTATTACTATCCTTTGGGCCTTTACAAGTGTGGCTCACATACCTTAACAATCTCATGCAACTTTTTGTGACATTCAACACATAAAGGCAAACGCATTTACACAATTCTAGAAGATACCCCACAAAATAATGTATATTGGATATCTACAGTTGCTTAGTGTGGCATATAAGAAATATTATTCATTCTGCAGTCCCTTCCTACTGCCCTCCATAAAAAAGAACAAGTTTCAGATTGTTGCATGAAGATAACATTATTAAGCTCTAAATAAAGGAGCACCTGTATAAAGCTGCTGAAGTGGAAATTTAGAAAAGTTAATTTTAAGGCCCAAAAAAAATAGAAAAAGGAAGAGGTCTTAACTTGAGTAGAACTGAGAAACTTTTTGTTTTCAACAGCAGGGCTTAACTATGACTAAACGTGCAAGAATAAACAGTAAACATAGAATTACTTATAAGTTATTTCGTTTTGTCATTATTGAAGGCATTTGATGAGTTAGATGATCTTGATCATACCTAATGCTATAATTTACACCAAAATTGGTGGCTGAGTTGAGTAATTTTGAAAAATCTAACAAAAACATTTTTTTTTATTTCCATTTGATTCTACAATGTGAGGTTTTTCTCAATTTTTTCTTCAGGAATTATTTTCGTTTCTGATTTTTTTTTCATTTCAACTTCAATTTCAGGTGCTAGTAAGCCATATGAAGCTATATTTGTGTCATCAAAAACTAAGAAAAGTGACGCATGTGATCCACTAATTGTGATCCTTCACGGGGGACCACATGCTGTCTCATTGTCAAGCTTTTCAAAGACATTGGCTTTCCTTTCTTCGCTTGGATATAGCTTGTTGGTTGTAAACTACAGGTAACTGATATCCCCCTTGGTGTTCAAGCATTTAGTCAAGGCCAGACATTTTAAACTCGTCCTAAGTTTGATGTGTTCCATCATATTCATGTTTATTCTTTACAAATTGTTTGATCAAGAGATGGATTCTTATTCTCACACTGATGCTGATCTGTGCTTGGAGATTTTAGTATAAATTAGTAATCTGGGACTTGGGTCCATAAATTGATGTAGGGTAGACCTGAGTTAGCTTGTCTAGAGTACCAATTACAGGCTAGGAAAAAATTGACACATAAGAATCCCTTAAAAAAAAGAAGCATACATAGAACGAGAGGAATGAAATGAAGAATGAAATTGAGAAAAGAGAGAGAACTAGGACCCTTGACAAAATATTCAGGCAAAAGAGACCTATACATGTTATGTGTCAACAAATAGTCAAATACAGTTCAAAGCTTAATTATTTTGATCTTTTTCTTTCCAAATGGATGTTCAATTATCCCCCTCCTTCTCAAAGTTATCAATATATTCAACAGCCTTTCTTTTTCTTTGCACTAGATCATTTATTATTGCATAAGCCTTGTAAGCATCATATCCTCCCCAATAATATGGTTTATTTGTTATATGCTATATGCTTTTATTTAGAAAAGAATGATATGGCCAACACACCTTTATGAGATATACAGTATGATCACACATGGCATAAAGCCTCTTTAGATGTCCAATTATAGTTGAAGAAATGTCTAGTACTAGTCTTTTTGCTGGCTTCTTACATGATAGTATTTCTCAGAGGATCATTAGGATTTGGTGAGGAAGCCTTACAATCTCTTCCTGGGAAAGCTGGGTCTCAGGTACTTATTGATTATTAACTTCCAATTTCTAAATACTTAGGTTGATGATGTTATCTGACAGCAGCTCTACTTTGAAGCAAGTTCCAAAACTATTATGGCCTTGTTTTTTGTTGGGTTTGGATCTTGATTTTAGTTTGTCATGTGCAGGATGTCAATGATGTACTCAATGCTATTGATCATGTCATTAACTTGGGACTTGCCAGTCCATCAAAGATTGCAGTGCTTGGTGGTTCACATGGTGGATTTCTAACAACCCACTTGATTGGCCAGGTGCAATAAGTCTACATACTGTGACTTCTGATACATATATTTTTCTATAGAATTCTTTCATCCCATCATTTTTGCAAATTGTAACTCTAATTTAATGTGACACTTGAGCCTTGGGTTGATTGTCAAGATAACTTAACTTAAAAATGGGCTTTGGCACATAATTATTTATGCTGAAGATTGGACAATCACGGAATTAGTATTTTATGGTGTTGAAGGTTGCTTATCTATTTTTACTAGCAGTCGTTTTTCTTGTTGTTTGATTGATTTTATTTATAATAATAATAATTATTAGTACTGTTGTTGTTGTTATTATTATTATTAGTGTCACTCATACATCTGGAAATAAGGGGGTTTTGAACCCCAACATTCATTGACAATGGTCACATGAATTTATTGATTTCTAGAATTGCATGAACATTTTCAAGAAACTGGCGTCACGTGCTATGCAATTTTGGTGAGCTATTACATCAAACTAGACTTTATTACCAGTATGGAACTATAGATGCAACTTATAGTCTGACTGGATTTAGAAGTAACTTAATTATGGTAGAAAAGGATTTAAGAAATTTTATGTCATGTATCACATAACTAGATAATATAAGAAAGAAATGGGAGCATTGAATTGTATGTACAAACCTCACAAAGGTGTATATATATGAGCATCGTACATGGTTTACCTAATAAATATTCACTTTAACAGTCAGTGTAATTTTATCCACTGAAAGGTTTGGGCTTTCACAACTTTATTTAGAGTGTAGATTATGGCTTTTGTTTTGACATTGTTCATGGTTTTATCATGTCTTTCTAATTGCTGTAGGCACCTGAGAAGTTTGTTGTAGCAGCTGTTAGAAATCCTGTTTGTAACCTTGCACTGATGGTTGGTACAACTGATATCCCTGATTGGTGCTATGTGGAGACCTATGGAGCCACGGGCAGAGATAGGTTTACTGAAGCACCTTCAGCAGAGGATCTGACTGTATTTTATAGCAAGTCTCCTATTTCACACCTCTCAAAGGTCTGTACACCAAAATAAGCTTTTTGATTATTGAATTGCATTAATATTGCTCGGTCTTTTAAGTATGTTCCAATCAACAAGAAATAACAATTGCATAAGCATTTACAAGAATAATCCTTACAATTCTACAATTTTGACATCAAGGGCTAGCTGAGGCTTAATATTTTGAGCAAACTTCATAAACTATTTTGATTTTCATTGGCAATGAGACCCTTATAGCTTGGGATTTCATTTTCTTTCATTCCTTCGTTCCTCTAATACCTATTTATTTAGTTTTTACTTTTCCTTTTCATTCCCTTGAATTGCTTGATGAAAGTTATAATACGCAGGGAACTGGTCTAAATTTTATTGTGTTCACCATACTAAAAGCTACTATATTTTATAATAGTATTTATAATATTTCATACAGTTGGAAGTTAAATAAAGGCATTACATATTTATATTTTGATGATATCTGCAGGTAAAAACACCAACGCTTTTTCTATTAGGTGCTCAAGATCTTCGCGTTCCAGTTTCGACTGGACTGCAAGTAAGTATTTTCACCCACTCTGAATTTATGAGCTTTAACAAATAACTTAAAAGACTCTCAGGTGATTGCCTTCTAAATTAGAATTGTATGATAGAGAAATTTTTTGTGTGTAAATCTGTAGTATGCACGGGCTTTAAGGGAGAAAGGAGTACAGGTTAAAGTGATTGTGTTTCCCAATGATGTACATGCAATTGAAAGGTAGAAAAGTCGAACATAAACGTCTCCCTTTCGTCTAAATAGAATCATAATTTGTAATATAGTTTGGTTTAACACTTTTAACTTTTGTACAGGCCACAATCTGACTTTGAAAGCTTCCTTAACATTGGGGTGTGGTTCAAAAAGTATTGCAAATGAGCAGCATTTCCAGACTAGTGGTATCATATGACTTCATGAATATTCAAGTGCTTTGGAGCATACTGTATTTTGTATTTAAAAAAAGAAAGTGAAGCGGACTGTATTTGTCATATGGGAGGCTATGCCTATTTTATTTTTATATTTTTCATGTACTGAAGGTCATATGGGTAAATTGTTAGCTTATCTTAGACATAGTGGAGAAGAATTATTCTGAATACTTAAATATAATAAATTCCCATTACTTTAAACTCTTTTTTCTTTTAGTTTTCTTAAAGATTTGTATGGCCCGAGGAGGATTGTTTTATATCTTATCTTCCAACGCTCCTTCATTAACGATGGATGCCCACAAGAGGAATTTTTGGAAATCTTCAGGGCCAATAGCTCGATCAGGAGTAATGGTGTTTTCACATCAAAATACTACATTTTTATACCGCCTGCCCTGTCTCACTTTTTTCAAGTACTTGGAGTGTTTCAGAATTAAATTTTCTGCCACAGTTTCTATTGTCTTATTTTAAAATGAAAAAATTAACAATTAAAAGAGAAATTATTAGTAATTAAAAGAGATGAGTTTTTTTTTATTGAGTTGACAAGATTTAATAAGAGAGACAGGAAATGAGAGAAAAAAAATGTTCAGCATTTAAATCTGAGTGTTTCAAGTTATTTTTGTCCTCTACTCTCTTGATCTATATCCAATTGGGAGGAGTTCGCTTGGTGATTGGTCTACCTTACCTTCCTGTGAAGGTGAGGCTATATTACTGAAATAACTATCAAGCTTGGGAACCAAACTTGTAATGGGCATACACAAAGTTCGGGATTTTAGGCAAACTGAAGACAGAAAGACACCCCAGGTAGGAAAACATGAGATGATTGGTTGAACAATGACAAAAAAATAAAAGGGAGAAAGGTCTGTAGACTTTATTCTTGACAAAGAAATGATAAATGTACTTGCTATAAAAGTATTTTAGAGATTTTATTAATCAATTGATTCGAATGCATTCAGGACCACTATGCAAATCTGTGATCATCCCAACATTGTTGTAATTTTAAAAGAAAGATGCAAATCCTAAATACAATACTTGCCCAATTGTTGCCATTTGTAAGTTAAGAATAGTAAACCTACTATTATTATTTTATTTATTTTCTTGTATTTTGTTTTCAGTTTTTTTTTTTTTTTATATTTGTCAACCTTAACTACATTGTATTTAGGGCTGTTAAACGGGCTAGCCAGGCCTGTTTAGGCCCGCCCGCGACAGGCCGCAGGTTAAACGGATCGGGCCAAAATTGCTCGCATTTAAATAGGTTGTAAATTAGTCAACCCGACTCGCCTCGCATCAACTCGTAGGCCTAAACAAGTTGGCCCGCGAAACTTTTTTTTTTTAACTTGTAAACTTTGAAATAAATTTAAATTTAATAAAAATTTAAATTTAATAATCTCAAATTAAATATTACATTACATAGACATAATATTAAATACTTTAATCTCATTTAAAGGGTTAAGGGATAATTTAAACAAATAAATAACATATATTTATAAAGTGTGACAAATGTAATTGTGTGTGAGTTGTGTTATTATTAGCATATACAGTACGTACATTTTGTATTTTTGTTTGTGAAAAGACTGTTTAATTAACTTTTAAATTTTTAAATTAAAACTTTTTCCTTGCATACAAATAAATTGAAAAAAATTTTAAAAAGAAAAAGTTATGCAGGCGGTTCGCGAGCCCTGCGGATTGGCCCGTTTAACTTGCGGGTTAAACGGACCAATCCAAAATTATCCGAGTTCTTACGAGCCACTAATTTTAAAACCCGACTTGCATAATTTATGCGGATAAATGGACCGGCCCGACGAGTTTGACCTATTTTGACGGCCCTAATTGTATTACACATATCCTTTAGTACAAATATCTAAGTGATATATGACTATATTTGAAATTAAATAATCTCACTACTACAGTATGAACTGAGTTGAATTCAAATATAGCCACGTACCATTACAATCTTATTTCACTTGAATACACACATGCTCTTTTATAGAGCTGCCCTTTGAAGGTGATAAAAGCAGAGAAAAGGTAATTGGTTTGTTTCTTATTTTTATTTTTAATTAAATATATTTTTATTATAATTATAAAAAGTGTTATTTTATTTTTATTTTATCTCCTACTTTTAAAACTTTGTTCCAAAATATCATGGCCTTTTTATACTTATATATATATATATATATATATATATATATATATAGTAACACATGGCATGTTTCTTTCACCTTCCATTTCACTTGATCTTCCTGTCACCGCAGCTCCCTCCCTCAACTGAAGAACAAGGTTAATGTTTTTACGTTTTTGTGAGAATTTTGGTTCTTATAATATCTGTTTTTATGTTGCTGCTAAGTTTTGTTTATTGCAACTCTGCGTTTCGGATTGAGCTCATCGATACGCATATTTATTTTTCTAGGGTTTAACAATCGTATCCTATTTGTTCCCAATTTTCTGATAGAATTTTCGGGGAAAATGTCATCTCTGGGCACTTCGAAGGGGATTCTGGAGATTGCCAAGTTTGGGGTGTATGTGACTGTCCCCATCGTTCTTATGTACGCTTTCGCTAACAACACCAAGAACCTCCACAAGTTCATGGGAAATGTATTCTCCTTCTCCCTCCCTCTCTATGCCTTTTCGATTTTTTTTTAATTAAAAAAATTATTTGTAGTTTTTACTTTTCATGTTTCTGTACGTATTCAAGTGATTTATTTAACTGTTTGGTTAAGACGAGATATTCATTTTTTTAAACTCAGTTTTACCGTATGGAATTTCTTGGATTCTATGGTCATTTGGTGGCTATAGCAGTGTAGAGGGTCTTGGGATTGAATTGTTTGCCTTTCTCTTATCCTTTGTGAATATTCACAAGTTTTGTTTCAATGAATTCTGAGGAAGTTCTGTTGATTGAGGACTTCATAAATGTTAGGATCCCACATCGACTAAGTGTGAGCTTGGTTGTGAGCTTGGTTGGTGGTTTATGAGCCCCTAGGCACGCTCCCCTTGCAAGCCGGTTTTCAGGGATGAGTTCTACCTGGGGGATTTCTAACAATAACCTTTTTACTTGGTTATTGATACACTTTTTTACATCCTTTTAAATCATTAATAAGCTAAGGCAGATCTCGTTGGATGCTTTTGTCAAGACATCTAGGTGATGCACTCCAAATATGCATTTTGTATATTGGGGCTTTGGTCAGGGAGGGAGTAGTTGGTGCATGAATGGCATAAATTCTGGTTGCTTTCTTGGGTTAGTTAATCACAGTACCATCAATTGACAATGAAAGTTTTAGGACCTTAATTTTGAATATCAAGATTGAACTTACCATGATCAGGAATACATTGGCGCTGTGCTTTTGGCGAATCAAGAGTAAGCTATCTATAGCTGGGATCATTATTGCTTTACTTCAAGAATGATTGAATAGGTGGATTCAGATGTTTATTTAGCATTTTCACTTATATTACAGCCAGACCTGTTTTACTAGTGGAAGTTGAAGTTTTATTAGCTGATCCTTTCTTTCTGTTCTGAATTAAATATCTTTGCATGAATGATGGCTTTGAATTCTTATCATTCTGAGCATGAATACAATTCTTTTAAAATTGTTGTTATGATATATTGTCTATGTTCCAAATTATATTTTCTTCTTATCGTGTTATAGAAGTCTTACGTTGTATATCCTCCGGAGGCACCAAGGCCACCATCACCAGAGGAACTTAGGGAGATGGCGCGGGAGCTGGCTCGTAAAAGGAATACCCCCTCCTGATGCCCCTTGTGGTTGGTTGTGCTGTAGTGGTTATGTATTAGTATCACTGTTTATACAGTTAAATATGTTATTATGTGTAATGATGAATTATAAATTACTCTAAATAAAAAGAAATGCTTTTGGCGGTCGTGTTATATTTTTATTCATATTTTCAGGCAGAGTAATGGATGTTTTTTATTGAAAAAAATCAAGGATATGGGGAAATACCACCTCGATGGGCTAATATGTAGCATCAACACCCAAAAGTAGATATGTATATTCTCGTTATAAGGTTCAAATACTGATTTTGAACATCATATCTTCTATTCTTGGGTTTGTCATCTTTTGATGCTCTAAGAATGAAACCAATTTACAATTCATATGCCTTTTCTTTGACTCCATGAAGCGTTACTTCATTATCCATTTCTCTTACCGCCCCTCCCCTCTTAACTTAAAATCATGGCTTGAGAGTGGAATTGCAGAGACTATCTAGGGTACTCTCTCCATTTATTCTTGGGGTATGCAGAAGCAAGCACTCATGAATGATTCAATTGATTTATGACCCTCTGGTTTCTTTATCTAATTCCAATGGATGGAGCTTGCTAGGTGAATTGATTAAGGTATACCTCAAAGCCTTGTTACCACCATCAATGCCAAGGGCAACGTCTGTCAGTTTTGGAAGCGCCGCAGAGTCCTGTTCTATATCACTGTTCTTGCACCTATCTCATGTAAAAATGTAGATTAAATTTATGTTGGCCGTGTGGTTTTGTAAGGTCTCTTACGATGATTGTCTTTGCTTTTGTAATAAGATGCAAATCCTAGATACAACACTTACCCAATTGTTGTCATTGTAAGTTCAGACTTCTAAAACTAATATTATTATATTATTTATTTTAGCATCATATTTTGCTTTTTAATACTTTTTCTATATTTTAACCCTAACTGTATTGTATTACGCATATTTTTTAGTACAAATCTCATACTAACTACTATATGACTATATTTGAAATTAACTAATACCACTACTATAGTATGAGTTGAAATCATAACAGTAGTTCACTTGGATACACAAATGTTCATTTATAGAACTGCCCACACAAAGTTTGAAGGTGATGACAGCCAAGTGTTCCTATTCTCTTCCCATGACAAATAAATAAATAAAATTATAGTTATATTAAGTTTGTAAAAAAAATAATAAATACTTAAATTAGTTCTCTAAATACATAGCAAACATTAATTTAGTTCTAAAAAATGTACATATTAATTTAAGAGTATATATTTATTTTAATTCTTCAAAAATATAAGTGACATCAGTTTGATCTTTTAATTATTTTTTATATCAAATTGGTTTTTTTAGAGAACCACGTAAATGTAAAAAGTGACATTAAGAGATTAATTTGATGTAAAAAAAAAGACATTAAAAGATTATTTTGATGTTAAAAATTAACATTGAATGATCATTTTAATATATTCATTATTAGAGAATCACTAGTAATACTTATATATTTAGATGACTAAAATAGATATTTACCCTTAATTTAATCCCTCAAAAACTATAATGTACATTAATAAAGTTTTTTGTCATGAGATGTGTAGGTGCTTTTAGAATTCATCTGACGTGGTTATTCCTGAAAGGCGAACAATTGCCCAAGGCCCAAAGAACTTTCTATATGATGTAAAAAAACCCAACCATTCCAAGAAAAAGGAGGGCGAATGTGAAAACCCAAAACCCATGTTTCTGTTTGTTTTCTGAGGGAAGCTAGCTGAGGTACCTCTCCTTATCGTTCTGCTTCTGCGGGGAAATGCTTGTGAAGCTTCAGCTTTTAGACATCAACAACCGTTTCCCCCTTTTGGGTTCCACCAATAATACACATACACTTGCTGCAACTGCAACTGCAACTGCAACTCCAACAAGGGTATCAGTTGAAAAACTTGCACCCATTCCCAATAAAAGCACTGAACAGAAAGTGCCTCATAGTCCCAATGGTTCAAGAGGTGACGTAGACCAAGAACCCAGATTAAAAAAGAAACTGAATTTGCATAAAAATGTAAAGAAGAAGGAGAAGGGTGTTGGTACTAAATTGAGTGGTAAGTTGCACTCCAAGTGTTCGACGAAATGGGTATCTTATGGTGGGTGCATTCCGGCAATTCTGCATGCTTTGAACGCCATTCCGGATTTGGATGAGGCTCTCAGACCATGGGAGGAGACGCTCAGCAATAAGGAAAGGAGTATTCTTTTGAAGGAACAGGTTACTTGGGAGAGAGCTTTGCAAATTTTTGATTGGTTCAAGGAAAAGGGTTGTTATGAATTGAACGTCATTCATTATAACATAATGCTTGGCATCCTTGGCAAAGCTCGCAAGTGGAGCCATGTGGAGAGTTTGTGGATTGAAATGAATGCTAAAGGAGTTGCACCTATAAATTCCACTTATGGAACCTTGATTGATGTTTATGGTAAAGGTGGACTTAAAGAAGAAGCACTTGTTTGGCTTGAAAGGATGCAAAGTCAAGGGATGGAACCTGATGAGGTTACCATGGGGATTGTTGTTCAATTGTACAAGAGGGCCGGAGAATTCCAAAAAGCTCAAGAATTTTTTAGGAAATGGTCAAGAGTCACACCTTTGAGGGTAGGGAATGACAATAATGTATCACATACCAATGTTTGTTTAAGCTCACGTACGTATAATACCTTAATTGACACGTATGGTAAGGCTGGTCAACTTCAAGCAGCATCTGAAACTTTTGCTAAGATGCTCAAAGAAGGCGTAGCCCCAACTGCAGTGACATTCAATACAATGATTCACTTATATGGCAACCATGGACACCTAGAGGAAGTAAGTTTGTTGTTGCAGAAAATGGAAGAGCTTCAATGCCGTCCCGACACAAGGACTTATAATATCCTCATTTCTCTTTATATTAAGCATAATAATATCAACTTGGCAGCAAAACATCTTGCAAAGATGAAAGAGGCCTGCCTTGAGCCTGACCTTGTGAGTTACCGTACCCTCTTGTATGCATACTCAATAAGGAGAATGGTCAAAGAAGCAGAAGAGCTCATACAGGAGATGGATGAAAGGGGTCTTGAGATTGATGAATTCACCCAATCTGCTGTGACTAGGATGTATGTGGAATCGGGTATGCTTGAGCAGTCATGGTTATGGTTCAGGAGGTTTCATCTAGCTGGGAATATCACTTCTGAGTGTTATTCTGCCAACATTGATGCATATGGCAAGCAAGGGCATACCTTAGAAGCTGAGAAAGTCTTCATTTGCTGCCAAGAAAGGAAGAATCTCAGTGTCCTTGAGTTTAATGTGATGATTAAAGCTTATGGGATAGGAAAATGCTACGATAAAGCATGTCGGTTGTTTGATAGTATGGGAAAATATGGTGTTGTTGCAGACAAATGTAGCTACAGTTCTCTCATACATATTTTGGCCAGTGCTGACAAGCCACACATTGCAAAACCTTATCTGAAAAAAATGCAGGAGGTGGGATTAGTGAGTGATTGCATCCCATATTGCGCTGTGATATCAAGCTTTGCAAAATTAGGCCAATTGGAAATGGCAGAAGGATTATACAAGGAGATGATTGGATATGCTGTGCAGCCTGATGTCATTATTTATGGGGTATTGATCAATGCTTTTGCTGATGCTGGAAGTGTTAAAGAAGCCATCAGTTATGTTGATGAAATGAGAAGGGAAGGCTTGCCAGGGAATCCAGCTATATATAACTCTTTGATAAAGTTGTATACCAAAGTAGGCTACCTGAAAGAAGCACAAGAAACATACAAGTTGCTTCAATCATCAGATCAAGGTCCTTCTGTATTTTCCTCTAATTGTATGATTGATCTTTATACTGAGCAACTCATGGTTGAACAAGCAAAAGAGATATTTGAGAGCTTGAAGAAGAAAGAAGTTGCAAATGAATTTTCATATGCGATGATGTTATGCATGTATAAGAAAATTGGGAGGTTGGATGAAGGCATTCAAATTGCAAAACAGATGAGAAAACTAGGACTCTTGACTGATTTGTTGAGTTATAATAATGTGCTTGGATTGTATTCTATGGATAGGAGGCCAAGGGAAGCTACAGAGACTTTCAAGGAAATTATAAAATCTGGCATTCAGCCAGATGATTTTACATTCAGAGCTCTTGGATGTGTTTTGCTGAATTGTGGAGTTTCAAAGCAGGCTATTGGCAGGCTAGAAGTAATGGTGAAGAAGGATGCTCTTCGCGGTTTGCAAGCATGGATGTTGGCACTCTCATGTGTGGTTGAAGGAGATGATTATACAAATGAATAGATGTCGTTATTCATGGATGGACACCTTACCTCAGGTAGAAAGGCACGATTTGAGCTTACCTAGGTTGCCTTTCCTCTGGAGCTGGTTGTTTGCTTCTTCACTGGCTACATGGCTGAGTCTATAATTGGAGCATTTCAATCATGGTATCTAGAATTGCTACTGGTAATTTATACAATAATCTGTTATTTTCTGGCTTGGTAGTTTCGATAATTGTCCATAAAATGAGGCAAAATAGTAGGATATCGAAATATGATAATTGGATAAATTGATATTAATTTTCTGTTGTTCCACAGTTACTGAATATTGCCCTTCATTTCATAATGATCATTTCCTCCACCAGAATAATTCCAACATTTGAAAGAGACGGATTTTACCTAATTATGACTACAGGTGTCTTGCAGGATGCTGGGATGGGAACAAGTTTTGACTCTTTCTATGAGTATTCCATGAAGGTTAGCAACAGGAATCAGATTGTTGAAACCTCTTTGGAGACATTGATCCTGCATGCTGCCTACTTTAGAGTCTGGACTCTGGAGAAGATATGGCTTTACACCAGAAGATTTTAATCTTGCTAACCTCTGTTCAGGTATATTTAACATTATTACATGAGAGCCAATATGATTGTCAAAATGCTTGCTTTTAGTTATAGCTTGAACCTCCTTTATTTTTCAGTAGCATTTTGGTGTCATTTGATACTAAATGAACTATTGAACTCCTAGCCTGAAAATCGTGTTATATACTTATATCTTCATGCAATTCAAACAGATAATGTCAGCTTGAATGTGAAGACATCTTTCGTATTTCAGCCCATATTTTAGGACTCAAACAGCCTTGTATTCTATGAGTCCAAGAAGCTGACGGTCGTTGTTGATCATATACATTTGACCAAGTCTTAGTCTTGCATTATCCTGCGAATTAAAAGCAAGTAATCTTATGTTCTCTCTTTTGGGGGGATTTCCTTTCAGATGTTTAGTATTTATGAATGCTTTTTTCCTTTTTTCAGCATGGAGAAACAAGTTAATTATTACAAGCAGAGTTAATGGAGAGCTGTACAAAGCTACCAGAGAGATCTGTTCGCATCTGCTTTTGATTAGTGCCAATTATAAAATTTAGTCTTTTCTTTTTGAGTCAATTGTAAAGGCCTCTAAGTTTCAGTGAAATTACAAGGAGCTCCCTTGTTTTGAAAATTACACTTGGCTCCCTATTTTAAATTATCACATAACATAAACCCTCTCTTTCTTGTTTACAAAATTACACAGAGCTCCCTTATTAAAATTTTAGTATACCATAAACCTCCCTTGTGATATAAGGGAGGTCACCTTATTTTTCGGAAACAAGAAGGTAAGTCTGTAATTTTATCAAGCATCGGCAGGTCAATGTTCTTTTGAATATAAATTCTTATAAGAAGGGAGTGAATGGTTCTCTGTTTCCGACACGTCTTCCTTTCTCTTTCTGCACTATTTTTTAGTTTGTTCAGAAAGATAAAGAACATGAAAATCATATTAAAGTGCATGAAAACCTTGCTGTTTTTTAGGTTGGTTTAATCATGAAACTGATTGTTGAGAAGAAATGAACCGTCTTGACATTCTTAATTGAAAAAGGCTACACCGTGCTTGAACTGCAGACAGCATAGGGCAGCTACAAAGTTCAAATTATTTATATTTTGAAGAAATTGGTGTTTATGTGAACTTATTTATAGAGAAAGAAGGATCTTAGAGAGAGAACCATTTATGTGTGAATGTGTAAGTTTTTAACATTGTACACGATGATCTTATATTAGAGTATAAGCCTGTAGTACAAGGCGTAGTACAAGTAGTAAACACTAAGATATGGAGTATGCTATATACAATAATACTATGTACAGCTACTATTTCTACAGTTCTCCTTAAGTCAGAGCATATAAATCAAATGCATGATGCTGTGAAGAATGACGATAGAAAGCATGCTGATCTGATCTGCCATATTGCGAATTATGCTAAATTGTTGGATAACCGTGCTAAAGCTTTCAAACCACGCTCATGTAGACTGTTTTAGCCATAAAGAGAGCGACAGCATAGGATAGCTACAATTACGAAGTTCAAATTATTTATATTTTGAATTAATTGAAGTTTATGTGAACTTATAAATTTAAACAACTAAGGTCCCCGAATGTTTGAGTGGAGAGGCATTTTGAAGAGCAAGAAGTAGTTGCAACACTGAAAATATTGAACGGTGACAAAACTCCTTGTGGTCAGGATTAATTCCGATTGTTTTCTCTGTGGTTGTAGAATGATTGTGATAGATGGGGAATTAAACCTTTAATAAATGATGAGCAACTAGTGAGGCTTTTCTAAATAAGTTTCAATGCTTCATATATATTGTGTTAGTGCCAAAAAGGAAACGCGTATATCTTAATATTTCAGACATATCGTTCAGTAGGTTGTGTATATATACTGGTTTCGAAAGTGATGATAAATGGGTTGAAAGTGTTGGAGGAAAAGTGGGGCCTCAGAATGTTATTTCTAAGCTGGAGGTGGATATGGCCTATGTTCATCTTAGCTGGGGATTATGTTTAATGGTTTGGTTTTGTTTTATATTTTGGTAGACCTTAATAATTTCTGTTAGGTATAGATATCTCCTCAATTAGATGCATGATTATGGTAACGAATAAATGTCTCCCCAGCTTGTGGTTTACAGAAAATGCTGGTAGACTTATGATAGCAAAAGCAATTGTGCGTAGACCAAACGGATCAGATTCCATCTCGTACGTGGGTCACATTTGTAGGGATGAAATTGTATTTGTATGGATGAAATCTCATCCGTTTGGTGTACATGTATCACGTGTAAGCAAGTTTTTTCCTTCTTGGTAGCTGATTTTTGTAGATTGCAAAATGATAAGGACCTGGTTGATAGCATTAGCATGTCAGTTGCATGTACCTATTGACGAATTTAGATTCCAAGTGAATTATAAAATGTGAAACTGCCATGATACGTACTGCCATTAATGTGCATCATGTGAATCCAGTAGAAGGCTTGATAAGGGTCAGCAAGAAGTTAGGCTCATGCTGCGAGAAAATCGTAGATACCTTGTTCAGGTGAGGTCCACAGCAGCACAAATTCTATAGTCCGGCTGTGTGGTCTGATGACTGAGAATCACCTTGCTCTTTCTTCACACGCAACCGATATTTTCTGAAGTTTTTGATTGGGTTCAGAACTAGTGAGGTTGGGGGAAAATTCAAGGAAGCCAAGTGCAAATCTCAGTTATTAAAATGGACTGCGAAATACAACAAACAATTAAGCTTTATTGTTTAATGATCTCATTCCTCATTTTATCTATCGGCGCACTTATTCAATTTTTTTTTTTTTGTGAATAAAAATAATAGTAAAGATAAGTTATTCTAGTATTACCAATTAGGACGTAAGTGATATGCCTTAAAGTTCAAAGGACAAGCAGAAATTCACTCAGAAAATTACTTTTATAGTATTTACTCAAGCTTTCTCCACACGAAAGCTATGAATCTCCTTAGGGAGAGTGACTTTGATTGAAGGGAATTCGAACCCGTGTATCCAAAATCCTTGACTCAGTTGAGTCAACCTTAGTTGGTGCACTAATTTGTTTTAACATCCTCATTAATGTCACTTTCATATTTTGTTCATAATTGTAATTAACCACCCAACACTGAGTTGTCTCTCTAACTTTTCTTGAAAGTTTTAACATTTATAGGCTATTTAGGTATTGTCAAAATTGTCACTTTAAGTGTTTTGGCAGTGGAAAACTTGATGAAACATTCCTATGGAGCAAAACTTCTTCCAGGGTGCTTGGTGGTGCCACCGGCCGTTGGTTTCTCTGAGTTGCTTGCAGATACGATTTGACTACTCTGGTTTGCCATTCTATCGCTAGCTATCCTTTCTTACGATTCAATGCATTCATCTTTATGGGCAAGTCTCCACCACATATCCCAAGAAGTTGCAGTTGTTGAGGAATGAAATTCTGAGGTTGTTGTTGCATCCGGCAGAGAGATAATGATATTCGTTTCCAATAGTACGATTATGCAAAGTCATTTGATTAAGAAAACATTAATTATGTATGCTTTCAAGCCATTGAAAGTTGAAAAACTTGTCCTTTGTAGGACCTAGCCACTTTCGAAGAAGATTCGCAATATTTGTTCTCCGTTTGAGTCGACTATATATATATATATTTTGAATAATTCTATATATTCATATGTTTTTAATAATTTTTTAAATTATTTAAAGAAAAAGATATTAAACATTTTTTAAAATTTCAAAATGAATTAAATAATTTATTTTTTATTTTAAATAATTCAAAAATATTATGAAAATTAGTTAGAAAAATATATTATTACTCATTTTTTTCACATGCAAAAGAGATGCTGCCTCTGAGTTTTCTTTGGGAGGAAATTGGTAGGTGTTCTAGAGTTTTTTCTTTTTTAAAAAAAACTTAGTGTATCTTAAAGCTTTTAACTAAAGACTAATTACTATTTACGGTAGGTGGTTATCGCTGCCCAAGTATTATTTTGATACCGTTAGAAATCAATCATGAGAGTACTAAGTTGACCCTCGAGTGTCCCAGAATTTGCCTTACAATCACTAGGTCAAGAGACTTGATTAGGTTCTCTAGAGTTTAAGTCACTAAAGTGAAGTTAAGTGTTTAATAAATAAATAAAAAACTATTTATATTTGGTACAGCTAATTTTATTTAACCAAATTTACATAACTTAAATCTGAACAAAATTTGTATAAAGTAAAAAAAATTATTTTAAGTAAATAAAATAAAGCTTACTTCATGAAAATCAGAAAATCTCTCTGATAAAAATAATTAAAATGAGATAATAATAATAATAAAGAGTTTATATAATTTATAAGAACCCCTCTCCCTAAACTTTAATTCTATCAAAAAAGAATATTTTCAAGAAGTCATTAAAAATGAACTAGGTAATGATGGGTGTAAGTAGTTTATAAGATATTTGCACCAAAAAAAATAAAAATCCATTCCAGTAAGCACTTCATTTTTTTTCCCGAAATGATCAATATTGGCAAGCAACTAGGCCAGCAATTTATATATGAGTACGACCAAAACAACCATTTTATTATGGCAAGTACAACCAAATATAGATGAATTATTTATTTGATGTATAATTTTCAAAATATCAAAATATACCTGATGTGTAATGTAAATCATGAGCAATTGTTTAACTAGTTATAACTTAAAGATAGTTGCTCTATTGGTTAAAGATGTATAAAATTTACCTTGATTACTCAATTCTCAAGCAAATATGAAAATTATTTAATTTATTTTATAATTTATTTTCCACAATGATATTATATATTTATGTATTAATTAACTTCAAGCATGTATTACAGTGTAAAACTTGATGTTTCCTACTTCAACGGTTCTTTTTAACTTTTATATATTTATTTATATTTTCAATGTTAACACACCCCATTCATAATTTTTATTTTTATTTTCTTAACGATTATTGCATGTCTAAAAGAAGATTTTCAAGCATGCAACATAGCAACATATTAGGAAATACTACTGCAGGATCTAAGAATGACCATCAACTAACAACAAACAAGACATAAGATTTTGTTATTGATTCAAAACAAACAAACAGAAACATTAGCCACCATTCTCATTGTACATAAGCAAAATTTGTGTCCTAAAAAAAACCCTGAAAACCAACATATATAATTAAATTCACCCATAAAAAACTATAACACCTAAAATCAAATAAAAATGTGTATCACAGGACAAGGTCAAGCATCATCATCATCAGCCTGCTCTTTCTTCATCATCAGGATTCCTCAATCTTTCATGTCACTAATAATGGTGCAATCTTTAGATCCCTCACTTGAGAAGAAGAACACAACATCACATCAAAGGTTCACCACCACACCATTAATTGTACATATATATACATATATGTTTACAATGCTTCGTCATTATTATGCCAAGAAAGAACGACATCTTGAAGGGCATGTTTCCAATCCCCCCAATGAAGCTCCTCAAACTCTGACCCACCATCCACCACTTTAACAGCCACCAACAACAACTCACTCACAATCTCAAACACCTCAACCACCAAAGCCACCTTCCCCTTCCCCAACCCAATAGCCCCATTCTTCCCTATCTCAACCCTAAACCCCAAAACCCCACCAATCTCCTTCACCTTCTCCTCCACCACCTCCACCTTCGCATTCGACGTAAACCTCTTCTCCTTCCTATTAGTACTATCCGACGTCGTCTCAAACAACCCCCTCAAATCCAACCCGGAAGACATAGATATTATATCAAACGCGTTCACACCCGAACCCATTCTCTCCAATTTGTACCCATCACAACATTTCGCATACAAATCCGATTCAAACACACTCTCTTCCCCTTTCTCTCTCAACGATTTCTTAAACCACGAGTTCTCAAACAAACCCTCCAAGCCCATTCTCGTTTTCGGGTTCGGGTCAAGCAACTGGTAAATCACGTAACGCGCCGGTTTCGAAATCCACTCCGGGAACCGATAATCTCGCCGGCAAATCTTCTTACACATCACCGGAATATTCCGGTCATCGAAAGGAAGATAACCGGCGAGCAAAACGTAGAGTATGAGCCCGCACGACCACGCATCGGCTTTCGAGCCGTCGTAGCCGCGCCGGCTGAGAATCTCCGGCGCCGTGTAAGCCGGAGTTCCGCAAGCCGTGTGGAGCAAGCCGTTCTTAAGCTGCTCCGGCAAAGCCGAGAGTCCGAAATCGGAGACCTTGAGGTTACCGTCCTTGTCGAGGAGCAGGTTCTGCGGCTTCAGGTCGCGGTGTGCGACGCCGTTTCGGTGGCAGAAGCATAGCGCAGAAACCAGTTGCTGGAAGTAACGTCGAGCCATCGTCTCCGGCAACCGTCCACGGCGAGAGATTTTGGAGAAGAGCTCGCCGCCGCCGGCGAACTCGACGATGAGGTAGATCTTGGCCTTCGTGGCCATCACCTCGTGGATTCTGAGGACGTTTGGGTGGTGGTGGAGGCGGCGCATGGCGTCGATTTCGCGAACGATTCGCGGTTCCATGGCGGCGTCGACGGTTTTCGATTTGTCGATGATTTTCACGGCGACGGTGCCGCCGTCGATTAAGGAGCGCGCCTGGTAGACCTTCGCGAAGCTTCCGCGACCGAGCATGCGTGTCAGTTGGTACTTGCCGAGGATGGTGGTGGTGGTGGCCGCCGAGCGCGGCGGAAGTGGCGGCGGCGTGGGTGGTTGCACTTGCACATGCGATTCCATTTCGTAGTGCGTTTGGGGAAATAGCATTAGCAACCAACGAGAATATTGTGTGCGGAATGCGTGTTATATAGCATTTCAAATGCTTCTATTTTTTTGTGTTTCCTATAGTGCCCTTGCCTTTTGTCTTTATGTCTTTTCAGTCTGTCATGATTTTTATTTTGAATTTATTCTAATTTATCTTTTGCTGAGTCCGTGAGTCTTAATTAGCATGGCTGTTTTTGTTAAGTAGATGTGATTTTTCATTTAGAAAATCAAAACCATTAGGATTTGAAATTTAGTATTGATTTTTTCTTATTTATTGCATTGCTGATTTTCGTAATATGCTTTATTAATTTCTTTGATGTAATTAAACGCGATGAATTGATGTTTTTATGGTTTTAGTTTTATAAATAGAAAAAAATCATTGGGAAGTAATGTTGAGAAAAGTATCATTTATTAAGGAGAAAACAAAAGAGGATATAATATATTGAATCTATCGTTTATGGTAAAAGTATAATATGTAATTTCTTGGATTCTATCTCAACTAGAAAAGAATTATAGTAATTTATACTTAATTTTGGGGTTGGGGGGGACAATAAGCCATGAAAGTTAAAAATAGAGACACGTATTCTTCATATAACGTTGAAGAAAGTTAAAAAATACTATCGGGAGTTAATTAGTTAGGGGTGTTAAGTAGAAGTTGTAGATTTAAGTCATTTAATTCTTATTTAAAATTAACTATATATACAAAAAATGGATTCTCCAACCCTATAAGAGTATTACAAAGTTAATTGTGGACAACTTTGGGAGTTAAATGATTTTCATTTATAAAATATTTATAGGAGCAAATATATATTGAGTGACCAATATTGGAAAGCAAAGGCACTTGTAACTTGTAAGGTTATATATAACGATCATGCTTAAATAAATGCCCACAGCAAATAAAGCATAAAAAAAGATATATCACTTATTTTTCTCTGACTTAAAAAAGGTTACTTAAGACCCACCCATTAATTCATTACCGTTCATTGAGTCGTGTACTCTATTATATGTTTTTGAATTCTCTTTTGGGGAGGAAGTAGGAACAAGTGTCTGCGATTGATATCACTTTTCCAAAAAACGTGTGACAATCTGGAATAAGAATATGTATGCAAAAGCATATGGTTAACTGGCAATCATTAATTATTTCTTTCCTTCAATCTCTCTGATCTCACCACATGTACATACATAAGCAATCCAATTAACCAACCTTATTTTGCTGCAATTGGACTATTGGAGAAGCAGCAGTCATAGAAGACCAACTATAACCAGTTTTGGTTTTACTTTAATTCCTCTGAATATTCACGGATTCATTGTGAATGTTTGTGCGTATGAGCGAGACAGAGGCTTCTTTGAGGTCGGTCTTTTGTTTTTGTTTTTGTATTTTGAATATTATAGTTCGGTGGTCAAACTCATGAGTGTCATAGTCGGTAAAGTCCCTTCAAGGGCTTTCTGATAATTTCACTAAATTCTTTAGTCCAGCAATAATGGAGGATTGATTTGATTCATTACCTATATTGTTTTCTCAAATTAAATTGTCAAATATTAATTATATTTAATATATTTTAATATTTATTAGAAAAACAATCATTACTAAACACTTATAAACTTAGTGAATATTGTATTCATACTCCATATCCTAACAACTCCTCTAATAATATGGTATAGAATTAGAAGCAAGTTAATAATAATTCAAAACTCCAGAAACACTAAGGGCAAAATCAGTGGAATCTGTGAGAGATTTTGGCTGCGCTGAGGTGGCGAGGATTGGTAGGTGGAACTGTGTGTGTTTCAGTATTTGTGTTATTTGTCTGCTACTATTATTGAGCAGGAATTATTTTGGTATTATTATTATTAAGTAGGGGTATTTATGATAAATTATTAAGTATTTATTAATTATTATTTATATTTAATAAAATTTTAAATTTTTATTATAAAATTAAAAATTAATAAATAATTATTAACTTATTTTAAATCTTACATTTATTAAAATACCATAACAATTACATATTGAGCAAGTACTAACGAAAGCGGTTGCTACGTAACAAAGAAACAAATCATATGCGCGTTTTCTTTTCTATTTGACGGCCCCAGAAATGCCACGTGACAATAATGTAGGTGACATACTTAACAGGAAAATGACTCATGAACCACACCTTAACCCAAGTCAATGGCACCACGCATGCCTACGTATGTAATCAATAAATCTTCATTCTCTTTTAATTATTTTATCAAAATTACTCTCATTCTAGGATGCATAGTATGATATGGATTTGTGATTGACGTAGACAATAATAGACATGAATCAACAGACAACAGTAACTTGTGATGAGAGAATCTTATAAGATTTATTATAAATTCATTAATTTTCCTCCCTAATTGTTTGTAATTGTGGGATTTAGATATTATAACTTGTCCCATTGAAGAGCAGTATGTTGTTTTCTAAGTGTTTATTCGAGCATATTTCAATTTTCATCTAAGGTTTAAATCACTTAAATCTCTAATATTTTATATTTCATATAACGATTAACGATAATAATTTTGTTACATAAATTGATAAACTGATAATGAATTTTAAGAAAGTGACGGCAATTTCCACAATTTATGAGTATATGTGTTTAAATTTGATATTTTTTGTTTAAAATGTATTTGTACATTAATTTTACGACATATTAAAAGAAGACAAAACAATCTTAGATAAATATAAAAATTTATTGATATAGTATGTATGATGTAAACTTTCAATCCAACTATTGATTTTTTTCTTTAATAATATGGATTTATTATCTATACAACAGTAGTAGAATCTAAGGTTTCACACAAACTCTGCTTTTTTTATAAAAAAAAAATGTTACATATATTAGAGGTGCAAGCAGGTAAGTAAAAGAAATAGAAAGTTGATCGAACCTCTAACATTAATATCACACTAAAGTTTTAAAGACTTAGGTTAGTGTTAAATTATATCTCCTCTTATCTTTTCTTTTTTTGTAATCATGTTAAGAGTTATTTTACCAAAATGAATAAATGATATTGAGACTCTTAAATAGATATGTACTTAATACTTGTTGTCTCTTTTACACTAAAGATAAGATTTATTTTTTACAAACTTATATTTAATTTGTATTTACTACAGAAAGACTCGATATTAAGTAACTATAATATGGAACAGACACAATATTAAAGAACAGACATGGTGTAAACATAACAAATTAAACTAATTTTGAATTTATGTACTTAAAATCTTCAAACATTATAGGCGAGTATATAACCAATTAAAACATAATTCGTAATCGTATACATATATTAAAGAGAAAATTTTAGTCTACAATAGGCATCGCCACCTTAGTTGAAATACCTCAAAACTTGAGACATATGTTGAGTTTTCAATAGAAGAAGCAGCTGGGTTTAGTTTGGCCTGAGATTACTGCAACCTTATCGCCTAGCTATCTTATTGTATTGAATCATATAAATTACTTCAATTTGTTGAATCCAATCTTGTCTTATCATGTAAGAATAAAATACTTCATTTCCTTGAGGCCAACCTTATCGTGAGAATTAAAGTACTCCAATTCGTTGAATGTCTCATATAAAAAAATCGTTGAAGATCATATGCATGCATGTAATTGCATGCTAAAAGAAAAAAAAAATCTTAGGTTGTAACTTGATTTAATTATACACAATCCCACTCCTAATATCTCATCCAAGTATGTATAATAATAATTTTATTTTGGTGAGTGTAAAATATTATATTGTCTAGTGTATATAATGCAATTGAAAAGAATAAAAGGTAGAAGCACACACAATACAATTAATATTATTATGACTTGTTTCCAAAAAAAAAAATAAAGATGAACTTTAGCTCGATTTCTCATCCATGTTTACTTACTAACACTATGACTTTAGCATACTTATATTTATCTTCGATAAAAAAAATAGTAAAATAATTAATAATATATTTAAAATGCAGAATCTCAAATAACTTAACATAAATTATTTGATTATAAACGTGAGCATTGTGATTTCTTTTTTTGAATTTAACCGAATTAGAGCTTAGAATAATATCCGCAATACTTGCATGAAGCACAAATATCTTTATTCTTAATTTTTTTTAAAATAAGATGCTTTCGTTTTCTTAATTATATATAGTGTGTCATATATGCCCTTTTTCTTTTCCAAAAATAGAAAATAAAGCTAATTGTTTGCCATTTTGCAAAGAAACATTTGTGCACTAAAATAATTATTTATTAGCATATATTTAGGAGCGTGGCACTTTCCCATATACAGCATAGTATTACTAAGACAATTGTCTATTCCTAACTCTACTTTACTGGATTCTGTGATCTTAATTTGATGTAATTTATTTGGCTTCTTGCCCATTACATGCTTTCATTTCAACGATCATTCGCTTTAAGAAACTATCATTCAGTAGTTTAGTCGTTGCAAATGGGGCCAAATGAGGCCACTAACTAGAAGACTATAAGGCAACTGATTTTTCACTTCAATATCTCTGTGCTTACTTGTTTATAAATTAAGCTTTCATAAAATATTATTTAGAGTAACCACCTATTTAGGTTTTTAAAAAATACAAGTATCATTAATTTGGTCCTTTTATAATTTTTGACATTAAATTAATTTTTTTGATTAATTTGATGTTAAAATTTGACATAATAAATTATTTTAATATATTTATAATTAAAAGACCTAACTGATGATACTCGTATTTTTAAAATATTAAAATAAATATTTACCCTACTGTTTATATATGATTAATAAATAAAAAAACCCACCAAAGAGACAAAAACCATGACTAATACTTTATGATTAAGAACTGCCGGTTCCTTCCTTACCGTCAGTATTCATATTAATTAATATAAGAATGTCATGTCATGTTTCTTCAAAAGAATGATGTTATTTATACTTTTTTCTACAAATTTTTATATTTTTAAGTAAAATTATTGAACCTCTTATAGTCAAATTAATGGTCTGTGTAAACGATTAATAACATGTTTGATTTAAATTTTGTAAGATAGGAATCTTAAAATCTCGTTTTGAGGGCCAAAAAAAAAAAACTGTGTGCAACAACATTTTAAGAATGTTTGATTTAAATTTTGAAATTGATTTTTGTTTTAATAATCTATTCTGTATTGGAATTGACTCAATGATCGATAGTTTTTGTGACGAACAAAATTAATTTTGGGTTAAAATATAATTTTGGTCTTTATAGTATACATTTATTTTCAATTTAGTCCTTATATTTTTTTCTTTGTAAATCGGTCCTCATATTTACAATCGTTAGCAAAATGGTCCCTGCCGTTAGACTAAGTTATGACGCCGTCAGTTTATATTTTGACGTGGAAAATGGAAGCTGAGGTGGCACAGTTTTTGTCCACGTCATCGTCCTTGACATTAGTATAGGGACCAAATTAAAAATAAGATTAAACTATAAGGACTAAATTAAAAATAAGAGAAAATTATAAGGATTAAATTAAAGATAAGATAAAATTATAAGGACCAAATGTATAATATACTTTAAGAACATTTCAGCTTAGCTATTTTTCTTCTCCATTCTGCATAATGTGTAACCTTATATTTATGAAGCATTATGTCCATAAGTATAATCTAAACACTATAGCTTTTTATTTTAGCATACAGGCTTCTAAAGAGATAAACATGCTTTATCCTACTAACAAATAAATATATTTACTTAAAAACTAGTAGTATTTTTCTTTTTGTTATACGTAAGAGTATTATCAAACCAGCTTTTTGCATCAATCGTGACGTCACGTAGTCTCTCTTTGAGGATCTTAAGGGCACATCCCACATTGGTATGGTGTATTTAAGATAATTAATTGGTCTAAAGTTCGAATTCGAGTAGTTAAGGTAAGAAGCATAACTTGTTATACCTTAATCACTAGGTCAACCTTGGGGCACATCTTGTCTTGGGTTCGATCCTTGGGATGTATATGAAAAAAATACAATTGGAAGGGGTCCCCTCTTCTAACACCTTCTGAAATATTAGTCTCTTGCCTTTCAGCCTAAGAATACTATGAGAAGCCAAAAAAAATTAAAAAAAATTGCAAGTTTTAAGTTTTTCTCTTTGTCACCTATCTATTTTACAATCTTTAAGATTATATAAAAACTATTGTCATACTTAAGCTAAACTAATATCATACTATATATTTGGTACCTATAGTTTTATCTTATTTTTAATTTAGTCCTTATAGTTTTCTCTAATTTTTAATTTAGTTCCTATACTAATGTTAGGGACGGTGCCACCTCAGCCTCCGTTTTTCACGTCAGATTATAAACTAACGGCGTCATAACTGAGTCTAACGATAAGGACTGTTTTGCTAACGATTGTAAGTATAAGGACCGATTTACAAAGAAAAAAAATATAGGGACTAAATTGAAAATAAATGTATACTATAGGGACCAACATTATATTTTAACCTTAATTTTGAGATGAGATCTAGTTATTTTCTAAAAGGAAAAAGTTCTACAATCAATATTATAAAATTCATTTAATAATTGAATCCTAATATTTTTTAAAATATTTTAAAATTAATTATATTTTATAATAGTCAAGTAACTAATTAAAAAATATGTGTAGACGAGGATAAATATATGATTTTTACAAAGACTAAACCTCAAAGGTAAACTCCATTAAATTGATTAAGAATATAATTAATGTTTTTAAAAACTAGTTGAATAAGATAACCATAGATGAGAGTGATTCAAGGTTCAATTAGTTTAATCAATGAATGATCCAGTTTATATATATATATATATATATATATATATATATATATATATAAAATAGGGATCAACTTAAACTGGTGTAAGGTTTGATCATTCTTACTCCACTCAACAGCTTTTTATTGAATAATTTTTCATATTACTTATGAAATTATTTTTAATTTTATTTTAAAATATAAATAACAACATTTTTGATTGTGTACAGAAATTAATGAAATGATATTTCTTTTATTTTCTAATTTTAATGGATAATTTAATAAATATATAATTTTTGAATAAAAATGGATTTACATCATATTAATAGATGATATAGAAATATAAAGTTATATAATATCATATTAATTATAAAATTAAAGTTCTTTAAAAAATGAGATGCCAACCAAAAAATCTTTTAATAATAGGATCAATAAATAAGTTAAGTTTAGATTCGTATTCTCTAATTTTCTCTTAAACTATGTACTGCATTAGATAATTATTGAGATGTTTATAAATAAAATAAAATAAATTATTGGAACTATCAATAAAGAATATGGGTATATATAATGAGTCAATGCTTTATATCTATGGTAATTAATTAATACAAAAATAATGACATTTCATTGTGTATGAAATGATAAATTGGATATCATCATAATAGGTTGATGGTATCATTTTATTATAATTCATTTAAATCAATTTATACTATATTTTTTGGGGGATTATTATTATTATTTTTTTGTGATGAAAAATTTAATTTTCATTTATCAATTATTATAATTTTGAAGTAGTTATATATTTAAGGCGAGCCAACATAAGGTATGAAACAATACATTATTACAAGCACTACTATTTAATTATAATATATGATAGTCATGTGATTTTGTTTCAAAGAGAATTATGCATGTTTATCTATAAGTATATTTAAAGTTTTTTGTGGTAACATTAATGTTATCTTAATTATTTGATAAAAATCATATATTTTTTCAAAACTATTTAATTTTTTAGAAAATAAATTCCATGTATCCCACAAGTAAAATGTATAAGCTGATTTTTAAAGCCGTATGACATTAATTTATTTATGTACATTTATATATTCCTCCCTTTTCATATATCCATCTTTTATAAGTTATCTTTTCTTTGAGTACTAATCTATATATGAAACCATTTCTAAAGTTGCTTTAAATTTTTTTTTTTATCATGCTACATCATATATGTTTGACAGAATGCAATTTTTTTTTTCATCTTATATTTTATTCTTCAATATATATTGTACTGCTTTTATTTTATTTATAATTTATAATTTATATAATTTTTTACAAAATAGCACTTAGCATGACACCCTGTATATCACATAAGCACTACACTAATCAACCGAATGTTAATAAAAAATCATACAACTATTTTGTTTGCTGCAGCGATATAACAATATAATCTGGGCTCTACCTAAAAAAATTATTTTTTAAGATCTGAATCCTAAAATCTCATTTTGAGGCAAAAAAAAAAAAAACCTGTGTGCATCAAAATTTTAAGAATGTTTGATGTATTTTTAAAATTGATTTTTTGTTGTAATAATCTATTCTATATTGGAATTGACTCAATGATCGATAGTTTTTGTGATGAACTAAATTAATTTTGAGATGAGATCTATTTATTTTCTAAAAAAAGTTCTACAATCAATATTATAAAATAAATTTAATAAGTGAAACCTAATATTTATAAAAATATTTTAAAACTAAAAAAAAAATTGTAGACGAGGATAAAGATATGATTCTTACAAAGACTAAACCTCAAAGGTAAACTTCATTAAATTGATTAAGGATGTAACAGGAGGATATTTTTTACCAACCTATATCTATATGCTTCGTAAGCAGGAAATACTTGGAGAGTTAAAATTGGGTGGATCTGTAGTACCTTTTAAAAAAATAAGTCAATCATTAGCATTATAATGTTGATTTTTTTTTCTTCAATGGGACCTAAAATGACACTTGATATATATTTTAGCGGGATATATACAAGAATTGTGCTGCATGAAAAAATAAAATTAATGCTAAAACAATCAATTTTTGCTAAGAAAATTATAGGACAATGTCAAATTAAGATCTGTATTTTAGTTTGGTATTTGATTTAAATCATTATATTTTAATATTTAAGATTATTGTTAGAAGTTTCTTAAAGTTATAACTAAAATAGACTATAATTATTCTTTCGTAAAGAGTGGTTATTCTATTTATATTCATGTTACTTGATTTTTTTAACGAAATAATAACTTTTTTTTTGATTGATTAATAGCCAAAAATTACACAAAATAATCACATTGTTAGTCGTTGTTATTATTTTATTGAGTGGCTATTCGGATAATAATTTTAAAATAAATAAAAGTGACATAGCATTGATGTATAAAAATGAATGTATTTATTTTTAAAAATAGAAAGTGTACATTAGAAACCGTATTATTTTGAATATAAGTAACACTCATGAAATATTGGAGCTACCTGATAGAAAGAATTTGGGAAAATGAATTTAAGAATCAGTTTAGTAAACCGTAGTTCTTAATTAGTTCGTTTTGAAAAATAATTAATTAATTAATAATTTATATATAATTAATTAATAATTTATATTATTTTAATATTTAATATATAATTAATTGTATATAAATTATTAATTTAATTAATTAATTAATTAATTAATTTTTAAAATAAACTAAATAAAAATCAATTTTAACAAAGCGAGCCTGTCGGTCATTTTTCCAAAAACTTTGTGCTGTACGAAACCTCTTTCAATAGTATTAGTACTGCTATTTGCCTACTCGTATCTTTCAGTTTGTTTTTGAGCGTTTTGTTATAAATTGGTAGGTACTTGGTTTAATTAATCAACCCTTTTCGTGGTGTTTGGAGGTCTGTTGTTGACTTCTTGTATTTCCCTAGTTTTATGGAGAAATAAAATATATATCTTGTCTCTGAATAAAAAATGAAAAACCAAATTTGTAATTTTTTTTGTGTATTTCAATAATACCTTTATGTAATTTAATTATTTTTCTAAATATGATTTATTAAAAATACAGTTATAAAAATAAAATTTAATTAAAATAATATAAATCAAATACAGCTATTGCCAGTGCCACTCTATTGTCCTAGTGTACATGAAGGCTCCACTTATCTACAAGACAATAATGTTCTATATTAAGAAAAATTATATAATTAATATATAAATTATTGGGTTGTATGAAGTTTTGTATTAATAAATTTTGATATATTATAAAAACATTTAATTATTAAAAATGAGTTGTTTTTATAGTTAAAAATAAAAGATATTAGATATGTGAGTTTTTTTGTTTTAAAAAAATCTAAGACCTAACTGTGGAGAAGGAAGGATTTATATAATGATTTTTATTTATTTAAGGATCAACTTTTATTAAAGAATTGTTTATTTTCATTTTTAAAAAAAAATTCATCTGCATGTATAAAATTAATATTAGTACGTGGATGGTTAGAGTTTGTGGCGAGACAATGTCGTAAGAGATGCAACAAGTTGGTTTCCTTATTTTGGGAATGGAAAAGAAATAAGGTTAATTAAGTAATTTCATTGCTCATACCTATATAGAAATATAGAATTGCACCGCCAAGCGATTCTATTTAGTTAATTTTATTAAATTCAGACGAAGAAATAATTAAATGAGAATGCAAAAATCTTTTACTTTCATGAAAAAATTATAAAATTTGTAATTAATTTTTTCCTTTAAAAATCAAGAAGCCCATTGTACTTTTTTATCAAAACCCTACTAAAAATAAAAGCATGAAGAACGGTCTCCAGATTTCAAACCTGCTTCGTTGACTTCACGTGTCTAATTTAGGGTCCGTTTGTATTAATTTTTTTAAGAGTAGAAGTGTTTTTTTGAAGTAATAAAAATATTTTTTTTAGAAGTTAAAGAGTTCAAGCTTTTAAAAAAAACACTTCATGTGCTTTTTTGTTACACATGAAGTACTTTTTTTAAAAGCTTGAACTCTTTAACTTTTAAAAAAACACTTTTATTACTTTAAAAATATATTTTTACTCTTGAAAAAGCTAATACAAACGAGCCGTTAAAAGAGTGTTTTTCCCAATCAACTGTATAATTACTAATTTCCGATTCCTTCTTCACTAGAGGCCAATTAGCCAGGTTAAATGAAATATGAAATTCGATTAATAGCTAATTAACTAATATTGTTTTAACAAGGTGCAATGTCACTTGTCATTGGAAGTTGTGGTTATTTTAAGCCATCTTGTCATCAAGGAAAAAATATCTACAATAAAGAAAGTGGTGTTTCTACTAAGCTAGATTTAAAAATGTATAATCAAAGGCAAATGAGCTTTCTTCATTGCGATGGGAAGCGTGACCAGTATCATGTTGCTTGAAATGATTCGATTGGAGGTCTTTGTGAAGTTCGGCCAAGAGGATATATTTAGATGCCTTGGACCGTTAAGAAGAGAGTATTAGATACTATGTCTGCCATTAATATAATTGCTTAGCTTAACTGTGGACAAGAAGACGGGCAATTCATTGTAGAAAAGTCATTTGATATGCAAACAAAGCACTGTGCTTTTGTGAGAGGTCACATAAAGTGGGTTAACCCACAAACTCCAAACACCAAAAGCCGAAAACAGAAAAGGCTTAGGTGCCCTTTCGATCGAGATAGAGCCACATAACAACTAGGATATTTTAGGGACTGATTAATGGTGTTTTAATTATTTTTCCCTCTACGTGTTTTCTTTTAGTAGATTGTTTCCTAGAAGTATTGGTTCTAATTTATGGCTAAAGGATCCTTTTCAATATTATTATTACTGTAGAAGAGCAAGTCAAACGTTTCAATGTATTAACTCTAGTATCCTCTCAATCACGCTGAAATAAGGGCACCATCCAAAAGAAAAGTCACCTCAATAATATTTTATCCCTCTCCTTGCTCACTCTTATATAAGAGAAGACTAACCTCACAAGGTAACTCTCTGAACACATTACAATTTTTTTAAGAGATTAACTTGAGCATTGGAATACATTTGAAGGTATCGACCCACAGTGAAAACCAACCTCAGCACATCAGAAAAGATAACAAACACATTAGAACTCAGCCTTCAAATATCGGAGCTCGACCCTCAGGGATTAAAGGTGAACATTGACGTTGTTTGTGTGAATTATGTAATTACAGTCCCAACACCACAATGGTTTCCAAGCCAAATACTAGGCAAACTACCCACAATCAGCTTCAAAGTGACGACCACCTTACTCCAAGCGCAAGTTATCATGCACCTCTCCCCAGAGCAATAGGCTCTCCTTGGGCAAATCTAAAAACTTCAAGCCCAAGTTGAAAAACTCACCAAAGACAAGCAGAGGGAGGGTGTGGATGACAACAGTAACCGGGTTTCAAAACAACCTTCCCTGCTGACCAAGGATGCCGCCTATGATAGCACTTGGCGTCCAAGCACCTCCGCCACCTTTAAAACTTCCTCCCATACTGACACTTAATTCTTCAACCATCATTTTTTCTAACCGCATCATGAACGTGGATCTGCCTAAAGGTTTTCGTTCCTTTGCCAACTTTGATCCCTTTGATGGATCCATGGACCCACAAAAACATTTGAATGTGTTCAGTTCAACCATGCTACTTACCAAGGCATCAGGCCCAATAGTGTGCAGGTCATTCTCGGGGAGCCTTAAGAAATCAGCTTTTCTTTGGTTCTCCTTTTTGCCTCCATAGTTTATAGCTAATTTTTCTGAACTCGCGATTAGGTTTCTAACACATTTTGCAACTAGCAAGGATCAACAAAAACCACTACGGGCCTCATTAATCTACGCTGGGGAAAGAAGAACCCCTTAAAGATTTTTTGAAGCAATTCAACGATGAGTCCTTATAGATTAGAGAGCTCTCCCAGTATATCACCCTCCACTCTATTACAACTGCCTTTTCCGACTTGGCCCTTTCATGACTTCTTTAGTAAAGAAACCCCTTGCCGACGTTGATGACTTGAAAGTCATATTAGAAAAGTTCATTAACCTCAAGGAGGTGACTAAAATCAAGAAGGAAGCTGAAAGTGAGAGTGGTAAAAGGTTGGCATGAAAGGAATGGTAAGAGGTCAGCACTAAATGTATACTAAAGAAGGAAAACAAACTGGCCAAATATGAAGAGGACTCGATTCGGAGATACTGCAGGCCTCTTGAGCTCTTTACTTTTGAAGCATTTTCCGATGTAATATTTATTGATCAACAAAAGGAATATTTAGGCTTATCTCAAATATTTGACTACAACACTCATCACCATGAGCACACATTCTCGACACATGTTCCTCACCAACATGAACACAGCCATCTCGGGATGCAAGGAAACTAGATGTCCTCACGATGTTGATCGGACCAAAGCCACTAGAGAAGGGAGCGTTCCTCATCGACATGACCATAGTCATCTCAGGATGCAAGGAAACCCGATGTCTTCACAAAGCTGATTGGATCGAGGCTGTTGGACACATAAGTGTTCCTCACCAAAATGACCACAATCATCTCATGAAGCAAGGAAAACTCGATGTCTTCATTAGGACAAACCAAACAAGACAACATCTCCAAGGTCATCGCGATTCTGATCAGACCAAAGCCACTTGAAACGGGAATGTTTCTCATCGACATGACCACAATCATCTCGGGACATAAGGAAGGCCGATGTCTTCATTAGGCCGAACTAAACAGGACAATGTCTCTAAGGGCCTCACGATGCTGATTGGGCCAAAGCCACTAGAGACAGGAGCATTCCTCACCGACATGACCTCTGTCATATCAGGATGCAAGGAAACTCAATGTCTTCACAAAGCCAATCAGACCGAGGCCGTTTGTGATAGAAGTGTTCCTCACCGACAAAACCATAGTCATCTCAGGATGTAAGGAAATTCGATATCTTTATTAAGCCAAATCGAATAGGACAACATCTCTGAGGTCCTCATGATTCTGATCAGACCAAAGCCACTGGAGACAGGAGTGTTTCTCACAGACATGATCACAGTCATCTTGGGACGCAAGGAAACCCGATGTCTTCATTAGGCCGAACCGAATAGGACAATGTCTCTGAGGTCCTCACTATGTTGATTGGACCAAAGCCACTAGAGACGGGAGCATTCCTCATTGACATGACCACAGTCATCTTAGAATGCAAGGAAACCCGAAGTCCTCACAAAGCTGATCAAATTGAGGCCGTTGGAGATGAGAGTGTTCATCACCGACATGACCATAGTCATATCGGAACACAAGGAAACCCGATATCTTCATTAGGCCGAACCGAACAGGACAATGTCTCCAAGGTCCTCGCGATGCTGATCGGATCAAAGCCACCAGGGATAGGAATGTTCCTCATTGACATGACCACAATCATCTCGAGATGCAAAGAAATCTGATGTCTTCACAAAGTCGATCCGACCGAGGCCATTGAGGGTAGGAGTGTTCTTATCTTCGTTAGGTTGAACCGAGTATAACAACATCGACACAGTTTCCTCACCTAGATAACTAAAGTCATCTCAGAAGGCAATGAAATTTGATGTTTTCACGAAATCGATCGGACTAAATCCATTGGAGACATAAGTGTTCCTCACCAAGAGGACCAGAGTTGAAATACCCGGGGCTAAAGAGGGCGGGGAGTGATCTGGTGCATGAGGCACGGACAATGAGCAGCTCTTGGCAGGCTTCTAGGCGGAGAGGTGGTATGAATGAACCGAGCCCACATAAAAAACAAAAGGAAATTATAAGATTATGCAGGTGTGTGACTGTACAATTAAGGAAAGCTCATATAAGATTTCATAGGTACTATCGACATCAAAAATGTGCATCTCCTTTTTGGGAGCCCATAAGTTAGAAACTTCAAGGTTAAGCGTGCTTGGCCAAGAGAAATTATGGGATGAGTAATCCCCTAGGAAGTTCTCAGGGTGCGTGTGTGATAAACATATTTTATATGCATAATTTAGCACCTCTCATTGGTCTATTCTTATGAAATTATTGCATATATGAAGTGAAAATTGCATAATTCCTCATATATTGGTTATGTTGTTACAAATTGAGCAGAACACCCGAAGGACTATTCAAAGCAGTTGTTGAATCAAAATATCATGAACTTGAATGTTGATATCAGTATAGCTCAAACAAAAGAGAAATGAAGACCTAAACTCAGTGAATTTTGGGTTACATCAAATTCAGGACAAATCAGAAAATTTCTGCTCAAATCTATACTCGGTTATTTGGTAATTTCTCAAGATCTATCCGTTGGATGTAGTTGAAATTTTGATATGTCATTCATGACATCATTCTCTATGACTTTCATAGAAATGAAGATGTCCAGATTAGCACCGGAAGTGGGTCAAAATTAGGCAACAAGTTGGTGGCTGTCATTATTGATATAATCTGAGTAGTTTCGGTAAAATGGTCATAGTTCAAGATTCAACCGTTAGATCTGGCTGAATTTTTGACATGTTCTTCACAACTGCATGTGCTACAACTTTTATGAAGAGAAGATTTCCAAATTATGACGAGAGAAATGACGAATTTGGTAATCTTCGGAGCTGAAATTTCAACCCATGTGCAAAGAGATTTGACAAAATTGTAATTGAATAGTTCTAGCCTTTGCCTATAAAAGGAAGACATTTGCCACACTTAAGGGCATCCCATTTTCTGAATTCTCTCATTGTAGTTTGAGTTAGGGGTAAAACTTTGATAAATCGTGAGATTTATACTTTGATTTCAAGGTTAATTCTTCCAATTTGTGTAAAGTAAATCACAAAGCTCTTGTAGTTTGTATAATATATTCTTCATCTTATTCAAGTTTCTTCATCTTGATGTCTAGTTAAGGTTCTTCCTAGAGTTAGGGGTGAAGCTTTCATAAATTGTGAGATTTATACTTTGATTTCAAGGTTAGATCTTCCAATTTGTTTAAAGTAAATCCCGAAACTCTAGCCCGTTGTGTTCTTGTTAATATCAACAACCACTTTCATTTCTATCATCCTTTTCACTTGTTCTTTTGTTTCCTTTAATATAATGAGTAGCTAAATTTCTATACTAGGATTGCAATTTGAACTCACACGTAATTTGATTCGTTTATCATATCCAAGAGTAGGTTGATTATCTTGAATTGTTTATCTTACTTGTTCTTAATGCTTTTAATTAATTGGCCATTAATTAAATTGAATTGATAAAACCTTAAGCAACTTGACAAATGGATTTTGGCTTTAAATCTAGGTAAGATAACATATGATCTTTGTGCGAAAGCCTCGAGTTTATATAGGATAGACATATACCTATATGACATATGTAGCCATTAATGAAATCGGAACTTAATGAATTCTTGATTATTTGATAGACATAGACATATAGTTTATCATTAATTAAGGATATTTCTATTTGACCATCGAAAGAGGCTTATAGATAAGTTAAGGATTTCTAGTTAACAATTCAGATAATTAATTGATCTTAGATAGAAGTAAAAAAATCAAGTAAAGTGTGAGGGATAATTGCAATCCTAAGCTTGGTTAATTTTATCATTAACTTTATCTTCTTGTTTACTTTAATCTTTAGTCTTTCATAAATTATCTCTTATTAAGTTGTTTAAATAAAATTGAGTTTTGCAAACTTTTAGTAGATAGTCAAATTTAGAATTAATCCCTGTGGTGTGAGTGAAGACATAAGCACACTGAAAAGACTCATGTTGGTGTGTAGGGACAGTCGTCAAATTTGGAGCACGGGCTGTTACAAGAGTCATCTCAAGAAGCAAGGAAACCCACATTGTCCTCACCCAGCCGATCTGACCAAAGACTATCGACATGATTTCTTCACCCATATGACCGAAGTCATCTCGGGAAGAAAGGAAACACGATGTCTTCTAAGCCGACCATAGTCGTCTTGGGACACAGTGAAATCCAATGTATTTACAAAACTGAGCCTACCAAGGACAAGTTTCTAATGTTGTCCACCAACCGAGTTGACCAAAGTCACTCAAGATGTAAACTAAAAATCGGAAGGAAAGAACACCCTCTACATCGGTGATGTCCATCAAATGAACTCCTAAGCTCGGCACCAAGCATGATTACTAGATATCCAAGCTGGGGGCAATGTTCAATATTTCGAAAGACTGATCCGACTTGACAAAGCATGTGACTACGTGTTGCTGACCTATCAAAGTGTCAAGACTCCAACCTTGCCAATGCACCTCGGTCAAAAACCTCACGCTCGGCAAGTACACCACGACCAAATAGTCTTAGGTTGATTTCCAAAAGAAATTGGATCAGTCATGGCAAACTCATAAGTTCAGCAAATTGGACTTGAGAGGTCAGTTGGTTGCCGTCCTAATCGACACGCCAAAGCAAAATTTTAAGTTCGGCATCTGACATTATTATCAAACACCGAACTAGGGGCAATGTTCAATATTATTACTAATGTGCAGGAGCATGTCAAACGTATCAATGCACTAACTCTAGTATCCCCTCAATCACATTGAAACAAGGGCACTAGTTAAAGGAGAGGCCACCTTAACAGTACTCTATCTCTTTCCTTGCCTACTCCTATATAAGAGAGGACCAACCTCACACGATAACTATTTGAACGCATTACAATCTCTTTAAGAAATTAACTTGAGCGTTGAAGTGCCTTTGTAAGTACCCACCTACCATGGAGACTAACCCCAGCACATCGGAGAAGATAACAAACACATCAGAGCTTGGCCCCCAGAGATCGAAGCTCGACCTTCAAAGATAAAAGCTCAGCCCCTAGGGATCAGACGGTGAACAGATACCAATTTAATTTAATTTTCCAAGTGAGTTAATTTTAATTTATTGAATGTAATTTGTCTTAAAAAAACACAAATAATTCTTATGTGTCGTATCAATATTCCTCCTAAAGATGCAAATTTCAAGTTAAACTAATTAGTTTGACACCCACCTAGTGTTTTGGTGTTGATTGTTTCCTTTTATTTCCTTAGCATTTTGAATAGAGTTTTTGAATTTCAAGTTAAAAAATTGTAGAATCTAGCTTTAGTACGGAAAGTTTAAGCTCAATAATGAAGAAGACAAAGGAGAATTGAAAATTTTATTTGAATTGGTATCTTCATTTAGACATTAACAACAAGAAATGACTATAAGAAATGTATTAATTAGGGATAGAAAAGAGATGGTGAAGTAAGATGTGTGAAAAATGGAAAAGAGGAAGTTTAAGGGTGGAACAAGGCCCCAAACCGCATAACCAGTTGATATCATATTTTACTCCTAAGTCGAACCAGTCGATAATCAACTGGATGAGGTGCCAATGTAGAGGCTTCCACCAGGGGAATTCTTATTTTCTCAAATAGTTTCTTTCTCTACAATTTCAACCAAAGTAATTCTTCATTCATTACAAAATTTCTACTTGTATTCATTGGATATATTTAGCTTCTCCAACATATAATTTGTGGCACCCTTAGCATCCACCCACCACGCCCTCTCACTAGATTTTAGCTCATTTGGAATGGAGCAAGTTTATTTGATAGGGTTTGGCAGCTAATAGGATGCATTAGGGGTGTTCGGGGTTTGAATTGGTTCAGTTTTGGGGAGAAAAGTTATCCGAACTAAACCAATCGATTTTTTCTATATCGAGAACCAATCCGTTTTTTTAAAATTTGAAAACCGAACCGAACCAATTGTAATATGTTTGGTTCGGTCCAATTAGTTTTTGATTAAACATTTTTTCTTAAAAAAATTCATACCCAACTTCACTTTGTTTTTTTTATGGATCAATTAAAAAAAAGTTGGTATAAAATCCTAATAAAAACATCATTACATAATTATAAGCAATAAATTACCCTAAAAATATTTATAGAAACAACAAGAAATTTAAATATAATCATTTATAAGTATGTAAATTATAAAAAAATGTAAATAATTATATGAGTTCTGTTTTATTTAGTTTGGTTAGGTTTTATAAATGAAAACTGAAAATCGAACCAAACTAATCGGTTTTTATAAAAAGAAAACCAAACAAAACTAAAATTAATCGGTTTTGTTCAGTTTTCGGTTTGATTTTTTCGATTTTGATCGGTTTGGTTCGGTTATGAACACCCCTGACTTGCATAGGTTGTTCATATTATGGTTACGAACACCTTGTTTATTTATGTATTTTCACAATTTTTTAGGATATGTGTACATTTTTTATATATAATAATAACAATATAGATGAATCATGGTTGTCCGAACTAGACCAGACCAACCGGTCAGATCGTAAACTGGTTCCTCATTTAATTATAGTTCACAGTCATAGCCGAATTCATGGTTAGACTAGGTTGAGCTAGTAAAAACCAGACAAAACTGATAAATCGGCCGTTTTTATGTGAACCGACCATCTTTTTTTTTTCAATTTTTTGAATTTCTCAATCACTTGACTACTCAACTGAGAATGATATGAGGCTTGAGAATCGAGACCCAAAAACCTTATTATGCATTTTATTAGTGATAATGTGTGTTATGAGTTATATATATATATATATATATATATATATATATATAATGTAATTATGACATCATCCAGCTCGACTAAACGGTTAAATCGGTTAAATTTGAACCGAAAGTTTTTTCAACTCATTGTCCAGTTCGACTTTAATAACATTGGTTTTAATACTTCCGACGAACTATTCATACCTCTTATCATTAACTCATTCTTAATAACTTGTGTACATGTTAATAATATGTATATATTAAGTGGTGTATATAATTGAAATACTTGGTGCATTGAGTCTAAACTTAGCATTATCCAAACCTAAGTTTCCAATATTTTTATGCATTACAAGTATCAAATGTTTGCAAGTACTTGTGTTTGTCATCCTTCAATGTGTAGGATATGACAAATGAGAGACAAAGGAAAAGAGATCATAGAAAGAAAAAGGAGACCAATGTGAATAATAGCATAAAATTTAGCTTAAATTGATTTAGTTGGTCTTTTGAGGTTGGCTTAAGAAACCTTAGGCCAATTAATCTAAAAGTTAGGCATGTGCCCAGGCCATTCATATAAACCAAGTAGGCTCACATAATTTTTATTTCAAAAATAGATAATTATAGTTATTGAGTAATTATTTAAAACTTTAACATTGTTTTACTCAATATTTACTAAAAAATAAAATAAAAATGTGAATTAAGGGTAATGTTGTTAAAACTAGACCAGCTAGTGAACCAGCAAAACTTCTAGTTCAACTGTTTAAATTTGTTAGTCGAACTAGATGACATTATAAAAATAACGCACATGCCATAATATAAAATATATAAAAATATTTATGAAATACTTATTTTTTTAGTGAAAATTTTAATAGTTGGTTAGTTGAACCAAATGAACCAGGCGATTTAATTAGATTTTGATTGATTTTAACTAGTTCAAAGTGGTTTGGCTATAAATTCTATTATGAAACTGAATTATAATTATCTAAATATCTAGTTCAAAGTGATTTTGACAACACTGATTAAGGGTGCTTGTGTGTTTTCTTTACAAAGGAGCTTCAAAGACTTGGTAAGGGGAGAGAAATGGAAGAATTAATTCTCAAAACAAGTTAAGTGTTACTTGAGGTCGAGTTGATGGGCCAATGAAAGACTAGCTTGTGAAGCAGGGGTTAAGCCCAGAGATAACCCATTGGGCCATCTGATAGAGCCCAGTCCATTGTCACTTATCCACACGTGGGCAGTGGCAAGATCTGGTACGTGTCCATTGCTCATCCCCAAACTGCTCAACGCTGTCGTTTGACAGGTTCAAAAATCGAAATTCGATTCGCACAGGTTGCTCTCGGAGTTGCAGATTCGCTGCTTATCGCAGCCCCTTCTGGTGAGTTATCGGAATGAATCTTGTTGCTTGTATATGTTGAGACTTTACATATATAGGATATTAAATTTTACTTTTCATGTTTCTCTATGTATTCCTTTATGGTCAGGAATGCATTGTTTTATTTCAGTAGCGCTATGCTTTTTGCAAATTAAGTTTAAACTATCTATGGCAGGGATCATTATTACTCTACTTCAAGAATGATTGAATATGTGTGTTCAGATGTTTATTTAGCATTTTCACTTATATTACAGCCAGAGCTGTGTTACTAGTAGTGGAAGTTTTATTAGCTGATGCTTTCTTTGTGTGCCGAATTAATTATCTTTTGCATGATGGTTTTGAACTCCTATCATTCTGAGCATGGATTTGTCATTTTTTGAATCTCTTAAGACTGAAACCAATTTACAATAATTCATTTGCCTTTTCATTTCCTTCATGAAGCGTTGGTTTATTTATCCATTTCCAATAAGCTAGCATGGGCACAGACATTCAACAAAATTTGAACTTTGAATTGACTCATTAAATTTGAGTGTCATGTTGTATCGTCTTTGTTTGACATAAGTATTCAATACGTGCCTAAAAACAATACATGTTTGAAATGGATACTATGCCATATACTGTTCATCTTTTGAAGTGTCTATATATGCTTCATAGATACATATAATTATTTTGGCTCCAAACCATCAATCAAGCAAAGCTTGTAGTCATCTTTGTTTCCAATTGTAAATATGTATAGCAATGCAATTCTCGTCCTCACTTCTCTGGTTTGATTTTGTGGTATTGTCAGAACTAGATGGCTAGCTGAATCTTACCTCACTTCATTGTCATGGTTTTGTTTTTCAGATGTCCATTTTGCGGAAATTAACTACTACCCACAAGTCTTACGGAGGGCTTTAGAATGGGATCAACATCAAACAGCTGTTCTTAAGAGACCTTAGGATTCATGCAAAACTTTCAATCTTGGTTATTTGCATTTTGTGTCAAATTTTAAATTCAGGATATAAAGATAAAAAAAAACTTAAATACATATGACTATCTATTGAAAAGGTAGATTGAAGTTGTCACACAAAAAAGAAGATGAATTTGCAAATTTATCAAATAAGTTAATGAAAATTTAATGTAAGTAACCAATAAAATAAGAAGTTATCAAACAATTATGAGCATGTTTGGAAAAGAATTAAACAGTTTTTTTTAATTAAGACTTGTTTTATTTAAAATTTATTTTATTTGTTTAAAGTGTGTAAAATTGATTATAAATTAAGAATATTTTTTCATTATTTAAAAATAACATTTTTAGAATTTTTTTTACTTTGAGCTTTTGATTAAGTGATTTTAGTTTATTTTAAAATTTTTGATATAAATGTTCTTTTACCTTCAACTAAATAATTTTTTTAATTTTTTCATATATCTTTTAGTAATTTGATACATAAAAACTATTTTTTAATACAATTCAAACCTAATTTTTTATTTTAAAACTGATTGTGTACTAACATATTCAAACATAAATTAATTTTTTATAATTAATTTTTTTTAAAATCAATTATACACATAATTAATTTTTAACATAATTTATTTTTCACAACTAATCCAAACATACTCTATATCCAAAATTAAGGATGGCGTTTCGGTTTTTTTCCTGTGTAATCACAAAAAAGAAATGTTGAACTTAGAGCAAAAGCAAAGCCATTAATCAAGTTATTACACAACTGATTAAGGTGACATTATTAAGTAATCGTTATTATTTCACTAATTCCTTTTCCCAATCCTACGTCATAGTTTGGCTCCGTCTTACATTTTCAGTTTTCTAATGAAATTTCCTGCAAAGAAAGGAAATAACGGTCAACTCAAAGTTAACAATTTCATTATCACACGACAAATGAAATCAATACAGCATAGCTCAGAGTAAAATATACTGCAAGAGAAAATGTGTTATGTGTCTCAGTCGACTCTCACTGATTGGTATGGCCCTCAACGCTTAACTTTCCTGGAACTTCTCTATACTTCTTTTCACTATCTAACTTTTCCAAACCGTGTAGTCTTTTGAAAGATAGAATTCTTGGACAATAAAACTTTGCTGGAATTTTCCAGAGAAACATTGACTGACTAGCTCAAGTCTTCTCTACCCTCCCCAGATATCTTCTTATGGACCAATAGATATAGGCTATAGCAATGAAATGACAAACTGCTTATCTTCTCTCTTCTGAGTTCTCTCCTCAGTTTGGTGCTTCTGAGAAGTAAGTTCACCCTGATGACCCCTCTCTCTTTTTCCTATTCCTCACCGGTCGGATGGGGATGATTGAAGACTTTGAATTGACTGAGACTCATATATTATATTGAAGATGTACGTGTTGAATTATGGTTACTAGTGACGTGACATCTACGCTTTTGTTTGGTTACTTCCCTAACATATAAAAAGTATGGGATGCCCAGTAATCAACGGCAAGAATTTTGTGTCTTATTCAGTCTTTAAAGGAGTGGAAGAAACTCAGCTGAGACAAAATTGTTGCAGTTCATTGGTTATGTCTTAAAGACTTGGATTTTCATTTGAAAGGTCGAATGAATATAGTGTCTCTTCTTTAATTAGTAGTTGAGTTATGTCTTCATTTCCATGTCTAGAAATTGTTTTTTTTTTTCTTGTTCTTTTTTTCCAATTTGCATGTACCTTGCAATCTGAACACCATTGTCGTCTGAATGTTAGAACTATAGTGGTCGCAGTTTATTAGGTGGTACACTTTTTTAGTTTGTTTCTGTTGGGGATTCTCAGCTCTTCTTAAACTGTCTGTAGTTAATTTCTGTTGTTATATTGCTCGCTTGCAGTGTTAAGCACCCAAAAGTGAAATAGACATTAATATTACTTGAAAAGGTAGAAACATGTATGGAAAATTGATGCCCACTGTTATGAACTACATACTCAAGCTATTTACTTGTGATTTACCTTCTGCATCTTCCATCAGATGAGATAAGAATTTGTGCTACTGTCATTGTAAGCATAAACTGCCATTTTCAATCGACTTCACTTGTAAAAGTTTGAATTGAATATAACAGTTAATTTTGGAATTTTCAAGCTGATTTCTGCTATAAAGTAAGCAAGACCCCAATACTACAAGTTAAAATCACAAATATTCCTAATATATTTGGCATGATGTTTATAGCATATAAAATGGTCCAGTTAGTTTAATTGATTTTCTTTTATTCTCTATCCTTTTCTTCTTTCAGATAAATGGCTTGTTCTAGAATTAATGGGCTGAATCGGCTGATGTAGAAATTTTTTTGATGTTCTATAAGAGGATTGATTTTGAGGAATTTGATTGCAGGGAAAAAGAAAAGGAATTTGCAGGTGTACTAGCTTCAACTTCCAACCTCTAGGCAATAGACAGGGTCCAGTTTAGACACGGTTTGAGTAGAAAATTCAGTATAGACTTTTTACCATGGTGGGATTGGAACTCATACCCATAGGTACAATTTTGGCTGTTCTAACCAACCAGGTCGTGAAAACAGCTAATGCAGCAACTGATGTTCTTATTGATAGAGAAAGTTTCAAGGTCCTGTCAAAACACCTGCTTGATATTGCGCCAGTCCTAAAGGAATTACAGCTTCAGGAATTGAATGAGTCTCAAGCTGCAAGGGTTGCTCTGGAGTCTCTTGAAGCAGATGTTAAAAGGGCGAATAATTTGGTTGAGAAGTACAGGAACCGTGGCCGTTTTTACTTACTGGTTAAGTGCAGATACATAGTGAAGGAGGTTGAACAAGTCACAAGGGATATTGGAAGGTCTCTGGCTGCACTGTCTATTGCAAATACTGAAGTCCTATCAAGAATTTCTGATCAGGTCAATAGACTTCAGAATGAGATGCAAAGGGTGGAGTTTGAGGCTTCACAATCTCAGCTTCAAATTGTTGACAAGTTGAACCACGGAATTTGGGAACAGAAACTAGATCAGGCCTTTGCAAATGACATGCTTGAGGAGATAGCAAGGGCAGTTGGGGTGCCAGTGGAGCCCTCAGAGATAAGCAAAGAGCTGGACAGCATTAGGTGGGAAAAAGAAGAAGCTGCCAACAGGAAAGAAAGAGCTGAATTTGTTTTTTTGGAGCAGATAATTGAGTTACTCTCTCGAGCTGATGCTGCAAGAGATTATGAAAAAGTTAAGAAGCAATACTTTGAAAGGGTTCAGGTGATAGAACGATATGATTCAAGGGAAAAATGTATCCCACCACTTAATTCTTTCCTTTGTTGCATAACTGGAGCTGTTATGGTAGATCCTGTCAGCCTTTGCACTGGTACTACATGTGAGAGATCTGCCATTGAAGCTTGGTTTGATGATGGAAACAGGATTGACCCAGAAACAAAAGAGGTTCTTGAAGATACTACCTTGAGGTCGAACATTCCACTAAGACAATCCATAGAAGAATGGAGAGAACTTAATTACTGCTCTGTGATAAGGTCTATCAGGGAAAACCTATTATCCAATTCTGACTTATTTTTGCAAGAATCCCTGAGCCAAATGCAGGCTCTCATACGAGAGAATTCTATTAACAAGGACTGGATTTCTATAGGAGAGCTTACTGATATTATTATCTCTATCCTTGGGAATTCTGATTACAAAGAAGTGAAGATGAAGATTTTGATTACTTTGAAGGATGCTGTAGAAGGACATGCGAGAAACAAGGTAAGCAAGCTTTATTATTCCTGTGAAATGAGGATAATGATTTTATACATGCTGCCCCAAGCTTTAGGTAGCCTTCTACTACTTTTCTTCACTTCTTCTTTTGCTTGGTTCAGTTAGACCACACACTGCCTTCTAGAGGACATGTAGTTTTTGATTTAGAGGAATGAATGGAAAATCCTTAGGCGCAACAAATGTGCAAGTGTTTCCTTGAATATGATATTGGTTATATCTTCTTGAACATAATATTTATAAAATAGTTATGTGTTGTTCATTATGGTTCACTGCCTCCATGGTACCAATTTTTATGCTGAGGTTTCTCTCATTCTGTTCCTGAATGGAAGTGGGCCAGATTTTTTTATTGAGATACATCTATTCCTGAATCCTATATATATATATATATATATATATATATATATTATACCTGCAATCATGAATACCAATTTAAATTCAACATTTGCATAAAATTTTATAGGAAAAAGTGGTTGAATCTCAAGGATGGGATCACATTATTTCCTGCTTAGGGAGTGACTCTAGCATTTCAAAGGAAGCAATTGATTTGCTATATGAGTTGCTTCAAGACCGATCTGGTTGGAATAAAAGTTTCTGCAGAAAACTCTCTGAGCATCGCAGTGCAGTTGTTTTCCTTGTTACCCTTCAAAAGGGTCCTGTCAACGCTTCAGCTGTGGTTGCAGAAAAGATTTTGATGGAGCTTTTTGAAATAGATGAGGAAAACATTTCTACTGCCACTAAGTTTGGCTGGTGCAAACCGCTTGTTGATCGCATGATTCGAGGTAAGAAGATGAATTCTTTTCTAGTACTATTATGTTTATTGTGATGAGATCATGAGATGAATATAAATATTTCATTATATTGAATATATTACCTGCAATGCAATCACTGACAAAACAAGGATGCCATGTTATCTAGCTAACTGAGGAAATACAAAATATCTTTTATTGTTAACTTTACCTTTTAAATTATTTTGGAAACCTAAAATGGATGTTAATTAACACTTTAACAAAAGCATCGATAAATGTCCTTGTATCTTAGGAAACAGTATTAGAATCTCTTACTATTCCATGTCCTTGATGACACACCCCAGATTTGGAGAAAAATCCTCAGTGTTAAATGGTAAAAAATACTTCCTTATAATGCCATGTCAAAATCTTCAAGTAAGGTTATACACGTATCCTCTATGACAAAATTGACATGACTGAAATCAGGGGGTAATTGTTCATATACTTTCTTCTTTTTATAGTGCATAATGATTCCTCTATTTTGTTGTGTACATAGTCAAATTTGGACAGTCTTTTTCCTTTCTAGTTTGTATCTTATAGATATTTTTTGTACTGTGCACCAAATAAAGCAGTTGTGCCTGATTGATTGCAATATTTTTGACAGAAAGTTTACTGATCAAATTGAGTTATTGGTCCTTCTTTGTGTTCTCAGGATCGGAGTCTTCAAGAATGTCAATGGCAAAAGCCATAGTTAATTTGGAGTTGAAAGATTTAAACTTGAAACTCCTTGGAGAGGAAGGAGTTATACCTCCTTTGAAAGAAATGCTGTCTGGCAGTATTGAATCAAAAGAACTGTCGTTATCAGCCCTGATTAAACTAGCAGGATTTCATGCCAATAGGCGAATTATTGCTGCATCTGGAGGTGTTCCTCTTATTCTAGATTTAATGTTCTCTCCTAGGATGCGGACATTCATTACCATTAAATGCTCTGAAATCCTTGAGAAGCTTTCTTCTGATGATGATGGAATTGATTTCTTTGTTGATGGAGAAGGGAAACAACTAGAGTTAGATTCCATTATCACCAATTTGCTAGCTCTGCAGCAGAGTCCTAACACAGCCCACAACTTCCGTAAGCCTGCATTACGTGCTCTTCTTGGCATTTGCAAATTTGAGACTGGTTTAGTTAAGAAGGCAGTTCTGGCAGCCAATGGTGTATCTCTAATCCTTCCCCTTCTTGATGATTCTGACTCAGAAATCAGGGAGACTGCCATAAATCTGCTCTTTCTTTTCTCTCAACATGAACCCGAAGGAGTAGTTGAATACCTCTTCAGGCCTAGAAGGCTGGAAGCTTTGGTTGGGTTTCTTGAGAATGATGACAATAATGATGTACAGATGGCTGCTGCTGGTTTACTAGCTAACCTACCAAAATCAGAACGAGAACTCACTATGAAGTTGATTGACTTGGGTGGACTTGATGCAATCATAAGCATTTTGAAAAATGGCACGATGGAAGCAAAAGAAAACGCTCTCAGTGCACTCTTCAGGTTCACAGATCCTACAAATATTGAGTCACAGCGTGATTTGGTTAAACGCGGAATATATCCTTTGCTTGTAAATTTTCTCAATACTGGTTCAGTAACTGCAAAGGCGAGAGCAGCAGCATTCATTGGTGATCTTTCAATGAGCACTCCAAAGCTCACATTTGTTGCCAGATCAACTGGTTGCTGGTGTTTTAGATCATCACGAGTTCCTCTATGTTCAGCACATGGGAGTTTATGCAGTGTGACTTCCACATTTTGTCTGTTGGAAGCAAATGCTTTGCCTGGCTTGATAAAGCTGTTACATGGGGAGGTTCATGCAACTGCTTATGAAGCAATACAGACACTTTCTACATTGGTTTTGGAAGACTTTCCTCTAAGGGGAGCTCGTGTCTTGCATGAGTCAAATGCAATGAGACCCCTATTGGAAATTTTGAATTGGGGAACTGATTCTCTGAAGGCAGAAGCTCTAGGACTCTTGGAGAAGGTGTTTGTCTCAAAGGAAATGGTAGAATACTATGGAACAACAGCTAGATTACGTCTAGTTGGTCTGACTGGCATGAATATATATGGGGATGGCCACCTAAGAAGAAAGGCTGCCAGGGTACTGTCATTGCTTGAACGCTATTCAAAGTCATCATCATCTGCAATCTCAGGAGTTCTGGAGTGAAATTCTAGGCCCAAGAGTTAGAAGTCTACTTAGAACAAAATTTGTTTCAAATCTGCTCTGCTTTGCCTACTTTTTTAATTCTCTGGGTAATTGTGAATTAACCTAGTTATCTACATTTCACTCAGTTTCTATATCATGGATGTTGGCCAAATGGCTAGCTCTTCAATATCAAGTTCCTCTTGAAGTTCAAATACATTCTCTGTATTTACCTCTCTTTGTTTACTCACTTCTCTGTATTATTTTTGTTACTTAAAAATTCAAGGTACAATCTTTAAAAAAACATTATTTTTGTTATTTTTGCTGACATTATTTAAAAAAACATGTTTTGCAAATTGTAATTAGATTTCCAAGCCTCTAATAAGTCATTAAATGTCGCATTTGTTCCTCCAATATTCTGAAATTTACAATCTTCAAAATTGATATTGGATGAGTTATCAAGAGACTCAAAACACGTGTCTTCCAGCTAGCTGGTCTATCCTGTTATTATCATAATCTTTCGCAGTCTTGAGCCTTGGACCAAGCCTCAACGTACACATGGACCCCTTAGCAAAGGGAGAATGCTATTACTAGATAAACCAAAGCTCACTACAGGGAAGAAGCAAGAGGCATTCAGACACATGGCCATTCCATTCGCATTTTAAAACTGGTAGTGGGAACGCATTGACACAAAGTCAAGACCAAGATACTGATAGGAGTAATTCTTAGGTAGGTCTACGATGGTAGATAAACTCTATTCACATATATAAATTCACTTTTAGTGAAAGGTAGAATGTGCCTTGAAGTAACTCTTAGCTTACCATAAAGCAAAAAATTTATAGTTAATAGTTAAGGCATGACTTTTTCTAAATGAAACCAGGTGCCATAATGGAAGACAGCCAACAATAACAAGTCAACACGTCAACAAGTCCCTTTAGTGCCTGGAGGTGCAACTGTGTCAGGCGCTTAAAGAGGCACTCCTCTGAGCCAAGCGAGGAGCTAAAACACGGAAAAGTAACATAGAGACAAAGAGTACCAATCATTTAGGTATGATATCATAGAAGTTAGATAGAACAGTAAGTTCCTCAATTTACTATGAAAATCAGTGAGATAGCTCCAAAATTCTGGATTGCAGCAAGACAGCTAGCATGTTGCAGACATTCAAGCTATAAATCTTAAAACAGTAACAAGCATTCAACAAGGCACTGTGTCTTTCACATTAATAATGGGGTGGGGCACTGCTCTACAAACGTGTAATGAAAGTATGTGGACTTTTCATGACCTTATAGAATTAGTCAAAACAAACATCCATCTTCTGGCCGTTTCATCTTCCACTTTTGGACCCTCTTTTCTCCCTGTTTAGTGTTAAGTTATTTTGTGCTCTGTTATGTTTTTACCTTTTTTTTTTCGTTTAGAAAAGAAAACAGAAAAGTAAAAATTATATGATTGGCTTATTTTATCCTTCTAATGAGCATTAAAATTTGCATGTAAAAGTATCCTCTTTCTGCCTTGCATATGGACTCGTTTTGGTCCTTCGTTTTCTGGCAAAGAATTTTTCTTTAGTTTTTTGAATAGAACTCAACACACACGCACACAAACACACATATACATATATTATTCGTAGCAGGTAAAAACATGGGGACGCTCATGTAGTTGAAGAAAAAGGTTTGTCCTCGTACCAAGACTACTGACTTTGAACTTTGAAGGTTACTTAGGAGATCCTTAAGGTATTTGATCAATCAAGTCATCTACAAGAATATATTAGGTAAGAAGCTGTTAGATATCTCGGTAAAGTTAAGGAAATTCACCATCAAAGTCTTTGCATGACTCTCCATTTAACAATTGACGGCAAGTAGTGCATTCTCTTGAAAGGAATGACCTTTTGGTTCCTATTGCCTCTTCTAGGTGAAGGGGGATGACCATAGAATTTGCACTGTCTCATTTACATAATCAACATTGTAATAAAACATACATCCGTTTTTTACCAAAAAAAAAAAAAAAAACATACATCCGTTAGTGCAACAATATTTTTATTTTTATTTTTTTGGATAGAGCCCAAGTCTTGACACTACTTTTTTAGTTTGATAAAAATTATATATTACCATGTTACCAGGCTCTTTCATTAGACTTGCCATTTGGAAGAAAAACTATTTGTAATTAAGTTTGCAGATGTTCGGGTTGTTAACGACAAAAACCAATCCTTAATCGTTATAAAATCTAAGAAATAATATTTGTACATTATTTTTTTATATTATTTTTATATTTAGTTAACAATGATCAAATTTTTAGTTAATATATAGTATATTATTTAGTTAATAGATTTTGGTAATCAATTACTCACGGACTTGATTAATGATGAACAAATTATTGGTTAATGAAGTATATCATTTGGTTAATAGATTACTAACTTGTAAGTAATTAATTACTAAAACTTATTAACTAAAAAATATACTTTATTAACTAATAATTTACTCATTGTTAACTAAATATAAAAATGATGTAAAAAAATGATGGGGAAGAAACATTTTTATAAAATCTCAAGGTTTATTGGAGATTGAATGCAGTCACGTACTTTGAGTTGAACTAGGATAAATTGTGGTGTTCAAATTTCTCTCACTTTCAGCTTCTATATTTTCATCTTCACTTTTATTATTAATTATTTATAAGTTTGAGTAAAGTTTTACTTAATGGGTATCAAGTTTGTGGTTCAGGTTCAAGCCTTTCAAACCTACTATGTTTGACTCGGCTTTACAAACTAAATTGTTATGTGATCTCTTTCTTTGTTCAAGTAGTTTTGTTCACTTATATGCATGCTCTTATATAATTCTTTAACGAGCTGATGTTCAAAACTGTGGGACTGCAAATTTTATCTATTCACAGCTTGGCTTCTGTTTCAAATAATTTTCTGATATACTTGTTTGAAGTGTAAAAAGGTCTAGTTAGGCACCAACCCTCATTTTTGTGTCTTGCGAACCTTCAATGATAAGTCTCAATACTCATACCTCATATTTAAAAAAATGTAAAACAAACACACCAATTTATATCATATGAGTAAGTCCTTAGTTCAAGCTGAAAAAAAGATACCATATATCAACAAGGAAAGTAAGAAAAAGAAAAGGGATTCTCTCGCTTTCTCCGAAAAGACAATGACAATAGACAGCAAATTAAATTACAATTTAGAACATTAAGAATCTCTTGAAAATATATCAGACCAAATGCTATCATAATATGATATAAATAAAGAGATAGAGTGTGTGCGTGTGTGATATGGGAGATGGTAGGTTGTTTCGTGTGAGGCATATTTCTAGTCTAACATTTCTAACTCCCAATGGATGCTGCGAATAATCTTATACCCAAAATTGTCTCCTACTCTGTTGACTTGTACATATATATTTTTTTTTAAGCTTTGCCCGCAGAATGTAAAATGTAGTTCACACGCTGCAACATGTGGTGGCCGCCATGGCCAAATTGGTGGGTGTTTGGTGGGAAGTTTGAGCATTTAAGAGAGGAATAGTTATGAGTTTGTTGGATGGCACGCATTCCAGAGAGAGAAAGAAAGAAAGAGAGAGCCTACGAGTAAGAGGTGACTTGTTTAAACTTTGAAGGTCAAACGGTTGAGACCTCACACTTGTCACTATTTTAATCCGAAGTTCCACTGGCTCACGGCACACACTCATAATGGCTTATTTTCTTTTTTCTTTTTACATGATTTTGACATGAAAGAATGGTGTAAATGCAAAATACGGCAAAAATCAATACCCTCTCTTGGTTTCACACTTGAATTCAGGATTGCCAAATTGACATGCAAAGAATTCTTAGGTTGACCATGTCTTAAACACAATAATGCCATTTAAGTTGGGTTGTGCTAGCAAATGCTCGTCGTTTAGATTTTAGCTATCACATGTATTGATTTTTTTAGATGAAAAGAACTTTTCATTGCTTGAATTTATAGACAGATGTTCCAAATCTAAAATAAAATTAAACTGCCTAAACGTTTGAGCCTTTATTAGCAAAAATCTTTAGTTAAATAATCGACTTATCTAAGACGAGCGAGAAAGTATGCGTTGATTCCCCTATCATGAGATGAGGGGCAATCCAAAGCCCAAGTCTTTTAAATTTGTATAATATATGCCACTCTGGGATGACAAAGAAGCAATGCTCCCTGAACTTTATCCAAGTGCTAATTTACTAATTTAATAATATTGATTATAAAAAAAATTTGGAGAAATCAGTAGATTCCACTTCTTATAATCAATTCTCAAACTCTCTTTAACGTGATCAAATCACGGTGAATAACCAATGCCAAAGTTTTGAGTACTGAAACTGCAATTTATTACCTAAAATTTATATGGAATAAATGATATATATGGTAAGAGTTTCCAAGATAATAGTCTAATTACAGATTTAAAACTTAAAAACAATTGTACTTGAGCTTAATTAACTTGATATTAATTAGCTCAGTGAAGTATTAATTAACTCGAGTGATTTCATATTAGAACTTTCAAGATCCTATTACGTAGAGCTACTAGTCAGGCAGCTGATTTTGAGATCATTGATTAATGAGTACAGATTACAGACAGACTCATCAACCCATTAATTTAATGGTTTTAATTTGAGAGACTCCCCAGGTTGGAGCATAGAGAGAACAAAGCCTACTTATGGATATAGTAGATGGCAATAACTAAGCTGAATAAAAGGTACAGCAATTTAGGATCAGATCAAAACATCTAGAGCATTGAATAAGTTACAGCAATTTAGAACCAAAGGAAAAAAAATGCATAAATTCAGCGGTTTTAAAAAGAGTATATTGAAATTTTATACCCAAAACATTCTATCTTTTTATTAATTATCTCCATCTCTTTTTATTTTATTCTATTGCTCTTTAAAACTTCTAAACATAGTCTAAAATCAAATGTAGATTAAAAAAACAAAACCGGATTACTCCTATAGTCTCCAAGCTGTCCCTCCAACAAGTCTGCTCCCTTCCAGAATGATACTCAAAACTTAGTTTTATGGTACAAAACATAATTAGGACCAAATTATTTTATAAACATTAATATCAAAAGGATACAAAACTTCCCCCTTTGTTTAGTTAGGGGGGAGGCTTTCTTTCTGAAAAAAAAAAAGTGGAAGGGAAGATAAAAATAGGAAAAGAAAAATAAAAACAGAAAGCAAAGCTGCATATACATTATTTATAGTTCACCAATCACCAACTTGTGGTTTTGACCCAAAAAATGGGGTCCTTGTTCTTGCCTATCTAACATGCATATGTATGTGCGTTGCTTGCTAGAAATGATAAATGAGAATACAGTGCAACAAGAGTGGCAAACCAGCAATAACAAGTAATAACAAGGTCAAAATCATAAATAAAAAAATCCCAAAGGGGATACCCGCCATTTTCCTCCCGGTTGGCGAATTGAATGCCCCTGCATGTTAACAATTAAAAGTTCGTTGGGGTAGTTGTATCGACTATCCTCCTCACCCATCTCTCTCTTCCAAGCTACACCCTTTAAAACCCTGCCATCTTCCATAATTTTGCAACCCATTGATCTTCTCTTCTCCCCTTTTGTTTCTCATTCATATTTTAAGGCAAACAAATATGCTCAGTTCCAAAGTTGAGATCTTTACCACCAAGTTTTCTCATTGATAACCAAAACCCAAACCCACACTCTTTTGATTCTCTATTATTATTTCTTTTCTTTTCTTTTCTTTTCTTTTGGGTAAACTCAATAAGCCCACCTTCAATCACCCTAGCTATAATTTGCAAGAGTTCCACCCTCATGGCAGATCAGAAGAATCAAAACCAGGATTCCGGAACCATTTCAGTTGAAGCTCCAAAAGAAAGAAGGAAACTTCCAAACTTTCTGCTATCTGTGAAGCTCAAGTATGTGAAGCTTGGGTACCACTGCTTAATCTCCAATGCTATGTACCTTTTGCTCATACCCCTTCTTGGCGTAGCTTCAGCTCATCTATCAACTCTCTCCATCAACGACGCTGTCCAATTATGGGAAAACCTCAAGTTCAACCTTGTCTCAGTGACTCTATGTTCCAGTCTTATAGTATTTTTTGCCACCCTTTACTTCATGAGCCGACCACGAGGTGTTTACTTGGTGGATTTTGCATGTTACAAGCCAGAGCCAGATTGCACGTGCACAAGGGAGATTTTCATGGAAAGATCTGGACTAACAGGGACTTTCACAGAGGAGAACTTGGCCTTTCAGAAGAAGATACTAGAGAGGTCTGGTTTGGGACAGAAAACTTACTTGCCCCCAGCTATCCTGAGCTTACCACCAAACCCATGTATGGCTGAAGCAAGGAAAGAAGCGGAACAAGTCATGTTTGGAGCCATTGACCAGCTTCTGGCAAAAACTGGGGTGAAGGCTAAGGATATTGGAATTTTGGTGGTGAATTGCAGCTTGTTCAATCCCACACCATCTCTCTCTGCCATGATTGTCAATCACTACAAGTTAAGAGGGAATATTCTAAGCTATAATCTCGGTGGCATGGGTTGCAGTGCTGGCCTTATTTCTATAGACCTTGCCAAGCAGCTCCTCCAGGTTTGCACTTCTCTTTTAATCTTTCAAAATTTTAAATTAAAACTATACATCATTCCTTCTAGGGTCATACTATGATGCCAAGATCAATAATCTTCAGCATCCATTCCGCTAATAATATAATCCCAACTCTATATCATGGAGGCAGAGGCAGTGCCTCTTAGTACATAGGCATTTGTTGTTTTGCATAGATATTTTTATCTCATAAACCCCATTTCACCTATTTAAGTTCATATCTATTCCTTTGCTATTCAGTATATGACTTCCCTAGTATGTGATTTATTACTTTGCTTCCTGATGCATGCATGGAGCCCATATATATATGGTAACTTTCTATATCTTCGCGTGGACAAATTAAAAATCAAACGTGAGCCGCTAATTGGATGTTTCAACCAACCCCTGGGCCACATGCGGGCCTTCCATGCATAGATGCTTATTGGTGACAATTGCAACACCAGTTGTCCACATGTCTAGCTGGGCCATATTCATAGACAAGGTTGCTGGCAGTTTTGTCAGGTTGGCCACCCTAATTAATACCCTTCCGAGCGACAAGTATCCCAAAGATATGGACCCTTTTACATGTTTACATGCCTTACCAGTTGTCCACATGTCCAATTGGGGAATTGAAACTCTTGAAATTAACGATTCGATAATCACTATGTATTAATATGCCAACAAATCCATTTATATATAATCATACCCAACTCGCTAAGATCTTGATCCATAATAAAAACTGGATTAAAGGGTTTGCTATTGATAGTTTTGTACATGACATATTGACATGTGATTCTTATGTTCTTTATGGTTATCTTAGGATAGCTCTACTGCAAAATTTAAGAGCTAAGCTAACTATTCACACTCTATGATAAATAATATATAGGTACATCCCAACTCTTATGCCTTAGTAGTGAGCATGGAGAACATCACTCTCAACTGGTATTTTGGCAACAACCGATCAATGCTAGTCTCAAATTGTCTCTTCAGAATGGGTGGAGCTGCAATCCTCCTCTCCAATCGGTCTTCTGATCGCCGCCGAGCCAAATACCAATTGGTCCATACCGTGCGTACCCATAAAGGTGCAGATGACAAATCTTACGGTTGTGTCTTCCAAGAAGAAGATGAAACAAAAAGAATTGGTGTGGCACTCTCAAAAGACTTAATGGCTGTTGCTGGAGAAGCCCTCAAGACCAACATCACAACACTTGGCCCATTAGTCCTTCCTATGTCTGAGCAGCTCTTGTTTTTTGTTACTTTGGTTGCTAGGAAAGTGTTCAAGATGAAAATAAAGCCATACATCCCAGATTTTAAGCTAGCTTTTGAGCACTTTTGCATTCATGCTGGAGGAAGAGCGGTGTTGGATGAGTTGGAGAAAAATCTTGAGCTCACTGATTGGCATATGGAGCCCTCAAGGATGACTCTTTACAGGTTTGGTAACACTTCTAGCAGTTCGTTGTGGTATGAATTGGCCTACACTGAAGCTAAGGGGAGGATCAGGAAGGGTGACAGGACTTGGCAGATTGCATTTGGCTCTGGGTTTAAGTGCAACAGTGCTGTGTGGCGTGCATTGAGGACCATTAATCCAGCAAAGGAGAAAAATCCTTGGATGGATGAGATTCATGAGTTTCCTGTTCATGTTCCTAAAGTGGCAAAAATTGGTTCCTAAATTAAATCTCGTTGTTGTTTTAAAGAAGGGGATCTGAAGGGAAGAAACTTATTTAAGGTCTTATAGTTGATGTTAGAAGATGTGCAAAATTAGAAGAGAAGATTACTCCTTGTAGCTTTGCTAATTTCTTTCTTGTACTGGTTTGTTGAAGTTTAAAGAGTGTGCATAGATTTATTGTATCAATTGAACATTTATTACATACTTTTTCATAAAATGTATCAATTGACCTTTCAAAGATACATGCACATTGATTTTTAAGTTACTTGTCGAGCTGAGATCTATTAGAGAAAGGAAAACGAATTGAGTGTTGATAAGGTTTGACTAAAACAGTGATATTGTTGGATATAAAATTGATTACTTGGCTATGGCTAATGCTAATCCACTAAATTAGCCGATCGAGGCCAACAGCAACCACTGTCTCAGTTGATAAATCTCAAGCAATTGGCACAAAGAAGGGAACATGCTTCTCTGCTATGGATTCGTAACAATCTAAACTTAATTAGAGCGTTAATTAGGATACTATAATATTTCAATAGAAAGTGAACACAAAATTATGGATGGAAACTGGATGTTTTTACTCAATACAACCAACACCTACACTGATTTAATTAAGACACAAGAAACATGAAAAAAAAAAAAAACAAACACTAACAAGAAAAAAATAAAATGGAAACTGATCTAGCTAGACCTAAATCATCACCACAAGAAGACACAAACAAATGACTACCAGCTAGCTGTAACAGAGGCTACTAAAAAATGCAAAAATACTCAGTGAAGTATGCTAAATGAAATAAGAAACGCTAATGAGCTTGAACAAATGTATTTGTGCTGTCTAGAGTGTTGGAGGCCTCCTCCTCTCCATCTATTTATACAGCACACGTCTTTCGGTCATTGGGAATTTACAAAACTATTACCCCACTACTTCTATAACCACCTTCCTTCACTTTCTGAAGTGTGCATGGCAGTTGAGCAATGTTCAATACCCTAACAATGGTTCTGACCAAGATAATCATTATCTTCTGTAACTAATTAAAAATTATGACCTACTATTTCATAGTATATTGATGTAGTATAAGCATAAAACAAAATATAATTTTAAGATAATAAAATCATTTTATTGGTGTGTCGTATGAATTTGTGTGTACAAACTTTTTCCTTCTAAATCACTTTTAGTTTGTAGCATCTTAGGTGTTCTCTTCATTTAAAAACTTATTTCTTTGTTAATTTCTTTTTGTAATCCATTAATGTGATATACATACATTCAGAAAATATCATGATCTCAGAGTCAATTAAAATATTTTATTACAATCGAAAATGTTTGGATTTAGTCAACTTATATGTATGTGTCTGCATGTTATAAAAGTTATACAATGCAGCTGTACTTACTACTGATATCATTCCTTTTGCTACATACAAAAAAACAAATTATCCTCTCTTAGTTGTCTCTTACAAATTGTTGCTTCTATGTGTACATAAACTGTTGTGAATATTGAGTATTTCAAAAGAATGAAGTCCCACATTGCTTGAAACAAAGACTTTGTGGCCCAGTTTTTTGGAAATAATTTTAATTAATATTTGAATTTTGAACCTTACCAGAAAATCGGGATTTTGGAGAAGAAATTTTAATTACATAAATGTATCAGTTTTTGACAATCATTAGATTTAATTACTCTCTAATTTCAGCCCACGGTTTTGGTAAGTTTTAATTTGATTTTATTATATTTATGACATTTATGTATTAGATTAATGGCATTTATGTATTAGGTTTTTTTCATCTTTGATAGATTATTCTCTTGTTCTATCACGGTGTGTGAGAAAATTTTGTCCTCTCTTCTTCTCCTCTTCTCTTTACGGGCTACAGAGTTTTTAGCCTTGCTGTTGTTTGATACTTCGGTTCAGTCGGGAAGAGTCTGCTGTATCCTGGGGGAATTTCGCACTTGTTGCCGAAATATTCCTTAAGGACAGTGCATAGCACGCCTCAGACGATCACGTGGTTTACTTTGTTCATTGTTTCAGGTACTTTTACTTCAACAATCTTAAGGAATATGGCTGAACCTGATCACGTTGAACGAGCAATGAGTGCTGGCGGCGTTCCCAAACCGGTTTCGGCCGCCCCGGTCTCCTTCGCCAGACCCTTTCTGGATGCCTCCAAAATCAAGATCTTTGGTGGCCAGAACTTCAAATGGTGGCAAGAACGTGTCTTCTCAATCCTTGACATGCATGGAGTGGCGGATGCTCTCACTGATCCCAAACCCGATTCCTCTACTTCCACCAGAAAATTAGACGAATGGACTTACACCAATAAGGTTTGTAGGCATACCATTCTTACTACGTTATCTATGACTATTCGATGTCTGTTCATACAAGGAAACCAATCAAATCTGGGAGTCCATGGTACTTAAATACACTGCTGAGGATGTCGGGAGGCAGAAGTTCGTGATCTCAAATTTCTACAAATAGGAGATGAATGATGAAAAAGACATAAAGACACAAATCAATGAATATCACAAACTGCTTGAGAGCCTCAAAGCCGAGAACATAACACTCCAGGACGAGTTTGTTGTCTGCTAATTGAGAAATTGCCAGATTCGTGGAAAGACTACAAGCAACTATTAAAACACAAGACCAAACTTTGATCAATAATGGTTTCTCTTCTGTTGAAGTTGATAAATGTGTGTATACAAAGTTGGTAAATGGTGAATGTGTGATTATTTGCTTGTATGTGGATGATATGCTTATATTTGGTACTAGCCTAGACGTAGTGCATGAAACAAAACGTTTTCTTGCATCTAAATTTGACATGAAAGACATGGGTGAAGCTAGTGTAATATTGGTTGTTAAAGTCATAAGGAAGTGTGATAGTATAATACTGTCACAAGAACATTATGTTGAGAAAATGTTAAAGAAATTTGGACATTTTGATGTCAAACCTGTAAGTACCCCTTATGACGCCAACACTCAATTAAAGAAAAATAAAGGTGATCCGGTTGCCCAGTCTGAGTATGCACAAATAATTGGTAGTCTGCTCCACCTAATGAATTTCACCCGACCTGACATAGTATATGTTGTGTGCAGATTGAGTAGATATACACATAGTCCAAATAATGATCACTGGGCAGCTTTGGCTAGACTGATGAAATATTTGAGAGGTACCATGAATTATGGTATTTGGTATAGTGGATTACCCGCTGTATTTGAAGGATACTGATGATGCTAAGCTGGATTTGATTCAGATGAGATTAAATCCACTAGCGGATATGTGTTTACTATTGGTGGTGGTGCTGTTACTTGGAAATCAAGTAAACAAACAATAATTGCAAAATCCACCATGGAGTCAAAGTTCATAGCTTTGGAGCAAGCCTGTAATGAGGCTGAATGGTTGAAAAATTTCTTAGAGAATATTCCTTTGGGAATAAAACCAAATCCTTCTGTATCTGTTCATTGTGATAATAAAGCGGCAATAGCCATTACAAGTAATAAAACCTTTAATGGTAAGAACAGACACATTAGGTTGAGATATGAGGTAATAAAGCAGCTGCTGAGAGATGGAATTGTATCCATTCATTATGTGAAGTCAGAACTAAACTTGGCCGATCCTTTGACTAGACCTTTGGGAAGAAATTTAATAAGTGCCACATCGAGGGGAATGGGACTTAAGCCAATTTGATATTAACAATGATAGTAACCCAACCTTATGAGTGGAGATCCCATGAAAAGGTTCATATGGGTAATAACAAGTCATTTGTTAATTATGCTAACACTACGTTCGTCTTTTCCTATGGTGTGGAAATATGAGAAGAGCTAGACTGCATTTAATGTGAGGATAAACTTAATGTTTTTAATGTATTTCATAGCCCTTATGGGTGGTGTATAAAGTGCAGTATACACTTGATGAAATCACCTATATGAGTGTGGAGTGAAGGCCGCTCCTGTGAGACGATGGCATAGTCTCTAGAGCACTCATGAACACCAGGCACGCGCATGGCAGCATAAAACAGCGTTAACAGCAAGAGTAAAATGAGAGTGTGAATGTGATCAAATGAGATTCTAGCTTATGTAAAAGGTGTTTTGGTTCATAGAAGTTTAACTTCACCAATAACATTGTAAGTTAAAGTCTTATTTATCTAGATCTAGTTCATAGTCCAAAAGACACCAGATTCGATGCATTTACACACAATGTAACCCAGACTTGAGTTTTATTTATTTTAATAATGTTTAAATTCTTTTGAAATATGTGGGGGATTGTTGTGAATATTGAGTATTTCAAAAGAATGAAGTCCCACATTGCTTGAAACAAAGACTTTGTGGCCTAGTTTTTTGGAAATAATTTTAATTAATATTTGAATTTTGAACCTTACCAGAAAATCGAGATTTTGGAAAAGAAATTTTAATTACATAAATGTAGCAGTTTTTGGCAATCATTAGATTTAATTACTCCCTAATTTCAGCCCACGGTTTTGGTAAGTTTTAATTTGATTTTATTAGATTTATGACATTTATGTATTAGGTTAATGGCATTTATGTATTAGGTTTTTTTTTCATGCTGATAGATTATTCTCTTCTGCTGCCGCCTCCTGGTGTGTGAGAAAATTTTGTCCTCTCTTCTTCTTCTCCTCTTCTCTTTACGGGCTACAGAGTTTTTAGCCTTGCTGTTGTTTGAGACCTCGGTTCAGTCGGGAAGAATCTGCTGTATCCTGGGAGAATTTCGCACTTGTTGCCGAAATATTCCTTAAGGACAGTGCATAGCACGCCTCAGACGATCACGTGGTTTACTTTGTTAATTGTTTCAGGTACTTTTACTTCAACATAAACTACCTTATTTGGTTTTCATTTGTCTGAAGTCTTCTTTTTTCTGAAACATATAATGCTCACAATAGTCTGATTCTATAATATAGTGTTGACTGTCAAAAAGATGTTGATAGCTACTGGTTTTTTGTGCCATTAATCTTTCACGTTCGTTTTTTTGGCGACTAATAGGGTGACAGTCTAAAATTCAATCGGGCTCTAAATGATGATTGAAAAATACAAATCACTTCTGCTTGAAGGAAATCGTTATTCACTTCAAAATTTGTTTATTGGTGAAAAAAATTCTTGTGAAATGACAACATATGAAAAAATAGGAAAGTCCGATCCCACAAATATGACATTACAAATAAGAGAATGCTCATTGAGTACAAGGATCAGGGGTGACTTAAGCCAATTTCATTATTTTCCATTTAAATGAAATCTGTAACTTACATGTAAAGTTACTTTGTTTTAGTATTAGTATTTGTTATTAAAAATACCAATACCATTATTATCTACACTGAATTCATTCGAAATTGACACAACGTTTGACAAGACAATTCGTGCATGGAACATTTGAACTAAACTACTAGTATTTACCAATTTGTCGGTCATTTGGTGTTGAGGATTGTTGTGTTGTTGTGTTTACTATCCTGAGCGCGATGTTGTGTAATTAATTTTGTACCACCGTTCTATAAACACCAACTGATGCCGCAAAACCAATAGAAATAGTGTCTGTGCGTATCGGTTTTGTAAATAATTCCTCCTTCATGTCTTGCATTCTGTTTTCGCTTTCATTTTGTAAAATCCAAGTTGGGTTCATATTAAAGTCCTCATTTATTTGAAACTTTTTTGCAATTTTGCATCCTAAACGATGACACAAAACCCTTAATGGAAGTTGTTTGCAGCCCAAGTTCATTAAAGATGTCGACCTTAGTGATGTAGTCACCGAATTTTGTGCATGAATCATAAGGATGTGAATCGTACCAAAATTCTTCATGGATGTAGAGCATGGATCGTGAAAGTAGAACCAAGTGTAGTTTAGATTCCAAACTATGAATTGCAATTTGTAAATTTCTATGACAATATATATTAAGGGGGATGATAGGTTGGTAGGCATGCTTTGCTCCATGTTTTTTTATTTGGAATTAATACGAAATTATTTCTGTCTATTATATGTTAGATGTTATGCTTGGCTCTTTGCTTTTAATGTCAAGAAATCCTTAATTATTAGAGTTTAATTTTGATTCACTATAGTGTGTTATTCAATCATGTATTATCAAATCATTAAAAGCGTTTAATTATCACAACAATGATTTAAAAATTTTTAACTCTTTTAATGATGTGTTAGCACATAATTAAATGATAATATAAATTCAATAAATTAAAATTAAATCTTAATTATTATATGTGGGATGTTAAGATTGGCTAAGTACTTATAGAGATATAAAAGCGATCGAAGAGGAGGTGAAGAACAGTAGGAGAGTGGATGTTATCTTCGAAGATATGGAGTACGAAAACATGTTCATATCTGTTGTTTTTGGTTTAGCAATTCATGGCTTTGTCTTTTCTTTTGTGTGTGTTTGTTGGTGTGTGCGCGTTTGTAATATTACAGCAAAACTAAAATAGAATACACTTTGTGAGGGACTCTAGTTGATATCATTACAACACTCACGATTAGAACAAGAAGACTTCGAAGCACTTGAGGAAGTAGCTACCGGATCCGAAAACAAGAACATTAACACTATTTTATTTGGCCCAGTATTAGGTTTGCAATTTTATACAAAATAAAATCAACCTCTGCTCTAAACGAAGTTCTTATTCACCGATATCTCAAGTATAATGATAATGATTTTATTAAAAAATGTCCTTTCTATATAAATGACCCGTGCATGTCACAGGTGCACTGCTAGTCCTCACGAGGTGACCAATTTCTCTAATCAGCAATTTGAATGGTATCGCCAAGCCTAGCCAAATGGCACCTCGATCAGGAGCTAAGGCACCATGAGGAATGAATTATTTGAAAGCACACCACCGATCTAGTGGCTCAAGGCTACAAATTCCGCAACGTCTAACATGCTCAAAACAAAATAAGTGCATGCATATGCAACATTCAATATAAACCGTCGATTAATAATAATAAAACGATTCTATCTATTCAATGGCTTATAATCATAGCTGCAACAGCTTTGACAGGTTACCGTTTATTTCCTCTCACACTTCTACCTTTGCAAAAAAAAAAAGTCTTTCTTCCCTTTTAGCCCTTCCAATTGATTAAGAGTAAAGAATAATAATAAATTATTAATTTTTCTCTTTATCTTCAACCTCTCCTAGGAGGGAGAAGGTTGTTCTACAATTTTTGTGAGGGCGATTGAGGCCTCCGTGGATACCTCTGCCTCTCTTAGTTGCACCGAGGGACCAATCATCCTTCTCTCTCATCGTCCTTTTATACGTATAAAAAATTAGCTAAAATATACATTATTTTTTTATAATATAAGTCTTTTTCAATTTATCTTTTTAAAGTATTTTTTTTGTCATTAAACTCCCTTTAGTATCATTCACCTTGAAAAAGTTATTTTATCTATTAAAACAAATGAAGAATTCTCTTTTGGGTATCATCTGTGTTTCAATCATTGTTTTCTTAACCCAAAAGTAGAGCATAATTTGTACATACACCTCAATCATTTAAAGAACCTCCACCGTGTACTAAACATCAATCCACACATCTGAAAAGCTAATTACTGTTTTCAAGTAATTTCAACCCAATCACTGCCAACATTCTTAACATACTCACCCACTCAGCCAATGCTACAACCTGACTATCAAAATCTCCTATTTTTTAATAGTAAATAGAATTCTTAAGTGATTACTTTTAAACAGATTTTAACTTTTATTTAATTTAACTCTTAAAATAACGTTTTCAACATCAACTATACTATAAAGAGATTTAATGACAAAAAAAAAAGTAATTTAAGACATTAAGTTAAAAAAAGGTTTATAGTACAAGAAAATAATGTGTATTTTACCTTAAAACATTTAATGGGTCAAAATATGTATGAACCTGTTGAGCGGCTGAGTACCGAGACAACATCCTAGATGCCTCTGGCTACCATTTCCCATGTGGAACATTCGCACTAATTCATACTAATTTTTTGTATCAATAGAGTGCACTATTATCATACTACCCATTCGCACTCATACTACTCATTTTTTGTCATCCTTTAAAAGAAAATTTAATTAGCATCATAGGACTGTGAGTGCCGTGATCCTTCCTTTTTTAAAATAATAATAATTAATTAGCATCACGGGACTGTGAGTCCAGTGATCTTTTCTTTTTTCAAAAAAAAATAATAATTAGCACCCATTATCAATTTATATGTCAAAACGTTTTTAGAAAAATATTAAAAAATAACATTAAAAAAAATTAAATTTATAATTGATAAAAAAATAATATATATAAAAAAATTTCTTTATATATTAAATTTTATTTTCATAAAATACACTAAACGTAAAATAAAATATTATGACAGTTTTGGTCATAAAGAAAACAATTTAATTTAATTTTCATGAAAAATAAAAAAAAAAGTTTCCATGAAGGTATTAGAAAAAAAAAAATTTGTGAAGACAAAAAGTAAATTTAACTTTCATGAATTAACAAAAATGAGAAAGAAATTATTATAATTAATACAATCATTTTTGGGCAATAACAAAAAGAGTAAATAAAAATAACATTAATTAAATTGCAAAAATGAAGAGTTATGCCTTAATAAGAGAGCAAAAATATTATTAAATAAAATTAAATGGATGGTGAGACTGTAATACTAAAAATATTATTAAAATAAGTTTAACAAAAATTAATCTTATAGCCGGATCCCCCATGCTATGAGTGTATCTTTTAAAAAATCATAATTCTTAGAAATATTTTAATAATAAATTTATTCCACCATGATATTAAAATATTTTTAAATAAAATTAATTGCATGACAGGAATGCCGATATTAAAAATATAATTAAAAAAATTAATTCCATGAAACATGCTAATAAAATATGTTTGACAAAAAATAATTCTAACTCATATAATTTTAATTATATATAAAACTAGTGTTGAAATTAAATTTTGAATTTGATTTGAATTTCATTGTTTAAATATATTTTTTTAACACTAAAATATAATCTTATTAACTTATTTTGCGATGAAAGTAATCACATAATGTTTTTCCAAGTCAAACACTTTTTCATCAACAATTTTCTATCTATTTGATTAATTAAAACCAAGTTACCATCAAATTCTAAGCATACTAATAATAAATACATATTAACACCAAATGGGTGCCACAAATTTTTTATCTAACATACTAAAACGTATTACATTATATTACATAATTTAGGATTTAAAACTGTTTCCCTAGAAAAAACAAAAATGTTTGTGGAGAGTAAGGTTTAGTTTATTGGCTTTATATGGATTTAGTTTAAATAACTTTGTTTCTGTAAACATTTGGTAAAATGTTAAAATTATAGTTCATTTTGTTTAATACTTTGTTAAAATAGTATATAATTAGTACATAATATATATGTATATATATTGAAATAAATGAAAAATATTAAATCAATATTGAAATAATTATACATATGAAATCACATACATTTTCAACAAATATTAAATTTCTAATTCATCATATATTATTATTTATTTATATATACATTTTTTTTAATATGGCCATGAAGAAATCAAAATTCAATTTAAAAATAAAATTATTTTTCATGCAGTTCAAATTTGGTACATGTTTTCAATAACTAAAATTTAATGGTTATTTAAAAAATTATTACATATAATAAAATTATTATTTGGCAAAATTAATAATTAAACTTAACATTGACTAAATTGCAAATTTTAATATGGAATAAAGCATAAAATTGAAAAGATAAGGCCTAGGACATAAAATAACCAATAATCAGTTATCTTTAGTGATTTTTATAGAGTATCAATGCTCCCTTCCTGTATAAGTACATAGTAGAATCCTCCTACAAATTCATGCATGATCACGATTTTGGATTCCTGATGTTAGGATAATTAGAATGCTTTTCAAGGGAATAGAATTCCATTCCTTTTTTAAGAGAATGACCATTCCCTCATTCTACGAATTGGGCATTCCCCTTCAGAATGTGCTACCATCCACCCATTCCATCTAACCAAAGTTTCTAATGTTCTCATCATCTTAAACAGAATAAACAATGTAAACTAAAAAGATTTGTCACCAGATAACTTTGCCTACACTCAAGTTATTGTACACTCGTAGACAGAAGACATGTACATTTTAAATCTAAAAATGAACCAGTCATCCAAAAGCTATCCAAGTTACAGAAGCCAGAGCCATATCACAGATCACCAATTGACATGGTTTGGAGTTACATACCCCAGATGCCACGAGCTGTTGCCACTTTGTTACTCGGTCTAGATGTTAGTTCATACAATATCCTTGCAAACGTATCAGAATATCTTCCATCTGTGAAAAGTATCTCTGCAAAAGCATTCTCATAGGCTAGCAACAAACTTCTGTTTTGTGGCTCAGAAACAAGACTTTCCAATATCATGGCAGCTTTCCTGCAAACTTCTGGAACAGGATGTGGCGTCTTTATCACTTTTAGCAATCGATCTATTGCCCTGAGTTTGAGGAATTCTGACCAGTTAGTGTTAACAATTATTGACAAGTTTCTTCGTGACAATTTAAAGAAAATTACCCTACCATGATTTTATCTTTTCACAGAACAACAAATATCTTAAAATATATTTAAAAAAAGGAATAAAGAGATCACCATCTCTCGCTAGCAATCTTCAACCTGCAGTCCATATTAACTTCAGCAAGGTTATAGAGTGCACCTATAGCAGCTGCCTGTGCATCTAATGCAGGTAAGCTGATAAGATCAATTAAACGTTTGTGTATCTGCAGTAATCAATCAGTGGTGATTACATTTTTTTGGTGCATACAAGAAATTAACATGAAAGGTTCCTTGCATTGAAGTTTAACCTGTGGAAAAAAGGGAAGCAAGAAAGGCTCATTGTCAGGATTAATAATCAAACGCCCAAGTAATTCAGCAGCTGCACAATGCCAGGCCTTGACTGTAGATTCCAACATACCCATGATGGCCTGAACTGCACGTTTCTCTCTGTTAGGAATACAACAATTTATCAATCAGTAACGAAGAGAATTACAATAGCATCCAAAAAGAACATCAAAAGTAGATCAAATCACTTATATATTTTTTTTGTTTAATAAAAAGAAAATTCACTTACGTTATTTTGATAAATGATGGCTTTGATGAGCTAAATATTCGAAGGTCCAGTAGTGGAGCCAAGTTAACAATCGTCTCTAGAGCATTTGTGACAAGTTCTTCATCCTCTATCAACATTATGAACATTTTAGAGACAATCTATAAGAAAACACTGTACAAAGTCTTTTAATGATGTGGCAACACATAATTGGACAAAAAAAAGGGTAGCTTGGTGCTATAAAGCTCCCGCTATGCGTGGGGTACAGGGAAGGGCCAGACCCATTATGTGGGTCCATAGTAGGCAGCCTTACCTTGCATTTGCAAGAGGCTGATTCCACGGCTTGAACCAACATATGATTGGATGATAATGTACAAAAAAATTTTACACTGATAATGGATCAAAATTAAATCTTTTTGGAAATTAGGGAGACCAAAAGTGTTTTTAAGCCATTTTTGTATAAAGATATATTTATATTAGAAAACAACTTTTTGAGACTTATTATAGTAGTAATTGGTTTGGGCCAGGTGTAATTGGGTTTCAAACTTCCCAAACCAGAAAGTTTAAAAAACAAATTCAGAAAAAATGGAGCCAAACTCACCCATTACACTACTAAATACCAAACCAACCCAATGAATTTTGCTCGGTTATTCGCATCAAATGGATTAGTTCGGGTTTCGAATAGGCCTAGAAGGTTGAAGGGGGAAGATATTGATACTTATGTTTTTCTCCTCCCAATAAATGCACCTGATTCCACGGCTTGAACCAACACATGATTGGATGATAATGTAAAAGAAAATTTTACTAGTATATCAAAATTAAATCCTTTTGGAAACTAGGGAGACCAAGTGTTTTTAAGCCATTTTTGTATAAAGATATATTTATATTAGAAAACAACTTTTTGAGACTTATTATAGTAGTAATCGGTTTGGGCCAGGTGTAATTGGATTTCAAACTTCCCAAACCAGAAAGTTTAAAAAACAAATTCAGAAAAAAAGGAGCCAAACTCACCCATTACACTCCTAAATAACAAACCAACCCAATGAATTTTGCTCAGTTATTCGCATCAAATGGATTAGTTTGGGTTTCGAATAGGCCTAGAAGATTGAAGGGGGAAGATATTGATACTTATGTTTTTCTCCTCCCAATAAATGCACCAAATACAAATGATAATTATTCGCCAAACTCAAAACCATAAGCAGGCATAAAAAAACAGAACGCTCACTCTGGAATCTCTGAAATATGACTGCAAGTGCAAACCATATACAAGCCCATCAGCAATTAGTAATTATATATTCAAATGACTTTTATTCCTCAAATATTTAAACCTCAAGCATTTAGTAACCATACACTTCTGATGTTCATAAAAAAATCTGAGCACTCATACTAAAAAGGTCCATCTGCCTTATCTCCCAGTCAATATCCTCATATATCAGGTCTACTCAGTTGCCCCAAAAGAACAGGTAAACAATTTAAAAAGGTCCTATTTACATCAGCCATGATGATGCAAATTCCATGCAAACACACTGTATCATCACAACAATAACGTTTACTTTGCTATCAATATCATAATCACATCCATATTCACCCAACCAAGTCTAGATGAAGATATTAGAATTTTCTAAATAATATTTCAAATCAACAAAAAAGAGTATAGTTTAGACAATGTAGGTATTATTCTCACCTATAATATGATCTTCTATGCATTGGAAGGCTGTTTCCAAACAATGACGATGTTGGGCCATGATAACTTCATTATCTGGCATGAAAGAGAAGTTCCTGATGATATTTGAAGCAACAACAGCACACTGCTGTTTTTCTGCTCGGCCTTCATCATCTAAATTAAACAGACTATCTTCGTCAAACCACAACTCTGAAAAACGAGATTTTGTCACGCCATTCTGCTGTGTTGATTCTGTAGCAGTAGAGCCAGATACTAGGCTGCATTAAGAGCATTATCCTACAATCAGATGCATTTCCTCTACCAGCCCACCCCCGAAAAGAAAACATATAATCCATTGAAAATTAGAAACTCAAAAACAAAGATGATGTTAGAGAACACCATGTTTACCCCGGGCGGTGCAGAGTACCAGTTGAGCCCAATGCGTCATACTCATTCCCAAATCCAGTTACAAAAGAATTTGCACCTAATGATCTGACCCTTGATGTCTTAACTAGTTCCTTTGGGAGTGTTATGTCACGCCAGTCATCTATCTGTTGCAATTCATAAAGAGAGAATGAAATAACGTCAGAGTACTAAAAAGGATAATAATCGCAATAATAGATACATGAAGAAATTAAACAAATCTTCTTCAAACAGTTTTATATAACAAAAGACAACTGCAAGCAGAAGAGCAAAACAATAAAGATTGGCAGCACATACAACTTGAAGAAGCGCATCAAGCAAACCAGGAATTTTGGCGAGGGGAGTTGCATCTTTGCGCATGTCATCCTTTTCTTTAAAAGAGAGCAGTGTAAGAGTATTCAATGCCCAGGTCAGCTCACTCTTGAGACCACTTTGAAGAGCCAAAACAATTCTTTTATTGTTTTGGTCTGGAAAATAAGGACAAATAAAATGGAAAAAGAGCAGAGAAGTTAATAAGTTAATGTAAACAACATGCTACCAGAGACTAAGAAAACCAATATTAGCAACTTTAGCAAAAGAACTGAGAAGTGAGAACCTAGAGATGTGGAATCATAATTATGCTACCATTTGTAGGGACATTTTGAAGCTAGGTTGCATGGATACGGGTACACGTACCCGTACCGGTACAGGTACGGGGTACGATAAAATTTCTAAAACTAGGATACAGGTACGTGAGGGTATATTATATAAAAATTAAAAATCAAGTAATTAAATCAAGAGAAAAGTACAATTTCTACAACATTTTAACTCTTTTAAGTTTTCAACAAAACTCCATAAAGTACATTGAGCAAGTAAAAGATACCTAAAGAGGATACAACCTCAGAGGTAGCCCTTCATATTTGAAAGGTTGGAGTAGTTATGTACTTCATTTAGTAACAAACCAAAAAAACTTAGCAGCAAAACATTGTGTTTTGCATGAACTGAATTGTACTTGAGTCATACTAAGCTATACCGAAATGTACTCAATAGCAAAAAAATTTTAAAAATTACTTAAGTGTACTGGATACGTACCCAATGAGTACCAGTACCAGATACGTACCTGGTACAGGTATGGCAACCATATAGCAGTACCCATGCATCATAGTTTTGACGTGTTTAGTTAAAACAATATTGTAGTTCTAATTCTAATCTCTATAATGACTAGCCATATAGCCATCCCTCCTAGTCCTATCCTAAGATATTGTTTGGATGGAGGAGTTTGGAGGAAAAGGAAGGGAAGGGGTAATTTTTTATTTTAAATTTACATTCTCCTTATTTGGTAATTTTTTAAAAAGTGAGGAATAAAATGAGAGACTATCATGTAATCTTCTAATCATGCCTTTTTCATTTTTACAAACATTTTGTAATTCTCTCAATTTAGAAATGAAAGATTACCCATCCCCTCCAAACTCCTCCAATCCAAACATATCCTAAGAGTAGTTAGAAATTGTTTTATGATAATGCATCAACATTCAAAACTAGTCCTCAAGTCTCATCTAACTTCAAATTAAATGGTCCATCAAGTAATTAATGAATCACTTGCTTGTTAACAAATGGATTTTCTTTATTTGTGTGTGTGAAAAATTTTAAATTTTGGCTTCATTTATACAAACAATGTCCATCTTAATGAGAAAATTCAGAACAAAAGATAACATTACCAAAGCAAAGCAATTGATGTCAAACAAGTTCAAACTCAGTAAAAAAAAATTACAATAATGAGAAATGAGCTGTTTGGAACGAGAGAAGAAGCGTGGAATTTTGATAAACTAACCGGCAAAGGAGCTATGAACGTGAAGAGAAGGACCAAGCAGGCTTGACGGAGCCGCTGAATCAGCGCCTCCTGCCGCACTGTTGTTACTGCTACCGAATGGCCGCCCTCTCTTTGCCGCCGGCGCCGCCCCTCCTCCGCCGCCTCCTCCGGACTTCCCCTGCTCCCTCTTCTGCATCTCTCTCTCTCTCTTTCTCTCTCTTAGGTTCTCTTCTGCTGTGGGGATTTGATTTCGGAGTTTGCGATATCCAATCGGACACGGCTTCTTTCTCTTTCTCTAATTTTTTTTTGTGGTCTCTTAGCTGGGCTTATTCTTGGACCGGTGACCCATGTGCGAGTCAGGCCCAAGTAGTTTTGCTCCCCCCGAAGAGCCCAATTATATTACATTACATGTGGTTTCTTTGGTATCTTTTTCTTTGTTAAGGTATTGGTATTAGTATTTTTTATAATTAGTAGTTAATAAAAGTTCGATACTTTTATTAAAAAGGGATATTGAAGGAACCTCTTCCTTTACATTATATTCTTAATGTGACTTATCATTATTTCTAATTTTATTTTTATTTTTTAGTATTAATCATGATTAGTGTCATGATTAACCTCTGACTCTAACCGAGCATGGAAAAAAATCAGAAGAATTAATTAGCCTTACCTATCCTGAAACAAGAGAAGGAGAGCGAGAGAGAGAGAGAAGAGGGATGACCAATCCAATAGCTTTAATGAGAACTTCCCTCTCACCTGTGAAGATACAGCAATAGCATATGGCCTTTCCAATGTTGCAATCTTTTGCTCACCTTGTTTTTTGTTGCAGCAAACCTTTGCTTCTTAGATTGCTTAGAGGTGCTTGGGAGCCCTCGGTATTTGTCTGTCTTGAGCTCCCACATGAAAATATTCAAATTTTGGGACTACTAAGAAAGTCCTTCTGCACAAATCAGAAAAAGAAAGGGAAAAGAGGTCCCCTTGATAATGCCCTCTTCGTGGTTTCAACAAGCCATGTGGTTGACCTTCAACGACAACCGACAATGAAACAGTGGTCTGGGACTATTTACAAATCTTTCTATAAATTTGTATTAATTTATTGACACCGTGATATTTCCTTTTTGTATCCATTAACAACATCCAAAAAAAATTAAAATTACTCCACTCACAAAATGTTTTTCTTTGAATTAATCAATATTTTCAATCAAGCATCAAATTTATTTTATTTTAGTTTTAATTTTTTTAGCTTTCATAAGGTTAACATTTGAGTGGTAACATCTAAGTATAATTCAATGTTCGTTTGGATGTGTTTTATTAGATAAAAGAATATCCTTTTTAAAAAAATTAATTTTGTTATATTTTAGTGTGTTTAAATAAGTTTTTTCATTAAAAAAAAACTAAAGTACTAAAACAAGCACATTTCGTGTTTTCTTTTAGCTAGATTTTGGTGCTTATAAAAAAGTTTAAAAAGCTATTCAAACATAAAATAATATCTTCTCATATATTACATTCAAATATAAAATATATTTTTTAAAAATTATAAAAAAAATAATTTTTTAGAAGCTCATACGAACCGGCCATAAGTATATATATGCCTTTTCTAGTGAGATGTTTTTACAAATTTAATTTAAGGGATTATTTATCCATATTTCCAACTAAAATACGTAATAATGATTAGATGTCTTATATACTAAATGGCCACACGTTATCAGGCATATAATTCAATAATTTGAGTGCTGATAATTGCAAGTGAATTGTATTATTTTCTAGTCGTTAGATTTAAATAATTTGATTAACAAAATATTAATTAAATATTACAAAATATATTTGTTTCATATTTTTTATTATAATATAATATTGTCTAGTTTATTTGTATTTATTTTATTTTAATGCTAAAAATTAAAATGATTTGAAAATTATGAACAATTATATTACTATTTTTGTTAGTTTGTTTTCTTTATTTTTATTTAAATATAAATATGAGAATAATTACTCCACTAAATATAATTTCAAAACTTTAAAACAAAATTTATATACTGAAAAGGCAATAAATATTTAAACCGAATTTCTTCATATATATATATATATATATGAAATAAACAAATGATATAATAAGTTTATTTAATATATTAATAAAATACTAAATATAATTTTTCTTATAAACATATTAAAATAATTAGTATTAGTAGTTAGTGAAAAGTGAAAAATGAAACTAGAAACTTCGTGTTTAAAAACTTTAAATTTCTCTCAATTATGATATATATATATATATATATATATATATATAACATCCAATTCGTGCATTGCATTGCATGGATGGCCTACTTTCCTTTGAGGGTTGTGTTTGTTTGTGCCTTTGTGGAGTGTGGACTATGGATGGGAAGTGTTATTAGCTGTGGACAACAACCAATTCGTGCATTGCATTGCATGGATGACCTACTTTCCTTTGAGGGTTGTGTTTGTTTGTGCCTTTGTGGAGTGTGGACTATGGATGGGACGTGTTATTTGCTATGGACAACAAACTTTCCATTTAAAGAATGTATTCTTCCTTAGGTCAAAACTCACCACCTCATTTTTACACACACTCACAAAAATCTAAGCTAAAATCACTCACAATGTGTTGATTTGTTATGGTGGGTTCTCTTTTAATGTGTTGTCAAAAATTTTAGGAGTGTGTGCAAAAGTGAGGTGGTGAGTTTTAGATCTAAGCAAAAATACCTCCATTTAAAGTGGACTCGGATTGGTTGGTTGGTACTAGTCTACCAAATTGGAATTGGAGGTCTCCTCATTTCCTTGTCCATTGCCGTTGGCTTCTATCTCCCATCATCCACTTGCATTGGACCAGAGTTATGTGGTTGCCTCAGCAACCTTCAAACAGCGAAGGAACTTTTACGGACCATTTTGTGTTACTTCAATTCAAAGTATAAAGAATGTCTTGAGTTCATAATTTCAAAAAAATACTGCTGCCTATACTTGTATCGTGTATTCTTACTTGTATCACATACTTGTATTTGTATTGTGAATCTGATAACTCTGATTGAACTCATCCATCAGAAAAGACACACAAGAACTTGCTCAAAAGTGCCAAAATCTATCATCAATTAGGAACAGAATCAAGCATCAATAATGTCATTATTCCCATGTGCCTATGAGGGGATTTCTGTTTTTAGTAACTTTTTTTGCATTATTTGACTTCATGTTTGCATATGATCAATGAAAGTATTAGTTTTTATTAATACTAGCGTAATACGTGATTTAATTGGTTGGTAGATTAAAAGAGACTAAAAATATCTAGATTGAAAGAGTAATTAGAAATATCTTTGCATGCTTACATGCAAGATGAATATGGTCCCTTTGGGCAATCGATTTGGTCCTTAAAGTCCCAACTCCCAACTGAACTCAAAATCTACATATGGCGTTGCGTTCATAAGATCATTTGTTGGTACGTCCCATTCTCCATAGGCGTTTTCAGTGTGTTATGATATTTGTCCTATATATATAATTAGCTTTTTTTTTTTTTAGGATATCTTTATAGGCTACTAATACTATGAGATTAATTTTTTTTTAGCACGTTCACAACTTAGAGACCCTACCAACAATTACCTGCTTAAAAAAATAAACTTATATTCTCACTTTAGAAGTGTAGCTCACTTACTAATGCACCCAACTTATATTGGTTGTTTAGGTGCACAGCTCTTATTTTGAGACAACTCAGCATAACTTCATATCTGTCCAAGTCTCAAATCTGGCACTCTTCATGAGCTTAGCAACCTACAGCTGCAAACTTCCTCTTGTTGCTGTTGGTCTAGGTGGAAAGAGGCCGTGGGGTCACTCAAACATAGATCAAATTCTTGGTCACTTTCAAATTATTTATGGAGACTCAGGAAAGCCCATAATTCCAAAGTTTTTTTAGGGTGTTGACTTCACTCCTCGGACTATAAGCTCCACTGCTGGAGCCTTGCAAGTCCATGGTTGTTAAGTATATCTTTTTCTTCTTCGTAGATTTTTTAGTTTAATTATGTTTTTTTTTCTCTCTTGTTCTACTAATTCGTCCAGTGAAGGTAGGTATATAGTTCAATTGGGTGTTACCCCTCTCTCTCTAGATCTCTTTATTTCAGTTGGTCGTTATTTTTGGACTAGCACTTGTACTTTTCGTTTTGGTGAAACAAAATTCTCTCTTCGGTTAAAAACAAGTTAGAATTTTGCATTATAATTGAATAAAGAGTTTAATTTATATCCACTGTCACAGTTTGACTATCACAACCACTACCTAAAAAGTCTAACTATTTTAATGATGTATCAACACATAATTAATTAACAATGTAAAGAAACTTTACACTGACAGTGAATAAAAATTAAATCATTGAATAAAATGTGTGCAAGAAAATAACTACTCATTTTGAATAATATTTAGTGATGGACGGTGATCTAAAACTACAAAAACCTGCCAGGGGTGTGGTTTGATTGGTTAATCTCGAGAGATATTTGCATGCTCAGCTAGGTATGGATGGAAACTGAAGAGGAGGAAAGGAAGGAAAAAGTTTCTCATGTCTAAACTATTTTTGAGGGTGATACAATGGGAATGAGAGAGATGATTTCCCTCCTTCACTTCGAGAAGAAATTCCTATGTACTATAATATTAATACACCAATTCAATAAAAATATAACATGTAACCTAAAATAAATTTGTGCCGTTGAATTAAATTTATAAGATAACAAAAATTTAAACAAAATTTACATTGTTGAGAGTATTGCGTAAATATTTCTCTCTCTTCAATATTTTAAAATTATTTTTCCTAATTTGAGAGTAAGCAAGAAAAAATTATTTAAAATCAAATATTTATCAAATTACGTAAACATCAAAATATATTGTAAATTTATTTTTATAACCTATCCATTTATTTTACTTTAACTAATATACCAGAGGATTAAAAAATTTCTCATTTTTTTATATGAACATTCAAACAAAGGGAAGTAATAACTTTCAGGATCTCCTTCCAATCTTTTTTCTTTCCTTCCCTTCCTCTTCTCAAAAACTTTTTCATATTTTGCTTTAAAATTAATTAAATTACACAAATTTAATTTCTATCACATAAAGGGAAAAAATGTTATCAGGGAAGCAGTATAGGCTTGGGATTAATATAGAGAACAATGTTATACCTTCTTAATATTTTCATAATTACATGAAACAAAAAATAGTAAGTGAAAACTCAAATAAACTGTATATAAACTTATCTAAATGAAATTTTAACATGTTAAAAAATAAAAAATATTTAATATTTCTTTTTAAGTAATTAAGAAAAAATAGAATTTTCTTAATCTAATTAGTAGTAAAAAAGTGAAAGAATACTTGCATAAATTAGTATACATAAATTGTATACAGTAAGTAAATAAATAATTAATATATTTACTTCAAATATAAAATAATTATGTAACACAAAAATTTACGTAATTATTTAATGTAAAATAATAATATATAACATGTTCATTGGTTTATTTTCCACAACTTAGTTTAGACAAAATCTGTCGGAAAAAATGCACAACTACACAAACACCAATTTGTGAACCAGTGTGGAAAAGTTCGACACAGAGAACTTATCGGGAACTCCAATCTTGATTACAGGCTGCTTTTCTGGGTTTTGAGCTTGCACATGTTCAACTAGGATTGAAGTCTTCCTCTCTGAAATTTCTATTGCATTACACAACGGTCTTACCACAAATCTCTCTAGCTATTTGCTCGTGTTCATCCCATATATGGATTTAAATTAAATTCAATCAAATCAAGCACAAGAAAACGAATCCATAACAAAACTTGTTCAAAGCTTGATATAATAATATTAATGAATTTCCTCTAGTAGGGGTAAAAAAAAATAAAAAAAATTGCATTCTATTGCATATGATATGATACAAGTTACTCCAACAACACTAGTCTAATACCAAATATGAAATAAATTATCATTCATCTATATATTATAACCACCACCACCACCACTAGTCCAAAGCATTTGGACCAGAACAAGCCTTCAAAACAGGGCTCCAAATCCACTGAACCAAGAACTTCCTTCCACTTATCCCATTCAAATTAAAGGTCCTCCCTCTCTTATCCTTCAAAACCTGTCCAATATACCCACCCCCACCACCCGTTCCATACAACCCCTCACACAAATCCCCAATCTCCGTAGGCGCCGTTGGATCCTCCCCAGCATACCAAGCATTCACCAACGGATTCGAAGACAGCTCAGCAAGCTCATGCCCTATCACACTAATCATCCCATCCACCCCAACGTCGTCGTTCGGTGGCGTAACCGCCCCGGGCCCACCACCCCCCATGTACCCGGGAACCGCAAACGGGTACGCGCAAACCTCCGGGCACTGCTTCCCCGAATTCCCTACCCAAGCGTAGGGTAACGTGTACCCTACCATCGACGGGAACGTGAAGTAGTGGAACCCGCAAACGGCGCGGCAAAAATCCTCTACGGTTACGTCTTGTGCGGTGAGGATCAGGTAGATTCCGTTCCGGTGGTCCACCGGGAACGGCGCCGATCGGACCGCCGTCGCGATCACTTGCTGGACGGAGAGGCGCGTGAGGTGATTCCCGTGGGAGTACCGGCGATCGGAATATTCGCCGGCGATCGAGACGGTCCGGGAAATGTTGGCGCCGGTTTGGTCGGTGTAAAGTGAGACCGTGCGCCACCATTCGGCGACGGAGGGCGACGGCGCGTTTGCGGTGGTGGTGGAGATTGAACGGAGGAAGTCTTGGATGATGAGTTTGTGTGGTTGGGCCCAGTTGCCGTACCAGATGAGGTAGATTTTGATCGGAGAAGAGAGGACTGGGCCCATGTGGTAGCGGAGGTGGACCAATTCAGATGAGCCTTCGAACCGCTTGGAGGAGGTGAGGGTTCGAAGCGGTGGAAATGGAACTTTGGGGTTGAATTTGAAGTAGTTGTGTGGGTTAGTGGTCTGGGTCTGTAGTTTTTCTGGTTTTGCACATGAATGTTGGAGTTGAAGGAGTAAGTAGAAAAGGGAAGTGAGAAGGAAGAAAAAGGGGAACCCTGACATTTTGTTTTCTCACGGTGGCGATGGCGGTGGCGGTGGGTTTTGAAGTGGAAGTGGAAGTGGTAGCACTTAAATAGTGGTGAGTGAAATGAAAGAAAAAGGGTCTGTTTGATTGGGAGGGGAAATGGGCTGGTGACAGCTGCCATGTGTGGGCGCGCTTTCTTTTGATGGGCTTGTCAAAATCTCTCTTTTTTAATTGAATCAGCAAAAACAAAAAACAAAAAGTCTCTTTCTCTCTCTTTCTAACACCGTCGGCAAGGGAGTGAATCACCTTTATGTACCTACTTGTTACTTTTTATTTGTTTAGGCTCGGTGATAATGTTGCTGTGAATTTGATTGCTGCAGAAATGGCTGAATGCCAGGTGAGTTGAAACTTGAAACCTTAATGGGTATTATTATTGAAGCGAAGAAAAGATTGGTGCTGGTGAAGGATTTGGATTTGGATTTGGAGTTGGGAGAGCTGGGCATGTTGGGATGGCAGCATGATGAAACACATCAACTCATCAAGCGAGCGAGGCCACAAGGTTTGTCATTTGAAGTTTTTGAGATTTATGCTTGTATTTGGTTTCATATATGTTTGAGATTCCAAATTTTGTCTTCGTTTCTTTTTGGGTTGCTAATGGGAATTGTTGTTGGATTCGATACTCGTGAATATTGGGGCTTGTAAAGTTAGAATAGATGCTGATCTGTTAGTTGATGAACACACTAGATGATGCTGATCTGTTAGGGACGTCTTGTGACTTGTGAGTGAAATGTGCAATGAATGTGAAGAACTCTTTCCGGACATCACTTTTTATTAGGGAAGCATTTTTGCACACCATCTTTCTTTTATGAGGGAAGCATTTTTTGATAATATGAAAGCACTTTGCGACTTCACTTCGGCATTGGTCAAGAGTTTTTCTTAAATGAAAAACAAGAAATTCCCATTTCCATATGAAGCGATCTTCACTGCTTGTTAGAATAAAAAGATGTCGTCAGTACTCACAAATGTGGGTTTAAACCAATTTTCTTTTCTAGTTGTTCTCGTCATAATGAATTTTAACAAATTATTTTCCCGAGTTATAGTAATTTCACTGTGATGTTTCGGTGAGAAGATGACAATAAAGCATTAGTTATCAATGAACATGATTATACCTGCGTTTTTTATCTGTGTCTAAACTTTTTTGGTGGATTAGATCTTGAGGGATCTAGCTATCTCAATCTACATGTTATAGCAAAAAATCAACAGTTATTTAATTAATATTAGGCTATTTAATTTCCAAAATCTCTCTAATAGGTTTGTTTGTGAACATCTCGAAAGAAAGTATGGTGTTGAGAGGAGAAGAGAACAAAGTAATGTCTGAGTGTGTAAACTATGCAATAAATTCGTGAACCTTCAATATTCTATAACAGGAGGTCCAGCTATTCTTGTTTAAATCTAGTCATCCCTTAAATGTAATCCTCTTAAGAAAGCTTTCACCTTACATTTTTGTTCCGCAGAAATTTATGGCTTCGTATGATACTAACGTTCATACTAGCACAATTTATAGGTATGAAGCAGCCAGCTTTAGATTACAATAGTGCAGATTGAGCAATTAAGCTGCTCTTAACATGGAAAAACTATAGTTTCACTCGTCTTTGTGGGATCAAGCATATTACTTTTTCTGTTAGATATGAAAGCGTATAACGCAGAATAGAACATCTCTCAAATTGTTAATTGAGTATTATTAATTACACTGGTCAGTGCTGGAGTGAGCCTTGAAAAGTTTGGATGATTAAGGGTGTGATTGGATAATTTATGTAGAATTACTTGTGTAGAATGTATTTTGATAGAATTACTTTTGGAAGAATGAGTTTTATGTTTAGAAATGTTTGCCAAAAGTAATATTGTAAGAATGGGTTTTGTTCTGATATTATTAGTAAAATTACTTTTAAGTGCTAAATTTCCAAAAAGGAAGTAAAATACTTTAAAATATTACTTAATATTTTGTAAGTGAGGAGAAATTTAAAAAAGCAAATTGTGAGTATGCTGCAGTCAAGAGAACAGCGGTGTGTGTGTTGGCCGCCTAAATCACCTTGTTTTTTGTTCACTTTCTGCTATTGCCCTCAACTTTCTATGAAGGACCTTATCTCTTTTGTTCTAGCAAATGGTCCAATGGCGATAGGGTAAGTCACTGCATATGACACTGGTGATACTGACTATAAGATGGAATTGTTAAAAGGCAGAGATGAGTTAGGAATGCATATGGTGTGGGATGATTCTAGATAATTCAAAGATATCTTTGCTCACTAGGTTTTTGAAGGATGAAGATAACACTGATTGTTGCATGGGAAATTTGACCATCTTATTTGTATTCATCCAGTGGAAATAGGAGAAAGAACAGAAAGAATTGCCGTTGGAAAATGATTAAGCATAGCGTAAATCCATCCCATCATTCTATGGTAGGCATCTGAGACTGCAAGCTGAGATCGAACAAGAAACTTTGACACCTATATTTGGACAGCACCACTCTCAAATTGTGACAGTTTTGTAATTGTGAGGTTCACAATGGACCAATTTGGTTGAAGAAAATATCTGAGAGTGCTCTTTTTTTCTTTTTCTCCGTTTCTGTAATTTCATTCATTTTTGCTAGCACCCTGCTTCAATGCCCCAGCCACATTTTAGGTTTAGGGTAGTTGCTTTCTTGCAAATTGATGTCATGTCATTCTAGATAAAATGGAGAATTGTTTGCCTGAGGAACATATAGTCCTTCTTCAGTGCATTTCATGGACAACCATTTCAGTGGCTGACTTTTTTGTTTGTCTTTCTATGATTTTTTTTCTCATAACATAATGTTTAATTACACTTTTCATGTATATCTGTTTGCGTTTCCTTCATGAGTTCAATTCTTCGCCATGGGTTTTCCTGACCCCGTCTCAAGTTAAGTTTGTATTTGTAGCAAAAAGAATTCAACTCTTGTGTCGCTCAGGTTTTGGCATGCATAGTTTAAAGACCTGTCATATGATATCTTCTCACGACATCTTCAGTATGGAATTTATTGTTAACATATTTGATGAGAATAGTTACTGCACCTAGTTATTTATTCATGTACATAGCTTCCAATTAATGAAAAATATTTTATAACAGATGTAAATCTATTATGAATATTATAGACAAATATGATAAGTTGGAAAATCTTAATGGACCACACTTTCACCAACTATGACCTTGGACCATATATGCATAAATTTGAACTCAAATAGATGAGAATGATGGGATTGCAGTTGGACAGATTGCCCCCAAGTTGACACAAAACACTAGTCTTCCACCACATGAATTGAAAACCGGCCTCAATCGCAATCGAAGGTGAAAACCAACAGAAATCCTTGTTTCTTTCTCTCGCAACCTGTCATCCTCTCATCCTTTCGGCTTTGGCAACAGAGAATGAACAGAGCAGATTAGCTTCCCCTAGCCCAAAGAAAACCAACAGAATCTTAGCCCAATGTCAGACTCATAAACCTGCCTTCCAACTCGCCAGTGTACACGAGTTTATGCGAGTTTGATTGATCCTACCCTTGTTTATCAAGCTGCGAGTTTTGAGGCAAGCTAACATGATTCCTCATCCTAAGATCGTAAACTCGAGTTTGACAACCATACTTGTAAGTAACAGTCAAAGTATATAATAATAAATAAAAAAACTAGAATTTATATCAAAACATTGAAAGTATATAACTTTTTTAACAAATGTGTAAGTGACCTAAGGATACGCCATTTTCCTAAAAGTTTACTGTAGAAAAAGTCATTCATTTATCATACTCAAAATATAAGCAGTTGGTCTTTTCCATTAACTTTATATGAATGGTGGCTTTTTATGTCACTCATTGGTTATTGAACTGAAGTTACATAAAAGCTTTAAATATGAATGCTGACAGTATTAGTTTGTAATATGATCTGACTGTCAAAGGAAATTTGGTATTATCTGCTAATGGAGTTAAAATGCACTTCGAATCTTTTTGTTGCATGTCCATGAGTGATAAGCACTTCCCTTAAAATTATTGGGAATGTTCTTTTGAATGAAATGAAGAAAATAAGAAATGATTCATATAATCAATATTTCAGGAGCGAGTGAATATTGGAAATGATAAGATGGTAATCATTAATCAACTAAGTATGAACGATGACTGAGATAGGTCTCGGCTTTGAGAACCAGAAGATCCCTATCCATCACATTCCTTGCCTAGAGGATATTTGTGATTAAAACACGGATAAAACTTTGATTAATTAATAAGCTTGCTGCTTGACTGAGCTCCCTCAATGAAATTTAAGGTGCAAATGTGAAGCAATTAGGCATTTGTACATGATTCATAATCAGTGATCTTTGTGAATTTCAGGATGGTTAGTTTGGATTTAAGAAAAGATTGAAACAGTGTAAGCTGAGATGAGGGTATTAATTTATTAGTTTATGGATAGTCAGAAGTGGTGGGAACACAAGCACCTGTACAGTGTTTCTCCGAGCAGCTGATGACCAAGAATGATACTTGTTAAGCCAAGAAATGATCCAAGTTGCCTGTAATGGTTTTTGTATTTTCTTGCCTCTTGGGTGGCTTCCTTCATTGTTTTATTATTATTTTTTGTCTGTAGATCTTAATTATGCATTTGCTACTTTTTCTTTTCGGTGGTATTCTGTCAAATTTAAACCTCCTCTGTCACTTGCGTTTATTAGAAGCGGAAAAAAGAAGGACATGCCTACTGATTTATGTTATTTGGATGAAACTTGTTAGCAAGTTGATGTCTAAAGACGTCGTATTTGCTAACTATATGTTTGGTTTTTTGGAAGATGTGGACTCCAGTGGCTGTTAGGTAAGCATTGTGTGTCTCTGGCTCTGCTTCTACGTTAAGAGGAGCAAGTTGATCTTATTATATCAACAAGAAATAAAGCAGTGCGGAAATTAAAAATAAATAAAAAGTGACAAAATAACAGAAAGTAGAAGAAATATCCAGAAATTAAAGAAAAAAGAAAAACTACACAAGAGCCTTATTTATTATTAGTAGAGAGAGATAATTGGCATGCCTTCTTAATTTTTGGACATTAAACATTTAAGTAATGTTTCCACTTATATATTTTACTCTCATAACACTGGACATTGGATTGCAAAAGTTATCTGACAATCTTCTATATATCTTAAACTCAATTTGGGTTTTATAACATTTCTCCAATTATGTTTCTATTTTAATGTACGTGAATGTGTTTGGAACATTAAATATCCTGGAATTTATTTATCCAACGAAAAAATGGGAAGAAAAACACACTGAATCACTTGGCCATGCTTGCTTGATTGCTCACCCTTAAGAATTGTGAAGATCAATTTTCTTCTATGTAGATAGTTATTATTATTATTATTATTTTTGTATAAGTTCAAGTGTTTAACAACGACCAAAGGGAAAAAATAAAACAGACAGGAAAAAGGAGTTTGACATATAACGGTTACAAGCCTAAAACTCTATCACAGAGACGCATGATATGAATCCATCAATCATCTGTGGGCTTTATCTTGGCAACCCACATGATCACTCTTATATAGTTGGCTAACTCAAGAGGCTTTTTAATCTGACATTAATGGATCTTTGGGTCTCTATTTTGTAATTTTCTTAGGTCAACATATTAAGCCTGAGAAAATATATATATAATCACCCCGACCCCCTCCCCCAACCAAAAAAAAACTCAATGTTACATGAATGAAATAGGACCCTCTAGCACATTAATCCCACCGGAATAATAATGAAGTGGAATCAAGCAAGTGGACCTTAGGCTGCTTCAATTGTGATTATAATTGAGCAAGATATCATATATATTTTTCAACATAGGCTGTAATTGTAAAAGGTCCACAGACGTGACTCCACAAATTGTCCCCCCCCCCCCAATAGTTATTTTCATTCTGACAATGCTGGTGAGCCTATAATTTATTATCTCATGACCAAATTGCCTGTAAGTATGCTATTGACCACATTTAAATTAAATATAATAATATGTCGAGAAATCAATTTAACCTAAAAATAGTTTATTCTAGTAGGTGAAAATATACCAATAATTTTGTTTAGTTTAATACATTCCTTTACTTGACAGCCATTGGGTTTGCAAGTTGAATGAATTACATGCCTATTTTTTGCTGAATTATGAAGGGAATGAGAGTGGGAGTCCTACATGTTTTCAATATTTGTTAAAAGTTAGGATATATGTCATGAAAAACTGTTAACAATTAAGAGGAATGCCAAAAATAATTCTTAAATGATACAATTAAATATCCTACTTGGCATCAACTGAGGGTTGGTCGAAGTGGTTAGCCTCCATGAGATAAGACTCAAGTTTAAATTTTAGTAGGAGCTGCTCTGGTTGAGAAGTAACGAAAACTCTTGTGCTTTAAGTTGTGGACTGTGGATTATTCTTATATGGGCCTAAAAGGCTTAACTCCATAAAGATACTGCAAGACGCTATTCGACTCAAAAGACTAATTAGAGTAGATGATGAAAAAAAAAATCCTACTTGGCTATTGAGAACAAAAATGAGGGAGTAAAACAAAGACTCTTGTTAGCTCTAGTGAGCGGTTTGGTTGGAGTTAGATAGAAATAACCAAAAAGCAAAAAGCCAGTTGCAGCTTAATTATGGTTACCAGGACGATGAACAAACAAGTGGTTCAACCAATCAAGAACTCCACAACTAAATAATTTAAGGTTTTGCTGAGGCATTTCGTCATAGAGAACCTAGTTTTGGTTATTGTTGGCTTCAGTTTGGGTCCGTAAAGTTGCAATCATTTGCTGTTTTCATTAGGAGTTGAGACCTATAAAAACATTACAAAGGAAACTATTAGTATAAGGGATTTTTCGGATTAATACTATGGATCAATTGCTATTGAACAACGCAATGGATATTACAAAAGAATTTAATAGAAGCTACTTAACCCTTTTCCTATATATCTAAGACTAACAGAAGCTACACACTGAAAATAATAAATTTTCTGCCCTATCCTTTGGCTTAGTCACTAGTTGCTTCTTTTAGTATTTTATTCTGTCAAACTTTGTTTAATGTTGTTCTTTACTTTAGAGCCTCTGATTCAAGGGTTGGTAATTTGATATGAATAGGTTTTGTTGTGGACTATGCATTCTGTGATATTCTCTGGTATGATTGAGCTTAAAGCAGACTCTGATAGCTGGTTTTGGACACTTTCCCTTTTAGTTACTCAGAAATGACAAAATAGGTAGGTACACAGTATTAATGTCAGCTAGGCTGCAGGGTGTAAGCTAGTAAGCTATACTTCTATGAATCCATAATATATTAGCTCTCTGGCTCCACAGGCTCCTGCTTATTGCTATAAGTAAAGTTATAAACTCATTATGGTTTTTCCTCTAAATTTCAATGCTGGGTCCTCAGTTTTTAACCTTATGAATGCTTAATTTTTTCATGAACTGGAATTCCAAAACTCATGAGGGAGAACATTAGTGTTTTAATACTGTCTAATGAGTAATGGCCAAGGAGTACCTGAAACTGTATATAATGCAGATTTCCAGTTTCTTTCCATCACTTTCTTAGGAGCGTTGCCCAGTCGAGCTACTAACTCCGGCAGTAAATGAGGGAAATAAAATAAGGATGATCCTTTTGGAAAGAATCTGGACCACCTATTCGTTTGTTAATCATGAAAGAGCCAAATACAATGTCATACATTATTGCTATTTCTGCAATCTTAATTATGCAAAAGATGTTCCTCTCTATCTATACTATAATTTGTGCTTTTCGTAGAGCATTGAAAGTTGATTAATGTTTTTGCAAAAGGTGCTTTCCTTGAACCTGCCAGCCTTGTTGCATCAGCTGTTCCAATATGTTACTTCATATATATCCCTATATTTTTGCTGTTAATAATTCACAATCATGAGCTTTATATTAAATCAAATATTATAAGGGGAATTCACATCTCCCTCGTCCTTATCTATATCTGATTTTGTATGATGGGTGGGATATTGTAGTACTTATCTTTAATCATAAAACTTTATAAGTTAAAATTAAAGGTAATCTGATTTTCCAATCAGAGGTATTGGTTGGGAGTACAAGTAATTTTTAGTATCTTGGATAACCCAAATTTAAAATGTGTATCAAAATCTGTGTTCACCTAACCACTTGAATTTAGTTAGCTCATACACTATAATTGCTTCTCAGTATTGCTCTATCTATACTATAGGCAATCAACTACAAGATCCATCTTGAATTGGTTTGAATGAAAACATTGGAATCCTTTTAATTCTAAATTTCATTCTTTTACTATGAAACTATAATGGATGAACAATTTTGTCTCTTGCTTCAGTTTTTAACCATAGTTTTTGGTGGTATATTCCATGGTTACAACTTACCACAGATAATTACTGCTTCAGAAATGAAACGATTGTGGGGATTAGTTTTTTATTATTTTTAGTGAATAACGATGAAAGGGAGGTCCTACCACAAATGCATTCAGGGATGAATTAATTTAGTTTAAAATTCAAGCTCAACAACGAGGACATATTATTCAAGGATTGATTCCACTAACTTTGTTAAATCGCTTTCAATTAAATAATTATAATAATGTTGATTTTCAAGTTTCAAATTGCATCTCGCTCAACTACTGGTCTTTCTAAAGAAATTCAACCCATCTAGAACCTCTCTTCAAGGTCAGTTTAATGTTGAATAATTGGCTTAACCATCTCACATAACATAGACTAATCAGATAGAGATAAGTGAATCAATTACATTTTAACATCAGTTAAGCACGGCCTCAAGCATAATTTCTCTCACTCCAAATGTAGCATTTCATGTACAATTACTCGATTTAAGTCCAGATACCAAAGTGATTGTTTCCACTCTAAACTTCCCTATAGAGCACATATCTACCTCTCTGATATTTTTTCCTTTTTTTCTTTTTTATTTCAATGGTGGCATAATGTTGGTAGAAAAATAAACAACGCCCACTAGAGGATGATGCCCACCTAGTGACGAATTAGAAGCTTAGCCAATTGTGGATTAGATAATTGGTTTAATACCATGTGTGGTACACTCCAACCTTTGCTATCTTATCAAATCTCAGTAGCACTGCGAGTACCCGAAAAGGTAACCACATAACATAAACATAATAGGAGCTGCAGAGTAATTCTGGTCTGTGTCAATGTGACATGACTGCTGCTTTGGCATATTCCCAGTAGCAGAAAATAGATTCTTCATGAGCTAAAAGGAATGGAGGAAAAAGGCAATTGGCCTAAACTATGAAAGTGATAAGAAGATGATGGTCATTTCATCATGGCAAACATGTTAAAGGCAGTGCAAACAGACAACCACAATGGAAGAACTAGCACTATGTCACAGACAGATGCTCCAGTACAAATATGTATAAAGCAATCAATTAAAACGAGTGAAAATCTTTATTTTCTAAGACCCTTCAATTTCTCACTGGTCATCTGCAAATATCATTTATTGTATTAGGATCACACTCACACCACTGGTTTCTAGGATTCCTTCAGCTAGAGCAGCAGAGCTTGAAAGGCAAGCATTATATGCAGAAGTTCATGGTCCAAGTGAGCCTAAGGCTAACTTCATTATTTTTTTCTGGTTGTTTCTGATTCCTGTGATATCCTTTCCAAAAGCAGTGATACAAGCTGTCCTCTACTCAATAAGTTAATGAATCTTTTGCTATTTTCCTTCTTGATGTTGATAAGTATTGCTTCACCACACTAACTACACATAAGAATAGGTGTTGTAGTTTCAGCTCTGCTTAGCCTGAACCAAGGGGAAAAAATAATAATAACTGATAAGCCAATGTCAGAAAGATAAACAAATAAGCATTTAATTTCCTCAGAGGGTAACAATAAGTAATATCTGAAAACTCAAAGACACCCTTTTCATCTAATTATTTTTTTTCTGGTCTAAAACATCTGGTATTTGAGCTTTGTCCTCTAATTCGGATTAGAGCCGAATACGACCACAAGGGCGGCAAATTTCTTCCAATCAAATTTTAACATAGTTGCATACTCAAACATTGACTCGAGACCTTAGTTAAATTAAAACAACCCTTACATGCTCAATGATAATTACATGAAAACAACATTTCACTTTTTTTTTCTTTCTTTTCTTTTTCTCTCATTCATTGCATACATTTAGAAAGCAACATTTTCCCAAATGCAGCTCAATGGTTAGAGTTTCTCAATGGTGGTTTTCCGCATAAAACTGTTTTTCTTTTTGCCATTTCGATTGGTGATTTAGCTTGACAAATGGTGGAAGAACCATCCACCCAAAAGAAAGAAAAACAAAAAATGTAAAATCAAAGGTTACAATTGATTACGTTTGGGATGGGATGGAATCACATTAATTTGATCGTCCTTGATAATTGATATTCAATTCAAGGAAGCAGCAGTCTCTTTCTCCAATTTGTCATCAATTTTGTCACATATGACTAAATGAGTCAGTACTGGCTCCCCAATAACATTAATTAGTCAAATGGGTTGCATCTTGTGGCCCAAACACCATTAAAGTGGACCAATGACAAGTTATTCACCCCCACAAGACTCAAAATGTTTAATAATAATAATAATAATAATAACAAATAACAGCAGTGAAATTTATTTGTTATATGCTAGACACTGATTAAATATTTTGTCCGTGCGGGGCCATTATACGTCAATTTTTGAACTTGATTGAGAGCACTGTACTTCTATTTTTCCTTTTGAATATGGAAACTTGGTGAACTAGGTCCTATGTGTGATTCTATGATTGAATGTGCTTCGTGGACGTTACATAACACCCACAAAACAAGATAATATTATGTGTTGAATGGTGTTAAATTTGCTTCCCTATTAATTATTAGACAGGGCACCTGCAATGAGAAAAAGTTCAATTTCTTTTATAATATGAAATTTTTTAAAATTAAAAAATTAAACATAAATCATTTTAAATTGTTTGTATAAATTTTTCTAAAATAATTCCTTAAAATAGAAGTGAGTAAAAGTGATAGATTTTTGCAATTAATTTGTAATAACAAATTTATTCCTTCTCTTCAGTTATAGTAAAAACAAAGCAATTGAACTTTTAAGAAAAGTAAAATATACATTAAGTAGGGAATTCTCTTTTTATAATAGTATAGATTAACACAACTCTAAATAATTTTTTTTCTATGAATGCAAGTTATAAAAAGAGAGGTAATTCTCTTACTTTCTTAAAAGTCTTTCCTCTCTGATCAGAGCGGGATTTAATTCTAAATCTTTACACTCATTACAAATTAATAATTTTATTAAGTCAACTAACATTTTCATCTCTTAAATAATTTAGAGGTATGGTTTGTGATTTGATAGGTGTATAGTTAATTCGATCAATTATTTCAACGTAATCATGAACATACAATCTCAAACTAAATATAATATAAGTAAATACAATGATAACAAAATCTGGCCACAAAGCACGAAGAAAAGTTTGTAAGACAAAGCAGAGAAGAAAAGTTTTCAATTACTTAGTCATGACGTGTTTCTTACATTTTTGGTGAAATGTTTCTTACAATTTTTTTTTAAGGAATCTGAGGCTCCGCTTAAACAATGAAGTTAAAATAAAAGTTAAAAATTATATAATTATAATTATTTCTTTATTGTATATTTAAAAATATATATTTGTATAAACTTTTATAAGTCTTTTTTTAGTGATCTTAAATGTGTACCTTCTAATTGGTTTAGTGTAATTATAAGAATTAATATTCTCATGTGCTGCCTTAATGTTTGAACTCAAATAGTTGAGGTTGAGAGCATATATTCTTAATTATTAAGTCAACCTATTGGATTATTTAATTCCTAAATTTGAGATTACTAGAAAGAAATTCACATAAAAAAATATTATAAAAAAGAAAAATATCTTGTTTTGAATTTAGGATTTGTCACCAAACATCAACTTATTGCATAGAATGAAACATACCTAATAAACTTTAAAAAACAAAAAACATATTTGCACAAACTTTTATCAGAAAAAGTTTTAATATGACCAGAGTGTTACCCAACTGTTTGTATGGGAGCACGTGAATAGTGTGTGAATATAAGTTAAAGTATCATTTTTTTTTGTAATAACATACATAATATGTAAGTATAATTTACGTATATACATTATTTTCATACATAGAAGTATTCAAGTACCCCTAAATTTCTCCCGGGACTACTTGAGCTTACCTTCCTCCTTTCAACATTAGGCGTTAGATTTCCTTTGTTACACAAAATAAAGAAAGAAGCAATCAATTTTTTTATAAACAATTAAGTACTTATTTATATAAATCTAGTGTGTCTATTTATTAAAATGATGTGAGGTATATGAAACAATTCTTCACAAAATATATGTGCAATATATAATAATTATTTCGGTTATATTACTTCTTTAAACAGTAATATAATAATTTATATATGTTCACCTTCTATGTAGTTTCAGTTTTGAATATAATATAAGATGTAAATTTCAAGTCTGACGTGGAAGTATTATCATAAATCACACGCAAACGTGTTAAGACTAAATGGCTCAATTTTTTTTTGTGGCTAAATTATTTGACTTTTGTCACGTGAGACACTAATTAAGCTGTTTATCTTCATTGATGAAAGACTCAGCATCCTATTGATTTATTTGTTAAGGTTAACAAAATATATTATAATATTAACCTTCATTAATTAAGAATTTTCTACTATATGAAAACAACATTTTGTCTCTAATATTATTACAAGTACAAAATAAATACTAAAATCACTGATTATCAAGTTTTAAATCGAGATCACAAAAATATTATAATCTTACATATAAACGGTACGTAACCACAAATTAAGCTGTGTTATCTTGATGTAAGCAACCTATTGATTAATCAATTCAATTTTATAAGTTTAGATCGTATTGCGTGGTTTGATATAATAAACATGTGTTTCCTAGACGCAATAAATAGTGTAGAAGAATTCTCTTGTTATAATTCCTTTTTAGGAACATGTCTTGTAGTTTATTTGTGCTACTAGGAAGTAGCAAGATAACTGCAAAATTAGGTTTTGGATGATGAAGGACACATGCTATACATAGATAGAGTGAAAATTGTCACTTTTCTTTAAGAATTTAATATACCATTTTCATCCTTTCTTTTGCTTTATACTTTGGATAAACCATTAGTTGCAAGCAACTTAGAGATAAACCAATATAAACACCGCGCATTTGTCCTTGTAAGAGACAACTATTAAATGACCAAAAATCATTGCCACAATAACGTATATGTTTTTCAATGCACAACTACTATTATAGTAAGCTACTAATGAGGTGTGGTTAAGTTGGCAACCTGAACTTTATGTATATGAGCTTTATTTGTATTATTGGAGCTTAAATATTATTAAAAATATCTTGTAACTAGAGTTATATCATCATACGTTGAAGTAATAATTAATAATATATTGAAAAAGTATAAAACCACCTCATGAGAGACAAAAAAAAAATTTGATAAGCTAAAGTTTTACTCTCTTAATTTTTCCCATCAATTTATTATTTATAGTTTTTAGAAGAGAATATTCATTTTAATTCTCAAAAGATATATATGATATTATATTAGTCATCTATTTTATTAGAAAAATTAAATTAATCTTTGATGACAATTGATACATTAATTTTGTCTTTCATGTAATATCATTTTAAAGATATTCAGAAAATTGTACCCAAAAAAAATTAATTAGAAGGAAAAAATATAATATTAAATAATATTATTTATATATTTAAAAAATTAATTTGATATATTTATAAATAAAAAATAATATAATGTCACATATTTTTAATATAAAATAAAATGAACATTTACTATTTTTAAAATACACCTCCTAATTTAAAGATTTAGATCCATCAGTTCACACCAATGAAGTTGAGAGTTTCATTAATTATAATTCATTTAATCACATAATAGTTACAAATTTGTTGTGAATTCATGGTAGTATTTCACCAAAAAAAAATAAAACAGAAAACAAAGAAAAGAAAAGAAAAAGTGCAAACCAGAAAGAGGACCACACTCCTCAGTCCTGACTCCTCTAAACAAAACAGACATGTCAAATCACCATTGGATAAAGGCTCTACACTTTGTTTTCTTTTTCCTGAAACTCCCACTCTCTCTCTCACTCTCTCTCTCTAGGTACATTCCTCAGCATTTGTGCCAGGCTCCATAAAGTTGCACACTGCATTATTACTGTTATTTTTCATATTTGTAATTAAATAGATCAGAATTAGAAGAAAATGTAGAAATCCAAGGACCAATATGGCAATATGAAAAGCCCCATCAGTGGGGATGTGCACATCCTGTTGTGAGAGTAACTTCCTGGTTTTCGTGTGGGTTGGGCAAGGTCCAAGAAAAATCAAATATGCACCTCCCAAGCAAGCAATCTCTCTCCATCCATAGGGAAACAAATAAAATTAAAAAAAAAAAAAAAAATCTTGTTATGTTAGAGGTTAGGTGCGGGGTTGCTTTCATGGGGCTATTATTATAATTATTATTATTTATTATTACAAACTTTAAGAAAATAGCTTTTTTCTTAATTATGTTTAAACTAAATTTATTCGTTCATTTTTTTCTTTAAGAGAAGGAAAGGGACCCACAGTTTTTCTTATAATAGTTCTGACAAGAGAACTTTGTGATTGGCCCTACTCAAATGGTTATTTCCTAGAACATTATCTTATGGGTTTATGAATATAATACGTTGCAATGCACAATGGATTACAAGGGGCCTACCGCAATGATTGTGAATAATTTATGTTTGGTGTGTGTGTCTCTCTCACTCTATATATCTATATACTATTATATAAAATAAAGTTTCTGAAGTTTGAACAAATGACACGTGTCACTTATATAAGTATTTTCTTCCCTCCAAATTCTCATTACTCCTTTGATACTCAAATTTTAAATAATTTTTATATTGAAATTTCAATTATACTAAATAATAAATAATCAATTTGATTTTACTTTGATAATAATCTATTTTATCTTTTTGATAAGTAATGAAATTCAATTTTGAATCTTACTTTTTTCTTAAAATTTAAATAATAACTAATTAATCCTTATTCTAATCAATTTGATTATGACTTTCTTATTATCCTACCATTTGAATGAGTCTAAATAACAAACATTTAGAGCAAACAATTTTTTAATTTTTAAATGCATTTATCTTTTTTTTAAGTCATGGATTAAAAAATAAAACACAAGCAAGAAGATGATGATAAATTCATAAAATAGTATTCACAATTTTTTAATCACAACTACAAAATGATTTAATTTAAGTTAGATGGAAATAAAATTTAACAAAAATATACCTAAACTCACATATATTTAAATGTACAATTATAGAGATATCTTTAAGTACACAATATATATATATATACATACATATATATATATTGTGTATTGAATTAAATATACATTTTCAACTCTTCTAGATAGGTTCGTTTAATAATCTATATAAAACCAAAATTTAAATTTAAAAATATCAAAATAACTATCATTTTCTTTTAACATGCACAAATTAATCTATCTAAAAACAATTATATATATGTTGATAATATTTTCAAATATTAGATTTGTTTAAATCTTATCAAATATGTTTTTGAATATAAGAATTTGTTAATATTTGATTTGTTTAGATATTATCAAACATGCTTTTGAATATAAGAATTTTATTATCCAAATTTGAATTTTATTGTTATCTTATAATTTAAATAATATCTAATCAATCCTTAATCTATTCCATTTAATTATTGTCCTCCTGTTATCCTATCATTTTAACAGATCTAAATGGCATGGAACTAAAGGAAATAATTTTTTAATTTTTAAATGCATTTCTCATGTTTCTATTTTAATCCTTAGATTAAAAAGCAAAAACAAGTAAAGAGATCATGATAAATTCATAAAATATTAATAAATTAATATTATATACAAAATTAATGTTGAATATCATTTAAATATATAGATTATCCACAAACATAGAATATGTCTATATAAGATAAGTAATGAAGAAAGTAATTTTTTCAATGTTCAAATGATTTTTTAATTTAAGAATTTGAATTAAATTAAAATTACGGATGATATTTTCAATGATTTAATCCTTTTAAGTTTCACTATTTAGATATGCTAGAGCTTCTAATTAACTAATGATTTTTTTAGAATTCTAAAATAAATACTAATAATTACATATTTTCAATGCTTGAATTATTTTTTAATATAAGAATTTGAATTAAATTGAAATTATGGTTGATAACTTCAATTATTTAATCCTTTTAAATTTCACTGTTTAGATATGCTAGAATTTCTAATTAAATAATAATTTTCTTTTAGAATTACCCATATGAAAATAAGGGTAATTAATATGTAATTATTATTATTTATTTTATAATTCTAATGTAACTAAAATATTTCTTTCAATCTTATCTTTAGGGTGAAAATTCAATTCAAATTTCAATTATTTTTTTACCATTCACCCTTAATTCAATGTCTTCATCATTTTCTATTTATATTGTCTCTTAATCTAAATTTTACTTTAATGCAGCCAAACAATAGGATTAGGGAGACATATTCAAACTGGACAAGTTATTGAGTTTATGACACAGAATGGTTCAAAAGTCTTTTATGATTTCCAAACATATAACGAGAAAAGTTCTCATCAAATTGTTTCAATATCTAATTCAAGTGAAATTGATCTTTTAATTGATCATGCATGAAGGTACTATGTACATTTTATGCTTTTAGCATATAAGATTATTATATATCATTTTTTTAATGAACCTCTTTTTTATTTTTTCTTTAATATTTTTTAACTATTTACATGTAATATACTAGATATATTATTTATTTCATGCTAAGGTTTATTTTTATTAGTTTTATAATTTTCTCGTGATATAATTAATTGTGATTAAATAATTTTCTACATATAGATCTTATTAAGAAACTTATATAAAAAATATTACAATAAACAACACATTATTATTTAAAAGTTTATACATACTTAATTTAATAAATTCGTGCATCGCACAGGTAATAAAACTAGTATATATATATATAAAGGAAAAAGAAAGCCCTAAGTTTTTATTGAATTGAATTATATTTTATGGGAAAAAAGGGTTGGGGTTTCGTTAATAATGCCCAATTTTGTTAGTAGGCTATAAATAGAGGTCATAATCCTATTACGAAAGAAGCCAAATTATCCAAAGTTATCTATAGTTCTTCTCTAACTCATAGAAAACATGCACCCTTAAGTATTTGAGAGTGTTTGGCATGGAGAAATTAGAAAGCACGAAATTTTTTAGGGCAGGGGGGTTTCAGGGCACCTTCCCATTGCCAAGCCCAAGTCACAACCCTGACCCTCAGTCAATTTTCTCATCAGTCAAACTAACTGCTCACACAATCTGAGTTTTTTTTTTTTTACTGGGGGCTGTGAATTTCATGATATACTGCAACGTGCTTGTTTTTACCACCGGGGTTAAAATTTGACCCCACTATCTTTGTCCCAAAAATTAATTGACACACTGTAGTACCATAGAAAAAATAAAATTAGGCATATTCTGTCAGGCTGCTTTTCTGGGGCTTTGGATTGGTGAGAGAAAGGTGGAGTAGAGATTTTCACTTTTTTTACTTTTCACTTTTTTTTCTTTTACTTTTGCAGCACTCCAAAAGTTTTGAAAATAAAATTGTATTTTTAATACCAATCATAATTTCTCTCTTTTTAATATATATATTAGTTTCAAGTGCCGCTTCCTAAGTTCCTCTATTCTCACGGAGTTCGAGATGCCACGAGCCTTCTACCTTCCTCTGCCTCTTCCTGCGTTTTGATCAGAGTCATCAGGCCCGATTTTGGTCCAAATTTCATTACATAAAATAAATTCGATTTATTTATAGAATTCATACAAATTGAATTTTTATACAATAATGTAACCCTCCTTCTTGATGTCTTTCTTCTCAAAAGTTTGGTATTAAGATAATTAATGAAAAATATGAAGAAACAAAATTAGTTTAAGTAATTAATCTGATGTTCATGAAAAGATGTGAAAATTTAAGAAAGAAAGGTTTCATCCTCCCACCAGCTCAGTTGGTAATTTGATGAAGACAAATTTTACCAATAATATAGATATTTGAAATTAATGAAATAAATTTAATTATAGTTCAAGAGTTTAAATTTTATTAAAAATATAATGAAAGTAAAATTAAGGATTTGAAAAAAGATTAATCTTATATACTCCGTAATCTTAAAAAACCAAAAACCAAAAAGTTTTATCCTCCTTTGTCTCCTTTCAAGGGACCGTAACGTTGTAACTCTTCTCTGTACTTACTTTTTTAAATTAAAATCTTTTTTAGATAAATAAATATACTCATTTTAAACTTTTTATTTAATATTAAACATATGTTAAATTATGTGAGTTATATTATAAATATATTTATTTTTAAAAAAAAATTTTAAACATGTCTATTATTAAATATAATATTTATAATAAAGAGTGTCTAAGAATTTCTTTTCAAATAAATCAACTCTCACAAAAAAAAAATTTTAATTAAGGGGAAAAAAGTAAATTACTTTTTAAATTCTTAAAGAAAAAAAGAAGATAATTATTCTGATCAAAGCAGAGCACTGACATTTGGGAAAACGAGGCAAAAGAATCTCTCGTCCTTGCATGCAATTGCAATCTCAGGAGTTTTTCAGTTTTTCTCAACTCTGGATATATTACAATTTTTCATTTACATTTTTGAAAATATTCATTTTTTTTCATCTGTTATTTTATTACATAGATAATATATAGTAGCTTCTTACAGAGTTCCCTTGCAAACAAAAAACAAAGGGAAAACAAAATACTAAAAACTAAAAAAAGAAAAAGAAAAAGAAAAGAGAGAGCCTCATCCGAATTCTTCTCTTTTTATATTTTTAAACTTTTTAATTAAGGATTTTTTTTTAAAAAAAAGTGCAAAATTTTGTTCTATGGTTTGTCCTTGAGGAGAGAGGCTAATCCGGTCACAACCTTCGCTCCTCTCTCACCACTCTTCGGTTTCACCGCCGGCGGTTGCCACGCCGGCGTCTCCACCACCGGCTCCGGCGGAGATGTTTTCTCGCCGAAAATCAGTTCCAACTCACCACAATCGCTCTCCGTGGATGCACCGTCGTCGTCGTCGTCGCCGTCGTGGACGGAGGAGGAGGACGACGGCGGTTGCTTTGCCCTAGCCCTAGGGCAGGAGGGGGAGAGCCACTTGGCGAGCATATACTCCGCCTTCCTCCACGGCGGAATGTGCATCCCTTTCTTCTTCAAGCTCTGTTTCGCCGCCTCCGACACGATCGTCACGATTTGGCAAAGACGCTCCGATTTTCCGACGAAGATGTACGGCAGAGATTGAAGGATCGCCTTGTAGGTCCCTGTCGATCGAGCAATCTCGAACTCTGATCGAAAATCGATATCGATTAGCAATCTTTCCCCTTGTACAATCACATCGATGAATTCATATTCACCTGAATCGAAACACCGAGATTCAGTTGAAATTTTTCGATTATTTTTCAGTGGAAATGGAAAATCTTAGGAAGAAAGTGTACCAGCAGGGTAAGATGAGGTTTTCTCCCATTTGGATTTGCAGATAGAGGAATCGTAGCCAAGAGATGAAAGACCTTCGGCGACGATCTTTTTCAAATCGTCTTTTCTCTTGCTGTTCTTCTCAACGATCTTCGCCGTGTCAGCTAATAGGTTCCTCTCGGCAACACTCGCGCATGGAATCAAGCTCTGCAAAAATAAAAAAATTCAAAATTATATATGGAATTCGTTTCAGTTTGACTTTTTTTTTTTTTTCGTTTATTTGTTTGGTTGCTGAGAAACAGCGAGAAAATCTGAAGATGATTTGAAATGAAATTGCATTATTTACCTTGAGCAAGTCGCAGGAATCGGTGATTGATTCAGCGAAACTTCCAAAGAAGTCAAATTCCTCGTCGGAGCTTTCGTTTCCGTTGCCGTTGAAGCAATTGCAACGGTACTTGGGAGGCGGTGGTTGCTTCTCGTTACTTTCCTCCATGAAATTCTGCACCATTTTTGCCAAGCAAACCGAGCTTGGCTCAAACTCTACAACAGCTCCACCTCCACCTCCACCGGCGATGGCCTTCTCCGACCTCGGAAACTGCCGATCAAACACGAACAGCCTTTTGAGGCGCGATTTCAACACTGGTTTAGTCGATTCGTTTCTCGCCACCGCATCCTTCAGTTTCTGTGAATCGATGTCTATGGGTTGGATCTTCATCGGAGGCATGGCTGATAGATAAAAATTGCAATCTCTCTCTTTCACTGTGTTACCTCTGCTCCATTTTCAGAGGTTCAAAACTCAGTGACTCACAGTTACAAGTCAGAAAATCACAGATTCTCAACAAATAAAAATTTACATTGAAAATTGAACACACACTACTCTTGTGAGACCAAAATATATCACAGTTTAACAAGTTAACACTTAAGACACATTCATCTTCACCGAAACGAGAAGGAAAAAACCTAGCAGAAAAAAGTTATGAACGAAGTGGAAAAGAAATGGATGCTTTGTTTGTTCTAGGCTAAGCGGGTTAAGAAGATGGTGAGAAGGTCAGGGTTTTCGTGGAAGACATGGCGGCGGTGATCGGAAAGACGGACATTGTTCATCGACGGGGAACACAGGTTCGCCGGATTGTTCATTTCTCCGGCGAGTTTGGTCTCGCCGGCGGTGGAGGAAGAAGAAGAAGAAGAAGAGGTTTTAATTTATTGTGGGTTTTGTTTTGGTTTTGGGCGGAGAGCGTTTTGCGGTTTTGGATTAGGTGAGGTAACTGGGTGGGTTTGGGGATTTTTATAAGGAAAGGAAAATGGAGATGTTGCTGACTTGGACTTCTTTGCCACGTGGTATCCGACGTAGAATTGATCACTTGTTGGAGAACGTTGTTTGCTAACGTTACGAAAGGCTTCATGCGAACAAATTTTAATATATTATGAGAACAGTGGTTAATTTTTTAATCGTTAAATTAAATTATTTTTAAAAAATATTTTCTTTTTAGTTTAACTATATGTATGATTATATGGTATCATTTATTATTTTTAAATGAAATGATGTAATACTCTTAGTATCTAATAATCTTTTCTTTATGCGGGTGTTTATGAAGGAAAGGGAAAAAAATAAGAGAAAAAAGATAGATTTAAAAATATATTATTTTTTATATGTTTGAATGAAGAAAAAATAAAAAATGAGAATGAATAAAGAAAAAAATATATAATTATATTAAATGATATATATACCCTTATTATATATGTAATAAGATATGTATATATACATAAACACATATATCATAAATTATATAAATAAATAAATTTTATAATAAATAATAATTTAAAAATGTTAGAGTACTGATGCTTAAATTATGAAATCTGATTTTAAATTGTTTCATTAATTGTGATTATTTATTTATAATTATATAACATTTTTAATATACAAATTTCAATTAACAAATATCTTAAATGAAATTCACCTTAACTATGATCTCATCGTCCCTTCCTTTATCCCTTATCCACATCAACCCCACCCTCACCCCCTCCTCATCCCCGTCACCCCTCCCCTCCCCATCCCAACCCCACCCTCACCCTCTTTCCTGATGCCCATCATCCCCTCACCCTCACCAGTGGAGCTACAGGCTCCAACTCAATTTTAATTTTTTTTATTAAATTAGTAATATTTTATCATTTTTAAAGTTTATCCCAACCATAAGGACTAATAATTAAATTTTATTAGTTCAAACTATCTCACATGACATCTTAAATGAAATTTAATTTGTAAAATTTCTCTTGCATTAGTAGCAATGTGATAAAAGTTAAAAAAAAAAAAGACAAAAGTATTTTTAATGGCAACCGCAACAATTAAAAAGATATCTTTTGTTATAAATATTATTAAAAATTTAATGGGTAATTATATAAAAGATGAATAATTAAATAATTACTTAGTTACATACATAAAAAAATAGATAATATTAATAACAAAAAAATCATTTAGCATTTCCAAAGTATAAAAATAAAAAAATTGTAAATTTACCTTTCATTATTTTTATATTAATATATTTTTTTATATATAAATATAAAGATTTAAATTTTTACTTACTGTGTTTATATATTGCCTTTATCTTTGCTTTCATTATCTAAAATTTTCGGTTCCATCACTGCCCTTCACCCCTTGCAGCTCTCCCACCCCTCCCCCTGACCACCTCCATCGCCATCCCCCACTTCGCCCCTGTCCTCTTGCAACTCCTCCAACCCCTTACCCTTCCTCCATTGCCACCTTCCTTCCGAATCAAACTGCTGTGTTGGTGCTAGGTGTTGTTGGTGAGATGTAAGACGTGGAGGAAGAAGGATAGGGTTGTAAATTTGTAACATGGCTTTGTTCTTCCAGTTTGCTTCTTATTGGTGAGAAGAAAATTTTCTCGTGGGTCCTACAGCTATTTTTTCTTTCTTTTTCCTTTGGAAAAAATTTCATAATCTATCCCTATTTTTTTTTCACCTTATTTTTTTTTCTCCAACCAAACGGACGCTTAACTTTAGATTGGTAATGCTTGTTGAGTGGTAAAATTACAATGGAGCCCTTTCCAATAATATGGAATATCGAAAAGTAACCTTATACCACCCACAGCACAGACACACTGCACCGATTGTGCATCAAGTTTTAAATTTGAAAAGAAAGTAACAAAAAGAAAATTAAAAATGAAGCGTGTGAGTCGAGAGATGGGATTTTTGTAGCTTGCGTACGAAGTCCATGCTGCTAAGATGTGTGCGCCTAAATGACTAATTAAATTAGTATTTTTACATACAAACTGTTTTCAGCCTCTCCAAAAATTAATTATTGTGATGTGACTCAGTTCATATATATATTATGTATATATATTAAAATATTAATCTCACAATGACATATACTTACGATATTAGAATATATAAACATATTTTCTTTCATTTATATATAAAACCAAATTAATTTTAATTAATGAAATAGTAGCAACACATACATAAAATATTTTTCAATACATAAAATTCTCATTTTAATAATGGTTTAAACGAAAAGTTGAGCCACTAGTCTTTTCTTCTACTTTCTCCTATAGTATAGTGAAGTGCATCTCAATATAGACTCAAAAAGATGATAAATCTCCGAAATATTTAAAACAATAAAATTATAATACTAAGAAGAAGACAAGCCTAAATTACAAGAAGTCTTAGAAGTGATGATACTATTCTACACGAGGCATGAAGTTATTACTTTCTAACTAAAGATCATCACTTGAATATTAAAAAACCTAACTGATAATTATGTATTGAAATATTATAAATACAATATAGCATGAAGTTATAACAGTACTTTATTACTAATTCTTAATAGATTATGATTTAAATTCACATTCAGTACTCACTTATGATTGAAATAAGTTTATTGAGATATTTAAATTATAATGCAAAATAGAAGTTTGCCATATTAAAAAGAACCATAAAGCATATGTCCACATAAAAATGGATAAGAGTATTAATATAATTGAAAACCAAATAATCAATTTAAAAATTCAACCCACCTTGTTCTTTCCGCTGCCACTCCTCCACATTATTTCCTTTAATTAACTTCACGTTCATTTTTCTTTCCAATAAAAATATTTTCATTTCCTTTTTAGACTTTTAAGTTTCCCGCTTCTTCATTATATATAATAATAATATCTTCACTAATTACTTTGTTGGCTAATGATTTCCTTTTAATTTTACGAGTAACAATAATGTAAAAGAAACTAAACCAAGATATAGATTCCTAGATATTATAATAATTTTAAATGTAAAATTAATGCTTTACTACGAAATATATGTCATTACACAATATAATGGGCCTAAATGTTAAAAAGCAGTATATTAAAAATAAGTTTATATTGCACCAAAAAAAATTATTATAAGAATAATTAATAATTATAATTACTCGAAAATTCGAAAAGAATTATTTTCACACCCAGAAGGTGTGTAGATACTTCTAATGTACAAAAAGAAAAAAAAACAAATTATTGTTAATATTTTTTTAGTACTAACAAGTTACTCTATATTTAATTTAAAAAACATTATTTACAATTTTAAATATCGCATGAGAATTGCAATCTAAATTATTATAAAAGGCCAAATATATATATATATAGGACTCACACAATTTGGGTGTATTAATGTTACAAATAATTAATCATTGGATGAAAATTTTTTAAATGGGGGATATGAATAATTAAATATTATGTTTTAGAAATATACAATTATTTTGGGGCCTCCAATAATAGTTTATGTTTTTGAGATAATTAGTCTTGATATATATAGAGTTCATGAACAAGTGGTAAGAAATTTACGCCTTATGGTCACAATAATTTTTAATAAATTAAATTAAATTTTAATATAAGATAAATATGTGTGTATGTCTACACTTCAAGTTCAAAAAATTCTTGCATCTTTATATAGTGCCTTAAGTTTTTAAAAGAGTTATGGGATCCTTAGTATTATAGGAAGTGCCTATCCCTATGGCCAAGGAAATATCAAATCAAATCCTCCCTTCTTGCCATGTTATATCTTTCTTCTAAATTCCAAATTATTACATTTCTGTTTGTTTATATATTAGAAGCAAAATATTCAAACACTTGTTATTTTCAATATTTGAAAGAAAGAAAAAATGATTTCGGTTGATTAGTTTGCACAAATGAGGTTGATGAATAGAGGGGGATGTTTGATCTGCCAATGCTTTTTATAGGGTATGATAGGAGCAAAGGTTGTGTTTTGAATTTTTGATCCTTCAGCCACCGCAGGCTTATCTTTCATTTTTAAAGAAAAAATTTCATCGCATCAAATTATGTTCTGATGCTGATACGATTGTTATATTAGTTAGTTAGGTAATATTAAGTAATTAGTTAGTTATTGAATAAATAGAAGCGAAGACACTAAATTGTTTTTTAGTTACTTGAATTGTTAGGTGACATTAGTTATATTAAGAGTTTTTTTCTCTTTTACCCTAAATAATGAGTGTATCATACTGCTTGCAACAATTTGTTCATTTGAATGGATAAACCCATAATTGAAGTAAGGCAATCTTAATTAGATCCTCTCGTAAGCCAAAATCATATATAGCCGCAAGCTTATGAGCACAAATTTATATCAAGAAGCAAGTGGTCAGCAAAGACCCAAAATGGGGGATGTGATTCACAGATTTGCCTTTGCTTTTAGAGATTGAGAGAGGAGTAGAAGGCTTTGAATCCAGACTCATCAATCACAGTAAGAATTGGGTGTGGGTGTGAGTGGTGGGCTTTTATATTTAATATTTAATAATAATTTGATACTCTCTTTTAGTTATAGTAAAAATATTGGAGTAGACAAAAAAATCAGGATATTTTAGGGGGGGGGGGAGAAATTCCTTTTTTATATAGTACAAATACACAATAAACTTTGTTATTATAAAAATAATTAAAAAGTCTGAGACTGATTTTTCAAAACGCTGGATACAGCAAAGGATCAATTTTATAATTTATTGTAACAATAATGGAAAATGATAATTGCGTATTTTATTTTTCTTACATAACTCACATACAGGCAGGTGGAGGTCACTTATATATTATTACCTCTACCTTCATTTCCACCTTCAATATATAAGTGAATTCTATCTAACCATATATAAAATATATAAGAAAAAAAATGTATAAACATAATTTCTCATAACATAAAGTTATTGATTGTGAACTAGAACAGTTTGATTTGATGTATTTATTTTATTTATTTATTTATTCGCTAAATGGAGCTAATCATGGATTAGCGGGGACCTCCAGATGGCTCCTTTATCTTTTAACTTTCTGTCACTTGGCTTACTGGTTATAGTTACATCATCTCGAAAAATGGAGGGGGAAAAATCTATTTGCCAAACGGTGCTTATTTATTTATATGTATGAACTAAGTAGTAGAACCAAAAATCACCAAAAAAAAAAAGTAATAGAACCAACAAATTTCATTTTAAATTATCAAGATGGTTACCAAAAAAGTTTAAATATGATGTACTGTCATGTAAAATTTTTACATTGTTAATAATATGTTAATATATTATTAAAAGAATTAAATTTTTTAAATAATTATTATAATAGTCAAAAAAAATTTAATGATATTTTATTATTTAATTGAATAATAATATAAATTTTTTACACTAACAGTAAATTAAAATTAAATCTTTATAATTTTTTTAAAAAAAACTGATAAAAAGTATTTGTTTAAAAATTTAGGACTTTTGAGGTCCAAATTGATGAAGCTTTTGTCTAATTTTTTTTACTTATTAAATATATACTCAGTCTTAAGGTTAGAAAATGAATGATTTTGACATGTAAGGTCAAATTTAGTAACTAATTATTTTATATTATTTCACTTTATATTTGTGATGAATGTGTGATTACTCATATAAGCTCATAAATATCTCAAAATACAAATTGTGGCAGATGCAAAGTTGTGTTCATTTTCATTTGTTGTATATATATGTTAGTAACTTAGTGCTTGCATTTCCTTGTTGTAGAGTTACCCATAATTGATGTATGTAATACATTCTATTCTACATAGAAAAAAATATATAAATTTAATTTCAATCTATTGTCAGTGTAAAAAATTTTTACACTGTTATTCAATCATGTAATGACACATCATTAAAAGAGTTAGACTTTTTATGTGGTTATTGTGATAGTCAAACTCTTTTAATGATTTGGCAACACATAATTAGATGATAGTGTAAAGAAACTTTACACTGACAGTGGATTAAAATTAAACTCAAAAAATATTACTTTATATTCTAATTAATGTGCATTTAGACCTATAATTTACCATATTCTTTCCAATTTGTGAATTTAATTAAAATAGGACCTTTCCTCACCCCTTTCTTTTGTTTCAGCACATATAAAACTTTTGACACCCCTCCTATACTCCAATGAGACCTCCTAAAAAGAGATTTTTCTTGTAACAATGATGATAAATATTTGATCATACGAACCCTAATGGACTTCTCATTCATACTGTAATGACAGTCTAAGTAGTTTATGGGTCATTTTACCAGTCAAACATTTCATGAACTTTTCATGAACTTGGAAAGTTAGGCTGAAGGCAATTGAAATTATGGAATGGATTGTCGCTTATGAGAGTAAAATTAAATATTAAAATCAAGATTACATCGAGGAGGACTCTTCAATTTTACGCATGTCTGGTCAATTTGTCATCATATTTACAGTAAAGACATATCCCCTGTTATAATTGTGTACGATCTTGAGTACAATTTTCCCAGCCACAAGAATTCGTCTGATTTAGAGGAGAAAGGAGACAAAGTTAAATTCAACGTGCCAATCAAATTTGATTTATAAAATTATTTTTCGCATTATTTAGAATCACATTACTCGCATGAAATGGTAGATTTTGATTTATGTGCCGTTCATCTATAAGCACAAAAGAAATAAAAGAAAAAGGAAAAAGGGAAAAAGATGAAAGGGACATTTCATTTTCCTTCTTACACCACACTGGTGTTGCATTTGGTGTGGCAAAAAGAAAACAGAAGGAGGATAAGTTAGAGGACATAGTTGAGCTTCATAGATTTCAACATATGAAATTTCTCTTTTTGTTTCGAAAAAGAGAAAAAGAAAGAATCGTTTAGGAGGGAGCAGGAATTGAAGTTTTGCCAGCACAAGATACCAATATCTTTTGACAAGCGACTAAAAACTCAAAATTTGATTGTGAAAGGGGATCACTTGATTATTTATTTGTTTATAAGAGAAGGTTTTCCATAACCTAAAATATAAAATATAGTGTTAATTTGTTTATTGTGGGTTTATATATTTCTTGTCAACAAAACTGTTCATATATGATTGTTTCTTACAGTGGCATGCTGTTATGAGCTTGTAATATAATATAACCAATTGTATTTTATCACTAGACCTTCTACTGTCGATGCAATTGCAACGTCCTCTTTATTTATGAAATTTAACATTTTATCCTATTGATTTTTTTTTAATTTTTTTGATTTCTCAGCGTATCCCGCATGTAATTATAGAAATTAATTTTTTAAAGTATTGAGATTTATTTAAGAAGCTGACATTTCTTAACAAATATTTTTTTATACACATAAGTTAAAAATCAAATTTCTAACCACATTTTTAAATTCTAGTTCATTGGTTACTCCCACTTGAAGTTGATTTTCATTCTAATGAGTTTCATACACACATCCAAATTAATATTTAGAAAAATTATAATTGTACATAGCATATGAAATATGTGCATAATCTACATTATTTTTTAAAAACATGACACCTCTAGTATTATTTAATGGCTGGCACCGAAATATGTGAATATAAAAATGTATAGGTATTATATTATTCTTTACTAGATAGAAAGAAAAAAGAAAGTGAACCTAACCCACAAAGTTTCTATCAGATCATTCAATCTGAAATTGAATAGTGTTTTTTTAATCTCTCATACGTAGATAGACGTTATCAGCACATGTATAAAAAGAATATATATTTTACTACCATGTGATATGTTAAAATAAAAAAAAAATGTTAGAAATTACAAACAACCTGTAATATACATTTATTAAAAAACTAATAAGCTGATAAAGTGTTCATCCAAAAGTAGTTTTAGTTTTCTCAAAGGTCAAACTTATAATAAGCGTGTGTATACATTTGAATTGTTTATTATAAAAAACTAGACATTTAACCATTACGCAAGTGCCTACATATTAATGTTTTTAATTAAGTTTTCATACTTTAAGAAAAATTAATAACTATCATTTTAAGCTTTTATATTATTATTATTATTATTGATATTGATTTCAACATTAAAATAAACATAAAATTAGATTTGACGAGACATACAAAATAAAAAAAAAGTAAATAAAAATATATAATAACATTCATAAATTTTTAATTAATATAATGGAAGAATATTGTGTTATAGCTAATAACCTCTTTTATTTAAAAAGTTAATAATTGTTGAAAAGGAAAGGCATAATAAAGTAGTAGAGTAAATTGTAGCTAGAGTGAGTTTGCATGTGAGAGCAATGTTTTAAGAACCGAACTAGAAATTGAACTAGCGAGACTTACGGGCCATGGTTTGATTAGTCAAATCGAATGACGTAATAATTATAATTATAATCATATACATAATTATTTATATACATATTCAATTAAAATAGCCATATTTTGAGAGTAAAAGAAATTTAAGAAAAAAATTAGAATTTAATCCTTATTTAAAAAAAATAACTATTATTATTTCTTTTAAAAATACTCATTATTATGAAAATAATTATTATATTTTTTTAAAATCAGTTGGTCCAACTTCATTCGTTCATTTTCCATCACATAAATCTTAAAAAACTACATGAAATCGATATAAAATACATTCAAATCGGACGAATGAGTAAAAAGTTATGACTTTTAGGAGATAGATGTGAAAAAAGAGTTTAATTTCTATCCACTGTTAGTGTAAAAAAATTTTACACTGTCATCCAATCATGTATTTCCAAATCATTAAAAGAGTTTGACTATCACAACCACTACCTAGAAAGTCTAACTATTTTAATAATGTGTCAACATATGATTGAAAGACAGTGTAAAAATACTTTACACTAACAGTGGATAGAAATTAAATCCTGAAAAAAATACTAAAAAATTAATTTAAAATCTTAAAAAATAATTAAGAAAACTGAAAAAGTAATAAAAAAAATTCAAAAAAAAAATTGGGAACCGGCCGGTTTTCAAGAACCGAGTTCGGTTCATCCGGGTCAATGGTTCTTCCCGATTCATCTTGGTTCAATGGCCAAAACGATTTTTAGAACCAACCGGACCATCCAGGTACCCGAACCACTGTTCGATCGGCCGGTCAAGTCCGATTTTTAAAACCTTGTGTGAGAGTATTAAATGTAAAAGTGCATGTTACAATTTAAAAGTTTCAATGATTTTAAAAAAAATTGAAAAATCAAATATAATCTGATATGATATTATGATTTAATATTGAAATATTAGAATAAATTTAAATCTCATTTAATTTTTAATTTAAAAATGAAATTGTTAAATTGATGATAAAGCTACATAAAAAGAATAAGAATTTGGAGGGAACAAAACTCACAAATGAGTGACATGTGACATTAACCTCACTTGCATGAACTGTGTTTTATATAATAGTATATAGATAAGCATCATTTTTGTTCTTTTATGATTAAGATATTAAAAAGGAAAAGGTTTTGCAATTAGTGATGACATAATCATGTTCAGTGGATTACTTATTGATTTAGTTTTAATTCAATGTAAAAAAAAATTTACACTGTTATCTAATTATGTGCTGACACATTATTAAAAGAATTATACTTTCTAATAGTTGTTGTGATAATCAAACTAATCTTTTAATAATTTTACAATACATAATTAGATGATAATTTAATTTTTTTTACATTAATAATAGATCAAAATTAAACTCTTATTATCAATAAACACTGGATTTAGTTTTGCACGATAGAACTTTAATGAGGCAAGACTATCGATGCCCCTTTAGTGAACTTCTTTTGATGATGTCTACTGAAATTATTGAAATTTCTTTTTTTTTAAAAAAAACCCATCATTCTCTCTTTAAATCTTTTGGGAACATGGGCTGGTTATTAGCTTTAAAGATGCAAATGCTTTAATTTTACTATGGCTTTGCTTTTTTTGTGACTTGAGGAAAAGTTGCACTCATTATTTAGGTGACAAGTCTTAAGAATTGCATTAAGGAGGTCCTACCTTCATAATTCACAAAGATCAGAATGAGTTTTTGTTGTACTTAATTCTTATTCCCTAGAAAAACCTATCCTTAAGGACCATAGCTTTTTTTTTTTTTTTTATAATTAACATCGTCAAATTTAATTATCAGATTAAGGGGGAAAGGGAAGAAAGGAGGCAGCTAATTAAGCAGGGAAAGTAGGCATATGACAGATAAGTCTGCTTGGTTTCCAATTTATAATAAACAAATTTTATCTCTCAAAATTATGAACATTGTAAAAGCTTAATTATAAGGGAAATATTACCAAAAGCTGCTCTAATAGTTTTGTCTGAGAAACACCTTTTATTTTACAAACAAGCCACGGACTCTATTTTGTGACTCAAAAAATCTCTTACTGCTCTACAAGCAATCTTTTGTTTTTTGGTTTTTATTTTAAGAATCTGCACTACATATACTGAAAAAGATTACTTGTAATAAGTATCTCATATCAATTTCAATTTTCAAACACACATTTACCATTTTTTTGGATGTGAGGAAAGAAAATAAGAGAGGAGAAAAAAATTTAACATTTAAAATGAAGAGAAAATTAAAAAAAATTGAATTTCTTATTTTTAAAGTTTTCTTTCTTCTTTAATTTTCTCTTCATTCAAAGTTCAAATAATAGAAATTTTCAAAATTTTAAATTTCTCTAATTTTCCCACTATCCTTGTTTTTCCCTAGGAATAATACGCAATAGATTCTTTGGCTAAAACTAAGTATATATTAGAAGGGAAGAATGACTGGAATAATTAATTTGGTAAAAGATTGGACAATTTGATTTATTTTAAAAATTAATTAATTAATTAACTAATTTAATTAATAATTTATATATAATTAATTAATAATTTATCTTATTTTAATATTTAATATGTAACTAATTATATATAAATTATTAATTAAATTAATTGAATAATTAATTAATTTTTAAAAACAAATCAAATTATCTAATATTTTTAGCAAACTAAACTTTTAATTCATTTTTCCTGTTGGAAGCTGCTGATATAACTAGCCCTATAATGAGCTAGAGGTAAAGCAAATTGCTAAATGAAGAAGAGGGAAAGAAGAGTGGCGGAAACAGATTACAGTAGATGCGTGTCATTTTCTATCTAGTCTAAGTCATTACAGTTGAAGCAGGCCTATAATTGAACGCTTGATAACGTGGGCCTTGTATATTTATATATTTTTGCAGATGACGGGTCAAATCCTTGTACAAATCACCCAAAATAAAGCTAGTGTCAAAAACGAAAGTGTTAGTAAATTTTCTGTTTAGCAGCAAAAAAACTAAGTAGCAAATTGGAAGTTTTCATCCATTGGCCTTGTTTGTGGATACTTCTACAATATACCTATATGGGAAGAGAGCGTTGATACTCTATAAAAATTATCTAAGATAGTTGGTTATCAGTTATTTTATGACAAAGGTCTTAGGTTTTCAATTTTAGGCTTTAGTCCATGTTAAAATTTACAATTTAATTCATGTTAAGTTAAATTTTTATTTTTTCTAAATAATGATTTTATAAAATGTAATAAATTTTTAAATAACCATTAAATTTAGTTATTGAAAAAATGTACCAGATTTCAATTATATAAAAAATATTTTTTTTCTAAATTTTTAAATTAAATTTTGATTTCTTCATGACCATATTAATAAAATTTATATATAAAGAAATATTATTAATAAATAATAATTTAACATGAATTATAAATTTAATATTTGTTGGAAATGTTTGTTATTTACCGTACTATAAACTATAAAATGTTTGTTATTTGTTGAAAATATAATATTTTAATATGAAATAATTTAATCTGTTCACTTTTTCCAGAATTAAAAATATTTTTATTTTTAATACCATAATGGGATTACTAGTCCTGCCATGGACTAGTTTTAATTTTTTATTCACATGTTAATATTGTGAGCTCGTTTTTTTATTTTAAATTTTGAAGTAATTATGTTTTCTTGATGATTAAAACCATCATAATACTTTATTTTAGGTTTAATGTATTCCATGAAATTTAAATTTATATATAAACAAAATATTTTATATATATATGTTATTTTTTCTTCAATTATAAATTTAATATTTTTGAAAAACGTTTGTTTTTCATTTTTATATTTATTTCATGGTGTATATTTTAATTTTTTTGTCATGAAAGTTAAACTTTAATTTTTTATTTATGAAATGTTTATTTGTATTTTTATATCATGTATATTTAATTATATTTTTTTATGAAAATATAATATAATAATTTTCTTGATGATTTTTTTTTGTATTTTTATTCCTGTCTTATGAAAGTTAAAGTACAAATGCTTTTTACACTTATTTTTATATTGGATATTTTATTTTATTTTTTGAGCGTTATCTTGAATTCTTTGCTATTGCGTAAAAAGTAATCTAGAAATAAGATGGCAAGACTACCAGTCCCATTATGACTATTTCTGATTTAAAACTTATATTTTTACATACTTTAAATTTAAAATTACTTTTGAGACTAATAATTATTTATATTTTAATCCATCATCATCTATTTCATTTTCTTATTTTTTTATGATACAAAAATGAATTTTTTTATTTTTTCATATTTTTTTATTACACATAAAATTTTTATTTTATTTTTATTTATTTCATGAAATTTAAATTTAATTTCCTATTTATAAAAATATTTTTTTATTTCATCACATTTTATTTTTATATTTCATTAAAATTATTTTATAAAAAAAATTCCATCCAAAAAGAAAATGTTACACTAAATTATTAAAATTAATTTTAAAAAATTATTAAAAAAAACCTAATCCCGCCATACTAAAATTTATATATTAAAACTTGATTAAAAAATATATTTGTTTTGGGTTCTCTTATTATTTTTTGAAGTTCATGTTATTGTTATTTATTTATTTTTGGTTACATGACCCAAAAATGACTTTTTTAACGGTAATAATTTTTTCTCATTTATTTTTTTTTATTGATGAAAATTTAATTTATTTTCAATAACATATTCCTTTTACTTTTGTCTTGTTTATCATCTTGTGTTTACATATTATGAACTCTAACTATCTTAAAAATTACATGTTAATTGCAAATTCAAGAATGTGCAGTGTAGGGTAGTGTTATTCAATAAACATATGTATTTTCAATTTTTTTCATGAAATTAAGAATATTTTCCCTAAAGAATTTTTTAAAAAAAATTCATGAAAAATTGTAACTTTTTAATTCTTCTTCTTCTAAGACTGTGAACAATTTGGAGTCTTTTTTTTACAAATGACTTCAATGCAATTTTTTATTTGTGAATGTCACAATGAAAATAATATTTAACCTGTTGAACCGGATTTATGTTTGATTATTAACAGTTGGATCAATTAATTAGTCATATTATTAATAATCAATACCTCATATTTAATGGTGTATGGATACACCCTTTTTTGTTATGGAGCATGTTAGACGTCACCCTTGTTTGTAGATTGTTTTGACCATTTTTACTTTGAGAAAGTGTTATAGCATAATCTTCTCTTCAATAAATATGATTGACACTAACTTTGTGTACAGAAATTTCAAAAATATATATTAGAGGTTGTTATAGCTATTATTAGATGGTAAAACTAGAAGATATAAAAAAAATTGCCACTTACACAACACTTGGATAATAACATACACATAATTTTATGGGAATTTAAGTGGCATTATATAACTTTTTCCTTTTGTTAAATGCAAAGGAAACCATATGCACTAGTTAAGTGAATTTGTAATTGTATTATTAGTAGTATAAATAGCAGATCAAATGAACATGTTGGGTTTATAATTAATGGATTTTCTGGCTTTCTTTTCAGATTCCATTTGCTGAAAACAATGTGTATTTATTATCCATTCAAAATTCCGCATTTGGGTTTTACATTTGAAAAGTAGGAAATATTGAAACATACTACAAAAGACCAAGAAAACAGAAAAGACTTGAAGTGCCCCAAGGCAGAGCCATATTGAATAACGAGGGGCCAATGCATGGTCCTCTCAAAACTTTCAGATTTTTATTTTCCACAGTTATATCATTAATAATGTATTATTGGCCTCTTCAAAATTTTAAATTGTTTGTTAAAATTATAGATTACTTTTATTGATTTTCCTAATATTCTAATTCTCGTTTTGCCTCTGATTATATATAACTTCCATTTGGTTTTAATAACTAATATAATGAATTTATTATTAAAGGCATAATCTTGGACATTCACCATTCGAAGAGAAGGAATGATATCTTAAAGTTTAGAAATATAAAAAAGATAAAACATATATTGTTTTTTTGGGTACATGCAGCTGAAAAAAAATGGTTTAATAATTCAAAGTCTATATATGATTGGTTATAGTTAAATATGAAAATTAATACCTTCCATGTCGACATAGTTATGACATACAATAAAATAAATATATAATCCTTATAATTTTGCAAGCATATACAGTGCAGAAGAAAACATATATTGAGTGATGTAAGTGTACACATGAGGCTTTACTTTGGCATTCATCTTTTTTTGGTCACACTAGGAAAACCTTAAACAATAATTAAAAAAAAAAAGAAAAATGGAAAAAAATTAAATAGAAAAGAGAAGAAAAAAAAAGGTATAAGAAAAAATATTAAAATTTTATTTGTTAAAATAATCAAATATGGAGGGAAATAACAAGCTATAGAAATTAATTAGCTACATATTATTTTATTTGCGTCAATTATTTGGAAGAAAAAGAAAAAAAGAAAATATTTTGAAGGATAATAATGCATCACTTATTTGCAAGCATCGACTTCGTCTTTGGACTTCTTGTTTTCATTTTTAGATTTACTTAAATCACAAAGTAGGTTTTCACCCACTATTTTCATTTCTTTCAGTTCTATCTTTATTAACATACTCAACTTTTGCTGCAGGAAGATGTTATGTCATATTTTCCAGGGAATGTCCAGATCAATCTTAGGAAACTAGTTAGGTGCTTTTTGCTTGATTGCTAATAAAGAATGTACGTGCAACGTATTTGGAGCTTTGTTAAATTTATTTACTTTCACAAAATAGATAAAAGTTACATATTTTACATTCATCTATATTACTCTCCTAGTCTCACAAAAATAAAAACCCACGGTTAACTCCTATAAATAAGGGCTTATGTCATAATTTCTTAAAACCTTTTGTCCCCTTAAAACTCTTTCTATGGCTAAGTTCACCTTCTCTAATAGGTAAACTAGAATATATTATTTTTAACTTTTAAAACGGTGAAAGTTGCAAATGTAAAATGGCATCATTCCCCAAGTATAATTAATAAAAAAAAATATAATTAGAAATAAATAAATAAATAAATGCGCCTCATCTTATTTTTATAATCTTATCCCATGCACAACTCAACTTAATTCCTACCCTCTTTTTTAAAACAACCAACCAATCATGAAAATAAACCCACATCTCACAAAATAAGTGCTGATCAGAAGGCATAGTCTTATATAGAGCCAAACATATGGGTCACTGTCCAAATTCCCCATCTTCAGAATACATCACATAAGCAACCAAACACTGAAGAAAAGTCATCCACTATTTAACCACTTAGCCAAATAGAGAGGTTATTGTCAGACATAGTTGTCGCTCACATATTCCCCCAAAGTACCTAAATGGTTGGCCTACCATACCATTTAGTAGTTACCCATATACCCAGTTAAGTGTATATCTTGCTCAACGCATAGATTTATTTGCAATGTCATGTTCATATAATTTGATACAATATGCTAACTGGGATTGGACCCACATAAGTTGATTAAAATGTTTGATTTTCCTAATAGGTATATAAAATAAAAGATGCTTTGCTTGACCTTGTTAATTCCACTACTTGATAGGAGAATCAGCAGTTGTTCAAAGATAACATTTATTAATTTAAACCCTCTTTCTTATCAACATATACAATTTTATTGGGTGCCTTCCAGATATAAATATGTGAATAATGAATGTGGGTAAATATAGTGGTTCTAAAGCTATCCTTCTAATTGTGCTTTGCTTAATGTTCTTTCTTACATGCCATTTGGCCCAATTTTGTGGGTTGATTTTCTTTATTTAATAAAATCTCAATTAAAGATTTTTTTTTTGGTGGGAAACATATCTGTTGTGAGAATGATTGTACACCATATTCATGTGTGGACTATCATCCATGATAAATGGCAGCTTCATTGTGAGTTCTTCTAATTACAAAAAGAGGTTTCTATTTGTTTGTATCAATTGCTACAAAAGTTGGTGTCTAAACAATACTTATTTTTCTAGGTTGACGTATAAAATAAAATGGGAGATAATGACTCATGAGGACATAAAGGTTTTTGATAAGGAAGGCCATATAGGACATGATGCCCCTGTCGTCACCAAAACCATATTTGGGATTCTTGTTTTGGGTTTTCTTGTCTTCCCATGTCAAAAGCCGAAAACAAGGCTTCATATTCACGTTGTTCCCCTTTTTTTATGTTTTGAGGTTTAGGTTATTGTGCTCAATGATGGCACAATTTAACTGTTCTATCATGATGTTATACACATGAAAGAGTCATGGCTGATGATAATCTGTGGGCCACTTAATGGGTTTACAAATCGGGCCCATTTATTATCATTCCTAAGAATTTTACGAAATTATTTTCCAACAAAAACGTTTTTCTTATATTATTAGATTGTTTAACCACCCATTTGAAGCAAGGGAGAGATTAACCTCAGAAAAAAAATAACAATAATATTTTCATATAATTTTTCTTCCATCATTTTTGCACTTTTTTTTATTGTAATTAATGAGTAACTTAAGTTTATTTTGCTAAAAACTTATTATTTTATGTTAATAATCCTTTTTATCATTATTTAAAAATTAAGTAAGTCACTCATTTTAAAATTTATCAATATATAAACAAATTATTAATAAGATAAGTATAAATTATAATTAATACAGTAATATATATAAATGGTGTAAAAATATCATTACCTAAAAAAATATATTCTAACGTGTGATGATAAGGTATTCAGTTTGAATGATCTTCGTGTAAAGATTTACTAACTAAATCCAACTAGGTATTAATTTGAAAACTACAAGGACCTTATGTTGTCATCTGTCAGTGACCATAATAATGGGCAACGTAACAGGAGTTATATGGTGCTTTCAAGTTTTCAACTGACCTTCTCAACTTTTTCCCAACTTGCATTTGCAAATGTGGGTCCACTAAATTATGGAGTTGGAGTTTGATAGTTTGAGCCCAATGTGTGGTAAGTTGAAAGCACTTTACTATGCGGTTTCAATTGATTGCACTTTTCTCTCTCTCACACACACATACACAACATTCTAGTTGCTCTATCTAGTATCCAAAAGCAATAATTTTTGCTTAGGTTGTGTGCAGAAAATGGGTTCAGTATAAAGTTCAGTTAAATTCAAATGTCACTATAAGTGTGTGTGTGTGAAAATGATGTGACTAACATGATGTGAGAACAGTATAACTCTATAAAAATGCACCTTGTATGTTGTGTCTCCAACTTCACTGACATATACTGCTAAATACAAGGATGCATTGGATATACATGTCAAATTAATATACAAAATAAGCTGCTTCTCCCTTTTCATTTTTTGGTTATTGTGAGATCTTTTTTCTTTCTCTGTTTCTTTGATTCTTTCCTTCCTAATACATGTGATTTTTCTTTTCGTTTCTACTTTCTTCTATGTGTATGCTTATATTCTTTCTGGGTTCAAGTTAAAGAGAAAAGAACAAGAAACAAAAAACTAAAGGAGCAGTTGCAGGCTTGCAGCCCTATTTAAATTTTAATTGTAGAAGGTTAAAGAGCTCCATCTCGAGTTCTTGTAGTAATTTGCTGGAGCATAGAAGACTCTTTTCGTAATACTGCACATATGACTTCTATCAATGTGGTGCCAAAATACCCAAAGCTCTTGGGGCCATTTTTTTGGTGCAGAAGCTCTTGGGCATTTAAGGTCACAATTACACATCCTATGTCTTTTCTCACTCTTCCTTTTTTTCACTTTTCGCCTTTTTGGGTGGGGTTGGCCTGGAAGACAAACGAGCCAAGGAAGGTACCTGTTCAAAGGATGAGAAATTAAAATCACAACTCAGTCAAAATTTTAGTTACTGACAGCAATTAAGTTCATTTATGAGTCAGAGGACATTGGATTAGTTTACCTCAGTTGCCCTTGTTTGGATACTTTTTTGCTTTTTCAATCTCTTTTTCTGTGAATAGAGCTCTAGCACAGCTTGCTTCTAATTTCAGACTTCTACTTATGAATCTTAAAATGATTTTAGACAAGTTTTTCTTGGGTAGTAAAGTAATAGCAGACTGATTTGATTTTTAATGCGGGAGTGAAGACATTATGGCCTCATCTATTATTTTGTGCTCATATGGCATCACCTATCTAGTTTGTGATTTTTTTTTGCTATATATTAATTGTGGTCTATCATAGATAAATTTAAGAAAAGAAAAAAAAATACCAACAAATTGTTGATTGGAATGGTAAATGACTCTAATTTTATGTGTTAAGTCAAAGGTTCAATTCTTGTTGTCGCTATTATTAAGAAAGTTCATAACTATCACACTCTCAAACTCAAACGGGATTAATCTTATATCAAAAGAGTATGAAAATACTCATAGTTCAAACAAAAGGGGGAAAAAAACACTAAATAATGCCATTCTTGTATTCATATATTGTTAGCACGTATTATGCACAATTGTAAGGAGACTCTTTAATATAAGTTTAGTAGAGAATGTTTAAAACAGGCATGATGTGAGTGTGTGGACATCGTCTTACCAGTTTATTGGACGAATGAATTTATCAAACTCTCAAACTCATAAGGATCATTTGAGTATTCCAGGAATGAGTTTCTCAAAATTTTCTACTCAGGGATGAGTTTCTCCACATTTTTTTATATATATTTAACTTATCCATAATTTGGCTTATCCGTATATCCTTTAATCATTGAGGTTACCTCTCTTTGTGAACGAGCTAACCCCTTTAAGAATAAATGGCACATCCGCATTCATTCTACATGCTTTTGACCACAAGGAACCAAGTAAAGAGAGGAGAATGAAAAACTGAACTACGTGAACTGTACAATCCTCAAACCCAGCCTGCCCAAGAGAATGTGAACAATGAATGATTTTGCTTTGTGAAGGTTCTTTATTTCCCTTCCTCAATGAATAGCAATGGCTAACATTCATCAATCACAAAAGAAGCATATTAGATTGCCAAAATCCACTATTGTCCAGGGCAGCAACTAGGAAATTGGCAGTAAGGTAAATGGAGAAATTTGAGCATGCATATATTATATATCTGACAAGGTCTCATACTGACTACTGAGGAATCTTTATTGAAATTTCACATTTTAATCAATACGGAAGTTGAAAGTTCATACAATGATACAAAATATAAATATGCAAAAGCTACATTTCAACCGATAGAGAATGAAAACAGACACTACATGTGCCTTACAAGGGTAAATTTTGCACTATATTTCCTCACGCCCAACAAAAAATTATATGTAGGGATTGATAGTGGTAATGTGCGTTACAATAGAGAACTCCAGTAGCATAAACATTAAATCCCCACACCAATTTTAGTTGCACCCTTTGAAGCACTAATCCAAGCATAGACGTAAAAAATGACAGAATGACAGAATTCAACTCTAGTAGTTTCCCTTTGCTCCATTGTAGCACTGTAGTAGCTTCCAAATTTTGAACCAAGGGCAATATAATGTAATCTAGAACTACAGCTTGCAGCAGAAATGAAACATGTTCTAGGGAACATTCATAACCTGTATTGACTGCAACATATCTGAGACAGCAATGACAAGATCACCTGATTTGATCAAATTTCTGGCCTTAAGCAACGAAAAGGTTTTGTTGAGATTGCTCTCCATATCATCCGAGAAGCTCAGACGAAAAGGTATCAGGCCCCACTGGAGGTTCAGACGCCTACGCACAGATGGTGTGGTAGTAAAAGCAAAGATTGGGCAGTCAGGACGGCAACGTGATAGCAGAGATGCCATGTGCCCTGTCTTTGTGTAGACAAAAAGAGCGTCCACCTCTAAATTATTGGCTGCAGAAATTAAAACTCAAATTATGATACACAACTAAACTACTCAGCATACAAAACTGAAGCAAAATGAACTTATGGGTTCTCTTGATTTTAAAGGGAGAGGAGACTCAAGCTTAGATAATGGAAGAAGCAGGTGTGTGTAACTAGCCATTAATCATTATAGTAGTGTTTCAAAAATGAAAACTATGAACTTAGATACCTTCGTCAAATAATGCCAAGAACACAGCAAACCTCATATAAGTTATTGTAAGAAACTCATTAAAAGACAAGAATGCAGAATAATTAATGAAAAAACAATGAAACATAATGGATGGAATAATATAGGAACAAAAGACTTCCAGCATATAAGTTTCTCTAATCATAAATTTTCTTGAAGTATGCCATGGTTTTAGGCTTATTACCATCATAATCAAACATACCAATTGGAAAGCTCTACAGCAGCCTATACAAACAAAATAAGGAAAATTAAACAAAGCAAGCAGAAAGTCAGGATTTGAAGTCCGCTTACCCATCTTCGCAGCTGAATTGCAGATCTCTTCAGATATATTTTCTGAAAAAGAAGTCCCAATTGATGGGTGTGCTATAGCTTCATAGCGTTTCTGTTCCCTCCACCACCGCTCAATTCTCAAACTGACACTCCTTAAAACAGTTAAGGCTTTCTCGGGGTATTGGCCCATGGCTGACTCACCCGAAAGCATCAAAGCATCAGCTCGTTGCCTGACTGCTTCAGAAACATCTGCTACTTCAGCTCTTGTAGGCGTAGGGTATTCAATCATGGACTCAAGTAGCTGAGAGGCAACAATGACAGGCTTATTCAGCTTCCTGCAAAGTTGAACAATCCTCTGTTGGGCAGATGGAACCTGTTCTAAAGGTATCTGAGCACCCAAGTCTCCTCTTGCCACCATAGCTCCATCTGATGCTTGAATGATCTCCTCCAAGTTCTTCAATGAGTCAATACTTTCTATCTTTGCAATGACAGCAATATCACTGCATCACCACATTACACTACCTCAGTCTCAATATTAGCATATGCCAAAAATGAAATAAAGCCAACTTGATAACATCACATGAAAGACACACCAAAAAGAATGGGAAAAAAAAGTGCATAAAATAATTAAATGATGGTGAGTTCAACAGCTCATACTTGATGCTCCTTTAGAATAATTACAGACTACTTAGTCAACACTGGGAAAAGAAATTTAATTTAAACCAAGCTATCAGAAGCAAAATCTAACATGAGTTTCATTTTTTTTTTAAAAAAGGCCGAAAGTTGCATAAAGGCGTAAACTAAAGATTGTATAAAGAATTCTCCTTGCCAAATGCCTGACATAAGGGATATTTGTGTTTATAAAGGTGGTTTTGGATAAAAAAAAATATGCCAAGATAGTCATTAGACTTTTATGCTATTCAGAGTATCATAAAAACATTTGATTGGCAGTTCAAAATCACAGTACTCTTGCCCTTTTGGTAGCCTTTGTTGTGGTTGTGCATTGCAGCATATCAAGAGTAGTAGTAAAAATTTCTTGCAACAAGCCTTAACCTCTAGATATAATTGTTTATTCCATCAAACAGCAATGAAACAATTTCAAGTTGCCATAAATAGTGCTTTTAGAGGAAACACCAATGTTTCCTTTCCTTCTCTTTACCTTTTCTTCTATTCTTATTATTCATATTATCTCTTTGGTTACGTGCTGCAGTTAATTACTTCACAGTAATGTGATATCTTATTCCAACAGTAACAAATATCAGTTTCAATCGGAGCTTTCTCATATATGAGTTCTCTAAGCTCCCAACTAATCTACAAGATACCTACTCTAGTCGAAGGACAGTGCTACTCAATTCAACTATGGGGATTGAGCTGTAAACAAGTAATATAATCTACATCTGTGGTTTTTCAATCAATGGATTGAGATCAATCAAATTATTTTTTCTTTAAACTTTTAGTCTCTTTGAGATGTAGTTCTAAGCTGCTTTTTTTTATATAAAAGAGAGAGAGAGAGTAAAGAACATAATTAAGTCACTTAGTCACCCAAAGATGAAAAGAAAGATGTGAACCAGTAATGAGACGCATATATAAGAGGGGTGCTACTCTTCATAGTGAAATAATAATAGTACTAGGAGCATATTTGGTAATGCTTAAATTTTTAGGATAATTGCTTTTTTCCAATAAAAAGTTGTTTTATCTAAAATCTATCTTATTTGTTTAAAGTGTGTAAAATTGATTATAAGTTAAGATTATTTTTTTATAACTAAAAACAGCTTTTTTTAAAAAGTTGTTATTTTAAGCTTTTAATTATTTGATTTCAGATTATTTCAAAAGCTTTGAGAGAGAAATACCTATTTTCATTTTCCCTCAATCAAATAACTTTTTCAATCATTTCATACATTTTTTGGTAATTTAATACATAAAAGCGATTTGTTTATACAATCCAAACAAAACTCTTTATCATAAAATTGATTATGAATTAACATATCCAAACATAAATTATTTTTTTCATAATCGATTTTCTTGAAAATCGATTATACACAAAATCTTTTTTTCACAGCTAATCCAAACACGCACTAGAAATGATATGCTAATAATGCTTTAAAAATAATAATTGAAAAATATAAAGTTCCCAGTACATACCTATCACGAGATCGTGCAGCAATATAGCTTTTAAGATGAGTAATAACTTCGGCAGACTTGACAAAAGAAATAGCAATGAAATCAACACCCTCAGCAATACCAAAATCAATGTCTAACCAATCCTGGACATAGAAAATCAGATTGGGAATCAGATAAATGAAAAATTAACTCATTTAGGATGGACAATTTTCTGACCAAAGGAAAATTTAGCATCAAATCATCAACAATCTGAAGTCCAAACATAATGGCTAAAGCACAAAACCCCAACAACATGCATAGATGATGCAACTTTAGAATTCACTTCACAGATGTGAGGTGCTTTCCCTGCACATGTTGATGAGAGGGGGCAGGTGGTGTCAGGGAGATGGCGAAATTGTCACTGCATTTAATTGGGTGATTTAACTGGTGATTTATCTATGGAGGTCACCAGTCAACTTGCATATGAAAATCGGAGCCCAATAGACGATTTTGACATGGACAATTAAAAAACAGAAATGTGACTAAAATTGTAGTATTTTAGTAGAGTTTAATTTGATCCACTATCAGTGTAAAACTTTTTATGCGATTAGAAAACAAGACGGTGTCAAATCATTCTAGCAACTAAAGTTTTTAACTTGTAGTAAAAACTTTTGACAATTTTTTAAATAGATGGCATTACATGATTCACTGATAGAATAAAACTCTTTACATTGACAATTGCTGAAAATTAAATCCTCTAGTAAAATGTTTCAAAAATACTAATTTTAATAAACAATTTTAAAAAATGCATTATTTAGGTCAATTAGCCAAAAAGGTAACAGCAAAGTGCTTTCAGCCAAGTAAGAGAAACAGAAAACAAAGCAAGGGACCACCGTGCACAAATTAATATAAAATATTTTCTTGTTAGTTTTTATCCCTTTATATGCAATAAGCTTCCATCTTCCAACAAAAAACTTTGCAAGGCTATGCTTACTTTGCTCAAGCTTAGCAGTAACTATTACATTATATGCAATAACTATCATCCTTCCACATAACCTTCCTAAACCCTTAGTTGCAAGAGTACTATGGGCCTATGTTCAGCTACTGCTTCCAACAGTGACCTTGGAGATAATAATATCATAACATTAACAAGATTTGGCACTTTGCTTAAGGCATTTTTACTAAGAAATTTCATCACAAAAATAGAGTTCATACGCACTATATCATGTCTTTTTCCACCAGAAAAATTAACATTAAACTGATGCACATAAGTAAAGAAGAAAAAGGTAAATGAATTGACAACCTTCGAAGAAATTGTAGGGAGCATGGCATTCCTTTCTCGTACTAGACTCCCATTCCTCCAGAAAGTCAGATTGGCTCTTGGCAGCAACAACCCAGGATCAGTACAACGGCACTTGACATCTGGACCTATCTTTTCAATCACCTCAAACCTAACCATTCCTCCATCCACTAGAAGTTCATCCCCCACTTTGACATCTATGGTACATTAGATTTCAGTTCAAAGTAATTAATAACATCATCGACAGTTAACAAATAAAACTAGGAACATAATGGCTCATAAGAGACAAAAATGTTTCATTAGATTATTCAGAAAGATTAACCTTCAGCAAAACCCTCATAATTTACATTGATGGTGTGCTCTGGAAGAGTTGAATCAAAGGCTCTAACACTGAAAGTCCAGGTCTCACCATCCTACAAGAGAGTATTCAAAGCTCATAACAATAATGAATCTTGAAATACAGATCAATCATCCGCTTGGACCATTCAGTCACTGAGACTGATATCATCATTTTTTTAATCTAACTGTCCATCAACATGAATTTAAGTATATACTTCCTTTATGTTAAGTATTCGACAAGTATGAACATAATTCCAAATGGGAGTGAGGAAAAAAATAGAAATAGAAAAGAAAAAGAAAAAGAATAAAGCATGTCTAAGTTTCATATCAAATAGAGTAAATAACGGAAGCCTCAAGTTTCAATTGTAGAAGTTACTCTAGCTGAAGTAGATCTATAATCAGCTATTAATTATAAGCTTTTGGCTAAAACTGTCCAACTTGTGTCATACACCACATTAATTTAATGATGACTGAATTGCTAAATAAACCAATCATTCTGAAACATCGTGTTAGGCGTCCACCTATTACTAAGGTGTACGCTAGGAACAGAAACATGTGCAGCAGATGATTAGCACGCTTAAGTAAGGAGAAAAATGTGAATGAGAGGCATAACAACCACCTGACTACGTGGCAAGTGAATCAGGGGGGAAAAGGTGATTACAGTTGAGCAAAAGGCGGGATTTAAGAGGAGGAAGGGGGGAGAGAAGGGAGGCAAGAAAAGAGTGACGAAAGGTGGTGGGAAGGAGCAGCAGACCCCGCGAAGTGCCTGCAGTATTCTGGGTGTAACTTTTTTGTTTCTTTCTGAGTAGAGATCTCTGTAAATGCTCCTGCAGTTACTGATTTCTGCTTAGAATCAGTGACTGATAGTGAGTTTGTGAGATAATCCAATAAAACAGTAATCTGATTTCCAGTTTCTATCAACTGGTATCCGAGCTCACAATCTTGGGAGCTGTGGATGGTTCATACCAGGATGAAAGCAAGAAAAAGGCTCTGGAGAGGAATGTAGGTCAGTTCGGAGAGAAGTTTGAAAGATGGAGGTTAGAGGCCTGGAGGAACGAGAATTGCAGGAAGCTCATTTCAAGCAGAGCAAGGAAGTTCAAGCTGAACTTTGGAATTTCATCCGGGAAAGAAGAATGGAATCTTCTAGGAGGCAATCGGGTCTGAGCGTAGATGATGAAGCATGTGGAGGATCATCCCATGGACCCGTTCGGCACAATCACGTAGAGGATTTATGGAGAAAATTGGAGATACCAGTTTCTGAGGGGGATGATGCATATGGTTGGGTGAATAGGGTAGAGCAGTACTTCCATATCAATTCAATGGAAGATACCAAAAAACTTCCAGCAGTGATGGTGGCCTTGGAGGGTCGAGCTTTGAATTGGTCCCAATGGTGGGAGGCAAGGACCCCTGGGGCAACGCAGGGAGCATTCAAGACAGCTGTGATCAGGAGGTTTCAGCCCTCAATGGCTCAAAACCCATATGAGCTTCTGCTCAGTCTTCACCAGAACAGCACTGTTGGTGAATTCCGAGAGCAGTTTGAGATGATATCCAGTCCTTTGGGACACGCTGATGAGGAGATCCTACGTGGGATTTTTACAAATGACCCGCAGGTGCAGATTCGGGCAGAAGTAAAGCTCCACAAGTTAGACTCATTTTCTGACTTGATCGACCAAGCTCAATTGATTGAGGAGAGGAATTGGGCACTATGAAAAGGAGGAATGGACGTGAACCTCAAGGAACCATTACTAGGATCACCCAAACCACCAGGACCACCTTGGCAGACCTCAGTCCAAGACCCAGTGCAGCCACCAAGATTGCAAAGACTGGGGCAGAACCACCCAGTAATGCAACTAGGCCACCTTATGGTGGAAAAACCACCACAGAAAGTTGCACTGGGGGAATGGAGCAGGCAACAACAGAAAGGGAGGGTAATTTTGCAGCTGTTGAAGGAGAATAATTAGTTTGTGAACCGTAAAAAGTGCAGTTTCAGTCATTTGCAATTGGAATACTTGGGTGACATCATATCAGCCCGAGGAGTCCAAGCTGAGCCTAAGAAAGTTTCCGATATGGTCAGCTGGCCTACCCCCAAAGATGTGAAGAGTCTAAGAGAGAGAGTGAGGGGGGGCTTACGGGCTATTATAGGAAATTTGTGAAAGACTATGAGAAAATAGAAAGGTCTCTGATGCAACAGCTGAAGAAAGACACCTTCGTATGGGGATCCAATGCCCTTTGAATCCCTCAAAAAAGCTATGATCACTCTCCCTTTTCTGGCTGTCCCTGACTTTGAGAAGAATTTTGTTGTCGAAACTAATGCTTCAGGCAGAGGAAGCAGAGGCTGTAATAATCTGGTTCAATGCCTCAAATCACTTTCTGAGCATTCGAGAAAACACATTGTAGGTAGCTTCAAAGTCACTGCTTTTGCAACTTATCAGCTATAATATAACTGACATCACTAATAAAATCATTTCATTTCACTTTAACAAGCTATCCGATTCTAAATCACTTCACAATGAAACACTCATGCACAGAGAAAAGCTTTCAATAACAAATCACCCACCAATCATAAAAAAAAATAGAAAAAAGGTATACCTCAGCTTTGGCGGAGGAAGCACCACCAAGATCACCCATATGAATTTCACTACCTTCGGTGTCCATCATAACAGCGACAGCAAAACCCTTCTCCTGGTTGAGGCTACGCACGTGTTGAATCACCGTTTTATGCCATTCACGCGTGCCATGGCACATGTTGAGGCGTGCCACATTCATCCCTCCGACGGCAAGAGTCTCAAGCTGTTCAAACCCACACGTGGAAGGTCCAATGGTGCAGACCAACTTGGTTCGCCTCGTGCTGCGGAACCCATTCTCCTTCAGCTCCGTCTCGGTCACCGCATCCACCTCAATCATCGAGCTCAAATCGGAGGTCACCAACCCAGCTGATCCTGCTCCATTGTCCGACACCAACGCCTGGGGGCACAGATTGTAGCTTGTGCTGGTTAGGGTCAGGGGAAACGACGCCGTATTGGAATTCAATTTGGAATTGCAGGTGAGGAGGGGCAAGGAAAGTTTGGAACTTGGCAACTGGGCGTACGAGGTGAAGAACCGTTGGAGAGAGTGTGATACTGACATCGTATGGTCGTGGTGGTGGCTGAAACTCCGGCGACGGTGGTGACGGGGGAGAGAGAGAGAGAAAGTAGAGAGAGGGGCGGAGAGAACAAGAGAGAGAGAAAGTAGAGAGAGTGGCGGAGAGAACGAGAGAGAGGGGTTTGGGAAAGAAACTACTAGAGGAATGAGAAAAGGGTTTATGATCACAAGGTTAACGTTAGATTGATGAATAATAATTAATAAGAAAAAATAATTAATGAAAACTAGTTGTAGAGCTGTGCAATGCAACCTCAAATTTCCCGAAACAAACAAATTAAGACTGAATGAATCGAGTCTCTTGTTAGCAATTTCTACATAGTAAAACTAGAAAAGCATATGAATTAAATTAATTGATATAATATACCAAATATATATAATTCATGCAAAGTGATAGAATTTATATCTATCTTAAACTAAAAAAAATTAAAACTTATTAATAAGTAAAGTATATGAATAATAAGTTGACGTGGAGATTTTCGTTATTGTAGCATAACCTTCTTATTGGGTCTTGCAATTTTTAGTCAGTGTAATATGCTATTTATCTTAAATTATTGTAATTAAGATTAATAGGTTGTACTGGTAGAATGGATGAGGTTTTGTATTGTACAAGAGAGTATAGAGTATGTAGAACTTATAAACAAAAGAAAATTGAGTAGGATTGATAAGTTGAAATCGTTCTAAGTTCTAACTAATGTTTAGTGTATTAAAAAGTTTTCAATGATACTGGTTCAAGATTTTAAAACTAAGTGTGATGATAATGGTAAATGTTGGATACATATAAAACAAGTTGTAGATAATTAAACATGACACGTAAATGGAGAAGATACGTTTGCCAAGATCATGCTAAGATATTTGTCATCTAAGGAGGACAGGTGGAGAGTATATTCCTAGTTTGAAGCATCAAATTGAAATAATTTGTTTCTAAATTCTTTTATATCCTTAAATATTTTTCGTTTTCAATAAAACAGAAATAAAAATAATTTGGTTAATTTATATTTTCTATAAAATGTTTAAAATATATTAATTAAAGAGTAAATTATACTTCACTATCTTGAAGTTTAACAAACTCTAAATTTAGTTATAAATTATATTTCACCCTATTTATTTAATTATGATTAATTATTGACTTAACACCGTTAATTAATTTAAAAACGCTCACTTATTATTAGTTAATAGTGAGCTCTATATTATAGCAACTTTTTTAGATTAATTTTATGATTTATTCTTTACAAAAATAAGTTAACTTTTTTTTGTTGGTACGTGACCCCATTAGAGCTAGTGGAGGTGATGTGATTCCTTATGCCTTGACTCTAGTTCGAACTTTTCTAGGTTAGTATTCACAAAATTTATCATACAAATAACGTCTTGTTGAAAACGTTTATATCTCGTGCTACGCTCCTTGGAATTGAGCGATTCCAAAACGACGTGAAAGAGCACATTTTGAATCGCAAATTAGGCTCAAGAATCACTAAAAAAGAATATGTAAAACGTAAGATATGAACCGGAGTTAAAAAGTTGAAAACGCCTAGGAATAGGCACCATAATACATAGATTGATAAAGCCTGGGAATGCCACAAGGATAAACACCCTTGGTAAGTTCAGAGATTCTCAGAAGAACCTAAGAGAACAAGTCTTACAAGCCAATATGCTCAAATGTCAATTCTATGTTATTCCTTCAAAATACTGTTTGGATGTCTTTTATGTGATCACAACTCTTACCATTAGGTTTAGTAAAATTTCAACATGGATTTAACCAATCAGCTCAATAAACAAAACCATTAAAAGTAAAACTAAAACTAAAACTAAAATAAAGGGCAAAATGGACTTAGGCGTGCTACAACCCACCTAAAATTTGATCACAAAAGAAATGGGCCAAAAGTGGATTAAACAAAAATGCAGCCTTCTAACCTTATTACATCGATTATTTTTAAGTAAAATAAAAATAAGCTAAATAAGATGCAACCTTCTCTAGTCTTTATGGTCTTCACTTTGAATGCTACAAATTAATTTGGCCTCCTCAACATCACATTTTGGGGTTTCAATTTTGGAGCCTCTTTTAATTAAATTTGTCACCATTTATTTTAGAGCTTCTTTGGCTTTCTTAGCTCTTGCTCTTGTCATTGGTCCTCCCAATCTTTTGATGTCCTCTATGCCACCCTTCATCACGCTTACTCCTTTGTTCTCATTAGGAGGGGAGGGCATTGCCCCCCTCCATATTAGCAATGCCTATTAACCAATTAAGTCGAAGCTCTTAGACTAAGTTGACATTTTAATATAAAAGTTAAAGTGATATAACAAATTTTATATATAAAGAGAAATATAATTTATGTATCTATTTATTTTATTCTAATAAATATTAAATAGAATTTTAGTTAAAAAATATAAAATATGTAATATATATACATATTAATAATTTTAAGTTTGTATGTATATAAGTAAATTATGTGTGTGTAATATATGTTATATCTTTTTTGTATTTAAAAATTCCAAAATATGTAATATGCATGGTATTAGTTGAATATTTAGATTTGAACTTATTAAAAAATTATTTAATTTTAGAATTTTATATTATTTCATATTGGACAAAATTGTGTAATTTTAAAATTTCTTATTTTTAGACAATGTTATAGTTTGAATATTAGAAAAAAATGCTAAGTAAAATAAGAAATGATTCCAAAAATAACAAAAAAAAAAATAAAAGTAATAATTAAAATATTGGTCTTATAAGTAAATGAATTAGAAGACACAATAAAAGAAATAAAATGAGAAAAGAAGAGTATAATATATTTTTTATATAATAGATATACATGTATAAATTATACTCCTCTCGATAATATCATTTAAAATTATATTATTTTCAATTTTATATTAAAAGTGGTTTCATAAAAAAGAAATTATAAAATTAAGTTTGAAAAACTTTTGTTATATTTAGAGCTCACTAATATTAATAAGAAGTGAGTTTATTATTATTTTTAAATACTTCAAAGTGTTAAGTTAAGAGTTAGTGAAAGATAAAAAAGAAGATAAAAGTGTAATTAGTTTCAAAATAACAAACTATAAATTTAATATTGGTGTTAATAAAACTTTTATAACATCCAACTCCAAACTTGCATCACCTTGGTGTCGTGACATACAGCAATGCGCTCCACCTCTTCAAAACAAAAAGTAAACTTGAATATTCTTCACAAATCAAACCAGATTTGGGTTTCCCACAATTCCAATCCAACCCCATCTCTACCCACACCGAACAACTTATTCTCTTTGCAATCCACTCACGCAATCTCCTCCAGGTTCGATCATTTTTCCTTCTTCTTCTTATTCTTGCTTGCTTGCAAATTCATCGATCTGCAAACTTGACCATTGATCCAGCCTCAAGCTTGATGCTTTTTAGGTTGAAAATCAGATTCTTAGATACCCTTTTGGTTCCTGATTGATGGGTTCTACTTTTTTTTTTTTTTTTTGCGAATTGTTTATTAGTTTGATTGCTGATTTTTTTTAGTTAGGTGATTAATTTGTAGTGGAAAGAAGATGGGAGCAATGATATCGAGGTTCTGGTTCATGTTATTCCCTGCTAAGGAGTATAAGATTGTGGTTGTTGGGTTGGATAATGCTGGAAAGACCACCACCCTTTATAAATTGCATCTGGGTGAGGTTGTAACTACCAACCCTACTGTAGGTAGCAACGTGGAAGAGCTTGTCTACAAGAATATACGATTTGAGGTGCGTTAACCAGTATATAGAAATTTGTTTTATTTATTTATTTATTTCATTTTCATATTTTGATCTTGCTTCAAGGGTTTAATGTCTGTCATCTTGGTGTGATTTAATATAGGAACCAATAGTTTTTTGTTCTCTCTTTGCAACTTTAGTTTCTGCTTGTTTGTTGATAAATTAGTAATGACATGACAATAGGGTCAGTTTTTTTGGTACCCTTGAAAATGGGGTTGAAAAAATTATATCAAATATCATCTCTGAAATTTTCACCTCCAATTTTAAGGGGCACCAAACTGACTGTGTGTGTAAAGATTCGGCCTTGTTCATGAGAATAGGAGTTGGCCTACACACACGTGTTTGATGTTAGAGGATACTTGTCATTTGATGATTACAACGTTTTTTGTTGTGGGTGAAGAACATCTACTTGGATTTTGTGAGGAACTGAGGATGTTCTTTCCTTCTCTTTCTAATTCTCTGTGGCTGCTTTCTTATTTTTTATTTTTGAGTTTCTAGAGGGGATGTTCAAATTTGGGTTTAAAGAGAAAATGCCTATGCATATGCTTCCTTAAATCAGAACAGAAGTGGTGAAAATGAAGATCTTTCTGTTTAATCCTTCAAAAACTCAGCTTACTGCGTCAAATTCTTTTCTTATGTTCTCTAGAATCATTAGGAGGATAGTGATGACAGTGGATGCTATTGTTGGGATAGAAAAGATGTAATTTGTATTTGTGTATGTGTGAAAATATCAATGTTGCACAGATACGGGCACATGTTTTGTATCTAATACCAAGCAATTCTTTGAAAATCTAAGGGTATGGTACACAAGTCTTCCTTATAGCCTATTGGTTGACCACTTGGCCTGCTTGCACTAATTGAGAGGCTGAGGGTTTTAGACCGAGTACTCTTTGCTCAGGAGAGTATGGAAGGTACTTTAAATAAATCATTATAAAGTACATTGGATGTACAAATGACAAGTCTAAGAATAGGAAGAAGGAAAAAAAAGTAGCTAATGTGCATAGCTACTATTAATCAAGAGAATAGGAGGCAGTTTTCCATTTTCACTTTTTGTCCCAAAGGTCCTTATCTAATCAAGTATCTGTTAAATAAACTAATAAAAGTGATATGGTTACTTGTGTACATAAAAAATTGAACCAAATAATTATACTCACTTTCTTTCTCAACTTCCCTTTTTTTTCTCCATCCTTATTCCCAACTTTATTTTTGGTACAACCAAATTTTACTCTTTTACCCATCTTCCATAATTTATCTTCATGTAGTGTATATTTGTGGTGGCTGTCTACTTTAAATGGACTTACGTTTACTTGTGTAATGGGTAATCCTTCTCCAGACTTGGTCAGAATTGATATAGAAACTTCTCTTGTCAAACGAACCCTGTTTATGACACTCCACTTGGATCAAGTCCATACCTAAGGGGAATGCATGTATGGAGGATATATGTATATATATATATATATATATGAGGACATCGCACTATGGCGCACTATGGTTGTCAAACTCTCAAGTTAACTCTTAAACTCTTACGGTTTTACTATCCTAGGACACAAAACGAGTTAAATTGCATGTAAACTTTCTTTTTGTCAAACTCGTACGAGATCAAGTAAACTCGGACAAAATTGGTAAACTCTCGATTCTACTAGTGAGTTTATGAGCCCGGGTTTACACATGGTTTTGGCCTCAAAATGCACAATTTTGGTTGATTTTGTTGGGTAATTAGTTGAATTGCCTCTGTTCTGCTATATTTATTGGATTTATAAAGCAAATTTTATGTTATTATTATTATTATTATTATTATTATTATTATTTGTCTTGTTTTGTTAAACTACCAAAGAATGAAGTGTTGAACTAAGTATAATATAACAGTTGGGTAAGTATTGAGTTATGTTTTCACCTTCATTACAACAGTTAGGTTTTGAAGAGAGCAGGCATTTTTCACCTCTCTCCATCTCCAATCCATTGCTTGCTAATTCTTTTTTTTTTTTTTTCTTGGATTGGGGGTGGATCTGGTTTTCATAACAATCCACACCTATGTTTTAAAAGTGCATTTGTGGTGTTACTCATTCCAATATGTCATTCATTTCAGGATGAGGTATTACTCACTCCAATATGTCATTCATTTCAGGTCTGGGATCTTGGTGGGCAAGAAAGACTCCGGACATCATGGGCAACATATTACCGAGGAACTCATGCTGTAATTGCAGTGATAGACAGTAGTGATAGAGCCAGGATCTCTATTATGAAGGATGAACTTTTCAGGTTGCTGGGGCATGAAGAATTACAACATTCTGTCATACTTGTCTTTGCTAATAAACAAGATATCAAGGATGCTATGACTCCTGCTGAGATCACTGATGCACTATCTCTTCACAGCATCAAGAATCATGATTGGCATATACAAGCTTGCTGTGCCCTCTCAGGAGAAGGGCTGTATGACGGTCTTGGATGGATTGCCCAGCGAGTAACTGGAAAAGCACCAACATGATGTTGGGGTTACTGGAAGCAGGGGGTGAGATTCATTTTCCATGTACTGAATTTAAGTGATGAGTGACAAAAATCTTTATGTATCATCTATACTTTGAAGAGTCAGGTCAAGCTAATTAGTAGATTGTTTCAGTTTCAATTTGTGTAATGGAGCATATCAATACCAAATATATCCCCCGCATTCTTTTTAGGACCGGGAGGGGAGAGAGCCTGGACAAGAGAGACTGAAACCCCTACCTATCCCACACACTTTACAATTGAAAAAATTAAAATCTAACATGACTGTCAATGACAAGGAATTGGTAACTATCATCTGCGCAATTAAGCTGTTCCCTGAAATATAAAAACTATGTATCTTCTATAATTGTCATCTGCACAAGGAAGCATTCCATGAAAAATTGCCAATAACAATATTGTTTCAAAATTCTGTCACGTTTTCTGGGCCAATCTTGGGAAACGAAAAGAAAAAGTAAAACTCTGACAATCTGTTGGTTGAAGCCTATGTCAACAGACATTCATGGTTGCAATTAGTAATGATCATCAGAGAATCCAGCATCTGCAGCCTTTGGAATCTTGGGGGCCTTCAAACCATCGATCCCATAAAGTATTCAAGGGGCCAATTGTTCTGTTAAACCGGAAAAATAGAGCTTTTGTTAATAAATAAATAAATAAAAGATAATAAGGATGCAACAAAGATACAGGAGGTTCTGAGAAGAGATTTTACGCTGGGAGTAAAGGATCAGGTCTTGTTTCCACATTACTCAGGATTCTGGCAAAACATGCACCAGAAAGAAATTAGAAGTTAGACTAACATTGATTAGACATTATAGATTTTTTTTTTTTTAAAGCTTACTCTTTGCACAATGCAGATGCTCTCTCCATCTTTTCAAGCTGTTCCAGCTCTTCCTGCATTCATTTTATAGTGAAAATTAAAACACTTCCAGCACAAGTATGAAAACTTATTAAATTTAGTCACTGAAAATAGAGGCTAAGAACCACAGTCAGCATCCCCATGTCCATGAAAAGCTTCGCCAGATGGCTGCCAGATCTCTTATATTGTTTTAGAGTAACGTTATATCCTCCTAAGTCCTAACAAATCCTCCTAGCATCCTCCAAATTACTTAAAACATAAGGTATTAAATGAAAAATGAACATCATTTAATATCTTGAGAACTCAAAATGCATTTAATACTTTCTTTTTTAAGTAATTAAGAGGATTATTAGGCTGATTCATTAGAAGGATATAGAATTATTCATTGTTTTATTATAGAAATCAGAGGGTTTGAAAATCAAACAAGAAAAGCTCCAGCAGATAAGAGTAGCACATGCAGTATACAAAGAACAAGGAATTTAGTCGCACAGAATAGTGAAAATATGACCACAATAATAATATTATAATAGAAAAACTAAATAAGCAACGTGCACAAGGCCATGTGGAAAAGGATTGAATTACCCTTTCATCTAGAGCTACAATTTCCTCCCCCTCTTTCTGTTTAGGCACATATACTTAGTTGTCCAGAATAGAATACAAAGCCTAGTTCCCCATGGTATTTGAAACTTGTTCCTTTTAAACAAGCGTGCAGCAAAGAGACATCATGTTCTGAGAATTTTCATATCCAGTCTTCTAAAAATTAAGAATCAGAGGGGAAAAGATCAAACCATATATTCGGAATTATATAAGTGTCCCTAATAACAAGCTTCTGCTAATGTTAGGGGGTATATAATAGCACAGGAAGCAGTTTCTTTCTGAGAAGGCATCCCCATAAAACATGAAATATTCTCAGGCATGTCCAAAACATTCCAAATTCTCCCACCCACTTCAAAGTGATCTACACAGTCAGTCACCTTCATAAGAGTGTTCTGAAAGTGTACTGTATGCGGCTTGTTGGTAAATGGATCACCGGCTATAATGAGTCTCCACATCCGGCTAAGACCCGTGATCCCCATACGCCTATAAATAACAGCCTTTCCTCTATGATTCTGAACCCATCCCTCTCAATTCGCATATACTCTCCAGACCCTACATGACTTGAGTATTGGAGTGGACTAAGTGTCCATCTGCCCACCTCTTCCTTTTCAGATTTTCTCACTCCTCCATGTTAGAACCTTGGACCTAGACTCCTTTTGGCACCTGGACAACACTTAGCATCCATTGACCGATCTCCAACCTACCCGAGAACAGAACAGAAAGCAACACAAAAATCAACCTATATATCTGAGAAATTAATGCTTGCTTCTATCCTTAATAGATGAAATATCCCTCGTGGTGGATATGGAATCATCTCAACTAGGCAAGGACTTGATAGCATATTTCCAAACACGTAACTGTTGTCAGACAATATATTGATATTTGAGAGTGCACATATGGTACGAATCTTGGGAGAACCACACCCCAAAAACTAGCTATTAAGGCGGGAGAGCCCAACGTCATATAAACCCTACATTAGAATCCCATACTTCTAATATGGGACTCAAGTCCCATAACTTGCAATTGGATCCTAACATTCCACCACGCTTCCGCAGCCGACAGCCACCTTGATCTCTTTACCCCAGAACTCGCCCTCATCGGTCTTGCCCTTCCTTGGGTCTCCCCTAGAAGCCTGTCAACAACTGGTCAACTTGCCAAGGTTAGTCTGCCACGTAGGCAACGTCCATGTGGGCGTAGTAGGATCATGCTTTGGTACCAATGTTAGAAACCCACTAGGTCGAACTCACCCTTGAAAACCGGCTTGCAAGGGGAGGTTGCCTAGGGGCTTATAAACCACCAACCAAGCTCACACTTAGTCGATATGGGATCCTAACAACTACTAAAAGTGGTCCACTATCAACTTAATTCTAATTGCTAACAAATCATGGAATGAGACAAAGGAGGGGCCCACTGAAATATCTCATCGACATTATTTAGCTCCTCATGTCAATTGATGAAGATAATTGCACAGAGGGGATTTTGCTAGTTCCCTGAATTTTCAGTGGTGATTTCTTAATTTCATTTTCTTAACTAAGCAGCCCGAGAGCTCAAAAAGGAATTGACAACGAACTATTCAGGGTGACTAACCCCCAATCTGATGTTTCCAGATTTCCTTCACCCCTAAATTTGAAGGTTTTAGGTTGAGAAAGATCAATGAAGGTAAGGGGATCTAATTTCAGTTTTACTTAGTCAAGATCTAAATCAAGTTCTTACAGCTTTACCTCCATTTCCCTACTCAATAGAAAGTACCTTCTAGTAAAGTTGTAAGTGATCTGAAATGTCCAAATTTGGTTACTAATTGTGGATGAGTGGTTAATACAAGAAAAGATAAGAATAGAAACCAATGTATTCGGGAGAAAGTTGGAGTAGCACCTATTGAGGAGAGGGGAAAATGAAACAGATTGGCCTAAGGTGGTTTGGTCAGATTAGAAGAAAACCAATAGAGGGGTAAAGGAAGACCAAGGAAAATTCTTAGCAAAACCATTAAAAAGACCGTACTCTAAATGCTTTTATTGAAGATTTGTTTTTCTTTATAAAGCCCAATTGCGTTGATTGATCCATGTATCAACTTCGTAAGCCAAGTTATGCCTTTCTCCCCTAGACACTTCCAAACTTCAATGGAATATCATTCAGTCCAACCACTTTACCATTGTCCATCCACTTTACTTTAGTGCTTCCTTTACCTCAAATCCCGAATTCAACGATAAAAGGTATAATTTTGGTCATCCTTGCTAGTGTTTAAAATCTCGAAGTCCACTATTATTGCATGTCCATCGTTAAATAACTTGTGAATATGTGTTTCTTCATAGAACAATTTAAAGATTGTAAGTTAAGAAATGGAATCTCAAATTTTTTCAAAGACGAAGTTAAAACGTTTTTGGGTTGTTGATGCTAAAATTTGTTAAAAAGAATTGAAATGGGAAAGTAATAAGTGACTAATAGATAAGGACTAGATGCAAACTGTGAGACTTATATTGGAATGGATGAAGTACCTATTTAATGATATTATTACCCCGCCAATTCCAATAAACCCTCTTCAGCAAATAATCTAATGGAAGGTATGTTCATTATATAACACATCAAACCAACAATGTCAATTGCAATTATGTCTACCCAGAGGAAGACTAGCAAAAGTTCTCCAACTTGTTTCCTAGTGTTGAACATGAAATTATTATTCAAGCCAAAATTGCTTGCACGCTCCCCCATTCATCAACCAAATTTATCCCAAAAATGAAAATTAGAAAGGTTGATGTCTGAGTAAAAAACCACCTAAAATGTCCAGTACACAAAACTTCGTAGAATTTTCAAATGGCACAGCCTCTGTTGATATACAGTTTTCTGTTATGGTGATCTATATTAAGACCCTGAACCTTAAAAAGAAAAGACTATTTAGAGAAATATTTCCTTCTCTCTCCCTCACTCTCTATATCTAACTCTCCAGATATTCATAATCTAAATACTTAGTGTTAGGACCCAATTGCAAGGTATGGGACTTGAATCCCACATTGGAAGTATGAGATTCTGATGTAGGTTTGTATGGCCTTGGGCTCTCTAACCTTGACAGCTAGCTTTTGAGATGTGATTCTCCCAAGCTTTGTATCACTTAGCCTCAGCAAATCCCTGCAATAAAATGCAAATATATGGTTTTTTAACTTCTACTGCCCCATTTTTCCCCATTCGCAAATGAGATAGGAGCTACCATGCAATATTTATGATCTTTAAGACTTTGTATAATTATGACTGTATACAGTTTTTAAACTTCTACTTTTCTCACTTCAACATCCAGCTTCAACAACTAGTACACCTGGTGTCATTTGAGATTAATCACATAATCATTCTCATATTGGTTTACAAATGAATAGGGGATCCTGCAAATCCCAGTCTGTTTTGATTGACCTGATTAACTCTCATTTTATTATTCTTTTCAAACATTGTAATAAGTAACCGACAGGAGGAGCAGTAACTTTGGGATGCAGGAAGCATGTGTAATGATTTTCCCAAGAAAAGTATTTCCTAATGTCAACAAAGAGGCAAAGAAGTTACACAAGACCAGCATCAGTTAAGTCTAAGCGATAACCCAAGCATACGAGCCCAAAAAAGAAAGGACTTAATTGTGTTGAAATGTGTCCTAGCACCCGCCTTCCTTAATGCTTCAGATTAATCTTCTTCATTTAAAAAGTTGAGTCTAGAAAGGGGAAAAGGGGGAAAAGCCTTGATGAACAACTTCAAGATAGGAAGTCAACAAAGCCCCACAGTAAACAGAATGCAAGGAAATAAAGAGGCAGGCATCCAGACCCCAGAAATTGGAAATATTCAATTCCATCTAATTGCTGAAACTCACTTTCCAGTTATATGCAAAAAATAAGGCAGCCTAATGTCCCCTACTGGGCTTTGGTCTTTGTTCAATTCATGATTGCCTAATTAATTATTCCCATAACATAATTTTGTTTTATAATTTAAATAATCATGCCTTACAAGAATAAAAACACAACGGTGAAAGCAACATGGATGAAAATCAACAATAATTAAAATGGACAGACTTATTTTCTTAAAATAAAAACAGAGACCTAAATAAAATTCAACAGGGCTCAGCCCCTTCTGGTATGGGAAATTTGATTACTAAATAAAGCTGCCACTGGTAAAAAGAGTGGTAAAATAAATTGTCAATCTTGAGTCATCACAAAGAGATCTGCGCCCCTTAATGGACTTTCTTGCATTTTCCTAGAAAAAGAAAATGTGAAGTTGTCCAAACCACAAGTATCAAACTATAATAAGAAAGAAACAAATAAAAATAAAGTAAAAAATGGAACATAGGTTTAGTTGCATCAATTAAACCATCAAGCTCCTATTACTGCAATGACAACTTGACAATACACTTAGACCAATTTATCCGTGTATCATCAATCATTATCAAATTGAGCTTCCTATGTGAGGACTCCTTGAACTGTAGTGAATGGATCCTAAGCTCAAATGGCCATACCTTCTCAAGACAAAATTGCTAGATAAAAATGCCATTTGTTCAACAAACATAATTGATAATCCAAATGTTATTAACTTAGGTGTGATAAAAAATAAAAAAAAACAGGTAAGAAAACATTATGACTACCAGAAAATATTGAGGGAAAAAAAAAGAAATTACTAGATAGCATGCATTCAATTAAACAACAACCTTTTAACTTTCAGGAAGTCAGCCACTAGAGGTTCATGGACCACAATAACATGTAATTCTGCTATCTGAATATTAATTTCCCAAATTGTCTTCGCTTACCAAATGCCATAAACTAAACTCAAAAATCCAGCGGACAGAAGAATACACAGCAATCAACTAAATAAGACAGATAGATATTAGATGCTAATCAACTGAATTATTAACTTATTTTCCAACATAGACACCGTTATCTATATCACAGATGGCATTTGTTTCTCACAATACCAACACAACAATGAAGAAAAATTCAAAACTTTCCCAATTCCCATATTACCATTTGTCTTTAACAAATAGAAAAACAAAAGCAACCCATCAAAAAAGTGAAAGACCAATCAAAAATCAACACACACAACAAAAACAAAAGACAAAAAAGAACAACATCCCATTCCCACCAATGAACAAAACTCCAAAACTTGATGATGCAGTACCTCTAAGAATTTTGCTTCTTGCTCCACCCTTTTGAGTTCCGCCTGTATCCTATGCTTCCCTCTAGTATCTGCAGAAGACAAAGACTGAACCCGGTGGGTCATCGGGCTCTCGGATTCAGACCCACCCGATTGCATCTTCTCAGCTGGCAATGAAAAATCCCTAGCTTCCACAAAGTTGAACAACAAAGCCTATGAAACAGAGTGAGGAACAGAGGTGATTAACTGCAAAGACTCATTTTTTAGGAAAACAAGGAAGACCCAGAAATCTTCATGGACCCCATCAAGTCTTGGCCATCAAAGCAGGGTCGTTACTGCAGAGAACTGGATCTATTCTTGTACAGAAAACAGAGACAAAAACAGAGACAGAGACAGAGACAGATTTTCTGAGTAAGAACAGGAGAAAGGGTATAAGAAGAAATTTCACTTTTTTGTGTTTGGCTGTTTCAACTTTGCCACTGGAAAAGAATATGGTAAAAAAGAAACCTTTGTTGAAGTTGTCGTTGTTGTTAGAGAAAGCTGGTTTTCTTTTGTATTTCTCATTTTTCTGTGTCTTTTTTTTTGTCTCTCTCTCTCTCTCTCTCTCTCTCTCACTTTCCAACTTCGTGTTGTGATGTTTCACGCGATGTTTCACACTGTTAATGTGGGCACTTTGGCTCACTGCCAAGTACAAACAAACAACATCAATTGGAAACTTAAAAATTGTTTTTTTTTTATTTATTTATATAATTTCCTTATCTGCTCTTGGAAGTTGAACATCGTTGCAGGTGTTGTTTCACAGTTTCTAAGAACATATATCATCAGAAGCAAATGTTTTGAAATTGATCCCATTTTGATTTCGATGACATTATATAATATTTCTTGGCCATTATTACATTGTCTATTAAGGATTGTTTCTACTCTGAATATGTATGTTGTTATTATTTTTTTTATGTCAATCTTATCCTTCAACTCCTAACTTCCTCTTGTTTCTTCTACTTTGTAATCTTGATTCTTGAATATGATGGAGGTCAATTCAAAAATTCTATACGCTGATGTGAAAAGTTAACAAAATTATAGATGTAAACTCACATATTTGGATAGACATAATAAAACTTAAAATACTTCCTAAAATTTTTATTGTCACATCTTAATTAATAGGAGTGAATATCACATCTTAACTAATAGAATTGTCCATATACGCTTAATTAATCCAATAAAATTAATAAATCAACTAGCCAATGAGCTAGAGTTTTCATGCAAAACAAACTTAGATATGCAAAATGAGTTCACAAATCATTCAGCCACAGTTGAGTTTTCAATGCACAAATTATGGATCTAAATAAAATATTATGGTGCCTAAGGGTTCATAAAACAGTTAGATATGCAGATGGAGCTTTTGATGCAAAAAACAACTATGATCATGCTAAAAGATGCAAAAACTAGAATGCCATGAGGTTTTAAGATGCATAAAGTCATGATTAAAGAACAAAAAGAACATATTACCAAAAAAACAAGAACAAAAACAACATAAAATAAATGAGAAGCTACAAGGTAAGGTTGCCTCAAGACGTCATCCATGAAAAAGGGATGAGAGAAGTAAGAATGACTCTACAAGAGGGGTGAGCAGGTGAACAAACCCGCTTAAGCATAAGGCTAATGAAGCCCGACTCAAACATAAGGCCAATAAATCCTTATTTGACGCTCTCAAAATTTTAAGTCTTATAATTCAATAATATTATATTTATAATTTATATTATTTTTACTTTTATTTATAATAAATTAATGCCACTAAATTTTTTTATTTAATGCTTAATACATCTTATTCTCTCTTATTCATATTAATTAGTCAACTATCTTAATTACTTTATCACAATACCTATTTTATTAATTTTAAACAGCTTCCTAAGGAATTCATCTGCAACCCTTCCCTTCTTCATTTCTCATTTTTCCAATAAAATAACATTCAGTTTTTTTTTAAATCTTTTTCACACTTATTTTCTTGTTTTTTGCTAACAAAAAAAGCTAAGTTTTAGTTTAATAGTAAAAAAAAAATTCCAAACCAAAATATTTGAAAGAATTAAGATTGTAGAGATTTTTGTTATTTAATACAAGCTTTTCACTCACCAATCTTTGACTTTGACTTTTTCACTATTATTTTTAATAACACTTAAATTCACTATACATTTTTTTTTTATTTGAGTTAGAAAGTAAAATTATTTTATTTATTGTTGAAAAGTATTAAATTAACAAAATTGAGGTAAAGTAAAGCATATAAATGACTTGTGTTGTGCGTGACACTCGGTGTTCAGGACACACTTACACGAAGGCACAACATACACATCACATCCAACCTCATTAAAATGTGCGGGGAAAAATAGAAATTATCTTGAAGGGAATTCACTAATTATAATAAATATGATTAATGAGTTGAATATCATTTGGATTTAAGAGAATATCTTCGCCCTTTCTTAATTCATAGAATTATTATCTAGGAAATTAGAGGGGATAATCAATATATATCCTTTGTCTAAAAATGGTAAATTAGGCCATTATCATTGTCATTTGGGTCTCTTTGCTGTTTGCAGTACGAACCTCAAAATGGGCCATGAGAGCTATACGAACCTCATGGCCTTTATTACGTGAATACACATAACTCCATCTAAATTAAAAATTAAAGGAATTAAGTAAACAAAATTAAAGAGCAATGAGATTGAGTACAATCATTTACGTTTACAGTTACATTATGACTCCTTCTTCAGGGTTCGTGCTTGTGCTGTTCTGCTGCCCGAGTTTCATACACAATGGACGCTTGATTTGGCATTTGAGCCTTTTAAGTTGAAAGACGATTTAACAAAATTTGTTGTATTAATTGAATCTGAAAGAACAAAATTATGGGCCATTTGCCCTCAATCTCAACTCAAGATAGAGAAAAACAAGAACCATTAAGTATGAGTTCGGACTTTAGAGTTACCATATTCCCAATACATTATCCAAATGTCACTTCTTGAAATTATAATTTGAAGAATTTTTTTTATATTGCTAAGTACCATAAATTAGTATGCGGAAATTAGTTCTGAAGAACCAGATAACTATGCTTTTTTTTAACCTCACCCATGTCAGGCAGAGAAAAAGACACACAAAAAAACTATCCCGGAACATCTGTGCTCATCTCTTATTACAAGACAAGACACCAAAACTACTGGGAAAAAAAAACCAAAGGCCTATCTATCATATGATCATATCATATACTATACTCGGCATGCATGCATGCATGCTTTCCTAGTTCCTACAGCTACTATACACAATAATAGTTGGTCCTGGTCCTGTAGGTGGCGTTATATCCGGCGGAGTCGTTGGTGGTGGCACTATCTCCGGCCGTGGTGGCACCACATCTGGTTTTGGCAGTGGGGTCTCAGGCCCGGGTGGGGATAGCGGTGGTTTCGGGGCATCGGGTATTGGAGTCGGGTTCGGGTTTGGAACCGGGCTTGGCCGAGGAGGATTGGTGACTATTTCTGGTGGAACACCGGGGTCTGTTTCCGGATCCGGGGTTGGAACCACAGGCTCCTCTTTCGGAAAAGGATGAGGTTCGGTTCTGGGCACGGTGGGGATCTCGGGTGGAGCCTTTCCCTGGTATTCGGGTATGTCATTCGGGTCACGGGCTAGCATGAGACCCGAGAAGATGAGAGGGTTTGTGTTTGTGTGGTTGAGGTTGAGGGAGATAGAGATCATAGATGGAGTTTTGGGTATGGAAAGGGAGTTTGTGGTGTAGAGAGGGATGGTTCTCTTGATAAGGTAGGAGGAGATGAATGCTGAGATTGATGACATTCTTCACATCAGTTTTTTGAGTTTCTAGTTTTGAGGAAAATTAATATTCTGTGATATGATATCTGAATTGGTGCAGTGGTGAGTGGTGAGGGCTATATATATGCATGCATGGGATTGCGTGATGGAAACACTTGTAAGCTATAGGAGCCTCCAACGCAGAATGGACTTGGTCTTGCATGTTAAAACTCAACACGTAGCGAACCTCTGCATGTTGTTATGCAAATGGAGTCTTCTAGGTGATTTTTAAGATTAATTATCTAAGGTACTAATTTATTGAAAAAGCACTGCTCCAATAAACCTCACAGCTAAAAGAGCACCTGTGCGCGGAAGAGGGACATGACAAAAAACACTTTTTGTTTCCTGTAAGTTCCACTGCTCATCAACATAATATGTACTGTCACAAGTTCACAACCATGTATTCATATATATATATATATATATATATATATGTATGTATGTATTAATGGATAACAATAATAAGTATGATGCCATGCAAATCCTCTCAAGAATTCATGCTATCCTAAGATTCTCCATTTCTTTATAATAAATCTTGAGCATATCTGCCTTTACAGTGTTTCTTACTTCATCTTTTGTAGTCCCATATATAAATCATATATATGCATATTCTCCATTTTCCACATATATTTGCATTTTGATTTTTCAAATCCACATACAATTCTCCATTTTCGTGCATATTCTCTTTCATCATGAATCATGGGCTATCTTCCATGAGAACAGGCATAATTTAGCTAAAACAGGACCCAATCTCAAACAGTCCCTGAGCTATAAAATTGTCCAAAAACTCAGATCAAAATGATAAATCATATGCTATATTGCTATCTCTAAGCTTTAGGCATCAATTTTTTTTTATGTCACAAAGAATACCCGTAAACAAAACATGCAAATCTCATATATGGTGGAAAAAAAGCATGCAGAATCGAATACAATGTTTTCATACCCTCTCGGTCAGCCAGGATTTGGCTCAAAATTTAGTGCGTGCACACTAGATACGAAACACGACTATGAACATCGAACATCGAACATCGAACATCGAAGTGGTGGTAACACAGTCCAACAATATACATATCCAAAATTTGAGAATTAAATAATTAATCAACTAGACACACACAGAAAAAAAGACTTGACAAGGGCCTGCAACAAATCAACAGAAAAAAAAAGAGACAGAGAAGAGAATATGGTGGAGCTAGCTGCCAAAGTGAGAAGTCCGAGGAATGAATGTTTATGGGTTGATTCATGAAAGCCCATGTTTAATTGGGTTATACATGTAGTAATGACCCAGTCCATTTCTCCAATAACTTGAATGAGTGGATATCGTAATTGAAACCAAATAGAAGAGTTAAATCTAAGTGGTAAATGGGTTTGGATCATATATAATTGTTAGCCCTAATTATAAATTAACAAAAAATTATATTAAATCAAATAATTAAACATTGAATAGGAAAAAAAAAATCTATACCAAACAAAATTGAATTTAAAACAATTAAAAAAAATGTCACCGCCCATCATCTTTTGGATAGGATGCTTGTCACGTTTTTGCAGATAACAAAAAGGAAACAGTTAAGACCGTTAAAAGTGAAAAATAATTAAGTCCCTAGATACCTACCTTCGATAACACGAAAATGTCCCCTCTCTTTTAAAAAAGAATGTTATGGAACAACCCTCCATATTTCGCCTTATTTACACCTTTGCCATTGACCATTTCAACATACACCATTCATAATAAATAAGAAAATTACTATAAATAGTATTTAAGATAAATTATTAATTATTAATTTTATAATAAATATTTTTAAGATAAATATCTCACCTTTCTCTTCTCTTTAAAAAATAAATAAAAATGTCTCTATATAAATAACTGAAAACAATTCAATTCCATCTCCACCATTCTCCCTTCACTCTCACTGTACACTTCTTCTTCAAGTTCAATGGCGAACCACTTCGGAACTTGCGCTGCAGGTGCACCTTCCCGCTCCCTACACCTCCCCGCACCCGAATTCCTTCTCCTTGCGCAAGAGCAACAACAACCAGCACGAACAATGGGAATCAAGAAGCGCCGAAACAGAGGGTGCCTCCGGCTGAGTGCGACGGTTTCCGACGCCGGAGGAGAATCGTACCTGGACATGTGGAAGAATGCGGTGGAGAGAGAAAAAAAGACAGCTGATTTTAACAGAATTGTGGAGAGTGGTGGTAGCGCCTATGACGTGGAGGAGGATTTGGAGAAGAAGACCCACGAGTTCCAGAAGATTCTGGAAGTTTCCACCGAGGAGAGGGATAGGGTTCAGCGGATGCAGGTCATTGATCGGGCTGCGGCCGCCATCGCCGCCGCCAGGGCCATTCTTCACGACAGTAAGGGATCCAACGACGGTGGTTCTGACGGTGGCGATAGCAAGAGTGGGAGTGCTGAAGCAATGAAAGCGAAGCGTCAAGATGGTAACTTGCTTTCGGCATTATTATTTTTTTTTTCCATTCAATTCTTGTGCATTTGATTATATATATATATATATATATATATATATAGGGGACATATCTAGTGAGAGGAGTGGTTTATTGTGAGAGTGAGAGGAGCAAATCTTGACCATTGGATCATCTATGTATGGTCAAGATTAAAACATAAAGTTATGTGACTTTTTAAGTAGTCATGTGACTTTTTTAAGTGGTCATGTGACCTTTGAGTAACATCTAATCTTGACCATATATAGATGATCCAATGGTCAAGATTTGCTCCTCTCACTCTCATAATAAACTACTCCTCTCACTTGATATGCTCCCTATATATATATATATATATATATATATATATATAAAGTGTACTTTTTTATTTTGAAGGGTTTCGATTTGGAAGTGATTTTGGTTAACTGAACGTTGCAAGACATGTAATTAGTAGTTCGTTATTGGGGCAATGCTCTTTTTCTTATATTTAGAAAGTCTACAAGTGGAGTGGACAGAGAATAGTGTTGCTGCGAATATTGTTGACTTATCTGGTTGGACATTTAGCTCATGCTAGCTATGACTTGGGTTAGAATCTAGAGTATGTCTATTGGTAGGCGATCTATAATCTCACTTTAAACCAAGTTGACGGTTTGCCTTGGCCTTGAATTGAGGATGAGTCTTTCCCTCACCTAAACTTTTATCATAAAAAAAGAAAAGAATAGTGTTGCTGAGTTGCTGATACTTTCTTTTGATAATGAAAACAATAAGAAAATAAAAGAAATGAGTTGATGATACTATATATTTTTTCAATTAATTTTGGCTAGCATTTTATTTTTTTATATCAAATTCAAGTTATCATTGACAATAAGGTTACATGGTTTGTAAATTGCTTGAATTTTGAGATTTCTGACATACTGTGAAGATGCTTTTGCTGAGTTTATTTGTAAATTTAATTCCCAAAGAAGTGGAATGTTTATTTAGTTTTCTTTCTAAACGGTTGTTGTATATCAACGATCTTAGTTGCAGGTCAATTTCTTTCGAGAACACATTTCAGGTGGATATAATAGTAATTCAGTTTTTGATGATTTTTAATATAATCAGGAATGCAGACTGGGAGTATTTTTGTGCCCCAATCAGAAGAAAATCAGAGAAATGGTGTCCCTGGCCCTGATTTTTGGTCCTGGACACCCCCACTGGATAGTAATGTTCCTTCAGATGATGCCAGTGGCTTGCAGATAGATACCAAGTCTTCAGTTTATTCCACCTTACCCAATCCTATTTTGGAGAAGGAACAATCGCCGCAATTTCTCTCAATTCCATTTGAAAGTTTAGTTTCTCAGAGCAAACATAGTCCTTCTCTTCCACCCCTTCAGTCATCATTAGAGGTTGAAAAAATGGAAGCCTCAGCGTCCAATCTGGTGTCACCTTCCTTGGAAGAGGAACAGATACGTGGTGCATTGTCTTCTGGCCATGCTGCAGAAGCAGCCCTTGCCCTTAATATGGCCAATAAATCATCACCTATTGGAGTGAATCCAGATGGATCAAGATGGTGGAAGGAGACAGGAATCGAGCGAAGACCTGATGGTGTAATTTGCAGATGGACAATGATGAGAGGCGTTAGTGCTGACAAAGCACTTGAGTGGCAAGAGAAGTACTGGGAGGCTGCTGATGAGTTTGGCTACAAGGAACTTGGTTCTGAGAAATCAGGACGTGATGCAAATGGAAATGTTTGGCGTGAATTTTGGAGAGAATCCATGCGTCAGGTTAGCAAAATTTGATATATTTAACTTGCAGTCTCGCAGTTAAATACCTTTCTTATTATCATGTTTATATAGTTTGCTGAAATGAAATCGGATTAGCATATTTCTAGTAGTCAGTATTACTATCCTCATTAACACATTTCTTCTTAAGTGTTCCTTGCCAATTATTAATGCATTAGCTGTACCTGTTGTCTCAGCACTTGTAGATCTGACCTATAAACTCTTGGACGAAAAATACTTTTATTATAATAAATAAATAAAAAGGAAACTGTATTTACATCTCAATTATGCACATTCGTATGCTTAACAATGGCATTTAGAATTACTATTCTTCTTAGTTAGAAAGATTAAGAAATGTGTAAAAAGGTTATTGTATTGTAAATGTAGTGTTATTGATTTTGCTTTAACTATATGATGTACCATATATACAATAGTTTTGACAGTTGATAAGTTTTCCAGGCCTTTCCTTATATTCGGCAAGTTAGTAACTGTGAAAAATGAATAACAAATTGATCTATGGATTTTTTTCAAAAAGGATGTATTGGCCTCCCGAAATTGGTGCTTTTCTGACCAATCATTTGACTGTAGCACATGAATTTTTGCTGCTTTCAATGTTTTTTTTTTGGATCATATACTAATACTATTTGCCTAAAATTGGAGTTTGAGGTGCCATCTTATATTGTTAATTTTTTTCCTGTTCTTCACTGGATTATATTTGTTTTATTTGATATCACATTTTGCAGTAACTATGATTTTCCTTGCAGGAAAATGGGCTTATGCATTTTGAGAAAACTGCAGACAAGTGGGGAAGGAATGGTAAAGGTGACGAGTGGCAGGAAAAATGGTGGGAACACTACAATGCCTCTGGTCAAGCAGAGAAATGGGCGCACAAGTGGTGCAGTATTGACCCAAACACACCCCTTGAAGCTGGGCATGCTCATGTTTGGCATGAAAGGTAACAGTCTACAACTAGATTAGAGTTTGAGCTCTAATCCTCATTTCAAAGTATAGTCCTCACTATATTTATATGAATTCAAGGAAATACATATTCATAATCATAATGTCCACTCTTTCTAATGAATGAATTCATCAGAGTATTTTAGAAGTTGTTATATATGTATTATCCAAATATGAGGCCCTATAGCTTTATAAGTTGTAGTTTATTCATGAAGCTTGATTTTCTCATATAATATATAGGTGAAGGGCTGTAATATGAGCAGCCTCTATTCTTTGCTTGTACTCAATTCTGCCCGGTGCTTCTTACTGAGCTGCTTTGTCATTTAGAGAATTCCGACCCTCCACTTTGCTTCCCTTTTTCATTGGATAAGGGCTTTTTCCAAACCTACCCTCTGCCCCTAAACCTGCCCCAAGGTGCAAATGGAGTGATTGGAACTTTCACTCGTGATGATATGATACTTTTTATCTTTATGTTCCATTTTTTTTATCCCTCTTGGATTAAGTGTGCTGTGCCTTTGGCAGGTGGGGTGAAACATATGACGGGTATGGTGGCAGCATAAAATACACTGACAAATGGGCTGAGCGCTCAGAGGGTGGTGGGTGGGAGAAATGGGGTGACAAATGGGATGAAAATTTTGATCTAAATTGTCAAGGTATCAAGCAGGGGGAGACTTGGTGGGAAGGTAAGCATGGAGAGCGCTGGAACCGAACTTGGGGTGAGCAACACAATGGTTCTGGATGGGTTCACAAGTACGGGAAGAGCAGCAGTGGGGAACATTGGGACACACACGTACAACAAGATACTTGGTATGAGAAATTCCCTCATTATGGTTTCTATCACTGCTATGAAAACTCAAACCAGCTCAGGGAAGTTCCGAAACCATCTGACATACTGGAACCTTAATTCCCCCCCCCCCCCCAATTTTTACTTGCACAAATATACAAATGTCACAGTATTCTGAGGATAGTAATACTCTGACTTATATGATTATATCAAGCTCTTCTGGAAGTGTAAGGAGTGAATAGTGTGCTTCTTGTTTCCAACATAATAGCAACGGTACTGGAAGTGTAGTGTTGTTTTCAATTTCTAAGGTTGGGCCTTTATTGGAAGTGTATATTTTTGTTGTCCTATAGACCGGTACTGAGTTCATAACAATAACTTCCCAGACTCGAAAGAGTTACTTGGTTTGAAGGTGGAAAGTTCAGGGCAGATCATACTTAAGGAGTAACTTTTTGATGGGTTTTTAGCAGGTCAACAAAAAAAAGCAAGCTTGAGGGTACAAATTAGTAACATGACAATACACATTCTCAAGATAGAAGTAGGGCCAGATTGATACTATTGGTTCGGCTTCTGTGAAAAAGATACACCTATTATTTTGTTTGTATGTAACTATTGCTGGTGTTTGCTTATGTAAGCTTCTCTCTCTCTCACTCTCTTCTGTTGCAATGAGCTTAAATAAAAATACATTTTACTCCCTAAACGTCTAAATTTAGGTTTTTGACGATTAAATGCTTAAACATTGAAAATGATCTTAATAGGTACTTCTATTTAATTCTCATTACCAAGTGTAAACCTCTCGATTCATTATTATTCAAGGAAGCGCTTAGCAGATTTTTTATTTTTCAATTTAAGCAACCCTTAGTCCTCAAAATTTACCAAGACCAAAATAAAAGGAGATAGAGTAGCTTTTACTGTGTAAAAATAAAAAAGAATAGCTTTTCCTTTTCTCGTGTGGAAATGGAATGCCCTTGTAAAATGTTCTCACCTTAGAATGGAATAACCACCCGTCTTCCTAAATTTTTTGTAAATAAGTTTTTTGTCTTCTTTCACTTAGAATTATGTTGGTTCAGAGTATAAAAAAACACTGCAGTTATGCTAGAGAGATAAATAACACAAAATGGCACAACACATTTTGGGATATTAATTTTTTTTTAGATTTGTACATAACTATATTAACATTTTTTTACATAAATAAATTCATATAAAATTTACACAACATTACCCAAATAAAAATTTAAGTTGATTTTAATACAGTGACACATCGAATGTTAACTCTTTAGTACTAGTAATAAAATGAATTTTTAATGTAAAAGATTAGTGGATGAACTTATAAAGAAATGCCCATTAATCACTTGAGTGATTAATCCAGTTAAAAAGTGGTGAACAATGAAATATTTTGTTAACCATTAAGTGATTATAAGCCATTCTTTATAAATAATTTTATCTTTAGTTTTATCTTCTCCCTTATAAAGAAGTTCCAAAGTGCAGCCATTTCATGTGATGGCAACGACTCAATGGGGCATAGAACAAGAGACAACCATCAACTACCGCCAGGAACCACTGATCTGCGCTAACTTAACTTATGTGGTGCATATCCACTTATTCAGCGTGGCAGCACCAAGTCCTTTGTCTTTATCTCTCACAGCATAATCCTTAATAACCCCTTACCACCATTTTCCATGTCTCTTTCCGAATTCCAATGGATCCCTTCACTGTCTTGTTTTTTTGATGTAAACTATCAGCAACTGGTGTCCATTTCGGTTCTAATTCCATAATCCAAAATGTGCCATTCATTGAAAGAGTATTAGTATTTCTGCAACTTTTCTCATTATTATCACCCCATGGCCACCTTAATGCTCAAAGGAGCTGAAACAAAGCTCGTTAGTGCCATAGCTCCATATGAGTTAGTCTCAGTGGGTCTTAATTCTCACAAGAGGTGTTTCTTCAAGAAGGGTGTACTGTCTTATGGTAACAAATACAGGACCACAAACTTGACACCCAGATGCAGCATCTCAGCATCTAGGCCTGCTTCTCAGCCTAGATTCATCCAACACAAAAAGGAGGCATTTTGGTTCTACAGGTTTTTGTCTATTGTATATGATCATGTCATAAATCCTGGGCACTGGACTGAAGACATGAGAGACGAGGCACTGGAGCCTGCGGATCTCTATGATCGTAATATGAGAGTGGTGGATGTTGGGGGAGGAACTGGGTTCACCACTCTTGGTATAGTGAAGCATGTGGATGCTAAAAATGTTACAATTCTTGACCAATCCCCTCACCAGCTAGCCAAGGCTAAGCAGAAGGAACCGTTGAAAGAATGCAAGATAATTGAAGGTGATGCAGAAGATCTTCCATTTCCAACTGATTATGCCGATAGATATGTTTCTGCTGGAAGGTAATGATAATATCTATGGCACTTTTTGCTTTTGTGAGGCCCTTGTGTCTTTCTGTTCTGCAATCAAGATCTTAGGCTTAGGTAATTTGTCTTAATGTTAAATTGACTCTTTAAGCTAAGGCTATGAGTTCTCTGGTATGGGTCTGGACCTCAACTTTAAAGCATCTTAGTTGATTAATTATTTTATTTTATTTTATTTATTTAAACTGAGATATAGTTTTAATGACAACTTATATAATAGGATAGTGGATATGATTAGCTGGATGCCCAATTGGGCTTATGAGCATGTCAAATCATATGTAAATCTTAGTCCTCATGATCATTAGCCAAAAAATGTTGAAATATTAGTCTTCATGATGATAAGTTAGCATCTTTTACAACATGCTTAGTGTTATCTATGTTTCCTGTATTGCTCTCTCCCCTTATGTATTGTTATGACTTGTGATTGTGTTCTTCAGTATTGAATACTGGCCGGACCCACAACGTGGCATTAAGGAAGCATACAGAGTGCTGAAAATAGGAGGCAAAGCATGTCTTATTGGTCCTGTATACCCAACATTTTGGTTGTCTCGGTTCTTTGCAGACGTGTGGATGCTCTTCCCCAAGGAGGAAGAGTATATTGAGTGGTTTAAAAAGGCTGGTTTCAAAGATATTAAGCTGAAAAGGATAGGTCCAAAATGGTATCGTGGTGTACGTAGGCATGGTCTGATCATGGGTTGCTCTGTGACAGGTGTGAAGCCTTTATCTGGAGACTCTCCCCTGGAGGTAGTGTATTTTCTTCCTTCTCCTTTTGATCTTTAAATTCATCGAGCATTAGTCATGGAAGACTACAGATTTTGCTTTTGTCAAAAACAAATACATACTTACTATGCTCAAACAGTCAGACCCTTGTTGTGAACATGTGATGATATTGTGCTGCACAGTAGGACTAACCTTTCACTCATTGACACGGAGCAATTGCTAATATATATCTAACAGATTCATGGTTATCTTATACCGGATTCAGTGTATTGTTGATTTGGGAATTGTAATGTTTTTGAATATGTTAATTAGAGTTAAATCCTTCTTGAAAAGAATTGGTTTGCTCTAGGCTTGTAGGTAATAGGCTTTTATGAATAGTTTCCTCATTCCACAGTTACATATGTTTGGTCAGAAGTTGCAAAAGTCTTGTGGGGAAGGTGAGACGACTTAGTTTCTTGCTTTTGCCTTAACCAGAACAATGCTTCCTTTTAGTTAGACTGTTTTGAATGCTAATATCCTTTATATTGAGCAGAGGAACCAAAAGAGTTCCTGGACCTGGAAAAGAAACATTGCCAAGTCAGACAAAACATTTGTAGTTTGAATTTTGAAATTATGGGTGTGCATATCTCAGTTATTCATGTGTGGAGTTAGCTAAATGATCAAGGATTGTGCTTTTATGTTAAACTTCTTTTGTTTATAACTGCTGCTTCTGCACTACCCTTCTGTATTCTCTTGTAGATTTAACAATTTATAGGGAAGAAATTGAGTAATAGAAGAGGACAATTAACTGAGAAAGCAACCCTATGTTTTTACAGTTCTGAATGTTAATGAACAAGGGAGTCAATTTGATTATCTCAATGAATCTTATGCAGCCAAGGTTCCGGTGCTATAAGTAACATTGAGAAGCAATGACTTATGTGTTTTAGTTATAAGTGGCTAGTGAGGTAGCTTTCTAGCATGTTTCGTAGGCAGATAATTTTCTTTGGGAGGCCAATGTCAGAAAGTAGCCAATAGTGGCTTCAATGTTCAGAACCAGTTTAGTTCTTACCTTCAACTCATTTTTTAGCCATCACCAAGTCCTCGAATTCACCATACATACTCTATGATGTTATATATAATGGACACTATAAATCAGTGTTCACCGAGAAGTATACCTACCCTATTTGGAAGACTATTTTCCCTAGTTTTAATTTTAGTACAACATTTGAAGTATGCGTATGTATGCATTTATGCAGCTTGGTCCCAAGGTAGAGGATGTAGAGAAGCCTGTAAATCCGTTTGTGTTTCTTTCTCGGTTCATTCTTGGTGCAATTGCAGCCACTTACTTCATACTAGTGCCAATTTACATGTGGATCAAGGACCAAATTGTTCCAAAGGGCATGTCCATCTAAGATTGGAGCAAGAAACAGGAGTAGGGATGGTCAAATTTTGCACCTATACATCTCTGAAATGACTGTTTGTGATGATCAACATTTTATTCTTTCTTGCATCTTTCCATGATCCATCTTGCCAACATAGTAGGGAAGAGTTGCTTCAGGATGATATTCTTGCTTCAAAATCACTAGCTTAGCTTTCTGCCACTAGCTAGCTTCAGTTGTTAAGTTGGAGGGGATGCTATGCCTGCAGCAGATATGCCATGCCAAGTTTAATTTGTATGCGCCATTCTTGCTTTGGTAGAGAAATAGAGAACGTGTGCCGGCTACCTCATGATTCATGGGCCATGTCGGGACCAATCAGCAAAATATTGTGCCTCTGTTGCTTTCTTTGTACCAATGGACAAGACAGGGTAACTGTGATTACATTCAAATTAATATGATTGTTTTAGCTGATATATAATTGTGATGATGATTTTAATTACATTTAAATATGTTTTGGTGATTTTCCTTTTTTTTTTTGTCCTCAAAACATTAATTTACCCTTAACAAGAATTTTTTAAAGGAGAAGCACGAATTAGCCTTTGCCTATTGTAAGTGAAGTAAGGTCTTTTTAATCATTATTAGTGTAACCATGACCATTTTGTTGCTTTGAGAACAGGTGCAATGTTTGTTGTGAGATATAATACTAAATTAATTAAGAGCACCGTTGTATATGAGAAAATAATAATAATGATACTCGCACAAATTTATACTTACACTTTTCACATATTCACAAATTCTTGTGCAAATCATTTGATAATATTTTGGTCTCAAATCCCAATATAACGTTTTTAAATGATTCAAATTATGTACATGCCTCAAAAAAGTTTGTATAAGTATTTTTTTTAAATAAAAATAAAAATTAAGAGTACCTTTGTATCTTCTTTTTTTAATAATTATTTTTCATAAAATATTAGCCACGCACTGGTAATTTTCATAGGCATGTTTTTATCATGCAAGATTTTGACCATTCTGTGACCTCATTATGAACATGCATGCTTGACACTTACCACAAGGGAAAGAGGCGTTCATAGGTCCTTTTCTCATTTTTCATTTCTTTTTAAACATGAAAATGAATCAAAACTAAAGATTATACAAAATAGTTTTATTCATTATTAATATTTTTCTTTAATAGGCATAAGAAAAAAAAAACAAATGTGCAAAAATGACAGAGATAAAAAGGCTTTAAAAATTCTTTTTCTTCTTCTTAAGATCATTAATTAAAGAGAAAAATTATTTTTGAGAGCTTACAAGATTAAGAAAGGGTAAGCTTGCTTTCAACTTTTTGATTTTTGATTTTTTTTAAATGATAAAATTTACATAATTTTTTAAGCTTTGAAAACTAGCTAGCTAGGCAAAATACAGTGATAACGCTCCACCACATCAAATTCAAGTTTTCCATTTAGATTCTAACGAAGATAATTTTTGTTTTGGTAAGATAATAAATAAAAGTCATGGACAGTCACTTTCACATGTAAAAAGATTTTTATATTGTCACTCGATCATATATTACTACATCATTGAAAGAGTTTGACTCTAATAATAATTACTTAAAAAGTCAAATTCTTTTTATAATTTATCAGCATATGATTAAGTAATAGCGTAAAAAAATTTATACTAGCAGTAAGTTAAAATTAAACATTCAATTATATGTTGTATTGTTTGGGGTTTGAAGCAGGAAATGATTGAAAATCTTAATTTGTGATAACAAAGAGCATTCAACAATATCTACAAATAATATGGTATTCAAAGAATTTAAAAAAATATATCATAAGCAGGTTAATTTAGTTGAAGTTTAAATATTATTTAGAACTATCTAAATAGTTTAGTAAACATATTCTCATACTATAATATGTGTTTTAAGTTTGAATAATCGTTTTGCTACTTAAGAGGTTCACAATCCAGCAGCTTGACTTTGATTCCCATGTTTAATTAAGAGGCTTTCTCACGTTTTGATTAGCCGATCTGATCTACAATGTTTTTATTGTCCGTTATTAAGTACAGAATTTTATAAATTAAAATTGAAAATTTATTCATTTTGTAACAATTATTTTGCATGAACAATCAGCTCAGATTTTATTTCGATCCAAAGTTTTGAATTTGTTAATATAATAATGTGTTTTCTTCCTCTTATCATAAATAATTACGACATATATACATGATAATATTATTATATTATCTTAATTTATTTTGAAAAAATTAAAACAATAATAACAATATGTTTCTCTAATATTATCGTTCAGTTTCTCTCCTCACTCACTTTAATATAGAACTTATTATTCTTATCTATTGGTGATCGATTTCAAAAGTAAGAATTGAATTATCATCTTCATCGTATCTAGATATATAACCTAAGATCTGGGACTTTTATTTTATTTTCAATTTGTATTTGCATATAGATAGCTTAACATCGACGGAAAGAGAAACTGTGTGGACAGCTAGCCAAGCATATTAATGTCCCTTGTCTTCGGTCTGTGAGGTGAGGAGTCAATTACTTGTCACATAACTCCTGAGAAGGGGAAGGCAGGGTAGGATTTTGACACAATGATTTTGATGGCAACGATTTAAATAATTTAATAAAAGAGAAAATTTCAAAGAAGATTTCTCGAGGGGAAGGATGTTATTGAAAATTTTCCATATAAAAACATTTTTTTTTCTTTTGATGATACTCTGAGCTTCTAAAGTTGTTTATCACCATTCACCAAGCTTTGTAAATATCATTCTCTAACAGAAAACCTTGAGGACGTAAAAGATTAAACTCAATAACCCAATATTCTGTATCAACTTAAAATTTTAATTTTGAGTCTAATTCTATAAAATTAAAAAATAATTAATTTATATTACTCTTAATTTTTAGCTTAAATCTAAAAAATTTTAATTCTAAATACCATGATTTTTTATTTTTTGAATATTGAAAAGTAAAAGTTAAAAATTATCTAACAACCATTGTCACTCGCAATACCGACATAGTCTAACAATGTCGCCGTCGGCATACTTCGGCTAGCGCCTCCGACGTGCTAGCCACTAACAGCCTCCGATCACTGTCGTTAGTCATGTGTACAATGGCCAAATCGCTGCACTTCTTCTGATCACTAACGTCGGTGTCTTACAATCCCCTTCATCATCGTCAATAACGTCTTTTAGTTTGACATTCATTGTAACTGCTATAATCCAGCAACACAATCTCTATTAAATATTTTTTATAATTTAAATTTATTATTTATTAATTTAAATTTATTTATTATATCTTTATAAATTCTTGATAAATTATTCAAATAATAAAATTTCAATTCAGTTCAAAATTATAATTCTAAAGTTCCAATTCTTTAATTGTCCCAAATATAAAAATTAAAATTCTTGTTAATTCTAATTCTAACATAAATGAAATTAAAATTAAAATTCTAAACTATAATTTTAATTCTCACATCCAAATCATCCTAATAGAAACGTAGGAGAACGTGATCCGTTATCTCCTTTGCATGGGGTTCATTAATTAGGTGAGAAATCATTCAACCTATTGATCATGTCAAAGATACAAGGAATTCTAAAGTGAGACAAACCTGAAACCCACGAGTCTATAGACACGAAAAATTAATATTGATTCGATCACCAATTTTCTAGAAATTAGAACACACTTTGAGAATTCGCCTACCTTAACAAGACTCCGTCAAGCTCAATTTTTTTTACTTATCTTCCTTCTAAAAAATTAGATTGTATATATGAGGAAAGTATTTTATGTTAAAAAGTGTGTAAAACATAAAACCATTAGGTTGTACCCACCTCCAAACCCTATTTAGTCAGCAATGGTTTTTATTTTTTTAAGTTAGGATGTTTTTGTCCATATTGCCACTTTTTTTTATCCTATTCACTTTTATACGATTGAACAACTGATGTTATATAAGATATAAAGAAAAGAGAAGTAGTCGTTAATTTAAGAAGGACTTCCTTTCCCAACCCAACATTTCTTAATGTTGAGAATATAGTTTTGGTACAAAGGTAGAAATATGTTGAAATATATCACTGACATAGATAATATTTCAAATAAATTTTTATATATATTTTTCTCTATTTAATATATATACTAGTACGGATAAATACCAATATTTTCCCAATAGATAACAAAATATATTTATTCTAAAAATAAAAATAATTTACAATTGAATTTAGTGTAATAAGAGAGAAAATGAAAGAGAAAAGGAATAAAAATATATAAATAATGGGGAAAGAAAATTTTAGATGTAATAATTACTTAGAACTATCCATCATGAAAATTAAATTATCACATTGAACAACGTAGGCTATAATCCCTAACAAGGTGTGCGGTAATGAGACAATCAAGCACAATGGGTTTGTATGAATGCAGCATCCTCACTTCCCTTTAATTATCCCTAGCATCAATGTCTGATTGCTTCTGGCTGTCCATATGATGTTTCATTTTTCTATTACGGATTTTTATCTCTTGGATGAGGTTTATCGCTTGTGGTTGTGCATGTGATGTTTCACTCGCCCCCTCTCCCCTTCCTTTCAGGTAAAAGAGTTATACTAAAATTTTACACTTTAAACTCTTTGCCTCCCCCCTTTCTCCCCTTATTAATAATTCAAACACAATAAAGATAACTCTTCCTTTCTTTCCCTTGCCATTTCATTTTATCCCATCCCTTTTACTCCTTTTTTCTTTGAAATTTTCAAACATAGACTAAGAGTTTAATACCATCACCATTCTTAATTATTTATCTTGTTATAAAGATGGTACAAAGATTTAAACTTGTACCTCGTCCTAACTAACAAAAGTGATAGTAAGTATTTATTAAGTTGTATAGTTTCACATAATTATCAAGACTCAACCAAGGGAAACAAAAAAAATACTAATATGCATGCAGTACCTAAAAATTCTGCAAGAAACGTTCTCACTTGGGAGTGGCATTCAAATCAAAAGACCATGTTAAGCAATATCTTAGACTAGGTCGAAGACATTGGAACATTTCAAAGACTCACACCCATGTTTGAAATTTATAAATGGCCTCTTTGCTCAAAAATAGAGAAAGGAGTGAAGGATGGGAATGAATAAAACAAAAGCAAAGCAAACTAAGGTACTACTTCTTGAGTCTTGACCCCTTCCAACGGGGATACATTTCTCCACACGTACACCCCATTTTTTCTTTGGTAAGTACAACACAACGCGTATTTTTTTATTCTCGAAGCGCGTTGACAGTGATCTATCACATATCACATATCACATATCACATATCAAATACATATCAAAGCTTAAAGAAAACTGCATTTCTAAATTCTAATCCTCTTGGGTCATATCTCGTGCAAGCAAACCAGCGTGGTCTTTGGGTGGGTGGTGTTGAAATTTGAAATTGGTGAAAACAAAGGACTCTACACACCTCCCCATAGTCCATAGTCCATACCCTCATCTCTCTTACCCTTTCAATTAATGCCTTTTGTCCCCTAAACATCAAACCCTTCCAGCTGTCGAAATTTCCTTCCCATTATATTATTCAAATGAATATGTGCAAATATTAAAGAAGCAAGAAAACCATTTAAATCTGCATGCCCCACCCTCACCCTATGTATTTGGATAGAGATCAAGGGGTTGCAATCTGATTCTTTTCCCATAATAAAGCCACAACTATCACACCAAAATACAGTCATAAGCTTGATTTGACTCTTATATTAAATTAAAATTAAAAAATAAATCTTGCTAGACTTTCCACATCGAAGTTCTACAAATAGCCCAGCTAAGATTGAGCTATACTCAACACATTAGTCTCTTTCTCTCTTTCTCTCTCTCTCGATCTCTCTTTGCTGGTTAACTGTATTCGTTGAAGTTTGAAGGACAAGTACACCATGGCAGATGTTCTGAGTGAAGAACAGTTTGTTGAGATCAAAGAAGCCTTTAGCTTGTTTGACAAAGATGGAGATGGTGAGAAATCTTTCACTTTTTGCAGTACCTATGATTTTCATTAGATGGGTCTCTGTTTTTCAGTTCAATTCTTCTATGATTGTGCCAATGTCCTTCATGCTTCAATTGCTTCATACATACAATGCTTAGATTGATAGAATTGTCATCATATATATATATAGTGGTTGTTTGTTAATCGTGTGCATCTTCTTGAATCTTTAATAGGGTGCATTACTGTGGAAGAACTGGCCACTGTCATCCGGTCATTGGATCAGAACCCCACAGAAGAAGAGCTCCAAGATATGATAAACGAAGTCGATGCAGATGGCAATGGAACAATAGAATTTGTTGAGTTCTTGAACCTAATGGCCAAGAAAATGAAAGTAAATTATGCTCTTCCTTCCTTTCTTTATTAGTTTATAATCATATTCTAAAGTTCAAATTCATTAATTTTGCATACGTTACCAAACATTAGCCAATGCTTCTTCATATATCTCTCATTATACAATAGCCAGAGACTAAGTTCAGTTCTGTGTTCTTTATCATATAGGAGACTGATGCCGAGGAGGATCTCAAAGAGGCTTTCAAGGTTTTTGACAAAGATCAAAATGGCTATATATCAGCTAGCGAGGTATAATATATTTTATTTTTTGGTATAAAGCGAGGTATAAATTTTATTCCTTTCTATTAGTTCTCCACCCCCCCCCCCCCAAAAAAAAGTTGATTTCTTTGACGGCAATGTCAATTCAAATATTCATTAACTTTACGAGAAATTTGACAAAGTGAGAGTTTTCTACTTTTCTACAAAAGTGAACAAAGAAGTAGGGCCAAGATGTTGCAAACTAGTTTACAACTCTTGTAGCCCTTGCCTTTTTTTTTTTCCCATAATTAATGATACATTTATTTTTTAGAATTCGTAATAGAGGTACTCTATTTTTTCTTATAAAGTCAATTTCAACTGATCTTAATATAGTTCCCTCCTTCAATTATCGTTATTCACGGGGTTTTTACATTTTTTTTGGATTAATCTATATAATTAATATAACATTTGTTTTTTGGTTGGGATAATTTATAGAGGAAATTTAAGTATACACACATACACGCATATATATATACACTTTTTCTATGTTATATCATTAAAAAAATTGTGCGTATCATTTATAATATATTTTAAAAAAAATTATTAAATTTTTTATATAAATCTTGCAAAAAAATATTTATAACAGAAAAAATATAACATATACATATATATATTATTTATGAAAAAGAAAAAAAGTTACATATTTTTTTTTTTATGTAAAAGTTACAAAATTTTTTCTGTAAAATATAAAAATTTATAACTTTATTTGATAAATATTATAAATTACTTATTAATATAATCTTTTAATAATACTAAGTAGTACGTGCCAATGCTATAATCTTATAGTACCAAGAGAAGTGCAAGAGGCATGTACTGAAAAACAGATATCATGTACCATTACATTACTATAATTTATCTGCACATCTAGGACAGTACTTCGTACCTTTCCGCAAGCAATGAATAGCAGCTGTTTGATTAGAAAATGCCTTGGGGTTTGAGATTTGAGTGCTGAAGAGAATCTTGCTTTTTTTTCTCTCTCTCTCTCTCTTACGTATTATACATATCATTATATACACACAGCCATACAAATGCGTAGCACTAGCAGCATAGCGTAGTCATATATTAAAAACTTTCTGTGCTGTGCAGTTAAGACATGTAATGATCAATCTGGGTGAAAAACTAACTGATGAGGAGGTGGATCAGATGATTAAAGAAGCAGATTTGGATGGTGATGGTCAAGTTAACTATGATGAATTCGTCAAGATGATGATGACCATTGGATGAAGCTCTCATGATCACCCAACAGATTTGTTATTCAAATTCATTTGGCTCCCAGGCTCATTCCTTCACAGAAAATAAGTGTCCTAATTATTGTTTGTTGTATTCTACGTGTAGCCTATCATGTGAATGACCAAAGCATTAGAGTGACATCTCAGCCTCACCATTTGATTTGTTCAACTCCAACCCATAATTATTCTTTAAATTTTAGTTCAGTATTATAATGTGCTCTACCTGGAAAATGGGCCTGCAAAAATTAAATGATACAATATATTTATGAAAATAATCGTGGGTTTTTACCATCTCACTTAGAGGAGGCATATTATTGTTGAATATGAAATATCTCCCACCATTCGGCTCATATTCTTGGACTTTGACCCAACAATCAGCGGTGGGACTCGGGCACGTGATTTATTATCAGAAATTTTATTGTGAGAGTTTGTCATTTTCTTGACTTCTAGCAATAGCTGATTCATTCTTTTCCAAAGTCTCCTCCATATTAGTTGCGAAGCTAACTTTATGTTTACAATCTATCTCCAAAGATAATACCAACAAGTCACAAGACCGCTTGATTATATGGTACTGCCATTAAAAAAAACACAGTTGAACTATAGAGAGCTTGCAATTAGCTGTCTTCTTGGCATGCAGCCGGTGACACACATTGTTAATATGTTTCTTGTGTTTAGTGTTCTCATGTGACATTAACAGCAGAGGCCAGTTAAATCTGACGCCCTGTTGCCCTGTAAGCCATTTAATTTTTGAGTTCTTTTTTAGCTACACTTTATTTGAGTATTGTTAATTCAGCCATATGGTCCATTAGTGTGACACAAAACCAGGTTCTTATCCTGGTTCTCAAACAAAAGTTCCTTGAGAGGTAAATATAATATGTTATTGATGATTTCAGATATCAACCATTGAGTAAGTGACACATACCGTTAATGAATAAAGAACAATATAGTGGACTAGTAGAAGCAATGCAATCATGTGACTGACAAGTGAACTTCATTAACTACTATAATCTTGTGGCATAGACCTCTAAAACCATTATTTTGTGGATCGTGAACTATTTTTTCTTTTATTTGTTTTTAATCACAAATGAACTCATGCATTATTATCTAGGAAAAGAAACATAGATTAACAAGGAAAATGTAGAATACTCAGGAACTCAACTAAACAAACATAATTGCTTGCGTATTATGTTGCACTACGTTATGATACGTAAATATGTTAGTTTTGTAAAAAATTAAAATACGAGTACAACAATATATATGAAATAAAATAAATTTATATTTATAGATGTACAAAAAATAAACTTTAAAATTGGTGAAATACTTCACCAATTTACTATAATTTTGAGAATGACAAAATTGCAAGAGTGATAATATTTTTTAAAGGAGGTAACTAATGAGAACGGGGCTCGAATATATATTTTGATTTTTTAAGTAGTAGTAAATATGGATGTAGCAGTACTATACGAGTATCGGTATCGGATATGATACGATACAGATACGTCATTATTTTTGGAACGTGAAACTTCTATGCTTTACTCCCTCTTTTTGCAGAATTAGTTTCACAGATTCATCATGTATCAACAGATTCAATACAAAAAAGTTCCCAGTTGTTTTTAAATAAATATGACTTCGAAACTTTAAAAAGTTGTATACCCTAAAAACTCCACGAAGTCTTGCTATGTGGCAGCTTGCAACTTAGCTAATTCAAGTCAATGCATTTTTATTCTATTTATGTTATTTTTTATAATAAAAAAAAATTGATATGAATTTCTTGAGGCATATTGGATTCCAAGAATGAGCATAGTACAAGAAAATAATGGGCTTTACTATAATTATTTATATGATGCAGGTTGCTAGAAAGTAAAAGCCTTCATATGCAATCAGTAGGCACTGATTTTTCTTCACCCCAACGTATTTATTCAATATAAAGATCAATTTGAGTGAAATGTATCAAATTTTTGTCATTGAGTTTGTGGATCTACAGATCATGAACATCAAGGTTGGCTGCATTGCAATTAAAACAACTAGAAATTTTCTTGTTCTTCTGTAAAGCCATTTAAATTGACCTACTCTTGTTGGCACAAAGACGAAAATCAAACATAAATGATGAAGTTTCTGAGTGTAAGCCTCCAAAATCATTGTAAAATAAACAAATAAACAAATGTTACAATCAAAGGCAGAAAAATTGCCAATCCCCACTGCTTGCTTTCTCTACCTTTATGAAGTCTCTCAAACAAAGTAAAATTTAACAAGGAATCACTTCATCTTGAACTTACATCAGAGAATAATCACAGAAAATGAATGATCATAGCTGCTCCAGTGCACTCACTGTTGGTTGATCTGACCATACTGCCAACCAATATCTCACCAGATCAAAACTTCACTTTCAGAAAAATCAATCAGAAAGAAAACACAAAAGCACAAATGAGAAAAGTAAAACAGACGAGTAAGTAGTATTCTAAAGGTTTTAATTTGCCACAGTCGCACAACACATGCAGCTGCTGAAGAAGGAAGACCTAGGCTTGCGCTTTTCTTTTCCTTTAGGTGAAGTAGATGCCAACTCCTTCCCAGAATTCTTTGTACCAGCATGGTTATCTTGTGTCTGTGACATGACTAGAAGATGTGCTTCTTCTTCTTCTTTTAAGAGACCCAAGAATGGAGCTTTAGATTTCTCAGAGTAACTTCTTTCCATAGTAACTATTTTCTCTTCCACTGGCATTTCTTCTCTCTGTAACATGCACTGACCATATTCAGCATGAGGCATTGAGTTGATGAGTAGACTAGTCTGGTTTGACAAGCTTTCATTTGCAGACTTATCCTGATAGAGCAATGGAGTTTGATCTGATTCTTCCGGCCTTGCTTCACTTTGGAGGTTGAGATTGAAGCTCGGTGACTTTTGTATCTGAAAAGAGACGTTGGGATTATCAGGGTTTGATTCAATACTGAGCCTTGTTATACTTTCCCTCGTTTCAAAACCACCATTTGCAAATATAGAATTGTTTGAACATGGTTCACTGGACATATTGTCTGCTGAAGTTGTTAGTTCTTCTGCCCCTTTGAATGAAGTTGCTTCTATATGTTGTGAATAATCTTCCCCTTCTTTCTCAAATGCTTCATCATCAACTAAGTTCAGAGATGGAACTGTTAAATTTGAAGAATCAATCTTGTCAACTTTGGTGCCAAAGTACTTGCTGTCATTTGTTTGCTTCCAATCTGAGTCTGGCATGCTGGTGGCAGAAAAACTTTTGGTCTGGTTTACATTGCCCTGATGGTAATTATCGATATGTAACAAAGAAGCAGAAGTCTGCAAGGTAAAAGATTCTTCCCGATTTATAGTTACTAGATGAGAATTGCATTGTTCTGACATTTCTCTCCCCTCAAAAGTTTTTACCGTGGCATATGAAGCTTCTGGCTTTTCGTTTGTTTCTTCAATTTCATTCTTATAATTCTGCCCCTCTTCATGTCTGCAATCAATAACAGTTGACCCTGCAATGGGAAGAACCACTTCAGCTTCAGGAACCACAGAATGTTTTTGTTCTGAAACAGTGCTGATTTCATCTGAAGCCTTGTTGGAGTTGTTAACACACACATCAAATTGGTGTTCATTCTCAGTGACTTTAGGTTCTTCAACTTGATCAGTGCTGGCAATCACAGAGACAATAGAAGCAAGAACTATATTTCTTTCTCCATTGCAGTCTCCATTAGACCCTATAGTCGTATCATATGTGTTGACCATGCCAGGCTTATATTCTTCCACTAACTCTTCCATGCATTGATCCGAGCTGTAATCGTGTGAATTCTCTATTGTTGATCCACTTCTGCTCATTTTACTTTCCTCATGGTCAGACTTTAGTGAGTTATCCACAAAAAAAGATTCAAGAGGTGAATTTAGGGAATCCTCAGTAATATAATTGACCTTGGTCAATAAATTACCATTGCTGTTGTCTCTCAAACTACTCCCAAACACATCTCCATCTCCCCCATCTGACTTGTCTGCACATAACAGTTTTTCTTGGGATTCCATTTCTTTTTCTAAAACACCTTCCTTAATCTGCTGACAATGAGAATTAGTATCTAGAAAATTATCTTCTTGCAGTGATTCACTGCCTTGAAGTGATCGTTCAGATAGAACTTTGACCAGCTCATCATGGTCAGAATGTACACCTGACCATTCTTGAAGTTCTGAATCATTTGACATATCCACAGCATCCAATGTTAAAACCGTTGTTTCCTCTTGGTCTGCTAGGATTCAAATCAAGACAATGCAGAGGTCTTAAGTTTTCATCATGTTTACATCTCTGATAATTTAGAATCTTATTTGTGCAATTAAAATCTAATAATGTTTCAGAAATTGGATATAATCTGACAGCAATCAAGTAAAGATGAAGTAAGGCTATAAAAACATTTAACAGATGAAGTGTCCTAACCTTGTTTGATTGAAGGCTCGTTATCAAGGTGATGATTATATGTTACCAATAGATGCTTTCTCAAGCATGACTCTTTTTGCTTCTCATATTCTTCTGTGCCTTCCAACGAAGAACTTGACAAGATTTCATAGTTTTCACCTCCTGCTTCAACTGATCCAGCATTTGGAGACGTTTCAGGTTGTCTGACTTCAGTTATTTCATGCACTGTGTAGAACAGAATTACAAATAATTCTTATACTATGTTACTAAGTTACTTTTAGTTATTTGATATGTATCATTCTGAAAGGAATTACTAACCTGCACTACCAAAAGAATTTCTCAAATTCAATGGATCGTCAGAAGCCAAGATGGTAATTTTTCCTTGAACATCTGTGCCATTGGCAATAGGAATTACGACATTTCCATCTTGTTTATCTTGAGCTTCACTTGTTTTATCATCAAAACTCAACCTTGCAGTTATTTCCTGGTCATCTTTGCCTTCAGCGGTTGGAAGCTTTTGATGATCTACATCAAAATCATCTGCATGAGTATCTCCTTTCAATAAATATTTTTCAAGTGAACTTCTTGTGAAGTCAGAAGCCAGTCCTGTAGCTTTCTCCTGAACATCTTCAGCTTCAGCTGTTGGATGCATTTGATTTTCCATATTCACGTCACTTGCATGAGTATCTCCTTCCAATGAATCATTTTCAAGCTTGCTTGTTGTATTGTTAGAAGTAAGCCCTGTCGCTTTCTCCTGAACATCTTTGGATTCAGCTGTTGGAATCGTTTGAATGTTCTCTTTCACATCATCTGCATGACTATCTTCTTGCAGTGTATCATTTTCAAGTTCAATTGTTGTATCATCAGAAGCCAGTCCTGTAGCTTTCTCCTGAACATCTTCAGCTTCAGCTGTTGGGTGCATTTGATTTTCCATATTCACGTCACTTGCATGAGTATCTCCTTCCAATGAATGATTTTCAAGCATGCTTTTTGTATTGTTAGAAGTGATACTTGTAGCTTTCACCTGAGCATCTTTGGCTTCAGCTGTTGGAATCGTTTGAATATGCTCTTTCACATCATCTACATGACTACCTTCTTGCTGTGTATCTTTTCCAAGTTCAATTGTTGTTTCATCAGAAGCCTTTGCAGTTTTTTCCATGACATCTTTGGCTATTGATGTTGGTATGTTCGGATTTTCTTCCTTGACACCGTCTGCATGAACATCTTGTGATATCCCATTTGCAAGTTCACTCGTATCCTCTAGGGGAGTCTTTTCACTTGTGTTGTCTTCCTCTGCAACAAAGCAAATGAAATTTAAAAGTAGGGGGAAATAAAGGAAAAATAGAACTCTACCTCACCAAATTTTCTTCAGCATTCAAATAACAGAACCTAACCCTTGATAGCAGATGTGTGGTTATTTCCCATTTCGTTGCCCATGCTCAGCTTGCCAAATCCTGCAATATAAGCAATGTAAGGATATTAGGACACAATTCCCACTCAATTGATATGCTTCTAATAGAGCAAGATATATCAAAGGAAAGGACTCCAAATTCAAAATCTGCAAGAACAAAAATGCTATACCATACCATGATTGTGATGATGATATTCACATGCTCCTAGCTTTAAACATTTAAGGACAGCTTGATTTCTGTGACATTGCCAGAGTGTTTATACATGATTCGTACAGCCACTAACATGGTATTGCTTACTGCATAAGCCTCATTTTGGGTCATCTCTCTGCTTAATGAGCATATCCTTAAAGTAAGGGAACATATATAATACATCACCTCTCTTTTTTTTCCATCTGGCGTTACTAATTTTGACTATGAATGCTTTATAATCTAAGAGGATAATGTGACCAAATAATGTTCACTGTCGGTGAGTCCATGATTAATAAGTAGCCTATCACTGGTCTACCCTTATGAATATGCTTTAAAAATTTCTTAAACTATTCTTGTTAGGCATCTATGATGGTCTAGCTTAACCCTTCTAACAGACATTTGCAGACACAGACGAGAAGCCTGGGAGGGTTACAAGTAATTAACTTATTATTATTATTATTCCTGCACTGCTCGTTGTTGAGCTTTTGGGAATACATATTCAACCTCAAACGGCTTTCCATGTGTTTCCCTTTTCTAAAGTAAAGAGTCTGATGTTCTGAACTGTCTGAAAGTGACTACCATGGACAAAGGACCCAATGAACCATATATCTGACAGATAGGCACTGGGGACATGTCCATTAACAATTGGCAAGAAAGAGGCTCACATAGCCGTCATCTATATATAGTTTTTCCCTTTGGGAAGATAATGGTATGATGGTCTTGATGAGGCTTAAGCTGGTGGGGTGGGTCTATTATTTCTCAATTTCTTGGTCCTGAAGCTTATTCTTTAGAAGCAGGGTGGCTTGGGAAAGATCAACTTTTAGTGTTATGGTCATCAGTTGTTTGCATTATTCTTTGGCACTCCCTACCTTTCTATATGATAAGAGATTAACTACTCAGACCTTTCCCAATTCTTTATCTCTTTGAAAGGAACAGAAAGAAAAGGTGGTGGGTTTTACATAATGTCCTTTTCCTTTTCTGACAAAAAATTAACCTCGAAATGATTGTAGCAGATTGCATCCATCTGGATCATTTTGTTCAGTCTATTGAATCTGATGACCCTAATTACAGAGTTTGAAATTAGAGATTGGTGAACATTATTTGTTGTTCTTTGGGTATTTTATGGCAGAATTTGTCCCGCAGAACTTAAAAGCACATGGACAATCATGAAAATTTGAACGGGCTTTAGAGAATTATGGCCCATTTATCATTGTGAATTTGAGACTTGTTGTGTGTTTAAATTTGTTTAATTATTTAGAGTAATTGTTCTTTATACCTATAAAGTTGTTTTTAGAAAAATGTAACGTGTTTGGGTTTTATTAAGAAAAGTTGTTGATTATTTTTTTATATTGAATTTTTTTTTCTAAAAGCTAAAATTTCAACATTATTTCAAAAACTGATTATTTAATTTCAAATTATTTTAAAAATTTTAAAAGAAAAATACATTTTTATTTTCAATCAAATAACTTTTTTGATTATTTCATATTTCTTTTACTAATTTAAAACATAAAAATAATTTTTTATATACAATCCAAACAAAATTATTTATCTTAAAATTATTTATGGATTAACATATCTAAACATAAATTAATTTTCTTATAATTAATTTTCTCGAAAATCAATTATACATACAATCAATTTTTAACATAAATTTTTTTTCATAACTAATCTAAATACACAATTAATCTAAAATCAATTTCAGGCAAGAAGAGCGTAGTGCACTGCAGAGCTCAATGCATGCATGTATTAAATAAGAATAGCTTTGTTGAGTATATGTATTAGGGGTTACTTAAATGTACTGGAATCTATCAATGCAATACAAATTTCATATTTTGAATGCTTGAAAATTGTTGTGTACAAGTATTTTAATGCAATTTTAATTTTTTGGTCACTCCATGTACTTTTTTTTATTAAGCCAAATGCATTAAATAGTGCACACAAAAATAAGCTGTATTGACAATGACAAATAAGAAACATATAAGCTTCTCAAAGAGGGTTCTAACAAGACCAAAATAAAAACAGTACCATATCCAAAATGCCAACACTAAACTTCAACATCCATTGGAGGTCTTTTAAAATAAATAAAAAAACCAGCAATATGAACAATTCTTCAGGGTTTGATTAGTCTTCTTGGTAGCTTTGGTCTTGCTCCCAATTGTTGAGCTTGTGCCAATTTCATTGCTTCTCACAGTCTCTTGTTACCCAACAACAAATTGTGCAAATGTCTTCTTGATTCTCTGAACAGATGTAGCATATTTAAAGACTAAGCAAAGTCATAAACAACAAAAGCACCATCTGACAAGAACATAGATATTGAAAAGAACAGCATTATTGCAGAACTACCCAGATTTAACAAATCATAGCTAGGAACTTGAAGGTTTAATGAGCCAAGTTCAAGAGACCCTAATGAAGTCAACCTATTATATGACAGGTCCAAACTCTCCAACCTTGACAGAGAGGTCATAGCTGAAGGTAGTTCCACCAACTTATTATTTGCAACGTTCATGGATATTAAGCCATTCAAATAACTAATCATTGAGGGCAATGTTTTCATTTTATTGAATGAAAGATCAAGATACTCCAGATTCTTTAAGCATCCAATTTCCGGAGGAAAGTATCTAGAGTAAAAAAATGCAAAATGAAGTAAAGCTAAATAAAACTGAGAACAAGGTATAGCACTGAACATGCTAATGGTCCACCAAAACACATGCTTTTTAACAAGCTGTACAATTTAAAATGGTGAGGCTTCTGAAATAGGATAAGATAGTTAATGACACTAGATAACCAAAGTTAACTTCTACACTAAAACCACAACCGAGTGTCTTTATACTAAGACAAGTCCATCATTATATATTTGGATTTCTCTTCACTGAGAAGCATTCTATTTTCCTGCACCTGAGAATAAAATAACAAGGTCAAATAAAAATCAAGAAGAATTTATCAGAGGTCCAGAAAACTAAAATGTCACAAATGAAGTAGCACAAGAACGGTTAAACGACATGGGCAAAAAAAGGAAATGCTTCTCGAAATACAACAACATTCATTTTGCATAAAGAATACAAAGAGATTGTATGCTTCCTGATCTCAAGATTTATGTGTGATAAAAGACCTTGGACAGCATATAGCAAGAGGAGTGCTTGTATACTATATTCATTTGCAATTTTCTGCACAAAGTTAGCAGTCAAAGCAGAGAAACTCACTACATTGTCAAAAATGAATTGAATCCCATATCAAAACTACTTACCGGTTGTTTAGGAACACCTAAAGGTTTTAGATTGAATGAATACTTGACATTGTATCAGAGCTCTTATAACTAGTGATTAAAAGTTCAATCTTGCAGCCACCATGCACTTAATCAAATTAAAATTCAGTACAAGGTAAGGTTGGGCTTGTGTTTGTCCACATTGCAAGCCAAAAGGGCCTTCACATGAATGCGGTAGAGGCAAATCTCATTCTTGGACTGCCACCTAGGTGTGGCTAAAAACAAAAGACCGTGTTAAGACAGCTTCCAGATATTTTAAAGTATCATATATCATCGATCTGAAAACTCAGGACAAAGTTTATAAAGCTGAACAAGAAAAAAGAGGAGATCCATTGAATATTTAGCTACGCTCTTGATGAGAATAACATGCTGAACATATATTTAGAATAATCAGGAATACCTTCCTTCAGTTTACAGGTGATATTTGGAAACCTATAAGCTCCATACTTTATGGAATATTGAGTTCATTTAAAAAAAAAAAAAACAAACCTGCTTTGAAGTGGTAAAAGCAGACAACGGAAAATCATGAATGGAACTTAATTCTGTTGAGATATCTTTTAATCTCTCAAGGAAAACAAGAACTGCATGTTTAATCTACTTTTCATTTTCTCCTTGAATCAGCAAATCTCCCAACTGCTACATCTAAATTCAAATAATCTGGGGATCACAGGTAGTTTTTGCTCAAATTCTATAGATACTATAAACTTTTAAAATAAATTATTGGGTAGTAGCACCGATTTTCTTGATTATTGATTACTGGCATAAGTCTGAACATTAATTGAAATGAGTACTTTGGTCCATTAAACATCAGCACTCCCCTCGTTCAAAACATAAGAAATGAATCCCTGGCAATGCCAATTCTTCAAGATATTATTGAACTTGTCTGGAGTACAACCAACATAACAACTTCCACTCATTGTTTCAATGAAAAACCAATAGCTGAAGATAAAGATACATGACGTTTATAGCCCAACGGTAGGATCAAGAATGTGAAAAGCTTCAAGAAATAGTATATGCCTTTAAATTTTTATCAACCAACACTAAAAAAGAAAATATATGTACCTGTATTTGGTCAACTCTTCAGAAAAAACAAAAAACACAAAGCCTGTCTGTCATCAAGTTCTTCCCCATGTGAAGCCCAGGCAAAAGCATCCTATCCAAATTCCATTGCTAACAAAGTTATTGACAGTTTGACGCCCATCCACTCTCCACTTGTCACAGAGATTCTTGGGGTGATAGTGTACTTTTGAGAAGTCGGTTCAAAACTGTACCCCATTTTCTAGACATTCAATTATATTCGTCCTTATACTCTCTTTGATATCATTATTCCCACCACTAATATCATTGGCCATATCAAAATTCTTCTATTTTTCATATGGACATTACAAGAACAAATTTGTTTTGTATGGTTCAGAGGCATGGGTGGAAGCTTTACCAGCCTTTGACATGAGCTAGAGGCATTTAGCTCATTTAATTAAACATAACCAAATGAGCAAACTTCTGAATGATACTTGGCAAATCTGAAAGATAGTTGCCAAGTGCAAATATAGAGGAGACTAAGGTGATCGGATAAGATGAATAAAATGAATTGCACATAAGTTTGTCAAGGGCTCATTCACATCTAATACACTGCTTATCTAACTCTATCAGACTATATCCTGGAGTGCTTTTCATTTCCTTATCCTTTGTCATGGCCCTTATTTGGGCTACTTCATCCCATCTCCCCCCTTCTGCAAATATATTTGATACCAAAACATAAGAACCTGAGTTCTGCGGTTCCAATTTTAACATCTGCTTCGCTGTAGCCTCACCAATCTCTGTATCCCCATATAGTCTGCAAGCAGAAAGCAAAGCAGACAATGCAGCAGAACTCTGTGTTGATGGCATGCTTTTAACCAGATTGTATGCCTCTGTAAGCTGTCCAGCTCTGCTTAATAAATCTACTATACAACTATAATGAACTTCACATGGAACTATTGCGTATTCCTTCACCATGATCCTGAAAACTTGTAGACCCTCTTCTACCAACCCTGAGTGACTGCAGGCAGTGAGTATTGATGTGAAGGTTACTTCATCAGGTCTAGCTTTTCCTGATTTCATTTGATCAAAGAGTTTCAACACCTCTGTATAGTTTCCATGCATCCCATATGCAGCTATCATTGCATTCCATGATGTGAGACACCGTTCGGTCATTAGCTCAAATAGATATCTAGCCATATCTATTCTTCCACACTTAGCATAAGTAGTAATAAGAGAATTATTTACAGACAACTCTCTGCCATGAAAAACTCGGTAAATGAAGCAGTGAACTTCCTTAACAGAACTTAGACATCCAAGCTGGGATAATGCCTGAAGGAGACTAATTAGAGTAATAGAGTCAATGTTTACATTTTCTCTTTGCATCAAACGAAACAAAATAATGGCTTCATCACTATGGCCATGATAAACATAACCCATTATCATTGAAGTCCATGACACCGAGTCCCTATATCTCGTCCTATTGAAGACTTCCTTTGCATAGAGTATATACCCACATTTTGCATATGTAAAAATTATTTGATTTGCAATTTCCACATTCATGATGAGCTCATGCCTCAATACATACCCATGGATAGACCTTGCTAGTCTGATGTCTCTCAAGTTTGATACTGCAGAAATTAAATTCAGAAACGAACCCACATTTGGACTAATGCTCATTTTGACCATTTCATGAAAAACATTTATAGCCTCCAAAGATAACTTATTTTCAAGATAACCAGCCATCATAACATTATATATAACAGCATCCTTATTCTCCAACCTTTGAAACATTTTTCTAGCTTTGATTACATTAAATTTAGAGTATAAATCAACCAAAGCAGTACTAGCTACCAGATCAGGTTCTACCCCCATTCGGATCATGTAACCATGTATACTATTTCCTTGACGTAAATAATTCAAGTTGGCACAAGACAGAATGGCATTGGCTAAGGTTAACAAATCAGGAAAAATCTTTTTATGCATCATTTGACAGAAAAGGTCAAAAGCTTCTAAAGCCTGTCCCTTATGAAGATAAGCAACAATCAAAGTGTTCCAACAACCAACAGTTCTAGCATCCATCTTGCCAAATACAGAGGCAGCCATCCCTACATCCCCGCATTTATGATACATATCCATGAGGCTTGTCTCAAAAATTTCGTCTGACATGCCAATTCCTTTTCTAATGGCATAACCATGGATTGCGTGACCCTCTTCCAGTGCTCCCAATTTTGCAGCTGCATGCAGTAAGCTCACTAATGTTACTCGATTGGGATGCAGCTGTTGCTCCTGCATTCTGTAAGCAAGTTGGAAGGCCCAATAAGCACGTGAATCTCCACATTGAGCATAGGCAGTAATCATGGATGTATAAGCCACAAGATCTTTGTTGGTAATTTCATCAAACACCCTAGATGCATCCTCCATTTTCCCATGTTCTGAGTACAACCCAATGAGAGAAGAACCTACAAAACAATCTGAGTTCAGATTAAACTTGAAGGAATCCACATGAATTCCTCTTCCAAATTCAAACCTCCCAGAAGCAATACAACTTTTCAGACTAAACGTAACGGCTGAGCCATCCAAACCAATTTTCCATCGCTTCAAATCCAAATACCGATGAAGAACCTCACCATGGTGACCATTCCTAAAATACCCAACAAGTATGGAATTCCAAAGGGAGAGATTCCTGTTGATGATTGTACCAAAAACCCATCTAGATTGAGGTAAGAGGCCGAGCTTAGCATAGCAATGCAAGAGTTTAGAGCCCAAAAAAGTGCTGTTTCCAAACCCAGAAACAAAAATGCGAGTGTGGAACTTCCTCAAAGAGAGAACTTGCGAACAATGACCCAAGAAAGATGCAAACTTTTCTGAAATATTCAAAGAATCAGAAGTGGGCAATTTGGTGTTTATGGTCGAGAAAATAAAATCAAAGTATCAGAAGAATCAAATAACCAGTCAACTAGTTAAACTGTTTAACCATAATGACCATTATCATTATTGCAATTCGACGCCTCAGACACAAATGATAATGTAGCTTGGTATCAACATGCAATAACCATACTAGCATATTGTTATGCATGTTCTACTATCAATTAAATAAAAATACTATAGGCCAACATAAATTTACAAGAGCATATATGTGTCACTCTAAAGATGAAGCTGCGGCTGGAGTAAATATAAGTGTTACTCCGTTCTATCCAAGAAAAACAAAAAGGAAATATACATTAATTGGCCAGCTATAATTAAAAAAAAAAAAACTATAAACAAGCACAGTTGGCCACTTACAGTTAGCCATCCCCCCTTGCTTGGTGGGGGCAGCAATGGGCTCTTCAAGAGAGAGGGATGCCTTGTCTATGGAAATTGAGGATCCCTATTTCTATTTCCAACTTTTATGTATCTATTTGTACACTTGACACAGGCTTCAACAAAGAAAAAATTTCATTCAAGGCTGAAACACGCTAAGATTGAACCAATATCACATGACCACATAGAACTAAAAACCTTCTTTTTATATAAGTTTTGCTTTTAAAAACCAGTATATGCATCTCTTCACAACAGTAATTATTGTTTCCTGATACTCCTATTCTACACATCTTATGTATATATACAATTTCTCTATCGTGGCTTCTATGGTACATCGTAGGTGCATGGCTACATCCTTTGAAAATGACATTGGTAGTGTATCTAGTCTACCATCCAGTCCCCAATTTTTTAAGACACAAGAATGACTGCGATCATTTCACTAGTCATCAAGAGGCATATCTATACATCGGGAGCTGGGATGTACCACAGAATCCACCCTCTTCTATAAGCCTAATTACTAATTAGAAACAATTGCAGGCTAAATTAAAACCTATCTAGGAATCAACCCACAAATTAGGCCTAATTAGGTCATTCTTATCATGCATCTTACTCTTTCACTTGCATAATGCCTACAAGGACAAGTTCAAAAAAAAAAAAAAAATTCCACTCAAAGGATGGAATGCTTAATTTTAAGAATTTAACTTCCTTTTAAACTCTCAGCAGGGTAACACATCTCACTTGTTCATTGTTCGTGCCATTATCAATAATACTATATTTTTAATTATGAGCTGGAGGACCAAACAAAGACATGATGGGAGACTACTAATAAGGATTTTAGGTACATGGAGCTTCATAAATCTATGATACAGATCAAACATAATGGCATAATGGAACCCATAAGGCTTGGTTGTTGACTTGTTGTGGTTGTTGTTATCCTATTTCTAGCTCACTATAATTGCCTGGCGCTTGGTAAAGTCTATTTGCCTCATCCTATAAAACACACGAACTGATTATAAAATAGGTTCCATACTGAATAACATCTTAGTAATATAGCCACATATATAGTGAAAGCAGGGCAAGAATTACCACATACACCTTACTATTAAGGTTTGGAATTTAAAAAACGAAGTAATACACAAGTGAAAATGGAAATGAGGAAGAAGTAACATATTGAAACATATTTCAGTCTTCACCCAGCGTTCCTTTGTTAACTTGTACTGAATCCCAAAAGAAGCCCAGTCTATCAAGTCAAAAGAAGCAGAGAAATGGACTCTGAAGTCGAGCATCTAAGTCTAACTAATGAAGTCAGGTTAAGGGTATTCACTGTAGTCTGACAACATCCACTACAACATTAATAGCAATTTTGGTTCTTGGCAAAAAAGATAATCTTGATGAAGAAAAAAAATAAAAAATTGCTTAGAAGCCAAAGTGTACCATTATGCAGTATTTCAATTTCTCGTTACATTAATCATATCCAATCACTAAGCACCCAAATGGTAGAAATCTTCCCTTTCAATGCTTAGAGTATTAATATAACAACAACAAAACATCATAGAATAAAAGGGTGTCATCCAAATTCAAATGCAAAAACATCCAAGCAAGTCCAGAGCCACAGAAACGGAGCACTATGTGGCCAAAGTGCCAAACCAAACCAAACCAAATTTCACAAAAAAAAAAAAAAAAAATGAGAAATTGAAAGCAGAATAGCTAATTTTGAGTAAAAGGGTAGAGGAATTACGAGCAACAGGCTGCAAAGCAGGTTCCAATGGAGAAGCAATGATGGGTGTGGGGAATTTGGTTGAACGGTCGTAAGAGATTCTAACGCCGCTCAACTGGGAAGTGAGAAAAGCAATGTCTGAAAACGGAGGGAGCCTTGAAGAAGAGGGTGTCTTCAAAGTCTTGGTTTTGGGGAAGCATAGACCCAACTTGTATACTGCGGAAGCTGCCATTGCTTCTCTTTCTAAGTTATCTCTTTCTGCACAACACCAATTGGGGGCAGTGGGGTGCCTGCATTATAATTGCAGCTATTTCTTGGCCAATTGGCTGGGTTATCAAGTTGATGATACCTGTTCCAGAGAAACCTTCACTCGGTTTACTCAGAGACTTATATAGGAAAATGACCATTTTAATAGAGAAATCATTTTTCATGTTAATTAAGTATTTAATTATATTAATTAATAATTTATTTACATTTTAATATTTAATACGTAATTAATTATATATAAATTATTAATTAATATAGTTAAATATTTAATTAATTTTTAAAATCCTTTCATTTGTACATATCTACATTAAAAATAGGTGCCTAAATTTTGACTTATTTATAAACAGGAACAATGCTATTCAGCCCAAATCAATTACCCGATTCCTTATGCCCGACCTAAGTGGCATCTTAGGTGTAGCTTACGTGTCGTTTTTTTTCCTTCCTAGCACTCCTCTTTTTCCTCTCTCAATTTTGCCTACCCTAATTTGAATATCAATCTGTGTCTTTATGCTGCCAAACACCATTACCCCGCCATGAAGAAGTGATTTTGGTATCATATCTTTACCCACCCAAGGTAATTAATTTGAACAATTAAAAGATGGTAGTTTAAATTGAAAAACTACATTACACAAATGTCAAACCAATTATTTTAAAGTAAACCAATTATTTTAATAAATCCTTCCATTTATTTTTTATTAAATTACTTAATGAAAAAGCACAATTCTAGCACTCACATGTATATGTAATCTACACATTTATTTTTTTTTTGTTAATCATTTCAACTATTTATTAATTGTCAAAAAATTAATATATATATATATATGTGTGTGTGTGTGTAAGCTCTTAATCTCCAAAGTATATTTTTAACAATGACATCATTGCTTCAAGAATCTCATTCTCTATATTAAGATTCTCTATATTCTTCTCCATAATATGTTTTCAACAATGACGATCATTACTTCAAGAATCTCATTATCTATCTTCTCATTCTCAAAGGGCCAAAGGGGTAAAGAGATGTCATGACCATTGAATTATGGAATCATAAAAATCGGAAATAAAAAATCGGTTGGACCGGTCATCAACTTTTAAATTGAATTTTTATTAAAAAAGAAAGAAGAAAATGGTTCTTTTTTAAAAAAAAACTTAGGATTTAGCTCTTTTAGAAGTTAGGTTGGGGGTTTCCACAATTATAGTCCTTCGTTTTCACAAAATAGGTAACAACACTACAAACGAATTATGATTTTTGAGATTAGTTATATATATATATAGTATATAGTATAACCTTCAACCGTCAACTCGATCAAACCATTCCTCCGGTTATTCGGTTCAACCGGTTTTTAAAACATTGGCCATGACCCTTCAAATTTGTAATTTTTTAAAAGATTTAATTTTTATTCATTGTCAGTGTAAAAAAAAATTTATACTGTCATTCAATTATGTGTTGATATATCATTAAAATAGTTAGACTTTTTATGTAGTAATTGTGATAGTTAAACTTTTTTAATGATTTAGCAACACATGATTAGATGACAGTATAAAAAAATTTTACACTGACAAAAGATAAAAATTAAACTCTTCTTTAAAAAAGAATATGTTTTTATATGATTTTATTTATTTATTTTACCAATTAATGTGATATATGCCCCTCCTTTCTCATTCAGTTACTAACTCTGTACCTGCTTCTCTTCCTATTCTAATTTCCCCCAATGCATTGTCAGATATACCCTCCCTTTTTCTCCTATTCCCAACAAACCCACTCACCCCCCATTCCCTTCGAATCTCAAGCTCCCTCTCCAACCCAAGCCCCAATCTCATCAGTGACCATGATGGATAGCATGCCCCTCGTAGCCAATATTGGGCAAGTCACGCGAAGAATGATTGGCACTGATGCATTCCAAGAAACCAACAATGTTGAGGATCCACAATAAATTAGCTCCCCTGAAGACATAGGGGAACCTTCATAGCTTCTTGTTTGTGAGACTCAACAGCTTAATTTAAAGGCTAAATGGAAAAGTTTTATTGTTTGTGGTATTTATTTGCAAATGGACCAAAATCTAAAAAATCTGTATACACTTTATCCTTAGAAATAATTCTTTAGTATTTTGCCCTAGAAGCCATTTTCAATAATGTAATCTGATTTATTATTTTGTAATGATGTAATATGAGAATTTACTGTGATATTGAATTGCCCTCAAATATTCTATAGGCATTTTCTTTTCTGTGCACTATTATTTTTCGTTTTGGAACCAGTTAAGAAATATGAATTGTGATTCCCACCTCCCTAAACCTTTCTTGCTTTAGATGGAGACACGAACAAGAAAGTAGTTAACTTTCTGTTTTCCTTTTATTGTTCCAATTCTTTTGTTTCCTTTTTATCTTTCTTTTTCCTTTATTTAATTTTTTTTTTTGGTAATAATGTGAGTTCAATGTAATTTTAAGCATATCTTTTTGCTGTGAGCATTGGAAGCATTTCTTTAAAGATATATTAAATAAAAATTAACAGGTTTTTCTTATAGTAATATAGCCAAAACAAAAAAAAATTACAACAATCATGCTGCTTTGTTATTACTTACGAGAATCATGATGTTTTGAATACAATAAGAAGTCGGTATCATTGTAACCGACTTCCCAACTATTTGTTTTTTTTATAAAAAAAATTAAGAAGGAAAGTTGGAACCATTAAAACCGGCTTTTCAACTGTTTTTATTTATTTATTTTTTGTAAATGTGAAGAGAAGTCGGATTCGACCCTACTGACTTCTCAATTGTGTTTTTTTTTCAAATAGTTGTTTAGGGTTTTGGAAATGTGGTTTAGGGGTATGGTTAAGTGGTTTAGGGTTTTTGTTGAGTAGTTTAGTGTATGTGTTTTTTAATGGCTGATTAGGGTTTTGGAAAAGTGATTTTAGTTTGGATGAGTGGTTTAGGAGTTTGGTTAAGTGGTTTAGGGTTTTAGTTTGGATTGGTGGTTTAAGGGCTTGGTTAAGTGGTTTAGGGTTTTAGTTTGGATTGGTGATTTAAGGTTAGGGTTTTTATTGAGTAGTTTAGGGTTTAGGGTGAATATTAAGTCTTTAGTATTAATTATTAATAACTTAGGGTGTTTTATAATCAAAATTCATATCAAACAAAAAAAAAATTAAAACAGTTGGTAAGTTGGTTTCAACGGTGCCGACCTCCCTTCTTAATTTTTTTTTAAACAAGCAAATAGTTGAGAAGTCGGTTACAATGGTGTTGACTTCCCATTGTATCCAAATCAGCATGATTCTTGTAAATAATAACAAAACATGATTGTTGTAATTTTTTTTGGGCTATATTACTATAACAAAAAACCAAAAATTAACCACAAAATAAAACTAATATGGAATAATAATTGCCATAGCAATAGCCCAAGTAGAGATATGGATAGCGTTGTAACGAGTGAGAGAATGAAATGAAATTCTTTAGTGCTATAATCTAACATGGTATCTTGCAATCTAGCTCTAACTTACACGAAGGAGAAGAAATAAAATTCTTTTTAACTTCAAAATATGGCCAACTACATTTTTTATTTGTATAGTATTATTTTATTGTGTTTTTATAAGTAGTATTTACATTTGCCAAACTTATTTACAAGCTCTTTTTGAATGAATTCACAAGAACACACCATCAAGAGATAAATCTCATGATGCAGCACTTAGGTTTTAAACTCGAGTCTATCAACTTTTCGAATTGTAAAACTAAGTGCATGTTTGAATTGGAGTTTGAAACCTCCAAATCATAGTTTGAAAAAAAGCAATAACAAAATTTTTTTTATCTAAATCATAATTTAAAAGATTTCAAACTTCAATCCAAATATACTATAAGTACATATCATTGAATTAAAATATTATTAGATTTTATTTCATGATTGATTTTTTTTTTTCATTTTTCATTTTCACGACCATAACCTAAAAAGCCAATGAAAAAAGGAAAAATAACCCATAATAGGTATAACTTGTAAACAAATTTTTTATTTTGGTTTGTATATTGATTATTTAAGTATTAATTTAATTTAATTAATAATTTATCAACAGTTAACTCATAAAATAATATATTAGAATGTAGATAAATAATTGATTAAATGTAAATCTATTATTAATTAAATTAATTTAAACTTAATTAACTAATATACGAATTAAAATGGAAAAAAACATATTTAGTGATAAATTATATTTGAATAAAATGAAAAAGCTTTTTGGTGACTCAAACTTTATGATTATTTTTCCTATAAAAAAATTTAATTATCTCAAAATTTGGTCATCCCTTTGTAATTAGACTATCTCACATTTAATCTATTTTTTAAATTGATCATTTCATAAAATAATAATAATAAAAATTATATTTTATCATATCATTTTTGTTTTTTTTGTTTTACCTTGTCAGACAGTATACAAGTACAGTGGGTGGATAGCATCAGGGGGTGTTGTGCAGAAAGAAAGATAGATAACGCAGAAAGAGAAGCAATGGCAGCTTCCGCAGTATACAACTTGGCTCTATGCTTCCCCAAAAGCAAGACTTTGAAGACACCCTCTTCTTCAAGGCTCGCTCCGTTTTCAGACCTTGCCTTCCTCACTTCCCAGTTGAGCGGCGTTAGAATCTCTTACGACCATTCACCCAAATTCCCCACACCCATCATTGCTTCTCCATTGGTACCTGCTTTGCAGCCTGTTGCTCGTAATTCCTCTACCCTTTTACTCAAAATTAGCTATTCTGCTTTCAATTTCTCATTTTTATTTTTGTGAAATTTGGTTTGGTTTGGTTTGGCCACATAGTGCTCCGTTTCTGTGGCTCTGGACTTGCTTGGATGTTTTTGCATTTGAATTTTTCATTGAATTTGGATGACACCCTTTTATTCTATGATATTTTGTTGTTGTGATTTTAATACTCTAAGCATTGAAAGGGAAGATTTCTACCATTTGGGTGCTTAGTGATTGGATAGGATTAATGTAATGAGAAATTGAAATACTGCATAATGGTACACTTTGGTTCCTATGCGATTTTTTTTTCTTTTTTTTTTTTTGTATTTTCTTCATCAAGATTATCTTTTTTGCCAAGAACTAAAAGTGTTATTAATTTTGTAGTGGATGTTTTCAGACTACAGTGAATACCCTTAACCTGACTTCATTAGTTAGACTTAGATGCTCGACTTCAGAGTCCATTTTTCTGCTTCTTTTGACTTGATAGACTGGGCATCTTTTGGGATTCAGTACAAGTTAACAAAGGAACGCTGGGTGAAGACTGAAATATGTTTCAATATGTTATTTCTTCATCATTTCCATTTTCCCTTGTGTATTACTTCGTTTTTTAAATTCCAAACCTTAATAGTAAGGTGTATGTGGTAATTCTTGCCCTGCTTTCACTATGTATGTGGCTATATTACTAAGATGTTATTCAGTATGGAGCCTATTTTATAATCAGTTCGTGTGTTTTCATAGGATGAGGCATATAGACTTTACCAAGCGCCAGGCAATTATAGTGAGCTAGAAATAGGATAACAACAACCACAACAAGTCAACAACCAAGCCTTATGGGTTCCATTATGCCATTGTGTTTGATCTGTATCATAGATTTATGAAGCTCCATGTACCTAAAATCCTTAGTAGTAGTCTCCCATCATGTCTTTTTTGGGTCCTCCAGCTCATAATTAAAAATATAGCATTATTGATAATGGCCAGAACAATGAACAAGTGAGATGTGTTACCCTGCTGAGAGTTTAAAAGGAAGTTAAATTCTTAAAATTAAGTATTCCATCCTTTGAGTGGAATTTTTTTTTTGAACTTGTCCTTGTAGGCATTATGCAAGTGAAAGAGTAAGATGCATGATAAGAATGACCCAATTAAGCCTACTTTGTGGGTTGATTCCTGGATAGGTTTTAATTTAGCCTGCAATTGTTTCTAATTAGTAATTAGGCTTATAGAAGAGGGTGGCTTTTATGTTACATCCCAGCTCCCGGTGTATAGCTACGCCTCTTGATGGCTAGTGAAATGATCGCAGTCATTCATGTGTCTTAAAAAATTGGGGATTGGATGGTCGACTAGATACATTACCAATGTCATTTTCAAAGGATGTAGCCATGCACCTACAATGTACCATAGAAGTCACTATAGAGAAATTGTATACATAAGATGTAGAATAGGAATATCAGGAAACAATAATTACCGTTGTGATGAAATGCATATACTGGTTTTTAAAAGCAAAACGTATATAAAAAGAAGGTTTTTAGTTCTATGTGGTCATGTGATATTGGTTCAATCTTAGAGTATTTCAGCCTTGAAGGAAAAAATTTCTCTGTTGAAGCCTGTGTCAAGAGTACAAATAGATACATAAAAGTTGGAAATAGAAATAGGGATCCTCAATTTCCATAGACAAGGCATCCCTCTCTCTTGAAGAGCCCATGTCTGCCCCCAACAAGCAAGAGGGAATGGCTACCTGTAAGTGGCCAGCTGTGCTTGTTTATAGTTTTTTTTTAACTTATAGCTGGCCAATTAATGTATATTTCCTTTTTGTTTTTCTTGGACAGAAGGGATTAACACTTATATTTACTCCAGCCGCAGCTTCATCTTTAGAGTGACACATATATGCTCTTGTAAATTTATGTTGGCCTACAGTATTTTTATTTAATTGATAGTAGAACATGCACAACAATATGCTAGTATGTTTATTGCATGTTGATACCAGTCTACATTATCATTTGTGTCTGAGACTCTGAGGCGTCGAATTGCAATAATGATAATGGTCATTATGGTTAAACAGTTTAACTGGTTGACAGGTGATTTGGTTCTTCTGATACTTTGATTTTATTTTCTCAGGGAGAGTGTGTCCCTTCACTGGAAAGAAATCAAACAGGGCCAACAAAGTTTCTTTTTCAAACCATAAAACAAAGAAATTGCAGTTTGTAAACCTTCAGTACAAGAGAGTTTGGTGGGAAGCTGGGAAGCGCTATGTAAAGCTTCGCTTGTCAACTAAGGCCTTGAAGACCATAGAGAAGAATGGACTTGATGCAGTTGCAAAGAAGGCTGGAATTGACCTCCGTAAGAAATAAGAGTACCTAATTATGATTGTAATTGTGTGGAAGAACAAATTCAAGTTCACTTTGTATTATTTGTAGATCTTCCTTTTTTTAAATATTATTTTTTGGGACTAAGGTTGATTCTCTAGGGTCAAAAGCTGCCTGTGTTGGTGAAGACACAAAATTTGTGAGATAATCAGCTTACTAGGCCATGAATCTCACAGATGGAGATCTCTTGATAGCCCCCTCATAGCGCTTACAATGGCCATGTTTATGGTTGGATCATTAGTAGCATTATCAGCGTTAATTATCCTAAGAAATTGGTATATTTCGAATTGTGGTTACCACAACCACAGTGGCTGTTGCATCATCAATGATCTCAGAGGCATTGCCTTTAGCAAGCTATATATATATATATATAATTTTGATCCATGGCTAGTATAAATAATTTAATTATATATTAATAAATCATTAAAAGAGTTTGATTATCATAATAATAATATCAAAAGTCTAACACTTTTAATGATATGTCAGTATATGATTGGATGATAATATAAAGAAGTTTTACTTTGACAGTAAATTAAAATTAAATTTTATATATGGTATAAAGAGTTAAAAAATATATTAAAAGCATTTATTGCAAATGAAAAGTCTTAGTTATTACAATTATGAGGTACTTTTGTTATTTAATGATAGCGTAAAAAATTTAGTAAAGTCGTGTGCTAAATTAGCTTGTTAAGGGTATATTTGAAATAGAGGAGTTTAGAGAAGAAGAGATGAGATAAGTAAATCCTCATCTCTAAATTAAAAGAAGGGTAAATTACTAAATCCTCATCTCTAAATTAAAAGAAAGGTAAATTACAAGTTACCTGTACGTGATTTGACTTAAAACCATTTTGTCTCCATGTTGTTTAAAAAGTAATACTTTAATCTCTATGATTTGCTTTGTTTTTACTTAATCATCCTGTGATTTTTTCTATCCATTTTTTTTAACAAAAAACATGTTAACAAATTTATAAATATGATAGTAGCAAAATCTCAAGCGTCATTATGCATATCACTTATTTGTTTTATAACAAAAGTGAAACATTGTTGTTTTGTAACATGAAGAAATCATTGATAGTTTGTTTATCCTCATTTTTATGTAGGATTTGATTCTTTTCCTTTATTTTTTTAGTAATTGAATGTTTCGTGTTCTCTATAAAACATTTAAAACTATTTATGTAATTTTTTCCCCACAACCCTAACTCATGTTTTTCATTATAAAAAAATAGATGAAAAAATCACATGGTGGTTATGTGATAAATATCCAATCACAAGGAGACAAAGTGTTATTTTTTAAATCATGGGACAAAATGATTTTGAGTCAAATCATAAAAGAGTAAATTGTAATTTACCATTAAAAAAATTATAAAATATTTATAAAAATAATTAAAATGTTACATGATAATCTATCATTTTAAAAAATTCTCAAATAAAAATAATATTTACTTAAAATGAAAAATTACTCTTCCCTTTTATTTTCCTTTAAACTCCTTCATCCCAACATAACAAAATGCCTATTACTGCCTAAGCTAAGCTAAGTTGAGTTCTGTATATCTCTTTATACTATTATATTATTACAGAAAGAGGATTCTTCGCATTTGGTCACTTTTTCACTTTTTAAAAAATGTCTAATATTGTGTTTTTACTAAAACTAAAAATTAAAGAAAAAAAATCAAAATAAATTAAACAATTTTTCACAACTTTATTCACCCATTTGTATTTAATTTAAATAATATATATTCAGTTTTAAGATTAAAAAAAATAAAATTCCTTAATATTCGAGCCAATTCTTTTAGTATAACAAAGTCGCAACTTCAAGGAGATGTTAATGAATGGCGTGGACTAATATTTATGAAGCAATGTTGAATCATCGATGTCAATTTTATCATTGTAGCCAGAGACTAATCATCCCAGAGGTTAAAGCTTATTCGATCGGACGAACTGATGCAATGCAAGCACGGTTTACCATAGGTATACGGTTAATATGTGTAATACCATTTTTTTTTAGACATATGTTACATAACTTTACACATGCTTTATATTAAATAGAATCACCATGTCTACTTAAAAATTTCTCCTGCTCTACTCTTGTCCTTGATATTATTCACTGGTCTTGGCCGGCCCGCAAATCAAGCAAGGGGAAACCATTCATTCAGAGCTTCTCGGATTTTCATCCATTTTTATGGGTATTATTTCGATATTTATCTTTTTTTTAAGGGTATTAATATTCAGAGTAAATTGTCAAACATTTATTAATTATTATTTATATTTAATAGACTTTCAAGTATTTATTGTGAAACTAATAGTTAATAGATAATTAACAACTCACTTTAAATACCAAACCTACCGTATTACCATACTAACTCCCCATTTTCACGGGTTTCATTAATTCATACGAAAGTCATCAATCACCGTATGACCTTTTGACTTTTGTTTTTGGTTTGTATCTATGTCACAATAAATGCGATGGGCCAATTTAACTACTATAGTTAAATTATTGTAACAAGATCATGTATCTCCTACTTACTTGAAATTTCTCGTACTTTTTCCTTGAAATTTCTCATGCCATTCCCACATCATCTTCTGTGCATTCTGCAACATTAAGGGAGAATTCAGTATTTCACAATAAATCAGAGTTCTCAAATTTGCAGTAACTCAAACGCCAGCGCTTCCAATTCATATTGCTTAGCATTTGGTATTGTGAAGTGGAATCCTTTCTACATCATTTTTATTTATTTTTTTGTTACTGCATCCGATCATATTTCTCCAAAACATTTTTCCAATACTGCAAAGCACCATTGTGACACCGTGCTCTTCTCTAAGGATGAGCTATTTGCAAGATTCCTCTGCTAGTCTAAACAAGGCAAGGCATAGGTGGCGACTGGCCTATATTGCTATTTATTCTTTCAAAGCCTTAGTGTCTATTTTCACTCAAGTGGTGGCTAAGAAGAACACCATCAATGCACCCAACAAGAGGTGGCGCGTGGCTTTGGCTGCTATCTACTCCTTTAGAGCTATAGCCTCTCTGTCCATGCACTCTCCATCATTTGTTGCCATCCATATTGAACCAGACTTGTTCTTTTCAAATGTCAACAAGACAAACATAACCAAGCTCGTGAAGGACAAAGATCAAGACACCCTACTTCAATATGGAGGGATAGATGGTCTTGTGATGACACTTCAAACAGATGGTAGAAAAGGGATCAATGGAAACCACCAAGAGATTTCTCGTCGACAGAAGGCATTTGGTTGCAACAGTTATCATAAACTGACGACAAAAAGCTTCTTCCACTTTGTGCTAATAGCAATGAAGGATCCAATAATTATCGTCTTATTGGTATGTGCCACCCTCTCTCTTGGTTTTAACATTAAGGAAAACGGACTCATACATGGATGGTATGATGGGGGAAGCATATTCATTGCTGTTATTGTGGTTGTCACTGTCTGTTCAATGAGTCACTTCTGGCCCTATAGACAATTTAACAAGTTGTCACAAATGGGTAAAGAAAATCATATAGAAGTTGTAAGAAATGGGCTGCAGCAGCAGGTTTCGGTATCTAACATTGTTGTGGGAGATGTTGTTTGCTTAAGGAGTGGCAATCAAATTCCAGCAGATGGGTTGCTGTTGAGTGTCCATTCATCACTACAAATGGATGAATCAAGCTTGGGAGCAGACAATCACCAAGTAGAAGTTAATAAAGTATTGAATCCATTCTTATTTTCTAGAACTAAGGTTGATTTTGGTCAAGGTCAGATGCTAGTAACATCCGTTGGTGAAAACACTAGATGGAGTGAAATAATGAGCCTTCTAGGCCATGAATCTCACAAATGGAGATCTCTAGAAAGCCAGCTTATAGCGCTGACCAATGTCATGGGTTTAGTTGGATCAATAGCCGCAACGTTAACGTTGATTATTTTATTGGTTCGGTATTTTTCTTCTCATATGAAGTATGTTAATGGTTCAAGGATGTTTTTAGCCGGTAAAACCACAACTAATGATGCTTGGAGAGCGGTAGTTGGAATTTTAGTCAGCACAGTAGCTGTTGCATCATCAGCAATCCCTGAAGGGTTGCCTTTGGCTGTGGCTATAACAGTTGCTTATACAATGATGAGAATGATAAACAATCGAGCTCTATTCAGACAGTTCTCAACTTGTGTCCCACTTGCCTCAACCTCTATTATATGTATTGACACAATGGATATACTAACAGTCATGAACCAAATGAACTTCAAATTTTGGTTAGGAGAAGAATTCATCGAAGCAGGTTCATCATCACAGTTGATAGCAGCAAATGTTCGACACTTGCTTTGTCAGGGGATTGGTTTAAACACATCCCAACTTTCACATGATTTCTCACAAAATTTAATTGATGAAGCAATTGTTTGTTGGGCTACCACAGAATTGACCATGGATGTCCAAGCGTTAAGGGAAGGCTTCATTATTCTCCATGCTGAAACCTTGATCGAAGAAATGAAGCAAAGCAAAATTCTAATAAGGAAGGAAGGTGAAGACACAATTCATGTGCATTCGAAAGGAAAAGCTGAGGCAATACTTTTTAAGTGTTCATACTATTATGGAGTTGAAGGGATTGTGAAAGCTATAGATAATATCACAAGGAGGAAATTAGAACATGCAGTCCAAGTGATGGCACAAGACGGGTTCAAATGCATAGCATTTGCACATAAAGTACTCAAAAACGAAAATAATGATTCTGGGGAGTCCCATCATCGGCTAGAAGATGACTCATTAATCTTATTAGCACTAATTGGTTTGAAGGATCCAATTCGACCTGGGATAACTAAAGCTGTAGAAGATTGCAAACAAGCGGGAGTGAACATCAAACTAATCACAAGAGAGGATGTTTTAACTGCAACAACTGTAGCTTCTGAATGTGGCATCCTTGACCCTAATGAAGAATTTGATAATGGAGAAGTAATGGACACATTGGAATTTCGGAACTACACAGCAACAGAAAGAATAGAGAAAGTTGATAAAATTTGTGTGATGGCGAAAGCCACTTCCTCTGACAAGCTCCTTTTAGTACAATGCTTGAAACAGAAAGGCCATGTGGTTGCAGTCACAGGAAACAGCACAGGCGATGCCTTAGTACTGAAAGAAGCTAATGTTGGGATTCATATGGGTTTTCAGTGTAACAGCACTGCCATAGAGAATTCCGATATAGTAGTCCTTAATGATGGTTTTGTGTCTGTGTTTGCAGTGTTGCAGGTTTGGAGAGGCATTTATGATAATATCAAAGTATTCATTCAGTTTTTGCTCGCAGCAAATTTAGCCACCTTGGTGACAGACTTCGTTTCCACCATTTCTGCTGACCAACCACCTACAATTGATATTTTGGCAGGTGTTTCCGTTAAAGAAATACCATATGCAGTGCTGCAGATATTGTGGGTGAAGCTTATAATTGGTACTTTAGCTGCTCTTGCCTTAGTAGTAGAGCAAAAAACAGAAGAGTTCATGCAAGAACCACCTGCAAGGCCAGACCAACCACTCATCAGCAACAACATTTGCAAAAACATATTAATTCATGCGTCATATGAGATAGCCATCCTCCTAACTTTCCAATTCAAAGGTGAAAGAATCCTCAGTCTGGATGGCAGTGTAAAGGACGCACTGGTCTTTAATATTTTGGTTTTTCTCCAAGTATTTGCTATTCTGAAAGCAAGGAATCCTCAGGGAAATATCTTCAAAGGTATAGAGAGGAGAAAATTATTTTTGGGAATTATTTGTTGCATTGTGATTCTTCAGGTGGTGATGGTGGAGATTCTGGCAAAGGTTACAGGAACAGGATATTTGAAGTGGTGGCAATGGGGTGCATCTATTGGCATTGCCTTCACATCTTGGCCAATTGAGTATTTAGCCAGCAAGTACATTCCTGTCCCTGAGAAGCCCTTCATGGTGTAGTGTACTCTGAAACTGATCACAACAGAAACATCTTGTATGTTTTGATTTCTTTGTTCATCTTGTGTCTTTCGATATTGATAATATATATATATGTGTGTGTGTGTGCGTGTGTGTGTGTACTTTTACATTGCCCTTTACAAGAGTTTTGGAACAATTTCATCTATTATACGTAAGTTGCACAAAAACCATTCATCTATGCAAAGATTATTTTTTACATTTCTAAATTTGCCCGGCAGACTTAAAATGGTGTAAGAACATTTATCTGTTGATGCTAATTAGTACCAAAGTAAGCCCTCGTTGAGGCTTGTATGTGGCATGCTAGGACCTTAAAATGAGACCACTTCCACTCTTTCTATTTTTATTTTTTTTTACCAATAAAAAAAAGTAGGTTTGCAACGAGCCTCCCTCACATCCAAACACTTGCTAATGATTTTTTTTTATTGCGTTGCAATATAAGATTCATGACCCCAGGCCCGTCCACGCAAGTAGACTTTTTTACACCCAAATTAATGAATTCATGAAACTAATTTAATTCCCACAGCCTCCAAACTTGAAATAATAGAGTATGAAATAAACTCTTCTAACATTCGATCCAACTTCGGTTGGTCTAGAGGCGCAACTTTAAAAAGATGGTAATGGCATGGACTAATGATTATGATGCAACCTTATACCAGTGATGTCAAGTTTATCATTGAAATTACAACTAGACTGACTCCACAGACATTCATGCTCAAACAATAATGATAAAGTGCAGCCAAGGTAAACTCTTGAAACATTTTGGCTCAGGCTCATTCTTGTCTTAGTGATGGCAGTTTCAACAGTTTAAAGTTAAGGGGCAAAAAAAATAAAAAGACATTTCACAACCTAAATTCATTATCACAAGCACAATATATTGAAAAGGTTCACTTGCAGTATCAGTGCAAGACTGAACAAGGGGAGGCAAATTATGTGTCTGTACCAGTGCCTCCCAGGAATTTTCATTATAATTAGGGAAAGGGCCAGAAGATATTTGTGAAATCTTGGTCTTACCAGGAGAATACATAAAGCTTAAGGTTTCCCCCAATCAGATATACATTATCATACAACAAATCCAACTAAGCTGGAATGGCCTCCGGGACTTTGCCATTGCTCAAGGGTACTAAGCTATCATAGTATTCAACCAGTACCTTCCAGCCACCAGGGCACATAAATCCATCAGGAGGGTTTTCTTTGTTCCTTGCAAGTGTTCGCATCTGTAAACAAAACAAAACAAAAGGCATACCTTTGTTAAAATAGTACAGATATGTAAGAAAAAAAATCACTATCTGAATCAACACCATCCTGTTACACCTATAAAGAGAGGTAGGGTGATCTGTTAAGACCTCATTAAGTTAAGGTACAGATTACAGCCATTGAGAAGAAAGAGGGTAGGATATATGATGTGGTTCGTATCGCAAGTGCACGATTTCGTCAAGTAGTAAAAATATCGATCCACAGGGACTTGGATTATGATTAACAATTACCCTTAATTATGATTAACTAGGTGAAACCAATATTATAAAATTGTGGTGATAGGACAAGTACATAAAAACTAAAATCTGGAAATAAATAAGAATCTCAATGGAATGAATGCAGAAAAACAGTGTAGAGAAATCTGATTTTTAAGGGATCTAGGATATGGGTTCACCACGATGGTAATTAACAAGTTTGTAATCTTATCACCTCTTCTCAACTAAGTTATACTTGAAGACGAATCATCCTAAAGAATTATTGTTTCCTTTAGAGAATACAATAACGTATTCAATCTAACTCAACTTCTATTTTCATGATAATCAAGTTAGAAAGAATCCATTAAGAGTGATGATTCATAGAAAGCCTCAAGAGTTTTAATCTACTTTCGTGATTTAAAAGCTCAAGTTCGATTAATGAGTTCAATTATCAAGAGTCACCTTCGCTTTTTCCCTTAATAACTAAGATCATGCAAACAATGTGGCCAGCATTTTCACAAACACTTGGTGTGCCAAAAACTGAATCAAGATAAACTTAGCATTGAAGAGATAACAATTTCATACATCAAGCATTGTCAATACACCATCGGGTTACTACCAATTCCTAGAACAAAAGAACTACTCAAACATGTTTATCAAAATACAATCCATAAGAATGAAGAACAACATTCAGAAAATGAAATAGAAAAGTAAGAAGAAAGGAGAAGAAAAACTCTGCAGAAGTTGTGGCTGCTCTTGTGAAGTTCCTCCAAGACCCAGCTCCTCCCTCAACCCTAATGACTTGCCTTTTATACACTACCCACTCTCCCCTCTCTACCCTAATTGTTTTCAGGCAAGAAGGAAAGGAAATGGGTTGCCTCCAGGGCTTTTTTTCGCACTTACTGATGTAGCAGGCTGCCAACCGTAGTAGTGGTGGCCACCACGGCCTGGGCCGTGGTTGATTCCCGACTTAGAAATTTCGTGCTGATGGCCAACCACGGCGTGGTGGCCACCACGGCCTGGCCGTGGTTGGCTCTGCCATCAAGCATCCTTAGGGAATTTGCCAAAGTGTCCAACATCAAACTTGTAGCCTTGTGTCTTAGCTTTCCATAGCAACTTGAATCACCTCAAAAGGACCTCTGTAGCTCAAGTTATGCTCAAATTACTCCTCAGGGGTCCAGCTGATTTTGAGATCTCGATCTCTTCAGGTAGTTCTGTTTTTGGCTCCTCCAAGCTTCAATGTTGCACCATTCCTGCAACTGAACATAAACACATCGCAATTATACGAACTAAAACAAAAACGGAGGATTAAGTGAATAAATGTACCAAAAAGATAATGAAATGTATGCAAACTAAACTCAAAATGACATGAAGAATCACACACATCAAACTACCCCAAGCTTAAGGTTTTGCTTGTCCTCAAGCAATTACTAAAGCCAAATAAAGATCAGAATTTTCAAAATATGGCTGTGAATTAGGAACCCAAAGAACAACAGATCCAAGAATAGGCATAACATTTCAATGAACATAGAGATGATCAATGTAAAGTTCGATTAGAGGCTTAGGTTCCCTAATTTCATACTTCTCATCAATTGGGGTCACTCACCTAACCACTCTCAAAGTGTCTAAGGGTGAAGAAATATCACTCAAGATCCTCTTAAGAAAAAAGCACTTCCATAAGCTTGATAAGAAACCAAATTTCCACACTTTAAATTGCATGCATGCAAGAATCAAAAGGTCTTTGTATGGGTTTTAACTTGGCCAAGGGAATATTGTTAGGTAGGATAAAGAAATGAGGGTATGCACAAAGTGTTGGCAAAATTTTCAATGAAACAAGAGAACCCAATAGAACCAATTTGGAGAATGATTATATCACAAAAGTACATTGCTAAGCTTCTTGCTTAGCCATTTCTTTACTTCTTTTTCTTTTTCTATCCCCAAAATCTTTTTTTTTTTTCTATTTCTTTTCTTTCCTTTTTGATTTCTCTTTTCGATTTTTTTTAAGAGAATATTTCAACACATAATTCCCTTTCAACTTTCAAACCAAATATTTGCACCATTTAGTTTCTAAAGGGTAACCAATAATATGTCATCAAAGGTACCAAGAAATTTGCAATAGGCTCAAAATGGGCAACTAATGGATAGTGATATATCAATATACTCAGAAGGCCTGGAAAGATACCTAAAATGCCTTAATCACTTTCAAGCATGCAAACAAAAACTTCGCCTCAAAATGGTTTCAAATCAAGTTCTAGAGCATAGAATCCAAGGGGAACCAACTTCACTCAAACAAAGAGGAGGGGTTAATATAAAGCACATACCCCTTTTTGGCACAAATCTCACTTTTAGAAGCAAAATCAATGAGAAACACAAAAACAGAGAACCTTATGCTAATCATCAACTATCGAAAAGATCAACTCTTGTAATTAGCCTATCACATGGATAACAAATTTAGGTTCCAAATTCATTATGTCTTTCATATTGGCATAAAGTTCAACAAGAGGATGCAAACTTATCAAGGGGCAACAAGATGGTGTGATTATGCAAAAGAATGCAATATGAAAACATGAAAAAAAAAAAAATAAGAAAAAAAGTAAATACCCCACCCCAAGCTTAAAACTTACATTGTCCTCAATGTAAAAATCTAAAACAAGAGAAGGGATGAAAGAGAAGGACTCATCAAGGGTCTTCAATCCATGGCCATGGAATTTTCCATGGGTTGGCAAAGGGAATTTTCTCGACTTCACTTGCCTCCAAAATTTAGGCTTGTGCCTCCGAAAGCTCAAATCTCCGAGAGTAGAAAGAAGGGTTTGAGTTCTACCTTGGAGCTCTTTCTTCTTTCCAATTCTTGTGTTTGGGTTTTAGACTCGAGCTTTTCGATTTTGGCCTTTTGGGGTGGAAGTTCCAAGATGACTTCCAACAAATGGGCATATTTCCTGCTTTCCCTTCCACATTCCAATGAATCGCCACCAACCATGCATCGCCCAAAGGATCTTCAAAATGGATGTTGGTGAATTCTTCCTTCACTACTCGGGTGTAATAGATCAATCCTGCAACAAGAGTCTTCAAAAGAAGGTTGTTTAATAGATTTAGCAAGATCAAACTCAACTTTATCATCACCAACAGCTTAAAAGACAATTTTCCATTTTTAACATCAATTATAGCACCCAGTGGCTAAGAAAGGCCTACCAAGAATAATGGGGATTTGGGAATCCTCCTCCATTTCAAGCACAACAAAATCAGCGGTATGAAAAACTTACCCACCCTAATAGGAACGTCCTCCAAGATACCCACGGGGTATTTGTGAACGATTCGCCAATTGAAGGGAGATAGTTGTGGGTTTTAGTTCACCCACCTCCAACTTTTTACACACGAGAAAGGGGCATAAGACTAACACTAGCCCCCAAATCACACAAAGCTTTGTCAAAATTAGTATTCCCAATCAAGCGGGAATAGAGAAACTACCGGATCTTTGAGCTTTGGAGGTAATTTATTACGGATTAAAGCTTTGCACTCCTCGAGTCAAAGCCACGGTTTCATATTCTTCCAATTTTCTTTATTGGACAAAATGTCCTTAAGAAACTTTGCATAAGTAGGCATTTGTTTCAATGCCTCGGTGAATGGTACATTGATGTACAATTTCTTAAGAACCTCTAGAAACTTCCCGAATTGCTTATCAAGCTTGGCTTTGGCCAATCTTTGAGGGAAGGGCGAGGGGTTAGTAAGGTTTTGGGGGAACATATTTAGACACTTTCTCGTTGTATCATCTTCATCTAAGTTTTGTGTCTTAGTTGTCTCTTTTTCTCATCCCCCATCTATGTCACTTTAGCCCTTTGCCTTGGAATTCTCTAATTGCCTACCACTTCTTAAACTCATGACCTTGCAATGTTCATTAGGATTTATTCGGTCATTCCGGAGTACCTTGTGGTCTATGTGAAGAACTAGCTTGTTGGGCAATCTGGGTTTCCAACATCCTACTATGAGTAGCCAAATTATCAACCTTAGATGACAACTCTCTAATGGCCTCGCGACCACTTGACCATGTTGCACGAACTCCTCATTTTGCTTAGATTGACTCTCAACAAAATTCTCAAGAAGAGACTCAAGTTTAGATTTTTGTACCGTTGGAATCCAAAAGAGGGTTTAGCACTACCTTGACCAACTTGGCTATGACTATTCTGGTAGGAGAAGTTAGGATGTGACCTCCAATCGGGGTTGTAAGTTTGAGAATATGGATCATTTCTCCCCTTTTGGTTGAAGTCATGAAAATTATGGCATGATTCCATTTGCTCCATCGGTGTACCTTGTGAGGAACCAAGTCCAACTTGGCATTCAGCACTCATATGTCCCTGTGCTCCACAAATCTCACAAAAATTGTTAGAAGCAACTATGGCATTGGCATTAGCTTTTTCAAGTTTGTCAAAACGTTTATTCAAAGAATCAAATTTTGACATAATCAAATCAACACCGTCTACCTCAAACTTACCTCCCGAGAGTTTTCTCGGGTTGTTACCTCTTTCATTTGCCCATTGGTGATGGTTTGTGGCTACACTCTCTATGACCTCAGGAAGCCTTCTGTTAACCTTCTGTTCATCAAAGCTCCACCAGCTGCAGAGTCTAGAGACACCTTCGAAGGATATTCAAGACCATTGTAGAAGGTGTGGACGATTAACCATTTCTCTAACCCATGATGTGGACATGCTTCCAGCAAGGCCTTATATCTATCCCAAGCTTCTGACAATGACTCTCCATCTCTTTGAATGAAACCTGTGATTTGGGTCCTAAGATGAGCAGTCTTGGAAGGTGGAAAGAATTTGTCCAAGAAAGCTTGCTCCAATTGGTCCCAAGTAGTGATAGTTTCAGCTGGTACATATTTTAACCAAGTTTTAGCTCTATCCCGTAGTGATAAAGGGAACAAGCGGAGACGGATAGCATCTACAGAGGCGCCTTCAATTGAGGTCTCACTGCAGTTCCAAGAACATATCTACGTGGTCATTCGGGTCCTCTGACGGCAATCCTCCAAACTGGTTTTGCCTTATCATAGAGAGCAAAGCGGGTGGTATGGTGAAGTGTCCAGCTTCAATGGTTGGCCGAGCAATCCCAGATCGCAAACCCCGAGCATTAGGGGCTGCATAGTCCTTCAGTGGCCTATTTTCATCACGTGCTGCCATTATGGGAATAGGTTGTTGTGGCTCTCTTGCACTTTGCAGCTGTTGTCTTCTCCTCCGATGCAAAGTCCTTTCAATTTCAGGATCTGCTTCAATGAGAGTTCCAAAACGTCGAGTACTTCGCATAAACAAGAGAAGCTACCTGCAGAGAGCAAAAGAAAAGAATAAAAGAATAACTAGAAAATCAGATTAAGAATTAGATTGATAATCAGAAAACACAAGTCCCCGGCAACGGCGCCAAAAACTTGATGTGGTTCGTATCGCAAGTGCACGATTTCGTCAAGTAGTAAAAATATCGATCCACAGGGACTTGGATTATGATTAACAATTACCCTTAATTATGATTAACTAGGTGAAACCAATATTATAAAATTGTGGTGATAGGACAAGTACATAAAAACTAAAATCTGGAAATAAATAAGAATCTCAATGGAATGAATGCAGAAAAAGCGATTAGAGAAATCGATTTTAAGGGATCTAGGATATGGGTTCACCACGATGGTAATTAACAAGTTTGTAATCTTATCACCTCTTCTCAACTAAGTTATACTTGAAGGCCTAATCATCCTAAGAATTATTGTTTCCTTCGTAATACAATAACGTATTCAATCTAACTCAACTTCTATTTTCATGATAATCAAGTTAGAAAGAATCCATTAAGAGCAGATGATTCATAGAAAGCCTCAAGAGTTTTAATCTACTTTCGTGATTTAAAAGCTCAAGTTCAGTTAATGGAGTTCAATTATCAAGAGTCACCTTTCAGTTTTTCCCTTAATAACTAAGATCATGCAAACAATGTGGCCAGCATTTTCACAAACACTTGGTGTGCCAAAAACTGAATCAAGATAAACTTAGCATTGAAGAGATAACAATTTCATACATCAAGCATTGTCAATACACCATCGGGTTACTACCAATTCCTAGAACAAAAGAACTACTCAAACATGTTTATCAAAATACAATCCATAAGAATGAAGAACAACATTCAGAAAATGAAATAGAAAAGTAAGAAGAAAGGAGAAGAAAAACTCTGCAGAAGTTGTGGCTGCTCTTGTGAAGTTCCTCCAAGACCCAGCTCCTCCCTCAACCCTAATGACTTGCCTTTTATACACTACCCACTCTCCCCTCTCTACCCTAATTGTTTTCAGGCAAGAAGGAAAAGGAAATGGGTTGCCTCCAGGGCTTTTTTCGCACTGCTGATGTAGCGAGGAGCTGCCAACCACGGCCGTGGTGGCTACCACGGCCTGGCCGTGGTTGATTCTCGACTTAGAAATTTCGTGCAGCGATGGCCAACCACGAGTAGTGGTGGCCACCACGGCCTGGCCGTGGTTGGCTCTGCCATCAAGCATCCTTAGGGAATTTGCCAAAGTGTCCAACATCAAACTTGTAGCCTTGTGTCTTAGCTTTCCATAGCAACTTGAATCACCTCAAAAGGACCTCTGTAGCTCAAGTTATGCTCAAATTACTCCTCAGGGGTCCAGCTGATTTTGAGATCTCAGTATCTCTTCGGGGTAGTTCTCATTTTGGCTCCTCCAAGCTTCAATGTTGCACCATTCCTGCAATTGAACATAAACACACCGCATTTATCTGAACTAAAACTAAAACGGAGGATTAAGTGAATAAATGTACTAAAAAGATAATGAAATGTATGCAAACTAAACTCAAAATGACATGAAGAATCACACACATCAATATAGTATTCATAGAACAAACATACCTTGGTGCCTGATATGAAGAGGAAGTCCTGAGGCCTTGAGGGGTCAAAGAATGCCATTTTACCCTGAGTCTTATCATATGCAGCAACCTGGAAATGATCAGAAATAATCACCAGAGTCAAAGAAGGCATAAGTGGATTTCTTTGCATTAGCAAGAAGGCAAATTATTTATAGACTGAAAGGCGAATGACTCAAATACCCTGAAAGGAAGAATGTTTAGACGCTCTAGTCCAGGTGCCATGCTTAAGACTTTCTTCCCATGGTCAGCATCATATAAGTCTCTCTTCTCAACTGGATGGCTCATGCCTGCGGGGTCCCTACCAACAATGTAAAAGTTAGCCCCCGCATTAATCCTAGCCTTTGCGTGCCATTGTACCTCAGTCGGTCCAGCATAGTGCATGGGAGAAGGGAATATCGATACCACAGTTGTCTCGGGATCAAGAATACCATCCTCAAGCACCTAAAGAAAGACCAAGATGATATCAGTGACTTTTTGTGTTCAGAAAATCTAACTTGAACCATTTAGGGGAGGTTAAACTGATTTTCTTAGTGAGCTGATAAGTTACTTTTCTTAGTTACCTTCAATTGGAAGACATCAGAAGTTATATGGGTGACACTGATAGGCATCTTTGGAATCAATGTTACATCATATACATAGAATGCTAGAGGGCCATGCAAGAAAGTAGAAACAATACAAAATGATATGGGGATTACATACTCAACAGTCAAATCTGGCCATAAAAGTATTCAATTCACATACCTTCTCATGTTGTCTCATTCGCCATTTAAGTGGGACATCATCTGCTTTAGTATAGCCTCCCAGTGGATGAAGCAAAAGGACAGGATTCTTATAACCCATCTCAAGAAGCCGCCTACGGGTATCAGTCATTAGCAAAGCATGACCATTGTGTACAGGATTCCGGAGCTGGAAAGCAAACACAGCATCCGCATTGCGCCTTGTAAACTCCTCACGGAGTTCTGCAGGGGACAGCCTAAAACGGTCAAGGGCATCATGGTACTTGATTGGTTCTATAACCTCTAGGTCACCCCCAATCAGCCAATTTCCAGCATGAGTTATAGCTTCTTCAGCATAGGGAAGGCCAGGCGCAGTGGTTCCCCAAGTTCGGGCTATTCTTTCCTCTTTAGGATGCTTATAAATTTCAATACTAAAATAACCAAAAGAACACATTTATAAGCCGCAGGAAAGAAAGGCAAGTAAACAATTTAAGAAAATGAATATATTATAAATCAGGAATGGTGCATACATCCCATCATATACTAAAATGCATCTACTTAGATCATATAGTTTCAACAAAATCTACTACAACACATTTCACAAGAATAATTATAACTCGCACATATATTAAGGTGTTCAACAAAATCAACTAGAAACTGCAAGCTATCTTCTTTTATTGATAGTAACAAATATAAATTATTCTATTTCAACATCTTTTTTTAGCATAAGAAATCCTTCGTGATAAAAAGGCTACCAAGATGAAGTGGCATCCAGAAATAGTTTTGATTAAACTGAGTGCAATCACGAAGGACTAAATGGAATAGTTTGCCCTACAACCAACACACACAACCTATCAGTGATACTGATAAGCCTAACGAAGGCAGATAGTTGTGTGTCAAAATGGATTTCAAATAATAGATGTCTAGTTATATGTGGGAATCAACTAAAACAGGCATGAACATTGTACAACACATATAAATTCATCAAGGTGACTCGTGATACATTATAGACAAGCTTCCATGATTCTTTTAAACCAAAAGCAAAGTTCACCAAAAACCCACATCAGTGCAATCTCTAATAGAAACAAAATTCATTGTTCCAATAATTATGGCTAATAAATTTCCAAATTGTTCTGTCTGCTGAATGTACTAGTAGTTTCCATAAATGTAGGAATAATCAAAGGTTAAATATTTAAATATTCTTCAACATCCTTGTCAGGGTTAGCTTCCATAGTGGCTCATATTCATATATATGTAAATATAATCAAGTACAAAAAGACAGATACAACCATAACAATAAGAGATATTCCCATCCAATAAATACAGATTGAATAGCAAGTTAGCAACACAAGGCCAACATGAAACCACTTGGGAAGATCAACAAAAAGCCAAACAAGACTATCATCCTTCCAAGCATTATGAGAAATAAGTTTTTGGCATAAAAAGATTCGTTGAAGAACTTGGCATATCCAGTACTTAAAATGCTCAAAACACCAAGCAAAAAATGATAGATCAGCTCAAATAGTGAATTCCATAAACTAGCACAACTACCTTATATAAAGCTTGAGTCTTGAACAAACCACAACAAATTAAAATTTTGACCACTGGAAGTAGACTAAAGTATTCAACAGAAATGCATCAATGAAATGCAAGTCTTCTTGTATTTCATGAGAAAAAAATAATTGGACAAAGCATTCACATAAATAGAAGAACAAAGCAATAATTAAATATGGCATGATTATGTTATTGACAAATTCCCATGCTTTTAAGACTACTATTGAACTAGAAAATAGAGGCCTATATCTTGGCCAAATCATATTATCCAAAGTCAACGTTCATATGCAAGGTTGATATCTGTCGGAAATTATGTGCACGTAACGGGTCAACATGAATATGAAAACTTCATTTGCACGGTGTTCGTAACAATATGTCAGCATAAGAAGCTTGGTCAAATTTGTTGATTTAGTGATATATCAGTATGAGTTTAAATTTGATCTACTGTCATTGTAAAGTTTTTTACACTATCGTCCAATGATGTATTAGCACATTATTAAGGGTTAGACTTTCTAGGTAGTTGTTGTGATAGTAAAACTCCTTTAATGATTTGGTAATACATCCTTTGATGATAGTGTAAAAATTTTACACTGCTTATGGATCAAAATTAAATCCTAGTGGTATATGCCTCTGACATAACCGAATATGTGGTTAGACCGGATTGAGCCGGTCAAAACCGGTCATAAATTTCACGTGTATTTTTATTTTCTAATTTAAAAAGACAATATGTTGTCATGTCCTGTGGGACCATAGAGAGAAAATAATGTCTGTAACTCCAACCATATACATAGATTCATACAAATACAACATTTATTCAACCATGTTTTATGGCATACTATATTACTAAGAATATTTTCTTCTCCCCTATATTCTTATCTCATATCTTTCATTTAAAATCACAAGGGCAAAAACAGAACCTAATAAGCCTCAATAAGACTAGAGAACATCCTAATTATTTCCAACATAGCAATATGTTTAACAGGATGCAGAAGTTGACTGGGTTTGAAATCAATCTCCAGGCATATTCATCCAGTAATATAAACCCTCGGTGAATGCATCATATCATAAAAGAATTTAAAAAATTATCGATTAAAACAGCAGAATAGAAGAGTCAACAACTTTTAAGTCAGTTGACTAATTTCATAGCCTAGTTCAGAGTATAATATGCATCATGAAAATAAAAACAAAAAACAAAAAGGTGGAACCAGAAGCAAAAATGGAAACTATCTCAATTTCCACTACGGCATTGTATGAGTGGTTGACTACGAGCCCAACCAGAGCACTACAATACATAATGGAAAACAATTCAAGAAGAAAACAAAAACACTGATGATAATGACCCATTTCCAAGTATATTCGATCTACATTCCCAAATCTCCCCCCTCCCCCTATTTCTTTCACTAAAGGCTTCAGCTTTCACTAACTAATTGACTATTAAAACTTAACATTACTTTTACCTAAACAAACCAATTAGACCCTGCACTGCATATAGGAAAAGAGCATCCTACTCCTACAGCTATAGTAGACAAATCCAATCCCAAAGAAAAATAAAAAATAAAAAAAAAACAATGCTGAAGTTATGAATTTGACATCCTAAGAAAAGCAACACCACAACACAAGCAATTCACAGCAACAGTAGCAGATGCTGATGCACATCAAAACATGGTAATTAAACTGAAAGAAAGCAACATGGGATTTGAAAAGAGAAGTACATAGAAAAAGGGTCATACTCATTAAGAATAGCAACCGGTTTTCCCAGCGAGTCAAAAAGTCCAACCTTTTTGGACTCACCGATCCCATGCTTCTGGGCATCATCAATGGCAAGCACGATTGGCACAGACATATTCACCACCGACCCATCATCGAGTCTTAGTGAGTTAAAATGAAGCGTTTGGAGGAACTCAGATTCTCTCATGAAGCCATGAAGGGGACTAGCCCAGCCATGGCTGAGTACATGAACCCACTCCATTTCAATCCTTGAGAGCTTGATCCTTGGAAGAGACAAAGCCTCTCTCTTCTTCCACTCCCTCTGGGGCTCCTCCACCATGAGCTCCACCAGCCTTCCACCGTCGGGTTGGATCAACCCACCCGAAACTCTGAGCCTCGGGTGGGCCTTCTGATTGGTTGCAACGGATACGTTGACTCTGAAGGAAGGAGCCAAATGGGTATGGAAGGTTGTGCAGAGGGAATGAGAGGGTATGGTGGTTTTGGTGAAAAGGGTCGCCATGGACGCCATTGAAGGTGGTGACCAAGGCGCAACGTGGCGTGAGAGCTTTGTTGGCTTTGTGTGATGCTTTTATAAATGGGATTGTAAAAGAGTGAGTTGAGTTACTTAGTGGAGGTGGAGGACGGGTAGAATGGTCATTGCAGGAGGGGACAAAAAAAATGAATTTGAATGAAACTGAAACGTGAAACTGGTCTCAGTGTCTCATGGTGATTCTTAATTGAACAGACAACATGTTATGATTGCATAGGATATGAGAAATTTAAGGTTTTAAAGGGGAGGGACTCAAAATGAATAAATGATAGGGACTCATTGAGGAGGATGAACCTGGACAGTTTTACTCTTGTTTGGTTGCTTTTGTTTTTGTTTGTTATTAGTCCTAATTAATTAATTAATTACTCCAACCGTTTTTCATGTTTATTAATCTTTGTTTGGTATGCATTAGTGACATGCAAGGTTTTAAATTGTAATTATAGTTACACCAAATGCAATTTGTTATAATTACATAAACTTTCAAAACTGTAATATTATGGATCGTAATTTTAAACATTAGTTACGTGTTTCGTTACTTTACTCAATCTCTTCTTTCAGGTCTTTTGGATATGATCCTTCTGTTTTTATCTGTTCATTGTGCCTTTAGCTACATCATGTGGAGAGATATTTGACAAAGGTTGGCCAGGTTTGAATTGAACACGTAATACAAATACGAGGAAACAAAATAAGAGACGTAGCAATTAGAAAAAGAGGAAGAAACAGGACTGTCAGGCCTTTCTCACCCTTAGCAACATCATAGATTCAGAAACACTTTTGATCACAGGTGCTTAGGCAACCCAAGAAACTTGAAAAAGCCGTTGATGTTTTTTCTTTTTTTTGGTCAATTTACAGCCAAAGAATCTTCAATTAAAAAACTGCTAGTGGCAATGCTAGTACCACTGCATGCCTCCATCACTTTTTAATGGACACAAAAGAAATGCACCCATCGTAAAAGAAAGTAATAAAATAAAAAAACAAAGAAAGTGAACCTTCCCAATCTCACGTCCTCGTTCATATTGCAGCATTTTCGAAGTGTTTCGCTACTAGACAGCCACTTCCCTTTTTTTTCCTTTCTTTCCAATCCAACATTGAGAATTCATCTTCTTTATTTATTCATCTTTTCTCTAGGACAATTCTCCATCTTCTTAATCATATATATATATTGATCCATTTTTAATGTAAAAATATTTTACACTATTACTCAATAAAACATTAATACATCATTTAAAGAGTTTGATTTTAATAATAATTACTTAAAAAGTTAAATTTTTTTAATAATTTATTAATACATAATTAAATAATAGTCATGAACATAATTCTCTGGCACATCTCTTGATGCATAAATGGCACTCATAGCATGTGCACATGGGATGCTTATTATATCCCACCTTTTGCAAGAATAGATTTGAACAATTAAGTCTACAACCTTCTTACTTCCTTGCCATGTATCAACCTCAAATTTTCCATTATCATTCATATGTGAAATACACAACACATAATCTTCTTTTGATTTTCAATTTTTGTTTGAATTCTTTAGCATATCTACCCAGTATACTTCATCATACCCTCCTTCTTGGCAGCAAACCTCTTCATCAACATTCTTCTTATTGTCTTTATCATTGTGAGAATGTGTTTGTCCCTTGCAACAGGTAGTATGGAAGAACTGAAAGATTCTGCAATGTTGTTTAATAAAGCCCCACATTTTGCATTTGTAGTAAATGCATGCCTTGGCCAAGTTGAAGGATCCCTCTCTTCTAACCAACTAGCTGCTCCATTATCCAACTTCCTCATTTCTTGCATGTGGAAATCAAACGCATTCCTAGTTGTGGCCCTTGCAACATTCCACAAAAGATCTTTCGGTGTTTTTCCTTTGTAGGTAAGCTTGAAATTTGCATGCAAATGACGAACACAGAATCTATGCTCAACTTGAATCCCCTCCAATATGTCTTTCAAACCCTACATCATACAAGAAAACAGAATGAAAACAAAATATTATATTACATGAAGCAAGTTCATATCTAAACCTTTTATTTATCAGACATAAAAACTCATCTATGCTCCTCAATTGATCCAATGTTAGCAAGCAGTTAATTTAGAAACCATTGTCAGCTATCCTTCAACTATCTCTCAACTGCAACATAAGCAATTGGGAACATGTTATCACTGTCATCCTTTCCTATAGTCACTAGTAGTTGACCCCAAAACCAGCCTTCAAGAAGCATTCATCTAGAAAGATTATGGGTTTACAGAACTTGAGACCTCTTTTTAGTGCATCCAAATAGCCATATAATCTTTCAAAATGGTGTAACTCTGTCTTGATAGGATTAGTTGACCCATGGTAATACTTTCTTATTGCTGCACAATAATTCCACAACATTGTATACTGAGCTGCATGAGATCCTTGAAGCTTCTTCATAGCCATGACATTTGCCCTATACTCTTGAAACCTTGACACAAATATCGTATGTTCTCTAGCAATTTGGTTTATGAAAGCTTCATTTTTCCATTTTTTCCATTATGATCCCGAATGTGGTCTTGATATTTGTTAGACAACCATCTTGAATTTGCCTTTGTATTGTGATTATTCCATCCACAGTCATTGTGGTCAAAATTATACCAAGACTTGATTTAGAATTATTATTATTTTTAGTTGAAGATGCATGCATTTTCCATCCACTGTTCCTCTTGCAATGCACTGTAATTCGAATGGAATCATTCTTCACAAAAGCAAAGTCAATTCCATTTTTTATGTCATACCGTCTAAGAGCATCCCTAAAGTATGGTTGGTAAAGTTCATACCCAACTCAATTTTAATCTTCTTCCTCATGTCAGTAAACTGGTTAAATTCTGGATATTTCTTCATTTTCTCTTCTTCTTTTTCATCAGGTCCATTAGAGGTGACAAAGGCATCACTGTCATCGTATTCATAATGGCAATCCCCATCCTCATCCCAATGTAGACCAATATCAGCATTTACACCATAGTTGGATTGTCCAAAATCTTTCTCTTTCTGTGCCAAGTCCACTTCAGTGGGATCTTCATTTCTACCTATCCACCCTCTAGCTTCATCATCACCTTCTATGTTAGTTTCTTTAAAGAATAAATCAAGACTTTCATCATCATTATTCTCAAATTCACAACCTCGCAAATCAACTTCATTATCACCATTAGCCTCTATAGAATTCTTTCTTTTCCCCTTTCCTTTTTCCTTTTCCTTTTCCTTTTCTTTTTTACTTCCCCTAAAACATCTTCCACTTCTACATTCTCTACAACACCATTATCAACTTCCCTATCAACATCCCTATCTTTATTACTATCAACCTCAGTCTCATGCTGAGTATACATTTGTAATACTAAATCAAGTCTTCCCTCATTTCTTGTAATTATGTTTCTAACATCAATCATTATCATTAACAAAAGGATTTAGTCCAGCCTTAAAACTCTCATTTACAAGTTTATACCAAAATATCTTAGAATCTCGATACCCAATGTTTTTATATAGGTAGAAAGATAAGTGATGGTCAAATAATCACAGTCAAAATTGACTAATTTATCGCAAACACCTCCTACAAAAACCATCGATGGTGAATACAGTAATTTCCAACCATAAAATTATAAATATGTGATCACATCCATATTCGAAATAACAATTAAAAGATTTAAGGGACCATATTATAACATTTGGAACCACAGACAAACTTAAAAAAAGTCAAAATAAACAATCCCCAACACAAGGGGACTACATACAGAGGCAATCATTTACAATAAAAAAAACCCAAAATTCAAGACACATGTAAATGACCCAACCAAAGAAAAAGGCATACCTTCACTACAATACTGAAGTTGCGAAAACCATTATAGGTGATTTCTCCTTCAAAGGTGCAACTTGTCCTCCACAGAATCAATCATTCAAACAACAACTCCTTCAATGATGCAGTTGGAAGAATGACATTTGGGTTTTCCTTTCATGGTTTTCAGATGGAGCTTTAGTGGTTTCATATGGAAATAGTGGGTTTCAGATGGTGTATTGGGGGGAAAGAAGTCACACATACCACTCACGTGAGTAGAGTGTGCGCTTTCCGTTAACAATTGGATGAATGCTAAATAGAATGACCGTAGTGCACATTTTTAAAAATTTAAAGATCGTTTTGTATATTTTTTAAGTATTATGACCGAATAGCACATATCCTATAGTTTATGAGAGCAAATTAAATTTTCCCCTAGTAGTAACATAGGGTGTAATTTATACAATGTTACAAGTTTAAGGGATTGATTATTTCAATTAAAAGTACAAGAGACTGAATTGCACATGACTCTAAATTGATGGGGTCTTGTGTAATTTAGCCTAAAAAATTGTTATCTATGCATATTTATAAATATGTGTTACACATCAATTTTAATACTTATATTCATAATTTCAAAAACCAAAGACAAGCAACATAATTATTAGAAAACAAAAAGGAATTTTCTATTTTCTTTAATTAAAAATTTTAATAAATGAGAATAACAATATTTTTTTTTTTGTATTTAGGTTGAAACTAGAACCAAAAAGAAGGAGAAACACCTATTTATTACCAAGTGATGACTATTAGACCTACAATAATAATTAATGTTAGAAACTTACTAAAAGTGACACAGTTTTCTTTATTGGTCCTGGTACCAATATATCATGATCAAAAAATATATATTACAATAAAGGAGTTTAAACAAATAATAATAATATAGTAAATAATATTAGGTGCTTGTTTGGAGTTAGAGTTTTAGAGTATTAAATTTAAGAGAATTGATGATAAAAAAAAGTAATTGTGAAAGAATTGATTTAGGTTTGATAATGTTGTCTCAAAAATAATTTTAAAATAATTTATTTTATTTAAATAATATAAATTAAAATTACTTTTAGATATTAAATTATTAAGAAAAATATAGAAGTGAATTTAGTTGTATATTGTAAAAAAATTGTTTTCTCTCATTAAATAAGAGTAATATGATAAGTTTTTATTTTATATGAGTAGAATTGATTTTAATTAACAAGATAAATTAACGCTAGGAGCCAAGGACACTTGAAAAAATAATCAATTTTAGATACTCCTAATTGATTTATCTAAATGCTATTTTTTTTTTTTGTTTTTTATAAAGTTTCCTCACATTCTTTTAATACAAAACTAATTCTTAATCAGATATCTAATAGCATAATCTTAATCACAAAGTACTTTTAATGGTATTGGAATCCCTCCACTATAAAGGCACTCAAACAATACTATTTAATGTAAGAATCAATTATGTACAATTAGAAATTTAGAATTAATTTATTACCAAAAAAAAATTTAGAATTGATTTATTCAAAATCTAAACAAAACACACCCTAAAAAAATTCTACATTTATTATACTATTAGCTTTTAACACGCGTTGCACGTGGAAGTTTAATACTTATTTCTTGATAGTTTGAAAATCACTTTCGTACGTAGACATTGTATGAAATTATTAATTTGTCTACATTTTTTAAGTTGATTTGTATACGTTAATTTAATTATAAATAAGTGATTTTATTTAAGCTAGTTGTAAGAACTATATTATAATATTAAAATTTTAAATTAATCCTCATTTTTTTCTAATTTCAAAAGATCTTGTTCAACAATAATATAAAAAAGTTTTAAATTGTTGTTAATAAAATAATTTTAAACTCTTTATCAGATAACTGCCACAACATCATTATATATATATATATATAAGAATTATTTTATATAGTTGAAGAGTGTGTGCAAATAATAAAAAAAAGTTTATGATGCCCCTTATATTATATCATTAAATTTTATATTTGAAATTTGTTAAACTGCTATTTAATAGTTAATTATACTAGAGAAGCTAGAATAGAACTATGACAAAAGAACATCATCGAACTTAACACGTTGCAATTCACGAAGTGACAAGACAAAAGTCATTCGTGAGAGGAAATAACTGGTGCGATCTTTGCTTTGATCTCCTGGTTAATTTGTAGACAAAGATATGAGTAACTATCAGCATGAGCTTTAAAGATATACTTTTTCTTTTCTTTTCCTTTTCTTTTGTTGTCGTTGGTTGAGTGTGTATGAGTTGAAGGATGGAGTTTACGACCTTATGTTATTTTAGGATTAGGAAGGTCTCCACATCATTAACAAAGACAAAATAAGCAAATAATATTTAATTGAATATCTAATAAAGGATCTTAATAATGCTTATCTGACAGGTATATGGGTCACGGCAAAAAAAGAAGACAAGCATATGGAGCTAGGTTCGTACTTGGGAGTGGCATGTTGATATTTGCCATCATCATAATTTAATCATAATTAAGGACACCATGACAAAATTTTAACTTAAAAACGATGTCAATAAATACAAAAAGAATAGTGGAGTGGGGAATCTTTTGTTACAGCTTACCAGACAACTAATCAGGCTATAATTCACAATTAATGTAGCTGTCATTCCTTTTTCTCATATATATTTATTTTAGCTATAACTACTCTGATTGCAAGATTATTCTCCATTCTAACCGACATGAATTTTGTTGAAATTAATCTCAGAAAACATACCTACACAAACACTGCATAATTAATTAAAGGGTACCTCCTTGTAATTTGACTAAAATTGGTCTTGCTAATCAATGTCTAAAGATAATGTTTAAGTATCATTTAATATTTTTCAATAAATGTTTTTAATTATTAAATAAAGAAAATATTAAATACTTTTAAATTTTTAAAATATTAAATATTTTTCTTTTATATTTAATATTTTTTATCTCTTAACCAATGCCATGAAAACACTCGCTAGCAAATGTTAACTAAAAATTACTTTGTTCCGTTCTAGTTTAAAAAGAAAAAAATTACGTAAATAGTTTAAAAACATTTACTAAGAATATGAAACATTTAATTATAAAAAAAATAGAGATAAAAAAATCAAATTATAAATCAAATTATCAATAATTTTTTTTATGTTATAAAACAATAATACTTCACTTTTTATTATAAAACAAATGAGTGATATATATAATCACACTTGAGATTTTACTAGTAACAAATTTCTAAATTTTAACATGTATTTTATGTTAATAAAATGATATAAAAAAAGAACACAGTGGTTAAGTGATAACAGAATAAATCACATGGGAGTAAAGTATTACATTTTAAACCACAGGAAGACAAAATAATTTTGAGTCAAACTATAAAGATTAAATTGTAATTTATCCTTAATTAAAATCTTTTCTCTAAAAGGGGGTAGGGGGAAAGGTTCCAATTTGATCTACTAGCTGTTATAACACCAACGTATCATTTTTTTATGTTATTGTATGCACGGTAAGGATATTTTTAGGTTAACTTTGTGTCAACCTAGATTAAGACTTTTCTCAAGTAATTTTAAGCAGTGTTTTAAAAATCGGTCTAACCGGACCGGTTCAACCGGCTGAACCATGAATCGAGAGTCTCACCAATTTTTGTTCAACCAAAGAACTGCTAAAGCGATTCAATCACAAAAAATTAGATAAAACCGGTTAAACTGGTACAAAACCAAAAAAACCAACTGGTTCAACCATATAACAATTTTCAAATTGATTTTTTATTAAAAAAAGTTTAAAAAATCCTAAGGTTTGAGTATTTTTTGAACTAGTAAGGTCCCAAAAACTTAAACTTTATGTTCCTATGCCTTCAAACATCTTTAGTTAATAATGAGCTTATTTGTACTAAACTTGTGCTCTCTTTTTTGTTTCATTGGATATATAGTAATTGTTACTTCATTTAATATATATATATATATATATACTAGTTCAACTATCGGTTAATTTGATTGAACCAGTTAAACCATGAACCACTCTTTTTTCCGGTTCTCCAGTTCAACCAATTTTTAAAACATTAATTTTAAGAGTGTATCTCTCACATTAATCTAGTGTATTTACAAGAATTAATTAATTCTTTTAAGTGCTAATCCAAAATTTAAACTTAGTGGGCAAGACAAGAAATACATATCCTTTACTACTAGAACCTTTGATTACGCTAAGGTAACAACTAAAACTCCATTTGGTAAAATAAAAGGGAAAAAATATATACCTCTTTTGAGTATATGTATCTAATCCATGGGATTCAAAATTTTGATTTATTTATAGATTTGTATTTAATACACCGATAGTGGACTTTTGACGTCACCGGCTGTGTAAAAGAATTGGACATACAGTCACATATTTCCTTTTAGTTTGAGGCCTAACCCGACATATGCTGTTTAGAATAGATACTCCTTCACTTTTCCCCAAACATTGTGGACTATAACATAATTTATACGAAGTATAGACCCATTAATTAGAAGATTTGGTCCGGATCCTCATATTAGGCCCTTACTGGATCGAACAACATAAAATGGACCTGTTGTGGGAACTGAGATGAGGTCAAGCTTAAATTTCATGCCTGACTTATTACCTGCCAAAAGAAAAGGTTTCATGGATGAATGGATGTGGCGTCCATCAGAATTGTTGCCATATGGCCATGTAATCAGGATGAATGGATGACCAAACCATATGCAACATTGCAAACTTGTTCAGAGATACTCAACTGAGAACAGGTTAGATTGTGCGTTATTATCATATGCAGGTGTACGTGCTTCAGCCTTCATGCAATTACGCAAACTTTACTACAGAACCAAATAGTAATAAACTAATAATTGATATATAGCAGCTGAGGAACATGGTCTTAAACCAACAAGAAAAATTGGCAACAGGATGTGTTTCTGAGAAGCGTAGTCTATAGCCAACAAGAGAAATTGGCAATAGAAAGTGTTTCCCATATCATCTTCTGCATACATACTGGCTACCCAATTTGAGATTAAAAAAAAATATGAAACTCATTTCTCGTTATAGTAATGCAAACTATGCTGTTCAGGTGTTGATTTTTCGTAAGGCGAACAATTAATTAACGAGGCGTCACCAGTAATCCATACAAGAGCTAGCAAGTCCCAATTTCCCATATTTAAAATGGTTAAATCGATTAAGATTTCTAACTAAAATATCTCTTTGGTAAAATATTAGCTTGGTAATAGCATGGAAGTCTCCGCAAACACGAAGGTTTTTTAATGATTCTTATTGCCAAAACTTGAAGTAAACTCTATAAGAGCAAATGCTATAGCCAGCCTTTCGCTGTGGTAAAAGAGGGGGCATATATCTTTCTTATCTTCTTCGTCGTCAAACAAAACTTCTGATGTTCTTGGCTTGTGATCATATTCTTGTAGCCTTCTATTTATCTCACCTTGGAATATATTTCCTTAGAAAATGGAAATGGATGAGTGTTGTCACATGTGAAGATCAACTCCTTCATGGCACCATTAATTAATCTCCACTAAGCTAAACCAGGGCATCTTGTTAACTCTTGATCTTTCATCAGCTTCCTCACTCTCTTCACATCATCCCACATTACCACCTACTGATGCTAGCATATATAGATAGAATCATAGAATCACATAATTTCTACTAGTTTTTGGTTCTACTTGTAATACAAGTGTTTGAGAGCAACTTCCCTATCTCTAAATTGTCAAGAAGTCTTTCTGCCCCAAGTAAATGTTTCTATGGAATTTAACCTAGGGTATGCTTCAAAGAGTTGAAAAGAGAATAAAACAAAGGGGAAGGGGCACTTACTACTTTCTCCTGCCGTCATCTTTCCTCCATAAATCTGTCTTCAAGGCCCACAACTTCTGCACTACAAGATTATTTAAATTTCATATTTGTTACTCTATTTCAAATTACATAACATTATTTCCTCAAATGCTGGCTGATTTGGGGATTTGGTGCATACCTATTTTTGTTTTCACTTTCAATATGTAAACTTGTCCCCTTAAGTAGTTACTTATTTTTTCACTTTAGGTTCTTGCTAACAAAATCAAGAAATCCCCATAATACATCTGTATATTACTAGCATAATACATTTGTATATATGATTTAATTTTGAGTTTAATTTTGATCCATTGTTAATGTAAAGTTTGTTTATACTGTTATCTAATCAGGTATTGTCACATTATTAAAAAAGTTTGACTATCATAACAACTACCTAAGAAGTTTAACTATTTAATGATGTGTTAAAACATGATTGGATGATAGTGTCAAAAAGCTTTACACTGACTGTCAGTATAAAAAAAATTTACGCTATCATCCAATTATGTATAAACATATCAATAAAGAAGTTTGATCATCACAACAATTACATAGGAAATCTAACTTCTTTAATAATGTGCCACAAATCAATAAAGGAATTTGACCATCACAATAACTACATAAGAAATTTAACCCCTTTAATGATGTGTCAACACATTATTAAATGACAATATAAAATTTTTTTTATACTAACAATGGATCAAAATTAAAACTCTTATATATATATATTCCTATATCACAATAACCATAGACACAAGAACATTCTCCACGAATAAGAAAGTTCAAAACAAATACAGAAAGGTATTGATTCAACGGATAATGTTGGGCTTGTATATGCAATGCGCAGTGCCACTCAAAGTAAAGCAAAAAGAATCGTCTTGGACTTTAAATCTCTCTTTCACAGATAGAGACACATGGAATCCAGCTTTCACTTTGCAGATCATAGGTCCATCACCACCTCGAGCCTTTTATCATCTCCAATAAAAGTATAAAGTGGAAGCAAAACAACTTGCAAAAGTTTGGTGCACTTTTAACGAAAATGATGTTACAAATTTTTTTTCTCCTTTGATAAACCCCACCTTCTTCATGATGGCTTTGAACCAAACTTTTAAATTCAAAGTACATTTTTCACAAAATATGGGAAATTACTTTCTAATGTTTAACACTGCATCATCATGATTTCTCTTTTATTCTTAATATATCGATATTTTCTCTTCAATTTTTTTTTTTTACTTTTTTCGCGGTCATTCAAATTTTGTTCATAAATATCATTGTTATATGCAGCACCCACTGTGGGTATTGGCTAAAAGTATATAATTTTGCCAACAAGACAGTAGTAACCACTACCTTTTGGTCTGGGAGGTACACTGCTAGCCCATATTACTGTACGGTATGTGGATTGCATGGCCCCAACAAAAGATTCATTAGCCCATGGACCTCAGGACAGTTGTGGGGCCCAAATAAGACACCTAAAAGACAAATCAATCTCTTTTTCTCTCTCTGATTTATCAACGAAACTGTCCTTGACCACTTTGATTTTGCCAAAAAAAGTGAAAGGGGGGGGGGGGGGGCTTGGTAGATGATAATCAGATAAATATTAATGAATCCTTTAATAAACAAACATGATTAAAGAAGGAAGTTAAAGTGAAAGTACTTGGCCTAGTTTTGGGATTTCAGACCACTTTGCTCTTGAATGGATGATGTCTGATGGCTGATGCAGACATAAGCTGTATTTGGCACAAATTTGGAAGGCAAATGCAGGAATGGCATCTACTTCTAAAATTATGCCAAATTCAGTGTATTCTGGAGCAACACAAGAGAGAGTGCCAAATTCAATTATTTAAAGCTAAAACCACAATGTTTAAAACATGGCAGCTTTAGGTGCTCTAATATTTCTAGATTGGCTGCCAACACCGATATAACTTTTTTTAGGGGGGTCCATTTTGATAGGGGAAAAAAAGAACGAATACGTAAATTATAAGCCCACGTGTCCCTAAAAATCTCATCTCCGGGATCTCTTTTCGGCAATGTGTGGCAATTTTAGGGACATTTATTATAACACTAGAAGAATAATTAAGCAAATAAAAGAAGCTTTGGGAAAATTGATTCATACGATAAATGTACTTTAGAGTATAATTAACCTCCCTTTTTTTCACAAAATTTATTTTAAGTAATAGATTCCCCTGTCAAGTTTGGAAGACAACCGGATGTTAAGGAAAACAAAGATAATATGATAAACCATAATATGATGAGTCCAGTAAGGAGCTTGTATTGTGTCTACCAGGATGCAATTTGGATAGACACAGTGATTAGTTCACCATTGAGTATAGCTATATTAAATTTAGTCGATGCTAAAACATGCCACTAATTACAGTTTAGCAACCTCGAAAAGGAAAAGATGACCAATTGGCAATTAATTTATTCATAAAAGGGGAAAATCTTATAAGAAATTAATTAAGCTACCTCTCTATTCCATGATGACTAGTTTTGTCTTGAGCTATATATGCTTAGGTCACCACTTGAGTGCACATTGAGAATAAATGTAAAATATGAGTTATTATGGTTTTTTAATGAGTATGATACATGAGGTGAATTATTAATTATTTATTGACTGTTAATTTTATAATAAATATTTAAAATTTTATTAAATATAAATAATAATTAATAAATATTTAATAAATTATTTACAATATTAATATATATATATATATAAAGGTACTAAAATGATGTACATGTGAAAAACATCAAGTTTCAATTACAAGCCCATACGCAGCTGCATATTTAAACGGCAAACGGACACTGTTGTATAATTATTAACCCAACTAAAGAGGTGTGCAGAAAGGTTAGAAGTAGAAACAATTATCAAAGACCCATCATGAATTGGGATTACACGCGTGCATGGACAGACAACACAAAAAAATATATATTAAAATAATAAGCTTCTCTTTTAAATAATATGCAATAATAATTCAAGAATAAAGATCTTAATTAACAAATATGGAAGAACATAAATGCTGTGCATATGTGGTTTTATCGATTATGACTATGATGGCAAGCATGCTTCATCATGGGGAGAATTTCACAAGCATTATATTTTATATTCCTTTAACCATAACCCCGCACGTGTCTGCAATCCATCTCTTTCGTTCGTTAACATTCCCAATATTTTGCCACTTAACAAAAATTATAAAATAATTACATCCCTTGGTGACTCAGCATAATTTATGTCTATTTTTTATTTGTAAATATTTATCATTAATTGTTTGATATACAACTATGTATACGACATAATTGGATAAAAAAAAAATTTATAATTAATGGATAAAATATTTATTTATAAAATATCATTCTCTTTCAATAATTGAAACTCATTCAAAGTAGTGGTTGGTGTAGCAATGTAAGTAGTGGTGTCGAAAATAATATTCAAATTTCAAATACTTATATATTTTTTGTGTGTACATTAAATATTGCGTAAAATAAAATAAAATAACTTAATTAACTAATTTAAATTTATCAAACGTAGAAAAATGAGTACATTTTTAGTTTGTTTGTTTATTTTTTGTGATAAGTACATTTTGAGATTTTTTTTTATTGCTACTTTGTGTTGAGACAGAACTGTCAGTGGTCGCTTCGTGATTTTGAAATTCATAGTCAAAGTAAGCTAGTGGTACGATGGTGATGTACTAATGATTTTTAAGGTGGAAGAACATTTCCTATGAGTTTAATGTGAGCATGATAAAATGTTTCCTCCTCATAATTTATAATTTAGCAAGAAAAAGTAACCATTTTTCAAAAAGGATTAGCAGACTTTTTTTTTTGGTCTTATGAGAAATTATAATCCAAATGCTGAAAAGTGCATCACTTTTCATTTGATGTACTTGTCATTCAATAATTAAATTCACTCATTTTGATCTGAAAATTCTCTCTCTTCCTGCCCTATTCACTCCCTAAAGAATTGGGCTACCTTGAAATGGGATATTTTGTTCAAATTGCTCCTTGCATGCAGGATTTCTATGCATGAGGAAGCAGCTAGTCATCCAATGTTAGATAATTTGGACCCAAACATCAAAGGCTAAGTGAGAAATGTCAAATATATGCGTAGTTAAAACGAAATACGTTTTTATGAGAGAGAAGTATTATTTTGAGGACATACTTTTCTTTTTTTATAAACTAATTAGGGGATTAATTTATTATTATTATTATTAATTAAGAATTTAAAATTTATTGAAAAATATTTTTATTACTAAAAAATGTTAAAAAGATAAAAATATCCAACATATAAAAATAATTTCTAACATGAATAAAATAGATGACATATATTATTTTAAAAAAAGTCAATTGATAAATATTATCAAAATCTATTAAAGTTGAGGTCCTAATTATTACAAAAAGTTTAAGTATGTGTTTAGATTAGTTGTGAAAAAAAAAATATTAAAAATTGATTATATGTATAATCGATTTAAAAAAAATTAATTATGAAAAAATTAATTTATGTTTAGATGTGTTAGTTCATAATTGATTTTAAAAGAAAGAATTTTGTTTGGATTGTATAAAAAGAATCACTTTTATATATTAAATTACTAAAAGGGATATGAAATGATTAAAAAATTTATTTAATTGATGACAAAATAATATTTATCTATCAAATTTTTTGAAATAATCTTTAATCACATAATTAAAAACTCCAAATACAAGCTTTTTAAAAAAAAGTTATTTTTAGTTATAGAAAAATAATCTTAACTTATAATCAATTTTACACACTTTAAACATATAAGATAAATTTTTTATAAAATAGCTCTTTATTAAAAAATATGTTTTAGGAAAGAAATTATATTTCCCAAACATGCTCTAAGTTCTTAATTAATAAGCTTTAAAATTGAAATCTTTAATTAATTATCACAATAAAATTAATTTCTTTTTATAACAGTACTCTTCTCGTTTTTTATGAATATTTACAGGACGGTAGTAAGGTTATGATGAGGGAATCAAAGTATGAGGTAGATTCGGTACAAGATGAGCTGGGAAGGCCATAAGAGTGTATTTTGATATATGGATAAAGTAGTGAAATAACAGCACAATTCTTGTATTGCATCAAAGTATGTTTTGATGTTTATATTAATTGTTAAATTTCGCTTGTGCGTTGTTTGGTTATAGTTTCTTACATTGTTAGGCATATTTTTCTGCCTAAAAACTTAAGCATCCTTTTGAAATTTTAAGAACTTTTTTGCCTCGTGATTTTTGCATCAGAGTGACTCGTAAACTGGTTCTCTAGTTTCTTTATATCAGTCACGAGTCAATGCGCCCCCATTTAAAAAAAAAAAAAGATAGTAATTCTTTAACTAATTAATTGAAGGCTTTATAATTAATTAGTTATACATTATAGAAGAATATTAAGCTTTTATCCATAAAATTTGTAATTTTTATGACTTGAATTTTAATCTTTGCAAAAGATATACATGACTTGTCACAATGTTAATTATATCAAGTACAGTTTTATATTGTTCATTTTTACATATGAACATATTAGTTTATACATTATTTGGCCTCTTTCTAGTTATCTTGTTCTCTCTTCTTTTTAGTTTTTATGTTATATATATATATATATATATATATATATATATATATATATATATATATAAAATGTACATATATATACACTTCATCATATGGAGAGAGCGACATTTTGCTATAATTGGAATTTAAACCCAAAGATTGGAGTTCTCTCGTCTTAAAGTGCATGTGTTACATCGCTATCAGGCCACAAAGTCAAAATCTCATGTAATATATATTTATTGTTAATTTTAAAAATACTAAGATATTATGCTTTTTGGTTCTTGCATAGAATCCATAATTTTTTAGATATATTATTCACCAAAAATATTTTAGATATATGATTCTAAAAGATAGAGAGAAAAGGATTTGATTTTTTAGCAATATGGATTTTTACTTCCTTCTAAAAAAACATTAATGGCGATTAGTGTATTTTGTCATAGTTGTGCTTTTTTTTTAATACATAAAAATTATAGTAAAAATAAATTATTTTGACATTATCAATCAGGATATTTACATTTTTAAGGGTGATTCATATTTTCAATATATATATATATATATATATATATATGTACGCGCGCGCGGGAGGCACAGGCGTGGGTTTTTTTATATAAATATATTTAAAAGAAATTATATATCATTTTATCATATTTTTAAAATTATGTATTAAAATATTTTTTTTTAATGTTAAGAAGTCAGTTTTGGCTCAAACAAGCCAAACTGACTTTTCAACATATTTTTTTTAATTAAAAACCTGTTGAGAAGTCAGTTTGGGAGAATCGACTTCTCAATGATAAAATTCAATTTTTTTTAATATTCTGTTGAGAAGTTGGTTTCTCCCCAAATCGAAAACCGACTTCTCAACAAGTTTTAAAATAATAATAAAAAGTATGTTGAGAAGTCAGTTTGAGCCAAACCAACTTCCTAACATGAAAAAAAAAATATTTTAATATATAATTTTAAAAGTATAATAAAATGATAAATAATTTTTTTTAAGTATATTAATATAAAAAAAACCCCGGGCACGCTCTCTTATATTTTCTTGGGCCGTAAATAATATTTGCTTTAATGTAGTCATATACTTATTATATTCATTGCGGGGACAGGATCACATGTATTGAATTTTAGATATTTCGTTTTTTTTTTCTGAATTTTTAATATGGAAATTAATATGGCATCATTGAATAAAGTTGTACTAAAACATTTCCACCAAAATGATGCCTTTAAATTGCATTGAAGAGTCACCTTTTGGCATACCAAATGATGCCTTTAACTTGCATTGAACTTTCATAACAAACGTTTAAGCATTACTTGTCACCCTACGGGAAGTAAATGAATAGGTTCAAGTGCTTTGCCATAAAGAGAAATCTCTGCATTTGTCTTTCACATCATGGGAAAATGTTTAAAAGTTCATAGGTTAGGTTCATTATTTATATGAAAGTTCAAAGCTTGAGTGGGTCATGTATAATTACACTACACACAAAGCATAATGCCCATTATATTATCCTTTTCTATGGCTGAGGAGAACCCTAAATTAAAGCACCAAACATATATTGAAATGGGTGGAATCATAGGCTGCAATGCAATGGAGCAGTGCAAAATATACAATATTGGGATGTGTTGTCTGTGGAAGATAGGACCCCACCGCAAGCACTTTCCCCTGATTCGATTCTTTGCTTTGCTTTGCTTGGGAATTCCCACCCCTACCACCACCACCACCAAGTATTATCGCTCTCAAACATGCCCCAGCCTTGTCCACAAGAGCACAACCGCACAAGAGAAGAGAAACACACCCACATTATTTTAGTTCATGGGCAACAAATACAAATCCCCAAGCCCAAAAAACCATCAAGCCTTGCCCATCATCCTCATCTTTGTCCCAAATCCACTACATTTTTTATGTGGTGAAAATAGGTCAATTATATAACCATATGTCTCTATGCCAGAACAAAGCAAGCCCATGCCTCCCAAGCAAAACAAATTTCTCTCTCTCTCTCCGTGGAAGTAATGATTTGGTGCATTAAATGTGTTATGGAATCTTGTGAGCATGCAACCAAAACCATCTAAAAAAGACCCTCATTACTATTAAAAAAGAAAAGCCTCGTTATGTTGGGTTATAGGACAGTTATGGTCCTCACAGACCCTTTTCAAAATCTTATAGTTTAAATAATATCTGTTCCATTTTCTCATCCTTCAGTTTGGAGTATATGGGAATATGGGATCATAGTGAGTGGTCCCTCACTGTTGTGTTCAGTGGCCTCTAGCACTAAAGTCAGTACATGCTTCTTGGGTCAAAGATACAATCTCGTGTACTTTGCCTCTAGTGATTGCTCATGAGAAAAAGAAAAGTCCAATAATTGCTTTCTCTTATTTTGCTTCCCCCACCCTCTTTTGGGATTTTAAACATTTGATGGTAATAAATCGAAATGAGAAAAATTAGTGACACAAGATAAAATTAAGTAAATTAACTGGTGGCTTCAAGTTAAACCGTGGATTAATTGCGAAATAACAAAATCCTTATTAGTCCTGATTTATTAAAAAAAATATAGAATAAAGTTAACAGGATGAAATGTTATTCTATTTCAAGGCTAGCGTATACTACAGATTTCAACCATAATTTTATAAATAGTTTACCAAGAGAGGTCGTTAACATCGAAAATCAAACTTTTGCTTATTAAAAAAAATCACACTTGTTAAAAAATATTTAAATATTCAAAAACTAATATTTGGTTCATTTCAGATAATAGACAGTTTAAACTTATAAAAATAAGAATCCGGTATTGTATTCTGAATTTTTTTATATATAATTTGAATATTCAGTATTCATTATTCGAAATATTTAAGAAACATATTGGATACCTGGTATTTAAAATATCTTAAATTACATAATAATTACATAAAATACACAAAATATTTAGTCTTATTCAAATATAAAATATAAAAAAAAAATGAGTATGAGATAATATGGATACTAGTATCCAAACATTTAATATCCAAAATATTTGTATTTAATATTCAAATAGTCATCATTAAATTTTGAATATTTCATATATTTGATAATTTTGAATATGGTTTTACTATGTGTAACTTATTTATATATTTTATTTAAATTAGTTACAAATAGTGAATTTAGCTTTAGTTTTATCCGCATAGTTATGAAAATGAGTTCGATTCTCATCTCTAATTATAAGAAAATTTATTTTTTGTCGACTTTTACAGCTAGTGAACTATTATTTGAGAATTTAAAATTTTATGATAAACTAATTAAAGAATTGAACTTTCATCATTATCAATTAAGACTCTCAAATTCTTCCAAAAAAAAATTTATTAAAAAATTAAAAATGAAAAAAATGCCCAACCTGAATCACTTAACATATCAAAACAATTTAAAATATGAAAAAAAAAACACACATAATATATATGAATTGATAAACAGTGTTATGATAATTGATATCTATTAGCGATATTCTACATTTCTACTATTGAATTTAATCCCTCAATTGCCCAACTTTCTGTTGTCTTTTACATTGGTATTGATGAATATCGGTCCGGTTCTCATTCATATTTGAGAGATAGTTTTCAAAGAAAAAAAAAAGAGAGGCTCTCTTCTGTAAAAAGTAACATATAGTGGATAAATTAATTGATAGTGAATAAATTTATAGTAGATAAGTTAGTTAATAGCGAATGAGCTTATAGCAGATAACTGATAGCGAATGAACTTATAGTGGATAACTGATAATGAATGAGCTTATAGCAGATAGCTGATAGCAGATAAGCTAGTAAATTGAATTTAAAGTGTTTGGTAAAATTTACAATTGAACTAATTGATAAATGTAAAATGACATAAAAAGATATTTTTAATTAATACTTAAATTTCTTCTATCAATATTAAATATGACAAAATATTTATTAATTATTTAAAAAATAAATTTATGTTAATTAAACTCATTATTAAGATATTTAGAAGTTAAAATTTTGAAATTTATATTTTAATAATCTAATTTATTTATTATCATTAAAATTCTTTTTATTGGTTAAAAATATTATTTTAAATTTTCTTTTCATTTAATTTTTCATGCTTTATAAAAATATATGTATTATAAAAATATACGTAACAATATAAATGTATATAATTTTTGAAATATATATATATACGCACACAAAAAATATACTTAACAATATAAAAATTAATATTTTTTTATTTTATTTAATAGAGGATATGAGAAGAATTTAATTAAAATAATGAGGATAAAAACGAAAAAAAATAATAATACGCTATAAGTTATAAGCTTAAACGCTACTTTAAGTAGACTGTAGAGTATAGAAAAATATTATAAGCTACTAAAAAAACGCTATAAGCTATTGATTACCAAATAATTCTATTTTTTTAAATTCGCTATCCGCTTGTCAAATATACTATAAGTTAGCGGATTAGATTTATCAAACAAAGTCATAGTCTACTTTTTGTTGCTTTCATAGGGATGTTAACGGGGCAGGGCAAGAGGGAGTATTTCCCCGCTCCCCCTCCCCAATCCCTGCTGTGGAGTGCTTTCCTTTCATCTCCGTCTCCACGGATTCTCATGGGATTCCAAAAAATTCATAAAAAATTATAAAATTACAAACTAAAATCTAATAAATTTTAAAAATTTATATGAAATTAAATTATTAAATTTAAAGTTAAATCATAACAAATTAAAACATAAATAGTATAATCATAATATTTAAATTAAATAAAAATTATAAAAATATTATTAATATTTATAATATTAATACACATAATAATGTAATTATATGTAATTTACTAGAAGCAGAAATTCCACATCTCCAATCTCTGAATCACCTATTGAGAAATTTTGTTTCTCGTTTCCATCTCTACAAAGAAATATTTTCCACTTGCAAAGTCTCATATGGGACAATTCCCACAAAAAATCTTTAAACACGTGGAAATTGAAATCCTAATTTTTCACATTGATATTGATGAATATCAATTTGATTCTCATTCTTATTAGAGACACTCTCCTTATCTCACATCAATATTAATGAATATCAGATAGATTATGATCTCTAATGTAGGAGAGATAGTTCATCTAATGTAGGAGAGATAGTTCATCTCTCACATTAATATTGATGAATTCTCATCCCTATTAGAGAGTCAGTCTACTCTTTGTCGTCTCTCACATCAATATTAAAGAATATAAGTCTGATTATCATCTTTAATATAGGAGTTATAGTCTATTCTATGTTGTCTATCACATCAATATTGATGAATATCAATCGAATTCTCATCCCTAATTATAAGAGAGATAATTTACTCTCTTTCATCTTTCATATCGATAGTAATGAATATCAGTTAAATTCTCATCCCTAATTATAAAAAGAGAGCATATCATTTGTCTCTATCACATTGATATTGACGAAGATTACTCATATTCTCATCCCAAATTGTAATAGAGATAACCTACTCTTTCTCATCTATGGCGTCAATATTGTTGATAAATAATGTTTTTTCTAATGTACAAATATATTGTTATTTGTTGTCGATACTATTTAATAAAAATGAACAGTTTTTTTATCTTTATCTTTTACTTAAAAGTTTTATTATCTGTATATTTGTTTAATAAATTAAAATGAAATTATAATTAAAATTAATTAATTAAAAATAATAAAACAAACTATTTAGATAACTAAAAGCATATATTTTCTCTCCATTTTCTTTATTTAACCAGTTTTATTTTTTTTAAATTTACACACATTTTATGTATGTTCTAATTTTAGTTTTTCTTCACAAAAGTAAGATAATGTAAATTATCTGTTGCCAATACTTTAGTAGAAAATTCATTATTGGACTTCTCCTTAATTGGTGAGTATAAAATGTTACACAATCTACTATTTATTGCCATTGATAGTTAATATTAATGAATATCAATTTGATTCTCATATCAAATATAGGAGAAATAATCTATTTTATGTCATCTCTCACATTGATATTGATGAATATCAGTTAGATTTTCATCCCTATTAGAGGATACTTTATTTTTCGTCATCTCTCACAATAACATTGCTGAATATCAATCTGATTTTTGTCTCTTACATAGAAGAGATAGTCTATTATATGTTGTCTCTCACATCAATATTGATGAATATCAATCAAATTCTCTATTCCTAATTATAAGAGAGATGATTTACTCATAGTCTATTATATGTCATTTCTCACATTGATAAATATCAGTCGGAATTTTCATCGTTAATTATAAGAGAAATAGTTTACTCTTTGTTGTATCTCACGTCGACATTGATACATATCAATTTGATTCTCATCCCTAATTATAAAGGGATAACCTAGTCTTTGTCCTCTATCTCATCGATATCAATAAATATCACTTGGATTATCACCCTAATTGTAAGAGAGATAATCCACCCTTTGTCGTCTTTGGTATCAATATTGATTGCTAAATAGTTTTTTCTAATGTACATGTGTAAATATATATTGTTATTTGTTATCTATACAATTCATTAAAAAAAATCAATTGAACAGTTTTTTCTCTTTAATTTGTAGTTATAGTTTTATTATTTTAAATTTTTTTAACAAATTAATAAAATGAGGTTATAAGTATAATTATTTATTTAAGATAATAAAAACAAATATTTTAGATAACTAGAACCATATATTTTCTCTCTACTTTCTTTCTTTTTCTCTTATTATTTCTAATACTCTCTTCATTTCACCATTTTTATTTTTTTCAATTTACACACATTCATGGTGTGTTTTAAATTTAGTTTTTCTTTAAAAAAATTAAGACAATATAAATTTTTTTTGCCAATGCTTTTATAGAAAATTCATTATTGGGCTTCATTTGTAAGGAAATAGAGTCGAAATCCTATGAACCTTAATTATCAATTAAGTGCTGTGGTTTTCTCAACAAGTGTGATTATTTTATAATGTAATTATAGATCAACAATATATTTATTTTTGTATTTGTTGAATTTGTCAAATTCGCAATACTTAAAAGTACAATAATTTCTTTTATACACCATCATGATTTTTTTTAATTGATATATCGATGTGCTAGTATATAACTTTTATAATAAATGAAAATAAAATGAATAAAATTGCAATAGAAAATTAACATAGATTCAATTATCTCCAAATGAAAATACAATATATTATCTATGTTTACTATTGTGTGTAATTGTACAAGTGACTAAATTTAAATAGAAACATTGTTTAATATGTCCTACTATTTTCACTAGAGTAATGCTAATGTTACATACCTTACATTCATTAGTGTATAATGATGAATTTTTTTTTAAAATTGTATGCAACTCAGCCTTTGACTCAAAATCTCTACCTCAACATAATTATAAATTGATAGTTTGTGTGTATATATATAATATATAATTAGTAGATGTGCTCCAAATCTCAAACGAATAGAATGATTGCCAATTTTTTTTTCTCAAACCAATAGAATAGCATTTGAGATGTGAAACATGATAGGGTGAGGAGGGGTGTATAAAACCAAATCAACTAGAAACAAAAAACAAAAGGAAAGAAATAAAAAAACACTTTTTTATTGTATTTTTTTTAAAAAAATTAATCAATTTGGTTTTATTTTTTATTTAAAATTTTAAAATCGAATAAAACCAAACTAATGATATATAAAAATCAAATATATAATTTAAATATCTTAAATACAAATTTACTCATATACCTTTATCCCTAACTCATAGTTAGTTGATTAATTTTTCATATAGTTGTAATCAATATTTGTTAGTTAGTATTCCTGCATTGCATATTGGTTTGCATATATTGAGTGTGGAGTTGGAAGGATGCCCAAAAAATTGCAATGCCTTAATAATTTAGGAACTATTTAATTGCACATTAAAATAGTAATTTCACTAAAAAACCACTAACATATTGGAATAACATAATGTTTTTTTCTTTCATGGGCTTGATAAATGTAAGATATGATACATTTACAAGTAAAAAAATATAACTAAAATAGAGAAATCAAACCAAACTAAATTAATTAAGAATAATTTAGTTTGGTTTAATTTTTCAATTGAAATCCAATCAATTTATTCTTAATATTAAAAAAATCAATTAATTTAATTTGAATAAATTTTTTCTCAAAATTGATTCAATTTGATCTGCGAAGACTCCTGCTGAGTGTGATCTGCAAAAAATTAAAAGCTACACTCAAAAGTATCATGTGGGATTTCGGGGTCAACAGGTAATGATCCATGAACCAGTTTTCCAATATGCAACCTTCCAAATTACAATCGAGTGGGCTTTGATCAAACCTACTTCATTTCCCACCATGGATATGATTTCTGGTGGGACCCAAGCAAGCTCCGAGTCCAGGATATCATCATAGACAATCATGCTTTAATAGCCATATCAGGTTTCGTCCCTCACACCCCATAATGCATTAGCCAAAGCCACACTACACCCCACTCAACAAAGTATCATGGTCAAGATCCCTCCCACCCTTTGGTCATGAATCTCATGATTTGAACTTGTGAACAGTATAGGCCCCTCTGGCCCCACCAGTGAACAAGATAATGTGGTAGACGAGAAGTACTGAATCAGAACAAAAAATCTAAAAAAAAAAGTGTAGATAGATAAAAAAAAAAGAAGATAAATATACATTATTTTTTATACGACTTTTATATTTATTAATAATAATTTAATTTTTAATTAATATAATATATTATTTAATTAATAAATTATAATAATTAATAATTTATTAATTAAATAATATATTTTATTAATTAATAATTTATTCATCGTTAATTAAATTTATAAATAATAAAATATAAAAAACTCATTTATTAAATGATAAAACCTGATTTGGATAATCTACAAATATCTTTGTTAAAAAAAAAAAAGTGTAACACTAGGAAAGTGGACCCAGATGCCCAAAGGCATTGAATCGACCGTTACGAGGCAGGCTTACCCAAGCACTAGCAGCAAGCAGTGGCTAACTGGATGGGCAGTGTACACTTAACAAAGTAAAGATTTTTGGGACATGTACATAGGGAGTAGTGAAAAATAAAAAATTCACAATAAAAATTGAGAGAGAGAGAGAGAGTAAAAGTAAGGAAAGCACAAATAGGTGAAGCCTGCAAGAGAGAGGACTGCAAGTTCGAATTATTCTTCTTCCTTGTATGATTGCTTTTATAATCCTCAGTAGCTCTTTTGGACTCATTACCCACCATGCCCTCTCTCTTTCTAGCTTTCATAATGTTTTAAAGAAAATTACTTCTGTACTTTTTTTTTTTGTTATCAATATTTAAAATGAATTTTTCAAATATTTATTATATTTTAAAAAAATTAAATATTAATTATAAAATCAATAAATATTTAATTACTTATATTTATAAAAATATTATAATTACTCTTTATTTTAAAATTTATATTTTTTGTTTGTTTGTTTTGCATTTAAGGCCGTGGTGGCATGGTACATACCCGAGGCTGCTGCTAGCAGGGATGTGAAGCAGGGAGAGAGAGAGAGTGTAAGGAGGCAAACTAATTAAAAGCAAAGGAGGGGCAGGGCAAATCCTTTTACACGTGATAAAGAAAACACCAAAAGCTCTTTGCATGCGTGTATAAGATTCATCATCATCATCATCTCCCTTTCTCATCTTCCTTCCCTTTTTTCCTTTGAAAATTCTGAATCTTCCACCGCAACAACAATACCCATATCCTATTTCTACTACCCCTTCATTCCTTCCATGTTTACATAGTTCCTCTTACTTCCCAAGGCCTTCCTTGTTAGCCAAGTGAAAGAGGGTAGGTTCAAGTTATGGCCTTTTGCCTTTTTCCATTTTCATGGTCATGGTCACTGGGTGAATGAGCTTGATGGGTTGGTGGGTTTTTATTTTTTTGTTTTGACTTTGTTTACACTTCAAGGCATTTAATAGAGAGCATTTCGCTCTACAGTGTTTGCATTACTTTCTTTTTTCTTTTTTTTCTCTCTTCCTACAAATCTTCTAGACAGTGATTTTGCTACCCTTTTCAATGTTTATTCCTTCTCTTAGGATGTTCTTGATTTTTGTTTTCTTCTGGTTGTTTTATTCTCTTCTTTAAGGTAGGTAGTCCATGTAGGTTTCAAACCTGTCTTCACAATCACTTCTTTATTCTAATTTTTTTTTCAAATGTTTTTATGTGGCTGTATTGGTTCGTCCTCTTGGTGATTTTCAGTTTTTGGTAGGGGACAGGCCTAAGGAGCTGGTTTTGTCTTCCGGGTATTTCTGTTTTCTGGGTTTCCCATATGTCTAATCACTTCTTATTATTAATTCTTCTCTTCCTTATACATGGTGATTGGTTTGCTCACTGAACAATCCAAATGGTTTTTGTTTACTTTGTCTTTTGCTCTTTGTGATATTTCGTGTTACAAAAAGCTATTTTTTTTAGCAGCAAATTCACATTGGGATTTCCTTGACTTCTGACCCTTTGAAACTTCAAGCAGAGGGCAGAAGAAAATGTTGTCAAAATTTACTTTTTGTCGCCTTATTTAGCTCTATGGTTCTACTACCATCACCATTTTTGGGTTTGCTTGTTGAAACAAAGGTGACTAGTTGGATTTTCAGTTTTGCAAAGGAATAGTAATGTTTGTATTCCTAAACAATGCCCATACTTTTCGGTTTCACCCATATCATTTTAACTTTATGCATCAAACCATTGAGCATTCTCATCATTAACTCTTGCTTTTCACTTTACAGCAATTACTGCTTATTTGGCTGACCAACATTTTCCATCTTTGTTTCTGTATTCTTAGCTGAAGCAATTGGTACTGTTTTTGCAGAAATAAGCAAAAACTAAACGAGAAAGTCTTCCTGTGAATTTGGTTTTTGCTGAAGCTTTGTCACCTTTGACAAGTGTGCTTCTGTGTATCCACCAGCACTCAACAAAGCCAACATGCCAGTGAGGCAGATGAAAGAAAGCTCAGAGCAACACCTTGTGATCAAAACCCATTTGCAGAACCCCATGAATCAAGCTAAGAAGGCTCCCAAAGCTGTCCAAAGTGGCAAAGGTCCACCGTCACAAGAACCCCGTAACCAAACTTCGCCTCAGGCAAGGAACAGGGGAAGAAGAAGGGGCAGAGGCGGCAGAAAATCTGATCAAGGAGATGTTTTGATGAGACCCAGTTGCCGGCCATGCACTGTGACAAATACTGCAAATGGGTCTGTTGTCAATGGCAGCATCTCTGGTGACATAGAGATGGGTTATCCTACTTCAAGCAAGTCTTTGAGCTTTGCTCATAGGCCAGGGTATGGACAAGTTGGGACAAAATGCATTGTGAAGGCTAACCACTTCTTTGCAGAGTTACCAGACAAGGACTTGAACCAGTATGATGTAAGCTTCTTTCCTTGGTATTTATCACTCTTCTGATAACCTGCTGCAAAAAAATTAAATTGGGTTTTCTGAGTGACACAACTATATTGGGCCCTTTATGGAAGTATTTAAGTTCATCCTGTGATTTCCTCTTATATGTGCTGTTCAATTGCAGATACAATTGAATGGGGTTCTGTTTTTGCCCGTCCTTTTCTTGTAGTGCCATTTATGAGTCTTTAAATTTGGCCTGAGGTTTTGTTCTTATTGCTGCCTCTGTGCTTTAATACCATTTTCTGTTGCTGTATTTTATAGGTTACTATTACCCCCGAAGTGTCTTCCAAAACAGTAAACAGGTCCATCATAGCAGAACTTGTGAGGCTGTATAAAGAGTCTGACCTGGGTATGAGACTTCCAGCATACGATGGCAGAAAAAGTCTGTACACAGCAGGGGTGCTTCCCTTTTCCTGGCGAGAATTTAAGATTAAGCTTGTAGATGAAGAGGATGGAGTTAATGGCCCCAAGTAAGGATTTATTGCCCATAATCACTTTAAACTTTTGTCTTTTCTCCATCCCCTCCCCCTTGTGCTGTAACCAGATCATCACATGTAGAAATATAATTCTGAAGATAACAGTAATCTAATCTTTTCATTTGACTTTGAGACAAACATGATGGACTCAGCTACATTTTTTATGTGTTTTGAATAAGTTCAATTTCAACTGACACGTAGACCATTTTTCAGAAGGGAAAGAGAATACAGAGTGGTGATCAAGTTTGTTGCTCGGGCAAACTTGCATCACTTGGGCCAGTTTCTAGCTGGTAAGCGTGCTGATGCTCCCCAGGAGGCACTTCAAATTCTTGACATTGTACTAAGAGAGCTATCAACTAGGAGGTAGTACTAGTCATGGGGCTTTGAACTTTTACACTTCATCAAAAGATAATTGAGTGAAAATGTGAAACTCAAGTTCTTCTTTATCTCACAAAGGCTGCATTTTCTGAAGGTTTTGCCCCATTGGGAGGTCCTTCTTTTCGCCTGATATTAGAACACCACAACGGCTTGGAGAGGGATTGGAGTCATGGTGTGGATTTTACCAGAGCATAAGGCCTACTCAGATGGGCCTTTCCCTCAATATTGGTATATTACTCCCCATTGATTATCTAATGAATGTACAGTTTAACCTTTCATTTCTATTCATTATCTTCTTGCATTTCATAGATATGGCTTCAGCTGCGTTCATTGAACCTCTTCCAGTAGTGGAATTTGTTGGCCAGCTATTAGGAAAAGATGTTCTGTCAAGGCAATTGTCTGATGCTGATCGCATCAAGGTACTTAGTTATATGGACAAAGCTTGCTAAGTTTACTTTTTATGTTGTTAATACTGTACAATTTACAGAGCTACTTTAAGATGTCTAACAGATTAAGAAAGCCCTTAGAGGAGTTAAAGTTGAAGTAACACACAGAGGGAGTGTTAGAAGAAAATATCGTGTTTCAGGTTTGACTTCTCAACCAACAAGAGAACTTGTGTAAGTTATTTTTCTTTCTGGTCTTGTCCTACGCTAAGTTCAAAGAAGTTCTGATGATTTTCCACTAGTTCTCTTAATAATGAATATGTGTCTCTTAATTCTCTTTAGGTTTCCTGTTGATGAGAACTCAACTATGAAATCAGTAGTTGAATACTTCCAAGAGATGTATGGTTTCACTATTAAATATACTCACCTTCCTTGCCTTCAAGTAGGAAACCAAAAGAAAGCAAACTATTTACCTATGGAGGTAGGGAAAGTTCCGGGTAATTGAAGTAACCACTCTCCTTTTCATAATTATCTTGTTTATTCTTACATGCTTCTGGTTCCCCAGGCCTGCAAAATTGTTGAGGGGCAACGTTATACAAAAAGGTTGAATGAGAAGCAAATTACTGCTCTCCTGAAAGTTACATGCCAGAGACCTCGTGATCGGGAAAATGACATTTTGCGGGTATTCATTATTGAACCTTCACAAACAAAATAATTGGCAACTTCCCACCCTTGCCTTTTTATTTCAGGATTATAAAGATATTTGGTTGCAGAGACTTTAGGAAATGAAGGACCTTTAAGTTATTATTGTTCATGATTCCTTCCAAATGTACTTAGCAAATTTATCTTCTAGTCATTATGTGTGTCATTTACTCCTAGAAAGTCAGAATAATAGGAAATTCGCATAATTGTGACAGGGATTCAAACAATGTAGTAATTGGAATGTTCCGATAATGGTTCAAAGCTAATGGAGGAGGTCTGTTGTGACAAATGAAACCTTGGGTTACATCAATTAAGTTGATTAAGGAAAAGTACATTCAACTATGACATTTTATATGTTGTGACAAATGAAACCTTGGGTTACATCAATTAAGTTGATTAAGGAAAAGTACATTCAACTATGACATTTTATATGTTCACAAACAAAAAATATACATTCGTGATATTCTAGAAGCTGCATGATAATGTTGGGCCTTCATATTAATAATTCAGTTTTGTTTACAAGCAGACCATTCAGAATAATGCTTACGATCAAGATCCTTATGCAAAGGAATTTGGGATTAAAATCAGTGAAAAGCTAGCTTCTGTCGAAGCACGAATTCTTCCTGCTCCTTGGGTGATGTGCTTCTCCTTCAAAAGATGTTTGTGATGCTGAAAGTAGTATCTATCTTTTTCCTACTATTCACTGATCTTTAGCACTTCTGTCTGCAGCTTAAATATCATGAAAGTGGGAAAGAAAAGAACTGTTTACCTCAAGTTGGTCAATGGAATATGATGAACAAGGTAGTGTACATTGACCTTACAATTATCTGTTCTCCTGCAGTTGTGAAAATCTACTGTTGTAGCTTGTTTTTGACCATCGACATGAACCGGCAATTCTCTTAGAAAATACAGAGTTCAGACTGGGGTTTGTCTTTTATAGCTAATATTTCGCCGTGCCCCCTTATCTTGTTTGGGGGAAAAGTGAGGAAGAAAATATATTTCATCAGCAAGTGCTATTGCTCTATTATTATGAATAATTCACCCAATACTCTGGTTTAATTTAATATGGCTTTTAAAATTCCAAGAAATTTGCTATTATTGTTTTAGCCTAGACATATTCTATCTATTGTTTAATCAGTAGTCATTTTCTAAAAACAAAGAGAAAATAAAAGGGAATGATGTTATTATTAAAAGTCATTTATAACATGAATTTTTTGCTTAACTCTTTGGTCCAATTTAATTTAAGTTGTGAAATTCCAAGGTATCCACTATTCTTGTTTGGCCTAGAGTTTTCCTGTGATAGCTTTTAATACTGATCTCTTTGTCTCCTAATACTTGAATGATACAGAAAATGATTAATGGAATGACTGTTAGCCGGTGGGCATGCATAAACTTTTCACGGAACGTGCAAGACAGCGTTGCCCGCACCTTTTGCAATGAGCTTGCTCAAATGTGTCAAGTATCTGGCATGGTAGTTTTCCGTGTATTCTATTTTTTGACTTTTGTGTTTGAAGTGTACAAAGAAAATTTTCTGAGATACAGTAACATGGATTTTTTGTTGTAGGAATTTAATCCAGAGCCTGTTATCCCCATCTACAATGCCAAGCCTGAGCAGGTGGAGAAAGCTTTGAAGCATGTTTACCATGTGTCAGCGAACAAAACTAAAGGAAAGGAATTGGAGCTTCTGTTAGCGATATTGCCTGACAACAATGGCTCTCTCTATGGTAATCCACATTGGTTGAGATAATAAATGTACATGATTGTATCAAGCATTGGCTGCTATTTGCTTCAGTTGACAGAACACAGAAGATATGTTCTGAGTTCAAATTCTGAATTTTCATGTAAACATCTTTTGTTTTCAGGCGATCTCAAGCGTATTTGCGAAACCGACCTTGGTTTAATTACACAATGTTGTCTGACAAAGCATGTCTTTAGGATCACTAAGCAGTACTTAGCTAATGTGTCTCTGAAGATCAATGTAAAGGTTTGTTTGCTCTCAAATCTCAATTACATTAAATAGCACTTTCCTGAGTAAAACTTTGAAGTTTACTATGAATTTCTGTTAATTGTTAGACAATTCTCTGTCCTTTCCTGTTTTCTTCCCTATTGCATGGATAACCTCATTTTGCTTATTAATTCATGGGCGCTGGTTAGAAATTGTTGGTCTAACAAGTTCAGGGTCACCCTTAGGATTCTTCGGCCTAACATCCCAACCTGAGCCATCTAAAATGGGTGTTAGCCTCTCCGTAGTTGATGCAGCTCTGAGAAGCAATAATGAAATATAGTTGCACCATCATGAGTCAAGAACAGCTTGAGCTTTTAGTGTAGTGGCAAGCAATTTAACCTAGAGAAACTATGATGCATGCATGTTCTTTTATCTTTTATCTTTCTTTAGTTTTTCCTAAAATAAAATGCTGTTTGCCTGTTAGCCAATGTAGGTTTCCTACTCTGGATATTAATGGCAAAGTTAGTCTGACTTCTCCGAAATGCTTCCAACAACTAATTAATGATCATTTACCCTCTTCTTGATGCAGATGGGAGGTAGAAACACCGTTCTTGTTGATGCTGTAAGCTGCAGAATACCATTGGTTAGTGACATACCAACTATAATATTTGGAGCAGATGTTACCCACCCTGAAAATGGAGAAGACTCTAGCCCCTCAATAGCAGCTGTATGATTATCTATAATCTATTTGTCTTGAGTTCTTAACATTGCAATGCTTAGGTTTTGGAAACTGATATGTATTGCCCAATCTATAGGTAGTAGCGTCCCAGGACTGGCCTGAAGTGACAAAATATGCAGGTTTAGTGTGCGCTCAAGCTCATAGACAGGAACTCATACAAGATTTGTTCAAAACTTGGCATGACCCTGTTCGTGGCACAGTTAGTGGTGGCATGATCCGGTAATAGGAATACGACTTTCACTTTTCTAATTCTGAATGTTGTTCTTGGTTGTTTTATGATGGGATTCCTTTGCTATAGGTCTCAGTATTTCATTTTTGTGTTTTTTTTGTGCAGAGATTTGTTGGTTTCCTTTAGAAAGGCAACAGGACAGAAGCCACTAAGGATTATATTTTACAGGTTTGTATGTTTAATTTATGATGCAAAGTCTATGATACATCATGTAAACTTGTATAACAAAAATATTAGTGGTTTGAACTGTACCTCTGTTGATTTGGTTGTCTGATGCTTGACATTGATTTTGACTTGCAAACATGCTTCATTAAAGGTTCAGGCTTAGATGAAGGTCCTCTCTTTCTAAGCTTTTTACTAGATTATATCAGTAAATATAATACAATGTGCCTGCCCTTGGAACTAATATGCCATAGGAAACTCTGCATCGTTGCAATGTCTGAAAGTTGTCTGTTGAGCTTAGAATAAACAGTCTGCTTGTAAGAATACATTATACATGCGTTAAAGCACTGTTATGGTCTACCTGACGGATGACATCATATTATAGCTCTGTCAAATCACTTGCATTTGAAGCATCTAGACTGGTTTTCCCCCTGTATGTTTGGGGATGATACTAGATATTATAGTCTACTGTATCCACAGATTTGGGGCATATTTCATTCAAATCAGTATCCAAGTTCACTTGTGTATAATCTGCTACCTAGGAGCATGGCTTTCTGAAACATTCTAGTTTGATGAAACTGTTAGTCACCAGTGTACTGAGGATGAAATTTGAACAGGGATGGTGTAAGTGAAGGGCAGTTTTACCAAGTTCTACTTTACGAGTTGGATGCAATCCGGAAGGTCAGAATTGTTTGCTTACTCTCATGATACATTATATTAGGTCTTTTCATAACACAGAAATGGTCTGATAAGCAATATCTATGCAGGCATGTGCTTCTTTAGAACCAAACTATCAGCCTCCAGTAACTTTCATAGTCGTACAAAAAAGACATCATACTCGGTTGTTCGCAAACAACCACAGGGACAGGAACAGTACAGATAAGAGTGGAAATATATTGCCAGGTATTTGAACTTTCCTGAATTGATTATGTACACAAATGCATTATTGAGTCATTCTTAAATGTTAAAAAATAATAATCGAATAAGATTTATTTTTTCTTCTTTTTAATCTTCTTTCAGGGACTGTTGTTGATTCTAAAATCTGTCATCCAACAGAATTTGATTTTTATCTCTGCAGTCATGCTGGCATCCAGGTAGAAGATAGTTTTTTCTCCCTTCTATACTGGGGTTTGTAATTATAAAGGTTGATTATGAAAAGAAATTTGTTAATATAGTTGACACTTGTCAGAAAAAATTAGAGGGGGAGTGAGAGAAGCATCAATAAAGTGGTTTTTATTGGTTTTCCTTACTAATCTCAATCATTCACCTGGTGTTGTTCTTGGGATATTTTTCAAGGTTTCTCCCCTAAACTAGAATGGAGTTTAAAACCTTGATTTGAAAAATAACTAGGGATTAGGGTAGGGAATCTTACTTTTACGCGCCATGTTTTATTTTTTTGATACATGGTCATAGCTCTAGAATGGATAAAAGAGGTTTCTTTGGGTATTGACAATTAATCTCTTTTGTTGGCCTAAAAACAAAATCAATCTGGGTTAGCATTCCCTCTCAAGTATGTGTTGATGCTTAGTTCACTAGTCAGTCCTAAGATATGGACTTATTTTTTATTTTAACATGGGAGGATTAAAGATGAGCCGAGTGGGTGAAACACAAGGTCTCCTTTACTAATATCTTGGATAGCTTGTGACTACCAGAGCTTAAAAATCTAAACATCTGATTTGCCTCAATTATGAATTCTGTTTCTATTATCATTGCAGGGTACAAGTCGGCCAGCTCATTATCATGTTCTGTGGGATGAAAACAACTTCACAGCAGATGGAATTCAGTCTTTGACAAACAATCTCTGTTATACATATGCCAGATGTACACGCTCTGTATCTGTTGGTAAGCCCATTTGATTAATGTGTAGTTTTTTAGTTTTCGCTCTCGGTTCTGTCTCTTGAAGCCTGCTTCCATACCCTTCCAACTAATAAAAGAAGTTAGAATTGGTTTACAATATGATTAAACTTCAACCTGAATGAAAGAGGCAGGGATAGGTTGTGGTAAGATGTGCAGTTATTACTTAACAAACTGAAAGAATTCACGAAAAGGAAAATTACTTTAGTGTACTTAATCTAGCTCTGTTTAGGCTTTTTAGCAACCTTCATCAAGAGTAAAATTCTTCAGTCTTTTCTTCATTATCTTTGTCTTGGTTGAAGTTTCAACTTGTTTTGTAAAAATATAAAACTTACTTAATGGACTTTCTTCTTGTGCAGTTCCTCCAGCATATTATGCACATTTAGCAGCTTTTCGAGCCCGTTTCTATATGGAACCAGACCTGCAGGAGAATGGGTCTACAGGTGGTGGTAGTGCTGGTCATGGTTCCAAGGCAACACGAGCAGCTGGAGAGTGTGGTGTCAAGCCATTGCCAGCCTTAAAAGAAAATGTGAAGAGAGTAATGTTTTATTGTTAGACTGTGTAGTGGCTTGGCAATGGTAGATGGAGCACAGGGGTATCAAATGGTGCATGCAGCAAAAACAATCATGGAATGCAATGTTTACCCCCCATTACCTGTACATTAGTAGCTCTTCATGCATAGCGTCAAGGTTTTCCATAATAGATCCATCGTCCAAGATTATAGTTCTAGAGGCTTAGTGTAGGATTCCTAGAAATATTTGGCTAGAACATGAGAAGCACACCCTTCATAGGTTTAGAGTCGCTAACCCTCTTGCGGTCTACCAGCCATCATCATGAGATGGTATCAAATTAGGCATTGTAAACAAAGTTCTATGAATCAATCTTTATTGTAGAAAATTTTCCCTGAAGGCCTTTATAGATGATGAAGAGTAGAAATTTTCCATTTCATCTTTGCAAAATATTAAGCCAGGTTATCATTTCCAGAAACTCAATCGGGTGAAACAGTAAAAAATTTTGTACCACAGCTAAAGCAAAAGTGAGGTAATTTAATGTAGAATTTCATAGGCATCCCTCTCCAAATAAATATGTAAATAAGCAATCAAATATACATATGTAGAGGAATTTTTAATAAGGTTATTGATACTGATAAATGACAATTGTTTTTTTATTTATTTGTTTAACATTAAAATTGTAATTTTTAATATTTTAAAATTAAAATTAAATAAAAATATTTAATTAGTGGAAATTTTAAAAATTAATTAAAAACTAGTGTTAATAGTCCTATTTATACACTGAAAGTAAGGTGCAAATAGTGTAAATATCATCACATGGTCAACAAAGTAATTACGCAACTCTTTAATGCAATGACACAGTCAACACAGTATATAAATGTGTTCTAAAGATTTATTTTTTTTGCCTTGATTTTACGATTGAATTAACAAAAATATTATTTTTACACCTCATTTTTATATTTACAACATTGCGTTACCAGATATAGTCGAAAACTATTATTAAATACTTTAAAATTATTATTAACTATTTTGTAAAAATTATCATCTAAACTTAAGAACGGTTTTCACTTATAAGTGTTATTGTTTGAATGATATTTTTAACAAAATAATTAGTAATAGTTTCAATAATATTTAATAACACAATAAGGTATAGCAAATGTGTAGAAATAATATGTTCAAATAACATTAATTTTGAATTAGAATTTAATTTCAATCCACTATCAGTGTAAAGTTTTTTTACACTGTTATTCAATTATGTGCTGACACATCATTAACAGAATTAGACTTTTTAAGTGGTTGTTGTGATAGTTAAACTATTTTAATAATTTGACAATACATGATTAGATGACAATATAAAAAAACTTTAATTAACGGTGAATCAAAATTAAACTCTTTGAATTAATAACTTGCACGTATTGATTTTACAAAAGAAGTTTTCAATCATTGCATTATTTTTTTCATATATTAAGTATTGAAATACATCACTTAAAACAAAAGTAATTCTGATTGTACATACAATACTTTATGGATAAGATTAAAACTAAATTATATCATTTTTTAAATAATGTTTTAATAATAATCATTTATTCAATCGTTAAATTTATTTTTCTCACTCTTGCAATAGATGTTATTATCATTCGTAAAAGGAAAAAGTTAACCCGTAATATATCTGGATATGAATAAAGGAGCGAAAGTGAGTCACATTATAAATAATCTCACTCACGGCGAGACTATCAGATTCTTCGTAAAAGGACTTTTATGGTATAATGAGTGGGAAAAAAGAGGTATGCAACAACAAAGTAAGAGAAGAGGAAGGATAGGTTCAATTTCTCATGCAATTTCTACTTACACGCCAAAGATATAATTTAGTAATTATTTGCACTCTCTAGCCATATCCATCCACAACCCTTTATGTATCATAAGTGACACATTAGATATTAGTTACACATATAAAAATTAAGAAAAAAGGTTCATACACTTTTTATACTATTAAATATATTTTTACATCTTGTATAATTATGTCAATACTTTCCTCTCTCTCTCTCTCTCCCTAATCCGCCAACTTTGTAAACTACTTACCTCTCTAACACTTGTCTTCCTAGCAGCATTCTACTTACCTCTCTAACACTTGTCTTCCTAGCAGCATTTTTCTACATATGAATTGCATGTCATCTATATATATATATATATATATATATATATATATATATATATATATATATATATATATGTAAGAGCTAAAAAATTATTTTAATCATTCAAATATACAAATGTTACAAGTTAAGTTCTTTAATAATAAATATATCAAAATTATTTTTCAATGTCAATTTTTGACATCAAATTAGTCATTTAATGACATATTTTACATCAAATTAGTCATCTAAAAAGACTAATTTGATATAAAAAATTATTAGAGGACTAAAATGATATCACTTGTATTTTTTAATGACTAAAATAAGTGTTTACTATATATATATATAATGATACATGCTAAATTATATAATTACCACTATATATTGAGATGAGCCAAGATTCCATGCTCACAAAGCACGAGGATTCGTAATTAATTAACATTATATATGGATATGGAATATTAGATATATGGGAATGATATAGTATTTGGCTATGATAAAAATGTGAATTTTTGAAGAAGAAATTGATATATAGGAGATGTTTCTCATGAATGAGATATATTTTGATACTTATTTTATTGATAGGATCAGGAGGGACAATATTAAGGTAGAACAACTAGCTTGGAGTGCTCCTGCTTGTATAATCTATGGGACTTTCGTTATGGACGATGTTTTAGGCATCAGGTCTCCTATTTAGACCAGTGTGTCTCTTGTTAATTGACTCCAGATTTAGACCATATTAAACCACAGCATTTCCTATTAGTCGATTCTCCCCTCCAAGTCCTTTTACGTTTAGAACTCGAAAGTGGTTGTTGGAAGTTGAAACAAATGGATGAAGTCTAATATAATATATTTTGATATCGAAAGTGACAAGCCGTATGGTGTGAACATTAAGTTGTGGTCATCTAATGCAGTCTCACTTGGAAATTTTCTTAATTAATTATAAAATGAATCTCAATGGCTCTTTATGTCAAGATGGGGATGGTGCTATTGTTATAATCATCGTGATTCAGTGAGGGTCTTTCACTGCTGCTATGGCACAAAAGTTGAAGGGTATAAATGATGTAACTACAGAAGAGGCTTTAACAGTTAGGGAAGGTGTTCATTTTGCTTCGGATGTGGGTATTATGGAGGGTGACGCCTAAATCGTGATTTGGCCGGCCTTCAGCTACTGGTACTATGGACTCTTCCATCAAAGGAATATTGGTTGAAGATATTTAGAATTTTCAGATGCTGATTTCGAAGATGGAAAACTCAATGAGTTTTAAAGAGATGCAAATTTAGCCTCTCATAGAGTAATCCAATATAGCAAAACCTATAATGCACGGACACTCTAAAATTGAAAACATATATGTGTTGTACTTGTATTCGATATTGATATGCATATAATATAAACATATATGTGTTGTACTTGTATTCGATATTGATATGCATATAATATTATTATACCTGTGTTTTTTTATGAATATTTACTGTCCCTAAGATACTACTACACAAAAGATTTAAGATATAGATTCAAGTCATGTTCTCACTAGTTATTTCTCTTAAAATATATTTTCACTTTTACAATTTTACCCTTCACAAAATCATAGTAAATTTGTGAGAGATTTTATTGAATTTAAACTTTATTTTTTTACATATATAAATACAAATTTATTTTATTTAATATACATTACTTACCCATATTTTAATTTTTTTTTAAATTATCATATTTATGTATGGTATTGTCGTATTAGATACTCGTACCGTGCAACATAGAGCAAAACTTTATCTGAAAATATGGTTCGGTTAGTGGAACCAACATTGTTTTCTCTAGAGTTTAATTTTAATTTACTGTCAGTGTAAAATTTCTTTACACTGTCACATTGCCAAACATTAAAAGAGTTTGACTATTATAACAAGAGTTTAATTTTTATCCACTGTCAGTGTAAAGTTTCTTTACACTATCATCCAATCATATGTTGCCAAATCATTAAAAGAGTTTGACTATCATAACAACTACTTAGAAAATTTAACTATTTTAATGATGTATTAACACATGATTGAATGACAGTGTAAAGAAACTTTACACTAACAATGAATAGAAATTAAATCCTTATAACAACTACCTCAGAAGTCTTAACACTTTTAATGATGTGTCAGTACATGATTAAATGACAATGTAAATAAACTTTACACTGACAATGAATTAAAATTAAATCATTTTCTCTATGCTGTACCAGTTTCTTCCAAAACAAATCTTGCCAAGTTTCAATCGTGGCGTTTGGAAATGCAGTCTTGCCCGCATCAACAATGCAAAAATGATCTGTCAAAAAGAAGTGCTTATAATAAATCGAGTCAATAGGATCAGGGCATCAGGCTGTTCAGTACCAACTAATGGTGCTAAAGGATGAATTAGATGCCTTCGAAATATTGAAACTGCATTTGAATTCCCACTATTTTGCACCTCCTGGTCCTTAGTGGTTGGATGGAATATAAGTAAAGAAAGTTAAACAACTTAAAAGTTGGGTTCTAATGGGAATTTAATAAACAAAAGTTCCACAAAAGCAAGGGACCTTTTTATGAATTTTCCCTCCACATATATTCCTTCATGCCCATTTTCGTATGCTTTTTATATAATTAGTTTTAATGTGCTAAACCACTTTATTTTATTATAACATTTCCATTATTTTTTTGTTTTCTTTATTATATCACTAACTAACTTCTTTATTAGTTGATATCCATAATTTGTTACCACACATTAGATTATAATCTTCTCATAATAGGTAGGCCAATAATTAAAATATGAATGATTATTAGTTGAGTTTTGAATTCCCCGTATTACAAATAAGTGATATGATACTGATACGTAGGGCCGGGGTGACCACGAATTTTATTTTGAAGGAAGCTAAATATAAAATTATATAAATTTTTTAAAAATTTTAAAAACATGTTGAGGGTTGGGGGCCATGATCCCACCAGTCCCTTTCCTCCCCTCATGGTGATGTGCAAAATAATATAGTTTATTATTTTTGTGAAAAATTATTAAATAAAATATCAATTATCAATTAGCAGTTTTATATTTAAAAGCCAATTGATCAGGATGGCATTTAAAACTGGAAGAAAACAGAAATTAAGTTGATGCAACAAAACTTGATAAGATTAAATTGAAACTTCCAATAAAATTTGACAAATACAACAGTATTGAAACCTATTTGTATTTTAATCTAGGGTAAAATATATTTTATCCCTTTTTAATATATCTTTATCTCAATTTATCTTCCTCATTTTTATTTATTTATCATTTAATCTCCTGAAATTTGGTTTTAAATAAAAAGTTATTTTCTCAGTTAAAACAAATGGAACATATACAACGCGTATGCGCAACTCACGTGATCTCTTACCGTCGTAAAAATGAATTTTTTTTTTCATTACTTAATCTCCTTGAAGCTTTTGTTTATCATTTAACTCCCTAATTTTGGTTTTAATTATCTAGAGGTTAACTTTCGTTTAATTTAACTAAAATAATAGCAGTTTCACTTAAAACTAAACTATAATGATATTAAGTGATGACAAATTTTTTTTAGGAGAATAAGTTGAGAAAATGAGATTAAGCAATTTGTCATTGATCTACCCATCTTTTGTAGGTAAAGTCTATCCGCATAAAACTCAATTTTCATCTACAAAAAAAATTGTTAAGTAAAATATACGCATCCCAAATAAAAAAATCAGGCTTCTCATCCAACAAGGGTTGGTTTAAGTGGTAAAGTTGAATTATTTCACTTGTAAAACTTAGGTTTAATTTTTTTTTTGTCAAGAATCTCCTTTTAATATATAAGAGATATGTTAATATCACTGTAAACTCTCGTTGAAACTTGTATTATGTCTTGATTATGGAATGGGTAGCTTCCCCTTCCACTAAACTTTTTACCAAAAAAAAAAAAATCAGACTTTTCTATTTTTTTTTTCCCTGTGACTCAATAGTCATAATGGAATTCAGGAAAAACTTTCATATAGAAATTATTGTTTAACCCCTTCAAGCATGACTTTTCATAAAACATCCCCTTCCTCCTTGTACGAACTTTAATCTTTCTTTTCTTTTTACAATTTGAGGAATTGTTTTAACTTTTCAACAGTGATTAACCTATAGGAGTGTAAAGTTGTCAGCAGATTCAGGTGACTAATAAAATCTGACGATAAGGTTTCAAGAAAATCTAACTTCTATGAGAACCGTTATAAGGGATGATGAGAGGAGTTTAAAGAAGAAAGAGAACTTCCCCTTGAGCATAGCTCCAGGGTTAAAGGTAGAAAGTCTTAAGCTCAATGTCTATGTAAAATTAATTAATAAATAAAAGGAGAGAGAATTACTGTCTATTATATAGGTAATAATTACAATGTAAATGAAATGCCAATGTATTTCATGTTGTGGACATAATTCCCTTCAATTCTGTAGCTCCCTCTATTAGCCATAAATTGGAATGAAACTTTCACTTTAAGTGTACGTAACCCGAGGGATGCATAAATATGCGCATTTTCTTAAGGCCTTCATAGGGAAAACAAAGGCCAAGTCCTTTCACAATTATGCAATGGAATCAGAGTTTTAGGATACACGAGTTTTTTTCAAGTGACTAAAGACAAGTTTTTTAGCTTCACGTGACCTTCTGATATCATATTTTTGCTATGAACTTTGAATCCTTCCTTTCATATGTACTCTGAGCATTAAGTACAGGGGTATATGTATACGAAAGCTTTTGTTTGCATGTAGAAATTTTCATAGTAGTGTCTAGATTTCATTCCGTACTTCAAATTAGCTTATTTCAAAACCAAGAAAAATGACATCCATTATAGTACATTATTCTAACTGTAATATTCCCTTTTTTTTTAAATGTAACTGCAATATTCCAATAATACAGGAATGCATCTAATCAATGTAGTAAGTGATATTTCTTGGGCACATATATGATGTCATTTACAGCTTTTCTCTATTACCAAACGGAGTAAATGATCAAGCAGAAGTCTGCAATCACCAGTCTAAAACCTAGTAGGGGTCTGTGACAACTTACTGTAGAAAGAATCAAAGCCTTTAATTAGATTATACTTGCACACACAAATGCATATTTTTTGAGAGTGCAAGCACAAACATATATAACTATAATACTAAGAAAGGAATTGTTCTTGTAATAGATCTGTAACCTACTCATAATCATATCAAGCATTTCAAGGGTCCCCATTATGATTCAAGTCCCTTCAACTTGGCTCAACAGTTATTTAGAAATCACCAGGCACTAGCTAAACGTTAATTTACTGCTAAAATATATGCATGGTCAGTTTTTTAAGATATAAACTATATCTTTTATTGAATCAGGAGGTTATGGTTTTATATAATCCAGTCACCTCAGTGGGGTAAATTATGTGATATAAGTGCCTTCCCTCAAACCAAACTAGCCAGATAAGGACTTCATGCTTAAGTTCCTAATAGGTTCCATTTCACACAGAATACTTGTCTAACTGCATGTAACGCATATTTTTCATCTATACTCCAATGGCAGTTCTGAAAAGATCAAGATCAATCCAATATCAATTGTAGAAGTTGTAACTCTAGTACCAATTGGTGATTCATTATAAACATCTCTAATAATATATATATCCAGAAATAATTGACATATAAAGGAAAGAATTGGGAGCGAGAATCGAACCAGTGACATATTATGTCTTTTAGGTACTCACTGTCACAGCAGATTGAAAGCTATGCGGAATCTTTCCCAAGAAGAAAAGAAAAGAAAAGAAAGAGGCTTCAAATCCAAAGAAAACCCCTTGAGAACCAAAATGGACAAAGAAGGAGAAAAAGAAGAGGGAGAAACACAGATATGAGAGGTGCAAACATCTACAACACCCCTTGAGGTGGTTCATGCGCTAGTATTTGTTGTCAAAATCTGCAGATGATGGTAATGATGACATCAATAGATTGCCCAAGAGATTCTTCCTAAGTTCAATTTTCAAGAAAACAGATTAAACTCACACTAAATAATTAAAAACACTAATTCAAATATCCTTGCAAGGGTGATATAGACAACGCTTTTTTCAGTATAAACCCCGTAAGCAGTAAACACTAGAAGTAAAATATCACATTTTGTTATGTCTTGTTTTCTTCTTGAACGCACCCATTTGGAGGAAATCTAATTATAGAGGAAGCACTTGGAAATTTAAGATGAAACTTTCAAAGCAAATGATTGTCTTCTCAAGTACGAGTGTACAAATTCTAAAACCTAAGCCAAAAAGCTGTACTCAGATCCTATCAAAGATGAGGAAAGTACTTGAGATATTGAGAATCTACTATGACCTCAGCAATGGAATAGTTACTTTGTCCCATTTGATTATCTTCCTCAGATCAAGCAATATCGGTTTAAATAGATTTATGTAACTCACCTGTGCTGTGAGCCACATATGCATTTTAAACAGTACTCAATGTTTAATCGATACCCACGCAAAATAGTAAATAACACAAGTCTTGTACCAAAAAAGAAATAATAATAATAACACAAGTCAATTAAGCCAAGAACAGACATGGAGAAAGGTCGCTTAATCCCAAAATGTCATGGGGGGAAATTCACAGAAAAGTTCAAGACCTCTCTCTCTCTCTCTCTCTCTCTCTCTCTCTCTCTCTCTCTCTTACATATATAGAGATAGACAACAAATTAAACCTCTTCCCAAAAAGAAAGAGAGGAAACCCTAAGTAGTGACTCCAAGGATGAAAATCCAATTGCAAATAGGAGAGTTGTTATAGTACCCAAGATAAGTTGTCAATCATTTATTGACTGTTGGTTTCATAATAAATATTTAAAAGTCTATACAATATAAATAATAACCAATGAATGCTTAACAACTCACCTTGACATAATAATCTCTAAAAAATAGATAAGGAGTTTAGGAGTATCTTAAAAAATCCTGAAAGTATAGACTGTCATCATGAAACCCTAAATACCTAACCACCACCATGAAAGTAAAGAAGAAAAAAAAGGGGCAATGGTAAGGAAGCCCTATTGGATAACTCAACACAAAAATATTGTCTGGCTCAATCACCGAAGCGCGGATTGGATCTTGAAATCATGAATGAACTGCACCGAGCCGCACAATCCCTAACAGTCCCTAAAGCTTATCCAATTTCACAGTAACAAGAGAAAATATAATCATAAAAATCATATATACCTGTTTTACCACCAAAAAAAAAGGGGAAAAGAAAAATGATGAGCTAGTAGTTATGCAAAGATAGAGAAAAGCCTGCAAACCCAGAAGAGAGAAAAACAAGGAGATAAGAATCTCTTACTAGCTACACCTTTTTTTGGGATGGTAGAAACAAGCAAACAAAATCCCAATGGCCACATAATTAAACATAAACAGAGAAGCAGAACTAGGGTTCAATAGAGGAATTAGGGTTTTTTGTTCATGCGGCCAACAACTAGGTGAAACTGCCACATGATCTGATCTTTCCCCAACAAAGGAGGCAAGTTAAGATCATGCTGGCAGCTTCAACTGGTAGTGATGCATGATGAAAGAATAAGAACTAGAGCTGCTAGCCGATTATGAGACTAAGAATTTAAGGGAGGTTTAATTGACATTAGTGCTGCTGCTTTTGCTAGGGTTTGGATGGAGAAGAGAGTAGGAAGGGCCACTATTATATATAGCAGAGTTCAGGAGATAGAACTCAATGTGAAATTGGAGGTTCTTTTTTTCCCCTTCTCTTTTAATATGTTATCTATAACTGATGGAATATTAGGGGACTGAAAAGCCATTGGAGAAATTATTGAAATGAAAACAAATTAAAGAGGCAAAAAGTGGTCCCTAGTGATGCAAATTGAATATTGTCACGCCAACAATACACCATGCAGTTTGCAGACAGGATAGTGAGTGTTTTCTATATATATTGTAAGACATTAATAACTTTTGTGATGGATGCTAACCAAGTGGGGGGCCCTTTACTCTCTCTCTCTCTCTCTCTCTCTCTCTGTGACTGTGAGAAGGAAAGCAGTGAGCATGAGCCAAAGGAAAAGGATGCATATATGAGGGGACCATTTTTGCATGGCTACATAGGCATTGCATTACTTAACACCTCACACATCAGGAAGAAGCAAAAAGCTTTTCATTTTCAACCCAACAAAAATAAGTATCTCTCTCTCTCTCTCTATAATATATATATATATATATATTAGATGTGTACGCTTACATCCTATAAATTAAAGATCTTTTTTGTGTACATTGATACGTTTCCATTCTCTTGCGAATTTTCCATTTGTTGGATACATGTTTCTGCTGCATCTGGTTGGTGCCAGTTGCATATATACCATTTACTGGAAACATTTGATACTGGTGATTAAGAAAACGACTTGTTAGTTAGAAAATTAATGCTATCTGGAATCCTTTTTCCTTGTTATAGTTAGAGCTACTGACATGATAGATCTAAAGTATATATGTCACTATCTAATTTATAGCTTATGTGTTTTATATGTATCTTTTTTTATAGGGGGGAAGGATTGGAGAAGAAGGGAGATGTTATTGCACCACTGAGTCATTTTCCCTTTAGCACATACATGAATATATCACTCAGAATATATTCTGTTATTTATTTATTTATTTAACATTGTTTTAGCATCTAGGCCAATCATGATGTTAACATCGGACTAATTATAAGATTAAATCCATCATAATACGGTAATACCTATATATGTTCTTATAAAGGTAACCATTGTTGATGTGGTTTCTTAGTTCTTAGAGGTTATATTCTCTGCATATTGCATGTATACTCAAAAAAAAAAAAAAAAAAAGACAACATTTTTAACTCACAAATTTATATAATAAATAGACTAGGCCATTTTTTTTGTTCAACATTTTTTTTGAATTTTTTGAATTGTTTAATTGAAATTCAAATTCATTAAGAATTTTTTTAGTAAGTGAATATTTAAATTTACTAAATATTTAATATGTGAAAATTTTAATATTTTTATGTTGGTTATGACATAATAACCATGAATTATTTAAATATTTTACATTTTATTTAAATATTTTATAAGTCAGTTATGTTCTTTTAGTTAAAATTTTAAATACTTAAAAAATGAAGATAAAGCCTCAAATCCGTCCTAAAACAATATAAAATGATAGTATATTCATTCTTTCTAAAGGGTATTGCTAGACTAACTTGCGAAGGAGCATAAGCCACGTCCATGTGTATGTGTCAAGAATATATAGTTTGGCAAGTCTGATAGGTATATTCTATTTGGACTAGGTATTTTATATATATGGCCGGGTGCTTTAAAATGTGGTGGTGGCGGCTATATTTTGTGGAATTTGTGTGGTGCAAAGTGGATTAAACTAAGAAGCCAAATTCATTAATAATAGAATATCTATGAAAAAGAGAATCACATTTTTTTATATATGTTACGGGTACTTACTTTTTCGTAAATATTTTTAGTACAATTATTTCACTTAAGAAATCTATTTACTATTGAAAAACAGGGGGCGTTGGTGGTCAGGTTACAACGTTAGTTAAGTGAGTGAGCATGTCAAGAGTGTTAACTGTGATTAAGTTAAAATTATTTGAAAAGAATGATCAACTTTTGAGATATGTAGATTTATGTTTGTTACATAGTAAAAAATTCATGAATGATTGAGATGTATGTACAAGTAATGTTTTACTTTTGGGTTAATAAAATAGGAATTAAAACACAAATAATACTAAAAAAAAGAGTTCTCCATTTGTTTTAATAAATAAAATAACTTTTTTCAACGTGAAACAAACTAAATAGGGAGTTTAGTAAAATAAAAAATACTTTAAGGTTATAAGTTAAAAAAATTTATAATACAAGGAGATAATGTATATTTTACCCAATAAAATATAGGGTGTACTTAGTCTTTGTTAATAAAAAAATTAATAATTTAAATTTTGATAAAATGAAAATATATTAATTACAAACTATAAATTTATTAAAATTTATTTTTTTTATTTTCTCATCAATAAATATTACTACTGGTACTTTCTTCTTTAAAATACACTTTTTTTATTTTTTCTAATAAGAACACAAGGTATTCTGGTGTGAGACTAGTTTTTATTCAGACATTGACTTGATCATAGCTATAAGATGCTTCTAGTAGATTTTGAACTCCTCACTATAAGTAAAGTCTGCTCTTGTGTAACTCAATTGTCATGCCTCCTATTTATTCTTTAAAATACACTTTACACATATTTAGAGAATTCAAATCCAAGGTGCTATAGAATAAAGTTAGTGTGAAAGAAATATATTATCATATATTCATGAATTTTTATAAAATTATTTTCAACTCTATTTACTTTTTGTCGGTATAATGACATTATAAAAATTCTAACATATGAACTCCTATAAATTACTCATAATTCATAACTTTTTTTTTTGGCTACTTCTCCTTAACTCTATTTACTCTATGAAGTGTTAGCTGCATTTTAGTTAATCTAAATGTCATTTATATAGATTAATGACAGGCACTTAATCAAGTTGCCAATTCTGCCTGACGCGCAATTTTTTATTTTTTTATTGTTTTACATAGAAGGAGCAAGTATTTAGAGAAGAAAGAAGAATAAGTGACCTTGTGGTAGATTAAACTTCCAATATTAATATCACACTCAAGTCTTAAAACACTTGAACTGGTGCCAATATTTGAGTTATAATCTCGTTGGCGTGATGTAATTTTAAAATCATTTTAATACAATTATAGGCTTACAGATGGAATTCACAAGTTATAAAAATGCCAGGATTTTATTCTGATTATTGTCGTTCCTATGTTGACCAGCTATTGGTCATTGAAGGCAATGTTGGTATCTAGCAAATAAAAGTATAAAACACCTTCCCACCTATCTACGTTCCAGTGCATAATTCACCAACTCCTATATAACTTAGGCCAGCATGATAGATTTGATGAATTAACTAATAAACAATAAACATATGCATGTTTGTTCATACGCTGAATTTTATAAGTGTTTTCTTTTTTGAAAATTTAAAGCATAGTTTTCTAAAAAAAACATAGAAACCGCGCGTTGTTTTAAATTGTTTACAGAATGGAATTGTATGCTTTATGTGTATATGTAACAGAAGCATTTATAATAATAAAAAAAAAATCCAAACCATCATTTTGAGGATTTAGGGAGCGTAAAATTATTAAATTGTAAATAAATCTTTGTGTATTTAATATAATCTTTATAAATTTAAAAATAAATATAATAATAAAGAGTGTTATGTTTTATTAAAAAAAATGTTTAAAAAGATTCATTCTCTATATGCTGTTAGTCACGTGTTATTCTATATTAGCCACGTTCATAGGGTAACTTATAGATTATTATTGAAATTGTATGTTTTTGGCACATGTTGACATTGTATTTTATGTTCTTAATTTCCAGATTTTTTTCTTAAATGAAAAAGGATATGAAAAATATTTTTCACAATACTTTCGATTTTATCTCGTGTTTATTTAATATTATATGGCAATAGCAAAGACGGTGACTATTATAAAACAAAAATTTGGATAACTATTATCTGTTGTTGATTGCAAAACTAATGTCAAATTAATCCAAAGATCGAATATCATAGTTTGTTTCATGAAAAAATAGTTTCGCGCAATGTGAAATATATGCACAAGTTTAGAGTGTTTAGTAGAAAAAGTTGTAGTACACTATACTAATCACCCAAAATAGAAAAAGTTGTAGTACACTGGCCTCATTATCATGTGATTTATAAAAGAATGTACAAATATAAAATATATGTGTATAATATTTATCTTATTTCATTTTTAAAAAATTATGAGAAACCATGAAAGGTTTACCCTTACAGATTATTAGCATAGATAACAGCATCTATTTTCCCAGGCAATTACAGGGTCACTAGAAGGTTAGATTTTTGTGCCAAAATTGTAATTGTTGCCTGTAATGGAAAACATACTGTTACCACTCATCAGCAGGGTCCACCATTCATAAATGCCCCACGCTTGCAACAAAACAGGCTGGCTCGAACCCAGAGGTGGTCCGCTTTTGATGAAAGCATGCTCCGTTTGGTTAATTGGTGTCTCAATCTCTAGTTATGCCAATGTAGCAAAAACTGCCAACCAAGTCAGGGGGTAGAAAAAATAGACAGCAAAAGGAAAAGGAATAGGCACCATCACCACCTCCATGTAAAGCAATCTTTGCAGCATCTAAAGCCAAAGAAACATTTCCATTCTTCTGTTTCATTGGATTTTTCTGTCACATGTGCAGTCTTAAATAAGACAGCCTGATGTCTAAAAAAATTGCCACTCTATGTAAACAGGCAGTATAAGTCATTTTTCATTAATAGCTGTGACATGAAAACACCAATGCCTGTTGATTGAAGGTCAAGATAAGTGTGTAAACTAGTCTCAAGTGCAAATCTCAAAACGTTGTTGGGTGCTCACTACTTGATGCTGAGTGCTGAGGGCCCTCCCAGAAGCACTTTGCTTGTGTTGTGTGTACTGACACAGATAGAAGAGAGTTTTGGGATTGCGTTCCCTAAGAACCCTACATATAGGTTACGTGATTATTTAAGGGGGGTGATTCAGGTCATTGGAGAGAGGTATATAAGCTCGTGTGTAGGGTGGTCCTGCTAATACCCACTGCAATCGTGTAAGAATGCAAAGATCACTCGCTCGCTCTCTCTCTGCGCTTTGCATTAGGTGCTCACAGAAAAGGGAACATAAAGAGCAGCTGGGGCATGAAGCATCTGCAACCCCATTAAACAATTTTAACTAATTAGAGTACTAGCTGTCCAAAGGTGGGTGTCATTCTGTCATGGTGTCCAGCACCTCTCTCTCTCTCTCTCTCTCTCTCTCTCTCTAATTAATTAATAATTATTAATGGTTAGATGAAAAGGACGCTGACTTTTTTCCTTTGGTACAAGATTGAAGAGTTATAATGACGACAAATGCTGCATGTGAAACCAGGTCAAAAACAAGACATGTAAAAATGGAGAGCTGGAGGAGTGACTTATGCATCATTGTGATTTGTGAGACCAGTTACAGTTAAGACAGAACATCAAATGCAAGGCCATGCCATGTTATTGCTATGACAAAAAATTATTACACATACTATTTATCTCACATTTCATTTTATCTCTATTTCCTTTCTTTCCGTCTCTCCTCTTCTCTCCCTTTTTAATATTAAAAAACTTAAAAAAAATAAGATACGTGATACATGAGAGATATGTTGTATGTGTAACTATCTTTACTCTATTGCTAATTAATGTTACTCCTGCATCCTGGCAAGACTCCAGAGCCAAAGGTACAGAAGTACAGTTTAAGAGTTAGACCAGCCACATTCATTTGAGATAGCTTCAGCATTTTGAATCAACAAAATAAACTAGCTATTCAGTGGCCTTCCTTGCAAATGCATCTATCACGATGATCTCAGATAAAATGGTTTGCCAACTTCCTTTTCTCTTTCTGTCGTATTCCTCTGCAAGTTTACATACAGAGGATCTTGGTTCAACATGAAAAATATCATCTCACAACTGATTCTTTGAAAACAGCCACCAGTATTTAACATCCACTAGAAAGCAATTTCGCATATATACTATTCATCAAAATTCTTCCAGGAAAAAAAAAACTACTTATATATCTTGCTTGGAGGTAGTAACAAATTTGAGCAAAGATTATATGCTGTACTGTAACACCAGCATACAATTGAAACGCATCAATAAATGAATCAGTTCCACTTTGCAGAATGGATAAACTACATCTATGTCTAAACATTTACAACCCAAAAAGAGACCTAGCTACAAAATTTACAGATCTCAATCAGATTATATTAGAGCCGCATGAAACCCCTTGAAAATGTACGGAAGATAACTCACTTAAGACACTAAACCTAGTGAGTAAGAATAATTATTCTAGGAGAAGCCCTAGCGCATAATATGAAGAAAAAGAATGAAGATATCTTATTCTAATACAAGACTACAGGGGCAATAAAGTTTTGCCAGGACAAGGGCCACCCCAATAGCCTACCTAACTCTCAGTAGTGGTACCATCTTGAACTTGTAGGCGGCCTGTGTGTGCAAGCAGCATTTCATGGATTTCTTCAGCCTTAGGACGTTCAGTTGGATTTTCTTCTACACACTTATGAAACAAATCAACAAGGAATTTCAACATGTCTACCTCAGCATCTGAGTTTTCCAGCACTTCACCAGATTGAATCATTGTTGGTTCATTCATTGAACCCAATGCCTCCAACTCATCAGTTAATTGTGGTCGTTTACCCATCTGTATTGATCATGGCAGAAAATTAATTAAAACAAAGATAGGTATTGTGCCTGAATAAAATGCACTGCCCACGGAGTATGAAAACTGCTATCAATCTGAAAGATAGACAACCATACCTGCAGAATGTCATGGAAGTGTGAATCGGATATTCCAGAATATGGAATTTGCAGAGTCAGCATCTCCAGAAGTAAACATCCAAATGACCAAATATCAGCTTCCTGTCACAAGATAAAGAAAAATATATTACAACCCAAGACAATAATACCATGTCTAGTCACAGCAGACTAAATTATTTTCACTATATAACTACTCTTGATTAAAATCATGAAAGAATGAACAGAATTACCCATTTTCTATATAACATAAACACGTACATGATTAATTCAATGCCGATAAGCAACATACACACTTAGGCCAATAACAAACAGAAGAAAAAAATTGGAAGAACAACATTTTATACTAGTTAGACATGACAAAGAAAAAAGGTGCAACAAAGTGATAAAGATCGTCCAATTTGGCTAAACAAATTGAACATTGTACTAGGCAAGACAATAAAACTACTAAAACTATTGTATTATTATTAGACACTTGAGCCCTATATATCCCAAAGCATGATCTCTTCCAAAGTATGGATATGAAGAAAAGGTAAAAGTAAGGTATGATATACACAGGATCAATGATAATTAAATATCATCCTCTTTGAATAATGTTGGTCAAAATTTAGTTTTCCTAAGATACACATTCTAAATTATGCCAATTGGAATACAAAAAGGTGCTAAATAAAAGGGAAAACAAAGATTATAGCATCTTATCAACAAACTGTAAATGACACAAAAGATAATGGTAACATGCATCTTATCTATAAACTCTAAATGAGAAGCAAACCTTTCCCCATGCAAGGTCCATAGGCAAACATATATTATATGTCAAACAATGACACAATCCTTTTAACACACTTCCATTAACCTTTCTTTCCAGCATAATAACCTAGAAACCATCAGACATTTTAAAACTGTATAATATTTAATTCAAATTATGCTTTATTGGAGATATATATATATATATATAGATAGATCAAAACTTCGGTTAGCAATTAAGTTCATACCATATCAAGATTTCCTTAGAGGAGGAATCTAGAAATTGTGGGAGTCAAGAACATTATATATCAATAATAATAGTCAAGACAAGATAGCATCATCGAGATGAAAATGAATATGGAAGAATTAATCTATTCTCTCATGAATTTGTTTGTTTCTTTTCTGAAAAGTTAATATATATGAAGAGCAACCATATACTGTATAATGAAACCTTGATACCTGCACAAAAATCTTATTAACAGCCAAGGCCAGCTAAACCAAACTAGTCAAACTTGAAACTCAAGAAATCTCAGACATAGCCTCTAATCCCATCACTTCTAGATTAGCTAAAGCTTTAGATCACTCCCTGTTTGCATAGCATAGATTATAACTGGAAAAATGGCACACGTGTGTGCGTAGATGGAAAAGTGCAATATAGGGACAGTTAAAAAAGGAAAAGGTTTGGAGATAAGAATGAAGAAAAGTGAGGAAATTGCAGAAAGAATATTTTTATAACTTGATTTTTCAAAATCACCTTCCATTATTTTTATTAATAGTAGATTTATATAAACAACGTCTTTTTCCAACATCACAGAGAACTTCAAAATCAAATGGCTCAAACTAGCTTAAAACTTTTGAAAATTATAAGTCAGGTAGTTGCATAAAATTACTTATACTTACCAACCAGAAGCATATTTTAAACCTAAAATAACAATGAATATCATTTACGGTCAAAGAATTTGGCAAATCAGTTGGGGGATCATACCAATCCATAAGTACTTTCTTTATACATAGTCCGCATAACCTCTGGAGCCATCCAACGTGGTGTTCCTACACATACAGAAGGAGGAGGTGTTCCCACATGAGCAATACAGCATGCATGCAAAGTTGATCTTAGTGGCACTGCACTATCAAAATCACAGAGCTTCACAATGGGAGTTGCATTGTCTCTCTTCCTATCCAAATCAAACAGAATGTTTTCACTTTTTATGTCACGATGAATTACGTGCTTTGAGTGCAGCTCTGACAAAGCACATGCAACATCTTTGGCTATATACAAAGCCAACTCCAGTGGAACATGCTTTTCACCGGCTTCTGATAGCTTCTTGAGATAGTTCTGTCAGAAAATGAAGTGCAAATTCAATAAAACAACCAAAAATATGTTTAGTAGTAACAGAAATTGATATAGGAAATAATCTTACTTTTAAAGAGCCCCCATTCACGTACTCCATAAAAATTGCAGACCTTAATACACGATGCTCAGGATCACCATCGGCTGAGAGAGTCCACTGGCAAGATATTTGGTGTCCATACATTTCCACTATGCAGGGGTGTTTCAAAGCACCTAGAATTCTCACTTCTCCTAAACAATTATATTCAAAGTTTTTAATTTTGTCTGCTGAACTACCTTGCACTTCCAAAGTACGCACCTGCAACATCGCGCAAGATATGTATAAAAAAAGCATTCATATTATATATTATATCCAAATCATCAGAATAACTATTTAAATAACACGAAAGAGGGGAAGAAGCACCCTATACATCTCAAATAGGTAGTACACGAGTACATGAGCAAATACTCTTCCCCTCTCCCAAACCACCCCTTAATCAACCTACAGTGATAAAAATACATGATACAACGCATCTGACAGAAAACTAGAACAGAGAATGGATAATACTGAATGAAACTTCTGTATTACTTTGCCTGCTACTGATATCAGTAGCAGTTCGTACAAGAAACTGAAGGGAAAACACTCAAAACCGAAAAGGAAATGTAGAGATATTGCAGATACTTTGAGGGATTCCCATCCCCCCCCAACAAAATTCTTGCTTACCCCTCCCCCCCCCCTTTTTCTAACTCTTCTTATTCCTCTCCATCTGACCAAATCCCTCTCCTGCATCCTTCCCCACCTGCCACGTGTGCAGGTTGTTACAATGCAGTCCCCACCATCATTCCCTCCCACATTCTAATATACAAGTAGTAATAGAAGGGTGTCTAACAGCATCCTAGTAATTAAAATAAATTGAAATGAGATGAGAATAATATCCAGACTCATGACACAATCATGTTGAAGTTCCAGCAAGACTTAAGGAACACACCTTTGCTGCAGCCTCAACTGATCCAAATTTGCACTGAACTAAAGTAGTTGAAGCTTTTTTCTCGAATTTGTCACAAGTAGAGAGAGATGGAAAGGAATAACCAGGACCAGGAATTCCTCCAGTTGAAAGAGGGATTTTGGTTCGACTAAGAGGTATATACCTGGAATAACAAGTCAATCAGCAGATTCTAAAGAACCTCGTATAATTTCACGTCAAAGAATTAAACAAGTTTTCATGCAGTGCTTGCACAACACCATCCATTGAGGAACTAAGAGTCCCACATCTATTCAATAATATAGGGTAAAACTTTCAATTTTTCTGTATTATAGAAGTCCTGTGAGAAAAATCAATAAATTCTGTGCATAAATAATAAACTATGGTTATTGTCCAATCTGTTAGGTGGAGGCCCAAATAGTTATATACAATTGACATATTAAAAAAACATAACTAACTGCAGGAAAGAGTAGTAAGTGCTTGTTTGGATAATTGGTGGAGAACTGCTTTAGAAAATATGTATTATGAAAATTCAAATTGGAAAAAGTGTTTTACGTTTGGGAATGCTCACTTACAAATAATTTTGAAAGAATGAGTTTCGCTTGGACAGTGTTAAGTAAAATGACTTTTGAGTGTCAAACTACTTGCAAGTGGACAAATTTGTAAAATTATTATGTGCAAAAGGTAAGAAAAATAACTATTTCCAGTGTGGCGAAAGTAAGAAATTTATTTAACACTAAGAATTTTGCCATTAAATGCCAAACATGCACATGGTGGGTCTAAAATTTATTCGCAAGTGCAGATGTAATTCTGACCTTCAAAATTATGTTTGAAAACCTTATCCAAACATGCACTTAGAATAACAACAACAACATCAACATCAACAAGAACCAAGCCTTCTCTCACTAGATAGGGTCGGCTACATGGATCAAATATGACATTCAATGCACCAATCATCTATCTAAGCAACATTTAAACAGATAAGTTTATAAAATAGCCCAAGTAGTTTTCATTAAATTTATACCAAGTTAGTACATATGATATGATATTCAATATTAAAAAATGAGTCTAACTTCTAGAATGCCAAATGATCGATAAGTATTCACTATTCAAAACATACTAAATTTAGGACTAATACCCAAAAGTTACATATCTGCAAGAAATCAAGAATAACTAAACTTCACCCACATAAAATTGGTCTTAAATATAACCAATTCAAGTGAAAGCAGTGTATATATGAGAGACTATTGGTTAATACCAAACCAAAATGCTTTTTTGCAAGAACAAAACAAGTTGAACATCCATTTATGACTTAGAGGAGGTACAGACCTGCAAAAATATTCAGGATCTTTCTCTTCTCTTATATCATGTGGTCGGCATGCATCAACCAGCATTCGAACCCATATATCACCCCTCTTAATCAGAATGATATTCCAGGCATGTGGTGAAAAATCCAGGTAACCCCTGACAAGCTCACAAGGTATTGGTGGCTCCACGTGATCACATAAATACTTTAAAACGATAGAATTTATATCAGATCATAGTAAGGAACAAACACAAAAAGATACAGCACAAAATATGGATACAAAATTTTAGTATGAATATAGCAACAATGATCACCTTCAAAAGCAGAGCTCTATGTCTACATACACCAAACTGCACAGCTCCAATTGGAACTATGATTGAACTTCGTCTTTTTTTTATAGAATCAAGAGATTTTTCACATATGTTAGAAAGAGTGATATTTTCTATGGTGTTTACAACTGGTTTAGTGGAGACACTTATATCAGTGCTGCTTCCAGTTGAGCATGTACAGACAAAAGGCTTATTATAGTTTGAACCAGACACAGATTTCCGTGTCCTTTCTACAATAGCACTTCTATCACTGCCACCAAAATGATCAGATACAAAGAGTGCAAGCAACAATGCAATCTTCAAGTTATCAACCACAGCCTGATTCCCATGTCTGTTTATATCATTTAACTGCTTTAAATGAAAGACCAATGCCTGAGCAGAGAGCATAATAGCATCCAACTCTTCATCCCTTTTTCTGAAAGAGAACAAACAATTCAATCACATCAAAAAACCATAAACATATACTACTACTACTACTAATAATAATAATAATAAAAATAATAACAACAATAATATAATAATAATCTATACTAGTATATAAAGGTTTTTCTATAATAAAAAACCTGTCTAACAGGATGACTTCACGAGAAGCAAGACAATGATTTCGCTCATAACTCTCAAGGGGCATAAACGGCCGATCACGTCCTGCATCATAAAAGCCATCTGATAGATGGTCCTCAATGCCACAAAATGAGTTCTTACTGTACTTGCGAGACAATAATGTGCTATCACCAATCGATTTTCTAGACTTGCATGGTTTAGGATTATCAAGATCCTGATCTGAATGCCTCTTTGATTTAGAAGTACACTTCGAAACTTCTGAACACAATGCTTCACCCTGTTCACTGGGCCCATTCTCTAAGGAGCATAGGCATCCATCTTTTCCATCTTTACTTTCATCAGTGCAGCAATCTTCTTGAGAATACTGCTTTTCAATACTTACGTCAACATTGTTAACATTATCAATTAAATTGCCATTTTCTGCTTCTTCAGAGAAAATTCTTTTATTATCGTCATCCAGGCTCACATTGTCTGATACAGTTTCTCCGCAACTTTCAGAAGCAAGACTGTCCAGATTTTCTAGTTCACAAATTCTGTGAAGCTTCTTCCTCATCGACTGAGCATGATCTACACCTTTCCACTTCCTGCTGTTGTTCAAGCATTCTTGGCGGGCTTTTTGCTGTAAATAATACCGCCGCTTCCAGCGTTTACCTGACTTCTGGGATTCGAAACATCTACCGTTAGGTGAAGAGCTAGTAAATAAGCTTGATGATATATTCTGAGGGCCTGCAAAAGAATTCATAGAAGAGTGTGAATTCAGCTCCACATGAGGGGAAACAAACCAAAAATGGAAAGGCTAATCTACAGGCCTCACCATGAGAAATGGTTTCATCATTTTCCAGTAAACTGCTTTCATAGACATCCATTTCAACAGAAGAACTGCTATAGTCATCATTACATCCACCTCCATCATTTCCTTCCATATTACAGCATATCCAAGAAGGAATTTGAAAAATACTGAGCAGCTTGTTGTACTTGAACAATAAACATACAAACAGACATGTTAAATTAGATGAAAATCATAGGAGAAAAAAGTATTTAAAAAATCCAAATCATTATATTATACAGTTACAACTTACAAACACAGAAGTAATGTAAAATGTAAAACATGGATAAATGTGCACTCACGCATGCTCCCAAGTCCCAATTAAGGTACTGTTAGTAATTTATTTGAGATACACCAATATCTTAGACCAAAAAGCGGATCTAACAAATTGAAACAAGTACAAACTTAGGGACCATGAGATGAATTTTAAAAAACTATCAGACACAGAAAATTTCATGCAAAACATTGAGAGCAAAAGAATATATTACTTCCAATATGAAGTGTAGAACAAATAACCAACACAAAAAACAGATGAAACCATAAAAAGAAAAAGTTAACAAAATAGATTCAGCATACTAAAGCACTAAGCGAAGTCAGAAACAGCAAAAGCACAATCTGATAGCAACATAGATATTGAAAAGAACAGAATTCTTTCAGCATTACCCTGATTTAACATATCATAGCTACATACCTGCAGATTTAAGTTTTGAAGTCTATGCATAGAGCCAAGTTCAAGAGATCCCAGTGAAGTCAACCTATTATTTGACAGGTCCAAATTCTCCAGCCTTGACAGAGAGGTCATAGCTGAAGGTAGTTCCACCAACTTATTATTCCCAACTTTCAAGGATATTAAGCCATTCAGATAACTAATCTCTGAGGGCAATGTCTTCATTTTATTGAATGAAACATCAAGATACTCCATATTCTTTAAGCATCCAATTTCTGGAGGAAGGTATCTAGAGGGGAAAAAATGCAAAATGAAGTAGAGTTAAATAAAACTGAAAACACGGTGTAACACAGAACATGCTAATGATCCTCCAGAACACATGATTTATAACAGAAAAAAAATTGCAATTTCAAATGATGAGGCTTCTGAAATAGGTTAAGATAGTTAATGACACTATCAATAACCAAAGTTAACTTCTACACTAAAACCTTAACCAAGTGTCTTTACACCAAGACAAGTCCTTCATTACATATTTGACTTCTCTACATTGAGAAGCATTCAATTTCTCTAGAAGATTATAAAGTACAATTTTACTATTTACACCAACCATTATTGTACAAACTATGCATACAAACACTTGCTTTTCCAAGTTAAGTGTTAGTTGTTTTCTTTTTGGTACAATGGAGGTGCAAGCACCTGGGAAGGGGATATGTGGCCTAGCGGAGAATTAAACCTCCAACATCATGCTCACACTCCAGTCTTAGTGAGACTGGGGCTAGTGCCAGTTGAGCTTCAAGCTCGTTGGCAATTGTTTTCTCTTTTCTCCCTTTACCATAAGCACCACTTGTAACCTATTCCAAGGTAGAAGTCCATATTAATTTATAACGAATGCAGTAAACTATTGCGCACAAATCAAATACCAGTAGTTTAAAAATCAAAACTTCTTTCTATTACACCATAATCATTCCATTAAGTCCATAATTGTTAGCAACACCATAATATAACAAAAAAATTCCATAATCAAAAAGTTATGTCCTACTACAGGATATAATTTATTTAACCAATTTAAGTGCAGTAAGTTGCTTCTATTAGCATAGTGATCATGATCAATAATTAACCCTCATTCTGTGAACCTCAGTCATCCAGCACAATTCTCTCAGCCATACTTATCAATAGTGCAAAAATTTCAAAGAAAATAATAATAAGACTATAATATTAGACTCTTCCTCCGTTTTTACTAACCAGACTATAGTTGTGATTTTTATCAAATTCATCACCAAATATACCAATCCAAAAACAAAAGTGGCACTATGGCAACACAGAAAATTAGCAAATTTGCAAGAGAAAGACAAACCTACCTTATAGAAAAGTGGCAAATAGAAAGCTTGGTCAAGTGGCTGAGAGCAGCGATGTGGGTCAATATAGGGAAAGCAGAAGGCCTGGGAGGGACTTTGGAAAGCTCAAGCTCCTTCAAACCCTTCAAATTGTGCAATGTCAACCCACCAATCCCTGGCGATGCTATCTTCACCTGCAAGGACTCCAACCCAGTCAAGTTCCCAAAATCAGAGGGAAACAAATTAACCTCATTTCCGAAGAACTTCAACGTTCTCAACCGCCCAAGACCACCCACCACCGACTTGGGAATCAAAGTGTAAACGTTCTTATAAAGATACAAACTTTCCACGGAATCTTGCGCCTTCTCCAACTCCAACATCGGAAACTCCACGATTTTCCCAGAGACATCGAGAACCGCGTCTTCGTCATCCAAAGAAGCGCTTCGTGGGGTCTCGTTGTGCTCTTCGGGTTTCTCCGATTCGGACGCAGTTTCCACGTGCTGAAGAAGCTGCATTGGCTTTGGCTCCCTCCGAAGATAGAAGAAATGAAGAATCTAGAATTGAAATTGTTCGGAGTTGCTAGGAACTGGTGGGTTTGCATAAGGGTTTGAGATATATATAGATAGATAGATAGTGAAGAATTAGGGAGCGAGAAAATTTGAATGTATGAGGGAAAATTGAAGGGAAAATGGGGAAGATTTGAGAGGAAGAAGAGGAGGAACGTCCTTGCAATTGCAATTATATTATTGTAGGGAAGTGCAGAGAAAACCCTAGAATTCAATTTAGACGCAGTGGAAATGGTTGCCAAAAGCTGTGGTAAAAGACGATAATAGCCCCGCTCAAGCCACGTGCTCTCCGCATGGGTTACGATGCTTGGTTGCGCAGTTGTATTTATAGTTTATAATGAAGTGCTAAACACGTCGCCTTTGGATTAACTGTAAAAATAAATATTATATTAAAAATTAATTATGTGTATAATTAATTTTTAAAAAAATTAATTATAAAAATTTTAATTTATATTTAAATATATTAATTTATAATTAATTTTATGATAAAAAATTTTGTTTAAATTATATAAAAAAATTTACTTTTATATATTAAAAATGAGAAAAATGAATTTTTTGTTTATCATTATAATTTCTTATCAAAGCTCAAGAGATTGGAAAGAATATAGAACTATCACATTATTACAATATAAAAAAAAAGTTTGATATGACTTTTTCTTTATATATAAAAAAAATTAAGTGAAAAAAGGCTAATCCAATTTAAGTCGTGACTAACTTATAACTTAATTACATTATTATGTAATTACATCAAATACTTGTTAAAACACAATATTATTTACTTATATTATTATCTCCTAATAAATTATTACACTGATACAGCTAAGAGTTTAATTTCTATCCACCGTCAGTGTAAATTTGTCATCCAATCATGTAATGTCAAATCATTACAAAAGTTTGACTATCACAACAATTATTTAAAAAGTCTAACTCTTTTAATGATGTATCAACATATAATTAGATGACAGTGTAAAATAATTTTACACTGACGGTAGATAAAAATTAAACCCTACACCCAAGCTATAGTGGTACACCATGGACTTTGCCATCTTTTTGTTTTTTGATTGATTTTTATTTTTATTTTTTTTACTGAACTTTGCCATCTATTTAGTATTTACTCTTACTTCTCTTTTTGGTGAAGATATCTACTCTTACTTTTAATATTCAGTATACGTATTATTATTTTTAATTTATAAAAGAAAATAATATATAATAACCACCATGATATGATTGAATTTGAGCTTTCCAAGTTGAATTTGAAATTCCCTTCATATTACTGATCTGAAATCTTTGGGTCATATCATACGTTGTTGTTGTGTCGGGAATTTGAGAATTTGAGAATGTCGATGGGAAGTGAGTCAACTTGGGTTGGGAGGAAGCCTCTGAGACGCATTGGTGGCATGTCTGATGCTCTCTCCATTGCCGCTGATCTTGGTTTCTCTCTCTCCCAGGTACCGTTCCGTCCATTTCATTTCCACCGTTTTCTCTCTATTTTTTCTCCCATTTCCCCTTGGATTTCTTTTCTTTTATTTTCTAATGGAAATTCAAATATATCATTCACATTGGATTTGATCTGGGTTCCATTGTTTAGGGAGGAAAAAAAAAAGATTTTTTTCTCCTGGTGATAATCTGGTGCTATATACTCCATTGGAACTAGGAGATGCTTCTTTCCTGCAAAATGATCATATAGCGAGTTTTGAAAAATTAAATAAAAAATACGAATTATGCTTCTCAAAATTGAGCATAATTCAAAATACGAATTGACAGTTGAAGGGTTTGAAGCAAAAAGGATTCTGCGGATAATGGAAGTTTTCTACCAGCCAAACACTGTCAGAAAGCTTTTTTTTTCCTGCTTAAAATTAAAAGAAGAAATACCCATTTTGATCCTCCAAAAAATACAAGTGTCATCATATTGGTAAATTGGTCTTTATGTAAAAAAAAAAAAATGATATTGAAAAACTAATTTGATATCAAAAAATAACATTGAATGACCAATTTGATGTAAAAAATTGATATTGAAAGACCATTTTGATGTTAAAAATTGATATTGAAGGACCATTTGGATGTATTCATCATTGGAGGACTTAACTGATGACACTTGTGTCTTTGAAGGACCAAAATAGGTGTTTACTCAAATTAAAATTAAAAGTGCTTTTAAATTATGCAACAGCATTGCCAATTATGGCATGGAAGCATTAATTATTTGGCAAATTGTGGTATTCATGCTTCATTTTTCCTTTTCTTTTTTCTTATTGTGTACTGAGCTGATCCTCCCCTATTCTTCTTTTTCTTAGGAAGGACTTCAGAATTCGTCCTCTGCTACAGGTGAAAAGGGCGAGGACTTGATCAGGGTTTTGAGAGAACTAACTACTGTACAAAGAAAAATAGCAGATTTGCAAGTGGAGCTTCAAGGTCGAAAGGTTAGCTATTCTGGTTTTATATGAATCTGGTGTTTAAACAAACATTAGATAGTTGGTCCTTTTAGTAGTTAATAATAACACCAGTGCCTTTTTGATATTAGGTTTGCTTATCTGTCTTCAGCTTGTACTCATCTTGAGAATTCTGAATTTTGTAGGATGATAAAAATGTTGCACATTTGACCCATGTGAGTGAAATGGAAAAGAAGATTGATACTTTGGCAAGGATTACTACTATACTTAAAGATGTTATTCAGAATAAGGTAATATGGTCCACTTTTGCTGCCTTTGCTTTATTGCATGAGATTTCCCAGGTTTAGACACTGATGCCAGAGCTCCTTGCCAAGTGTCGATTTTGCATCATTTACACTTTTGCAAAACCATGGAGACTTAATGTATTTATTTGTGTGCTGATGGACACATATACATTGGGAAAAAACTATATACGAAGGGTTAGTTTTGTTGAGCTCATTAGTTCTCTTATTTATCAATGTCCATAACTGGTGTTGATTAATTCAACAGGCTAATTCAATCATTCTTATATCTTTTCATTTGAGGGGAGCAGGGGCATTAGGGACTAAATTCAGTGAAATGCTTTAGGAGAGACACAATTAGTGAATACTGAGAAAAGAATGAGATAATTTCTTCACCAAGTCCTATTCTCGTCTTCTTCTCATCTTCTACTTGCCTTTTCTTTTTGACTATTCACATCTTGTTGTTGGGGCTTGGGTTATTCAGATATAATTAGACAACTTTTGTACTATCTAACATTATTTCATTGTTAAAATTTGGAAGGATCGCATTATAGCTCGACTGCAGCAACCGTATTCCCTTGATTGCATTCCTGTAGAAGCAGAATATCAGGTTGGTGAACATAAATTGTTATTGAGTTAAGCTACTCACGCAAGAAAATCTATACTAACTCTTTGATTTGATACAGTCGGCCATCCAATGCCTGCACAGGCCGTTGGGTGTGTGTGTTTCCTTCTTTTTTTATTTGGGTATGGTTTTTGGTTGTGTGATTAGCATTACTTGTTGTTAATGAGCTAGATTTCCCTATGTTGTGTTTGGTTGCTATTTTTCTTGGATGTAGTCTATAGTGTGATAATTTTATTACTTTGCTTGAATGAAACATACAGTGGAAAGTTGACAGCTTTGTGAACTTGTCTGACTGTTTGATGGTGGTGGAGTTATTATCTACATTTTTCATAGAAGCTGATATTATTTTTTAAAAAAAAATTATCTTACTAAGTGGAATAGAGAAGCTTTTTATAATTTGACTGTCTAATTGTAGGGATTTGAGAAGAATAAGAATTTATAGATTTAGATACTGGAAACTTGTGAAAAGCTTATTTGACAAGAAATATGGAGAAATTCACACTTGGTGGTGTCAGAAATAAGAAGTTTTATCACTTTGTGAAAGGAATAATAATATATAGTTTCTTTTATTGAATGGCCATCTATAGACAGTGTGTGTGTGTGTGTCTGTGCATGTGTGTGAGAGAGACGGTGGGGGCGGGGGGTTGTAAATGAGATGTTCTTATTAACTGTGCTTTTGACTGAATAGTGATGTGGTTTGAAAAGTAGATTTTTAATCTTGGTGTAAAAAAGTGTTCAATATTAGCATGTATTGACATACCCAACTTTAGTTGAAAATTAATATAAAATGTTGGTGAACTATTACTGAGTGTAAATTTTTTATGCATGTAAGAAAGACATTGTTATCCTGGTGTCATATATTTCTTCAATTTGTGCAGAAACAATTCTCAGAACTACTGATGAAGGCAGCTAGTGATTATGGTGCTTTGACAGCATCAGTGGCAGATTTTCAGTGGAGTCAAAATTTCAAGGAGCCTCCTTCAGTTTGGGGGGTATGCGTCCACATTCATTTTGGTTGTTTTAAGCTTTTAAGTCTTGATATAAATATCATAACTTTCTGTCTCCATCATGTCTTAACTCTGAAGTCTATTAATTTGCATCCCTGGACCCTGGTTTTGACTTTCTATCTTGTGTTGCCATTGTTTCTTGTTTTTATAGTTGCTTGCCATCATCAAGCATGTAGCTTGGTGCCAATGGATTTAGTTCTTGTCTTTTATGATTGTTGTTTATCACTTTGATAGAGCCCAATGTTGCCAATTGATCCATGTAGCCAACCCCACCTGGTGGGATAAGGCTTGTTTGTTGTTGTTTTTGTTGTAACAAAGAAGGAAAACTTTACATCTGAAAGATAATCCTGTAAATGCTCAACTAAGTTAGGTGATGTTACAGACTTACAGTTTACGAACTAACTAATTAATATTAACTGAGTTTCTTTGCCACCCTTTTGGTTTCTAAATGCAACATTGAATAACATCGTTGTAACCTGAAACTAATCTTAGTGTCTGTTACACTTTCTGAAGGTTGTGCATTTTATCACATTTCAAAAGTGTTTTTAAAGGCAACAAAGTGCATGCACTGGCACTGATTTGAATTTTGAGGCAATTGCTAGCAGAAGCACCTTTTGAAGGCCCTTATTAAGGCATCTGATGCCTTCTTGGTGAACCCCAAGTTTATATAGTACTTACATCATGCTTGATATGCAAGAATGGTGATTCCATTCCAAGGAATCACAGTTCCCAAAGCTTCCAAACTGTGGACTAGGAATTGCCATTCCATTCTCATTCTATGGAATCACCATTCGATGTACCAAACATGCCATTAATCTTTTTGCTCTCATCTGGCAACTGAGTTAGTGAAAGTCCAAAGCATTCAAGAAGGCTGTATCAATTCAACAAGGGCTAATTTGTTGGTTCAGAAAAGCGGGAGTGTTTTCCTGCCTTGATCTTTCCTTAGTAATTAATGCCTATGTGTTTTCAAAATAATTAGACTGATTTTCCCCTCCAGGAGCACGGCATGGATCAGTTACAACTTAAAAATGAATTTTCTTGTCTAATCTATGCAGGTGTGTGTCCGTGTTTGTTTATGTTAAAAGATATAAAATCATTGATGTGCCTCCTCCTAATAGTTTAAACTTTTGAGATAGTTGGTTCATGACATTGTATTAGTGCATCTTTGACTAAGGGTTAGGAGTCTGATCATTGTTGCTCCCATTCTTTATGAGGTAAAGTGGGGATGTGCAATGTCTATGCTTCAAGTCTAGAGAGCTCTTGCATGAGGGGAAGCGGAAGAGATATAAAACTATTCATGTATCTCTAGTTTCTACCTAATAGTTTAAGCTTTTGAGATAATTAGACTTGGACAGTTTCCATGATCTTTAATCTGTTTTACATCCTAGAGCCTGTGTATGCTTTCTCTCTCTTCCATGTTTTATTTTTCTTCCCTTTATATTTTGTATCTGTGGAACTTCTTGTCTTGTCTGTGTTCTCATTTCTCAATAACCACTTCACTGGTTTTAACCATATAAAATTTGCTATTTGTACACTTTAATTCCTGTACTGCCAGTTCCTGTCAGGGCACTTCGTTTCCTTTTTCCTCCCCAGTCGTTGTCCCCGTTTAGGAGAATTTTGTTTGCCTGTCTTAATTCTAATTAAACATAGTAATTTTCTCAACATTTACTGTGACGTTATCTTTTATGCTACAATATGTAAAGGGTAGCTAATCTCAACTGTTTCCCATTTTTGTGTATTTTGTTCAGGGGCGTGCCATTTTTGCTGCTTGTGCATCAGGCAATGAAGGGCTTACCTTTTGTGTTTGCCACTTGCATTTTAATCGTAAATACTTTTTCTTTTTCTCCAGGAAATGCTTCGACCAATTCCTGTAGCTTTGGCATCTTGCACTCGGTTCTTTGAAGCCATGTCTGCCATGAGAGAGTCATTTGCAACACTTCAAAATCTGAGAGTAGGTCATTTTGATTCCCCTGTACCTAGGACACCAGCCAGAGATCCTTCCCAAAGATTACCAGGAGTTTCTGATGTTGTGACTCCGCCTCCATGGAAAAATGAAGCAAGCTTTGATGACTTAGCTATCAGAAACCTAAGGGGACAAGAATTAAATCAGCAAGTAGAGGATGTAGACAGTGAGGTAGGCCAGATCCATCAGGATAATGGTACAAGCAACAGGAGATTGTCTTGGCCTCCCTCAGTAAAGAAGAGTGCTACATAATCTGATAATTATCTAACATTCTCAGTGTATCTTGTGTGATATATCATACTTAAATCATTTGTGCAGATCAATTATTCAACTTCATCACGCTTGTTTAGAATTATATTATCGTTGCTGTTTGTGCACTGCAGTCTGAGTCTCAAGAACTTGCTTGACAACTGTGTGTGGAATGCAATTGTAGTTTATCAGTGCTGCAAGACGTAAAACTGCAGGAAAAAGGGGTGAATACCTCCTGACCACAGACGTATATTACATCAACCACGCTGTGTTGTAAATGCTAAAACTCAAATTTAACTTTTGAAGTATCGTATTTCGACTCATACATCTTAACTATTAACTATTACACCACTGCTATATATGAGGTTACTACGCCCTTTAGATTTTGTTGTGTGCTGCTTTTGATCAAGTGATAACTATTTTTACTTGCTTATTATACGTTAATTTTCCACTCCCAACTGATTGCTTTAAAGCTTGATAACATAAGCATTAGCAGCATTGTCGACAGAGATGCGTTTTTTAAGATAACAGGGGGCATTGCCGACTCGAAGGACTATGTAACGTTTGAGGCCGTTCAGAGGCAACACTCTTGACTAAATATTAACTTCTAGTATCATTAGTTTTCCTGTTATTTGCTTTTAGTTTTGATATGAAGTGTGTCGTTGCTTTTGAAAATTGATAGAATATTCCGAGTGCATGTTTGAATTAGTTATAAGAAAAAATTATGTAAAAAATTGATTATTGATTTTTAATAAAATTGATTATAAAAAAATAATTTATATTTAAATATGTCAATTCATAATTGATTTTATAATAAATTTTGTTTAAATTATATAAAAAAAATCACTTTTATATATTAAATTATCAAAAAATATATAAAATTATTTAAAAAATTATTTAATTGAAGACAAATAAGTATTTATCTTTTAAAACTTTTAAAATAATCTAAAATCAAATAATTAAAAGCTTAAAATATCAGGTTTTTAAAAAAAAAACTGTTTTTAGTTATAAAAAAATAATCTTAACTTACAATCAATTTTACACACTTTAAACAAACAAGATAAATTTTAAATAAAACAGCTTTTTATTAAAAAAAAAAAACTATTTTAAAAAAGAATTAATCTTTCCCAAACATGCTATAGTTCTATAGTGAATGTGCTCTAGTTATATACATATTCCTTTATTGTAAGTTGCAGATAAATTGCAAGTTCAACATCACACAACCATTCTAAATCTTGGTGTCAGTGACCATTGCTGGGGAGAGCCCTTGTTTGACATAATATCCATCACATTAACAGTTTATATAGGACAAAACTAAACCCAAAGTAAATGAGATCAAATAAAGGCAGCAAACAATCAACATTTTAGGAAAAACCAGAGTGCAAGTTGATATTATTACATGATAAGTGCCAAGTATCAGCTTAATATTTGATTGCAAGCAACTTGTATAGCTTCATGAAATCATATCTCTGCTCAGCAAGTAAACTAATATGATAAAGCTAAGCACTCGCTAGAGCCTCAAAGTTATCATATGACGGGAACCGATGATGAGTAAAGCAGGAAAATTCAACTGAGTCCAGCTATATAAAAGCCATAGTTCAAACAAATTAGAGTTGCAATCAGTAATTGGTAGACCAGTTAGCAGCACTTCCAACTCTAGGCATGCCAGTTGTTTCCTTCTTAGACTCAGCATCCACCTTGAAAGTTGCACCACACACCTGGCCAGAACTGTCAACCCTTGGTACAGGCTTCAACTCATTAAGTGGATGCTCAAAACTCCTCAAACCTCCAGATGTTGTAAAGAAGCATCCTAAACATGTACACACACAGACGTTATTTCTTCAATCAAAACATTTGAGCCAAATAATTTGAAAACACATGTACAATGGTAAATCAATTACAGAACATGAGGAACTTGAAATAAGCAGGATAATTGCAAAGGAAACACTGGAAATCTGAATGTAGAGTTGGTTGGGAAACAAAAGAAAATATGATTTGTTGCACATCTTAAACACAAATTATGTCAATGTCCCCACATTTCCCATTTCTAGGCCTTCAAACTCATCATTCCTTACTTCATTCCAGGTCACTTGTAATATACTTATGCTCACATAATAATTTTTAAAAGTGAGGTCTCAAAAGATGTTTAACACAGGGAGCTTAGGGATTCAACTACTTCACCACATTAAACTGGTGGGGTAATTAAATCATGTTATTACCTTTAGGAAATGGTGCAAAAGATTTCCCACAGCTCCTACTTACAATCTCTGTTTCATCTGAAAGAACAAGATTTCCATCAGCATCAGTTCCCCAGAAGAAGGGAACACTCCCATCAGAATCCTGAAAAGGACCAGGATATGTATGCCAGGTTAGAGCAGCAAATGATTGGCAAATATGACAGGAAAGAAGAAGATGGGCCCAAGGATTACTCACAGAAGCAACAAATGCGGTTTTAGAACTACTGTCAAACAGAATGAATGCATATTTGCCTTGGAAATCACTCACAACCTGATCAGCAGGATAGGGACCACGATCTCTTAGAGTCCTGTAAGCCTCTATGATAATAATCACCTCATTTGCTGTTTTGTTCAATCCATATTGTTGCTTAAGATTAGCAACATTATCAATGTGGCCTTGAAACAAGCAGAAGATGTCATCCACAACCGCAAACAGCCTGGCAATATGAGAAAAGAAAAACATATGACAGATTTTCAAGAAAAGATAGTAATTTTTAACAACTTTAGAGTATCTATGGCATTTCCAAATACGGCATTTCCAGATATGGTGATTTTGGTAACAAAGTATTTGACCATAGATCAGAGAGAAAGAAGATGACAAAATTAAAGCGTAACAATAGAGAGGAAAGATTAGGTAAATGTTGCTCTAAGCAGAAATGTAACCTCGTTATGTGAGTGTTTTCATTATCATTCAATTACAATAACAGGGAGCAATAGAAAAAGATGAAGGCCGGTAGAAGGATTACAAATGACACTGCAAAAACTATCAAAAGGAGTTGAGAATACACATTTAATATACTGACAAAAGACAAATTATATTTTAAGATCTGTGAGAAAACAATAAAAGAAAAACTTTATTTTATAACACACTCAAACAACCTTCAAGGAGAATCTATAGGATTTTGTATATGGCATAACATGGGATAAATCTTTCTTCTGTCTTATATTAAGGTCATCAATAGAAACAAAACAGATAGTGCCAGAAATGGAAAAAAAAAATGATAAATGGAATCATATGCATGCTAATAACATGGATCTAAGCATCATAACACCAAAAAAAGAACCAAAAAGAAAATGAAAAAGCGCTATAAAGAATACAAGTATGCAAAATATCTCAAAACATTTTATAGAGTGGTAGTTCTGAAAAATTATCATCATAAAACTGGTCAATCCCTGAGGTTGGGCCAAACTGCCAAAGTAAGTTCTAATAAGGTTCAGAGTGATTGTGAAGAAAAAAAATAATCTGGACAAGACCTCAAGAAAAAAAAAATCACTGTAAAAATCACTATAACCCACAAGATTTTTCGTTCACCATGAATCAACTTCTACAATAAGATGCCAAGCTCTATAAAGGCATCAACTACACACCCTATTATCCCAACAAGTGTGAAGCTAAGAATGGAAGCTTATTTCAGCTTCCACTGGTCAAACTTAAGCCAAAAATAAAATAATAAAATAATAAAATCAGAAAGAACATATCAAAACAGTACAAAGACAGTGATTCGATGATCAAGAAACACACGAGGAATCAAAGGGGTAGGAAGAACACTCGGGGTTCATCCAAAAGGTTCCAACTTTGATCTCTTCAAAGGTACCCAGATCAAGGAAAAAGCAAAAAAATATAATGTCAACAACATAGAATGATGGGTCTTTTTCATATATTCGAAATTGATGAGAAAATGGGTATTGTACCTTGGGAGGAGGGGATTCTGTTTGTGAAGAGAATAGGCCAAGAGAGCTGAAGAAGCAAGGTTGAGGGTGACAGATGAAGGGTGGAGAGAGGAAAAATGGTGAGCCAAAAAGTTATCTTTGAGGGCAGAAACAGAGTTGGATTGAGGACTCTGCAGAGCCTCTGGGCTCTTTGCCACCGATTTCTCGAAAACTGCAAGCATTTTTCTGTGGATCGTTCAACCCAAAGATGAGTTTTTAGTTTTACAGTGAAAGATTGCAGGATGACGATGATGATATATATATATATATATATATATATATATATATATATATATATATATATATATATATATATATATATAGGGGAGGATGATCATTATGGTGTAAGATTGATCACTTCTTACACCATTCAATAACTTTTTATTGAATAACTTTCTTACAAAATCCAATCGTTAGATTGAAAGTTTTATCATATAGATCATTTGTGTTAAATTTTGAAAAAATTGAATATCGATAAGAATATAATCAAATAGTTCATATTTTCATATATTTCAATAGTTTATATTTACGTTAATTTTGATGTATATCAATGAGTCACAAAACAATTTCGGATTAATGTAAAATTTTATAGGTATGATCTACATGATAGAAACTTTCAATCTAACGGTAGATTTTGTAAGAAAGTTATTTAATAAAAAGTTATTGAGTGGTGTAAGAGTGATCAAGTCTTACACCGGTGTAAGTTGATCCCTCCCCATATATATATATATATATTGATATTCTTTCAATGTGTAATTTATTTATACTTTTATTTAATTATTAAAATAATTTTATTATTACAATAATTATTTAAAAAATAATTTTTTAATAATATATTCATATATAATTAAATGATACAGTAAAATAAAATTATATATATATATATATGTGGAAGGTTTATCTGAGGTGCTTAAGCTTAGATGTGGTTTTGCAATAGAATTTTGATCTCCCGCTGTGCACATGTAGAAAATTGAGGAATTTTGTACCCAAAAAAAAATTGAGGAATTTTTTTAATGTATTTTAGTCGTGAGAAATAATGCTAAACTCTCTTTAAAAAATTAAGATAAAAACTATTCTAATTATTTAAAAATTAAAAAAATTCTAAAAGATATATATTTAATATTTTAAAGGTTTTAGAATTATATTTTGAATTTTTTTAAGTAAATAGAAGGATTTAAGTTAATTTTTTTAGAAGAATTTAACTTTTCTTTTCTATTTCTCTTTAGTGGTAGTTACTTTTATTCCAAACTGATTAAATTTTAGATTCATATATAAATAAATACTGTACTGGCTATCTCACATTTGTGATATATTCTGACTAGCTTTTTCTTGTTCAAAGATGCTAGGAAATATTTAAATTTAATATTTCTTTTTTGTAATTACCTAGTGTATTCTCACTAGTTTATTCTGAATAACCTATTGATTACTTTTATCCATAAATGCTAGATATCTTATTGAATTTGGAATTTTTTCTAAGAACATGTTATTAAAAAAACAAAATTCTTTTTTCGTACAAATTCACCATCATGTAGGTTTATCTGATATGCATATAAGTAATTTATGTCGTTTTTTCTCATGTCATGAGAGTATCATGTTCTTAAAAGAAAATGAGATAGATCCTAATCCTATATTATTTTTCCTTTCCTATTTAAATAGTCTAATTCGTATTTTAAATGCAAATTTACGATTTAATGATATAATTAGTGTGTAATAATAGTTACCCAAATGTGTTTGGTTTAATAGAAACAAGTTAGGATGTAAGTGGGGCAAACCCTAAAGAGATTCTCCTGGTAATAAGTCTCTAGTTGGTACCTCAATTTGTGAAAAACATCTCTTAGAAATGGGTTATAATCAAGTTGCTCTACGCCCTTGAGTAGTAGCTCACTCTGCCATCATTTTTTTCACCAAAAAAGAAGTGTGTTTTTTTTTTGGTAAAGTAGAGAAACAAAAGTAAAAAAGACAAGAAACAACAGCCTAAGGCCTAAGGAAAAGGATCCCCATGGCATGCACAAAGAGGAGGGGCATTAACCCTGCGAGTGGAGAGTCAGCACCAACCACGCATCATCATGATCAGCTCATTTCTTGGCGAAGAAATCAGTACAGTAATTTCCCTTATGAAGGGTGTGGTGCAAGATGACTTTCTAATTTAAACGCAACATCTTGTTAATGTCTGCCATAAGCCAAACTCATGAAAAAAGAAGTGTGTAATAATAGTTTAAAAAAACAAGAAGAGAAAGTAAAATGCAGAGGTCGGCGTACAGACACAACAAACCAACATAGTTAAGCTGCGTTGGATGGATCAAAGGCGTTATCTTTGACTAAGTTAATCAATTAATTAATACTTAATCAAGAGATTATCCATTTGGGGGTACTTTGGTAGGGAAAATAATTTGTTAGTGAAGAGTTTGAGTTTGAGTATTTTTGGAAATATTAATTTTTTAAAAATAATTTTTTTAATTAAAAGTTACTTTATCTAAAATTTATCTTGTTTGTTTAAGGTATGCAAAATTGATTTTAAGTTAAAATAATTTTTTTATTAACTAAAAATAGCTTTTTTAGAATATTTTTTTTGAGTTTTTGATTATTTGATTTCAGATTATTTCAAAAGCTTTGAAAGAGAAATATTAATATGACCTCAATCAAATAATTTTTTTAATCATTTCATATATCTTTTGATAATTTAATACATAAAATTAATTTTTTTATACAATCTAAAAAAACTCTTTATCTTAAAATTGATTATGAATTAATATATCCACAAACATAAATTAATTTTCTCATAATTGATTTTCTTGAAAATCAATTATAAATATAGTCGATTTTTAACATAATCTTTTTTTAAAACTAATTCAAACATACACTTAAACTATTGATTTCTTAACAAGTGGCGGTTCTCACAGCCCAATATTAATTAAGGTTTAAATTAGAATTAAGCAACTAGCTACAAGTTACAACTTATAGTGTGTTTGGATTTGCTAAACTATTTGAAATAATTACTTTTTATAAGTTTTTAGAAAAATGAAACATGTTTGAATTTTGTTAAGAAAAGCTGTTAGATTATTTTTTTATGCTAAAAAATCTTTTTTCCAAAAGCTAAAATTTCAGCATTATTTTAAAAGCTAATTATTTGATTTTATATTATTTCAAAAGTTTTAGAAGAGTTGATTGATGCTGCTAGCCATGTTAGGCTGACAGTTTAATTTTTTTGTCTTTTGCTTCTCTTGTATTCTCACTGATTAAAAAATTTAATACATACAAGTGATTTTTTTTAATACAATCCATTAAATGGCAGAAATAAGTGAATGAAAACTAGATTCATTAAACTCCCCTCTTCAGGTATTAAGCTTTTGACCTTGAGCAACATCAATGAACCGGTATGGTACAGCACTATGTCATCAACATGTTTTCTAACGTACATCTGATTGAAAAGGCACTTAAATCAGAGAGTTAATTTAACCTGAGAGAACCATTTCCAGTGCCAACTACAAGAGCTTCGGCAAAGTCTAATAGATGCATACAAGTATAAACTTATAAAGGTTTATATTGGGATTTTAGAGACTTTTCATTTGGTCTCGTATTGTTATACATCTTTTTATGGCTGTTTGGACTATTTATATAGGAAATTGCATAATAATGATCATGCTTGCTTCTGCATATTCCTATTCTATATTCCATATTATGTTTTGAGTTTAATTTTGATCTATTGTTAATGTGAAATTTCTTTACACTGTCATTCAATCATATATTACTATATCATTAAAAGAGTTTGACTATCATAACAACTACCTAAAAAGTCTAACTCTTTAATAATGTGTTAAAACATCATTAAATGACAGTATATAAAAAATTTATACTAACAGTTATGTTTTTAGACATAAGAAAAACATAAGTTGTATACTTTTTCACGTGTATGATATCTGTATTTTTATCAGATATGATCACTGTTGGAGCTTATAATCATGCGCGGTTGAAAAGTTCATGCTACTATTTGACATTTTTTGCAGTCACATTTTTAATTTTTAATTTGATTTTCTTATGAAAACTAATTTACTCAAGTAAGAGAATGCTGGAATTTTAATATAAACTAGCATATAAGTTAGGTTTCTTTAGATTAAACGATTTATAGAATGTAAGCATTTTAAGTGAGAAATCCATGATGAGTATGACAGCTTTATGAGTTGAACATGAGGAAATATCCCTTTATATATAATATCTTGTTCCATCTGTATCTAAGAAAAGAGAGCAATCTCTCACTCTCACACACTAACCTTAACAATATGTCCTCTATATTTTAGATGATTTCATAGATTACTATGGATCATCATCATATTTAGATATGGAAATGGCATTAAAATTAATTAGTTTATTTATTCAATTTCAGTCGAGAATTTTTTTAATGCTAGGTTCCAAACAATAAAATTAGAATTTAACATTTACCAAAAATAAATTAGAATTTAACTCATTATTTTTATTTTCAATCTAAAACGTAAATAACTAAACACCCATAATAAAACGATGAAAATGAGGCTAATTCTTATATTTAGCCTCATAACAGAAGAAAACTATGGCTTTGGCTTTCCTGCGGCACCACTTGACCTCAAGTAATATAAAGATCATATTGTAACTTGAATTTAATAGAAAGCAATATGAGTTGTAAGTTTTAGGTCATTTAAAATGTCTTATTTTACTTCAACCATTTAAGAAATTATAAACTACCATTTTACAAGTGTAGTAGTACTAGTATGGTCTTTCCACAAGGTTAAAACTCTGTAAATCCAATAAAACCCCAAATTCATTTTCAGTATTAAATATGAAGTGGCATCTCTGTTGGAAAGAAAAATTGTGATCAACATTATATTGTTACACAAAGAGAACACACATCTTTAAACCCAACCGTGTTGCTAAAGAAGACAACCATAACGTTAATCAGGAGCCTCAAACACGGTTGTAGGCCACTGACTTGCTGAAAAGGCGCCGGATGTATATGACTTGCAGTGCACTAACAGCAGCCAAGAGAAGGTACTCTCCTACCGTGTAGAATATAACACGCTTATGTGTGCTCTCGTTTGCTACATCAGAAACAAATAGGAAGTTGAGTCATTAGAAGGTAGCTTCTGTGTTCCTAAGTAGTATCATCTTCCTAATAAGGATGAAAGAAGTAAGAAAGCAGAGTATAATAAGATATCTTCCCAAGTAATTTCTTGATTCTTGAAATTAAACAGTATCATAACTAACAAGATATAGAATATATAAGCAACGGTATAAAGGGTGTGTTAAATCAACAAATATTATATGAATGAACAGTAAACATTGATGCAGAAATTTGAACATTCAAAGCATATGATATGCTATACAAGACAGAAATCGGCAATCCATAGAGATATCTTACAGATTTAAAAGGTAAAGATCCTATTGTCTGGGAGTCACCGTTATTATTAAGAGAAAACTAAAGATATGCGTCCATGAATTGTATAAATGCATGAGATTGCAAGAAAAAAATATCAAAACCACCACAACCAAATTTCTCCAAGTAGAACAGTGCAGTTCATTAAAAAAAAACCTACTTACTATGGCGATGCCGTGTATCACGAGCTCTCAAGAACTTTTGCTCAGCTGTAACAGATTCAAGTGCCTCTCTGAGCTCAGCAATTTTAACATTAATTGGGTCCAAATGCTCTGCAAAAGTCCATCAGGGAAGCCCCCAATAAAAAGAAAGAAAGAATGAAAAGAAGTAAAGAACACTTGGCCAAACATCATTCTTCACAAACTTCAAGAAACACCTCAGGTTAATAGTAAATGACCATATCCTGTTCATGACCAGAACATATAAAGACAGTAATAGGATAACAGAATCTACTAATAAAACCTGCTTATACAGAGAACATACCATCTTTGGCAAGGTCATGCTCAGTGGGAATATGACCGACATGGATGTAGAAAGAAACAGTCTCAGGTGCCGAGTAAGGATTATGAAAGCAAAATTTATACATTCCATGTACAGGGGCTTTAAATTGAAACTTGTCCCCAGAGGTTCCCTTGAGAGTGTGGACAGTATTACCTCCAGGAGATGCCACCTGCAGATAACTGCAAAATTAGGATATCTGCAAAGCTAAGTGATAAATTAATATGCAATTTTAGGTGGGTCATTCTGAAAGCTAATGACAGACAGCTAAGCTACAATGGGTTCATACAAATCAGTAACTAAAGATGGTGGCTCCCATTCTACTACCTACAATGATTGTTAGCACACAAACTTTTTCCAAAAAAAGCTCTTCATGCAGAGGTTACCAAAGGGCCTCCAACAGCTTATAATGCTTTAGTCAAACCTCAAGGTCTCAAGCTGCTCTCTCCAGTAAATAAAAAATGTAAAATACTGGAAAAGAAATCTAATTAGTTGAAGAAAATAAAGGCCATCCATTCGAATATCATCATTACCCAGATGGAGATAGAAGTACATGGGCTCCTTTTTGATTATCCCTTCCCTCACCTTTCATCAGTCATCACTTTCTGCCATTCAATTTGCAGCCTGACTTTGCTACAAATTCTTCAACCGGAAAAGCTTTATCCAATTGTACCATTTTTCAATAATTGTTGAATAAAATTTATATCGCTTGCAAACATGCAGATATAACCTCAATTCATTATTCCTAAAATGCATTACCAAGCATCAGTGCTATAAACCAGGAAAAACTAACACCAGTGCTATTTATCTTGGTAATTGTTCATGCACAAGATGAGTTTACAATAATGTTTTCTCCTTCCACTCTCATTCTTAGCAGGAGGAACTGCCAAGGACTCACTGATCATTCGCCCAAGTGGGATTGAAATTTTGAAACTTAACATCTATAGAAATTTCATTAGACCCTTCCAATTCCAACATATTTTGGAAGTCGCCATCCTTAATACTGCTCTACGAAGATGCAACCCAAACCATATAACAGGCATAAATTGGTTTCTGCAGCTTAACCAAACTCCTCATTCCCTTATGTTACATTGGCAGCCTTTGATTTTTTGTTGACTTCTAGCCATAAAAGGAATATTGAGAGTACTAGCAAGACTTCAGCCCTGTCTCACTATATGATGATATTTGGATCAGGATTCAGAAGTAATTTTAGTTATATAATTATAGCAAAATCACTCTTAAAAACCCAGGCATATACAAAACATTAATTAACACCAATGTTGTTAAAATTCGACTGAACAGTGAACCGGCAAAACTTTTGGGTCAAGGTTAACCGTTTAAACAGAATGGTCAAACTGGATGACATCATAAAAATAATCTACATGCAATACTATAAATTTTGACTAGTTTTGAGCAGTTTTCACTAGTCCAAAACTGATCTATAATAATCTAAATGTCTGATTCACAGTAAGAGCGATTACACTGCTCGGTCCGGTCCCATTTTGGCAACCCTAATTAACACAATAGTCAATTCATTACTCATCCACTTGAGGCTCACTAGCAAAACTGAGTATCAGTCTAGTCTAAACAGCATATCAAAAATAGGAAAATTAGAACCCTTGAATAGGTACCCACTACAACTATTTCAACTATTCTAGGACATAACAGAACCAATAGGTACTTCTAAACTAATTTTCTGATAATCTTCTCAGTATTCTCACAAACCCAACAGAGACTCAAAAAAAATAAAAATAAATAAAGTTCCCTTTTTTTCCCACAAAATACAAAACCCATCGAATAATTTGACAAAAAAGTACCCAAATGCACCAAAAAAGAAAACCCATAACAGAATTCGAGATTCCCAGTCCCCACTCACCGTGAAATCGATGCCGGGGTGATCAGAGCTCCAGAAAATGTCATGGTCGACGACAACAAAGTTCCCAGAAACGACGTCACCCTCGTAGAGCACGTACTCATAGACACATTCAACGTCGTTTACAGTGACAGACAGAGATTCAACGCGACCACCCAAGAAGCTAAACATCATCAAACACATCAAAACCATCCACACCTTCGCGCTTCTCTTTCTCTGCTTTTCCTCCATCATTTCTATTTTTCCTTTTCGGGATTTTGGATTTGAAAATGAAAGACTCAAACTATGCGAATTGCGAGCGTTTCTACCTTGCTCGTCTCTGCAACGAAACATAACAAAACGACACCTCCGTAGGTAGCTTTTCGTTTGATGGTGGCGTCGTTTGCTTCACCTGACGTGTACCAGCAGCACAAGCCAACCACACAATAGGTAGGTGAAATGAATGTGTGAAACAGTGACAGAAGAAAATCTAGTACTTAGTTAGCATAGCAAAAAAGCAAATGGGAAGAAAATAATAATAAATATGTAAAATTATTAGATTTGTTTATAAATTCACATCAATAAAAGTAATTCTTATTTCACTAATTTAGCTACATGCAAAAGCTAATCGTGTTCACTTGATCATTTTTTTTTTTTGTTTATGTTATTCATAATTTGAGTTTAAGTTTAGATTTTTTATTAGATCTTTCACTTATGTTCTATGAAGTACAAATAAAAATACGATAGTAGTATGATACGATATCAATTTGGCAATGCAGCAACATTTCAAAAAAATAAGATACGATACGGCATGTATATATATTAAAAAAAATGATAATGTACTAAGTCAGCAACCAACAACTCTATTTCAAGAAAATCAAATTCAAATATGAGATAAGCATCAAAAGAATGAATCAAAAGATTAAAATAGAATCTTTTATATATATATATATATATATATATATATATCCATTATCCTCAAAATCAACATACATAAAGTCATTTTCATGGCATAAACTGCTAAGGATCAAAAGGAGAATAACTAGATCTTAGATCAATATCATACTTTAAAGTTTAAACATAAAAGAAATTAGAAAACAACTAAACAAAAGACATGATCATAGTATAAACTAAAGTGCTAAACATTAGGAGTTGATAACTCAACTTCTCCCATCCCATCATTTGTAAAAGGAACAGATAATATATCTGGTTCATCAAAAGACAAATATGCCACTTTAAGGACTCCAGCACCACCCTCAAAAGGACTCCATGCATCTTCTATACCAATGTCCCACACCTTACTAACTCATTTTTTGTATGCTTCACTTTTCCTAGACAACAATCTTAAATTAGTATGTATACAAACCAAATCTTCTGCCTTTTGGGGATGTAACTCGTTTCCCCTTAAGGAATTAATGAAGGAGTAAGTACGCCAACTTCTCTCACAACATGATGATGAGCATGGCTATATAGTTAGCTTTAAAGCAATTTGTTGAAGTAATTTAGTAGAAGATCTATGATTCACCCACCAAGATTTGGGATCCAATATCCTTCTTGCATCAAACTGATTCATGGTCAGCAAACTCATGAGCCATTGATGAGAAACTAGTAAACTCATCAAAAACATGTCTTTTTGTCTCATTATTTGGGGGAAATCTCTTCATACACTTGTTCCTCTCCCTAGAAATCTCTACATCTTCATGAGGAGCAATTCTATTTGGAGCCCTACTAAGCCACTCATCAATATAATAGCTAACAGTCACAAACAAGATCATGAAAATGATCAAACTAACATAAAGAACTTAAATTAGTATTAATTACTAAATCATAGTAAATTTAAATCACTTTGGGATCAAAGAATGAGCCAAACAATGAAGTGGGGTGCTACTTTTATGCCACCTATCATTGAGTATAGAATTCACTACTTCATAAAATGATGTCAAATCATTTTCTTGCTTTCCTTCATGGTTATATATGATTGTCTTTACTTTTTGTATCATTGTATTCCATATATCATATACTAAGTGAAGAGCAGGCTTATCTGTGTCACATAATCTAAGCATTCCATAAACAAGCTCCGTGAAAGTAAGAATGTAATCAATTTTAGCCCACCATGAATCACTTAAAATGAATTCTTTGACTGTTGTGGCATTTTGCACATCTTGCTTTTTCTCTCTATAAGAGTATGAGTCTCATTGTTCACTAATAACCATGGTTTGCAAAGCATGCTTTACAAACTTAAACCTATTTAACATTACAATAACTGAAGCAAACCTTGTTTGAGCAATAACAAGTAATTTTAAAGTCACAAACTCATTAAAGATAACTAATCTCATGGAATGATTCATAATAAAGTTTCTAATAAAAGAAACATCATCAGCTACTTGAGTTATCCAATTCAATTCATTATGGCTAAAATGCAAGGAACTCCCTCCAACTATAGGTTAAGTTTAGAAAACCCCCTATGCTTTTAAACTCACCAACTCGACTCCCTAAACTAACAAAATAGTGTATAATAACCATTATATTAACTTACCATTTAAATAATTAATGAAAAAGTAGTCATGTGTTAATTTTTTTCCACTAATCTCACCTTAAATCATTAATATTTATTCTTAAAATAATCTCTAGACTACTTTTTCTAGGCATTCATTAATCTCAGATCACCATTTGAAATTTTCACAAACCGTTCAAACGGTAGTGTAAGGTTTATGAGTGCCTAAAAAAGAAGCTTAAAGATGATTTAATGGATAAATATTAATGATTTAATGTGATATTAGTGAAAAAAATCAACACATGACTACTTTTTTTATCAATTATTTAAATAGTATGTTAATAGAAGGGTTATTATACACTGTTTTGTTAGTTTATGGAGTCGAGTTTGTGAGTTTGAAAGCACATGAGAGTTTTCTAAACTTGACCCATAGTTGAAAGGGGTTCTTTGCATTTTAGTTATTCATTATATAAATTCTCATTTTCCAAACTATTCCTAGGTGCACAAATGTTCTTCAGTGCAAGGTTCAAAGCATGCACCACACATGGAGTCGAAAAGATCTCAGGATAATCAACTTCAATTAACATACTTGCTGCTTTACAAATAGCGTCATTATTAGTTATGATTTGGACCACATTTGTTGGTCCAACATCATCTATTACACCCTTCATCAAGCCAGCTAAGTAGTGTTTGTCTTTATATTCCTTCAAACTATCATAAATCTTCAAAAAAATAGGATTACCATCACTTGTAGCCATGAAATTGATTAAGGGATGTCTTTGTGAATCTGTCCAGCCATCAGAAACTATGCTAACCCCTTTTGATTTCCACATACTTTTAATCGGTTTAAGCAATGTCTCAATATGTACTCTCTCTTTTGGTAAAAGAGTTGTTCTTATAGCATTATATTCGGGAGGTACAAAATCACTTATACTATGGCTTGCAACAAAACTATAAGAATTTACATAATGTGGATTTCTAGCTAGGTGAAAAGGCAAGTCAGCAGAGTAAAACATCCTTGCAATTTTAACATTTAGTTGGTCTCTATCTTCTACATTAAATGCCTTTTCCAATGAACCAAGTTTTTCCTTTTAGCTCCTAAACCCTAAGCATGTGGAGGCAATTGAACAATCTTAGGCTTAATTTTATTCTTAGCATCTTCAACAACTTTTTTTAGTTCAATCAAATGTTCAACACTAACCTTTGAACACCTTGCAATCCCTACATAAGGTATTTTTAAGAGATGGGCTCTCACTCTAGAATATGAACTTCTAACCACCCTTTGATAGAAATTACATGACCAAGTTCTATTTTCACCCTCATTTGTTCCCTGCTCTAGGATAGACACATATGCCCAAAGAGGAGAATGATCATCCTGACTAATTTCAGTAGATGTTAGCTTACTATTGATGCTAAAATTATAACCAGAGCTATAACTTCCACCAGAAGAGCTGCCAACACTCATTATCAATTTACAATTTATCACCAAATACCACAGATATAAGAATCTGAAAGACTAAAACCCAATATTGTGTTCTTCAACAACAACCAATACAATATACAGAGGATGTGAGGAAAAAGAAAAACTAACATAGAAATGCATAGCTAATTCAAAAATGGCAGAAGCAGAGCAAGCACGCAAAGGCTGGGGTTGCTGGTTTCTGCAACTGAAGCACGACAGAAGACGAGGAAATCTCGCAAGCAATGGAGTAGATAAATCCTGCAACCTCAAGTAATGGGTCTGCAGAAAAATCCAGCAATAGGTTCTACAAAAAACCACAACCACCCACTCACTCACATGAAGGAAGAACATCTCTCTCAATCTCCAAATTTTGATTGAATTGGGAAATTTTGGTAACCTAAGTTAGATTTGACAGAAAAGAATGACTCACTTACCAAAACATTGTGTTTCACCATTTCGTGTCTGTGTCGAAGCCATATCCTCTGAGTCACTGCCGCCTCGCTGCCTTGTCCATAGGGTACTGGGTTGCTGAATTTCTTATATATATAAAAAAAACTTCACCAGGATGTGAAACACAACTGTGTTGTTTCTGGATCAGACTCGATACATCCGGGAAACGGGGTAGGAGGCCTCACCATCGTTTCCGTGCTTCAGAGCTTATGTTACTCATAATTTGAATTTAAATTTAGGTTTTTCGTAAATCCAAATTCCTCATGGTATATCCTGATCTTAAATTGGGATAACCTTTTCCTCAACTTAAATTTTTACTCATAAAAAAAATTAGCTACCTGGATGAATCCATGTCACTTGATTTTTACAAAAAAATTAAAATTTTAATAAAAAAGTTATAGGATTTTTTCTTAAAAATTTTTGTTAGGTATTTTTTAATTTTTTTTAGAGTAAATACTCAAATTGGTCCTTTAAAGATATATGAGACATTAATTTAGCATTCTAATTATTTTTTACATTAGAATGGTCCTCCAATGTCAATTTTTTTTACATCAAGTTAGTATGTCATTTTTTATATTAAATTAGTCCCTTCAAAAGAATCAACTTAATGTAAAAAATAATTGAAGGACTAAACTAATATCCTATGTATTTTTAAAGAATCAAATTAGATATTTACTCTTCTTTTTTACATTTATTATTAGTGCCTTAATTTGTCTTCTCTTAATATACCAAGTTTCTGTCATGTTCTCTTCAAACTTTATCTTTAAGGTAAATATTCATATTTGATCTTTTTAAAATACACAAAACATTAGTTTACTCTTTTTATTATTTTTGACATTAAATTAGTCATTTTTTATCCTTTTTTAAGGATTAATTTAATGTCAAAAATGACATTAAAAGATTAATTTAATGTAAAAATTATTTTAATACCAAAAATAATTTAAAAGACCTATATATCTTTAAAGACCAAATTAAATATTTAATATTTCCTTTAATACATTCGTTCTGACATTTCTTTTTTATATATATGTTCACTTATCCACCTTACTATCACATCATCATCTCCGATACACCTTAATATCACCAAAAAAATAAAAAATAAAAGTTTTAGAGTGAATAAGAACCACAGAAATAGTCAAGTAGTTTGGTGGGAGATGGAGCCCTTTCCTCTTTTAGTACCTTTGAATTTGATGAGCACTTGTGTTGTGTTTAAAGTCTTGATCATCGCATCTTGAGCAACACCAAACCAAAGCACTTGAGTGTTGAAAATGGAGAAGACCCAACTACATGTCCCAAGAGTTAAATTGGGTAGCCAAGGCTTAGAGGTAAGCTTCCTACTTTTCTCTTCATGTATGTCCTTCCATTTCCATCAACCCAAGTGGTCCCCAATACTATATGGGTGTTTGTCATCCTTGTTATTAACCAGTTAAGTTGAACCAGTTCTTTATCTAAAGCTGTTCTCTACCATGGACTGCTTCAAATTCAACCATCTTTTTAGTGGAAAAATACTAGATAGCCAGAGTTCTTTTGCTAGAATGAGTTGATATTATTCATGACTCTTAGATTGATAAGTGATCCTTACCTTTTGACTCATCCACAACCACCCTTGAATCTTAACAAATTCTTAGCATTACTCTTTTTAGTCCCATCCACTGTCATCCAAGCTCTTTGATTTTTGCTTGTTGTAGTCAATCCTCTGCAGTTGACCACTTTGGTTGAAGGAAGGGTCTCTGTTTCTCTGTTTTCATGATCACCAACTCTAGAATAATTTTACATAAAAATAATCTGATTCACATGTTCACACTTCACAGTCACGGATATAATTTTTGAATTATTATTTAAATGAATGGTCAAGTCTTTTCTGATTCTTATATAATAATTATGAATTATGAGTTATGAGATAGAACACTGTACCATCATACATGATACATGCTCTTCTTTCTGTTTTGGGGGGTCGAGGTGGGGTGTCCTCTCTCCTTCAAACGCTTCCAATTTTGGCATTTATGGCAATTTGTCCTGCTTCTCTATAGAAATGCACTTTGTGTCGTCAAAAGTATGGATTATTATCTCTCAAAGTACAAGCCTTAAGATTGTCTCGTTATGAGTATTGGAGGCTGTGGACATTACAAAGGATCATTCTGATAAACTTTTCATCATTCATAAATCATAATAGGAATTTCCCCTCATTAATCCCCCAGGAATCTTCAATTTGGAGGGGTCTTTACCCTGCATTTAGTGTATGGCTGTATGCTAATACTTGCAGAATAAATAACTTTTTTTGTTTTTTGGTAGGCGAATAAATAGCTTTTACTATTGCAATTTGGGTTTTGTTTTTAAGCAGCAGATAGTGTTAATGTTAAATGGCTAGGCCTATAAGTAGGATTTTGGATTACTTTACATTCAGAGGTACGAGCAGGCATAGTGTTATTGGTTGATCACAAATATCTGACCTGCTACACTTGATGCCATCAATTAAATTTGTTGTCCGCTGTTGTTTCTGTTTTCATAATTATTAACATTTCTGCTCCTCTTTTCCCACCTTCTCCCTCCCTCTCTTCCTTTCTCCCTTTGAGCTGGCCAAGTCTTTGGTGTTATAACTTTATTGGGATCTTTATGATAGGGTTTCCTGTATATATCCTGTTGTGGAATGCAGGTTTCTAGGTTGGGCTTTGGATGTGGAGGACTATCTGGAATTTATAATGCTCCCCTCTCGCATGAAGCTGGATGTTTAATTATTAAGGAAGCGTTCAATAAGGGTATTACCTTTTTTGATACATCAGATGTTTATGGAGATAATCATGATAATGAAATCATGGTTGGTAAGGTACCATATTATCCAACTACTTAATATTTTTTATTTTGATTCTAGGTGTGAAAATACATTATCATTTGTATGAATTGCAGATATAGTTTGGTTAATCATGTGTAACAACTGACTGACAGAGAGACCACTGTGCTCCATATATTGTTAGAAGGGGCAATGACATGCACTTATGTCTCAAGGATTTCATTATAACATGACATAAATGTAAATTTGTTTTAGGCAATCTCTGGTGGGAAACTTTATATTTCATGTACTTTAAAGATGTCTTTGCTTCTGTGATCAGGCTTTAAAACAAATTCCTCGTGAAAAGGTCCAGTTGGCTACAAAATTTGGCTTCTTTAAGTCTGATGAGATTCCTTTTGGGGTCAAAGGTACCCCTGAATATGTGCGGGAGTGCTGTGAAGCTAGTCTTAAGCGGCTTGATGTCAATTATATTGATTTGTACTATCAACATCGAGTTGACACTACAGTGCCAATTGAAGACACTGTAAGCTTTGAATGGCTTTCTTAACTTATCAGTTTTGCATACCTTTCCACCACTTTTTAAACTATAGATGGTTATGTGGCTTAAAATTGTCCTCTGTAAGGAAGATGGGGGAACTCAAAAAGCTGGTAGAAGAAGGAAAGATAAAATATATTGGGCTGTCAGAGGCTAATGCTGACACTATAAAGAGAGCACATGCTGTTCATCCTATTACTGCTTTGCAAATGGAGTATTCTTTATGGACCCGTGAAATTGAAGAAGAGATAATTCCACTATGCAGGTTTTTAAATGGAATAACTACCTCTGCTGTTTATATTGTCAGTTGTTACAATTATACTTGAGTTTGATCTTGTAGTGTGATATGTTTTCTCACTCTCTTAGATATGCTTCTGAATTAGGTTATTTGCAAAATATGTGCAAGACATTGTTAATTGTCTAACTAAGATGCATTTTATACTTACAGAGAACTGGGGATTGGAATAGTGGCATATAGCCCTCTTGGTCGTGGCTTTTTTGCAGGGAAGGCAGTGACAGAGACTTTGCCTAGTCAGAGCATTTTGGTATGCAGCAAGTGACAAGTAATATAGTTTCAAGTTTGCATGAATTTGATGCTTTTCCCTTTTATGGTGGTCAACATAACATTGATAAGGGTGGGTTCAAACCTTGCGGATCATACCACTGCCAGGGGGAAACACCTTTAAGTATCACTGGATTAGTTCTATTCCTGCAGTGATTGCCTATTGAAATTTGTTGTTTCTGTAACAGGCTGAACATCCCAGATTCAATGGAGAAAATCTGGAAAGGAACAAGCTGTTTTATAATCGACTTGCTGACTTGGCTTCAAACCATGCATGCACTCCTTCTCAATTTGCCTTAGCATGGCTTCTCCACCAGGGAAACGACATAATCCCTATCCCTGGTAGTGGCTTTGTTACACTTAGAAAGACTTGAGTGTTCAACATATATGATGAGTTCTTTACTATCGGCTGCTAGTCTGCTACTGTTAATTCTTGAGTTTTCCTTATTACATGCTTAACAAAATTCTGCCAATTTATTTATCTGGAATTTACTTATTTCTCTTCTAAATTACCACTCAATGAAGAAGGAAAAAGCATGATACTAAAACTCTTTTCACTATAACTTCTTTCATCAATCCATCCATGTATCTATCTAGGGAATAATGTCCATTTGTTGATTGATAGTACCTAATATCTTATCCATAACATAAGTCGTTATTGTAAACGTGGGAATGAATGGATTCTAATGACTAATTGCTTTATCATATATTTCTTTGATACTATAGGGACTACTAAAGTTAGGAACCTTGAAAACAACATTGGCTCTCTGGCCGTGGAGCTTACAGACAAGGAGTTGACGGAAATTTCTGATGCAGTTCCTGTTTATGAAGTTGCTGGGACACGAGAAATTGATATTTTATTCAAATACAGTTGGAAGTTTGCAACTACTCCATCGAAGTAATTGTGTCACTGTTTTGTTGATAATTGGTGAAATAAAGAATTTATATATTGAAGAATTGGAGAATTTCTATAGGGAAGAATCATGCAAGTCTGTTATTGAATTAGTATTGTGTTTGTATTGTACCATTATGCTTATCACAACAAAAGATCCTCTGGGATTCTCTCCACGACATCACCTGTAAAGTATAAGAATTTTTTTTCCAAATGAACTTATTTATGCTGATATGATTTTATTTTCTGCTCATGTCTGAGATCTATTCCCTATACAAGCATTTCATAGTTACAAATTGCAGTGAAGGATTGCCCTTCAAGCCTATCTTCTAGGAATTGCCATATGCTGGCAAATGGCAAAGCAGCTGTGCCGCCTCCCTAGCTGGAGCTTCTAGCTTGCAAGTTACAGTTGAAGATGATACTCCACCTTGATGTGTGTGGATGCCATTGTTAATTAATTTTACAACTTATATACCAATATCCTTTTACTTAAGAAAAAATTGATTTTGCTTATTTGCATATTTCGACATTGACACTGCCGGTTCTTCTTAACAGTCACACAGATTCTCAATGGTATTTATTACCCACTGAATAATCAAAAAAAACTGCAAGTAATAATTTTTTCTTTTAAATCACGCAGAATAGTACCAACATGTATTGATATTTGTCTTCTAAAATATATTAGTTGGAGAGACTGAATTTTGTTCATAAAATATGGGGAAAGGAACAGTGGGAGACACTGAGTTCTGGTTATAAACAATAGAGAACATAATATTAGAAAGGGATTGAATTTGTTGATGAATTTTTGGTCATAAAAGTTATCATGAGCATGAGAGATAAGCTCTCTATTATTAGTTTTCACTAAATTATTAACATTTTCAAAGTTTCTGAATCTTCAAGGGATTCAAGGAGGTAAAATGTGTATTTTTGAAACTTAGGAACTGTAAAATATAAAATTTAAACATAATGTATTTAAATTGATTTAAATAAAAAAAAATTAAAGAGGTAAAGCATAATTTTCCCTTCTTGTTTTGCTTTAAAGAAACTACTACACTTACGAATTCAGACACCAGCATCAGGTCATTGGAAGTGAAGATTAAGGAAGAGGATTTTGAAGCAATTTGAGATGCTATACCCAATTAATTAAGTGGTTGGTGAAAAGAGAGGTTGCCTTTCTATCTAAGTATGCATGGAATTTTGCTGATAGCATGTCAAAATAATTACATGATACTGAAATTGGTCAAACATATATCTTACTGGCAATTTTGGGAGAAAATTTTGCTTGTAGAGATTCAAGTTTCCTTCTCTGAGATAGCGAGAGCAATATTAAATGTATTCGCAGGCAGTCTGATATGAAATACTTTCATAAGGTGTATTCATTCATGGATCAAGTTGATGGTGTTCTTGAATTTTGGAAATAAAATCTCCCCGTTTGGGAAAAAGTAATAGCGTAAAACAAAGTCAGCAGAAGGTTGGGCAAAAGTAATTTAGATTATATCATTACACTCATGTGCCATACAAACGTCACTTTGCATCAAAACAGGGAATAGTATAAGAATAGAGGGAAAAGCTGTTCTATCTGATGCAAATATAATTCCAATCTCTTGTGGTACTTCCTAGGATTAATTAGTTCTCCAATGGTTATTTACTAGATGAGATAATCTATAACATAACCCTTTTTTAGTTATCTTTATTTCATTTTTCCTTTTGGAAGGAAATAATGGGGGAGATAGACCAACCTCAAGGAGTGTCTCAGCAACACCATGATACATATGTAATCACGATGACAATTGTAAAACTCAACAACCGAAAACCAGAAGATAAAGATGAATAGTGACAATTGTTTATACTATACCTTTTTTTTAAATAAATTATTAGATAAATGCTTTAAATTTTACTTTAACACATATATTTAGGTAAGTATTGTTATTTATACACTACAATTCAGTACACCACTTTCCTTTCAAGGTATTAGTTCCTATAGTTAATTTTTCCGTAGGATCCACAAACACGTGGGTCTTTTCTGCAGGAAAATATGCTAATTCTTGTACAAGAATTAAAATTATGTAAACATTACATTTAAAAAAGAATCATTACTCTACTTATATATATGTATATTAATAATTTTATCTTATGTGTACACGTATCTATGTAATGAACAAATGAAAATGCATGTAAATGTCAGTCGCATAAATTTCATTTGTTCATTGCATTAACACACTTAAGCAAGTACAAACTTTGTTTTAAAGATAGAGTTACATGTGGTTCTTATAAGACTTAATTTTCTGGTTAATTAGGGATCATGCAACCAATTATCTAGAAGCCTATTAAACATCTTGGTCATGACAAAACTATAAAGCAATAATAATTGAAGTCCTGCAGGGTCCAAGTGCAACCATTCTAACCTCAAACTCACTGAGTGTCACCTTCTGGTCCATATGAGAGCCACGTCTCCTGCTTTTTCCATGTGTGGACATGCGAACCCACGTGAACCAATTACCTTTGGGGTCCTAGATATGCTTGACGTGGATCCAAAATATCCACCACATTGCTTGCGCCTGAATTCTATATAAACATCCTTCATCAATGCTTCACCTACATTTCAAACTAGGTCTAGTAGTAGAGTGTAGAGAGATTCACACAAAGCTTTTCTGAGAAATACTTAGTGCATAGGTGCCAAGGGAAGTAACCCATATAAGTAGCCCGTGTTTGACCTTGTAACGTACCTTCAGATATAGCCACTGCCACACATAACAATTCATCTATGGCTGTCTCATCATATGCTCTGCAATCTATCTTGGCAAGCCCTGTGACTCTTATTTCCAGCAGGTCCAGGGTGAACCAGTTAGGCATTCCTGCTATGTACATGCCAAGCCTGAGAAGGAATGCTAGCCTGAGAGTTCGGTCCACTGCTGAGGTAATGGTTTACAGATTTAAACTCCAGATAATATAGTGGTCATTTCATGCTTGAATGTTACCTGGTCTGTTCTTCAAGTGTTAGACATCATATGTTATCATTGATTTTTTATTGCAGGAAGAGCAGAAAGAGCAGCCAACAACCCCAGTTACACCACCTTCACAATCTCCGCCACAACCAGCCTCCACTCGCTCACCAAAGGTGAGCCCTGTGTTATTTTTTAACTGAACATTTACCTAAATGCCCAACATAACTTTGTCCTTCCTGTTTTGAACAGAAGTTTCTGCTTAGAATTTTAGGCTTAAATAAAGATCATTTTTTAAAGATATTAAACTTCACCTAACAGCTTTAAACTTAGTCTTTACATTTATTAGGGTCTCTATCACCAAGTGTTTAAAATTTTGATTCTTGCCGCTTCTTTCTTTTAAATATAGTTGAATTTTAGCAAGGTAAGATGAGATATGCATTGTCTTCTTGGATCTTCACTACTTCACATCATTCACCCACACCCATTAATGGGTTGAATGTAGTAATCAAACATCATATTTCTACAAGTGCCATGAATCAATCAAAGATCAAGTTGGCCTATACCAATAATAGTCACAAATCTAACTGCACCAGAAGTTGAGCTTTGCAAGTTGTCATTTTGATTATCAATCTGACCACCCATCAACATAACTAATGGCAGGTGAGCACCAAGTTTACGGATGTGTTGGCTTTCAGTGGGCCTGCTCCAGAGAGGATCAACGGAAGGCTGGCCATGATTGGGTTTGTAGCTGCAATAGCAGTGGAGCTAGCCAAAGGACAGGATGTGTTTGCACAGATATCCAATGGTGGCATTCCATGGTTCTTGGGGACCAGTGTGGTCTTGTCTCTAGCTTCTCTAGTTCCACTGTTCAAAGGTGTTAGCGTGGAGTCCAAATCGGGAGGGTTCATGTCCTCTAATGCAGAGCTGTGGAATGGTAGATTTGCTATGTTGGGTTTGGTTGCCCTTGCACTCACAGAGTATGTCAAGGGAAGCACCCTCCTGTGATTGAGTTATATAAAGGGTCACAGATATGAGAAAGTGAAATGCTAATGTATCACAATTAGTGAGATTATTAATGATCATAAACAAGTTTCTTCATATTGGCTTGTTGCCTAAGAACTCCAATTGTTTAGCCCTCTTGTTGTTAATGTAAAGGTGGACAAACATTCAAAACACCTTGGTGAAACCAGAGCCTATGCTTGTTTGAGCCTCGTTAAAGGAAAATGAGTGAGAAATTAGACATTTTAGGTTTAAAAAAGAGAATGTGCAAAAACTAATTTATTCAAATTTTATTAATATAAATAAAATTAAGTGAAGCTAAATATTACATTAATATTTTTTACCATATATTTAAATAAACATAATCTAAAATTGAATTAAGTTAGATATTACATAAAAAAGATAATAAAAAGAAGCAACCCATTTCACTAACAGGATCTTTGGTATACAATTTTGTGGGGAAAAGAAAGGGATGGAAAGAAGATTAAAAAGATTACTACAATTTCTCGATTGGTATCTCTTCAATTTTCCATGGGTCCCACCGATTTTTCATCTGTCCCTATCTCTTCAATTTTCCGCGGGTCCCACCTAATCCCTTTGTCAGCAGATTGAGGTAAAGGAGCACCCTCGTGAGTCTCGTCTATCCCTTGTCAACTTTTTTACTTTTAAAAAAAAAAACAAAACTTTTTCACTTTATATTTATCTAATTTATTATTTCTTTTATTTTTTTAATAAAACCAAATAAAAGAAAAGTATCGTCCTTCCTTTTTCTTTCGATAATATCAAATAAAATAAGTAGTAACTCTTTCATTTTTCTCTTGTTTTCCTTTTTTTACTTTTTTATTATATTCTTTTTTTTTCCCACATAATATCAAACAAAGCACAATTCTCTAGTGCATAGCTTATACCTTTTTATTTGTTTCCATTTTTATCAATTACATTTTTAAAATTTTTATTAAAATCTCGTTATCTTCCTTATAATCATTATTATAATATTATTCTTATGATTTTCAAATTAACAAATTTTAATTTCTCTATCGTTATTGATATGGTAAGTTATACCAAATTTGATAATGTGACAGTGTCATGTGATGTACAAAAATGTTACACCATATTTATTATAGTTTAAATTCAAGGAATATTACGTTTTAAGACTTTAAAAAATATTTATTATTTAGAAGAATTATTATAGGTTATTTAATTGAAAAGTTATGCGTGTTAATATATGTATATAGTGATAAAGACATGACAATTAAATATATCATCACTAATATTATTACATCAATATATGTGTTATTTTCAATAAAATTAATCTTGATCAACCATAAAGATTTGCCTTTATTATAGCGCTACCCTAAAATAGTATCACCACTTATTGATTACATGGATATCTCATTTTTCATCTGCTGAAATGAACCCTCTACACTCAAAAATTTATGAACAGAAAAGAATGAGAACATTACATCTTTGCAACTATTTCATATTTACAAATATTCACCAACAGAACTAGCGTATTTGGCAGCCAGGTTCTGTATTAACCCGGCTATGGATCAAGCTGATACTCAGGCTTGTCAAAGTCACCATTTTTTAGTGTACTTCCCACCACCCCATTGTCAAGTCTCTGAAACAAAGTAAATTTAGCCATTGAAGTCAATGATCAAAACAAGTGCAGAAATAAGTACTGTCACATCCAATACAAAAGAAACTAAAAGCACATTACACTATGCACAAGATTGATCCCGACCTAACATTACATCAGGTAAAGCTACAAGTTGGAAGGTGGGAACCAATTCTTCCACCCTTTAATTAATTCTTTTATATGTCAAAGAGAATGGGGTGGTGCAATTTAGTCAAACCGACAAGTAAGACTTCAGTTTCTTAGAAGATCAATGTGCCTTCAATTATGCATTACACAAATGAGATGTGAGTCAGTTGTATCACTTGAAATAACTATAGAGCAGACAATCCCTGTATACGAAAACAAGGTAAAAATCATAAAGAGAGAGAGAAAAAGACAGAGAGAAGAAAAATAGAGCCTCTTCTATTTTTTTCTTTTGGCTAAAGAAAATTAGATCACATGAGACAACTTCTTCAGTTTCCTTTTTAAACTTCAAAGGGAAGGGAGAATGCCACTCAAAAAGACTTCCGAAAGCCACTTGGGAGTTAGCACAAGTGGTTGGGGTGGGGCAGGGATTTCGGTAGAAGGTCATAAGTTCAAGTCATGGTAATAATTCCTTAATGTACCAAAAAAAAAAAAAAAGACTTACAAGTTCCAAAACGATGCTGACTTATGAGATAACAAACAAATAATCAAGAACAGTTAAATTTACTTTAACACCCTAATGATAGTAGTAATTTATCCAGCATAGAAACAGTAATATAAGCAGCAGCAGCAGCAACAACAACAACAATAACCAAGCCTTATCCCACTAGGTAGGGTCAGCTAAGAAACAATAATATAAGCAAGGATAAAAGAGGAATAAAACATGAAATTGTGCTATTTGATTAGAAGTTACATGTGATATAGAAATATATAACAGAGATTCAGATACATACTTCTGTAGGTAGATCAACAGCAAACAAATTTATGGCTCCCGCATTGAATTTGAATCCACTGAAGATGACAGAATTTTTCGCATCAGTGACATGCACAGAACAAGAAAACCATAGGTAGAAGGGAATTGACAAAACTTATAATCAGTAATAAAGTAGATAATAGAATTAATTAACCATTTACACCCCTTGAGAGTATCTCAACTACTCATAATGATTATCCAAGGCTGGTACTTTAATAGCCATCCCATTCAATTTAGAAGTGGAAAGCAAATGCAATAAGACCAACGAATTCCAAACTATAAGGAGTAAAACAGTTACAAGTAGCCATAAGAGTATGTGGATAACAAGCTCCAGGAACCATACCATCGGGATAGTACTAGCTGCCAAATATATGGGATAAAAAACTCCTCCGGATGACTCTCTTGTTCGTATGTAAAGCGCAGTTGAGTAAACATCTGCCAAACAAGTCACAGACTCATAGAATCAAGGCAGGTAATCCTCCTAATGTTATTCCCTATTGGAAGTAAACTGCGAATCACACAAATTATTTTCATTTTACCTTCATCCCTTCAACCCGCCAAGACCGACAATTTACAATTATCACTTGGAGCACTTCATTGACTGACCAATCACCATCCACTCTTTGAGCATCCATGCGACTATTAAAAAAATCTAACACCTGCAAATATAAAAAATATCATATTATTTAAACACTCTGAAAAAGTGTTGTATTATATAAAGACAAAGTTCACGAACATAACTAAAGACATCATGAACCTTGCTCCTGTAAAAGTTGCAAGATTTTAAAGGGTAAGTGTCTATTTAACGATTTAAATAAAATATATGAAACATACAGTATAAATGTTTTCAAGTAGCTCATTGAAGCGTGGATGATTCTTGAATGGATGAAAGACTTCCTGCTTGTGCATTATTGCATATACTACCTGTCCCAGTCACAAAAAAGCAATACAGTAGATGTAAATGGTCACAATGTGAATAATGTTTTTGGCTATTGGGAACCAGATAAAAATATATAAGAATGTGACAAATCTGCAATCAATCAAGTAGAACATTAAATCACACCTCAGGATTCCGAGGCAGTGCATAAGTCAGGATTGCATTTATAATTTCTAGTACAAGCCTCAAGAAATCAGTATAAATGTGCAACTCAGCTGACTGCATCGAAAGAATATATATATTTAGCAAAAGGAAAAGTCTAAAGTTCGTAATCAATAGAATCACAAAAGCAGAAAGACCATAGCATATACCATATCTTCTACAAGGCTACTTCCTTCAATTGAGTTGCCTTTTGCAATATCGAGCTTATTATCTCTGAGATCTGCTAATTTGTTATACCTAATGACAAGCAACCATATGATCAATTTTCTATACCCAAAATTAGTTGTTAAAGATATAAATATGAAATGGAAATAGTACATTATGAATGCCAAGAAAGAGTAGTGACATACTTCCGTGAAAGCATATAAAAAAGGCTGACTAGTCTCTGAGATGCATATGCACTCAAACGGTGGACATGGGGTGCCATGTTTGCCAAAGTTGCCAGACATGTTGTATGAAGATAGACATCCTATCATAATTCAAGACATAACAGAATGATAAAAATAAGCTGTATGCATAAAATGAAAGCAATTTTAGTAGCTCAAGCACATAAGTAAACAAGGATCAGAAACATTTCTAAAATTGACAGATTTAAATTCTACTCATATCAATGCGCATATTATTGAAGCAATCACTGTCTTCAATAACATGACCATCTGATTGCTATCCTTTAATGAAATTAGTTGACAGAGCCATAGGAAAGCATATTTGGAACTCAACCATCTATTTCACCCACATTGTCATCTTCTTTTTGGATTGGGTGGGGGACAGAGGAGGAAGGTTGAAGACTAAAAACATTCTGAATAAGAGGCTAGGTTTTGTTGTCACTTGTCAGTGTGAATTACTGAATGTGATGACTTTATTCTGAAACTCATCCAAGATAAAATGATTTAGGTAAGGGAGAGAAGTAGAAGTACAGTTGAAATACTGTAGGCATCATATCACTTACTCTCTGACTCTGCTTCCCCTTCCCCATCCCCCTTTTACCCTTTTTACTTTGAAGTAAGGAAGACAACTGTTTTTATTTTTCCCATCCTCGAACTGATATGCATATTATACGACTATTGCCCTAACTTCATAAAAGTAAACAACTAAACATAATAGACATCAAATAACTGATCTCAATGCCTTCTTAGTTCTTATTCCCGGGCTTGCCAAGTGCAAACTTTTCTGTATGTAAGTCTTTTTTTTTATCAATATTGCTTTTAATACATAATATCCTATTTTAGCACAATATCTTAAGACAGCAATAGACCAAGTAAGTAAACAAATGCAAACTTAAAGCTTACATACACGAGTGGAAATTATGTTATCAAGATCAAGAATCTTTAAAATTCAAAATTTATTAAATTGAAATATATATATATATATATATATGCACAGGAATATATCAATGCATAACATTCTGAAATATACATTAGATTTTCAAGGCAGGCACATTTTTACATAAGGGTAAGTTTAAGGATAAAAGTAACCATGTTAGGTGCAGTTTAGCATCAGAAGCCAATCCAATTTTGGGCTTTGAGGTGAAGTACCTTCAAATGAACTAGAATGGGACAGACTATTTTGCATGGAAAAAAGAAACCCATCACAACCCATAGCATCAATCAATTTATATATATTCCAATAATATACTCATAAGAACAATCAATACATCTCTCATTACGACCATCTTAATTAGCCAATGTCCTAACAATATGTAACTTATAATTAAACAATCCGTCAGCAGAAAAGGTCAGCTTAAATACATGGGAGTAATTAAATTAATAGACCAACTCGCTTTAAGATTCATACCCGTAGTTTAGACAAATTATACTGTACAGTTCTGATAAGAATTATGACCATGAGGGAGCCAAGAGAAGCCTGATGGAGGAGACGTTCTTTGTACCATGGAATAGTAGGCAATATCTGTCCATACATATACTACATTAGCATTTAGCACAATCCTTACAGTTTTGGGACAAAGTCCAATCCAACAGACAAGTCTTACCAGCTTATGAATGCTTGCATTGAAAGAAGAATCTTGACTAAGTATGAGAAGTATAATCAACAACATGTAAATTTGATTAGCTGTCCTCCTTTGAGCATCATATAATGCTTCCAGAATGGGCATTAACTGTTAATTTCACAAGATAAACAGGGATCAGAATAAAGCTCAATCCTCAGTCGTTGTAGATGCACCAGTAGGACCCATATGATTAAGAATGACTTAAGTGAGTTTCAAAACAGGAAGTTAAATATATCATATGATAGTCAGGGAATTCCTCTGAAAGTTCTTCTTTAGACTTCAACATATATAATATATTAATTCATTCCCACTTTTTCCATAGGAGAAGATTTAAGTTTACTTCCTCATACCAATGTATCCAGATCAGTCCGCACCAAGACATACTCCAGAAAGGCAGAATTCCCTTGCAACAATGAGTAAAGCAGTAGGACAGCAGTCTCATCTGCTAAGCACCTGAAGAGGAAAACAAGTTGCAACTTTTAAAAGAAGGAAGGGCACCTTATTACAGAACTGGAAGTCATGGACCACAAGGTACAAGGGCCTCAGACCAAGAAACTGAGGGAACAGGGACAAAAAGCATCAAATTACAATAATATACATGAGCCATGTAAACAAGAGGAAATCTGAACAGAATGACTGAACACCAGACAGGTAAAGGGCAAAAACAAACGGACAAAATTCTGATTTCTTACTCAACCCCCCCCCCCCAATTTTTTTTCTTGGATATAAGTATCAAATGGGTGAACAGAAAAGTATAAGAAACAAGTACTCTATGTCATCATAAGACTGACCTACAACTGATACATGTTCTGAATTCTGATCATCACTTTCAGAAACAGAAATTACCATTTATCTTGATAACATGCAAAACATGTGAATTCTATTTTGAAGAGTGACAATTAAAACCCAAGTTAAGCATGTTATAGATCTAGTAAGTTAATTGTCAAACACACGTACAGGTGGCCAGATACTCACATGCCAAGCGTATCAAACAACGAAGCAAAAGGCAACTTTACATGTGGACCACTGTGTGCATTGCCCTCAACATCTACACGATCCACTGCATTTAAAGCACTGATAAAAAGTTGCTAGCCTTCTCAATCAACTAAAAGAATATACAGAGATATAAAAGATATATTACATTCACAATCAGTTGCCTGCTCCAAGGCTTTGCAGTAAGGGTTGTCAGAAAAATATGTATTCTCTTTGAGTAAAGAATCTGAAGTGGCAGATTTGTGATTCCCTATGGCAGAGTAGCTCTCACTCACAACACATTTATGATAATGAATGAGAATAAGAAGCACGTGAAGACTGCTATCTGCTATAAGACTTCTTGATCCTTCACCGCTTGAACTGATCAAATAACTGAATGGCAATAAAACAATATTTGCTGAAAGGAAAAGTAGAAATGTCAAAAGAAGTATCTGTCAGCAAGTCTCCAACTTTGAAACAAGAATCTTGCAGGAATAAGACAATTATCATAATATCATTAAAAAAGTATACTTGATTTCAAAATGTCCATAAATAGAAAACCATATCCAGTCACCATACCAGCTGCAGAACCAACTCTCTGTAGCACACTACTCTGACTTCCGTCGTTAAAGATGGAATAAGATGCTCTATTAAATGGAACACCAGGACGGGTAATGTAATTTAGAAGCAGTTTGCGCACAACTGAACTAACCAGAAAGCTATCCTGCAAAAAATAACAGTACAGTAACCTGAAATTTGCTAGCTGCAAATACAGAGCAACTAAATAATCAAACTTTGATGTTGAAGTTTCAACTCCTAACCTGAGCCATTGCTGCATCAAGAAAGGGGTTCACATCATTCGGTCCAGGAGATGGCCCACAAAGAAGCTGAGTTGACATTGCAATAATCATAAAATTAAGCAGCTCCAGATGTAGGAGATATGTGTTGGGGCTATGATTAAAAGAAAAAAAAAAGAATACATCATCAGGAAAAAAAGTTCATGCAATAACTCGACAACAATTTAGCAGCACGTTATCCATGATATACCTCACATCTACTGATACTATAAAGTTAAGCACATTCCGCATAACGAGATTTTCAATGGTTTGATCTGCATTACAATAAAAATAAAATCTGAATAATGCTGAAACTATAAACATAAAAACCAAAAAATAAAAGGAATTGAAAGGAAAGAATGAAAATTTCATAATGAACCCATGAAGAATTGAGAAAGTTCCAATTCAAATAAATATAAAACCATGTACATGTGACATCAGACACGAGGAGAAGTTAGCATCTAAACCAACCTTTCTTACGTCAAAATTCTGATCCAGCCTTTACATTAATCTGAGGCTAATACACTACCCCAAATCATATATACAACAAGGTTAAAAGAAATTGATATGTTTATATCTTAATATGATAAATTTTGATAACTAGAAGTGCAAGTTCCACGGCCATATATCTGAATTTTACCAACTTCCCATAAAACCAGCAAACACGGAAAATTAAAAGAAGGACAAAGGAGCATCCTAAAGTAACAGGCGAAGATGATATTCTAAAGATGCAACAATGAGTGTTACGTACCTCCCAAAATATCCTTTGGTATTGATTCATTATCATCGAGAGACAGATATAACTCAATATCATCACCTTGGGCACTTTCAATCAAGTGCTTTAGAAACACTGAAGTGATGTAAACTGCATTAACAGCCTTTTCATAAACCAAGGTTGGCACAGAAGAAGTAGACATGGACTCTTGCAAGTAACATCCTAGATGGAACAAAATCTTTGCAAGATGCCTGGTGTGACAGTTGTTTTTTGCTGCAATATAAAATTGTTCTAGTTAGCAATCAATTGTTCTAAAATCACACCTATTCAGCAACAATTGTTCTAAAATGATAATATTTTGACATGATAAACAAATTTACTCTCCCTAATCCCATAGTTAGTACACAAAACCTATGCATTCAAGGCTTTCATGCTGTCATAAATTAAAAGAAAAAGAACACGCTTACCAGATATAGAAACAAACCACTAATCCATTAAAAACCCAATTTTTATTATCATTTTGAAACATGAAAATCATACTCCAATAAACAGAGACCCACTAATTATATTATCCCATAAATAAATTTCATGAAACCAATTTCATAAACAATGAATGGTATTAGCCATGAAGCTTTCCCCTTAAAAAACAAAACTTTGATCAGAGTATGACTAACCCAAAAGCTCACAAGCTTCGTGAACACGGTAAGTGGGCCATTCAACATTGAAAGGAAGCTCGAGAAGTTTCTGCCAGAACTCAGAGGAAAGAGGGAAGGGCTTGTCGCCGACGAAGGTCCCAATGAGGTACTCCGCCGTGTCCGATGAGAACGCGCCACCGTTGCGCGGCGTTGACGGCACCGATCCCATTTTCTTGACACGAAATCGAAGGTGAAGTTGGAGATTTTGGCGCTACTGGTGGCAGATTCAGGGCAACGGCATTGTGCAAAATCACGGAGAGATATCAAAAGGGTTTGATCCCAAGATGAAAACGGAGATGGGTTTTGAAAATCTAGAGAGTTCGTGCAGCACCGGAAGGGAAGAGAGAGAGAGAGAGAGGGAGAAGAAGGAGAAGGAGCTTCAAAATGAAGGTTTTTGTGACTTCACAGAGAAATGAAATGAGTTAAGGACTCTCTTTTTTTCTGAGAAAATTGTTTTCAGGGGTCCTATTTTTGTGACATTTCTTTATTTTTGAGAAAATTGTTTTCAGGGGTCCTATTTTTGTGACATTTCTTTATTTATTAACGAGATTAAATTGTTTATTTAATAATAATAAACGTTATTAATTTTATTCTTTAAGAAACAATTTAATTGTAAAAATGTGATATTAAAAAATTAATTTGATGTGATATATTATAAATATAAAATCAAAGATTTAATTTTAATTTACTGTCGGTGTAAAGTTTCTTTACACTGTCATCCAATCATATACTGACACATCATTAAAAGTGTTAGACTTTTGAGGTAGTTAATATAATAGTCAAACTCTTTTAATGAGTTGGCAATACATGATTGAGTGATAGTGTAAAAAAATTTTACACTGACAATGGATCAAAATTAAACTCTAAAATAAATGTAATCTCACAAAATAAATATTTAATCTTTTTTTTTTTGTAAGGACTCGTTTGTTTGAGTATTTTTCTCTTTTGGATGCTATAGGGTATAGCTTCATTGCTTGAATAATTATTTTATTTTTGGCAGAATTTTTAACTTTTTTTTTTAATAAGGAGGCCTAAAAGGTGTGAGAGTGCAGCAATGTTTGTAACCTGTTTCTGGATTAGTACAGTTAGACATGTCAACAGTTTTTTTTGGTAAAATCCAGTTAACTAGGTTGGTTTGTTATTTATTTTTAAATGTTGGTGGTTTTCCTTATTGATTCAGCTGCTTGACTGAATTAATTTTCGGTTCGAATTTTATAACTATATGAAATGCAGTAAGAATAGCATTTGGATGAAGTGAAATTCAATTCTTGAATCAAATGATTTCTGAAAAGATTTAGTTCACTTTAACTATAGTTCTTAGATAACTTAATATTTTAATGAGTAAATTATTCTTACAATTTTTGACATTGTAAAATATTCAAATTCCATTCGTACATAGTTAATTTTGAATTTGAAAATCGAGAGTTAAAAAGAAACTTGAAATTTTCATGAATAACGGCATAGCATTTTTAATTGTAATTTTTATTTTATCATAAATAATTAGTATTACATTTTAGACTTATTTGATATGAAAATGTGAGACATCTACGCTATTATTTTACTAAGAAGTGAAAAGAACTATCACCTAACAAAAGTAACAATTAACTAAACACTACACAAGTAAATAAAACTACTCAATCTAGTAATATATTTTGCATCTAGAAAAATGTAACATTATAGTTATTGAAAAAGAAAATCAACGCATAGGAGATCATGCAGATAATTTAAAAAATGCAATATGCGTTTAGCCTAAGGTTGACTCACCTAACATAATTGTCAGCCTATAAGTGCACCAAACATGTTATACATTAAAATGAAATTTTTTTATTTTGGTGTATATGATAAAACTCACTTTTCAAAAGTAATAGAAAATCCCATATATCATTTAAATGGATTTAAATCTTCTCATTTTTTTTTGTTTTCTTTCTTGTTTTCCTAATTACATGTTAACAACTTAGCGTAAAAATATCTTTCTTAATTAATAATAATTTATTTCTTAGTTGTCGTTATTTTTGCTAAGTTATTATCATGTAATTAAAGATACAAAAAAGATAATAAAAAATATAAGAAAAAAATTGATTCCGAAACAGACAAAAAATATATACGAGATTCCTTATTTAGCATTAGCTTAACAAATTGAACTATTTTCTTATTGATTTATTATTTATATATGTTTGTGTATACTATATATATTATAACAATCTTAAATTAAGATCCATTAACAAAAATTGCCAGTTTATTAAGCATTAGCATGCCCATAGGGTAAACCAAACCAATGAATTAGCCGTATGCATTTTCCTCCCATCCTACTTTTCAAAAGTACAATTTTAATTCATTGTTTATTATACTAAACTTTTAGCATAAGACTATTAAAAAATGACAAGTCTTTGCCTCCATGGATCGGTAAGGTTTGTTTCCATTTACTGGTAAGTCTTCTCAATGTTAACAGTTAGCCACTTGGAATTTCTGAATGTACTTTAACATTTTGGATAACACCCACCAGTCATGAAGGCCTGGTTGTTTTCACTTCTTTTTTTTTTTTTTCATTTTCAAAATAGCTTACCAAAATAATTTTGGAAACAAGTTGAAAAAGCAAACAAAAAACATCGTTTGAAGGACTTGTTTTTGGACCATCTTCTGTCCATTAGTATTTAAAGTCATCCTTGCATGTTTTGGAATGTCGATGGTGACGAAGCCTTTGGAGAAATTGCCAAGGGAGGAGGGAAGAATGAGTCCACCATAAGAATTGTAAATAATTACAAAATCAACATTATGTTTTAAAAAAAATCAGAAAACAAAAGTTAAGCAAACGGAGTTAGTTAAACTAATAAGATTTGAAGCACTTCGTTTGTAACTTTTAAGTTTCATTCTACTGTAAACAATAATTTTTAGGTAAGAAATTTGTAAATATCACCGTAAAATTTTAGAGTAAATATCTGGTTTGGTGTTTAAAGATATAAATGATATTAGTTTAGTCTTTTAATAATTTTTTACAGTAAATTTGTTCTTTTGAGGAGACCAATTTAATGTGAAAAAATTGACATTTGAGAACCATTTTGATATAAAAAATTATTGAAGGACTAAATTAATATCACCTGTATTTTTGGATGACTAATTTGAGTATTTACTCAAAATTTTATTAAGGCATAGGTAGGGATATAAATATGTCAAACAGTCCAACAGGGACCTAAGGCTTAATCTACTTTTGGTCTAACTTATTTATCAGAAAAGTTAGGCTTTGAGTTTTTAAAAAGCCTATTTAGTTAAATAGACTCAAGTCTAGGCTTTTAAAAAAGTCTATTAGGTCTAATAAGATGACCTATTTATTTATTATAATAACATATAATTAAAAATATATAATACTTGTATGATTTATTAATATTTTATTTATTTTATACACAATACAATAATTTTGTTAAACGCGAAGTATACTTGAAACACATAAAATTTGTGTATTTTAGTTTATTTGAAGGCTTTTACGTAATGTAAGCTTTTAAATAGACTTTTAGGTCATGCCAAACTTTTATATTTTCACAAAGAGACCAAGCTAAGCAAAAAAAAAAAAAAAAGCCTATGAAAAGTAATAGGTTAGACTAATGCCAATATTTTTTAAAACAAGTCAAGTTTATTTAAGCTAAAGCTTAACTTAACTTATTTTCACCCCTAAAAATATGACATATTTTAACTTTAAAATGAGTTTCTCTCATTTTCTCTTAATTTTTTTTTTAAAAAAACACTCATTTCTTGATGTTTATAAAACATTTGTTTCTTCTTTATATATATATATATAAATTAGGGTATTTTCTCGCCCAAAAAGCAAGAGATTAATCTCACAGGATACAATCAGGTATGTGAAGTGGAAACCTTTCCCAATATCGTTTTTTTCTATACACATCATCTCAAGAATCCAACTTAAAATAAAATATTTAAAATAACTGAGCTCCTTCCACTCTGATCAAGTTGGTATAAACACATTTGTTTCGGAGTATATAGTTTTCAATAAAAACAGTGAGTAAATAACAGAACATCAAACATATTTATTTTTTTTAAAAAAAAAGAAAAGAAAAGAAAAACTGTTTTGAAACAAAGGTAACCAAACAGATCAATTCTGCGACAATTTGTGGCCTTGCAAAAATTTCTAAAATAATATTGCTAACAAGTTTGTTAAGACATTGAGTAAGAAGTATTTTATAATTTTTTATATTTTTTTTAACTATTTAATGAATAAAATATTAAATATTTTTAAATTTTAAAAATATTAAATATTTTTTATGTTTAGTATTTTTAAAACACTGAGTAACACAGTGATTTAAAACCGAAAGTTAACTGAATATATAACGAATGAGTATAATTTAAGTAGATTTAAAAAATAATAATTGCTCATTTTTTAAAATGTAAACACTTATTTTAATTTTTTAAAATATAATTAATATCAATTTAATTTTTTAATAATTATATGACATCAAATTAGTCCTTTTAAAAAATTATTTTATATTATTAAAAAATTAATTTAATATCAAAAATTATATTAAAAAATTAATTTAATATCAAAAATTAATATTAAAATATTAATTTAATATTATTAATTATTAAAAGACTAAATCAATACTATTTGTATTTTTAAGGATCAAAATAAATATTTTTTTAACTCTTCGTGCTAAATCGGTCTATAAAGCATTACTTTTAATATTTTTTATTTTAACTTCTTAATAATTAGTAAATAAATTATTAAAAAAAAGTAATGTAAGTGGGTACGTGACAGGCCATTTTCGAACAAGTTAAGGAAATGTGCATAATCATCACATCAATGATCTTACCAATAACATGGCCCTTCACTTTCCGCCACGTTTCTCACGCGCTTTGCTGATTGGCTCTTGTCAGATCCGATGCGCGACGTGCCACCTAATCAATAGTGCTCGCCTTGGATTTCCCTCACCCTTCACTCCACACAAAACAAAGTTCAAAAACTTGTTTAGATCATTTACGAGCAAATCAAATTTTACATACACATAATTTATTTTTAATTTAATCATGTAATGAATCAACAAGAATATTTAATTGATTTAATAAATTTTATTAGATGAAATCTAAATTTAAAAATATTAAATTAACTATTACTTTTTATTAATTCAGTATATAAATTATTTATAATATCGTATATTTATAAGAATTTTATTATAATAAAAATTTATAATTTAGCTAATTTAACTTATAATTTAAAACTAATTGAGTAATACTACTCACTTAATTGTTAAACTTATACTTATATATAATTTAAGTAAAATTATATTTAAATTTACAAAAATTAAAAATTTATGTAAAATCATTTAAACCCAAAAACACTAAAGTGTTCAATTAGATATGGTTTAATTGTAAAAATTACATAAGTGGTTTTATTTAAAGAAAATTCTAGATTTTCATTTTAAATTTGGGTTTTGATCTAAGTGTGGATGTTAAGAGTCTCAATAGACATGAATATAATAACATTTGAAGTGTTTGTATACTTTTTATAATGTTTATACTAGTTCTTAGACTTCTTTCATTAAAAAATTGTGTTATGTTTAAACTAAAAGTGTTGGACACAAATATAATTTGATTTCAAACAAGAGATGCAGAACAAGTTACAAATGGATGGAGGGGTCTCAAACAATTGTTTGTTATTTTGAGTTAGAGGCCTTGATGGGGGAGCGGTTGGTATTGAAAATGACAAGCCAATTTAGAAGTTTGGCTGTCGGTGGGAGAGGATAAGGCTTAGTTGATGAGGCAATGCACGGTCCTCCATCCTTAATTTGTCAGTGTCGTGTCACACAATGCCAAGGCAACGGGCTTGTTTTATAAGCCTTCTAAGTTCTAATAAGTAGTAACAATACCATACCATCACACCAATGAGGTTGAAATGTAGCGTCGCTTTGTGTTTCAACTTTCAACTTTCAATTTAATTTTGAAGCTGTTTGCGTAATGGACACTTTCGCACGAGAGATTCCCGTGTCTGAACTCAATAAGCGGGAGCATGCTATACTAGCCTTTGTTTGGATGCGTACACAGTGTAATCGGCACGTGTGGCAGTGGCAGGGCTCGGCAAGGATTGGAAGAGGATGACCTTGTTTAGTTAAAGAGCAAAAATGACTCTATAGGGTTTTATTTTATTTTTTTTCCTTCTCAACCTAATTGGAGAAATTAAACTTTATTACTTTGTAAGGCTGTCAAAACGAATTAAATTTGTTTCACCAGCCCGTTTATCCGCATAAATTATGTGAATCGGATTTTAGAATTAATAACCAATAAAAACATGAGTAATTTTGAATCAACTCATTAACCCACAAGTTAAACAGACCAACGCACGGGGTTCACGGGTTGCCGTATAATTTTATTTTATTTTTTAAGTTTCAATTTATTTGAATAAAAAAAATTAAAAATTTAAAAGTTAATTAAACATTATTTTCTTAAGCAAAAACACAAAATGCACGTACTATACAGGCTAACAGTGACACATCCCACACACAAACACATTGTCAACTCTATAAGTTTATGTTATTTTTTTGTTTAAATTCTTTTTTAACCATTTGGATGAGATGAAAACATTTAATACTATGTCTCTGTAATATAATATTTGTTTTGAGATTGTTAAGTTTAATTTTTTCCAAAATTTACAGGTACAAAAGAATATATATATCTTTACGGGTCAGCCCATTTAGGCTCACAAGTTGATGTGAAATGAGTTGGGCTGGCTAATTTGCAATTTGTTTAAATGCAGTCAATTTTAGTCCTCATTTAAATCATAATTGTCGCAGGTTGGCCTAAACAAGTCAAATTTACCCGTTTGACAGCCTTATTACTTTGAAGTTTATCAAAATGGAACAAATTTTCAAATTTGACTATAAATTATACTAAAGTCTATTTTTATCTTTGACTAATAGTTGATTTAACACAGTTAAACATTTTATTAACAAAAAGTAAACTACCTTATTAATTATTAATAGGCTTCTCTACAAATAATTATTAGTAAACTATATATTATTGATAAACATATTTTATATGCATAATTTAGCACCTCTCATTGGTCTATTCTTATGAAATTATTGCATATATGAAGTGAAAATTACATAATTCCTCATTTATTGGTTATGTTGTTACCAATTGAGCAGAACACCCGAAGGAGTATTCAAAGCAGTTGTTGAATCAAAATATCATGAACTTGAATGTTGATATCAATATAGCTCAAACAAAAGAGAAATGAAGACCTAAACTCAGTGAATTTTGGGTTACATCAAATTCAGGACAAATCAGAAAATTCCTGCTCAAACCTATACTCAATTATTTGGTGATTTCTCAAGATCTAACCGTTGGATGTAGCTGAAATTTTGATATGTCATTCATGACATCATTCGCTATGACTTTCCTAGAAATGAAGATTTCCAGATTAGCACCGGAAGTGAGTCAAAATTAGGCAACAAGTTGGTGGCTGTCATTATTGATATAATCTGAGTAGTTTCGGCAAAATGGTCAGAGCTCAAGATCCAACCGTTAGATCTGGCTGAATTTTTGACCACGACTGCATGTGCTACAACTTTCATGAAGAGAAGATTTCCAAATTATGACAGGAGCAATGACGAATTTGGTAATCTTCGGAGCTGAAATTTCAACCCATGTGCAAAGAGATTTGACAAAATTGTAATTGAATAGTTCTAGCCTTTGCCTATAAAAGGAAGGCATTTGCCACACTTAAGGGCATCCCATTTCTGAATTCTCTCATTATAGTTTGAGTTAGGGGTGAAACTTTGATAAATTATGAGATTTATACTTTGATTTCAAGGTTAGATCTTCCAATTTGTTTAAAGTAAATCCCAAAGCTCTTGTAGTTTGTATAATATAATCTTCATCTTATTCAAGTTTCTTCATCTTGATATCTAGTTAAGGTTCTTCCTAGAGTTAGGGGTGAAGCTTTCATAAATTGTGAGATTTATACTTTGATTTCAAGGTTAGATCTTCCAATTTGTTTAAAGTAAATCCCGAAACTCTGGTTGTGTTCTTGTCAATACCAAATAACCACTTTCATTTCTATCATGCTTTTCACTTATTCTTTTGTTTCCTTTAATATAATGAGTAGCTAAATTTCTATACTAGGATTGCAATTTGAACTCACACGTAATTTGATTCGTTTATCATATCCAAGAGTAGGTTGATTATCTTGAATTGTTTATCTTACTTGTTCTTAATGCTTTTAATTAATTGGCCATTAATTAAATTGAATTGATAAACCTTAAGCAACTTGACAAAGGGATTTTGGTTTTAGATCTAAGTAAGATAACATATGATCTTTGTGCGAAAGCCTTGAGTTCATATAGGATAGACATATACCTATATGACATATGTAACCATTAATGAAATCGGAATTTAATGAATTCTTGATTATTTGATAGACATAGACATATAGTTTATCATTAATTAAGGATATTTCTATTTGACCATCGAAAGAGGCTTATAGATAAGTTAAGGATTTCTAGTTAACAATTCAGATAATTAATTGATCTTAGATAGAAGTAAAAGAATCAAGTAAAGTGTGAGGGATAATTGCAATCCTAGGCTTGGTTAATTTGATCATTAAATTCTTCTTCTTGTATACTTTAATTTTTAATCTTTCATAACACTTCCTCTTATTAAGTTGTTTAAATAAGATTGAGTTTTGTAAACTTTTAATAGATAGTTAAATTTAGAATTAATCCTTGTGGGTTCGACACTTTCTTACTATTATATTACTTGATTTGCGATAACGTATACTTGCGTTCTGATTTACCACATCAATTATAATAAAATATTTTTAGATTAATCTTATGATTTCTTCTTTAAAAACTAAGTTGTCTTTTTAATATTAAAGAAATAAATATAATTTGGTAAATATTATAAAGAAGATTATAATTTATATATATATATATATTGGTACATTAAGTGGCGCAAGAACATAAGTAGTTGAATGAGATAAATGGCATAGTGGAGGATTAAAAATCAAAATCGTTATCACACCTCAATCTTAAGGATTAAGGCTTGTATCAATTGAGTTACAAACTCGTTAAAATATATGTATTTATTTTACGCTAACAAATAATTCATATATTATGTATGCCTATCATGTTAAAATATATATTATACTCTCTTTTTTCTTGATTTGTCTAAGTTGGTGAATCTTTTAACTCAATTGCTTCTAAGGAAAAAAAAAACATACCTTTAATTATTTTATATATGCAAAGACATAAATTATTATAGTATGTTGTTGATGATAAAGATAATAAAAATATTTATTTAAGTGTATCTCTCGCAACAAGGCAAATATAGAGATGAATTTCTCTTGTCTCTATTTAATAAACGAGGGTGTGAGTTGGGATCAAGATCTTCATCCTTGCATGTACATGTTAAATAGATATAAAAATAGGCTTAACTTAAAATAACATAATATGTGATGTACATGATATTAATTGAATTTTTGTATTTGAATTTATTAAACAATATTATTTTATTTTAGAATTTGATGTTGTACCATGTTGAAATTTTTTTTCGTAATATTAAATTATTATTTTTTATATAAGGTTATAGTTTGTGTCGTGATGATAGGAAAATTCTGAGTAAATCAAGAAAAAAATTATATTAACCACAAAAATGGAAAAAATAATAAAAGCAAGTCTTTACTTAGAAGATTATAATACTTAACAAAGAAAACAAAACGATAAAAGAAGAGTATAATTTTTTTTAAATAATAGACATATAATATATATTAATTATTTGTTAGAGTAAAATAAATACATATTTGAATTATACTCCTCTTTATAACATTTGTTAAAATATATTTTTTTCAATTTTTTTTTAGAAAATCAACTTGGTTTTGTATAGAAGAAATCATTAAATTAAACTTAAAATTTGTTTTTGTTTTATAGAGCCCAATAATAATTTTTTTAGAGAAGCTTAATAATATTTTATTTTATTTTTATTTTTTAAAATACTTAACAATGTTAAGTCAACCGTTAATCAAAGATAAAAAATAAGATGAAGTGTAATTTATAGTCAAAGTTTAAGGTTTGTTGCCATTTTGATAAAACTTAAGGTAATTTACTCCCAATTAATTTAACAGCTTTGTGGTAGCTAAAATTAGAATTGATGAATTCCTTTCTCAGCTACTAGATGAGGTATTTATAAGCTTCTAGAGGAGACATTATGTTAAAGGACAAAAATAGTATTAAAAATTATGTCACTTTAAGAATTTTTATTCATAAAAAAAATGTCTAAAGAAGGTTTGGAAGAAATTAAAAACATCATAAAATTCAAGACTTAATTCTCATGAAAAAAAGGAAAAAATATACCCAAAAAAAATAATGAATCTATCAAGATTGAAGGTCTAGTGGCCCTGGGCTAGGAGCCACTAGCCCAAAGCAAGGGGCTAAAGAAACAGCCCTACTAGAGGGGATGAATACCCTAAGAAGATGGCTGGTGGCCCCATTGTGCATGCCAAATTTCTAATTTCTTATATTTTTATTTTTGGCTATTTTTCTTCTTATGTCTTTCAAGCTCATAATTTGCATCCAATGAAAGTTACTTCTTGGTGAGAAGTAAAGTTGTCAAAACTAGTCTATCACGTACCGGAAGCTAAATGGGTTGAGTTGATTTGGCTAACTTTGATACTGGACTGAAAAATAGGCATCCTAGTTTACTTTGAGCGGGTTTGATGAGTTAAACGGGTTAATTGACAAAAAAAAAATTTCAAAAAAAAAGAAAAAATGTTAAATAAACTTGAAAGTATAAAATAATTATCAAATCTAGGTTACATCACTAACAAATTTTTCAAGATCATATAATAATCATCAAATTTAAGTTACATCATAATTCATAAGTTATAATTACTAACATAAACATAAATATTTGATTAGTGAATTAATGATTCCTTTTTATAAAAAAAATTAAATAGTAAATAAATCAACCCACTTAACCGATGAATTAAGTGTGTCGCATCAAAATTGACCCAGATTTTTATGAGTTAAATTTTCATCAACCTAACCCTTCACTTTCGTTGTTGAATCGGGGTGACCCACAAGTTAAAACTCACTATGACAATGAAAAAGAAAACAATCTTCCAATATTCTCGTATGATTGGGTTGGTGTGGGGCTCATCAAGTCTTCTAAATGAGTCAAAAGGCCGATTTGCCATAAATTTTTATAGCTTTTGACCTAGACGTCTGATTAGGGCAAATTTGTTTATTTTGTTGGAAAATTTATGTCATGGAAAACATAATATGACCAAGTTTAAGTGAAAATACCCCTAAGATCTCTATTTATGTCATTGATCAAGCTTTTGCCAAAATTGAAAATTAATGTTAAATATGAAGACACGACTGAATGCCAGAAGTTTCAATTGTTTCAAGACATTAGTTTTTACATGATTAAAGAAGATTTGGATGTATGAGCAAAGCTGAAATCTAGGGTTTTAAAATAGGAAGCTACACCTATTTCTTGAATTAAGAATTGAAACTAGGAATTACATTGAATTTCATACCCCCTTTGACATATGGAATTGGGCTTGTAATTGGAATTGAATATCTCATTTTCAATTATATTATTTGATGTGTATGTTAGATTTAGAATTTTCAATTATGAATCTAATTCTATGAAATAAAAAAAAGCTAATTTACAAACTATCAATTCTTAGTTTAAAACTTACAAAACTATTTTTTTTTTAAAATATCAATAGCCAAAAGATAAAAATATTGTTTCATATTTAAGTAAACATTTTTACGACAGAAAATTTAGAGTTCGTTTGGAGGGGCCAATCAACAACGGCATGCCATATTAATGAGAGGCCTCATTTGCTGTGCATTGCAAGCCCAAGATTATTAGACTCGAACAACTTTTGAGACTAGTCTCACGTGTGAGATACTAATTTTTTTTTAACCACACTTCTAATAATAATAATAATATAATTTGATAAGAAGTTTCTCTAATATCCATTTTTTTTTGTAAGAGTATCATTCACATGTTATATTTAGTTACAATATAATTATTTTATTTATATTTTAACTAATTAAAATATATAACTATATATTATCTACTAATTATTAAAAGTACTAGTATCTTTATAAAAATAAAAAGTAACAAAGAAATCTCTAATTTAATAAAGATAAAATATTAGTTATTCAAATTAAACTTTTGTAACTGACATCAACTCTCTTTGAGGATGATATCTTAAAAGCTCGGAAAAAGGTATACCGAAAGTAACGGGATAAGTATAAAGAATAAATTTTTTATAAGCAGATCATACATGTAATGTGATCATGAAAATCTTTCAGTGTTTTGACAGTAATTTCTATGATTTTTATTTTCCGAACTAATCCGGGCTGTCATAGCACTACTCTATCAGGTATTCAATCCTTTACTAGCCAGGCTATCTCTCTTTCGGATCCGGTGGTTAAATCTCGAATATGCCAAAAACATATCTTAGTTATTTATGTGTTGGTTTTCAAATCTTTTATTTCCATTTCTTGCATTTTCTCCGTCTGAATTTTTCATTTAACAGCGATCTCTTTGGCAGTGCCTCTTAAAAGCGGGCGCAAATTTGTTCCCCTTTATTTAATTTTTTGTTGGCAAAGTTGTTCCCCTTTACTTATTACAAAAAAGAGTGACATATAACGGGGAGAAAAAAAAGAGGAAGAAGGGGGGGGGGGTAGTAGGGAAAATAACAAGAGAAAATTTGAGATGAAGGGAAAATAAGAAGAAAAAATAAACAGATCAAGGAAATAGGATAATTTTGTTCCCCTTTATTTATTTATTTATTGGTAAAGTAGTTCCCCTTTACTTATTACTAAAAAGAGTTGGGCTATATCAGGAAAAAACAAAAGAGGAGGGGGAATAAGGAGAAAATTTGAGATAAAGGGAAAATAAGAAAGTAAAGAAAACACAGATCGAAGAAATAGGAATTTTCCAGGATACAGATACATGCCCTGCCAGCTGCATTTATCATGCGCAGCATGTGCAACCTTATCACTTAACCAGAGTATTGCAGCACCCTATGTGATCCAAGTCAATATATATGTGTCAGCATCATCAAATTTTATGAAACTTAAGGGAGCTAACGTTTCAGCCTGTTTCCTCCTGCCTTTTTCCCATTACAGGACATAAAGCATTGCCAAAACCTTCTTCAAAGAATTGCACATGCATGTATTGCTATTACCTCTTCCAATTATGCTCCATGTTGTCCCCATGGTCTGACACATGATGATTATGAGATGCTAACTAATTTTTCACTTCCCGCTTTTTGATTAATGAATAATACTTCAATATCAACATAAAATATCGAAGATTGACAATATCCCTAATTTCTAAAAGAATTGTTTCACTCTAAATGGTACAAGAAGTTCTACAGCACGTTGCCACCAAACTTAATTGGTGGCTGATATTAACACTTCCAGAATTCTAACAAAGCATTTTGTGGTTGGTCCTCGTTAAAGTTAATATCATGCTGTTTGTCACACCTTTTGAATATAGGTTGCACTAGAATGAACCTTTTTTCCTCCTAACTTTTCCGGAAACCCCTACAATGATTAAAAAGAAAGAGGGAGAAGGATGTGCTAGAATGTAAAAGAACAAAAATTGAGTACAGAAAAACATAATCAAACACGGATTTCAAGAATAACTGTTTTATAATGTGTAAAAGTCACTCTGCTGTTACTAGCGACTTCTAAGATGTGTTTGGAATGTAAATTAGATTTCAAGCATGAAATCGTATCTAGGAGACCAAAATGTGAGTCCCCCACTTTCGTAGAAAAAGATTAAGCCAGTTACTCCAGAATATAAAATACAAATATATGTTACAATTAATTACCATAAACAAAAGTGTAATACTGGCATGATCAATGATGTGTCCCTCGCCTATGGTGCACTGCAAGGTATTATTGGGAGATGACCCTCTTCAAATTCTGCATATGAACAAGGTTACCTTCATTGATTGGCAGTTGAAACTTAAAACTAATTAAATACTATTTGATAGACAATTATTTCCTCCTTTTTTTTTTATAAAAAAAATACTTATAAGGAAAGGGAGAATTTTTAGAATGGTAATAATATAGCATAAACATGAAACAAATTCAATTGCTACTGTAACTTACCTTTCCCCCACAACCTGGTGTAAATCCATTCAAGAACAAGAGAATGGAGATTATTTGGAATGGAAGCATACTTGAAGACCAAGATACCAGGTTAACCTTGAGATAACCACCATCGAGAAATTTTCAGAACAAGCATCCCAGAAGGACATGAATACAATTTTTTTGAAGTGTCAAAACTCCGGAGGCACCCATTTCATGATAACCATTCCTCCTTACCAAGAAGCGCTTCTAAAAGATGGTGCTTGTTGAGTAATGTGCCTAATTAATACATTCATGTATCTAACAATTAATACAAGTCTTGATAATGATGTTCATGTATGTAGAGAATTGTTATGCATCTAGTTAATTGTGTTCATGTACCTAAACTAATGTTAGTTCATGCACTAGTGAGTTAATGCTCATTCTAGGAGATTTTATTACTCCCTATAAATATGTGAGCTATCTCTAGTTGTGGAAGCAGAACAAAGAAAGATCATTTAAAATAAAATAGTGAGAAATTCAGACCCAAATACTCTTCCTCTTGCTCCAATCTTCTATCTAATTTTACTATAGTTATAGCCCACTATAAAACATAGTCCCTTTAGTGTCTTAGACACCACCCCCACTTCTAGAATACCACCAACAGAGCTTAGCATATTGAGTATTGAAGTTGAAAACACAAATGGTAAGTAATGGTCAATAGCTAGCTAGGCAGGGTTTCCTACTCAGCTCTTGCAACAACTAGAATTTTTCAAGGAGATTGTGGGTTATTAATTTGAAAATTGGATATGAAGTTAACTTAATTTGAGGGAGAAGCATCGAGAAACCTTGAGGACAAATATAGGGACCTGCATTCTAACTGCTTAAAGTGCCAAAAGGCGTCCATTTCTAGATAAACCTGTGCTTTAAATTCATACCACGAAACCCTTATAAAAGACTGAGTTTAGAATCTTGAGTATCAAAGTTGAAAACACAAAACTGGAAGTCAGACAGTCAGATAAAAAAGGAGATATGTCAGTTCAGCTAGCTCATTTAAGAAAACTACCTAGCTAGAAGAAATCAGAAATGCAGCCTTGGATAGAATTTTATTTAGGACTTGAGGCCAAATACCCAAGTTCCTCAGCCAACAAATATACATCTTCATCATCTTTAAAACCTAGTAGATCTTCTTCAGTACCCTCATTCAAAAATTCTTGCCAAAATAATTCGTCAATGTCTTTATTTCTACTTTCGAGTTCAACTCCTTTCTCCTCTAGGTTCTTTGAGCTTCCACTTTCTCCCTCCATATTCATAGCAAGGTCCAGGTCAGAAACCTCAAGCTCTGACATGTCAGTGTATTCCTGCTGTTCAATGTCTTCAATGTATTCCTGCTGTTCAAGTTTAACGAAAGCTGAGCACTCTTCAACATAACCTAATTCACCTCCTTCGACATTACTAGGCCCTTGATCAATTGGTCGTCTTCTTTTCTTGGAAAATGCTTCCTCCAGCTCCTTTCTCCAATCCTTTTGTTGAACTAATTGTTGCACGAAGCTGGGATTCTGCATTGCCCTTGCCAAGAAGTTCATCATCTGTTGCTGTTTCTGCTCGGTCTTTTTAAGCCTACTTTCCATTGATTGAAGGCTGCTTCTGGTATTCTGCTGTTGTTGTCTAAGTTTCACAAGCTCTACCATGAGAACTTGCTTGTCACGCCTCAACCGATCGACTTCTCCATCCAATCCAAACCGGCCCACTTCAACACAAGGGTCTAGAGCGTGCTGTGGGGCCTGAGGTTGAGTTGTCTTCCTCCTCCTAATATTCTTCAAAAGATGCCTTTGTCCTCTAAGGAACCCTTCATTAGCAAACTCCCACCTATCTGGATCTACCTTTCTAAACCCCTACAACAATATCAAATTCCTTCTTCATGTTCACATCCATAAAATCTCATTGGCAATTTTATATGGTTTGAAAGAGGCATAAGAACAAACTCTCAAAAGCTCTTCAAGGGCCAAGGAAGATAATAGATACACATCTAAGTTCATATAAAAGTCTTGCATATACAGATATAGCATAACTGCAGATGATAAAGGCGCAAATCAATAGTGTGTTTTATCATTTTATATTGCAATCTTTGTACTTTTTCTTTTCCAAGACATTAAACAAACCAAATGTCAACAGTATGGAAACTCAATAAATAAATAAAATGGGACCAATCATATTTATCTACCAACTATCATAAACAAACATGAAATGAAGATAGAAGAATACTAACAATTCCAGAAGCTTCATTAACGTGATTGAAGATAAGGTTAGAGTTTCATAGCTAATGGAACCCACTGTCAACCCAGAATGAAAACAACACAGACTAAAATAAGAAGATAACTGCATCTGCATCACTGTGAGAAACAAGAATAAAATCTCATCTTGATTATTGAAGAGTAGAAAGAGACTATACTCACATAGGTGTTAAGCTGCCTGACAAAGCTAGAGAAGTTGTTATGCTTGAAGTATCTGGGGATAAGACTTCTGGAAAATGCCTGGGGATCCCACACAACGAAGCTGTTGTTCTCTCTGCTCCAGGACACTATCTGATTAGTGGAAGCATCATCAACGATGTCATATGTTTTTGTGAGGAATGGTGGAGGACCACTTTCATGAAGCCCCTCCAATGGTTTGGGAGCAACCACAGGCTGCGGATCACCAGAAAAGCAAGAACTTTCTCCGTGAAACTCCTCCTTCACTTGACCGTGAGGATTCATATTTGGAATATGGAGCACAAGCTTTGATCTGGGTTGGTTTCTTTGTTCCTGAAAAAAGTTGGGTTTGGGTTTGATTTTGAGCTTGTGAGACTCTCTCAAGTCTCAACAAACTATGGCAGCATAACCTAATTAATGCGGTGACTTTCAACTATTCATGAAAGGTTGTCCATAAAAGGAAATGTTTATGCAGATGGGTTTGAAGAATGACTGGTGAAACTGAAAGGATTAAGGAGTAAAAGGAAGATCAGATACTGAGTTCTGTGTAGAAATCGTAGCTCAGATGACAAGAACTAGGAGCACACAAGTGAAAGTGTCTGAGTAGGGAGTGAGTGCAAGTTTTATGATGTTATATTGTATATGGGAACAGAAGCTTTTGGAGCGTTGTGGAAAGGGAAGAGCGGTTGTTGTGTAAGTGTTGGGTGGGTCTTGTTCATTGTATAAATAGCTGCTTGTGCCTTTCTTCTTTTCCTTTTCCTTTTTAGGGAGATATGAGTCATATGACTATTTGGGAAGGGAAAGTGCAACAGAAATCCAATACGACAATCAGATATTTTTCTCCTTTGGGAAATTGGTTTCAGACTTTCAGTTTACTAATTTTTTATTTTTTATTTTGGATTGAACTACTAATATTTTTATATTTTTTAAATATAAAATTAATCTTTATGAATTTACTTTAGAATTATAATGAATAAAATAAAAGGAAAAGAAAAGGGAAAATAAATTATAAATTTAAATAATCATTTTTCTGTTTTCTTGTTTTTGTCAACCACGTAATAAGTTTACTTAGGGTCGGGGAAAGCTGGACATGTGCTTATAATAAAATAAATAAATCATCCACAAACAAATATGTTATGTGGATATTTAGGGAGAAGTTTCTGGAGAAATTTTAGGTTTTTATTTCTTTATCATATATTCATAACCTTCTATTTAGGCCAACTGATTTTGTTTGTCCTTTTTAGTTCCTCCAAATAATAATTAAAATGGGATGTGAGAGGGTTCTGGAATTTCAGTGAAGGACTGGTGAAGGTGTCATAGAGTGTTCAGTGCTGCACGTTGCAGAACAACGAATTTGGATAAAAAGAATCATAGATTCTGATAACAGATAGAAAAGGTGGTTTTAGAGGAACCTTTTTCTGTCCACTTTTATTTTCTGATTCTCTCTTTTGGTTTTGAAACTAACCTAAAAAACGCGTAATTCGACCATCGATGTAGTGCTATTCAGAGCCCTAAACCCACTTGGCAATGATATTTCAGCCAAAAACAGAACCAATGAGCGTTTAAGGAAGATCTATATATATACTATATATTTTATACGCCTATTTACACAATTACACATTTATTTTTGGTGGAATGATCTCACAGAAGTTTTAATATATGAACTCCTATAAACTATTTAAATTCCTCACCAATTGACTCAATCCTAATAACTTATATACACAATTACACATAGTAAAACTTAAATGAGTTGAAAATATATGTTTGGTGCATATAAATATTTAACAGATAGTGTCTCTTAGTTAGAAAAAAAGTTAATTTAGTCCCTGCCAGTGTCATATTGAGGGTTGTTAAAGAATGAATTGGCTAACAAATTTATATGTAGCATTCATGAAGTGGCTAATTTAATATCACATTATCATACCCAATTCCTCTCCTAAAGCTCAAGCCCATCAAACCCACTTCCCCCATTCGTTCATAAAGTCAAACCCACCACCTCCCATTCATTTCTTCAGATATCCAGTTCTTAAGAAGATTAAGAACCACATTTGGTGGCTGGTGCCCTTAACTGGCTAGGTCTCTCACTCTTGATCACAACCTCTCGATTAAGGTGTTTGTTTAATCTTGCATGCCGAAGCTGTATATGGCTTTCTTATGTGCTTTTCGTGGACCATCTGACGTTCACTTCCTTCAATCGTCTTACCAAAGCTGTTTTTTGGTTTGTTCTGCTTGCGCAGATATAATATCACGTTGCCTTGTAGGTGACAGGCGTACGGGGATAAATCCAGAAAATAAGTATTGCTGGTTAAAAGCAAATATTAAATAAATAATTTGAAATTAATTATACATTCTTAATTTTATTTTTCTCCATAGAATATATAAATTATAATAGTATTTAAGATTATTTATTATTTTTTAACATTCTAATTAGCTTATTTTTTGTCATTAAATTACTTATCTCATTATTTATTTATATATTTTAAAAGTTATTATAAAATTTTAAATTTTTTATGGTAATTAACATTAAATAAATGCAAACGAAGATTTTGAAATCAAATGTTGAGAAATTATGTGAAATAATTTTCTTTATGTTATAGACTACATATATTATAACACAATTAGTCTTGTACACTTTAAATATATATATATATGTATAAAGTTGTATTGAGTTTATACAACTTGAATTGATTCATTTGGGTAAATATTTATTTGCAATTTTTGAATTCTAAACTTATTTATATCCCAAAATTAAAATGATATGGTTACATTTTTCAAAAAGTGAATGATTTATGATTTAAAAATACATTTAGTTAGAAGTTTAAAATCTATGAATTACAAATTTGTTTATGAAATAATATTAAATATATAATTTTTTATACATATAAACAATCACATTCATTTATGTATAGTTAAATTAACTTTCAAATTTATATAAGGTCACATCATTACTTTTTAATATAAATCCACATGTAATTTAATAATTGTATATATTATTTTCTTTTGTATATATACCAAAAAGTTATCCACCTATTATAGTTTTTACTTGTATAAAAAGTACGGATTCAAAGTAAAAGTTTAAAAAAACTAAATGTGTTAGACAAAACTTTTCATACACTCCTAATTAAATCTTGAATTAGGAGAGAAACAAGGCCTCCATTGGCCCTCACTGCATCCATTAGGAGAGATCACAGGTGTGCATCCATTAGACTGACCACGTGGAGTTGGATGATTTCTGAAGGGTTTTGGCGTTGGAGGAAGTCTTGCTATGTCCCAGAGTGGGATCACGTGATCAGATGAAGTAAATTTTCAGTGGACGTTGTTGAGCTGCTTCTTCCATGGGGGTGGCAGTGGCAGTGAGTGATTTCCAACCACAACACAAAACCGCTGAATCCTAAGGCTGGTTTTGGTTCAGTTTGGTTAATGTAGTTAATCAAATTGTTTGTAATAATAGTTAACTGCACCCCTTTTATATAAATAAACCTGAATTAGAATATAAACCATCAAATGGTTCGTTTGGTTTAAGTGTCTAACAGTTTGATTCAGTTATTTTTTTATTTTGCCCCTCCTTAACCACCCCCTTCGAGAACGGTTGTGACAGCTAGCGAGTGCCAGTCCATTGATCTCAAATGACACCCTCTATGAAAATTGGATGCAAGGAGGTATAATATTAGGAGAAATTTTTGTACAAATTTAGTTTATATTTATTTTACGAGTTTAGTAGTTTAGACGTATTTTACTAGTATTTTTTATAATTTAAGGGACATCGATCAATAGTCTTAAGCCATGAGTTATAATAGGGTGGAGATCAGCATCTCAACTCATTAGGATTCAAATCCTTTGTACTTTATCTCTATTTCTAATCTCATTCTTTTAAATAAAATACTATCAATTAAAAAATTATATATTTCTCCTAATAATGTTTTTTCTCTCTTAATTAACAGCTCAAGGGCAAGTTTACCAAAGCTTTTAGTTTAGGTTCACACTTTTTTCAGTGTTATACTTACGTCACTTTTCAGACGAAATGATATGATTCTATACGATAAAAATTGAAAGGGCCGTAATATCTAGAATGAAATCATCATTTTTAATTTAATAACTTTCGGAATGAATGACTTTTAAAATCATTACATTATCTGGTCATGAAATAAAATCTGATTTAAATAACATAAATAATCCCTCACGAGGCAAACAAAAAAAAGGTCAACTTTTTTCATATATAATATAATATATGAATTTATTTTTTTTAACAACATAAAAAATGTTGTCGTTTAAATAAGTAAACATTGTTTTATTTATATAAAAAAATTGAAATGTGTACAATATTTTGAATAAGATAACTCATTTATTTTTTATAATATTTTCTGTGATATTTGAATAATAATTGTGTGTCACTATATTATTTTACTTTTTATATTATCATAATTATTATTAGTTTTAAATTTAATGCGAATATTTAAAATTAATTACAAGACATAAAAATTAAGTTAGGACAGATTTTGGTAATTAGATCCACTGAAAAGTAATAATTGTCATTTTATAAAATAAATGAAACTATGTTATGTAAAAAAAATTAAATCTCATTCTATAAAATATGAAATCACCAATCGTACATTTCTAGAAAAGAATGATGATTCTGAGTTCTAAGATGATATATGTATTATTCTAGGTCTAAAATGTGACATTAGATTTTATATAAGTTAAAAAAATTAATCTATATTTTAATGATAACAGTATAACTTATTAAAATTACTTATATATAATAAAAGTTAATATAATTAATAAAAGGCCACATATATCCTCGACATACTCTCCCCACTTAATGCCTTCTTCATCTCTTTTATTATCTCATTTTAATTTTTCTTTCTCATTAGCCAACCGCACAAAAATTTCATTTGTCTCTATCACTTATTTATCTATCCCTGCTAATTTTCTTTCGTTCACACTCAATATATTTTTCAAATGGTTATTTTTCCAGTGGAATTATTTTATTTTAATTTTCATGGTTCAAAAAAAGAGAAAGAAAAGATTAAAAAAAAACTGAAAATTGATATTAATTAAAATGAGTGAAGTAATTACAAAATAATTACATCAAACCTTTATATAGGCTAACAAACTAGTAACAAATTAACTATTAATTTCTAACTAAAAAAGTTAAAAAAGTTAAAAATAAATAAAATTTGGAATGAATACAATTAGATATCAAATCAAAAGAGAAATATAATAAAAAATATTAAAAATACATAGACTAAAAAAATACGAAGAATGACATAAATAAAGTTTAACCACCGTACAAACAGAAACTGAAATGATTAAAACTAACAATGTAAACGCTTAACCATTAAGTGGAAGTCACAATTTAAGACTTAACCACTTAACAAAAGTAAAATTTAAGTCTTAATCACTTAACAAAAATAAACAGGATTCCAATGCTTAAAGACAAAAACTTACAAGAAACCAATTTAGGCTCAACAAAGATTAACAATAAAGAAAGTTGACACAACACAAAGCAACACGAAGCCATTTCCTGAACTTGCAGAACTTGCAGCACGTGGAATGACAAATTGGAATGGCCGAATGGGTGATTTGATAGCAAATAAAAGGAACAAATGGAAAGAGAATCATTTCTTCCAAAGCTGCATCAGCAACTAATCTAGCACCGAGGGCTTCATGAATGGATGCTAGATGAAGAGGTTTAGTTAGCTGGACTCAGTGAGCTATTTGACTCGGGAGCTCAAAATGCAAGATTCGTCATTGACGAGGCCTTGCATCGAAGAACAGTAGCACAAACCACTTGCATACACCAGTAACACCAATGTCAAATTAAGGCATGCTTTCATTCCCCAAGACACAGATCTGACGTAGCTTCAAGAGCTCAAGCAATTAAAGCCTCCCACCGTCGCCACTGTCACTGGCAACGGTCAGATCTACTACCGATCACTGTCCTCCACTGTGCTGCTGGAATCACCGCTCCAACCATTGGAGGCGTGAAGATGCGAAGAATCAAATTTGAATCACCGGGAACACCAAACGAAGATGCGAACCTGACGAATATGCTTACAGGCAAAACGAAGATGCGAACAAATGAAAGAAAAAAAAACAGACCTGAGAAAATTAAAATAAAATGAAAATGTGAAGAAATGAAAGATTTTCTCGAAAAGCCAAATTTTCCCGAGAAAAACAATCTTATTTGGCTACTAGAAGTCAAATGAAGAACTGAAGAAGCTGAAGTCATGATTTAACGCCACAACAACATCGAAGAATTCAAGATTGATGGAAGCAAGTTTCATAGGCAACGTGAGAATTGCAAAATTCTTAGAGATAGAATCCGAAGAGTGAAAATGGCAAAGAAAATAGAGAGAAAAAAAAAATTCAGAGAGTTCCATTGGGAACTCAATATAACGGAACCAAAAAAATTTTCATGATAGATACCATCTTAACAATCATGGTTCATAAGGGAGATGAAGAAAAAATTAAAAATTGATATTAATTAAAAAAAATAAACTAATTACAAAATAATTACATTAAATTTTTATATAAACTAACAAATTAATAATAAATTAATTATTAATTTTTAACTAATTATATTTTTAATAATTCAGTCACTCATTCTTTTCCTTATTCATTTCCACCTTTATTTTCAACAACATCTTCTCATCTGTATTATTTTTATATTTGATTCTCAAGACACTATTATTTTTTAGAAGTAATTTCAATTAATTAAATCACCCACATAAAGTGATATTATTTACAATTAACATCAAGAATAAGATTTTATTGACTGTAAAAGTTTAGTTTATAATTTATTTTAAAAAATAAAAGTTAAAAAAAACTATCCTACCTCAAATGTTTCCTTTTTTATTATTAAAAAATAATATTTATTTTTTAAAATAATATTTATATTATTTTTTTAATATAAAAGTAACCCTACCCTTAAGGTAGGATAGACTAACCCCTTATTATAACATTATTTATTCAAACTTATCATGTCACGGAGTTGCTGTCAACCGCAATTAAGACACCGACTTTCACTTTCACACAGCTTTACACAAAAATGGGAGCCTACAACTGTGCTCCCTTTCTTCGAAAAAGAAACTCCATGGAAATCAAAATAGGGTATGTCGGTAAGTTTTCCTTATGTTTCATTGGGTAAGTTGCATGCATGTATTGGTGGCGAAACATTTTAAGGACTCAAATTTGTTTTACAACTAGTCGTTTACCCCAGCGGAAGTTAGCATTTTGATATTTTTAATTAATATCTTGTAAATTAAATTTACAAATTTTATTATGAAAACTTAATTAATAAAATAAAATGGTATCATAAAATGTTAAAATATTTATTTTTGAAAGAAATATTTTTAAATTTTTTTTTGTATATTAATTTTATTATTATTATAGAACTTAAATTAGAAGTATAACTTTTTATTATAATTGTGTAACATACAATAATATTTTCAAAAGATATTATATCTAATTTTATAGACATAATTTTGAATAAATTTATATATCTTAATATTGGACATAATTCAAAAAGTTGGTTGATCGCTAGATAAAAAATTACTTAAAATAAATATTTAGAAGGTTGTGTTTGTTGCAGGCAACTTTAATATATAGTAATTATAAATTTTCACAAAATCTACAATTTAAGAAATTTCATGTATAGGAACGAAGGTGGGGCACCTGACTGCCATTTTGGCATCACGAAGAGGCAGACACGTGCAAGTGCAAGCACATGCACAGTAACTTGAAGATAAATGAATGCATTAAATAAATATTATTATATTTAGTCTTATTAGTGATGAGAAGTAGCTAGAAAATAGTCATAGCGATGAGTGTAGAACGGTAAAGAATATACCCGACACCATGAAAATTCAAAAGCAATCAGGGCATGGGAGGTGAGGGTCCTGAAAGGAAAGCTGATTGACAAGGGGCCCTTATCTTTGCATTTTACATTTTTTTTAGCACTTTATTTGGTATGTCTAATTTAACCCTACAATCAAAAAATTAATTAGGCAAAACTTGATTTTATGTTTTCTTTGTCATGTAATTAAGACTTCTAATCTCACTCTAAAACAGCAGCTTCCAAAGCACCAACAACCCGGAAGCTTCCAATGCTTATGAAAATTTATTAAATAAATTTTATTTTAATAAGTATTTATATAATTTAATTATTTATTTAAATAAAGCCTAAAAACTAATTCTTCTTTTCATTTTTTCATAAGCGAAGAATCATTGATTTCTAAAAAACGTATGTTTTAAGTTACGTATAAACATGCATAAAAACTTGTAGAGATTCTTTTCTCTTTTTTCTTTATAGATAAAAGTGCTTTTTTTTTAAAGAAAAAAAAAATCAATCCAAATGTACACAATATTATCATGATGAAAAATTTAAATAGTTTGTAAATGATCGTTCAATTCAAATCTTGATGCCTTTATTATATAAAAAAGAATATCATCTCAAGCATTAACTTGTGTATGCTACACGTGTAAACTAGAGAATTAAATTTCAATTTCATACTGCCAACATACTAAACCCAAAAAATGTTAAATTTAAGAGTATGTTGGAGGAAGATTAAATTTTTTTTATAAAAAAGTTACTTAATGTAAAATTTATCGTATTTAATTGAAAGGTATAAAATTAATTATAAATAAAAATTATTTTTTATATACTAAAAATCATTTTTTTCAAAAACTTTATTATGAGCATATTTATTAGTGTTTGACTTAATCGTAAAAAAAATTATATTAAAAATTAATTCTATGTATAATTAATTTTTAAAAAAATTCATTATTAAAAAAATAATTTATATTTAAATATATTAATTTATAATTAATTTTAAAATAAATTTTTTTATTTGAATTATATAAAAAATTATTTTTATATATTAAATTATTAAAATAAATATAAAATCATTAAAAAAGTTATTTAATTAATGCCAAAATGATATTTATCTCTCACATTTGTGAAATAATCACAATAAATTATGAGTAAAATGCTCAAATTCTAACTTTAAAAAAAAAAAAACTGTTTTTATAGTGTTTAAATTAACTATAAAAATAATTATGTTAAAAATTAATCTCTTTTAAATATGTTAATTCATAATTAATTTTAAAATAAATTTTTTTAATTTAAATTGTATAAAGAAAATCACTTTTATGTATTAAATTACTGAAAAGAAATATAAAATAATTAAAAAATTATTTAATTAAGAGTATAGAAATATTTCTCTACCAATACTTTAGAAATAATATAAAATTAAATAATCAACTTTTGAAATAATACTTTCAAAAAGAAAAAATTAGTATAAAAAATAATCAACACCTTTTTCTAAGAAAACCCAAACATGTTACTTTTTTATTTTTATTTTAAAACTGCTTTATAAATATAAAAAGTAATTATTCCAAATAATTAATTAAATCCAAACATACTCTCTAAGTTTGCTTACAACATCGAAGCTAAAGGGTCAATAACATAGGCAACAACATAAAGACAGGCATCTTTTATTTAAAGACACCATTATTTTTTTTCAACCCATTTTTAGCAGCAAAACCATAGTCCTTTTCATCCCATACAGTACTACCAGCAGATCTTAGGCAGCAGCATCGACAGCTTGGTTGGCAACATCCTTTTCCACAAAAGCCTTGATATATTCCTCTCTGCACATTGAAACCACACTATGAGGTTCGATTAAAAGCCTCTTGATTGTCCCACTGGCCACTAAACTCACTTAATAACTCATACCTTGCAGGCAGATGATCATGTGGGCGATTGTATGGAGTCCAAACTGGTTCACCAACAAAAAATCGCAAAGCCTGCATATTTATATTAATGTAAGAAGCACTTCAGATACTTAAACCACATGAGGATATCAGTTGCCCTTCCAGATGTTCATCCAAATAAGACAAGTTTAACCACGTATAAGGTAGACTAATTTCAACAAAAGTTTATAGAAAAAGAGAACCTGAAAATGCACATCAATTAGTGAAAGATAACAGAACAATCTTGCACTATATCATATCTCAAGTTACACCTTCATTTTAACATATCTACAACTTCAAGACTACAACTAACAAAAAGTTTAGCAATCAGATGCTTGACACCAATTACAGTAGAAGATCCCTAGATTAGACTCACAAAAAGCCTTCCAAAAAGGGCACAGGGCAATGTAGTAAGGTATTCTGCAGACCAAGTTCATGTTCCCCACAAAATGGGACAGAGGAGCAGAAAGTTCAGGGACAGAAATTCTCTTCAATTAGCATCAGCAAAAGGAATAATGCAACTACTATCTGTAATATGTAATCAATACCTTAATGTAGTTGGTCTCATCTAGTGTAAAGCGATGATAAATTCCAGCAGGTAAGATGATCATTCCTCCTTTCTTTACCCATACTCGAATCCAAGCTTCATTGCGATCCCTGACATCAAAATAACCTTCAGAAAAAGAGTAAATATTAGCAACTCAACATGGTAGGTAATGTATCACGACAATCAAAGTAAAGCAAAATATTTGCACAGACCACTTCCAGCAGCACAAAAGCGGATCTCCTCATCAGTGTGAAGGTGTTCTTCAAAGAAGCTTTTGATCTTCTCTTCATAATTTGGCAACTTTTCTGGGCAGACCTCACAAACATCCTGCAGAAAAAATGTGCCTCTGGTCAAATTATTAAACAAGTATAAACATAGACAGAATATCGAGATGCAGATATTTGACATCAACAAATGCAGTATTTAAATGAAAAAATAATTAAAAAGAAATCATGCTATCACTTCCAATAAATAATTGCTCCATATAAGTCATAACTAAGCATGGTCATGCTTTTTGCATATGGTAATGCTTTTGCATATTGTTGATATTTCTTCGCATATATAATTGGCATGATTGAATAGATGGAAGTTAAGTCTAAATGGGACACAAAATAAATGATAATAAGGCAAGTTTAATGAATATTAGTATAACAAACCATGTAGCTATAACCACGTTCATCACGAATCTTTTTCAGCTCTGGATCTGTTTCATGGTTATCAGCATCTAATCGCCAGCTAAGGACTCCAAGTTCTGCATTGTTAAGATGATAAAGCCCAAAATATGAGTATAAACCCCTCAATCTGCAGATAAAAATAACCAACACATGCTGCAGAGAAGCTTACCAGCAAGTTGGTCCAATGACACAAACTCCTTAGGTTCTTTGTGATGGGGAAGTCTTTGATCTTCATCACTATCATCCATGTACCATGCTTGAAGGACTTCCTCTCGGGGATCCTGTGAAAAGTGGCATTTGAAGAGTTATTCCTCTTATTTTTCCATGACTCTAAATGAGGAACTCCAAACTCATACAACTCTCTCCACAACCAAAAAAAGTAGTAGTAGTGATAGAACACATCTAACTAAATAGACAATTTGTGCACAAGATCAACATAAAATATAATAGTACTTGCAAAGTAAACAATCTGTTTCAAACAAACAACTGAATTTATATAAATCATCAACCACTCCTATAAAAACATACAAGGAACTTTCAATTAAGAGCCAACTGCAAAAGGACATTAGACAAAGAAAACAAGTTCTCTAGGCACAATGACTGTTAGCATCCAATTCTTTTGCCCAATCCATTATTCAACCTATCCAGCCTGCTTTACATAGAGAAAATATAAATATAAATATAAAATAGTTTGACAAGTTAGGTTCAAACACAGATCAGAACTCAAATTTCCCAGAATTCCAATAATCTCTACTCTATATTTGGCCTCTGCAGATGACAGCAGAAGTAAAGCCATCATTCCAATAACACATGTTATCAAAGTCTACACAGCAATTAGACCTCTCTATGGTCTGCTCTTTCCATAAAGCTCAAAACACTAGAATCATATGAAAAAACCGAACAATTTTTTACATAAGAAGGCAGCATCAGAAGAATAATTAGTTTGCAATCATCTCCCAAAATACACAACTTTCTTGCAGAATAATAATTAAATTTCGTTTACTTGGCGAAAAAATTAAACTCCCATGCTATCAAATAAATTACAGAAACAGAGGGCTAACAAAAAAAAAGGAACTTTTTTATAAGAAAAACAAAAAAATTTCCCCGAGAAATTAAGAGAAGGATACCTTGTTGGAGGAAACCATGATTACTGTTTTTGCTGCTTGGAATTTCTCTGCTTCGTGGCCACGCGATTTATTGGGAAAAAGGAGCGCCAACTTGTACGAGATAGCATGTTGACTAAGATGCCCTTGTCCAGGTTAACTGAATCGGGACAACCTTAACCAGGATTGGGGAATGTCTCAAGATAGGTAAATTCGTAATTTCAGGATTGACCATTTTATGTATTATTATTATTATTATTATTGTAATAATAAAAATAATACATTAAGTCAATTAAATTAAGAGTTTAATTTTAATTTATTGTCAATATAAATTTTTTTTACATTGTTATTTAATTATGAACTGACATTTTATTAAAAATGTTAGACTTTTGAGATAATTGTTATAATAGTCAAATTCTTCTCAGCTTTGTTTGGATTAAGAAAGAAATAGAGTAAAAATAAGTAGAGAGAATAAAAATAAAGTAAAAAATGAGTAGATTTTTAAGTTGTTTAGATTAAGAAAATTAAGAGAAAAATAAGAAAGAAAAAATTTAAATTTTATTATAAATACATATTTACCCCATTTATTTATTTATAAAACAATAAAAAGAAGGGTATAATATGTAAATATTTTACATTTATCTATTTTTTCTTCATTTTTTTCTCACTTTAGAAAAGAAATAAAAAAATTGTAGGGTTTATTAATTTTTTTCTTCTCTTTTTGTCTTCTAACCAAACAAAAGAGATGTGTTATTTTTCTTTTTTAATTTTCTCTCTTCTCTAACTTTCTTTTATCTATTTCTTTCAAAACAAACATAAGCTTAATAAATTAGTAATACATAATTAGTTAATAATATAAAAAAAAATTACACTGATAATAAGTGAAAATTAAACTCTTAAATTAAAACATAATACATGATATATAAATTGAATCCGTGTATGCACTGTACGAATTTTTCTAGGTCTAGGACAACTAGGTCCAATCTTGGTCATAAACTTATAAATAGGGGCTTCATTTCCTTCGGTATGTATGAATTCTGAACATGTCACTCTCAACTCTTGGCTTTTCGCGGAGCGAACTCAGCGTCTATCCCATTTTCTTTCTTTTAGGTCTTAGTTCCATTTTACTAGATTTCAGCCTACTCAGTATTCAAGTTTTACCAAACACTCATCAATTGACCTATCTATCATTAGACAAAATAACAGTATTATATTAACTTTATTATAAATTATAGACCGTTAAATGAGTTATGGCAAGAGTACATAGGAATTTCTCCTTGGTTAGATATACTTGTATTGCATATGGTTGATCTTGCACCATTTTTGGTGTGTGCAAGAAAAATTGAACTTTTACAGTGTTCCATCCGAAAATTAAAAATGATGGAAAATGAAAATTGTTACCAAGGACAATTGTGCCGTCCACATTTATTCTGTTTGACACAAGGGAAAAGTAAGAAAATTGTTTCAATTTTATCGTTATATACTATGTTCTGTTCTTTTTTTGGGATAAAAAAAATAGTAATAAAGATGTCATTTGAAAATTATTAGTCATGACATTTGTGACATGTCTAAAATTCCGAAAAGACAAGTACAAGTCCATCAAAAGATTACCTCTAACGATTTCTCTTAAAAGAAAGCTACTCAACTAGCCCTAAGTGCCAAGAAATCTTCCTAAAATAGAGATCATCACCAAGCGAGACTTCTAATCAAATGAAGATTCGAACCCATGCTCATGAGAAAAGCATAATCTTATTTTCTTCATCATGAAACTCACGCATATGGTTTGTATAAAATTTGCTTTGTTAAGTTTTGTTTAAATATAAGATTCACCCCACCAGTTGCAAACACAAGATGAATCAAGTAAAATGAAGTTCAAATTTCTTTTTAAGCAATATGAAACAAACTCCACCAATGCATCAAGTTCAAGTGCTTCATTTATGCCATTATCTCCTTGAGGGACAAACTTGATTTAAACAACTTAACACAAAACAAAATAGCAACATATAAACAAAACATGTAATGTAACACAAGCAGCTAGTTGTAAGTGAACATACATTGCTCTTAAACTTGTTTAATAGAGTTTCATCTCGATACCTAATGTGGTTTTAAGTTCACAGACAAGTCTTCTCTTGTACAAAACTTTATAATTTTATACTGACTACGTCCAACACAAACCTTACATTGTACATCAATCATAGATATATGCTTGTATATCATTTCGGGCCCTAATGAGCTGCAAGCGGCACTCCCATTTTCTCACTGAAGCACTTAATGTATTCCTGTCTGGCAGGGTGATCTTCCTGTGGTCGATTATATGCTGTCCACACTGGTTCGCCCATAAACAACCTCATTAGCTGCACACAACAAAACACGTGGATTCATCAACCAAGAATAGCATTGAATCTTATTCTAATTTAACAATCTTGAAATTGCATCATTTGTTTTGTTCTTCTACATCTCCAAAATGAAGCCTTAATCAAGAGAGTTGATTGCAGTGGTTGCATAAGAAACTTTCATACCTTCACATAGTTACTTGTGTCAAGAGTGAACCTGTGGTAGATTCCAGCAGGCAAAATGATAAGATCACCTGCCTTAATCCAAATGCGAATCCAGCGGTCATCCTTGTCTCGCACATCAAAGTAGCCACTTCCTTCTAAACAATAACGAATCTCTTCATCCTGATGAATGTGCTCAGTATAGAAGTTCTTCAACTTCACTTCATAATTTTCCACCTTTTCTGGGCATAAATCAAGCAGATCCTACAACATATTCAAATAAGAAAGACAGATATTCCAAATGAAAAGATATGCCACTGACACTCAGAACATACATGACCAATGGCCAACTTAAAAACATAATAATACAACAATAAGTTGAAAAGAAAAAAAACGCCAAATCTCCAAGTAGGCAAGGATTTGTTCAGTTTAGCAATTGTGCTACTAATAACATGTTTAACATGTTTGGTTTAGCTTTTTGGAAACCCACAAACCATGGTTCAAGCAAAAGTTTGCCTCTTTGAGCTTTTGCTTAAAGCATGATTTGGGTGTTCCAAAAGCTAAACCAAACATGCATAAGAAATGGAAGGAAGTCTCAGGGTAATAATAGTGTTGCTGCCAAATTCAATGCAGCAGTTTCAAGAATCATATAGTCATTTTAAAATTACATATTATGCTCCTCTACAGAGCATATACCATCCGTATCTGGTAATCTGAAGGCAATTTATATATTATTTTAGCTCATAAGATTAAGATGCCAATAGTTAAGACTTATGAGTTCATGAAACATTGTATAGAAGAGCACAGTTTCCCCATTCTAAATCTACAACAAATCTCATTTTTTCCAAGTCATATTCTCCCAAGCAGCAGATTTCTATCCTGCTTTGATGGAAAAGTCAAAATTTCAAAAGAAATGCTAAACTATGACTCTAAAACAAGCTATTAAACACGATCATGTTATTCTTTTCCCCATTTTCAGCTAAATTTGATAGAACCATGCTATAAGTAATACTATCCAAGCTCAAGCAACCAGCCAGAACCAAGACAAGAAAGTGTTAGATGAAAAAACTTTCAAGGGGCGTAGGAACAAGGAGTATATCCTCTCAAGTCCTGATAAGAAGCGTATCACTTGAAAGAGGATAAACAAGTTTGGCTTTTTACTTATTTTCTCTAGTTTTCAATGTGTGTTTGCTTGGTTTTGTAAAAATGCCAGTTTTGTTGGTTTTTGTGTTTTACCTGATACTTATGCTCATTTGAATAAAATTCTTGCTATCTCTGGGGAAAAAAGAGAACTCTGCCTATACAGTCTGTGCATAGCCGGTCCCAGGCCGGGATAAAAGATGAGAGTTAGGGTTACGTAGTTTACAGCCAACGTAAAACTTTATTGAATTTTTTTGACATGGACAAATAATTTGATTGTGTTAATATGGCCTTTTAATCAAACACAATGATGTCGTTTTGATTCATATAAGTCAACTCACCTATTAAGAAAACACTTTTGCTATGTTGTCTTAGGAAAAAAGAGAAGAAACATTTTGATCCTTCAATTGCAGAAAAAAAAAAAATCAAATTAATTGAAATTAATGATAATAAAAGTAATATGAAATTACCATGTAATTGTATCCCCTGTCTTCTCTAATCTTCCTCAATTCTTCATCATTCTCATAGTCATTCGGATTCAGCTTCCAGTATAAGACCCCCAACTCTGCAAATTCACCATTTACCAGCTCTGTCACAAAGAACCGAAGGAACCATACAATATTCATAAACTTAATCTTTTAGAGAGGGGGCACCTGCTAATTGGTCCAAGGAAACAACTTCCTTGGGGTTGCCATGATGTGGAAGCCTTGGATCTTGATTGCTGTTGTCCATGAACCATGCCTGCCACAATTTATTCATAACAAATGTCCTCCATTAAGAACACCGGACATGGCTCACTTAACTATGATTTAGTTCAACGGTACATGGATGAGAACTCACCTCAATTGCCATGATTGACAACTCTGAATCAATCACTGTGCCTGTTGCGGAAGCGATGATATATATATAACATTATTGTGGCATATACGTCATATTTCACTATCCTAGCGTGACGTACATGTGGTGGGCGTTTCCACCACCCAAGAAAAATATCACTGCCGTCGTTTTTTAAAACATTATTGTAGCCTCTTGTTAACCTGATATATGATTTTCTAGAAACTGATAAAAACTCAACAACCACATAAAACTGTTAAATTGCTCATTAATCTGCGAAAAAAATGTAAAATTATTTAGTTTTCTTCTTCCTGTATATTATGACCAATGATAGAGGGTGTGTTTGCAAAATAAAGTTGGGAGCTTAATGTTTGAATGGAGTGTTAACATGTTTTAATAAATTTCATATTAGAATTACGTTTTAAGTTTTTAACACCCTAAATGCAAAATCAACAATTGTTTTTTTATTTTTGCAGTAAAAAAAAACTTGTCTGTATGTGTATTAATATAAATATTTTTATAATTTGATATTATATTATTATTTTAATAATATTTAAATAAATATAACCTAATAATATTTAAAAAATATTATAATTATACTTAAAATAATTTTATTTTACAAATAACACATTCAAAAATAATTTTTATCAATACTATTCAAACAATATTTATTTTAACAAAATTAATTTTCAAATAAAATTTTTTAAATATAAATCATTTCCCTCAAATTTACTTATTACTAAAATTAAATTTACAAAATAAAGTTTATCTACTCATTTAATGTTTTGTTAGACTTTTGCTCTGCATCTATCATTTCTCATATATTATAGAAGCAACTAGTTATCCTTTCCTTTTCTAGTATGGAAGAATTCAAAATCTATTGAAAGTAGCTTGTAATTATAGCCAACCCAACATGAGAGCAAAAATTTATCCTACATCCTAAAAAGAAATTTTAATTCAGAATTTAAATCTAAATTTAACCCATTTTTCCAGTTACAAAGACGCATGAAAGACATTCAAAGGCAATTTCGCCACCAAAAAAAGAAAGAAAAAGAAAGACATCCAATGCTAACATGAATGGAATTCTGGATGGGCCACAAACGTGCAAGCATACTACTGAAATTGAAAATGAAACAACATCGCCTAAAAAAATAAAGAGAATGAGGAAGAAACCGAAGTTCGGCTTGCACAGAAGCTATTAACAAGAAGCAGCACAATGAATTTACATCATATATATATATATATATATATATATATATATAGAGAGAGAGAGAGAGAGAGAGAGAGAGAGAGAGAGAGAGAGAGAGAGATCATATTTAGTGAGAAAAATTATTTATTATGAGAGTAAAATGAATAGATCTTGACCATTGAATCATCCATGTATAATCAAGATTAAAACATAAAATCATGTGACTTTTTTAAATGGTCATGTGATTTTTAAGTAACTACTAATCTTGACCATTCATGTAAGATTGAACGGTCAAGATTAGCTCCTCTCACCTCTCATAATAAGATAGTGCTCTTACTTAATGTGCCATATATATATATATATATATATGCTGCTCCTGGCTCTACATCAACTCACAAAACCTGAAATATCAGTAACAAGAAATTCCCAAAGGATGAAATTAGATGCCTGACATTACAAAACTGACAAGGTGAGAGGGAAACTCAACTCAACCATCCTTAACAAAAGAAATTCGCCCGGCAGTTAAGTTACTAAAATTGACCAGTCTAAGAGTAGCTCAATTCTTGCAATAAGCTCCACAGGCTATGGTCTCTTCTCCTTAGTTATACTATAATCATCTCAAGCAAAGAGCTCTTCGATCATCTCAAGTCCTAACTCTGCATAATCAATCGAGTCACTTTTGAGTTTTAGCATTCTTGAAGATCTGCAAAGACTACACGGTTCATCAAATCTTAGTGACCATTTAGTTTTCTGTTCTATTAGCAAGATAGTCAATAAACATATTAGCCACCATGAATATTATCCCCTGTAACTACTTTTAAATGATTAATACATACTTATCAGGTAAACATCTTATAAGCAATGCAGAAATAGATACCCTCATTGCTTGTTTGGTAAATTACAATTTAAGAAGACGACTCTTCCCACATCCATAAATATCAATACAGCAAGCAGGACAACATGATTTATTACATTTATCATAATACTCTTATATGCTTCAAAGGTTTATTATCACATTCTTGTTAAAAACAAAGATACAGACTATAGTTTGTTACTTAACATTTGAAGATTTTTTAATTTACCTTTGTCGTTGAGATCAATGGGAAGGGCAATCTTTAGGTGGTTGTCAGCTGAGCCACTGGAAGCTACAGGCAGCCTAGGCTGTGGCAGAGAGCTTGTGCTACTACGGCTTGAATTCCCATTTGAGGCATGAGCCTTCACTGTATTCAAGTATATCTCCAAGTTAGATGAAGTTATCCCTGTCAATTTCTTGCTCTTAAATCTTCCCCTAACACAAAAAAAACAGAATAAGAGAAAAAATAGGTGGGCTATTACTTAAAACTACAAACTAGTAACACTGGATGAAATTTGATAGCTTAGTTCTGGTGATACCTGTCTTTTCGCTTTTCAAGATATCGCTGCAATGATACTTTCCTGCTTGCCTGACCCTCAACATCTTATGAAACACCAACAAACATTACCTACAATTAGATTCTCAGAATTTGAGGTAAGGAAGCTTATTAGAAAGTTTGAACAACAATTATCCTCTCTACCTCTTAGAATAGCTTAACAACAAACATCCTCTCTCTCACCCTCTGTGCCGCCCTCCCTCTCTCAGAATATGGTTGAACAGTTATCCTCCCCTCCCTATTTATGCTACAATGTGTGTGCATGAGCTTGTGTCATTAAAGTCGTATACTCATTTACTGAATTTCTATCAATTTAATACATTACAAACCCACCTCGTATACATGTACCAGCATAGCACATCAAACATACAAGGTTTTACTTCACTGCTTTTAGAATTACAAAGAACAATAATTTCTTTGAGAAACGTTTTATTGTTGCTGATACTCATTGTCCTGGACCCCTGGTACTTAAATAGCTTAAAATCTACAAATATGCTTCTATCTCGACAAAAGCAATTTTACCAGTAGACTTGGTGGTTAAAGATACAAGACACTCCTGCACTCCAAAGTGGAGTTGACATCCCTCTACAGCTCTTAGCTACACCAAATAAAAAATACTCAAATGCTTTGCTGATGCTTGTATGTTAGTTCACTGATATTCACCAATTTTGCATGCTTCACTGGCAGAATGAGGATTTAAATCAGGTTGCAGTCAGGATGGTGAATTTTTTTTTATTCATCTATAAAATCGTTATGACATTGCTTGGTAGACAAAGGAAACAAGATAAGATCTTATGCTTTCACCTCCACAACTTTTTCAGTTAAAAGAAAGGAAAAGGGGAGGACATATTAAAAGAAATTCAAAAAAGGAAGCAGCTTTAGTCCAATTTCAGCCTGTGGTTTTTCAGCAATTTCTCTTTTCTTTTTGAAATGCTGTGTAAATCTTCCAAAAAAGAGAACGAGGAAAATTTCTTTCAGGCTGCAACAATTCCGAACAGTTAATCGTCCTTACCAGCATCACGAGCTGTGCTCCCTTTCTCCCTGTACTGCAGAGGATGTTCTACCCATTGTTTTAAAAACCGGTCCAACCGGACCGGTTCAACCGGTTGGACCGTGGACCAGAAGCTCCACCGGTTTTGGTTCAACTAAAGAACCGCCCAAGCAGTTAAACCGCAAAAATCATAAAAAAATCCGGTTGAACCGGTAAAAAACCGGAAATAAAAAACTAGTTGAACCGGTTATCAACTTTTAAATTGAATTTTTATTAAAAAAGAAAGAAGAAAATGGTTCTTTTTTAAAAAAAAACTTAGGATTTAGCTCTTTTAGGAGTTGAGTTGGGGATTTCCACAATTCTAGTCCTTCTTTTTCACAAAATAGATGACGACACTACAAAGTGGTTTATGATTTTTGTGATTAGTTATATATATATATAGTATACCGGTTCAACCGATCAAACCTTGAACCGCTCTCCTCTCCGGTTATCCGGTTCAACCGGTTTTTAAAACATTGGTTCTACCATCTTATCTGCAAAATCAAATTTGGAACACCAATTATGAAGTTACTAATATCACAAAAGGTATAATAATATGTGGACCTTAACATCATTACGTGCAAATTAGAGAAGTTATTATTATTTTAAAGAAGTCAAAGGTGTTGAATACCTCCATCAATGTCTGCACGTCCAATGATTTCCACTTACACATAATCAATGCATAACATGAAAAATTCTATGAACATGACGTACCAAATAGTATAATGGAAAACAACTATTGGGTTGAACCCCTTTTCATGATTCTCCTCTGTTAGAGATATAAAATCAATCTTGAGCCTTCACCTAACAACTTATGTTTTTAGGAGAGTTGGTCTTTGACATGGTATCAAAACCTCTGTGACCAAGTGATCAGGAGTTCGATCCTTGTCACTCTCATTCTTCATAATTAAGATGAATTTCAACACAAGGTAAGGTGGGCCTGTCCATTATCCACGCTTTAAACCCTAAGAGCTCTTTCGTGAGGGGGCATGTTAGAGATATAAAACCAACCTTGGACCTTCACCTAATAGCTTAAGCTTTTGGGATAGTTAGCCCTTGACACCCCCGTTAAAACAGCACAAAGAAACATGGTTTTATATCCTGCTTTAAGTAATTGATTATATACAATGTCTAAGCTCCAAAAGGCTAAAATCATTTTCTGAATAGGCTTATCTGATCACTAAGGCATTTGTTGAAGAAATGCCAGAAACGGATGCAATGCTCAATGAAGCATAGTGATTCCCTCATGAATTAGAGTACTTCAAAAGTAAAATTAAGCAATATTTCCATTCAATGGCTACCTGCTTGAGCAACCTGAAGGATTGTTGTATCAATGGGGTCGAGGACATCAATGGGGTCGAGGACATCCTTATCCATCTTTAGGTGGCAAGGAGAGTCCCAAACTGCTGCATTTATATTTAATGGATCATCCTGAGGAAAATGGACTGGACTCGCTGCAAGCTGCATGATTTCTCGTGCCTGCAAATCCACATATGGCTGCATGGGAATGTGAAATTGTTTGGGATTTATCGCTAGGTATTTATACGAGAGGAAGTGTCATTACCTACCTTATCAGGTGGCACTCCATCATAGACATTCACCTTACCACAGTAGAAAATTGTCATTTGCCCAATTGACACACTAGTTGCACACCCTCTGTAACCACATTTATAATTAATTGTGTTAAGAACTTAAATGCACAATACATATTAGGAATATTGGCCTGCCTTCAGTGATGTATATTTTATGTAAAATTTACTGTATCAAAATTATTGACTTTTTAAGTTGCTGCATCACTCTATATGGAAAGTAGCTATATAATACAGTAGCCAAATATAATAACATCAATACATCAATAGGATACAATCTCAAGAATGAAACTTTTGCACACTTTGCCAGTATCCAGGGCTCCAACATATAAAGAATGGCACCAGCACAGTATTTAATTTAAACATCAATAAATGAAGACTTTTGAGTAAATCTGGAACACCTAAGTACAAAACTCATCCCCGCTTTCTTTTCTGCTAGGTACAACTACTACCTGTCGCAACAGAAAGTAAAATTCACTTCAATAGACTTTGCAGTATGTCAGACACACAGACACTTAATAGAACAGCTGAAGCAAGTCAGTGCATGATAATAGTAATCTCTCTTCTTTTTCTTTGTATGGATAATTCTTTGTAATTTCATACTATATGTATCCCTTCTTTTCTTGTAAATTTTTTTTTGTTAAATTACTTTATTGATCCCTGTACTTTTTGGCAAAATTCAAATTGGTCCTTATAGTTTAAAAATTGTAAATGGATCCCTACAGATTCAAAAAAGAATTTACTTAGGTCCCTAAATCCACCTCCTATTACAGCGCCATAGAGACTCAAATAAAAAAAAAACTACAAGGATCTATTATGGTTTGTTTATTTTGAGAGAAATGGAGAAGAGAAAATTAGAGAAGAGAGAAATAGAAGAGAAATGAGGAAACTCTCTTGTTTGGTTAGAAGATAAATAGGGAAGAAAAAAAAAAGTGGTGGGTCCCACAACTTTTTTATTTCTTTCCAAAAGTGAGAAGAAATAAAGAAGAAATGGGTAAAGGTAAAAATTTAACTAATATACCCTGCTTTTTTTGTTTTCTAAATAAATAAATAGAGGCAAATATGTATTTACAACAAAATTTAATTTTATTTCTTTTCTATTTCTCTTTTAATTCTCTTAATCCAAACAAATTAAAAATTTACTCATTTTCTACTATATTTCTCTTCTCCCTATTTCTTTCTACTCTATTTCTTTCCACTCTATTTCTCTTTTAATCCAAACAAAGCCTTAATGACCTATTTAAATTTTCTCAAAAAATACAAGGCTAAAATTTTCTTCTTTTCCAAAAATAAAATTCACTGAGATTCCATATGAACAAAACATAATATTTTCTACCATGTCTCTGTTCAAAGTCATGGTTTATTGGTATTGCTATTGCAAAATGCAAACCACGAAGAAAAACACAACAAACCTGGGACTAACAACGTTTGTGTCATTTGTTTTAGGTTTCTTCCCAGACAACCCAGATTCCTGAAGCTCCTCGGCAGCACGAAAAGTTGGCTCTTCATCGTTTAAATCCTCCTACACACGACACGCAATCACGGAAAGAATTGAAGAAGCAGTTAGAAGATTCCAAACAAACAAACACAAATTCTGGGACATTTTCTCAGCAACCAAACAAACACAAAAAAGAAAAAAAAAAAAAAACTCACAGCAGCAACGTTGGTGGAATCATGGTAAGATGGTTCCACTTCCAGCAATGCTTTCAGAGAAATCACTTGCTGGATCGCCTGCGATTTGTTCCACGATGGATGACGCATCCCTGTACCAACACGTGTCCTCTCCAATCGGAAACTTAAAAAAGTGTGAAGAGAGAGAAAGAGAGAGAGAGAGGACCTTTTTGTGTGAGGAATCTGCGACAGTCTTCGCGGGTGAGCTGAGAAATGTCATCTTCGGTGAGCTGGTCGAGGGGCTTGTCCAAGATTGACCTCAAAGTGGCGGCGCCGCCGTTCATGGCTTCCGATTCCGGCAGACGGAGGAGCCACGGCGGTGAACCAAATTGGGCGGGACCATGTAATTTTAGAGAGAGAAAGAGAGAGAGAGTGGGAGTGAAACTGAAAGATGAAGGTGGTGTTTCACGGCGTCGTATTATGGTGGATGGGGTAGGGGTAGGGGTAGGGGTAGGGGTAGGGGCCCTTTTCCTTTTCGGGAGGATCAATGAACCCTAAGCTGCCACGTACTGCTCTCTCCCAATTCTTGTAGGCTTCTCTAATCCCCTGATATATAATCCATTAAAAGGGATCACTCTCGTAAGCATAATTTTTTTATAAATATAGAAAATAATAGAGAATAGGAATTTTTTTTGGTCAGATTTTTTGCTATAACGAGTAGTCATTCTTTTGTGAATTTAGGGCGATTATACTCCACTTTTCGTCCATATCTGAGCTTCCATTTTACCGTTTGAAAAGAAGAAAAGGAGGTATATTTATCTTAATATATTATATTATATTATATTTTATGTAGTTTTTAGATAAGTTATTTTGTCTATTATTAGCGTTTCCCTTTTTAAAATATTTTCTTCAAATAGTATCATGTGTTAGATTTAAATTTTGACTTTGGCTCATTTGCTCACATGTTAGTATTTGACTATTTCAAATTTTGCCTATAACTACTACTAGTATTTGTTTCTGACCAATACTCAATTATTTTAAAATTTTCTTTTATTTGAGAATGAAATTATCGTAAATATGGTACCATATTTCGTATTAGGTTAGGTTTATAATCAGACTATCATATAAATAATTATTAATTTTTTCAAATTTTGCTTCAAATTATATTATTATATTATATTGTTTTATGTCTAAAGTGCATTCTCTCTCTTTATCCAATACTTGTGTATTATAATTATCTTATTTCATTATTATGTATGATATATGATTTGTTTATTGTGCTTTCAAACAGATTAGTCATTTAGTTGTCATATTAGCAAGAAAAAGACTGTATATTAGAAGGGTATGTGGTTTTGGCACATTTTCTGCTTCCTTTTTTACGTTGAGTCTTCTGTCAGCTTATTTGTCATTTGTTCTCTTCCAAATCAGAAAGGATAGTAAGTGGATACACAGGAGTTGTGCAGTTGGTGTTTGTGTTTTTTATGGTAAGAATTCATACCAAATATCCTATGTCTTCCTCTTTCATTCTGACCAACCATTTTTTTTTTATTGATATCATCTTTTTTTCTGTTGTAACAACATAAAGCTATTATATGTATTTGTTCAAGGTTCACATGAGTATGCTTGTTGTTATTTGGTGAAATAATTGTTTAATAAATTTCTCATTTGTCATTTCTTGTTTATTATTTATATAATTATATGGTACGAGAAGTTCAATGTAACTATGTTTATGGATATTTAATGTTTAAAATGTTTTTTATTTTTGTGATGCTATCATTTGTTTGTCTCTTATGATCATATCAAGTTGTTCTATATATTTGTTGTTGCTAGAGATGAAGACCTGGTTGTTATGAAAAGATAAGTGCGAGCATTGGTCAACACATGAGGTCGAAGGAAAATATGTGCTCTAGTGCTTTGAATGTTTCAATTGTGAAACAAAGTAATGTTCCATATTCAAGTATTCAAAGAGGATTGAGTGGGATGCCAAAGCTATCAACTCCCGCTTATCATGGTGGTGGTACTTTTTGTCTTTGGTGTTATATTGGTATTTGTAAATTGTCACTTTCAAGAATAGGTTTTCTTCACTTTTGTGTTTTTGTTATTTTTTTTAATAGGACTGAGTTTTATTAAAACTCCAACTTCTGTGATAATTGAATCGAGTCCATTAGAATTATGTAAAACCCCTGTTTCAAGTTATATGTTATCAAACTATGGTTTTTCTCTTGTTATTAATCCTGGTATTTTGGAAATAAGATATAACATCCTCTCTTAAAATAGATAGAAAAACATTTATAGTCTATTTATTTATTTCATATTTATTTTTACACAGATCATAATTGAAATTTTTAATTTTTGTGCTTCATTATAAAGAGAATGTAGTGAACTACCTAGGTTATATTTCTGCCTATTTATGTATGAGATAAATTAGGATTTATGACTAGGGACATATGTGTCATTAAATTTTTTGAATAAGGGCAAAATGATCATTATGTATTAAAATATGAGCATTATGGTCTATCTAGCTTGCGGCTTTTCAATGATTGACTTCCGTTTAGGATTACAACCACTTAATGTATGAACTAAAATTTATACTCAACATCAAAGTTGTAGCCCTATGTATTATCTTTCCATAGGTTTTAGAATCATTTCATTTAATGCTCTGTAGCTCAAATTATGTCTATTTTATTACATGAAGGTTCAGTAGGGTTGACAAAGACGAAATTCTTCATGAGCTTCTTGATTTTCTTTCAAATTAAGTAAAATGATTAGGCTAAATGTTTATGTAAAGTTAGGGTTCAAGGTTAGTAAGAAAGAAGAAAATAGTTATGTAAAGACTAACTACCCTAGAATCTATACAATTATATGCTTATTTAATGATATGAAAGAAATGTTAGAAATGATCATTGGTAGGGGAGGTGATCCATAGAAAAGTTAAGATATTTGAAATGATCCTCGGTAAAGGGGTGATCTCAAGGCAAGAAAATGTATTGGATATGATCCTCAATAATGGGAGGCAATTCATGAAAGTCTTAAATATGTCTTTTCATGCGAGGACCAGATGAAATCCACTTCAGCTAGGTGGAATGACCATTTGGATTAGGGGATGTCCCTAAGCAGAGGAAGAGCTCATGTTAATATTTTTATAGTAACTTTTTATGACCATGTAAGCAGAGGATAATGAGTGTTGCCCTAAGATAGAAAGATGATGGGCTTGTCCCATAAGAAAGAAAAAGACTGAGCATGCGATTGTAAAAGTATTAAATGTTAAAATGAGAATGATTATGCATTTTACTGTTAATTGTTTAAAGAGGTAGATAGAAAGTATAGAATTAAGGAAATAGTTTTGCTTGACATTGCTTGATTGTGTATGAAATTGTTATGTATATTCTACCTCATGGGAATATTATGCAATATAAAATGTTTTCTGCAAATTTATGCTCCTGGAAATAACATGGTTTTACTATTGTTTTATTATTTTTGAATTTCTACTGAGAATTCAATTCTCACTCTTGTATGTGTTATCTTTAGAGGAATAGAAGATGGAGGTTTCAGGTGAATTCTCACTCTTTAATCTAGTTTATGATACAGTAGTTGATACCATAACTTTACACTACACTGGCGGCAGGATTAGATATTTTATTTCTGTAATGGAAAAGTTGTATTGTTATAATATTATATTATATAATATAATGCAGAACTATGTAGTAACCTAGCTTAGTTTTGTCATAGGTATATTAGTACTCTTTTGATTATAAATATATAAACAACTAAGTATTACTTCTTCATTACCTCAAATTCTTAAAATATTTAGAATGTTTTTTTATGCAAAATAGTTGCACATTAAAATGAAAAACTAATTCAAATAAGTAAATAATCTCAATCTTAATTTAAAGGGATAAAGTAACATAATAGTTCAATTAATAGTAAGAAGTTTCATGTAATACTTTACTAATAAGAGAAATATTAGTAGGGTGTTACATAAGAGATATTGGTTCCCAATTTCAAAGTGTGCAAGGAAATGATGTTTGTTTACGTGTATTACAAGCAAATGATGTTTCTAATTTTGAATGTGCTAAAAGTTATGTGACAAGTTCAAATACAATGAGATCCCCACTTTCTGATGTCACAAATTGTGCTAGAAATCTTACTGCAAAATTCAACTCAATTTTCATTATAGGTATAACATTATTGGTTCACTTGAATTACATTTGTAGTTAGAATGTTGTAGTGCTTTGTATTTAATTTTGTCATGTTCGGTATGTTGCAAATTCTATTACTAGGCAAGATATGATTCAGTTAATTGAATCTAATTGCAGCAACAAATGGATGAAAAGAAGTTTTCAATTCCCTATTACTAACGTATCCATTGTGTTAGATTTTGAAGTTTATGGAATGTTATTATCTGTTCCATCAAATACTGATCCAATGAATAGTATGTCACCTCTGCAACTTGGAAAACATATCATTCAAAATTCTAATACGTATAATTATCTTAATTGGAACTGCAAGAGTCATGAAACAATTGCTAATGGACCCCTGGTTCTAAATGTATACTATGTCATTCATCTCAGTCGAATCCTTCAAGTATTGTTTATCTCTTTCTTACTATAATCTATATAATTTCTCATTTAATTTATTTATATAAGTTATTTAAATAAATAGTAACTCAGTTTTGTCATAATATTATGCACTCAACACTCCCGCATTGTCATATAATAATGTCTGTACAAGTTCATAGGAAGATAATATAAATGGTATTAATGTCATTTACTTCCTAACCTACTATGTTTCCAATTGTTGAGACTATTTTCAATTTAGTAATTATGCGAACTTTTTATTTGTTTTATATTTTATTTTAGGTGAAGTAGATGATATACTTTGTTACAATACCATATCTGTTGGTCCAGGTATAGTTGATGGTTTGAAATTCTTAACTATACTTGAAGGATATAATTTTGTTTAATGTATGAGTGAATACATTTGCAGTTATCTTCTATCACAGTACTTAAATATTTATTTATTTTTTATAGATTATATTGATTTTGATGATCCAAAATGTGTTTGTGTTTCTTGTGGTGCTCATATGTGGTTATATGAAAGAGTTAGGAATTCTATAAATACTTCAAACCCAAAGTTTTCACTATGTTGTAGTCAGGGAAAGATACAGTTACCATTGTTAAAGAAACCTCCTCAATATATAACAAAGCTGGTATTTAACAAACAATCCAAAGATTCCAAACATTTTGCAGACAATTGTAAAGCATATAACATGATTTTTTGCTTCACTTCCATGGAATGGAAAGTTGACAAATCTATAAACAATGGTCGTGACCCTTATAGTTACACAATGTCTGGTATGAACTATCATAGCATCTATAGTCTTCTTGTTGAAGGTCAAACTCCAAAAAATGCACAACTCTACATTTTTGACACAAAACAAGAAGTTGATTATAAAATGGGCATTTTCAAGTATCATTTCATTGTCCTCTGTTACAATTCACAATGATTTTGATGTATTACTTTCATTTAGACAAACATTCATCATAATATATGGTTTTAAATAATATACTTTTTTGCCATGTTTTAGATTTAATGAAGATGACAGAGGACTTAAACGTGATATTATTTGCAAGTTAAAGAGCATGCTTGATGAGTTTAATGTTTTAGCTCAATTGCTTAGAATGGCTAGGGATAGATTTGAGAATGAAAACAAAAAGGATTTTAAGTTGAAATTAATCAATAAAAAGGAGAATAATGGAAGAACATATAAACTTCATATTGTATCAAAAGTGACAACTTTAATAGTTGGTAATATTAATTCTTCAAATGCCACTACTCCTATCAAGAGATTTGCTTCAAGTACTAATGATAATGAGTATGGCTTGCATGATGCAATATCACCTCAATTCTCCTTAACTAAAATTAGAAGAAATATTATGAAGGAGAAATTAGGATGGATCTATATCATTATTAATACCTACTAGATAGCAATTAGTGATTTAGTTTTTTTATTTTGTAAACAAACAACATTTAAATTGTTGTTGTTCGTCTATATTTTGAATGTAAACTTTGCTAATGTTAACATGCAAGTTGTATCATATGTTGAATTAAGTTTATTAGTCTGTTCATATGGGAATTGATGTAGTTTGCACAATTTTTTTTTGTAATGTCTTCTTTTAAACATAAAACTTCTAACAGAATGCAACAAGTGTGGAAGTTATTATGCATAAGGAACTTTAAAGTTCTTGAGTCTCTAATAATCTGTCAGCATTGTTATATTACAAATACATTTGAAAATGTAATGTTTGTCATCTTTGACCACTTTATATTTGCAAATTTTAATATTTATGGACTTTCTTTTATCTTTTTTGACTGCAGCTGATCGAATGCATTATATATGTATAATATAGTATATGCATTCCTTAATAAAAAAATAACTTTTGCTTATTATATTAAACATTGCAAGAAGTTATTATTCTTTCAATTTCAATCTCTTATTCATAATCTTAACATCATCCTATAAATATAGATTTCTAAACAAATAAATACTTATTCATATGATTATAAAGCCATATACAAAATATCAATATTAACTATATGTGATTTATTTGATAAGCCCGTGCAGAGCGCAAGGATTCAACTAGTTAAGATACAAGAGAAAGTAAACTATATATGAATGTAAGATCATGCAATACATGCATAATTTTCTAATTCCTACTTTTTAATCAATTCTCACCTAATTTGAAATACCTAACGAAAAAAAGGAAAAAATAGCATAAAAATCTAAGTTATAGAAAAATCCAAAAACAAAATAAATTTTTTGAGAAAGAACGCGTTCAATTTTCTTTATTCATGTGAACCAAAAGAACCAAATCCAAGAAATTCATAAATTATATATTGAAAGGAGGAAAATTAGGATACCTCTTCTCACAACCAGTTTAGTATAGTTGCTATATGTTGTCTATAGTATGTACAATCTTCAAGTTTGGCGAACTTAATATCTCTTGTAATGGAAAAAACAAAAAAAGAACTATATGACTACAAGAATGCAAACGATGAAAAAGAAAAAGAGCCTGCTCCTGATTTCGTTGAATGGTGAAGAAAAAGAAGTTACTCGAACCCAACACCAATTGCGCTAATACATTGAGAGCTCAAAGCCTGTAATGGTGGAAGTGCAATTAGCCACTAGGTTAGGGTTGCCACCAACATAGAAAGGATGTGATGAAGAGAGGTGCAACGTGACTAGTGACTAGTGATTACGTGAGGGTGAGGAATAGATAAGGGTAGATTTAGGATAGAAATATTTTTATATAAATAATAATTATATAAAACTTATAATATTTTAAATTATATATAATAATAATTATAATAATATCTAAATATAAGTAGGTTAGTTCGTCAGGCCAAAAAGGCTTTTTCAAAAGGTTAAGCCTGACCTATTTAAGTAAATAGGCTTCTTAAAAAGCCTTAGCCTTACTTGCATATTAAATAGGCCAGGCTAGGTTAGGCTATGCTTAAAGCGGGTCAGGCCGCAGGCCTATTCTCACCCCTAGGTTGCGGCCTATTCTCACCCCTAGGTTGGATAGAGGGGTTTAGAGAGAAAGAGAAACGATGGGTAATTTTCCATTGTAAATAAAATTTCCTTTATTTAAGAATTTTTTAAAATAAGATATTATTATATATGAAGTTTCTTTGGTACCCAATTAGTGGTTTATATTTGGCTACTTATCCTACTTCTTTTAAACATAATTATTTTATTTATATTTTAATATTTATATTTCAATCAAGTGGGACATATGGCTAAATATTAGACACTAACTACTAGGGGTATCAATACCCTTATAAAAACAGCGGGCATCAAAAGAATCTCCTATTATATAACCTTCCTGTCATGTTTTATTTATTTTTATAAATATTTTTTAATTATCTCAATTTAGAAATAAAAAACTACTTCTCCCCATGTCATGACTGGGATCGCAACAGGATGATAGGAAAATTAATTAAAAATAGAGTCACTACCAATCTTTTATTGGGTAAGGAAAATGATTAACAAAATCCCTTAAAAATATTTAAAATAAAAAAATGGTGTACAAACCAAGCAAGGTTTGTGAGTCGATTATGCACAGGAAATGGTGGAAATTGAACTCCACAGCACCCCCGATGCATCCGTCATAAAACGGTTACCCTAAACTACTTATGCAAATTTAATAACCTAAACAGTATTTGATTTATCTCCTAAACAAAGATAAAATTAAGCAAAATAATTAATTTACAAATATTTACAAATTCAAATAAAAACTAAATTACAAAATTTACAAATTTGAAGGAAAATAAACACACAAAAAATTAAATATTTACAAGTTTTGATGAAAATAAAGATAAAAATTAATTAGAATATTTACAGATTTGGTTTACCGTGAGTGCCTACGTATCTTCCAAGTGCAATGCGAAAATCAAAGTCGCGTAGTGATAAACATATTTTATATGCATAATTTAGCACCTCTCATTGGTCTATTCTTATGAAATTATTGCATATATGAAGTAAAAATTACATAATTCGTCATATATTGGTTATGTTGTTACAAATTAAGTAGAACACCCGAATGACTATTCAAAGCAGTTGTTGAACCAAAATATCATGAACTTGAATGTTGATATCAATATAGCTCAAACAGAAGAAAAATGAAGACCTAAACTCAGTGAATTTTGGGTTACATCAATTGCAAGACAAATCAGAAAATTCCTGCTCAAACCTATAATCTGTTATTCGGTGATTTCTCAAGATCTAACCGTTGGATGCAGCTGAAATTTTGATATGTCATTCATGACATCATTTCCTATGACTTTCATAGAAATGAAGATTTCCAGATTAGCACCAGAAGTTAATTCATTTATCATATCTAAGAGTAGGCTGATTATCTTGAATTGTTTATCTTACTTGTTCATAATGCTCTCAATTAATTGGCCATTAATTAAGTTGAATTGATAAGCTTTAAGCAACTTGACAAAGGGATTTTGGTTTTAGATCTAGGTAAGATAACATATGATCTTTGTGCGAAAGCCTTGAGTTTGTATAGGATAGACATATACCTATATGACATATGTAACCATTAATGAAACTGGAACTTAATGAATTCTTGATTACTTGATAGACATAGACATATAGTTTATCATTAATTAAGGATATTTCTATTTGACTATCGAAAGAGGTTTATAGATAAGTTATGATTTCTAGATAACAATTCAGATAATTAATTGATCTTAGATAGAAGTAAGAGAATCAAGTAAAGTGTGAGGGATAATTGCAATCATAGGCTTGGTTAATTTGATCATTAAATTCTTCTTCTTCTTTACTTTAAATTTTAATCTTTCATAACACTTCCTCTTATTAAGTTGTTTAAATAAGATTGAGTTTTACAAACTTTTAGTAGATAGTTAAATTAAGAATTAATCTATGTGGTTCTTAAAAAAAAATAATGTGAAATAGTTGATTTAAAAAAATGATTCGCTTAATTTTATTAAAAATAAATGTTTAATTTGATTTTATTTAAAAAAATGATTTAAATAAGGTAAGATAATTTATTAACGAGTCCTAATTGAAATAGAACATGGTATTATGCCCATAAAGCCACTTCAAAGAAAATTGGCCAGTGAATACTTGATCCTTCAAGACCACTAAGCGATGCTAGTTAATTTTATTTTAAGAGAAAACAAGTCCTAATTGGGATTGAACATTTCACTAGTCCACAGAGCAACTCTACAAGCTTGGCCAGTGGGTACTTAATCTCTCGAAACCACTAAGTACTACTGTTAATTTCTTCTAAGAGAAAACAAGTCCTAATTAGGATTAAACATGACACTAGTCCATAGAACAACCCTAAAAACTTGGCCAATGGGTACTTAACCCCTTAAGACCACTAATCATTGTTTAATTTATTTTATTATTATTTTTTTAAAAAAAGGTCTTAACCAAGGTTTAACATGACACTAATGCACAAAGCACCCTCAGATTATAAGTTGTGAGAATATGAAATCAGAGACAATAATCAAGCTACGAATACTGCGCAAAAATAAGGATATGAACACAAACTTCTTCAACAATACGTATCCAAGCATTAAGAACCTTCGAATGAATAAACATAAGGAATAGTGTCACATTATCTAGATAATCATCAAGAATAATCCAAAACATATTTCAAATGGGTTCTGTGATTCAGATCTTATACAAATAGTTCATGGGTATTTAAACAAGCCATTCAGACATTGAGATACTGAAATGCATCAAAGCACAGATATTTCCTGAGATTCACTAGTCACTACCAACATCCCAATAAATATATATGATCCTGTGAACCATCACTACACATAAATCGAAGGCAAAACGCTAGCCAAAATCAAACCATAAGTTCAATGGACTAAATTAATTCCAAACTCAGATGTACAAATGGTAGAGTGGTTTCAACAAGTTACCAAAGGGAGCTTTCTCCTCTCTGTATGATGAAAAAACATGAAAACGGGTGTTGCAGGGTCAAATGGTTTTGTATACCTTTGTTCCTCGAAACCTCCTTTCTCTCCTTTGCTCCCTCACTGCTTTCTAGTCGTCACATATCTTTCACTTTTTTTGCTTGCCCTCCCTTCTGTGACCATGAGTTATGCCGTAGTCATCACCTTTTGGTTTTCTTTCTTCCTATGTTTGCCCTAGTGGCCTCTCTTGTCTCTGTCTATTGTTGTCTTCTCTTTTTCTTTTTTCCCTTGTTAGGATTTTATAAGAAGGGATTAGGTTTTTTTTTTTTTTCTAATGAGGCTCTGAGCTTTTGTCCCACATGGGCCTCTTTTATTTCTTCCTCAATTCTTTTTTTTTAATTTGCCTATTGAATTGTATCAAGAGTAGGCATTTTTATTCTATTTTATTATTTTACTTTCTTCATTTCTTTGCTTTTTATTGACTAATTAAAAAAATTCTTTTGTTTATATTTTTTAGTTTTTAATTATAATTTTTTAATTTTATTTAAATAAATAAATAAATGTGATGCAGACAAAATTGAGTGTTCACACCACCCTTCTACTCTGTGGGGCATAATATCTAAATGTGAGATCTTTAGGAAAGAGCCTACATTATTTTCTTTTATGATATGAGGCTAGTTCTTCCCTTACATCCAACAAAACCATATTTTATATATATATATATATATATATATATATATTATTAGTGAAAGTTGTACCATGACACACAGATAGCCAAATATATGACAAAGAAAATAAAGAGGGAAAAAAGCTCAACAAGCACATAGGTACTTATTTATTTGACTGTCTCAAAGCCATGTAATTAATACCAAATAAAACATAGATGGATTCATGCTTAGCACCACGGTCTTATTTAACAACTGAAGACTAGCTTAGCATGCATGGCAGTGATATACAGCATCTGCCATGCATTTATACACCATGCATTATACCTACACCCATGACCCGTGGAACATTAATTTAAGGAACTCCAGGCATGCATCTTTATTCAAGGAGGCGAGTCCTGAGTTCATCAGTCCCCAAAACTATGGTAGTAAATGGAGGCACCAGGTGCTCCATCCTGCAGGAGTGTCCCTCCGGCCAAAAAGAACACAATTGGCGAAACCTTACCCCAGTCCTCGTTCTGGGCGCTGTACCCAGCGAAGAGATTTTCTTTGTTGAACAAATTGGCCTTTTCATTATACAAGCTTACCAAATCATCAGCAGTGGCCACCACTTTTTGTTCATTCTGAAACTGGTAATCGACCCAGTCAATATAGCTGGTGTAATCCTTGTACAAGCTTTCATACTCGGGGGTGACAGCATCTGATGGAGATATGGAAGCCACAGTGATCACTTTGGACTCCTTCAGGTTCTTTATAACCTCCCCCACGGTTTGGGAAAACACTTGTGCATCGGTCTTGATGTGCTCATAGTAGATGTCAATGCCATCCACCTCCCAATCGTGCTCACTATTTTTTATAATATTTGTGAGCGATTTGGTGGCATTCTCAATCCATTCATTTTGGTCTTTTGGGTTGAAGGGATATGTGCTATCACGGCCTCCAATGCTAATGAACACTTTGACACTCACACCAGACTCCTTCAAGTTTTCCTTAAACTTTTTGATTGCTGAGGGGTCTGTGTTCCAACGAGGGAGGAAGTTGCCATTAGAGCTACCTTCCTCATCATAATCGTCTCTGGCAAAGACCAGAGAGACCTGGTATTCGCTCGCAAATTGGCTACTGGTGAAAACTTTCAAGAATGAGTTGTCATAGGTATATTGTCGAAAGATGGGAACTGCTGAGGTGAGTGAAGAGAATAGGGCCATGAGGAGAGTTGAGATATGGCTCAAATGCTCAATGCAATTGGCTTTTAGGTTTTGGTGTGAAGGTATAGCCATTGGTCGATGCCCTTTTATAGTTGAGCTTCATCCTAAGGAGTGCATGCTCTTTTAATATGATTAGGAAAATGCTAAACAACACCGATCTTTTTTCGTAAAATAATGTACGAATCTAACGTGGAAGGTTGGTAGCCTTTAATTAGTGTGTGTAATTATTTTTGAAATAGTTATTTTTTTTCATCACTCATATATCTGTATGCATTTCTTTTATGAATTCAATTATTAATATAAAAAAATTATATTAGCATTTAATTACGTGTTAAAAAATTATTAAAAAATTTGACCATTATAATAACAATTTAGAAATTTTAACTCTTTTAATGATATGTCAAAATATGTATTATTAAATGACAGTGTAAAATTTATTTACACTAACAGTAAATCAAAATTAAATTCTTCCTTTATTTGTACTTCTTTCGTAAAAAATAATTCGTATCAAATCATATGATTAATATGTTATCTTTTAGGTCTATTAAAATGTTAATAATGTCATTAGGATTTTAAGAATCACAAAGATATTAGATAGATAAATAGATACATTGAAACTCCCATTGGTACACTTTATCTCCATTATATTAGGAGCCTTCTACTCTGCACTTAAAACATTATTTTCATTTATACTCCTTAAATTTTATTGGTCATTTATTGCTTATAACCGGTCTCTTTTGTAGTTTTGACTTAATTATTTTTAAATCCTTATATATTAATTTGTTTACAATTTAGTCCTTAGTTTTAAATTGAGTCGAGGCAATGATCACTCTCCATTGTTCAGATCAAGTAATTTGGTGAACTCAAGTTGTGAACAGTTGATTTGTGACGAACGACGCCTCAAAGGTAACGGTGACGGAGAGTATTGAGCGGGTGATTTGCAGGGAGGGCCTGAGATGTAAGGGTGCTGAGTAGGTGATAGCTCTATTCTCCAATTTTTAATTTTAATTTTAGCCGAATTTTAAGTTTAAAATTCTAACTAAAAAATTTTACATTCAAAAAAGAGATAATTTATAATTTACAATATTATATATTTTTTCTAAGGATTTCCGTTTTAATAATTTTTAAATTTTACATTAATAATTTGTAATAATTTTAAATCATTTCAAGTTTTGTAATAATTTTTAAATTTTACATTACCCCTTATTTTTAACCTTTTTCTATTTTCTTAAAGGGGTTTTTAATAATTTTAAATTTTAAATTTATTTATATTTAGTCCCTTGCGGGACTCAGTCCCTTAAAAGTCTTTTTAACAGAACTATTAGCCTTTTTTTAATTTTTAATTTATTTATATTTGTTCCTTTGCAGGACTTATAGTGCTGTAAGGGTCTTTTGAACAAAATTATGAAGGTGGAAAGGTTTTCTAAAAATTTATAATTTTATATTTTTATCCCTTCCGATAGTCGGTAAGAGTCTTTTTAACAAAGTCATAAGTTGTAAGAGTTTTTGAAAAATTTTAATTTTACATTTAATCCCTTTCGGGGACTATGACTCCCGTAAGAGTCTTTGTTAAATATTTTAAATTTTACATTATTTTGTTTTCATCCCTGTAAGGGGTTTCAAAAAAATTGTCTAAATATCTCCTCTGCCTCCGCCATAACTCAGGATGCTTCCACCACCATATCTCCCGCAGCTGGTAAGGGATGCTTCCACCATATCGCGCACCTGGTAAGATTAAGGATTAGGATTAAGATTAAGCTGAAAACTTCTGTGAAACCCTCTGGAATATTACTAATATTTCTCATTCAAGATAATATTTGTAAAATTTATGTAAGGTATATGCAATAATACAAGGCATATGTGAGAAATCTGTGTGACTAAGTTGGTAAAAGTGTTTTGCTGTTGTTTGTATCAGCACCTTTTGCTGTGAAAAGGATGAGTGGAAATGGGACAGCATGCATAAACGTGATGATTAATTAACTGAAAGAAGTTAAACAAAAAAGCGACTTTGTTTGGTCATCTCATCACTCTTAAATACACAAAATCAGAAACTACAAAAATAGTCTCAAATTACCATGAAATTTTCACACAAAAAAAGTTGACATAAAAAAAAATGCAAGTCCTCTCGATAATTTGAATTATCAAATGCTAAACAAAGCACTAAATTAACTAATTTCTCAACAACCAAATTAAGCCAACCAAAGTAAAATAAGAAATAAGGAGCAATAAGATGCGAAATCAAAGATGGGATAAGGAGTAATGAGACCCGAGATCCGAGACTAAAGTGAGCAAATGCACAAAAGAAATATGACAAATTTGAGAAAAAAAAGAGATATAAGAAAATAAAATAAATATTTTCAGAGACCACTAAAATATTGACAATGTACCAAAAAAATTTAAAGTTTGAAGAGTTTTTTTTTGCAAAAGTAACTTTAATTTAATGTGTTTAGATATCAAATAAAATAAATAAGTGGACTAAAAACAATTACAAAGATTTGAGGATTTTTTTACAAAAATAAGTTTAACCTTGTCAACTAACTCATTAACTGATTTCGTATTAAATTTTAAATAAATTTTAATCGTTAAATTATTATTATTATTTTATTATTCATAATCAACGATTTATATTAACTAATGCATCAATGCACTAATTTTTTTCAGGTGTATATTAAACAAATCCTTGAATCCAATATAAGCTGTAGTGATAGACTATTAAGAAAACAACAACACAATTTAGAAGAAATTAGAATTTCCGTTGAAAAAGAAAGGTGTCAACCCGGCCTACACTACAACAGAAACGAATATATAATAAAGACAAATACTAAGATAAAGGTTGTCGCGACTGGTGGCAATGCACTACAATGATCGAATAACACGCCAAAAGAAAGGTAGATACACTGTACCCAAAAAAAGGAGAAGGTAGATACACTAAAGATACAATCCAAATGGGAAAGAAATTAATGCAAGAAAACAACACTTAAAACAAAGTGACTATTATTTACCAGAAAAAACAAAGTGGCTATCTAAATATTTAAATGATATACGATAAAAATCACGTGTTTCACGTACGTAGGTTTTTTCTTTTTTGACAGAAGGCCAACTATCAAATAATGTGAAAATCAATTTTTTCTGTTTCCTAGTGCTGAAAGAAAATATAATTAAACAAGGTTAATTTGTGGAAATTATTTTTTTTCGAAATATACGTAACTTAAAAATAACACTATTACACCCGTACTTACTGTTTTATGTTTCTAGATTTGAATTATAACTCCTATGAAAAGTAATATATCTAAGCTTCAAAGGACAACATGCTTTGAAACCCAAAAAAGGGGCATGTTATGCATTTTGGATATTAATTTACTATTATTAAAACGAAAAAAATTCAAAAGTTTTGCATGAACCATGTAATATAAAAGTGAAACAACACTTTAATATTGGAAGTTACTATGATAGAGGGGACAATATAAAGTTCCACTCTTCCACGGCATTTGCTATGAAAATGCTCAGCTGGAGTGCGCTCGAATATAGCCACGAGTATATGGCAATCCATGATGGCCACTGCTGTTGGCAGAGACCAGACGACATGGACCACGCACATGCCTGTTATCACACTAAAGATTCCATTCTTTTTATCAATTTCGTCCCGATCGACCCATATAATGGAGTTTTGTCGACTCGTCATCAATCTACAGGCAACATCAATATAAATGTTTCAGCTTCTTTAATTGTACAAGAATAATTGATTATTAGTCTCCGAGACCATTCCAAGTTGAAGATTTTTATTCTTAGAAACTAACAAAAAAAAAATTAACAACATTTAGGCAACTAAACAATCGAAAAAAGGTTTTCAAAATTATATTCAGCATGAATTATTAAAATATAGCAAATATAATTAGGAGGTGATTACATGCTTTTGAAGTTATAAAGAAAAAACGCTTTTTATAAGAAGACGTTAATATTTTTTCATTTGTGAGTTATCATTAATTATGAGTTTTTGGTTTACTGAACTATGCTAATGTTTTGATCGTTCTTGGAGATGCGTAAGAGCTCACTATTATATATGTGAGTTATCATTGTACTCGTATAGTTGTTGAGTCACAACTGTCATAAATTGGTGTATTTGTGTGGTAAAGTGTAGGTTTTAACCCAAGAATGACCTATGATGAGAGAAATGTTAAGGTTAATTACTTACTGGCTAGGTCTTCTCCATTCTCTAATTGAGAACACATTGTTTGGCTTACTCCACCAACTAGCCGTCTTTATAAGAGAGAAAGAGAGGAAGCCCAAGTTTAGTGTTCATTTTGAGCACTTCCACGTACTTTTAGAAGTGATTCTTAAGCAATATCAACAAAGGCAAACACAATTAGGCACTTGAACTAATTTTTGTTGAGTCGTCTAAGCTAAATCTATTTTAATTTAGGGAAAAAGACATTTTAGGTTAGCTTAGCAAAGATAATGTCAATTTGGTTAGTTTTAAAAATTAACCAAGTATCAAACTATATTAATCAATAATTTATATATGATTAACCACGTATCAAGTATCAAAATATAGATAAATTATTGGTTAACCGTATGTAAATTATTGGTTAATATAGTTGAATACTTAGTTAATTTTTAAAATAAACCAAATTGACATTATTTTTACCAAACTGCAATAAAAGGTCATTTTTCCTTTAATTTATATAATTAACATTAAGGAGAAAGTTTTGTAATCAAAGTTATTGCTTTCGGCCAAATGTTCGTACATTTTTTGTTAGCCAATTGTCCTTGTTTTTTTTTTTCCAAGATAAGTAAACAAACCTAAATCATCATAGTATGTGACAACTCAAGTGAAAAAGTAAAACTAATTCATCAAATAATATGATGAGTTGATGATTCATATGGTATTTAAAATGTATGTCATTAAGTTAGATGATGACAAAAGGAGGTGAGCATAGTTTTATTTTTTTCATTATTTTTATCTGTGTCTTTTCTTGTTTCTCCCTCTCCCTTTTCCTCTAGGATTTTTCTCTCTCTTAACATTTTCTTTTACTTTATAAAAATCACGTAGAACTAATCCTCACATACCTTTTTCTTTATCGTCACAGCATATATGTTTCTCGTATATGTTTAATTCTACTTACAATACACTCTATCAAGTTGTATTATATAAATGTAATATGAATATTGTTACCCTTGATTTCATTTCTGATAGACATAAATTTGTGGTGTTAATTCGTATTTAATTTTCTTATGTTCTTCTTATTTAATTATGCTTCCTTCCACTAACAATATAATTTTTTAAGCTATATCGTTGTCGCTAACAGTTTATCTATATATAACAGTCACTAACACACACGTACACATATATTAAATTCAATCAAATTAAAACTATAATTTTCTTCACATAATAATATTATAATTTTTAATTAGAAAATAAGTGTAAATTTTTTTATTTTAACTGTAATATACATATTTATCTGATTTATTTATTTTGTTACAAATAATACTCACTTTTTAGTTTTTAGTTTAAAGTTTTTGTTTTTTGAAATTAGTGCCATAATTGTTTGTTCACACTTAAGTTATTTATCTTATAATCATCTTCTGATTTTTTTTAAAATATTCTGCTATTATCATTATTATTTGGTTTGGTGACAAATGAAGTTTAACACCTAGTGTCGAGAGGAGAAAGTGGAGGCAAAACAGCACGAGTAGAATTCGATTTTGAAATTAAGTAATCTTCAAATAAATTTGGTACCACTCGAAGTATATAAGATATTATTAGACAATCTTATTATTATTATTATTATTTTATTGATATATATTTCATCTAAAGATTAGAAAATAATATAAATACAAAATACAAAAATACAAAAATAACCCTATCTTCGTATGTCAACCAACCTCAACCGTTCATGACCTCCAAAAAAAAATTCAACCATGAAGATGTTATATTATATTCATACACCATAACTTAATAATGTATTGTCGCACTGGCCTAAAATAATTAAAAATGGAGAGAAATTGTTGGAGGAAAAATGAATGTAAGAGAAAGTATAAGGTAATTTTAATTTTGATTAAATATAAAAAATAAGTATTTCAAAAAAAAAATTAATAACTTATGTGCTGTTTTTTTAAGTCATCCTATGGATAAATGAATTCTATTTCTTATTATTCTTTAAAACAGTTTCATTATTTTTATACCTCAACTATTTTACAAAACAAAAAAGCAAGAACAAGCACGCTCTAAGATTTTTCACTTACTTATAAACTTTCAACATTTAAAAAATCTCAATATTAATTAAGTTAGATCATACGATAATGTTATTTGTACATTAAAATTTACTACATTACTTTTTAATTTTACACTATTTTTGTGTGCATGCATTAGTTTTTACAAAAACTACAAACATATGAGTATCCTGAAAATAAGCCAATCCCGATGCAGAAATTGAAATATGGATATTACACAAAATATCTTATGTGCAGGTGACATTAGCGTAGATCATAATATGTGTTCATAAATATTAATAGCTACATCAAGGTTACAAAAGTCATCTACAATTCAATATTAGGAAAGCTCGAGCTACATGAATTAGAGAACACATGAATGAGACTTGAGCTTCTACGTTGTTATCTTCTGTCAGCTACTTTTTTAGCAGAATCATTTCTGAGTGTAGAATTAATAGAATTGGAAGTTGTGATTTTGGAAATAAAAAGGAGTTATATTACACCTTATTCATTTTTTAATAAAACCTTTTTTAGTAAAGGCCCTTCTTGAAATTTTTATTCTTATAATTTTAATGTCTCCCCTAATGCTCGTGTGGATAAGTTTTTTTCTTTTTTTAATTAAAAAAAGTATATTTTATATTTTTAAATATGTATGGATGATCTTTTTCTGAAAAAGATAAAGCCATAAAAAAAGATCAAATATGTCATTTTTTTAGCAAGATTTTAGAGCTTATGAAAAATATCTTTTTTAAAATATAAAGAAACTATTCAAAAATATTTTTTAAGCAAAAATACCTCTGACTAATTTTAAAAATAACGTTCCCTACCTTTTATGTTTTAAAATCTTACTAATACCTTATTTTCTTATACATCTCTATTTTTATTTGATACTGTGTAACACTGCACATTTCACTTTATTATCTTCTCTCTTTTTCTTTCATTAGGAAAAGCACGTCCCTTCAATTATTGCTTTGATTTTCTATATATATATATATATATATATATATCTTATTCCTTCAATTTGATATGATTTTTTAAAATTATACCATAACTGCAAAATTACTTCCTAAAAGATGTCCTAAGCAAAAATATAATTAAGAATGGTAATGTGATAGATGAAAGTGAGTGTAAGATTGTGACGGCAAAATAGAAAGACTCAAAAATTATTTTTACATGCTCTTTTAAGTAATTTTGCTGTTAAAAAAGTACTTTTATAGTTTTACATTCAAACAATAATAAAATTAAAATACTACTTTTTGAATATTACATTCAAACATAAAATAACATTTATTTTTTCAAAATATCTTTTTTTTAAAAAAAAGATTTGCTCATCATACGAGCCCCTAATAGTACTGTATTTGAATCTGAAATAAACTCTTAACATACTCAAAACATGACACGTGTAATTAATATCTTGTACATAATCATATTATGTACGTGTAACTTTTATCTAATATGCAAATGTGTAGGAATTAAGTGTATTATGTAATGTAAGGATATAGGAAATGACTATGGGCTCGTGAACTCAGTTATATGTGCCATGAGAACAGACATATATACTCCCTATCTTCTCTGCTTTTCACACAAAATAATCAATGGTTTTGAGCTCCACTGGTACAGTCTCATGCCTGTCTCTTATAGCCATTAAGTCATTGTTATCACCATGCAGGTAAGCTTTCAAGAATGCAACTATAACTCCTCCAACAAACCTCCTCATGGGTTTCCTTGATTCTCCATTCTTGCATAGACAATATGTAACTTTCCCCCTGATTCCCTTGGTATCATCATCTAGCATGTCAACGTGGCCATAATTCTTAGGCACAAAATACCAAGCAGGTTTCTGACATTCATTGAAGAAGTCCTCATGGTTGACACCCTTAGGTGCACAAGGGGGAAACAGGGGATTCCTTTTCACTTCACCTAACCCTGAACCTATAACCATTGCGGCCATATCAAAATCAAATGAATGAGGAACACAGGTGAGAACTGGTGGGGGAGTTTGCTTTCCTCTGTCCATTCCATCAACTGGATCCACTCCTATTAAGGCTGAAAACTTGAGATTAGTGGTGATATTTAATTTTCTCAGAGCAAGAGCAAATGCTGTTTTGCCTCCACGACTATGGCCTGCAAGTGCCACCTTGCCAAAACTTGCTCTTACATTTGGTGGAAGACATTTGGAGAGTCCTTCAGATAGCCAATCTGTTGTTGCAGCTGCAGAATGAATCTCATCACTTGTATCAGGTCCAGCCACCGTATACAACTGCATGTCAAGTTCAAACAAGATTCAATCTAGTATTTCACCTAAAGATATTCTAACTGCTGGAAAAGGAAGACTACTTTACATAATTAAATGCAGTATATAATTCAATAGCATGCCATGCCAAAGTTCAATGTTCTATACACCAGACCCCAGATTTGATTGTTAGACTTTTGTCTGTCAGGCTGCCATTGATTGGAATTTGATTTTTATTTTACAGCATAGGGCCTGTTAACCAATCCGTGAGGGTGGATTAGATTAACAATTAACTAATATAAGTGAAGTTGAGTTCCCTTCTCCAATCCACTTACAACTGTGAGATTCTATTCCCATTAGAAGATTTTTCTGAAACAATAGAGAGATGGAGAAGACTCTCATCCTTACTGTGTATGCAGTACACAGAATTCCACATCTAGAGAGTAGAGACATGTCCGTCAAAGCTACACACTTGTTTAGTATGTATGATTAAGGTGTTCTACATTTAGTTAGGTATTAAACAAGAAGTCAAGAACTTATATGAGGACAACATATAATGCCTAACAAAAATCTAGAACTCATTAAACATACGTAATAAACAAGTGTGTACCTTTGACAGACATGTTTCTAGTGTCTAGATTTGAAATTCTGTGTGTAATGCTTACACGATAAGAATCAGAGTCGTCATCTTCATTTCTCTATTGTTTCAGAGAACTCGTCTAATGAGAATAGAGTCTCATAATTGTGAGTGGACTAGAGAAGGGACTCAGATTCTTACCATGTACACGTGACATGGAATTCTGATTCTAGAGCCATGTCTGCAGAAGCTATGCAGTTATTTAATATGTATATTAAGGTGTTTTAGATTTAGTTAGGTATTAAACAAGAACTTACAACGTGTAAATATCTGAATTTTATTCAGATAACATTGACTGCCAATGTAATAATTAGGCCTATTTCTAGTGCTATTTTGGGGTAACTGAACATGGAAAATAAGGGGTGCACAATTGCTTGAGGGAAAAGGTCAATGTGTTAATCTGATATGAGTAGCTAGAAACTACTGAAGAGACACATATGCATTGTTTTGTGTTCTTTTGAAAGGTAAAGGAGATGGAAAATATGCAGCTTCATTAATCGGATCTTATAAACCAGTTCAAGCTTTGAAGCTGTGAAATAGAGGTAAACATTGTCAAATGGACCGCTAAAAATTGAGTCTCTTCTACTGGAAGAAAACGTTAGTTATTATATTAATCGGATTTTATAAACCAGTTCAAGCCTTGAAGCTGTGATATAGAGGTAAACATTGTCAAATGGACCACTAAAAATTGAGTCTCTTCTACTGAAAGAAAACCTGTAGTTATTATATTAATTATTATTATTTTCCTAGTCAAGAGAAAATTCAGCAAAGACAAAAAATAAAAGGGGAGGTGATATAAACTACCCAATTATTAATCGTTGACCTAGCAAACTTGTGTTCCCTCTATCACATGGAGAAAAACAAAAATAATCAAGGAATAAAACAAGGGTGTGTCATGAAAGACATGACATTAAATGCGAACAAAGAAATAAGCTACCTAATGGACACAGCCGTAATCTATTCCATGCAAAAGACAAAATCGAATTATACCCATGGAAGAAACAAAGAATTGATGATGATACTAAAGGATTAAGTCTCTCTATGGCCTGAGTTTAATCTCCTCTACCAATTAAGTTATGACATGATGATAAACCAACATTATCATGCTTTTCTACAAAATAATAATTCCAAATCTTTTGCCCAATAGAGCATTCAAATGTAATGGTATCACGGGAGACCAAGACAGGGATGGACTCATTGAAATGCATATACTCTGCATTCTATTAGTCATGTATTGATAGTGAGCCACTTCTCTAATAGACGAGTGAGAGGACCACAAGTCAAATAAAGTGATAATGGTTGAAGTTGAACTGTATCTTATACATAATGGTTGAAGTTGAACTGTATAAATAGATAAGATAATTGATGAGTGGCACAGAGGTAATGATAATGAAGGAACTATTCTAATATTTTGGGTCAGTAAGGATTCAAGACATAAATCATGAACATATGACAAAGAAATGAAATATATCCATTGCCTCTAAGACTAAATCTAGATAGATCTCTCAATTTTCTTGTCCAACCACAAATCTTGTTATTACTTGCAATGGGCATATATTTTTATATGATACTGGTGTTTCTGCTGGTTATCATGCCTCTTTTGAGGGGGTGGGGGTGTGAAATATTGGACTCTTACTCCCCTTGAAATAGACTCTTCCTTCCTAATCTTTATTTTGCTTTTCTTTAATGTTTTTTATAGTAAAAAAAAACACTTATCAATCAATGGCGAAGGCAAACAAATAATACTTACAATAACGGTAATCTGCTTGAAACTAATGGTGCTTCTTGTAAAAGTGATTTTCTCATTATTGCTTTTTGCAAAACCAACAATTTTTTAAAAGTAGGGTCAAATGGGCACTAACCTGAGGAACGATGACAATGAAGCCATGAGAAGCAATGTGTTGGATGAGCTGGGAGTAAAATGAATTGTAAAGAAGGTAGCCATGGAGGAACAGCAGCAGTGGAAATTCTCCAGCTTCAAGAGGGGTAGCAATTAAAAGTGGCTTCGGTGGTGGAACTGAAAATAGCAAAAGTAAGCAGAAGCCTTATTGAAGTGAGCCTCATACAGCAAGTAAGCTAAAACTTGATTGAAACAAAAAGATAGAGAGACCAAAGCATACCAGTGTATGTCTCAGATTCGACCCTTTGCAGCCCGGTGGTGTACTTCCCAGTGTCAAAGACATTGGTCAGAACAGTAGATGAATAAGAACACATGAATGAGAGTTGAGCTTCTACTAACATCTGCAAGTGTAATTGTTTCTGCTGCTTGATCAGATGACAAACTTGTGGCTCTCATATTATATATTATATAATTTTGATTTTTGTTCTTTTTTTTTCAAGATCATATAGATATTTAGTAGAAATTTTTTCTGGACTTCCGTGGACCCACGGCCCAAATAGAATTTTGAGCCTTCAGTATGTAGGCTCAAGATATATAAGTCTCTCTCTCCTTAAAATTGGGACATGAAATTTCTCCTGCTCTCCCCCTTTCCTTTGGGTCTCCTTTAGACAATATAAGATGAGCATCCAAATAAAGAATGGGAGATCTATGCTAGGCCCTGACAAAGTGTTGGGTTTGACCTTAAGTAAGGACGAGTTTTATTTGATATATGCTAAGTCTTAGTTATTACATACTTAATTTGCCTATGGCACAAGCTTTGTAAATGTGTTTACTATTGTATATGTGCCAAATGTTAGATATTATGGTTATGTACATGTTCATATGGTTTATCTTCTCCATGATCCCTACAGCTCAATTTGGATGAACTTTGAATGACTTTAATCTTTGTGATTGAATGATGTGATATAGTTTTGTAAAAGCTTGTGATTCCGAAGTTTTACTGTAATGATACTTCGTGGTTTGATCAAATTCCATGTTCATAGCATTTAGTGTTTATATGATGTTGTTTATAACTATGCTTAAAAACCAAGTGAGAAAGTGCTTCTCTAAGTATTTATACTATATTACCCGTGATAGGAAAATGTATGATTTGTGGTCCGTAAACCTAATTTATCATTGATATATAAATTGATTCTCTTTTAGATTATTTAATTACTGAGACTCTGAATTTTTTATTTTTTATTTTACTTAAATCTCTAAACAATCACAAAGAAACTTGTGATATCATATTCAAATTACTATCCACTAACCTAAGGTTAGTCAAAACAACAAACCCCAATCTTAGGGAGTTGCTATGGTACCCTGATGGATTTGGTACTTAGGGTGAGTTGTCAATCATTTATTGACTGTTGGTTTCACAATAAATACTAAAAAGTTTATTAAATATAAATAACAACTAATGAATGTTAGACAACTCACCCTGGATACCGGTACCCTGAAAAAAAATATGGGTACCGGAATAATGCCCCCAATCTTAATTATAAATTACACTCTATCCCATTTTTGTTGTTGCTGGCTTAATACCGTTAAGTATTTTAAAGAAAAAATAAATTTACTTATTATTAATTATTAGTGTGCTTTATATTACAACAAATGTTTTTAAATTTTAATATAATGTTTTTTTTCTCCTTTACAAAACAAAGTTGGCTTTTTAGTATAAAAGAGAAATGGAATATAATTCATATATGTATGTACTTTAACAAATAATTGATATACCATATATATATATCTATTATGTTATAAATAAATTGTATTCTTATTTTTTTTATTCCCTTTATTGTGTCTTTAGCTCAACATCTTTTAATGAAAGACCATGCTTCCATTTTTTGTTTTTATACTTTTTTTTAATTTACTTGGAATCTTTTCTAACATCACAAACCACAACCTTTTCTTAAAACTTAAAATTTCAAAATTAAACACTTTTGTCCAACATGAAATTCAAAATTTTAATAATATTGTTAAATAAATTCAAGTTCAAATATTCGTCTAATACCATGTAAATTATATATTTTGATATTTTTAAACACAAGTATAATATGACATATGTTCTACATATATATTTTAGAGTAGTGCTACACTAGCAGTAAAAATTAACCATAATTTTGACAAATTTAACTAAATTCAAAGGAGATGATTAGATAAGATAAAGTGGTAGGAATCATTAATCTATCAAAAAGTCAATAAAGCATGTCAACTCATTTTATTAAAAATTATGGTATATATACAAACTTAAAATTACTAATATATATATATATATGAGTGGGATCAATTTATACTGGTGTAAAACTTGATCATTCTTACATCACTCAATAACTTTTTATTGGATAATTTTATTACAAAATTCATCGTTAGATTGAAAATTTTTATCATATAAATCATATCTATAAAAATTTTCATTAATCCGAAATTATTTTGTGATTTATTAATATACATTAAAATTAACATAATATAAATTATTGAAATATATAAAAATATCAACTATTCATTTATATTCTTATATATATATATATATTACATATTTTGTGTTTTTAAACTTAAGACATTTATATTTATTTAGTAGGTATTTGTAGGAATGAGAATCTTTATCCCAGCCCTCCTCCCCGTTTATTAAACAAAGGTAAATTTTCTCTTTGTTTTTGTCTCCAAAGGGAGAAAATTATTTCGATAATCAGTCTTGTATAAACAAAATAATTAGAAACATAGTCTTTACTTAAAAATAGTTAAACTAAATAACACTACAAAATAAACAAAATGGAAAAGGCGAGTACAATTTGTCTTTTACACAATGGATATACATATAGAGGGGCGAATCAAAACAAAAATATTTTTGGGGGACAATATAATTTTTAAATGGTTGAATTATATATTTTTTTAAATGATAAATTCATGGGTGTTTCTAAAATATTTAAAAGTTTGAGGTGCAATGGCCCTTGCGCTTATACATTGTTGCACATAATATATCAATTATTTATTAGATTAAAATAAATATATATTAATTATATTCATCTTTACAACATTTGTTAAATTATATTTCTTTAACTTTTATATTAAAATGCCTACTTAATTTTGTAAAGGATAAATCATAAAATTAATCTTTAAAAAATTTTGTTGTAATATAAAGTTTACTAATAATTAATAATAAGTGATTTTACATTTTTCTTATTGAAATACATAACAATGTTAAGTTAACATTTAATCAAATATAAAAAATAAGTGGAGTGCAATTTACGGTGAGATTTCATGTTTACTGTCTTTGATAGCTCAATAGTGAAGTATAATTTATTCTATTAAAATTCATCAAAACACCTGCGCATAGCAGAGGTGAAAATGTAACGTAAATATTTTAATTTTTTTGGTGAGGACACACAAAACTCTTAACACTAGACATAAATTGAAGAGGAACTTTTTGGCAATGTACCCATTCACTCTTTTTAACGTAACATTATAAAAGCCATATATGTTTATGTATTATTTGACTTACCTTCTGATTTATTTAGTGTTACATTAAAATTTTACTCATTACACTGAATTTAATTATTTATACAATTATTATCTTTTTTCTCATTTAAATACTACTTTCAATTTAATTATTTATAATGTTCTTTTTGCCATCATTCTAGTTTAGCGATTGATTATTTATATTTGACGAGGACAAATTATTATTCTCAGGACACTCCATGGTCCATTTTTCTTACTGCTTATCACCAAATAAATAAATCCTCTAACCTGTGAAGAACTTTTTCTTTTTGCTGAGATTAATCTGTTAAGCACTTTATAGTTTATACAAACAAAATAAACAAAGTGAACGAAAATAGTCCAAGACAATCATGGCTCTAGGTAATAAACCTTAAACAATTTCTCGGGATCCAATCAGGGAAAGCCCAAACCAAACCAATATGTATATATATAGCGCACATAGAATCAGGTTGTCTTTTTCTTCAATATTACACTTCACTGAAATGTGATTCTTTCCTTTTCCTTTTGACTGCCCCGGTCCAAGATACTCCTTTTCTTTCCAGATCAGTGAAAGAACACTAAGGTTCACATGGTGTTCACTTACTTTGGTTCAAATGACTTTACTTTCCATTCAAAAATACATCAAAATACTCATGTATGTTCCCCAAGATTAAAGAAGACCCCCCCATCTGGCATAACTTTGCCTTTAGTTTAACCCTTTTTACAATGGATCAAAACCCCACCATGTATCAAAAGATCTATCATGTTAATAGCACCATGAATCCTATTCCCAAACTGCCAAAAATTTCTTCTCCCTCACAATCAAACACATGCTCATATCCTGTTTCTATTGTTCCTTTCTGCAGCAATAGAGAGAAGCCTTGACACTCCCTGAGTCCACACATCATATTCTCTCTGATTTCTGCATTCAAATTCAACAACACCACGCATTACTGTTTTCAACCCAAAGTAGCGACGGTTCTCACCACCTTCCAGCAAGTGGCGGCCAGGCCAGGCAGGCATATCTTTGATCACTCCCAGCACCACATCTGTTAAAAATTCAAAAAAGGGGTGGAATTAAAGAAGAACCCTTTTGATCTTTACCAACTTTAAAGACCATGACTTTCACAAATCCCCAAATGGAACAAGACCCACCTCCAATTCTGGTCAATTATTAGTAAGAGCGGGACAAAAGTAATCAAAACTCACTCTTTTTCTTTTTGGTGATGGTCCCAGCAACATGTCTGCTCTTCATCTTCAGCATAACCTGCACAAAAAGAGCTTCCAAAGAGTTAAAATTGCAGATTTCTAGGAAACTAAAGTAAGTTGCATTGGCATCATATCATACTAAGCACCCTCACTTTACAACTTTTTCATGACCGGGTTCATACTCATCATTAAAACTCTAATTTGATGATCAAATAATTAAGTGATTGGTTATCATGTAGAACCAAAAGTACATTACATTATCTGGAATAGAGGGAGGGAAAATCACCTGGTTCATCCTGTTTATATAAACAGATACAATTTTCCAATGAAGATCACCTGCAAGCAACTCAAAATCATATCACTTTCCAACCATCATATAAATAAAAATTAGAAGAAACACAAAAAAAAAATGGATTTTCTTTTACTCCACACAATACCAAATTATGTAAGCAGAAGACAAAATTAAAAGAAACCAAAAAAAAAAAAACACAATATCTTATAAAAAGGAAAGGTAAAATTCAGGAAATATACCAGTGCGTGTGCGCTTGAGGAGCTCACAACCTCTGGATAGTAATTCCCTACTGCAGATCCCCAAGAAATTTTCTTCTGGAACAAGTTCACCGCTGAAGCTACTATTAGAATTACCATTGCTACCATTACCACCAGCAGCAGCAACAGCTCCCAAATTTTTCTCCACAGGAATTACCGCTGCAATATTCCAAACCTCCTTGAGGGCCCTTGCTTTCAATGTAGCAGCCCCACGTAAAGCTGCAATTCAGTTCAGACCACATACACCATCGCCAAAAACTTGGTCAACAAAATTTCAAAACCAAAGTTTTTTCATAAAAACCAAAAAAATTTCATGAAAACCAAAAGTTTCACAAAAACCAAAATTTTCATGAAAACCCATGTGGGGACAACTACAAGAATGTTCATTCAATTGTCACACATCATAATATACCTGTTGCAGCCGCCGCAGTTAACGTCGTGATATCGCCGGCGGACCTCACGTTCACGGCGGAGCTAACCACCGAGGCCAGGTGTTCACGCTCAGCTCCCATAGCCTCTGCTGCCTCAACGCATTGAGCAGCAACCAAAGTCGCCGCCGACGCCACCGCCATGTCGGTCTTCGCCATCTGCTCGTCTTTGCCGGACCCCGACGACGCAGCGGTGGCGGCGGCAATTGCCGCAACGGCGGCGGCGACCCCAGCAACCGAGACAGCTGCATGGAGCTGAGCATTAAGGGCCCTTGTTTCCTCTTTCTTCTTCTCCTTCCTCTCCTTCAGCCACCTCCCAACTGTCTTGCCACCGCCAGCGGCGGCGGCGCCACCGGTTGCGGTGGCCCTGTATTGACTATTCAAGCTGTTGATGATGCTGTTGTTGTTGTTGTTGGAGCGGCTATACTGCAGAGAAGAATGCATGGTGGCCATTCAAAAAATTTGGCTTAAAATGGAACCCACAAATAGATAACCATTAACCAACCTTGTGTAATGTTTGTTTATTGTTTTTTTTGGTTTGAGGTATTCCATATCCTTTGGTATGAGAATAATTAGTTTGAAAATGTAATAATTACTCTAAAAATCTAATTTATAATGAACCTATAAACCTCTTTGATACACTTGGATTGAAACCCCTTACCACTCCATCTAACAGTTTGTTGGTGTTTGTTTGTTGTTTACCCACCCATTTGTGACAAGTACTTAAGTGCTTTTTTTCATAAACGTAACTGTTGCAACGTTAGGCTCTGAAATTGTAAACAACCTTGGTGTGGCAGTGCCAAAGCTGTTATATGCCTATGCCCATACACCTAGTCCTCAAAGGGGGTCCATCAGCCATTAATGCAGCCCAACAGGGACGAATTTTTTAGCTGTTTCTGCTCAATTAGGACGCACAGGGACAGTTTTGGTTGGTATTCAACGTGGGTGTTCTTAACCAATTTGACAGTGGGAGAAGGGGACCCAGAACCATGAAGAATAACAGAGGTTTGGGACAATCATGTAATTATGGTAACTAACTAGTGGAGAGTTTTTTTTTGTGATCAGAAAAAACGACAATAGACTAAAAATCGAAAAATTGCAGGCTTAATCTTATGCACTTTCTGTTAATCATTTGGAATACTTAAATTATGATTTAATTAATTTAGTGAATCTGTTAATGGGTAGTACAAAAATTAGTACTTTTTTATTTTATTTTTTTGGGTTTGCATTGAAGATTGCAAACAGAAACAAACCAGGTTACTCTCTCCAGGTGTCATTTTAAAGGTTGTTTGTTGGTTACAGAGAAAGCTGAACTACATGCTTGGTTCTATTCTAAGTGTGGAGTGAGATCAGTATTCGTGCTTTGAACCCAAAAAGTTAATTAAAAACAACATGGTTGTCTCTTTAGGTAGGTTGATGTCAGATTCCCTCAACCTATGTTTAGTGAGAGAGAGAGAGAGAGAGAGAGAGAGGGCATACCTTGAAATCCTCGATTTCAGAGGGAGAAACTGGGGGGCTATCTGTTAAGGAGCCACAACTCTGGGTGCCATTAAGAGGGCCACTGCTGTGAGAGAGCCTTCCTGAGGTGCGTGGAGATACCTCCTGCTGAACAAGTGAAACAGTAAAAGGTCATTGATTGTGGTGACCAAACTAGTTAAGGAAAATAAAAAGGGAGGTTTGTTGTGGAACAAGAGAGAGAAAGACATAGAAATGAAAAATGGGAATGATTTTGAATTTTGATAGTGGGATTGGATAAAAGAAATGGAAAAACTTGAATATGAAGGAACATAGAAGGATTGACTCTCAAGAAAAAAGAAACCATTTTTGTAGAAATGGAAGCTAACAAGCATCAATTTAATGAAACATATAAACAAATAATATAAAAAAAACTTGATTTAGCTAAAGAACAAGACAAACAGTGCTAAAAACAAAAACAACATCAGAAGCGCCAGACACATAGTCCATTTCACATGTTTCTATTGACAAGAATTGAATCAAACTCAGTGGCAGATAACACAAAAAAATAAGAGAGAGAGAGAGAGAAGAAGTTAAAACAAAAGTTCCAATGAGACCAAGAAAGGTTCTATGTTCAAGATGAACATACAGATTGTGACATAATTCGGTCCATGACCATCTGAGAGGTCTCAGAGGAAGCAAAAGAAAAAGGGTTCCCAGAAACAGTGGCAGACTCTTCCACTTCACCAGCTATATCTTCAAGAATGGCCCCATTAGAAGAAGCACCACCACCACCACCGTTCATGGCCTTGGAAGGTGGTAGTTGAGCTGGGGACAGAGCCTTGGAGACTTCCAGAGCAGAGGCACTCCACGAACGAGAGAGAAACTCCATGGGGTCTCGTGAGGTCTCAGGTGGCCTGAACATGGCGGCGTGAAACGGGTCGGGTCGCCATGGTTGGGTATCGGGTTTTTCCTTCTCCATTTGGGTTTGAGAATCAGAAGCTGAAGCAGAAGCAGAGCATAAAAAAAGAAGGTGAAGAGTTTGAAGAAGAAGAGTCTTTGTTGAATGCTTTTTATAGAGTGAGTGAGAGTGGGAACAAATAAGAGACTCAAATTAAAGCACACATATTATGTCATAAAGGTCTAAAATTTGGGATATAATATATATATATATATATATACTGTAAATCAAAATTAGATTAAATAATGGTCTAATAGCGAAAAAGTTGATATAACAAAAATAATAGTACTACTTAGGTAAATAATTTTAGAATATATTAACATTAAAATGATTTGAAAAATTACATTATTAAGAGAGTAACAAAAATTTTATTTGATTTGAACGAATCTCATTACTTACAGTCTTTTTTTTCATTGTTTTTTTTTTATCAAGTAGAAAAATAAAATCATTTTTTTCGTTGATTTTAAATATTGTTTGCTATTTTGAAGTACAATTACTTTTAAAATATACTTTTTTGTATTTTTAAAAAAAATTATTAAGTCTCACTTGTTAAAATTATTTGTATAGTATTAATGTAGAAATATTTTTTAAAGAAATAACTTAAAATCAATTTTGAAAAAAATACTCAAACAATTTATAACTATTTTGAAAGCTTCAAAATTACATAATTTTAATTAAAGTTTTGAAACCCCTTTTATATTTGGGTAAAAAAAGGAAAAGAGGATGGGGGTTATAGATATTTGTCTTTTTGGAAGTGAGAGAGTTAGGGAAAGTGAGAGGTGGGTCCCTTCCTGCATAGAATAAATCGTACGGTATGATTCGGTTGATAGGCAAACACTGCTTCACTCACTCAGACTTGTTGTACTCTGCTAAGCTGCTGTCAATCATGCAGATAACCACATAAACACAAACATAAACGACAAACAACAACGCAGTAAAATTGAACGTGTTTATATGTATTTAATCAGTGTGTTATGGTTCATATGAATATGAAGTGTTTGATTCTCTTTGAAGTTCCCAATCCATATATGCACAAGTTTCTGTTTATTGCTTTTGAGAAATTGAAGACCTGCTTCGTGTCTAATTGTCTCTTTTTCGTCGAGCCAAAGAAAGGAACCTCTTTGGAATTTGAATACTGATATTTCAAACCGCATCACCCCCTTCTTAATTTTTCTCTACAACTACAATATATGGATCCTAATTTTCTCTAGGACAAAAATTGGAACATTGTTGTCTTACGTGAGACATTCTTGCTTACATCCTTCAAGTTTTTTTCTCCATTCAAATCACTACCATTAATTTTACGAATTTCACAGATTATATATGTAAATCTCATTGATAATCAAATGGTGGTAATCCTCTTAGAGGAAAAAAAGCACTTCTTCCAAAAGAAAGTAAGAATTTTCTATCTTATGCCAGGGGATTACTTCTTCTTTTGATGATATAAAGTTTAGGTGAGGAAAAGACTCATTCTCAATTCAAGACCATGACAAATCACTAACTTTATAGAGAATTTATTGTAAGATTACATATCACCTACTCACAGATAATTCGAACCCAAGTCATGACTAACATGAACAGAAGGTCTAACTAAATGGGCCAACACTAGTTAGCTCGTTGAGATATTACTTACTCAATGTGAGTTATCAAGTATTCATTAATTGTAAATTATATTTAATAAACTTTTAAATATTTATTGTAAAACCAACAATGAATAAATACTTAACAACTTATTGTGTGTATCATACCTTTAAGGATACCATATCTACTCTTTCTACTTTGAGCAAATATAAAAGTTTAATGTACTACTTAAGTCATGAGGTTTTTCTCCCTAATAAGCTAATCTTTTGGAATGGAACACCTTTGTTAATAAATTTGAAAAAAATACAAATAAAAGTTAACTTGTTTTATTTCCTTTTTAACAAGAAAGGATATATTGTTATGTTAAACATGGAGGCTTAATATGATACTTAAGTAATATATTTTAATATTTAGAAAATAAAATACAAAAATAAATTCTTATTGATTACAAAAATTAATAATTTAACATTTCATAAAATATAATATAATTATTAGTAAATTTGAAGTAACTAGTTTATTTTATGTATTCACCACTACATAGTATGGATGTATCAGTACTCACATATCAGTGAGTTTGCCCTCTGTGGACCCCACATAGATGGGACTAACTCTTACGTGTTATGGGAGCATTCGATACACTCGGGCTACAATCTACATGCGTGAAACCTATTTTTCAATGGGACCCACTTTATGCGAATACCCATTTTTGTATTCATTAATAGTTTAGCCAAATCTTGCTGTTGAATGTCCATAAGGTTATATCGTAATTTTGGTAGAAAACTTTAAGGTTAAGCACTTCAACTCTAATAAGTAATTTATACACATATTTTAGTAATTTTAAAGTATGGTTACTCACTTTAATTCTTTAACTGGTAAAATCTTTTATAACGACCAATATAAATTTAAGAAGTGAATCCCAAAAAAAAAAAAAAAAAATGCGACATAGGTTTAATCCTCTGATAGGATTTCGCTACTCTAAGTAAGGCTGCTAGTTTCCTTCACGGTTCTCCCATTAGATTAGTTAAGCCACTATCACAATGAATCCTTCATCTTCTTCTCACCACTTCCTTATTTGCGATTGGACAACCAATGCATGCAAGAACCAGGAGGAAGCAGAGGAGACAACGGTATAGTACTGTTTGATGAAGAAAAAGTCTCTCATGGCAGATTAGTCTGCAAGCAGAACCTGAACAGAAAGATCATCACTGATTGCACCCCCCCTCCTAAAACTGTTCACCTTGTCCTTTCCTCTATATGGGGAGATACCTAGACGTACGTCTTCATGCATGGTGGAGCCGTCGAGAGAATGCTTTTTTAAAATTCTTCTTTATAAATGAACAGGAGATATTGTGTATCTTGCATTGCTTTCCCTGAACCTTTAAAGGCCATTTGCTCCTGATACCCACTAATGGAAACAAAAATGGGAATCTTCTCTGCAATGGAGCGAGGAAGTTAATTAAGCTGTGGATCCATCATCTCCACCTCGATTTAAAACAGAAAGAATGGCCACCAGATTAGGCTCTAGCTTGGGAGTAGTCTCGGAAGTTGGTTTGTATGGAGGCTTTGGAACTCAAAGCAGCTTTGGCACTCAAGGCCTTTATGGCCTTCTTAATGCTAAATAGTTACTTAGTAATTAGTAAGGTGTGAAAAACAAAAAAGGTGTGAAAATAATAATTGGTTATTTTAACTTTTTGGTGTGGGTATTGTGAGGTGTGAGTGATTAGTGTTGTATTTGTAATTTGTGGTTTACAATTCCCGCATAGAACTAATAAATATTTGAAGTAATTGATATGATATGATGTAAATATTTATTTATAATAATAAATTATATATATAAACATACGAGTTAATTTAGCATATATATGAGCATATATAGATCGATATCTTAAGCTTGATATATTACTAATATAAGGGCGTGTTTGGGTGGGCAAGCACTCATGCTTGTAAGGTCAAATGTGTTTTGAAGCTCTTATTAGCATGTTTACAATAAATTTCTGTTGAAAAAGTGAACGAAATTTTTATCTTAAACGTGATTTAGACATAAACAATATTTGTTATTTTTGTGGTAAAAGAAAACTTGTTTGTATATATATTAACATAAATACCCTTATAATATGATATTATATTATTATTTTAATAATATTTAAATAAATATAACTTAATAATTTTTTAAAATATTATTATAGTTATACTCAAAGTGATTTTATTTTACAATATTTCAAGCAAACTTTTAAAAGAAATTCTTTTGCCATGATCAATTTATTTATAATAAAAAAATTTAATATCAATTTATTAATAATCTAATTCAAAATAACTTGTACCCTTTTTGGTAATTATACATCCAAAAGTGATTTTTATCAACATTATCCAAACAACATTCATTTAACAAAATCAATTTTCAGATAAAGTTTTTCAAATATAAATCACTTCACTCAAACTTACTTCTAACTAAAATTAAGTTCATCCAAAATTAAGTTTGTAAAATTTAATCCATGTGATTTTATACTCTCATTTGTTAAACAAATGCAGATAGACATCATATATCATTGATATATATAGAATAAAACATAATTTAAAGAGAAATAAATCCCGATATATACAAATTATAAGTATCCCAAAATAAATATAGGAGACTTAGTAAACTTGAAAAGGGATAAATATACATCAAAGTAAATATCATAATTATTGATGTTATGTGAATTATTAATTAATTATTAATTTAAATATCAAAAGAATATGAATTCTATAGCTTTAAGGAACACTAATCATATGAATGCAGATATTCTTTCTTGATTTTTTTTTATTTCTTAGGATATTCTTACATGCTACTAGCATTGTAAAATTATATACCACAAATATGAGATGTTATGATTGTATCACTAATTTCTTTGATAAAAATACGCATTATATACCTCTGCTAATCTCTAGCGCATGGACAAGGACACCATACAACTAACATAATGCGCCATATCAGATTATGACTGAACCAAATCAATACGCTCAATATCAAGAAACATTAACAGTGATGAACAATAATAACAAGTAATTGTTACTGTCAAGTTTTGGAAAGAATGCTATATGGGACTACTACTTGATTTTCATATCTGCAAGCTGTTTATGGTTGAGCTCTATGCAAGAGATAGATACAAGTCAACAACCCGGGCCAGCACATTATGTTAGATTCATAGGAATAATCTTATTACTACTATTCACTTTGTGGCTTTTGCAATTTTTATTTTTGTAATTAGTTTTTTTATTTATGTAGTCTACGATTCTATCCTTGCAAAAGAAAAGAAAAAAGCGATATGAAGGGGAAGAAGATGCATGATGAAATGAGTGAGGGACAGAGATAGAGAAGGGAGAAAATAGTGAAGATTAATGTTGGTACTTGGACCCCACGTAGAGCCAAAACCAAAACCAGGGCACTGATCAGTATCAATCTGGAGAATTCAATGAAATGGGCCACAAATTTGATCGTAAGGAACCTGCGAAGGATGTAAAGTCATCAATGAAAGTTTAAGAACAATGATTGGAAGTCACGATTCCACATGTATGGTCATGGTGCCTGCTCCCATCGGCTCACATAAAGCCTACTTAATTACACAATTATGTTGTTCTCATAAAAAAAAAAATTACTATGAGATAGAAATTCATCATATAATATAAAGATGTTATGATTCTGGCAATTTTGTTTTTTTGTTTTTAATTGGACAATATTAATGATTTTAATATAAGTTTAATTGTAATTCATTGTCAGTATAAAAAAAATTTGTACTGTCATTTAATTATGTATTATTATATTATTAAAGAAGTTTGACTATTATAATAACTATTTAAGAAGTCTAACTTTTTAATGATGTGTTAAAACATCATTGGATGACAATATAAAGAAATTTTATATTGACAGTGAATCAAAATTAAATCCTTTCAATATAATGATATCTCATTCAGTACTCAGGATAATAACATCATATATGATGAGTTCTTTTGGATCAAATTTTTGTAATCATATGTTTAATGGGAAAAAAATTATATTGCTTATCATTGAACAATTGAAATATATTACTTATTATAAAATAGTTATATTTTAGTACTATCAATAATCATGCATGCTTTATAGTGATATAATTTTGAATTTTTAAAGGTAATTAACTTAATAATATGAAAATATACGTAAGTAATAGTTACTAATTATACTGAACAAAATAAAAAATCATAAAAAATTCTAACGTCAATTAATTTTTGAATTTGATTATATCTAACTAATTAAGTTATTGTTTACATTTTGTATCTTTTTATCATATTTTTATCATTTATATTTTTTTTGTTAGTGAGGGTTTTCCTTGCAACAAAACATGGGAAACAAAGTCTTTTTCTATCAGCACTACATGCAGCAGTATTGTGGGCAACAAAATTATAGAATCTCCTATGTATTTTTCTAGCATTATTTCTGATGAGATGGATGGAATGGATTGTTTATACTTGGAATGACATCTTCTTATAAATCCCCTTCTAGAACAATTCTTTCGATAGTTGAAAAAAAAAAGGTAATGTTTTCCTTGCTGCAAGCTTAGCCGCAAAAGCTTCTCCAGGTTCTGACAAATTTGGATAATATTATCTAAACAATGTATCTGCAAGATCAAGGCTTGCTAGCTTGATTAAGATTCATTAGAATGCATTAAACCAAAGACTTGATTATTACCTCTAAATTCAAGTAAGTAACCCCAAACCAGGGATAAGCCAGAACCTGGCTCACACCCAAGGGTGAGGTGGGTCCAGTGTGGCATCTGAGCGTGACTTGGCTTCTCTTCCAACAACGAACAATGAGCTCAGTGGATCAGGCGTTTGTGTTTGTGTTGTGCCCCTCTCACTCTCTGAGCCCGACAATTACAAGAGAGTTCCAGACAGATACGTTAAAAACCTCAGCAAATCTTCATCTTTTATTACTGTAAGCCACTGAATCACTGATCCTACTGCCTGTTCACTATTACCCCTCAACATGTTCATTTTGTATTTGATCTCACATTCTCTCTCTCTCTCTCACACACACCCAAAAGCTTCAAAGTTCAAACTACAGAAAGCATTTTTTTCTCTTTCTTTTCTTTTCGTTATGAAATCATCCTTGTTTCTTCTACGTGAATTGAAGTTCCTCTGGCTTTTTTAATTTCCCATGCTACGCTTTATATGCTGCAACTTGTCTCTTTTGGCCTCATCATATCGATTCGAAAGTTACTGTGAAAATGAAACAAAATAAACGTGGCAAAGGAATATTTCTATGGTCAAATATGTGGGGTTGTATATAGTTAGTGGGAATGGTAAACCGGATAATGTTTGTACTTTTGTTTCTTTTAATGCCAACATTTTTGGGTCTAACGCCACATAATAACAAGTGCTACCTATGTTCATAGTCAATTATTTCATTGAATTTTCAATTTTGGAATGAAAAAATGGGTTCTTTGATCTCCATTTCGATGCAAATTTCCACCTTACATAAAAAAAAAAATTGAAAGAATTATGCAATAACTTAACATTTAAAAAAAAACGTTTAACTGTTTTTTAGAGTTTTATAAAGTTTTAGAGAAAAACTCTGCCCATGTACGTTGTGTTTTGTTGCTAATCTTTGCATAGTTGGTCTCGAGCCAAACAAAAGAGGACGGTTGTGTTAGACAATTGATATCCAACATAAAACTTTATTGAATCCTTATAATAAAGAGATGATTTGATTGTATATTTTTTTTAAAGAAAAAATATGAGCTTCAGTAAATTTTCTAAACTGAAAATGCCTTTACATCTTCATAATCTTCTTTTTCTTGATGAAAATTATTATCATATAATTGTATAGACAAAGAACTTCAAGCTAATTAAGTGGGGTGTGCATCATCATTTTGCATTATGCAAATATAATCATTTTGGTGCAAAAATTATGTTTAGGTATTAAAATGGCAAAAGGTATTTTGATATTGGGCTCAATGAAACCGACGTTCGGCCAGAAGTAACTCAACATCAAGTTTGAATCTTTGGGACAACACTTAAAATGAATTAAAAATTAATTAAATTTAAAAAATATATTAGGTCGATATGAGGGATGTATCTAGTCTCAATTAACGTAAAAATTAATTTTAAAATACCCTTATTATACAACAAAAAAAATATATTTGTTATGTCTATGTTTGTAAGGGATTTTCAAAATAATGGAGTCCAAAGAACACAAGTTAGAAAAGGGTCCAGCGCTCAGCGCAGGATATATGGCTCTCAACGCCAGATACACAGAGAGCAAATCTATTCCTAACGCTCAGCACAAGAAAGCTAGCGCTCAGCACTAGGTACACAAAAAACACATCTTACTATAGTGCTCAGCGCAGGGAAGCTAGTGTTCAGCGCCAAGAACACAGAATCTCATAAGTGTCAACGCTGAGCGCTGGTAATGCTGCGCTCAGCACCAGCGACGCAAATCTGCAGAATTCTACATAAAATGACATTAATTTGACTATGTTCATTGGATGTGCCTCTTCATGGTTTGAAATCATTTCTAATATCTGTGTTGTTTCATGATAAAGTGTGTCCATATATCAAAGGGGACAATCATGAAAAGTTATGTTAGTTCATTCAAATCCATAAAGGTTGTATTCTTTCACCAAGAGACATGAGTTGGTCTATAAATAGAGCCACTTTGTATGCAGAACACACAAAAACAAAATTGACTTTGATTATGCATCCAAATCACATTCTTTTCTCCCTTGTACGCAGAGAGAGTTAAGGAAACTATTATTCTATAAATTACCATTGACGATATACTTGGTTGTGGGTGTGCAAACCACATCATGGTTTGTCCATTGTATCTTGAAGGAGATTTGTTAGTATACCTCTTGCATCCTGTTAAAATAGAGATTAGTGAGGGCGAATCGAACCTAAAACCTAGTATTTCTACACGCCTTGAAGATTTGTATTTTTCTTTTTGTCTTTCTTCTTTGTTGTAGGACCATTTCCCAGATTACTATCATTTAACAATGTTTGTTTTGCATTTCAAAGAACGCAAATAGGAAAAATGCACTTCCCAATGCAATTGTATAAGAAGAAAGTTTTTTTTTTTTTACTTCTATGATACACCCGTTTGTAAGCTTCATGAATTTAAACCAAACAAACCTTAACTTAGAATGTATTTTGACACACATTATGCATGATTTTGTACATTTGTCTTTATTTATAATATTAAAATAATTTTTTTATAATTTTACACAAATAATTTTATTTAACACTATTTAAATAGAATTAATTTGTAGAAATTTTTTGTTAAATATCTATAAATATAAAATTCACTTTTAAAAAAAATATATAATTCTTTTAAAATATATTTTATTCAAGAATAATTCTATACTAGTTATAAAAAGACATCCTAAGAAAGAGTATAATGTGACAGTCATGCATGGTGGAGTAGTAGCCCACTAATGAATGGTTATAATTTTTGGAGGGAAACCAGAAACAGTGTGGGTCTATGTAGTTGTAATGGGTCAAGAAGTCTGTTGTTCACAACGGGTAATAGATCATAATATGTTAGGACTCGAAAAATGATAAATTTTTGTTGTTTTTCAAGAAGAGGACGAGTAGGAGGAGGTTGAGCATTAGTTTCATAAATTCATGGCCAGAGTTTGCCCAAAATGTTGTCAAGGGAAATTATTGACATGCTTGTGATTCATAAGGGAAAAGAAGGTTATAGGACGTACAACTCTAGCATCATCATTTATTTATTTATTTATTTGGGTTCCTTTTCCCCTTTTAATTTACTCAATTTCACTTAAATATATTCAATTATGATTCAACCTCATATATTAAAATCAGACTTTTGTTTGCTAGTTGTACCATAAAAATAGATTGGTTTCTTTCTCCATTGACAGTCTTAATATCCTAATAATTAATATTTTTGGTGACCAAATTTTTGAATTAGGAATTGCAGATTAATACATTTGCATTTGAATTTTAATTATATTACAGCTTTTAACAATAAAACAATTTTCATACAAGAATATAGTAAGGATTCATTAACTAGAAGAAGCAAGAAGTAAATCGTTAAAAGCAATGCTCACAATTGAAGTTGGAGTATTCCCCAAATTAAATTATGATACTATGTATAATGTTAGAGGCAAGCTCATGAGCTGTCTTTTTTGCATCTAGCTCTACTAACATGAGAACAGTTTGGATTTAGATTTCACCGTTTCTAAGGTAAAATAAGAGTGATGTTTTCTTTCTCTCAAAAACTAGAAGTTGATCTCGTGCATTAGCAGATCTTCAGTTACAATTTTGGGTTATATAACATTTTCGTAATATTTGGAGAGTTATATGTAATTTTTAAAAATATTGATGTGAGGTTTTAAAAATAAATCATGTGAATATCATGCAAATCTAATTTAAAATAAGTATATAATCTTATAGTATGTATTTATTTATATTTAAAAAAGTATATTATACATTACAATAAAGTATATAATTAAATGAAGTATTTAATTATTTTAAATTTTATAAAATTTTATAAACTTGATCTATTTTAGGAAAATTTTTAATCCAATAGTTAGATTGTTGAAATTCAATATTTACAAAAAAAGTTATTAAGTGAAATAAATGTGTTAAAATTTATTAGTGCAGTAAGTAAATCTCCACCACACTCACATGCACACAGAGAGAGAGCTAATCTTATATTAATTAGATTAAGTTAATTTTAATTGAAATTATATTATGTATACACACATATATATATATGATAAGTTTAGCTAATATTATATTATATTTACTTAATTTTAATTGAAATTATATTATTTACCCACTATTTTACTATACATATAAGGTAATATGCAAAAAAAACATTTATTTTTTTTGGTGAAAATAAAGTTTCTAGAGATAGGAGGTTGCTCCATCAATGGCATGCCATGTGACTAACCTCAACGAGAGCTTCATACTTATATATGATTTATCAATAAAAAATTATGAGTAGAAATCGAACCTAATACTTTTGAATGGATACAATTTAATCTTACCACCTCAGTCACCTCTAATTAGTTAAATCTACGTTATATATATATGAGTATATTTAGTGAGAGCATTATCTTATTATGAGAAGTCAGAAGAGCCGATTTTGACCATTAAATCTTATATAAATTATCAAGATTAAAAGTTATTATTTAAAGGTTATATAACCACTTAAAAAAATTACATGATTTTATCTTCTAATCTTAATTATATATAAATGATCTAATTGTTAATATTTACTCATCTCACTCTCACAATAAACTACTCCTCTTATTATATATGCCTATATATATATATATATAAAGAGAGAGAGAGAGAGAGACGTACACACATCTTGGTGAAAGATATTATTCAAATTTTATAGATTGAGATATTTTGGTTCAGGTTCATCTCTATCCTTTATTGAAACTATTACAATAATAATCATCATATCATAATATGAGTATTAATTCCACACTCCAAATGACAAAAGTAATGTTTTAAAGATTGGTTGAACCGGATAATCGAAGAGGATAGTGATTTAAGGTTTGATCGGTTGAACTGATATACTATATATATATATATATATATATATAATAGATCACAAAAATCATAAACCGCTTTGTTGTGTCACCACCTATTTTATGAAAAAGAAAGACTAAAATCATGAAAACTCTCAACCTAACTCTCAAAAGAGCTAAATCCTTAATTTTTTTTTAAAAGAACTATTTTATTCTTTCTTCTTTAATAAAAATTCAATTTAAAAATTGATGAATGAACCGATCAATTTTTTATTTCTGATTTTTACCAGTTTAACCGATTTAATTAGTTTTTTTTAATAATTTTTTATGATTTAATCACTCAAACAATTTTTTAATTGAATCAGAATTAATAGGACTTCCGGTCCATGATTCAACCGATTGAAGGCAAAAATTGAACAATACTTCATTCAAGTTAAATGCTATAAATGCCAGTGGACTCAAGAAAGCTTTAAATTTCCAGGGTACTCAAATCTGTGGATTCCAAGCCTCTAGGCTTCTTTCATTTCTACCATTTTTTTCTTATTGTACTAACTATTTTTTTATATAAAGGAAATAGTATATATATATAACTATATATTAGAGTATTATAAATATATATATATATATATATATTAGAGAGATAAAGAGATGATTATTCAACAAAATTATTAGATTATATATAAATGTGTTAAAAAAATTTAATACGATATCTTATAAATTTAATATAAAAAAATGTGAATTTTTATCATCTATAAAATATTATCCTAATAATACTAGTAAGCAAGCAGATAACAAAAGCAGGCAACAAAAATTCATGACTAAAGTTTTTTTCAGCTCCTCCTTGTACCCAGAATCGAGGTTCTGTATGCATACACTGACACACAAAAGTACAGGATTTGAATCCCTTCACTGGTCTTTGAACTTGAACATAAAAGTACCATGAATGAGGCCAGGGCCACTTGAATAGGAATTTAGGCCAACCACAAAAAAAAAATTTGCACCAAAATGGCATGCTAGTAAATTTCAACAGCTACTACAAGCATAGACACACAGAGCCACTGGGTCAGAGTAGCTAAAGTGGTGGGGTGCATTGCATAGGTTGGTCCCATGACAGAAGGACCTCGTTTTCATCATTAACACTAAGATACTACGTTCAGCAAAAGAAAATAGCTCTTTGACACTTCCTTTGCCTTTTGACAATCCCACTACTGGCTCTTCCTAAATCCAAAATTCTGGCCTTGATCACAGCTTTGTTTATTTTGTCACACTTGTGCAAGGTTTACGAGTGTCTTTTCTCTGTTAAATAGGTTGATTTTGGTGGGTCACTGCTGCAATTTATATATTGCAATGGTGCGAAAGTTGAAGGACCAGAAGGGGCATAATGAGATGGGGCAGAACTGCATCATTTGAGCAAACTAGAGAGAGATTCAGTTGAAGATTGATACCCTCCCAACAACTATGTTCAGCAAAAGAAAATCAACTTACTGTGTTTACCCTGTGATATCCTATAAACCTGATTCAGAATCACAATTGTATGTGTGAAGTTATGCTATGTTGTGACTCTAGAAACATTATTTAATCCAAAAACTATGCCTTCATTAGACTCCGAATTGACCCCTTTTCTATATTACTTAATACTCAAACCCACAATATAACATAATTTGATACTTACACTCTTTGATTAGTTACCACTAAATTTTTGTTCCTTATCAGACTTGTGCAAATTGGACAAGAGCTTGTGCCAGGAGAAGTTCCAAAGGTGTGCTCTCCATTTGCTTTTTGGCTAACCCATTTTTTATGGGTCAATGCTACAGTATAGATCATGCACTTCTTATTGTATGCTTAGCAAAATTTGAGGGATTAAAAATGCTATGATGAGATGGGACAGAACTACATATCTGAGCAAGCAAGGGGCAAGATTAATGGGAGAATAATACCATCTTCTTGTAGGAGGAAACTCATTGGGTGGATGACAGGGAGGCCTACTGTTTGAAGATGGTGAAACAATCATCCAATTGATCAAATATCAGATTCGTATCTTTATTCAAATTTCAAATACGATTTTAGAGGAATCTTTGATTAGGAGCACCAACACTACCAGTGTGTAGACACTGTGGGGGGCTTAATTTGACTTGAAGATGACATATCAATCACAAAATGTTTGACGCCTGAAGTGGCCTTCCAGCTATTTACTAAATATGCATCAAACTCCATCCAACTTTGGCAACCTTAACAATATGTGTGGGGGTTTATTTAAAAGGAAAAAAACAAAAGAAAGAAAGGAAAGGTTGAAGGGAATGGAAGGAAAAATATTTTACCTTCATTTTGGTTTGAATGTGTTAGTACTTACTATAAATTAAGAGGTCATTTTATTATCCCCTTATTTGGTTGAAGGTGAAAGAAAATATAAGAAAAAAATTAAAATTAATTGTAATTTTTTTTAATTATTAGAAAGAAATAACTGAATTATACTCTGGGAGATGAAAGAGTCCTTTCTAGTTTCTTTTTCTTTCTAATTAAAAGTTCTTTCAAATAAAGAATTTAAGGGTCCTTTCACTCTTTCTTTAAAAAAAATTGCTCTTCATTCATTATAATTCAAACACATTGTAATACTGGGACAATAACCAGTTATACTAGTGTTAGTGATCTATGAAATTGATGCTTAATAAGGTATAATAACATCAGATCATAAGGTGGTTTAAATTTAATACTTTTGTAGTTTGTAATAATTGTTAAAACAATCGGGCATATTGTCAGTCAATTACATATATAATAATGGAAGGGAGTATAGATTTTTGTTTAAGAGGCAATGATTTCCTTCTATTCTCCTTTTCCTCTTAATTTATAAAAAAAGTATCTATATATATATATATATATATATATATATGGGCATATCTAGTGAGATGAGTAGTTTATTGTGAGAGTGAGAGGAGCAAATCTTGACCATTAGATCATTCATGTATGATCAAGATTAAAAGTTACTTAAAGGTCACATAACCACTTAAAAAAGTCACATGACTTTATGTTTTAATCTTGACCATATATTGATGATCCAATAGTCAAGATTTGCTCCTCTCACTCTCACAATAAACCACTCATCTCACTATATATGCTCCATATAAAAATATATATATATATATATATATATATTATAAAATCGTAAAAAAAATCCTACAATCCCATGTGCACACTTTTCAACCATGGGGAAGAGAACAAACTATTATTTGAACCCTAATTATTTTGGGATATGTACACGAGTGCATGCAATTGCTAACAAAAGATTCCATATGATATAAGCAAAGAGTTGAATTTTCATTATTCACTGTTAATATTAAAAAAAATTATATTGTTATTTATTAATATATTATTATATTATTAAAAGAATTTAATTATCATAATAATTATTTAAAAAATTTAACTTTTTAATAATATATTAAAATATAATTAAATTGTAGTGTAAAAAAATTCAATAATCAAAATAAAATGTTATAAGCAAATACCAAAGTCTAGATGTAAGTGAATATAATAATCAAAGCACATACTAACTTAAACTAGGAATAGGATTAGTATTTAATCATATTTGTGTGTAATTCATATCATCATTACATCTGTAGTGGGGTGGTCCTATACGACGGCGTATGTTTTCTTTTGGCTTGCTATACCGACAGGCACAATCTTATTACCAGATAAGGATATCCCATCATTTCAAATTAAAAAATGATAGAGATAAAATTTTTTTAAATATATAAAAATATTTTATATTATATGGCTGTAAATTTTTTTTTTATATATAAATAATACTATATGTATAGCACATGAAAATATTTTAATTTTTTTATACAGTTAGTTTAATTTATGAATTTATTTTTATATAAAGTTATATAAAATTCATGAATTATTTTATTTATCTAACATTACTTTTTACACGTGTAGTATGCCTTTATCTTTTCCAATTTGGGATTCGAGCAAAATTGGCACATAATGAGGCACAAAAGATAGTCACAGGTAGCTCCAAGTTCCAAAGTCCATAGGTGAATAGGCCACTAGAATTTTATTTGAAAGGGGTAAAAGAACAAAAATCAAAATATGGAGAGTTAAAAGAGAGGAGAACTCTTTTAAGTTTAAGCAAAGGAAAAAGCTAGAACAGGTTCAGACATTCAAAAGAACGCAGCACCACCATTATTAAGATGGAACTTGATGCAAAGAAAGGAAAGTGTTTGTGCAGAGAAACCCGAGAATCGAAAGTAAGAAAAGGCCAGCAATAATTCACTCACGCAATTCAATTTCAAAGTGAGTGGGAGAGGGAGAGACATAGAATAGGTTCCAAGCCAGAGCAGACTGCACCACAAGTTCTCTTTTTGGTATATATAGTAAGTGAAGTGGACCAAGAGAAATGATGTGCTTGAATCAAGTATCAACCACAGTTTTGAGGGTCACCAGCTACCGTGTCAATTGACATTACTTTGTGGCAATAATAATGGTGGGACGTACGCCGCCGAATGAGGAAGCGCCGTACAATGAGTGGCGGTGGAGGGTGGTTGTAGCACTTAGCAGATAGAGATATGTTATTTATGAGATGGATGGGACAGGTTAGCTTTTGTTTTAGATTAGCTTAGTTTGTTTTATAGGAGCTACCTGGGGATGGGGATTTGCAAACTTTTCAACTAGTTTCATGATGGATTGATTGGAGGACTGAGTGATTGAAATCAGTGTGTTTGAAAAGGACAGTAATTAATTTTTCACAGAAGAGAGTGACTCCTACTAGGAGAGGAGAGATTTTCTGATAGGGGGATTGTTCACGCTCGTATCTTTTGGTTGATGGTTATATTTAATAATTTTTTTATTGTGAAATAAATTTTTGATAATTTAATTTAAATATCATATTATAGAGATACTATAATAATTCTTTTAGTTGATAGTTATATTTAATTATTTTTTTATTGTGAAATAAATTTGTGATAATTTAGTCTAAATATCATATTATAAGGATACTATAATAATTCTCTTCTTAACACATATTTGAATCGGGTTGGTTCTCTTAAATCCTTTATTATCAATTCATTAGTTGGTTCACTTTTATTTTATTTTAATTTGTTTTACTTTTAACACTTAATGTTTTATCGAATAATTATAATAAATATAATATTTTTAATGAGTAATATTACCAACATGGTATTCAATATAATATTTTGTTATTTTTTTAACAAAACAAATATATGACACATGGAGTGATTCATATACGATACGGAACAATAAAAAATCCCATTAAATATCAATAAAAAAATAATTTAAGTTATATAATTTTATAATTATTTCCAAAAATTATAAATATTACTTAAATAATTATATTTTTATCGATAAAGTTGACATAAATATATAACTTAACTTACTGAATACATAGTTTTTTTTTTCTTCTATGATCCATGGATGGATGGCAGTATATCGTGAATAGTGTTTTGTTATTTACATTAAAAAAATCATAATTTTGCTTCATTTTAATGTAAGCACATTTAAATAAAATAATCTGGATATGAATATTACCCATAGAGTAGTGTTACATGGTAAAAAAAATTATTCAAAATTTTAATAAAATTTAACTATATTTAAAATGTTGTTGTTGAATAAAGTAAAATAATAAAAAACAATTTATCCATTTTTATGAATAAAAAATCATATAGCATTAATTTAATCAACTTTCTAATAAAACAAAATTCAAGTTATGTTTGGTATTCAAATTAGAAGAGAAAGAAAAAAGAGAGTTAAAGATTCTGATAACTCCTTGTTTAATATTTATAAGAGAAGAGAAATAATTTGGATGACTCAAATTTATGTGGATTCCATCAAAATTCTATCTCTCCTTTTATTGGCAGATTGTGAGGAAAATGACCCCCTCTTGTATTGTTAATTTTTTTAAATAAATTTTTCATTTTTTATTTGTTTTGTTTTTTTATATTTTTTTTAATTTTTGTTTGTTTATTTCTTTTTTTTAATAAAATTAAATAAAAGAAGAAAAATATTTTTTTTTCATTCGATAATATCAAATAAAATAAGTAATAATTTTTTCCTTCTTTTTTATTATATTTTTTTATTTTCCTTTCCTCTGTCGTACTAAACATAACCTCAAGGAAATAAAGAAGGTGAAAAGAGACAGAGGACTCTACTATGAGGCGGGACATGCATGATGTGCATCGGGTCAGGATTTTGTGATCTAATTTGAGGATCACATCATAATCTAGATACATTTTTTAGGCCTCCAAACTCCTTGGTTCCATAGATCACATCCTAATGATTCCAAGCAACCAGGCTGCCATACCCTATTCACGTTGAATTTGGGATGGGACACATTTTGTCTTCAACTTTACTTTAAAACAAAGTTCTCAAAATAAGACTCAATGAAACGGTTTGATTGTAAATCATGCATTTAAATTATTATAAATTAATTTATATTTAAATTTATGATCAAATTAATTAAAATAGTCAAAATTTAATTAAATTACTTAATTTATTAAGATAAACGAACTGATTGTTAAATTTTTTAAAATAAAATTTAATATTTTCATATTTCATAAAAAAATTTATAAATTTTATATTATGTAATGTGGATTATTTTTAATTTTTTATAACTTCATCTGATTTAACCATTTAATTTAAATAATTAAACTAATTAAACATGAATTAAAAATCTCGTTAATTTACTATTACAACATTGTTTTAAAAGTAATAATGGGGGAAACTTAAAATAAAGGCTTTGTGGCCCATATGGCCCAAGATTATGCTATGGGCCCTGTCTCTCTCCCCCAACATTACCTGTAGCTGTAAGCATTCAAAAGGATAGCCCATCTAGTTCATCAAATCACCCAAACTTTAGTATGGGCCTGTGCGCATTTAAATTTAAATTGGACCAAATATCAAGCTTTTGTAACGAAAGTCTAACGCTTTACTTTAAGCCTGAGTTTGAAGAGGAAGCAGATAAGCTGAGGCACTACACGCCGAATTGTTGATGTTTCCACTTTATAAATGGAGGGGTTCATGTCAAGGCTTTTCAACTCCCACTAAATTGGAAATTACTGTAGATGCAAAATTTTTTAATATTGTGATTTAATTATATATTAAGATATTATTAAAAGAGTCAAATTTTTTTACATTATCATCTAATTATATATTGATATATTATTAAAAGATTTAAACTTTTGATATAATTATTGTAATAGTCAAACTCTATTAATTATTTAATAATACATTATTAACTGATAGTAAAAATTTACATTAATAATAAATCAAAATTAAACTTAATTAAAAAAACAAGTAGCATAAAATGAGTAGGGAGTTAGAAAGGGAGTAAGAGAAGATAAGACTCTCAATCATCTGCTCCAACATTGATTATAGGAAGAAATAACACACTATAGTCTATCATAGCATATATGGTATGGATACGAGTATCATGTTCAGCCGATAGGATACTTTTTTTTCTTCAAAAATTAAGATCCAAATACAACATAATATATTAAATAAAACATCTAAAATTATATTATATATATAAAATAATATCAACATGAGTTGACTCAACTAGTTCAAGAGTTACAGATAAAGCTTTATACTTTTTTTGAATGACATAAGTTTAAATCTTCATTGGATAATGGTCTCGTTACAGTTAGGGATTACAGGTGAATAAGGTGTGGGAAAAGTCTCGAAGTGAGTACCTTAGAGGTAATCATCCTGACCGATAATATTAGAATAACCTATGATTATTATTATTTTTTTCATACTATAAGCTATTACGAGCTCTACCCTTTGTCATTAAAATATTTTAGTTAGAAGTGAATAAAATTGTATAATTTATGTTTTGTTTTCTCAAATTTTTACTTTGACCACTTATATTTTTATATTAAAAAATTTATGTTGAGTTGACAATTTTTAGATATACAAAAAAAACTCATGTTTAGAGTTATTTGTTGTGTTAAAAAAATTGAATCGGATTGGCTGATCTAGCCAGTGGATCGGTGAACCAGTCAAGTAACCAGTTCAGGTAACTAGTTGAATTGAGTATGTCTCAGTCCCGGTCGGATTTGGTCAATTTTTGATGAAAATTGGTGACCTAGTTGGTTCAACCGGAACCGGCCAGGTCACAAAATTTAAAAAAAAACTTTTAAACTTTAAAAAATCATAACTTTTGACTTGTTTGTTCGATTTAGACTAATTGTATGTCCATTTTATATAACTTTTCGAGATCTATGTCATAGTAGTCCTAAATTTTTTTTAAAAAACCTTATTTTCTGAGTTATAAGCATTTTAATGAAAATATTATAGCTTTTTTTTTTTTTATGAATTAAGGGTTAAACTCTTCTGTTCTTTAAAAGTCATTTTTCCTCTTAAAATAAAGATATTTTAGTTATTTATAATGATAAATATCATTATGTAGTATTTATTTATATATACATATATATGTATTTAAATATTTATTTAATTTTATACGGTTCGACCAGTGATTTATTAGTTGAACTAGTGATCTATTGATTCAGTACCATAACCAAGTCGACTACCGATCGGAATTTAATAACTATAGTTATTTGAGACATTATCATTTCAAATTTAAAACATATAAATCTAAAGTTTGAAAAGTGCAAATAAATCTTAAATCTATTTTGTTCTTTCAAATTGTATAAAAGAAAATACTACTTGAACGATGTCTATGTCCACTTCTCAATATAGTCTAATTTTTCTATTGCTAGCCTCTCTTCGTCTTACAAGTAATCCTTACATCATTTGTCTTTGCAATTTCCTTTTTTGGCATTTTTACAATTTTACTAAACCTCTTCAAAATCTTTTGAGCTCATATTAATATTTTACCTTTGAATAAATTTTTTTCTTGCTAAAATACTATTATAAATCATTGTTAAGACTTGTAATATGTCCTAACTTTTGAATAAAATAACCTCCCTTCCTTTTCTAAAAATCTCTCAATTTTGTAATTTATAATTTATAATTATACATGTGAAAAGATATTTATAATTGTGGATTCCACACTCCACAGTGATATTATGCAAATAACTCATATATTATCAAATATTAATTATCCATTAAAGATAATTTACATAAAAAGAATATTTAAAAAAGAAAACCTTGGGACATGACGGGTATAAATAAATCTACGATTCCATTTCTGTAATAGTCTCATCATCATCGTCGAATAGTAACAGTTGATTCCCCGCAGTGGAGATCGTGCTTTGGTTCCTCGATTCGGACTCTCTGTCCCCAATTCTGAAACCCTAACGCAGAAATCGAAAATTTCTGAAAATGAGTATTCGGAGGTTGAGTGCCGACGAATCACAAGCAATATACTCTCTGCTCAAAGAAGAGCAGCGCCCAGTCGATGAGATCGTCGCCGAATTCAGCTCCAACATCCCTCGCCCTCGCCATTTCACTCTCTGTTCCTATCTCCTTATGCTCTTACAGGCAAACTCTGTTCTTCAATCCCTTCCATTTGATTTTTCAGTTCATTAGGGTTTTTGGATTTTTGGGTTTTATTTATTTATTTATAATGAGAGTTAAAATAATGGGGTGGGAGTTTTTTTTTTAATTTTTAATTTTATCCCTTCCATTTGATTTTTGAGTTCATTAGGGTTTTTGGATTTTTGGGTTTTTGTTTTTGAATTGTAATGAGAATTAAAATAATGGGGTGCGGGACTATATATATTTTTTTAAATTTTAATTTTGTGCCTTCCATTTGATTTTTGAGTTCATTAGGGTTTTTGTTTTTGATTTGTAATGAGAATTAAAATAATGGGGTGCGGGACTATATATATTTTTAAAATTTTAATTTTGTCCCTTCCATTTGATTTTCGAGTTCATTAGGGTTTTTGGATTTTTGAGTTGTTTTTGATTTGTAATGAGAATTAAAATAATGGGGTGGGGGATTTTTTTTTTAATTTTTAATTTTATCCCTTCCATTTGAATTTTTGAGTTCATTAGGGTTTTTGGATTTTTGGGTTTTTGTTTTGTAATGATAGTTCAAATAATGGGGTGGGATTTTTTTATTTTATTTTTAATTTTATCCCTTCCATTTGATTTTTGAGTTCATTAGGGTTTTTGGTTTTTTGGTTTTTTTTTTTTATTTGTAATGAGAATTAAAATAATGGGGTGGGGGATTTTTATTTTTATTTTTTATTTTGAGTATTCCCCCCCCTTCTGAGCTGTTCAGGTGGAAATGGTGTTGAATGTTATGTTGTCTAATTGGAATGTTTTATGGGCAGGACAACAAGATACTCAGTGCCACTGAGCGGTTGATTGCTTTTGCTGTACTAGTTGAGGCTTATTCATCCCAGAAACCTGCTTTGAATCCGTTCATAAGCTTTATCATAAATGTAAGTAAATTTTTTGGTTGTTGCCGTTACTTTCTTGCACTGTTTGTTGAATGAGAGGAGAACTATTTCACTACATGGTTTGTCTTGATTGTTAGAATCAGTTTTGAACTAGAAGGAAGAAGAAAAAGTACAATGGAAGAAGAGGATAAGATTCCTTAATAAAGAAAGACACTGTTATAACCTGTAACCAAAGAAAAGGACACTGTGATAACCATATGGGCACTTAGAATAAGGAGAACAGAAATTGACACAGAATTTAACATGGTTCGAACTACAGCGAACCGTAAGCCTACAATGATCGATGAAGATTACAAGGAGTAGCTGCACAACACTCAAACCCTAATCCCAATACTCCCGGCCCTCATTGTGAAAGGTATTTAGCCTGTTTGTTTAAGCTTCAGCTCAACGCAAATGGGCATTGACGAAAGGGAAAAAAATTGCTTTGAGTAAATGCACATTGAAAGGCGTACTGGTGCCCGTTTGAGTTGGAAAAAAGCTAAAACAAACAGCAATTATGTGTTGACCAAACTACCGAATTTACAAGATTTTGTTGGGTCGCACTGCAGATTTGTCGGGTTGGGTCAAGCCCAAAACTAAATCCGAGCCACTTAAACAAAGGAAAAGCAACAGACATAAAGGCAAACACTTTAAAATAAGGTGCTATAATTGAAACAGTTATAGGATTGTCAATAATGAACTGTTTTATCTCGAGATATTGTAATGCTGTCCTCCTTCAGATTATTAAGGGTACATTTTAAAATGCACCTCCATGAGTTGCAGGCATCACAAGCTACTGACAAAGTAATGATTGTGATTCCAACTTATTTAAGATATCTAGAATTTTAGTTTGTTTCAGTCTGTAAATTTGGTAAGCTATTGGGAGTAGCATCATTGGGGCATGTCACCATAATCGTTTTTCTTGAAAATTGTGTACTATGCTGCAGGTTGTTAGGGTTGGGCAAGGCATAGCTAGTTTCTTTAATAAGAGTCCACATAAATCTTAAGTGTCTTATAGTTTATATTTGCAGTCTGTCATGTTAAAATTTTAGGTTTGTATCAGCTGCCATTCAAGTTATTTGACTGGAAACAGAATTGTTATGCTGCAGAACTTCATCTTGCTCATGACTTTGGTAATTCAAAAACATGTTCTTTGTGTCTAAATTTGTGGCTGTTTTGAAGATCTTTGCAATTAGATCTGAATATCAGCATAGTGGATGTTGTGACTCTCTTGAAGTTGTGTAAAGTATTTACTTATGAGGTGGTTATAAAAGATGTGCTATAATAAACTCAGTTATACTCAAATCTACTTTTGGCTAAAATGTATTCTGAACTAGATCCTCGTCTAGTTTTTTTTTAATAATTAATTTTAATTATAACACTAGAATGAATTTAGATTCTATTGGAGATAAATTTCTCCAACTTGCAATGTTTTGAGAATTAAGAAGCAGAGTAGTTAATAGCGGCTGGAGTGGCCATTATTGCGCCGTCGCATAGTGGAGCCTACTTGCTCCCAAACTATTCTGGTGCGTGCCTGGTCGCTGCTTGAATAGCGGCTGCTACACATCTGGCCAGAACCCATCGTCCATCCTTTTGGTCTCTGTAGCCCCTAGATTGGAGAACCCATCTTGCATCTGGCTAGAACTCAAAGTCCTGTTGCTGACCTCTACTCCACTTGCTGCCATGCCTGTTCATCACTGTCTTACACGGTAGCTTCCTCTATTCACACGCAGTTGCACAGCCAACTCTTTTTTGTTTTTTGGTCTTTTGATCCTCCAAGTTCCAAGTAGGCAACATGTCAAAAAGGAAAAGAGATCACTTTTCCCCCCTTTTTTGGTAATTCACATCACTGTCTTTTTTGTTTTTGGTAATTGACATCGCTGTCCTTTTTTCTTTTTTTTGGTAATTTACATCACTGTCTGTTTGTTTTGGTAATTTACATCACTGTCTTATTGTTTTTGGTAATTTACATCACTATCTTTTTGTTTTTGGTAAGACATCACTTTCTTTTTGTTTTTGGTAATTGTCTTCACTGTCTTTTTTTAAGTAATAACTGTCTTTCTTTTTATTTAGTTATGCTTGCTAAACTTTCATAGCACAAGTTGCATGGTTTAGGTTGTTGAATCCATCTTACACTGTGATGGGGATGTCAAGCATAGGACTCACCTAGTAGGATAAAGCTTGGTGGTTGTTGTTGTTGTAGGCTTCTATTTAGTCAAGTGCCTTTTGAAATTCTTTATGAAAATCTTAGCTGAAACAATTATGCAAGGTTAACAGTAAGCAACTGATATTGCATTGGTTTTCATTTCTATCCTAATAAGTAAGCTTGTGCTTTTTTTCTCTTTACGTCTTTTGATGATTTGTTTTGAATGCTTCTCATAGATTCTTTGCAATGTTATTGCTTTATGTGACTACTGAGACAAGGATAATTTCTTGGTTACAGGCTGCCTGTTATGAAGGGTCAGAAAAAGTTGAGAGGGCGTTTATTCTGCAGCTATTAGGCATTGATGGATCCAACAGTGGCAAAGAGGTTATATTCTGTTTTATTTTTAAAAAACACTAGTGATATACGTTGTCTATCTCTTTATTTATCCTCCTTAATTTAATTCCTTTTCTGTTCAACATATTTCCTATTTATCTAGTTATGCATTTCTCACTATCCATTAGCTACAATTTCTTTGAACCGAGGGTTTGGGAAGAGGAGGTTTATAGATATTCTTATTAGGCATATGCAAGTTTTGAAATGTAATACTGTTATTGCCACTCTGCAACAACCTCTCTTAGTCAAGTATGGAATAAGGAGAGCAAGATTTTATAAAGGTGTGCTTTGTTTGCCGTAACTTGGGTGTATTTAGTTGGAGTGTAGAAATTTTAATTAGAAGATGTGTTATATAGGACATAATTTTCTTAAGGTGGTTTACTTGACTGGCTCATATTCCAAGAGACTGCTGGTTCTGTTCTAATATTTTTCCTTTCAGCTTGTTTGGGTTTGTCTATCATCCTTACATGGAAGGAGGATAAAAGGAGGATTTCTTATCCTCCTTCCATGTAACCTTTACCTTTTTCTCTCTAATAAAATATCTTTATAAAAGTTATCCTCTTATTAGTCATTTATGTTTGTTTTGATTTTGAAAAAAATTGTAAATGGGATATTCTTTGGTGGTCAAACATGTATGTTGTTTTCACTTTCAGTATTAGATTCTGTAATTGGTTTCTCTTTCAACATGCATCTAAATATTTTTAGCACGTGTTTGTGTAGATTAGACATGGCATGATATGTTTACTGTTGGTGCTCAATTGCTTCCTTACTATCTCTTGAGAAGATGTTCATCTTTATTGGTTTGGAATTTCTGAGGTATTTTTCTTTTGCTGGAGGATTGCAGTTTCTTAAACAGTCGGCTGCAGATTATGTGAAAGGATTTGATCAGTCATTGCATGTAAGTTACTTATAGTTATGCAAAGTACTTGTCCATAATATATCCAATATTGTCATTCCATAATATCTAAATTTTATGAGACGTATCTCTGCTTTTTGAAGCAGGATTTTAGTAAAAAATGTCTCCAGGATTGTCCTTTCCATGCTTTACATAGTGTGGACTTTTATACTTTTTTATCCTCTCTGATTCCAGGATTTCCCACCACTGGATCAGTTGCAGCAGCAGTTTTCTGATAAAGATCAGCTTGAACCATATCATTGTTTATTTAAAGATGGTTCTGTAAAAAATGTAGTCCCAGATCCTGATGTTCCCCCCGGTTGTGATGCAGATTCACTAGAGTATGCCCCTATGCAGTGGATTAACTAATTTATGAAGCTTTTTATTTATTCTATTTTATTTTTTGCCTCCATTTAATAGTTTCCTATAGCTATGTTAGAATGACAATTCAAAGTTTATATGTTCTCCATTACATTAACGGCCTAGTTATAGGTTTAATTTGCGACCTGGAACAAAACCTAAAATTGGTTCTGGAGATAAAGATGAGGCAGTAGTTGGGTTATTGTCAAATCTTTCACTAGAAGGATTAAGTCCTCACTGGATCAGACCTCTTCCACCAAGGCTCCCGATACTTGATGGGGAGGTACCACATATTTATATCTGCAATGTTTAATTGTTGAGGTTTAATTATTCAAACTATTTATGCTTGAAAAACCTTTTCAGCTAGTTTGGCTCAACCCTGATGACAATCATGAACTTATGTGGGACTACAGTATGTGCGTTGATACAAGCAGAGGGGCTGCAGTAAGGGACTTAATTGCAAAAGCTCTGAAGGGAGCCCTTGCACCAACACAGCAAGAGGTGATTATTATTATTATTATTATTATTATTATTATTATTATTATTATCAGTGTTTTAAAAACCAGTCAGACTGGACTGGTTGGACCATCGACTGGACACTACATCGGTTGAGGTTCAACCATAAAACCGCTTAGGCGCTTAAACCAATTAAAACTGATAAAAATCAGTAAAACCGGAGAACTGGCTATTTTTTCCCCTATCAAGGAAAAAAACCATCATCAGAAAAGCTGGCCTTTATGCGCTTGCCCATCCCATGTTTCAAATTGAGATACAAAACGCAAAGTCAGAAAAAAATGAACGCTCAAAGGCGCAGAGAGAAAAAGAAAAGAAGAGGAAGAAACATTGCAGCTTTGAGTCTTGGAAGGAAAGAACTCTCTGTGTGCCTGGAGGCTGGAGCCATTGTGGCTGCTGAAGTTGACAAGGCAACATGAAATGAAGCCAGTTAGGGTTTTTGAGTTACTATGCTTATGGATCTGGACCTTATGGGTGCTCTGTGGCCCAAATAGTTTTATCTAACAAAAAGATGATGTCTGAGGCTTATAGAGATATGGCCCAAATTGTTTGTTTGTTTTTTTAAAAGATTCATAGTTTTATACAGTAAAATATCTAAAACCAAGAAAACGCACCTTCCACCCAATTTGCAACTTTTTAGTCTATGTAAAATATATAATTAATTATAACTGCCCTTGTGTTTTTGCTTATGATTAAAATATTCTTTAAAAGTGACATTACAAATATAATTATATATATTTGTAATGTAAAATTTATTTTAAATATTTATAATTTTATCTGGTTGAACCACCGATTTATTCGGTTGAACTATGAACCACTATCTTTATCGGTTCTCCGGTTGAATCGGTTTTTAAAACATTGATTATTAGTGTTGAAAAAGAGAATATTAGTGAGAAAGTGTGTATATACTTTATCAATTGTGTATTACTAGGTTGAACACCACACCCTATTTATAGGGTGATTACAGTCATCCTAGGGCCACTCAAAGGACTTATTAATAGCCTATACAAGCCTAGGAAATAAATAAATTGTAGTAATAATGACGCATGAGCCTACGCAATTAACATGTGCTAAATATGATAGTCTATTAACTACAGTGTTGATTAGTATTCTAACATGTGATTAATTCTAGCAATTAGATAAAAGAAGAAATTCATTAAGATGAAGGGAAAAGTACAAGGACTCCATGGGCGACAAAGGGAAAACAAAACAGAGAAAAAGAGAAAACATCAACGGAGCAAAGCTACCTTATCTCCGTACATATTTGTTAAAGATACCTCACCCTTTCAAAGAGACCATGTGCTTTACACCAAATAGAAGCAAAAAAACACTCCTAATCTTTATTAGTTGTTGAGCCAATGAAACGTCCTTAAAAATGCGAGTGTTAACCAAATGCACCAAATAGTAGCATAGATTGCAAATTGCCACAAAAAATTAGTCTCTTCACTTCTACCAAAACCACTAAATCTAGTCCACAAAAATTGGTCCATGGACTTGGGGGCTAGGGCACACCCAACATTCACCAAAAAGGCCGAACAATCTATTCCATAAAGAGACAGCTGCAGAACAATATAGGAACAAATAAGGAATTGATTTGGAACAAGCACCACAATAACACACATATCAAGGGGAAGAGCGATACATGTGTCTGTTAACCTGAAATATGTCATTAGTATTAATTCTATTAAGCAACACATTCTCCAAATAAAAAACTTGACCTTAGCGGGAGCTTTGGACTTCCAAAAGGGTTTATTAAGATGGAAAATATTTCTATTCAACGAATGAGTTAGAAATTGGAAATAGGATTTGCGCCAAAACATCCTAGAAGGTTAAGAGATCAAATCCTTTTATCGGAATTTGAAGACGGATGAATAGAGTCAATCAGACCCAAAACAGACTCCAATACATAAAATTATGTATCATTCAAATTTAAGGAAAAAGTGGAAACTCTAATAAAAAACATGGAATCTTGAACGCGATAGAAATTGTGGATAAGATAGTTATGTAAGGAAGAAGGACGATTATTATCATTATCATTATTATTATTTTGGACATTAATGGTAATAATAGGCATGATTTGAACTTGAATCACCGGCTGCTGCATTTATATGTCTCACAAACAATCACAAATTTATCCTAGTCATTTATGCATGCTGACTCTAGTCCAGTATTTCATGCACATTACATCCAATATCTGTCCCATGTACCAACACAATTTCTTTTACTACGATTACCCATTTCTTATCTGTTTGAATTATCTTGTTAGTTGAATGGTTGAATTAGAACATAGGTGAGAGGACTGAAAGTTTGTGTCCATGCACACTTGCATGTGTTTTTTTTTTTTCCTTCTCTTTCTTTTGAGTAACACAGACCTCTCATACAGTTTTTAGCCCGCAAGTGGGGTGCTATTACCCTGGAGACAGACCAGTTTTAGTCAAATTGGGTCTTTTTTGCTGAATATAAGAAAAATGGCATAAAAATGTGGAAAATAAAGGTTTATGTAAATTATCTAACACTAGAAGAGACACCCGCCATGTGGGTTTAAAGAGAAAATCTAATTTTATTTAAGACATGACTGTTTTCTCTCTTTAAATCTAAAAACTGTATGTAACATGATTTTAAACTACAATGTTGAAAAATAATAATTTAAAAGAAAAGCCGCTTAAATGTAGAAAAAGAGTTGAAGTGGTGGGCCTTTTTGATTAATGTGTAATGACAAAATTTTCCTCTATTTTTCATCACAGTAAAAAAAAAGCTTGGATTTTTAAGGAAAAGTAAAAAAGACACCTAATGGAAGAATCTTCTTTCCATAATAGTATAGATGATCAGCTGTACAGATTCCTTGCTACAAATTGCATCACATTGCAGTATGGAAAGTGAGATTTGTACTTTAATTATTTATTTTGTCAAATTTTTTATGAAGAATAAGATGTTTGTGATTTTCTTTTTTATCCAGCAAGTCCTGGTGGAGCTGGCAAATGATCCAAAGCTTGTATATCACTGTGGACTGACACCAAGAAAGTTGCCAGTATGTGTTTTTGTAATCTTTTTGTTAAATCATTGCACTAGTTCGGTTTTGATAATTTGTTCTCATTTTTTATTAGGAACTGGTGGAAAACAATCCCCTTATTGCTGTTGACGTTCTCACTAAGTTGATAAATTCTCCTGAAATAGCAGAGTATGCATTTTGCCTCTATGTTATATCTTTTCTGTCCTTTAGTTTATAAATTTCCCGATCACTGTTATTTTCTTTATTTCTATTTGCTTATTTATGGATACAGATACTTTACAGTACTTGTCAATATGGACATGAGTCTACACTCAATGGAAGTTGTGAACAGGCTTACAACAGCAGTTGAACTTCCTTCAGAATTCATTCACATGTACATAACTAATTGCATATCATCCTGTGTGAACATCAAGGTACTTAACTTTGCCATGAGCTTTTTATTTTCAACAAAAAAATATTTATTTTGCATAAAAAGAGTATGCTTCTGTATTAATTGAGTTACGGGCATCGGGTAAAATTCATAATATTGGAGATTATGTAGGGATATGGGATTGAGTTTCTGTATGATATTTCATTCACTTATGGGAGGTGGCCTGGTAAAAACAATAAGATTATGGGAGAATTTGGAAAGAATAGAGGAGAGGAAAATAATTGACCTTAATTGCAAACTAAGGGAGGTGTGAGGTCTGAAATATGACAGAAATTGCTAACCTATTTGTTGTCTTCTGGCATTATAGAAGTGCTTTCTAAATAGCACTTTAACTTATACTCAACCTTCTTGGAACTGGACAGAAATGTGTGTCCTCATGAACGCATGACGCATGCATGTACATATTTTTGTGCATGTAAATATAAATGTCTCCTTACCTAAATAACCTGCATATGTATGCCAGACTATCTTCTTTTTCCACAAATCCCAAAATTTGAATTTCGAGGCTAAAATGAACTGTGGTGCAAATTCACATGGTAGCCATTTATATGATTTGGCTCTTTATAAGTATATTGGATTTCTTTTGTTTTTTGTTCTAGGGAGGTCATATTGGACATAAGGGGTAAAGGGAGGGGAAATTGCCATTGGGGGGATCAAACCTCCCACCATAAGCAAGGCCCCTTGAAGGTACCAGTTGAGCTAAGCTCTGCCGGTGCTATATTGGATATTAAATGATTGCTACAATGGTCCCCCAAAGAAGTTATATATTACATCTCAATGATCAGTATAGATTAAAATACAAATACTTGTGACTTTTTTAAGTGGTTATGTGACCTTTTAGCTGTCTCTTAATCCTAACCTTTATGAAAGATCCTGTGGTCAAAATGCTTTGAGGGCTTTGCTTTGCCCTGTTTTCTTGTGGCACTTAAAAAGCTGGACATGTGTAGAGGGTTGAATAACCTGGTGAAAGTTGTGCCACCATTGTATATTTGCTCTTTGAACATATTTTACAGCATTCAATAATTTAATTTTCTCGTGGAGCTATTTCATTAAAGTGGATGAAAAGTTTGCATCAGTTGCATTTTGAAATGGGTTTATGATTTCCTCACTGTGGATGTCTTTATACTGAAAAGTTGTGGTTGCTTTTTTTTAAGCAGTGGTATGCTGCATACATACAAATAATATGCCCATAGAAAAAAGCAAATTTAAAATTGTTTCATCACCATTTGTCGATCTTCACTTTGCATGATGGCTATACTATTGCTATCTTCATAATTAACATCTAAGCTTTCTACCTTTTTCTCCCAGGATAAATACATGCAGAACAGGCTTGTGAGACTTGTTTGTGTTTTTCTGCAAAGCCTTATTCGAAACAACATTATTAATGGTGAGTTTACTCAGCTTTTGCTGAAAACTGTTGTTCATAAAAGCCATTTTGTGTATATATTACTCATCTTGAAGAGATGAGTGGTTGCATTCATGTCTGTCCTCATCATTCTTATCCACTGAGGCAGACTATGGTTATAATTGTATTTGCATATTAATGCAATATTTCAATTGGTATTTGATACATTACAAGACAGTTGGAACGTAGTTGAATGTCTACAAACATAATTTTTGTTCTGATAAAATTATTGTCTTAAAAAATGTGGGTCCGGAAAAGGAAAAAAATTAAGATAACTTGTTGGTAAACAGCTAGTTATGGTCTTGACAAATTATATGAATGGTGACAAGTATGAACTATGAAGGTGTGTGAATAACATACCTGAAACGTGTTTGGAATTTGTTAAAAGCCTTGTAGAGAAGATTGTAGATGACAAATTATTAGTTGAAGGCACATAATTCAAGTTCGTATGGTCGTCGTGCTTTCTTTCATGAGGCTTTCATATCTAGAAATATTTCTCTCACTTGCAAGTACATACGGTTTACCATCAAGGCATCATTAGATTATCATTTTGTTGTGTAGAAAGTATTTGCAACCACTATATATGTGTTCCCTGGTTGTACACACCGATATTTTACCTTTTTAGTCAGAGTTATGAGAACAAATTTATGATGTGAAATTTAATGATGTTTGTTGGGCTCAAGTCATTATATTAATATGAAAGGTGGAATAATCAGTATTGAGTGTTTATTTAGCCTGGTTTATGTTGGGATGCTTGTTTGTTGTTTGATGTTTATCCACAATTATTAATCTGCTTTGGCTAGTCCGGACTTCTTATTCTGTATTTTGACCTGCTTTGGATGTAATTTTGTATATTATTTTACTGACACAAAAAAGAGAAAAGTGATTTTAGTAAATGATCCCACCTTGCAGTTAAAGATCTCTTCATTGAAGTTCAAGCGTTTTGCATTGAGTTTTCGCGGATTAGAGAGGCAGCTGCATTATTTAGGCTTCTCAAGTCATTGGAATGATTGTCGTTTCAGCTTGTCAATTTTCCTTTCTTTTTTCTTTTTCCTTTTCTCTCCCACCCTTCAAGACTTTTTTTCTGTTGTAGATATGTATCTACCTAGAACTAGTTAGCGTTGTGTACTCATTTTCAATTTATGGACCAATAAAGATTATAGTTTGTTAGCATACACACTCCAGTATTCTTTTAAAGCTTTAGTGTTGGTTGCATTTAATTGAAGTGGGTTATATTGTGAAATGTTTGAGGAAAGCGTGTTCTAGTTATAATTGAGAAGGTTCTGATTAACCATCCTATAGATGTATTGCAGGGTAAAATACATATTATCCTTTAAACTATTTTTTTTTGTCACTAAACACCCGTATAGTATGATTCATGTTAAAAACGTTACTTTAGAAGTTAAATGTAACAAAAGTTAAATTTTGTTTAAAGGTAACTGCTTAAGGACTCTGTTTACTATTAGAAAACAGCGAGTCTTAGAGGTTAAGTTGTAACGTTAACTGAGTGAGTGAGTACAGCAGGATTCTTGGAGGTGATTGGGTTGAAATTATTTGAAAATAAGGATTAACTTTTGAGATGTGGGAATTGATGTTTGGTGCATGATAGAGGTTTTATGGATGATTAAGGTGTATGCACAAGTGATGTTTTGCTTGTGGGCTAAGAAAACAAAAATTAGAACACAGATGATACTCAAAAATAGAGTTCTCCGTTTATTTTAACAAATAAAGTAACGCTTTCAATGTAAACTAAACTAAAAGGTGGTTTGGTGACAAAAAAATATTTTAAGGTGGTAAGTTGAAAAGTATTTGTAGTACAAGGAGGTAATGTGTATTTTACATGATGAAACCCGTTGTTGGACTCTGAATCTGGATGGAAGGGTAAATAAAAGAAAAGTTGAAAAGAACATTTTTTGGATTCTTGAAAAAACAAAGAAGGAATAATGTGCCTTGAGTTAAGTTTGGTGATTTTATTAGGAAAAAGATAAATGCACAATATTTTTTTACACAATTTTTATATTTGATTAACGATAAGTAAATTTTTGGTTGATACAGTATATCGTTTGGTTAATGAGTTTTAGTAACCAATTACTTACAAGTTAGTAATTTATAAATCAAATGATATATTTAATTAACTAATAATTTGTTTATCGTTAACCAAGTTCGTAAGTAATTGATTACTAAAATTCATTAACCAAATGATATATTATATTAACAAAATATTTACTCATTATTAACCAAGTGTAAAAATAATATAAAAAAATAATTTACATATATCATTGTTGTTTTTTTAGTGTGGTTATCCTTGTGATAAAGCAATAATTCCCATCCCTGAGGATGGTGCGAAATTGCACAGCTTGGTATTAGCAGCGGTTCAATATTGTTTAGTATGTTTCTCTCTCACGGCAAGCTGCTTGGCCATTAGAAAAGAACTTTGCTAGTTCAGTCAACTAACAAACTCTTTAAGTGCTTACATATTTATTTTGTGATCAAATTTGAAGCACAATCAAATCCAGATGAAATTATGAGGCCACCAAACTCATTGATAGCTCTAATAATTCAAAGGGATACCTCATCTTGTTTTATTCAATTTAAAATTCGACCAAATACTGGTTCAGCAAAATAAAAATTGAGCAAATAATGTGATTTTGGATAAAAAGAAGAAGACCAAATGACAAGTTTAGCTGGAACACATCATTTGACACTTCACAGCTTGTTTTGAAGAAGAATATATGAACTTCTTAAACAAACAACTACTCTACTTTACTGTTTAGGAAATCCAGTCTTGTGGTGCTCAATGAATAGTATTATAGTCAGTAGGTAGCATGATTTGTTGACAAACTTAAAAGGCTTTTGTATTATAGGTTCGCCTACCCTTCATCACTCCACAGTTACTTTGAACCCACCATATGCATAAACAGTGGAAAATATTTTGGGTAAAGATAGGTAGTTTCAGTTCAAAGTAGTTAACCCTGAATTTAATGTGACTATCCGAGGTGGGAAAATTAAAGGGAGTTGATTCACCGAAAATGTTCCTGGAAAAATGAAAATTTAGTTTAGCGCATATAAAATATATTAATTATAATAAAATGTATTTATAAGCTAAAGTGGAATATATTTTATTTGCGCTGAACTAAATTTTCATTTTTCAACTCTTTAATTTTCCCACCTCCGGCTTCCATGGGTAATTTGTATAGAGAAATACTATAAGCACCAACAAAAGTTGTAAGAAAATGAAACCTTCCCAAAACAAATCAATTCATGACACTTAGAAAGCACAAAAAAAGTTATAAGGCCCTCAATCATCAATATATGTTCTGGAATAATTTGTACAAAGGCAAAAAAACACATGGAAGTGGCATCATCATAATCTCTCTTCTGTACTATATAATGACTAAATAGTCATGTGATTAAACTCTGCTGCTTTATTTATATGATCAGGAACATCCAGTCCTCCCCAATGTAATGAGATACTGCTAAAACCATCCTATTGCAACTGGATCTTTGATATGAACATAATCAGCATTACCAGCCAAAGGGAGCTTCCTTGTAGAATTGTGCTAGCTGATAAACCCCAAAAGAAAAAAGATAATAAAAAACAAAAACAAAACAAAGCAAAACAAAAAAGTAAGAAAGGAAGGAATTACCATGTGTGGATAAGGATTTGAATAAATTTTATGGCCTGATATATAATGGCTTTAACAATATACAAGAAATAGCTTGACAAGTTGATTTCTGATGAGAGAGAAATTAGAAAAACAGTTTTAAGTGCATTGGAATATGCAAGAAGACAAAAACAGCTGGTTGATTTTATGATAACAATTGGACATATTTCTGTCAAAAGAATCAGAAAAAAAAGTTTGTTTTTCCAAGAGTCTAGTAGTGATGTACCCAGTTAATTTTATTTATTGAAACATAGTTCAGCTTCTCTTGAGATTTGAAGAACGTTTAGAAAGAAAAACATATAAGCAAGGTCCAAATAAAGACCCACTTATGCAACTAAAATTCTGTTTTATCTTTTGAATGAGTAAAGATTAGAAAAAAACCAAATGTTGACCTAGCCATACAGTTATGACCTTACCCTCATTCTTACCATTGTCATCCAATGCTGGTGGCGCAGAAGTAGATGAGTTTTTTATTGATATTCCAAGTTCAGAGCAACCCATGCCAAGAGCACCTTGAATACAAATTTCAAATCTCAAGTAAGTCCATCTTCTATTATTTGGGGCACAAAGTGCAGATATATAGATCATAAATTTTTCCTTCAAAATCAATCATAGAACATATGATTCCCTTAAAACAAATGGTTTTAGTTAACTATAAGTTATAACTGAGGCTTGTACTCTTACATTCTCTGAAGCAAGGGAAGGCAGTGACATTGAGAAGATTGTAATAGCTAGCATCGCACTCACAACTATAGGAGAACATGGATGTCTTGTTGCATGAGCCACCTCCACAATCAACCCAGTGGCAAGCTACATGAACAGATGAAAAGGCTATAGTATTAGGAAAAAAATAAAATCAAACTGATATATAAGATGCCTTTTTTTGATGGTTTCCCAGGGTATCCCCCCACCCTTAGGGTGAGAGACTAATCCCTCGAGCGTAGTGGCCTTGCTCTCCCAACAGGGGTTCTCTCCGGGGCTCGAACCGCAATCCTCTCCTGGGGCGCAGCGTGACCTATCCACTGCGCCAACCCCATGTTGGTATATAAGATGCCTTTAGTTGTATCTTTCAATTACCATCAAATATGGACTCCTTGGCCTTTCTTGCTTTTTCTTGAACAGGGGAAGGGGCTTTGGAGCAAGAGTAGTTCAGAGTACCTACAAAGGATATCATGCAAATCTTTCAGCATCCGTGAAAATAAAAATACTTTTAATAGTCATTAAGAAAACTCAAGAATTGCTCAAATCAATCACAATTCAAATCTTAATAATGCCTAAATATTTGATGAAGCTGCAACAGAAACATCACTCTTTTCGTTCATTAGTAAGTTGTACAGTTCCACTTGGCACTTGCTATAGGTATAAAATTACACAGACTGAAACAATTAGCCGCAAACATTTCATTGCAGGTTTGGTAGTGGTAGTGTTTGAGTAGTGTACTGTAATTTTGCATTTTGACTTAATGCTCTCAGTTAATTTTCTCTCAATGCAAATGAAAAGTTTGGACAGATTATCACATAACTGTAGTAATCCTCTTGTTTACAACTTTATAATAGGATTACATCGTGTTACCAACTTAAGATTAATTATCTTGAAAATTATGCAATAGCGGAGCACTATACCAACATTTAATACTTTGTTTTCACATTACTTTAACATCTCAGTCCAAGGAACACACTCTGACAGGATCCAATTATGTGAAGAAAATCTCTACGCTTCAAGCAAGAATTGTATTCATCTTGGTAAAATTTCCACCAAGTTAACTTGTTATGCCCTCCTTTGTTGCTAGTTAATTGTTTGCTTCTTTTTTTTTTTTTTACGGGTTTCCCAGGGTATCCCCACGCGTGACTGTAGAGCCTAATCCCTCGAGGTACTAAGATCCATTAAGAGGTTGATATCTCCCAACAGATATTTTTTCATACACATAGGTTAAAAATCGAACCTCTGACTACATGCTTAAGGGACCCAAATATTTACTACTTGTGTCACACCACGTTTGTAATTTATTTGCTTCTAAACTCTGAGTATTAGACACTACCACATAGTAGAAAATTTCACCAAATGCCATAGACCTTTTCAACCACATGCAACCAAAATAGAGACCAATAAGAAAACTTACTACATAACAACTTGTGCTTCGCAAAATTACCACTTGTTACTGTGTTAGTATATTACTGAAAGCAAAGTAACCATTCTACATTTCTAGTTTCTACTAACATTCTTTTCCCATTAGAGGCAGTGTTAAGATCAAATCAAACAGAAAACAACAAAATAATAGTGAATACAATTTTATTGGGGGGAGAGAGAGAGTTCTTACAATTGGGAACTATGCAAGGAAGAAACTTCAATCCCGTCTCATCATTGGCAGCAGGAGCTTGCTTCCAACCTGGATCGCACTCGCATTCAAAGAAGAAAGTGCTATTCTTAGAAGGCTTGCAAGTTCCTTTTCCACATTCCACTTCTTTGCAGACATCATCTGAACTCAACTCACATTGAAAACAAAGCAGCACGTCAAAACAATTCAGAAATCCCAAGCTACAGATTATAAAATAATAATAAAAAAAGAACTTGAGAAGACCCTTTAGATAAACACTCATGAAATCTCAACCCCGCAAGTTTAAATCGACAAATATAGTATCCCAGTAAAGAAATCCAATAAAACAGATGATGGACAAGGAACAAATAGTTACAAGAGAAGGGTCACAAACCAAAGATGGGAGAGAGAAGAGGAGAAAGGAAGTCACTTCTAGCTGAAAGAGGCTGAAGAAGAAGAAGTGCAACAAAAGCTATGACACTTGCAGAGCCCATCTCTAACACAACAACAGAGAGAAACAACGTTCAGGTTTGGGTACTTGTGGATAAATGGAATGACTCGTGGGCAAGTTTGAAAAGGAGACTTTTTGAATATACGAATTTATGGTGGAACGTGGATGCAGCAGAAAGGGTGTGCATGGGTACAGTGGGTCGTTAGAAGTTAGAGTCTTTGCCACATCTACTTGTTTATGTTTCCGTCTACTTACCAATTGTGCTACACCACGTTGTAACAAACGGTGAAGCTTTAATTATGGTCATGCAACCGGCCAATGTGATTGATCATGGTGTTTGTGTTATCATGTTTCAACGTGGACAACCTTTCCAAAAAGTCAAAACCTATTTTCTTTTTTTTTTCTTTTTTTGGTTTTCTTATCTTGACACATATTATTAAAAAAGAAAAATATTTATGAGAGTCAGAGTTATTTATTTCTGATTTGATTGTTAAAACCTTATGTTAAAGAATAACTTAAAAGAAGGGCTATTTTTTAGAAATTTCAATTTGCATGGTCCTTGATTTGTTGTCCATCACTTCATCTTTGATTTTCATATTCTCTTATTCATTCTCTCTTAATTATGAATGGAAAAATAGTGTGTCTACACTTGCCAAACCAAATAGACTTGTGATATCAACTACTCAGCTTCATGAATGCCTTTTCTGGACATAATCAACTTCGGATGACTGCTGAGTATTAAAGGAAGACTTGATTCATAATTGAGGAAGGAATTTACTGCTACACTATGATTCCATTTGGATTAAAAACACTGGATCAGCTAACCGATATTTGGTATAAAAAGATTTTCAAGGAGCATATATGGATGATAACACTGGCTAAAAAAAAAGAGTAGGAGCAACATGTGAAGACTTGCTGAAAACCTTAAGCACGTACAAAATATAACTAAACCCTATGAAAATGTGCATTTCGTGTAAAATTTGGCAAATTTCTAGGATTTATGAGATTACTCCTAGAGGAATTGAAGCAAATCCTTAGAACGTGTAAGCGATCTTCGACCTACTATCTCCAAAAACAATAAATGATGTACAATGCTTAACCATAAAAGTGGTAGCTCTGAATCTTTTCAACAGTAAATCAACAGAAAAAGTGTCTACCTTTCTACATGGTTTGGAGAAAAATAAAAGATTTTGCATGCACAGATGAGTGTGAAAAAGCTCTACAGAAATTGACGGTATATTGAGGAAGCCACTTTATATTTACCTAGCAGTTACTACTGTTGTAAAAGTGTAGACGACAACTGACCTGTAAAATAGAGTAAAAGAAAAAATAAAGGCCTGAGACGTGTGGGTACACACTGTCCTTAATGATATATTTGGCTGATGCGAAAACTCTACAGGATATAACAGGCTCTTCCCGGCCGGATGCGGCTGAGGTATCAGATCAGTAGAGAAGATATTTTTAATCAGTTAACCCAGACTTTCAGACGCAGGAAAGTAGTAGGAAGAAGGAGAAGAGATGCAGATGAACAAGAAGTCAGTTTTTCCAATATGTAAAAGTGATAATGCAGGTGAGAAAATAATGGAAATTGATTAGATATTTAAAATTTGAAATTTAGACTAAGTCAAAAACTGTTTGAGAGAAATTTGGGGAACAAGAAATCTGATCGGTTGAGGAAAACATGGGTTAGTTTTCAAAGTTGGACCAAGTCAAATAATACTGTTTCCGGATAGGGCCATTTAAAAATCAAATTTAAAATTTAAATAAAAACAGAGCAAAAACCATGAGGCCTCATTATCGTGCGTGCGTGAGGGGGGGCAAATCAGATGATTTGCACTACCTGAGCCCAAACTTGGGCGCGCGAGCCCATTCATCTCACCAGCTCATTTTACAAGGCCATATCATAAGTTACTTTATACACCCTTTAAAAGTTTGAAAACTAAGCAATGTGGGACTTTAAACTTTTGAAATATTACAACACATAATATAACAATCCCCCACATATTTCAAAAGTTAAAAGAAAATATAAAACAATTTTTTATAATAAAAAAAAACAGAATATAATTTTCTGGGTTAACACCATGGGTGTAAATGCGTCAAACTGGTGTCTTTTGGACTATGAACTAGACCTAGACTAACAGACATAATATACAGTGAGTTGGTGAAGTAAACTTATCGAACCAGAAACACTTTGTCGTACATTAGAGGTCTGTCAATCACATTACACCCAACTATTCTCGCTGATGACGTTGTGTTGCGCTAGTAGGCCATGCGCGCGCCTGGTAATTCATGAGTGCTCTAGAGATTATGCCTCAATCTCATACAAGCGGCCCCACTTGACACTCATATAGGTGATTTCATCAAGTGTATGCTGCAAAACATACACCACCCATAAGGGATATGAAATCATTAAAAGCTTTTAAGCTTATCCTCTCAATAATGCAGTTCCAGCACTACTCACACCATAGGAAGGGACAAAAATATTAGTGCTAGCAGAACTAACAAGTGATTTGTTTTTACCCATATGAACCTTCTTCATGGGATCTCCAATCACAAAGGTTAGGTTACCATCATTGTTAATTTCAAATTGGCTTAAGTCTCATTCCCCGCGATGTTTCATATATTAATTTCCTTCCAAGAGGCTTTGTCAGAGGATCGGCCAAATTCACTTCTGACTTCACATAATCAATGGATATTGTTCCATCTTTTAGCAGCTGCTTTACTACATTATGGCTCAATTGTATATGTCGATTTTTACCATTGAAAGTCTTATTCTTTGCAATGGCTATTGCCGCTTGGCAATCACAATGCATTGACACAGATAGTGTTGGTTTTATTCCTAAAGGAATATTTGCCAAGAAGTGTCTTAACCACTCAGCCTCATTGCCAGCCAACTCCAGAGCTATAAACTCTGACTCCATAGTGGATCTAGCAATTATAGTTTGTTTTGATGATCTCCAAGTAACCGCACCACCACCAAGTGTAAATACATAACCACTAGTGGATTTTGTCTCATCTGAATTTGAGTTCCAGTTAGCATCACTGTATCCTTCTAATACAGCAAGAAATCCATTATACACTATACCATAATCCATGGTACCTCTCAAATATTTCATGAGCCTAACAAGTGCAGCCCAATGATCCTGATTGGGACTATGTGTATATCTACTCAATCTGCCCACGGCATAAGCTATGTCAGGTCGAGAGAAATTCATTAAATGTAATAAACTCCCAATAATTTGAGCATACTCAGATTGAGCAACAGGATCACCTATATTTTTCTTTAATTGAGAGTTAGCATCATAAGGGGTACTCATTGGCTTTGAGTCAAAATGACCAAACTTCCTAAGAAGTTTCTCTACATAATGTTTTTGTGATAGCATTATACTATCACTCTTCCTTATGATTTTAACTCCTAATATTACACTTGCTTCACCCATGTCTTTCATATCAAATTTAGATGCAAGAAAAGATTTTGTTCTAATCACTACATCATTACAAGTACCAAAAATAAGCATGTCATCTACATGTAAGCAAATAATAACACATTCACCATTTAATAATTTGGTATACACACATTTATCAACTTCAATAGGAGAAAAACCATCATTAATCAAGGTTTGATTAAATTTATCATGCCATTGTTTTGGTGCTTGTTTTAAACCATATAAGGATTTGAGAAGTTTGCACACTTTATTTTCTTGACCAGGAGTTACACATCCTTCAGGTTGTGTCATATAAATTTCTTCTTCCAAATCACCATTTAAAAAGGCAGTTTTCACATCCATTTGGTGAATAATAAGTTTATAAATTGAAGCCAAGGCTATTAAAACTCGAATTGAAGAAATTCTGGTCATAGGAGCAAAAGTATCAAAATAATCAATATTTTGTTTTTGAGTAAAACCCTTTGTTACTAGTCTAGCTTTATATTTTTCAATTGAACCATCAGGGTTATACTTTCTTTTAAAAATCCATTTGCAACCAATAGGTTTTGTTCCAGAAGGTAAATCAACTAAAATCCAAGTATTGCATTTTGAAATAGAATCAATTTCGGCTTTAATAGCTTCTTTCCAAAAAGGAGCATCATAAGATGAAATAGCTTCCGTAAAAGTCAAAGGATCATTTTCAATGAGATAAGTGTAAAAGTTATTTCCAAAATATGTCTCTTTCCTTGGTCTTTTACTTCTTCTTAAATCCTCATACGAGTTTTCACTATTGTTTTCTATAGAATTATTTTCTACGGAATTAATCCCATATTTCAAAGGAAAAATATGTTCTAAAAATTCAGCATTTTTAGTCTCTACAATAGTGTTACGATCAATTACACTACTTCTCAAAACAAGAAACCTATAGGCAGCACTATGTTCAGCATATCCAATAAACATACAATCAGAAGTTTTAGAACCTATTTTTCTTTTCTTAGGTTCAGGAAACATTACCTTAGTTAGGCACCCCCACACTTTTAAATATTTCAAATTAGGCATATAACCTTTCCATAACTCATAAGGTGTTTTACCAGTTTTCTTATGAGGTATTCTATTTTGCAAAAAACAAGCAGTTAAAATAGCTTCACCCCAAAGGTTATCAGGTGCGGAAGAACTAACTAACATGACATTCATCATTTCTTTTAATGTTCTATTTTCCCTTTCAGCCACCCCATTAGATTCAGGTGAATAAGGAAGAGTTACTTCATGTATTATGCCTTCTTTTTCACAATATTCATTAAATAAAATATATTCACCACCCCTATCAGATCTAACTCTTTTAATCTTCTTATTTAGTTGATTTTCTACTTCCGCTTTATATGAAAGGAACATATCAAAAGCTTCATCTTTATTTCTAATTAAATAAACCTTAGTGAACCTAGAAAAATCATCTATAAAGGTTATATAATATTTTTTACCACCTCTAGTCATGGTATTTTTTAAATCTCCTAAATCGGTATGAATTAAACTAAGTAATTCAGATTCACGTTGTTGTACTAAAGGGCAAGATTTTTTAGTTAACTTAGATTCAATACAAATATCACATTTATTTAAACATGCATCACTAGTCGCAGAAATTAAACCAAGATATCGCATTTTCTTAATATAAGAAATATTTGCATGTCCTAATCTAGCATGCCACATATCAATGGAGTCAATCAAGTAAGCAGAAGATGATGCATTCTTATTAATAATTTCATCAATGTTCAATACAAAAAGTCCCTGATCACAATAACCCTTTCCCACAAATACATTATTTTTTGTCATTACAAACTTGTCAGATTCGAATGACACTTTAACCCCAACTTTTCCCAAGAGAGATACAGAAATCAGATTAGCCCTAATATTAGGTACATGAAGTACATCATTCAAAGCCAGTGTCTTGCCATATGTGAGTTTTAGAAGAACTTTTCCCTTTCCCAAAACTTCAGCAGTTCGAGAATCTCCAAGATATACCAGTTCTTCTCCATCCCCCACAGAAGTGTAGGAGGTAAAAGCATTTTTTTTTGCACAAATATGCCTAGTAGCACCAGAGTCTACCACCCATTTGTTCACATTGGTCACCATATTAATTTGAGAAACGACCGCAGCAATGATATCATCTCCATCTACCAAATTTTCCTTTGGTTTAGGAGGATTGTCGTTCCTCTTTCTATGTCTGCATTGGGGTGCATGATGTCCTGGCTTTCCACAAACAAAACAAGTACCTTTTCTCTTAAAAGTGGGATTAGAAGCACGAGGGATATCATTAACTTTATTGTTATTGTGATCAGGTTTAGAATCGTACCTTTTTTTATGAGATTTATTTTGCACAAGATTTGCCCGGAAAGCCAAAGCCTTTGCCTTTGCAGCCTGACACTCTTTTCGGTTGGTGTCTTCAATGATGATGTGAGTGATCAAATCAGAGGGTGACAGTTGCTTGTGCTTGTGCTTCAGCTGTTGTTTGTAGTCCTTCCATGAATCAAGAAGCTTTTCAATAAGGAGGCCAGCTACAAACTCATCCAGGAGAGTGATATTTTCGGCTTTGAGATCCTCCAATAGCTTATAGTACTCATTGATCTGAACCTGATGTCTTTGTTTTCAGTCATCTCCTAGTGATAGTAGTTTCTGATGACAAATTTCTGCTTCCCGGCATCTTCAGCAGTGTACTTTAGGATCATAGACTCCCATATATCTTTGGCATCCTTGTAAGAACAATACACATCGAACAACTCGTTAGAAAGAGTGCTAATAATAGTCTGACGGCATATCTTATTAGCATATGTCCAGTCTTGAATCAATTTGGGATTTGCCGTGGAGGGTGGTCTGGGATCGGTGAGTGCTGATGCGACTCCGTGCATGTCAAGGACAGTGTGCAAACGTTCTTGCCACCTTCGAAAATTTTGGCCAGCAAAGAGTTCGATCTTCGAGATATCTGGAAAAGGCTTCGCAAAGGTGACCGTAGCAGGAGTAGGTGGAGGAGGCGGGGAAGCAACAGCACCACCATTGTTGGGAGTGGCCGTCTCGATTGCAGCGTCGCTGTCGGCCATGATAAATCCTTAAGATTGTTGTAAAAGTGTAGACATCAACTGACCTGCAAAATAAAGTAGAAGAAAAAATAAAGGCCTGAGACGTGTGAGTACACACTGTCCTTAAGGATTTATTCGGCTGATGCGAAAACCCCCCAGGATATAACAGGCTCTTCCCGGCCGAATGGGGATGAGGTATCAGATCAGCAGAGAAGATATTTTTAATCAGTTAACCTAGACTTTCAGACGCAGGAAAGTAGTAGGAAGAAGGAGAAGAGATGCAGATGAATAAGAAGTCAGTTTTTCCAATATGTAAAAGTGATAATGCAAGTGAGAAAATAATGGAAACTGATCAGGTATTTAAAATTTGAAATTTAGACTAAGTCAAAAACTGTTTGAGAGAAATTTGGGGAACAAGAAATCTGATCGGTTGAGGAAAACGTGGGTCAGTTTTCAAAGTTGGACCAAGTCAAATAATACTGTTTCCGGATAGGGCCATTTAAAAATCAAATTTAAAATTTAAATAAAAACAGAGCAAAAACTGTGAGGCCTCATTATCGTGCGCGCATGGGGGGGCAAATCAGATGATTTGCATTACCTGAGCCTAAACTTGGGCGCGCGAGCCCATTCATCTCACCAGCTCATTTTACAAGCCCATATCATAAGTTACTTTATACACCCTTTAAAAGTTTGAAGACTAAGCAATGTGGAACTTTGAACTTTTGAAATATTACAACACATAATACAACAGTTACCAATGAAATTACTAGTTTCAATTCTTCAAGAATAGGAAGCACAACAGAAACCAGTCTATTATGTTAGTAGAGTGCTACAGAGAGAAGAGGTGAGCTACCCCAAATTGAGCAACGAGCGTATACGTTGATAATAGTAGTTAAGGGATTGAGATAGTACTTTCAAAGCTATACCATCATTATGTTGACATATCAACTACTTTGGCAGGTACTTCACAAACTAGAGACATCGAAAAAACTTGTAAAGTGGTCCATAGAGTTGGAAGAATTTGACATTAAGTATCAGCTTACGTCATCACTCGAAGGGCCAGTGCTAGCAAATTTCTTTGTTGAAACAATTGGACTGTAAATACTTGGAGATCAATCGCGAAGAGCTTAATGAGTAAATAAAACCCATGCGCAAAGTGTTGTTTTATGGATTTAATTTTGCACCAAAGTCAATGGAAAATGTTATTATCAAATTATGTGTTTCTCACGTTATTAAATGAGTTTCACTTTAATAATAATTGTAAAAAAGTTTTATAGCTCGAGTGCTACCTATTATGCATGTCTTCACTCCTCATTCATACTTAGAGATGTGTAGGGATACTCTAATAATTATTTGTGAGGTGGAACTCCTTTAATAATATGATCAGTCTATTAGATAATAGAGAAAATATTTTACATTAAGAGTAGATAAAAATTAGGACTTAATTTTGATTCATTATCAGTGTAAAAAAAATTATACTGTCATCTAATTATGTATTAACAAATTATTAAAATAATTTAATTATCACAACAACTAATTAAAAAGTTTAACTCTTATAATAATATACTAACATATTATTAAATGACATTAAATTTTTTTTTATACTTACAATGGGTCTAAAAATTAAACTCTTAGTTTTGTTGTCCTCAAAGTCATAGAAGTTTAATGTAGTCAAGACTTGGAAAGTATGACATGCAATGACGAGATAGAGAATTGTAAAATCATACCTTATCAAATGATGTGGAGATATTATTTCTTCATCTTCCTCTTGTTCTTAATGGAAGTTTTCTCATAGACTTCCGTGCACCACAGAATCCTTGTAAGACATTTTGCGTACCCCACCATCAGCTCATTCAGGTCCTACAATATCTTCCTTTGAGAAACTTAGATCATATCTTTTATTTGAGTAAACACTTATTTTAATCCTTTAAAGATATAAGTGTTATCAATTTGGTTCTCTAATAATTTTTAACATCAAATTGATCCTTTTGAAAGACTAATTTGATGTAAAAAAAATAACATTAAATGACAAATTTAATGTCAAAAAATGACATTGATAGACCATTTTAATGTATTTATCATTAAAAAATCGAATTAATAACACTTGTATATTTAGATTATCAAAATAAGTGTTTATTCTTTTTTTTTCTATATCTGCCATAAACATCCACCTTCGTTTCATCTGTCACACCCATAATATTGTTCTCTCTAAACATTTATCTAAGCAATCTTAATCATTTATCTTTTATTCAAGCATGTATTATAATATATTCTCTTCTTTGTTAGTCATATATATATATATATATATATATTACTGTAGTATACAAATAATTTAGGATTTTTATCCATTCTTAAGGCTTAATTTGGCCCACAAGAAACAACAGACAACTCACCTCAACCGTCCATCTCCTTGTCACATGGAACAACGGTCATCTCACCTTGGCAATCCACCACGTCATCATGGGAAACAACGGCTAGCTCACCTCGGCCACCCACCTCCTCATCATAGGGAACACTAGCCACCTCATCTCGACCATTCACCTCCTCATCATGGGAAACATCGGTCACTTCATCTCAACCACCCACCTCCTCATTACGGATTTCATCATGAATGTCCCTTTATGAAAAAAATTCAGAGAGACCACTAACATGAACTATATGGCATCGCTGATCCACAAGAGCACATTGATGCTTTCAGGTCATCCATGCTCCTTTCTAGGGCCACAAATCCAATCATATGTGGGGCTTTTTCCAGCACACTGAAGAAGGCAAGATTACAACGGTTTTCCTCCTTGGCCCCAAGATCAATCGTTGATTTGGAAAAGCTGGCCTGCTTTTCATTTCCTATTTCTCTAAAAGTTTGACACATTAGAAGACTCTTCTAACCTTGTTACTCTCAAACAAGGAAATGGTGAAACTTAAAGAGACTTCATGGAACGTTTCAAAAAGGAAGCACTTCAGATTCGAGGTCTAAGCCTAGTGGTTGTCATGCAACTCTATAATAGCTGGATTACGATCTGGCCATTTCATCAACTCTATGGCAAAGCGATCACCACTAAATATAAACAGAAGCTTTATCTTCGGTCCACAAGGTACATCAATATGGAAGAAATAGCCATAATCAAAAGTCAACTCAAAAATATAATAGCCGAGTCTAGCTAAGAATATTCCAAGTTGGAGATCTCGTCCTTAAATGAGTAGACATCAGAGGGAAAAAACTCAGTTGAAGGAAAGCTAGCCCTAAACTGGGAAGGACCCTATTGAATCACTTCAGACCTCGGTAACTTGGTTGTATACCCCAACAACTCAGTCAAGTGTTCATCTTGAGCAATTTATAAGAACTCCAAGCATATCTCATATTGGAATTGAGTGACTCCGCCATGATTGATCTTCATCCCACACTCTCAGGTCAAACTTAACAATACTGAAGGCTTTAACAATAGTCAATTTTTATCTCGAGCAATTAATTAGAATTGTGGAGATCTTAATCCCGCAAACCACCTCGAAAGTTGACACTCCTGTCATCCTGACTGTTAATATGTCAAAATCTCAGTCTTTTATGTATGCTGTGAATTTTCGTTTACTAACCTTGTTTCTATTTTTTCATCTACAGCCTATGATGTATTTTTGGAACAGGGGTATTTTTGTTTCTTGTCTTTTTCACAGGTTTGAATATGAACCCCCTTTTGGGCTTGGTGCTGTTTGGGCCGTTGGCCCATGTCTCTCTGTTTTCAGCAGCATGTTATTCCTCTTTCTATCAACTCTTTATATCAGGAAAAGTGGGTTCTTTCAATTACAACTGTTGAGAAAGAGAAATATACGAGAAAGAAAGAAAGTGAGAGTGAGAGTGCGAAAACAGGGGAGGCTTTACTAGGGTTTCATTTGTGATCATACTTCTCTGTAATCTTTTGGGTTTCTTTCTGGGTGTAGCATCAGGGTGGGTTCATTTTGGTTTGCTGTTCTAGGAGCTAATGAGAGATGTGTTTCTTGGGGTTTGCTCCTCTTGTGCTCAAACAGTAGTGTAAAACTGAGGTTGTATTTCTTGTTCTCCTTTTAGTGGATTCTTTGAGTTGATTGTGCCGTGGATGTAGACCCAAAGGTCGAACCACGTAATTTCGGTTGTGATCTTTCTCTTTTTACCTTTTTTCTTTAACTGTTTTGTCTTGCTTTGATAAAATCCTAAGGTGAACAAATTGATCTAGTTGAATCTTGTGTTGTGTATTCTGTTTTCTGAGGTTATTGATTAACAACTGGTATCAAGAGCTTGGACGATGGGGAGCACAAGGTTTGACATCGAGAAGTTCACGGGGGAGAATGATTTCGGGCTGTGGAGGATAAAGATGAAGGCTTTGCTGGTCCACCATGGCCTCCTAGGCGCACTGACTGGAGAGGCAGGTAAGTCTTCCTCAACGAGTACTACCAAGAAAGAGGATGTCTCCAAAGACATCCTTGATAAGGCTCACAGTGCTCTCATCCTCTCTCTTGGGGACAAAGTCTTGAGAGAGGTTGCAAATGAAAAAACTGCAGCCGAAGTATGGCTGAAATTGGAAAATCTTTATATGACTAAGTCTTTGGCAAATAGGTTGTATAAGAAGACTAGGCTTTATACTTTTAGGATGATCCTTGGTCAGGCTATTAGTGAGGTCCTAGATAGCTTTAATAAAATAATTTTGGATCTCTCAAACATTGACATCAAGGTTGATGATGAGGATCAAGCCATTCTCTTGCCGAGTTCTTTGGACTCATCTTATCAAAGCCTCAAAGAGGCTATGATGTATGGCAAGGAAACCATCACCCTTAAAGAACTGCAAAGATGCAATGAAACCAACCAAGACTTAGGTGAAAGTATGAACGTGAGGGGAAGACCTGAAAAGAGAGGGAAAAGAAACAAGAATGAAAACAAGAGACATAGGTCCAAATCCGTAGGTAAAAACAAGTCCTTCAAATGTTTCTTGTGTCACAAAGAAGGCCATTTTAAGAAAGATTGCCCCCAAAAGAAACAAAGTCTTGGGAATAAGACCAAGGATGAGGGTGATGCCTCGGTAGTCTTAGAAGGCTATGAAAGTGCTGAAGTCTTGAATGTCTCTGAAGTTGACTCAGGTAAGGATTGGATCCTGGACTCAGGATGCTCATTCCATATGTGTCCCTTAAGGGACTAGTTTGAAGATCTCAAGGAGACGGAGGGAGGCTCTATAATCTTAGGCAATAATAAGTCATGTAAAATTAAGGGGATTGGTTCCATAAGGCTTAGATTACATGATGGCTTAGAAAGGGTGTTAAAGGAAGTTAGGTACATACCTGAACTTAAGAGAAACTTGATTTCTCTGGGCATGATAGACCTCTCTGGATGTGCCTTTAAGTCTCAAGGTGGAGAGCTTAGGATAACAAAAGGATCCTTGACCATTATGAAAGGAAAGATAAAAAATGGTCTTTACATCCTCATTAGAGAGACCATTGTTGGACAATCATCTACTGTACAACAAAAGTCAATAGAGAATTCAGTCCTTTGCCATAATAGATTAGGACACGTGAGCCACAAAGGGCTCATGGAGCACCAGAAACAAGGATTGTTGACTGAAATGAACCATGATCAGCTACCTTTTTGTGAAGATTGTGTCTTTGGAAAGACTAAAAGAGTTAGTTTTAAGAAAGCAACTCACAATACACAAAATCCCTTGGATTATGTGCACTCTGATCCATGGGGACCCTCTAGAGTTTCCTCTCATGGAGGAGGAAACTATTTCCTCTCCATTATAGATGATTACTCTAGAAAGGTGTGGGTTTACATTCTTAAACACAAGAATGAGACTTTTGATAGGTTTAAATAGTGGAAAGCTTTAGTTGAAAATCAGATTGGTAGAAAGCTAAAAGCTTTGAGAACTGACAATGGTTTAGAATTTTTGTCAACTGAGTTTAATAATTTTTGCAATAAAGAAGGCATTTTGAGGCACAAAACTGTTAGAGAAACTCCTCAGCAAAATGGTTTGGCTGAGAGGATGAATAGAACCATCCTTGAGAGGGTTAGGAGTATGTTATCCTGTGCAGGCTTGCCCAAAACCTTTTGGGCAGAAGCTGTCCACACAGCTGTGCACTTAATAAATAAAAGCCCCTCCTCTGCCATTGACTTCAAAACTCCTCATGAAAAATGGACTGGAAAACCTCCCAGCTATGATTACCTTAGAGTTTTTGGGTGTGTTGCATATGCACACACTAAAACTGATAAACTTGACCCTAGAGCTATAAAATGCATATTTGTTGGATATCCTGATAGGGTCAAAGGGTATAAATTGTGGGTGTGTGAACCTGAAAAACAAAAATGTATTATAAGCAGGGATGTGGTGTTTAATGAACGCTTAATGGCAAGAAAACAGGATTTGGATAAGGGAAAGTCACCTGAAACACTTTCAAGCGATGCCCAACTTGAGGTGGAGTCTAGGACCCTTACTAAACTAGTTTTTGAATCAGTTTAAGAATCTGATATAACAGATCCTGGTGAGAAAGAAAGGGGTGAAATTGACTCATATCAATTGGCTAGAGATAGGCAAATGAGGGTTATCAAACCTCCTAAGAGGTATGGTGAACTTGACCTCACTACATTTGCCCTAAATGTGGCAAACGATGTGGTTCATCAAGAACCAAGGACTTACAAAGAGGCTATTAAAGGCAAGGATGCCCTCAAGTGGATCCAAGCCATGAATGAGGAAATGGAATCCCTTAATAAAAACAAAACTTGGGATTTAGTCACTAGACCTGAAGGAATCAAATTAGTAGGGTCTAAGTGGATTTATAAGAGGAAAGATGGCATACCAGAGGTTGAGGGTCCTAGATATAAGGCTAGATTAGTGGCAAAGGGTTTTACTCAAAGGGAAGGGATAGATTTTAATGAAATCTTCTCCCCTGTGGTAAAACACACCTCTATTAGGCTGCTATTAGCCTATACTGCTATTGAAGATTTGCACTTAGAGCAATTAGATGTCAAAACTGCTTTCTTGCATGGTGAATTAGATGAAGATATTTACATGCAGCCCCTGAGGGCTACATTAAAGAATCTGAGTCTAATAAAGTGTGTTTGTTAAGAAAATCACTTTATGGTCTAAAACAATCACCTAGGCAATGGTTTAAAAAGTTTGATGCGCATATGATTGAAAATGGATTTAAAAGAAGTAGCTATGATAGCTGTGTATATTTTAAATATTTTTTAGGATTGTGTGGTATACTTACTATTATATGTTGATGACATAGTAATTGCTTGTAAACACTATGAGATAATAAAACAAGTAAAGTGCATGTTAAAGGCTGAATTTGAAATGAAGGATTTAGGACCTGCAACTAAAATTTTGGGAATGGGAATAACAAGGCATAGGCATAATAGAACACTTATTTTATCTCAAAGGGCCTATATTTGTAAAATTCTCAAAAGATTTGGTATGGATAATGTAAAACCAGTGAACACACCTCTTGGACAGCATTTTAAACTTTCTGTATGTAAGTCCCCTAATTGTGAATCTGACATTGAGTTTATGAGTAAGATACCCTATGCTAGCATGGTTGGTAGTTTGATGTATGCCATGGTCTGCACAAGACCAGATCTATCATATGCTGTTAATGTAGTTAGTAGGTTTATGGGAAATCCTGGAAAACCTCACTAGCTTATTGTTAAGTGGATTTTTATGTATCTTCTTGGTACAACTAAAACAGGGGTTGTTTATGGATGCAATAGTGAGAGAGGTAGTGGGATAACTGGGTTTGTGGACTCTGACTATGCTAGGAGTGAGGACACTCGAAAGTCTTTGACTAGTTTTGTGTTCACAGCCTTTGGAGGAGCTATAAGTTGGAAATCCAACTTGCAATCTGTTGTAGCCTTGTCTATAACAGAAGCTGAGTATATAGCCTTGACAGAGGTTATAAAAGAAGCTATATGGCTGAAAGGAATTGCAAAGGAGCTGAACTTTTACGATGGGGACATCATTGTATATTGTGATAATCAAAGCACTTTGCACTTAGCTAAAAATCAAGTCTTTCATGAAAGGTCTAAACATATAGATGTTAGACTGCATTTTGTGAGAGATGTCATTGAATCTAAGGTCATTAGTGTAGAGAAAGTTCACACTGATGACAATCCTTCAGACATGTTGACTAAGTCTCTTCCATCTACCAAATTGCATAATCGTCTGAATTTGATAGGCATAGTCTCTAGTTTAGGTCCCTAATAGAGGGACATTTGCATAATCAACTCATGGATTACACTATGTTCTTGGTAAACTGAGTTTTTGCCAAGGTGGAGAATTGTTAATATGTCAAAATCTCAATCTTTTATGTATGCTGTGAATTTTCATTTACTAACCTTGTTTCTGTTTTTTGAGGTTATTGATTAACACTGACATCTCTTTATGGGGGCAAAAGGCAACACATTTCTAATCATCATGTTTGATGTATTGTCTTGCTGATGAGCCTGCATATTCATCATGCTTATTTAGTATGTTCATGACCCAGTTGTTCAGTCAACATGTCTACAACTAACAGAAATCACAACATATACACATCAACACTCACTTCACCCAGTATCCCAGCTCGTTAAATACTGAGTTAGTCGGCAAGTGTATTATACAGATGTTTCAGGGTTTTGTCCTAGTCTTAAGGCCCAACTTGACACACTAAGGTACCTCACTCAAACAAGGAAGTTTCTTTAAGAGATGTGTCTCCAAACAACTCAGACTGGATTGTTATCCCTATCATCTCGATAAAGATATCTCAACTCCCTACATCTCTCTCAATATTTAAAGTTATAACTCCTTAATCATTTATTAACTTGAGCATTGCAGTGCCTTTTACATGTACCTCCTCCAACACTGCTACAGCTACCAAGAAGGTTTCAACTCAAAAGGAAAGTTGTACAAAATGACAAACTGAATGATAATTGACTAGATAATGGATCTACCAATTGCAACAAAAAACCTTCATTCATAATGCGATCCCAGACAATGTAGTCTAACAGTGTCGTTGTATTAATTTAGCACTTCTCATATCTTATAATCATATTAATTTTATGTATTTGTCTACGTTAGGACACGTTTGGATGTACTTTATTTGATAATTTTTTTTTAAAAAAGATACTTTTGTTATATTTACTTTTGTATCTATATAAAGCCTCTATGTTATATTTTTATCTTGTATTTGATATATTATTGGATTGTGTACCAAAAAAGAAATATTATTGGATTAAATTTACGGGCTTAATTATACTCTTAGTTACCCTGTATTTTTAATTACACGACTTCAGTTCTCTTACTTTTAAAATTTAAAATGTGATCCGTTCTAATTTGATTACGATTGAATGAATAATTTAAGCTTGAATCACATTTGAAAAAATATATTTAAAAGTAGGATGATCAAAATCGTACAATTGAAAATAAGGAGATCAAAATTCGATGAATTACAAATACAAGAGGATCAAAAGTATATTTAAGCCAAATTTAAAAGCTCCCAAGAAAACGTCCAAATGGTTTAACATGAAATACCCTATTTACACTCCAAATTCTTATGGACCAAGAATATTTAACATGGAATACCCTATTAATTGAATTTTTAAATGAAAGTAATGGTTTAGTTTCAAAATTTTCTTTTCAAATTTTATTTAATTTGTGATCAATAAACATTTTCTTTCTCCACTTTACTTGCATTGTTCTTATATTTCACTTTTAAATCGTATATCTCAGACAATTTTAGGAATTAGTGCTTGTCAAATTACCATTTTAATATTTTGTTTCTTAGGAAAGGGTAAAATATATGCTGCTCCAGTACACACCTCCACACATTTTACCATATAAAACCTCCTAGAAAGCTGAAATTCCTGTGCACAGAACGAAATGTTGGTTGAAGTCTGCAATCTTTTGAGCAAGAACTAGAAGAGTAGGAGTTGTCTCTTAAGTCTCTAACATAAATTGCATGACAATTTTCACCAAAAAAGTAAATTGTATGACAATGACACAACAATATATATACACATATGATATATGCAATCAACATAGTTGTGCCTATGTACAGACGACTGAACTCTTTGATTGTGACAGCTATTGAGCCATGAAGAAAAGGAAAGCCATGGTGTCCTTTTTCACTGGACCAACAATTGGTACTGTGTGGCCATAGATTGATTGCCTTTCAATGAGGCTTATCTGCACAAGGAATGGTATCCTATAGCTAATTGAGCGACCTTGACTTCTCATATGCAACTGCACCAGATAGCATTCACAGCATCATGGACCACAAAACCCAAATCCATCATTTTTGTTGCACAAACACGCTTGCACATACTAAGCCCCAGATTGAGACTCTCAGGTCTATATTATCCACCAATACCAACATTTTCATGCTACCTTCAGATGCAGACACAAACATGTTCACAGGTGTGGATATGTGTGATATGTCTGTGTCACTTGCTTGAGATTTGTGAGGAGGCAGCAAAATTTGCATTGCTTGAGATAGAACACCATTTAACTGGGCCAAAGTAATGGTCCTAGTACCATGCCTCCCCAAAAACTGAAAATATATATAGACTCACTAGTGGAGCAAAACCAACATGATCCTTGAACATCGGTAAAAAAGAAAAAAAAAAAAGAAACTCAAGATATTGACACCATTCTCAGTGAACAAAAAGTTTGCAATTTTGTTTTGCTTGGAACGCAGAATATGATCATGGTTCCTTTGGATTTTCTTCTCCATTTTTTATCTAAAACTTTGACATGTGATTAGTTTAGATAACAGGTCTAAACTATAAATGGGTATTTATTGTTTTTTTTCCCTTTATCCCCCCTCTCTTTTGAAACAGTATATCTATGAAGCACGTTGCTTGGTACTTTCTCGTGGGGAAACTAACCTGAACAAGACTAACGAAGCATGTGCTCTGAGGCATTAGTACAAGAGACATAAATACAAACAAAAAGGTTGAAAGTATCTATCTCCAATTAAGAAATCACTCACATGCATTGGTATAACGCTTTGAAACCCATGTGAACAGCACTTGAACCATTTAAGAGATTCTCTAAGTAGTATGCTTCACAATACTTGTATTTTCCCTTGTTTTGATACTTTAACTCATGTAATAAACAAGTCTCTACTGTGAACTTACATTTTGTTTATAATCAAGCATTACTTGAATAATAGAATGTCTTTGAAGGGATGTGGACTGTATTCCACATGTGGAACAGTCAAGGGAGGAGAAGAAAACTCAAAATCATGGACTCTCCTACGTACAGGTCCCAACTAGAAGCACTTCTGCATCAGAAATCAGATTAATTAGATTCTGAATATTGATGTTCTAAACATGTCTTTACATGCTTTATATCAACTCTAGAAATTTGTATCTTTCTCCTCAATTTTTTTTTTTTTTTGTGAGTAAAAATTTAGGAAAACCAAGGTAGGGTGCAACATAATAAGGGATCACCAAAAACCTTTGCGTTAATACAGTTTGATCTTACCAATTTAGCCAACCTTAATTGACATCTTTCCCGGTTTCCCCTCATCTGATAACCAAAAAAACTTTTCAAGAAATGCATTACTCCTATGATCAAGTGCCTCACTTTATGACTTTGGGCTGGATTCATTGTATAATTATTGGTTAGAGTTAAGCATGTCATTTAAATCATAAGGGCATAGCATTTAATCAGAATCTTATCACTAATCAATTTTTTCATGTTTTTGTTGTTTTCTCCAGCGTCTTCTTATAAATGATGGTATTCAATTAATTGGAAGGCCCTAGGAGCATATTTGTAGGTGTTACTGACACTACACTATAGTCTATACTATTAACTCGATTCAGTTAGAGTCAATTTCAAAATACTCTGTTAAACAATGTACACAATAAGCCATATCTATTAGTGATGGGTTTGGGTTGGAAATTCACTTTCCTTATTTTATTTGTATCTTTTGATTGTTTTTAAATGAATACCTGGAATATCAATTCTCCAAACAACATTCACGGGTTAGGGGGAGATAGGGGAATTTGCTTGGTGATAATACCAACTAATGGGCTGATTAAAGGAATTAAGTAGAGAATTAGAGAAGGAAATGGGACAAATCCCAAGGTAGTGTTTCCCCCAACAGAATACCTAGTCAAATGGGGAGCTTATAAACATGCCATGTGACTGCCAACTAATTGTTTGTTTATGGAAAGACATCCTTGATAACAACACAAATCACTAGCCTATGAAAGGTAAGATGGGGCCTAGTCCTATTAATTTGATATTCATGTATAAGAAACCACTGATTCAACAGACTTGGTCCTTTATGTTAATTGGCCTTTTGTTAGAGTGCATTATTTGCATTCATTTTATTCCTTAATTATATTATACAATACAAAACCTTACATGGTAACCTTCACACTTTACAGCGACTAAAATGTCTAAATGAATAAGATTAAGGGTCTATTGTTTCCTACGCATGTCCTAAGCCAACCACTAGTTTTTGAGTAAATGGGTTGAATATCTATCTATCACTTGAGATAAACTAATATAGAAGGCGAAGTAACAAATCAATGCAGATGCAATGCCTCATCTTTGTATTATAGGATGAGAAGTTTTCAATTTCTTCTATCAGTTTCTAAAGTTGAAAATTCCAACCATTACCACCGAAATGTTCTCTTTTTCTTTGTTAAGAGTATACTTTATTACTCAACAGGGTTTTGATACATGGAGCACTTTTAATATCAGTACATTTGGTCACCACCTAAGCTAACCAATCTAGACACTTAAAAAACTTGGGTACTGGTGGCCCTCACTCATGAGTGCTAGCATAGTCTCAAATTGTAACATAAGCTAATTGAACTGTTAGCTGATTAAATCGCTTGCAGTGATTATGGGTATTTGGGAGCCAACAGGGTGGAAGTCAAGAATTTTATCTTAGTGTGCCAAATATAAAAACATATTAAAAAAAATTCAAGAGTTTTAAGAAAACTTTCCAAGGGTTGAAGGCTTTGGTTATTTAAAATGTAATGGAAAAGTTAGATGACTTGTCGCAAAGTCTTGGTATCAGGACACCTGGGTTGGGTTAAGCAGAAACAAGTTAAAGTGGAAAAAAGTTAACAAAAAACAAACACTTTTTACACTCAGCTCTTAACTTCGTGGATAGGATGGGCACCTGCACAGTCGCAGGACCCCTACTCAAACACTGATTAGTGGACCCCAGTCCCACAAGATCTTCTATTTTTCTATAGTCCATGACTCCTAAAATGGACCCTCAACTGGATAGCTCTCCTACCCAAATATGAGTATTTTACACGGATTCTGCATATTGTTGATCTACTTTTCACATGGTTTCTGAGATCCAACCCATTTCACATTAAACGACATCTGAATCACCATGGAAGAGTCAATAGTGCTATTTTACTTGTTACCTGTGGGAACTGCATAGGAACTGAGATTTATTTATTTATTTCATTTTAGAGGCAAGGAATCTATTATACCAGTAGAGTTCCAGGATGTGGCAAGTGGCTTATATGGGGAGCTTCCTCTCTGCTTCTGTTTACACAAGCAAGCCTTACCTAATTACATGGCACAGGGACCCAAACATACTCTGAAAATGGTAGTTAGGACAAAAAATAGAGGTTGATATACTTTTTGAAATTTTTTAAGTAAGTCCCTATAGTTTAAAACTATAAATGAGTCTTTATAGTTTTTTTTTTAAAAAAATTATGGAGTCCTCGCTCCAGCCTGCCATTAAAGCTTTATAGGGACCCAATTAAAAATTATTTTGAAATTATAAGGACCTATTTATAGTTTTTAAACTATAGAGATCTATTTAAAAATTTCTAAAAATACAAGGACTTGCAAATTAATTTAACTGAAAATGCATAATGAGACAGTGAGTTTGAGCAGTGAAAAAGCATAGCTATTTTTAAAAAGGGGACCATAGTATTGTTGAAAGCAACTTATCAAATACAGACATGAAGAGATCTACATTTCATTTTGTTACTTTCTTCTAAGTTGTTGATACTTGATACTATCCAATATCCATGTTAGATTACTAAGTGTTTGACAGAGATGGGGAAGACAGGCAAATGGCTTAGAAACTTCTTCACAAGGAAGAAAGACAAGGAAAAAGAGAAGGAAAAATGTGCAACCAACCTGAGTTTGTCAAATGGCACAGAAAATCCAACTACTCCAATTTCAACAACCCCAAAGGAGAAAAGAAGATGGAGTTTCCGGAGATCATCAGCCACAGCACCAGCTTCCAAGGAATTGAATTTTGCAGAATCAAGTGTCACTGCTTCAGTGACAGTGCAAACTGCCACAGATGCTCAGAATGAGCAGGGGAAGCATGCCATGGCTGTGGCTGCTGCCACAGCAGCAGCAGCTGATGCAGCAGTGGCAGCTGCACAGGCTGCAGCTGATATGGTCCGCTTGACTTCTGGTTCTAATGGGACAACTAGAAGTATTGAAAAGGCTGCTGCCATTAAAATTCAGTCTGTCTTCAGGTCCTACTTGGTATGTCACTTTATGGGAAGCTAGTTTCTTCTTTTATTCTCACGGGAATAGTACTGGTATGTGAATATGTGAAATATTTCAATGTTTCTGTAACAGGCAAGAAAAGCACTGTGTGCTCTTAGAGGATTAGTGAAGTTGCAGGCACTAGTAAGGGGTCACTTGGTGAGAAAACAGGCCACGGAGACACTAAGATGCATGCAGGCTTTGGTCATAGCACAAGCCAGAGCTCGTGCTCAGAGGGTCCGAATGGCATCAGAAGGAAAGCCTAATCAAAAGCAATCAACCCACAGAGAAACCACAGAGGAAAATTTATTCAGGCATATGTATAATGTGAGTTCAATAAACTGCTGCCAACTACCTTTCAAATTGTAGATGATGGTTGAGATTTTAACTAAAAATTTCTGATTTGCTGTCATATAGATGATGGTGAATTATCTGAGCAATGATAAGCATTGTTTCTTTGCTGAGTCTTTCCAGTCTGATAATGAAACTTTGAAGGGAAAGAAAATGATAAATTTCATTTTGAATTAATTGGTGCAGCATTGTATAATTTCTATTAAAACACACATTATAATTCCAAACAGACTTTGCACTACTCAATTCATGCCAAGAAAATTGCTTCTTTTGTGTGAATTTCCTCCCAAGCAAGAGAAAAAAATTGTGAATTCGAAAACTTAAATTATTTAGTCTGGCCAAATAAAAAGAGAAAGAAAAGCAAATGTAAAAGGAAAATGACATTTTTCTAGTCATTGATATAGAATGTGGTTTTTGTTCATCTAGGAAATGGACAGAGGCTTGGAAGAGAACATCAAGATCGTGGAGATGGATGTTTGTGAATCAAAAGGTAACTCTAGAGGCAGGAACAGCAGTGCAAATCATGGACATCATGAATTGTCTGAGCATAGATTGTCTACATATTATTCATCAAATGGTTCTTACTCAAAGGAAGAAAACTACAAGGCATCACCCACACCATCAGCATTGACAGAGTTGAGTCCAAGAGCCTGCAGTGGGCATTTTGAGGACTGTTCCTTCAGTACAGCACAGAGCAGCCCCCATTACTACTCAGCTATGTCAAGAGCAGAGGATTCAAAGCTTCCTTTTGCTTTCCCCAGGCCAGCCTATGCAGAATCCATGTCCTATGACTTCCCATTATTCCCAAACTACATGGCTAACACAGAATCATCAAGGGCCAAAGTCAGATCACAGAGTGCACCAAAGCAAAGGCCAGACTCATTTGAGAGGCAACCGAGCCAGCGAAGAGCTTCAGTGGAAGGAAGAAATGTCCCAAGGCCGGTGAGGATGCAGAGGTCATCTTCACATGTGAGTGCCACTGCCCAAAACTACCAATATCCATGGTCAATCAAGCTTGACAGGTCCACAGTTTCACTCAAAGACAGCGAGTGTGGCTCTACAAGCACAGTGCTCACAAACTCTAATTACTGCGGATCTCTTGTTACATATGACGTGAGTACTTACCATTCCCACTTAACATGTTTTTATCATACAGCTCAATGAAAGAGAGAAACAAGATTAACAATTCAGAGGAATCATGTTCAAGAATAAGAAAAAGAAAATAGGATAAGTTACTTAATAATGTTATTAGATCTGATCAGGTTTTATCATTTCTGGTTTTGGCTGCAGCCTCATGGACATAGGTACTGACAATGCACCTTCCTTTTCAACAAAGGGTACCCCTTTTGCAGGAACACCAAAATTCTAGAGTTGAGGGCTTCTGAGTTCTTCTCCTTTTGGACTTCAAAACAAATAACAAACTCTGCTTTTACAAATCCAGAGTCGTTGCAAGGGAATTTATTTAAGTCCAACATTTGTAGAGTTTCTTCTTCTATTCAATGTCTTCTGCTATGTCTGTGGGTTATACTGTGAGAAATCATTTTAACGGTACGTGAACTGTGTATAAATTTTACCAAGTGGGATATTTCCTAACAACACTGTTTCTCCCACAAGGCTTATTGTTTTAATAAAAAGGATTTTCTTTTCCTGATCTCCCTTCTTTTATTTTTATTTTTTTTAATTTTCTCTCTTTTGTGTAAAAAATAGAGACTGAAGGAATGATGTTTTATTAGAGGTACAAGAGATACCATATCAGCAGATAATCTAGAATTTGAAATGCAAATAAGAGAATGTAATGCAAACCTAAGTACAGGATAGGCTAAGGATGGAACAAATATAATGATAACTAACTTATCCAAACTTATTCTATTATCCCCCTCAATCTGTGTGTGCTAAGGAGGTACACTTAGATTGTTCCTGAATGACAAAAATTTGTTGTCTGAAGAAAGAGCTTTTGTCAAAAATCTGCTACTTGATTATATCACAATGTAGCAATGTTGGACCTAAAATTGGGACCCGAAGCTCTTTTAACAGACTAAGCAACCAGCATGATTCAGCAATAGTGAAGGCAAGAGCATGTTACTCTGCTTCAGCATTTGGTCTTGAAAATTTTTTCTTTGAACTACAAGAAACAAGGTTGTTCACAAGATTAAAACAAGAAGCAGTTGTAGATTTGCAAGTGAATGAATGTCATAAGATGCTTGAGTAATATGAAATGATATGTTGGTCTCGTCTGGTGAAAGTCAAGTATTGAAGTGCACCAACGAAGCTTCTGTAAGAGGTGGGATCTAGAAGTAGTTGTAGATGTTGAAGCAGAATTTTGTGTTTTGGACAGCATCGGAGTCTTTACAGGCTTGGAATCTACAAAGATCACTTCAGTTTAAAACATCCTACATGCGTTTGGATTGATGAAAGAGAAGACGTCTGAGTGTTTATCAATCTGAACAGTACACCTAAGAAGTACTGAACAGGGCTAAGATCCTTGATAAGGAACTCCAACTTGAGTATGCGAAATATGTGATTAAGATTCATAGAAGATGAGATCCGTACAACATCACACACAAAAGAACTCACATTGTGATGAAAAATAAACATACTTGGATCTGCTTTACTACAATTAAGTAAATAAGTTAAGTGGTGAACCTAGAAAACTGTCTGAGATTCATAACGCTTTGTTTAGATTGCATACATAATCAGGATGGATGGAGATGGAGTCTATGAACCCAAGAAGCTTTTTCATGTATATCATCATCATCTCTTGGAGAAACCCATCCAGAAAAGCATTATATTGGCTTATGTGCCAGTGCAGTATGTCTGATCATTGCCTTCACCATGTTGATTGTAACCTTGTGCAACAAGTCTTAGCTTGAACCTTTCTATAATGCAATCTATTTTCAATTTGAAGCAATAAACCTAATTTGATCCCACTAGGGGTTAGGTTAGAGGGCTTAGTTAATCTTTTAAGTTCTTCCTTTTCCTTTTTGTTTTGTTTTCTTTTTGTTATAAAAGAGGTCTATGATCTGGTGTGGGGAAGGGGAGGGGAGGCTAAAGTAAAAGCAAGTCAACCTCAGTGAGATTCGATCCAAAAGAATTTTGTGCAACTTAAGTTAAAACTCTCGAACTCAATTCTTAACTTCCTTTTGAATGAATTTTTTAAGAATTGCTTATTCGGCTAACTAGGGGCACAGGTGATAGGGTCCTCTATTAAATGTGTTTTTTTTTTTAACTCAATTCATCACTTGGGCTCTCAAATTTTCACAAGCCCATCAATTAATACCAAATTATTTTTCTTACAATATATTCTGGATAAGGATGGGTTACATGAATTAAGGTGGGTAGGTTCAAGCCCCATGACCTCGGTTCAAGCCCCATGACCTCCATAAGAGAGACCCATACACCATTGACTAATATCATTTAATTTATCCTCTATTGTCACAACCAAAGTTCCCACTCTATTGTCATTTTCCCCTCTCTTTTACTGTTTCCAAATGAATCCCAACCGCATGGACCACACATCTTTACTATCATTTCTCCACGGTGCGGTTGAATTACCTCCCCATTTATATGGGAGAATTACAGCCAAGGAACTCTTTATCACAATCTAATGAAGTACCAAATGCCACTCATAATTATTATTAAGTTCAAATTTTGAATTGAATAACCACTTTGGGTGGTTATTTGATCCTTCAGCATAATTCATGAGATATTTTCGTCAACCTCAGCAATTTGCTATGTTGAGTCAATCTTTTGTTTAAATCCCCCTATCAAAGAAAGCAATTCGGGGTGTTAAAATGACAAACCCCTTTACCATAGCCTAGGCATTAAACTACTAGTTACATCAAAACCTGAACTTTGAAGCTCCTCTCTGCATTCTTATTAATAGGGTACTATGAATTCGTTGATCGTTTCTGAACAGGACATGAAGAATGAAACTACAGAAAGGGCAAGCCGTAAGAAGTGAGGGCCTTAATTAACTTCAAGGAATTAAAGGGTAACAACCGTAACATCTTCCAGTGATATATCAGACCCACTTTTTCAGTGTGGTACGGTTTACATGAATACAGTGACTACAGAAAGGGTACTGTAAGCTTCTGCAAACATCATCAGAAAATTAATGCAGTGTACAAACCAAAGCAGATATACAAATAAATTGTTGATCTAACTTGAGCATTATCAGCCAAATTCAATATCCGTCTCTCAACCACAGAATACAGATAAAACATCTATGCCAACTACTTCATTGGCAGTATAGAAGTGTCATATCTGGAATAAACAAACAAAGGGCCAAAGTCTCCTATCACCAGAATAGACAAAAAGAAATCATGGAATAAAAAAAACTGCCAAAAATGCAACTCCTTGAATGATTGGATAATTTTTAAAAGAAAAACTCAATATTCGGGGATCTAACAAAATATGAAGCACACCTTGCAAGCATTTGTCATATTCCAAGAATACAACGAAACATAGGCACCAAATTTTGTCCGTATTCTTTGGACATGCAAACCTTCCTGTGAGCCTGTCATTTTTATCTTATGAAATATAAGCCAAATACTAGTGAAGTACTAAGAACTGGGCAGCTTTTCTTTGAATAAGCGTGGAATAACCTCATGAGCACCAATGTCCAAAACCTCTGGGTCCCTAAAAATATCAAATACAAATTAGCTTTAAATCTCAAACATAGTTGTCCCAAAAAAAAAAAAATATCAAAAGTTTACATAACCAAAAGTTGAGTACAAGGAATGCCTGATGGCACATGATTAAAGTATCTAACAGCAAAGTTTTCATACTAATAATTCTAAGCAGAAATTAGATGAATAAAACCAGCCTAGTAAGCTTCCTCAGTAAGTACATGCTGGATCCTAGAATTATTAACAGAAGCAAATGAAGTTTGCTCTTAAGTCCGTCCTATACTTTGAATTTCTTCCATTAAATTTGGCCATGACACAACTGCATGCTCTAATATTAAACTACTTTTTCTTTATCACTTCAGGTGATTTTGTCTTCAATCTTTTTTACTTTTTATTTAGGCATTGTCAACAAAAAGTAACTCACTTTTACAAGCAGATATTGCCTTAGAGAACAAGTCACCGTGGCACACTAAATGCCAGTAAATAAGGTTGTGTGGAAGATTATTTTACCACTATCAAAAGTTTGTCTCTCAGACTAGATGCCAGACCAACTACATAGACATACTAACTGCTTCAAAATCCTCCAATACTAATTTTCTAATAGATCAACATCTCGATGGATATCTTGATCAAACTTTATTATCGGAAAATTCTTATTTTATTACAATTTAGCAACATACAATCTACTGTGTCAACCCTTTGGGTGCACATATAGCAGCAATTTCATTAAATTTCTTCTCTTAAGAGCTATCCTTAAAACAAGAGCCCGTTTGGTTTGTTTTTTGCTTTCATTTTCATTTAGATATGTTTTAATTATAATTACAAAAATGTCACATTATTTCCATTTTGTTTCCAGTTTTCAAAATTGTGAAGAAAATGGTGAAAATAACTAAAAACAACAAAATATTGTTTTCACCATTTCCTTCACAAAATTTTGAAAACAGGAAACATGAAAACAATGTGACATTTTTGTAATTATAATGAAAACATATCTATCTAAATGAAAACAGAAAACAAACCAAACACACTCTAATTTTAAGGGGCACCTATCAAACAACTAAAGCTCCTCAAAATGAAGTCATATAACTAAATAAATCAAACAAATCCTTTTCTTTGGTCCAAGATAAGATGATTATGTTGAACTTGCACATATGATATTAGCTGGAGAAAATATGCCTTCAAAGAAAGCATCAGGTCATTCTGCTGTGCAATTTCACATGCCCCACAAACCATGGATCCAAGTGGACCTTTCTATACCTACCCAGGGCAAATATTACAAAACCATAAAATCCTTTGTATAGGCATTAAACAAAATTCAGTAATAAATCTTTAAGCACAACATCTACACACCACAAGGCCATGATAAAAGCAAAACCAATTTATGTTGTTGATATCAAGAATCACTAGTTGAAAAGATTCCCCACGAGAAGCTCTTACTATAGAAGCAGAACGTTCCCAAGTTACTAAATATTTTGATTCAATACAGTATGTTGAAAAGAAACATGTATGTTGTGCTTGTGCATCATGAAGCAGGAGAGTATCTTCTTTTTACAAGATTTAATAAGTGAATTTGATATTTCCACTTCATGCACATCAAAAGGTTAATAAAATCTATACTTCCTTTGGAAAAGAAGAAAATTAGAGTGTTTGGTTGGTTTTCTGTTTTCATTTTCAGTTTATATGTTTTCATTATAAAAATGCCACCTTATTTTCATTCTGTTTTTTGTTTTCAAAATTTTGAAAAGGAAATGGTGAAAATAACATTTTGGAGCTCTCACCATTTCCTTCACAAAATTTTGAAAACTGAAAACAAAATGAAAACAAGGTGGCTTTTTTGTAATTATAATGAAAACATATTAGCTGAAAATAAAAACAGAAAACAAACCAAACATCCCCTTAATGGCCTAAGAGAAGAAAATTGTTAAAATAGCAAATAAATTTTTGAAGGAATCTTCCCCTTATGCATATTTCCCCTGATGGAAGTACATTATGGCAACTTATGACTTTCTGAACACACCAAAAAAAGCCTGATCAGGGAAAAATCTTTCAAATTTCTAAACTAGCTGATTATGAAGGAGAATGTTCCTTCTTCAAGGTCTAGCAAATGATGCTTAAAATCATCGCATAAATGAAGGTTAAAATCATCCCCCAACTGCCCTTTCAACAACTCCCCCCCACTCTCAAAAAAGGGGAAAAAAAAAAAGAAAAAGAATAACTAAGTAAATTTGTTTAGCATATTTTCCACAGATTTGCATTTGGAACAAAAAAAAGGAATTAGTATATAATGGAAAAGGAATAAAGCTGATCATAGAAACCATTACTACAAGCATCCATCCTTGCAATATTACCCGCCATAAATTACAAAAATTATATTCAGGAAATAAATGCATGCAATATAGGGTGGGAGAGAAACCTGCACAATGTTTGTCCCTTTTCATTGGAACTGGGAATGAACCACAGCTTTCGCAGGGAAGGTGACTCAAATTGAACGAAGAAACCATCATTCTGCGCATGTCTCCACTTCCTTGATCCTTGGCCTTTCCAGACCTGCAGACATAGAATTTCGTTTAAGAGATTCTGTTGTGATTCAGACCTTGCAATTCTAACTGAATGAGCAGTCAATCTGAACCACACAATTAACCTAAAAAACAAGGAAATGGAACTCAGTTTGTAGAGCTAATCTGGTGAAAAGGAGCATTACCAGATAGCCCATTCTTCCCATGTTCAAAAGAATCATAGATAAAATGTAGGTGATATTAACACGCCCCAGCCCAAAAAAAAAAAGCTAATCACTCAGATTGAAAAAAACTAAAGGGAGAGGAGAAGAGAGGAAGGAAAGGCAAGCATAAAGCTAGTCTCCAGCCAAAAATCTTTGGTGTTAGCCAGCATGAGTGATTTACTGATTTAAACTAGAAACTTGCACTCATCCATAAACCCATTTTTCTTAAGAAAGAGAAATATTATCAACAAGTAGTAAAGTAAAAGGAAGAGAACAAGATATCCTCAGAAAGGAAAACAAACAAAAAATAGAGAACCTTTATTTTGATTTCTTTTATTTATTTTTCTTTTCTTTTTACCCATGCACCCTTTAGGAGCTGTTATGTTATTTTTTTTATCTATGCAAGGGGCTGGTTGGAAACCCTTATTCCTACTAAGACCATGTCAGGCTTGATAAGTTTCTAAGCATCTATTTTTTCATAGTACGAATTTAAAGCAATTGACGCCACTTGGGCCATTAGCCCGGTGGCACTACTGCCTTTGTAGGCAGAGGACCTGGTTTTGACCAAGGCAGGAAACATTTCCCCTCAAAACCCCTTTCACCATCCCCCATCCCTGGAGTATGTAGTGTATCAAAAGAAATATAAAGGTATCAAAGGCCACAATGTTTTGCTAAGAAAATGATATTAGGGACCTCTTCCTATTTTCTTTTCAGGTAGTGTTACACTACTAAATTCACAACACACCTACGCACATGAAAGCATCTGAGTTAACTGCACTCACATTGGGGCCACCTAATCTGTAACTGGATCAACTTAAACATTTTTTCTACATCCAAATTTTGCACACCTTGCACACTAGGTGTGCACATATCATTTCTCTTTCTTTCCTAGTTAAAGATGTTGACCTGCCTCAAAAGTCGGATCTCCAATAAAATTTTCCAATTAATTGTGGAATTTCTCACCCACCTACGCTTTATGCTATAGAAAATCCACCCCTCACATTTAATTAATGCATTAAGAAATCAAAAGCTACCTGAGGATAAGCAATGATGCTTTTGGCAGCCACTAAGCAGGCTGCTCTGGAGAAAGACTCCTCAGCATACTGCCTAAGAAATGAACAGCAGTTGCTGTGTGTATGTGGCGATTCAAAGGCCTGGCAAACCAGATGAGACAAAAGTAAAAAGATTAAAAACCAGAATACCATATAGGGAACTTTATTAAGTTACTCTTTATAATCATTTGAGCCAACAACAGAGACCAGCCAAATATGCATGCATATTAAGCCTATAGTCTATAAATCAGAAATCCAAGCACATAAAGAAAGGAAACCACAATAAAAACCAAGTGAACCACAATGAAAATTATATGAAGGTTTAATAGGAAAATATATACCTTATCAATATTCACAATTGGGGCATACTTATCGGTCTGTGTCTTTTCCTTATCAAGAAGAAAGTAAACTCTAGCATCCACAGAAGAAGTTTCATGACATGATTTTACAGCAGTCTCCATAGTCTCAACAAGGAATAAGAACATGTCTTTCCAGCATTCTTCAGATCCATACTTTCCAGACTGCATGGGGGAGACCATTTCAATCCTCACTTGGGAAATTTTAAAATGATGCATAAGTATATGAGAACATGAATTCCTTAACCACCTTATAATTTCAATAACAAGTCATCTAAAGTTGAAAGATGCAGACAAAACAAAACATCTCAGAAACCAAAATACAGAAAAAGGAAATGATAGAGTCTCACATCGGCTAAATACCAGTGTGTAGAGTATCACTTAAGTCCATGGACTCTCTCACCTTAATAGCTAGCTTTTCGGGTGTGGTTCTCCCTTGGGCTTGAGTATCCTATTAGGAAATAGATATATTTCTAATAATTGGGATTTATTGTTATTTGGGTATTTATCACTTATAAGTAATACCCTACCATCAGAACCAGAGGGTACCAACTGGCCTGTCACCAGAAGCTTGAAGCCTCCACGCGCATCTTCTTCCTTCTGTGCGTGACTCCCAAGTGCATCACATGTGAGCACACTCACCTGCTTTCATCCAGGACTCCAAGCCATTTAAGCTACCTTAAAGCCAATCTGTTTGAGACAAGCTGCTTTGACTGAGCCGTTTCCGAGCCAGCCGAGCCATTTTTTCGAGCCAGAGTCCAGTTTCATCCCTTTTTTCACATTCTGGGTACCCTTTCCAAGGTTTTCCAATGTTCTGAGTTCATTTTTCATTTTGAGAGTTGTTAAGGCATTTTTTGATGAATTGGAGTCTTTAGTGTTGAATTTGGATATATATATATGCACTATTGAATTCTGAATTTGTTGATATCATATGGCTTATTGCCATATAAATGAGTGGCAGCGTGATAACTACAGAGGTAGCAGTTCAAGGGTTCTCCATAGCAATGAAAGTAAGACCTGGAAGTCACCAAGGAAGAGCATGAGATCCCAATGAGTGGCAGTGTGGATATTATGAAGATCCTGCATTAAGAAGATGCCATTGCTATGGGAACAAGAATCTGAGGCTGAGCTCATACCACCAGCCTGCCTTCTGAAAGGAGAGGTAATATGGTTCCAATTTCTATTAACAATGTAGCTATTATGATCCTTATTATTATGATTTACATGGACATAACATGCATGCTGATAGTAACGTAATTAATGGTTGATTCTGACAGTCTTTCTGAAATTGATGAAGTTGAGCAGTCGCAATCTTTGCAGGAAGAAAAGGAGGAAGAGGTAGGATTGGAATTTGATAAAAGTAAAGATCAAGTTCAAGGTCTTTGATGCTCAAATTGACAGACCAAAAACACTAATGATGTACACGTGAAGCCTATGGAGGTTCAACCAATTTTTGCCAGCATTCACTTTGATTTTGTTATTCATGAGGAAGTTTAAAATCCAAAGCTGTTACTCTTGATGTTTCTTCCACCACCACCAGTTGGTCAACTTGAAGCTTTCAGTTGGAGTTTTCTGCTACTACATACTGCCACACTTCAAAACTCGAGGACAAGTTTTTAACGACCAAGGGATAATGATGGAGTATGGAATAGGAATAGTAGTAGGGTGTGGATTAGGAATTGAGGGATATATTTGTATTAATTGGGATTTTATTGCTATATAGGTATTTATTAGTAATTTGGGTGTTATTAACGTATTCTTAACATATTCGGGTATTTGGGGATTTTAGTAATTTTGGATATCAAGCAGGGTTAGCCTATATAAGGATTGCTATGTACTGAGTTTGATACATAGACTTTATTTAAGAATAGAAATTGTTCCTAAAATTCTGTTTTTCCCTCCTCAGTGTACTTGCTCTCTCTCTCTCTCTCTCTCTCTCCCCCCTGAATTTCTTCTTCCCTTCTCTTTCTCCCTTACCCTTTCTACATCACATATATTAATTAATGCAATAGAAAATCTAACAAAAAGCACATGCTCATTGAGCACTTCTAGGAATAAAACAGGAATACATGTATACTAACCATTTCAGGTTTCAATGTATCTAAATGTTTGGCCATGTCAACATTAGATCTCATATTCTCCACTTCTTGAGCTCGCTTGCTATCTTTCACTAGTTGGTTTATCTTCTTTATCTTTTTTGATACTTCTTGACTTTGTGGGTTATACTGCAAAGCTATCTGAAAGGCAGCTAAGGCCTACAAATATTCACACAAGAAGATGCATTAGGATCAAAAACCCAAAAACTTAGCATTATACCCAGCTTCCAATCAAATGTTAAGATTTTACCCAGCTTCCAATCAAATGTTAAGAAAAAGGCAATTGTATACATACATCATCATATCGTTTCAAGGCCTCCAATATGCTTCCCTTCCTGAAATATCCCTGGAAGTGTATTCAAGCAGCAGCATTGAAAAATGTATTACAAGGGTTCAAACACAACTAATATTAAGAAAATTTGATGGAGATTTACCTTTTCCCATTGGGGTTTTAATTTAATTGTCATCTCAGCATCATCAAGAGCTTTATTAAGCTTATCCAATTGCAGCAATGCTGCAGCACGATTACTGGCAGACAATGTATGGCACAGAAAATACATCAGGGTAAGATGATTATGCATTGAGTGCATGTAACATATCTCACAGTTGAAAAACATGAAGATGCAAACTACTCAATTCCATAAGAAAGATCAAACCAGTAATTTCTAGATGTACCACACAATGCATTTCTAGAAAGACCTTTATAAGTAATTATGTCCAGCAATGTGCCATCTGGCATTAGAGATGATCAGAAGCTCAATTGATGTGTGTGACAATTAAACACATACAAATGTCAAATGAAAATTAAGCATAACAAAGGACCCCATGAAACAGTTAATCAATCAAACATACAACCATATTCAGAGCGCTCTATCCAGATAAGCATCTACAGAATTATTTTCTCAAAAGTCCATTATCTGGATTAATGTCATTGATTTCATGTTCAAATGCGGTAATCGAAACTATAAACGGCATGCCACATTACTCATATAATATGAGACTTGGGACATGGAAGAGCAGGTTTATACAAACAGTATAAAAGAGAGCTACAGAAGAATGCCATTAATACTAATGATTTCCAAACCAACAATATAATAAAAATGGTGGAGAGCAACGATCATAAATTCATAATAAAGGCCTTCATAATAACAGTCAAATAATAATAATAAAATAACAGGGGTAACCAATACTTGCATTAGTTTAACTTCAGTGGCATTTAGAATGATGAAACAGACTTTAGAAACAGCAGACCACCTCACTCTTATATGGAACTTGTGAAAAAATGGAGTGGGCTTGTCCAAACACTAACTAAAAGCCATGAGATATTTTTGTTGATAACAATGCCCTTTACAATAATATACAGATAATTAGAGCAAAAAGCAAGGGCCATATGAAGTATTCATGAGGCAGCTATTTAGTTGTGAAAAAAAGGAGACCAGAGAATGCATTTCCATCAGAAAAACAGGAAATATGATCCTGCCCCACCGTGCAAGTAATATTACAAGTATCAAGTAGTGTCTGTATAGAGGACGCAAAGGGCACCCACTGGAAACTTGCACGTTAAACTATGGTTAAGCTGATCCTCTACTACTATGTCCGTATTTTTTATCTTTTGATAGAATATCATTACAATAAACAAGGGTCCGGTGCCTTCGAGGCATAGCAAAGAATTACTAAACCACGTTAATTCTTGTCCCTAAGCACTCGTCTTATTATCTATTAATTTCCTTTTCCATTGTTTTGTGATGTATTCTATTCACTGGGTTAGTCAATGAGTTTGGGGGTTTTCCCTACTGTGCCCTTTCACCACAAATCCAGTCTATTTTCCCAACAACAGGTATCATATCAAAGCGCGCTTGAGCTTGGTACAATCCAGTAAAAATGTTTAGCACAAAGTCGACTAAGCTGCACGGTTTCACAGTAGAAAATTTGATGGAAAGGGAAGCTACTTTTCCTACTTGAGTGTATCAGACCAGCCATTGATCTAACTAACTCAATAACCCATGGACCATGGCCTTGCCAAACTGTCACTAACACTCACAATTCTGAAACTCTGCTACAAAACTCGCAATAAAACTTGACACTTCAAAGTCTATAACAATTGAAAAAATCCAACTAATCTAAATCAAAAAATAATAATAATAGTAAAAATTGTGGACTGTCACTGTCAGCTCCAAAGAGTTCATACTTCATTCAGCCGCAAAATGCAGAAAATGAAACCCACTAGTACCCATTCAGTTTTCAGCACAAATATACAAAATAAACCACAAGAACACAGAAAACCCAGATCGAGAAAATCACAATAAGCAAGTGAACAACGTTACCAATAAGCAAAATAAAAAATAAAAAATGAAACTTTTCATTTATCCCAGAATAAAAACAAACAAATAATACCTAAAAAATAAAAAAGCAGGGATTTTGAGAAAGGCATGAAGGAAAGGTGCAAAAATTGAAAGAAGGGTAGGTAACGGAACCAACCTATAAAGAGTGGGGTTTGAAGGGTCTAGCTTGATGGCTTGAGTGTAGAGTGCAGCAGCTTTGAGATACTTGCCTGATTTGAAGAACTGGTTTCCCTGATCTTTCAGAGAATCTGATGAACTTGTGGTGCCACTCGACCCTCCTTCTGATTCCGCCATTGATGTTCTTCCACCAAGAAGAAGAAGAAGACAAGAAACTCAGCTCCTCCAAGTGAAAGTGCAAATTTTTGGCGCTTTTTTTTTTCTTCTTCTTTTTCTTTTGACCTTAGAATTTGTGATTCAGGTTGCAAATGTTTGTAGGGTTTAGTTTAACAAGATATTTGCTCCTTCCAGTATTTTCCTTTGAGTTCTGGAATTTATATATATATATATATATTAGTATATTATATTTTCTAAAAAGTTTGATTATTATTCTATAGCATTCAAACATTTTTAGCAAAAAAAAATTCGACCACTAATTAAGTAAGAATAGGAAAATACAAAAAAAATAAGAATTATTGTATGATATTGAAAATTAATTTTAATTTACTATAACTTTTTTACACTAACATTAAATTATATATTGTTAAATTATTAAAACAGTTTGACTATCATATCATGCAACCAACAAATGCAACTTCAAAATATTCTTCTCCATTTTCTTTCTTCACTTCTTTTCCTTTGTCCCCTTGACTCTTATCTTTTCAAGCATATATATGTTAGGGTTACGCGGGCACCAAACGTTAGGGAAATATCTGTAATGGACTTTTCGAGAAATCACACTAATAGACTTGACATTTCATCTTAACCAAAAACCTTAAAGTATTAGGCTTATGGGGTCTTGCTACTTATATGTCCTTCAACTTTGTTCATTCCTTACCAAGGTGAGACTCTTCACACACATCTCACTCACACTTGAATTCCCAACAATCTCTCCCTCAAGTGTGAGTCCTTACACGACGAGTTCACTATCCCTCGAGTGGAAGCATTTTTTCCCGAATATTTCACTGTCTAATCAATAACACATTCCACGAAGCTTGTTTCCAAAAGCCACGTCACTAATGGTCTTCACCTGACAGAGCCATGTATTCACTAATGTGTTACCGCTCCTTTATCACCTGATCGAGTCATGTCTCAACCAATGTGTTAACGCTCGTTTGTCACCTTAACCCAGCCATTTCTTAACCAACGTGTTATCACTCATCCGTTACCTTAACCGAGACTTGTCTCCACCAATGTGTTATCACTTTTTACCTGAGTATGCTTCTTCCAATTATCCACAATACAAGGTAGGTTGAACTCATTTTCCATAAGAGCCACGTCTTACCATTCCATTTGGGCTTTTGTGCAGTCACCATCTCTCCAATACTTGTCATAGCCAATCCGAACCATTAGCTTTGATATTACTTGTTAGAGTCAGGGAGAGCCCAAAAACGTGGGGAGTTATCGGCAATAAACTTACGGATGAACCATATTAGTGGACTTGACATCACATCTCAACCCAAAATGATGTGTCAAGTTTTATCACTATGGTAGCACTTTATGTCTCTCTTTTTTAGTTTGGTAGTTAAAACGGGTCAAACTCGTCGAACCAACATGTTTTATGTAACACTCTCGGTTGAGTGTCACATTTAACGAAATATAAAGTTCAATTCAAAACCTTTTTGTATTTTATTTTGTATTTTCTTTATATTAAAATACGAGTTCCAAAATTTCTTTTTCAATGATAATATAAACAAACATAATAATAATACTATATTTCACACTCATATAAATAATTCACCTCATTTACATTACTCATTGTTATACTTGTTTTAGTACATAATACAAAACATAATTACTGATAGAGAAATAAACGCACATATTGTATCATCATACTACTACCTATCTGGCCATAGTACGTTACCTAAAGAAAAGGGTCCTTCTTTAGATCCTCCTCAGATATAGGTCTTCCGTGTACAAGCTCTCCGAAGTAGTCAAATCTACATACTGGAGTCCTAGCAGCTGTACCCCTAGGAGCCCTAACGGAAGATACTACTGAGTCCTCTTGTGGGGTGTATTGAGCAGCAAAGCCCTATAACTCTCAGATGAGTATAAATAACTCAATAAAAGCAGTAATAGTAAATACAGAAATAGGATCACTGTTGTAGGTCCTACGGACTGTGAGAGTCACATCCCCAACATACTCTATACATTTTGTCTCTAGACGAACACACCATGCCTTTGGGGCCCTGTAAAATTGGATTCTAATGAATCCCAAAAACTCACCTTGGTCAGTTATCACCATCTCCATATAATAAAATCAAGTAACAAATACAACAATACAACAAAAGATGTGGGGATCTAATATCATCAAAGACCAATAAGGCAGTACAGAAAACAACACATCTCAACAATTAATAGGCAGATATAACATGTCATCAAACAAATGGGAAACCAACCTTGACATACACCATGATAATGTGACAGTATGACAACTGACTATGCAAAAGCACAATGATTGACCCCTACTATATGGAGCTAAAACACAACAGTCAGGGAGAGTAATTTGGGAGTCATGTTTCGTTTCTCATTAGCCCTAAGTGCTAACAAATTTAAAATGCGTAATATGGCTATACGCAAACATTCTCAACAAAACCGAGAATATGAATAATGATCGTCAGTGTGTTGCATTCGACACAACGGTGCTATCAATTGGCCCCCTATAGAGTTTCCGCACCTCGACACCCTTATATCAATCTTCACTACGCAATTCTCATATGCACTAAGATGTAACTCCATCTCCTAGACTCAAAGCCTTAACAAGTCTCCTCAGACTTCCATAATGTCATGCAGAGTGCAAACAATTTACAAACAGAATAAAACAACCCCCTCAGGATTCAAGCTACCACTTAAGACTTAGCGTCCACTGACCTGTCCAGGGTCGAAATACATCGGCCCGATAATAGTTCTACAGTTTCTTAATCGCGTGGCACTTAAAAAAATATTTCTCCAAAATCACGTAACACTATGGTTACGGTTTTTAAACGCGTAACCCTCTGACTACGGTTTCCATAGAAAAAACAAAACATATACATGTCCTAATCATGCCTTTCTATGCACACATAAATCATTCCATCCATATCCAAGATATGTCATACTTCTAATATCACAAGTTCATGCAATATTAAATGATCTAAGTGACTCGTTAATTATGACTAGGCTAAGTGATTAAGCCATAAGTAAGCAATGATGTCACAAGCCAAGTGACATCATCCATGACCTCAACACTAGATATTTTCTAGTACCTATTATCTAATGGACAAAGATCAGTACTTATTGTTTAGTGGACAATAAAATGTACCCAAATTTCTTAATTTTTTTATCTGAAAATAAAATCCTTAAAAATGAAAAACTTAGGAATCTGTTCTCGGATTCGAGTTTTGTAAACTTCTTCGGCCCCAATAAATAGTTAAAGTATTTTCGAGCCAATAATAAAAAATATTATTTTTATTTTCCAAAACAACTCCGAATCAATACATAAAGTCAATGCAAAATAAACTTTAATTGAATAAAGCTCACAAAAATCTTTAAAAATTATCACAAATCACAAAAATTGAAAAATTAAATATTTAAATTAAAAACAGGAATTTTAAGGTGTTACATTTAACTGTATAAATTATGCGAATCGAATCTTTATTTTAATGACTCATTTAAATGCGAGTTTTTTCCTAACACATTTAATCTGCAAGTTAAATAGGTCAGTCCGTTTAAGCCCACAAATTTATGTGAGATGAGTTATGTTAAAATAAAAGAATTTACTCTAAAATAACAAAGTAAAAGTAAATATATCTGTGAGGAACTAAAATAATATTTTGCTCTTAATATCATTGTTGTCAAACCTCAAGTAGTTTCTCGTTTGGCTTCTCTACTATGAGTTTTCAATTAGTGAGTCTAACCGAGTGAAAGTATCAATCAAGCTATGTTCTTTCTTTATGGTCATCAATAAGGATTTAACAACAAAAAATGAGAGAAAAATTAATATGCATATTAATTTATTTTTATTTAGAATAATTAATAGAATTGTCAAAATTGATTTTGGCCCACGAAGCGGTCTATTTGGCCTGAAACATGTTGATTTTCACAAGCTGAACCAAGAGTGTAGAGAAAATGATAGGTAAGTGCGGTTCACCAACTTTTTCATTTCAATTCGTATAATTTTTAATTAAATGATAAGATAATTTAACTTAAAATATAAATATAATTATCCATTATTTGAATATGCTTTTTTTATTTCAATTTGTATATTAACTAATTAAGTATTAACATAATTTAATTAATAATCTATTTATATTTTAATACATCATTTTATTGATTAATTGTAAATAAATTAATTTAATATTTAGTTAACCAATATATAAACTGAAATAAAAAAAAAACATCTTCACAAGCAACACCTATTAGTTATTTTTCAGTGTATAATAATTCGAATTTCGAACGTAGTGGCTCATTTGATGGAGAAATTCTTGGAGACACTGAGAGTAATACTCTCAACCAATTAAAAAGTGACATGTGTCACAATAAAACATTAAATAAATAATTTGTAACTGAAATTATGACACATGTCACTTCTTAATTGGTTGAAAATATTACTCTCAGTGTCCCCAAAAATTTGTCCATTTAATGGCTCTACAAATCAGTCATAGGTATGCTTGCTCCTCCGATCTTTCAAGAGAGTGACCACTGACCACGAAGGAGTTCATGACCATCAACCAATTGATTTATGTTATTAAAAATAGGAAAAATTTAACCAAATTCACATTTTTTATTTTTACCTTGTTGTACATGAAATTGCATCTAAATCTTTTGTTCCGATCATGTCTTTCTAATATAAAATATTATCAATTAATAAAAAAGTACACATTTCTTTTAAGTTGACAATATTTTTTTTTCTTAATTGGTAATTTTTCATTGGAGAAACCAGAATGGGACAAAGGAAAAGTAACAAAAAAAATTTAAGTCCCATAAAATTAGGAATTAATCCAAACTTAGATATTCATTATTATAATTTGAAGGTTCTAGATTTGCCACAATATAAAGGCTATTAATTAACTTTCCTATTCACGCATCACATAAATAGGTTAATGTTTTTAAATAAAAATAGTTATAGAGGTTAAATGATATTTTGATGAGTAGTAATGAAAGAGAGATTATTGATATTTGCACCAGACAAATTTTGAGTCAAATCGTTATGATTTTTCTTACTCTATAAGGAAGAGCGTTAACTTTTGTTCTTTTTCTATTTTTTAATGTAAGGGACCTGAATCTGGATAAATCCATCCCTGGATTATGTTTGCCAAAAGGGTTTTTATAGTTATGGTGATATGGAATGTTTTTAAAAATCTTCAACATTATTTGATACCTTAAATATAAATAAATAAATAATAATCCAAAAATGAAGAAAATAAATATAATGAGATTATGGAATAAAGAATTAAAATTAATAATTGCTTCTACACAAAGAAAAAATAATTAATAATTGCAACATTTTGTTGTGTAAAGAGCATCAAACTCGAAATTATATTTTGGAAAGTTTATAATTTATTACCTTTTAATAAACTTTCCTAGTTTCCTTAGTGCTCTGTGCAATCCAGTTACGTACAGGTAGTCAAAATCTTATCAACCTTTCTCAATATAAATATTTTCTTTATTTCTCTTTCCATTAGTAGTCTCTGCAATTTATATTCTATACTAATTGATATATAGCTAGATTAAATGAATCAAACCCCTTTTTCTATTTAAGAATGCCATAAATGTTTTGCAAGATATACTAAATAGCTGTCAAGAACCATAAATATGCAACATGCCATTATATGCAATTTAATGAGAAATGCACATTGTCACCTATAAAAGCCCCATATCTGAAATTAATGGCTGCAGTGTTCATGTGATTCCCCTCAATTGGTACCTAGGACTAGTTCTGCTTCTCATTCCTTTGATCTTATTTCCAAAAAATCCTTGGCCAATTCTTTGTGAAACATCACCATGGCCAACAGCAAGTGTAACTTGAGGCAGGTTGATGTGTTAAATTATGCACAACACCAACATCACAACAACACAGGCCAAATTGCATGCCGATTGTGCAACCGAGTTTTCATGAGCACTCAAGCCCTCTTATCCCATATTGAGTCTCATATGGCACATGAAGAGCATGCCATAAGAAGGCTCTATTCACCACACCGTATCAACACTCAAAGAGGACTGGTTTCCCATCGCTTCCCACCCAGTTTTCCTATGCCAATGCAGTTGCATGAAACCCGAAGCTTTTCTGATAGCAGGAATTTCCAAGCTCCACAACAACCTTTGGTGATGCCTCAGCCAAGAAGAAACCCATTTTACAAGGCTACACAGGTTGGTTATTCACAACCAGCTCGGCAAATCCAACTTGCACCACAGGTTCTTTCATCTGCAGGGAATAATGTAGCTGAAATAGCACAGTTGTCAACTCCACAAGTCCACCAAAGGAAGACAGAAGAGCCTGCAATTGATGGCACTAAGGCATATATCATGCAGCTGGAGAAACCCATCAAGAAGATCGAGTTCATTGATTTGGTTAGCATGGATGATGACAACTCTGATGTGCAAACGTTGAATTTAGATCTAAAGCTCTAGAACTTTAAAGGGTTGTTGCCTTTTGTTAATTAGGGTTTTAATTATGATAGCCATTTTATTGATTGAAATAAAGTTATCAGTTCATTCTTTTAAAATTATATTTAATTTGTTGGTTTTGTTTTAGGTTTCAGTGTTAGTGATGCAGAGAATGAAGAAAAGAAGAAACAAAAATACAATATCAGTTTCTGTTTTGTAATATTGAATGGCTATAAGTGATTATCGTTTCCTTGTTTATATATCGAGTGTTCTTTGCCCTTTTATGTATTGAGTTGGAAGAACAAAACAACAATTTGTCATATATTGTTTGTTAAAAAGATAAATCGATGTTATTGATTAAGAAATTAATTTCTGTGTGGAAAAATTTCTAAAAACGAGCCAAGCATCATGAATTTTTTTTTAAAAGAAATTTTTTTAAGATTAACCATTGACGTGATTTGGAAAATCAAATGCCTAAACCTGTACAAGAAAAACAATCATTGGGTTTAGATTGCAAACCCAATCACAAAACCCTTATATATGCCCTCTTTTACAAAACATGAAGAACCCAACCTTCAATTGCTTGGGCTTATGTCCCATTGAGTCTTGCACCAATTTGTTTTATGTTAGAGTCGCTCTATTTAAAAAATGAATTCCTTTATCTTTAAGTATTCTCTCTCTCTTTTTGTTTTGGTAGACTCTTTAAGTATTTTATTTAGTCAAGTACTTTCCTACTAGGACAACTTGATCATTAAAAATACAATCCAACCAAATCTATACATCAAATCAAATCTTGATTAATTTTTTTTATAAGCTAAAATATATTAAACAGGAGTACAAATAGTATTCCAACCCGTTACATTAGCATAGTGTCATAAATTATCATCTAGTTTAAAAACATGACGTAATACATTGTAGAGAAGAAAAGTACCAATCAGAAAAAACATAGCAACGATCTTTGACCCTATATCAAAACCATGACCAAGACCTAATTTGGATTAAGTCTACAAGTCTCTGCACATTTGTCTCATCATTTTTGAAGACCTTATTATTTTGGCATAACCATATAGACCACACTACATGTTAAGAAATTTGCCACAATCTATTTATCCGCTTTCCTTTGAGAAGCCTGCAATGTTGGAAGAAATAATCAACGCAATTATTTGAAGGAATTACCTGAAAATTCAACCACTCATAAACCTTGTATCATACCTTGGTTGAGAACCTGCAATTGAAGAACAAATGTTCAGAGGATTCTTCGTTAATACGCGCCAATTTTTTTTAACAAATTTGTTTTAAAAACAATAAAGATATTTTATTAGAAGTTATTTTAATTCTTTAATTTTTACTATAGTTATGTGTATGACACTTGTGAAATTGCAATGGTCCTATTCCATTCATTTTATTCTTTTATTTAACCAAGAACTTATTTGAAAACTCGGTTCAACGTTAAAACTAAAATGATTCAGTACTAAAATTGATTTAATGTTTGTTTAGTACACGTAAAAAATGAAATATAAGGCAACAGTACTAAAAGTACATTCAATACATTTAGAAAATAACTATTTCTTTATTTAAATCATTAAAAAAATAATTTCTTTTAGGATAGTCTTATTTATCATATTAAATGCTAATAGTTTCCTTAATATATAATTTGAAATAAAAGTCTTTTCAAATATTATTATTTCAATACTTAATTTTTTATCATTTAAAATTTAATACTAAATTTTCAAATAGTATTATTTTAAAAGCCTCGGATTGAATTGAGAGAAAAATGGTATATTACAGACCAACAAAATCAACACAATTGCTAAATAAAATTAAACAAATTTAGTAGTACTTTAGTTCGATTCTATTTTTTTTTGTTCAATGGTGATATGAAAGTTTGAATCTATGACTTGTTTGCAAACTATCCATACCCTCACCACTAACTTACTCCTAATGACTTTTAATTTCAATTTCATTGGATCGATTGAATGGAACCGGTTTCTTTAACACTTATATATATTCCTATTTTTTTAACTCATGATTGCACATGAGATATTTTATATTTTCTTTTAAATAGATTTTTATATTTAAAAGCAAGTATATTTTGGGAATTATGATTATCTATAAAAGCTTCATTATAATGAGAAAACTACAAAATTATCTAATTTTGACCAAAATGTTTTAATAATTAAAAAATGAACCCTTCTTGAACCTGAATTTTACCATTTGTTTTATATGGGAAGTACTAAATACTTGATTAGAGAAAGATAAGTAGCCTAGTGGATGACATCGATAGACACACCCTAGTCTTAGAGCATAAAGATGGTAGCAATTGAGCTATATATAAGCTCGTTGGCAATCTACCATCTAATTTTAAAACCTACAAATACGACCCTTGATTTGGAATTTCAAACAACAAAAACTCATTTTGTTTAATTTTTGTTTTAAAAGCTAACCCATTGCTTGTACATAAGCACAAATATCAAAGACATAATTCAAAATTGCATATATTATGGTTAGTAATTAGTTTTCATTTGTTAGAATAACTTCGCTTTTTTATTTTGATTAAAAATATCTATTACCGAAGAATATGGAATTTAGTCTTCATACTAATTACACATATATACACGTGTATATAAATAATTATAAAAAATACAAAAATTAAAGTTTTCCAATTTAAAATTCGTGGGAGATACAATTATATTTTAATATATTTGTATTATATATATATATATATATATATTAATTTTAGTTCAAGTATGGTGACGGACCACTTATTAAATCATGGGCTGCTGCTCTCTGGCCGGTTTATTTTTAAAATATTAATTTTGAGTGGAAATGGTTTTAGTATCGTTTTACCAAACCTTGATAAGGAGTTTACTATAATTAACCCAAGGAGAAAAAAATGATAGGAGAAATTAGTATCAATTTAAACTATAAAGGTGTGAATGTTATGGTTGTTATTATATGAAGATCTCTTACTTTTTAGTTTAGCGAATATTAAAAAGAAATTCCTGGAACCTATTGCATAAATTCATAAATTATATTAATTACCAAAACAAAATTCATAAATTATATTCGGTCAACTTTCTAATATTGGTGAATTTTCTCTTTTTGTTTGCTCCATTTTCCCTTTTGTCAATGGGCACTAGTCTTTCTGCATTGCCTGAGCTATAATTATGGCTAACCATATATTTGTGGGGTTCTTATAGCCTGCAATTAACTCACTTCCATTTTCTTTTTGGTGATGGGAATATCAGCTTTTATTTCAGTTTCAAATGGTTTCCCAGGAACATTGTTGGCTATTAGCCTAGATTACCAGCTACAACAGAAAAGCCACTATTCATATATTAAGAAAACTATATTCATAAACACATAATTTAAAGTTTGGTCTTGATGGGTACCCTTTTGCTAGAGCAAATCAAGAAGCAGACAGCAACTTTCCTACAAGATAAGTACAAAATTGCTAGGATGGCGTTCACTGATGTTACTGAAACTGAATTGTAAGTGCTTGTGCTTTCCCAATTTCTTCTTACGTTTTTTTTTTAAATTTTTTTTAATAATGATTTGGTTAAGAAAAGGAAGAATAGTAGTTCATAATTTCTATTAATAACAATTTATATGTTGTTCGGTCAACCCACCCAAATTTTCTGGAAAACAAATGTACCTCAAAATTTTAGTTCTTAGTTATGGTTTCCTAAAGACTTGGTAGCTCTTGATTAAGGGGCAATAACATAGATATAATACTATCATTAGGCTGGCTGAGGAAGCTACAAATAAGGATCCTGGCAGCCCTGATGCCAAAACAATGACTAGAATTGCTGAGAAATCCTTTGAAATAAATGACTATTGGAGAGTTGTTGATGTTCTTCACAGAAGGTATCTGCTTCTTCACTAGCTTGAGGCCAAAATGTTTTAAACTGGCATAATTTCTATTGCAAATTTATAAATGCCACTCGTTTAGAGTTAAGATCTTTTAGCAGTTTACTGTATCTTTAAAATTTAAGTGCAGGTTGTACAGCATTGATTGGGACAAATGGAGGCAATCTTATAAAGCACTAGTGCTTCTGGAATTCTTGCTAACCCATGGTCCTGAAGAGTTTGCTCTAGAATTTCAATGTGATGCTGATATCATTGGAGAACTAGGAAGTTTTACACACATTGATGAAAGAGGGTAAACTTTCAAACTCAGAACCCATATGTTCCAGTTAATGGCATTTATATCATTTGTTTATTTTCATTATTTTATTTTTGCTATAGAGGATAAAAGTTGAGAGATATGGAAAATGCAGATGAGGGTGCGTGGAAATTGAAAGAACTTTCAAAGTGCAAGTTAGAAAAGATAGCAAGGGGAGGTTTTAAATTGGCCTCACTACTTAGTGTAGGAGTGAGAAATTAAAAGGGTGTGAAAATATATTTTAATATTCTTAAATACTATTTGTCCTTATTCAAAATAACTGATAAAATTTATATAAAAAAAATCCTAGATCAAATGTTGGAGAGACAAAAGATCACACCTAACCCATTAAATTGCTTGTGGATCTGTACCAGTATTGATGCAAATCTAAGTTCAAAGATAAATCATCTATCCATGCTGGAAGGAGGTGTGAGTTTTTATATCTCTAAGTTCTTTATACAATATTATTTAAATTTATACATGAATTTTTAATATTATAGTTTAACATAAAATTTATCTTATCTATGAAAAATGAAATTCAAAAGACTGACATTCATCCATTGCCATTACTTTAGTTTTCTTACGAGGTACGTTGCTTTTCTCTTTTCATTTTCATTCCCTACCATATATGAATTGACTTCTTTAATTTATGTCAGGTTTAACTGGGGGGCTAGAATGCAAGAAAAATCAGACCAAATACTCAAACTTTTACAGGGTGGAGCAACACTCAGAGAAGCACGTTTGAAGGCTCTCAAAATAACAAATGAAATCCAAGGCTTTGGAACTTCAGTGAATTCTCCTTCTTCATCATCATCTTCTGAAGCATCAGCTTCGTCATTCGGTTCATTTTCTACCACAAGTAGTCCTATTTTCGTTGATTCCAACGAGCTCAACAAATCTCAGTCACCCACGAAAGAGATAACTAAAGCACAAGGAGGAATAGATGATTATAATATAGTCTTCCCATCAAAGAATGTAGAGCATGGGGAGATAGACCACTTTTGGGATGGCCCTGCAGCTGAAGAGAGAGATGATTTGTATGATTCAGATGAGGATGAAAGCGTGGAGAAACCAAAAGGGTTTGTTAGTGGAATCTATTCAAAGCTTATGGGTAGTGGTGAAAAGATTGAATTCAGATGTCTCTCTGATGTTGGAAGGAAGGGAGCCAAAAAGAAATTTGATCGCCAATATTCGCTTGGATATTAATAGCAGGGTGTAGGGGGAAAGTAAGTTGTCAATTGGAAAAGGCCATATGCCAATAACATGTTACTAGCAACACCAATATGTCTTCTTGGATATATATTTCATACTGTTGTGTAATTTGTATATCTTTTGAATGTGGTTTATAAATAAACAGTTTTTTTGCTCTTCGCCTGTATATAATTACTAGTTAAGAATGTTGTCTACCATACTTTACTATACGCACAAAAGAATGTTTTCTAAAATACATTACTATGCATGCATAAAATGATAACTAATCTATTCCTAGAGATGTGTGTGTTGAACATGTAAAAGCTTTAGGTTTGCATAGAATGTAGAATTATATTTTATTGCAGAACATTGATATGTGATATGAATGAGATATTATCGTCTCATGGATAGATTGTAGTACATACAATTGCATATTATGTCGTACAAGTTGATGAGGTTGGTTCACTTAGGCGACCAACTATCTTTGGCGCTCGTGAGGAGGGAGCAAATGTGGGACATTTGTGTTTCTTAGTACTTTTAATGGATAATTGATGCACCAAAGCAATTAGCAAGAACATAAACTATCTGTCGCCTTGGTGAGAGATCAAGATGAGATATGCAAAAACAATTATAAGGATCGAATTATGAATTCTTACGATCCATTATACCTGTAGCTAGATATGAAATCTCTTCCAAACACGAGCGAGCGAAATGGTAGGACTCATGTTACGTACTGAGTGTGCCTGAACTAAGATCTAAATATAAATAGTGTATGCATATGAAATCAACATACACTCGTATATATGAGACACGCTGTAACATATAATGAATATTGCATGTTTACTCGGTAAAATAATACTTGTATATAATTTAAGAGTAATGATATGTGCATATTATTTTTTTCACATCATTTTTACACTTAGTTAACAATGAGTAAATGCTTGGTTAATACAGCATATCATTTGGTTAATGAGTTTTACTAGCTTGTAAGTAATTGGTTACCAAAACTTATTAACCAAATAATATAATGTATTTACCAAAAATTTATTTATCGTTAACTAAATATAAAAGTGGTGTAAAAAAATGATATGCAAGAATCATTATTGATAATTTAATTACGAAACAATAGTTGTATGACTAGGACTAGCATGACTAGTGATCGGATTTGAAAATGACCGGCCAGTCATCTTTTCTTTTAAATTTGAATATGAAAGAATGTTAAATTTATTGTTAAAATTTGAAATTTCCATTGAGTAATAGTGTTATACCCTTTAGATATATGTATTGAGTTGTACTTGATTGAATTATAATGTATAATTTTTTCTAAGAGTTTAAATTTTATTCATTATCAGTGTATAATTTTTTTATATTATCATTCGATGATGTATTAACACATTATTAAAAGAGTTTAACTTCCTTAAAAGAGTTTAACTTCCTGTGTAATTGTTGTAATAGTTAAACTCTTTTATAATTTGTCAATACATAATTGGATAATGGTATAATTTTTTTTTGCACTGATAGTAAATTAAATCTTTTTTTTTCTTATAATTTGGCTCCATAACAATTTTTAATTTTTTGTTTGGCCAATTTTTTCAGTCAGATCACCTATCAGGTGGTTAAACTAATGGTCGAGCCTTCCCCAGTTTGAATCTCGATCTCATTTATACAACTATGCACTGAACTTCATTATTAAATGTATATAGATTCATTATTGAATGTAAATTACTTACTAAATTACTAAAAATGTAGTTTACTCACTAATAAGTTGAGCTGGAAATGAGTCGAGCTAGCTCATAAGCTTACTCGCGGTTCAATTCGTTAACAACTCAATAAATTGAAAATTTCGGCTCATTTGTTAAATGAGTCGAGTTTGAGATTTTATATGTTCGATTCATTAGCTTGTGAGCAGACTCGATATATGTATATAATCATTTTTTTTATAAAGAATGATAATAATAATAATACTTTAATTTAATATATATTAGTATTTGTTTTTTTTTTGTGACTAAATTATTTTTTTAACTAAATATATGTAAAAATGATAAATTTTATTGAGTTACAAATTCGAGTCTAACTTACTGCGCCTAAGAGGCTTAATTAATATAAGGCTTGATATTAGTTCGACTAACTCATGAGCTCAGAGTGAGCTAAGCTCGAATTAAGAAAATGAACTCAATTACTTAGTGAGCCGAACTTGAGCCTGACTTGGTTCGACTCAGCTCGCTCAACTAATAAGTAAGTTTGAAAAGAAAAAGCCTACTTAATTATAAGGATGACAATTTCAACCCATCTCGCGGGTGCCCAATCCACCCCAACTCGTATAGGATCGGTTTAAAACCCACCCCGCAGTAGGGGCAGAGCGGGATAGGTTTAAACTGTGCTGTGGGGCGGGGCTGGTTTGGGTTTAAGGTATACCCGCCCTTACCCTACCCGTACCCTATTTATTTCACAAATAGTATGTTTCATATTTAATGTAGTTTGAGATTTTTTATACAATGAGTAATTTTTTTTAATAATTTATATTATATTGTGTTTTATATAGTATATGCAGGTAGGATGCGGGTAATGTTTGAATTCTATTATTTTTTTACGAGTAGGATTGAATTCTATTATTTTTTTACGAGTAGGATACATATTTTCATTTACAAGACTCGCGAAGGGGGTAGAAAAGGGGTTGACGATTCATTTAAGAGGTGCGGGGTGGACAAAATCCCGCCCCCATTGTCAAGCCTAGTTAATTACTTGATGTGGTACCTAGCTATTTAAATTACTTAGTTTATTCCCCCTATTACTATGCACTTATGAATGATTTTGTTTTACAACAAATGGAATGTAGTTAAGCTATGTAGACTAGCGAAAATTACATCCTCGTTCACTATTATGCTTTTGGAGGAAACCCCGCGATATTTAAATCCAGAATTAATAACCAAACGTCCTGAGCGACAAAATTAATTTTGGAACGAAAATTGCCATTATGCCACCAAAAGATTATAAATGAGATTTAAACTCAATTTTTAAATAAAATAAATGACTCATCTACTTCCAACCAATTCATTCATAGGAGAACTAGTAATTTTTTTTGAATTAGTAATGAATGATGTTGCGCTGTTTTTTATTTTTTATTTTTTGCAACAAAGTTGGAATTAAATTACTGTTTTTCTAGCAAAATAAGTTCTTAATTGATTTATGAAACAAAGTTACAGGAATTAGAGGGAAGAAGAAAACAAATGTATGCAGCAAAGTGGTGGTACAAAGAAAAGAGGGCTACTAGAACCTTACGCTAGCGCAAGACGAAAGCAAAGTGAGCTAAAATTATTCTAACAAACACTATTTAAATATTAAAGGGAATCAAAGTTCTAGTGCACAAGAAAATAATAATAACACCTAAAATTTTGTTAATTCCAAACAATGTCAAACTATATCTAAAACTCTCAAATGAGTTACATATTTATATAACTTCTAAACCTATAGCCCACTAAGACAAAAGCAATTTAGGACTCTACAAAATAAGAGAGAAAATTAAAACACCAACAAACCTATGAAGTAAAATCCAACTTAATCTCTAAAATAGTAGACTTTCATGGAACATCTTTGAATCTTTACTCGATCCAGCTCTCTGATTAAATCTATGGCTACTCATCACCCACACCAAAAGCTTCCTAATTTTTTCCGCATTCCACATTGTTGGAGAGGAAGTTGGGAATTCACCTCTGAATGAGACTCTTGATAAACGATCTTATAGCCAGAGCTAACAAAACATTTGCCACTTTTCTCATGCAGCCATTTGACAAGCAATCTGAAAACTCAACACTTCTGTTGCATGATTGCATCATCAGAGAAGAGTTGTCTCTCTTTTACATATAGTCCTATATAAGATCTAGTATTTGGGAGGTATAGTTAAGAATTGAGATATTGACCCAATTGTAAGAGTAGCATTCTCATAATAAATTTATAATAAGGCCTTAAACCCAAAACCCAAGGGAGTAAAATTACGTTGTTTGAGAACTTTCTTAACTAACAGGAACTCTGCATCTAGAATAGACCTGCAATCTGATGAAAGAATCCCTTAATGAATACATGTAAAGTGATGTTTATTATATACTAATAAACGAAAGTACAATTAATTAAAGATATTCTTTGAATGAATTACAAGAAAATAACTACAAGCATTCTAAACCAAACAATACCGATACAAATAATATATACAAGCTTATGGAGCTCATATATCAAAACATTATATTGATGTATAGACACTTTTGACAAAACAATTGTTAAAGATTTGATAATAAAGAAAGGCAACTGAATATATATTTTGAAATAGATTTTGGTGGCAACAAGGCAAAAGCATAAGAGTTTTATATGAAAAGTTCAATTTGCCATTTGCTGTAAAGAATAGATTCCTCTTCATTTTGAATGGTTGGCTGGTTGGTGGTAATAAGGTCTGTTTCTTCATCATAATTTTAGGTGGATTCCTCCTGATAATATCTTCTAAGACCTCTGGAAAAAACTCGTGATAATGCAAAATCAATCCTTTGGTAAATTGTGTGGCGTGCCAGTTTCCAATTGGCTTCAATATATGTTGATTATTTTGTCCCCTCTTTTCCTTTGAAGTGTCCTTATTAAATAAGAAGACACTATATAACTAGTCCATGCCCATCCACCATTATTCTTTGTTAAAAGCCTGAAAGAATACACAATGATTAATTCTCGGATTTAATCAATTTAGAAATGAGAAAAAGACATCATTTTAATACTTTGCTAGTCATAACATCATAAATGCAAATGAGATATTATTACACATATATTAATGTGTTAAATCATTAGTAAGTGATCATTGCCTGCAATTATAACATCAGAAATGCAAAAATTATCAAATTAATTAGATATTATACACATATTAATGTGTTAAATCATTAGTAATTAAGTGATCATTGTGTGTAATATCTTATCCATACAATAATATGGAAAATCCATTCACAATGTAGCAAAAGATTTTCAAGTGACACACATTCCATATCTGCATAAGTTCATCCCATTGCAAAACTTGTTAATTAAGGTTCACTAGATTAATCATTTGTTAATTATTGAATAGGATCGGAAAGCAAAGCAACCTAAAATAAATTGGAGATCTAAATAGTGCAACTTAAATCTTGTACTAACATGACTGCCCACCAGAACTTGCTCCAAAGAAATCTACATATGCACTTGCAACTTTGAACCAAAATTGCTTTTAACTGAAAGTGATTATGACGCACGGGTGAAAGTGAAACTAGTTGAAGTATGCTCACTTACCAAACACAGCGTTTGGGAGAACCAGAACCGTCAATGGTGCTACATAGAATTAAGAAAAAATTCTGAGGGCAACATCGTAATTTTGACGGAGAAACTCTGAGCATCGTTATCATAAGGTACGTGTCTCTCTGACTTAAGGATATCCATAAGATGAGTGGAATGAAAATGAAGAATATCTCTTTTTTGGTTTATTCTTTTCTTCACTTTTTAAGGAATTGAAAAGAAATGAAAATTAAATGAGCGGAATGAAAATAAGAATACCTCTTTTTTGGTTTATTCTTTTCTTCACAAGGAATTGAAAAGAAATGAAAATTAAATTTTTATTTCTTTTACTTCACTAATTTTATTCATTTTATTAAATGAAAAATAATAAAATAATTTAATATTTATTTACATATTTTTTCACTTTCCCTTAATAAAAGTTATAAAATCATATAAAAAAATAAAAGCATTTCTTTTTTTAAATTAAATAATAATACTAAACAAGAGTAAGTATAATTTTTCTGCTTGTTTATTTTTTTTTTCTTTTCCTTCACTGTGAATTTTCCAAAATGCCCTCAGCCTTTTTCGATTATTCCGAAGCAAAGCGAAATTCAACGACCAGTGATACTTTGATTATCTGATGAAACAGCAGAAGATTGATGGTTACTGTTTGGAGTTGGTATCCAAAGAAGAACGACCATTGGATCCTGACACTGACACACATACCCCACTTCCCTCTTTTGTCTTTGTCACCCATTGTAGCTCTTCTTCTGAACCCATTAACTTTCCTCTTTTCAAGTTTTCTCAGTTACTTTGTTTTTTTCAAGCAAAGTTTGTGTTTTTCAGTCACCAAAGTCTAAACCCATTTTAGGACTGTGCTTCTTTTATTTTTCCCCCCCACCCTTTGTCAATGGCCATCTGATCTGTGAGAAAACCCAGTTGCTGGATTAGTCTCTCAGTTGGTCTGTTTGTTTGTTTGTTTATTTGTCACAATGAAGTCTTCAACAAGGTTGGATTCAGCTGTGTTTCAGCTGACACCAACTAGAACCAGGTAATACCCATTCATCAGTGGAATGGATTCTACATCTTATTGGGGTTCTTCCATTTGTGCCATTTCTCACCCCAACAAGAAAATCAAGAATTAAGGAATAAGTTTGGTGAATTTTTTTATTTATGGATTCTACATCTTTGTGGAATTAAATAACTTTAGGAGACAAGAATTCATTTAAGGTTGCTACTCGGGTTAGTTCATTTCTTTAATAGGCAAGTGGTTCAGTTCAGTTTTACACTGAAAGCCTGTTGATTTTATTGGAGCCAACATAATTTTGTTTTTGCAACTTGGATGTTATCTGCCAGTTATTCATGAACTTTGTGCCTGATGTCATGTCAGCGCTTTCATCAGTTTAAATTTGGTAGAAAATTTTATTATGTGATCAAATTTGAAGTTCTATGGATATTACAGTGCTATTGCTCAATGGGGACTTACTGAGAGACTTTATTTTGTTTTTACTTGTGATTTTTATGTCACTAATTGATCTATGTGAAAGCTCACTGAAAACAATGATATAGTATCTGCAGTCTGACTTGTTGCTTTGATCCTTCACCCTTCCCTGCTCCTCTGTAAATCAGGTTTGACTTGGTTATAACAGTAAATGGAAAGAAGGAGAAAATTGCTTCTGGTTTGCTCAACCCATTTCTATCTCACTTGAAGGCTGCTCAAGATCAAATGACCAAGGGTGGTTATTCAATTGTTCTTGAGCCTGAGCATGGCAGTGATGCCACATGGTTTACCAGGGGAACTGTTGAAAGGTTTGGCTTGTTATTATTATTATTATTATTTTGTTTATTATTGCTTTCAGCATAGCTTGGAAGTTGAATTGAGATTGATCTTTCATTTAAATATGCTTATTAGAAGTTATCATTTGGTATTATTTAATCCAGTGCTCAGCATGGATCTAGAACGCCATTTCGGTTTCTATTTGTTGTAATCTCTAGCCCAAAATTCCTTTTACATCTCTTGTGTTTTTACTCTTTCCTAAGCAGAGGGAAGTGCCGGGGAAATGGCAGTGAAACCATGCTTTTGAAAGTTAAACATAAATTAATGACTTGTAATTGTAAGGTTGGAGACTTAAAGTTTGTCCTCTTACAAATGTTTCTAGGGGACATTTTAATTTCATATAAGTTAGCATGCTGAACTAATTTTCTCTGCTTCTGTAGGTTTGTTCGCTTTGTGAGCACTCCTGAGATATTGGAACGTGTGTATACTATAGAATCTGAAATCTTACAAATTGAAGAGGCAAATGCAATTCAAGGAAATAATTCCATAGGGATTAGCACTGTAAGTAAATATCTAACAGTGTTTTATATTTTCAATGACAGCACTAAAGATCTGTTTAAATTATCTTATATTTCCACAGTTGGAAGAAAACCAAATAAAACAAGTGGAAGGCACTGAAGGTACTTCTGAAAGAACAAGTACGTCTATTGCTAGTTATTATTGTGTACAACTATTGACTAACGTGTATTCAACAAATATGGGTATATTTAAAGCTTTGCTGAAATTCATAATTGTTTGCAACTAAGAAAACTTGCTGCTTTGCGCAGGCAGGAAGACTCAGCAGGATACTAATGAAGAGAAAGCAATTGTACTTTACAAGGTTAGTAGGTCTTGAATACCCTAATCTTTTATTCATTTTATTATTTTCTAATCAGTCTGTGTGGATATGTGCCAGTCTGATGCACAGCCACCTGAAGCAAATGGAAGCACCAAATCAGAAGGAAACTCAAAGTAAATTCTATATCTCTTAAAAAAATTCTCCTTTTCTATGACCATCCCATATAGCATGAGTAGAAAATTTTAGTTGAGGGTTTTGTATGATTAATATAAAACTCATCAAGTGTCCATGCCAGAGCTGGCATACTTGGAGGTGACATCACTCAAGAAATTATTGCTGAATATGCTTGGAGCAAATAAAGCAAAGATGTTACCAACACGGCCAACTGCCATTGGAGTTACTTTAGGAACCAATTAAAAGTCAGATAGAACCTACTTTTAGTGTGGATTTTTTTCCGTCATAGAGAATATATAAGTTAAGGATTGCAGAGATGAGAATGTTGCGGTGGACGAGTAGACATACAAGAAAAGATAAGACCAGGAATGAATGTATTCAAGAGAAAGTTGTAGTAGCACCTATTAATGAAAAGATGATGGAATCTTGCCTAAGATGGTTTGTTCATGTGTGGAGAAGACCAATAGAAGCTCCAGTAAGAAGAGTTGATCGTAGAGGATAGCCCGATAAATAGAGGTAGAAGAAGACCAAGGAGAATTCTAAGCGGAACTTTTAAAAAAGACCTTGACCTAAATGGTCTTTTAAAAAAATATGGTTTTTGACAGAGCACAATAGGGTGGCAAATGGATGGATTGGATGAATTTTTCATAATGGATGGATAAAAAATCAACCACTAATCCATTTGAGATCCATTAAAAAATTGTTAAAACGATCCAAACCATCCATGACCCATTTTAATGGATGGATATTCAATCTATTCATTAATCCATTTTAATGGATAGGATGGATGGATATTCGAATCAATTATTTAAAATTTTAAAAAAATTCTCTCTCTATGAACAATCTTTCTTTCTCTCTCTAAAAAATAAATAATTTTCTTTCTCTAAAAAAGTAACTTTCTCTCTCTAGAAAAAAAAATAATTTTCTATCTCTAGAAAAAGTAAGTTTATCTCTCTATAAAAAAATATTTCTCTCTAAAAAAAGTTAATTTTCTCAATGTAGAAAGAGTAAGTTGCTCTCTCTAGAAAAAGTATGTTTCTATCTCTAGAAAAAAATGATTTTCTCTCTAGAAAAAAAAAATTTCTCTCTCTAGAAAAAATATTTTCTCTCTCTAGAAAAAATTGATTTTTCTCTTTCTAGAAAACAGTTAATTTTCTCTCTAGAAAAAGTAAGTTTTTCTCTCTAGAAAATTAATTTTCTCTCACTAGAATTTTTCTCTCTAAAAAAAGTAAGTTTCTCTCTCTAGAAAAAATATTTCTCTCTCTCTAGAAAAGGGATGGGTTAGGGTTTCAAATGAGTTATGAGTTGGTTGGATCTCAAATGGGTCATGAGTAAGCTAGTAAATCTATTAACCATCCATTAACTAATCTGATTCAATCCATTTAATTTATTATTATTATTGGATCGATTGGATTAGATTGGATTTAGACATGAATGGATTGGATGGATGGTGGATAAATGGATCATTTTGACACCCCTAGAGTACAATGATGTCATTTGATCCATGTAGCCAAACCCACCTAGTGGGAAAGGGATTTTGTTGTTGTACAGAGAATATATAAATTCTGTTAAGAGTAAAGCAGAAAAGGACTTTTGAGGTGAATCTTATTTAAGCTGAACCATCACTTGATATTTACCCCTTGAGGATAATTGGTTACCAAAACCACCACTGTATTAAAATCTGCATGTTGGAAGTAAATGCATTTTTTTTATTTAGGATTATTGAACAGGTGTGCAAGTGGAGACGGTTTGTTCAATGCATCTCTGATTGCTTAAGCTTTTGAGACAGTTTTTTCTACATCATTATATATTTTAAATAAAAGCTCAGTTGGGTTGAGCTGCTCATTTCTCCCAATTGTACTTGGGCTTTGCAACATTTGCTAATACATAAACTACACTTGAGAACAATTGATTCCTGCTTGACTATGTCTTCACCTTGACTTTTTTCTTGTATTGCCAATTTGCCATTTGAAGACAACAAATTTCTTGTAGCTTATCCTAAGAAATTGTACTGTAAATTGTACCCCTTTTTTATGAATAGACTAACAAGCTATCTGGAAATCTTGTGATTATGTTTTATCTTTACGAATACTATGATTTCCTGCATTTCCTCCTTTTAACAATTGAACAAATTTCTCTCGTTTTTGGGCTCCACTTTCCACCCCATTTCTCCAATGAGGTTCTCTGTAACCTAATATAAGGACTCCTTGTTGAATTTTGTGGACCTAAATTAATATTGAACTTAACATAAATATGATAAATGAAGTGATATCTACTGAAGTTTTGTAATAAAAAGTAGATATACTCACAGCCAGACCTTCTTGTGTACAAATGTAAAAGGGGTTCTTTTTTTAATTTGTGTTATATTTATTGAGCTTATTTGCACTAAGCAAAACTGGTTGTTAACATCTGTTTCGTATTTACTTCTATTACATATTGTATTAGAGCTCAGCTTTTGAAAGTCCTGGAGATGCGTAAATCAGTGCTGCAGAAAGAGCAAGGCATGGCATTTGCACGTGCTGTTGCTGCTGGTTTTGACATTGACTACATGCCATCTTTGATGACATTTGCTGAATGCTTTGAAGCATCACGCTTGATGTAAGAATAATTTTCTTTCATTAACCATTTTTACCTTAAGAGCACAATGGCGTCGTTTGATCCATGTAGCCGACCCCACCTAGTGGGAAAAGGCTTTTGTTGTTGTTGTTGTTGTTGTTGTTGTAACCATTTTTACCTTAAATATTGGTTGGTGAGATGTTGGATTCTTCACCCATTGCCTGTAACATAAATATGATTTCTGGACAATCTTGCTGATGCTAATTTGGTCACATTTCAGGGATGCATGTACAAAATTTGTGGCTCTATGGAAAAGAAAGCATGAAAGTGGCCAATGGCTTGAAATTGAAGCTGCTGCAATAAATGCATCAGGCATTATGCTTCCCAATATGGCCACTACATCCCATATTGAATTGGACACGGAGAGTAATGGGCAGGCAAATTCAGGTACCTGACAACTCCATCACATTTTGAACTTGTAAATTTATGCACTGTTCATGACTTAATGTATACATTTGTAGTAACTCAGTAGTCATTACTCTTCCTTGCATGCACAAACACATGCATACACATATTTGGACCAAACCTGTTTTTCTCATTTACAAGAGCCATTTTTTTAAAAATTTAATTAGCTGCTACTTCAAAGAACCTAGAGGCCAGTGAAAGGCTTAGCATTAGGGGTTTCTTGAGTGGATTAAGGGTAGAAAATAGGTGGAGGAAGATCCATTGGGGACATATGAGAGCAAGGATGATTTGGAAGCCATATAATCATATAATGGGTTTCAAGGGGTCTATTGCTGATCGTTTAGGTGCTGTGACCAATACCTGCAAATTTAGGATTTAGGGTTTGTCAATTTGATGGGTTCTATGTCTAATGGAAGGAAGAATTAACTGGGGTTTTGTTGAAATAAATTTTTTATGCTGCCTTCCAAGAATAGTAGATCTGGGCAAGTTGGGAAAAATAGACTTTTCCAGATGTCTAATTTTTCTTCCCCTTAAAACATGTCTTGAGATTCTTTTTTTTAACACATTTCCAGATGAGTTTTCAATGGATCGACAACCAACTGCAGGCCACCAAGACAATATTCAAGGTCAATTTCCACATCATGTGTTCCCCCATTGGCCTGTTCATTCTCCCCCAGGTGCTTTACCAGTTTTTCAGCCTTATCCAGTGCAAGGCATACCCTACTATCAGACTCATCCAGGAAACAGCCCATTTATGCAGCCAGTTTGTCCACCTATGGATGATCCCAGACTAAATGCTGGTCAAAATATGGGACACAGAAGGCATTCCATGGATAATAGACACAGCAATACTGAATCAGTAACTTGGGATGTCGAGTCTTCAAAATCAAGGTTGCAGGATGAAGTGGATATGGAGAGGGAAGGTTCACAGACTGGGGAACGATGGAAGAAGGCTAGCCGATCAGGTAGACAGAAATCTGGCATGGTGGTCATTCGGAACATCAATTACATAACAAAGACAGAACATTCTTCTGGCAGTGGATCATATTCAGATTCTGCCTCTGAAACTGATGAAGATAAAGATACTCAGGAATCCGTGAAGACTTCAAAAAGAAGAGGAACCCGTAAGGAATCTTTAAAGAAGTTGAATTCATCTGATAAGGAAGAAACAGATTGTGGGAAGGATGCAGAAGGAGGACACTGGCAAGCATTCCAAAATTGTTTACTGAGAGATGTTGATGAAGATAGACATGTCATTGACCAAGACCAGTTTGAACTGGAAAAGTTGGATCATGTGAGAAGAAAAAAACATGTTGCAGTCAATGATCCTTTAGTTTTGAGTGAGTGGGATATGCATGAAATTCAAGGAGGTGGTGCTGTAGATATGCATAACATTAGCAAGGGATTGACCCACATGCCTAAGTCATCCAATGATGATTTATTGTTTTCTAGAAGGGCAGGCCAGTGTTGTGACGGTAGGTCAGTGGATGATGTACATTCTTTAGAAATAGATAGCAGAAGGAAAGGTTATAGGAGGGCTGCTAATGATGATTTCATCATTCTTAAAAAAGAAAGCCGGTCTGGTAATTCACATCCTTCCTCAGATATGGCAGCTGCCAATGGACAAGTTTATTTGAACAATAATCTGGAAAGGAAGTTGTTTCATGATATGAACGATGACTCCTATATAGTTGAGTGTAGGTCAATCCGTGTCAATGATGCAGGAAATATTGAGAGAAATGCTATTGACATGGACTCGCAGTTCCCAATGGTGCATAAGAAGGAAGGAAAATTTTCAAATGAGATAAGGAGCCAAATCAATTGTCAGCCAGATGAATTGAGCTTGATGCCTGAACGAGGAGCAGAAAAGGGGTCAATGGGTTATGACCCTGCATTAGACTATGAAATGCAGGCCCAGGCTGAAGGTGGTGCTTCACAAGATAAGAAGAACAAAGAGGTATTGGCTGACACCAAACCAGGATCTAAGATGTTGGATAAGGAGCAGAAATCAAAACTTACTCCAAATAGTTCTGATAAAAGAAAGACTGTTGGGCCAATAAAGAGAGGAAAGACTAATAAACTGAGTCCTTTGGATGAAGCACGAGCACGTGCTGAAAGACTACGAAGCTACAAAACTGATCTCCAGAAAATGAAGAAAGAGAAGGTACTCACTTCTATTTCCCTATCTCCCATGCCCCCCCTCCCACTTTCATGTTTATATTTCATTTGGTTATCATAAAAAGGAAGTAAAACATTAAGTCAAGGTCAATGACCTTGTATACCAGACATTAACATAGTTTTTAGTATTGTTTACATTTAGATTAATTGGAGATTCGTGTTTTCAAGGTCATTTATCTGTTACTCAACTCTATTTTTTTTTCTTTTATTTATATTAACTAGGAAGAGGAAGAGAAAAAACGCATAGACACTTTAAAGATGGAGAGGCAAAAGAGAATTGCTGCCAGGAGTAGCTCAGTCACTACAAAGTTACCAGTGCCATCACAGCTACCCATGAAACAATTTCCAACGAAACTTTCGCCTAGCTCTCATAAAGGATCAAAATTTAGTGATTCAGAGCCCGGATCATCCTCACCCCTTCAAAGATTCCCCATCAAAACTGCTTCTGTTGGATCCAATGATTCTTCAAAAGCCTCAAAAACCAGAAGATTGAATACTGGAAGCCACTCAGCTGCAAACAAATTAAGCCGATCAGTGCCTTCTCTGCCTGAATCTAAGCAAGAGAAGGGTGATGGCACAACTGATACTAAGGCATCAATAAAACGAATTAGAAGATTGTCAGAACCTAAAATGAGTACCATTCGTCATACTTCCTCATTTAAACCACGTGGCGCTAGGACAATATCAAAGACTAAAGCAGGTGGTGAGACTGAGAGCAAAAAGATTTCTGCTATTGTGAATCATGATAAAAGCAAGACTGCAACCCTCCCAGAACTGAAAATCAGAACATCTAAAGCAAGTGACATTGTCCAAAACAGATCATCAGTCAAAGAGAGGACACAGAAGCTGAATGGTAACAAGTCTTCCACGAATTCAGAAGGTACCTTGCTGAAGAAAAATGAAATTGGAATTTCACCCAATGATGATGGAGATGACAATCCTGTAATTGAGAAGACTGTCTTGATGCTTGAGCGTGAAAAACCTTATGCCCATGATATTCACAATCACAAGTCAGAAGAAAGAACTGGGATACCAAAGAGACAATATGACAATGATCAAGTGACAGAGAAAACTGAAACAGTGTCAAGTTATGTTGCTGTTCGTGCGCCAGTTTCACCACTAAGCATGGATATAGTAGATAGAGAAACCTTGCAGAACCAATCACACTTGCAACCCATATCTTCTGAGGTATGTCTTCATAGAGTAGATTTGATAATAGTTGACTGTCTTGTTATTAATGTGCATAAAAAAAATGTATGTAAACATGATCACGAGTATCATAATGAATATTCTGTCTGTCTGACAGCATATCATCTTTTAAATAAATTAACAGTAAATATCATATGAGTACTGCAATCAACTTCACATGCCAGCAACATTCCTTAATGTTATTATGTGAGGCTTGAAACTGTAGCTAATATAGTTTCCTATAATTTATGCTTGGCTAAGCAGAAGGATGTACTGCCGATTCTACATCCTAATTGTAAATTGTGAAACTGGCATAATAACATCAGAAGTTGGTCCTATCATATACTTTCTAAAAATTTATCTTTTCCACATTCTAATTTATGAAATTCAGATATTATGTGGGGAAGAGAAGTCTATGTTCGATTCTATGATTGTTAGAAATTTGCTGAAATTTGATTTTTAATTTCAGGAATCATATGTTATTTTTTAGACCTTTAACTTGTATGTGCAAGAAAATTTTAATTTGATTTATTGTTATAGATGCTCATATTGTTTATCCAAATTCTCCATGCATGGGAGAAATTTTTAGTACGTAATCTAATTTTGAGTATATAATCGTCCAAATCAGGTCAAAATGGATAATACAGAGAAAAAACCTTCAAAATCATCGAGCATTTGTATTGCTGAGGAAACATATCATGCCCCATATGCTCAAGTGTCTTCTTTGGAAGATCGTTGTACTCGAAATTCTGACTATGGTAAAGCACCCCCCACAAGCTTGGAGACTGCAGCAATTGGTATGGAGACTTTTAGAGCACACGTGTCTGACTCCAGAAACTCAACACTTGAGAAGATTCCTGAAGTAATTGAGAAGCCTCAGGTAAAGGAATCATCAAAGGGGTTGAGACAACTGTTGAAGTTTGGCAGAAAGAATCATAGCTCAGCTACTGCTGGACGCAGCATGGAATCATATAATGTCAGCGTTGATGGTTCCGTGGCAGATGAGATTGGAACCAATGGTTCCTCTAATGAAGGTAACGTGCTTGTCATGGCAGTCAGCATAATACTTTAGTATCCAGAGATTACATCCCTAGAACACTTTATAATATATGGTACACTTTCATTTCTAGGATCTCAATTTTACGAATCATACTGTTGAAAACACAAAACTGTGAGGTCCAACCCGTTAGTTTAAAGCTGACAATGCCTAACACAACTTTGATGTGTCTAAGGACAAAACTGTGAGGTCCGTCCAGCCCATTAGTTCAAAGCTGACAATACCTAAATGAGTTCGTGGACCTCCCTCTGACAAAACCCAACATTGACTTACACTTGTTTCTCTCCTCTTTTTTAGCCATTTAAAGGCTATACAAAAAGTAAAAACAATAATAAAACCTTGTGTTTTATCAGGCTTTGGGAACAGAACTAAGCTATAACTTTGAAGATTGGAGATTATGACATTACAGTCTAACATCTCATAAAATTAATTTTCTTTCTGAATAATTATATAATTAACGTGTCCTCTGACATATGCATTTACCTAAACTGTATTGTATGTGGGTAACTCCAACATTGTTCCCCTTCCTGTCTCGGGCATAATGATCCGGTGTTGACATCACTTACTTGCATCCAACATTCAGAAAGGAATTTACTTTCTCAAAAACTGCAAGAGTTTCTTAAGAGAGTAAAATGAACATAAATAACTGTAATTGGAAAAAGTCAATAGCCTAGACCTTTCATTCACTGAATAATAACTGATGGCTTAGTGAAAATCCAAACTGATCATTTTTTCATCATCCAATAGTATAGCTTGTGTTTTGGAGCAGCTAAATCTTGGATTTTTATTATATTCATCCTTGTTCCTTTTCATAAATGCCTTATAGTGCTTGAAGGTTGAGTATATTATTGATGAATTGTTTGAAAGAAGCCCGCCATATTCAATTTTATTTGTGACTACTATATACTCAAACTGACCATCATATTTGCTGTGTTGTCTTCAGTTCATATTTTGAAGAAGTTGATCTCTCAAGAAGAAACTCCCACTACCAGCGCAACTCCTCAAAAATGTAAGCACTTGCTGCATGCTCAATTTATTTTAGTGAACTTGAATAAACTCTTGCTATATTATCCCTACCCTCTTTCCTTCTTTGTCACCTTGATTCCTGTTCTGAATATATGGACATGATAAACATATTCTTATGCAGCTTCTCGCTCTTTCTCCTTGTTATCACCATTTCGAAGCAAGAATAGCCAAAAAAAGATAATGATGGCTTGATAGAGAATTGATGCTGTGACAAGCTAGACCATTTACTTGATTCTTTTCATTTATTTTTTGCCTCAAAGTGTCCTGGGTTGTTGTCTAGTTGGAAAATATAAGAGTAATATATAAAATTGATGATCTTTGTATAAATATCATTCATATTTCGTTGTTCATATGTCGAGTTAATTTGTATATCTCACTCTTGTCTGATTTAATTAAACATTATGATTGTATTTGGAATCAATTAAAAAAGGAATTGATTTAAAAATCAAATTTTATGTGTACAATTTATTATAAAAAAAATAGATTTGAATTGATTTGAAAATCAAGTCTTATATTCACAACTCATTAAGAAAGGAATTTATTTTATTTTATTTTATTATTTTATTTTTTTTACCCGTATATTATTGTGAATGAGATTGTGGAAAATTAAAAATTAACAAGGATAAAATAATCAATTTAAGTAATTAAATTTAAAATCAAATTAAATTTTAACAATTTTCACCATATCTGATAATTTTTATATCTAAATCATTAAAATTCATAAAATTTTAAAAATTAAATTATTTTTTATTTTTTAACATTTCAAAATTACGAACACACTCTTATGTCTGGGCTAAGGAGGATGTTTTCTTTTGCATGGTCTGTTTTTTGGGTAGAAAGGATGATAGGAGAACAGGAAAGAGAAGCAAAGTTACAAAACAGGAATCAGCCTAAAAAAATTATATATATATATATATATATATATATATATATATATATATATATATATATATATAAAAACCATAACACACAACGCAAACTTGCAGCTAACTAAACAAAGAAGTACATATTATTTGCATAACAACAAACGCACCCTCAACAAACGGCGGGGAAGGTGGAGTGGTGGGAGAAATTCAGTAACAGAGTGCTACACATTTTCTAAACATTAATCCAAATCATATCTAAGAATTCAAAAAGAAAATTGAAATTACCATTGATATGTACATGAATCTACTAGTTAGTATAATGAAGCTACAAGCATCTAAATAGAAGTGGGAGAAAAGTAATATAGTGGTTGAGTAGTACGCTTGTTGGCTACAGGCCTGCAGCTCAATCTTGAAAGTTGAAACATAATATCAAAATAAAAGCTTTAGTGTGTTACTACCATTAGATATATTGGGAACATTATTGTTTACAATTATTTAGTTTATTTTAAGTTTTTATAGAATTATTTTTTCAATAATTACTCTCCATAATAAAAAAAACATCATGGAAAAATTAATAAAATAACCATTTTCTTTAACAAAATAACTATTTTTTTTATTCTATAAAAGTTTGTTTTGAAAAATAATTTTAGACTAAAAAGTGGCATATCACATCAAACGAGTGTTTTAAAAATTAGTTTGACCGGACTGGATCTTATATTAGTCTGAGTCAAATTTTAAAAAGAGGTTCGGCTTGGTATAATGTGGGATAATTTGGTTCCTTTTAAAAATTAATCAAGTATTTAACTAATTTAATTAATAATTTATATATAATTAATCATGTATCAAATATAAAAAATAAAAATAAATTATTAATTAATCGTATATAAATTATTAATTAAATTAGTTAAATACTTAATTAATTTTTAAAAGAAATCAAATGACCAAGCCGAACCTGCCGTTGCTTCCCCAACTTTAAAACTGCTCTAGCGGCTCAATTGCCAAAAAATTGGCCAAAAACCGGTTCAATCATTTAGAAAATGGTTTTGAAAAACTAACTGGTACTCTCATAAATAAAATTTGAGTTTAATTGAGTCAAATATGGATTGAATTATCAACTTTTCAAATGGCCCATGTTGAGTTTATTTAGTTCATATGGCCCAAAATTGTTTACAATTTTATATATATATATATATATATATATATATATATATTTAAAACTTCCATTTGTAAATAGATAATTATAAATAATTTATATTATTTATTTTAAATATATTTATTACATCATCTTGTTCGATCACTTGTTTAATCAGTTGAATCTTAAATTATTCACATTTCTAATTTTCCAGTTAACCTGATTTTTAAAACGTTACATCAAACTCTAAATTAGTACACGGTACTATATTTGACAAAAACAATATAATTTTCTAAATAATATTTTATTTTGGGTAACGTGTCCTTTAAAAGAATGTATATTGAGTAAACTCATGGCTTGAGTTTCCACATGAAGTGATTCACCTGATTCTGTTATAATGATTCGCTCACAATGTTAGAAGAGTGCGAATAACCCAAATCGGTCAGAAAAAATGTGAATAACCCAAATTGTTCAGGAAAAAAAAAGTGTGATAAGAGTGTGATTTAAGAGTGTAAAAGTAACATTAGGCTTATACTTGTCAACACCCACAGAAGCAACGTTGACTAATCAGAATTTAAGTGAATATAATTACTTGAATAAACCTGAGACAAATAATGGAATATTTTCTCAATTGATGAATCTGGACCATGAACTGTCTGCAAATAGCACATGACCAATTAAGTCGTGGATTACAATCAAGTAAAGAAGCATCTGTTCTAAGCATAGCTAGAAATGAAAATCAAAATTCTTGATTTCCTAAGAATTTTGTCTAATAAAAGGCCAGTGCTGTAAGGAGCTTTGGTACACAAAGTTTTAGCCACATGTATGGCATTCAACAAAGCTTAAGGATACATCTTTATGCCCATTAGGTTTGCATATGGTGAGGCATCAATCAAAGCGAATGATTAAGCATGAGATGTTGCTTTTGCTCATCCTGATTAAAGCTTCCTTTGCCAAGCACTCAGCCGCTTCTTGTGGATCCTCTATGTGCCTGATAAGATTCACAGCCTCCTGGTTCTTCATCACCTGCACATATATGGAGATTCAAGAGCTATTAATTTGTTTTTTTATTTTTTTGGAGTAAATACTCAATTTTGTTCTCCAAAGATTCACGGGACATTAGTTTAGTCCTCTAATTATTTTTGACATCAAACTAATCCTTTTTGAGGGATCAATTTGATGTAAAAAATGATATTTGAGGACCAATTTTATGTAAAAAAAAATTGATACTAGAGGACTATTTTGATGTTAAAAATAATTGGAGAACCAAACTGATGTCCTGAGTATCTTTGGAGGACTAAATTGAGTATTTACTCTCTTTTTTTACTTTTTTTAAATCATTCCAATAAGTATTGAGTATTGTAAGTTATAACATCTCATTTTTCGGGTTACCTCCCATATGCCATTGCTTGCTAATATCAAAAATTCAGTACCAGAGTCGATCCTTTCACCTCCCAGGACTAGTTCTGAGCTTTTAGAATGCTTTGTACCTGTTGTATTGCCTGATTCAGATGCTATTATGCGTACTTTGTGCACAAGTATAGCATCCATTATGAGATGTGTGAATCAAAAGATGTGCTCACTCATGGATGAATAAAAGAAACAAACTGATAACTTATATTCTGGTCTCTGGTTTTATCATCTAATAGGACTCATTCTTTATTACAGTTTGGTTTACAAAATAATATATTTTTGTACTCAAATTGCAATGTTGTTAAAATCAAACCGGATAGTGAATCGTCAAGACTTTCAATTCATGTTCAATCTATTCAATCATTTAAATTGGTTGATCGATCCGAATGATGTTATAAAAATAATTCACATGCAACAATATAAAATATATAAAAGCATTTATGAAATGTGAAAAATAAAGTCTTCTTTTAAAAAAATAAAATAATGGTTGGTCTGTTTATCTAAATTTTAAATGATTTTGATCGGTTTCAATCGGTTCAAAATGGTCTAACTGTGAATTTAATTATGAGACTGAACCATAATTGTCTAAGTACTTGGTTCATAATCAGACTGGTCAGACCGTCCGGTCCGGTCTACTTCTAACAACAATGTTTTAAACTATACACATCCTTATATTATATATATATATATATATATATATATATATATATACATATATATTTATATATAATTTAAAATCAACTTGTAATTATGTATTAGATATTAACTTGTTACTACTGCTTAGGGGTCAAGTGAATAGCTGAAATATGACTATGTACAGACTATTTAGTTAATTCTATGTACTATATTTTATGACTTGTGTATTATAATTAATGAAGTATTGGTAGAAATTGAAAAAGCAACGAACCATGGTTTGGCACCAAACCAAACAAAGACCAGTGGTTTGGTTTAGTTGGTTCCAAAAGTTCTCATGAAACAGTTCGGTTTCTAAAATTTAAAGACCAATAGAGGCCGGTTTATTTCGAGTTTGAAAACATCCCTACTATGAGGTAACATACTTTGAGTAGGAAGTGTTTTGGTTTCTCATCTGGACAATTACAAGCATGCATGGTAAAGTGTTTGTGTTGCAGAAAGGTAAATGATTTTTTCCTGTTTTTGTTTTCTCAGGCATTTACACAATGCCCACCTTTTAATTTCCATCCTTCATAAGTGTCAATGATCAGAGCTAAGAAGTAAGAATTCCTACTTTGTGATTTCAAGATCAAGTCCCATTGGGATGGATAGCGTGTTTATTCAAATCCAAATTGAATTAAAAATAAGGTAAAAAAGAAGCTAGTGCAGCAATTTTGCTGGATCAAATAAATGACTCTTCCACACAAGCAACATATAGTAACAACACAGAGACAGTGAATGAATGTGTATTTGCTTTCCCCACTCCAAAGTGAACAGTCATTCTAAGAAGTAATAATTACAAAAAGATATGAGTATTTGATACCTGAAAAGAGTCTGCGAGACCAATGTCTTTTGGCTGATTGTTGTTGTCTGCCGGTTGCCTGATGAGCCATACCATCTCTGCACAAAACAGTTCTATAATTTCCCATGTTGGCTATCACAAGTTTTTCTCCATTTATCACCATCACAGATGTTGAACCCATTCTGCATGTCTCCTCTGATTTGTGTGCCTCTCTGATCTTTGTTCTTGCACCTAGGTAAGCTCTCTTCAGTGTTTCTTTGGTTTTTCTCCTCATATGAGACTGACATATAATTGAAACATCAGAAACGCTAAAGAGACCAGAAATAGAGGCAAAAAGAGGGAACTTATGGATAAAGTAGCTTATTATTGACTCTCTTTGACAATAGATTTCAAGGTTCTCCCCCCCCCCCCCCCCCAACAAACACATTTCTTAACAATCTTTGCTGGAATTACTCTTTCACATTATCTATCAAGGGCATTCTAATGGCAGTCAAGTCTAACCCATGCTAATAAAAATACATTCACAGTCAGTGTTCACAGTTGTTGGATAAGGCATAGAGTTTTCCGCAAGCATTTTAATGGCAATACCTTCTAGTTTAATCACCAATCAGAAGTATTTGTGCTCCAAATACTCAAGTTTGGTTCAACAAAGTAGAGAATATAAGGGAGAAATGAACACAATATTGATTGATAACCTCTTTAAGCTTCTTGTCAAAGAAATGGGATTGCATGTACTTGGTAACCCCATCTCCAATTAGCGCATCAAAGATTCCAAAATACCACAATTCTGTGTGATCCATTTGCTCTCTCTGTACCACAACTGAATCAAAGTCCGACTCATCAGAACCACCTTTGATTATATGATGCTCCACCACATGATAACCATGTGTTATTGGCATCATCCACGAAGGCTTCTTTGCAGACCCATGATTTCTCTTTCTACCTCCATTTCCTAAGAGAAAGCGTTTCAGCCTGAATGCCTGTTCCAACTCAATGGAGAGATTAGCTATTGCTGTAAATGACCAATTCTTGATATGAATAAGCATTTAGCAAGAGAAGAAAATATTATAAAAGTCAAGACCATTTTTTGTTTTTAAGTTACATTTCCTTTGCATTTGGTCTGGTCTATTAGGCACAGAACTAGAACAGAAATCAGATATTCATTAGTCTGTTTCTCATGAATTTCAAAGAAGTTCAATGTAACAGTTGAATAGGGAAAGAACATTGGCTTACCTTGAGCTTGAGACGAAGATCTCTCAGTCCCATGTTTTTCTCTGATGATTTGATCAGACCCTCAGAAAAAATCTGGCATTTGCTGGAGATGATGATTCAAAAAACTAGAAATTCAAGTTTTTCAGATCGAAAATAGAGGAGCCTTCATTCTTTTGGCTTGTGGTGATATATATCCAATAAAAGTGTTAAGTCAAGAAGAAGTTTAAAGCTGCTCAATTGAGAAAATTAATTAGCTTTAATTATCTGTTAGGATGAAATTTTGAATAAGTAACGGTTAGGCTCTACTTTTTGAACTAACAAAAAAAATGGACTTCAATAGAGGGAATCAAATCAACTCCTTGGTCCTACCAGTAACTGAAAACCCAGAATTTTCTGAAGTTTTTTCCCCTTCCTTTTATGGGTTATCTCTAAGTAGGTAAGTGTGTGAAGTGAAGACTCAGTGGATTTGTTTCTTCTTTGTATTTCTGTTTTGGATATATAGTCCATATTATAGATCTATATTATGCTTTATATTGAATCTCTGATTATTACCAAACAAACAAAAAGGACGAGTCATCAATTATAGTTTGATTTTAAAATTTTATTAATGGTGATATTTTATAGTTTTTTTCCTCCTTTTGCTCAAACACACTTATGGCAAACAAACTTGTAGATAGTGAGTTAATTTTGGAGATCTTGTTGAGCAACTTAATAGAGACCTTAACTATCTCCACCATTCCCTTGCCCCCAAAATAATGCATGAAAACGAATTGTAGTATCTCTTCTTAAGTTCTAATTTTACAGGATGCTCAAACAGACAGGTGGTTGATTTTAGTACATCACTACATGGAAAATAAGTAGAGTTCATAATTGTGTACCCAAAAAACTAAAGAGTCCCAACTTGATGCTTTTGTTTAGATGCAATCATTCGATATCCATCAGGTCTCTTTGTTTTCCCACGTTTTAATGGATGAGATGAGTAATTGTTTATCTGTCAATCTTATCTCCCTTTATCTTTGCAACTTGAAAAGTTTGAAACCAAAAACCCACCCAAATTTTGAGATGATCATCGCTTTTATTTCGGCTTATCTCAAATAACCTAGAAGAAAGTTTATATCCAAATCAAAGTTTTAAAAAATACCTTAGAAATTTGACAATTGGTAGTTTGACACTGAATTTGTAGTACAACTCTTTCAATTAACAAAGCACGTGGGCAAGGCTACGTGGTCAACCAAAAGTACGACTAGTGGCACTTAATAATTTATTTATTTTTATTATAAGATAAGAAAGGTTCTAAGTTCTAAGATCTATGAAGATCAAACTTTACATTATGTGTTTCTTAAGATAAATTAAATGTCACAAGATCACAAGATACTATTGACTAAGGGTTCCTCCCTTTTAGTCACTGAATTCTTCCATTTAATAAGTATCTCAATCTGCAAAATTGTCAACTAGTTGAGTTGATTACAAGGTATATGACGATACTTAATTCATTGTAGAATGCCCCATGATTCTGACCAAAGTTAACAAAGCTAATCAGATCTTTCAAGAAACATTAAATTGAAAAAAGAAACTAAAAAAAAAAAAGAGTTGAAAGCAAAAGAATAATAAATATTTAAGAACGACATGGAGGAAGGAACAAAAAGTTCAAAATGACGTGGTACACTAATATTCATGGTCTTTTGGTAGCTTTACTAAGTGCTTCTAAAACTTGAATGCGAGTTGGTTTACAGTTTATTTATTTAAACTTGGTTGTGAGTAGGGTGCCATTTTAATTATTTATTTATTTGAGTTGGTTGCCTATCTTAAATGTTTCCTACTGGGAAGATAGTGGGGAACTTGAGAAATTTAATTTAAAGAGATGAAAAACTACTATAACCATAATGTATCACTTAATTGACAAACTAAACGAATTTTATTTGCAAAGTAAATATCTAAATTTCATTAAAAGTATCTTATAATTAGGGTTAAGTTGCCCTTCTAACTAAAGTTAGTTTCATATTTAAAAAATGTATCATACCGAAATTTTAAAAAAAGACAAAAAAGAAAAAAAAGTCTAACAGTGTGTATTACAAGTTTATATTACAAAATGGCCTGATACAGATGCATATTGGGCCAAGTACCTATGTCTCATATCACCAAAAACAAAGTACCTATCTCTCTCTAGCCATCTAAGAATCTAAAGTTAGTCCGGAAGTAGTTTATTTATTTATTTGGTAATTTGAAGTAGTTTATTTTATTTGTAAATGAATCTAGTATATACAGTGTGTTTGGAATCATAGACATAATAATTAATTTAATTTACAATAATGCTGTCCTATTTGACGATTTGTAAACTTATTGAAATTTGATAAGATTGTAGTAAAATTCATTTTAAATAAATTAAACTTATTTACGGTAAATCATGTTTAATGTCATATTTTCATTTTTATACATACACTCCAAACAAAACAAAAAATTTCAGTTATTCAACCAAAATACTTTAAAATGAACTTATTTTATTTCTATAAAAATAAGATTCCAAATTGTTATAGCAAATCCCATAATTTTGTTTTTACATAATTACCAGTTTCAATTCTCAAGAATAATGACTATTGCTAATGGAGAATACAGGGATGTCAAATTGAAGGTTTTGACTCATATATAATAGAATAGAGTGGCCTTTGTCAAAGAATTCAGCATATATATATGGGTAAAGCATTTATATTTATATTGTACCCATTAAATTTATTCAATAATTGATATGTTTATGAGTAGGTTGGCTTAATAGTGCTCCTTTATGAGCTCTACCTTACTCCTGTGTGAGGCATGTTTACATTGTTATTCATCCTTTAGGGCTTCCCTTCTACCTAGCCAGTAAGTCATTCTCTTCTGCTCATCAGCTGGCACCTTCAGGTAATAGTACTTTCTTTCAAGATAAGGACGGGGATCCTTGGTGCAGTTTATTATGATGAAGATATACCCCACAAGAACCATGGATGCACTTGTATTCTATTTGAAAGGATCTACTCTCAGCTCAGCACTCACTGTATGTTTGCTACATTTAGATGGTGTTGTCGTCCATCTCGAGTTACCCAAATTGCTTCTCAGATGTTCAAGATAAATTGGCTCTAGAGCTTCAAGGTGTTACTATTGGTTGTTTGTTTGGGTCTTGGTTTAAAGCAAAACGTGTTGATATTCAAATTCCTCTTGGATTTGTTCTTCCAGCTACACTTTTTCAGGTCCTCACACTTCATAGCAATAGGTTTCAGTGGATGGAAATTTTCCCATACTATCTGTGAAAGATCAAATGAGGACAATGAGTCCCAATCAGAGATTACCTCATTAGCCTTTCAGAAATCTGTCAATCATGCCCCTTTAAGATTTCATTATCTCCTAGTTCGAAGGCCTAAAGTTTGGACAAAAATCAATATTGGCAGTTAAATTTAAAACAGTATACTGATAAGGAAAGAATTGAAGAGGTTCCAAAATCCCCTCCAGTAATTGTTGATTATGTAGCCAAGAATAAAGAGCTATCCAACAAATCATGGGTGCTCCAATAGTCTAATTGACTATCCTTTGAATGGAAGTGTGAAACTATAATTAAGGATGGAATTGCTCAAGGAAAGGAATCAAACATGTCTTGCCTTTTGAAGATAATGAGCAGCTAGCATGTTCAAAGCACGAAGATTCGAATACAAATGGTATGTGATCAATATTAGTGTCATCAATGGACACCTCCCCATCGAGGCAATTCAGAAGTGTACTTGGGAAAAAATATTAAGTACACTGGATATAAAACAAAGGAAAATAACGATATGTGAAAGAACTATCTAAAACCTAATGCACCTTAGAATGTCTGTGAACTTCGGACTTCGGGTGTGGATGATCATTTTTGTCTATTCATTATTTGTAGATACGTGGTTGATCACACCTTGATTTATTTTAGGTTCTTGTCTTGATTAGCTTAATAGCCATTTTTGTTTCTTGTTGATTTACTAGAAACAAAAACCAGTTCAGTGAAATTTTACTTGAATTTGAAAAAAGAAAGAGGAGGTTGACTTAACATAAAACTTCTGAAATGAGGTGCAACGTCATATTTTAACCACAAAATTTAGAACAAGAAATGGAATGGGTACTATTACAGATAACACGTAGAAGATTAATGCAGTCAATGTATTGGAAATAAGATCAAAACCCCTAAAATGTCATCAAAGAGAAAAACAATCAAAGGTGTATGCACCCCAATTAAGACTAGAACAATAAAACGTAATTATATGAGATTTTAGGAAGATTTGGATAGATTATTGGGTAACTAGTGCTCTTAAGAATTTCAAGATCATAGAAAACTTAAAATTTCCCACAGACTAAATTTAATTGCAGAGCACTTGTTCACTTAAAATTTCCCACAGACTAAATTTCATTGCAGAGCACTTGTTCAAGGTGCATATCACAACCATGAATACCATTGTACCAAAAGCAAGCCATCAATTGAAACAAGCACATAAAAATTCATAAAAAGGAACAAACCCAATCGCAAGACCATCCTAATAAAAAAACAATGCCTGCTCTCATTTGCAGCTTAAGTTCTTAGTTTAAGAAAGTTTTAAAAACCAATATTCAAAAATCTGCAAGCAAAAGCATAAATGGGTATACCAGCATTGACAAACAATACCAGATATTCTAACAATGAGATTCGAAGTACTGACATCAATCCCCTAACATGAAAGATCTGAAAATAAAACTTTTAACCATGTCTCTCAAGGAAGGATATATAAAAACACTTATAACAACAACCAAGGTGTACTAACGAAATTCATAACAAAATTCGAAAATTGCATATGAAGTCATGCTTAAGATGCGCTCTTCTTCAACTTAGCAAGCTCTTGCCTAACAACAGCTGCCCTCTGCACAAATTAAAAATCTTTAATATTAGCTTCAACTGCTCCAACAAGAAAGAACACAACCATCCAAGATATATTAAGTATTAACACAATAGAATAGACCCATTCTGTAATGCCTAAAAGCATTTCACAAACTGCAAGAAGGGTACTGTTACTAACATCAGATAAGAAAAAGTATATGCATGTAAATTGAAACCAACCTTGATCTTTGTCAACATTAGCTTGAACCTATCAAAATCATTGAGGGATGCTCTTCTCTTCTGAACAACCAGTTTTCTGCCCCATGAGCTATTCTCCCACTTGTTCTTCACATCTGTTAAAAAAGAAAACAAATTGACAAACAAAAGGAATGGTTTTAATAAAATAAAAACTTCTACAAGAAAACTAGTACCAACCAGCAGCCTCCATGGCTTGAATGAGATCCTTCTTCTTGGGAATCCTCTTAATATCAATCTTAAGATCAGTGAGTGAGAGCCTCTTGAAATTCACTGGGGACCTCACCATATCAGGGGCATCAACAAGAGCCTGTCAAAATATAGTAAACAAATTATGCTACAGTTTCAACATCAAATATTTGATATTATCATATACCAACTTGATACCAAGACCCCCAAATTGCTGAAAAATTCATTCAGCTGATGACACACAGCCTTATGACACAGCTATAATAACACAAAATATAAACCACCAATAGCTTCAAAATCTAAAACCACCCCACCAGTAACACAATAAATTTTTTTTCTGGCAATGACATTCAAGACCATATTTAACCAACACCCAAATGAAAAAAGTTCATATTTTTTTTGCTTCAAGTTCCTAAACAACCAAACCAAACAACTGGGCACCCATGAATCTAATGAAATATAACAAATCAGAGATAGACAAAGAAAAAATGGGCATACTCTGTTCTGGTCAATGACATCAACGATGACCACAAGCCTCCCATATTCTTTGCCATAGTTGATCTGAGCAACCCTACCGATCTCAACGAACCTCTTGAAAGGCTGCAAATCAGAGGAGAAAAAAGCAGCAAAATTTTGATTAGAATCCAGTTGCAGAAAAACACAGAAAGCGTGAGAGAAAAAGTGCACAAGGTTGAGCATACAGGACTCACCATTTTCGGCTATGGAGTTTCTGTGACTGCTGAAGCACAGAGAGAGAGAGAGAGAAAGAGAGAGATGGAATGAGGGGAGAGATAAAAACTAGGGTTTTGCTGAAGTTGCTGTTATTATAAAGAGGCATGTGATAATGGACACCTAGGTAGGCATGGGCCAGACCACATAGGATCCTGGGTTTGTAATAATGTTCAAAACTTTATGTAAGGGAAGCCCAACTGGTTTCTAAATCTTCAGGCCCAAACCTATTATAAAAAACAAATAGTTAGACTATTAAAGAACTTTTTAGAATATTAGAAAAAAAGAAATGATATTTACACGTACACTTCATATTACATATCTTATTTTATTTAAAAATTTTAATGTTAAAATTAGAGAAAAGAGGAGAGAGAGAAAATAAAGATAAAATGAGATATGTAAGATGAAAATTATGTGTAAATACCATTACTCTTAAAAAAAATAGTTAGAAATGTTTGTTAAAAGTATGTAAAAAAAAATGTTAGTTACTAAAATTATATGACGCTTTTTTGCTCCATGGCACTATAGCAGTATACAATTTTTTATTATGTAATTGAATCACATTTAAACTTTTAAAATATTTTTATCTCCATTATTAACAATTAGTAAAAAAGAAACTAGCGATACATGTGTTTTTGGAAAGATATAATAACTGTATCGTGTCGATGAATTGTATATAAATTTATATAAAGAAAAAATATTGTGAGGCTAGAATGACACCTAGTTTGTAGGATTTTTCTAAGACCGTGTTATATCCATAATAACCTAGATTAAGTTTTTGCAATGGCATATCCTAACTAATAAAAGGTTAGGAAATAGGGACCAAGTTTTTTATCTTAAGATTCCAAAAAGACCTTTCTAGCATTAACTTTCATTTTGTCAACGTTACGACCTAGGAGTTTTGAGCCCTTGAGCCTCATTTTTGGACTCAACTCATTTCAAACCTTCCTTTTTGGTTGAATTGGGCTTATATGACCTACCTTTACATTCATAATGTAAGCGTTGTACTCATCATACTCCCAATACTTGGTCAGTAACGAGCTATTTCTTCAGAAATAAATTAGAGAATGTGGCTTACTAGAGATGAATAAAGAGAATGTCCATTGTGATGATCTCACTCATGGTGGCATTAGGGCCAAAGTGAAAAGAAGATAGAGTTAGTGGTTAAATTCAAAGAATTGACCAATAATAATTTCATAATGTTACAGTTGTAATCATGTGGTTTTCGAGAGGGACGATGGTTGTGTTGATCATATGTTCTTCATGATCAAACCCAAAGCAATTGAAATGGCATGGGTGTTTGGGTGGCAAATTAGTTAGCCAACTCTTCTCACTCTTTTGCTTTGGGACTTTAGGTCCTGAATGAACTGCTGCCTGGATGTGGTAAATTACATAAAAGAAGATCTTGTCGGTGTTCCATTTTTACTTAGTGCAGTTCTTTGTTAAGGGCCTTAGCCCCTCCTTTCAGGAAAAAAAAATCTTTTATATAAAATAATACCAAGGAAAATTCTATGAAATCTTAGTTCCTATGTAGACAAATAAAAAATAACTATTTTGGAATAATGAGAATGACATGTGGCTTCGCTGCCCTCGTCACATTTATTTGTTCACATGAACATGGGTTCCGGTAGATAGCAATCCCCTAATACCAAACACATTTAACTTGTGAGGTGTTAGAAGTTACTCCCACTTTTATAGACATACCATAAGGTGGAAAAAAAAAAAGCCTATTAACATTTGTACCATGAAAAATTTACCTCTTAAATTTTTACTCTCAAAATTTTAAGAATAAACCAAACACATATATAAATTCTTTAAAAAAAAATTGTGTAAATTTGTGTTTGGATCATCTCAGAGAAAGAGAATGCTGAACATGAAAGTTAGAGAGCAACCGAATGAAGAATAACAAAGAAAGAATAAGGAAACCGAGTATCGAACGCAGTCCAATTCACTTCAACTTTCGAAGCCTATTCGAGTACCATCAAATTCAAATACACCAAAACATCAAATTTTGTTCTCACACAGATCACAGTGCTCTCCTCAATCCTCATCCCCCCTATTCCTGCTACAAGTTTGTGTACTTGTATGTTTATCATCTCTATTGTACTTGTTTCTTGCTGTTGACAAATCAATGCTTGTTTTTTTGTTTCTTTGTTTATTTTCCGAGAAAACTGAAATGAAAAATTTTGAATTTTGCAAAATTAGCAAATGGGTATGCTTCTGAACTCAATTCAGTTGTTGGGTTGGTCCTAGTTTTGCATTTTCTGGGTTGATCCATGAGATCTGTCGTTTTTATTCAGTAAAGTTGTCATTTTTTTAACTAAGCAGCTCAAAGGTGTCTCATCAAGAATTCATGGCCCCAAAATCTTGTTCATCTATATTCTCTGATCTGTCCCCTGCAGTTTCCACCACAATCCTTCTAATCTCAGTGGGTATAATTGCCTTCCATTTTCATTTTGGTGATAGGAAAAAAGTGGAGTTCAATTATGCAAGGAAAGCAAAAAATTATGATGATCTGATAGAAGTTAGAAACACATAGCTGTAAGCATGATGGAAAATAGAGACTACTCACCAGAAGTCATTGGCTTCATTTTAAGCTTTCGATGTGTTATAACTTATAAGTGTAGTCAACTTTAAATTTGCTTCTTTTGAACCACTGTTACATACTAGAGTGATTTGAGTGGTTTTTGGATATTCCCACATTGCGTACCTTAATTGAATCCATCCTTTATCCATAAGTCTGCATACCGCCTATGAAGGTTCTGAATTTTTCTGCCCTAATTTCACATTCTTAAATTTGTCTGCTAGGAAAAAGAAAAAGAAAGTATTTGTATACTTGAGTTTTGGTGGCTTAGATGTAGATTTGATCTCTGTTAAGTTGTTACTAATGTATTTGTTTGGTTTTGACCATGTTATGTGCAGTAAAGCACAAAAATGGAGGGGTCTGTCTTCACTCCTGCACTGGAAGGACTTGAGCATGTAAAGTCTGAGCAAGGAGAAATTCTGACCAAGCCTTTCTTGGATGCGTGCAAGCAGATATTGCCTATTATAGGTGCATGCTCTTGGTCTCGTACTTTGTTATTGGTGGAGGACTATGATAAAAGAAGGCAATGATGTTATTTGGACATTTTCCTGAGTCTTCCCCCCCCCCCCCCTTTTTCTTTTTCTTGCTGTGTTTTATTTTGTGAGGGGGACATCCAATGGTCCTTTTGAATAATATGCTGTGTGTTAAATAATATTATATTTGTTAGATCTTATTGGATTTTTCCCTCTTTAAGCAAGGTAAGATTCAGAAAAGTGAGTTTTTCCATGACTTATGTTCTCATCGCCCACTGCATCTCTTCCACTCAAAAATAACCCAAACTTATATCGAGAGAGAAAAAAGAGGAGTTGCTCTTAGTCTCAAAGACAATTTTGTAGCTATGTTATATGAAGCTCTTAGTATGATAAGCCATCATATTAGCATTCAACACTACAATTTGAGATTGTTAGATGGACAGAAAGTCACCCTCTTAATGAATGCTACAACAGGTCTCCTTTCTTTGTTTGTTAACCTTTTCACACAAAGACAAAACAAAGATTTATCACATGGAAAACAATGTGTTTGTTTTCTAGAATTTTGATTTCTTTACATTTTTTTGCTTTTTTCAGTTTATCAAATTAGTGTGCTAACTCCTACATCTTTTGAAGTTTTCTTTCTTTATTTTGGTACAATCTTTTGAAGTTTTCTAAAATACAATTTCAAGTTTAAAATGTCTCATTTAGAAGTATGTGTATGTGAAATATGGATGTGCATATTTATGTTTAAATTGAATTCAATTTTCATGGAGTTGTTTCCTTTGCTAAAAGTGTACTGTCAAGTGTAATAACAGATTTTGTTAATAAAATTGGCCCTATATGACTTCTTTGTAGCTATTGAAAGGTTTATTTTATTTCCTAGGATTTTGAGCCACAAAAGAATGTTGAATCCTCTAAGCTTTCTTTCTGTTTGTTCTTGAATCAGCATTTCATTTTCATCCACTGACATTTATAACAATTTTTCCTTATGTATTTACTTTTACAAGCAAAATTACTCAAAATACCTAGTTGAGGGCAATATAATTTGCTTTACAAACCTAATCGTAACTACTATGCCATAAAATGATAGACAAGGCTGAAGGCAGTTTGACTCAATAGGAATTTTATATATGGAATATAAAGTTTTAATCTAATTTTCTAATTTCTAAATCAAGCTCATGTAACCTATAGCCTAAATAGCCATTATTTGCAAATTAAAATGTCTTTGTATATTTATTGGGTCTCCCCCTTTAATTCTCTTTCTCTCTGTCTGTGCCCCATGTATGTGCAAGAAGTGACGTCAAGTTCCTCAGATAAACTTGTAGGCTTGTACCGTGTTTTATTGTTTAAATTTGGTTCTTTAATCATACTGTTCTTAATTACTGCATTTGGGATGTGTGCCAAATGTTTTGACTACTTTTAATATATGTTTCTTGGTAATTTTGGTATGTATATCTTTTATTTATAAGGGAAGAATTTGTAAGAGAGAAAAGGACTAAAAAACAGGAGGATCAGGAATCCTTCTAGATCAGAAACTTGTCTTTGTCTTTAATCTGTAGAAGTAATTTTTATGTTACAGTCTAAATCTACAACTTCAACATGTAACACAATAGATTGTCACCATTGTTTAATGCCTGCTCAAGCATCAAATGTATGATATGAATACTTGTGCCATGGTTAGAAGAACTAATGCTTTTTTTATGGCAGATAATTTTGGAGCTGCTATGGTCCTTGTTAAATCTGACATTGGTGGTAACGTATCAGTATGTTTTTATCACTTGCTCTGTCTTATGTGCTCATATTTTTTGTATATATGAGTCATCATATGCTTTCTTGCAGCTTTAGATGTAACATTATTTTTTTTCTTAAGATAACATGCTATAACATCTAAACCTTAATAATATTGGGTTCATATGCTGATATGCTACATGTTCTCACTCTATACCATATTGATTTTCATGGCAGAGATTGGAATCTAAATATTCCTCCAATCCATCCAGATTCAACTACCTGTACAGTTTAGTACAAGTAGAGGTTGAAACTGCAACTGCAAAGTCGTCATCCAGTTGTACCAATGGACTTCTTTGGCTGACAAGGTAAAGAACACCATGTAGTTACCATTTAACTTGTGTTTCATATTGGTATGACATTCCCAAATCTGTTATTTTAGAGAACTCTTTCTTTAATTTGTAATGGAGTTAAAAATTTGTAATGTTTCAAGCGCGGAGTATGTTATGAAGTTAATGAATGGCCAAAAGGATAAAGATTAGATAAAAATTATTGAGATATGCATCTAATTCTGAAACACTGATTTCTGGAAGAAATTTCATAAAAGTCATGTCAGGGCGTACTTTCCAAATTTTGGGATCAAAATGCTACATGAAACTGGCCAAAATGAATAGAGATAATAAAAAGAATACTAATGTGTGTATCCATACATGTGTGGTTATTATGCAAGGATGTTCACCATCACAAATCTGCCATGATACTCTCAAGGAACTTAGGATGTGGATCAGAAAAAAACCAAGTCTGGCTCATTCTTATAAATGATCAAAAGCCTGAATTCATTTATTGTATATTTGGTTGATTCACTTTCTGTAGGTGTTAGGGAGGCTTTGTTTTGTTTATATTATCTTTCAGCACTACGATGGATCCTTTACACTAGCTTCTATTATAGAGTGTTATATTTTCTTCCATTTCTTTTGAGCTACCAAGCTTCTGCTAATTGAGCTTATCTTTCTCAAGGTGTTAGGGTAGTAATGTGTTGGGATAATCTTTGTAATTTTTATTTGGTGGCCAGAGACCTCTGCTAATTATTATTAGTTGCCTTTATATAATTGGTTCTTGTATTTTGATTTATGGTACATTTGTTTCTCTAACCTGTAAAATCTTCAGAGCAATGGATTTCTTGGTGGCTTTGTTCCAAAACTTAATGGAGCATCAAGATTGGTCAATGTCACAAGCCTGTACAGATTCCTATAACAAGACTCTGAAGAAGTGGCATGGCTGGCTTGCTAGTTCAAGCTTCACTGTAATATTCTTCCGATGCTTTCTTGATATAATCTTAAAATTTCTTGAAAGAATAAGTCTGTTGAATGTCATATGCTGGACCTTGAAATAGCCATCTTAGGAAATGCGTTGAGTTTGCTATTTGCAACTGTGCCGTCAATTCTCTACAATCTTTGCCCTTTATCCTATGAATGCTTCATATTCTAATGCAGTGTGAAATATGCATTTAACTAGTCAGACTATTACTTTGTTTATCCTAATTTTCTATAATTTAGACATGCAGCATATCAGGGTTACTTCCAGCATAAAGGAGCTGAACAATGTTGTGATCCTGAAAGCATTTAAATACTGACAATGAAATATACTTTCATCTTTATCTTCTAGTTTCTACACAGTAAAATTTATTTAACTTAGACCAAACCAAAGTAATTTAAAATCCATTTATACATTATAAGCTCCTTTTTTTCCTTGTCTCTCCATCTCTCTCATTGTCTAGGAAGCATGGATACGACACAGGACACAGATACAACATGACACTGGCATGGGGATATGTCAAATTCTAAAACTTATAAGACACGACATGGCTAAGATACAACATATAAATTATCATAAAAACACAAATCTTAAACTAAAATAAAGACATCAATGTTTCAAAAGTCAACATTAGTCATTGTAGACACAATAAAATACTATCATTTATTTAATGGTTGTGGTACGGCAGCTATTTTGAAGTATCCATGCTTCCTAGCTCATTGTCCCCTTGTTTTGTGTTTTTCTCTGTTATTTTATTTGTTTTTTTCCATTGTGTTTTTTCTATTTAGGAAGGGATTATGTGGTATATGGAAGTCAATACACTTTTGGACGTATTAAATATTTGACCTACAGGTAGTAATGAAGCTTGCTCCTGATAGGAAGAAGTTCATGGAGGTGATAGGAGGCACTGGCGATATTAATGCTGACATAGAGAAATTCTGTACAACCTTTTCTCCTCTCCTTGAAGAGAATCACAAGTTTCTGGTAAGATGTCTTGGATCATTTTTGGGCTTATTGATGATATTAATGGCATTGATCTGAATGGCCTGGGAAAAAGACATTGAAAAAAGAAAAACAGACATTGAACTCTATGCATCATCATCAAGTTCTGGGTAAAGCCATATTCTGGTAGCAATATCTATATTATTATTAAATTAAAAGGATTTAAATATAGTCTCATTATCATAGCATTCCATTGATAACCCCTAACAATTCCATGAGAAAGAGTATTTTATCATAATTTTAAAAGAATGTAGGTAATATGGTAATGACAATGTGTGACACTTACATCAATACACAAGCCATTTAAATTAATAACATAAAAAAGTATTGAGTTTAAATGGAAAATACTAGCACCATAATCTGTCCACAGGACCAAATCGTTCTGCAAGATTTTCTCTCTTCGAGTGTAAAATTATGAAGGAAAAAAATAAAGGTAATATTGGTGAACATCAAAGTATGAGTGATGAGTGGATATAATGTAAAGAGAATGGTGTTAGTTGGGCTGCAAAAAGATATATGGGGGCCAAAACAATCTTATTCTTAGTGGAATCCAAATTGTAATTTTAAATTTTATAATTTCTGCTCTAGAAATTAAAGGCTCACTAAGGTTGCTCTTTTGGCACAGGCTCGTTTTGGCTTGGATGATATGAAGGCGTCATGAAACACGGATTCTTGGTCAGAAGTTCCTGAAGAGTGGCTCTTGCATTTTCACTCCCATTTCTTGTTGAGTCTTTAAACTCCATGTTTCACCTTTGGCATCCAGATCAACTAGCATGATAAATAATCATTGACTTCAGTCTAGTGTCGCTAATTACTCTACTAGGATCTTTTAGTGTTTCTTTGCCATGTCAAACTTGTTACTTTTCATTAGTTTATTGTGAGGCTAAGGCTACTGGTAGTAGTGACTTGTTTTCTGCATGGCCGTATAGAATCTTGGTGAATGGATAAATACATTTTGGTTTGGCTAGAACCAAACTAATTCAACTTTGGTTTAGCATGTGGCTGTTTGCTTATAGAGATGTAGTTATTCAATTATAAAATATATGACAATTCTTTACAAAAATAGAGTGATGAACAAACGTTATATACATTTAAGTTTAATCAAATTGTACTTATCTCTTGAATTTTGGATGCTTTTTTATACAGTTGGATCCCCTGACATTTTTTTGAAAGGATTTGAAGTTAATTTGGTGGGTATGAATTTGGAGGTTTCTATGACACTCCACTTTTTTTTTTATTGTAATAATTGGTGAATTGAAACTTCGAACACAAAATATTGAGTTGCAGCACTGGATCCATGTCCCTGCCTCTCTTCCCTCATCAAAACTACCCCCAATTTTGTTGAAAATTCCTCCAACTTCTCTTTCTCATGCTTCCCTTATCAAGTCACTCGTTAGAATCCCAACCACAGAAAACTTAGAACCCTTGAACAATCGGGCAGCAAGAGCTAGCAGCCTGCTGACTACAGTCCTTTATACCTTTTTTATTTCCTCAAAATCCTTGCACTACAGCCTTCTCACAGTTGTTCTGAAGGAGGGTAACATGTCCCCTAGAGCCTTGATTAATATGTATACTGTTGCACATTGAAAAAGGGGTCACGTAATTCAAGTTTTGAAAATTATTTATGGGAATACCATTTTTGAGAATCATATTTTTAAGAATTTGATAAGTTTTGGAAAAATAACTATTGTGGTCTGTTATAATGATATGGCAGTGGAAAGATATGTATTTTAGATATTTCACGTAACAATATATTCTCATATTATAAGAATGTAGTCTTCCCATCTACAGTGGTGGACCTTCACTCAGAATTTTGTGGGGTCAGAAACTTGAAATCTCAAGCTCATTTCAATGACTCCCACTTATGCTTGTATCTCTTGGACTTAGACTTAGTAGAGTTTGCTATAAACCAGGACAACATGATGAAGGTTTTCATGGGCAAGATTACATTTCAGGACGTTATAGGGCTTGTGTATTCAACTTGTGACCCAAAATTTTGGAGGGGCAGCAACTCCTTCTCGCCTCAACATAGTTCTGCCCTTCCCACTTTTCATATGAGAATGTTAGGGAAAAATCGTTCTCAAACATCATTTTTACATAAGAATATTTTTTTAAATCTTGTATCAAATATAAGCATTAAACACTCCCATGTTAGAATTAACATAAATTCAAAAATTTGTCTTAAACCAAATACCCCCAAAGGAAATATAGAAATTCAAAATTGTTAGCCCATCACATGAAAAAAAAACAAAAAAAAGAGACTGCAAGTTTTCCTTGACGTTGTAACAAATTCTTTCTTCGGTTGTTGGGAACTCTTCAACATGGTTTTATAATTTAGTTAGATAAGCAATTCAATATAAGTCTAAAATTACCGTAGTTACTATTGTTGGCAGCACAGAAGTTCACACATGACATCACATGATCACCAAAATTTACTTAAACTGAATTGATATAAAAATTTATTGAAAAAATAGTTTTTTTTACAAATTTATTATAAAATGAACAAATCCACTAAAATATCTGAGAATTGGAAGATCATGCCTGTAATGCTACACAATCTTTGTTAGGTTGCTAAATACCAAAGAAAACGAAAAAAATTAAAATAAAAAGAGTATAAATCCCACTGATCAGAGAAATAAATCACTATGATGCGTGGTGACATTTATTATTGAGTTTAATTTCTATCCACTGTCAGTGTAAAGTTTCTTTACACTGTCATCTAATCATGTGTTGCAAAATCAGTAAAAGAGTTGACTATCATAACAAATATCTAGAAAATCTAACTATTTTAATAATTTGGCAATACATGATTGGATGACAGTGTAAAAAAACTTTACACTGACAGTGGATAGAAATTAAATCCTTTATTATTTTACACTTTTACTTAATATCCTATCCAGATCTTTCTCCTTATTATTACTAGTGCATAGGTAAATGTAACTCTGAATATATTTTATATCACACACCACCACCCTATCAAAATTAAAGAGGAAAAGTGAAGCCTTGACACATTTGTTAAGTAAAAATATTGTACCAAAAAAACTATGCACCACAGATTAGCATATGAAAGATCAGCTCAGTTGACAGCAGAAAAGTTAGCGAGAAAATTAATATAAATAATTATAAGAGTGCAGGAGTAGAAATTTTTTTTATGAAATATGAATTTTGATAAGAATTGAATGTAGAAGTGATTTTAAAAATTCAGAAAAAAAATATTTTTGCCTTGGCAGTATCACGCTTAATCTTTTTCTCTGTTGGTATAGATAATTTTATATTTTTTTTATTAATTTGTCCAATATACATGCAAATAGAACATGGACTTTTATCACAATTTTAAGTCAAAAAATGCAAAGTTGAAAACTCCCAACGATTCTCTTATTAATAGAATGCATTTTTTTCATGGTTTACCAAATTCACAACTGCCATGCAATTATTCTTTCTCAACCGTTTTTCTCGTACTTTGATTAAAAAAAACCATTCAATTAAACACTCATGAACCCAAATATAGTCCTTGCACCTGAAAATTGTACGTAGTGCGACATATATGGATTTTCACCTAAAATTACGTTGAGCTGCTGGTTTTGATTTGACTGTCAACCCCGGTAGGGGACAGTGGATCAAAAACAGGTGCTCTGGGTTTTCACTTTTGAGATTTTCCACCCTGAAGTCTCCCTCTTCTTGGTTGGTTCTTCCAAAACAACCAACCAAGAACTGCTCAAGCATTTGCTTGCACATCTCCTTTTTTTTCCTGCAAAACTTCTCTCCCACGTTATCAACTTGATTTATGTGTTCTTCACTGATACATGCTTGAGATTTTGTGGCTTCAACATTGGAAGGCCAACAAAGTCATGTGGTTAATTTAAACTTTTGTTCTCAAGGTTGCCAGGTAGGTGTTTCTGTTGTATTCTTTATAAACATACATACATACATACATACATATATATATATATATATATATATATATGCACACATATATATGTATATATAGGTATGTGTGTGTGTGTGTATATATATATATAAAAGAGTTTGAAATTAAGGACTTTTTCCCAACTCATATCTTTAAACATTTTCCTTGTTGGAAGTAGTTGGTATATTTCTCATAGTTTTTTTTCTGAAAAAGAAAAAGAAAAGCATGAAGAAAAGGTTTTTTCCTTTTCAGATATTAAGATGAAAGATCACAAGTGAAAATTTATTTCATAAATGGATTTTGGAGAATTGCTAGTAGTCCTTCAATTTATTTTGAGTCACGAAATAATATGATTGATTGTTAGTGAGTGTGAGGCCAAATGATATTAATTGGCACAAAGAAGATCTCTTATATGATCATGTTGGCTTACTTTTTCTTTCAGAAAGTTTTAGTTGGTTCCATTGAAGATTGAAAGCACCAGCACCTTTTAAGCGGAAGGTTTCTGGTGCAAATATATTATAGAAGTGCTTCATTTATATAATGTCGACCAAGGTGAAAGGCCTCCTCAAAGGACTTAGATACATATCCCAAATATTTGGTAAGTACAATCTTCTATTCTGAAAAAAAAAACATTGAAACACAAAAGTACATTTCCATAATTAACCTCGATCATACGAGTGAATTTTGTTAAAAACCTCTATTTTCCCCCCTTTTTCTTTTAAGAGTAAATACGTACATTTTTTAGAGCATGGAAGGAAAGGAGGAAAAGAAGTGATAGAGGGTGAGAATAAATTTGTTTAGGAGTTTAGGTATTGTTATGTTTTAATGAAACTTTTTAATTAATTTTGTGGGAATTTAGTTATCTTTTGTTAGAAATTGAAACTTAGTTTCTTAAGAATTGCTTTGTGTAAGGGATTACAAATACAAACTTTTGGAATCTTTTGCTTGATTTTTATTCATAAAGGTATTTCAGAGTGTTCAACTTTGTTCTTGGTTCCTTTGTTCTATATCACCAACTTGAATCTAAAAGGAATAAATTTGAGGATAACTACGAAATAAAACGAAGTGTCCAATGATGCGGATCAAGATTTATGTTTCAAGGCTTTTAAGATATTCTTAGGTAGACATGAAATATTGCATAAAACTGCTTTATTAGTTTGAGATTCAAATTTGATATAATATTTTTTTTTGTGTACAAAATTTGATATAATATTGGTTCCTAGATTGCTTTGTTAAAACTCTATTTGATAGCTATTAAATTTAAAAATGTCAAATCAACTAACATTTTTTTATTGACTCAAAACATTTGAAAACCAAACTTTTTCTTATTGTTAGTTATGCTTACAATTTGAAAATTGAAATTATAAATTGTGAATTACTGAATAAATCATAATAATTTTGCAGATGAGAAAGAAGAAGAAATACAAATTGGGTTCCCAACAGATGTAAAGCATGTGGCACATATTGGATCAGATGATCCATCGGCAAATGCACCAAGCTGGGTACTAATCTCATTTTCTCCTTTCTCATCTTTTATGTATGTTTTGTCTATAATTCTTCCTCGAGAGATGCCAATGTGCAATGTGAAAACTTGGCAGATGACTGAGTTTAAAGCTACATCAGAACCCTCATCAGGAACAACAAACACTACTGAGACGCTTGAAGGTTTGCATATATTTCTCTAACATTGCAATTATGAATAAATCGAAAACATTTTTGCTTGTTTATGTAGGATTGTCACACACACCACAAGCTTGATATATGATATATGGCCTATAACTTTTTTTTTTTAATGAAGAAGAGAAGAAAAACTAGAGATTAGCCTCAAGGAAAAGCTCATATGCGTTATGCCTTTGATACACTGTTTGAATGAAAAGAGAATAAAAACAAAAACAAATAGAGAGAATAGAACATAAGAAAAACATAATTCTCTCTCATTATGTTTTAATAGGGTGAAAATGAGAGGAAAAGATAGGTGAACTTATATATTTGATTAAAAATCGTGCTACAGAACTTGGAACCCAGACAATACAAACTAGAGATTTATGGGTGGGGTTCCAAAAAAAAAAACCCACTTTTATTTACTATATGGGCACGGCTCAGGATTATCTCCTGTGGTTACTCTAGTATTTTTCTTTGATTAAATGTTTATTAGAAATACAATCATAATATTAATAATGTAAGACAATATTATTAATACAAGTGACCTTTTGTACGGTGAAATTGTTGAAAACATTTTTTTACTCTAGTATTTTTATTTGAATAAATGTTTATTAGAAATACAACCATAATATTAATAATGTAAGACAATATTATTAATACAAGTGACCTTTTGTACGGTGAAATTGTTGAAAACATTTTTTTAATGAGTAATGGTATATATTGTTCACATTACAATATGACAATTCACATCTATTTTTGTATACCATATCAAATTTTTCTGCGTAAATTTACGTAATGCAATTCAATAACTCTTCACATTTATTGTCTCTTTTTATCTTTTTAATGTTTTGTGAATAAATTATCCTTTGAATATGAAATTTCATACAATGTAAAATTTCATGATATGATTTTGAATTGTGAAAAACTACCAAACTCTAGCACGGATGTAATGTAATATTAAATGAATTTAATTTTGATTTACTGTTTGATTATCATAATAATTATTTAAAAAATTTAACTCTTTTAATGATATACTAACATATTATTAAATAACAATTTATACTGATAGTAGATGATCAAGATCCTCTAATGTTAATAAGTAATATAAGAGGGTCATATTAGAAAGAGAAAGGTACAAAAGTAAAATTAATGGATTCTACAGCAACATTATTGAATCCTAACATAATAAAATTTGTATCTTTTTCTCTCTAACATGATCCAAATCCAAAATTATACTCATATCAAATTTTTGTTCACAATAATAATTTCCAATAAATAAATAAACTGAACTGCCTTCCTTAATATTCTAAAAGATCTATTTATTTTGCAGAAAATAAGAAAAACTCAAAAGGGATTAGACATCTGATTCCCAAGTCCAGACACCATTCCATGGACAACGAAACTAACACAAATTCTTCTTCTTCGAGTTCGAGCCGACACAAGCACACCCGTCGACATCGATCATCCTCGGACTCATCCTCGGCTCACGACTCATCCGGCAGTTCCCGACACTCCAGACGACACCGTCGCGGTTCCAATCATGGCTCTGAATCGTCGTCGCAGCCGCAGGAAGAGGAGGCTATGGCGCCCCCTCCAAAACACTCTCACCGGAGAAAATCCAAAACGACATCGTCTGAAGACAATTCCGTGAGAAAGCACTCGTCGTCGAAAACCAGCAGCAGAGCATCATCCAAAGGGGATTCATTGACCGATATCTCTCTTTCGGATTTTGGATCCGGGTCTGGACCTGAAAATGGGCACGGGTCCAAGTAGATCAGTTAATTAATTAATTAATTAACCAAATTCAAGTTTGAAGTTTGAAGATTGAAGAGAAAGAGTGTGAGAGAAGTGATGCTAAAATTGCTAATGAGAATTTAAAGAGAGAGAGTGAAGGGGGGAAAATGAAATTGTTGTTTGTAAGTTGTAAATTACAGATTTTTGATGCAATTGTTTGAAATTGAAGGTGTGACCTCAATTCTTTTGATTCCAATTTTTTTTTCCTTTCAATATTTGTCTTCTTCTTTTGTTTTTTAATTTATTTTTTGTGATGATTTTCTATTGAAATTTTAGTAATACTATTTACCAACTTTTTGCATTTGTTAAACACATGTTTTAATCTAACCTTAGTTGATTTTTATTTTTAAAAAAAAACTCAAATGATATTTATATTATTTATAAGAGTACGTAATGGTATTGATATATACATTCTTTATTCATTTTTTTTTAACTAATGATATTTTCGTTAGGGAGGTTAGAGAGAAAGAAAAAAAAACATTATATGGAGACCAACTTAAAGATTTTTAAATTTTGGGCCAAATTAAAGATTAAATAATGGTCTATATAATTATATATAAGTGTTGACAACTTGATTAAATATTTTCAATTAAAAGGCTCTTCAGCCTTGTCTTTAAAAAGATTTGTTACCAATTCACTTAAGTTAAGGCTTTTCTTATCTACTTTTGTATTGTTAAAAGTATGACTATTTCAAGATGTAGCAAAATTATCATTATCATATATAAGAAAAGACGTCATAGTTTCCATTCCTTCTTATCATTTCCTGTTTTGTCATTAAAGTTACAAAAGAATCTTTATTTTATCTTTTTGGTAAACATAAATTAATAAAATATATAAAATTATAAATGTAATTAAATGATTAAAATTTTAATAATTGCATCTCATATTTTTTTTCTTTAATTTTCATTTTTACATTTTTCTCTCCTTACCATTTTTTTTATTTTAAAACATATATTTAATTATCTAGAATTTATTAATTAAAGTCATATGTTAGTAAAGTAATAATAATAATAATAATAATAATCGTGAAGCTATGTAGCACAAGTAGTGAGAATAAGTGAATGGGAATTTTTAGAAGTGAGGTGGGACTCATCTCATTTTTTTCATTCGAGATTGGAGATTACTCTAGTATCTATATTTTTTTTCAAGGTGTCAGTACTTAGGATGAGTTGTCAAGCATTCATTAGAAGCGGTTCATATTTAGTAGATTTTTAAAATTTTATTATGAAGTAAACAGTCAATAAATGATTGACAACTCACCCTGAATATCATACCCATCAAAATGCTATAACAACTCCCTTTGAGATCACCCAACCTCCATAACTTTCGGGCTATGTAACTTGTTAGGCCCATCCTACATTTTTCTCTCATCTCAAATCACTTGGGCTACATTGCTTCTGGGTTAAATAGTTTTTCTCATTAAAAATACCAATAATTCAAGCTGATTTTCCATTATAGATTTTGTTTAATAGAATTTCCCTTCTTGTTTTTCTCTTCTTATGGTTTTCATGTTACGTGGCCCGAAAACTATGTAGGACAGGTAACTCGAATGTGAAAGTATATGTAGTTTCAATGTGAAAGTACAAGAGGGTCTAAGTCAGGTGGATCCCACAAATAAGGTGGGATTCACCCCACATTTTCCCTTTATATGAGATCACTTGATCTACATTACTTTCGAGCTACGCAATTTGTTGGGCCCACCTCACATTTTTCTTTCATGGCGAATCATCCGAACTACATAGCTTGCAAGTTACGCAACTTTTTCTCATTAATAGTATCACTGGTAATTTAGTCAATATAGGTTGATTTTTCAGTCCAAAATTTGTTTTAATAGTATTTCCCTTCTTGTCTTTCTCTAATTACCATTTTCGAGCTATTTGACCCAAAAGCTGAGTAGCACGAGTAGCACGAATACAAGAGTAGGGATAGGTATGACGTAAGTGGATCCCACAATTGAGGTGTGATTCATCCCGCATTTTTCTCTCATATGAGATCACTCGATCTACAATGTTTTCGGGGTATGAAATTTGTGGAGCCCACCTCACATTTGTCTCTCATTCTAGATCATCCGGACTACATAGATTTCGAGTTTCGCAACTTTTTCACATTAATAGTATCACTGGTAATTTAGTCAATATGAGTTGATTTTCTTGCCCAAATTTTGTTTTAATAGTATTTCCCTTATTGTCTTTCTCTTATTACCATTTTCGAGCTACTTGACCTGAAAGTTGAGTAGCACGAGTAGCACAAATACAAGAGTAAGGATAGGTCTGACTTAAGTGGATCCCACAATTGAGGTGTGATTCATCTCGCATTTTCCCCTCATATGAGATCACTCGATCTACAATGCTTCGGGATACGAAATTTGTGCAGCCCACTTCACATTTTTCTCTCATTTCAGATCATCCGGACTACATAGCTTCCAAGTTATGCAACTTTTTCACATTAATAGTACTACTAGTAATTTAGTCAATATGGGTTGATTTTCCAGCCCAAATTTTGTTTTAATAGTATTTCCCTTTTTGTCTTTCTTTTATTACCATTTTGAGCTACTTGACCCGAAAGCTAGGTAGCACAAATACAAGAATAGAGAGAGGTTTGACTTAAGTGGATCCCACAATTAAGTTGTGATTCATTTCGCATTTTTCCCTCATATGAGATCACTCGATCTACAATGTTTCCAGGATACGAAATTTGTGGAGCCCACCTCACATTTTTCTCTCATTCTAGATCATCCGGACTACATAGCTTCCAAGTTACTCAACTTTTTCACATAATAGTACTACTTGTAATTTAGTCAATATGGGTTAATTTTCCGACCCAAATTTTGTTTTAATAGTATTTCCCTTCTTGTTTTTCTCTTATTACCATTTTCGAGCTACTTGACCCAAAAGCTAGGTAGCACGAGTAGCACGAATACAAGAATAGAGATAGGTTTGACTTAAGTGGATCCCACAATTTAGGTGTGATTCATCCCACATTTTTTCCTCATATGAGATCACTCAATCTACAATGCTTTCGAGATACGAAATTTGTGAAGCCCACTTTACATTTTTCTCTCATTCTAGATCATTCGGACTACATAGCATCCAAGTTACACAACTTTTTCACATTAAAAATATCTGTCCTAATTTTATCAATTTGGCATGATTTTCCATTCTAGATTTTGTGTTAATAGTATTTCCCTTCTTGTTTCTTTGCTTTCAACACTTTTTTTTTCATTGCACTTCAACCTCCCAACCTATTTTGGGGACCTAAAAATTGAAGGTGTGGCTGCTTTTTGGAGCTCTGACAATAGTTGTTTTTTATGGGTGTTACAAATTCATCAGCAACAAAGAGGGTAACAAGCAGAGCTAGCTAACACCACTATCAAAAGAAGAAGATGAGGCAAAAAGAACAGCAGGCTGTCAACTGGTCTAATCTTCCAGCTAATATCTCGGAGTTGATCCTGAAACGCCTTTCCCGAGTGGGTTTCTACCGATTTGGTGATTTATGCACATCTTAGAGACATGTCTTTACTCAATCCATTGCTTATAGGAACTTATCTCTTTTACCTTTAATGCCCTTGCTGTTGGTCTATTCATTTCACATCAGAAATGACATGAAAGCTAGCTTTTTCAGCTTGAAACAAAGAAGTGTATCACCCTACGACACCACTTTTCAGAGGGAACCAACATTGTCTTGGTTCAGTTGAGGGCTGGTTGATCATGGCTAATGTTAATCTTTTGAGTCGACAGACTGAGAGTTCCTCTGCCTCTGCTGATCCCCAATCTTCAGCGTTCTTCTTCTGGAATCCAGTTTCAGATGCTAGAGTCATGCTGCCTTCAAAGTTAACCATTCCCCATCCCTTGAATTGGTATACATTGTTTAGTAAAGTGATGGCCTCGCTAGGACCAGATTGCCTAGATCGTGTTGTTGTAAGTTTGTTTTATGATAGACACCACATTGCCTTGTGTAGGCTTGATGACAAGTCCCGGGGTATCATTGCAGCTGAGGAGGATATGAATATAGCTTTCTCTGATATAGAATTACTTCATGAAAAATGTTATCTTCTAATTGAAACTGAAAGCCGTGGAGAACTCAATTCTATATTGGTTTATGATCTCCAAGTTCCTAGTCCCCCACAGGCTAAATTATTAATTAAGCTTCAACATCAAAAGTATTATTCCCCTAGCCAATGCATCTGGAGGCTAGTTGACCTAAAAAATGTTCATATCATGAATCATCCTTTTTATTACATGGCACGTGATCCTGCATCTGGAGATTTATTCTTGATTTTTATGATTGCTGACATTGTTGTTCGACGTCACCCTCCTCGTAATCAATCCAACCTTGCTGCAAAGATCGTTAGTCCCTCTAAAGAAAAAGAATTTATTGTTTATAAGGTAGAAATGAGCAGTGAACCTCGACTTGTGAAGGTTCTCAATTTGAGTGATGGCATATTGCTTTTTAGTCAAAAAGGATGCATTGTAGTCCCAAGCTCTGCCCTTGATGGGCCCAAAGATTTGATCAGAGGAAACAGCATCTACTTTGTTCATGAATATCCATACAAGGAATACCCCCATCCAGGGTCTCATATTGTGATGTTTTGCATGATTGATTGGAGTGTCAAATATATTCCACTGCCAAAATCGGAACTAAGTCGTGTGCCTATATGTCTATGGTTCACGCCAACACTTTGGTAAATGAACCACAATTTTGATGGTATGGGCCATAGGGGTATTTGTTTGTAGGGGTTGTTGAAGTTAACTTGGGTGTAAGTCGAGTTTTCTAATTGTCCTAGTTGGATGTAAAATGTTTAGCGTGATATAAAGGATGCTCTGTTACATAAATTTTTTATTATTTGTAAAGAATATGTCCAGGTACTACCCATGCTAATGAACCTTAAATTAAAGAGAAAAGACCACAATGAAAGAGGATTAAAATATGGGAACACTTTGAGCTCGTATAGACAAAGCTACATATCCATAATCCAAGATAGGCTATGAAACAATTTCTACATAATATCAAGGTGTTGATCTTGAATGCACTCCAGCCCTTCCAGGCATTGTCCAAGATATTGCGGACCTTATACCAAGTGAAACAATAATAATATCTGAACATAAGGATGAATCATCTTCTATATATCGGACCTTTCTTATCTGAAGGTAATATATTTCATATACACTCGCTGCAATCATCATGTTAAAGAATCAGAAATGAGTGCATCCAATTAGAAAACATATTTCATAGGTGTTAACAATTTATTTTTTTGGTAGAAGTTAACAAATTTTAAATAGGAAGATGCGTGACTCTTGTTTGGTAGGTAGGGCCAAATGAAATAACATCACTCTTAATTAAAGTATGACGTAGACAAAAAAAAGTCTTTGAAATAAGAAAGAAAAATGAATTAATATTTTTTTAATTGTTTTTAAAACCAAAAAAGCTGAGACAAAATCATATTCTGATCTAAATCTTAATATATTTATTAAAAAAAAACATAATCACTATTATTACAAAAACTCTAGGCTTTTAAGAGTTCGAGAAACTTCAGAGAATATTGAGAGATTGAAGGAGGGAAAAAACAAAAACACTTTTAGCAATAACAAAAAAACTACATTAATTGGTTGAGTTATGAGAGAATTGATTGTGAAAAAAATTAATATTCAACAAGTTTATAATATTAATCAAACAAAAATGTTAAACGTCTAACTTCACCTCACGAACTTAAAGGTTCTATGTTTTGAAATGTATAATTTTGTGTTTAAAAATCTGTTGTAAAGCTCTCATATGATTCATATGTGCAGTCAACTTGATAGAGAATTTCAAATTATAAAGCACTGCTCTTTAATTTGGTAGGTGAGACCAGACACTCATTATATATATATATATATATATATATATATATATTATATCATGAATAATCTTTTCTAGTACATGGCAAGTGATCCTGCATCTGGAGATTTATTCTTGATTTTTATGATTGCTGACATTGTTGTTCAACATTTCCATTATGGTAATCGGCCCAACAATGCTGCAAAGATCGTTAGTTCGCTGAGGGAAAAAGAATTTATTGTTTATAAGGTAGACATGAGCAGTGAACCTCAACTTGTGAAGGTTCAAAGTTTGAATGACGGCATGTTGTTTCTTAGTCACAAAGGCAGCATAGTAGTTCCAAGCTCTGCCCAAATTAAGTAAATATTATAAAATGTAAATAATGAATGATTTCAGTCGAAAAATGACATGGAATAAAAATGCTAAAAATTAATATGGATGCAAAAATGATAATTATTTAAATAATTTATATAGTAATATTAGTAATTATAGGTAATTGTAGTAATTATAGATAACTAACTTCTTGAAACTAATGTTGTTAAAATCAGAGCTAACACTAAATTAGTGAGACTTCTGGTCCAAGTTTATTCGTTTAAAGTAGTTAGTTAAACCGATTGATGATATAACAATAATTCACATGTAACAATATAAATGTGGACTTTTAAAGTGGGACCCCAAAAACATTTTGCAATTTTTTATACATATGTAATATATATTTAATAGGTTAGCTTGGTCCTTGGCCCACCAACCCAATATTACTAATAAAATGTATAACAAATATAAAATAAATGCTTCTTTTATTATGTGTCACCCACCACTCTTTGCGAAGTTTATTATTTTCACTGCATCACTCCTTCACCATTTAATGAAGAGAATAGGCTACAAAAGAGAGATAGAGAGACGAAAGAGAAATAGGAGAGAGGACCAGCAGACGAAGAGAAAGAAGGAGAACTCATCTTTGCTGCTTGTGAAAGGGGTAAATATTTTTTTATCTGTCTACACTTAATATATTTTATTTTTTGTTCTCTTCTCCTTGATTTGATATAAAAAATTTATATATGTCTAACTTTATATTTTCTCTTATAGGGTTTTATTAAAATATGTACTTATTTAGGGATTTAATTTTTTTATAGCTAAATTTTTAACTCTATTGATGTGGCTACTTGTTGGATATATTTTATTTTTCTTAGTGATTGATTATATGCCATATAAATATATTTCAGGTTATTGGAAGTTGTCTTGTTTATTTTAAAAAAATAATGGTGAAGCTCAAATATAAAACAATTGATGTATTTTTTAAGAAGAAAGCTAGTGATAAGAAGAAAAATGATATAAGTTCAACATCTTTACTCCTTGAAAAACCTAATTTTGATGCTTCAAGTCCAAGAATTGAGCATGAGGATGAACAACCTCCTAATATTCTAAGAGAGACACCTAATGAATTTAATGTTAATTCATTAAAACGTGACCAAAGAAAACACTAACAAATATGAGAATATTCATTGAATCAAAGAGATGAAGTGAGAAATGTTTATCTAAAATGAGGTCCGATGTACTAAAAAAAAATGGGGTCTGTATTTAATGCCTCTTACAAGCTATGCCTCTAAATGATAATCTTTATTGGAAGGAAAATTGTTGAAGGCTTCATTTCTGAATTAATAATTAATGATTTTAAGTCTTTAAAAGAACGAAAAACGATACTTTAAGAAAGATGTATTTATAATCTTTTTAGTTATCTTTTTTTTAGTTAATTTTATTTGATAACTTGTTTGGAACTTTAGATATATGATACTTTTTTGAATATGAATGCATTAAAATTATATAAAATTCTTTCTTTTAAGCATACATGATGTAACAAATTAATTATATTTTTTGTCCCCCGCCAAAATTTTAGTTCAAGATCCGCCACTGTAACAATATAAAATATATGAGAATATTTATGAAATATGAAAAATGTTAAATTTTTTTTTAAATTTAAAGGTCGATCAGTTCAATATAATGAATTGGGTGGTTCAACCAAATTTTGACTGATTTTGATCAGAATAAAATGATCTTACCTTAAATTTGATGGATCCAAAGTTTCACTTAAGTCATTAAATAAAATCTAGGTCTCACTGTAACTATTTCTAATAGTCCAAATGAGTCCACTTTACAATATGTGAGAGATTTGTAAGAATAAAGTTTATACAAGTATTATTATTAATCTTAAAATTCTCATCTTAATATTTTAACAAACAATTTAACTAATAACCACAATTAAAAATTTAATTAAACAAAAAAAACTCAAACATTAATAGAAAATGTATTTTGCATATGGTGCTGTCAAAATATAATACTGCTAATAAATGAGGCAAACGATGTTGCACACTATTACACATTCTTCAACCCGAAACACAAAAAGACCTACTGTACCATATTGTAAATTACATAGAAAACCAACAGAATACATCAAAAGATGTTGTGCATGTCAAACACAACATTACAAAAAAGAAAACAAACATATGGTCCAAGCTGGTCCTTTATCCTTATCCTTCTTGAAGTTAATATGGGTTCTGTGCATTGACATATTCTTGGTTCCATTGCACATACCCTTGTCTCCCTCTCCAATTGAAAGTTGTCATCCTTATTCCTAATTTTTGCCTTCCTCCTCTGGTTGACCTTCAACCCTCTTCCCCTGTTACTGGTTGAAGCTGATGCAACTCCAATAATAGCACTTGTAGATACATGTGTATCAGTTTGAATTGTTACAGCAGCATAAGGTGTTGTAGATCTCCTCTTTCGACCTCTCCTTATGCTTGTTATTACAGCTGATGATGTCCCTCTAGTTGTTGTTGCAGCCGATACATATGTAGGTGGCCTTCCTCTCCCTTTAAGAGACCTTCCTATGACTCGTTAGCTTATTTTTAAATTAAAAATTATATTTAAAATGTTTTAATGATAAAATTTGATTTTAAATTTTTTATTTAAAAATAATTTGAGGGCAATAATTTATATTTTTATAATAATTTAATATATATAAATTTTAATAAAAATCATCTTAGTAAAATATCTAACTCAACCCCTTTCCTCATCCTTAACCCACGCAGCCTTCCCCTCCAAAAAAAATTGATACCTAATCCCACCCTTATCCCATTTCCTCATCCCCAGCGTCACCCCCGAGGGCATACCCCATACCATTCCGCCCCTTTTTCTCATCAGGCGCACCTTTTGGTCTTCCCCATATTAGAGACCTTCTTCCATATTAGCAAAAATTCTTTCCATTTTTTTTGTATTTCAGAATCAGTATTGAGTTGTTTTTTTTTTTTGTTGGATTCTATTTGTTGTATTTGTTTTTTGAGAGGGAAGTCACAGTTGTTCTTAAAGGTGTTCGCAGTTTGGATTTGTTCAATTTTGGAGAATAAAGTCATTCGAACAAAACCATTGATTTTTTTATATCAAGAATCAATCAAATTTTTTTTTAAATTGGAAAACCGAACCAATTGCAATTGGTTTGGTTTGGTTCGGTCGCATTGATTTTTGACTAAACATTTTTTTCTTAAAAAAATTCATACACAATTTCACTTTGTTCTTTTTATGGACCAATTAAAAAAGTTGGTATAAAATCCTAATAAAAAATTATTACATAATTATAAACAATAAATTGACTTAAAAATATTTATAGAAACAACAAAATTTTAAAATATAATCATTTATAAGTACTTAAACTATAAAAAATATATAAATAATTATATAAGTTTGGTTTGATTCGATTTTATAAATAAAAATAAAAAATTGAACCAAATCAAATTAATCGATTTTCATATAAAGAAAACCAAAATTGATCAATTTTATTTAGTTTTTGATTTTTTGATTCAATTTTTTTTCTGTTTTAATCGATTTGGTTTAGTTATAAACATCCTAGATGCTCTTCTTTTTCTCACAATTTTCTCTCAATTTTAGCCAAAAAAAACTCTCTCAGTTGGCCCCACATCAATTTTTTCACTCTTTTTTATTTTCTCACCTCATCTAGACGAGAAAAAAATATATTTTCTCTCCACATATTTTATCTCTTTTCATTTTCTCTTTATCCAAACAAAAGCTTAATTATCAGGCTGAGAAACTCTCTTAAAAAACAAAAATAAAAAATACAAAAATACAAATTCATTGCCCCGCTAATAAAAGACACCAAAATTTTTCAAAACTCAAAAATTTCAATTATTTCCCGCTTATACACTCCACACCGCGTTTTATATTCTTCTCTGTTCTTCCCCTTCCTCGCCTTTCCCTCTCTAAAAAAAAAACAAAACGTAACTTCTATCCATAATCACTTATTATCTTCATTCCCCAAATGTCCGCTTCCACCACTCGCCGGACCAAAGACCGCGGCGGAGGAGACGGCGGCGCCGCCCCCTCCAAATCATTCTCCGCCGCGAAATCCGCAGCCGTCAGACCGTCCCGGTCGGTAACCCCTGTTTCGACCAAGTTATCTTCTGCTGCTGCTGAGAAGGAGAATCGCCGATCCACTTCTCGCGGATCCGCTCCGAACCCGACCCAGAAACCCGTTGTTAAACCCGTGCCCCGCGTCGTAGACAAGGAGCCCCGTGACCGGAGATCCACTTCGTCGTCGTCGTCGTCGTTGGTTCCCCGAGGTAGGAGTTCTAGCCCTTGTGAGTTCAACAGGGTTTTCTCGGATACCCGAAAGAGTCGTCGGGTTTCCGTGGATCGGGTCGCGAAGGATCCGATCCGAGAGAGTGATTCTGCCTTCGGCGGAGGAGTTAGATGCTTGAAAGTTGCCAATCACGCAAAAGGGTATAAGGATTTGAATCTCAAAGGAAGTGGGTGTCTCAAAGAGAGCGTTTTGAAGAATGGTGTGAATGCAGAAATGAAGATTCGGGGTAGTGAGGTGTTGTTGGAAGGTGAAAAGGTTCACGTTGAGGGAAGTTTTCAAATTTGTGGTGAAAAGGGTAGTTCTGAAAGCGAGGTAAAAGTTGAGATTGGTGTTGGCGTTAATGGGAGTGGCAAAGATTCAGTTTTGAAAGGTAGCAACAAGGTTTTAGATGCAGGGAATGAGTGTGGTGGTAGTGGGGTTGGTAACAAGTACCCTAGCAGACTTCATGAGAAGCTTGCGTTTCTAGAAGGAAAGGTGAAGAGAATAGCTTCTGATATAAAGAAGACTAAGGAGATGTTGGATATGAATAACCCTGATGCATCAAAGGTCATACTTTCAGATATTCAGGACAAGATCTCGGGTATTGAGAAGGCAATGGGTAATGTTGTTGTTACAAGTGATTCCGATGCTAAAATGGGGTTGTTGAAAAGTGATTCCAATGCTAAAATGGGGTTGTTGAAAAGTGATGCTTGTGATGATGACAAGGAATCTGATATGGTTGATGGGTTCCAAACTAAGAAAGTTGATGAGGGAAAAAGTTCGGTCAAAGGGTTGAACAGTGAGGAGCTGGAGGCTAGATTGTTTCCTCATCATAAGTTGCTTCGGAATCGAACTTTGATTAAAGAATCATTAGGTAGCTGTTTAAGCAATGAATCCTCTGAAGTGAAACCTGGTTTTGAGCCAAAGGTGGAAGATAAGGTTTTGAGTCCTGTTGATGAGAATTCAATAGCAATGGAGTTCTTGGCTACCCTGAATAAAGAGAAAAGTAAGGTCTCCTCAAGAGATGTGCAGGTTGATATCAAGTGTTGTGAAATTCAAGAAACGGATGGTGGTCCTTCTGCTGGAATGAAAGGCTCATCCTCCACCTTGAATCAAAGGTGTGACATTGACATCCTCCTTGAAGCTGATGAGAAGCTTGATGAGTTTGATGATCAAGAAAACAGGCAGGGAGCATTCGTTGGTGAGGAGACAGATGATACTTTCAATTATTCACTGAATGAAATAGGAAATAAAGCCTCCACAGGAGGATGGTTCGTGTCTGAAGGGGAGGCTGTCCTCCTTGCTCATGATGATGGTTCATGTTCCTATTATGATATTGCCAATTGTGAGGTATGTGAGTTTGTTGCAGATTACAAGTCTAACATGTCAACATATGTCAGTCATAATTATGGACTTGGCAAGTTTATTTCTTGATTTGCATTTTTCTATATTTACAAACCGCTATAAATCAATGTTGTGAGACTGGAGCACATGGTTTGAGCGTGAACCAGATTCTTAAACGGTTATGATTTAGCCCTATAACCGAACTCGCAGTCAGTTCACTTTGGATCGGTTGGTTGAATCGATGGACTATTATTATTTTTTAATAAAAAAACTCTATTTTTTGTAATTCATAAATGTATGATTCTATAAATTGGTGAATATTGAGGCAGCTGATTCTGTTTTTCATCTCAAGATAAACTATCACCTCTTTAGATGATGCTTTTTTTTATTTTTTCTGAAACTGATTTAGATTTAAGTGATACCTTCTTCATAAACTGAGGCATGTGTATGCATGCAGGCATGATTTGATTGTCTTTTTAATATTTTGCTAAAAAAATATTAATAGATGCGTATATGGACTTGGTGAAAGAATAAAGGAAGCATTTTTCCTGCTGAAAATTTGTAATCTTTTCAGGAAAAGGCTGTATATATGCCCCCATCTGAAGTTTCACCTAATATATGGAGAGATTGTTGGGTAATTCGTGCCCCTGGTTCAGATGGTTGCTCCGGAAGGTTTGTAGTGGCTGCATCTGCTGGCAATACTATGGATTCAGGCTTTTGCTCATGGGATTTTTATACCAAGGAAGTGCGAGCTTTCCAAGTTGAGATGGGAACAATCTCCTCAAGAACAGCACTTCGTTCCTTGCCCAATAACATTGTGCAAAGAGGAAATTCTGCATCTAGCATTTTGGCGGCAGAGAATAAGCAATGGTGGTATAAACCCTGTGGACCTCTGATCATCTCTACTGCCAGCTCTCAGAGAACTGTAAAAGTTTTTGATGTTCGTGATGGAGAACAAATCATGAAATGGGATGTTCAGAAGCCTGTTCTAGCAATGGAATATTCCAGCCCTTTGCAATGGAGAAACAAAGGAAAAATAGTAGTAGCTGAAGCAGAATCCATTTCTCTGTGGGATGTGAACTCACTTAGTCCTCAAGCTCTGCTTTCTATCCCTTTGGGTGGTCGAAAAATTTCTGCTCTCCATGTGAGCAACACTGATGCAGAGTTAGGTGGAGGGGTTCGGAAAAGGCGAGTTCGAGCCTTAACTTCTTACTTCAGTCTTTACATAATATGTTTTGTTTCTGCATTTCCTGATCACTATTTTATTTGTTTGCCTCTTAACCTATTGCCTTATTTTTTCTTCAATAAAGCTATATCTTTCATAGTTGCTCTATTCGTTCTATCTACTAGCATAAACACAACTATCTTTAATTCTTTATTCTTATTTTAGTTCTCCTCCCATCAAAGGAAAGCTCCTGGCTAAAGCTTTTCATCTTGTTATTTATTAAGGAAAAGCATCTTAAGGGGAAAAGGGAATTTTCTTAAGTGCTTCAGATTCATGCATTTTCACCATTTTTTCTTCCTATTGTTGACCAAGTTTTAAATTATAATGCAGAGTAAGCTCATCAGAGGCTGAAGGAAACGATGGTGTGTTCTGCACTTCAGATTCTATTAATATCTTGGACTTTCGCCAGCCATCCGGTGTGGGACTTAGAATATCAAAACATGGTGTCAATGTGCAATCAATTTTCTCTCGTGGAGATTCTATCTTCCTTGGGTGCACCAGCTCAAGTTCAATGAGCAAGAAGCAGTCCTCATCAATGCTACAACAATTTTCATTGCGCAGACAAGGACTTTTTAGCACCTATGCTCTTCCAGAATCCAATGCACACTCACATCATGCAGCAATCACACAAGTTTGGGGTAATTCTGACTTTGTCATGGGTGTTTGCGGCCTAGGATTATATGTGTTTGATGCACTGAAAGATGATGCACTACGGGTTCTCAATATGGATTACTCCAACTCTCAAAGTTCTAGAGAAGTTGTTGGCCCAGACGACTTATATTGGCCTTCCTTTGATTATATGGGATCTCGTGCTCTTCTGATATCAAGAGATCGACCAGCTATGTGGAGGCACCTAATAGTTTGATAGTAAGAAATTTCTAGGTAGTACCAGCATTACTTGTCTAAAATTACAAAACAGGAAATGATGGCTTAAGAGTTAATAATGTGTTGCTGCTTTTTGTTTTTCCTTGCAATGCTTTTTAAGGACTAAATGTTGGCATTCTATTAGAGGAAATTGTGTTAGATGTGGATGCTTGTGTGTTAGTATTTTATGCAATAGCCTCAGATATGTCCAGTGTGACTGACCACTGATCACTGATCAGTCAGGAAAAGCTGTAAGAGGATCATATATATGTCAACCTACCAGTCTTCTTGGTTATGTATATTCTCATTCAATCTAGTTAGGAATACAATGATCATATGGAGAACTTGGAATTAGAGGTGGTAATTCTCGACCTGTACTTGCGAATATGATTCTGAATTTACCCTGTAATTAAGTGTCTGAATTTTGTCAAAAGATGGTGTACTTGTCAGATACGTAATAAATGAGTTGAATCTGGTTGAATAATTGATCCTTAATTGTTCCGTTTATTTGAATGCGTATAAACAGATTAACTCTGCATGTTAGACTATTTTGACACTTAGTATTTACATCTAACATGATTATTGTTTTCATTTATTTATAGAAATTAATAGTTTTAATGAATGGAGAAACCTAAGTTGGTAATTTTAGATATAATACAAATAGTGCAAACCCAAAGGCCTAAACTTTAGTCCATTTGATTACTTTCCTTCATATGTTATCTTTTGCGGGTTATACCATTTGTTTTTTTCACAATCAGTTTGGCAATGAAGATTGACAAAGTCCCATGTGAAACAACATAAACTCGGAGTAATGCACGAGATTCTCATCAATGTGAGGTATGAGGAGGGTCAAATATAGGTAGTCTTACCTCTATGAGCGAAAAGACAGGTTTTGGAACTGAAACTCGTGACCACCAAGTCATAAAGGTAACAAGCTTATCATTGCATCAAAGATCAACCTCAAACTCTTAAACTACCAAAGGAACCAAATTTTTGGGATCCTTACATTTATGCAAGTTTTGTACAATGCCCTCAAGGACTATAACTAGTCTAAAGTTATTTTTCTCATTAGACTATCGAACAACTATTTTCTACTTATTGCAACCAACTTAATTGACACTTCTGGTCTTCTTGATTACAATTTACATTAGATTAGATACACAAGCTTCTAATTGCTTAAAAACAATCTGACAAAACAGAAATAGATGACAAGATAAAGAGTAGAAATCAAAAGTGTTTTTTGGTTTGACCAACAAGGTTGATCTAGAACATGAAATCCAAAAGTTTAGAGGGCCAATTTACTGGCAAAATGTCTTTTGAGATGCACTTTTTGCATTACAATTGCTGGCTATTCACACTTCAATTGGGTAATCGATGAATGATGAGGGATCTCCCACGTTCAAAATATAATTCCCTTTCAGCTATTGCCTGCCCCCCTTTTACCTCGGCATGTCTACAGGACATATCTATACATGTATAAGAAAATCACCTCAACTGCCTGAGTCTGTCTCTCGAAATGGCAGTGGAACTGCTTTCACTGCCCGGTAATGACCAACGTTGTTTAGATGTTCATTCTCCAATCTGTTCACAAAGAAGTTATCAAGTACATGAGTGATTCTGTGATTTTGTTTACTGTTTCACTATTGTCAAGAAAAAATCATCATAAAAGCTTAAAGTTTTAAGATAAGTTAATCTTTAACATAATATCAAAACCTTTATAATCACGTAGTTAAGAGTTCTATTATTGTTGCTCTCATTATTCTAATTATAGTATTATTAGCTATAAACTTTAGCCAAGCTTGCACCTAAAACTTTTAAGATGATTTGGTTAACAGATTTTGTCACTTCGGATGTGATATTGGAGCAATGCATCTTATAGTCATGACTAAATGAAATTGACGTACTACAATAAGGGCATTCTGAAAAATGAAAAAGTAATTTTCAGCTCTTCAAAATGTTTGAGAAAGCACCTGTAGAAATTCCAATGCCCTCGTCGAATAACCTCTAGTGAAGCTAACAAAAAGTCTAGTAGCCTTGATTGAACAGGCCCCACTTTGAGATGCATGACAGTCTCCACCCAAGCAACTCTTAGGACAACATTTAATGCCTGAAATCCAATATCCCTTTCTGATTCAAAAGACTAATTTATGATTGTGATATTCAGATCAGAAAGAGATAAAGAGAACTTACAATAGACATGTAGTATATGCTTTTATTCTTTAGAATTAGATCATCTCTTAGCCATGGGTTTTTGGAGTTGCGATTAAGAAACCCCCAGTCCTTGACAAAATCCCAGTACAATTGATAAACTGTGGCCATCACAGAAGTGATTAACACTACAGCAAACCATAAATGGTTATCTTGCCTGCTATATGTTAGTCTAGCCCCGGCTGCAACCATTGCCGAAACATACTTCCCCATGTTAGCCAAATGGTTAGCATCACAGTCATCAAACCACCGTCTTGCACACTTAATGACATTCAAATAGCATGTGTTAGTTGATGAAATAGTAGAGTATATACAGTATTAAAAAAATTCAAGTAGCAATATAGCATGTCCCCAATTCTTGAAGCAGTTGATTAGGTTCCAAGGTTTCACTGTTAAAAGTTAAAAAACAGAATCTACAATTAGCAGACAGCATCAAAGGCTCACCTGCAAAGCACGCCAATAATATGGCAAGAATGAAATGATATAAGTAATTTCCATATATATCCTTCCAGAATGGCAGGCCTCAGGGTGGCGTGTTTTGAAAACTCTAGCAAAAATGTGACAACCTGTTGTTTCCAAATGCCTTAGCAATGGAATCTGTAACCATAACATACAATTTAATGTTGATTAGGATGCATAATGAGAAGTAGAGGGGAAACAAAGGACAGGAATAGAATCAACTTGTAGGGTATAATAAGATCACCTGGCTAGTTAGTTGGTCAGCCATAAAAAAGTCTACCAGAAGAACCTGTAGGAATGATAAATTAAATCAAATAATGCCTAGTACAGTTTTCTATACATGTATGCCATACAATGTATCCAGTTGTTCCAAGGGGTCAATGAAAGATGTTTACCTTATACAATGGAGAGCAGGCTATGTTGCGAATAACACGGATGAAGCAGTAACGAGTTGGGTGATAAAATATGTCAAATGGGCAAATGAGCAGAGCTATGAAAAACTGAAAATTACAGTTTATAATCAGCACAAAGGTTTAACTATATCTGAGTTCTTTGAAACTTGAATACCAGAAATTATAAATCACTTTCCTGAATTTCAAGCAAACTAAGCTATATAGTTTATCTTTTAAGTAACACAAAAAAGCAATGGTCACTAGACTAACCAGAAGAAGAATTCCGGGTATGGCATCAACTTGGCTAGGAGAAAAGCCCGCAGCCCTTAGAAGCAGGTGTACTACCATTGCCCCAACCACAGCCGCCATGAAGGTGGTGCACATTAGAAACGCATCTATGTGCTTTAGTGCTGTGCTTGGTGAGAATTCAAATATGAAATTGTGGTTGATTCTTGTACCCTTCCACATGTACAGGTTGCATCCATACATAAACAAGTGTAGGCTCAACAATGCAAACACACTGCACAAATTCATTGTAACCATTAGTGCAGTTATAACATAGGTGTCTTTGTCTATAATTCTGCAACTTAGATGTTAAGGCAGTTCTTAGAATTTTAATTTAGTTCAAGTATGTGTACTTTAATGGTTTATAATTATAAAGGCGAGTTAGAAAAGATGAGTTTAGCTGATATTAAAACTTAGGACAAGTTTGTATCTGATTGTATTTGTCACCCATATCAAGAACTCCGCATATATTTAATAATTTCCAGGCATCTAGTTGAGAAAAATTAGTAAGAGTCCACTCATACTGGTTTTTCTACTTAACCTATTTATGCTACACATGTTTTGAACCACAGAACACATTCCTTTATGTTCAAAGAATTTTGGTCAAAGAATTAGGATCTGAAATAGAAGACTAGTAATTGCAATAGCATACAGAAAAGAGATAAGTCATGTATGAAGTAAGTTCAACGAGGAACAATGTGATGTAGCACCTGAAAACGGGGTAGACAGTTTCCATATAAGATCGCTCTCTACTAGGGGAGAATATACCACACAAATGGGCCAAGATTGCGTATACACAAAATAAGGATGCAAAACAACCTGTACACAACCCTGCAGAGACAGTAACAGAGAACAAAACATCAATGAAGTGTTAATTTGAGGGAAAAAAACATTGATTTACTTATCAAAATTCCAACCAAAAAAGAAAGATAAAATTTGACCAAGAAGCTTGGTGGGTCCACCACACGCTGCTCAAAGTAGTGGCCACTGGCTAGTAGCATTAATACATGAAAATTTTATTTGGCTTGTGTGTTGGCTCATGCGCTAATCACATAAGATATTGCATTACAATTTCAAGTGATGCTAAGAAATAATGGGGCAATATAATGGACACTCTTTACTTTTTGTTAAATATTCACAAAAATATACATTACTAGTTTTAGTGCATATTAAGGGCAGGTTAGGGGGGAGAGAGAGAGAGAGAGAGAGAGAGAGAGAGAGAGAGAGAGAGGCATTACCTACAAGAAAGGTGACCATGTGAGAATCTTTGTGCTGTTGGGGTCTTAAAAACTTCATTGCCTTTTTCCTATCATTGTTGGCGAAGTGCTTTGTGAATATGGATTCCACTTCGTCCATTAGTCTAACAACCTTTCAATCAAAATATTATAATGCAAATAAATAACCACTTATTAGAAGACCATATAATATAACCCATTCTCCTCAGCAAGAATTTGAGAAGACCCAAGTCAAAAGGTACTTAAAGTTGAATACATGTTTGTTTCTTTTCCCCTGCTTCTAAAGTAAAGGGATTTAGAAAATAAAATAAAATAAAACCAAGGTACCTTATCAGAACTGATGAAGCGGGATCTCTTCACTTCTTTTAAATAATTTGCAGAAGCCTTTTGGCAAGACACCTGATCAAATGGCAATATAATTTTGTTATTATCATAGGAATTTATGTCGAAAGATTGGAGATGCTAAATTATGCGTAATTACTGGAAAATTCATTTTTAAAATTTTTAGAAGAATGAGTTAAAATATCAAAATACTTTTTTTTTCTCTAAAATGTCAAAAATACCTTTTAAAGAAAAAACTTTGGGGCTGTTTTCATGAAATGACCCCACACATTTGAATTAATTCAATGCCCATGCTATCTCCATCCACTATTTCTAATGGAAAATAATAGTACATAATATTTACATGATTTTCTTTTACATATCTTATCGTTATATCATATCTCACTCAATATCAATATTATGACCTATGAAATGAAAATAAATAAAAATTTATGTTTTGAGATTTATATATTCAGTTTTTGTGTGACGAAGTCGTGTGTGCCATATAATGGTATTGTTGAATCATAGAAGACATGTTATTGTTTGAAATGCACGCAAGAAAAATAGATTGAAAAAATAAATAAGCTAAATGTGATACCACATGTATTTATAGAAGTGTGATAGTTAAACGTGGGTTTTTTTTTTTTTTTTTTTTAAGTGTATTTCAAAACGCGTCATGCTATTACAAGAGAAGCATTGGCCCTATTGTGGCAAAAGATTAAGAATGCCATATTTAATTATACAAGATAAAACCACCTTGAAATGTCCACTAGCTATTAAGTAATGAATATCTAACAGCTACATACTTTTCTTATGCACTCATCTTACGCACTCATACTTGCCAAATGTGTTGCGTGAATCATATATAGTTGGGTTTGGAAATTAGGTTGATTATATCATGGAGTATATTGAGATAGTAGTTAAGTCTCTCACAATCTTCATGTGAGAAACATAGTCTTCAATTGCAAATCAGTTTGAAACATGATGAATAATGTCAGAAAGCACGATTTTTACTTCCCTTTCGTCTTTACTCTTTTAAACTACATTGAATATGACCCTAGAGTAACACCTAAAAGCAAGAACTTTTATGCATATATACCTAAAATGTTACTAATCGAGGAACGAAAAAATCTCAAATTCCTCTGTGTGTTGCATATGCAAATTTGTACATGTAGTGTCATGTGTAAAGAGGAGGAGATATTTTAAGGCATACCTTGTCAAATTTCTTGAGTATCTTTGAAAATGCTACCATATTCAGTGAGCTGCAAAAATGCGAGAATGTGATTAGAAATTGCTCAGTCATGAGAAAGGTACTTAAAGTAAGTGGGTAAGGCCTATATAACCGACCATCCAACGAAACATATATAGATTACGTAAAGGAATGAAAAATTCAGAGACAAACACTTGCGTGCCAAAGAAATGAAGCTATTTGGAATTGACGTAATAATTCTTTCACACAAGGAATAGAAAGTTTCACATTATACATCCTAGCATGTCATTGGTCTCTTCATCAGGTATATATCATGCGTGAGTAAAGTTGTTCAACTAGTCCAGCAAAAGAGGCAATGTTTTATGCACCTTCTTTTTCTAGCCGCAACTTTTTCAAGCTTGCTTTTGGCCAAATCCCCTTCAAAGGTTAGTGCGCTTAAATAGAAGTGATAGATATCACACTTCTAATTGATTTTTTTTTTCAACAATACTTTTAAGTGATTTTTTAATTTACATTTTTGCACATATTCTTTTTTTGGTTAATTTATGTACTTTTATTTGAACTAAGAGTACTGTTTTAATTTTTTGATGAGATAAAAATTTACAATTATTGTTACCTTTACATCATTTTTCATTGTAGCAAAAAAGTTGAATAAAATCGTTAAATTTGAAGTGTTCTTGTTAGAACACCTGTGCTTGATCGGTATAGCTTCTTTTTGTGTCCTACCTAGGGGTAAAAATAAACTAAGCTAAGTTAGATTTTACCTTAAATAGGTCTGACATGTTTTAAAAAATATTAACCTTAATCTGACATGTCACTTATTATAGATTTTTTTTTTTAGTTTGACCTGACCTTTTTATGAAAACTCAAAAGCTTGGCTTGACCTGAAAGCCTATTTAAAAGCCTATATTGTATAAAGGCTTTCAAATAAGCCAATAAACTCAAATTTTATAGGTTTCAAATATACATAATATTTAACAAAATTATTGTATTATGTATAAAATAAATAAACTATATTAATATATAACTATTAAATCGTATAAGTATTATAAAATTTTAATTATATGTTATTATAATAAATAAATAGGCAGGCTTGTTAAGCATAATAGACTTTTTTAAAGGTCTAGGCTTAAGCCTATTTAGCTAAATAAGTTTTTAGAAAAAGCCTAAGCCTAACTTATTTGATAAATATATTAGGCTAGGGCTGTAAGCCATTTTTGAATCGCCTGACCTATTTCCACCCTTACTTCTACCCCATCAAGTTAGACCAGAAAGTTAACTTTTAGAGTATAGTTTTTAATTTATTTAATATAAAAATACGGAGTTACTATAGTACCATAATGGGTTTGGTACCTAGGATGAGTTGTCAATCATTTATTGACTGTTGGTTTCACAATAAATGCTAGAAAGTCTATTAAATATAAATAACAACTAATGAATATTAGACAACTCACCCTAGGTACCAGTACTCTAAAAAAAAAGATGGGTACTAGAGTAACGCAAAAAATGATGCAATTATTAGGTGTGGAGGACCTATATATTACTGATATGAAGCACGTGCATGTAGGATTCCTTAAAGAGATTATAGTAAATTTGTTTCGGTTTCTCATGTATATGTGTGTGTCTGCATCGATCAAAGTAGGCATCAAACAGAGAAAAAAAAAATTGTTTCTTTTTGCTATTAAATATACGGAAGCCAATATACCAAAAAAATAATAATATATGGAAGCCGTATCTCTCTTTTATGTTTCTTTTTTTTTTTTTTCTTTTTGGAAATGCATAAAACCATAGATTTATAGGAATATGAAAATAATAATAAATAAGTACTCGCTATAAAAAGGATTTTTAATTTTGGAAGGAAAACGAAGTAAGAAAAGGTTTAACTAAACTTGACAATAAAGATCCCCAATTTGATTTTGTTCACCATTACTTGGAAGTGTGATTGGATCAGTTCACATTAGTTAGCTTTAGATCCTTATACAAACGTCTTGGCCCATATAACTAGGTGTCAAATCGTGCGGCTCGTGTCGAGCCAAGCTTATTTCGGTCTGACTCACATTTGTACTAGTTAGCAAATAGTCTGTTTTGGCCTATGCGGGCTGGGCTGGCTTGACCCATGGGCTCAAATTCTTTTTTTTGTTGTTGTCTTTTTTCACTTTGTTCGTATCTATAATAATAAGTTATTAATAAATTAAACTTCTACATCAATCAAAACCTACAAAAATCATGTATCCAAATTAGATACAAGTATAACAAATTATATTAAGTGTCATCAACATAAACAGTGAAAATTTACTATATTATTTTTGACATAAAAGATTTAAAATATATCTATGAAGCATCTCTTGAACCATAAATTAATCAATTCAAGAAACTAACAAAATTTAACATCATATTTCAAGTAGAGGAAAAAGAAAGGCTTAGATGTACTCACTAAATTTGATTCTTTTTTTTTTAAATCCAAATAAAGTTAGTTAAGTAAAGATATAAATAAATAATAACAAAATTAAATATATAACAAAAAATAAAACTTCACATAGTCAGGCCAAACCAGCCCTCATCGGGTCAGTATATTTTCGGGCTGAGTTGGATCGATCTATAATTGGTTTGTGATGAGATTTCCTCAATCCAGTTCATACCTTTTATTGAATTATTCGGGCCGACCCATGTGTTCGACCCATTTTGACACCTCTACATATAACCCAACTATTACACCAACCTTCATTTACTACATCTACCCAAAATCATACGTGGTGTTGTGAACCGCCATGCAACTCCGCACATAATTTGCCTCCTTAATCCTTATCCTTCCCTTCCAATTCAGGCTATTTTCTTTCCTATGCTTTCCAATTCACACCACTACATACATATAATACCAATTTATAATAATAATAATAATAATAATAATAATAATAATAATAATAATAATAATAATAATAAAATGATTATGTAATTTAAATAAATAATAACCTGTAAGTTTTGAGAAGGCCAAGGCCTTTATAGAGCTCTACAAATGCACTTCTAATCATCTTCTCAGCATATTGAATTTTCCTCTTGTTAATGAACTCTCCGGACCCTTCTTTTATTGGATTGTTCACTAAATCCTCCCACAACAAGGAAGTAACAGCCGTGATTGCACGACTTGGTGTGGTGGCCGGAATATCAATTCTTATTGCCATCTTAGGTTTTCCCTTCTTTGTCTTTATCCTCGTTGCCGAATTAACAAAACTTACACCATTTCTTTCCAATGTTGTGATTGCTTCATCCATTTGTGAAATTTCTGAATTAGTTTCATCTGATTCTCCAAAACTTTCTGCACAAACAAATATAATCGTATATGCCCCATGACATATATGGAGAAAAACAGAAAATCATAGCATATAAAAAATTTAGTATTTTTTCATTTTATAGAAATTATTGCATATTGAACCACGTGTGGCGCTGACATTGTTCCACATATATATACAAGTTCACCAGCTTAGAAATACAATTTCCATACGTTACAATTCCCATGAAGAGATTTCCCCGTTTGTTTCATATTTGGTTGGATAGAAAGAAAATAAGATGGAAAAGAAGAAAGAAAGTGGACAAGAGAACTGACCGGAGTAATTGGAATCACGGCCGGGATAATGAGGGAAAATCCCGGTATTTGTCTGAGGATTTTTCCGGCACCGGTTACTGAGAAGTTGCTTAAGATCTAGCAAAATCTGAAGCTGCTTGTTCAGCATTTCTCCTCTCTCAAGAAACTCACTCTCTTGTTTCTTGTAGAATTGGTTCACCTTGTTAAGCTCTTCATCCAGCCTTGCAAAAAACACATGTACCTCATCCTCTTCCGTAAACAACTGGGCAAGCTCAGTTTCATACACTTCTTCTTCGCTGTCCTCCATGATTTTCCTCCTCACCTGCAACACAATATCCATATTTATATCTTTATTTTTTTGACACTTTCATTTTTTCATATTACATTAATTCTTCTTCTGCATGTTTTTTTTTTCCTCTCTCAGTTGCACATGATGGTTTCGTGATATGATTATATTGGCGATAGTGCCACCCACAAACGCCACAACCGTTTCCCTTGTTTTCGTGAGAGAATGAGAAACTCCCAAAAAGAAAGTAGAAAAAGGTTTCAGGGATAAACGCCACTAAATTCACTTTAGAGTCCTCAATGCCAATGTCAAGTGATCTTTAAAACTTTTCGGCATTTCTGTTTTATCTTTAATTTTTAACTATTCATCATTTTTTTTTTGTATGACCGTGTCTTGTTAACTATTCATCATTTTACTCACCCCTTTATCACTCCTCACTTAAAAACAATACATATCAAATTCATTAATTAGTATAACATTTTGATACGGAATTTTAAATACAATAATTCATAGATAAATATAATAAAAAATAAAATATGAAAATATTTCAAATCTGAATGCAAAAAATAACGAGAAAAAAAAGCCGAAGGGGGTTAAATCCCTTTTCATACATGCATATTATTGTTTTATCAAACATATGCAATTGCTTGGATTCATCATGAGCTATGTATTTGATTGGGGAGTGAGAAAAAGGTTTTAAATTGTCATGTGCAACTCTAATACAATGACCGTTGCAATCAAATTATGTTTTCGTGATTCATATTAACTATATCAATAATTATTATAACTACAAGGTAACTGACGTAACTGTTAGCTAAACGTAATTTCAAATGCTTGGTGAGAAACAGATGACTTGAGTTTGTCTATCACAATTCACAAGCTAGCTTTGAAGCTCAGAAGGACCAAAACGCAGGTAGAGGAACGAAAATGGAAAAGGGGTGTGTTTTGAGTAGAGTTATCACGTTCCATATATTCTCTGATACCTGGTATGAGTGATACGGTTACGTATACGCAGTACGTTATTTTTTGAAATTATACTTCCATTAGCATCAAGAATTGGTAACCAAAAAACCAAAAATTGATACATATGTATCAATTCGCAGGGTTGTAGAGAAAAGCTGGTATCTATGGTTTTGAGTTTGTGAACACAAAGAGTTTAGAGAATTCTCGGAAACATTTCGTTTTCCGAAAATGATGTAACTTTTTCGCTCTTTTCTGCAATAAGGTTATGCACTAAGACACAAAAAAACACTACAAGACAAAACACAGAAAATCATAGAGACACGCAAAATCGCACCGAGAGCTTTCAGCGTTTGAACATTTTGCTGTTGTAGGTTTCGGACATGCCCCAAAACTACTCATCTTTGGTTGCATGAAAACACAAAAAATGAGCTGAAAATCACCGGAAAAACTCGCAAGAATGATAACAACACAGAAGCACGCACAAACCCCATTAACTATATAATGATCTTACTACTTTACCTGAATGATATCTGGCTTATTGTTGTCTGAACTGCAGAACTTGTTGGTGATGAAGCAAAGGGAATCAAAAATGGAGAAGCCAAAGTCACCGTTAGGGGATTGTTGTTGCTTGGGAAGTCTTGCGAGCTTGACCCTCTTTATCTGTTTCTTGAGCTGCCTGTAGTTGACGAAGGCATCCTTCCATTCTGGTATGAGTTGAGCTTCGAGCTCCTTTGAGAATTTCACCATCTTTGGTGGAGCTTTTGGGGTATGGTGAATGAAGAAAGGAGGAGGTGAAGATAGTGTGATTATATAGAAGAAGAGCTTATTTAGAGTGGGTGCCATATTGAGAATGTGATCGAGAGATTTTATAAAGAAAAGAGCCGTGTGGAGAATATCAAGAGATGCATATGTTGCTTTTCAAATGTGCTTTTAATTACTGTTTTCCTCATAAGTATGTGCAATAAATGAAAAATGAATTTATTTATTTATTTACTTATAAGTGTGTTGCGTAATATGAATTAATTCTCTCTCTCTTTTAAATTCTCTTTTCTCAAATAAAAGTGAAAATTTGATCTGACATCCTTACTTCCCAAAAGCGTTCGGGTGACATTTAATCACTTTTAAGCACCGCTTCTTTTTGGAGTTGAGTTTCACTATTCCGCCAAAAGTTATGGTTGATATAATAAGAGTGCAACTTGCTAGCATTGGACAGGATGTTAAATAAAATTTAAAGAGAGATGCTAACCATCCATCCATTTTAGTGTGTTTGAATTAAATTTTATAAACTTAATTTTGGAGGAATTTAATTTTGAATAAACTTGATTTTACAAATATAATTTTAGTTAGTAGTGAGTTTGAGTGAAGTAATTTATGTTTAAAAATCTTTATTTGAAAGCTGATTTTGTTAAATGAATATTGTTTGGATACTATTGATAAAAATTACTTTTTGATATGTAATTACCAAAAAAAATATGAGTTATTTTGAGTTTGATTATTAATAAATTGATGTTAAAAAGATTGATTATAAATAAATTGATTTGTAAAATAAATTTGTTAAAAAGTTTAGTTTATTCAGGATATTGTAAAATAAAATCACTTTAAGTATAACTATAATAATATTTTAAAAAATTATTATATTATATTTATTTAAATATTATTAAAATAATGATATAATATCAAATTACAATGGTATTTTTGTTAATACACATACAAAATATTTTTTTTCACCGTAAAAGTAACAAAATGTTGCTTCTACTCAAACGTGATTTAGGATAAAAATTTCGTTCACTTTCTTCCACCAGAATTTCACTCAAATAAGATAAAATATCTTAAAAACTTGTTTACACCTTAAAAACTGTTTGCCCACCAAGCACTCCCTTAGTAGATTATTAAAATATTGTTATAAATTAAATTAAATATATTTAATAAAAAATTTATTGGTTAATATAATGGCCTAAAAGGCCATAGCCTTAAAAATCTTCTTAATATGCAAAGCGTGCATATAATGCTTCATAGTGATAATAACATTTGACATATTGGATAGGAAAAAAAAATGTGTGGGTGGAAGACAGTCATGTCTTCCTCTTTTTGCAAAAGTTGAAAGTGAACAGTATGGCTACTGGATCTGTACCTTAGGGGAAATACGTCTATGTTCTATTGCTTCTAGATACTGTTGGAAATCGAGTAACAAAGGCTATAGCACTCCATTAAGCATTTAAGAATCATCGTCAAACACAAAAATTGAGAGAAAAATTTGTAATTTTTATTCATAATAATTAATGTTGTTAAAATTGAATGAGATAGGAAATTGAAAATTTTTTTGGTTCAGGTTCAATTGGTTTAACCGTTTGGTCGATTCGGATGATATTATAATTATATATTAAATAAACAAATATATATATATATGTATATATATATATACACATAACTCATAACACACATTACCAATAATAAAATGTATAATAAAATTATAGGGTTTCAATTATCAAGCTTCATATTACTCTCAGTTGAGTAGTTAAGTGATTGAGAAGTTTAAAAAAAAAAATGGCCGGTTTAACTCGATTTTGCCCAATTTTGACCGATTCAACTCGGTCCAACTATGAATCTGATTCTGACATTGAACCAAAACCTGATAAGGGGCTACTTCAAGGTCCGACTGACCAGTCTGGTTTGGTCCGAACAACCATGAATCTGATTCTGGCATTGCACCAAAACTTGATAAGGGGCCAGTTCAAAGTCCAACCAGCCAGTCCAGTCCGTTCTAAACAACCATGATAATAATTTAAACTTTATAACATAAGACACTTAAAGGGTTATAACTCAAAGGTGGTCTAAACCCAAATCAAATATAATTTTCTAAAAATAAACTTATTAATGATAAAAATTTTAAAAATAAGAAAAGATCCTTAAAATAAGGGGAAATCCTTAAATTATAAAAAATAACATAATTTCCTTAAAAATGAAGAAAGATCCATAAAATAAGGAGAAATCCTTAAATTACCAAAAATAACATATTGTTCATCTTTTTTTTTTTTTTCTCTTTCTAAACTAAGGTATCCATTTGTTCAGAAGGCAATAGACTAATCTTACGAGATATGATCAGGTGCGTGAATTGAGGACCTCTCCCAATTGTATTTTTTTTCATACACACCATCCCAATAATCGAACCCGAAATAAAATGCTTAAAGTAACTGAATCCCTTTCCCTGGCCAACACAAATTAGTATATTGTTCATCTCTTTCCTGATAAAAAACTTTGCAATTGATCTTCTAACGGCCGGCCAGGAACTTTTATGCTATACGTTCCACGTCAGATACCCGTACCTCAGCCTAATATCACGTCTATATATAATTTCTTGTTATTTCTTCTTATTTTGCAGGTACACAAAACTAAGAATTAATCAAGTCGATCATTAGCATTAAAATGTATATTCTTAAATATTTTATGTGATTTCTTACATTCATCTGAGGAGAAGATTGTCTTTCTTGGGATTTTAATAGAAGGGGAGTTTATTTTGTTGACACTGGCTATGAAATTGTCTTTAATCTTGTTTACTGTCCACGATATAGGCCAGAGAGGATGTTAATGATAATGATAAATGGTAGTGGACTAGTGGTCCAGTGGAGAATGCTTTGGAAGCTTGTAATATCTCCTAAGGTTATGGTATTTCTTTGTCAATTTTGGCATAAAATCTCTTTACCTCCAAGGAATAACCCATAATTAAGGAAGAGACATGTTTAAGTAGGTGGAGGTAGAGTGTCCTATGTGGTGGGTTGTGGTTTCTCTCTCCTTTTTATACTTGATCTACTGATATATTACTGCTAAATCCCCGATTGGATGGTGAAAGCAATTGGTTTAAATTGTGTTCGGTTGATGAAGAGGAACTGCAAGCCTTGATTCTTTGGAGAATATGGAAAAATTGTAATGCTGAGGTTTTACAAAACGAGTAGTGGCCAAAACAAGTCACTGTTTCTAAAATTGTTAGGCATTGAGAAATCAATCATAATGCTTAATTGACCAGCTTTTATTTTGTTTTAACTTAAGTAGCATTAGATCTCGGAATCAAGCAGTTCCCAAAAAGATTTGGTGTTACTTGAACTGAAACTCATGAACTGATGAACCTTTTTTTTATTTGACTTTTTACCTTGTTGTAAGGTGTGTTGAAGTGTTAACCTGCTATGTTAATTTTTCTTAGCTTTCTAGCTGAGTGAGAATAAAATTCCGAACTTTTTATTTTTTAAAAAAACGATAAAGGCAATATATTGTTTAAATTTGATAAGAGAACAATTTTAAGGATAAAATCATGATATTGCGACCTATGAATATTTCACGTGAGCTCATGCATGGTCAACCCTAACAATGTGTTTTCATTGATATCATCAATATAAACACTATCAATATCCCCACTTAATTTACTATATCACTTATGACTTTCAATCGAACTTGAAATTCAGTATTACTTTATCATGGAATTTTGACATAACTCATGTTTAAAGTCGAAACTCTTATAACCTCAATGTGATATGATTATAAGGGTTACATTATAAGGTTTTTTTAAAAAACTCAATGACAATTGACTCAACTGTAGGATCAAACGATGTCAACTTAAAAGTAGAGTTTGATTTTTGCTGGTGATATTTTATTGGTAGGTTATCTATAAGTAATATTGTAAGTCTTCACTAAAGCTTGTGACATGCCTTCATCTTGAAATAAGACAATTTCTCCTCTCACTAAACTTTTCACCAAAAAAATAATATGTATATAGCCTAACTCTGATTAGACCGGAAAGTTGAATTAATTGAGATAGGTGAAAGCTAATAGGAACACCAATAAAAAACAACAAATTGAAACTTTGACATTGTAAATTAAGAGCTATGTATAGATATTGTAAATAATATGGGAATATTTTCAGCCAAAGAATCATAGTTCAACTACAATGTATCGATTGATATTTCAATTTACGCACAATTGATGTCAATCTCTGGTTATGAGGGTAATAAGAAATAAGAGGACTAGGAGACAGTAGAGAGCTTAATTAAGATCTCTACAATGGAAATTAGGTATTCCCTCAGTATAGTGGCCGAAAAATAATAGTACATTTCGATAGGATTAAAGGGTTTCATTTATCAAAGAGACTTAGCTCAAGTGATACTAAGTTCTTTTTGGCAATTGATTGATCTCAAGATCGAATTCCACGACCCAAGTTGTTTTGCCTACACTTAACCAACCGTCTCCTTCCTCACACTCTTAATTTCAGACCTCCTATGCAATCTAAAAAAAGAGGTGGATTCTTAGTCAAGACATATTATGCTTGCTTGTCCTATAATCTAGCTAGTAAAGGTAGTGGCATATCAGGGTACAAATGCTTAAAATAGAGGGTGTGGTTGATTGAAGGTTTATGAGGGCAAATGTTTCGCTTGGCTTGTTGTCCTTAATTTGGTTGGCAAAGGTGGTACCAAGAGGAACATTTTAGCATTTTACGTTGTTTACTTGATTTCATCCCCATGTGCTAATGCATGGTTCAAGCCACAGAGAGGCCTTTTGGGGTCAACTGGCTGAGTTGGAGATGACACATGGAGGACACTGAGTGGTCCAACTAATTAATAAGGCTGGAAAGGTACCCCTCAAATAGTACATTAGCTCCTACTTTGTCAATGTAGTTGCAATGTCCCTCTTGGTAGCTCCTCACCTTATAAATCTAGGTTAAACATTAACTATGGTATTGGCAAAAAGATATTCATGTTCTTGATATTACACACATAACCATATTATATGATGTTGTGTGCTATTTAAAATTTATCGAAGAGATCGAGAGGGATTCGTTCAAGCATTCTGAGACTATAGAGCAACCACTAGCATTTTCACATGTTCTCTACGTTAGTCCCTTCGTTTCTATCTAGCCAAAGCTTGCTTATTTTAACTGTCTTTTTTTTTTTAGTCCATTTCTAGCTCTCATTGATTCCACAGTTCACCTCATTGAACAAAAGAACCTACACATGTAAGCTTCAATAGTCAAATTACCTCTACCTTATTAGATGGTCAATAAATTGAGTATTATGAAATACTTTCAAGTTATAGTTAATAAAATAAGTTATTTATGCAATAGAATTTTTTTCCCCTTATTGATATTGGTCTTAGGTTATACTTGTTTCCTTTTTCTTAAAAACTTATTTTCTTAGTTAATGTCGCGTGATATTGTAGATCATTTCTATTATTAGAACAAGACAATGACAGAGTTTAGCCGAAATTAGCGACATGACACTGTCACCCACGACTCATTAAAATTTCAAATTTACCAATCTATACTTTACAATTTTTTTGCACGAGCGGGAATAAATTGATGCTAGTGTATAAATCTTGCAGATTTAATTTTGACTGATTTTCATTATAGAAGTTTATTACATCACCATCTAATAATATATTATCACATTATTAAAACTTAAAAGAGTTTAACTATGATCATAACTAATTGAAAAGTCAAGCTCTTTTAATTATATGTTAACACATAATTTAATGATAATATAAAAAAACTTTTATACTAATAATGCATCAGAATTAAACTCAAATTTGACTTATATTTGCCATTTAATAATTTTTAACTTTTTTTTTATCAATCCAAATATTAAATTGTAACTAATTATTTTGTTGATACTGCATACTAAAGTTTAGAAAATTCAAATATGAGTAAGTATGCGACGAAATGATTGATATTTTTGTTTAAAATATTTATTATACACGAAATTTAAGATATTCCGGTGGAGAATAAGAAAATGTTGTACTAATTTATGAGTATAATGCGCGTGATATAAACTTTTAAGGTAATGGTAAATTTTGTAAAAAAAAAAAAGTCATTTTATAAAAAGTTAATATTCACATTAATGAATTTTTTTTAATTTACACCTGTTAAAGGATTTTTGTACTCCTTATTTGATCTTTGTCCTTGCTGTTATCTCGTTTCCATTCATGTTAAAATGATCTTCAAAGAATGTCCATTCAAAAATTAAAATTTATTCATAAAAATTATCATATTGACAAAGAAATTGTTCTTGTGTTGAGAATGAGAGTTTAGTTTATTGAGTTTAAATTGAATCCATTTGTTAATGTAAAATTCTATGAACTATCGGCAAACAAAAATCATAATCGTTAAAATAATTAAGTTACTAACTTCAAGTCGTAGTATGTTGTATTGTATGAAAAACAAAAAGGCATGCGATTGGAAAGCCTAACGTATGGTGTCCCCTGCAAGTTGTAAGATGCCAATGATTCATTAAAACAGAAATGAACACTAAAGCTTCAAGATCCAAATCTTAAAGCTTTGTAACATTTTGTCAACATCCAAATGTGGAAGCTTTATAACTTTTTGCCAAGATCCAAATGTACACTAAAAGTTTTCTAGTTCGAATCCTAGAACTTTTTGCTTTCATTCTTTTCCTTACAGGACACCTAAAAGCGGTTATACTTTTTTGTGTGAAGAAGTATCTACTCAGAATATTCCCAATTAAAGAAATTTATTAATGCAACTTATATAACTGGGGTAGGGAAAGCTCTTAAATCATCTACATAAGTAATAAGTTGCGGAAATAACTGCAGGACCCCCCCAATTATTGCTTCTGCATGCTAGGTCATCTTCCACGACCCATAGGATCCCAACTTGTGCTCTGGTTGATATTATGGAGGTTGGTATTGTTTTTTCTATGGAGTAAACATTAGAAAACCCCCTAATGTAATTACTTTCAGCTATCTTTAATAGAATTTCCATTTCTTTATATTTGCTATTATATTAGCGTAGATAAGGTTGATAATGACGATGTCAATAATGTTAATTTCTTTGATTTAGAGGTGTGTTGCATAGTGATACCCCTCATATTTAGAACAATCGTGACTCTAGCTATCCCATGATTGTCAAACGGGTCTACAAGAATGTTTTTCATTTTGCATTTCATCTCATGTATTTTCGAAGTTTGCCCACCTGTAACGATATGATCAACCAGGTTTTGGAATCCCTTATCCGTTTGATCTTAACTTTGAAGTTAGTGTGTGTTTAGTTTGAACCCAGTTCATAATTCCTTGACAATTTTGAAGATAGATCACAAGTTTCAACGTATCCTACCTACTAATCAATTCATCGTAATCTAGTAGGAACGTGCCATTATTTACACACGCAATCGAACACATACATGTCTGAATTGAAATGCATATTAATATAATTTTTAAAGAAATTATATTAAAACTAATTAGTTCAAAAATATTGGATAATTAATTAAGAAAAAACTGGAATTATGGTTTAGATTTTAGTTTGTGAGTTAACCAAAAAAATAAAGTAAGAAAAAATAAAGAAAACTTAATTAAAATAATATGATAACTGATTTTAGTTTGTGCATTCTATAATATTTCATTATTTTTTTTTTGGAAAATAAATACTCTTTCTTAAAAGGAGAAATCATTTTCTTTGTCTTAAAAGATTGTAACATGATAGGAAGAAAAAAAAACATTTTGGTTTGACTGTTATAGTAAAGATAGGAAAATATTTTTTAAAATATATTTTTTAACATTAAATACAAGAAAATAATTTTCACAATTCACATTAAATGACAGAAAATATATAAAAAAATGTTTTAGAAAAAATAATTTATGCAAAACCAAGGCACCCGTCCTGGTCACAAACTGTCCATTTACTATCATGGTGTGTTGGTGTAAATGATGAAGCCGCCAAGGTGATTCCATAGGAAGGACTAAACTAAGCTTTCGAAGCAGTATATAGGTAAGCATCCTTGTGCCAATCTCTTCAAAGCTTCTTCAAGTGCTTTCAAACTATTGGCTTATTTCAGCCAAATGATATATGGCAGGTAACACCAATTTCTTTGCATGTTAATTGGTAGGCAAACGCTTAATATAACTTTATATATAATTAATATAAAATTCTGAAGCACGAAATGACCATGTCAGTTTATTTTAATATGTCTTCTCGTGTCTGTTCAGCATATTTTCAATGTTGTTAACATCATTTATGTTATATTAACACTGTACTAAAAGTTATAATTGTTAATTAAGTCATAAGTTTTTTACTTAAATTTATGAACAGATGTCATAGTTTAATCTAACTTTAATTTCATTTGACTTGCAACTAACAAACCCTTACTTTATTGAGAATTAAACTGGTGATCTTAACTCTAATAGTACTTCTTGAATCGAGCTCTTTCTACTTGGTAAAAAATTATATTTATTATTCAAAATATAACATTTTTTTTACTTAAATCAATTAACAAAATCTACAATTCGATCTGATTTTAATCTTAAACCTTGCCAAATCAGTTAGCCCACAACCAATAATTTACCCAATTATTACTTTGATCTCATCTCATTTTACTTAATCATCATAAATGTTAAGTGTTTATTTTTATAATGTGTGGGTCTATAATTAATTTAAAAAAAGAGTAATGGTTAACTAAACAAAAGGCATTGTTTAACAAATCACTATCTGACATGGCAAGCCACCAGCAGTGATGGCTAGCTTTCAATTCACAGAACCACGTGTACAGATTTCTCGCCAGAATATACATAAGTACCTGCAAATGCAAATAGGAATTTAGGGTCTCTAGACTCTAGAGGATCTTGGACTATTGGCGAGTTGTTGTCTACAGTGCAAGGGACAAGGTGGTTTTAGTGGGACTCTAATCGTGGAGGAAATTTATCCAACACTTGTTTTTTAGTGTGGATGACGTGGAAGGATGGCCAAAATTATGTTGCTCCCACTAAGACAATAGTCCCTCAAATACATTTCTATAAGTTAAATGGGATTGTGCAGGAGTAACTTTTGGTGAATGCCAAGTTTAAAGACAAAAATTGCCCGTTACTTGGGGGCTGAACATTGCTTTAGTTGGAGGGGGCACTGCTGGCTTCTAACCCTTTTAGATTAAGGACAGTATTGGGTTTTGAGGCTGCCCGCCAGCAAAATCACAGGCAGATAAGGTCAATGGCCTGGTGGGAATGTCTGTGTGTTTATGGACACCTGGATTTGGAAAGCAGAAATGAGAATCTTTTGGTACTGTACCTTATGAGAATCTATTAAAAATTTATTTAACGTTAATTAATAATAAAAATAATGTCAAAATTTAACGTGTAAGAATCTTTTTCATTCAGTAACTGTTCTCAGTTTGGGCAGAAGGATAAGACTCTGCCCACTAGGATAAGGTTCATGAACAGTGTTTACAATTTCCTTTCCATGCTGCGCTAGCTAGAAATGGAATAAAATAACTAGGATGACAGAAAATGAGCATCTCATATATTCCATTTTGGTATATAAGTACAATTGTTCAACCAGAATGCCTACAACCACACACACTAAATCAAATTAAATTCTGAAAATTTAATAGAAATTAAAAATGACCCTTCGGCCTTGCTTTTCTCCTACTCAATGATAAAATGGCTCTATCCTTCCATAAGAGTCAGGAAGGGCTAATGTCAAGTCCTAATTTACTATATTTTAAGATCAGAAAGTTTACTTAAATTAAGGTATCCTAAATATATTAATCTACTCTGAGTGCTCACTTTCAACAGTGGAGCAGTGATCATTGTCAATCTGTGTAGCAATAACTAGTCCTTTCTATAGATCACATTTTCAATCAATTGTCCTTTTTTATAATTAAAACAATATAATGCAGTCTCCACTAAGCAACTCATTCCGTTCCCCCTTTTTCATCTCTTTTCCCTTATTAAATATCATTTCTATATATTACATAGTCTGTGATATGTTATTTATTTTCCTCCGTCTTGAGTACTTCACTAGTTATTCTAGTATTAAACTAAGTAATGCTTTGGCAGAAAACAAGTCACTTAGAGGTCTGTAATCCATTATCTGCATGGGCATTGGCTAGCAGATGTCGTATGCCATATGGTGGCAAGCATAATATAAATATATCCCATATGCACGTAACAGCAACCGTGCTTAAATTAGACAAGGAAGTGGGTTAGATGAAATAGCATTTGATTATATGTGCCCATGTCCTCTTTCTTTATATCATATATGTTTCTTGTTTATGTTAGGAATAAATCTTTAATTTCTTAATTCTTTATTCTTTATGTGGAAGCTTTAATTCTATAGGTATATATCTTAGAGCGCAAATACCACATAGTCTAGGATCTACATCATGCCAGATTACTAGGATTCAGAAATCTATTTAAATACTTGGATCCATCGTAGACTCCTGATCCAAGCGTTATTTAAAAGGATGAATTTGATCGTAAACTTTCAGGATTAGGAACATCAATCAATCACGAATAAACAACGTACAACGTTACCGGTGGCTTTATGGTTCTTCCTCAATCAAATCTCTTGAGTTCCTTGACAGGACCTTAACCTCTCTTCAGATGGGGAGAAGAGAATGAGTTTTTTAGTGATTCGGTATATTAGAGACCATAGCGTTCTTATAGTGTGTTAACCTAATAGGGTTCCCATTATCCTTTAATAAGTCAACACTTACATCTATTCATTTAAGTCCATATAATCTTATTTAGTAGTTTAATGAGCTTGCTTAATTTGATCACATAAAATAAAGCTCATTAATGATAAATAGCTAATATAATTATTTTATAATATTAGCCTACTTTAATTATTGAAATATAAAATTCCAACAGTTTAGTTAAAGATGATAAATCACGTTCGTATCCTCTTCATAAAGAGACTAAATTTGCACGCAACATATTGATGCAGTTGACGTAGATTCCTATTAAACACTACTGCTAATGTTTGAATGTTGCTTAAAATTGAACACGTACGCTAAATACATGTAGTAACAAATCATGAGGTTTAGACTGTGGTAAGTATGATCTGCATCATGTGTATGTGTAAAGTTGGACCTGCACTGAATTTTACCTTAGTATATTATGCATAAAAGGTGACTTAGGTGTCAAATTGGGCGGCTGCTAATTCTTCCCAAATTGCTATCCTACATTAGAGCATGTTATAAATGACATCTTATATATCATCTCCTTTTCAGTGTAATCTGAGTGTGATCTTTTTTTTTTCCCTCACAAGATAAATAACAATTGATATCAATGGTTTATCCAATGCAAATCTAATATTTCTTCCACGCCGTAATTAGTTAAATCTCCATTTGCTTTTGAAATGTGATAATCTTGAACATCTTCTAAATTCTAATTAATGACTTGTTTATTCCTTTTGATTATCGTTTATTATACAACAATAACAACAAGAAGTCTTATTCCCATTAATTGGTGTTAGTAACATGAATTCTAGCACATCAATGTACATGATCCTTTATCATGTATTCATGAAGCTCATGTAACTCAAATCATTCTTAATAGTCCTCCCCCATATTTTTTTGTCTCCCCTCTATCCCTTTTTGAAATGGTATCATATGTAATTTCACATTTTCTTACCTTACATGCCCAAACCATTTTACACAATTTTCTTTGATTCCTTCTAGAGGGGCAGCTTTATCCTTCTCCCTTGTGACATTACTGATCTTAATTATCTATCTCTGTCGGAAATATGTTCAGCCATCCATTGCAACATTCTCATTCCTGTAACCTTCATTGTTTCATTAAGCCCATACATTTTTCGTTTCTGCATTTATACAAAACTTCATAACAAACTATTTTTTCTTTGACCTTATCTGTACTTTCTATCTTTCATGCACCGCGTGCCACATTTGTTTATGCGTATAAGGGGCGTAACCATTCGATTCCCCTAACTTCTTTGTTAGCTATATTATGTATCAGAGTAATAATGTCATTCCATATCAAAATGATGTCCGTCGATTTCCCAAGTAACTTGTTCTAGCATGTCTTTCTTGAAGGAGATCATTTGGTTGCCTTTTAAATTTTCTCACTTAATCTTTGGAAATCTACATGTCTTCTGCATCCTCTTATAATCCTTCCTATGCACATCCAACACCATTAGCCTATGCCAGGTGATTAACATTACGCAAGTAGAAGTATGACTTTTCAATCCTTACATCCTCTGAAATCCATTTTTTTGTAAAGAAATATTTAATTTGTGTCATTGAAGTTTGTTCCACTTTTGAAACTAACAATACACTCCTCCCTTCTCTTAAAAAAGTACTAATCAAGTCATAAGCATTGTGAAGTTCAAAAATTGTCTTGCTTTTCTTGTTTGTTTCTCCCAATCCTTAACCCCTTTCTTAATCTTTTGAGATTGTTCATTAATAAAATAAAATAGTAAGATTGGATAGATGAAAGTAAGTTGTGAAATGACCCTACCATTGTCATTTATAACATGTATAAATTATTGTCTAATCAAGTATGCTTTAAATTTATGATAATCAAGAAAAGTAATGTGATACAGTGGCAAATTCTTTGGCCCCCACTTCATAAAAGAGAGTAAAATATTTTATGAAAATAAAATGAGTTTAATTTTGATTTTGTTAGTGTAAAGTTTTTTTATATTGTTATCCAATTATGTATTGTCAAATCATAAAAGAGTTTGACTATTACAATAACTACCTCGAAAGTATAACTCTTTTAATGATGTATCAGACTATCAATACATGATTGAATAACAGTGTAAATTTTTTTTACATTGACAATGGATTAAAACTAAATCTAAATAAAATAGGCATCCAAATCCTATGGGATTTGGTTAGTCTGTCTAGAGGAAAAAAAATGTATTTACAATAAAAAATAATCTCTTCATAATTCAACTCATCAAAATAATGAGACGTTATTTATAGCTGCAATTTGAAACCATCAAAATATGAAATATGTGTGAAAGCCAAACGAAACATGAAAAATGTTGAAATTATTGAGAATGTTAAGCTTGCAAAATGCCATAAACTAGCTATATATGCATGTCGTTCGGGACTAAGTGATGTGTGAATGCAAGGCTCAAAATAAATAAGGTTTTAGGCTCCTACAACTTATTTGTGAATGGAATAAATTCTACAAAAAAGTGTGGGATTCAGCCACAAGTGAAAGGAAAAAATATATATATAGGAGAGGAAACAAATTTATCTAGGTCAATGGAAATAATTTCATGCCATTTATATAATGCATGATCAATGCAAAGCATGTGGAAGAGGAAGAAAAACCTTAAGTAATGCGAATGGCGTGAATTGACGCTTTCAGCCTGGTTTATTTTGTTCTGAAATAATTAAGAGAAAAACAAAAAGAGACGAGAAAAAAAATGCCTAAGTGAGAGAAAATAGAAAGTGTGAGTAAATCCTGAGAGTATAAGATATGGGAATATATATCATTTAACACTTTGGTATTACAATCATAGATAATTTAGTAGTATCACAATCGGAGGAATTTCACTGAGAAAACACTATAATTTTTAACTTGTGTAATAGAGTGTAAAGTAAATATTGTAATTATTTTTGATATAATGGAATATTTTTCGAAGCTTGTCATGTAATTTTATTTTTTTCAGTATTAGAGGGTGTTCCAAGTTTAAATTTTATATATTCTTTTTTTGTATTCTTTACACATATTCAGTATTTTTGCACGGTTTGTGACGAAAGATAACATCTTATTTAGTGTTCACTCGTCAATTTGTTTTTTAATTTACACACAAAATATCACCATTAATTACAACAAAAAGTCTATTGGAAAGTGCTTTTAACTTGTGGAAGGAAATCAGCTCAATTAAGATAGTGCAAGTGCTTGAGACTTGCGTTATATATGTTTGGGATGGAGGAGTTTGGAGGGACAAATGAAGGGATGAGTTATTTTTCATTTTTAAGTTAAGAAAATTATAAATGTTTATAAAAATGAATAAGGGATTATTGGAATGGTACATGATACTCTTTCATTTTATTCCTTTGATTTTAAAATTTCTCAAATAAAGGGAATATGTACTTAAAATTAAAAATTAACCCCCTCTCTACCTCTCAAAACTTCTCCATCCAAACACATAATTGATAAGCAAGAAACTCTCAGAGCTACTGACGTGCCCAACTTTTGTACTAGGCATGCCCTCTGTCATTGATGGTATCACTGGGGAATTGTAGCGAACTTTGGGTCGCGGTTGAATTGCGGCTTGATGCAGTCTGCAATTGTAGAGTATTGCGGTTGCAACAGATGATGTTGCAGATGATGTTGCAGCCGCATCAGGTAATGCGGTCCTAAATTTAATACTTGCATGTAATTATAATCTTAAAAGTTTAAACTCTAATTAATTAGGAAATGACTGGTTTTGATTTATAAATCTAATGCATCTCCTCAAGAAAAGTCTTTTAGATTAGAAGAGTGGAAATGGCAAAGATAAGCTCTGACTACTTTATCAAAGACTCTGATACCATGTCATAGCTAACTATCCCAGAGGCCAATGTTTGTTTGTATCTCTAACAATCCATATACTAAGAGTTACTCTGCGGATAGATCACTCCGCACGTACCATTAACAAAAGCAATACATTGTTAATTAGCTCCATTATCTCCACATGATCAAGAAGCAATTAGACCCATTGATATGCTGATGACATAACAATGAAAAGCTCCTTGAATCAAATCAATTAGTTATTCTCCTTAAAATTTTAACCTAGTGGAAGTTAAGAGGCTGCTCAGAAATGCAATCTCTAATTGGCAAGCCCCACCAAAGAAGGAGTGCATATATGAAAAGGTGAGAAAGAGGAATCAAACAAGATATGTTGCTTTTTCTAAGAGCAATGGCCAAGCACATCTGGGATGAGGCTGCTTGGTACTTGAAGAGCATAGTTTGAATATGACTATAAGTACTATAAGTGGAACCAAAACCATATCTTGTCCTTTGGGTGTTTATAACTATTATCACACAAGGATCTCTTCTTTTCAAATGAAAAAGACGTTTATATCCCACCATTGCATTCCTCGTCGGCAATTCAAGCATGCCAACTTGAGGGATTAGTTTCACTTTTTAGACAACTTGTCCAAGCATCATGGAGACAAATGCACTAAATCGAAATCAATGTCAATTGAATGTACCTCTTTGAAACCTTTTATCCTTCTTTGTTGATCTTTTCCTGTTATTGTTCTTTTCTGTTTCTGTATCTCACTGCCAAGTGCTTAAACCCTTAAAAGTTTATAGCCATTTTCAGTGTTGAATATCTTTATCCTTAAAAGTAGTTCTGTTAGTACATCAATTTCTACATACATTTTATACATCGGCTTAATTCTTTGTTAACTTGTAACTAACATATACAGATAAGATACATAAAACAACCATCAAGATTTAAGGGGGCTCTTCTGTCCTATCTACGTGGACCAGTAGATGTGCAATTATTAATTTTATTTCTTTCTTGTAATAAGCTCAAACTTTGAATGTAGGATCAAAATAACTCTCAAACTAAATTCTTATGGTTCATTATACCACTGAGGCACCTCGTTAATGTAATTTGATGAAAATTGTGGAGAAGATGATAAAAGTATGCTGCACTTCCAGAGCTCATGAGGACCATATGTTGTTACTAAAGGTTTCATCATTGAGAAAGTTCATTTTCTCAAGGTGTGGAGTCAATCTGGTTGTAGAATGCACAACTTATTGAAGGGCTCTCATTTGAGTGGGGAACACTGAATTTCATTTAATGTTATAGACTAATAAGCAAACGCCAAGGCTACTCAGTCTTCTGAGTGGAGGATGTATAAAATAGTGACAGAGATATTACCACTAGGCCAAACTAAACAGGCCAAAGAAAGAAAGATAAACGGAGATCATTGGCCTATTCTTGTTTGTGGAATTATCATAACTCTGTCCTTCTCCGGACCTAACTCCAACTTCCAATATATGCTCCCTCCAAGCATTAACCAGAAAAAATAAATAATTTCCTAGTTATATATATGTGATCTAAAACATCATTCCATGATTTGGAAAGTTCCTCCAATAATTTGATGTGAAATTGACTGATGTCATGAAAATCATCAACTACCTTATAATTTGTGAGTTACACTGATGTAAAGCATATACACCATAAACCCCATTATGGAGTTCACAGTGAAAGCACTGAAATTCTAATATCATTAAGGTATAACATGTGATTTGGTCCAATCAATGAATTAATATGTGTGGTTCTCCTAATTGATGTAGTGGCTCATTATATAGGAGCTTCATTATGATCTGAGCTACCAGAGTCACAATTGACTGGATATTGATGCCATCATGACATGATTATCATCATGAGACCTTGATAAATTGCCATGGCCATAAGTTCATAGGGTTACATTAAAATGTTATTCGTGCTAGCATAGGTTAAATTTTTTGTTTTCATCTTGGAATTCTGGTTTAGTTTAGCATGAGAATACCTGATAAGTAATAACATAACCCCGAAAAGTAGTTTGATATAGATATAGGGAATTGAGGACTGATAAGAATCTGCATTAAATCCTATTCTATGCAGAAACTGTGCTTGAATTAAATCACAATAGCCTTCTGATCAATCCCTTGCCAGTTTTCTTGCACTTCGGTTTCTCGGTTAAGAGTAAGGAATATGCCATTGTCTCATTTGTCCGTGTAACCCCTGCAAATATATTTGAAAGAATATTCTCGGAATCTTGAGAATGTACTTCTTTAAAATAATCAACAAATTTTTTTTTACAGCAGTGGCAAGATTTAGTTGATCCCCAAATGTTCCCATGATGACTTACATAGTAATTATTGTAGGATTTATCAGTTGGTAAGCCCGATAAAATAATTTATTTTGTCTTGTAATCACTACAATAATGTTATTTAGACAAATAAATTCTTTACTTTCAACTTAAACACTGACTGAATAACAATTGGACTTAAATAGTTTAAAAGGCTCATAATCTATATAATTTCCACATATGGCTGAAGAATTGAGTAAGGTCAAAAGGACATCTCCATTCTCCACCATACTCTAGGAAGCTTCAAGTTAAATTTTTTTTATTCAAGTTAATTGCCTGGACGGATGCCAGAGTTTTGAAGGATATAAAGGCATGAAAGACATCCATAAGAGTAGATAAAATAAAATAAAAAAATTCATTTAATTGACTTGTGCATAAATTGATCTCCACAATCTGAATCAAGATAAACATCATATGATTCGATTATCATATTAATTGGTCTCTCTCTTTTTTCGTGTTTGTTTTCGGGTTTTTGAACAATAATATGGAAGACATGTTAAAGGATGATTGGGTAAGTACAGGTGATCATGGACATGTCAACAAAGCTGATGATGCAAAATTAGTTAGAAAAGCAGGACACATGACCAACGTTTTGCAAAATCAGGAGTGGAGGAGAGCTCTAGGCTGAGAGTAACTAACTCAATGCTTCAGGATTTCGTGTACTGAGGGTCATGCTTATAGGAAGAGAAAGGGGATAAGGAAAAGTAAGAGAGGAATAGAAACCCAATTCATACCCTTTTCCTTATCCCCTTTCTCTTCCTATAAGCATGACCCTCAGTACACGAAATCCTGAAGCCTTGAGTTAGTTACTCTCAGCCTAGAGCTTCTCCTACACTCCTGATTTTGCAAAACGTTGGCCACGTGTCCTGCTTTTCTAACTAATTTTGCATCTTCAGCTTTGTTGATGTGTCCATGATCACCTGCACTTAACTAATCATCCTCCAACCTGTCTTCCACATTAGCAGGCTTCCTAACATTACTCCCCCCATTAAGACAAACCTTGTCCTCAAGGTTTAAATTTGGAAAATTTTCCTGCAAGGCTTCTGCATCTTCCTAGGTAGCCTCAGCAATGGTTAAGCCCCCCATTGGATTAGTAATTGTGGAATCAGCTGAGTACCCCGCAATATGGTTTTGGATTGCAACACTTTAATTGGTTGCAAAACTAAACATGTTTTGTCAGTAATCAAGGGTAATGGAATAAACTGATGAGCACGATCTCCCTTATACAACTTTAATAAGGAAATGTTGAATGCCAGATGAATTTTGGTAGTAGGTGGTAGAAGCAACTTGTAGGCTACTGGACCAACTTTTTAAATGACAGGGAAGGGGTCAAAATATCTTAAACTAAGCTTCTGATTTTTCCTTAAAGCAACTGAGTATTGTCTATATGGTTGTAGTTTGACCAATACCAAATCACCCACTTTCAATTGTACATCTTTTCTTTTCTTGTCAGCCTGCAACTTCATTTGTTGTTGAGCTTTTAATAGATTAGCTTTGAGTTGAGTCAGTAAAGAGTCTATTTGCTGCAGTAACTGTTGTAAGGAAGGAGGGTCCTTGGGGTCTGAATTGTACTTAGTTAAGGTTGGTGGCTCTCTTCCATACACAACCTGGAAGGGTGTCATGCCCAAGCTGGAATGAAAGGACGTGTTATACCAGAATTCAACCCAAGGTAGTATCTTAAACCAGGACTTTGGGTTATGAAAAACAAAACATCTTAGGTACATCTCCAAGCATCGATTTAAGGCTTCTGATTGACCATCACTCTGTGGATGGTATGCAAAACTCATGGCCAATGTAGTTCCATGTAGTTTAAATAAGTGTTTGTTGGAATTCAAGCACTAACACACACTGTTTTACTCACAGAATGAAAAACAATCTCAGAAAAATTCACATTAACGATCAGTAACAAAGTACAATGGGTCTAATGCCCTTTTATACACTTGAAATGGTAAAGTCCCACATTGGGTAAACTAAAACTAACTTGGCAGTTTAAAACTGCCACTAACTGAATTAACAAACTCCTAACACACCCCCTTTAATTCAGTTCAGTTATGTCCATTACTCCCAATTTGCTTCTCAATTCCTTGAACCTTTCTCCCTTCAACGCCTTTGTAAACACATCAGCCACTTGTTCATCAGTTTTGCAGAACTCCACTCGAATGTTCCCTTTGTTGACTTGGTCTCTCAAAAATGAAACTTGGTTTCTATATGCTTACTTCTTCCATGTGCTATTGGATGCTTAGCTAAATTTATGGCTGACTTGTTGTCAATCAGCAGCTTCACACTTGATTTCTTCTTCATTTTCAACTCCTGCATCACTGATTCCAGCCACAATACCTGACATACACTCATTGAAGCAGCTATATACTCTGCCTCACATGAGGATAAGGCAACGACACTCTCCTTCTTCGAACTCCAGGAAATAGGTGCTGAACCATACATGAATGCATACCCTGCAGTGCTTTTTCGATCATTCTTATCACCACACCAATCAGCATCAGTGTAGCCAAACAATTCAGTCTCAGATTCTGCACTTCCACTAGGAAAGAACATTCCATAGTTGAGTGTAGCTTTGACATATCTCATGATTCTCTTTGCTGCCACTAAGTGTGAGGTCCTTGGTCTATCCATGACCCTACTGATCAAGCCAACACTATACATCAAATCTGGTCTAGTGTTACATAGGTACCTCAATGATCCAACTATCTGTCTAAAATAAGTAGGATCCACTGCATCATCATTTCCATCTCGTGCTAGTTGTAAGCCAGCTTCTGCAGGTGTTACAGCACCATTACACTTCTCCATGTTAAATTTTTTCAGCAAATCAGATGCATATTTCCCTTGATGCATTATTATTCCTCCGCTGACCCTCTTGAATTCAATTCCAAGGAAGTATGACAATTGCCCCAAGTCAGTCATCTCAAACTCATTCATCATTTTCCTTTTGAAATCTTCAATTTTCCTTTCATCGTTTCTTTGTCACCAATGTAGGATCATCAACATAAAGGCACACTATGATCATATCAGTCTCATTCTCAGCTTTCACATATACTCCATGTTCAGAAACACATTTGCTGAAACCCATCTTGCTCAAGAGATTGTCTATCTTCTTGTTCCACACTCTAGGTGCTTGCTTCAAGCCATACAAGGCTTTCTTCAGCTTGAACACTTTTCTTTCCTGGCCAGTTTTCACAAAACCTGGAGGTTGATCAACAAACACCTCCTCTTCCAATTCTCCATTTAAGAATGCTGATTTCACATCCAATTGGTACATAGACCAATTCTTCTGACTTGCATAGGCCACAACAAGCCTCACAGTCTCAAGTCTTGCCACTGGTGCAAAGACTTCTCCATAATCAACTCCTTGCTTTTGCAAAAAACGCCTTGCTACAAGCCTAGCTTTGTACTTAGTCACTTCACCTTTAGGATTAACCTTCACCTTGTACACCCACTTCACTCCTATTGACTTTCTTTGTGATGACAGAGGCACCAATTCCCATGTTTGATTCTTTTCAATTGACTTCAGCTCTTCATTCATAGCTTCAACCCATTTTGGATTTTGCATAGCTTCCTCAAAACTGATTGGTTCAGTTTCTGAGAATAATGCAAAATGAACCAACTCTCCTTCTGAATCAACAGCATCATCAGATATCACCTCATATCCCTCAAGCCTTTGAGAGACCTGTCTCACTCTTCCTGACCTTCTGGGTGCTGTAGCATCATTTTCTGCAATGGCAGACTAATCTGAACTCGCCATGTCAACCATTATGCTTATAGGTTTCTTACTTGAGTCACCCCACTTCCATTCCTTTGATTCATCTACCTTCACATCTTTGCTAATAACAATCTGCATGCTGCTAGGATTTAGTAGCCTGTAACCACCAGTAGAATGGTATCCAAGAAACACCATCTGCTCACTTTTATCATCCAGTTTCTGCCTTAGTTGATCTGGAACGTGCCTATAACAGATTGAGCCAAACACCTTGAAATGTGCCACACTTGGCTTAGTACCTGACCATGCTTCTTCAGGTGTTATCTCATTCAGCCTCTTAGATGGACTCCTATTCAGAGTGTAGGCGATAGGGCATGCACCCTCTCCCCACAAATATTTTGGTAAGTTCTTGCTTTTCAACATGCCTCTTACCATGTTCATAATAGTTCTATTCTTCCTCTCAGCTGTGCCGTTGTGCTGTGGTGTGTAAGGGGGAGTTACCTCATGAATTATTCCCTCATTCTCACAAAAACTTCTTAATTCTCCTGATATGTATTCCCCTCCACCATCAGTCCTTAAGACTTTCACATGCTGTCCACTTTGTTTTTCAACTAGAAGTTTGAATCTTTTGAAAACTTCAAATACATCACTTTTTCTTTTAATCAAGTAAATCCAAGTCTTCCTAGTGAAATCATCTATGAAGGAAACACAATACTTATTACCTCCAATAGATTCAGTTTGAATTGGTCCACATACATCAGAATATATCACTTGAAGCTTGTCTTTGGCTCTTGCTGGAAGTTGTTGCTTGAATGTTCCTCTTGGCAATTTTGATTCCAAGCACTCCTCACACATTTCACTTGGCTTATGAATCTGTGGCAGCCCTTCTCTTCTCATCATACATCTTCAGGGCTTTATCTTCCATCACCATCACATAATTCTTCTCTAACAGTTGACCAAGGCTGAGTAAATTACTCTTCATGCCAGGCACAAAAAGTACACCAGAAATAAATGAATGTTTCCCATCTTTTCTCTTAATCAACACCTTGCCTACTCCTTCTGCCTTCATAGTCCTATCATCAGCAAACTTGACTTTGCTTTTGATAGACTCATCAAGATTTATGAACCAATCCCTTCTACCTGTCATGTGTGTGGAGCAGCCAGTATCCAAGTACCAAGTATTATCATCTCCTTCTTCTTCTTTGGTTGTCACCATGAGCAAAACTTGCTCATCTTCATCTTTTTGTGCAAGTTTGGCTTCATCCTCATTTGATTTTCTGTAGCACTCATCAGCAAAATGCCCCCATTTTTGACACTTGTAACATTGAATGTTACTTTTGTCAAATTTCCTTCTACCTCCTCTGCCTCTGGAACCACTTGCATCACCTTTTCTTTGACTGCTTTCACCTTGCTTCTGATCTGATTGGCCTCTTCCAGCACTGCCTCTTCCAGCACTTCCTCTTCTTGCATTGCCTCTTTCAGCATTGCCTCTTCCCCTACTGTTCTTGAATTTTCTTTTATCAGCATCCCCTTTCTTGACCACTTGGGCTTGTAGAGCTTGGTCTGCTTCTTTCACACAAGATCTCTCATTGAGTCTTTGCTCATGAGCTTCAAGGGAATTTTGCAGCTCCTCCACCTTCATTTTTTCAAGATCCTTGGACTCCTCAATTGCCACCACTATGTGATCAAATCGAGGAGTTAAGGTTCTTAAAATCTTCTCCACCATTTGCTAATCTGAAAACTTTTCACCACAAGTTTTCATCGAATTCACTAACACCTGAAGTCTAGTGAAGTAATCGGCTATGGACTCTTGATCAAACATGGACAGCAGCTCATACTGTCTTCTAAGTGATTGTAACTTCACTTTCTTGATCTTCTCAGCACCTCCGTACACCTTACTCAAGATATCCCAGGCCTCTTTTACAGTTTTGGCCGTGGAAATCTTTTCAAAATTAGCAGAGTCCACACATTGATGAAGAAAGAACCGAGCCTTACAATCCTTCTTCTTAGCTGCACCATCTTCTTTGTCAGGAATCCCATCCTTTACAATCTCCCCGCTACGATAGCCAAGAATAACTTCCATCTTCACGACCCATTGGTCATAGTTCTTGCCATCAAGAACTGGTAAAGAAGCTGGAAAATTTCCATTCCCATTAGCGGAAACCATGATCACACACAGGTCCCTTATCACAGCTCTTGATACCAATTGTTGGAATTCAAGCACTAACACACACACTGTTTTACTCACAGAATGAAAAACAATCTCAGAAAAATTCGCATTAACGATCAGTAACAAAGTACAATGGGTCTAATGCCCTTTTATACACTTGAAATGGTAAAGTCCCACATTGGGTAAACTAAAACTAACTTGGCAGTTTAAAACTGCCACTAACTGAATTAACAAACTCCTAACAGTGTTGCCAGAAGGAACTTGTGAAAACCTTATCCCTGTTAGACACAATCGATTTAGGCATCCCATGAAGCTTAACAATATTGCTCATAAAAATTTCAGCTACTTGTTTGCTAGCGTAGTCTGATTTTAACGAAGAAAAATGGGCATACTTTGACAATCGATCCACCACTACTAAGATGACAGTATACCCAAATGAAGAGGGCAGACCTGTGATAAAATCCATAGCTAGATCCTCCCAAATCTGATTCGGTATAGGCAAGGGTTGTAGGAGACCCGCTGGCATAGAGGTTTCAATTTTGGCCCATTGACACACTTCACACTCTTGCACAAATTGTTTGATATCCGCTTTCATCCCTTTTCCAGTAAAATTGCCTTGTAAGTCTAGCCATGGTTCTAGTTATTCCAGCATGTCCTCCTATAGAGGAAGCATGGTACTCAGTTAAAATATGGTGAATCAGTGTTGGTTTGTTAGCTACAACCAACCTGCCTTTCCAATATAACAACTTGTCAAGCACTGCATAATTAAGAGTTGGTGGTTTATTTGCTTCACACAATTGTCTCAGTTCACCAAGTTGTGAATCTTCCGTTATGGCTGTTTTCAGTTCCTGAATCAATTTCCACTGTGGTTCTGACCAAGCCATGTAGAAAGATCTAGACAAGGCATCTGCTAGTATGTTCTCTCTTCCTGGATTATACTCAATCTTGAAATCATACCCCAAGAATTTAGGCAGCCAAGCCTGTTGCTTAAGTAATTTGTAATGACTGATCAGTGAGACTTTTCAAACTCTTTTGATTTGTCTTGATAATAAAGGGGTGTCCCAAGAGATAGTGGCAGAAGTTTGCCAATGCTTCTGTAATAATATATAATTCTCTAGAATAGATTGACTGTTTTTGCATTCTCGGAGATAGTTTCTTAAGAAAATATGCAATTGGATGGTTGGATTGGCTTAAAATTGCCCCAATACCTGTCCCTGAAGCGTTAGTTTCAAGAATAAAGGGCTGGGAGAAATCTGGTAAGGACAGGAGCTTCAGTAATTGCCTTTTTTAATTGATTAAAAGCTTTCGTTGCTGTGTCATTCCAACAAAAACTATCCTTCTTGAGCAGATTGGTGAGAGGGGCTGCTGTGCAAGCATAACTCTTGATAAACCTTCTGTAGTAGCCAGCTAAGCCAAGGAATCCCCTTAAAGATTTAAGAGCAATAGGTACTGGCCAATCCAAAATAGCTTGTACCTTACTTTTATCCATTGCCACGCTAGACCCTAACATTGTATGTCCCAAATAATCAACCTATTTTAGCCCAAAATTACATTTAGACATTTTTGCATACAATGAGTGCTTCTGTAAAATAGCTAAAACCATCTCCAAATGGTGTAAATGGTTTGGCCAAGATGTAATATTCATCAGAATGTCATCGAATAAAACTAGAACTGGTTTTCTTAACAGCCCTTGAAAAATGTGTTTCATCAAACTTTGGAAGGTTGCAGGAGCATTTGTTAATCCAAATGGCATGACCAGCTACTCATAGTGACCTTGGTGGGTTCTGAAGGCAGTTTTATGCCTATCTTCAGGTTTGACTAATATTTGGTGATAACTTGATCGCAAGTTTAGAAAAATATTGTGCCCAAAACAGCTCATCTAATAATTCATCCACAGTAGGAATAAGGAAACTGTCCTTGATTGCGATGGCATTCAATGCCCTATAATCAGTACAAAATCTCCATGTGCCATCTTTTTTCTTAACCAGCATTATCGGGGAAGAAAAAGGACTTGTACTGGGTTAGATAATACCTTCCTCCAACATTTCAGAAACCATTTTCTCAATTTGTTCCTTTTGACTGTGGGGGTACCTATAAGGTTTAACCTTAATAGGATTGCTCCCCTCAAGTAGAGGAATGGAATGATTATGTGCTCTATCCGGTGGTAAGCCTGAGGGTTTGTCAAAAACATTCTTATAAGTGTGCAGTAGTAGTGCTAGTTCTGGTTCTATATCCATTGGAAGATCTAACAACTGATCGGCTGGAGTGTGAGGCTGTTGTAACTAAAGGGTAAACATTTTTGAGATTGCACTAGTTACTTGCATTCTCTTAATGTGATGAAGAGTTTCCTGTGTAGGGAGCTTCGGATTGTCCCCATGGAGAATGATGAATTGACCATTTAAATAGAATTTAATAGTCAATGTTGAGTCGTCGACTACATGTGGTCCAAAAGTTGCTAACCATGAAGCTCCCAATATCAATTCTACTCCAGCTATTGGCAAGAGATAAACAGAAAATTGTATTGTGTGACCCTAAATTCCAACTTTCAGGTTTCGACCAATCCTTTAGCTACCATTGAATTTCCATTCTGAACCAACACTTTGAATTGAAAGGCAGGCTCAATAGGAAGTTTCAAAAAATGTGCCAACCTAGGTAGGATGAAGTTGTCAAAACTACTGCTGTCTAATCAAATCTACAAGGTAACTCCATTGACTTGGCCCTAAAATTTCATGGTTCCAACACCATTGGCACCCTTAAGTGCATTGTAAGATAAATGATGGTCCAGGTCAGGAGTGGTTTGGTCAGGTGGTTAAGGTTCAATGGCAAATCAGAATTCTAGTCTTCATCAGTTTGTAGGATCATAAGGTTCTTATTAGGACACTGACGGTTAAATGAAAAAATTTCATCACAAGTATAGCATAATCCTTTCTCTTGTCTTAGTTGCATTTCAACGGGTGACATTTTTTTGATATTTGGATACTTTGGGGGCTGGTAGAATGGTTTTTGTGGTGATGATGGTAATAATGGGGGAAAGGGAGCTATTTTTGGTGAATTGGTTTGTGTTTGAGGAATAATTATGTGGTCTATTGGTAGTGGCTAGGTAGGTGGGTCTTGGTTGAGGTGTATACTTCTCTTCAAATAATCGAGCCAAGGAGATAGCTCTCAATAGTGTGGTCGGGGTTTGAGCTAGGACATCCCTCCTAATATCAGCTTTTAAACCACTAAGAAAACAATCCAGCAAGGCATCAAAGCTTAGACCATTCACTCGATTGGCCAATAAGGTGAACTCAATATAGTAGTCATTTATAGTCCGGTTTGGGTCAATTTAAACAAAGTGGAACGAGGGCAATCAAATGGTGAAGGACCGAATTCAAGTTCTAGAGCTCTTGTAAAACCAAACCAAGACTTAAATGGATTAGTCTTGCTCATCATTTGGAACCAAGGGACTACTTCCTTGTCCAAATGAATTGCAACTATTGTCAATCGCTGTGCATTTGGAGTATTATAGGAATCAAAAAATTGTTGCGCTTTAAAGATCCATTGCAAGGCGTTAGTCCCATCGAATTGAGGAAAATTCAGCTTAACGATCCTTACCTGAAACGGTTGAAAACCTACTGTATCTGAAATTGAGCTCATCCACCAGCTGGTTTGTTGGGAGCTATTGCTTCCAGAGATGCTTCAATTTTGTCAAAACGATCTAAGTACTATGCACGTTATTTGGAGTACTAAGAATCTCGTTTCTCCATCAACTCCAGTAGCTTTTTCATATCAGTTTACATCTCTTTTAGTCTCTTATTTTCAGCCATGGTGGAAGGATGAAAGCACCAAAAAGGTAAGGAACGATATGAAAGGTAAATGTAACAATGAAGAATTCTGAGTAACACTCTTTGCGCTAGTATTATTTATTAGTGTGGGTTTATTACAGTGGTTCGATGGCAATTAGCAAGGCACTAATTGCTTAATGCAGAGGTATATAGTATTGAAGAAACCAGAAGAAGAGATTCAAGGAAGGAGAAAAGTAAGAGAGAAGAATATCAACCCAATTCACACCTTTCCTTATCTTCTTTCTCTTTCTATAAGCATGACCCTAGTGCACGAAATCCTGAAGCCTTGAGTTAGTTACTCTCAGCCTCGAGCTTCTCCTCCACTCCTGATTTTTCGAAACGTTGGCCACGTGTCTTGCTTTTCTAACTTATTTTGCATCATCAGCTTTGTTTACGTGTCCATGATCACCTGCACTTACCCACTCATCCTCCAACCTGTCTTCCACATTAGCAGGCTTCCTAACATAATATGATTTTGAAATTATTCCCGAAATGCTATCAATTTTGTCACGAAAATATTTTTTTAAATTTTTCTGCAATCTACATGATTGAGTTTTTGTATTGAACAATTCACATTGGTTGCGTGAATTCATGTAATGCAATTTATGGTTTTTTTTTCCTGCTTACCACATGAACTGCACCGGTAAAAACTGACGGTATTTTAATAATAAGTATAAAAACCAATGCATTTTAGTAATTTCATTGGAAAATAGCATTATTAGGGTACAAAATCCTTTATTTAAAAAAAATGATATAGAATCTTGTGAATAAGACTTCATACAAACATTTTATATAAAATTTAATAGATACAATAACTTCATCGTCTCTAGTGTTAGTATTAATGGTTAATTATGTTTTTATAATTATATTATGGTTTGATTAACGCATTAAGACATTATATTATACAATATGATATATAATAATAATTAACTCTCATTTGATTAATCGAAATCATCAACACATTTATAAGCGAACAGCATTTTAAAAAATTATCTTTCATAATATACATTTTTCTTATATTAAAAATATGTTAGAATCTGAGGTTAATTATATAAGGTTGCTCTCGTTATCCAAAAGCCATGTGACATTTTTATTTTTTTCCCCTAAATGCTACGTGAAATTCCCTCCTTCCTCCAATGACCCCTGGAGGAATGTGCCAGCTTCGGTGTTGAAATTATCATCAACGATGGCCTTAGGATTTGATGTTAAGTTCAACAACGAAAGACATTATCTTTTTTTTCTCCTTTTATTTCTCCCGAGATAAGAGATGATAACATTACAAGTATAAAATTGTTAAACCAAAAATAAAAAATAAAAAAATAACAGAAACTGTAAGATGTTATGTTTAACTAATATTGGGAAAAGTATGGCCTCTAGAATCATTACATAGGGTAACCAACATCTAAGATAACTACAATACAACCACCTGTTAGTAAAGTAACAACCTCATACAAAGATTATCTCCAAATACAATTTGATCACCAGCTCAAAGTAACACAATTAAAAAATGTAGCGCCAAATAAATTTTCATCATATGCCCGACGAAAAAACAATCCTTCATCACATCTTCTGCAGCTCCAAACTTGATGTATGCTACTGTTCTTTTTCCTTTCAAATTGACACTGCTCAATTAAGCTTTTTCCCACTCCAAATGTTAAAATACTAAACATCGTCAATGTAAATCTGATTATTAAAACCCTGTTCCCACAGTTTTTACACCAGGAAGCATGCTGACATAACCAACCAGATTAATTAATCCATTCTTTAACCATTATGCAATACTAAAGTATGTTCATCATATAACCAAGAGTTACCACCCACATTCTGAAATGCTCACTTTGTAAACCTTGCCCTATATAGGCTGAGAGCAACATACTCCACTGTCACCATTCTTCCATCGAAGAAACGTCCATGCAGACAATGTGCTGCCGAGCGACAAGCTTCAGTTCTTCCATACTCAACTAGAACAGAACCTGGTTCAAATACGTGTTCATAAACATCATCTTCCTCATCGATGCCCTTAATGGAACCAACTAATTCTGTTCCTAAACTGGCATCACGTTCAGAATAGCCTTCCTGAAACTTACAAACAGTGTAGTTTGAGTCCATATGGCAACCCACCATCTTGTTTTCAATATCCACACCAATATCATTAGCAGCCATTTTATTTTTATCATGCAATTCTGGCCCATCTTTGGATGTATCGTGGTGATCAGGACATTCTTGAATGATACTACTAGGTATGCTCTTATTGCTCATATCTTCAACTGTTGTATCACTCACAACCTGTTCTTCTAGACATGATTTATCGTCAAAAACTTCATCAGCATGTTTATCAACATTAACACTACTACCATCATCAACCTTATCTTCTTCCAGCTCTTTTTCATAATGGAACTCCACTCCACTTGTTCCTTTGGACATCGGGTAAGTAGCCTTTTCAGAAAAGCTAGATTCTGCAATGCTACTAACACGCACTGTGTCTTGAGAAGGTTCTTTAGCATCCACATCGTTTATAACTTCACAATCTTCTAATTTGGTTGCTAAATTCTTGTCACTGCTATGCTTGACTACATTAAGTGATTTAATAGTCCCAAATCTGCAAGACCATAAGGACTTAATACAATAAATATTTATAAACTTTAATAATGAGTAATTCCAGAAAACAAAAAATCTTAAGGACCTTGCACATTCCAATCGTACATCCTCCAAAACTTCTTCGATTGCTATGTCAGATAGAGACGAAAGAGACTCCACTGTGAACTATTCATATTGCACAAGCAGAATTTAAAAAGTAATCATTAAAATATTCAATATAACTAAAAATATTATTTAAAAAGAAACATATATTTGACCCAAAAGTATAACGTGTTAAGCAAGGGCCCAACAAAGATTTGTACAACTCTAATGCACCCTCTCATATGAAAGCCCATCAAGATTAAAATGTGGACAAAGGACAGGCTACAATTATCTTGGCTTGAAACTAATCACTACTTCATGCTGTAATTTTCATTATAAAACTGTGAGCAGTAATGATTGAATTCTATAACATGCAAAATAATCCCTTTTACCCACAAAATATTTTTTTTACAGCTAACAAAGCCACTTAACATAAATAATAATAATTAGGGAATAAGAAAAAGTCCACTGAAACTGAACAAAAAAAAAATAACTTCAGAAAAAGCTAAACCAAAAATTTCATACCACATCTTTAATCTTTAAAACTTGTGTTGCCTTTCTGAGCAGGGGCTTTGCATGCTCTGGAATCCCATAAGATGGTGGTTTACCACCATTTTCCTGGAATATTTTTATTTTAGTAAGTACCCATCTCCAGTTATATAAAAAAATTATGGATATAATTCAAAGGCAATCCAGGAATCACATCCAAGGATTACAACGAGGCAAGAGGGATGAGTGGACAGTGAGGTTACCGAGGGCAATGCATCAGGCATAGCCTGAACAACTGTTAGTACTTCCCCTGCCAGCTTCATACCATTCAAACCCGCACAAGCTTTGACAGTAACAGAGTGGTCCACATACTGACACAGTTTGTGCAAATCAGAGTGTTCAATATAAGAAAAAAAGAGACAAAAACGGGAAAGAGAAAACAAATAAGAGAACAAAATAATATAATTTTATTTATACAAAACTAGTACCAAAATCCAACAAAAATTAAATAACAGGCCATTTGTTGGCTTTCAGATGTTTTCATCTTAGAATTGGAAAAAAATAGTGAAAAGAAGAAAGCATAATAACTTTTGGAAGAGCTCAAACTGATTAGTTAACAAATGGAGAGAACCATATTAGAACCATATTATGCCAAAATTCATAAAACCTAATCAAACCACCAATCCAAGTTTTGCACCTAATGGGTTTGTCCCACTGAAACTTCTACATGGAGTGGCTCAGTTAGCGATTTCCAGGAACACAGAAGTAACCCATATGCATAAAATTGTGTGCGCAGATGAAAAACCAACCCATAGTCAGCAGTTTGTTTAGGTTACTTTTGGCTAACTAATTTGTCTGCTGGAATTACAAGGAGTAATCCAGTAACTGATTTGAGTTTTTTAAGACCACTCCATTAGCTAAGAAAAAGGATGCATGAATCATCTTAAATGACTGTGTTAGTTCCTGGCCTTTAATATTCTTTATCCCATGTTAAGCAGTTAATTAACTTAGGGGAGCATAAGAAGCTTCACAAGGCAGAGCCGCAAGCCACCTAGGAAGCACGGACACTTCAAAATAGTTGCCGTGTCAGTGTCGCTGCCGTATCGGTGTCGGATACTTCTCCGACACCTTTGGATACTCCTAGCTCACATCTTCTAATTTTTTACTTTTATTTTTTGAATTTTTGTACCAATAGAGGTGAGATACCACAATAATTAGATAAATGATAATATTTTACTCTATCGACAATGATTAATGTTGACTTTTGAAACATTGATGTCTTTATTTTAATTTAGAATTTGTGTTTTTATGAAATCTTACATTAATTTTAAATGTTGTATCTAGCGGTGTCGTGTCCTATAATTTTTAAAATTTTCCGTATCACCGTGTCCGTGTCGTGTCGTATCCGTGCTTCCTAGCAAGCCACCTCAGCAGAGGAATTCTTACTCCAGGGCAACGTAGGAGTCCTATAACACATTCTCCACCTCCCTTCTCTGCAACTAGTCTATGAAAGTTTAACCCCTACCCATTTCTTATTTTCTTTGCACTTGGACTGAGACTGCGTTTGTAAACACATTCATGAAGAGTACATAACGAATGGGGGGTTCAGAAAAAAGAAACGGAAAAAGCTGAGGGAAACACAAGCATTTGCAAATGAAAAACACAGAAACTACCCCACATCACAAATTCACCGTTTCAAGAAATATAAACAGAAATGGACCCTTAAGCCACTTGGGCTCCGCTCAGGTTGTTAGGTGGGTGGGTTTAGTTTAAATCATAGTGCTTCCTTTGTACCAAATATAACAAAACAATATTAAATGATAAACAAGATAGCAATGCACCCTTACCTCGAGAAAAGCACGTGATCCATTAGTGTCCTCAGTCTCAAAGTGGAAAGCCTTCAAAGATCCAAATGCACCAGCAACCTCCATAAGCTGAAGAAGAAAATATATAAAATAAAATAAGTCTAAGTCACAAGAAAGGCAAAGTGCGTAGATTTGGTTACTAGGTGTAAGGACAATAAAAAGAATCTTAAAGGTCATATAAGGATAAATTTTGAAAAAGATGGATTTTTCTTCTCAATAATTACCATCTCTGAAGGAAGATGATTTGAAATTCCACCAATGAAGATCTGCCACAACATAAAGAGACAATCACTTGACAAAAATTAATTGACCATAAATAATAGAGAAAAGCACACGTGATAATAATTAGCAAAGATAGTTAATTCACACAAAGTACTAAGATCAGAAAAAGTTAACAATATGGATGGATGCCCTTATCAAAAGTTCAAAACCCAGAACGCACTTAAAGCTATGAAGTCAAGAAACAATTAAGTGAAAAATCAACAATAACAGAGGCTAAAGTGAAACTTTAAATCAAACAAGTTCATCGAGTAAGAGTATCACGTTACTTTTGCTGAAATGACCCATAGTTATGAAAGCACCAGTTACAGCTAAAAAGTAAGTTCATGAATGGGAAAAAGTATGAAGTAATCCCTTTGGCAAATAAATCACAAATGAGGAATTTAAACTAAAATAGTCATATTAAGCAAGAACATCCCTTTATTCTTGAGGAACAATAAGAAATGAACCTAGAACCCTTAATTGACCCTGCATTACATACAAAAGAAATGATACATTCATTTTAAAGTGTAAACATGTGTCATTAGTATGCATCACATATGTAAGAGAATAGACAATTGTGAATGGGATGCTCTAACTTCCTATATCTTAGCCTCCCTATATATACATTTATAATAATGAATTAGGTCAAGTACAAGTGCAGTAAAACTAGTACAAGTCCGTCCCAATGGCACACAGTACATTTCACTCAGTATTACTTCATAAATGTTATAAAGTGGCTTTATTTATTTTAGGCTTGACCCGACACATGATCCAACCCAAAAAGCCCACGATGTGACATAACATGGATTTTTCATGGAGTTTAGTGGTGGAAGCAGAGGAGCCGGGCGCAGCCCCCTGCGTTAAGGAATTGATATTAGGGTTTGAGCATTGAGTGGCTGCTCCTTATAATCTTCATTGATTATCAATCAGTGTTATTAAATGGCGGCCATGGCGGAAAGCGGTGGCGGAAATCCACCCAAACACCATTTGAAAGCCATGGCGTGGCGTCTTGTTCATGGCGGCGCCATGGCGGGAGCCATGGTCATGGCAGTGTGGCGGTGCATGGCTTGAAATGGCGGAAAAAGTGCTTTTTTTTTGGCTTTTTCAGAGGGTATTTTGGGATTTCAGAATCCCATATTAGACACAAAGACCCACAAATCAATCTCGAGCTGCGAAAGTGAGAGTGAGAGAAAGCCCACCGCTGCTGCACATCTCCAGCGACTCTCTCTGGCAACTCTCTCTTCACAGGTAGATGCAGACCTCTAAGCCTCTTGTTTTGTGCGAAGAGGCTCTGTTTCTCTTTTTTTTTGTGCGAAGGCTCTGTTTCTCTCTTCTTTTTAACCCAGCCATCCAGATAAACCCACCCACCCATCCACCCAAATAAGCCATTAATCCACCCAACCAGATTTTACACCTTAACCCTATAACCCATGGTACCCACCCTCTGTTTTGTGAGAATGCTTCTGTTTGTGCCTCTGTTTTCTGTTTTTAAATTTCTTTTCCTTCTTTCACATGATATAGGACAATGGCAGCACAAGAGACTTCACAAGCTTCACCAAGACCTCCTAGTAGGACTGACCTTGGTTGGAAATATTGCCACCCTTTGGAAGAAAATGACACCAATAATGTGGTTTGCAATTTTTGTGGCAAAATTACAAAGGGACAGATCACTAGAGCCAATTTATATTAGAGTTTGTGATAATTATAGATAGTTTGATATCTAGAAAATGTTTTAATTATGTTTATTATTCTTGATATAAGGTGTTATATTATTATTATTTAGGGTATGCAAGTCTTGTAGTATATTTTATAGTTTTTTAACATGGCCGCCATGCTTCCGCCATTTGCCGCAATGCCATCTGCCATATTTCCATGGCGGATTTTTGGCTTGCCGCCATCCGCCATTGATAACACTGTTATCAATTCATCATATTGAATTTTCTGTTTCTCCCATGGATCATCCATGGTGGATGCAGACCTATAGTTTGCTGTAGGTCAAACCACATTAAAGTCAATGTCTATTTTTCTTCCTATTTTTTGTTTGCACACCCAAATATAGTGTCCTAGGTAAGAAGAAGAATGTTGTTGCACAATCAAGTGCAAAATCTGAATATAGGGCCATGGCTCATGTGACTAGTGAATTAATGTGCATGTATCAAGTCATCCAGGAGATTGGTTGGGTCTCTCTTTACCCAAGAACTTATGGCATCACAATCAAGAAGCAATTCATATTGCAACCAATATAGTATTTCATGAGAGGACTAAGCATATCAAGTTGACTTCCGTTTTATTTGTGAGAAGGTGTAATTACTCCAAAGCATATTAAAACAAGAGACAAGTTAGCTGATGTTTTTACTAAAACACTTCCAGGACAGTGGGTTAATGATATTTGTAAGTTGTAACAAGCTGAAGCTGGACATAATTAACCTCTATGCCCAGCTTGAGGGGGACTGTTCATGGTTATTAGTATAAGGGTATTATTATCATCTTACAATTTCTTTGTCAGCCCATGTACATGCGTATGTATAAAAAACAATACACCTGTCGAGTTGTGGACTATGCCTTTCACATATCCTCTTCTCTCTGTGCTTCTCTTTTAACAAGTTTAAAACAATGATATATATATATATATATGAATTAATGTTTATCACCAATCAACTGAATCAAATGTGCTTTTTCTATTCAGTTTTTACAAAATTAATACTCTAACACTCATTGACAGTGGTGAAACTTGCTACATTCAGTTGTGTAACGAAAAGATGAAGCCATGTGGTGTGAAGAGTTTGAGCATGCTTAGCATTCCTCGAGTGAAGGTGCATGCTTAGCATTCAGCTTGAGGATTACACATAAGAAGGTAAAATTATCAATTCAAGATTGTTATACATGCATACCTTGTCAGGCGAATCAATTACAAAATCATTTATTGTGACAGCAGCATCCACTGATCTCTCTAGTTCACCAGTCTGCATGAAAATAGCAATTGTCTGAAAACCTGCTACATGGATGATAACCACAATAAACCTTAGAATTGCAAAGCTTACAAAATGGCATTAGTTTGAAATAATAATAACCGAGCCATAGAATAAAAAATCCAGAGAGATCAATGACATTAACCTTAATTTTAAGATAAAGGAAGTGAGCAACATAAGTAACTTAGCAAACAAACATGCATAAAGTAAAGATTAGCCACCAATACAAAATCCTGTAGACAACTTCTCACTTACATCAGAAATGTGCCAAATAAACTGAAATGAGTAACCAATCGAGCATATGCTCTGACCACCACCTAGTAAGCACTATCATTATATATTCAAGTAGTTTATACTATTCTTTCCAGAAGCTTCTCCGTGTATACATACAACCAATATCCTATGCAACAAAATAATGGCCTCTTCCTGAGAGGTCCACTAGAGATCAGAAACTGTTCAAGAAAGAAGCTGTTTCTTTTGTTCTTCAAGGAAAAAAAGAAATAGTTAATATATTCAAGATAATTATGTACTTACAGAATACTGCCTTAAGTAATCCTATTTCATCAGAGTGTCACCATTAATCAAATCTCTAATGCCATAAGTAGTCACATCACAATACTATCAAATAAAGCAAAAATAAAAATGTTCCATACACTTAAATATTCTAATTTTTTTTAAATATAGTTCAGAAGTGAAGACCACCTGCACATAAGAATAAGAAATTTCAAGACATAATGATAAAACTGAGGCCTCTCCAACTAATTGAACCAAAAGGATCTCATTTTGTCTTATGATTATGTGGCAACTCACTGCAAGAGAACATACTTGTTTCTGCCACAAAATCAAGCCATGTTGTGATCATAAACAAAATGAACAGAAGCACTGTCAGAGCAAATCACCCTTCAGAGATGAAGTTACACAAGTATATATAACCTCACAAAGGATGCAATGTAAGGAAGAAATACTCAAAAAAATCAACTACAGGGAGAAAAGAAACCATTTAGGTGAATATGTGGACGTACTAACTCCAAATTAAGCATTTATCCTCCTTTAAGCAATGTTTGTGCTATATGTCAAGTTAGAAATACCCATGCACATAAAATTTTATGTGAAAGGGGAGAATATATTGAGCTAAGAATGGTGAATGCACCTCATCCATGTGTTTTAGGTAAGATGCACCTTATCTAAGTTAATTAAGGATGATATGTTGTCAGCATGCAACATAGGCCAAATGTTCAAGCCTAGGGATATTGGATATGAAGATAAATCAGGATCCCAAGTAAAAGTAAAAAGCAGACACTGGAACCAATAGTGACATAAGAAACTAAGAAATAATTTGCAACCCATAGCACTTACATGCTGAACTCGATATAACAAACAAAGCATGAGATCATAAAAAGCATTGTCAGAGCAGCCTAGAACAATAACCCTGAAACATTGGCCAGCTAAATCCTGGTAACGCATCAAATGTGTCATTACACCTGGAAGTCTTCTTAATTAGGAGTCGGCTTCATCACCATCCAGAATGTGTATTACGATATACCCCATATAAACATCCTATTTAAAAGATTCCAATACTAGGGTCAGAAAATATCTCATATAATGGAACAAGCAGATCACTCCATGTGAATTATAAAGCTCTTGAAGCTACAGAAGCAGTTTCTAGTATTTGATTATGAACAATATGAATTCATTTTCCAAAGGAAAGTCCAAGAAACCTATGACAAAATATGTCATGAAACAAAATTCCAAGTTTATAAAGACACCCTTACAAGCATAACCCAGAGGATTGGATTTAAGCCTTTTAAGGCCGAGTAAAGTTGAGATTTAAGCCTTCAAGGCTAACTAAAGTTGAGATTTAAGCCTTTAAGGCTAAGTAAAGTTGAGATTTAAGCCTTTAAGGTTGAGCAAAGCTGAGATTTGAGCCTTTAAGGCTGAGGACAAGACAGCCCCTAAAATTTAGGCCTCATTGGGCACTCTAGATTCTTCAGGGACAGAACAGAATTTGAAGAGAAAAATTTTCCGTGTCATTATAGCTATCTTATCATGTGTTTGATGTATGACCAAAAATTAGGATATAATATTTTTAGTTGGTTTTTCAAACAAAGAATTTACAATACCGACTTAATTTATTTGCAACTATTCAGTAGTACCGCACCTTTGGGCTCATTTTTATGAGTATATTAGGGAACAAAAATCCAGTGGGATAGGTTATTATCTTATCCAAAATCCTAGCAAATATGCGTAAGAATCACAGCTATACAGTCCACTAAAAAGTGCAGCATGACAAATAATACTTTAATAGCAAAGATAGTTACCAACTAATCAGAGTCGCTAGTTTTCTTCTGAGCATGGAAATTCTCAAACTAACTTGCCTATGGTGCTTCAGCCAATGACTCATAAGAAACATAATCATAAAATAAAAGTACAATTTAAATACCTCTTGGCCTAAACAAACATTTAAAGAATTTGATTTTCCAAAGTCACTTAAATCTACCATAGGCTAGTTGCAAGAGCTTCCACGAGAGAGGCCAGAGGTTCAAATAACTATATTCAATAAAAAATAAGGAGGCTAAGTTCAAGTCTTTTGTTTGGACAGTGGTACTTAACAGGATTAATAATATTACTAATAACTTGCTGCAGATTTGTAAGCCTCACAATGCCCTTTCTCCCGATATTTTTGTGCTGTGCAGAAACCAGCTCAGAAACAGTAAACCATATTTTTTTGCATTGCAAAGAAGCCACATTCCATTGGAACAACCATTTTGGGATTCTTGGTGAGCACTAGGTATGTCCAACTTTTGAGCACTTTTTTTATGGTTGTAACTTGTAGGTTTTGTCAAAAATAAGAGTCTAAGATTTAGAGGCAGTATACTGTTTATGCAGTCGTTCGGTGCATGTAGTTGGAGTAGAATGCTCACATTTCTAAGGATGTCTCTTTTTCCCAAAACTTGCTATGGGATAGAATTAAGTCTCTCTGGTGTTCAGTTCACGGCTGTTCCAATGGAAGTTGCTCTTTCTAACATACGGAGAGATTGGACAGCTTTACTAGTTCAGTCTTTATATGTTTCATCTTGTATCTAGATTTTTCTTATTCTCCCCCTAGTTGTATTTATACATAGCCCATAACCTTCACAAAGGAGTACATACTGAAATTTATAAATCAGAAAATTTTAAAATATATCTCAAATCCACACCATGAATGTGGGTCCTTTAAATCCATCTTGAGAGATTAAAGTGCACTTTGGTAACCAATGATGAAAATTAACTCATGAATTTTAAAGACAAGAAAGACCTAAGAAGCATGACAATAAACCATCCAGTTATTCATTGATAAGACAAGTCATAATGCATAAAATATCTGAAATTACTTCAGTAGATTCTTCACAGTTTGAAAAAACAAATCAGTTTGAAGTTCCAAAACTTCAGATCAATTTGCTAATCTTGCATAGCATCAAATATAATGGTTTCAGTAGTTGGCACTTTTGGAGCCAATTTTCTAGTTGTTATAGTGTACTTATCAATAAAGTTTAAAAAAATAAAGTAAAAATAAATTCAGCAGGATATACGAATCAAGTGTTGAATGGGGCAAACATCCCAAGTGTCAATCATTGATATAACATTTAACTCAAGATGGATATGCCAAGTGTCAAGACACATAATTTTACAGGCTTTTGACAACACCTGAGAGAGAGCTCTGACCAAATACTTTTACTTCATTCATTAAAACTGATTAAAATGCACTTACAATAGGTACCCTAAAGCTTTTTTTTCTTTGCCATCCTACAAACAAACTAGGTATCATTATTAATAAAGTCAAACTAAATGTAAGTTTAACATAGAAATTAAGCCAAATAGAGCTGTACATATTACCTGGGAAGTATTATGTCTATTTTTATACTTTTATTTTTATCTTCCTCTTATATATAAAAGAATATAAGCCTTTTTCCCTTTTCCTTTCCCTTTTATTATCATTATAGCAACAATAAGTAAACCAATTTACAACTAAAAGCAAAAGAGATTTATCAATTTAAAACAGGTTCAGATAAGCAAGATAAGTGGTAAGGTAATTTTCATCCAAAATTTTACTTTTATAAATGTTTGCATAGTTTTTGACAAAATCAATTAAAGTTTGGTAGAGGAAATACTAGAATGTAATATTTATAAAAACAATTGAAATTCAAGAAGAGAAAACATCAAACATTTGTAACAAATAGTTATGAACTTATGACATTAATAGACTTATATGATACAGATCAGAGAATGAAAGTCATGTCACCTTTGCATCCCATTTTTAGGGAAAATATTTTTTTATTGAAGAGGAAATAATATTATAAAGAGAGTGAAAGAAGTACAAAAACAGAGAATAAGGTATCTTCCGAAAAGAAACAAAAATATACAAAAACCAAAACAAACAAGAAAGCACATCAACTAAGTAAAGCTAGCCAATCTCTTTTTAAGTCCAATAAAGAAACCCCTTCACCAATAAAATAAATGGTCCATATTCAATAGTAAAAAGTAAAATATATAACCTTAGCAACATGAAAATAACATTTATTGACTAGTGCATACTAACACCATTTACCACTAACATCTATCACAGAAACTAAAAGTTTTGTCACAATTTTTATTGAAAACAATATAATATAATATGTCTAAACTCTAATCTTTCCAAGAACATTAATTGAAGTATTAGCTTATATAAAAATACAAAATCTAGAGTCCAGAGTTTCTATATTGATCCCACTAAGATATACAAATTAAAAAGATCTATAAAACATCAGTAGATTAAAAAGGAAGAAAAACCAGCCTTGAATATTCTAGACAAAAATTGATTAACAAGAAAGGTCAAAGATATGTAATGCATGTAATTGTGTTGAAATTTAAACTTCAACATATATACCAACAATACAATACCTGCACAGCTCAAGTTCATTCCTTAACATCCAAAAATATAATTCAAACAATACATGTTTCATATATATGAATCAACTGGTCAATTGTATGAGCAACAAATATGAGAAGAACAAGATGTAATGAAGGGATGGATAAGATTTTCATTCTTACAGCAACTTCAACATAGTCTTTGGGACGTCTAATTTTCATACTGGAGCCAAAAAGTGTACTGCCATCAAAAGAAAGAGCCGCTGAAGCATCCTCAGCTGTAAGGAATTCTACAAGTGCTTGGCCCTTATCTTTATGCAACTGCAGTAAAGATATGCAAGAACAACCTCAAACCCATTGCTTCATAGGGACAAAAAAAAAATCACATTTTGCGCTACAAACTCACAATGCAGCTGATACATGGCTGAGCTTGTTGGATATGATTTACACCCGCAGAGAGCAAAAGGTTATTGAAACAATCCATCACAGCTTTCTCAGAGGCTGAAGCTGGTATATTCTCTAGATAAAGCCTTCTCATAGGCCGGGTAGCTTGTGTCAGTTGGACAGAATCAATGTTGGCATTCTTCCCTGTTGATACATCATTCATAAAAGACACTGGCAGAGGTTTCACGGTGACTGGATCCACAGAAGTAGCTGCAGCCACATCATGCATGATGGATAACACAGTATGATTTGATAATTGAAAGCTAGAAGAAACAAAAGCTGAAGAAGGATTATCCGTCCCTACAGGGGGAAGATCCCATCCAGCTCGTTTCTTGTCCACAGAATACTTAGATGGGGAAGGAGTCTTAACAGCAGCCTCACTTTTCCTCTTCCTCGGTGAATAGCCACCAAGTCTACTTGTAGACCCACCATGTCGATGATGGTGACTACTTGAACCATTAGTTGATACTCTACTTCTATCAACATCAGAATGCTTTTTTCTAGAACTATCTTTCAGAGGAAGCATAGACAAGTCTTTATGCTCTCCATCATGATAAGTATGTTTTTGTGCCCTTGGGGAAAAAGAAGGGGACCTTCTTCTTCTATCCTCATGCTCTTGACTTCTTGACCGTCTCCTCTTTGCTGTTGATTCTTCATAATGTGACTTCACCTTTTCCCGCCTCTCCTTCCTCTCATAAGTCCCCAGGTTCTGATATTTCACAAGATCTTGTTTCCTGGCTGCATTCCTCTCTTGAGTTTTATCATCTCCATTTCGGTATTTTCTCTTGATTTCTCTTTCATACTTTCCTCGATCCTCTGCATGTCTATCCCTATCCCTATCCCTATCCCTATCCCTATCCCTATCCCTATCCCTATCCCTATCAGCTGAAGCTATATGATGCTTCTTTTCAGCTGAAGCTATATGTTGCTTCTTTTCAGCTACTTCTTCAGAATCATTGCTTAACCACTTTTTCCTTTCCCGTCGATCATGTCTATCTTTGTCAAACTTCCTTTCAGTATGATACTCATCAGGATTCTCATCATCTCCAATCTGGTTCTTTTTCTTTATTTTCCTTTCAGATTTTGGTCTATTTGTTTCAGCATATCTATCCTTATTACCTGAATCTCTTGAATGCTTATTTTCAGCTTCATACTCCGAATTATCACTCATCCGCTCATTTTTTCTCCAACCATGCATCTCTTTGCCAGTCTTACTTTCTTTAGTTATCCTGCTTATATTCTTTAATCCCGCACTTGATTTGGTTTCTAAATTATAGTCTGCTCTATCTTTCCCTTCAGTCAAATTATCTTGCTTTACACAAATGCTCTCAACCTTCTTTCTAGAGCTTACCTTCACTAGTTCCTCCAAAGCATGTTTTCCCATGCCAGAGGATGAACTTTTATCATGTTTATGGATCCTTGCAGACTCGAAATGATCAGCAATTTTCTCAGAAGAATGTCCTGGTGATATATTCCCTGCTTCCTTGGAAGGGTGTTTTACATTTTCAAGCAATTCTTTGTTTCTTCTTCTAACCATAATCTGTTCCATACTAAATGGCCTCGTACGGGCTGCACTCTCTTCATTATATTTATCCGCAGAAAGCAAATTACTTTTTCCATGCTTCTCCTTCAAACGATCAGATCTGCTCATCTTGTATGATGTAAACCAAATTGCAAAAATAAATCACGTCCTTACTAAAGAGATTAAGGAGAGCATCAGTGAAATGACCACCTGTTGAAATCTTGAAACTATCCCTAGATCGATTATACCATATCCTGAGAAGGGAAAACAAAAAAAAAGGATCATGTCAACAACAAATATGCAACAATTTATTCAAGTAAAAGCAAGGCAGAAAGTTACATTTCAAGCATTAATAAGTTCATCGATTTCTTTCAAGAATGTCATGAAGAAAAGATGAAGTACAAAATGAATATAATAGAGTAAACACTCATTTTGGTCTTCCACAGATACAAGTGTCATCAGTTAAGCCCTCCAATAGATGAATACATCAAAATGGCCCTTCAATGTCAATTTTTGACATCAAATTGTTCCTTCAGTGTCATTTTTTGACATCAAATTGGTCCTTCAATATTAATTTTTACATCAAACTAGTCCTCCTCCAAAAGGACGAATTTGATGTCAGTGTACCAAACCAAACCGACAACACTTGTATCTTTGAAGGACCAAACTGGATGTTTTCTCAATATAATATATACATTTGTTCCAAAATGAACTACTACAGTTTCTTTGTTTTTTATTTGTGGTTGATTGAAATACTAATGAAAGTTCAAAATCAAAAACTTCATTGTCATGTGACCTATTGAATTATCAATTATAAATTCATTTGCACTAAAGTTGTCACTCAAATATGATTTTATGTTAAAAAAATTTATCTTTTGGAGAAGAAAGTAGTTTATTACGCATGTTCTACATGTTGTTGACTTATCTACAATCTAAGAATCTTGTAAACAAATTCCATTTTCACTCTTCTATGAAGCACACAACACAAATGTAAATCGAAGATACAGACGCAGTATACTATTCAACAACCAACGAAACAAAACCTTAAATCAAATGGCACTCGCTCACGAAACCATCCTCTATCAACAACACACAGCCAAAAACAAAACAAAACAAAACAAAACAAAAAAACCCTAACATTATAGTAAAAATGCAAAATGCTACCACGCAACGAGATGAAGGAGAGAGAGAACCTGAGAGTGAGAGAGAAATAGGATATATGGATATGGAGATTGAGAGTGGCGGAGAGCGGTGGTGGTGGCGGTGGCGGCGGCGCTCGAGTGAGGAGAGGATTGGGGGAACGACCTCAACGTGAGTAGGGAGAGAGAGAGAGAGAGAGAGAGAGAGAGTGATTAGAATTAGCTATAACCTTCGGAGACTTGGGACTTGGGAGGGTACCTTTTCTAATTCTAATAATGAAAATAAGAATATAAAACTAAAATTTTATCGAAAGAAAATCTAATTTTATTTAGAGTTATATTATATCGTAACATTTAAAACTAAAATTTTATGAAATTTGAAATGTGAGTGCGTATATGTGGTGAGTTTTTATAATTATTTTTATAATATAATTGTGTCAACTTTTGTCAATTACAATAAAAACAAAATCTTGAATTTTTTTAAAACAATAAAATAAACATTGTCAGTAAGAGAATTAGAGTGCTTATATAAGCTGTCCTTACCTAAAAACATTTCTTCCTTTTTAATAGTAGTATAAGTAAATAATACTAAAAATTCAAAATACTCGTTATTTTTATACATATCCTCGTATAGAAAGGGACCTCACATGTATAATGATGTCACTTTGATAATTTTTTTGGGTTGAGAAGATCCTTTATCTAAGTTCTACTTAATACTAAGCAAAGTATGGGTTATTTTATAGTTTATAATTTTATTTTTTATTTATAATTATATTTTTTATAATTATTATTTTAAAAATGTTATACTTATAAAATAAGTTTTATAAAAATTCTTATAAATAGATAAAAAAATGTTTAAAATTAATTTTTTATGTTTGAAATAATTTATTTTATTTTATTTTATCCGTGCTTTGCACATTTTAATTTATTTTTTTTATTTTTTTTAAAATTAATATTTTTATATATAATTATGATTTCATATATGTTAAATTTATGAAATATTTTTTAATAAAAATTCTTAAAAGTAAATACAGCAAACATTATAAATTAATTTTTTATATTAAAAATGTTGTCTATTTTTTTTATTTCACTATTTAATTCTTTAAATTTTAATTATATACTTTGATAACATTTTACTTCTTAATATAATTTTCTTTTTAAATTTTATTATTTTATTTATGTTAATGTTACTATGTATTTAATGATATAATTATATTTAATGATACTATCAATTGCTTCAAAAGATAATTTTACTTTTTTTTTAAAGTAATATTTTTATATATAATTATGATTTCATATATGTTAAATTTACAAAGTATTTTTTAATAAAAATTCTTTAAAGTAAATATAGGAAACATTATAAATTAATTTTTTATATTGGAAATGTTGTCTTTTTTTTATTTCACTATTTTATTATTTAAATTTTAATTATATACTTTGATAACATTTTACTTCTTAATATATTTGTCTTTTTAAATTTTATTATTTCATTTATGTTAATGTTACCATGTATTTAATGATATAATTATATTTAATGATACTATTAATTGCTTCAAAAGGTAATTTTATTTATATATATATAGATTGCTTATGGTTTGTTTGGATTAGATTGTAAAAAAATTGATTTTAAAAAAATTAGTTGAAAGAATTAATTATAAAAAAAAATTAAGGTTGAAAGAATTGATTATGTTTGGTAATAATATTTGAAAAATAATTTCAGAAGAATTGATTTTGTTTGGATGGTATAAAGTAAAATTAGTTTTAAGAATGAAATTACAAAAAATATAATTGTATGTAACTGTTGGAAAAAAACAAATTGAGGCCAAAAATGTAAAAGAACCTATAACAGTAAATTATAAAGGAAATACGTTCAGATGAAGAAAAAAAAATTTGTTGGCTGTCAACGCAGCCCAACGGGCGTTTTCTCACCATGATTTTATCCCAATTGCTAACCAAACACATTTACTTTTGCCCAACGTGCTGCTCAACGTGAAAGGAACTTCAAATGGGCGTTTGAGTTGCAAACCAAACAAGCACTTACTTGTTTGCTTTTGAGAATTAGAAAGTTTGAGGAAATCAGGCTCAACTCGTAAGATGAAATAGTTTCACACAAAAGTTTTAGATTTGATTCATATTAGTGATTTTTTATTGATAGGTCATTTAACTTGTAACATGCTTTGATCTTGGAATAAGACAATTTCTCCTTTAAATTTCTCCTACTAAACAAATAAGAGAAATGATAAATGTTACAAAATGATTTCAAATAGGTCAACAGAAGGGCTAAGAGATATAACAATAATTACATGTGAATCTACTTTAAAAGCTACCATTGCTAGAGATGTAAAAATGATCCATTTATCTATCATCTATCTAATTTATCTATGTCTAAATTTAATTTAATTCATCCAATAATGATAATAAATTAAAATGGATTGGATCATATTAGTTAATGATGGAGCACAATATTTATTAGATATTTAGTTACTAACTCACTCATAACTCATTTGGGATCTAATTAACCCATAACTCATCTTAAACCCTAACTCATTCATTTTTTAGAGAGAGAAAGAGAAATATTTTAAAGAGAGAAAATCAATTTTTTCTAGAGAGAAAATCATTTTTTCTAAAAAGAGAAACTTACTTATTTTAGAAAAAAAAATTAATTTTTTTAGAGAGAGAAACTTATTTGTTCTATAAGGAGAAAATTAATTTTTTTTAGATAGATAAACTTATTTTTTTCCAGAGAAAGAAAATTAAATTTTTATCTAAAGAAAATTAATTTTTTTTCTAAAGGAAAAAAATTAGTTTTTTTTAGAGAAAGAAAATTATTTTTTTCTTGAGCAGAAAAAATATTTATTTTTTAGAGAGAGGAAATTATTTTTTTCTAAAGACAAAAAATTAATTTTTTTTCAAAAGAGATAAACTTACTTTTCTAGTGACAGAAAATTATTTATTTTTTAGAGAAAGAAAGAAAGAATTTTTTTAAAAAAAGATAAATTTAAATAATTAGGTCGGATATCCATTAAAATGAATTAATAGATGGATATCCATCCATCAAAATGGGTCATGGATAGTTTGTATGATTTTGACAATTTTTTAATGGATCTCAAATAAATTAATAGTTGATTTTTTATCCATTCATTATTATCCAATCCAAAATCCATCCAATCTATTCATTTGTCACCCCTAACCACTGCTAAAGAATGTGAATTCTCTTGCCACATCATTTGTACAAGATTTCATGAAAAATTCTTCGTTCCATATAGCATCACTCAACAAATAAAAAGAGGTCATGTTACTTAAAGAGGACCCTAGTAATAAATTGTTAATTTTATTATCTACTTTGTACTTAGTGTTGTTGTTAAACTGAGCTGGAACTCTATAAAGTATATACATTTGTGCCTGAATGGAGATCTGATCAAAAGACCAATTCCTTTGGTAAAAAATCTTGTCAATATAGCAAAGTCAGATCATTCATAAGGTAATAGCTGCTAGTTCTAAACAATCATATGGAATGCATCTTCGAACCAGCATATCTACTAGCGCCAGTCATCACTCATTGAATGAAGTAGATAAAAGGCAGCGCATTAGACTAATACATTAAGAGACCAACCAACCATGAGGCATATGCATGAGGACATTGAATAAACAAATGCATTTCCATTTCAACAGCTGCACTAAGTAGAGAACAATTAGTGTTACCTCAATGCTAATCCTCTTTTGCTTTAGTTGTTGCATGCTATAAAAGTTTGATGAGAAGTCTTCATAGGAAAAACTGCATTACGTGGTTGTTCTTTCATCATCAAGTTTCCATCTAATTCCATGCATTCAAACTTTCCATCCCTGCAGAAGTCTAATCCATGCCCATGAGGGTTTGAACCCCTATTAGCAACGAGGAAAGAAGTGAAAGGAAAATACTTACATTTAAAAAGTTTAGAAAAAAGTGACTGGTCAAGACCTTGGAACAATTTTGCATTTTTCTTGAGCTCAATAACAAGGTTGCTTTGAGGGGTTTTGCTGTGTTGAGATGATGCTGTGGAGGAAGCAAAATGGTCAAGCTTGAAAGTCTAAAAGAGCCACCCACAGTGTCATGTAGCCTTGATTTAAATGTCTCCGTGCCTGATTTGAATGAAGAATTGACACATCCTTTCAAGTCTACCAAAGATGAAGATCATGATTGTACTTTGCAGCAGGATGTTGAGGCAGATGATAATGCCACCACTCATTGAAACGTGGAGAAAACTGGTTTGAGAAATGGGTTTACCTTCTGCATATCTGATGGTCATGTTCCTCGGGTGAGAACTTTTGACTATTGTGTGAAAATAATTCGTTGGCTGGAATGTGAAGGTCACATCAAACAGGAATTTAGATTGAAATTGCTAACATGGTCTAGTTAGACGTCGACAGAGCAAGAACGTTGGGTGGTTAATACCTTCATTCAAACTCTGATCGATGATCCCAGTAGGTTGACAGGACAGCTGGTTGACTCATTTTCTAAGATTATTATCCAGCAAGAGGTCAAGAAATGGATTCTTGTAGTAAGTTGAGGCATTAAATTGCAGACATAGAAGTCAACAAGGTTGATTCAACCGGTAAGGATCAAAATATTTTGCTTGAAAGGCTTGGGTGCAATTCCTTTTGCCAACAATTTCCTTGACAGGTGATCTAAGTATCCTTGAAGTCATCAATGAGACTTGTGATATTCCTTAACTTCAGACTGTGGTAGTTTCCCCTCCCCCAAACTTTTTGTTTACCAAAAAGAATATCACAAATAGAGAAGTTATAAAAGATTGCTATTTGCTTCTCATTCAACAGCCACAAATCATCCTGCGATTGTTTTTGCCATCCTTTTATTAAACTTTGACGTGATTCATTTTTCATGTGGACAAGTTTTGGCCCTTAAAGTATCCTTTTATTGTTTTTTAGATATCCTCACAGGATACTAACACTGTGAGACAATTTTCTTTAAACACGGTCACGATTGCTTAACACAGAAGACCCTCCCTTAAAGTATCTGCATTGCTGATTGTGTAGACAATAAGTCATTTTTCTTGGGCAGGAGAATCTTTGCTCGTGATGTAAAAGGCTTTTGCTATTTCCAATTATTTTTTGTTATGAATTTAGTGATGGGAAATATTAGTATTGATAAGTTCATTTGAGAAAAGTAAGAGAATTATCACAGATTTTATTCATTTCTTGTCATAGCATTGTATCTTTATTGTTTCCCAACTCATTGTTTTGCAGGCAACATCAAAGTTCTTTGCAGCATCCACTCTCTGATGACTATTGTGTCTGCTATGCTTTCTTGGTGTAGGTTCATGCCTGCCTTTGCTTATTACCTTGATAGATTGTATTTTTAGTTACCATAAATAGTCACTAGTTAGCTGTGTAAATGTGTAATACAGTAAACGTGCGGGTACAGATAAGCATCACTAACTATACTCGCTGGGAGAGCGTGAGACAATGTACGCCAACTTAACTGTGCACAGCCCTAGGGCGTATGTTAGACTTGTACTGTTAGTTCTTATTACCTTTCTATCTACTTGTTCCTGATATCCCCATAAGTTAAGCAGTGGATAACTCAACCCTGATAAATTTTTAGGTGCAGCCAGTGCAAGACAACACTCTTTAGCCAATAAGATAACTAATATGCAAATGAGGTCCACATTTAGTATACATAAACTCCACATATCGTAGGTAAAGCTCATATAATAATCACTCCATCAGAGTGCACAAAGTCAACAACCGCGTGTAACGTAGGTCAACTTGTTTTGAAGGATGATTAAAAGGTGATAAGCCCATCCAAATTAGGTTCGTATCAAATTATACTCGAGTAAATCCCAAACTTCACCATAAATTATACTTCCCTCTATTTTTTATTTTATTATGACTAACATTAACTTAAGTATTTTATAAAGAAAAAATAAACTTATTTATTATTAATTATTAATCAGTTTCTCTAAAAAAAAATATTAGTGTACTGTATATTACAATAAGAATTTAATTTTGATCCATTGTCAGTATAAATTTTTTTTACACTTTCATCCAATTATATATTGCCAACTTATTAAAAGAGTTTGATTATTATAACAATTACATTAAAAGTTTAATACTTTTAATAATATGTCAATACATGATTGGATGACATTATAAAGAAACTTTACATAGATCAAAATTAAATCCTTACAATAAAGTCTTTTTAAGTTTAATCTTATGATTTCTTCTTTATAAAACTAATATGAATTTTATTTAAAACTAAAAATAAAATTTGACAAATAAGATAATTCAATTTTATTTTATTGTACATTAATAAGTGAAAGTACTTAAATAAAGAAAAAGAAGAATCCACGTAAGTGCAAGCACGTGTACCCATATTAATGCAACCTAAACTCTTTAATTAATGTCAAAACTAGAATCCATCTTGCAGCTACAGTTCTAGCTCTACTCAATGGAAATTGAACTAGTCCAGATTAACATTAAAAAGCAGAAACAAAAAAAAAATCAGCAAAGATTTTAATAATCCAATTCTATTTTGAATGTCCAACCTAATGGTACTTTTTACAAATTAGTAATTCTATACAGTACGTAAGTATTTTGTTCATGCCGTATTAGAATCTTTCACGTCAAGTAAAACCTAATCATTGAACAAAATTGAGGAATTTTTTCTCTTTTTGTTGATAAATCAGGTATGAACTAGAAATAGCATTCGTGGCAACTAATCTTCAGGCCAAGGAGAAAAAGCCGTGCAGAGTGTAAGTAGCAGTATATAAAAAGTAACATTCCATGGAAAAAGATTTGATGTTCAACATTCTGTTTACAGGAAAAAGGATAACGAGTAAGGTTCAAATGATACAGGTTCAACAACTTACATACTCATTTACCACCAGAACTTTTGAACTAATATTGGCATCCAAAGGTGATACAGGTTCAACTACTACAATTATTCATTTACCACCAGAACTTTTGAACTACTATTGGCATCCAAAGGCTAGACTAGAATAGTGCAGACTCCACTTCTTCCAAAGCATCTACATGCCTCTCCCACTTATTACCAATTACTCCTTCACCGCGTGTTCTCTCTGCGCCTGACATACCTTGTTCTATCATTGTATCTTGGCCTATCCTGATGCCTTTGTGGCTGTGGCTCCACCCTTCTCTGTCTTTCAGGTGGCCTCTGAACAATCTCTCCATTCACAAGTAATTCAGCTGCACCATTATAATTTGGAAATAATTATCAACCTGAGTCTACATAACAAGAAAATGGGGGAACATTGGTAACAAAAGAAACCCTCTTCCAGAGGTGTAGTTAGATAAAAAAAACAAAAAAAAATTGGGAGGCCAAATATAAATAAGGGCCTTTAAGAAAAGTTAATTTTTGAACAAGTCAAATACATATATAAGAACAATAAAAGTTTAAAAGAAAATTTCCAAATTGCAAATGTATTTGGGAAGGCCATGGCCCCGGCATTGAAATACTGAATGGCTAACTTCACAAGTCATTGACCTGTGCTCGCTTGGCTAGAACAAGAACAATATGTCAATCATCTTCCTTTCGCAGGGTATAAAACATTCAAGACATTCCATATATAAAAAGATAAAAATATGGCAGTAAGGGGATGTCACATGGTTTGATGTATCAACTCCAATGATTCTGCAACTATGAGATTGATGAAGCAACAGAACATGATAGGAAGGAAATTCTATGTCAGTCCATTAGCATTCAAAGCTAGACATTACCCAGAAAGAGTTATTAGCTTTGCCTAGATGGACTGCTGATGAAGGAAGAAAAAAGGAGAAGAACTACACCATTGCCAACTACTGTAACAACCATGCAAGATCTATCTATCTACAATTTAATGCAAGTCCCTAGTATTTATAAACAGATAATGAAAATGAAATAGGGGGATAAACAACTTTAAAATGCTCAAGTATGGTATGGATTGCAGAGAAACAACACATGAATAACATCAGAAGTGATTAAGATAATTTTGACTTCTGAAATTTGAAATTTGTACAAACAAATCATTGGACCTCTGATTTATCAAACAGAATAAACAGGCACTATTGGCCTAATGAAGGAGTGGTTGTTAGGGGATGTCTCGTGGTTTGATGTATCAACTCCAATGATTCTGCAACTATAAGATTGATGAAGCAACAGAACATGATAGGAGGGAAAATCTATGTCAGTCCATTAGCATTCAAAGCTAGACATCACCCAGCAAGAGTTATTAGCTTTGCCAAGATGGACTGATAATGAAAGAAGAAAAAAGAAGAACTACACCATTGCCAACTACTGTAATAACTATGCAAGATCTATCTATCTACAATTTAATGCAAGTCCCTAGTATTTATAAACTGATAATGAAAATAAAATATATGGATAAACAACAGTAAAATGCTCAAGTATGGTATGGATTGCAGAGAAACAAAACATGAATATAGTTTTGAATTTTGATATTGGAAATTTGTAAGAATACATCATTGAATTGGACTTCTGATTTTTCAAGCAAAATAAACAGGCACTATTGGCCTAATGAAGGAGTGGTTGTAAGGGGATGCCACATGGTTTGATGTATCAACTCCAATGATTCTGCAACTGCATGATTGATGAAGCAACAGAACAGGACAGGAGGGAAGTTCTATGTCAGTCCATTAGCATTCAAAGCTAGACATTACCCAGCAAGAGTTATTAGCTTTGCCAAGATGGACTACTGATGAAGGAAGAAAAATAGAGATGTGCTACATCATTGCCAATTACTGTACTAACCATGCAAGATCTATCTATCTACAATTCAATGCAAGTCCCTAGTTTTTATTTACTGATAATGAAAATGCAATAGAGATAAACAAATGTAAAATCAAATATGGAATGGATTGCAGAGAAACAACACGTGAATAACATCAGCAGTGATTAGCACAATTTTGACTTTTGAAATTTGTACAAACAAATCATTGGACCTCTGATTTATCAAACAGAATAAACAGGCACTACTGGCCTAATGAAGGAGTGGTTGTAAGGGGATGTCAAGTGGTTTAATGTATCAACTCCAATGATTCTGCAACTACAAGATTGATGAAGCAACAGAACAGGATAGGAGGGAAATTCTATATCAGTCCATTAGCATTCAAAGCTAGACATTACCCAGCAAGAGTTATTAGCTTTGCCAAGATGGACTACAGATAAGGGGAGAATTATCTCTACAAAATAATTACTGTAACAATTTAAACAGGCTGCAAACCTTTAATGGGGAATGGAATAAATATCCAAACATATTGATGTGGACAAGCTAAAAAATATGTTGCACACTACTACTACTACTACTACTACTGTTTCTTGATTCATACTAATGACAATCCATTTTCATATAGTTAAGCATAATAAAAAGAGACATAACAAAGAATCCATATAAAGGCTGATAATAGCTATCTGTTTTATCTCCACTGGTCTGCATCTTCACAAAGTATATAAAGCACAGAACAGTTAAGATAGACAATTGATGTAAGTCCATACATTATAAGCAAAACCTTGACTAGCATTCTTAAAAAAACAAATAAATAAAATAAAAACGGAAACATCAAAGCTTGTGCCACATTTCACTAAGTTGGTTAGCACTCAAAGCTAACCCTTGTGTGTCGCAATAGTTTTCCTAGCCCAGATGGATAGAATGTTTATCATTTTATTACTTAATGAGAATCACAGTTTGAAAACACATCAAAGGTAAACATCACCAATCTTATCATCTATTGCAAGAAAAATGGCGGCTGTGAAAAAAAAAAAAAAGAATCCCCATTAGCAGTTAAAAAGACAAATAGAAAAACAAAAGCTCAGGAACAAAAATAAGGAAGCCTTAAATCCTCACCACCATAGTCCTTGTATTCAGGATCAACATATGAATCAGGAAGAACAAACAGAACTCCAGGCAACCCTATTCAAAGAGAAATAGAAAGTGTAAACACAAATGCAAGAAAAAGATCCACTAATCAGCCATACAACACTTCCATTACAGACCTTCCAGCTTATTAGAGGTCTCCTCGTCAAGCTCACACCCAAATCCAAAGTACCTCTCACATGAAACATTGTAAATCTTCTTCTTAGCTTCCTCTTCACTGAAAACCAAGAGGAAATGCAACTCAGACAAAGCAAATAACAAACCACATTATCATAAGCTGTCTACATGCTTAAACAAAAAAAAAAAAAAAATCACACACAAAAACACCCCATAAGTAAGACTAACTGGAACATCCAAGAAAATTTAAAACATTACATTTTTCTATGCTTAAACCAAAAAAGAAAAATCACTCACAAGAGTACCCAATAAGCTAAAATTAATAGAAACATCCAACAAAATTGAAAATTTTTCATTTTTCTATTCCTTAAACAAATAAAAAATCATTCACAAGAATACTCAATAAGATAAAACCAATTAAAACACCAAAAAAATTGAAAATTTCCAATTTTCCAGCACAACCCAGAAACCCGAAAAGAGCATTAAAAAAAAGCGAGAATACCCAATAAGCTAAAACTAAAAAAAATCACTCATAAGAGTACCCAACAAGCTAAAACTAATTGAAACATCCAATAAAGTTGAAAATTTTTCATTTTTCTATTTCTTAAACTAACAAAAAAATACTCACAATGATACCCAATTAGATTAAACCAATTAAAACATCCAAAAAAAATAAAAAAAAACTTCCAATTATTCAGCACAACCCAGAAACCCACAAAGAGCAACAAAAAATAAAAAAGAAGCGAGAATACCCAACAAGCTAAAACCAACCAATTGAAACATAAAAAAAAATGAAAATCTTCATTTTTCTATTGCTTAAACAAATAATAATAAAAAAAAATCATTCATAAGAACACCCAATAAGATAACACCAATTAAAACATCCAAAAAAAAAATTAAAAAAATTTTCAATTTTCCAGCACAACCCAGAAAACCCAAATGAAGCGAGAACCATATACCTGCCAAGAACCTTAGCGAGGGTTTGAATATAGCAATCAATCATCTGCTGCTTGGTGGCACCTTCGCCACCGGGCTTGTCCATGACGATGAGCCAGTGCTCGTAGTCGCAGCCAGGGAAGAGAGGTGCCATGTCAGTGGGTGGCCGGTCACTGAAGTTCGACCCCGAGTTCAGGGGCGAGTACGCCGAGTTTCCGGCGCGGTTGACTCGGCACCGGACGGCGGCGAATCGGGCGGCGGAAGGAGCGGGAGCGAGGGAGCGTGCGGCGGCATGGGAGAGAGGAGAGAGAGAGCGGCGGCCGAGTGTGAGGGTAGGGAGAGAAGGAGGTTTGGTCACGGCGGCGGTGGTGGCGGAGAAGAGGCGGCGGGGCAGGAGGAGAGAGAAGCGAAGGATGGTGGTGGAGGTGGTGAGAGAAAGAGATCTTGCTATGGTTGGAACAACCATTGTTGAATGTTGATGAGAAGAAGAAGAAGAAGAAGAAGAAAGGGAAATGAGGGTTTTGAAGATGAGGGTTTTTGGGAGATACTATTATAGTATGGGAGTGTGGGGAGTGGAGGAGGGTATTTATTTATCTTTGCGCTGCTTCTGCTTTTTTTTTTTTTTTTTTTTTGGGTTTTGATGAGAGAGAGAGAGAGAGAGTAGATATTTTGGGGCTTAGGTTACTTTTGAGTTGGGCCGTCTATAGTCCAATTGTCCAAATGATTTTAAGAATTTCAGCATTGAATTTATTTATAATAAGGAACGAATGAATCTATCTATTTCTATTTATAATAGATAAATCTTGTATCATCTGCTATTACGATTTTGCATCAGTTATATTAAGGCTTTTGTACAATATTGCATCAACTTGTGTTAAGTTTTTTCTTAAGTCATTTCATTATAGGTTTTTAATTTCTGTTTTAACTCCTTCACCTCTAATCAGTTATGTAATCAACTACACTTTCTCTTCTTTATAGTTGAGAATTGTTTCGATTCACTCGCTTTCTTATAGTTTTGATTATATACGCTCTTTAGTAACTCAAATGAATGAATTATAATTCTTTGACTTCTTAGTAGTTACCGTCTCCTTAATTACTCAAATGAATAAATTCTAACTCTTTGAATCATCATTAGTTATTAAAATGAATGATGCTCCATCGATTTAAACTTCATTTATAGTTACTTTGCCTTGTGAATATCTCAACTATGCACCTATAACTTCTACCCCAACTCTTATGTCACAATCCAACATTTGTATTTTTTTAGTTAATCCTCTTATTATATTGGGTTGGAATTTTCCATATCCCAACATAACCATAACAATTTCAGAATCAAGGATAAAAGTATGACAGTAACTCTCATTGCTATCCCAAACACTAGAATTGTCACACTTTCCTTACAATTTCTCAAACCACATGTAATAAACAAAAAAATTTCTTCACTTTCATTGTATTAGTTAACATTTTCAACTAAATTTTACTTTTTTAATAGGGCTATCTTTTTCATTAGATGTGTTAAATCAATTTCTTATTTTTGTTAGTACAATTTTAGCCAATTGCTTGATCTTTATACTTAAAACGTATTTCTTAATTGTATTAATATTAAGCTTATATAATACATATATTTATATATCATTCACTCTAAACGAATTAAATATAAATTTTTTTCATTTGCGCGGATTTACATCTAATAAGGATTGAGTTAAGCACTTAATTTAATTTAATTGAATTATTGAAAATCTTACATACTAAATGTTGAAACCGTAGTCATAATAAGAAGTAAACTAGCCTCACTAATCAAACTAGAAAAATCAGTGACTAGTCGACTTAACCGGTTCGGCTGATGAATTTGATCATTTTTTGTTATCATATTCTTTATTAAAACCGGAAACTTGGATAAAAACTAGATAAATAGTTTTATCAAATTTCTTGTTTATCCTTATTAAATAATTCTAATAATTTCCAATTTATAATAAATAATTAAAAACCAGATATACATAAATGAGTAAAGTGAAATCAACCAAAAAAACCATAGGTATGTGTCTAGTAAATTTCACCCAAACCACACATTTTTCCATCTCATGGATCTCACAATTTACTACAAGGGGCAAGATACAGATGGATAGAATAAATATTATTAGGTTTGGTTGCTTTAACCAAGCACTGCACACCCTATAAGATACATGCTTCTCCATCTTAAGTACCTGACATTTAAATCTAAGATGGAAGTACCATGAAATCTCCAAAGCAATGAACGACTGTATAAATGCCATGGTTGGCTACTTTTATTTTGTACATCTTAATAATTTTATTGTTCTCTTCCAATGTCTCTGTAGGCAACACAAACAAAATAACAGTGATCAAATACAGCTTGTAGTATGACAAAACACAGGGAAGACAGGAATTTGTTTGTGCAGGAAGACAGGCGTTGAAGATTTTATTGTTGGTCTAAACGTCAAGATGCTCATGGACCTCTCCCTGTAGCCTTGTTCTTGAAACCATGTGCTCTGATTTCTGTCCACATTGGAAAACTTTTGACATACATAAAACATGGGTGAAGAAAAGAAAATATATTGCATAAACTAAGATATTAGGTTTGCTTGACTTGACATAAGCAGAACAGTTTCAGGAAAAAAAATGAAAAGACACAAGGTGAATAGTTTTTGGATAGGCTAAATGCATAACAATAACAAGTTTTATTCTCGTCCAGGTTCTGGTTCATCATCAAGTATGGGGCTTACAGAAATAAAATTGATCAGAACACCACTGGTTCCAGTGGCTGACCAGTTTCACATAATAAGACTTAGGATCACCCTGGATTTGGGTGGAAGGAAGAGGACAAAGACAAACATCTAAAAGAAAAAGAAAAAAAAAAACACAAATATTTAGTTGTTTTGTGACTTTGAAAATCTGCTGAGGATTATTACAACAGCAAACTTAATACGACAATAAATTTTGCCATATCAAATAACTGACAACGAGATATTCTTAATCAGCATTGCTGCAGAATTATTGCAATTTTCTGCATCAGCTACTTACCGTTATCAAGTATAGCATGTTTTTCCTTTTTCATTCCTTTTATAGATCATTGTTCTCTGCAATAAAATCTCACGAGAGAAAAGGCTTAAGAAGCAACTGACCTGCTCCGTATGTGGCAAATATTTCCCATCAAATGTCAATACCACACGATCCTTCCCATCTACTCCTTTAACTTTGTCAACTGAGCAGTAGAAGTCTATAGCTGACATACTAAATATGAAATGAACAAATGAATAATAGGAAAGAAAATATTTTTAAGTTAATATTTTCAGACAATAATATTTTATGCATTCATGCCATTTGTTAGGCAAGGCATGTTTTACCTCCTGTATCATCAAATCTCAAAATCTTCCATAACGAAAACAAGTATAATATGTTCATTTTGATTTGCACAAAATGATCTATTTGTTTCCAGAGATATTCTAAGCTCATTAAAGTAATAGTGTTCCATTATAATGGTTGGAAAGTAAAGACAGTAAGAGAGAGAGAGAGAGTCAGGTGGTAAATATTTTGGATCTGCCAAAGAGAAAACTTGAAAGAAACTTCATTACAACTTAAAAAATTATTTGCCAGTGGACAATAACTACAATTTTCTAGTTAACCCTATAAATTATTAGGAATACAAAGAGACTAAGCTTTCCTTGGAAGATCAGGAGAGAATTCTTACATCTCTGATCTGACTGTGTTCCTTACAGAATTAGGAAAATACATCAACTAATTGGTTCCTAACAGAACAAGGAAAGTAACATCAACTAATCTCCTAATTAAAGGAAAATCGTATTGCTGGACTCATTGGGTTTGCAGAATGATTTTTTATTCCCAGGAATCATATTTGCTCCTGGAAATGTTGAAAAAAGTTTTTGGATTGCCAAAATATTCAATATTCCCGAGAATATTTCCTGAAACAACCCGGATTGTTATATTCATGTGTTTGGTTTGCAGAGAATGTTCTTGGGAATCTTAGACATTTTTCTAAAATAATCCTAATCAACTTAGGTAGAAAAATTCATGAACACCTCGGGTGGCCGTAGTGGCAGCAGCAGCAGCAGCACTGTAGTGGTTGCAGCGGCAGTGGTGCAGTGCTGGTGGTAGTAGTAAGGGTTGATGGATAAGTGATGAGGGGTGGAAATAGGTCAGGCGGTCCTATTGGGCCCTACGGGCTAGCCTACTTTCGGCCTAGCCTATTTATCAAACAAGTCAGGCGGCTTTTTTAAAAACTTATTTAGCTAAATAGGCCTAGGCTTAGGCCTTTAAAAAAGCCTATTAAGTCTAACAGGCCAGCCTATTTATTTATTATAATAACATATAATTGAAATTTTATAATACTTATATGATTTAATAGTTATATATTAATATAGTTTATTTATTTTATACACAATATGATAATATTATTAAATGTTAGGTATATTTGAAACCTATAAAATTTGAGTCTGTTGGCATATTCGAAAGCCTTTATGCAATATAGGCCTTTAAATAGGCTTGCAGATCAGGCCAGACTTGGCTTTTAAGTTTTCATAAAAAGGTCAGGCCAGACTAAAAAAAAAAAAAGCCTATGATAGGTAACAGGTCAGGCTAAGGCCAATGTTTTTTAAAACAAGCTAGACCTATTTAAGGTAAAGTCTAGCTTAGCCTAACCTATTTCCACACCTAGGGGTGGGCTATGGCGTCTTGCTACATTCTATTATCGAGAATGAAAAAGGAAACCCGCCTCCCCCCATGGGAATGTTTTTGCCAAAACATGGGAATATTACAATCTTGAGAATGATAAATTCCCAGGAATCTTGAAAACATTCCATGAACCAAATGCCTCCGTAATGAAATAAGGAAAATATAATGAGATAACCAGAAATTTGTCTTGTGAATTCTCTATTCCTTTGTGCAACGAGTATACATATGAGGAAGAGGAGCAATAGGAGTAGGAAGAGGTCAAAGATAGTGACAAAGAAATTTGTTGGAGGAAGGAAAACAGAAGAAGCAATAGAGAGAGGAAACTTATACATAATCATCATCACTGGTGGTAGGCAGAGTAGGTGGCTCTAGGAATAAGGATTAGACTTAAAAATGTTAACATCAGCAGAGATATCTACCCAAGTCAGGTGAATAACAACAATAACTAGTGTAGTGGGAATCTCAATTCGATTTGCAAGTCACCCTCTGAGGTAGTCAAATCGATAAGTGACTCCTTTTCACACTGGAATCGCAACTCTGGTGCGATTCAAATGATTCTGAACCCACAATGTCTAGCCAAGTCGTGAAAGGATCCAGGTCAGATCTTGTGAGAATTGAATAGAAAAATGGCTTGATTTCCTTTTCTTTTCTTTTTTGCATATTTTACAAAAAAAGGGCAGGAAAGGACTGAAAAAGGCCTTCTGATTCAGAATATAACCAACCCCCTGCCCAATTCATCCTTTTTTTTCCCTCTTCAGATTGATGCCCCACAACTCTCTTGAGACCCTAACTCTATTGTCTTCCTCGTTTAGTTTAATGGCTGTGGTACCCTACTTCTTAAATTGACTATACGATTTGAATCTTGATTTACTTTTGAGCTTAGATTTTAACTTTTTTGTACATGCTGAGTTCTTTGACTTTGAACATTGATATTTGTCACTTTTTAAATGATTGAATCATATTTAAATCTATAGAAGATGCATTTTATGCTATGCTTAACATTGAGTAATGAATCTTATGATTCACAATTTGGAAAATTGGTCATCTGATTCACGATTCGATAACCATGACAATAACCTTTCTAATGACGAGAATAACTCAGGAAGTTACATTTAAGAGAGCAGGGGTCTAACTTGCAGACCTATGAACAGACATCTTGGGCAAAACAAGTACAACCAAACATTCTAAAAGGAAGAGAAAATAAAGAGCGAGTAAAAAATAGCAAAGAGTAAGGAATCCGACCATTTAGAACAGATGTAGGCCTTCAATTGACCCAAAAATGGTTAGAAACTTTCATGTGAAATAAGAAGACTCGAGCTACTACCATTAAGTGTCTATTCTCTCTCTCAACCACCTTGTCTTGCTAGGGTGTAAAAACACAGGATGATTGATGGATGATGCCATTCTGTCACAAATGAAGTAAAGGAAAAAGAAAAATATTCTATTGCATTATCACTATTGTTCACAACAGTTTTCCTTGGGGGCAGCCTGAGCGAACATAATTTGAGCTCTGGATAGCTTCACTGGCCCAGCAATGGTGGGGGATACTTGCAAAAGGCACTCTGACGCTCAAGTCAGTGTGTATCGAGGGAAAAAATAGTGTTTAGGCTTAAAATGACCCTTACCTTATGGAATTGGCGTCCTTCTTTTATATACCTTAATCCTACTGGGGAAAAGGGAAGTTTGTTACGGGTAGAGTGGTCCCCCTGGTGCAGGAACGCCTCATTCCATTATGCAACCGTGGGAGTACGTATCTAGGTGGGGGCCACTGCGTCAAGTTCTAGATCCTTCTCCCAAGTGAAACACACGTGAGGGGATATTACTCGAATGGGCTGGGCCAATGGTAATGCTGACCTTTTCGGGCCTAAGGGGTTTGGTACATTACATTGCCCCCTAGCTTGAAATCACTCGTCAGTAGGCAGAGTGAATGTTGAGCTATATTCCTTTAGCACGTGGGTTTAGGATGGTTAAACCGAGAAATAACCTTTGTTATATAAAGAGGTGCCAGCAGAGATTATTGCTTTCCACATGTGCAGAACAAGGTGGAACTTCGCGGCCAGCTTTTTAAGGGTTCATTTATGGTCGAGCTGTTTTCTGTACGAACTCCGGAGCATTTATCATCATTTTCTCTTGGTGGTCAATAGTAAAGATGCCATTCAGTAAACTATAGAAACAAAGAACTAACTCAACCGTTCCCAACAGCTCACATGGAGGCAAGTGGAGTGATATCCTGTGAATCTGATCACAAATAAAAATGCTTTAATAAATCAAGATAGGCCAACAAGGACCTACACAAATTCGCAACCATAAAAGAGAACATTTTCCAAATATAACATAACCAAGGCCTCTAAGATTCGTAAGTTCTTCCAAGAAACATGAAATTTCTACTCTCAATCCAACTCCAAAGTCTCTAACCACTCCTTAAAAATTATCTTCAACCCTTACTTTGTTATTGTTTCCACAAAATAAAGAGCTACCCACTATATTTTAGAGTTTTAATGAATAGATGATATAAAAAGAGTAAGACCTAACGATTCATAACTCACCTCAAGCTCTAGAAACAAGTGGGTGCAATGAGTTTGGTGCAAAATGGAGGGAAAAGAAGAAGAAAATTTGCTTGGTTGAAAGGAGAGCTCCCACGATGGAGAAGTTCTCTTTTTAGTGCTACTAATCCCTTTTTAAAAATCATGTTTATCCACTATTTTTTAAAAAACTTATATGAAAAATACCTAAAATTCCTTTAAAATAAACATTTTAGGAAATAAGAATGTCTCTGGGTGTCTTGTCTGAAATCCTCCTAGAAGGCCATTGATCAATGCCCTTTAACGTCAAACCTTTTTCATAATATGATATTTCTCTTGGCTTTAGAATATAGGATCTCTGGGTCTTTGACTTCTACTATGCAAAACATTTTGAAATGTCATCCATTTAATGAGACTTAAGACCGAGATTATTGCCCCACTATTTCTTCTTCAGACAGTGATGCTTTTGGTTATGTTGAAGAAAACGAAAGCAAGCAAACTTGATTCCTTCAGGCTCCTTGTGACCATGAGAACACGTGATGGTTTCTTCTCAAATGTCATAGGTAGTTGTTAGGCTAAGCTCCCTGGTTGTGCCATCGATGAACTTTTTGACTAAAAGTTAAGTTTTTTTAAATTTTAAAAAAGGGAAACCCCTACAAAACTGAGTTTCTTTAATTGAGTCACAGGCATGATCATCCAAAAGTGAGACAGTAAGTTTAGGTCAACTGAAAATTAAGAAAAAGTGTTATGCAATAAATATGCAACTTAGTCTTAGATCTTAAATACATAATCCTAAAATTCCAGACATCCTGGCTTCCTCAGAATAATTTGTCAGAGTGTTAGAGTTTAAATTATTAGATCTGCAATTATTAATGATTACAAATGTTGGATCTGTGATTACAAATGGCATAACCACAATCATGGGAATATCTATACATAATGTACTATCATGGGAACATGGATGCTGCAGCTTGCCCCAAGTTGCATTACATAATTTGGATAAGCACCATGTCTCAGAAAAAAAATGTTGAGCATTTCCTAAAACCGATATACCTTTTTCATCAATGAGCTCTAAAGCAGAAATATCAAGCAAATATGATACAAGCACATAGCTTTCTCACCACAAGTGATATAAAGAAACAGATCAAATAAAATCTACTTTGAACATGTGGGAGAAAATTCCATCAGCATGATATAAAGCAAAACTTACATCCCATCACCAAACTCCTCATTGATGATTTCTTTGATGCTCTCCCCAAAATGCATAACAGCTTCATTCAACCTATGAAATAGAAGATCAGCACAACCCACCAAATTAAGCATCAGAAAACTGCATTTATAATATGATTCATGAATCATAATATATTCCCAACATCAGAATCCTCAAAACACATTACAACAGAACTATGATGCACATGTCAACCACTTTGCATTAGAGCATGTCCTACATTACTTAGACTAACATAAACATTTTTTAACAACAGAAGTGGGTCCACTTCAAGACACGAAAACCAACATTACAACAAAAATTGGCATTTGACAGCAGCTTTCACTAACAATTTTACATCTCAAAATCTTCACATCAAGTATCTCCTATACTTTCATCATAATGTCATGTTAATTACATAAGAGAGTTTACAAGACATCCTGCCATACCCATTTCACCTCAGACAACAGATAATGTTTACTCCACAACAGCTTGATCATCAGTATTTGCATTTGAGGGCTTTTACACTTACAATTTCACATCTAAAATTCATATCCCTACATTAGCTACCTATAAATTATAGAGTTTAATTTTGATCTAATCTACCTTTAAACCGTCATTTAAGTGCTAACACATTATTAGTGACAACAAATGATCGAATGAATATTGTAAAAAGGCTAACAATGGATCATAATTACAATCTAAAGACAACCTGACAAACCCATTTCACCACAGGCAACAAATACATGCTTACTTCACAATTTCAAATATAAAAATCCAATCTTTACATAGAGAATAGCTACATATATATATAAATTACATGTGGGGTTTGTGAAGAGAGAGAAAAACAGAGAAGATTCAAAGCCACCTGTAGATAGTGGGATCTTGGATGAGATTTGGGTGATAAGACCTCAAAGGGGGTCTCATCATCTCAAGCACAAGTTCTTCGGGCAGGTCGGGCAGAGCTGCCCGCAACTTTGGGGCAGTGTCAGGTTTGAGCTGAGCTTGTCGCTTGAGAAGTTGAGCAACAAAGACGTTGGTGAGTCCTGTCTCCTCTGCTAACTGATTGTAGGACTTACCAGACTTGTGCTTCACAGCTTCAAGTCGTGTGGCTATGCTCACTTTGTTCTGCTCCATAGTGCTATGCAAAGATGAGAGTGGAAACAGTGTGCAAGACAACTTGAGTCTTGACTTGAGATTGTTGGGGAGCTAAGTACTACATGCCAAGTCATATCATATTATTACCCAAAGAATATCAAAGGCTAATGGACACTTTTTTTTTATAATTATTATTATTATTTGAAATTTAAAAGTTTATGAAAGAAAATAAAAATAAGAAAAAAGAATGTTTTCTTTTAAATTCTTATTTTTTTCTATCCTCTTAAAATTTATGAAGGAATATTTATTTTTTAAAAACTTGTCATTGTCCTATTTTATTTCATAAGTTTATAATTATTTACTTAAAAGATTTTATAAGGCAGGGTTATATTAAGAGTCTTGTTATTGGTATTTTTAATTGTTTATTTAAATTTTTCTCCAATTAATTTGAGTTACAATTTCTTATTGTTCGTAATTAAATATAAATAGACAAATAAACATTTTGTTTGATTCTCATGTTTAGAACTCATGGTAAAAAATAAGATTTAAATTAATTTGTAAATCAACTTTCATATTTAGAATATCTTAAAGATAAATAGAATTCATTTTGTTTTAATAACTTCTCTTTATTACCCTTAATTAAAATATGTAGACTATGTAAATACATAATGGTAAAATTGTCAATTCAAACAATTAAAACTAAAATTAAATTAAATCTAATCAAACTTAATCAAACTTAATTGAATTTTTAAATACACACAATTTAAATTAAAAGAATTTCAAAATCAAATTAATTTTTATTTAATAAATTTTCAAACAAAAAAATTTATTTATAAAAAATTTGTGATTCAAACATACTCCTAAGATAATTGTATGTGAGTATTTGAAGAAAAGAGGGAGGAAAAATATGGAGATCATGCAAAATAAGGATCACCTAATCACCGTCTAAACATCCAAGTGATTTTTGAAATATCAAACCAAGGGAGGTAGTTCTCTTTGAAAGACAAGCACACCACATAGGGAATCCTCCATTAGACTTAAGTCAGTCCTTGTTAACACGAGTCACAGAAAAAAAAATGTAGTAAGAGAAAAGCCATTGGCTTCAACTTAAATCTAGAGAATTGACTTCATCCTTAACATGAGGGAATTAGTTAGAAAGGGAGAAAATGGTGCAACCAAAAAGAGAAATTTGTTGGTTCCTATCATGATAAATGACTCATTAATTTGTCTGGATATAAAGCTAAACATGCGAGTTACGAAATTTACCTAAAGAAAAACCTTGGTTTCCTTGAGAATTTGAACTAACCAATTCGTTTCCTTATTACTCCACATTTGATCTTCATTCTCCAAAATGATGAGTGGCCACTCGGGGTATCTACAAGTACAATATTAAAATTCACTGTACAAGTTTAAGAGAAAATGAAAAAGAAAGATATTCAAGTAATTAAAAATTCATACTGGGCTAGTGAACCAAAACTGCCCAAAAAAACAAGGTAAAAATTTGAGCATGTTAGCCACACATCCTAGCATGCGTACGTGATGCCCGTGGAGTGTCCTACCCAAATTTGTAATAAACGGGCCATACGACCTAATTAGGACCCCTTTTGGACCAAAATAATGATCCAACAATTCTATTGGGCTACTTCACTCGGTATTACCACCAACCTTCATCATTTTAATCAATGTATGACAATCCTAATGAGATCTCTTCAATTAATAAAAAAAACTAATGAGGAAACTTGAATTAAAGAAACCAAAGGTTTTCTCATATGCCATTCAAAATGATTATTTTTCCCACTGAATTTTTAATCTTCTATTATATATATATTGATAGATTAAATCAAACCTACTAACAGGGTAACATGTGATCAAAAACCTTAATAGATTCAATAAATTACATCAATTATATTTATTTTTTTACATTTTATTAATTCAAATTTTGATTTAAAAGTCATATTATTCTAGTCTATATTAATTTAAAGAATTCAACATAAACTTAAAATACTTTTTTTAATTTAAAAAAAATAGTCTTTTTCTCTTTATTGTTTTCTTTTTTGGCTGTTACCCTCTCATTGTCATTGTTTAGACATATGCATATGGCTTCACAACCTGGACTGAGTTATTCAATTTTTCATTGGGTACTATGCACAACCAGATTTTATGGCATTCCTACCTTTTTTTATTCAAAGACATTGCTGAAAGTTGGTTAGCAAATGGAAAGCAAATAAATGGCAATATGCAACCAACAAATTAAAGGTTGAAAAAAGGTGAGATAATAGATAAAGAGCATTCAATAAATGTTGGTGATGATTGATGAAGAATGGCACACAAACAATAATAGAACAACGGACTTCTGCCCCAGGGTAGGTTTCATTCTATATATTTCCATAATGGTCTTTTCATAGCATTCTGACTTTCTACATAATGATTGGTGTGCAAGTTAATTTGGATTACCCTACACTATTATGAATATTGTTACACAAATTAATTTGAAGGGTTTGATAAGTGAACTTTAATTAATAGGTATACTTGATAACATTTGATGTGCAAGAAAATATGGGTGATTGGAATTGATAATATTAATTAGAATAAGCTCCAAGAAAAATAATTATTTGTGGCAACTAAATGATTTATGATAATTAATCACTTGTCATGAATTTAAAAATAATAAATAACGATTTTTATTGTTAATTAAATTTTAATTTATAACTTATGTAGTCCTATCTATCATTATATTTTATGGTTTTGTAACAAATTCATTTTTTTATAGAGTCTTTTTGTGACAATACATTTAGTAACTATATTTGTGGATGTCCCATAAATCATACTGGGTTCAGGCTTTTTATTCTATTAAAACAAATTATAAAGAAATTTTCTGACTCTGTGAGATTGATTAGAAGATGGACATACAATTGGAAGTTGGGAAAAGATGATTCATTTTCCTTTTTTGTGGTATAACAAATTTTTTATTTATTGATATTTGAATTTTGGATTTTTTGTCATCCAAATAGCTCCTTAATAATATATATATATATATATATATATATAATATTTCTTAAGAATAAAATTAGAAGAAGACTTTCAACCAAAAGAAATTAGGACAGAGCATCAAGACCATTAGGAGTTTAGGACCATTATAAAAGCCAAAAGATTCTACACTTTAAAATGCTTTGTTCGCTCACTATGGTGAAGATGTACTTGCCAAGAAACTCTAGAAAAAAAAAGTGTTGATAACTCAATAAAAAAGCATTCATATGCTATTAACTGAGCAGGGGTTAAGACAAATTCAGCATTCTTGAACCAACTGCATGTTCTTAAACTATATTTCTATTAGAAATCCCTTTGAGCACCTATGGAGCAAGGATTTTAATGAAACATATCTTCAAAGCATTCTCATTTCAATAATTAATTTCTCTAGAAATAAACTTTGTATTCTCCTAAATGTATTAGGTCAATAAAAAAAGTGTGCTTTTAAGATTGTTTGGAAAAGAAATTTAATCTCGATTAATACAAAAACTGACTCAAGAATATCTTTATTGCAAAAAGAAAAAATCTTGCAAGTTGCAGCACAATTATAAATAGAGAATGCTTGTTCTCTCAAATGAAGAAATATGAATGACTATTCCTGTTCTCTTTCATTAAGTATTAATTTAATTATCATTATACCCTATTTTGTTTAAATAACAACACTCTACTAATACCGTCGTTTGTTAGAAAAATATATAATAAATTAGGGCCACACATGTAATGATTAAATGTGTTATGCCATTATTTAAGTAGCCAAAATCAAAATGATCTATTTGGATTAAAGTGTTATGGCAAAGGGCATAATTATCATGAAAAATATTGTGTAGATACCAAAAGTCTTATTTTTATTTTTATGATGGGCTGAAATAGAAATAAGAAAAATATAAGAGTCATGACTCTTCATGAAATGGTATGAATTCAAAGAGATATTACTCTTCATGAAAAGGTATGAACTCAAAGAGACATTACTCTTCATGAAAGGACATGTGCTTCTTATAAATATAGGGGTTATGGTCCCCAATTGTAGAAGAACAACATAATTTACTTCTCTTCATTCCATTAGAAGAGGATCTAAGGCATAACATAAGGAATTCTACAATAGGAAGATCACTACTCGATCAAGGGCATCATTCTTTCTATCAAGATCCAATGGACCCTTCAGGTACGCTTCCGCATTTATTCATTATCTTGAATTAACATGGGTTTATAGATAGAATATGGTTTTGGGTTTGTGCTTGATGAAGAACATGTTTCATATTAATCTTGATTTTGTGTACATGATGTTTAAGAATTAAATGCATGTCAATAAGCACAAATTTAATTTAAATCTCAACATCGTTATCATCATTACCTCCACATTATTATCATTATGCTACCACTATCAAGAGCAATATTGTCATGATTCATACAAACACTCTACTAATAACTTTTTTTATTTTTTATTTTTTAATTTAGCATACCCAATATTAAAATAGAATGAAATAGTCAATTCCACTTTTTCTCATACAAACTATAACTAATAAAAATTATTCTTCCATTTAATTCCACTATCGTTTTTAATATAAAAAAAATCATATATATGCAAACTTAGATAAGACTATACTCTAGGATTAGACCACGTGAATCAAGGAGAGCTTGATAATCAAGTTTCTAGACTTTAAGAGAGGCAAATGGATGTGCTAATCTCTAAAATAAAGAACTTTAAGGTGTTATTTATTTTGAGTTGGTACGTAGGCAAAAGAAAATGATATAAAAGCTCAATTTTTGTGAGTTTGAATTCAACAAATCAAAGTAATGCAAACTGAAAATAATTAATATTTTAAAGAAATTTTAATTTTAAAATGTTTTTATACAAAATATAAAAGATACAAAATCTACTATCATAATTAATTTTCAATAATGATTTTAATTTAATTAGATTTTATCATTTTGAAGCTAATTATAAAAATTAGTATTCATTACATGTGTTTTAGGATAATTTTAAGAGGTGAATATAAAATAAGGCATTTTGTTTAAAATAATAATATTTATTATTAACATATAATAAATAAAGCTTTAATAAATTTTCGGTTGGTAAAAGGGTGCACAAGGCCCAAATAAAGCTTTACTATTAGCTGAAAAAGAAATTTTATTATTACTTAGTGTCTTGTTATTAGTATTACACTCTAATCAACTAAGCTAATAGCTAGGCTGTTGCTGTCGCCATTGGTGGTGTTGCTGACGTTGTTGTAGTTTTTCATTACTGTATCCTTCAATTCCCTAAGACTTTCTCATGTGGACTGACAAAAGTAATCACTAAAGTCACCTATCAGGGGCCAAGGCATAGAAAATTTCTTATAGTATATATTTAAGATAGTGCCATATAAATCTTATGTGCCGCCATAAATGGCTGATAAAGTCGAAAGGAAGAAGAGTCGTAACCTTAATTAACAACTATATAATGCACTCGCTTGATGAAGAATAGGACCTGTAACTGCATCTCATCTGACTTTCCCAGCAATCAGTTGCCTCCAAAAGTCAATAGCTTTTGCAAGGGGAGGATGTATTGAAAGGTAGATAACTATATAAAATGTAAAATGCGATAGATTTTATATATAGTACATTTGTCTAATTGTCTTAAGTATCATAGTTGCTTAGTTTCTATTCACACAGAGTTTATCAAAGTCACACACTTTTAATTCTTTATTTAGGATTGAATAGAGTAAAGATACACACTGCCAAATATAAGTTGGCTTAACTGACTCAAGGTTTTAGATATATAAGACTTTGTAAATGTGTTAGAAACTGTGAAAACTTTTAAGTCACTTCAAAAGTATTAAGAAAGCCATTAGTCAAGCAAAAGCCAGAACTTTTAACTGGTTATATCAATCTTTTAGGTGTAAAAAATAGGGAAAAGACATACAAACTAACTTGCTAAGCGAATACCTTAGCAAGATATCTATATCAAGTGAAATGCACTAAGAATAAAAATGGAAAATTGTTGGTAACTCAATAAAATTGGAGAAGTTATTTCTATAAATTATTTAATGAAGGACATGCAATAAGAATATACTCTTGGAGAGTTTAAATATTAGAGAGGAGGATCAAAGTTATACTTTTTACTGTACAATTTGAAATTTGAAGTAAATAAAACACTAAAAATGATGAACAATGGTAATATTGGACTAGATAATATACATATTGAAATATGAAAGTGTTATTTGGGAGAGAAATAAATAACTTGGTTTACCAATTTGTTTAATTAGATACTGATGTCTAAAAAAATGTTTGATGAGTGGAGGAAGAGTACATCATACCTAATTACAAGAATAAAGGAGACAAACAAATTTGTACAAACTATGATGAATCTCACGAGTCATACTATGAAACTGGGACAAAAGTAATTGAGAAGAAACTAAGACAAGAGACATGATTAGAGAACCAATTTAGTTTTATGCTAGAAAAGTCAACTATGGAAGCTATGTACCTTTTTTTTGCGGTGTTTGATAGGGTTATAATAAGAAGCAAAAAAGACCTCTAATTGAGTTTCATTAATTTGTTTTAAAAAAAGCTAATGATATCGTGTCACGTGAGAAGTAATGGGGAAGGCTATAGAGAGTAAAGAAGTTTGTATCTCATATATTCGAGTTATAGAGAATATTGTATGATGAGGCAATAACTAGTGTGTGAATTCAAGGAGGTATAACAAAAAGAAATTCCTATAACAATATGTTTAATTATACTAACGGGGCGTTTGTTTAAGGTTTGAAAAAATATTCTCAGGAATAGCATGCCCAAGAATGATATTCCCAAGAATGGTATTCTCAGGAATAATGATTACTACGTTTGGTTAACTAAAACCTTTATCAGGAATGACTCCAACCGTCGGCGACAGTAGCCGATGTCATCTGTAACCGTCAACCTCTAGAAGCGGCAGACGTGGCTGGATTCCAATGACTAGGGCGGTAGCTTAAGTCGTCGAATTACAGTGATCGGTGTGGTGGCTAAAGTCGTCAGTCATTATTAGTCGCCGCCGGCTTGCGGTGGCTAAATTCCGGTGACTATCACGGAGGCTGAAGTTTCTAGCCACCGTCAATTGGAGGTGGTGATGGAGGTAGTCGGATTCTGGTGATTGGCCGCTGTGAATAGTAGTTGATGGTGGCCGATGACGGTCACTGGCAATAATATGACGGTTGTTAGTTAATGACATGTTAATAGAATGATAGATATTTTGGACATTTCACATGGCAAAAATATTCCCATGCCATGGGAATGTTGCAAACCCACCTCCCCCCATGGAAATGAAAGTGTGAGAATGTTGGTTAAAAATCATTCCCGGGAATCATTTTATGATGGAAATGTTTTTTCAAAACTTGTATCAAATATGAAAATCCAACATTCCCATGTAAGAATTCCCAGAAATGAAAAAACAATCCGCGAACCAAACGCCCTGTAAGGGTTCACTTTGAGTTCCTATCTTTGTGTACTTATTGGGCACATTCAAAAGCTAGTGCATCAATGCATTTTTTTTTTCTTTGCATATGATATATCATATCCAAGTTGATGAATTGAGAGAATAGGTAAATTTTAACTTTGGGCTGTGGAGAAAAGGCGTTAGAGTTAAAGGATTTTTGGTTAAATAAGAGTAAGACAAAGAAAATGGAAATAAATTCAGTAAGTTGCAAGTTAGTAATAGGGGGTTTTCATGGGTTGGCTTGGTTTGAGTTGTATGGAAAAAAATGTCCAAATCAATCAATTTAGATTAGGTTGGTTTGGTTTGGTTTTTGAAAATTTTTCGAGCAATTCAAACCAAACCAACTCGATTAAGGTTATGTTGGTTTAGTTCGAGTCATTTGGTTATCCGATCATTTTTTTTCATATAGAAAAATTACAAACATGCTATTGTTAAAGACTTTAAACTCAATTAGATAATTACATATGAATTTTAAGTATACAAGTCTTCCAGTATAGTACAAGTATTAAGATAAAAGTAAAATCAAGTTTAGGAAGAAATATTTCAACATCTCAAAATCATCATAAGTTTCACTTGTAATATAGATGTATGATTATGTTTCATAGAGAAGGTTATATATATATATATATATATATATATATATATATATGTAAATAATTAAATGATTGAGGCTTGAAAATATAAATTAAAGATATATCATTGTATTTTAGGTTTTTAAATTAATGAAAAGCTAAATGACAAGAAGATAATATATAAATTTATATTACTTTTTGGGTCATTTCATTAGATCATCGGGTTATAAAATACAAAATTCGTGAACCGAACTAATCATGATCGATTTTAACCGAATTGGAATCGATTAGACTCGATAACCCAACCTGAATTGATTTTTTTAATTGATTTAGATTGGTTTGTCGAGTTGATCGGGTCAACCCAAACCAATAAACACCCCTAATTAGTAATGTCATGAAAGTGAAAATTGGGAATTACACCATGCTACAAGCTGCATGGTTTAGGTATCTTGAACCTTAATACAAAGTGATAAGGAAATTGATGGAAATACCACACATATATAAATTCAAGTAGAGTGGATGAAATGAAGAAATATGTTAGGTGTAATTTATGATTGCAAAGTATCTATATCAAACTCAAAGGAAAATTTTATTAGATAGTTATAAGATCAATGAACTCTATGGTAGTGAATATTGACAATAAAGTGTCAACAAGAAGGACAAAAAAAAATTATTGCAAATATATATTTTTTGATATAGATGAGTAAACATACAATAAAATATAAAATTAAAAACAAATGTATTCGAAATTTTTTTTGAGTAGCACCATATTGAAAATAAGATGACAATAACACCCAATAAAAAACATGGATAAAACAAAAGATAATCTGAAGACCTAAAAAACATTATGAGAAATAATTAAATATATTTTACTTAAAATAGTTTTATTAAAAATTTAATTTTTAATTCAGCTCAATAGCTTCGTAGCCGATTTCATAAGGGGAAAGGGGGAAGAATGTAGATTCTTACATTTGGCAATTTCAAAGCACCAGATGTGCTTAATTCATCTGAGTTGTGTTGTCCTTTTCCCCCGTTTTCTTAGCCAGCAGTCTTTCGCCATCTTACATATATAATAATATTCGTCCTTGAATGCGCATATCGTTGCCAGTGAAGACTTTAGAAGTCTCCATTGCTACCAATATATATATATATATATATATATATATATATATATATGACTTTCTTTTTAGCCACTTTTTTCTTTGATTGGCGAACATGTAGGATTGTTGCTTTCTTTCTTTGGTGTTAATTATTTTGTAGAATTGTTACTTTTTAAGTCCAAGCACATGTTAAATATGAATAAGATGACATATATATTGATTACGGGTCTGATATGCTTCATTTGGAGTGTTCAAATATTATAACTGAAAGCAGATTCTGGTTCGCTTAGGCATAGATGCAATTTCTCTTGCAATATGAATATGGTTACAAATATGAAGCATGGTGATATTGGTGACTACTTTGCAAGGCCAGGCTTCAAATTCTCTACGAATTTCTTATCATCACTTTAAAGAGGTGACTATCAGTTAGTTAAAGTCCCTAAAAAATATACTTGACCATGAATCAAGTTGACGGGGGGAGGAAAAAAGTTAAAATAAATGTAAATAAGAAACTAAAAACTAAAAACGAAACTTCGCTAGGAGTGGCCAGGGTAATAAAAATTAGATTTAATTTTAATCTACTATTAGTTTAAAGTTTATTTACACTGTCATTTAATTATGTACTGACACATCATTAAAAGTGTTAGACTTTTGAAGTAGTTACTACAATAGTCAAACTTTTTTAATGAGTTGACAATACATAATTAAGTGACAATTTAAAAAAACTTTACACTAACAGTGAATCAAAATTAAACTCATAAAAATTTATTACTTTGAGTATATATTAACAGCTATGTCAATTTCAAATTATTTTATGCATGATAATTTAATGATTAAAATAAGTGATTAAATTATATTAAACATACTTTATATTTATCACCTCCAGTTGGAGTTGAATATAGTGTTCTCTGTCTTTTTTTTTTTTTTCCTTTTACGGTAAGGGTATTTATGACTCATTTTTTTGTGTCAGTTGAGACAAAATTCTTTTTCGGACAATTTTAAAAACACATTTCTTATATCGACTTGGTGCAATTAGGGAAATTAATTCCCTTAAATGCTTATCCAAAGTTTAAATCTAAATAATTAAAATAAGATAAGGATTTATCACTAGACTTCTTAAATGATTTTTTTTTTTGGGGTACGAAAGAGATAAAACAAAACAACTACAACTTACAAAAGCTGGTACCAATAAATCCTAATATATAGGGGGATTATTGGGTCCTCATCTTTTTTTTTAGGGTATTAATATTTAATATGAATTGTCTAGTATTCATTAGTTGTTATTTATATTTAATAGATTTTTTAATATTTATTATAAAATTAACAGTCAATAAATAATTGACAGCTCATTCTAAATATTAAACCTATCAGAATATCATAACAACTCCAAATATATAAAAGGGAAGAAACATCCCAGTAAGTGGAGTCAACTAGACGTCCCAACTCCCAAGCATTGCTATGATTAGAGCCCCATTTAGCCAAATAGTATAGGCACAATTGCTGCCTTCCCGGAGAACATGCTGAATATTATTAACTTCTCAGTCCTTCCCCATCAAACTCATGATGTCATGGATAATTGCTCCATGGTTGCCCGAATCTGCATGCAAGATAGTTTTAACAGCATCAAGAGAATCAGACTCAACTTGAATACTCCCAAAGATGAAGCTCCCCCACAGCAAAGTTGAAACATTATCAAACACAAAACATTTTATAACTGACCCTAATGATCTATATAGTTTTGGCATGAAGGTTAAACACTTTTTAAAACATCTATAATCTTTTGAGTTTGTAGCAAGATTTTTTTCCAATAATAGTACAAAAATATTTTGTGCTTTTATTTAATATTTTCTTCCTTAGGGATAATATTTCTGAACACATTATCATTTCTTTTTTAGGTCAATGTTAATCTCCCGAGTCAATTTTTAAAAAACATATCCAAGATTTTAGTGAAGTGGGTATCGAATAATTAAGAATCCTTTTCAGTTATGGATTCCTTCCAAGTCGAAGTCACAAATAACTTTTAGACCTCAAACGTTTTGTTCATGACCTTTCTTTTCAACATGGTCGCCTTTTCTCTACGTCTCATAAATATCTTTCACATATTTCCTGGTTTTATAAAAGTTGTATGTATAAGAAAAATAATTTTTTTAAAAAAATAATTGTATGTGATGTCGATCCCTTTATTTTCTTAAAAAAATAAAGAAATAAAAAAAACAATTTTGATGAACTGGCCTAAAGCCTATTATAAAAATCCACTGCATAACTTCTGTTACATAAATTACAAACAATTTAATTTTTTTGTTTCAAACAATAAAAACTGGAAAAAATTTTCACTTCTGCACTAGAAAATGGCAATCCACTGCATAGCATTGCTCGTTTTTGTAAACCTTTAAAGTTCAAACATATTCTAATTTTGTCAATGTGTTGAGGGTTAAGGTTTTTTTTTTATGTTTAAATAAAATTTTGATCTTTCTAATTTAAGTTCATTTTTAATTTAGTTCTTATATTTTTTTTTTATAAATCAGTCATTATACTTACAATCGTTTGCAAAATAGTATTTACCGTTAGTTTCAGTTATGATGCCATCAGTTTATGATATCTATAGTTTTTTATTTATTTTTATTTAGTCCATATAATTTTTTAATTTGATCCCTATAATTTTCTCCTATTTTAAATTTGGTCTCTACAAACTGACGACATCATAACGAATCTAATAGTATGGACCATTTTGTAAAAGATTATAAGTATAAGGAATGATTTATAAAAAAATATATATAAAAACTAAATTAAAAATGAGTGTAAAATATAAGGACTAAAAGTTTATTTAAATTTTTTTTAATTAACAAAAATACATTTATGGCATGCTGATGATATTTTGTGATCCCTGTGACAAGTCTTGGTCTTGGATGAACATTCCTAATTGACCAAACAGCTTACACCACTAACACAAACCGCACATGACATAACGCTTCAAGATTCAAGGAAACCAACATAAATGTGGGGCTAAAACAAAAACAAAAATAACACTACAATACTAAACTAAGTTCCGTGCCTTATTTATTTATTTTGAAAAGGAAGTCTGAAACTTGACATGGGAGGAGGAGAATAGACTAAAATATATGTAAAGGTGAGAAAAGAATAATAACAAATTTAAAAAAATTTTAGAAAATTTATGAAAATGAAACACCAGATAAGACAATAAAACAGTGTTGAAGTGAAAATTTTGAGGTACTATTTTTTAAAAAAATTTATTATTATTTCAAGCTGCTTTTATTGAAAAGTAATGACATACAAAGAGGGTGAATTGTGAGCTTTAAATCTTGTCATTTTAGAAATGAAAACAAAAGTTTTTCAAGCTTTAAATGATGTTCCAAGAATGGACAAAGTTAAATAAATGTAATGCATCACTTAAAAAGTACAAATAATATCAATACAAAATGACTCGACTTAAACAAACAATGAGTTAAATAAAACAAGAAAGTAAGTTAGCAATAATGAAAAAAGTCACACATATATAGCAGAAGATAAATTTCAAATGCAGATATGCAAATGATGTTAGAAAGTGGTAAAGATAATATTATTCATTCATTCTTTTATATATATATATATATATATATATATAAGGAGGGATCAACTTACATGAGTATAAGACTTGATCCACTTATACTACTTAATAACTTTTTATTGATCAAACCGTTAAATTACAATTATTTATAATGTTGATTATTTGTGTCAAATATTAAAAAATTGAATATAAATAAGAATACAATCAATAGTTCATATTTTTATATATTTTAAATTTTATAAATATAATTTACATGATAAAAACTTTCAATTTAACAGTGAATTTTGTAAAAAATATTATCTAATAAAAAGTTATTAAGTGGTATAAAAGTTATCAAGTTTTATATCGGTGTAAGTTAAATTCTCTCTCTCTCTCTCTCTCTCTCTCTCTCTCTCTCTCTCTCTCTCTCTCTCTCTCTCTCTCTCTCTCTCTCTCTATATATATATATATATATATATAATATCCAATACTTCCAATCTTATTTGTAATACATGCAATAGATTTTTCACTATATTTAAGCATTTAAGGTTTGAACTAGTGGCTAATAAAGTATGTTGCTTACTTCAATTATTTAAATTTAAACTTTAAGCCAATACTTTAAAAAATTAATTATCTTAAACGCACTAAGTCCGAAGGTGCATCTTTAAAGTAGCATGAAGTGATACTTAATCTCGATTACGCAAATCCTACCTCGAAATATCATTACGGTAAAAGTAATATATATCCTTTACATGACTAGCTTTTCAAACTGTACACCAATTATTTGCGACCATTCTTTCGAAGCCGCAGAAAACCAATTATTTTTAGCAATTTATCCTCTTCATATGAATCATTTTAGCATCCTAGTTTTTAACCAACTTTGATCAACTAGAAAACATGCTAAAACTAGTATAACCTGTTAACAATAAGTATAAATCCAATAGAGAATAAAGATTTCAACGCCTAGTGAGTGTAGACAAGTGAATCGCACAACACCAATACCCTTTGGTGAGTGGGTATATATATAAATAAGCTCGCAATAAAAAAATACACAAAAACAGAGTGCCGACGAAGAAGCTTGATTTCACTTTCCAACAATGATTATTTACCTTTTCCTTACCATATCCTGCCAATGATTAGTAGTCTCAGTCTTTAAATAGGATCTCTTCAAAATATGACCGCTGCAAGCTTTATTGGTAGGATATTTCTCAAAATCTTTAGCTCACCCATCATTAAGTTAGCTTAGTTTCAATTCAGCACTTAAAAGTGAATTTTGAGTGAACTGACTTGTAGCTTGTTTGTTTGAGATAAATATTAGAGTAAAATTTTATTTTGGTCCATCACATTTGAATTAATTATTAATTTTGTCCTTGATATTTTAATTTTTTTAATTTAGTCCCTGACAAATATAAACTCACTTCAATTTGGTCATTCTATCTGTTTATCTATTATTTACTGAATAAAAATGATGATATGTCACCGTTAAAAGTAATGTGACATCCTTATTTTGCTAGCGTGACATTGAGTTAGTAACTAACTTGATTATTTCACAAAAAAAGGCGTCATTTTCATTCATGAAAAGTTAAATGCCAACTAATAAAGTCGTTTTTTTTGTGAAAGAATTCAGTTAGCTACTAACTCAGTGTCATGCTAGTAAAATAAGGATGCCACATTACCTTTAACGGTAACACATCATCATTTTCAGTCAGTGAATAATAAACATACAGACAGAGGGACCAAATTAAAGTGAGTTTATAAATGTCAGAGACTAAATTAAAAAAATTAAAATGTCAGGGACGAAATTGATAATTGAATCAAATGTGAGAGATCAAAATAAAGTTTTAGTCTAATTATTAACTTCGAGTGAAACTACGGTGGAAGTGCATTAAATATTGTACAAAACCAATATTTTAAAAACCGGTCCGTGGACCAGACACTCTTCTGGTCCTAGTTCAACCATAAAATCGCTTAAGCGGTTCAACCTGTAAAAATCTATACAAACCGGTTAAACCGGTGAAAAATCGGGATCCGTCCGGTTCTATTTTTAACCCAATTTTAAATATTTTTTATTAATATTAAAAAAACTTAGGTTTTAGTTTTCTAATTTATTTTCACTCTCTTCACCAATTTGGTACTGTTAGCCGCTAGGTATACAAACACAGCAAGCAGAGCTCCACGACACTCGAACGCAACAAGCATTAGCGACGACAGAAGCTCTCCTCCACAACACAATAGCGCCAGCGCGGAAGAGCTTTCCTCCACGACAGCACACGCATCCCCTCCATAACAGCTGCAATAATAAGGCTGAACGGCAAGGTTGAAGAACAGCAACTGCAAGCCATTGCTGTTAATCAATGTAGTCGTGGATTGTAGTTGATCTAAAATCAAATGATTCTAGCTTTTGATTGTTGATTTCAAGACTTTTGCAGTTAATGGAATTAGCCCTGACATGTTCTAACTTCTACGGTTCGACTCTACCTTTTATTTGGAATTCCTTATAAATAATATGTGCTCATTTTACTGTTTTATAATCTTATGCTCTAATTTGGCAGATTTGAAATTTTTTAAAATTAGTAGTTTTTAACAACTTTTCTAATTTTGTTGCTTGGCCTCCACAAGTGTGGGTTCAGCTCATGGTAAAAAAAAAAATAAACTTATGAACTTGGCGTCAGCACAACAACTTCAAGCCTATAAGTTGTATAACCCACAAAAAGGAAGAAGAGGTGACCAAAGCTCTGTTTTTCCAGCCAAGATAGAGAACACCATCTCTCTCTTGAAGCCTATAATTTTCATTGAATTCTTTTAAGAGATTTCTGACATACATATATTAAGTTTGGTTAATAATTTAAATTTTGATTTTGTTAATTATTGAACTTGGTATGGAAAGTTGGAACTTGGATTGAAATTTGACTTGTTGATTGATCTCTATATTAATGTGTGTGTGTGTATATATACACCGGTTCGACCACCGGCTAAACCTTGAACTACTCTCCTTTCCAGTTCTCTGGTTGAATCGATTTTCTAAACATTAGTACAAACATGCGTTTTCTTTTTGTAGAATTTGATGTTGGAAATAATAAATAGATAGATAGAAATGAAATTGAAACTTAGACTTCGAGTCACAATGAATCACTTTCTTTAGAGAATTATATGCTCCCACACAAAGTTTGCTAACGGGTTTAAGCAAAAATACTATCAGGATACAACGAAGCCTTATGAATGCAATATTGAATAATTCTTTGACCTCTTATTCTTATGTTTTAGATATTTTTGTTTAATTTCTAAGAATGAGAGTGTGCTATTTATACACCATCAAAGAGACATGTTTCAATTAAAGGCTCACTTCCATGGGAAGCCATGTTCTTACAAAAGGTAATTATCACCATATAAAAGATATGTTTCACCAAAAGGCACACTTTAACCAAAACTCGTATTTTGATGAAGACATATTTTGATGAATAATTATGTCTTTATGAAAATACCATTTCATGAATAATCATGTTTATATGAAAATACTTTTATGAATAATCATGTCTTTGTGAAGACACTTTCACGAAAAGTCATATTTATATAAAAATACATTTTTATGAAAAGTCATATCTTTATAAAAATATCATTTCATGAAAAGTCACGTCTCTATAAAAATACTTTCACTAAATATCATGTCCCAATTAAGACACACTTTCATAAAAAAAATTTATTATTTTTAAATCCTTCATAAGGTATGAAGAAATTTACAAACTACCTTTTATAACTTAATCCCGAATCCGTAAATTCAAATTTGCTTCAATTTTTTTTTTTTGGTCTCGGATCAGAAAAAGTTAGCGCACTTTTTGCATATATTAGGTATAAGATTAAAATAAATTTAATAATGAATAATATAATTTATAAAAGTATCAACTTGTTCCATTCTTAATAAAACCTTGAAGCTACCACTAATTAATTCATTCAATGAACTTCAGCAATATTTATAGTCAATATGCATATAAAAAATATTTCAAACGATAGTATTATCGACACTTTCAATTGTTTATTCACATATTCTCATTTAACTAATTTTAATTGTAAATTTAAAAATATTCATCAATTAATTCTGAATAAAAAATATAATTAATTAATATTTATTTGAATAAATTAATCAAATTATTTAATTGAGAATAATTTATAAATTATAATCAAAAGTAGTTAATGAAAAATGCAAATAGGTAAGTGCAAATATAAATAACGTGATCTTAATTTTTATAGTAAAAATATATAAGGTCATACGTCTAATTTTGAATGAAAAAAATCTTATCACAATCCCCCTATATATTCCTCCCACTAAACTATCCAAATTAGAGAAACCACGAGTGAGAAATGGCAGTAATGGTGGGCCCTGGGTTTAGCTAGAAGTGCATCTAGAAGGTGAGTCCCTCTATAAAGGCTGGGTCGTTTCATGTAATGGTCACTTCAAAGCAGAGTGGAAATTGAAATTAGCATACTTTTCTTTGCGGAGAAAACAAACACTTGCTGGTGCATAGATGCTCCTCTTTTCCCTCTAAAATTCCAAAGAGTAAAAAGGAGAGAGTGAGAGGTTCCTGCTGTTGAGTAAACTAAAGATTATTATACCTATGGAAGAGGGAAGGGTCATCAGTGAGTACACACAAGATGGAACTGTGGACCTTAAAGGGAAACCTGCTCTCAAATCTAAAAGAGGTGGTTGGAAAGCTTGCTCCTTTGTTGTTGGTAACCTCTCTCTCTTTCTCTCTCTCTTATATATGGTCATTTTCATCAGTTTTCAAACTCAAAAGTAATTCCCTGAAACTGTGGAAGCCATAATGTTGATAAGAACTAACAAGCCTCTTCGTCTTGTTTGCTTCCCGCCATGCTCATACTTTGTTATATTAGCACATGTTTTCAAAACTATACCACTAAAATTAAAGAGAGATATGTATATATATGCTTGTTCTGTAACTGTTGTTCATGATTTTCCAAACTTTTTTACTTCAACTACTTCTGAAGCTCTCTGCAACTGCAATATGTAGCTGAGAAGTCGGTTTTATTTCTTGCTCCACTTTTAACTTCCGTCCTTACTTAAGCATTTACGGACGAGTAATTTTCATCACGCAGCTTGGTAGGTGGTAGCTTTGCGTAACATGGGGGAGTAAGGAGCTGCAATATCAGCTTCAATCCTTCCATATCATCATTTCATAAGGAAAATTGACTTAATATTGTGACGTGGGAGAGATAATTATTTTTTATTTTTTAATTTGGTTTAAAAAATTAATTAAATATTTAATTATATTACCTAATAATTTATATATTATTAATTAAATATTAAAATAAAAATAAATTATTAATTAACAATATATAAATTATTAAGTAATATAATTAAATATTTAAATAATTTTTTAAATTAAATTAAATTAATATTATCTTTTACAGAAAAAAACTAAAAAGTTATTTTTTCTTTCTTTAATGTATATGAATGTGAACATATATATACTCAAAATATATATACTCAAAATAATCATTAATTTCTTTCTTTAATTATTTTTTATATTAAAATAATTTTTTAATATTAATTTTTTAACATTAAATTATCATTTTTTACATTAAATTCTTTTTTTTTTAAATAATTAAAGGATAAAATTAATATTTTAAATGACTAAATTAGTAAATGTATGATGTGTGTTACGTGTTTTTTTCGCATATTTAATTTTTAAAAATTAATTTTTTTAACCAAAATACAAATTTCAATGACTACCTTTATGTTTTTTTTTTTCTTTGGCGTTACCCGTATATTTATTGTAACGTTTTTGTCAACTTTGATATTAATGTGTTGGGCATAGAGTATTTATTTCTAGTACGGTTACCTAAATATTGCATTTACTCACATAAAAAGAATAATTATTGCATTTACAATTGTTTTACAAAACTATGAGCGGTTCATCTTAAACTTTTAAATAATGTTGTATACACAATCATTACAAAAAATTATACGTATAGTGATTCACAATTGTGGCAATTTTGTGTAACATTTATTTTATGAATTTAATTTTGATCAATCGTCAGTATAAAATTTTCTTATACTATCATTTAATTATGTGTTGGTAAATTATTAAAAGAGTTTAACTATTATAACAATACTTAGAAAGTTAAATTTTTTTAATGATGTGTTTAGATGGCAATATAAGTCTTATTTTATTTCTCTCGATCATTATAAATGAGTCTTTTCTAAAATTATACAAGAATGGGAATATATCATTTTCTTTTTTGTTTTTTTCGAAATCCACTTTGAGATAATCTATAAACCATTGAACACGATTGACAATAATTTGTCTAGTGGCTTATAAGATAATTATAACTTTTTATGATTCAATGAATGTGATTCTATCATTGTTTTCCAGGTTGTTTAATGAATGTTTGTTTTTCCATTTATAGGCAAATCTTGAAATTTGTATATCTTTTTATACTATGTTTATATTATTTTTTTAATATAAGAACTTGTTCAATTTCTTGAACTCTATATATAGGATTTTGATATTAAAAAGAAAAGTAAAATAATTAATTTTTCCCAAAGCAGTACTTGCCTCCTAGCTATTTCTAGGGAATAATCAGCCTATGAGGTTGACAGGTTTTATTCTATTTTTTTAACGAATATTTTATTCCAAACTTACCAAAGAGTGAAGAAAAAACCAAAACAAGGTTGATGCTCAACATTCTAAAAAGAAAAGGACATAAAATTGATAGCTGATAGGTCCATTCATGCATAAATCAACACTGTAATCCCTCATGTGGTTATAATATGTTTAGTTCAAACCTCATTAATTATTGCGCATTGAATTGAGTTGTTTTGGTTGAATACATTGATATATATCATGCAGTGTATGAGATATTCGAAAGAATGGCTTATTATGGTATATCATCCAACTTGATCCTGTATCTGACAAAGAAGCTTCACCAAGGCACCGTCACCTCTGCCAACAATGTCACTAATTGGGTTGGCACCATTTGGATAACTCCTATATTGGGCGCCTACATTGCCGACGCTCACCTTGGGCGCTATTGCACTTTTGTCATTGCCTCCATCATCTATCTCTTGGTATGTTTATCAATCATATTTGAATTTTTTCCTTACAAATGTGACAGTATTATCATGACAGTATTATTATGTTAATGAAAAAGAAAGACAATTTTTCTTGTGTATGAGTTCACCATGACACATGCACATGTAGAAGTAGTTTATATTTTTCTGTCTTGTGACAAAACAGTCATATTTTTAATAAAAATATCTAAGCTAGAGAATCTAAATCTGTACATCTCGATGCTACTAGTATAACTTTCATTTATGAGGTTTTCCAATAAATGTCCATTGGATTCTTCAATCACAAATAAATGAGGATCTCTAGAGTATCTAGATAGGCCTCCTTTATCACTCTCACGGATTTTTCGACTCCCAACTCCCATTTGTTACGAAGAGACAAGATTCATTAACCATGGTGCATTGTAGTGTAGTTAATCATAAATTAGCATAAAGATATGGAATTTGATCCTCAGTATTTAATTTAGCATATTTTGACGATAATACTGACTCTATTGATATGATAATGAATTAAATTGTCATAGGGTTTCATAATTATTAATTAAAAAATTTCTAATGTATAAGTGCTTTTTCGTAATGTTTGTAAAATTTAATTTATAATATATAATATAGCTATCTTTAATTTTTAAAAAAGATACAAAGATACTTTATCTTATCAAATGGAACCTATCGTATAAATCAGCAAGAGAAGTTATTATATGTACATAGTATATAATGTAATTCATGCACTAAATTAAGTAAAAAGACTTAATATTTTGAAATTTAGATCCTATGATCATGTAAGTATATGTATGTCAAACTAATTGATTAATTTTATTGATTCGGTACATCACAAAAGCCTCTCCATCAATAGATCTTAAAGATCATATAAGAAATGACTTATACATATATACTACAAATAACATTTTCAAAATTTTGGGCAAGGGTTTCTTAACTTTTGACTGCAATTTTGTTTGTACAATATAGGCTGAGCAATTAGTCAATAACACGAATTCACGCATTTGATTAAGCTATACAAGAGTCAAAACAAAGAAAGCAACAATCATGAAGTACGACCAGAGTGATGTGAAACCTAACCTTGACTTATTATGATAGAATAAAGATAAATAATATATAAATAATGTTTTTTATATAAATTTATATTTCTTTTTATACTATTAAACATTTAACTTTATGCATAATTATATAATATTTTTTACACAAATTTATAACTGAACAACTTAATTTTTACATACTAATTGCCTTTATTTATTTCTCTAATAACCATCGTGTGCAAAAATATGAATAGATATTGTTCATAAATAAATATTGGCACATATGGAAAAAAATAACCATCTCTGATGATGATTGATGAAGGTAGTAGGAAAACGTCAGAGTCACCGTTGGGTCATGAGCGTCATTCTTTTCACATTACAGATTCGCAAGTGGACCACAGTTTTCACTTTTCAGGGCCACGCCTTAAAACGTTAAAACAGCGTCTGCCCTAATGTCTAAGATATACAGTAGCATTTTTGTGTTAAACAAAATTTTATTTATTTTGTATATTCTGACAATTTAAAGTATTTGCAACGCTTCGGCACACAACTGATATATTTGCATAAAGTTTTTTGTCCTGACATATAGCCATCTAATCAATAAATGATATATATATATATATATTAAAAAATGTTTATATTTTTTTATAAAAATATGTGTACAATTTAAATTATTTAAAAATATTATAGTGGATCAAAATATTATTCAATAATTTATATAAAAATATGTGAAGTGTGTGCATTTTTTAAAAGACTCAGAAGTATGTTGTGGTTATTTTTCTGGTCACACTGTATGTTTGTCTTTTGGAGTTAATTAGTTCATGGCTGGCAGCAAGCTGTCTTGTTCAGGATAATGTTATTCAGGTCAAAGCCAATCCTGCCATGACTGGTTCAATTACAGAGCGTGTCCAGATTTTAATGGAAATCCCAGCTACATATCTTGCTTGTGAATATTAGTCCTTTATTGTTGATTCATGGGTCATTTTTGTCCTTAGCGGATTTTCATAATATAAAAAAGCTATTTATATATTAAAGTAAAAATTGAAAGTCCACGAGTCTTGACTCCAATTAATTTTTTTAAGTGAAAAGATATTTTGGCATATCCAGAATTGGAATCTTTGAGATGAGAGCTCTTATGCTAACTTGGTTGCAATATATTCCTCCACAAGCTATATATTTGGATTGAGTTTGGCTCCCTAATTGTAGAATCACTTCATAATAATTAGTAGAGACATAAAAGCCACCATTAAACACATATAGGTAGGGTTTTACGTTTGTTAAAACCCAATTTATATGTTGAACCAAAAGAAAAAACCCAATCATATGGGTTTGATGGTAACTTTTGGACAAGGTATTCCAAACCTCCTGTAGGACCATGTACTTCCAATCATTTTGATAGTTTATGGCATCCTGTTTAGTGTCTTGTTAATTGTTGTGTTGGTTGACTGATTCATGTGTGTTTGCATTGGCAGGGCATGTCTCTGCTTACGCTATCAGTTTCCCTTTCTAGCCTGAAGCCACCTCAATGCCTTGAAATGGATGTGACAAACTGCAAGAAAGCCTCCACACTACAACTAGCTGTGTTCTATGGTGCACTCTACACTCTAGCAGTGGGAACCGGTGGAACCAAGCCCAACATCTCCACCATTGGTGCTGACCAGTTTGATGATTTTGACCCAAAAGAGAAGGCGCATAAGCTTTCCTTCTTCAATTGGTGGATGTTCAGCATCTTCTTTGGGACCCTCTTTGCAAACACTGTTCTAGTATATATCCAAGATAATGTGGGCTGGACTCTTGGGTATGCTCTTCCAACTCTTGGGCTTGCAATATCAATCGTCATATTCTTGGCAGGCACACCCTTCTATAGACACAAATTGCCCACAGGGAGTCCCTTCACTAGAATGGCCAAGGTCATAGTGGCTGCTTTAAGGAAATGGGAGGTACCTGTCCCCAGTGACCCTAAAGAACTATATGAGCTTGATTTGGAAGAGTATGCAAAGAAAGGGAAATTCAGAATTGATCCCACTCCAACATTGAGGTATAAATTCTATCCTGGCTACTTTCCCATCCGCTTGATGTGTGATTTTACTATGAAATGGTGTTATATGTTTACAAATACATATGCAGGTTGCTCAACAAGGCCTCTGTTAACACTGGTTCAAGTAAAAGTGCATGGATGCTTTGCTCAGTTACCCAAGTGGAAGAGACTAAACAAATGCTAAGGATGATTCCCATCTTGGTTGTTACATTTGTTCCTAGTACAATGGTTGCTCAGATAAATACCCTTTTTGTGAAGCAAGGAACTACACTTGATAGAGGAATTGGAAACTTCAATATTCCCCCAGCCAGTTTAGGTGCATTTGTGACTCTGTCCATGCTTATCTGTGTTGTGCTCTATGACCGTTTCTTTGTCAAGATTATGCAGAGGTTGACTAAGAACCCCCGAGGGATTACCCTTCTTCAGAGAATGGGAATTGGCCTCATAATCCACATAGTGATTATGATAATTGCATCTCTCACTGAAAGATATAGACTTAGCGTGGCCAAAGAACATGGGGTAGTTGAAAATGGAGGACAGGTTCCTTTGAGCATATTCATTTTGCTTCCTCAGTTTATACTTATGGGAACAGCTGATGCCTTCTTAGAGGTTGCCAAAATTGAGTTCTTCTATGACCAAGCCCCAGAAAACATGAAGAGCCTTGGGACTTCATATTCCATGACTACCTTAGGCGTTGGGAATTTCCTCAGCACTTTTCTTCTCTCAACAGTTTCACGCGTCACCAAGGAACATGGTCACCAAGGGTGGATTTTGAATAACCTGAATGCTTCTCATCTTGATTACTATTACGCACTTTTGGCAATACTAAACTTCCTGAACTTCATCTTCTTCATGATTGTTACTAAGTTCTATGTATACAAGGCTGAAGTTTCAGATTCCATAGAAGTGCTTGCAGAAGAACTGAAGGAGAAGACAGCCATTGTGTCAAGCCAAGTGAATCCAAGAGATTAGTCGATTGGATATTGGAAAGTGAAAGAGGATATAACATGTCAGAACTCATATACATGCTTTGGGAGGGTTTGGTAATTGGAAGCCACTTCAGAAAAGAATTTAATTCAGTTATAATTCTTGGGGTATCTGATGGGCTATATGGCCTTTATTGCGTGATCATTTTGCCTTACCTGTTCACTCTTTGAAAAATGTCACACGCATCTTGAAAGGAGAACAATGTTAGAAAAGGAACATAGCTTAATGAATATATCTTTTGAAGCTTTTTATCTTCAAATTACTGTGTAAAAGTTATTTATCCTCTATGGGCCCATGTAAGGAAAACATTGAAATTAAAGATGCATGTTGTTTCGGGACAAGGTCTGATACACAGTAGGCACTAAATTTTCGGATCAGATATCGTTTTTATAATGAAACAATGAAAGTTTTAGGGAATAGAAATGTTATTTCTTGAATGTAAAAGATGTCCAAAAACAAAAAAGTAGAACAAAAAGAAAAGGTAAAAGCAAAATCTATAATTTTATGCTTTTATTTTCATTTTGGTGACTTCCACAAGAATCAACTTGTACTCTATGTGGTGATGAACATAATTTACAGTTGCTTCCAGCTACAGATAGGAGAAGCCGTGGATAAAAAATTGAAGTTAATGTCCATTTAAAAATAGTGTGTACCGGAATCCGTTTCATAGTTAGCCCAAACTCTTTCATTCTGGGCCCAACTCTATCACTGAAACCCAATCCCTTTTCCCTTAACATGTGGTGGCTCTAGACCTGCCACGCAACCTCCACTAGGCTGCTAAACAAGAAAGTTCATAATAGTCAACCGTTAACTATGAAAATCATTATTCGGGTACAAGATATTTAAATGATTTAAGTATGTGATTAAATGTTTTATTCTTACTTTATCTGTATAAAAAAAATTTATTGAGAGAGTTTAATTTTTTAAATAAATTTTAATATTTTGAGAGATTAATTCTTACGATATGTCTTAAGAAATTAAAAAAAAAAAAAAGCTACGAAAATCATTCGGCGAGTGAGAAAAGAGGATAAACGGAAGGAAGACAATCAAAGAAATGTACGTTCTACATCTCTACAAACGTACTCACCTAGAGATTTTGTTATTAATTTAAGAATTAGAGTATCTTTTGTAAGAATCTCATATCTTTGATTTTATTTGGGACCTAGCCTATGCTTTTGGATTAAAATAATATGGATTTAATTTTGATGAATGCAAAACTTTTTATCATTTATTAATATATTATTATTATATTATTAAACAATTTTAATTATGACAATAATTACATGAGAGGTCAAATTCATATGTTAATGTTATAAAACATGATTAAATAATAAAGTAAACAAGCAATGAATTAAACACAAATGATATTATTCTCTTGATGTGTAATATTTCTTTTTATTTTTCTGTAAGGAAAAAAATTGCTTTGATACTTTGGGATATCGTTACCGGGACTCAATCTTAAAACTAAGGACATCTTTTTTTTTTTTTAAATCAATAACTAAGGACATGTTTGGTATAGCCGAAAAATTAATCACGGAAATTTAGAAGTGAATTTTTAGTGATAAAAAAAATAAGCATTAAATTTGTAATATTTAAAAATAAATATTGAAGTTATAAAATTATATTAAAAACATTAATGTTTATTGTTATAAATAAAGACATACTATAAAACTATTTTCATTTAATGATTTAAATCAAGAAGATATATATATCCTTTTTATATTTTTCATATTAACTTAAATAATAATAGCTATTTTAGTAATTACCATAACTTCATAAATTTCACCCACAACCACACCCAAAAGAAGGAGAATTTTTTTTCGTCTTATTGGACTTAATGAAAATAAGAAATGAGAATGTGAAGAATGGAATCTTTATCAAATAACCACAACCCCTTATGAAGACGAGGGGCATTGGTGTGTGCAACTCCTTCAAGTGGCATGGAACTCAGGTCACCAAAAGGTCATATTGGAGAACGACTCTTCTGCGATTATATCACTGCTCAGCAACCCCACTCAGGCAAATCTTCATCACAATCGCTTAGTGCAAAAGATCTACAATTGGAAGAACAAGAATTGGGAGATTGCCTTCAAGCATACTCTCTGAGAAGGCAATACCCGCGCTGATTGGATGGCAAACAAAAGCCTTGATCAAGATTATGGGCTCCAGATTTGGAATAGCCCCCAGAGTGTCCTCAACCTTTTGTTACAAGCTGATTTTGTAGGGGTCTCAATGCCCCGTGTTACTAGTCGAGTAATGTAATTTCCTTTGGGCTTTGGCCCTGTTTTATTACCCAAAAAAAAAATCTCTCTATCACAAGAACAATATAGAGGTGTTAATTACGGTGGGAGTAGCTTAGATAAGACCAAGCTAATTTTAAGTCGGGCTAAGTTGGATTAATTTTAGTGTGGACTAGCAAATAATTATTCCAACCCAACCCTATGCACATAGAGTTGTGGGCTGGCTAGCAGGGCATATTCACTTTTGTTTTTATATTTTATTTTTATCTTTCTTCACTTTTTTTTGTTTGTTTATAATAATAAGCTATTGGTAAATAAAACTTTTAAATCAATCTAAGTCCACAAAAGCCATGTAGGCTAATTAGATAAAAGTATAACATAATTATGTTTAGTATCAACAACATAAGCAATGATGATTTACTATATTATTTTTTGTCAAAATGATTGAGGATATATTCATAAAGCATCATATACAAATGGAGAAAAAAAGAGTAAATACTCATTTTTGTCCTTCAAAGATACATGTATCATCAGTTAAGTCATTCAATAATAAATTTATCAATATAGTCTCTCAATGTAATTTTTTGACATCAAATTGGTCATCTAAAAAAACTAATTTGATGTAAAAAATTATTAGAGGACCAAACTAATGACACTTATCATTAAAGGACTAAAATGTGTGTTTACTCTCCAAGGATGGATATGTATTCACCAAATTTAATTATTATTTTTTCTCTTTTTATCCAAATGAAGCTTTTTTTTTTAATCCAAAGGAAGCTAATCAAACAAAAATAAGAATAAATAATAACAAAATTAAACACATATTGCAAGATGGAAATTTCACATTGTCGGACAAGCTAGTGAGTTAGCTTGCATTGGGTAGACATATTTCCGTGCTGCGCTGGGCCGACCTACAACGTAATTTTGATTGAAATTTCCTTAACATTGCCCTCACTTTTCATCAAGTTATTCGAATTGGGTCGTCTGGTTAAACCCATTTTGATATCCATAACAATATGTGTTGAGGTAATAAGAAGGCAGGTACAATTATGCGCAAATATCAAATACCACCACAATGCTAAACACAAAGTAATTAGATAATATACAATCTACACATGCATGGAGGTGAGGATGACACCATAATGAGAACAATACTCTTTTAAACACTTGACTATTTAGTATTTTATTTCATGAAATTAGATATTGTATTTGTTTGACTACTTTGGATATTGTGTTATTATATATTATTGGATATTTATATCATTATTTTGAGATTGCTGAAATATTGTAAACCATATACGTGTAAAAAAATTTGAACAAATGATGGTTAAAATTTATATATATATATATATATATATAATTTCTGGTCATTAATTTAGTGATCAAAATTTTCGTTGTTAAATCCCTCTCTAATTTATTAATATTAGGAACTACATGCTATAGGATGAAATAGATCCGTCATTAAAATATAAATAAAAATATTCAGCGATGAAAACATTTTGTTGCCAAATTTTAACAAAAAAATTTTAAAAAAAGTTTTTAGACAGAGATTTGAAACCCCTTAATAGCGACGGATTTTTTTCTTGTTTGCAACAAAATTATTCCATCGCAATTTTCGTACATAAAGTATATTAGAGATGGATGTTAGGTTATATAGCAACATAATATTTTACTAAAATCCATTTTTCTAGGAGTGCTATATCGTGCAAATGATTAATAGTCTCAGTTTTTCAATTTTCAATATATCTCTGTTCAAAATATGACTGGAACAAGCTCTAATGTTAGGATATGTATTTCTGAAAATTTGATCATTTGCACATCGTTCTGGAATATGCTGATGTAATTTACCAAATGAGTCGGCTGACTCGTCTATAGGTTAGCTAAGTTTCAAATCAATACACAACTAATTATTATTTTTACACCATAAAGTGTCTTTACATCTTTTGTGGGCATTTAGTTCAAGTTTTTAAAAAACATTTCAAGAAATAACATACTTAGAAATTGTATTATCAGGAATAGTATTATTGAAAATGATGATTACTATGTTTGATTGACTAAAAACATTCTCAGAAATTACTCCAACCGTTAGTAGTGGCAGAAGTCACCAGTCATTATCAATTGCCGACAGCGGCAATGAGCGGCTCGTTTGCAGTGACCAATGCAATAGACGAAATCGCTATCACTATCAAATGTCGGCATCAAATGTCGGCACAGCCAGGGGTTGTCAGATTCTAATAATCGTCATAGTGATTGAAGTCATTGGCCACTCCCAATAGGCAACAGTGGTGAGAGGTGGTCAAATTTCGATAACCAGTGTGGTGGCCAAAGTCACCAGCCATCATCAATTATTGGCGGTCAGGTGGCTAGATTCTGTGATTTGATGTCATAGACAGTGGCTAGTGATGGTCGACGATGGTGGTTGGTTGATGACATGATGATAGAAGGGTAGATATTTTGAATATTTCACATGACAAAAATATTCTCATGCCATGAAAATGTAACAAACTCACCTCCTCCCATGAGAATGAAAGTGTGAGAATGTTGGACAAAAATCATTCTGAGAATCATTTTTGGATTAGAATGTTTTTTAAAATCTTGTACCAAACATGAGAATCTAACATTCCAATGTAAATATTCACAAGAATGAAAAAAATAATTCGCGAACCAAAATCGTTTAAGTGAGGGACTAATTCCTGTTAGGGCGTCGACATAGTTTTGGCTACCAGGTGCTCCTAGTGGCATGGGTTTCAAATCCTTACAGTGCAAGTAAAGTCTGCCTATATAAAACTCAGTTTACTAATTGAATCACACCCCATTATTAACACTTAATTAATTTTGGGTGAGCTAACTTGCAGGACAAGTTAATTGACTTATTTGATATTGAGTCTGTAAATTATTATTTTCTTCAAATTAATTTGTCTCAATTGCAATCTAATCAACCTCAAGTTAGCACCTAACTTATTTTTAACGTGTTACCTCACTTTTTGCATTTATATTAAGTATAAGATTAAATGAAATTTAATAATAAATGTCGTATAATTTAGAGTAAATTTGTGTGTTTGGTTAGAGGAAGGGAAGGGAGGGATTTTAATGGAGGAAAAGTATAAATTTACTTTTCTACACAATTATAACATTTAATGTAATATTTAATTTAGGAATATTTTAGTCCATTTTTAAATATATATTCCCTCCCCTCAAAATCCCCGCACTTTTGGAGGGGAGTTAAAATTGGCTTAGGAGGGATTTTGCTCCCCTCCCCTCCTATCCCCTTCAAAAAATTGAATCAAACACATAAAATTTAAAATAACCCTTCCCTCCCCTCTATTTTCCTCCAACCAAACACTATGTAAATGACAATGAATGGCAAAATGGTAATAATCATGGCCTCACAATAGTTAAAATGTATCCATATCAGAGTTATCAATCGCGCGCGATAGCGGCACGATAGCGCCGTCGCGTCGCGTCGCGGCCCAATCCCGCGACGCTGCTCCCGTAGCGGAGCGGTTTGATGTCGCGGCTTCATGTCGCGGCCATTTCGCGGCCGTCGCGTCGCCATCGTGAAACATGACCCTTCAAGGTCGTTTTGCGCGTTCTGCTTTTAATTTTTTAGGGCTTTGAAACACGTACCCTCGCACAAACAGAGACAACAGCGACTCCATCGCTGAAGAGCAGAACCAGTCCACGCCTCCTCCACCATTTCCCAAGTGAAAGACACCATTTCCTGGCGAGCTACACCCATTTCCTGGCGAGGCCCATCCATTTCCTGGCGAGGCCTACCCCTTTCCGGCCACTTTCTGCTTTTTGTGACCCCTTGCACCTCTTCTCTATTTTAACTAGAGGTCTTTGGGTTTTCTTTCTTCCCTTCACAGCTCTCTGTTTCTCCCCTTCATAGCCATGACATCATCTTCTCATCCTCAATCAACTAGTCAAAGTGTCTCAGCATCATCCTCCTGTTGTGGATTGGTAAAACCAACCGGAGAAAATATTGATATGGCATGGCAGTGGAATAGCTTGAGAGATATCAATAATAGGAAGAGTGTGACTGTGATTTTGTGGCAAAGTTACAACCGGTGGGATTACTAGAGCTAAAAGACACCAAATGGGAGTTAGAGGAGATGTAAATTCTTGTAAGAGAATTCCACCTGAAATTAAGAAGTTGATCAAGGAAGCTTTTGAGAAGAAAAAGGCTGAAAAAGATTCATATATGACTGAGTTGAATGAAAATGATGATGAGGAAGAAGAGGTGCAAGAAATTCTAAACATTCGAAGTGGAAAGAAACTAGCAACATCAAGTGATACAACATCTACTGCCAAGAAAGCTAAAAATGTTAAAGGCCCTATGGATTTGCTTCTTCTTAGAAATCCAGAAGCAACTATTAAATTAGGAAAGGCCAAGAGGCAAACAAGCATAAATGATGCTTGTGATAAAGAGGCAAGAGCTAGAACCGTTCAGTACATAGCTCGTTGTTTTTATAGGAATTCCATTCCTTTTAATGTTGTGCGTACTAAAAGCTTCAAGTTGATGATTGAAGCTATTGGAAACTATGATCCACACCTAAAGGTTCCAAGCTATCATGAAATGAGAGTTCCACTCCTTAAAAAGGAATTGGAGACAAAAGAAATGTTGAAGGGTCAAGAGGAAGAACGGGTGAATTTTGGATGTTCGATTATGTCAGATGCATGGACGGATAAGAAGAATAGGACCTTGATCAATTTCATGGTGAATTCTCCATCTGGGACTATGTTTGTGAAGAGTGTTGATGCCTGTACATATATGAAGACTGGGGAGAAGATATTTGAGTTATTATATGCCTTTGTGGAGGAGATTGGAGAAAAGAACGTTGTTCAAGTGGTGTCCGATAATGGAAGCAATTATGTCTTGGCCGGTAAATTACTACAAGTGAAGAGGAAGAATCTTTTTTGGACTCCATGTGCTGCACATTGTGTGGACTTGATGTTGGAAGACATTGGAAAGCTACATCGGGTTAAAAGGACAATACAAAGAGGCATTGCTCTTGTAGGCTTCATCTACAACCATTCATTGGCCTTAAATACAATGAGGAAGTACACAAACAAGATGGAATTGGTTAGGCATGGAGTCACAAGGTTTGCAACCACATTCCTTACATTGCAAAGGTTGCACAAACAAAAAAACAACCTTAGAAAGATGTTCACTTCAGATGAGTGGTTGACCTCTAAGATAGCAAAAGAAGCTAAGGGGAAGAGGGCAACTGACATTGTATTGATGCCTACTTTTTGGAACGAAGTCGTTTATTCTCTTAAAGCTATGGGGCCTCTTGTGCACGTTCTTAGGCTTGTTGACAATGAAAAAAAGCCTGCAATGGGTTACATATATGAAGCAATGGATAGGGCTAAGGAAGCTATTCAAAGATCCTTCAATGAAAATGTTGATAAGTACAAGGATATTTTTGATATCATTGATAGAAGGTGGGAATCACAACTTCATCATCCATTGCATGCAGCTGGCCACTTTCTGAACCCCGAGTTCTTCTATAGCAATCCAAGAATTGAATTTGATGAAGAAGTGATATCTGGACTTTATAAGGCCATTGACAGACTAAGTGCAACTGAAGAAGAGGTAGATAAGATTTCAACTGAGTTAGCACTATATAAGAGAGATGGAGGTATATTTGGAATGAAGGCAGCAGTAAGACAAAGGACCACAATGGCTCCTGGTAAGAAAAAACGCACTTCTTGATAAATTTAGTTACAACTTACATGACACTTAATGCTAATTAAATAATTTATAATTATATTACAAAATTGAGTGGTGGAGGATGTATGGGTCATCCTCTCCAAGTTTGCAAACATTTGCCATTAAAGTGTTGAGCTTGACTTGTAGTTCATCGGGATGTGAGCGTAATTGGAGTATTTTTGAGCATGTAAGTAGACGTATAATGATTTTCCTTTACATAGTTTCATTTAGTGATTGTGAAACTAACATTTTTGTTTATAAATTATGTAATAGATTCATTCTAAGAAGAGAAGCAAGCTTGAGCATCAAAAGTTGCAAGACTTGGTTTTTGTTAAATATAACCAAGCTCTTAAAGAACGTTTTTGATAGCCGAGGATGTGATTGATCCCATTATCCTAAATAACATTGACGATAGTAATGAATGGTTAGTAGGAGAATTGGGTGGAGATGGAGAAGGAGCTGAAGATGAGTTGGTTTTTTATGATGATACTTTAACTTGGGGGGCCATAGTTGATATAATTGGGGCTGGTGAGCCTACAAAACATACTAGGCAACAAACAAGATTGAAGAAGAAAGTTACTTCAAGGCCTTCTAGCTCAAGGGGAAAGGAGCCTATACATGATGAAGAGGAAGATGAAGCTAATGATGTAGAAACGGAAGAGGAGGAAGAGATCTACAAGTCTAGTAGTGGTGAAAGTGACAATGAGGAGGAAGAGAACTTAGAAGATCTTGAATATGATGATTCTGATTGAAGAAAAACTTGTACTTATGTTTTGAATTTGAATGTTTAGTTACTTTAAGCCTTAGAGGCATAACTTAATTAGTATTTGGAGCTGTGTTTTCATTTTCTTCTTTTAAATCTTATGCTCCTTGATGACTTTTGTGGTTATTGACTTGTTAATTATGCCTTATGTTCATGATGATTGTGTGTCTAGAGTCTAGAATTATGACTTTTGATTATTAATGATGAATATGTGTTTAATTTTGACTAATTTTATATTTAGAAGTATTTATAGATGTATAGTATAATTGCATATGTTTTTTCATTTTTTTTCGGTATAGCGGCCATCCCGCTATCCGTTATCCCGCTATAGCGTTTTTGGGGTCGGCCGCTACGCGCCGCTATCCAGGATTGACTACTATGATCCATATGATGGAGCCAGGTAGGGGTGCTCATGACCCGTCTTGGTCTTGACCCGAAGTGTTTAGGCCAGGTTCGGGTCCTTCATTTAGACTCAATGTATTTTTCGGGCCAGGTTGGGGTGATATTGAAAAAATTATTATTTTTTAATATTTTTACCTATATATTTTTGTAACATTTTTTTAAATGTTAGACTTTGATCAAGTATTGTGACTCTCTATAATTTTAGTTATTATGTCATTCACTTATTATGTAATTATCAATTTGATTGGATTTTGACATGAGCAAAAAGTAGTATATATAATTAAATTTATACAAATAGAGGGAAAATAATCAAAACATTACATAAAAAAAATATTTTATATATCTTAATATAGTTGACCGAGTCCCGGCTTGGCACAATTTAGACCTCAATATGATCAAGTCTGGGTCATAAAAATTGGCTTGATCAAAACTTCAGGCCGGGACCGGAGTCATGTTAAACCTAGCCCAACCTAACCCAACCCATGAGCACCCTAGAGCCAACCAAGATCTTTTTTCAATCGAAATAATGTTATATACTTTTAACAAATCTTCCTAATTACTTAAAACAAAAGGTATAAATGAATAAGTAAAAATATTTAATATCTTGAAAATCTAAAAACATTTAATACTTTTTTATTTAAGTAATTAAGCAGATTTCTTGCCAAGAGAGATTTTACTGTCAAGAATAATTCTATATTCTCCTAATGAATTTACCTAATAATACTCCTGATTACTTAAAGAAGAAAGAATTAAATATTTTTTAAATTATGAAAATATTAAATATTTTTACTTTTTCATTTAATAGTTTATGCTTTAATTAATTAAGATGATATAACATTACTTTATTACCAATTAAAATATATGTATTTTCTTTTACTTAGTTAATGATATTTTATTAATTGATAAAATTCAGGATTAAAAGTGGGAGAGAAAATTTGTACCCCGACAACATGAAGCCTTAAGGTTGGGCCATTTCATGTAAGTCACTTCACTTAAAAGAAGAGTGAAAATTAGCATAGTTCTCTTGGAGGTGAAAACAAATACTTGCTAGTGCTCCTCTGAAAGATTATTATGCCTATGGAAGAGGGCAAGGTTGTTAGTGAGTACACACAAGATGGAACTGTGGATCTTAAAGGAAAATCTATTCTCAAATCCAAAAGAGGTGGTTGGAAAGCTTGCTCCTTTGTTGTTGGTAATCTCTCTCTCTCTCTCTACTTTAAATATCACTAAGAATCAGGCGTTCAATTGTATAGGAAATGAATAGTTTTGATTGCTTGATTGCATATAAGAAAGAAATATTTAATAGTATTGAAAATAAAAAAAGCATTCAGTATTTTTAAAATATGAAAATCCTTATTTTATATTAATATTTTTTTATGTATAAATATAAAGATTTAAAATTTTATTTCTTGTGTTTATGTATTATTATTACCCAATTTTTTTGAATCTATCACTAATTACAACTACATGCGGTCTAATATTTTAAACCATACATCACATGTAGGGATGGAAATATGTTAGACTAGGCTAGACTTTACTTTAAATAAGCTTGATCTAGTTCTAAAAACTTTAACATTAGTCTGACCTATTACTTATCATAGGTTTTAGTTTTTTGTTTGGCATAACCTGAAAGCTTATTTAAAGGTCTATATTGTATAAAAGGCTTTCAAATTAGCCAACAAACTTAAATTTTATAGGTTTCAAATATACCTCATTTAATAAAATTATTGTATTAGGTATAAAATAAATAAATAATATTAATATATGATTAAAAAATATTTAAGTATTATAAAATTTTAATTATATATTATTATAATAAATAAATAAACTAGCTTGTTAGGCCGAATAAACTTTTTCAAAGGCTTGGACCTTAATCTATTTAACTAAATATATTTTTTTAAAAGCCTAAACCTGAATTATTTAATAAATAAATTAAGTTAAAATAGACTAAAAATAAATTAAGTCGTAAATTTTTATTGAACCGCCTTACCTATTTCTACTCTTAGATACATGCCCTCCAAGAGACCTTTAATTAACTAGGCATGACTCTTTTCTTCGTCTTGTGTCCTTGAATGCGGAAGCTGGCTTCAGACTTGGTCTTCCTCTCCTATTTATGTATTTACTTACTGAAATTGACTAAGGAGACTTGATCTTCCTTGTTTGCTTCCTGCCATACTCATACATTGTTATTTACATTAGCAAATGTTTTCAAACCCATACCCCTAAAAGAGAAATGTTTGTTCTTTGATTACTGTTCTTCATTTTCCAAACTTTTCACTTCAGCTACTTCTGCTCCGTCTGGTACTAAGCATTAACTGAGGGGTAGGTATATTTCATCAGGCAGCTTATGGAGGGTGGATATCAACCTATCATCTTTTCTCTCACGCCCATCATATTTACTCCGATTCTTAGTTATAAAAATTAGAACGGTAGTGGACTCGATCAAGATATTGAATTAATGAATCACTAGTTTAATTAGTGAATTATTGGTCAAATTGTATAAAATTAAATAAATATTTAAATACATATATATATATATAAATACACATTATATATGATGATATTTATCATTATAAATAACTAAAATATATTTATTTTGAGAAAAAATATGACCTATTAAAAAAAAAGAATTTAATTCTTAATTCATAAAAAAATTCTTAATATTTTCATTAAAATGCTCATAACTTGGAAAATAAGTTTTTTTTTGAAAAATTAGAACTACTATGACGTAGATCTCGAAAAGTTATATGAAATAGATATATAATTAGTCTAAATCGGATAAACGAATCAAAAGTTATAATTTTTCAAAATTTAAAAGTTTTTTTTTAATTTAGTAACCCTGTCAGTTCTGGTTCAACCAACCGGATCATCGATTTTCATCCAAAACCAGCTAAGTAGGACCGGTTCTAAGACATACCCGATCCAACTAGCCACCCAAATCGATTACTTGGCCAGTTTACCAATCTCCCAACTAGTCCGATTTGATTTTTATAACAATGCTCCGATTATTGGGTAGTTAAGTTTTTTTTTTTTGAGTATTTATTAGTTGTTGGTTGACTTAATGGGTTTCAAATAATATTATGACAACCGTCATTAATAAATATTTAATAATCAATACACTGAAAAAAAATACCTATATAACAATAGCCATACAAATATATACAAAGAAGGATATTTCTCCTATACCTACACCCACCCACACATAAATTTTAAACATTTATTGTGATAACTAAAATTAATAAATTTTTAATAATTTTTAAAAAATATTAGTAAATAAAAAACACAAGTTCCGTAACGATTCTCGTATGCCTAAATTTCTCACAGACTTAATTTCTTAACATAAATATTTTTTTTAATAAAAACACATATTTCAACCATTACTTTCATGTTAAAGAATTAAATGTATAATACAGAATATATTTTTTTCATGATGTTTAAATTTAATTTATTTTTTGAGTTCAAACATTGAGTCAGCATATAAGAAAGTTAATTAATTATCCTAAATACACCAAATTTATATAGAAGGCGGTCCTTAAGATCATTGGAATGGGCTTAGTTGATTGGCACAAAAGCTTACTTTATACCCTTAGCCTTTGTTCGGATTAGAATAAAAAATAAGAAGAAAGAAAATGGAGAAAATAAAAAATATAAGAAGAGAAAATGAAGAGAAAAATATATTTTCTCTTTATATGTTTGGATAAAGAGAAAATAAAAAGAAAGAAAATAAAATTAGTGTCAAAAAGTAAAAGAAAAAATATATAATTATGTAAAATGACATATGTATCCTTATTATATATAAAATGAGTTACAAAATATATTATTTTTTCATTTTATATTTCTAAATATAATTTTTATAAATTATAGAAATAAATATATTTTATAATAAATATTAATTTAAGAATTAATTTATTAGCATATTAATTATAAATTTGATTTAAAACTATTTGTTTAATAAAAGGAAGTGTAATTATGTATTTAAAATTTATAATATTATAAGTATATATATAAAAAAAAAAAACTTAACCTTATTCTTATTCTTCTCCTTCCCCACGCTACTGCCCCACCCCCTTCCTGAACCCATCTCCACCTTCCGCCATCGCCCACCCTCACTCCACACCACTTTTCCCCACCCCCTGAACCCCCACATCCCCATGGTTACCTCCCCAACCCCTTGTCCTTTTCCTTTCACATGTGGCACCCACCCCGTTGCCCCAATCTCATCTCTTCTCCCGACTATTCTGCACCCCTTGCCAATTTTAACCCAAAAAATATCTTCCCTTTAGCTTTGACGTTGTGTAGAGAATGTATAGTCACAAATGATTGGCGTTCTAGTATGGTCAGAGTTGTAAATTTACAACTTCAGCATACTTCTCCTCGTTTTCTTCGCACTATAGCGAAGAAATTTTTTATGTGGGCTCTACTGTATGTTTTTTCTTTCTTTCTTTATTTTTTTAATATTCAAACGAGAGAAAATGACAGAATTTATTCATTTTCTCTTTTTTCATTTTCTTTCTTCATGTTTTCTTTTGAGCCAAACAAAGTATTAGTGTATAACAAAAAAATTAAATTTTTTTAAGAATAAAATTCTTCTTATACCTCATGTGACACTTTAAAGTGTTGGCATGTGTCTCTTAATGTAATTGAAATTCTTAATATAAAAACATATAAATACAATTAATATGTGCTAAATGTAAAGAAAAATATTCATAAATAAAGAAAAAATAAGTCAAATATCTAGAAGTTAATATTTTTAAGAATTTAATTTAAATTCATTGTTAATATATATTTTTTATATTATTATCTAGTTATATATTACCACATTATTTAATAAATTTAACCTCTTAAGTAGCTAATTATTTTCATAATCAAACTTATTAGATAACTTGTAATAACTAGTTATCTGACAAGTGACATCTTTAGGATGCCAAATTTTTTCTTAGTTAGCATATTAATGTTCTGCCATAAAGAAATAGTCTAAAAATCGCAAGAGTCTATCTTTCAATTTCATAGTCTTTTACTCCTAATTTATATCGATATTCAATATAAGATATATCGAGAGAATAGGGTAAGAAAATATTAAAAAGAGAGGATGTCATGTGTTACTATGAGATCTCAGAATGTGTCGCTTACTTTTCATTGATTACTACATTCCTCGTTTAATTTCTCAAAACATATTTTCTTATAATACTTTTTTAAATAAATATTATTATATTTAAATAATTTTTTTCTCTTTTTATAATTAATTAATTTTTTTCTTCTTTTTTGTATCCTCTATTTCGCACATGTATTAATTTAGTTGTTACAAAAGTAAAGGTTATTAATTTATTAGTTATCTTATTCGTACGTTGTAAAAGTCATGTTAAATTTTATATTTATAACTATGAATTAGTTTGTTTTATTTTTGAAAAGGCTTATAATTAAAATATTTTAAAGAGAGCTTTTGGCTTACAATTCTTTTTAAGTGTAAAATAAATTAATTCAAATATATATTTTATAAAGTATAATAAAGATTCATATTTAAAATTTAATAATTATATGACTTAATTTTATTTTATTTTGTTTGTGACATTATTTTAGTACACTTTTAATTTAGTTTTATATAAACAATTTAATACTACATGTAAGTTGTGTAAATAGAATAAAAAGATTAAAGAACAGTAATTTTAATTTATATTGACATGTTAAGTAACTTTTTTATGACATAAGAAACCCAAATAACTTTTACCTTTCTTTTTTATATTTTTTATTTTATTAGTAATGAATTTGAATTACTGTTAATAAAAAAAATACTATAATACCAAAAAAATGTTAATCACCTTTCAAATTCATAGTTAATATTATAATTAATTGTTTTTCAAAGTCATATTACATCTGTCTGGTTATCTTACCCATGTTTTACATGGGTTATTTAAAAATTAATATCTATCATGATGAGTTAGTTTATTTTGTTTTTTAGAAAACATTATAATCAAAATATTTTTAAAAGATATTTTAATTGAAATTTATTTTTTAGTATAAAATAGATTAATTCAAACACACTTCTTATAAAGTGTAATAGAGACTCATATTCAAATATTTTAATTTATATTAACATGATAAGTGACTTTTTTTTATAACATTCAAAAGCTATATAATTTTTACTCTTTCTTTTTTATTTTACAATTTTATTAATAATAAATTCAGATTATTATTAACAAAAAAATGTTATTTATCCATAAAGTTAATAGTTAATAGTATAATTAAGAATAAATACTTATTTTGATCATCTAAAAATATATGTAACATCAGTTTAGTCCTCTAATAATTTGTGACATTAAATTGGTTTAACAATTATTATAGGACTAAACTAATGTCACTTGTATCATTGGATGACTAAAATAAGTGTTTACTCTATAATTAATTATTTCTCTAAAAAATATTATATGATAGTTAATAATATCATGAATTTTTCTCAAGGTAAATTTTTTAAATAGACATAGATAATTAATAGTATCATTAATTAATTTTCAAGAAAAATTTACTAATATATACATATATATATTATTAATAATTAATTTCAAAGACTGCTAATAAGAAATAAAAAAAATTTTAAATTATTGAGAAGGATCATATATAATTTATTTTAAAAAAATACTATTAAATTTTACTTAATGAATACCTTCAATAAGAATAACTAACAATATGAAATATCATCATGCAGTGCATGAGATATTCGAAAGAATGGCCTTTTTTGGGATATTATCAAATTTGATCTTATATTTGACAAAGATGCTTCACCAAGGCACTGTCACCGCTTCCAACAATGTCACCCATTGGGTTGGCACCATTTCTTTAACTCCCATATTGGGTGCCTACATTGCCGACGCTCACCTTGGCCGCTATTGGACTTTTGTCATAGCCTCCATCATCTATTTCTTGGTATGTATATAAGATTTGTATTATCTCATTTTCCTTAGATACTACATGTATTTTCAGTCCCTAACTTTTGTTTCAGATTTCATTTTTATCAAACAATTATTTTTGTTTTACTTTAGTCTAATTTTTTTTAACTCTCCAAATTCATTTCGACCACTATAACTCCATTAAAAATGCTAATAAAATTTGCTTAAATAGCCTTTTATATAGTTACAAGTGTACAATTAATGTGTCCAACTATATTTTTTGTTTTAGACTTAATGGTCGTTAATGAGTTTTGTAAAAATATAGGATGAAAATAAAATAAAATATAGTTGATGTATGAGCCCCATCAATTTGTAATTGTATATAATATGGGGCCAATTGTACAAACTTATGCTTACATAGGATTTATTAGTTTTTTTTTTTTGACAGCCATAGGATTTATTAGTTAGACCATTAGCATTTGTAACAGATGTAGTCGTTAGGACAAACTTGATGATTTTTAAAAAGTTTAGGATGAAAATAAAACAAGTTATAGTTTTGAAATGAAAATAAAATATAAAATTAAGTGATAAAAATTAAATTTTTGGCATGACAATATCATGCTAATAAAGAGAAAACACGAATTTTCTTGTGCGGTGTCCTACCATTAATTACGTGTGCAAGACTCTCTCTATCTCTCTCTCTCTCTATATATATAGGAATCCACGTAATCCACCTGGTCAAAGCTCAAAGCCAATGCATGTTAGTCCTTAATTTATTGTTGAGATCATATAGGGCATTTTAATTGGTTTATAACGGATTTTCATGATATAAAACATATTTGATATGTGTGGTAGTATATGATTCACTAATTATTAACATGAAATTATTTAAATTCACAGAAAATGACGACTAAATAAGTAAAGTTATTTATAAATTATAATAAAGAAAGGATTAGGATTAGGAGTCCACGAGTCTCGACTTGTGTTTAATGATGGTTATATGGCATCCTGTCTAGTGTTTAGGACGAATTGTCTCGTTATTTCTTTTGTTTTGGTTGCATGATTTGTTTGGCATTGGCAGGGTATGTGTCTGCTTACACTATCAGTTTCCCTTCCTAGCCTAAAGCCACCTCAGTGCCATGAAACGGATGTGACAAACTGCAAGAAAGCCTCCACACTACAACTAGCTGTGTTCTATGGTGGACTCTACACTCTAGCAGTGGGAACAGGAGGAACCAAGCCCAACATCTCCACCATTGGTGCTGACCAGTTTGATGATTTTGACCCCAAAGAGAAGGTGCATAAGCTCTCATTCTTCAATTGGTGGACATTCAGCATCTTCTTTGGGACCCTTTTAGCATACACAACTCTAGTGTATATCCAAGATAATGTGGGCTGGACTCTTGGGTATGCTCTTCCAACTCTTGGGCTTGCAATATCAATCATCATATTTTTGGCAGGCACACCCTTCTATAGACACAAATTGCCCACGGGGAGTCCCTTCACTAGAATGGCTAAGGTCATAGTGGCTGCTTTAAGGAAATGGGAGGTGCCTGTCCCCAGTGACCCTAAAGAACTATATGAGCTTGATTTGGAAGAGTATGCAAAGAAAGGGAAATTCAGAATTGATCCCACTCCAACATTGAGGTATAAATTCTATCCTATTTTCTCATCCAGTACTTGATGTGTAATTTTACTATGCAGTGTTGTGTTTACAAATACATCTGCAGGTTCCTGAACAAGGCCTGTGTAAACACTGGTTCAAGTACTAGTGCATGGATGCTATGCTCAGTTACCCAAGTAGAGGAGACTAAACAAATGCTAAGGATGATCCCCATTTTGGTTGCTATACTTGTTCCTAGTTCAATGGTTGCTCAGATAGATACCTTTTTTGTAAAGCAAGGAACTACTCTTGACCGAGGCATTGGCAGTTTCAATATTCCCCCTGCAAGTTTAGGTGCATTTGAGACTCTGTCCATGCTTATCTGTGTTGTGCTCTATGACCGTTTCTTTGTCAAGATTATGCAGAGGTTGACCAAGAACCCCCGAGGGATTACCCTTCTTCAAAGAATGGGAATTGGCCTCATAATCCACATAGTGACTATGATAATTGCATCTCTCACTGAAAAATATAGACTTAGCGTGGCCAAAGAACATGGGGTTGTTGAAAATGGAGGACAGGTTCCGTTGAGCATATTCATTTTGCTTCCTCAGTTTATACTTATGGGAATAGCTGAAGCCTTCTTAGAGGTTGCCAAAATTGAGTTCTTCTATGACCAAGCCCCAGAAAACATGAAAAGCCTTGGGACTTCGTATTCGATGACTACCTTAGGCATTGGTAATTTCCTCAGTTCTTTTCTTCTCTCAACAGTTTCACACATCACCAGGGAACATGGTCACCAAGGGTGGATTTCGAACAACCTGAATGCTTCTCATATTGATTATTACTACGCATTCTTGGCAGTACTAAACTTCCTGAACTTCATCTTTTTCATGATTGTTACGAAGTTCTATGTATATAGGGCTGAAGTTTCAGATTCCCTAAAAGTTCTTGAAGAAGAACTGAAGGAGAAGAAAGTGAGTCCAAGAGATTAGTTGTGCAATACTTCTTTGAAGTTAATACTTCATTTTGTGCGATACTTCTTTTAATTTTTCTTCATGAAAAAAATTGCTTTTGATAGTTAGGGAAAAGTCATTATCTCAAAATCTCTACCTTCTTTAATTTCTACTTAAATCTGCATATATATCCACTTTAATCACTTACACTTAAACCTGATTATGAATCGAACATTAATTAGATTCAATTAAGCCAAGCTTTTTTTTATAAAAAGAAATCACACATTGTTAATAAAAAACACTTCAATCTCTGAACCCTTAACCATTCCATTTTATCTTATTTTTATTTTTATACAGTTTTGTTGTGTAAAAAATTGTTGATCGGCTATGACTAAAACAATCAACGCAACCAGTCGTGAACGGCTAATGATTAATTGATAAAAAGAAAAAAAAAAGAGAAATATAAAAAGGGTTGGATGGAGAATATGATGAATATTTTATAAATATTTTTAAATAATAGATTCTGAAATAACATATTTTTATTTAATTTTAAAATAATTAAAGATAATAACATGTAAAGTTTGTGGGTTATTTTGAAGCTTTTGTACTAACAATAAAAGAAAACTACCGGAAAGTTAATTTATAGAGATTAGAAAAAGGGACAAGTATTAATATGAGAATATGAAAAAATAACAGTAACAATTAAAAGTTTTTATTAATAAAATTTATGAAATCGATACACTAAGACAATAAAATAGTTTAGTCGTAAAAATATCAAGTACAACAATTTTTTTTTAAATATTTATTATTTCAAACTACTATTTGAAAGTAATGACATACAAGAAGGTGAATTGTATGCTTTTAAAATTTATCATTTAAAAAAAAGTCTTTCAAACTTTAAAACATGTTTCAGCAATGGGGAAACTTAAAGAAGCGTAATGCATTAATTAAACAGCATAAATAATATCAGAACACAAAATGGGGTTAACTCAAACTAACGATAAGTTATGTACCAAAAAACTAACGATAAGTTAACAAAAACAAGAAAGTAAGCTAGCTAAAAAAACGTCAGCACATGCATAGCAGAAAATAAATTTCAAATGCATACACGCAAATGATGTTAGAAATTTAAAGAGAGAGAGAGAGAGAGAGAGAGAGAGAGAGAGAGAGAGAGAGAGAGAGAGAGAGAGAGAGAGAGAGAGAGAGAGAGAAGAGTTATAAAGACAATATTTATGGTGATTCACTCAAATATATAACCCAATACTTGAGTAGTTGAGTTACATTTAGTCCCTAATATAGTAATAAAATGGATCTTTAACCAAATTTAAGTATCCTTTACATACTCACAAATGGTTAGTTAAAGTGGTAAGCGACTTATCTAAGAAAAGACTAAATGTTTAAATTTTAGGAAATGTTATTATAAAAATGGTTAATAATTATAATCTTAAATGACTTACAACTCTAAGATAAAACTAAATGTTTAAATTTTAGAATATGTCATTGTGAAAATGACTAATAATAATCGCTCGACAGCTTAAACCAAATGATGTTGTATATATATAAATCAGCTAATAATAATAATAATAAAAACTAGACACACACAAACACAAACGCAGTGTGCACGAAGAATCTTGATTTCCATTTCAAACTTTGATTCTTTAGCTTTTCCTTTACCATATTGTGCCAATGATTAGTAGCCTGATTTTTAAATATACCTCTGTTCAAAATATGGCACCTGCAAGCTTTATTGTTAGAATATTTCTCAAAATTTGACCGTTGCATGTCATTCTGCAATATGATATATATGTTGTAATTTATCACGAGTTAGCTAAACCATCTTTTTAAGTTAGCTTACTTTCAGTTCCGCACTTAAAGTGAATTTTGAGCGAAGTGTTGCTCAATGACTTATATAATTACCCTATTTTGTTATCAAGTCCATAAATTCATAGTTTCTTCAAATTGATTCTTCTCATCTACAATCTAGGCAGCTTCATGTTAGCATCACCTAACTCCTTTTCAAAATGAGTTAGCTCCCTTTTTGCATATATTAAGTATAAGATTAAATGAAGTTTTAACAATAAAATAAAATAATTTAAAAGTATTAATTTAAATAGTTTCAACCCTAGTCCAGATTATACGATCTTAATAATAGAAATATATATATATATAAGTTTAATTTTGATCCACTGTCAGTGTAAAGTTTCTTTATATTGTTATTCAATCATGTATTGTTAACTCATTAAAAGAGTTTGACTATTATAACAACTACCTCAAAAGTCTAACACGTTTAATGAATGTGTTATTACATAATTAGATAAGAATATAAATTTTTTTTACACTAACAATGAATTAAAATTAAATTATATATATGTAAAAGGTTATACGAGTAATTTTGAATAACAAGTCTCATCATGATTCACAGTCTTCGTGTATATTTCTCTCACTAGAATGTCCGAATTGAAAAAACTGTGACAAGGGAAGAAAAGAGAAAGTCAAAGGTGGATGAGAAAATGGGAATTAAATCCTATGTCCTCTCCCTAATCTTATTTTTCAATAAAATATTGGCAATTAAAAAAATATTGGCAACTAAGAAAGACAATATTGTCAACCAATATTATGTTTGATATACAAAATGGTGATTTTATACAATAGGAATGGGATGAAATTAATAATTATTTTCTAGTTTACAGTTGAAAGCTTTTAGAATGGATTGACTTTGTTTGGCATATGAAATCAATGCGAAATGGAATCAAAATTAATCTAAATGATGTAAGTGCCCATCATAATAAAAACAAAAAAATTAACTTACCTCACATGTATCGTATATAAGTAATATAAATGTATATTGTTGAGAGAAAACTTGAAGTTTACTTTTTTGTAACTTGATAATAAAAAAATGTTGTCACTAAAAATGAGCAAAAACTACTTTATTTGTAAGAAAAAATTGAAGTGTGTACATTTTTGGATAAAGATATTTCATATTTTTTTTTATAATAGTTCCTTTATGAGGTTTTGGATAATAATTATTTTTCGTATTATGATAATTTTTATATGTTTTTACATATTTTAATAATGGATTTAATTTCAATCTACTGTCAGTGTAAAAAATTTTTACACTATCATCCAATCATGTATTGACACATCATTAAAAGAGTTATACTTTCTAGGTAGTTGTTGTGATAGTGAAACTCTTTTAATGATTTGGCAACACATGATTAGATGAAAATATAAAAAAACTTTACACTGACGGTGGATCAAAATTAAACTATTTAATAATTGGTATTTTTTAAAAGTTTGACATTAGTATTTAAAATTAATTGCATTTTAAAAAAAATTAGTTGCAAGACATTAAAGATATGTTACTGGGCAAGTTAGGAAAAAAAGGAGATTTAGATAAGTTTAACGTATATTAGGAAAAAATATTAAATCTCATTCCATTTGAGTATCGAATCACCATTCTCTTCTCTTCTGATTATATGGAATAATGCATAGAATGGAATCACCATTACATGTTTCTTTTTTATTTTTTTATTTTCTGCTAATAAATATGAGAATCTCTCATCTATGCTGTAGAGGTTAGAATGAAATCACCATTCCATATATAACAAACATAACATAAAAGAAAGGTATAATTTTTTCAATTAATAATATTTTATTAAGGGCCAGAATTAAGAAGCAGATCAGAATATTTGACTCTGGCAAAATGGTAATAATCATGGCCCCTGAAGGTGAGGCTAGGTCGTTTCATCTAATGGTCACTTCAAAGCAGAGTGCAAATTGAAATTAGCATACTTCTCTTGGAGGAGATTAATACAAACACTTCCTTGTGATCCTCTTTTCCCTCACTAGAACAAAGAATAAAAAGATTATTATATATGCCTATGGAAGAGGGTAGGATCGTGAGTGAGTACACACAGGATGGAACAGTGGACCTTAAAGGGAAACCTGTTCTCAAATCCAAAAGAGGCGGTTGGAAAGCTTGCTCCTTTGTTGTTGGTAACCTCTCTCTCTCTTATATGGTCATTTTCATCTGTTTAAACACAAAAGTAATATTCCCTGGAACCCTGGAAGCCATGATGTTGATAACAACCCTCTCCACCAAGAGACCTTTAACTAGACATGGTTCTTTGTCATGTCTAGTGTGGGAGACTTCAAACTTTGTCAGCTAAGACACTTGATCTTTTCCTGTTTGCTTCCTGCCATTCTCATACTTTGTTATATTAGCACATGTTTTCAAAACTATTACCACTAAGAGTGTGTTTGGAATCTTTGTCAAGGCAGGGAACACATTTCCTTAACCATTAGGCCAACTCCTTGAGTTAAATTTGTGTTTGTGACAATATTTTATTTTTCTCAATTATTATAGATGAGTCTTCTCTATTATTTGACAATAATTTCTAAAAGATAATTATAATTTTTAATGATTCCATGATTGTGATTCTATCATTGTTTTGCATGTAGTTTAACTTTTTATGCATGGATGTTGTTTTCAATAGGCAAATCTTGAATTTGTACACACACACACATATATATATATTACATTCTTTTGATATTTACATAATAATTTATTCAATTTCTTCCCTAAAAATCTTACAAAAACTAAATTCTATATAAGATTTTGATTTTAAAAAATGATGTTAATAAAAAATTGTGAAAGGATTATTTTTCTAACTGGTAATACATGCCTAATAGCTAATACTAGGGAATACTTAGCTAAGGAGTTGTACTCTTTTCTTTTCATCCAAAGATAGCGAAGATCTTAATTTCATAACTTGCCAGAAGGGTCAAGAAAAAACCAAACCAACACAAGGTCAAATCAAAGTTGATGCTCAATGTACCAAAAGAAAGGGAAACAAACTGATAGCAGAAAGCCACATTAATGCATAAATCAACACTGTTATATCTCTCTCATTTGGTTGTAAGTTGTAACATGTATCTATGCCCGCACTTAGTGGAATTATTATTATTTTTAAATGTACAATGTGTTTTTAAGAATCCTTGGAAAAGAACTTAATTTCTATTGAAGTAAAAATTAATTTGAAGATAACATTAGTGTAAAAAAAGAAAAACTTATTGGGCATTGAATTAAATTGTTTTGGTTGAATATATTGATGCAGTGTATGAGATATTCGAAAGAATGGCTTTTTATGGGATATCATCAAATTTAATCTTATATCTGACAACGAAGCTTCACCAAGGCACAGTTACCTCTTCCAACAATGTCACCAATTGGGGTGGCACCATTTGGATAACTCCCATATTAGGTGCCTACGTTGCCGACGCTTACCTTGGCCGCTATTGGACTTTTGTCATTGCATCCAACATCTATTTCTTGGTATGTCTATTTATTGGATTTGAATTTTCTCACTCTTTTAAAAAATATGATAGTATATGTTGTTAAAAATAAGAAAATTTTTCTTATGCATAAACCCATCATTATCTGTGTAAAGAACGAGTACTTCCAATCATATTGATGGTTATGGCATCCTGTTTATTGTTTAGGATGAGTAGCCTTGTTAATTCTTGTGTTGGTTGAATGATTCATGTGTATTGGCATTGGCAGGGTATGTGTCTGCTTACACTATCAGTTTCCCTTCCTAGCCTTAAGCCACCTCAGTGCCATGAAACGGATGTGACAAACTGCAAGAAAGCCTCCACACTGCAACTAGCTGTGTTCTATGGTGCACTCTACACTCTAGCAGTGGGAACCGGTGGAACCAAGCCCAACATCTCTACCATTGGTGCTGACCAGTTTGATGATTTTGACCCCAAAGAGAAGGTGCATAAGCTCTCATTCTTCAATTGGTGGATATTCAGCATCTTCTTTGGGACCCTCTTCGCAAACACTGTTCTTGTGTATATTCAAGATAATGTGGGCTGGACTCTTGGGTATGCTCTTCCAACTCTAGGGCTTGCAATATCAATCATCATATTCTTGGCAGGCACACCCTTCTATAGACACAAATTGCCCACAGGGAGTCCCTTCACTAAAATGGCTAAGGTCATAGTGGCTGCTTTAAGGAAATGGGAGGTGCCTGTCCCTAGTGACCCTAAAGAACTATATGAGCTTGATTTGGAAGAGTATGCAAAGAAAGGGAAATTCAGAATTGATCACACTCCAACATTGAGGTATAAATTCTATCCTAGCACCTTTCTCATTCACATGATGCGTGATTTTACCATGAAATGTTATGTGTTTACAAATACATATGCAGGTTGCTCAACAAGGCCTCTGTTAACACTGGTTCAAGTACAAGTGCATGGATGCTTTGCTCAGTTACCCAAGTGGAAGAGACTAAACAAATGCTAAGGATGATCCCCATCTTGGTTGCTACACTTGTTCCTAGTACAATGGCTGCTCAGATAAATACCCTTTTTGTGAAGCAAGGAACTACACTTGATAGAGGAATTGGAAGCTTCAATATTCCCCCATCCAGTTTAGGTGCATTTGTGACTCTGTCCATGCTTATCTGTGTTGTGCTCTATGACCGTTTCTTTGTCAAGATTATGCAGAGGTTGACTAAGAACCCCCGAGGGATTACCCTTCTTCAGAGAATGGGAATTGGCGTCATAATCCAGATAGTGATTATGATAATTGCATCTCTCACTGAAAGATATAGACTTAATGTGGCCAAAGAACATGGGGTAGTTGAAAATGGAGGACAGGTTCCGTTGAGCATATTCATTTTGCTTCCTCAGTTTATACTTGTGGGAATAGCTGATGCCTTCATAGACGTTGCCAAAATTGAGTTCTTCTATGACCAAGCCCCAGAAAGCATGAAGAGCCTTGGGACTTCGTATTCCATGACTACCGTAGGCATTGGGAATTTCCTCAGCACTTTTCTTCTCTCAACAGTTTCACACATCACCGGGGAACATGGTCACCAAGGGTGGATTTTGAACAACCTGAATGCTTCTCATCTTGATTACTACTACGCATTTTTGGCAATACTTTACTTCCTGAACTTCATCTTCTTCATGATTGTTACAAAGTTCTATGTATACAGGGCTGAAGTTTCAGATTCCCTAAAAGTTCTTGAAGAAGAACTGAAGGAGAAGACAGCCATTGTGTCAAACCAAATGAATCCAAGAGATTAGTTGATTGGATATTGGATATAACAGCCAAAAATGTCATGACTGATATGCAACTTTGGGATGGTTTTGGCAATTGGAAGCCATTTTATAAGAGAATTAAATTGTGTGATAGTTCTAGAGGTATCTGAAGGACAATAGGTCGTTTAGTGTGTCTCATTTTGCCTTAGCCTGTTCAGTCTCTGAGAAATGTCACATGCATACATCTTGAAAGGAGAACAAGGTTGGAAAAAGGAATATAGCTTAATGAATATGTCTTCGAATCTTTTTATCTTCAATTACTGTGTAAATGCTTATTATCCTCTATCTGCTCCATGTAAGGAAAATATGGAAATTAAAGATGCAAGTTGCTTTATGAAACAATAGGCACTAAAATTTGGGATCAAATCTCATTTTTAAAATGAAACTAAAAGTTTAGAGAGAATAGAAAAGGTTATTTATTTCTTAATGTTTAGAAGATATAAAAAAATTAGACAAAAAAGGTTAAAGCAAAAATCTGTAAGGTTAGATTTTAATTTTCATTTTGGTGACAACGTGAGTAATGTCATACTGAGAGCAACGTCCTGAAGACGTTTTAGAGGCTTCATATGACATCAACCGAGATGCTTGCCTCCACAAGAATCCACTTCTACTATCCAGAGTCATAAACATAATTTACAGTTGCTTCCAACTAGTGCTAGGAGGAGCCAGCCAAAATCAAAGATAATTTTCCTCTCAAAAAAGTATTATTCTCTTTTTGTGCAATACTTCTTTTTATTTTTCTTTATGAAAAAAACAAATTGCTTTTTATAGTTAGAGAAGTCATTATCCACTTAAATTTCTACTTAAATTTCTATCCACTTTACGAATCGTATTTTATTAGATTCAAGCCAAGCTTATTAATAAATAAAATACGTTGTTTAGTTTAGGATTAGGATCAAGCTTGGCCTAATTTAAATTTTAAATTGTTGAACTTAGCTTGGCACAAATAAAAAATAAGAGTGTGCAACCTGACTGATCATAACTTCATTAATCTTTCCACTGATCTTTAATACTAGGAGACTATGATTATGTGGTGATTTGATTCCCCACATGGCCATTTCCCATTTCCCCTTAAGTCTAATAAGACCTCCTTTAAAACCAAAAAACAAAGTGTGCAAAGATGAGCTTTGAAGCTTGAATGATATTTTTTTAAATGTAATTCTAAAATTGAAACTATGGGTATTTTTCCAAAACTGAAAAATTCAATCATGAAACTTCAGTAATAAATTTTTAAAGATAAAAAATCAAATAATAAATTTCTAATGCATAAAAATATTATCAATTGAAGTTATAATATTAAAAAACTATTAAATTTAATAAAATAAATAAAGGAAACTATTTTTATAAACTCTATACATTATAGGTACATAATTCAACATTTGAACTAAATAGTTTCAGTCTAAATAGCCAAATCATGAATCAAATCATACAAAAACAATTTTACACCAAGGCTTATCACAAGTGGTATTGCTTGACAATCTAAACGCTGTAAAAGACATACAAGTGACACAACCACATTAGGAAGAAAAAAAAGTACCCACACAGAATCAAGGATGGTTAATAATAATATGCCAGGAAAATATAAACACAAAAAGGTATGCGGATTTTTGGCACGCTATTGAAGTAAAGAATGTCGAGATCACAACACAGCAACTGAAATTCAGGCTATATAAGATAAGAGAGATTCTTGAGTAGACTTAGTGTACATAAGTTGTGTAGATTAAGTCAATCAACAACTGATACATCATCATTTTACATTAAATAATGGATTTAATTTCTATTCATTGTCAGTGTAAAGTTTTTTTTCACTGTCATTCAATTATGTGTTGACACATCATTAAAATAGTTAGACTTTCTAGGAGTGGTTGTGATAGTCAAACTCTTTTAATGATTTGGCAACACATGATTGGATGACAGTGTAAAGAAACTTTACACTGACAGTGAATAGAAATTAAACTCTTAAATAATTGCATAAATTTCTGTGCCACATAATTATTTTATATTTAAAATGATGATGTGTTAGTTGTTTATTGACTTAGTCTACACAACTTGTGTACACTAGGTCTACACAAGTATTTCTCTATAAGATAAAACATATAAACGACATTAAGTATCCAAAGAAGTGCATAGACAGAGAGACACTCATGGAAACTCCTTGGAATGCAAATATGGCTCGAGGTTGGTTGTTAAACAATGACAGATGTTCTTCAGAATAGTTTATCCAAATGAACAATAGAATCCAAGAACAATGCCACGGCTACGTGGTGGACATTATCCCTCATCATTCATTGATAAACAACAAACATGATCATGAATTGTTGATCAAAATTAACGACTGAATACAGATATTATTAACAAATTACATGAAAATGTGTCAAATGACAAATTCATGTAACACATTTCATACTCACCCAGATAGTTTCTCTGGTATGGTCCAGCCATAATTGCTACAGCATAAAATTAAATGAAAATACCGATACAGCCACAGAAACCTGAGCCACCTATCTTTCCAAAATGAGAGGCACAGCCTTATTTTAATTCTTGCTATCCACCAGTACAGTTACCCCCTACACATTATAACAAAAATTCATTACAAACCACAACTAATAACACATTCTAGAGATAAAGGTGCATCATATAATCATATCTTACCTTGTGTTGAAAACTTGAAATTATAGGGTTTAGGTTAGGAAGGAGTAAAAGAGAGAAGAAGTACTAATGAATAATATGATATTGGATTGATTTGATGCATTGCAAAATACAAAGCACTAACCCCTATTTATACTAATAATTAGGTCAAGTACTAGTATAGTACTACTAGTACAAGCCCAAACCCATTAAGACAATAAGACTCCTAACCCTAATTAAATAAGCAAACAAATCAAGAAACATAATGAACTTAGGAAACAACCCCTAAGATTGCTTCTTCAATTAGAGGGCTAATTGATTCCACAATATATTATAAAGATCTTCTGAAGATATGCTAAGATATTCTAAAGATACGCTAAAATACTCTAAAGATATTTCGAGATATTCTAACACTTTGCATAGATGAAAATTTTCAATATTGTATAACTTTCAATATTTAAGTATAACTTTTTATTTCATATTTAAATATTTAGAAAAAATTAATCTAACACAATTGCAGAGATGCTAACAGTTTGAACAATAAATCTATGAAACTTGGATTATTTTTGGGTCACATTTGCTGGTCAATAAGCTTCTCACATGTCAACAACTAAATGGCATAAAGAGTAGCATAAAGCCTCAAAACAATACCCATAATGAACTCCAGCACAGAAAATGACTGAAATCATAATATAGTGCATATGTTATCCTCAAATAATTCTTGATATTAGAGTTCATATTGCTAAGTAAACACAACTAGAACATACCACACAAACTTTTTTTTGATAAAAGAATACCACACAAAGATAATTCATTTAGCAATATATTTCAATAAGAACTGAATGTAACACAAGTCAAAGCTAAGAAAAACAAATATCCGATTTAGCCATATAAGAATTTCAAAAATAATTCCACGTACAGGTTGTAAGAAATTAAAGCCTCTAAACAAAAGAAATGTGACCACTGAGCCAAAATAGGTTCATTGGAATTTCATATGTTATAATAAGTGGCAGTCATAAACAGACAACCAAAAAAAAGTTTCAGGGCGATAGGGACAACCATCCACTCTTTCTGACAAATATTTGCTTTTATCTTATTGAAGATTTAAGAGTTGTGAATGCTTTGAATGCTTGAGTGTTTCTTCACTCAGCTGAAGATTAAATATATAGATAATTTACATAAGATAATACTAATATATTATCTCTAACACACTCATTACTCTTATCTCTAACACACTCATTACACACACACTACAGCTAACACACTCATTACACACAGCACAGCACACACATTTACAGCTAACAATATTCGTTTTTTCAACACTCCCCCTCAAGATGGAACATATAAATCAAATGCTCCAAGCTTGGAACAGATATTCTGAATTCTTGGTCCTCTTAGTGATTTTGTGAAGATGTCTGCCAATTGATCATTAGAACTAACTGATTCGGTGATGACTTCTTTAGAAAGGACTTTCTCCCTGACAAAGTGACAATCAATTTCAATGTGTTTAGTTCTCTCATGAAATACTGGATTAGAAGCTATATGCAAGGCTGCCTGGTTATCACAACATAGTTTCATTTGTTGAGTATTCCCAAACTTCAGTTCTTGGAGAATTTGTTTAATCCAAATAAGCTCACATGTGGCTACAGCCATAGCTCTGTATTCAGCCTCTGCACTAGATCTTGCAACAACATTTTGTTTCTTACTTTTCCATGAGACAAGATTTCCTCCAATAGACACACAGTATCCTAAAGTGGAACGCCTATCAATGGGTGAACATGCCCAATCTGCATCACAAAATCCAACTATTTGAGTGCTCCCTTTGTCTTCATAGAGTAGTCCTTGTCCCGGGGTCCTTTTAATGTATCTCAGAATTCGGATTACTGCATCCCAATGATCATTATGAGGAGATTGCATGAATTGACTTACCACTCCAACTGCAAAGGAAATGTCTGGCCTTGTAATAGTGAGGTAGATGAGTTTTCCAATCAATCTCCGATATCTTTTAGGATTAGAATAAGTCTCCCCCTGGTTGGGTAGTAATTTCAAATTTGGATCCATGGGACTATCAGCTGGTTTACAGTCTAACATACTAGTTTCTTTAAGTATGTCTAACGCATACTTTCTTTGTGAGATGATAATCCCATTCTCTGACTGGGCAACTTCAATTCCAAGAAAATATTTCAGCTTTCCCAGATCCTTAGTCTGAAAATGACTAAATAAATGTTCCTTTAGCTGAGAAATTTTCTTTGGGTCATTTCCTGTAATGACTATATCATCCACATATACTACCAAGTAAACACATCTACCTGGAGAGGTATGGCAATAAAAGACTGAATGGTCTGCTTCACTACGTTTCATTCCAAAAGCCTGAACAACAGAGCTGAATTTTCCAAACCAAGCTCGTGGAAATTGTTTGAGTCCATAAAGAGATCGTTGCAATTTGCAAACCAAGCCAGACTCCCCCTGAGCAACAAATCCAGGTGGTTGCTCCATATAGATCTCCTCTTCTAATTCTCCGTGTAGGAATACATTTTTAATATCCAACTGATATAATGGCCAATGGTTGATGGCAGCTATGGCAAGAAAAAGTCGAACAGAAGCAATTTTGACCACAAGGGAAAAAGTATCTCCATAGTCAAGACCATAAATCTGGGTATAACCTTTTGCAACCAATCTGGCTTTGAGACGATCAATCTGTCCATTGGCCCCTACTTTAACAGTATATACCCACCGACAGCCGACAAGTTTCTTTCCCGGAGGAAGAGGAATTAACTCCCAGGTACCATTATGCTCCAAAGCCTGCATTTCATCAATCATGGCTTGTCGCCATCCTGGATGATCAAGTGCTTCACAAAGATTTTTAGGAATAGAGACAGAAGATAAAGAGGACACAAAGGAGTAAAAAGAAGGAGAAAGACGATGATAACTTAAGAAGTTATAAATAGGATGAGGATTTCGTGTGGACCGAATACCTTTCCTAAGAGCAATGGGCCAAGCAAGATTTTCTGCTGGTAGGTCTGTAGTCGGGTTGTCTGCTGGAGTAGGACATGATTCAGCTGGTCTTATAGTGCCTTCCAATTCGGTATTGGGAATTTGTGGACGTCATTGGTATGTGATGAGTGGTCTTTGCGGCTGCTCAGGTGGAAGATTTTTAGGAATATCTGTAGAATCTATGATTGACCCTGATTCTTGCAAAGGAGGTGATGGACCAAGATAGGGAATAGGAAAAACTTCTTGTAGAGTTTTTGACTCAACTGTGGAAGGTGAAAAATATAACTTCTCTTCAAAGAATGTTACATCTGCAGAGATGTAGTAACGATTGTGAACAGGAGAGTAACATCGATAACCTTTCTGTAGTCTGGAATATCCAAGAAAGACACATTTGATGGCTCTAGCAGAAAGTTTATCAAGACCTGGAGACATATCATGAACAAAACAAGTGCATCCAAAAATACGTGGAGCAATATGAAACAATGGTTCTTTGGGAAATAAAATAGAATGTAGTATTTTATTTTCAATGGAGGAAGAGGGCATCCGATTTATTAAAAAACAGGCTGTCAAAACTGCGTCTCCCCAATGACGGACAGGTACATTAGCATGAAGTAATAATGTACGAGCAGTCTCAACAAGATGTCTATTTTTCCTTTCGGCTATACCATTCTGTTGAGGAGTATGAGGACACGAAGACTGATGCAGAATACCTTGTGATGACAAAAAAGAAGAAATAGCTGAAGAAAAGTATTCTTTTGCATTATCACTTCTAAGCACTTTAATTGTTTTTCCAAATTGAGTTTTAATTTCATTGACAAAAGAAGTGATGATGGACACAATTTCAGATCGGTCTTTCATTAGGAAAACCCAAGTACATCGAGAAAATTCATCAATGAAGGTAATAAAATATCTATAACCCATAGAAGACACACGACTAGGACCCCATATATCTGAATGAATAATTGAAAAAAGGGAATCAACATGACTGTCAGCATGCCTAAAAGAAGAACGAACATGTTTTCCTAGTTGACATGACTCACAGTTGAAGGATTTTATTTTTCCAAGACTTGGGACCATTATTTTGAGTTTGGACAAATGTGGATGTCCCAAACGTTCATGAAGGAGTTTTGGTGACGCGGCAGCACTACAAATCCAAGAAGAATCAGGCTTGAGATAGTACAGACCATTAGATTCATGTCCTACGCCAATCGTCTGACCCGTACCACGTTCCTGTATAACAAATGAGTTAGCATCAAATGTTACTGAGTAATTATGAGAACAAGTAAGCTGGCTTACAGAGATTAAATTGAAAGGACAATTGGGTATAAACAAAACAGAGGATAAAGACAAAGAAAAAGTGGGTGATACATGACCGATTCCTTTGGCTGTAACTTGAGAGCCATCAGCTAGAGTAATGAAATGAGGAATATTTGGAGAGGAGATGGACGAAAATAAAGAACTATTACCAGCAATGTGATCAGAGGCACCGGAATCAATTATCCATGGATTTTGATCATTACCAGATTGGGAAATGCAAGCAGTAGAGTTATGAGCACCTATAGATGACGAGATCTGAGGTGCCTTGGCAGCTTTTAGCTGGAGATACTCTTGATATTCGGCTTCGGAAAACTTCATCTCAGATGTTTCAGACTTGGAAATATTCACAAATTTTCCGGGGAATCCGTGAATAGAATAGCAAGTGTCTTGTGTGTGGCCCATTCTTTTGCAATAAGAACATTGAGGACGGCCTCCTCTCCCACCTCTTCCTCCTCGGTTTTCAGGAGCTCCTCGTCCTCCTCGACTAGAAATCATGGCAGAAGTTTCAATAGTGTCAACTGAATTGCCTCCTATAGATGAAGGGACCCGAAGGAGTCAAGTGATTAAATTCTCTAATGAAGGAACTTCTTGACCAGTTAAGACTTGATCGCGAACATGATCAAAATCTAGATGCATTCCTCGTAGAATCAACACCATATATAGATTATCAAGTTTCTTCTTTACGTCTTCGAGTTTATCGGCTTCCAAAGATAATTTTAACTCCTCCACCGCAGATTGGGCTTTCGAGACATATGCAACCATGTTATGATCAACTTGTTTGAGAGTGGCTAATTTTTGTGCAGCATCATACATTTGTTGAATGTCATTCGCAAAGACATTTTGAGCCTTTTTCCAGAAGGTGTGACAAGTTTTGAAAGTTCTGAAATTTGTCAATATGGTTGGTTCAACAGATTGCCACAAGAGAGCACACAGTTGATAATCAAGCTTCTTCCATTGGTCGCGTTTGTCTTCTGAAATATCATCGGAGGCTTTTTCAAGATGTTCATGGAATCCTTGACCAAGAAACCAAAGTTCTACGGAGGCAGACCATGCTAAATAATTTTTAGCATTTAATTTTTCTGAAGTAATTGTTGGTGTGCCAGAGAAAGAGAAGGCAGGACCATCATTTTTTTGAGAGTTGGAGGCCATTTTATCACTCTTGAATGATCAGATCAGAAATTTTTAGACAAGTAGAGATGACTGTGACCAGATCTGGGCAGTCGGAAAAATTTTCCGGTAGCAGTAGGTGGCGCGTGTACCTCACGCACCGGCAGAGATGGTGCGCGTGGAGGCGTGTGGATCTCACGCGCCGACAGAGAAGGAAGGCGTGGAGGCGCGTGGCGAAGTTTCCGGCGACGGGGTTCCGGTAGGTGACCGGTCGGAGGCTTCTGAGATGTTTTCCGGTGGCGGTGTATGGTGGGTGTGTGGTCTGAACACTAGTAGAGATGTGTCAGTGGGCTGTGGTGTTGTGCGTGAGGCGCGTGGAGAGGTTTCCGGCGACGGGGCTCCGGTGGGTGGCCGATCGGAAGCTTCTGAGATGTTTTCCGGTGGTGGTGTATAGTGGGTATATGGTCTAAACAGAAGCAGAGTGGGCTGTGAGTGGGTATAGGTGTATAGTGGGTATAGGTGCGTGAGTGGGCTGTGATGTTTGGGAACCAGAATGGGTGAGCGTGAGTGGGTGACTCACGACTGTGGCGAGTTGTGATTTGGACAGAGGTCTCTGCTGGACCAGTAGCAGAGACCCTCTTGGAGAAAAAATTTAAGAGTTGATCGAGGCTCTTGATACCATATTGAAGATTTAAGAGTTGTGAATGCTTTGAATGCTTGAGTGTTTCTTCACTCAGCTGAAGATTAAATATATAGATAATTTACATAAGATAATACTAATATATTATCTCTAACACACTCATTACTCTTATCTCTAACACACTCATTACAAACACACTACAGCTAACACACTCATTACACACACACTACAACTAACACACTCATTACACACAGCACAACACACACATTTACAGCTAACAATATTCGTTTTTTCAACATATCTAATTACTTAAAAAGAAATGTAGTTAGACATTGACAATTTCTTTAAGCTAGCTTATTTAACAAGCCACATCCACTCTTTCTGACAAATATTTGCTTTTATCTAATTACTTCTAAAAAAATGTAGTTAGACATTGACACTTTCTTTAAGCTATCAGGAAAGGTGCAATAAACATAAAAATGAGGGGAAAAAAAATCTAAGTAGCAACCTTGGTATAAGCCTAACCAGTAGCCTCCAGCAACTCCCTTTCTGCATGCTCTCTAATCCTCCTCTCAAGCTCCGGCCTAAAATGCCTGATAAGACCCTGCACTGGCCATGCAGCAGCATCACCCAAGGCACAGATTGTGTGCCCTTCAATTTGCTTAGTCACCTCCTGAAGCATATCAATTTCTTCTAGCTTGGCATTCCCGACTTTCAATCTTTCCATGATCATCCAAAGCCATCCTGTCCCCTCCCTGCATGGTGTGCACTGCCCACAGCTCTCATGCTTGTAGAAGTAAGAAAGCCTTGCAATAGCATCCACAATATCAGTAGACTTATCCATCACAATCACAGCTGCAGTCCCCAGCCCTGTCTGGACAGCCTTCAATGCATCATAATCCATCAAAACATCATCACATATATGCTTTGGAATCAGTGGAACAGATGATCCTCCTGGAATTATGGCAAGTAAATTATCCCATCCTCCTCTAACACCTCCACAGTGCCTCTCTATCAACTCCTTCAGTGGTATACTCATTTCCTCCTCAACAGTACAAGGCTTGTTCACATGCCCTGACACACAATACAATTTTGTCCCAGAATTGTTCTTCCTACCAAAACTGGCAAACCATTCTGGCCCACGCCTTAGAATGGTTGGAGAAACAGCCACGGTTTCCACATTTGTTACAGTGGTGGGACATCCATACAACCCTGCATTGGCTGGGAAAGGTGGCTTTAGTCTTGGTTTACCTTGTTTCCCTTCAAGGCTCTCCAAGAGGGCTGTTTCCTCACCACAAATATAAGCACCAGCACCATAGTGGATATGAACATCAAAATCATAGCCTGAGCCACAAGCATTCTTACCCAATAAACCAGCTGCATAAGCCTCTTTCCTAGCCTTTTCAAGATTTTTACGTTCGTTTACATATTCACCCCTGATGTAGATGTAAGCAGCACTAGCCCTCATTCCCACTCCAGCAATCAAGCAACCTTCTAACAATTTATGTGGATCATGCCGCATAATTTCCCTGTCTTTGCAAGTTCCAGGTTCACTTTCATCAGCATTAACAACAAGATAGGAAGGACGGCCATCAGATACTTTTGGCATGAATGACCATTTGAGGCCAGAAGGAAAACCAGCACCACCACGACCACGGAGGCCAGACTTCTTCATTTCATTCACAATCCAGTCAGTCCCCTTAAGTACCAAATCTTTAGTTCGATACCAATCACCCCGTTTCATGGCACCTTTGAGAAAAGGATCATGCAACCCATATAAGTTGGTAAAAATCCTGTCCTCATCCTTAAGGCCACCAAAATGGGTTTTCTCTGGAGGTGGAGGTGGTGGTGGAGGCTGTGGAGTACTAGCAGTTGATGCACCCTGAGTGCTAAATAATCTCAAACCAAGGCCCCACTTCTCACTATGATGTCCAATCAAGGCTGTCGTCCTCTTTACAGAAAGAATGCCCTTCATGGTTGCCTGACAGAAATTTCAAGTTTTACAATAAAAAATTTTGGGTCAATGTTAATCAAATTGTCCATAATCAGATTTCATCAAACAAAAGAATGCTAATAAAATAGGCCATTAACTTTGAGGCTAACCTATAATCAGAGCATATGAACTAAAATTACGTTATTTAAATTACAAATTAGTTGTAATCAGACCCAATTGGGTATTTAATACTTAAAAGCATACTGCATACAATTCAAAATTAAAATACTAATCAGTAGTCAGACCATGCCATAACAATCAGAGAAATGACTCTCTCTAGATGTAATTCTATCTGTGTTTTCTTTTTTTTTGCTTATGTCAATATGTAGGAAATAATACCTACATTTACAAAACAATAATTGCCATTAAGCTATAGCCAGTTCAAAATGAAAATACACAGCACTAATCAAGTCACCAACATACCAGTCCAATGCAATCAGATATAAACAAAACACTCAAAATACAAAAAACCCAGAAAAAAAAATTTCAAATTACAAATTGTCAAGATTTCAACACAATTAATTAACACAGAAAAATTGCAAAAAAATAAAAAAAGATCAATTTTTTTATCAGCTTGTGGCTTTGGGAAAATTGATGAAAACCCCACAAACAATAATATGCCAACAAGCCGATTTCCTCTAATCTTGCAAGGAAGGAATTGTGGGTCGGTTTCAATTGGACGCAAATCTCAACCTTGACTGTGTTTGAAGCTGAAATCAGAGAAACTAGGGCACAGATTTGAGTTTAGAGAGAGAGAGTGATGAAGAGATAAGAGAAATGAGGAAATGGAAGGAAGAGCACGGTACCGGTGGTGGCTGCAACGGTGGGATCTGATTCTGGTGAGTGTTGAAAATGAGGCCACCTTAATTTATTTGTGGGTTTAAATCTTGAAAGAAACATAAATTATGACGAAAAGAAATTGTAGAAACTTATAAGTGATAATATTATGATATTTTATTTTTTTCGCCAGAAAAATCTCTATTTTTTTCCAAGTCGTTAATATAATTTAGTTTGTGTTTCTATTAGATTTTATAATTTGACTTTATAAATTTAATTTTAATTAAAAAGGAATTTGAGTAAAATAATTTTACAAATGATTAGAAAATTATTTTTATTTTTTTTATATGACAAAGGTATTTTTTTGGTTAATAAAGAATATTTGGATAAGCTTTTAAAAAAAATTATTATTTCTTTTAAAAGATCCTTTATAAAAAGTAAAACTTATTTTATCTTTAGATATAATATTTGATAACATATTTTTTATGTTTGAACAGTTTTTTATGTTATAAAAAAATTTTAAAAAAATCAAAATCTAACTTAAAAAAGCACAAAAAATGTATTTTTCTTTACTGCTTAGAATTTTTTAAAAAAGTTATTTAAATTCACTAAAATATAATAAAAGTATTTTTAAAAAAAAGAAATGTTTTTTGTCAAAAAAAATACATCTATATGAGCACTAGGTCTCTTCTCACACAATATTAAGGGTGCACTCCTATATTGGAATTATGCATTTTTGGGAAATTAATTTTTCTAGATGCTAATCCAGTATTTAAACTCAAATAATTAAGACATGAAGTATACCTCCTTAGCTATTAGATCAACCATAGGGATAGTTCAAAATATCAAGTTAGGATTTGATCAAGCCAAACCTAACCAAACCCAGCACATGATCTCTAGTGATAACAATCTTTTCTTTTCCCTCCAAATCCCTAAACGCATGTGCAGCACATTACCCAACTTAAGGGTGAGACAAAGTAGAACTTGAGCTCTTATTGAAGATTTGCTAGGCTAGTGATAGCATATATCATGTGAGGGAGTGTTCTAAAGATTTTGTGCTTTTTTTTTCCTTTCAAATTTTAGTTTTTAGGGCATTTTTTTTTTGTTAGGTTGGATAATTAGAAACTCTATATATTTGTACAGTAAAATGAGTGATAACAAATTAGGAATTACTCTCAATCATGAGGGCATTTTATGAAATGGAGATATGGAACATAATATATTGGTGGCAGAATTAAAAATTTAGTGTGTGACATAGATGGGTATTAGCACTATGTGGCAAACACACAAGAGTATGTATTGGCTGAATAAATAACCATTTCATTAACCTTACAAACACATTTTTGTCAATTGAACTACAATATTATGCACATATCACCTAACTAGCTATTCTAACTACAAAGTGTTATAGTTTAAGTCAAACTCAACACATCAAAACACTTAACACAAATCATCACAACCAAAAAAAAATACAATGACTATCACTACTCACGAAATACACGTAAAGATTTGATACTTTTGTAGCTTCCTAATCTCAGCTTAAAAGGTTCTTATCTTTTTTCCTGTTATATAAATAACTAGAACAAATACCCATCTTATGCACAGTGAAAAAAATATCACGATCTAATATCAATGATCTCAGTATAAATTATAAATGAAAGGACATAAATTATACAATATTACAGTCCAAAACTTCATTGAAGTACACAATATAATATTACGAAATAACTTTTTCCAGCCTTCAGTTAGATAACCACAATGATTACCTAATAACAACAACAATCTTGAAACATTTCCCCCAAGATCTTGAAAGTAAACATATGCCTCTAATTCATTCCCAAAATCGTTTACAAAATCAATCAGAACCTCGGAAAAATCCTAATAAATCATTATAATTTAATAGCAGTGATTAGTTAGTAATTATTCACAAATTGGAACAAATGAGACAAATTAAATCGTTGTACTTAAATGTACCTTGTTGGGGTTTCTAAATATAAGAAAATATCTATGACGTCCATCCGCAGAAGAACTCCCAAAAGCATCCATTTTACAATTTCTAACATTAAAAGAAAAACCACAAAAAAAGGATTAAATGAAGTTTAAATCTTTTCATATGAAACATGAACCTTAATTCATTTGGAAGAGTAAATCAATGCAATATACTTACCTGAATAGAAGAAAAGATGAATAGGTATTTCATAACAGACCCTTATGCAAAACTCTTATGAGCAGAAGTCAAACACCTCTCATTCAAACAATGGCTTGTAGTTATGTTGCCACAAAGACGTCCCTCCAAAACACCATGATCGAAGACTAATCAAAGAGATGAAAACCCCATGAATCCCAAAAATTCTTGAAAAGATGAAATTAATGAATAGAGACCATAAATAGTTACACTGCTTGAGATGGAGTTATGAGTTATTAAAAAATTTGAACGTTGGATGCTAAAAGGTTTAAAACATACAATAAATCTTATCAAATAAGCTATCATTTTTGTTATTCAATTTTAAATAAATAAATTAGAGTTTAATTTTGATCCATTGTCAGTTTTTTACATTATCATCTAATCATGTTTTGTCACATTATTAAAATAGTTTAACTATCATAACAACTACCTTAGAAAGTTTAACTCTTTAATGATATGCTAAAATATCATTGGATAATAGTGTAAATTTTTTTTACATCAACAGTGAATTAAAAATAAATTCAATAAATTAATAATTCATTTAATGAACATTTAATATATTATATCATTTGTAATATTGTAACATTCGTAAAAAATTTAAAATTAAATTTAATAACGATCATCAATAACTTAAGCACCATATAATTCCAAGCTAGTAAAAGATATTTAACATTATTTTTATTCTTCAAGTTTATTAAATTTCATGAAATTTAATAATATTCTTTGAAGATAAATAATTTCTATATCTATTATTATTGTTACATATTTTAAATACAAAATATTAAATATATTACTTACAAAGATTCCACCAAAAGTTGTATTAATACACCAATAATGAAAGGTACGACAAATTTTTAGACTCCTAATATAGAAATCAAATTTACATAAAATATAATCTTAGGAAATAAAACATTAAAGAAATCAAAATGATTGTTTAAATTTTATAATTTAAATAACAAATTTATTTCAATAGTCTACATTCTTTTAACCATATCGTCACTCAAATTTAATTTAAATATCAATAAATATTTATAAAAGACCACACAATTCTATTCAAAAATTAGCTAAATATACAACTAAACTTAAATTCAAAGATCTAATATTATTATCAACCAATGCTTGATTTAACGCACTTTTGATTAAGAACTAATAATACTGATTAACCAAGTGTGAATTTGTTAATAACAATCTCTAACCTCAAGTTCGATATATATATATATATGTGTGTGTGTATATATTGTTATTGTTATAAATTATTCAATACATTAGCAAAATGTAAATAGAAGTCAACATCTTTTTTTCATATAATTAATCTTCATGTAAACTTATAATAAACATGCAAACCATATTGAATAAGCAAAATGCTATCGACAATCCATTATAAATTAAATCAATTGTTCAAAGTATAAGTTCACTACTTTCATTCTTAGACTTAAATGATGAATCAAAAAAGATGAACATTAGCCACCTACTTACCAAAAGAGACCACAAAATATTACATCACCATTTCTTCAAAAAAATACAATTAACTTCTTATTTTCTTGTTTGATGATCTTCTTCATCTGATTGGATGATAGTTCACCAGGAGTACTTGTCAAACCTTGATAAAAAAAACTCTCTTTTCAAGAGTGACATTATTCGAAACATTAAGATCAGCATCATTTTCAAATATTGAAGACATCAAATCCTCTTAATATTAAAAATTAAAATACAAAATGAAAACACATTATGAAAAAGGAAAACAAATCTCAGCTTATGAATTTAACTTTTTGCAAAATATTTCCACTAGACTCCTTCTCAAATGAAATAGCTATGTCAAATCCCTAAAAGTAAAACACCATTAGAAATAAGAAAAAACCCTATACAAACATCATATTAAAAAAATCAAACAATGAAGATTACTTCAACTTTTGCAGCATTTTGCTGATACTTTTCCATCAGTGATACATCATCCAATAACCTTTCAGCGGGATATGATGGCTCATACTGTGACGAAATTGAACTCTTCACCTTAACTTTGAATAAAAATGATTTATCAATCAGATCTTCAAGTTCCTTAAAAGCACCTAATGGATCTCTTGACAATAATAATTTAAGAAAATAAATATACGATAATGAGGTTTCATAATAGTCGAAATCAAACAGATAAAATCCAATATACCTTGTGAAACTGCTCTATCATGTCAGAACACATCTTACCAAACAACATGCAAGCATCGCGATCAAAGATAACAAATGAGGCACTGTCAGTATCATCAATGACTTTGACCTTTACATGATACCTGCCATCCAATATACTCCAAATTTCTATGAAACTATATTCATTAAAATATAAAGAAAATAATATATTTTATCATTAAAAAAGAAAAAAAAGAATATATTTGGATATTACATTGGGACAACGGTTAATACATGACTGTAACAACTATCACAATAATACATCTCAGAATCTGGATAAACAACTTCATTACATTTACAGGTTGTATACCACCAGTCTTGTCCCTTCATTACATGCTTATTAGTAGCAAAAATGATGCAAGACATATCCTTATGACACAAATGTATAGTCAATATCAAGTCATACTTAAAAAGTCTTAAAGATGAATCATATTCATAAATGTAAAAATATCATAAACACCCACATCCTTGCAATCCTTTAGTTGCTCAATGGATTTTCTCGGAGTAGAAATGAGAAAATCTTCCTCTATAGAATATTGCCCATGCTCAATCAACTAACTCAATGTTTGTCCATTATCAATCTTTGATTCTGGGATCCTGCTAGTGATATATGAAGTTAACAATTTTTTTTTACTAAATTGACTAAATCGCACACTCCAATTTGAAACATATTTAAAAAAGAAGAAGAAGAAAGAAACCACACCTTAATTTGAAATCGACTACTTCCTAAATAGCAGAATTAAATAATAGCCTAGTCGCATACATACATTTTGAAGAATAATTTTACCTATTTGCAACACCAACAAATTACTAAAAATGGTTTAAAAAACAATGATAAAAAAAAATAATGGCCAACTACAACAAACTTTTGAAGGTCACCTTTGCAAACTGTACAATAACAACAACTTTACTTTTGTCGTCAGTAGTAAGAAAAATATTCAACTCATCTACATAGCTTCCAAACAGAGCATATTCTATCTTCGTCCTGAATTATAAACTACCATTACAACAACAATTTATATAACAATTACAAAAATATCATCTATAACATTGAAAACAAAGAACATGGCTAATTAATTGCCCATCAACATCAAGTTCAATTACGTTCATTTTTGTCTTTTTACCATCTTTATCATATTCCCTTTCGGCACCAACCCCAATCAATAATACTATTACATCTACCAACAATAATAGTAAATCAAATATATAACAAAGAACGGCATTCATAGGAGAAAAATCACGAAACAGAATTAGGTTGACAGAAAATTGCCAACTAAATATGGAACATTAGAATCTTTCTAAAATATCTCTTCAAATGGAAGAAAGGTAAAACCAAATTTTTGGATGACGGAGGACACAATGCATTTTACTGAGGTCCTATGCTGAAAATTTAAACGGAATTCATGCATAGTAGTTCAAAAGAAGCCAATATTCCCACCAACACAAAATAGGTCATGGCGTAAACTTCACCTTCATTCAAAAGAGACCTGAACTTATAGACTAAAATTTTCTCACAAAAGCATGAACCTTGCCACCTTTTTACATATAAAACAAATAACAGAATTTAGAATCTATACAATGTACAATGTACAAATACATTAATCAAAAAAGACAATTCCCATAAAAAAAATTCAAAAACAAAATAATTTTCATAGAATAATAATCTCGCACATCCAACAAACATAAGGAACAAATTTAGGATAAATTAATAAGTTCAAAACTAAAAATAATATATTAAAGAAAATTAAGGACACCAACTAACTCACAGACTCATCAAGCAACACAATTTCCAACGAATTAGGAACATGAGGATTGTTGAAGCGAGCTCCACAAGCGAATGACTCTAGCTTCGATCTTCCACGATTCCTTCTCATGATTGATTTTTCTTATTGCATTGAAAGCAAATGCCATGATGGACAGAGAAAAGGAATAAGTATGAGCCAAATAAAGTTAAGAATGACATAATTTATAGATAAAGAATTAGGGTTTCAAAATTGTAGAATAGTGGGCGAATCTTAGCTAAGCTATACAAAAATCACGGTTTCAATACATCAAAACATACAAACATTAAATACCCATCATAAAATATATTTCAAAGAAAGAGAAAACATGAAAGATGAAAGCCAGGTTTTGGAGAATTAATCACTCAATGGTCAACAAAAGGTTGATAGAGAAGAAACGCACAGGCCGAAATAATCAAATACCATTAAGCATTGAAATAATAGAAACATTGGGTGAGAAAAGGTGATTAAATACCTCTTGTAAAACGTATCATTACAAAGGAAAGCATGGAGAGAATAAGATATGAAGATTTCTGAGAGTGGAATACAAAAGTAATAATTTGCCAAATTTTGAATTCACTATTTAATTCATTTTGAATCAATTAAAATAATATAAAACGTGAACTAATAACACGTGTTAGATAGTCCCTGAAAAAACTCTCAATTGTAATACGTATAGATGCCTTTCCTATTTGATCTAAGGAATTATCAATCCATGTGAACCATTCACAAAAAATAGCCAAACATCAGTATAAGAATTACATGTAGCATTTCAAAAAATTGGGCAACTAAAAAATTTGGACAAACTCAAACAAACCTTATAGTCAGGGCACCTCAAGAATTTTTTACCACAATTCGTTATTGTCTTTCAGGTAAATAGAACAATAGGATTTTCGCAATGACAATGACTTTCTTCTATCCTTTTGCAACTAGATTTGCTCGAGCTTGATGCTTGGGTGAACTGTGAGTTTGCCATGTCCAATGAAGTGAGATGCTAAGCAAGGATGACACACTAAAGATGAAGTTCTTAATGGAGGGAGCATAAATGGAAAATGGAGCAAGATAGCAATAGAGGGAGATAAACCTTGTTTCCAACCCTAATGTGTAGAAATTTTGGGGAAGAAATTCTATTTGCTACTCATTCAATCATATTTGCCACATAAGTTGTTTATAACACATCACCAAGTTATATTTGATGGAGTTTTGTCCTATCATCAAATATAACGTTCCTAAAAATAAAATGATTTAATTACAAATTTTTAAAGTATAGGAATACAATTATAAATTTTTTAACTATAAGAATCTTCTAATTAAAAACTCCAAATATTACATTTACTTGTAAATTAATTTAACCATAAATTAATGATAGTATTTGAATAATAGTGTAACAAATATAATAACTAATGAAATACAATGTCCCCCACAATGTTTTAAAAATCGGTCAAACCGGTTCAATCATTGACTGGATCCTATATCGGTCAGACTTTAACCTTAAAACCGTTTATGTGGTTCAATTGTTCAAAATAGGATAAAACCATCAAAATAAAAAAATCGAATGGCTTTAAAAACCGCCTAGTTCAAAGTGATTAAGTTAAAGGATGATGATGGTGTACTAAATGAGATTCCTCTAAGAAATTTTGAGATGGATTAAGATGATAATGGCAGAGAAACCCGCATCTTTTGCCAAGATGTTAACTCAATTGGATGCCAACAATAGTGGAAGCTTATCGATTCTAAGTATTGTGCATAATCATTCTTTCCACGGCTAAACCAGAAAACACTTGTTGCAAAGTGACTCTTTCATGTTTAAGAGGGTTGAAAATGAGAATCTTTGTGTTGGAATTCGTTGAGCAACATGGTGAATGGTGGCTCTGTTTTCTTGAGAAAAGAGAGTAAGCTTCATCCTCACTTTTCTATTTCCCAACCTTTCAATCTCTGTTGTTTCAATTTTAATCCATTCCTACGTATTTGCAATTATGATAGCTGAGTTCTCATTGATTTTTCATTGTCTTTGTGCAGAGTGCAAACACAAACCAAGCTACTTTTATTGTTTTGGCCTTTACCCATAAAATGAAAATGTGTTGGTGTAGTATTAAAATTGTTGGCTAAGTATTTTATAACCTTTACACATGAAACTATAACTAACATTATGGTTTATTGATTTTTCTTTTTTGGTGAATAGACGGGGCAAGAGCCCAAACAACCACAAAAAAACTAGTTACAATGCACAACCTTATCAAAAAGAGTGTGCGATAAGTCAGCAGAAAACAAAGAACTTAAGAAGAATGGCACCTAGTTATAAACAAGACAACCAAGCTCACGGGAGTGGGCAATGTTGGCTAGGGCATCCGCAGAAGAGTTGCTTTCTCTATAGGTATGACACTAACTCATTTCACCAACTCCTGGTTATTGTTTATTGATTTAAGTGCATATATTATCTATATATAATTATAATGATTTGAAAATATCATTTATACATCATTATTTGTATTTGATTATTTATTAATTTTACGTTATTATCTTAAATTATATATATATATATATATAGAATTTTACCAGTTGAACAACCGACCTAACCGGTTAAACCATGAACTACTCTCTTTCTTGATTCTTCGATTAAATCGATTTTTAAAACATTGGTCCCCACAAAGAATCATCGACGGAGGACTCAGGTATACCATTGATTGACAAATATTTTCGTTATGCTATCTGTCAAAGTGAAGCATTGGATGCATTTTTAAAGAGCTTAGTTTTGATTCATTGCCAGTATAAATGTTTTTTACTTTGTCATTTAATCATGTATTGTCACATCATTAAAAGAGTTTTACTATCATAGCAACTGCTTAGAAAATCTAACTTTGTAATAATGTGCTAAAACATCATTGGATGATAATATAAAAAAAATTTACACTAATAATTGATTAAAATTAAATCCATCTTTAAATCTTTATATATTAGATATTATAATTATAATAATAATAAAACTAATACTAACTATTATTATTATTATTATTATTATTATTATTATTATTATTATTATTATTATTATTATATGTTGATAACACTCATCCACTTTTTCATCCATTTTCTTTCCTTTTCCTTTTCTCTAGAATCTCAAAATTTTCCGAGAAAAAAACTCAGTCCATTTCCTTCCTCAACCTCAACAACACGGATCCCAAGGAATCTATTCCCATCTCTTATCCATTACATTATTATATTCCTTTCCGATTTCATCGTCTTCGCTATTCACCCATTAGCAAATGTAATTTTTAGCTCATTTTCTCCGAAGAAGAGGTAAAAGGGGTTTCTTTGCATGACCCAGATTCCATTTTGCTTCGGTTCAACGACCAATGGGTGTTTTCTAGATTCTTCGTTCTTGATTTTATTTTCATCAAAATTTTCTCTTTTTTTATTTTTTTTTATTTTTTTGAGGTATTGGGAGTTGCAAGCCTGAATTTTTGAGTAATTCAATACATTATCGGATCCATGGATCTGAGATCGTTGATGAGATATTCGGAATAGGAAAATTTTGATTTTTTTTTTTGAATTTTGATTTTTTTTTCAATTTATGTGTTTGGTAGAGTGGTTTGTAATTTAGCAAGGAACAAGGAGGTTGAGTTTGTGATCATGGATCACGTTATTGGTGGAAAATTCAAGCTTGGAAGGAAGATTGGGAGTGGATCATTTGGCGAGCTTTATTTGGGTATGTGCACTTTATCATCAAGTCTTAGTAGCATTAGTAGCATTGTTTTGCTGTAAATAATTTGGAGTTTTTGAGTTAACCTGTTGTGGTCTTCTGGTGCTTTTGTTTGTTTCAGGGGTTAATGTGCAAAGTGGAGAGGAAGTGGCTGTCAAACTGGTGAGTGCAATTATAGACTTATGTTGGATGTTTTGGAATTTCTATTATTTTTGTTATTGTTTTGTTTTTTCATAGGTGATTGTTATTTGTGTTCATAGACTATTTTTGGTGAGCATAATTGAATGTTGGTTGTTGGTTCTGTATTCAATCATCAGCTTGAGTTCTGTGACATTTTTTTTACCTAGCCATTTCTAAATTAGGCCATTGCGGTATTGCCTATACTTTTTCCCATCCCTTCCTTGGCTTGTCAGGAATCTGTGAAGACCAAGCATCCTCAACTTCACTATGAATCAAAATTGTATATGCTTCTTCAAGGGGGAAGTAAGTTTTTCATTTTTTTTTTCTTTTTCATCCTAATTTATACTTGTTTGGTTTCTTTTCCGTGGGCAAGGCATGCATTTGTTTACTGTCACAAAGCAAAACTAGTAGTTTATGAGCTTATCTGATTAATGTGTTCATTTTTATTTGAAGCTGGTATACCTCATTTAAAATGGTTTGGAGTTGAGGGTGACTACAATGTCATGGTTATTGACCTTCTTGGACCAAGTCTTGAAGACTTGTTTAACTATTGCAGTAGGAAATTATCTCTGAAAACAGTTCTGATGCTTGCAGATCAGCTAGTGAGTATGACTTTAATTTCAAGAAAACTATACTTTTAACAGACAGCTGCTGTATTTTTACTGATTTCCTCAATCTGGTTTACCTAGATAAACAGAGTTGAGTACATGCACTCCCGGGGCTTTCTGCATCGTGATATAAAGCCAGACAACTTTTTAATGGGTTTAGGTCGCAAGGCAAATCAGGTATCTTGTGCTGTCCTCCATTTATTTAAATTCAGCCTTATCTGCTTGGATATTTATGCACGACTTACTTCTCTCACTAGTATTCTGAATATTTCAAATGACCTGTAGTGTTTAATAGCCATAGTTTAGGTGATTTTTACTATTAGACAGGGATAGTTCATGGTTTAAATAACGAGAGATGTGGAAGCTATTCATCAGTATTATCATTTTTCTCAGCGGACAATATATTTGGCTGGTTCTATGCTGCCTACGCCTACAGTTTTTATTGTGTACTTGCCACTTGTCTAAAAACATGTGATTTTAAATGAGATGAAATGGTGTTAACCTACATTCAAAATTTCTGTTATAGCTTCCAGGAATCTAAGGCCAAAACAATGTTGTTCACTTAGCAGAAAAAAATCTCTTCCTTCTAAATCTTGATACCAGATGTATTACACTAGTACTTGACGTAGAGTATTAGGTTAGTGTTTTATATCTCATATCATCACATTAATAATATTTTCTCCCCTCTCTTTTCAATCATTTCCCTATAAGTTCAATAGATCTCAAGTCTGTAAGACTTAAACTGAGAAAAAGGAGGTCAATTTACATTGTATCTCCTTATTTAAACTCACGTTCTCGTAGACGTGTGTCATGTAAACAAAAAAGGTTGTACAGTCAAATATTGTTCTTTCTTGGCTCTCACACAACACTGAGATCATCTATGTAGCATCTCTAGTGGTATTTTCACTGAAGCCTTTCTTGTACTTTGGTTTTAAGAGTTCTTTTCCAAAATTTCAAAGATAAGTATGCGAAGTTGATTTTCCTTCATTTTGCAGTTAGCACTGTTTAGTATCAATAACTGAAATGTGTCCTGGCTTATTCTATATCCTATGTCAAATTTCCTGATTGTTTTTTATACATTACAGGTATACATAATTGATTATGGCCTTGCAAAAAAGTATCGCGATCTTCAAACACATAAGCATATACCATACAGGTACCAAGTTTAAGATTTTGTTTAGGCAGGCTGTGTAGCTTGTTTTCTTTGGATTCCTTGAGTACATTGTCCCCGTCTTGTCTTTCCCTTGTTATTTTTGGAAGTTTGTAAGGTTTTTTCCATGTGGTTCCCTGAGTATATTACTTTTTGGAAGTTTACAGGTTTGAACTGTCTTCCTGCTGTGGTTTGTGTACGTTATAATTAAATGTTACTTGATATCCTTTTTTTGGGGGGTTGGGGGGGATTCCTTGGGTTGTTTTTGACCTTTTCTTCAATGAATAATGTTAGCTGTGTTGCTGGGATGGGTAATAGGTTTAATTTTGCTAGGGGTGTAAACTGGGCGGGTGCAACTTGAGTTTTTTTTTTTACTAGTTTTGAACCTGAGCCAAAATCCAAAATAATATTCCTACACTTGAGTCTGCACCTTCTGCCTGAATATGCATGAAAATCCTCCCATCTGTTCCTTGCTAAATTATCTTAGTTGTCATCCTCTGAACCCATCACTTGTTTACATATCATGAACCTGACCAGAGGCAAAGTAATTTGAGCCCATCTACTTCTCCAGTTCTTGTTAACCAACAAGGTCAGGGATGAGAGATGTGTGGATAACGGCAGGAGGGAGAAGAGCAGGGTTTTCCATTGTTTATCTTCCGTGAAGTTATTATCACATTGTTGACCATGTCTACTTGCAAATTGTCTAAATTTGTTAGGTGGGATGGGGGGAGAGGGGGAGTTGGCCTCAAACATGTTAAATTTATATTTCGTTATATTTTGTTTCAAGTCAATTCTTTGTTGACTTGTATGCCAATGACTGATAATGGATAGATTTAATTTTTTTGAACTGGTGCCAGTTACATTTATAATTGCATTTCTTCATTTCTTTTAATTTTAAGAATAATTATTGTCCTACACATTCTTTTCTTTCATGAATGGTCACACTACTTTTGTTACAGGGAAAACAAGAATCTCACTGGAACTGCTCGGTATGCAAGTGTTAACACTCACCTTGGAGTTGGTGAGTGAGGCAATTTGTTGCAGATACTAATCAATAAGCTTTTCTATTAAATTTTTCAAATTCAATATGGGTGTACATTTACAAATCTTGTTCTGATTATTCTTGCAGAACAAAGCAGAAGAGATGATCTAGAATCGCTTGGTTATGTTCTCATGTACTTTTTGAGAGGAAGGTTGATTGCAATGCTGAGATTCTTACTTCTGTAGTAATCTTTCTTATTTTATTTTCTAACATGATTTAGCAATTCTTTTCCAGTCTCCCTTGGCAAGGCTTGAAAGCTGGCACTAAAAAGCAGAAATATGACAAGATAAGTGAAAAGAAGATGCTTACTCCGATAGAGGTACTATTATTTGCTTGCAAGCAGGTTATGCAAATAATTTGATGATTTGAATCATTGGTATATATTCATGTCAGGATGCTTACTGGTTTTCTGCTGATTTAGTTTCATCGGTATAATTTGTTTACAACAAGTATTTTCTGCATCATATATAAATATTTCATTTCTTTTTCAGCATAACTTAAATTTGATTGATTGTGCAATGAATTAATTATTTTTTTAATTTTATCTGTTGCAAAGAACTTATTTTATGGATTTTTATGACAGGTCTTATGCAAGTCACATCCATCAGAGTTCACGTCATACTTCCACTACTGCCGGTCGTTGCGGTTTGAAGACAAACCTGATTATTCATATCTTAAGAGACTCTTTCGGGACCTATTCATTAGAGAAGGTTAACTTGTATATTTAAGCTTTATTGTTCCTCAGTTGAAACTTCTTCCAAGGCTTTGGAAGTACGTTAAAATTGTTGCTTTCGCAGGTTATCAGTTTGACTATGTATTTGATTGGACTATATTGAAGTATCCACAAATTGGATCCAGTTCTAGAGTTCGAGTGAGTACTTAATAGTTATCGTCTTCATCTGTGAAGGGACAAGAAATGTGGTTTAACAGTTCTTGTTAAGTAAATTTTTTGTTGCATTTTCAACAGCCAAGTGGGAAACCAGTCATAAGCCCAGGACCATCTGGAGAGAGATTAGAACGACCTTCAGGTTTACTCCTAAAGCCAGATATGGAATCTGTTTTATTCTGAAGCAATTCACGTCTATGCTGATAAATGGTTTTGATTTCTGATAGATTCATAAGCCTTAAAGTTCTATTATTATTCTGTATGTCTCTGCTTTATTTTAATCATCAGGTTTGAGAACTGGTATTATTTCCATTCCACTTGTTTAAATAATTTGGATGTGTACATAATACACTACAAAGTTTGTGTTATTTCAGTTCTACAAGCTGTAAATGAAAAAGACTTTCATCAGCTAACTCTTTTTATACTTATATTTTAGTTGGACAAGAGATTCGGGATAGATTCTCAGGTGTCGAGGCATTTGCAAGAAGGAATGGCTCTGGGCATGGTCCGCATACTGATCATTCTAGGCATAGATCTTCGGATGATGTGCCGTCTTCCAAAGATGTGGTTAGTACATGCCTCTTATTACTATTTTCTTTGTGTATGGCTTGGTTATTTTGGTTTTTTTATCCTTCAAGTTTTATTATGAATAGGAAGTTGACTACTTAAGCTTTGCATGTTATCTAATACTCATTCTTTGCAGCAACCTGATTCTGAGAGGGCTCGTAGTTGTTCTCGTAATGGAAGTTCCTCAAAAAGGCCAGTCATATCAAGCAGCCGACCAAGCTCTTCTGGTGAGCCCAGTGACAGCCGTTCCAGTCGATTGGTCTCAAGCAGTGGTCGTCTATCTACAACTCAGAGGATTCAACCAGGTTTTGAGTCCAAAACATCTTTAACCCGTCCTGCAGGGACAAGAGGTGGTCGTGATGACGCACTCAGGAGCTTTGAGCTCCTGTCAATTGGTACTGGGAAAAGGAAATGAAGAATCATGTGGTCAGAAAACTTCTTGTGTCAAGGGTTGCGTTCCCTTCTAATACTTTCTTTCGACGTCCACACTTGTTGATTACTCTGTATATTTCCATCCTATGTTGGGTCCATTCAAGGCTAAAAGCTCATTGAAATTTCTTCATGAAGCTTTGGCCGACTCCTCTTATACCTCTTCAGATGTTCTTCCATGATTATTTCAACATGGACCCATTCATGAAGAGATTCTATCTTTAGGAATTTGTTTATATATATGAGAGATGGCAACTTGTAATAAATACATTCTCTATATTTTTCTGTTGAAGAAAAGGAAAAGAAACTGCAAAGTCTAATACGCTTTGCAAGTTTTGCACCCTTTCTGTGCATTACTGGGACCTGACTTTTTTGGTCCCAATGTACATTGAGGGAATTGAATTGTTCTCAGTTAATAGTAGGTGGCTTCAAATATGGATAAGAGAAAGCAAAGAGATTGCTGTGCATGTAGCCAGTCTGACAATATGATGAATTGGCACTCGTGCAACAATGCAAGTGGAAATTATTAGCTTGTGTTTAATTTCAGAATTGTTTGGAGCCTGACCTCTGAGCTTGTTATCTGTCAGGCTTTGGCATGCAAATGTTGAAACTGTTCCATTCTTCTCTTACCTTTTAATGGTGGTGAGCATCTGATTTATTACATTCTTTTGAACTTTGTTATACTATAGTCCATTCTTGTGTCATTGCCGTTTTCAAGGTGATTACCATGCATTTTTTTCTTCTTTGGCTATCGTTTAGAAATTAAAAAATGCTATTGCAGATTTGTTTTTGTTCTTTATTGCTGCCCTAGTGTTGTGACAGGAAACCTTTAGGGTCTTATTCTTAGGTACATCGGGTGTTAGACAACTCTTATATTGTACTAATGAGTCTGTGCCATGCTAGTTGGTCATTATTGTCTCACATTAAATTTGATTTTTTATACTAATTATTGGTAGTGTGTGAATAGTAAAAGATAATGATAGTCTACGTAGTTAATGAATTATACACTCAGTGGTGCCTAAGAATGTCTCAAGCAAAATGAGTAATCATATTTATACCTTCAATTGCCTATTCATACTTGATACTACCTTTAATTGAAATTTTCTTAATTATTGTCAATAACCCCACCGAAGTAGATGTTGCAGGCTAGATTGAGTCATTGGGTTGATTTGGGTCTAAGAATCCTAATCTAGTCGATTTATGGGTTTTGATATTTTAACTTGAACATAATCAACTCAACTTGTTAAATTGTTGTTTAGTACCTCTGTTAGTGTTAGGAAAATAAATGGATTTGTGATTGTGAAATGGGTACCTTTGTTATGGTTCTCAAAATCAACCTCTTCCACAAAATCCACATCAAAATAGTGTTTGATAGACTATAATATTATTATTTTTATATAATTTTTACATCTATATTTATACACAGCTATACAAATGACTCAATTTTTTTTATTAGTTCGAACGACGTGAATGCAATATAGCTGTCAATGTTGAATCAAATTGCACGTTCATCAATATATATATATATATCGCTGACAATATTGACACGTATAATTAGATATGCAAAAATTGCATATATAACAACTACAACTTGGACAAAAATACCACATAAAAAACTAGAGATTTTGTCAGAATATGAGGTCCTCAAGCCTTTCGAAGGCATTGCGCCATCTATACTTTCATTATGAATTAATGTCATTAAATAAAGAAGAAAAAAGTGTTAGAATAACATTTAAAGGCAGGATTTGAGTTGTAGAGTTTTGACTTTGAAGTCAGATGATAAAGAGAATGTTAGCCTACAAACCAATCAGTCTCTACATGATATATAGTACAAAAATGTGAATTACACATCCTTATCAGCACTTCAGCAGTAACTTAATTACAAGAAATAACTTGGATATTTAACACATTACAGCTTGATAGAAGGTGAAAAAAATAATACACCAACCAAAAAGTTAAAGAATATACACCTTAGAAGATTTTTTTCCACAGACAAATATCCCACTCAACCCAAGAACCAGCTATTCAAAACCACAAATTCCAGGGCCTTCGCTCCCAAAATTATCAACCCCAAACTAACAAAAGAATGTGGGAAAGAGTAAAACAATCAGTAGTCACCCAGCATTTGGTCATATCCCCATGGCCATCTAGAAGTCCTGTAAAATATTAGTTTAGATCATTGTGATTCACTTTTCTCAGGAACTTCCAGTTGAGTAGGTAAGAGGTTTAAGAAGCTCCCTTTGACAGGTTGATTGGAAGCCATAGTGGATTCATCATCTGTAGCATACAATAAAACCAATTTATTAAAGAATGGAACAACCTAAACCAGAAGAAAGTTGAAGTTTTCCCCCATTTAAGGGGATAAACTATAATAAACTCCTCTTGAGCTTATGAGTAATTAATTTCTGATGCAGATGTGATTATGATATTGGGGATATGGCAGTTCCAAAAAAGCAGGATACTGATGGAGATGATTAGACTAAATTAATTATTATTAGATTAGCATTTGTCTCTATAAACATGTTTCAAAAGGCCACAATGTTACATTCATATGCCACATCATATATAAGACTGACAAATAAACTAAAGCAGATAAATTAGACATATTTTCCGAATACTTTTTTTCTTTCTTTTGCTTTGCAGGGAAAAAGAGAAGAGGCCCGGGGGGGGGGGGGGTTTAAATAAAAGAAAGGCTTATGTTCAATTAGGCTCTCGTGCAATGACAACATGAGCCATCAAACCATGCTCTTTAGATAACTCTATAGATAATACCTAAGTAGAATTTGCATCCAACTATATCATCACGATATGGAGTATCCCAAAAATTTAAGAATAACATTGATACATTGATGCATATCTAATCAGTACACAGCCACATCTAAGCCATACACACTTGACATCCGCTTATTAGCAGGCAAGACATTGGAAGCGGGAAGTTTAGCAATCCACCGTTAGTGAGTCTCCAAATGTTAATAAGGGATAATCTATTTGAGGAAAACAACTCATGGATTAGAAACGCCATATGACTTGCGACAGACAAGTAGATTGTTTGCCAAAGGGACACAGGAGTTGGCTACTGCTATGGTTTTTTAGCTTACAGTACAGCCTACAGTAGGAACAAGGAATTTGTGCTTTTTTCAATGATTTCACTGAACCACATGCCTCATGAAGACTGATTTACTGACAATTAAGTATGCATCTAAGGAAGCATGTTTTTCCTTTCTCAAGTTTATGACCTTTTGTATACTCACAACATATGCACAATTTTTATGACCTTTCTAGCTCCTAAACAAATTCCAATAACTTGAAGTTGAACATCCATCCTTATAGATTTACTGTAACTAGCAACATGGATTTCTAACTTCACTAAGTTTTGTATAGTTCTATATCTTTGATCCAGGATCCCACAAGTAATACTTTAAGTGAATCTACTTTTTCTTATTTCCCCAAACTTGCTGATCATATTATTTGAGACAACCTTAGTTACACCAAATTTTCTGTATTTATAGTTTATTATCATTAACAAAATTTCTAAATGATTACCAGATAAAATCTCATCTTCTTATCAGCATTTTGAGAAATATATTATGAAAATAAATTATAAATAGACAGAAACTTTTTTCTGTAAGACTACATATAGGTCAAAAGGCCAGAATTAGCACTCCAAGTCTCCAACTATCAAAGGGAGATTCTGTCTATAACCAAAATAATTATTGTTGAAAAAACGAATATTGTTAGCTGTAAATGTGTATGCTGTGCTGTGTGTAATGAGTGTGTTAGCTGTAGTGTGTGTGTAATGAGTATGTTAGCTGTAGTGTGTCTGTAATGAGTGTGTTAGAGATAAGAGTAATGAGTGTGTTAGAGATAATATATTAGTATTATCTTATGTAAATTATCTATATATTTAATCTTCAGCTGAGTGAAGAAATACTCAAGCATTCAAAGCATTCACAACTCTTAAATCTTCAATAATTATGAAGGACCATAATGAATTTTTCTATCTATATATCTGAGAAACTGCGGAGGTTGGGAGGGAAAAGGGGGAAGAAGGAAAGTTTTGTTAGATTCCAAATGATCAAGCTTTGCTTTTTCTTGTTCTTTTTTTCCCTCTTCCCTTTTTTCAATCCTTATCTATATCCCTCCAAGACGATATAAGAGATTTAATCTTCTAAAATTTCACAGATACAAAAAGATGCCGTGATGCCAAGTAAAAGGAAGAAGTATGCACAGTTCTACCATGGAACCATTTGGTATCACTGCACTACTCTTTAGTGAAGTGAACCATTAGATCTAAACCAAATCATCAATACTTTCACTAGATAGAAAGACAAATGTCTCAAAAGAATAGGAACACAGTAAGGATATTCTTACCAAATAGGGCCTTAATGGATGGCCTTTTAGTTTTTGTGCTCTTCTTCTTCAATTCAGCTGATAAAGTAACACATACCCAAATTACTAGTGAAGATCAGTGCAATGATGAATCAATTACAAATAGAAAATTAAAATAAAAAAAGAAAGAATAATAAAGATAATGACTGCATAAACTATAATAAATGCCTCTTTCAGCATAGCAAGGTTCACCAGCATGATTCTTTGGCGAAATAACAGTTTATTGAAATTAAAATTACTCGACTAATCAATATCCAAAATTAGTTACTGATATTAGTTTCTCATATAAGTGACCATATAAGTATATATAACTATATTTCTTATGCAACAGGGCAGCAATACACACATACAAAACTTTTAGAAAGAAGCCCCACCAATTTTTTCTACGACATGTTGCATTAAAGGGCATACTAAACATGGGCTTAAATAAGATGGCATCTATTTGAGAAAACTGTAAAATTAGAAGCAGGCTGATTCACTATTTAAGATTTTCCATCTCATCGCAATAAAAACCTCAACTAAGAGTTAAACCGTTGACATGTTTTGCCACACAATATGAAATCTCAATTAAACAATGTTGGAATCAAATTAAATTGATAGAGAATAAAACATTCCATTAGATTTACTGGTGCAAAAGAATCTGAGTACAATAAAACAATATATCAAAGAGGAACCTTTTACTTTGGAAAGAAAATGATGAAAATGAGATTAAAGGGTTAAATAAAACAATTACAACAATATACATATATATATATATATATATATATATATATAGAGAGAGAGAGAGAGAGAGAGAGACGAAGATGTACATACCAATTCCAGGTAGTTGATGATCATTCACGATTTCAAAATTCTTATACGTGTACCCAACAAAGTTAATATCTTTCGATGGCAGCATCTGCAGCAAATGACATGCCGAAGTTTGAAACCCATACATGAACAAACAATAAGAATAATTCCTTGAAAACATTGATGATCCATGATTTTCAAATCAAAAGGCAATTGTATTCAGGGTTACTGTTAACAAAACTTTCGTCCAATTCCAGTGTCATCCAAAGTAAATCAATTCATTTGCAAACTAAAGGCTTTTATTGACAGTATGCTACAAGCATAATAACGAAAGTATTCCAAAGACAACTAATTGACCTATTGAAAATTACTCAACCTACTCAAACAACCTTACTTTCTCAATTACATGGCATGATAAATGGCCAAGATATTTACTGTTTCATCACAAGGGAAACCAGCATTTATAAGTAATAGATAGATTACAAGATAGGTAGGTATAAACATAAAAGTGAAAGAAATATAGAGAAGCATATGACAGCAGCTTTACTTTTGATAAATAACCCCAATAATCTGACTACATTCATTTAAGCTTCAAAGAATAAATGGGCTACTGGAAGAGCCCACATAGTAAAAATTAATGCCTGTGATATTAACAACGCTACAATGACAACAACGCTTATAGACCAACTATATATGAAATTTCAATAACAAGAACCAACCTTTCTCCATGGGCCAGCCTTTGAGGATGATTCAGTTTGCTTGTCCACCTACACATCATTCGTAAATCAAGAGAGCATGATACTGGTTAGCAACAAAACATAAGCTACTCTTCTGTATTGTTGAACATAAAGATATATAATATACCTCTTCAAACTTCTCAAAATTTTGAGTATCTAATTCATCATTGACCTCGGGAATAAAAGCAGCTTTGATTTGGTACAATTTTTCCCATTCAATACCTCTGAACCATGGGTGAGCCTGGAAATAAAATGGCCAACTAGTTATTTGGCTACTATGCAACTGTATCTCAACGTAATTTATAAAATTTAGAAAAGAACACACCACAACACCTTTATTTCATAGGCCCCTTTGGTTCCAAGCCTCTGCTCCACATTACATAGGAGTCTACTAATAAGATCCTTTGCCTCTGCAGATAGTTTAGCTTCTTCTGGAAATTTTAAATGAGTTCTCCAATTTACTATCTGCATATTTGAAGGTAGGAGATACATTATGATCATAATTGATGAAGACAAAAAATAATAGATAGAATAAAAGGAAGACATGCAGGGAATCAACACGGACACATGTTATAAATTGTTGATAGCTATGACATGTCATCTATTACTATAAAATACAAAAACTGGCAACAGGAGCATGGTCCAAAAATAATTAGCGAGCAACAAGTAACTATAAAAAGAAAGAAGAAGAAAAAGTAGATCATATCATAAGAAAGGAAAAACACAGTTCTCTACGTTGGGAAATTGGGAAACCACCTCTTTTTTTTTTCTTCTAACTTGTCCTAGTAAACCAATACTCAGCAATTGCAGCCTCCTAACAAAGACAATAGTTCTAAGCCTTTCGGAACATTATGCAGTCTATTAAGATTATTTTTATCTAAAAATGATGCAGCCACCAGTTTCCCATTTAATCCAGAGCTACATTCTCAGCTACGATCATGTTTTTCATGCCTCTTAACAAGTTCTGCAAGACATCACAAGACCATGTTTTAAACAATAGTTACACCTATATGGTTCATACAGTAATGGGGCATTTATGAAGCACCGGTACACACCTCTATTGAGCACACATTCAAAGCAGGTTGGTTACACATCCATGAGTCTCAGAACTAGAAACACTAAAGCTCAATATGTTTATAGGAATTCTAGGACCTCCACACACAAATCGAGGTGATAGTCTAATAGATTCAGGAAAATATCAATGGCAAGGTCGTATGGAAATACTGGTAATTTCTACTTAGCATGTACTTTTAATATATCAAGATAGGCTTTTTCTAAGCACAAGAGCCTTGCTTCTTCAATGGATTTGAAGTCCTACACATGTGCTAAAATTCCACCCATAATGCATGATGCATCGTCATCCATCAACAGGTGATCAGACATTACCTTTCTACAAGTCAACATTGGTTCATCTGAATAAAAGGGCGGATACCCCACAAGCATTTCATACATTATAGCTCCCAGAGACCACCTGGAAGCATAGACACAATATCATCAGAATATATTGAAAGAATAAGAAGTTCATAAAAGCAAGGGGGCCTTGGAGGGATTTTTGAAAAGGAAAAGTAGAAAAACATATTCTATAATACCAATCACATTCCACGCCATATCCTTTCTTCAGTAGAACTTCGGGGGCAATATAGTCAGGTGTTCCAACCGTAGAATAGGCCTGCAGCATTGCAAAGAAAGAAAAGCTTCAAATGTAATAAATCTGTATAACGATCACGAAAAAAAAAAACTTGCCAAAGTAGAAACGAAAGCAAGGGGTCACCAAATTTATATACAACAAAACACCCAACATTAAATATAGAATATGCACTGCTCATAAGAAACACAAATTTGTCAGTTAATAGGGTTAGAAGTTTTTTTTTTTTAAAAAAAAAGAATTGTCAACCTGAAAGTTCAGAAGGAATAAAATAGTCATGCCTGTTCATGTATACTGAGTGACTTACAAGCATTCGCCTATTTTTCTGCCAATGCTGCAGTTGCTCCTGTTGTGTTCGTTTAGGAGCGACAGGACGTCCATCACTCTGAAGGGCTCCACTTCTGTTGCTTCCAATAGAGAAGTCCTTTTCCTGAAGATTACTGCAGTCTAGCGGTTTACATAATCCAAAATCTGATAATTTCATGTGACCATTTCTATCTAGCAGCAAGTTGTCAGGCTTGATATCTCTGGAAAGCATTTAAAAATTAGAATATCAGATATTATTGAAGCACAAGAAGACCACTGTAAGATAAGTATCGTTGATCCATGTCATAAAGATAAGTATATTAAAATTTTCCATCATGTGATGTTATTGTTTACAGTTTGAGTTTACCTATGAATATAATTACGTTTATGAATCGATTCTATGGCTAGGACAGTCTCCCCAACATAGAACCTGGCCTCATCTTCTGTCAGTATATCCTTCCGCATCAGCAACGTCATCATATCTCCACCAGGTAGATACTCCATTATAAGATATAAATACTCTTCATCTTGAAAGGAACAATAAAGTTTTACAATGCAATTGCTGTCAACTTCTGCAAGTAGGTTCCTCTCGGCTTTTACATGTTCAACCTAAAAAAAGATAAAAAGTATGTAATAAGGATAACAAGACACTATTCATTTTAACAAGGTGATGATTTCAATACCTGGCCTCTGCGAAGCATCTCAGATTTCTTAAGCTTCTTCATAGCATATACATGACCAGTTGCCTTCTCCCGGCAGACTCTGACCTATAAAAGATGAAATTGCAAAATCATAACGAATCATCTGATAAATTTTCCGCATGAGCAACATAAAAATATAAAAGTCACATATGCGACAGAAATCTGAGTTATTTATGCAGCAAGAGAAATAAAAAACCATTACTAGTCAAAGAGGCTATGCAATATATAGACTAGCTCTCCAAGCCGACCTCCTCATAAAGCTCCAATGGCTAGTCTATGATAGAAACAGCTAACATGCATAACATGGACCAGAGTTTTCGTTGCAAATGGAATAATTCATACAATTCCTTGCTATAATAGACAATTTTCAAACCAGCAGAGGGTCAAAATAACAAGGTTATCCAGATTGTTAAATTAGAGGTTCTTGATGGTAAACCTCCATTACCGCTACCAATTTTGAAATGTAAACATCCACTGCCATTAACAATTTTGAAGTGCTACTTCTCCCTGGCATGCCCTACACTATATCCTCAATCTACATTTTTCTAACATACGCATTGTAACTTGTAGAATACATATCAGAGTTAAATAACTAATATGATTGCCATTACTCGAAAAGATTAGAAAACTTAGGACAATAGAAAAGGACAGGAATGATATGAATGTCAAAGAATAGAAAAGAGTTATAATAAGAATTTTTGGTTTCAATCAACATCGCCAGTCTCCACACATACATATCATTCAAGCCCTTTTAGTTACTGGAGGAAACAGCAACATTATTACCAATTACAGTTAGGATAAAAATCATTAAGGTCAAGCATATAGGAAAAACCAGAAACATGGCTTTACTTGGATGCAAATAAAGGTACATTATACCTCTCCAAATGCACCCTTTCCTATCATAGTCAGGGGCTCAAAATCATCGGCCCCCATCTTATGTCTCTGAACACGCATGTATTCTGTCTCCTTTTTCTCCAAATACTTAAGCAAGTTGCTCTGCTCTTCCTCAGAGACTTCTGCATCGGCCAACTTTTTTTCTAGCATATTACGTCTGCAAAGAATAATGTGCTTAGGCCTTATTAAATACTTACAACAATTTCCATTTGCAAAAGGCATTGGCACATAATATGCAACGCCACATCAGAGACAATATACGACAGGATGTTAAGAATACCATACAAAACTATATTCCAATGTCGAAAAACACTTGTTGGGCTACAAAGAGCAAGGAGAATAAGGAAATCTCTTATCTATATCTCCTTAGAGATGACTATGAGTATGTTAAAACAACTACTTTACATGGCACAAAACTCATCAATAACATCAGATTGGACTGTCATCATGACCCAAAATATATAAGTTGAAGTAAACATACCTTTCCTTCCTCTCCTGCAGGTTCTGCATCTGCTTCTTATAATGGTTTTCTATGTACTGCTTCGCAGCTTCAACCTTCTGTTTGGTTACATTGGAAGGTGCTTCCTCATTTGTCGGGGGTTTTGACCCTTCTTTTGCCACGCCTGTAGTTTCCTTGTTTTTTGCAGACTTCATTTTGTCCTTTGACTTGAACTTATTATACCAGCGCCTTGTAGTTTCCATTTTATTAGTTCACCTCTTAAGCCGTTGTGTTATATATTGTATTTCACCAAACACTAAAGACTAGAAGTTTTGCCAAACAAGGATCTCATTGTACCAGACACGAAAATGAAGGCACCACTAACTGTTACTTCTGTCCAAACAGGAAAATAAATGATAACCAATCAGCAAACTTTAGCATCAGCCATATTGTTTTTACCTCATCAGAAGCAAAACTTCAAGTCTTCAACACAAAGATAGAGTATAAAATCATTCCAGAGTCATTAAATTAGAGGCAACAAGTGGATATACTAATAAAAAGAAAACAAAACAAAATTAAATGTAAGGGCTCATTTGTTATTTGAATCAAGAACACAGCACAACGGGGAAAAGGCTGATCATAATTAATCCAATTTCAAGTATATGAATTGTCAAAGCAACTGCAGTACTAACAGTGTAATTAAACCTAAACAGAGCAAAAGCGGAACAATCAATCACAAAATTCAGAAAATGCGAACCATTCCATAAGATCCTCATATTGCAACAAGATTTCAAAAACTTTCACTTGTTCATATAAGCACTGCTTGAAACTAATGGAAACGAATATTACAGAAACCATGGAATTCAAAGCAGTTTTAAAAGTAAAAATTCAAAACTTCTAGATTTCTTGAAAAGCTAAAAAAAGTAAAATAAAAAGAACATTACAGAAACCATGGAATTCAAAGCAGTTTTAAAAGTAAAATCCAAAACTTTTAGATTTCTTGAAAAGCTAAAAAAAATTAAAAAAAAATTACAGAAACCATTGAATTCAAAGCATGAACAGGTATCTGCAGTCTAAACATTTAAAAATCACTCATCTGGGCAGCAAGCAATATGGTCAAAATACAATCTGGAACAACTACAGTGCCCAATCACCCAAAAATTTTTTTTGACTTTTTTCCTTTCCCCACATGTTCTCACCAACCAAACAGAAACCCAGTAGTTAAAAAACTAAAAAAAAAAAAAGAAGCAAAAAACAAAGATACCCGCCATCTGAATCGAAGTCAAAACTGATCAAGTAACAGTTGCAGAAGCAACCCAACTAGAAATTTGGATTGAAAAAGCAAAAGGGTGTTCAGAAAACCTTAAATCCAGACGAATCTGAAGGTTCTGGAACTGGAACTGGAACTAGTCAATGACAGAGAGAGAGAGAGAAAAAAGGGAAGGGAAGGAAACACGGCGAGATTATCGGTGGAGGAGAGTAGAGAAGCAATTTGCGTTGTTGTTGTTGTTGGTGTTGGTGATTGTGATGTGATGCCCCATTCCATTAGCTGGTTTGGCTTTTTCTTTTGTTTTTGCGTTCAAAGTTGAAAGTTGAAAGTTGGAAAGCACTTTTAAAAAATAAATAGGTGAAGGGAAGACTTTTACAGAGTTGGAGACTTGAGAGAGTAGAGAGTGGAGTCCTCCTTTTTCCTATTCCTAAGCAATATCTCACTCACTCACTCACCTTTCTCTTGTGGGAAGGGAAATATTGTTCATAGAAACCATCAAGTTAAAAGGAAATTCGGTGGAGAGTAAGTATTTCAATTTGGTATTTTTTTTTTTATCTTTATTAGGAAGTTATGGTTACTTGGCAAGGATTCCAGCTTTTATATCCATATTTTATTTTTATTTTTCTTCAAACTTAATAAGATCTTTGTAACAAAAAAAAAAAAGAAAATAAATTATTTATCCTTCTAGCTGAAGCTTATGGCATTGCCCTTACTTTGAAATTAGATCATATTCATTTTTCTTAACTTTTAATCACAAAAGAAAATGTATTTATGAGTTTCATTTTTTGGAAATGTTAAATTCCTTTAAAATATTATAATAATTCTTTTAATTATTCACCAAATAAAGAAAAAGACTAAAAAAGTATGTGAATTTAATACTGTTGATTGTTCTAAAATTATTTTTTAGTCATTTATTATTTTTAAGTAATTAGAAGAATTATTAAATTAATTTTTATGAGGATTTAATATTTATATTTTGATTTATTTTTAGTGAACTTTTTTGTACTATCATCAAATTATGTGATATTATATCATTATGTGTTGATTTACTTAGTTTGATTGACCAAAATCTGGCCTAAAGATGTTATCATCGTACAACAAATTTATAAATAAAAAAAAGAATTAATTTTAATGATCACTAATAAGGTATAGATAATCTTAAGGGACATAAAAGTTAAAATTATTAAGAATGACCAATCAAATTTTATTTAAGAAGAGAGACTATTAGATTTCACTTAACAAATAAAAATACTCTCGTAAATGAGAAGAGAAATCATTTTAGAATTTATAAGAGAAGTAAGAGAGCATTATCCATCTTCGTGCTTCGTTATCTTCCTATATTATTTTAAGGTTTTGCAAAGTTGTAATTTCCATTTAATTTTTTCATCGCAAGCGCTATCAAGAAGCAAGCGTGAGATCCTCGGATAAACACCTTAGATCCATGTGCTTTCTCTCTTATTTTTTTATTTTCTTTTCTGCAACTCACCCAAATGAGACTGCTTCATCAATAAGTATTCTTTCAATCATCAAGAAATTTTTGTATTGAAAAGTATTATTGTCCTTACATGTATATGTTACAAAGAGGTTCAACTGGGTATGGCTACATCAACACTCATGAGCTTCTTCTCATCGAAGTAGCCAAGGATAACGTGGGTGTTGATGATTGCCTTGATGGCATCTTAGGACCAGCTGGAGAGGGAAGAATTGTTGATGGCCAAGATTGTGATGACTTGGTGATTGTTGATTTGGTCTGTCAACTTGGTTTTGGTGATGTATTTGTTAAACAAGCCAAATTCTAAGAACATTTAACCACTCAATAAAAAAATATATTCATTTACATATTGTATTTTAAACTTATTGTAAATTTATAACTTTATTTACTATTGTTAGTCACTACGTGAAAACACTTAAACACTTGATAAAAAGAAATAGTCATTCGCATATTCTCTTCCAAACTTATTATAAACTTATAACGTTATTTATTATTGTTAGTCGCTCTGTGAGAACATTTGACCACTCAATAAAAAAAATAGTCATTCGCATATTGTCTTCCAAAATCCTTATAAATTTATAACTTTATTTAATATTATTAGTCATTCAGTGAGAACATTTGACCACTTAATAAAAAGAAATAGTCATGCACATATTGTCTTACAATTTTTTTTTGTAAATTTAGAACTTTATTTATTATTATTAGTCATTTTGTGAGAATATTTGACTACTCAATAAAAAGAAACAGTCATCCGCATATTGTCTTCTAAAAGGGTTTTTATTAAGAATATTTTTGTTCATTAAATGAAATTTAACATTCTTTTTTCCTAAAAAAAGTTTGAATGATCATTCTTAATAATTTAAATATTTTATGTCTCTTAAGATTAAATATATATTATTAACGGTCCTTAAGATTAATGCTCCCAATAAAAAATGATATCTCAATTAGTTATTATCACATGTAACCTTTTTAATGATATAACAACACATGATTAAATGATGGTATAAAAAAGTCTTACACTTGCATGATCAAAATTAAACTCATTATTTACTATTATAATAAATATGTAAGTATTTATTAGATTTAACTTATTTATATTTTAAAATTTTCTTATTCATTAAAACAATAAAAAATATATTCATTTATTTAATATTGTGATAAAATTAGAAAATTAATAGAAGATTAATATCCTACTAAATTTTTATATGTACAAAAGTAATTTTTTATAAATATGGGGTAAAATTAAAATTAAAATTAAAATTAAAAGCTCATTTCAATTTTACTTTATGTGTAATTTATCTCTTAAAGTTTTTATTAGTGCAATTTGCTCATAAAATTTTGATTAGTAAGAATTATCATTTAAAGTTTTGATTGGTAACTTACCCCTATTACTTTCAAAATTAGTACAATTTATACCTCTTGGCTATCGAATTCTATCATCAATTTTAACAGTACTGTGAATCTGTGATAAAGGAATAGATTACAAATTTAGATCAACTATAAACTTAAATTGTATAAATAAATTGAAAGTTTGAGAGATATCTTACACTCATAAAGTTGAAGGAGCTTTTCAAAATTTACCTTTACATTTATTTTTGAATCAATGGGGATCACATCAAACAGTTAGAAATGTTGATGCAACAACAAAGGTTAAATTAGAAAGAAAAAATTGTACATATAAATGCATATTACCAGGACGGAGTATATACTATTATGGTTAGAACATTTGAAAGATGGCCTCCAGGAAATCATTCAGGTTAACATATTTATCATCCTCTTCAAATAAAAAAGGAAAGAAAGAAAGAAAAAGAAGTGAACATGATTGGAGAAAATAATTGTTTTGAATAAATTGATACGTTTCTTCAAAATTAAATTCTATGAGTTGCCTTATATTTTTCTATATTTGTTTATGTAAACATACTTTTTTTTTTTGTGTTGTTCAATATTGACATAGTGATACATAAAATTAAACACAATACTGTATAAATAATATTTAAACGAGGCAAAAGGAAATAATAAACATAAATCATTATTGAATTACATGTAGATTTCGTGTAGAAATTTTTTTAATATGAAACTATAGTCAGAAATAAATCTAATGATATAAAACTATGTGTGGAATTTTCTTTTTTATAGATAAAACATTATTTGTATATTTATATAATTGTATTTAAATGCTAATATATGGTATCAAGTTAAGTTATCTCATCATATCAATTATCAAATTATATAAAATAATTAATTAAATAGAGAAATTATTACTACAAATAAATTCACTTAAAATAGGTCAAATAAGTTCATCACATTGCCCTCGCTTTAGTACATGGTGATGAAAGAAGAGGGATTACTTTTTTCTTTTTCTTATTTTATGGTACTTGGCCTTATTGAGGCTAGTAGAGATCTCACAGGCCCTCGCCGGGGGGAAGGGGACCAAATCCTCTCTCACTCTCCATAGCTGCAATGCTTGTTAACCAACTGAGCTGAAGTTTTTGGGCGAAGAGTGACAACTTCAGTGCAATGTTGATTGGTTTAGTTGCATATACAAGGAGCATGTTAATTGTGTATGTGTAAGTGTTTTGTGTGTAAGTAATGCTTCTTTTTTCTTTTGTTTTGTTTTATAAATACTGGTCACACTCACATTAAAAATTAAAAGAACATACACCTGCCCAATTTTGTTTTCAATGTCACATGAGCAACCTATACAAGTGTGATCAAATGGCCAAACGAAAGATGACAAATAATCTTTGTTCTCATTTTACTATTTATTAGTACGTTGGAAGGAATGATATCATTGTCGCCTTTATTTTATGGGAATGAATTTTTTATTTAACAAAAAAAATCATAAAATTGACAATTTCTTTCCAAATTTTGATTTCGTAAAAACATGAATAATTATTTATTTTTAAAAGAATGGCCACTCTTTATAAACTGTAATAAATTAAATCTTAAATGCATTTTTATAGAATTTTTAATAGTTATAATTATCATTCTATATTGAGCTAATATACTAAATATAAATAAGCTATTTTTTTAACGAAGTTAAAGCACGAATAATAATTTATTTTATTCCTATTTTTATATTCATTGCAATTTCATAAATAGTTCCTCATCCATTATCTCCAACAAAACAATCATGTCTTCAAGAACAAATCTTCTTAATGGCCAAATTTTTCATTTTGGCATAAAATGAACGCCACTAGCTTGAAATGTCCATGATCCTTAGAAATCACTTATAGTTGGAAGTCCTTTGTCATGATTTTTTTTTAGGTTCTATTCAAAAGTTAGGGCATGACATAAGTTTTAATGAGAATTTTAGTAGTATTTCTAAATGATCAAAGGATTACTAGCCGAAATCGAACACAACCTTTAAGTAGACACAATTTGATCTTATCAGTTAAGCAATATTCATTGTTAATTAGTAATCTAATTGTGAAAATGGAATTGTAATGGTAACCCAGATAGTAAAAATAGCTGTAGCTTAGTCAAAGGTCAATTTGCTTCACTCATTGTGAAATGAATGAATATAAAATATAAGAAGAGGTGTTGAATTGTGTTTTTAATACTTGGAAAACTTTTCGTAAAAACAGCTTCGCAAATAAACGTTGGACGCAAAAATCAATGGAAAAGAGCTTTGGACGCAGAGAACCTGTTTAAATAAAATCTTTGGACGCAAATAAAGTTATTTAAAACTAACGGTAATAAAGTGTTAGAAACAATAATAACAATCCCCAAATGTTAACACAGGAAAGATTAAAGCAAGATGAAGGAAAGAGAAAATCACACAGTCAATTTATACTATTTCACTTTTATAACTTAAGAGATACGTCCAGTCCCTTCAACGAGAAGGATTTTCTACAAATCTTTTCAAGATTACAAGTATTCTCCATCTCTTTAGGTAACAAGTATTCTACACATCTTCAGGTAAACAAGTATTATACATCTCTTTAGGTATACACATAGTAAAAGAGTAGTGTTTGAAAACACTTAAAAAATAACTCATGATATGTGAGAGAAAGAACTATGAAGCTCAATGTATCTAAAATATCTTTATACAAAGAATATGAAAGTGTAAGAAAGAATTCACAGATGCTTGTATTACTTTTTCATTTTTGAAAATACCTTGTATTTATATGCTTTAGAGCTTTGAACTTGTTTTCACGAACTATTCGTCCAACAGTAATAAATGTTTTCGTTCTGAGCTACATTAAATGCATAACATTGATAACGTGTTTATTTTCTCTTGAGAAATTAGCTTAGTTATCATTGTTGCTAAAATCATCCAAGTCTTATACTGAATCTTTTGAGTGATCAGAGATATCTTAGTTGTTGAACTTGTACAGATGTTAGGTGTGTCCACATCAGCATATTTTGACTTCTTTTTGCCGCGAGTTTTATCAAAGGTCTCTTCAACATTTAATGATGAATAGTTCTTATATTTAATTCGAGGCTTTAGACAAATGTTTGAATCTGAGCTTTAGGGAAAAACTTTGGACGATCTAATATAATATAATAAAACAATTCAAAGTATATTGGACGCACACTAGAAATTTCTTTTCAGTTGTAAATAAAGCCAAATTGGACGCACATTTAAAAAAATATCATTTTGTTATGACCGTGCTTCCTAATCAGAGTAAAATCAACATAAAATGTGCAAGTTAAACATTATTGGATTAACATTTTTCATGGTACAAACTAGTTATATTGAATTATTACTTGTTCATTCCAATTTAATACCCTTGTTATCTTCAAAACTTTGAGGGGTTTAATTATTTGAACTACTTTGGTTCCAACTTTAATTTCTTAAAACGTCTTTGGTTCCAACACATTGCTGTTAATGAAAATGAAGTGACCATAAGTGTAAAATTTGAGCCATTTCAGAAAATCAACTTTCCAACCACTTAACTGGTTCGATTGAAAGATCTGACTACTTTTTCAATCATAATGACTAAATTGATCGAGTTGAACTAGACAAAAACTCGGTAACAATGAAAATCTTGGTGCAATTCTAACAACTATGTTTGGATAGAGATAGAGACCACCTTAAATTAAATACCTCAACAAGGGACAATGTGACACATGTGCAGGAGCACTTTGTTGTCTTTTTGACAATTTTGCCCTTATTTTTAAACTATTTATCAAAATGTATGACGTTTCAAACTATTTACCAATATGTTATTATTATTTTTCCACGTTAGCAATTTTTTTTCCTGCCACGTGGAAGGTGCCATCATGGTTAGGCCCTGTTACGTGAAGGCTCCAACACGATTGGCGCTACATATGTGGAGATGTCAACTTGTTAAATGTTTCCACGTTTAAGGTAGCAACCGTGTTGGAGCCTGCACATGGGAGGTACCAACCTTGATAGTGCCTCCTACATGGGAGGGGCCAACTGTGACAGCCTCTCCTATGTAGCCTTATAATCTGTTTGGTTCAAAGGAGGAGAGGGGAGGGATTTTAATGAAGGGGAGGGAAAAGGAGGGAAGAGAGTTTAATTTTGTGTATGTTTGGTTATAGGAGGGGAGAGGAGAGATTTTAATGGAGGGAAAATATAGATTTACCTTTTTACATAATTATAACATTTAATGTAGCATTTAATTTAGGGATATTTTAGTCTATTTTTTAACATATATTCTCTCCCCTCCAAATCCCCCTACTTTTGGAGGGGAGTTAAAATTGGCTTAGGAGGGATTTTGCTCCCATCCCCTCCAAAAAATTTAACCAAACACATAAAATTTGAAATAATCCCTCCCCTCCCCTCCATTTCCCTCCAACCAAACACTATGTTACTATTTATTTTCCTCCCCTTTTCATATGTAGCTTACTTCATCATTCTCTAAAATTTCAGTCTTGAAGTCTCTTTCTCCAAAGCCTTTCCTCTCTATTATCTCTATGCACTTCACACCCTTACCCATCTTCTTCCACAGTGAAGCCGAGACCAATTTGGCATCATAACCATTGATATAGACAAATGCAACTAAAAATCAAGTTTCTCCAAGCATATTAAAATACATCTTCTTTCTATTTTTGCTTTCTTAGAAATCAATGCATTCTTGACATTTTAGTGTCCTTTTATCTCAACTTTGCATCAGTCTCCTTCCTCTTTATTTCCTTAAATTTTTCTTTTAAAAATGAAGATTATGGTGTTTCACGACCAACAAAATTAGGATTAACCCAATCAAAATACTTGCAACCCTAGTTATACAATTTGGTAAAAAATAAATAAAACAATTATAAGATACGATGTTGTGATTTCATATAACCATAGGAAAAACCTAGAAATGACACATACTATATTTTCATTAGGACACTTGAAATACTTTTTTTATTGAGTTTCTTTTAGACCTAAAGGTCTTCATCATTGCTAATATTGCACAGAGACAATACTTTCCTTCAAGATTATATGAGGCACTTGATTAAGAAATCATGGAAATAGAAATGGAGAAGAAGAAGTAGAATGGAAGGTGTATCATATAACGGGAAGGGAAAGGAAGAATAAATGATAGTTTAAATCAAGGACGCATGTTCAATAAATGTGTCTCAAACGTGACTAAAATAAAAATTAAAAATTTGTGACGTGACAAAACACAACAACATATATACATATTATATATATATATATATTTAATTTTAATATATTATCAGTGTAAAAAAATTTTATATTGTCATTTAATTATGTACTGACACATTATTAAAAGTGTTAAACTTTTAATGTAATTGTTATAATAATTATTGGGTGGATTAAAATTAAAACATATATATATATATATATATATATATGTAAATAGTTTTGACAGACGACATTTCAGTAGATAATTTAAAAATCAAGGGTATAAAAGTAAAAAACTGCACCTTGCCTTTAGTGACTTAGTCCCCGCTTTCTGTGTCACTTCCCAAAATAGAAAATCGAAGGCAAATAAACACTGAGATCTGATATATCACTCTCACTCTATTTCTCTTCTTCTTTTTCATTTCTATATATCCACTCACACCCTCCCTCCAAATCTAGGTTCTTAACTTAACTTCCTCCCTCTTATCACACCCATTTAGATTTCGATCCCAACCCAGTAAGTTTTTTTTTTTTTGGATGTCATTCTATGTTTTAACTGTTCACTGCCATCACTTTCTGTGTTGATTTTGCATAAAGGTTGCATTTTTGCTGGATCTGGAACATTTCTCTATCTGGGTTTGTTTGATTTGGTTGTTTTAGTATTCATGGAAATGTTTGCAATTGATATTTAATGCACTTATGGCTCCAATTTGATTCCTTGTTGTTTCATTAAGTAGTGGGTGAAGTATTAGTAAGCATTACCAGTTTTAATGCTAATGTTGTTTTCCATTGCGCCAGATCTGGGAGTTCCATTTAATTCTATGGCTAATATTTATCATTAGGTCATTAATATTCGATTTTCAATCCATTGAGGTTTTCAGAATCAGATTTTTTGCCAAATAGTCCTTTACTTTTCAATTTATATCATGTATCAATTACCTGCTTTCTTTTGTTTTCATGGGGTCTTTTGGATCCATCATTTTCATTAGTTTGGATTTGGTGTCAATTTGCTGGATGGCTTTGTGGTTGGTTAGCATACTGGTCATCATTGCTTTCTTTCATTTTTTATTTTCTTTTAATCTTTATTATTTTCCCCTCATGTGGGACGTTTAGTGCATAGAATTTGACTGAAAACCATGAGTGAATCTTGTGGATTGAGTTGTAACTTTCTGTTGGACTAAATTAAAATAGCTTCAGTTACACTCTTTTTGGTCCATTAGCGGAGGTCCTAGGCATTTACAAGCTAGATCTCCATTGAGAATAGGCAATATTATCAATTCATAAATCCTGGATTCCTTGTGTTCTGGTAAATTGTCCGTGGCCGTTTGTTTCTTATTTGATCAAGTGTAACTAGGATTGCTTTAACTGGGGTGCACTAGGCCTTTTGATTATGTCACCAATTGATTGCTATTAGTATTATCCTTGTATTTCTTTCTGTATACCCTCGGTGCTGTCATAAAGCTTGCCTTGCTGATTGGTTGCTCTGCTTACATCTCATCGAACTTTATCACACTAGATGATAAAGAAGTTTTAAATTGGTTTCTATATTTGGATCTGTTCTCTGTATCTAAGTATTAAAGATTTTCAAAATAGAACAGTATAATAATGTCTGGATTTATGGTCGCTTAGTATTTATTCTTTTAGCTCTATGATTTAATCAAGACAACAACAGAGTAATGAATTTCTGTATTTCTTTTGCTGACTGCTGTTCCTTTCCTTGCTTGCAGGTTAATCATTAAGTCAGTGTGTCATATCTTACAATCCTTGTGAAGAAGCTGTATTATGCTATTTAATTTGAAATATTGGGGTTGCTAGTTTAAGTGCTGTTTTGGATGGTGAATTTGGTGCTGAATGTCTAGTGAAACAAGATCTATGCTGTGATCATTTTTAGTTCAAAACTGAGCAGTGAAAAGTATAATTTGGATTTGTATTACTTTCAACTGATAAATGTCGAGGGGAAGATCTGATGGATCACAAAAGAAGCGTTTAGTTGCTTCCATTTGTGTTGTGGCAACCTTTCTTGGTTTTGTATATGTTTACCATGGATCCATCTTTGGTTCTCAAAAAAGCGGTTCATCTGGACTTGAATATGGCAGCAAATCATTGAGAAAACTTGGGTCATCATATTTGGGTGCAGACGATGACGCCGATGGCAAGCAAGATGAATCTTCATCAAGTTTTGGGCAGGGAGATGGGGAGGATGATATTGTACCCAAGAGTTTCCCTGTAAGTTTTAGTGCAAGCTTAGACTAGGCACATTCACTCTATTTCTTCACAAAACATCCTTATTATGGTTCTAAGCTTGCATTTTATGCTATTAAAACTATATTTTCTAATTTACATTTACCTCATAATTGATATAATTTAAAGAATTTGTCTAAATATCCTTAATCCTTATCCTAATCGAATCTAAAAAAAATTATAATATCATCTATAATATTATTCTTATTTTAATTTAGTTAAATAAAATTTATAAAAAATATAATAATATATTTTTTATAAATATATATGTAATTACATACTTTAGTAAATTGCTACTAAATAATACAGGTCCACAAGGAAAAAAAAACTAGAAGAAAACTAATAGCATATTCATAATTAATATCCAAGTCAATCAACATGAGTCTTAATTGCATAATTAAAATAAAATTCATAGTTTCGTACATAAATAAGCGACCACACAAACTTGAAAACAGAAAAAGCTAAGCAAGATCATCAAATTCTTTATTATTGCCATCACCATATTCAGGTTCATCTTCCTCCTCAGGCTCAGATGAAATAGTTTCATCACCTAAACTGTCAAGGTTATCTAAGTCCATATCTTTTGAGCCCATCTAGCTCAAGGTCATGCATATCATCTAAATGAGGCTCTACTTTTGGAACATCATCAATCTCATGGGATTGTTTTTGAAGGTTTGTGATGATCGTCATTCAGAGTTGATTCCCTGCTTAGATAGACACCTTATCTATCAAATGAGACTGAAGCTGGACCTTTCTGTGATGGAACACTATGAGAGACATTGTCCTCCTGCAGAAAGGCGGTACAATTGCTTGATTCCTCCTCCACCAGGATACAAGGTAAAGATATGTTGAGACTAGATGTGATCTTCAATATATCCTCATTGTTACATTTCTATTATTTTAGTCAGTGTCAAACATTTGTGGTTTCTGTGATGTTGCAGGTGCCTGTTAAGTGGCCACATAGCAGAGATGAGGTGTGGAAAGCAAATATACCTCATACTCACCTTGCACATGAGAAGTCTGACCAAAATTGGATGGTTGTAAAAGGTGAAAAGATAGTGTTTCCTGGAGGAGGGACTCATTTTCACTATGGAGCTGATAAGTACATTGCATCAATTGCAAATGTAAGGCTTCGTCTGACTTTACTGGTTATGCCTATAAAATAGAGTAATATCATATATGTATTCTGTTTTTGGATTGGGAGTATCAAACTTTATGTGCGTTTATGCAAGTATCTATCTGTGTTATGCTATGATACACGGATACTCCAAAATTGATGACGTATCCATATTGTACTCGTATCCGATACCGATACGCGTATAATGCTGCTGCATGCGTATTTTTGCCATATCCCTTTTTTTTTTCTTTTCAAATTCCTACCGCTCTCAAGATACTATTACTCAAAAAATCCAGCATCGGATTCAAGCCACGTTCTCACCAATTACCTCCCTTAAAACATATTCTCACTCTTGTAATCTTGCCCTCCTCAAAATCAAAAAATTGGTGAGGGATTTCACCGAATTTAAAGTTTATATATATATATATATATATTATTCAATATGCATTGTCGTACCCGTATTCTAATTTTTTTAAAACTGTCGTACTTACGTATCGTATCGGATACTCGTACTTGTAGCCATGCCACATAGGTGTTATGTAATATGCATTCATTTATAGATGTAGATATGATACATGCATATTTTTTACATCAGTTAATATGTTAGTTGTTTGATGCATTCTGTTTATTTAGATTTACATTCATGTCATGGATAAATCAGTATCTTACAGCCAGTTTGTATTGCCAGATGCTCAACTTTTCAAACAATAATCTTAATAATGAAGGAAGACTGCGGACAGTGCTTGACGTTGGCTGTGGTGTTGCAAGCTTTGGAGCTTATCTTCTTTCGTCTGATATCATTGCGATGTCCTTGGCACCCAATGATGTGCATCAAAATCAAATTCAATTTGCTCTAGAAAGAGGAATTCCTGCATATCTTGGTGTCTTGGGAACTAAGAGACTCCCTTACCCGAGCAGATCTTTTGAACTTGCTCACTGTTCTCGTTGTCGGATTGATTGGCTTCAAAGAGATGGAATACTACTTCTTGAGCTAGACCGGTTGCTCAGGCCAGGGGGTTATTTTGCATACTCATCTCCTGAAGCATATGCTCAGGATGAAGAGGATCTAAGGATATGGAGAGAAATGAGTGACCTCGTGGGACGTATGTGTTGGAAAGTAGCTGCAAAGAGGGACCAAACTGTCATATGGCAAAAACCTCTGACAAATGACTGCTATATGGAAAGAGAACCTGGTACTCGCCCTCCTCTTTGCCAGTCTGATGATGGCCCAGATGCAGTTTGGAGAGTGAATATGGAAGGTTGCATAACACCTTACTCTGACCGTGAGTACCTTTTTCTCATGTGTTATAAGTTATTTGATGGGTTTTGCATTCTATGGCTTCTAGTTACTTCTTTGTGACTCGCAATATATAGTTGCTTGCTTCTATAATGGCATGCATGGTGTATTAGCCAATTGTATATTTGTTCTATGATTTCTGTGGGCCATTCTGGAAATAGGAGTTCCTTTTCTATAATTGTTGCAGATTAGTTGATTTCCTACAAGTTAAGTAAACAAAATGGGCCTGAGAAGTGAGGGTTGCTTGCCTACTCAGATTCTAACCACAAACTGCCACTTGGTAGAGGAATATTAGATTATGAGAACTGCTTATAAACATTGAATCACCATTTTGGTCAATTGGCATCTTCATCCCCTCTAAGTAGATTGGAGGAGTATCACATGTTCAAGACCCTCCAGGTGAGTTGATTGGCATGTGATCACTATGACATGAGAGGAAGGGAGAGGGTGAAAACTTTGAATTACAGGGCTGATTATTGCTAGACAATGGCCAAAGAAGAAACTATGATATTATAACCATGTATCTGAATGCTTAATGAATAATAACAAGTTACAGGTGCATGTAGACAAGTAGTGGTAGTTTTTTGCTTCTTTCTCTCTAAGGAAGAAGAGGAAATATAATATGTTTAATTAGGCCAACATGTGCATTTTGACTGCTATTACAATACTCGCTAGTCAATCTTTCCAGAATAACCTGCTTCAAGCTGATGCTGAATGCCCCTAACTGAATCCTTAATATCTATTAATTTGAAATACATACATTTTTTTCCCCATCTTATGCTACTGGCTGGATGTATAAGCTGTGTGTAATTGCATTGGGTGCATATAGCCTGTATTCTAAGCAGCTAAAACCCTGCTTGAAAGTATATATATATATATATATATATATATATATATAAATTTTAATTTTGATTAATTATAAATTTTTTTTAAAGAGGTTTAGCCTAGTGAAATTAACTAGGGCATTGGGTATGAAACTTCACCTACTGAAACCTTTGTTGGTTTTATCAGATGACAACAGAGCCAAGGGTAGTGAATTAGCTCCATGGCCCGCAAGATTGACCAGTCCTCCTCCTAGATTAGCTGACTTTGACTATTCAAGCGAAATGTTTGAAAAGGACACGGTAATTGAAATTTGCAATTTATCCTCTTGTTACTGATTTTGATTAGATTTTTTCTTGTGAGCATAGATATTATTGAATAATAACAAAGATAAATTGTAATTGTTAAACAGACTGTAGGCTTAAAATTTGTCATGTGGTACAGGAACAATGGCAAAGAAGAGTTGAGAAGTACTGGAATCTCTTGAGTTCAAAAATCACATCAAACACGCTGAGGAATGTGATGGATATGAAAGCAAACATGGGTTCATTCGCAGCTGCTCTTAGAGGCAAGGATGTTTGGGTGATGAATGTTGTACCTCAAGATGGACCAAACACACTTAAGCTTATATATGACAGAGGCCTCATAGGCGTTACTCATGACTGGTATTGAAGCTGGTTTTCCTGAAATATAAATTTATTGCATCTTTGATATCTTTCTATTCTCTTGATTCATTTTACCTTTTTAATCTCATTTGATGATATCTGATTTCTATATTCATTTTTCAATTAGGCTTTATTTTCTGTACTCGCAGTGGAGTTTAATAATTTACATAAAGGCCTTGTTTTATATTATTTTTCCGATAAACACTTCACAAAATTTATCTTAATGATAATTTAGTCAATATTAAATAGTATTTTTATTATAATCTTATAATGTTAAAAGGTAATTATATTGAAAGCATTGTTACAATCAATCAAGATCATGGATTTATGTATCTTACGTTTTTACATAAAAAATTTCATTTTGAAATTAAATACTATCTTGCACTGAATTGTAAAACTAGTTTAAGAGTGCTAATGATATAATCTTGGTTTTTGGAGATAAAATCATAGAATTTAAGCTGCTTGGGCAATTTCTTCATTTTCCATGGCTGGTGTATCAAATAATCTATTGGGATTAATGTTTATATTAGTAAGCAGTGAATATTGCAGCATTCTTGAGGGATGTTTTCCTTTTATTTTTCTGATTTTATAAATGTTATATGAACTAGAGAAATAAATTATTATGTAGAGGATCTTAATTGATCTAGCTGATTGTGAGAGAACTTGGTCATTTGACTAAATAAGCTATTGAGATTTGTTACTTCATTGCTGGAACCTGTTGTCTATCCTTGATTCAGTTGTTATTTTTTTATTAGTAGTTGCTCCTTGTATTGCTGGGAATTGATCATATTCAAAATTTGAGTTTTCATGCTATTGATTTAACTGATATTTACCGGAGAATATATCTTAACAGGTGTGAAGCTTTTTCAACATACCCCCGGACTTATGATTTACTCCATGCATGGACTGTTTTTTCTGACCTAGAAAAGAAAGAGTGCAGTCCAGAGGATCTATTAATTGAGATGGACCGTATGCTGAGGCCTACTGGTTTCATAATCATCCGGGATAAACAGCATGTGATTGATTTTATAAAGAAGTACCTAACAGCATTGCACTGGGAAGCAGTTGCAACTGCAGATTCCAGTTCTGACTCTGACCAGGATGGCAATGAAGTTGTTTTTATTATCCAGAAGAAATTGTGGCTGACTACTGAAAGCCTTAGGGATACGGAATAGGACAACCATATTGCTTTCATTTTCTCTTTCTTATATAGTCTCTGCTGCTACATGGGATCAAAGCATACCCCAACTGTTGAAGCAGTGAATAACTTCATTTTTTAGCATTACATAATGTTTACATTGTTTTCTTTTCATTCGATGTCCTTCATTTGATTCACATTTCATTTTCATTTTTGTGATAGTGATGCAAGTTATTAAGCCATAGACATAATGCTTGTATAGGCTATTCAAAATTTTGCCCTTCATTTGGGTATTATGTAAGCTATTTTAATAATCAACTCATAGTAGACTTGGTGATAAAAGGTAAGAACTTGTCACTTATATGTATAATACTCATTTGAGACTTTGAATCATCCTCAATCTTTACTTCATCCTTGGAAAGGGTCAGAGTACGTGAGCCACTAGCAGCATTAAGCCTAATCTGTTATTTTTATTTCTTTTAGGTGTTCTTGCTTATTTACCTGTTTTCTAAGTGTAAGGCCCATATTATTGAAATTCCATTAAGTAAAGACCAACTTTGGTTGGGCTAGTTAGGTGTCCAACACCTTCCTAACTGGTAACTTAGTCTCTAGACCTAATCAAGTGGTTCAAGACCAGAGTCATTGGTGATTTTACAATTTTTTTTAATATTCCTTAATTTATATAAAATGACGTGCAGAGTCTGAATTGAATAAAATAGGAGAATGACATGGTAATGAAATCTAAAATCACTTATAAAGTAAAGAGGCTGAAGAGAAGCAAGAAGGCTTTTAGGAGGGAAGTTGGTACAGATCTAACAGAGATTAATGTCACTCTGCTTGAATTCAGAGACAGGTTCAAGATGTTTGAATTTTGGTGGATGAATAAACATGAGTAAGAGTTGAAGTCTACAACTAGTTGAAAGACAGATGCCCAGGGATCCATCAAGGAGTCCCTTTCCTACTTCTCTAATGTCAGTTTCATCTAGTGGCACCACCTTCTCTGATGATGAATCCAATGAGTCTGTAATTTTCTGTGATTACTTGCTTACTGACTCATCATGATATTTTGGTACTGTTACTACTACTTGACTACTTATTTTGATTGTTTTGGAGGATGGATACTCTATCACTCTCTACTTTCAACTGTCCTATTACGACCTATATATATGATCTGATTGATGTGTTGATTTATTCCACTGTTACCCTTTTGCTATGATACTTGATACTTCTTGTTTTATTCTTTTTGCTTGATTCCAAATGGGGAGTAATACTATGAAACTTATGTATTTCACAAAATATAACCCAAATTTTTTTTTCTTGTTCTAATTTAAGCATTTTCTCATCTTATAAATAAAAAAAATATTAAACATAGTTTGTCATAATCAAAAGGGGATAAAGTGTAAGTTCCACGATTTCCTTGGGACTATTAAATTATTAGATTTTAATAATACAAACCTTGTTATGTATTACTCTTATATGTTTTTCTTTTTTTGGGTAATATTCTTGTATGTTCTATTTTATAACACATGATGTACTCACTTGATTTTAATTGGAATGGCTGAAAAGGTATTCTTTCAGAAAAAGGTATACATATAGACAGAACTATACGAGCTACTTTGCACGAAAAAACTATATATTGTACCATGCTAGAAGACATTGTAACGTCTCTTTTTGAAGTGCAGATCTTATTTACAACGGCTAGTAGACAAAGCTCTATACAAAGGACGCTGACACTCATTATTGGACATAAAAAATTCACATAATTTGAAGTTGATTTTTTGAGAAATATTCTCTTCTCCACCATATTCTTTGATATTCTGTGTTTTGTGAGCTTGAAAGGGAAAATGTACTATTTCATTAGTAATGGAGAGTTTCCATCTGTATAAGAAATTACACTCTTAAGAATTTTTGGTCAAATACTTTTTTTTTTTTTGTAATCATAGTGATCTCATTCCTATGTTCTTGAGAAAATCTATGATTCTAGCTTGAAGAGATTATGGTAGAAGAAACATTAAAGAAATACACTTGTAATCTAGTTTGAAGAGACTAGAGTGAAGAAATATTACTCAGCTTGCTATAAAATCTCAATTTCTACCTAAAAACTAGATGTGTGCACCCCTTTTTAGCTGAACCAGTGTAAAAGCCTTATGTAGCTCTCCTATCTCTACTTTATTTACATTCAGTTTGTTTACTTCTTTCTTGCTTCTATTTAGTTGCCTAACTGTTTTCTCCTGCTTATTACTTTACTGCAACATCGTTTTTGAAAAATCCCTTTGATTGAGACTAATGATGCATACGTGTTTTTCAAAGCTTCCCTTTTGCATAATCATAATCTTAAACTCCACTTTTTTATTGCTTCTATTTTTTCCATATTTTTTCTTTACTGCCCATGAGACAAGACCATATCCTATGCTGTTAGTTTCAAGCAAAGCTTTCTTTGAAGTTTTAACTTCTTTAGAACCATAGCAGCTTTTTTTTTTTTTTGGTAGAATTTAGAACCCCATAGCAGTTAAGAAAGTAGACATGCTACTCTTAAGACTACTCTGATACCAAATTTCTCAACTACATTTCTTGAGAAATATACAAACGTTGGCTAAAAATCTGTTAAGCCATAAATCAACTTTCATTTTTTTAGAGTAAACACTCATTTTAATTCTTTAAAGATACAAGTGTCATCAATTTAGTCATCTAATAATTTTTAACATTAAATTGGTTCTTTTAAAAGATTAATTTGAAGTAAAAAATGACATTGAATGACTAATTTGATGTCAAAAATTAACATGTAAGGATTATTTTGATGTATTCATCATTTGAAAGCCTAATTAATGACACTTGTATCTTTAGATGATTAAAATGAGTGTTTACTCTCTTTTTTTTTTTAAAAAAAATTACATTCCCTAGCTATTTTTTTGCTTTTTCACTTTCACAATTTCATACATTAATAGTTTGATATGATTCAAGGCTTATGTCAATATCATATTTTATCAGTGTTTATTTTAAAATTTTCTAATAATTACAAAGAAAAAATTTCTTCTAACGAAATATATTCTTTTAAAAAAATAACTATAATTGCATTAATTAATTCTATCTCTTTTTTTAGGAATTCAAAAGTAACCGATGAAATCTCACCTTAAAAAATAAAAAACTAAATGAGAGCCATATAAATGAAAAAACTCACAGACGTAATGTTTTAAAGTTCTTTGCTAAGCTAATGAAATGAGATCTCCTCGAATGATAATGCATGACTCCCCAATTACTTAATTTTACTTGTAATACATAATTTTCACTATGAAACATACCAAAAGTAGAAAGATTGATGATATTTTCACAATCTTCTCTTTTTTCACAAAATTGTACAAATTATATTGAGTTTTGAAGTTACCTACATAGGTTTTATATTTACAATCTTAGACATATGTATAACTGGTTTCATTTAATTTTAGGCAGCTTTACTAAAACGTTTTTTCTTGTTAAATCTATATGCAGTCATTTACATTATAGCTAGAATTGAGAATGCTAAAATTTTGTAGATAACATTATTCTAAATTTGAAAGAACGAAAAAATTAAGAATAATTACTTCGATTAATTAAAGTTATGTGTATAGTTTGTATAAGTTTATAAAAGGATTATACAAATATCATTACTTAAGTGAAAATAACTATACCCCGTGATCCAAAATGGCTAACCATATTTCATCCTACTTAATAATTTAATTCTTGAATAACTATAAGGAAAAACCAAAAATAATGATATGTACAAATTTAGGCTCAAGTACCCTATAACCAAACTTGGTTTTGATATTGGCTTGAAGGTATGACTATTGTGTGATTATTTTACTTCTGATTATTTACTTGGTTTAAATATTTTTTTTAAATCTGAATTTTACACAAATAATCAATCACGTCTTTCATGAGTGTTTTAATTCTACTATAATGGGATAACACAACCTGTGTTGCCAATCACCAAATAATCACATCCAACTAATGGTCCACTTGTCTCACAACAAGCTAATCATAAGAAAGAACAAATGTGATAGAAAGTATTGTGGACACAACGTTGTAGTTAAAACTTCACAAATAGTTTTATTTGAATTTAAATAAATTTGACTGGTTTCTTTGGATAAATTCAATAAAATTGTGTAATTAGGTATGGTTATAACTATGGTGTTTATCTAAATAACATATAATAAGATATAACACTTTCTTTTCTTTTGGTTTTTTCATGTTAATTGAGACTAAATCTCATCTGGAACGATATAACACTTTCAAATGAATTGGTATGTTAATATAACACTTTCAAATGAATTGGTACGTTAATATAACACTTTCAAATGAATTGGTACGTTAAGTTTAGTTTGAACCAAATCATAAGAAAGTTGGTTGCCAACAAGCCAGCATGTGATTCAAGCGGACAAGAAAATACCTAATGTATTAGACAAAATATATTATAAAATATATTTTTAAAAATATTTAAAATAAAAAACTAAAAAATATTTAAAATATAACATATTAATTTTATTATTATTTTGCAGGCTAATCCATATTTCGGATCGAATGACTTGCGTGCTAAAAAGAAAAATACAAATTTAACCCCCTTATTTTTACAATCTAAACAGGTTTGTGCAGATGGTTGAGCCCCTTTTGCAGCACTAATAAGGTATGGTAAATCTACACTAATCTTTTTACTTCCATCAACAATATTCCCTCTGATCACTTGAAATATAAGACAGCGTAAATCTACACTAATCTTTTTACTTCCATCAACAATATTCCCTCTGATCACCTGAAATACAAGACAGCATAGAGAATTGAAGATAACAAACACAAATAACATACTATCCTTACTGTTTGTCTCACCAATAACACTATCCAAGGTAGTTGAGCCAAGTGGTAGCGGCTTGCGACCCTTCAAAGGCAAATCCTAAGTTTAAATTGTACTGGAGTCACCATATTAGGAAAGACATTTACACAATATGTTCTCCGGTTAGGTGCTGTGAAATTTTTGCCCCACATTTTTTATTACCAAACAAAAAAAGAAAAGAAAAAGAAAATCAAAGATATGCAGCGAGAGAATGAGATCATAACTGCTATCCATTATTAAATTGAAAATGAAAACAGCCTTTATGAATTGATTTTTCAAGGCGTAGAGTTAAGTAAACCATTTTTGTATAGCTTGGCTTCTAATTCAATCCAGTAGCCCAGTTTTTATTGGCTTTAAACCATTTACATCCCTTTGCAACTTATTAACATGATTTACTATTTACAATCACATGAAAGCAATTTATACGATCTCCATATCTACGCAAAAGAACAAAATATTGTCTATGTTAAACGCTTATATGTTCAAAATATGTGTATTACTTTGATATAAAAAGTTTTGGATTCGATTACTTCCGGGTGATCTTTTATTGATATGCACTCATAATTGTAATACACCTTTTTTTGTTATGTAAATTAAGGTATTCTTTATCCGGAAAGTAAGAGACTAATTCCACGAGGTACGGTCAGGTGCATGAAGTGAGAACATCTCCTAATTATGTTTTCTCCATACATACTGCCTTAAAGATCAAACTGAGACAAGATATTTAAGGTGACGAAATTCTTTCCACTTGGACCAACGCAAGTTGGTCGATACACATTCTTTTGGTTGTGTAACAACTTATCCAACTCCTAATTTTTTTTAACAAAAACATAATAATATCTTTATTATAACAATGTAGAATCCTTGAGTCTTAACTCACATGGTATGTACCTTCCCTGATCTGTAAGACGAGGGGTTACTATTGGATAGGGGGTTCCATCCCTCACATGCCATTTTTCTATTCTTGCAATTAGATCATAATAGGGGTCTCCCTAATTAAAAAGAAAAGAATGCCACAACTTGAATGTTGCTCAAACAATTAGGACTCATGCTCACTGTCACTGACATGTGCAAACCAGAACCCATTAAAAAAGAAAATCAGGAACAGGAGTACAGCTTGAGGATAGGAATTCCTTCTAATGTTCCACTGCTTGAGGGAGTCCAGAGATACATTTGTCATTTTTTCATTTCCAGATTAATTCTCCAAAGAAGCTCTCAACATGCTAACAGAAGTGGATATGAAGCATAACATTAGAGGAGAAACTCACCATGAGGGCATTAATTCTAGAAATAGGTGAATCTATCTCTGTTTCACTCTCAAAATCACAGCAACTGCACCCTCCCTGATCAAGTACCCTTCACAGCTACACTATGATGCATCAATCACCAAAGGATTTAATTTTAGAAGCAACATTTGAGTTTCCCAAGCGATTTCCACACAGCTATAGTTGTAGGTATCTCAGAAGAGGTGTTACTTAATTAGTTAATTATGAACACAGTCACCATACAGCTCCTCCATTGCAAACTTTATACCACAGACTTAACAGTATCTCCTGAGTAAGAAAAATGCCAAAACATTTTGTCCATATCCAACGAGATAGGAATATCAAGAATCTGGTTGGCTCTATATATATGGATTGAGGAAATAGTATTTAGCTCTAACCCTTTCGGAGTACCATAGCCTCGTAATTCTCTGATATATCAGAAAAATATATATGTAACATTGTAAATAAATAAAAAATATTTAAGAATATAAAATTTTCACATTTTTAAATATTTTATTTACTTTTGGAAAGTGTCATACCAAACATAAATGGTGGAATCTAACATATATCAATACCACTTATTACTTTAGCTAAATTTAATTATAATTAACTAAATATTAGTTGACTTTAACTTGTTAATAAAAATGGTTAATAAAATAAATCATAAAATATGACTCAATTGACGAATTGAGCTTTATATGGATAAAATGTACTTGCAATGTACTTTGTGATCTTATAAAAAAAAAGTGGTTAATTAAATATTATAATAAATATTAAAATTATTTAATAATTAAATTAATCACTTATAATAAATGATAATGTATTGAAATTTAGTTATTTAAACAGTTTTGATTGAAGTGAAAGTAGTATTATTACAATGTTTCCAAATAATTGTATTTTAAAACCCACTAACATAAGAAAATGATTTTTTTTTTGTGAACTATAAAAAACTTACATTTTAAATATTTAATACCAGAACATCCCTCATATGAGACTGAAAATGTTAATCTATTCAAATTGGATTGCAAAGTTAAACAGTTTAGCTCTCAGAAAAAAATGAAATCAAAAGCTAGAGCCTATTTGTTTTTTTTTTCTTTCATTTTTAATTAGATATGTTTTCATTGTAATTATAAAAATATCACATTATTTTCATTTTGTTTCTTAATTTTAAATTTTTGTGAAAGAAATAATAAAAATAATTTTTTGTTGTTTTTATTATTTCCTTATAAAATTTTGAAAACATAAAACAAAATAAAAATAATGTATTATTTTTATAATTATAATGAAAATATAAAACAAACTAAACGTGCAATCCATATATGTTGTTGGTGGTATCCTTCACTTACTAATCAAACGAATGCAATTGTTGCATCATAAAATTTGCTATTATGCTTATACATACATCACAAACCACAAACATAAAACTTATAATAATGGAACCCGATATTAGAATTGAGAAGTAAGCAAAGCCTTAGCACTCTGTTTACATGATTTGCCACAGAAAACCCACTACAAAGAAAACTAATATAAATACTTTACTTTAATAAATTCCTTCCACCCTTTAACTTTTTTAATCAAACATGGAAACATCTCGACAAACCCATCTGTACGAATTATCAGCATTTAGTGCTAGTTGGAATCCCAATTGAATCGTTCTTCTCAAATGTATCTCTGAGCCAAATTATACAGCATATCCCACTGTTATTAAGGCAACTCTTTTAAAGCTTAAGATTCTCCCCAGCGCCCTTTTGCGTTGGGGAGAAGAAGGAATGATATTCCTTTTGTCAAACGTGACTCGAAATTGATAAAACTCACAGTTGTGTTTTGAAAACTGTAAACCAAACATGCTATAAATCATTTTAATTTCCATTTTTTGCCTATAAATTTTTCAAAATATCATTATTCAGTCAAATTTAATAAAAATTAATAAACAAGTGGAATTATAAATATATAAATAAAAAAACGTTAAAATTGTAATTAAAAAATATAAATGATATTTAAAAAACTGAATTTTCTGCTTTCTCTTTCACATTCTTCCTTTTTTTCCTCCTATTTTAACTATTCATCATCTCACTTTATTTTATTTTTTTTCTATTCGTTATCCACTTGTTCTTCGGTTTTTTCTTTTTTTGCATACATTTTTTATGTGTCATACTTTTCTAGTGCTCGCTATATAAAATCTGCTCTTAATATCTGGATCGCAGGCTTGTGCCCAACTAGTCATGTGTCTGCTTCCAATTACCATTTGGAAATTAAGCTATCAAAATTCAGAGAGAAAATTCAACTTTCTTTCAACATATAATCAACTCAACAATGTAAGCTAGTAACAGAAGATTGTGTGTCATAAAGAGTACAATTTCTTTTGAATTAACTAAAATGTTAGACATCTTAATATATCTGTACAAAACACGGAACTGTTGTTAGGGTTTATATGATCATTGACTGCAGTCGCATAAGAAAATTACACCTACTCTAAGAGAACAGTACTTGGATACTTATGTATTAGATTAGTATCACAATCCATCATTGGGGTTCTCTTATTATTAATCATACAAACAGGATATTAAGGCTGAATCAACACTATATGAAGAAAATGGAATATATATATATATATAATCTTAATTATTCACATAATATTTAATATTCATAATTCACATTTTCTAGCCTTTTTCTCTCCACCACAGTTTCTCTCTTCTCAATTCTCGCAATTCAAACAAAGGCAAGTCTTTGACCAGAAGAAAACCAAAAGCATCACTATTAGGGGTGGATAAATTACCTGCCGAGTGCAGTCTCTTTACTCCCACTGAAGTAGGAGAAGTTATCAGAACTCCAAAGAGAGAGAGAGAGAGAGGGAGTTTCAGGTGCACAAACTCCAAAGAAATACTTAGCATATGATGCTACCAAATGCATGACAGTTTGAAGCATTGTCTAGTCCCACTATCTACAGTCTGTATATTTATGAATGAAAACACTAAATCCTGAACTCAACTTATACCGAAAGTAAAATAAAATCCTGAACTCAACAGGGCAAATAAAGCAACCAAAATGGCCCCTCGTATCTGCAAACCCAAAAACTAAAAAGAAAGGAAAACATAAAATGTATAATGCTAGACAAATTGATGATTAAAGTGATATTTGCAAAACCCTGCAAGTAATTCAAGAAAGCAAAAAAAAAAAAACACAAGTAACTGCATTTTACCGCATCCAAAGAAGACATGGAACATGATCTGCAAATCCATTACTCGTCATAAATGACCCAACTTCAAGTACATACATATTTATTACACAAATTGGACGATGTCTTGTTCACACAGCCCTCTTACTTCTTCACAGCCCCTTCACCGCGACTACCACTACTGCTTAATTTACTCTATCACTGCTACTTCTTTTGTGAATTAAATTCCATTCCACAGGGTGTCTTATATTGCAGTAACCCCATGTCAAATCACAAGTTCTGCATAAGCAAATACAGAAGTAAAAAAAAATGAAAAAGAAAACAACACGTATATATATAATTATATATCATATATATTATTTAGGGTATGCAATGCTATAATAAGGTAATTAAACTACTAGTCTACTGGCATAGCCAAACCCACAGAGAAAGCTTAAGACTTATGAGACTATTATATTATATTATATATATATATATATATATATATATATATATATAATTCGATTGACTTGGCTACGTGCAGCTTGTTGTGGTCTTACTATTTATTGACTTGCATTTGATGGTGGCAATGCAGGTGGTGGCTGAGGGGGACGCTTGCGCTTCTTTTTCTCGTAGCTGATTCCTCTAGCTTTGGATTGTGAATCACGCACTTCGCGAAGATAGAGCCTCACAGCTCGAGCACCAAAAGGGTTTGCCTCTGGCTTTCCTCCATTCTCTTCAAAAGCAGCTCTGAGGCGACCGATGAGGGCATCAAGGCTACCCCATGCTTGGCGTAGAGGACATGGGCATGGTGCAGGTGGGTTTGGGTGGCCAAAGAAGGGACATATCTGTGTGTGAACCTTGGTTTTTCCAAACTGGTCAAGGTACCTGAGGAATTCAAGGACATGGGCACCACTGCAGCGAGAGAGGGAAAGTGGGGGTCTGTGGTTGCGAAGGTACTGGCCAAAAGTGTTCCAGTCTCGGCGCTTCTGGTTCTCATAGCGACTAGGAGTGGAGGGTGGTGATGATGATGATGATGATGCCGAAGACATGGATGTCAAATTGGAGCTGTTCCCTGCTGCGTTTGTGCTGGGGTTGATGGCTGTGTTGTCTGTGTTTGTTGAGGACTCAAATTCTTGAAGGGAATTCATGACTAGTGTCTCTGATCTAGTTTGGATCTCGATCTTACTGTTTCTGAAGGTTATCTGTTTTCTCACTTTATGGCTGATGAGAAAGTCTCAGTTATGGGCACTGAGCTGAGTATGTGATAAAGAGAGAAGGAAAATCAGATCAGAAGAACAGAAGCAAAGAAAGAGTCAGAAAAAGACTTTGATCAGATTTCAGCAGGGATTAAACTATAAGCTTCAAGAGAGAGAGAGAGAGAGAGAAAGAACTGGTTTGAACTTTGAAGGAAGATGGTTGGGATAATGTTATAGGTGAGAGTGTGGAAGGGAGGGTAAAAGAACAGTAGAGACTACACTGTTTTGCTATGAGGTTTCCTTCAATCCCTATGGTTTTTGTTAACTCCTAGAATACTTGAAAGCGTTTGTAATGCTAGGTGCTTTTTGTTAACCCTGTTTTTCTGAAAACATTTTTAGGAATTGGCAGATTTTTTTTCCGGAAAAAGGGAAGCAACTGAGTTCCTATGACCTATCCCAGTGCCCAAGCAAAGAGAGAAAGAGAGAAGGGTGTAATTGAGAAAGAAGCTATGTTTTGGCCTTTAGGGCTTTTGTGGAAATGGAAATAGGTTGATAGTGACAGTGAAAGATGATTGATGCAGACAGTATAAAGCTAATGGGTAAAAAAATAAAATAAAGGAATAACATGATTTTGTTGCTTCTCTCTTTTGTGTTGATTGACAACACTTTTTTCAAAATGACTTCTTTGCCCTTTCCTGTCCGATAAGATTAACTCTACTTTAAGATTGGGATCATCAATCAGAGTTTTTTTTATTGTTTTTAAAGAAATGATAAATAGTAAGAATTTTTATTAAAATAAATTGGTATTGATTATAATTATTAAATAAATAAATAATTTTTATTATTTTAACTTAACTAATAATAATTTTTGAATTTTAATAAATTTTAGTTGAAATTTTATGAATTTTTTTAAATTATATTATTATTATTATTATTATTATTTATAATTATGGTAAACAAGAATTGCACACATCAGGATTTGCAAACCAACCATCATTATATGGTTACTTTTTAAGAAGTGCTAATCCCTAGAGATCTATGTGCAGATTATAATGATTTCAATGATGAAATCATTGACTGCAAAGGCTTCAATTAAACCACACATAATTATAAATTAACCTTAAAAGATGTAAATTAATCTAAGAAAAGTCATTTAGTTTTTATACGCACGCAAAATATTTTATAAAATCTACAGTTCCTTCTTTTATTGGGTAATATACAGTTCTTTTTTACGTTATTTGATGATTTAACGTAATGTTATACATAAAAATATTAAAAAATTCGAATTCATATTCTTTTTGTACGTCAAATCCACATATTCCTTTGCATATTAAAAAATAAAATTATAATTGTTACTCAAATCTCATCTAATTTAACCATTTGAATTAGGCCTAAGTGGCACTATTAGATTCAGTCTGAAATCTATACAAAGTCATATAAAATTTTTATACACAAATGTGTATGTGAAATCTAATAATTCCATATTAATTATGTTAATTTTTTTGTAAAATTTATTCCTTGGTATTATCATTGGATTTTTTTCACATTAAGTATTGTCACAAAAAATTTCAATGTGGAAAAGATTTGTTACAAAAAATATTGAGTATGATTGACTTGTCTTCTTTGTTCTTATTACCACACTCATTTTCTTCTACACAGAATGAACTATGATGTCAGTTGTAACGATGTCACCTTTTCCCTTCATAAGAATGAAGAATTGTAAATATTGAAACATTTCTATTTAAATGACGAGCACACTCATCTGTGATCCAATCTTTGTCAAATTTGATAAATGGCAAAAGATTTGTGTTATTTTTGGCCGTGAAACACTTGTCCCAATCTTCATCTTGCTTCTCCATCTCAACTACATTACTTTCTTTTAGTATCACACGACAATTCCTCCTAATATTGTCCATCTTGTCGTAGTGATAACATTAGAGAGTCTTGTAATTTCTGGAAGGTTAATTGGTAACATTGGAAGTTTTGCTACTAACTTCCTCTGAATATGCAAATTCAATCTTCTTTTCCTTTCTTTTGAGATTATTTTTCTTCTTCTTTATAAGAAAAGCGTTTCCTCCATCATCTTTCAATAGAGATATCAGTCATCGGCATAACCATAGACTCTTGTGATGACAAGAGATTTTCAAACTCCTTCAAGAGGATGGTTGTTTAGCCCACCCTCGAATTCATGTAACAAAAGGAGTGTGTTCTCCGGTTTCAAACCACGAATAATATGACGCGTCAACCTTGCTTTTAGAGGTAGGCTTATTCAAATCTAGCATAAAAATCTCTGAACATAGGATCTTAAATTTAGAAAAAAATTGAGAAATTGAGAGATCACTTTTCTCGGCATTAGCCAACTCATTCTCAAGGAATTGTAGCTAGCGACATCATTTTTATTGAATAATTTATCAAAGGCTATCAAATGATGGTTAGTTGAGCTGGTAAGCAAACTCGCCTTTGTAAGATAGGACGTAAGTTCGAATTTAAGTGAGAGCTTCTCTAATTGAAAGACAGCAAAAATTCTTGTGTTCTAAATTGTCAATTGTGAATTAATCTCATAAAGAGACCAAATGACCTAACTCGTGAAGATACTACGAGGCGCCACTTAATCCAAAAAGCTAATTAGGTTGATTGACCAAATTTTGTTTTATTTTTTTTATCAAAGGTCCATCAAACCTAACTTGATAACTTATAGCCAACAATATGGTAACAATGAACGAGAAATTGATCTCTTCAAAACAAACTTAGCCTTGCCATTCTTTTTCTTCCATTGCTTGAGTTCACTCTCACCCTCATCAGAATTGTCACTGGCTTTCGGAGCAGTAGTGTTATCTCCACCTACTACATCCCATAAGTCTATACACATCCTAAGTCTAAACCCTAAGACTCTATACACATCCTCCATACCTTGTAGTTGGCCTGGTTTAGCAACTCGACATAAAAACCAGACCCACATCCATTAAAATTCATCTTTTGGAAAACTGATTGAATATATATTCACCAAAAAGGATATTGCCACATACAAGAAACTCTTTTAGAGCTCCGATATATATGCCATGTAAGAAAATTGTAGCTATATAATCAAAGTAACACACAAGCCCAAGATTACCAATTAACCATAAGAGTGAAGATAAATAATCACAAAAGAATAAACCCAAAAGGTGTAGACAAAAGAAAACTATAGAGAAACACTTGTGAACTTGTTCTGAATTTTCCTGCTCATTGTGATGAACAATAACAAGAGCATATTTATAGTTTCTTCAGATAGTTCTCGACTTGACTCACTTAAGTTAACTTTGAACCTAATTATTGATAACTTCTAGATGACTTAGTGGTAATTACACTAATATACAATTAACTTAGTAGACATATGAATCTCGAACCTAGCTAAAATTAAACAAATAATTCTTGGAAATCCAAATTAATTATGAGCACTTTTTCTTCCATAAAAAATCAGCTTGGTATTTTCGACATAGTACATTTATAATCTTTCACTTTCTTTTTTCAATACACACTTTTGATACTTAAACTATTTTTTAAAATATAATTAACTTGAAAATTATGATTAATCCAAATTAAATATCTTAGATTAAAAAAATATGCATAGTTCAAATTAATATATAATTCAATTGTTCATCATGTATAAATAACTCACATATATAGACACATAATCTTGGTTAATTAAAATATTTATCAAAGTACTATTGGATATATGCTACAAATAATGCTAGATATTAGTTAAGAGTCTAGGCTTAATGCAGGTTACAGTATAACATGTTGAATCATGCAATCGTGCTTGACTCACTGTAATTCATTTATTAAATATACGTAGCATATTTGTTATCTATTTGTCATATATTTGTCATTTTAGCACATTAAAATTTGGAATTAATATATTTTTTTGCGTGGTTGTTTAAAAAAAAGTTAGAAGTATTATGAATATTTAGGTTTAAATAGGTTGAAATAGAAACTTTTTTTTTTGAAAAATTAAAATAGTGAGTATTTAGGTTAAAATTGGTTAATTAAAATGGATGAGTTTGATTGTTTTCCTTTAAAAAAAAATTCACGAATAATAGTGATTCTTTTATTTGAAATTCATTCAAAATTGGTAATTTTTGTAGTATATTGATGTTTGTATATTGTTATACTGGTGGGGTTGTTTAATTTTCTTTTCTTTGTAGTGAAGTTTTTTTTCTCAAAATTTATGAATAATAGTGATTATTTTGGTTGAAATTAGTTTTTAAAAAACTTATAATTTTGTTATAAAAATTCACAGGTGCTCCATACAGCCCTTCCTGCTCATTGCCCTATATGACATGTAGTGGCACGCTTGCTTCAAGATATATATTTGAGTGGTATCAATTGGATCAAGTTCTGCGACAATTTGGCCTGCAGCAACCTATCTGTCACCCTGACAATCTACACTCAATTTATAAACGAGGTCGTGGTGATAGGTCTACCTACAGAGTATCGGGTATATATATTCAGAGTTGGCTTGCCAATCATATTGGAGCGGTCACTAGTGAACCACTTAAAGTGTGTTTGGGTGGGCGTTTCCCAAACACCCGTTCTTAATTACGAACGGGCTTTGAAGCCCCCAACAACATGTTTGGGTAAAGTCGTGATCATCAACTCTGAATGAGATTTCATTTCCAAACCCTAATTTGAGAGGAAGCGGTTGAAGATTGCTTTCCCGTTACGGTTGGAGGAGTTATTGTCAAAATTCATTGCTCAGTTACTCATTATGACCATAATAACCTTCCAACATTTAGAAATTGAATGCAAGCTTTCATCCCTTCCAACGTTTAGCAAAGAAGACGAAGCTCTGCTACTGTGATTAGGAGATCACCAACTCAAATTATATGAAATGATATTATAGGAGATCACCATATCATATATCGTGTGTGTTTAAATTAGTTATGAAAAAAAAATTATGTTAAAAATTAATTATGTGTATAATTGATTATTAGCAAAATAAATTATAAAAAATTAATTATGTGTATAATTGATTATTAGCAAAATAAATTATAAAAAATTAATTTATGTTTGAATATGTTAATTCATAATCGATTTTAAGAGAAAAAGTTTTGTTTGGATTGTATAATAAAATTACTTTTATGTATTAAATTACCGAATTGAGGATAAATAAATATTTTTCTCTCAAATTTTTTTAAATAATCTGAAATTAAATAATTCAAAATTCAAAATAAAAGTTTTTCTAAAAAAAACTAATTTAAGTTAATAAAAAAATAATCTTAACTTATAATCAATGTTACACATTTTAAATAAACAAAATAAACTTTAAATTAAATAACTTTTAATTAAAAAAATTATTTTAAAAAAGAATTAATCTTTTCCAAACAACCTTGTCAATGCTATATTGTGGATTATTTGATTTGCTAATTGATTGATTCTTATCAGTTTAATACTGACATCATATACTGATTCCACTTTACAAATTATGCAGATAGACTTGAGCATATTTGTCGGTAGAGTAGACCTAATGCTCAAGTTTTGATGCTACGTACAAAAGTTCATGAGATTACAGCATCACTACTTACAGCATTGAATGAGAGTTTAGACGCCAACTTATAAAGCTTAGGTTCAATTCCTAGTGCTGACAAATACTCTTTTAGGCAATCTGTATTACTAATTTAAGTCATCACTTATGATATGTCTTTAACTTTGGAATAGGGTAGCCTCTACTCCCTCTTAAGTTTTTAATACATAAAAAATAAAGATTACTCTAGTATTTATATTTTTTCTTAGGTACCAGCTATACTCTGATTAGTTGTTAAATATATATAGGTTTATAGTTATATATACTTTATGGACTTCAAGCATTTATTGTGAGGGCTAACAATAACTAATAAATATTTTAAAAAACTCATAAAAAATATTGATACTTTGAAAAAAAACTAAAATACCTTAACAACTCCCATAAAAAATCGTGAGTCTATATCTTAACATTGCTCAATTATCAAAGCTTGGTAGATTTTAATAAATTTCTACTTTTTTATAATTAACAAATCTATATTTTTTTTTATATATATGTAATTATATTTTATTAAATTATTATATTTTTTAATCAATAATTATCAATTTCTACTTTATTCTCTAAATTTTACCTTATATTTTAAAAAAATTCTTAATGTATAACTTGATTTACTTGGTTTAAATAAATGATACTAGAATCAACTCATTAAAAAATTCATTAATAATTATTCTGGAACTTGTATTCTATAAAAATTGAAGTTGTCTTTTAGAGATAATGAAATTATCTTTACTCTAAAGTGTAATAGTCCAATCCGCCCGGCTGTGATCAATGTACCAAAAAGCAAATAATTGACAATAAACATATGTCATCACATCAACGTCTATGTAATGCATATACTTGTAAGCACTATGGCTAGCAATACATACATACATATATATATATATATATATATATATATATATATTTGTAAACACTGGAACTTAGTTGTGTTTAAGCAAGAAAATCAATCCTCCAAAACTTTACCATATATATATATATATATATATATATATATATTTGTAAACACTGGAACTTAGTTGTGTTTAAGCAAGAAAATCAATCCTCCAAAACTTTACCATTTTGCATGTGTTTGAATTCCAATCCTAGAAGTGAGCTTTCAGAAATGAAAATTTGACAAAATCTACGTAGTATATTTAGACCTGAAACTTACACCAATCTCACAATTTGAGCTTTCAGAAGTGAAAACTTGAACCCATGAATTCACATTAACGCAGCCATATGATATTAACATATTCACAAAGTCCCGTGTGGGATCTAGATACTTCTAGACATTTTTCTGTTTCATCATTTTTAGCTGTAAGCAATTCTGAACTGAAAATGCATTTTCAAGACAAACATGTGTACTGCCACTTCTGCAACAAGCAAGACCATTGCCACCTTCTCAACATTGTGCTTCAAATCTCAAACATGATATAGCTTTATAACCTGGTCTAACTTAGCCCGACATACTGGGCAACCCCATTTCTTTGCTTTAACCTCGTTCAAGCAAGACATGCATCCAGCAACATGGCCACAGGGTATGCATGCCCCCTCTGCTGGAGCATCTAAACATATCAGGCATGATGAACCACTTCCAACAGCATTTTTTTCTTCTTCTTTAGGTAACTTCTCCATAACTGGAGATGATATATCAACAGGGCTTAAATCAATTGATGGATAATGAATGGGGCCATCTACTGGAATCTCATCAGCAATTGGAGGAGGTGATGGAATGAAATCCAGACCACTAGAAGTATGGGCAACAGATACATTGTCATGGGTTTGAACATGCTGACTGTTGATGCCTGGTTCACCTTCATGTACAACAGGCTCACTACCACTTGTATTTGGTTTTGGTGCAACTAAAAAACCAAGCTTGCTTGTATTTACTCCACCGTTTGAAGAGCTTGCTTCAAAGTTTGGCTGTACATTGAGAAGGGGTGGCCTCTCCTTAATGGCAGACTTGATGGATGCATTGATAGCGATAGCTATCTCTGGATCTTCTGCAGCTGGTGGTGCGGTGGGTGGAACTGTAGCCACGTTATTATGCAAAAATGCTGGATTTACCTGAAACATCCGAAGATTGAAGCATCATGCAATGAGAAAAGGAACCATGCAACAAAAGATGAATTATCTGCTAGCTGTACTAAAAAATTTCTAGGTAGCAGATGAACTAAAGTGAAATAAAAGAAAAATATCAGACCTTAGTTTTATATCATTTTTAAAGGCAACAATTAGAAATTGGATACAACAAATATGTACTTCAAAAAGAAGAAGAAAAAGGAAATAAAGAAAATGGAAAGGGCAGAATATATGCTGCAAAGATTTGAGTTGGTACTGAAATCAACATCAAATGCCAAAGGCAAAACAAACTAAACTGACATTCTGATGAGCACAAATGGCTTCACCACTGATTTATTAATCAAAATGAATTTCACCATAATTTACATTTTCTCCCTGCTTAATTTTATATTACTGCCCCTTGTAGAACCTCAGGAGGCCAGGACAAAAGGGAAGATATCAAATTTTGCCTTTAGAGCCTTGAAGCCTAGTATCATTATCAAAAACAGGAATCAGGCACTTTTCTTCAGTTTTCTGGACAATAAGAGACTGAGAATCTTCCATAAATAATTGCATTAAAACTTCTCTGATTTGGTAGATGATACAAAGCAAATCCAATTGTGATCTTCTATGGCAAAAGAAACAAAAAGATCCCTCCATCTTTAAGTATAACATTTGTGGAGCACCAAATGCTGTGCAAAACAGCAAACATAATTCATTTTTAGTTTGGCATTCAATTATGTTTCCAAAAAGAGAAAGGAAAAGATAAATAATTCCAATTTCCTGATAATGGATTTAAATATTTATCAACTATGAAAAGAAAGAAAACTATTAGGTAAGGGAAGGCATGCCTAAATATTGATGCACCATTGCACCGCAATCTAAAACCACGAGAATGGAGAGGTGAATGACCCTAAAACCATTAGGCTTTATATACTAGAATCGAGAACAGTAGATGACAACATCTATCTTGGATCATAATAAGTGATTTCTGAAATGTTTCATAAAGCAGACAGACTGAATATTAAAGATATTTTGAGAGAAAACACAAGTTACCCTCTTTGAGAGCATAATCTCATTGATAAATTAGGCTAATTTGTTAATTTACAAATTGTCTTTAAACCCAAATTTCAGTTGCATATCAGTGACAATTTTGTATTAATATAATTTTAGACAACTCTAAATTATTGAATCAATTACCTGAGCACATATACACACAAATATATATATATATATATATATATATATATATATATATATATATATATACAGAAGAGTGCTTCTACAGTTTCACTTTATGTAAGGCAAAAGTTCTCGTTGTACACTAGCTTTTAAAACACAAAACAGTGACATCAGTGAGCAATGTGCATAGCACGTGACATACCCAAGGAATTCCTTTGCAAGCATCAGAAAACCACTTAAGTCGTTGCTTGTTGTTATCACTTGAAGGTCCAAGTTTAATGCGTGTTTCTGGAAAGAGACAGACAAAGTTCAACATAGTAAAGGAACAATAATATACTCTTGTGGTTCTAAGCCTGTCAAGAAGGAAGGATGTTTTTCATGTATGTAAAAAGAGGCTGGGGAATGGTGTGAGTGGAATGCTATTCCATGTTATAAATGGAAGGACCCTTATTTTATATTCCTGGCTCATACAAAGAAACTTTTGCTGGAAAAATTTGAGCAAGTATATAATTCTATGTGAAAAACTGAAAATATATTATATGAGCCTATGCCTACACCTTACCTCTTACGATGTAAACAAATTGTCTCTGTCACCTGTCTATTGTGACCTCTAGTACTAACAATAAGGAGAAAAGCAAGGTGGTTTTCAATCTTCACTTCATGTCACAAAAGCTTTAAAATCATTATATAATTGAAGTAAGTAAATATGAAACTAAATAAATTGAGGTTTCTAAAATCCACACCCTGATCTTTTCTCTCCACTTCCCTTATTTTTCTCCTCTATTTTTTCTCTTAACTACAGACACCTATGTCTGTGCCACTTTCTAGTGATATTAAAAGCAAATATAAATACCAAAAAGTGATTGTGAAAGGGGATGGGTGACAAATCAGGAAAATGAAGAGAGACAAACAGAAAAATAAAAAGAACTCAGTATAGGAGATTACTGGTAGCGTTATCAACAATAGTCACTGAAGGATCAGACTGGTGTAGCTTTGGTTCTTCTAAATTGGCCTTCCACAGGGCAATAATTGTATGTGGTTGTGCATCCTGCTCATTTAATAATATGGTTTAAAACATCACATAAATACCGGATGATGATAGGGGAAGAATATACAAAAGAAAGCAATGATCAAGTATTCTGTGTTAATTTGAAGTGCAAACAGATACTAGTAGTTACAACAATTTGCATCTCAATGTCCCTATTATAGTTTAATGTGAAGTCCACATTGTGGAAAAGTAAAAGGAGGTAATAGTTCAAAATGTTCCTTTTAATGAAACATAAACTTATTCTCTCTCTCTCTCAATCTGTGTGTGTGTGTGTGCGTGTGGAAGAATGATGCATTGGATATGGATTACCTGCAAACTAGAATATATGGCAAGCTCCAGCTTGTAAGGTCTGGTAAGATTATGGGAGCCAACTGGTAAAACAACCACCCAACTGCAAGAAATTATTCAATAATGGGCATAATCACAAAGATTTTGTACTAAAAATTTCTCCCTAGGAGAAAAAAATTCATTTGCAATTTGTGTGAATACAATCCCCAGCCATCGAGCAATATAGCTAGAACAACTAGCCATAAAATAGCAAACACAGAAGTAAAATGAGATGCTTCAATAATATTGCATCAAAAATTTTGATACCCACACTTTTCTAGATACCAACTGAGGAGCTACTACTTCTAGGAATCCAGGTCCATGAAATTCCCGTAGCCAACCCGAGAATAAGCATAGATGACTCTGCAAAACAATAATCATTTGAAGAATTTTGATGCTTCCTTCAGGTATATCAAGAGCATTCAACTTCACACAGCATGTACACAATGACATTACATTACTAAGTTTAAATGTACCTCAATTTTACGAACAATATTGCTGTGCCCTTTGGCCCTTGCAACGTCAAGAGCAGTTTGGCAATCATCATTCATGACCAAAGGATTGGCTGAAAAGTTGAACAGTAAATCCAATATAAATGTACTGAGAATTGAAAATTAAACAATATTTGTTGGATTTTCTAAAATTTAAATCAATGGCAATAGTCAAATCTTTGCTGATATGTAGACACTTGACCATACCTCCATGCAAAAGAAGTAACTTAACAATACTTTCAAGGCCCCTTTTAGCTGCATGATGCAATGGAGTCCCAGCATGACGACCTAAACAGTAGTCAAAACTAATGGATGAAGCAAAAGAAAAACATAAATCAAGTTCATTTTGCACAATAATACTTGTTAGAAAAATTAAGGATGGCTACAACAAATTAAACAAGAACCTCAAATAATTTAAGTACAGAGAGAAACAACCATCTCATCTATGGAATCTACACGCTTTTAAAACATCTAAAACTAGCCAACTCATGCTCCCAGACAGTCATTACTTATTCTTACTTCATTTGTTTCTGACCTGAAAACATTGATGGTTACTACCAACTTTTGTCCAAGGGCTATTTACCACACCATCCCTGTTCTTAGAGTAACAATAATTCATAGCAATCATCATATCATAATTCCCCAATAAGCTAATCAATGAAATTAGAAACCATAACAAACCACAAAGAGACCAATTTACCCGGACAGTATGCATTGACATTGGCTCCAAGTTCCATCAAAGTCCTAGCAACATCATAAAGCTCAGGATTCATACAAGCAACAATCAAGGGTGTCTTTCCTTCTCTGTCCATCCACTGCATCAAAATCAACAACACTATCAACAAGAAAATCCCATTGATCCAAAGCCAGCACCCTCCCATTAACAGCTACCCATCATTAAAAATCACATTTTTCTGAAAGTTTTACCAATTACCACTGTTTCTTTACCTCCAAGCTTGCACCTTCTCCATGAAGGGATTTGATTCCTTCGGTGTTCCCATAACTGACTTGCTGGTAGAGTAGCTCACCTTTGGATTGCCCTTGCCCCATCAAAGTGGATTGCTTTTATGGATTATGCAGAGAATTTCTGAAATGGGTTATGGTTTCTGGGGAAGGAAAACTGGGTTTCAGTTCAATCAGAAAATTTTCCGGGAAAATTCTAAACTTTCCGGGAAAATGTTTAGTAAGGGAAAGATACTGAAAAAGGATAATTGCTAATAATTGGCAAGTGTGATGAGGGGCTAAAAGTGTAAATGTGCAACAAAATCATAGTTAATGATTCACATTTCACAGCGATAATGACATTTCATGTGCAGAAGAAACAGTGATTAGGCCAATAATAACCATAGATTTCTTGGGAATCAAAGAAGAAAATGGATGCTGTCTGAACTCTGAGTGTGGAGACTTTTTTTTTTTCATTATTTTGGTGTACAATTTTTAATTATTTATTAAAATATAGTGGTTTTAAAAGTAATTTTCTTTAATTTTTTTTCATTATTCTGGTGTGGAGACTTTTTTTTCATTATTCTGGTGTACAATTTTTAATTATTAATTAAAATATAGTGGTTTTAAAAGTATTTTTCTTTCATTTCTTTTCATGACAAAATGGTACTCTCAATTAATTTTTATTTTTATTTTAGAAAGATAAAATAAAACAAAAAAAAAAGGTTTTATAAAACAATAGACTAAAAAGAAGGAGAGAGGGGCACAATGGATTAACTACCGGTTAGGGTTAATGCTAGCATCTGCCATTTTTTGAACATATGAAATGAAACATTCATATTTTGTATGAAACATTTAATGAAATTGGTCGTTGGAAGTTAGAAATCTAATTCATAAAGAGACTAACTTCTTTGTTGGGCAGGTTAGGTAGCCAATCACATGTCTTCCATAATCTCGTAACTCAATATTTGTACTGTGTTTTTCTGAACCAATTTTGAGTCAAAAGGAAAATAAGGTGAATGATAATTCTTTCTTTCCCAAGAGGTGGGTAATTTGTAATCAATCAATCATACACTAGCGAATTCATAGTAATTTAATTTGTTACTTCTTCCCAACATCTGAAGCTCAGATAACAAGAAGACTAAATTCTCAACAAGAAGATTAAATTCTCTTACCATAAGCCATTATTAATGAGTAAATCCTAATTTTAATTTTTTAAATATATAAGTATTATTAATTTGGTCCTTTAATAATAAATACATTAAAATTATAATTTAATGTTATTTTTTAATATAAAATTAATTATTTAATGACCATTTTAATATATTTATTATTAAATGACTAAATTAATAATAATTTTTAAAAAATTAAAATGAATGTTTACTCTATTATTAATTAAAAACAAGAACAAAGCCATGTTAATAACTTTTTACACATGTAATTGTATCAAAAAATTTTAATTAAGTCTTTGATGTTAGAAACTTATAACAATACTTTAAAAGTAAACTAGATTTAGAGACTTAATTATTTGTTTTTTGAAATTATAGGAACTCAATACAAAATTTTGAGTTCCTATAATTTTAAAAATATTTAATCGGATTCCTGAATTTATAATGATACTTTAATGGTAGAGATTTAATTAGAAATTTTTAAACTTTTAAAAATAAATTAACACTAGTACCATGTACAAAATAATTAAAAAAATAATATTACATACAATTAATATAATTTTAAATTAGTTTGATGCTAATTAAGAAAATTAATAATATTAGTTAATTATGAGATATTGTTAATGATATAATATATAGTAATCATTTCATATTTTAAAATATTTTTCAATGATTTGAATTTTAAAGTTATTAATAACATTTGTTGGCAATAAAAGGTGAGAGACACATAATTTGAATTTTAAAATTATTAATTTCTAAAAAAAACTTGATTGTAATTAGGAGAATGGTTATATAATATTTTGAGAGTATTTAGTTTTTATTTCAAAATACTAACATTATTATCACAGGAATAAAATTTGAATGTTATTTCTATGAATAAAAAGTTAAAGACAAATGCCATAAATGATAGTAATTTTGAATAGAGAATTTGAAAAAGGAAATTCCATAATTGATTCAAAACCAATATTGATGGAAAATTAATCCTATTGTTTATTTCTTATTATATAAATATAATTCAATATTTTTTCATGTTAAGAAATTTTTAATATATTATGAGTATATTATATTTAAATTATTATGAGGTGGAACATAAGAGCGGCAGGGGGTGGCAGCTGCCCTCCAAAAATTCGGGTTCCACCATTTGGTTTATGCTTAATTTCAAAAGCAACATGCCATCTACAATAGAGCTTTATATTTCTCAGTAACCATGGTCAACAAAAAAAGACTGAGCCATTATTAAAAATTAATATAAAATAACAAATCTAAGAAGAAAAGAAAAAGGTTGGTGAGATCAACTATCTCCATGCCAAGGTACTTGACAATGTGCACAAGGTATTAGATCAAAGACGTGGCTAGAAAATGGAAGCCTTTGAGATTCCATATTCCCATGACAGCAAATATGGCAGGTATTGCTTCTTGCATGCACATGGCTTCAATTGGAGAATTTTAGGTTTACTATTACTCTTACAGTTGTCCCTTCAAATCTTACAGTTGTCCCTTCAAAATTTTACCTCAAGTTCTGTCACAAATGACTCAAAAAATAAGAGAAAAGTTCTCTAACTCAAACACTCAAAATTTCATATAACTCAAGATGTGTAATATATGAGGTTCTTGACTCTATTTATAGTATTTCTATGAGTTAACCTTAACTGGATATAACCTGTAAATGAACAACTAGTTAAGAAAATTCAAATAACTTAGATAGAATAGTCAACAAAAATGGCTCTTCACATGGAGGAAGTTGGTGAGCTTGAGGTTGGTGTTAACATGGAGGAGGTTGGTGAACTTGAGGTTGGTGTTGGTGCAGAGTATTTGGTTGTGCTAACAAATTATGAGTATGATGGTTGAAAACATAATTAAATAAAATTGATCAAATTATCTATCATCTAAAAGTATTGATAAAAGGTGTATGACGAAATACCTACCTAATAGTGAATTATATATATATATATATAGCAAGGCTGTTGATAAAAGAGGTGAAACTTAAGTATGCCCAACGAGATATTGAGATGAAGCTTGCTAGGTACAAAAATGTTATTAAAAAAAAGTACAAGGTATATAAATTACTTGTGCAATAATTGTTATACTAAGGGTAGAAGTTTCAATTTTAAGTAGTGTCTCGTCAAATAGTTCACCAAATTTTGGAAAAGTGCATTCAATATCATTAGATAATTGAGATTCCTTCACAATTATCATAAATTCAACAATTTTTTTCTTGTGATCTTCCTCTTCAAAGGCCTATACTTCATTGCAATTGCTTCAAGTACTTGATATCATCTCTTAGATTCGCATGTGTTACCATGAAGACAATTTTCAAAGCTAGTTTGATTATCACTAACTAATGTCAAGTCTCCAACCTATATGACAATTATTATTTAAAGTTGAATATAAAATTATCTAATTAAAAAGATAGACAATTAATAATTAGTTACCCTATAAACAAAGTCAACTAACCATACCTCTCCATTTTTGAAGATGTGAAATTTCTACCACATTGTTGTTTTAACTTTGACAAAATACTCTTGTCATGATTATCACCAGCACTCAAATCAAAACGTAATTTGTGAGTAAACTTATTCCTACAATTATAAAAATGTGTAAAAAATGTCACAATTTAATATGAGCTTGAAAGAAATAAAATAACAATTTGTATTCATGAAAATAATTCAATCTATAAAATTTTACAAAAGAGACACTCATCATTTACATACGCAGGCAGCTTGATTACCTGTACAAATTAAACAAATTTGGCAACACAAATCATAGTAATGCAACATCTAATAAAGAAAACCTAAAAATTACATTTTTTTTAAAAGTTTCTTCATTTGTTTCGTTGCTTGATCACTTAGCTTTTTAATCCCATTTAAAGAATATTATCACAGAAAAATAAGGGAGGGGTTATAGGTTGCAAGAACATTGAAATTGTATTTAATAAAGAGAGATTAGAGAAAATTAGTCAATTACATAAATTTGAAAAATGAAGATAGTGAGGAGACAAAAAGAGAAAGACAAGCAAAAATAACACAAAAAAGAAAATAAGGAGACAAAAATGTGAATTGGTAGAGACAATTACAAAAGAATAAAATAAAAAATAAAGTAAGAAAATAAGAAAAAGAGGGTATAAACCATAGTTATAAAAATCGGATCGGTAGTTGACTCGGTCATAGTATTGGGTCAATGGGTCACTGGTTTAACCAGTGGGTCACTGGTCGAACTGCATAAAATTAAATAAATACTTAAATACATATATATATATATATAAATACACACTACATATGATGATATTTATCATTATAAATAATTAAAATATATTTATTTTGAGAAAAAATATGACCTATAAGAAAAAAAAAAGAGTTTAACACTTAATTTATAAAAAAAGTCTTAATATTTTCGTTAAAATGATCATAACTTAAAAAATAAGTTTTGTTTTTTTGAAAAATTTGGACTACCATGGCGTAGATCTCGAAAAGTTATAAGAAATAGACATATAATTAGTCTATATCGGACAAACGAGTCAAAAATTATGATTTTTCAAAGTTTAAATTTTTTTTAATTTAGTGACTCGGCCGGTTCCGGTTCAACCAACCCGGTCACCAATTTTCATCCAAAACAGGCCGGGTTGTACCGGTTATGAGACATACCTGATCCAACTAATTATCCGAACCGGTTACTTGACCTATTCACCAGTTCACCCGTCCATCGGCCGGACCGGCCAATCTAGTCCAATTTTTATAACATGGGTATGAACTCGCTGATGTTTGAATGAAATATAAAAAAGTAAAAAAATGAGACTAACCCACAAGATATAAATTATGTTGAAATAGTGCAATATATTTAATGACAATATTACTATAAATAATTAAAATTAAATAAGTCTTTTCTAACTCTTTATTGCAAATTCTAAACATTTATTTTCAAAATTTGGTTTAAAGCAAAAATTAAACAAAACTTACACGTTGAGAAATTTTTGCAAAGATAATATTTAGACAATAAATTTAGAATTATGAATATTTTTGCTAAGCGGTCAACTTGAATTTGAGCTCATAAATATTGAAATAATAAAAATTAAGTTTCATTTTATAAATAATATATTAATGAAAATTCAAATTTTAAATTTTTTGAAATAATTTAAATGAAATGAAATCCATTATAATTAAAATTATTATTAAAAAATATACGAAAATAAAGACTTGATTAAAAATTTTCTAAGAGTATAGCGATGTATATATTTATTTAATTTATTTTTTAAATAAGTAATAAACAATATACACTAGAAAAAAAAAATATAAAATTGACATAAAGAAACTATGATTCCTTTTTTAGTAAAAAAGTAAGTTTTACTATTTTGATAATTACGGACGACTAAAAATATGAAGTGTAGCTTAATATATATATATATATATATATATATATATATTAAAACAAGTAAATATTTATTTTGATTTTTTAAATATACATATATTATTAAGTTAATTTTGTATTTATAAATACATTTAATTCATTATCTAATATTAATTTATATTAATAAATTGATCATTAAAGTGACATTAAATTAATATTTTATAAATAAAAATTAATATTATTTAATTATCATTAAAAAAAACGAACATATGTTTGTGATTAATAAAGGATTAATGTCATAAGGTGTATATATTTGGAGGATAAAAATTGGAATTTAACTCATTTTGAAACCCATTTTTTAATTTTTACAAATTCAGATTTAAGATATTCTTTCTTTGCAGCCAATCACGTACTATTTTGTATTTTCTTTCAATTTTTCTTTTTCTTTTTCTTTGTTTCTTAGAATTATAAAATAGTAGTTACAGCTTACAACACTGGTGCTATGTTTGGTTGAAAAAAAATGATAAAAAAGGAAAAGAAGCAAAGGAAAGGAATAGAGGTAGATTGTTTTCTCCTTATTTAAATGTTTAAATAAAAAAAATAAAAGAAAGTTCCTTTCTTTTTTTAAAGAGTTAAGATTTAAGTAAAAAAAAATAAATATTAGAATTAAATTTTTAATATAACTTTTATGTTATTAATCTTATAACATAAATTTAAAATATACATATATATATAATTTAAAATAAATTATTTCTCCCTCTTTACTTCCAATTTAAAAAAAAGAATTTTTGAGTTTTCAGCATTCCTTAAAAATAATTAAACAAGGATTACAGTTATTTTTTCCTTCTTTTCCCTTCTGTTCATCGTATCCAAACAATACATAAGTGAGGTTTGCCTCAAAGAACAAGAACAACGACAACGTTTGGGTAAACGATAAGCTGAGGCAAGGTGCTCCCATAGCCATGGCATCATTGTCTTCCTTCTCTGCCATTCATGCTTCTTCTTGGGACAAGGCTCGTGCCCTTTGTCTCCCCTTCACACCATCCATGCCTCTCAGTGCTACAGCTAGGACAAGAAGAAGAACAAGCCTCAGAAAGAGCTCATTGAAGCCACTCGTTTATGCCACCCTTGGCCAGAAGAACGCATTGCATTATAGGAAGCTTGGTGATTCTGACCTTAACATCAGTGAAATCACTCTTGGTACTGTAAGTTTTCTGGGTTTCCTTTTTCATTCAAAAAAAGTGATGGGAAAGCTAAGTTTTGGTGTTAATATTGAAATGTCAAAGTTCCTTTTTTTTTTTTTTTGTGATTAGAAGAATTGCATTTTCCTATTTGAGATTAAAGTTGAAGACTTTTGGAGTCGAATTGTAATGGGGGGTCTTCAATTATTGTTTTCAGCTTCTCTTTGGCTTTAAATTTTGCAGCTGAGTGAGTTTAGTGGTAATTTTTTTTTTCTGTATGATTGTTTTGTTGGAACCCAAAAAAAAAACCTTTGATGAAAACCATCATCATCCAACATGTTTCGCTTAACAAAAATGCTGAATATATCAGATGCTGATTTTTGCATATGTATTGAAACGAGGATTTTCTGCTATGGGTATGCTTCTCTCTTTGATTAGTGTTTATTAATGGCATGTTGATATATATATATTTCTTGGGGTTAAGTTTTGTATATATGACTTGAAAGATAGCAGTTATCATGTATGACAAAGGACAAATCCCAATGCAAAACAAGGCTGTGCTATTGTATACTTTGAACAAGACTCTCAATTTTCACATGTAGTAGCTGCACCTAGTGAGCTTTGCATAATAAGAGGAACTATGTTGTCCACTTTATGAAAATTGGAGAGTGATGCAATGCTTCATTTGGAATTTGAGGTGAAATATTAAAGTAATTGAGGGCAATATTCTCTCTTTCTTTGTTGAGATTCCCATTCACCAAGGAATGCCTGGGACCTATGTTGTTTAACTTTATTAAGAGTTGTGTATCCTACAACACTTAATTTCTCGCAGTCAAGAAAAAACAAGAATGAAGGATTAAACATATATTTCTGTTGAAGTTGAGGCTTAGTAGAATATGGAATTCCATGATTGAACACATTTCCTTATCTTAAGCCACTGGCCGAAATTATTTGGGTGCCTTGGGTCTATTTCCAAAATATCTTTTTGTTGCATTCCTGATGTTGGGGTGAGATTCTTTGCAACAATCTTCCTCCTGAAAATGCCATTTAACAATCAAAATTTGCATCTTCTTCCACTTAGATTCATTGCTCATCAGAAACCTGTTACACTGCAAATGTGGAACTTATATCATGAGTTCATGACTCATGAAACTAGTGGTCCTATTTATTATTTACCTGCTGAATGCTGAGCTGAACCTAAATCATGTGTATTTAGTTATTTATTTTGATATTTGGATTATTTGATAAATCTAGGTTAGGGCATAGCTGCTTTCTTGGTGAAGCTTGTACTAATCATGCTGCTTCCATCCTTTAAATTATTGTCACAAAGTCACTTGATATACTAGTACCTTTAGTATCGTAATTTGCATATCCCCTGGTTTCCTGCTATCAGTTTTTCAAGAACTGATTTCATCTGAAAAGCTTAAGCTATTTAGTGAAGGCCCAAGAACGATTATTACTGTAACACGCCCTTCATGCTTAAGCCCTTTGACCTTGTCCGGTGGACAAAGCACAGGCCCACCAAATCTTGTGCTGAAATTTTAGATTAATTAGAACACTGGAGGTGGCAAGTGGCAAGGATTGAACTCTTGAGTCTTGACTACTGGGATGAAGAGGCTCTGATATTGTTTCAAGAACCAATTAATCTCAATTTTTTGAGCTGTTAGGTGAAGCCCCAAAAATGTTTAATACTCTAACAAGTTTGATGTAACTTTCTGAATTTGTTTGACTTAATTTGCTGGTAACTTTCTTTCTGGTTTAGTATAAACCCTGGTTTTATTAGTTATACATAACTTTCTCGATTGGTCCACAGATTTTTCTTTTTATTTCAATATTATGGCTTCTTGTGTGGTTGTTGATGATTAAAGGGTGCAATATTTCAGATGACCTTTGGGGAACAAAATACTGAGAAAGAAGCTCATGACATACTTAGTTATGCATTTGAGCATGGCATTAATGCTCTAGATACTGCTGAGGCTGTAAGTTCTTCAAATTTTAATGTGCATTTGCTGACATGTCATTTGGGCTTTATGACGCGTAAAACTTTTGGTGAAATATCTTACTTGTTTTTATCATTTTGTGCTTAGATAATGTTTACTATGTTTTCCAATTTCCCAAGTTTTATTTAGTTTGTTTCAAATATGATTAAGAGGCTTCATATGAAATTTTATATTTTCATTAAATATGGAAGATTCACCAGCTGAGCGCATAAGAACATAATCAACACATATGATTCGGTTTTACTATTATTGTGACAGCAAAGTCATTATAACACTGCCAAGGTCAACAAGGCATATTCTTTATGGGATAGGTGGTTCAGAAACACACACCCTATTGGCCTCATTCTCAGCTAATAAGTTTGACAATATCGCTAATTGTAGAATCCTATCAGGCAAGGATTTGTCCATGCTACTTAGACCTGCTTTGTGATCATATAGTTATCTTTGACTGTCTCTTGTATGTTTTCTGATTCTTAAATTGTATGATGACTCATTCTAAAAGTTGGAATTACAACTACAAATACTCTGTTGTTTCAAAACTATGTCTAGTCTATTTTCATTTTTTAAGTGATTTGTTCTCTTTACACAACCACATTCCTGTAATCAACTTCTCTTTCAACTTATGCTGCTACCATGTTTTCCACATGCCATATTGGATTACCTAGTGCAGCTTGCAGTTCTGATCAAATTGCTTCTGGTTTTCAAACTTTTGTCATATTATTGTCTTGTTATCCACCATTTGGCTATTTGTTGTCAGCTGCATTGACAATTAGCCCTTGGTTTGTAGTACCCAATTCCAATGAAGAAAGAGACACATGGAAAAACTGATCTCTATATCGGTAGCTGGCTGAAGTCTCAATCTCGTGACAAGGTATGGGGTGCTCAGTTCACAACTCTGTCTATTCTTATTTTTGTATGTGCTTTTAAGACAGAAACAGTAAAAAATGTTATTACTTGATTACTTCTCATGTGAAATTACCCTTTTAAAGTTAGATAGTAATTTTTAGTGGTAGTTATCATTTTTACTAGCATATGGAACTTTCAATATGTTGTTTTTGAATGAGTAAAATTGCTGATTAAAATAAATTTGAATTCACATTTTTCCTTATATAATGAGCTGACCCTGATTCAACATTGAGATTTGGCTTTAAGCCCTATTAAAGATTTTTTCCGGGTTCATTCTTTATTGAGCTAAGAGTTTGAAACTTTTTGTGGATAGATTATTTTAGCAACAAAAGTATGTGGTTATTCTGAGAGGGCGAGTTACCTACGTGACAATGCAAACATTTTGCGGGTTGATGCTGTAAATATCAGAGAAAGTGTGGAGAAAAGCCTTAAGCATCTTGGCACTGATTATATTGATTTATTGCAAATTCACTGGTGAGTTTACAGAATGTAAACATCAATATCGTGTGTATCTTTTTTGTTACTTTATTGGTGATGTATCTGATTTAAACGTATGTAAATGTATTTTTGGAAATTGGTGTGAAGTTTGCATTGTTAGAATATTAAGATTCTTATTGTTTTAGGAGTCTTATTAATTTAGTAGTGTTATTGGGCTGGGAGCCTGGGCCTTATACTTGTTGTACTACACTTGTACTTGACCTAGATTATTGGTATAAATAGGAGTATTATGATAGTGTTTTGTAACACAACACACATCATATCATTATTCATTAATAATATTGTTTTTATTTTCCACCCCTCCTCTATAATTTCAACATGCATAATATGTAACTGTTTCATATATGTCATTTATATGCTTAGACACAGCATGTTAAAAATTTAGAACTGGGTAAACTGGTTGGGTAACTTGAATAAATTTCATTTTAGTCCCCGAGCTCTTGTAGTTGTTTTGATTAATTGATTCTAGATTTATTTATTTATTTTTTGCATGGAAGAAAAATATGAAATCAATCTTCAATCTTTTCTACTAAGTAATTAAAGAAAAGCCTCCTATTTCTTTCTTGTTATCAGACACATCCTTTGTATTGTTCTCCTTTCTAAATTTCTAGTTATTTATTTGGTTTGGTAACCCTTCCATTTGTTTAGAATATTGAATTTTAATTGTTTAGCTTAGTTTTACTAAATATTATGCTATGTTACATCTTCTTGAAAAGCAAATGTGTACTGGTTTCTACATTCAATCAATTTCCATGCACTAGTCTTCCTTATTTTCTTTCTGATCAGCTCAATGCTTTGGACTGATGCTGCTGCATTAGGAGTGAGTGTATATGCACTTACATGAATTTATGTTGTATTAAAAGATGCCCGCTCATGTTGATGTGATCAACATGGAAGATGTGCTGAACAACTCTTTTTGATTTTGATTTTTACATTTATCTTGTCAGTAGCTTAGAAAAATCCATGACCAATATTCTCCCTGCTCTTTGTCATATTCAATACCAGAATGTCATCCTATTTCTTCCTTTGTTTCTCCTTCTTTCTCTTTATCATCTTTTCTCAATGCATCATAAAAGTTGATTGGAGGTTGAACCTAAAGTGTCATTCATTAATTATTTGTAAGAAATGCGCCAGGTAAATTAACCAAGCTTTCATATTAAAACAGGGAAGAGGGTGACAATGTGATTAAAAAACATTGTGATAAGTAACTAATGGCTGCAATAAATTATGTGATATATGTGAATTAACTGTATTACAGTATTGTTTACTTTAGTCTAAAGCATAATTATTCAGAAGTTTCCTTTATGTTGGTATGAATGAAGACATGCTGTCTTGACAATTTATTCATTAAATAACTTTTTAATATTTGCCTGATGCAACCAGACAAGTTGCAAAATTTCCCGTTTGCCTCTTTAGACAGAAAGCTGAACTATAAACTGTTTGAGCTATTGATTTTCTGAATATATGGTGTTCTGCTTCATTGTAGGCCAGATCGCTATGTTGCATTGTTTGGTGAGTATACCTATGATCCTTCAAAATGGAGGCCTAGCGTGCCGTTTGTTGAACAGTTGCAAGCTTTTCAAGAACTTATCAATGAAGGAAAGGTAGTCATTTCTATCAATTTACTTTATGCTTCAGCTTTTCTTGATTTCTGAAGGTGTCCTGATGAATGGAGATGGTTTTGGCTTCGAGAACCAGGGAACTTCTTTTATTTGCTCAATATTTGTTCAAACTGAAATTATGAGACATATTGCTTGAAAGTTATAACTTTCTTTTGTTTTATTTTAATGCCATGCTTGGTGGAAAAAATTCAATTGAGGAGTGGAAGAAAGGATTATTTCTGTCTCTCGAATTTTTTGGTTGTACAAGAGGGAAGAAACAGGTGTACCACTTACTTTTGTTATGTTATGTGGCACCTCGCCTAGTGGCTCACAAGTTTGTAAATAAAGACATATTATTATATGCCACTTAGCAATTGGCATAATCCCATCCCATACCCTTCTAGTTTCATCAACCCAGGATTCACTGCCTCTTCTCTTTGCTTCTTTGTATCCCAAGTCCCAATTTAACGTAAAATTCCTATATTGTGATCAAAATGTCATGTTCATTCTCTTATGCATGTTTACAGGATTCAGTTTCTTGAGATTTTTGTGTGCATCAGGTACGCTACATAGGCGTTTCCAATGAGACTTCATATGGAGTGATGGAGTTTGTCCATGCAGCTAAAGTTGAAGGACTTCCAAAGATTGTCAGTATCCAAAACAGCTACAGCTTGCTTGTTAGACTTCGTTTTGAAGGTAAATGCCTTTCTGACATGGGTTAGATCTCACTAATATCACTTAATAGTATCTTGCTTTGTGATGCAAAGCTGCTGTTCCTGCTCCCTGATAATTTTAGATTTGTGTGGAATAACAACCCTACCTTTCCCCCATAAAACATATAGCACCTTAGGAAGTAACACATAGTTGTTCCCAAACAGTCCAAAAGAAAAGAAGTTTGCATCTAAATCTTGGAACACATTGGATGCTCTTGTTAACAGTTGCATATGCTGCATTAATGGAGACTTGATGTTAAACTCAAATGATTTCTGATAACTCGGTTTAGTTTAACTACCAACATAATTAGTTCTCCAGGAACTGTGCTGTCTGAAGTGCTAGATTGAAGATGGTAAGAGACATAAGCGTATCAGTGTCATTTTACAGAATTTTGTACTTGTAGATGCTCTGATTTTTTTGTATTTCTGATTTAAGTATGTTATTCTAGTAAGTATGTTATTCTACTAAAGTACCTTTCCTCTACTCTAGAATTTTTCTACTTTATATAATTTTCCTATTACTAATTTCTTTTTTACTCATGGTTCTAATTTAAATTCGGATTTTCATTTTAGTAGAAATTTGAGTAAGAGGGCCAAGTGAGTTACAAGCCCTTTTGAATTTACCAGACTTTATTCAATTCTCTGCATTTGGCTTGTTCTCTTGTAAATCCCTCTTTCAGTTTTCTCATTCAATCCACTAACTATCAATTATCAAAGATTCCTCCTTGAAAAACTTGTTTGGAAGTCCAAAACACCTTCTAAGGTGAATTCTTTTTTCTGGACATTTGATCTTAACAGGTTTAACAGAATGATTTGCTACAGATTTGAAGACTTACACCACTCTTTCCCCCGACATGTGTGTCATGTGCAATTCTTGTTTAGAAACAGCACATCACCTATTTCTGGATTGCAAATTTGCAATGCAGCCACCTTTCTTTGGGGCAGCTTTTCTACTCTAGAGAAGTCTTTGATGGTTTGGTCTAAAGGGTTTGGGTAAAGAGGCCAAAATTGGCAATGTGTTAACTTTCTATTATTTGGTGCATCTGGTTGGAGTGGAACGCAGGCCTCTTTAAGGGTGTCTCATTGTCCTTAAATTTTCTCTGGGTTAGGGTTGTGTTCTTAGTCTCTCTTTGGTGTCCAAGGTTGTTTTAAGGGCACTGCCATCTTTGATATGCCAAGTTATTGGGCAGCTTTGCTGCATTTCTAGTTTCCTTTGTTACTTTTGGTTTTAGGTTTTTTTTCCAGCTCTTGAGGATTCCTTATCTGCCCTGGTTGCATGTACTTATCCTTTTATAATACTTATTTTTCTATCCCCAAAAAAAGAACTATGTTAAAGAATGGCATTGTGTCGCTTTTTGTATGTGGAAGTTCTGAGAATAGCACTATGCCACAATAGTATTTGGTCTGTGTAGCAATTAAGTAAAAAAGTTATCTACCTTATCTCATGTTAGGGTTTTGGAAAGATTAGATTAAAATATGGACAGCTTAACAACATATTGTTTACTAAGGCTCAATTTTGGTCACATCTTTCTCTTGCTTTATTGATTTTTTTTAGCTTCTTTAAATTCTTTGTTGGTTTAATTATTTGCAGTTGATCTTGTCGAAGTTTGCCACCCAAAGAATTACAATATTGGCTTATTATCCTATTCCCCACTTGGAGGTGGATCACTGACTGGAAAATATATAGATGTAAATTCTGAAGCTGCAAAAAGGGGAAGGTTGAACCTCTTCCCTGGCTACATGGAAAGATATAACAAATCGGTTGCACGGGTATGTCATAATTTTAGTTCTACTATTTATTCATGATAACTATCTTCCATAATATGATAGCAGCATAATCAATTGAGATTTTTCTTTTCTTTGCTAAAGAACTAACTGAGATTGAAAATGGCATTTTACTGAATAATTCACTCCTATCTCAGATGTTGTTCAAATAATATGTGTAATTTTGTTAGAAATAGATATGTACTTGCATAGTAATATTTGGGAAAGGCATTATGTTAAAATGCAGTTGTCTACATGCATAGCAAGAGATTGTTTTTTGTGACTTTTGAATGGCAGTTAGAAGTCATGTATCAAATACAAAATGCCCTTCAAGCTTTATGTTAGTAGGCGAACTAGTTGGTGACCCTTGCATCACACGGGTTGAATAGTATTGAAAATTCATAATTTAATTTAATTTACAAATATTACATTATATACCTTTTTAGGAAGGGATTAAAGAAATATAATTATTAGTATATGAATATAAAATAGTTAAAATAGATTTAATTATAATATGTTAATTTATATGTTGAAGGAACTACAAGAAGTTAAAATATTTTTTTTGACATTTGACACACTCAATATATCTATAATCTCAATATTTTTTTTAATAATAAATTATACATTCTAGTTAGTTAAGCATCCAAATGAACCTCTCTATGATATCCCTTACAGAACTAACTCTTTTTCCCATAATAAAAGTAGATCTTACAACATATACTATACGTCAGCAACTTATTCCCACAAAACAATCGCATAACTCCAGAAATCCATCTAGATAGATGCAATTAGATGTAAATGACATAATATTACATAAATTAAAATAACAGTTGGCTTAGGCAGGTTTTGTTCTTATAGTGTCTTCAAAATATATACATTCTAACCTTAAAAATAGAAAAATATACAGGGTGGTACTTATCTTCTCTTGTCTCTTTTTATACTCTAAATAAAAAAAAATATGATTAATGGATTGTGGAAAGTTATTATATTGGAATCAATATTTTAATTAAGATGTGAAGTAGAATATTTTAGCAATGTTGTTGAAGGGTTAATTCATTTATTATTTTGAGACAGTTGTCATGCAAAATTTGAAAGTGAAAATGGTATGGGATAGCTTTGGTTACAGCAAAAGAATGAAACTTGAGTTTTAGGGGGAGAATTTTTCTTTGTTTAAATAACAAGTGGCATGCTTAGTTATAAGGAGGAACTCAGACACATTTGGAGAAGTTTTGTAGAAATTTTTTTGCCATGTGAGTGACAAATATTAGTCTCTATTTTCACTTTTAAGGAAGACTGACTTCAGTATTTATATAAAGATGGGTAGAGGCCACGTTGTAAAGCTAGTAATTAGGTTAAAATCTGAGCAGGATTAAAAGATTGGACAAAATGTAGATAAATTCTTGAAGTGCTGTTCCTCAATTAAAATATAACGTGTATTATTTTTTACACATCAGCACCAAAAGTGAGGATGATGTAGCACTAAAGTGTAAAAAATAATATACATGTTATATTTTAATAGGGAAACAGCACCACAAACACCTATAGAACTTTAAAATCTAAGTTTTCTCCTAAAAGATTTTACTAGTTTATGGACTCATTTATAGGTTATAATATTCTAGTAGATTCTTATTCATATGCCATCATAAGATTCAAACTTCCTGATATAACAGAGACATGTAGCCACTGTATAAGCAGTGAGGTCTTGGTTCGAGTTGCCCAACAAAATCAAATTCAGTGGAAAACTATTGAAGTTATTCACCATGAACAGGACTTGGTTCGAGTTGCCATCTAGTTTTCTTGTATTTCCAACCTTGTATCTAAATGAATTGTAAAACTTGGGCCAGTTTAATGTGGACCTTAATATTCATGTGGCTGAATTTCAGGAAGCAACGATAGAATATATTGAGTTGGCCAAGAAGCATGGTCTAACTCCTGTTCAGCTTGCACTTGGATTTGCAAGAGACCGTCCATTCATGACAAGTTCAATTATAGGTGCTACCTCTGTGGACCAACTAAAAGAAGACATTGATGCTTTCATAACAACTGAGAGGCCTTTTCCACCAGAAGTTATGGAAGACATTGAAGCTCTCTTCAAGAGATACAAAGATCCTACCATTTTTTAAAAATTATACCTTCAAAGTTATTCATGGATTACTAGTTAGTCTATTGATTTGTCCTGTTCTCCATTTCTCTCTTTATTCTGATTAAAAACTGGAGGATCAATAAAATAGTGAATCAATACCTGAAAACTGATATGTGTAAAACTCAGTGTATTCTACATTTATAGAAGAAATTTGTGTAAAATCCCGTGCACCCATTCTTTTGTACAGAGAATATATAGTGACCTGCAATGAAGTAAAACATAATTTCAATTAGGAAATCTAGAATAATTTGAAGAGTAAATCACTCTCCATTCCCCTGCATTTTTATGTTAATTGCATAGACCTTTCCTATATTATATAATGACACAAAACTCAGTTGTATTTATTTATAAAAACAAAAACTCTAACTTTGACATGTTATTAGGCCTAATAGATTCGTTAATTGAGCGGTTAATTTATAGATGCTTGTATTTGAATGTCATTCTAACTCTTATTTGACCTTATATGTTGAGAAAATAGAAAAGACACATTCATTTGGTATAGTTAAGTGGTTGATCATTAAAATGGACCTATTCAACCCAACCAAATTAGTAAATTCTTCCCATTAACATATATAAGTATCAACAAAGGTAAGAGTAATATTTTATCATAAAGCATTCATAAGCTAATAGCTTAGTTAACGGATATATATAAAATAAAAAGAAAGAAAGCTTGTCAATGCTTATCGATTATGCTATGAAGTTTTGAAAGAAAATAAGTTCAGGTAGAAAAGACTCAGCCATCTAAAAAACTGCCTATTAAACTTTTGTATAATTAATGTTACTTGAAAAAAAAAATCTGCCAATGAAAAAAATTGGAGTGGAGACAATCAATCTTACTTACATGGTACCGATCCTTTATATATATATATATATAGTATTTTGGTATAAACTTAGACAAAAAGCAATTTTCTCTTGCAAATTCCTTTTTCTCCTTCACAAATTTTCTTGAAGTTTAGATTCCAAATAACTTGTACAGTTGCATATCCAACTTTCATACAACTGCTCAAAGAAGAGTAGAGATCCATAAGCCTGAAGTTAAGTTACAAAGCATCAAGTTTCATGTAGAGCTTTTTATCTTAAATCTGGAAAAATATCAAAAGAAATGTAAGTAAAAGCTTTTAAATTCAGAAATTATTATGTATTCCACTACATTTCGAATACTCACATGTATAGGCCGTGGCATGGTCTCATGTAAATTCAGAAATTATTATGTATTCCACTACAATTCGAATACTCACATGTATTGGCCGTGGCAGGGTCTCATGTACTCAGAGGGGGCCTTGGCTCCCCTACCAATTTTTTTCAAACTCCATTATTTTTACACAAGTTTTCATGCCCCTTCTCTAAACAGTGAAAGTTTTCATTCTAGTCTCATCATTTTGTATAAGGTGAGTTATATATATATATATATATATAGTGCTTAAATGAGGCTGATGCCTAAAAAGAAAAAGATTATACAGAAGAGGAGACAAGATAAGGTAAGGTAGCCTCCGCTAAATCAACTTGGAGAAAATATTTTTAGGTTACTACGATGATTGACTAGCTCTATGAAGGAGGAGTTTTGATGAAGGCTACAGTTTGCAAGCTAGTCTACACACTAATTGCCCTCGCCCAGGCTATGAATGAATTTGATTTCCCAATTCCTAAGACAGAGAGCTAAGCCAAGAGGTGTCATTATTAAGGGCTCGTTTGAATAAGCTTTTAAACAAAAAGATTTTTTTAATAGATTTTTTTAAAAAAAAATTATTTTATATTTAGATACAATGTCTGTGAAATACTTTTAAGTAATAGAATGATTAATAAGTTTGTTTAAATAAGAAAGAATAAAAGAATTTTTTTATAGCAAAATTACTAAAAATGTAGGATATCCAAAATAATAAAGGTAGGATTTATAAGAGGAAAAAAATAGAGGACAAAATATATAATTTTTAATAAAGGTAAAGGGTATTTTTGTCAATAAATTATATTAAAAAGCACTTCTCATTTTCCTTTTCTTCAAAAGTTGGAGATCTTTAATTTATAAAAAAAGTAGTAATTGAGTTTTTTTTTAACTTATATGTTTTTTTCAAATTTCATCCATATATACATAAAAACTTATGAAAATACTTTTTTTATTAAAAAAATGATTTATTTAAAATAAAAAAAACATATCGAAACATACTCTAAATACCTACCCAAACCCACATACATGAGACTATCATGAGACTATCCGGTTGCTCGGAACTAGATAACTTCCTAGCATTGCTCCTCAAATTATCCTAAACTCTTAACTTATTATTATTATTATTTTTATCTAGAGAGACCCTATTAAGATCTTATTAAAAAATGTAGAAATGACATATGAATGACCAAACCCTCCACTTAACAACAGCCCCTCATCTTAACTGAGACTTAACCGTTAGCTTACCAATGCTACTTAGGTAACAAAAAAAAAGCAAATTCCTAAACTGCCCCAACACTATAGCATAACTGGGGTAGAAAATATAGAAAATTGAGAAGAGGAGAATAAAAATAAAAAGTTAAGAAAAAAAGGTTGTGTTTTTAGTTGGTAGACGTGGAAGCAGTTTTAGAAAGCGCGCCAATATCTCTGCCTCATAAAAACTGCCCTTTTACATAACCGCTTACTTCCCTCTCATTTCGCCTCTTCTCTCTCTCTGCTGAATCCAATTGTGCTCAGCAACTGATCACAAAGCTTGTTCAATGCTAATCTCACAACCCCTTTAGCCAAAATTCAATCTTTTTGGGATTGGCATGAGAAATCTTCATGTGGGTCATTGTCATTCTCTGTTTCTGAATCCATCACATACCCTGAAGACCCACTAGTTTTTTTTTCTGAGCTTTGAGGGTTTCTTTTTAATCTTGTTAACTTTTTCTGGGAATTTTTTCATCTGGGTTTTTGGAGATTTTGATGAGAGGCCCAAGTAGGAAGCACAAGCATCTATGAAGACTGGGGCACTGAAGGCGCTGCCACACCACCTGATGCAGTTTTTGACACTTGAGCTTCGTCTTCAGCGGTTTCCTTACAGTTTCTTTCAGATGGAATGGCAGATCCTGCTAGTTATGGGAATCATGAGCGTGATGTTGAGCAAGTTAGTTTTTTTTTTTTTAACCAAAGTTTTCTCTTCATTTTCCCTGAAAAAATTGTATGGTTTGGTAGCTGCCAGCTGGAAAAGATTGAAAATTTGATTTTGCTTAGGCATGATCATGTTTGTTTATAGTTCATGGGAGTATTCATTTTTTGGTGTCTTTTTGTGTAAATGAGTTAATGCCTATTACCAAAAGGCTCTTTGTTTTGGTGCATTATTTATAGTTAAAATGTTATCTTGTGTATTGGTAATTATGGCTGTTGGTGGTACCCCTCCTAAAGATTTTTATTTTTTTTCACTAGCTAAAAGCAGTATGATTGGACATTGAAGATGAGACATGGCCAGCTACAATTTATTTGATTACAGGGATAAATGTAGGGAAAATGTGTTGTTTAAAAACATTGTATGTATGATACAAAATAGTCATGGTACTGTTGATTACTATTTAGAAGGGGGAAAATATCCAAGTTGATACTTGAGACGAGAAAGAAAGCAATTAAAAGGATACCTATGTGCATTGGTTTATATATAGGCAATATGATATGGAACTTGAGTTATTTTACTTGAGTTAACATCAATAGATGATATTCTTATAGAAGCAAACTCAACATTTGCTAAAAACCACACTGAGTAGCTGTGCTAAAGAAGCAAAAAGATGGGAAGGTAAACTTCCATTGAAAATGGTCATGATATTGTTCCTTTCTAAGTGGTTTTTGATTGGTTAATAATCAAATCACTTTATCTAACCGGAAAAAATACTAAGGAAAACATTTTGTGGCCATTGAAAGCATGTTTAGAACCTTCATAAGATATGTGGAAGCAAATTCTTCTTCCCTCGTAGGACTAGTTTGCATTTCTGCAATAGGCATTTGTTGATATTATATTCTATAAAGATTATGTTGCTAAAGTGCTTCATCTACTAAAATTTAATTCCTGTCTTACCTCTTTGTGAAGGCATTCATTGCTTTAAAAAAAGGCACTCAGTTAATTAAGTATAGTCGGAAAGGGAAGCCAAAATTTTGTCCATTCAGACTCTCACCGGTGAGTTTTTTTACTGATTTTTTTTTTTATAATGTACATGCATATTCCCATATCTGAAATAAGTATGCGTGTACTACTGAATTTCATATTATGTATGAGTGATTTCATATTTAGTGGCATTAACAGGATGAAACAACACTGATTTGGATTTCTCATGGAAGGGAAAAGAATCTGAAATTGTCTTCTGTTTCACGCATCATCCCTGGACAGAGAACAGTAAGTTAAATGTTTGGTCTTTGGATGCTAGATTCTTGGTTACGCTAGCATTTTGTCAAGATATCCCATGTTTTGTTTTAACTTGTACTTTGCAGGATGTCTTTAGAAGATATTTGCGCCCGGAAAAGGATTATCTGTCATTTTCACTTCTTTATAATAAGGGGGAACGATCACTTGATCTGGTTAGAAAACATAGTGACTCTCATCATGGATTTAAATTTGTCAATTTCATGCAAGTTTTGAATCTAGTGCTTCCCCTTTTCATGTTTCTAGATCTGCAAGGACAAAGCTGAGGTAGAGGTATGGTTTGCAGGCCTTAAGGCATTAATTTCTACTGGACAGCGTTATAGGCGCACTAGAAGTGACTTTACAGATGTGAGTTTTAATAGAAACTCTTTAAATGATCATTTTATTTTCAACTTATCTTAGTTTACACATTGTTAAATAGTTCCTACTTCCTACTTATTCAGTCAATTTCCTATGGATTAATTTCTAAGTTTATGTATTGAAAGACTAACTTACCACTAATATCAGCAGAATCTTCAACTGTAGGAAAAGTTATGCTGGACTATAAAAATTCAAGGAATTTCCGTGTAATTTATTCTAAAATATATTTGTGGAATATGCAAAACTCAATTTCTTATTGATATCAGATCAAATCTATATATGCAAAACTCCTCAAAATATCCCAATGCTCAACAAGATGAGCTTTAGTACCAAAATATTCTTTTTGATATATTAATAAGAAATAAAATATTTATTACTTGTTGCCCCACTAGCTAAAACTACTAAATCAGCTACTACCTGCATGAGTCCATCCTGTGAAATTGTTCATATAAATTATGAAAAATAGGGGCAGCGAAGATCAAACTCTTAACCATTTTGTTATAGAAGCTTTGATACCATGTCAAAGACCAATTCTCCTTTAAGTTTAAGCTGTTAGTGGAGGCCTAGGGATAATTTTATATTTCTAACATCTATATTTTGAGAACATTTCAATCAAGCACTTTTTTGAATTTCACCTACAGGATGGTGTTGACTTCGTTCAGAATGATCGTCCTTTTGGTGGAACACTAGAGTTTACTTCAAGCATTGCCCGTGGCAGGGTTTCTTTTGATTCAGTTTATCGTGAATCTCCATTGTATTGGGCAAGCTCAGATGTGGGGTCAGAATGTGCAAATATGCCACTAAGGATAAGTGCTGGAGATGGTTCCCGTGTTAGTGTGTCAAGTACTAGCTACTCATCAAGTGTAGGATCAGGACCAGATGACATAGAGTCTCTTGGTGATGTTTATATATGGGGAGAGGTTTGGGCAGATGGGATTGATGGGTTGGGAAGTCAAGTCCCTTTGAAGACTGATGTGCTGACTCCTAAGCCATTAGATTCCAATTTTGTTCTTGATGTTCATCAGATTGGGTCTGGTGTACACCACATTGCTCTTGTTACAAGGCAAGGAGAGGTTTTTACTTGGGGAGAGGACTCTGGTGGAAGACTTGGTCATGGATTTGATAAAGATTTTGGTCGACCCCATCTTGTGGAGTCCCTGGCAGTTACTAATGTGGGTTTTGTTGCATGTGGTGAATATCATACATGTGCTGTATCTACATCTGGTGATCTATTCACCTGGGGTGATGGTACACATAATGCTGGACTTCTTGGTCATGGCACTGATGTTAGCCACTGGATACCAAGGAGGGTCACTGGCCCTTTAGAGGGACTTGAGGTTTTATCTGTAGCATGTGGTACATGGCATTCAGCATTGGCAACCTCCAATGGAAAACTGTTTACCTTTGGTGATGGAAGATTTGGTGCCTTGGGCCATGGAGATCGTGAGAGTGTGTCATATCCAAAGGAGGTACAATTATTGAGTGGACAAAAGACTTTTAAGGTTGCATGTGGAGTATGGCACACAGCAGCCATTATAGAGGTTACGGATCAATCTGGTTCAAGTGCTGCTGCATCCAGGAAGCTCTTCACGTGGGGTGATGGTGACCAATATCGTTTGGGTCATGTTAACAAGGAAACCTACCTTCAACCAACTTGTGTATCTGCACTTGCTGAATATAATTTTCACCAGATAGCATGTGGGCACACTATGACTGTTGCCCTCACTGCATCTGGTCATGTCTTTACTATGGGAGGCACTGCATATGGTCAACTAGGAAATCCTATCTCTGATGGAAAAGTGCCAATTCTTGTCCGAGATAAGTTGGTAGGTGAGTTTGTAGAGGAAATATCGTGTGGAGCACATCATGTTGCTGTCTTGACTTCAAGAAGTGAACTATATACTTGGGGGAGAGGTGCCAATGGAAGATTAGGACATGGAGACACAGATGACCAGAAAGGTCCAACATTGGTGGAAGCCTTGAAAGACAGGCATGTAAAGAATATTTCATGCGGCTCGAACTTCACAGCTTGTATATGTGTACATAAATGGGTCTCTGGAGCTGATCAATCTGTTTGCTCTGGTTGTCGACAACCATTTGGTTTTACTAGAAAAAGGCATAATTGTTATAATTGTGGATTGGTGCATTGCCATGCTTGTAGTTCCAAAAAGGCATTGAAAGCTGCATTGGCTCCAACACCAGGCAAACCACATCGTGTGTGTGATGCTTGTTATGCTAAGCTTAAAGTTTCTGAGGCTGGTAGTGCTTTCACTTTCAGTAGAAAAGTTACTAGTTCAATAGATGGAAGGGAAATATTTGACAGGGGAAAGATGAGGTCTTCAAGAATCCTCTTATCTCCCATCACAGAACCAGTAAAATACCTTGAGATAAGGACTAGTAAGCCTGGAAGTAGATATGACTCTTCTTCCATAGTCCAAGCTTCTCAAGTTCCATCATTGAAAGATATTGCATTTCCAAGTTCAATGATTGCCATGCAGAATGCTTTCAAGCCTGTTATACCGCCAATTCAACCATCAATTCCACCTGCACCAGCTAATTCAAGACCTACATCACCATATGCAAGAAGACCAAGCCCACCACGTTCTACCTCCCCTGGATTTTCAAGAAGCCTTATTGATAGTTTAAGGAAGACAAATGAGCTTTTGAACCAAGAAGTCTCAAAATTGCAAAACCAAGTATATTTTATACCATTTTTAAATCTAGTTATTGAGTTCTTTGTTCTGATAGGAACATAATATGTCCCCAGTAATAAGTTTTTATGAATATTTCTTTTCTTGCATATAGATTCGAAATTTGAAGCAGAGGAGTGACATGCAAGATATGAAGATTCAGAAGCTTCAGAAAAATATTGAGGAAGCCACCTCATTGGCTGGAGAGGAATCTTCTAAGCATAGAGAAGTAAAGGAATTTATTAAGTCCATGACAGATCAGGTATCTTTATCCTATATTCCAACTCACAGTTGAACTTGGCTTATTTAAATAAAATTTTATTGCTCAAGCGTTGGAACAATGTTTAATCTAAAGTGAGAAAAAATAGGAATGAAAAATCGTACCAGTTGGGAGTAAGAAATCATTGAAAATGGATCAAAATTCCTCTTACATCTTGAACAGATATAACAATATGTTATATATCTTCAATCTAACTATAACTAATCATTAAGAAAATTCAAATCACATTTGATGAACTTGTTATTGATTACAAGACTCTTCTATGAACAATTTCATATGAAGAAGTTCTATATGATGATCTTTTGTATTTGGTTTTCCACTCTTTTGTGGCTAAATATTATATTCCCTCTTAGATTTTTTTCATTATCGTAGTCATGCAAGAATCTTCTAGAAGGTTTGGAGCAACTTCAAATCTTCCTTTCAAACTATGAGATAATTAACACCAAATTTCGCCAAAAATCGTGTGCAAGTTGGCCCTGTACCTCATGCTGCATTTCAGTGCATTGGTCCCTATTTAATATTATATGTATATATGAGGACTCAATTGAATTAAGGATGTACAATCATTTTGGAAGCTAAAAGAACTAGGTAGTACGATTATGCATGAAGAAATGAAGGAATATCACTTAGTTATGTTATCCAAGATGCACTCAATAATAAAAATAAGAGATTTTTGGTTAGTGTGTTGAATGGGACAAATATCATTAGATTGTGATATTTTAAAAAAAAATTAAAACAAAATTATATATTTAAATATAATAATGATTCATAACTGAAAATTATCTGAAATTTGAGTGAATGTCTGCAATTAGTCTATTATTATAATTAACATTATCATCATAACGGTGCAGCAATTCATTGTCGAAACAAAAATAGTAATAAAAAATTTAATAGCTGGTTCTTTTTAGAAGTAATTATAGAGATTTTCAAGGAAAAAAAAATATTTTTTTTGGTTATAAAAAAAAATGTCCAAGATTCGTATTATTCCCAGGTGGGAAAAAAAGAAAAAAGAAACTTGTCAAATTTTTAGCTTTAATTATATGATTGGGCAGATGTCCATGAAAAACCTTTATTGTTACAAAGGCTTAAGGCAAGATTTGTTGATGCAACAAAATTAGTCTAGGTGACTATCTTCATTCTATCTCAACATGGCCTAAAACTGAGCAACAGGAGAAGCAATTAATAAGCCAATGGAGTTATTAGAAGTCCTCTGCTAGAGTGGAGGCCAATAACTCTAAAAGCATTTGATAATATATAAACCAGATGCAATAACAATTATATCATGAATGAATTATGTGGTGTTCTATATATTATTTTAATTGTAGATGTATTAGTATAAGAAAAGGAGAAAAGAAATGAGTTGTTTGTTTCAAAAGGAATTGTAAAATATATAGCTAAAGAATATAAAATGTCTGCCAATCAAAAGATTTTTAAACAATTGAAATATGGTTGTCATTGTCGATAAAAAAGAATACATGCATATACTGTCAGCAGACAAATTCAAATTTATTGTTACAGTGATTATAACAGTATTATTTGCATTTTTTATTTTAATTTTTTTATAAAAATTGTTATGTTCTCAGACTCCTTACAGGAGCAATTACTCTTAAGATAGCCGAACCTTCATTCTTTTATCAATTTGTTCACCTTTAACTGCTAATGGGGTTAACTAAAGAGTTATTGAATGACATAAACTTATATTTTCAACCTGAATAACTATGATGATAGACGAACCTTCATTCTTTTATCAATTTGCTCACCTTGAACTGCTAACGGGGTTAAATAAAGAGTTATTGCATGACATAAGCTTAATGTTTCAATATGATGGGAAAGAAAAAGGTTGATCATGATTTCTGATTGATTATCCTAAATAGCTAAACTTGCTGCTGCGTTTGGTTTTATTCAGTTGAGGCAAGTGACTGAGAAGTTGCCACCAGAAATTTCTGACAGTGAAACCTTGAGAACCATGCATGCTCAAGCTGAAGATTTTCTTAAAGAAAAATTAGAATTTGAATCTTCTTCTTTCCCATTAAGCTTTGAGTCTGAGCAACAAGGTGCACCTGATACACATGCCTCAGATAGTGACTCTTCTAAACTGCAAGAACAAAGACTGAAAGAAAATGTTGACGCTGCTGGAGTTGATCTGTCTGTAAGTATAGGAGTGCCTGCACTGAGCTCAGAAAATAGTTCAAGATCACCTGACTCTCTTAAGCCTGGGAGAGAAGGAGAAACATCAGTCATTGAACAATTTGAACGTGGTGTGTATGTCACACTCATAGTACTACCCTATGGTAGCAAAGTTTTCAAACGAGTTAGATTCAGGTATGGGAGTTACTTGCTAATCCAACAAATTCCACATCTTTATTTTTGTGTGTCAATATGTTGTGTATTTGTGAACCATTTTTTAAGTAGTTACTAAATTATTCAACTTAATAAAATTCATGCTTCTCAATGTGGGGATGTACATAATTCATTTATGCATGTGTGCATATGACTAAAACGGTAACTACATTGTTTGAATCTTCGAAGGTCTTATATTAGCATTCAGACCATTAAACACGTGATTTTCATTAGCAACTGTGGAGGAAGTGATGTGTATTGATAGATTCTCGATTTTTTTAATATCATTAAGTTGTATATATTCTTTTAATTCTTTTAGACAATATTGGCAGGTGTGGGACAGGTGTTATTATTTGATTTCATGAAAAGTTTCTATGTTAATTTGGTTTTTGCTATTTTTTTTCCACCTTTTGGTTTGATGACATTTGGTTAACGCTTTATGGCATTATAATCCACTGGGTTATACCAATAATTAGAATAGTGGCTTTCTTATTTCAGTTCATTCTATCTTTTAACACCATTTCTCTGTTTTTTCTTTTTTGGTTGCAGTAAGCGAAGATTTGATGAGCATCAGGCAGAAGAATGGTGGAACAAAAACAAAGATAGGGTGCTTAGCAAATATAGTCAAGCAGCTACAGAGGATGCAGCTACTGGGTCATCTATCACCCCACCACATGCTGAAGAGAATATTCATGAGGCATCACCTTCCTAAACTTAGCTCACTGGTCAACCTAGGCATCACCTTAGTATGATGAAATGTTATAGAGTAGAAGCATCAATCTACCAAGTGTAAAGAAATCTATATTAGGCAAATTAGTGCAAAAACTTCACGGCATTCTGCAACAGTCTGCATATGACCTGTAATAGAGGATAGAATATGTAGTAGGAGCAACATAAGGTTTAGAGGTAGCAAACTTACTTTTGATTTTAACATGCTTCGGATCTCACTCTTTCCTTGTAACTCTTCCACTATAGAGCCCTATTAGATTGTGTTTTGGGTCTTCAGATGACACAGCTCTTGATATTGGTATTGTACGTGTAATTTAACTCCTCTAACAAGTCTAGAGAAGGAGGAAGTATATGAATGAGGAATAATGAAATGCTACAACACTCTTCTTTTTCTTTTTTCTTTTTTTCTTCATAAAAGTTCATACTTCTTACTTGTGTACTGTTTGATTACCTTTGACTAAGCCAATAATGTGATTATATCCTATGTTGAAATTAAATTTATGATAATTTATTCTGTTAAATCTGATGTAGCAGGCTCTTGAGTAGGGTAGACAACTATTCCCAAAGGATATCTCAAATCGCAATTTAACCTGCATATAAAAGTGCTGAAGGGATTATGAAATGTTATGATAACTCGTATATTTTATATTGTTAATTTATTTTGATACTTATGAGTATTTGCCAAAAGTTGTTAATCCATTTTGACAATTGCAGATGATTTTGTTTCTTCTAAATTTGGGCCTAATACTTAATTTAGGACAGTGAATATGTGAAAACATATATTTTTTCATTAAAAAAAGAGAAATAATGACAAAAAATAAATTAAAAATATCTATTTAATTTAAGGTAAAGCACAGAAAAATATTTATCAGCTAACAGGCTCTATATCTCTTATAATAAGGTTATGAGAGTTTCAACAGAAAGGACAAGGCTACGTTGAAGTTTAAATTCTGAAGTAGACTATTGACATGTAAATCCATCAAACTCTTGGTTAACTTACGAAAGTATGAAAATATTCAGACTCTACTGTTTGTGGTTTTCGCTTTCTAAGCAAAAAGTGGAAGCAAGTGGCTGCTGGTATGTTTTGTGGTGAGTCACTATCCTGTCTAATTGACTTGCAAACACAGCCTAACTGCAATGCTTCTAAACCTGATGGAGAAACAATGGTCTAAATTTTTAGGACCAGTTAGTGCTGGTCTATTTTCATTCGTCTAGTCTATTCAACAGGGTACATTCAAATTCTGGTTGTTCTTCTTTGCAAATTGAAAGCAGATATGTACACATAAAATGGTCATTTTATCATAACTAGATTGAGATAGGAAAAAAAAGTAATACATCTTATACAAACTTCATTTTATTATAAATTGTGCATAATTACTTATGTAGTTCAATTGACATTGAAATGTTTTTTTTTTCGTAAGAGGTCTAAGATGTAGTGTGGGGAGGGGAGGTAAGGCCGAAGTGCAGACAAAGTGATTTGTGAGAGATTCAATCTCGAGATCAAGTAGTTCCAAAAAGACTTGGTATTAAGAGTTATGACCTATGAAGCACGGATACTCCTGTCCACAGAGGTGTCCGGGTGTCGGATACGTGTCTGACACCGACACCTATACAACATGTGTCAGACACCCCTACTCAGGTGTCTAATTTAAAAAATATTTTTTTCAGCTCGGACACGGCTCGGACACTTAGTCGACATTCCTTCATGGCTCGGACACGGCTCGGAAACTTAGCCAACACTTAGACTAAATCTTTTCTTAATTTTTTGGTTGGACATGGATAGATTAAAGGTGAAAGATATAGTTCATCTTTTTGTTTTAGAATCTTTTTGTAAGGAAACAAAGTGCTTAAATTGGATAATGATGTCTCTTAGTATTTTTTTTTGTGAGACTCATTATCATTATTATTATCATAGGAAAATTGTAATGCTCAACAAGTTATTTTGACATGATGAATATATAAGTCTTGATTGCCAATTTAGATCTTTTATATTGATACTTATATTTAATTTTATATTTTTATTTATTTAAATATATATTGCCGTGTCCGGGTGTCCTATGTTTTAGACATTATCAATGTCTTGGTGTCTGTGTCCGTGTCGTGTCCGGTGTTCGTGTCTGTGTCCGTGCTTCATAGGTTATGACTTTAGACTGAAATTCAAATGATTTTATTTAAGTATTATGTAAAACTTAAATTTAAATATATTAATAATTAATAAAAATTATATAAATAACATTACTCAAAACTTAAATAGCAATGGCAAACTAAATATCAAATGAATAAAATGTTATTTCTTCTCTTTTTGTTGTGGGGAGAAGGACTTTGGTACTGATCACTTGCCTTTACATAAGAAAAATAGAACTGGAGCCCACAAGGACACAACTAAAAGTTGCATACTGGCACACCACATGGGAAAACCAATATTGGTGGCCTTTACAGAATTGAGCTTTCCTTATTCTTACTAAACTTAGCACCCAAGGTTGCTTCCATGCTGTCAATTCTGCCGAACGCGATGTGCTTGGACTAAGAAATTGCATCCTTGAAGATTAAGATTTCATTATATTGCAACTTATGCCATCAATATATATGACTCTACATGTTCTACATTTGCTGCTATAGAAATCAAAACAATGGCACTCCTGTAATTCTATTGACAAATAATGTGCCAATTTGACACCATAAAAGATAGTAGGAACTTATAGAAGAAAGAGATTATATAAAATCTAATAGGCATCAAAGGTTCCTTCATGAGATTGAGAACCATTTCTAAGGCTCTTGCCTGCATTTACAGACATTCTGCCAAGCCTTCCATATCCAACTCTTTCTCTCATCCTCTTTCCAACCAAAAGCCTTAGTTTGTGATGTCTCGACTGAAGCTAGCAAAGAAGCTTCAACCTTCCAAGAAGGCATGGAAGAGCTTCTCCAACAAACTCCAATCCAAAGTCCACAAACTCAACATCCCCAAGGCCATCAAAACCACCCTTCAACGCCTCCTTTCAACCTTGCACTCTCTTCGTGACCTTATACCCTCTAGTGGTCGTCGTTCTCTCACCACTACTAGACCTTATGCTGCTTCTTACTACCAAGTTCATCGCAAGAACTTTGCTGCCATAAGCATAGATGACCTCTTTGCTGAGGCTGCTTCTGTGTCTGTGCATGCCACCAACAAGAGTACTTATGCACAAGGGGAAACAAGCAGAGACAAAGAGGTGCTTGGTGGGAGCAATAGTGGCATGAATACTATTGAGGATGCATGGAAGGCTGTGGTTGATAAGTCTCCACAACTGCAGGTGGACAAGAGGGCAGAGGAGTTCATCCACAAGTTTCATGAAGATATGAAGCTTCAGAAAGAGAGGTCACTGCTTGAATTTCAGGAGATGCTAGCCCGCAGTGCCTAAATTGATCTCAACTATTTCATTTTCTTTAACATATAATATAGTACAAGATTTAAAATGATACATGGAGCATCGTGGTTTGAGATATTGTTTTTTATTTTCTTCATTTTAGGTTCTCTTCAGAAGCATAGTAAGCACATAAAGTGGTTTTGCAATGGTGTGTGAAGATGTATAGGAAAAATTTAGGCTTTTGTGAGGGATTGTTTTTTCTCTTTTCATTATTTTTATTCTTTCTTCACTTGTCTCACAGTAAATATATCTGATCGGTTGTACATTGTTTTTCAATCTGATAAGTGATAAGAATAAATAAAGTATGTATACAATGTATTGGCAAGTGAATTTTTCTGGCTTTTTCAGGTGAATACACTTAGTGGAACTAAGAATTGGTTGTTGTTATTAACTTATATTGACTTTTCTAAATCAGTTTCTTCACCATGTGTCCTTGAGTACATCCATTTTCTCTTTCAAACTTCAATTATTTTCATTTGCTTTCTTTGGCAATATTAATTTGTAGAGCTCTCAAACAGGCTGTAGGCCGGCCCAGGACGGGTTGTGGGTTAAATGGGTCGGGCTAAAAATTGCTCGTATTGAAACGAGTTACAAATTAGCAAGCCTGACTAGCCTCGCATCAACTTGTAGACCTAAACGGGTTAGCCCGCAAAATTTTTTTTTTTTTACTTATAAACATTGAAATAAATTTAAATTTAATGATTTCAAATTAAATATTACATTATATAGACATAGTATTGAATACTTTAAGGGTTAAAGGAGAATTCAAACAAATAAATGACATAAACTTGTGGAGTTTGACAAATGTATTTATATGTGGGTTGTGTTACTGTTAGCCTATATAGTACGTACATTTTATATTTTTACTTGAGAAAAGAGTATTTAATTAACTTTTAAGATTTTAAATTAATTTTTTTTGTACAAACAAATTGAAACTTAAAAAAAAAAAGTTATGCAGGGTACTTCTGTTTTTACGAGTCACTAATTTTGAAGCTAGACTTGCATAATTTATGTGAGTAAACAGGTTGGCCTAGTGAATTTAGCTCGTTTTAACAACCTTATTGATTTGTACCATAATTTTATAGCATAAAAATAACATTACATTTACACCTAAAATCAATCATATTATACAAAACTGATTTTTTTTTAATCTTAAACAATAATGGCACATACTCCAAAACATTATAAAGTGGATCAAATTAATGTTCTTAAAACTAGATTGAAAAGGAGACTTCTAATTATGGTTCAATTATTTCAATCAATTAATTTAATTTAATGATGTCATAAAAATAATTTATATGATACAATATAAAATATATAAAAATATTTATAAGATATGAAAAATATTTCATTTTTTAAAAAAAATTAAATAAATTTTGACTAATTTTAACTAATTAACTAAATTTTAATTAATTTTAACTAATTTAAAATAATTTCATCATAAATTTAATTATAAAATTAAATCATAATTAACTAAATATCCAATTAACGATTAAATTGTTATCACCATCTGCTGCAATCCACCCCTCACAAGAATCAAACAAACTTTTGAAAAAAGCTAAAAGAAACGTACACCATGGATGTTGTTGATACCAATTATACATGTGGACCCTGGATCACTGAAGTCGTTAGGAATCTGAACAGAATATTCCTTCATCCATAATCAATCCCGTTACTTAACTATGCCGTTAAGCAACCAAAACGGTGTCGTTCCATGTTGTCATAGCGTGGCAACGCCATCTCCACATGAATAAATATTACCAAGGTCCTCTCTCTCAGACACTACCAATCACACTGTTCCTCGCCTCAAATCTCTCTCTTCGATTCGCTCCATTTCTGAAAATGGCCAAAGACCCAGTTCGTGTTCTTGTCACTGGTGCTGCAGGTACTGCATTCATCACCATAATCTCATCTCTACTGCACCTATGCATGAGAATCATCACTCACTTGATTTTTCTGTTTTCTTTTTTTGGCAAGATCTTTGATCTGACCATGTTTTTTTGATTAATTTGATGATTTTAAATTCTGGGTTTGTGTCAAAATTCTGTCTTTGTGTTGTTTGGATCTTGATCTGATATGGGTTTAGATCTGATCCCATGATGATGCTTTTATGCTTGTGTATTGTGGTAAAGCTTGCAACTTTTTGGATTTTTTTTTTGGTGTGGATTTGTTGATCAGTGATTTTGATGCCTGGCAAGGGATTCTAGTGTATCTATTTTTCATTATTGGCTTTGTTGTGAACTGGGCCTATGGTTTATACTGCATTAGGCAATAATAGTTTAACTCCATTTTATGGATTTGGACTAGCACTTGATGTCTCTTGTTATGTGTCTTCTCTTTGAACAAATAAGAAACATCTAACTCTGTAACATTTAGTGTTGAAAGTTGACTTTGTAAGTGTTCTTGTAAGGATGACATCACTTTGTAAGTGAAGTTTAGTTCCTTGTTTGGTTGTGTCTTTATTTACCGTTCTTGCAAAACTTTGTTGCTATGGTTCATTTTCATTGAACTGAAAATAAAAGCCCTGATCATTTTGAAATTTTCTGATTGCATGGCACGCTTTATTTTGTACTACTTTTCTAACAGTTTTCGAAGGCTTGTTTTGAAAGTGGTGATTTTGTACTCTTTCTATTTTTGGTTGGCCAGGATCTTGAGAGTGAAATACTAAAATGTTTTTTTTTTTAGCATATACAATCTTAGTTATTGATTTTGTTTCATCAAGAGTTGTAGCAACTTGCGTTATTTTTGTGCTTGTTGGAAGATAATTCTTTGAAATTGGTGTGTTATTGAAAAAAATATGTTTAGAGCCACTTTCAGTGATCGTATAAAAATCCTATTTAAATTTATCTGTGTAATTGCTATCAACTTTCTTAATTGATTTTCCCAAACTTTTACAATGCCTTTTGTTGAGTGTGATTTTCTCGTATATGTGAATTGGGTTTTATAGTGAGATGATTAGTTGCTTCTAACCCTGTCCGGCTTGCATGTGGATATATGAAAAAATTGCTTTTCTTCATTTTCAATAAGAAATATGTAAATTAATGATAGTAAAGCCCATTTTCTGGAGTGTTCTGCTGTACTGATAAAATGTTCTTCCAATTGTAGGGCAAATTGGGTATGCCCTTGTCCCTATGATTGCCAGGGGAGTGATGCTGGGTTCTGACCAGCCTGTGATCCTCCACATGCTTGACATTCCTCCAGCAGCAGAGGCATTGAATGGTGTTAAAATGGAGTTGGTTGATGCTGCATTCCCTCTTCTTAAAGGTTTGAGTTCCCCTCCTTGTTAAATGTTACTTGAACTTCATGAATAATGTTGAAGAATTTAAGAATAAGAATTGTGAATAAAATGCTTGAGTTTCTTCACTCAGCTGAAGAATGTATATATAGATAATTTACATAAGATAATATATATTATCTTAAACACACTCATTATCTAACACACTCATTACACACACTATACCTAACGTACTCATCACACACACACTACACCTAACACACTCATTTACACACAGCACATCACACACTCATTACACACAGCTAATAATATTCTGTTTTCAACACTCCCCCTCAAGATGGAGCATATAAATCAAATGCTCCAAACTTGGAACAGATATTCTGAATTCTTGGTCCTCTTAGTGATTTTGTGAAGATGTCTGCCAGTTGATCATTAGAACTAAGCTGATTCTATGATGACTTCTTTAGAAAGGACTTTCTCCCGACAAAGTGACAATCAATTTCAATGTGTTTAGTTCTCTCATGGAATACTTGGATTAGAAGCTATATGCAAGGTCGCTGGTTATCACAACATAGTTTCATTTGTTGAGTATTCCCAAACTTCGCTTCTTGAAGAACTGCTTAATCCAAATAAGCTCACATGTGGCTATGCCATAGCTCGTATTCACTCCGCACTAGATCTTGCAACAACATTTTGTTTCTTACTTTTCCATGAGACAAGATTTCCTCCAATAGACACACGGTATCTACGAAGTGGAACGCCTATCAATGGGTGAGCTCGCCTAACTGCATCACAAAATCCAACTATTTGAGTGCTTCTTTTGTCTTCATAGAGTAGTCCTTGTCCCGGTCCTTTTAATGTATCTCGTAATTCTGGATCGCATCCCAATGATCATTATGAGGAGATTGCATGAATTGACTTACCACTCCAACGCAAAGGAAATGTCGGCCTTGTAATAGTGAGGTAGATGAGTTTTCCAACCAATCTCCGAGTATCTTCGTGATTAGAATAAGTCTCCCCCTGGTTGGGTAGTAATTTCAAATTTGGATCCATGGGACTATCACCGGTTTACGCCTAACATACTAGTTTCTTTAAGTATGTCTAACGCATACTTCCTTTGTGAGATGATAATCCCATTCTCCTGATCGGGCAACTTCAATTCCAAGAAAATATTTCACTTTTCCCATATCCTTAGTCCGAAAATGACTAAATAAATGTTCCTTTAATCGAGAAATTTTCTTTGGGTCATTTCCGTAATGACTATATCATCCACATATACTACCAAGTAAACACATCTACCTCGGAGAGGTATGGCAATAAAAATCTGAATGGTCTCGCTTCACTACGTTTCATTCCAAAAGCCCTCGAACAATGAGCTAAATTTTCCAAACCAAGCTCGTGGGAGATTGTTTGAGTCCATAAAGAGATCGTTGCAATTTGCAAACCAAGCCGAGACTTCTCGAGCAACAAATCCAGGTGGTTGCTCCATATAGATCTCCTCTTCTAATTCTCCATGTAGGAATGCATTTTTAATATCCAACTCGATATAATGGCCAATGGTTGATGGCAAGCTATGGCAAGAAAAAGGCTAATGTATAATTTTGGCCACAGGGGAAAAAGTATCTCCATAGTCAAGACCATAACCGGGTATAACCTTTGCAACCAATCAAGCTTTGAGACGATCAATTTGTCCATTGGTCGCTACTTTAACAAGATATACCACCGACAAATGACGGTTTCTTTCCTGGAGGAAGAGGAACTAACTCCCAAGTACCATTATGCTCCAATGCCGCATTTCATCAATCATGGCTTGTCGCCATCCTGGATGATCAAGTGCTTCACAAAGATTTTTAGGAATAGAGACGAGAAGATAAAGAGGACACAAAAGAGTAAAAAGAAGGAGAAAGACGATGATAACTTAAGAAGTTATAAATAGGATGAGGATTTCGTGGACTGAGAATACCTTTCCTAAGAGCAATTGGCCAGTGCACGATTTTCTTGAGGTAGGTCCGTAGGTCGGGTTGTCTATTGAGTAGGACATGATTCAAATTTGGTCTTATAGTGCCTTCCAATTCGATATTGGGAATTTGTGGACGTCGGTATGTGACAAGTGGTCTTTGTGGTACACTGTTGAAGATTTTCAGGAATATCTCAGACTCTATGATTGACCCCGATTCTTGCAAAAGGAGGTGATGGACCAAGATAGGGAATAGGAAAAACTTCTTGTAGAGTTTTTGACTCAACTGTGGAAGGTGAAAAATATAACTTTTCTTCAAAGAATGTGACATCCGCAGATGTAGTAACGTTGTGAATAGGAGAGTAACATCGATAACCTTTCGTAGTCCGGAATATCCAAGAAAGACACATTTGATGGCTCTAGCGTAAAGTTTATCAAGACCTCGGAGACATATCATGAACAAAACAAGTGCATCCAAAAATACGTGGAGCAATATGAAACAATGGTTCTTTGGGAAATAAAATAAAATGTGGTATTTTATTTTCAATGGAGGAAGAGGGCATCCGATTTATTAAAAACAGTCACAAAATTGCGTCTCCCCAATGACGTGCGGTACATTAGCATGAAGTAATAATGTAATGAGCAGCCAACAAGATGTCTATTTTTCCTTTCGGCTATACCATTCTGTTGAGGAGTATGAGGACATGAAGACTGATGCAGAATACCTTGTGATGACAAGAAGGAAGAAATTGCGGAAGAAAAGTATTCTTTTGCATTATCACTTCTAAGCACTTTAATTGTTTTTCCAAATTGAGTTTTAATTTCATTGACAAAAAGAAGTGATGATGGACACAATTTCAGGTCGGCTTTCATTAGGAAAACCCAAGTACACGAGAAAATTCATCAATGAAGGTGATAAAATATCTATAACCCAAAGAAGACACACGACTAGGACCCCATATATCTGAATGAACAACTCAAAAAGGGAATCAACATGACCGGCCAAAGATGCCCTAAAAGAAGAACGAACATGTTTTCCTAGTTGACATGACTCACAGTTGAAGGATTTTATTTTTTCAAGACCTGGGACCATTATTTTGAGTTTGGACAAATGTGGATGTCCCAAACGTTCATGAAGGAGTTTTGGTGACGCGGCAACACTACAAATCCAAGAAGAATCAGGCTTGAGATAGTACAGACCATTAGATTCATGTCCTACGCCAATCGTCCGACCCGTACCACGTTCCTGTATAACAAATGAGTTAGCATCAAATGTTTATGATTAATTATGAGAACGAGTAAGTGCTTATAGAAATTAAATTGAAAGGACAATTGGGGATAAACAAAGCAGAGGATAAAGACAAAGAAGACGGGGGTGAGACATGACCGATTCCTTTTGTCAGAACTTGAGAGCCATCGACTAGAGTAATGAAATGAGGAATATTTGGAGAGGAGATGGATGAAAAATAAAGAATTATTACCAAAGAATGTGATCAGAGGCACCTGAATCAATTATCCATGGATTTTGATCATTACCAGATTGGGAAATGCAAGCAGCAGAGTTATGAGCACCTATAGATGAGGAGATCTGAGGTTCCTTGGCAGCTTTTAGCCGGAGATATTCTTGATATTCGGCTTCGGAAAACTTCATCTCAGATGTTTCCAGATTTGGAAATATTCACAAATTTTCCGAGAACGTGAATAGAATAGCAAGTGTCTTGTGTGTGACCCATTCTTTTGCAATAAGAACATTGAGGATCGGCCTCCTCTCCCACCTCTGCCTCCCTCGCTTTCCACGACCTCCGCGTCCTCCTCGACTAGAAATCATGGCGAAGTTTCAATAGTGTTAACTCGAATTGCCTCCTATAGATGAAGGGACCAAGTAGTCGAAAGTGATTAAATTCTCTAATGAAGGAACTTCTTGACCAGCTTAAGACTTGATCGCGAACATGATCAAAACTGGATGCATTCCTCGTGAGAATCAACACCATATATAGATTATCAAGTTTCTTCTTTATGTCTTCGAGCTTATCGGCTTCCAAAGATAATTTTAACTCCTCCACCGCAGATTGGGCTTTGAGACATATGCAACCATGTTATGATCATCTTGTTCTGAGAGTGGCTAATTTGTGTGCAAAGATCATACATTTGTTGAATGTCATTTGCAAAGACATTTTGAGCCTTTTGAAGGTGTGACAAGTTTTGAAAGTTCCAAGTTTGTCAATATGGTTGGTTCAGCAGATTGCCACAAGAGAGCACTACAGTTGATAATCAAGCTTCTTCCATTGGTCGCGTTTTGTCTTCGAAATATCATCTGAGGCTTTTTCGAGATGTTCATAGAATCCTTGACCAAGAAACCAAAGTTCTACAGAGGCGCATGCTAAATAATTTTTGGCACTCAATTTTTCTGAAGTAATTGTTGGTGTGCCAGAGAAAGAGAAGGCAGGGCCATCATTTCTTTGAGAATTGGAGGCCATTTTCTTTTTTTTTTTTTTTTGATAATAATCAGATCAGAAATTTAAAAAAGACAGAAAGCCACTAAAGCGAGTGAAGCAAAGTGAAGGGGACAGATCTGGTCGGAAAAAATTTTCCTGAAGATATGCGCGCGTGTGCTTCACGCTGCCGGGAAAGTGGTGCGCGTGGATCCCACGCGCCACGAGAAAGGGCGCGTGGAGGCGCGTGGCGGCTTTCCGCGACGGGGTTCGGTGAGTGGCCTGGGAGGCTTCGGGATGATTTCTACGGTGTCGGTGTATGGTGGGTATATGGTTCGGTGGGCATGCGTGGATCTCACGCTACAGACAGAGAAAGGGCGCGTGGAGGCGCGTGGAGTGGTTTCCTGGCGACGGGGTTCCTGAGGGTGGCCTACGGAGGCTTCGGGATGATTTCTCGTGCTCTGTATAAGTGGGTATATGGTCCGACACTTGGTGCGTGAAGGGGCCGTGGTGACACGAACTGAGAATGGGTGATCGCTGTGGATGCTGAAACGATATGAGTGAGTGACTTGGGATGAGGTCTCGCCGGACCAAGAGCAGAGACCTAGGAGAAAAAAAAAAATTCAAGAGTTGATGGAGGCTCTTGATACCATGTTGAAGAATTTAAGAATAAGAATTGTGAATAAAATGATTGAGTTTCTTCACTCAAATTTGAAGAATGTATATATAGATAATTTACATAAGATAATATATATTATCTTAAACACACTCATTATCTAACACACTCATTACACACACTATACCTAACGTACTCATCACACACACACTACACCTAACACACTCATTTACACACAGCACATCACACACTCATTACACACAGCTAATAATATTCTGTTTTCAACAAATAACAATCTTAGACTTGACAGTGGTTTGTTTTGGTTTATATGATCCACAAGATGATGAAGTCCTGTGAAATTATTTGCTTCAGGTGTTGTTGCTACAACTGATGTGGTTGAGGCATGCTCTGGGGTCAATATTGCAGTGATGGTTGGTGGGTTCCCAAGAAAAGAAGGTATGGAGAGGAAAGATGTGATGTCCAAAAATGTCTCTATTTACAAGTCCCAGGCTTCTGCCCTTGAAAAGCATGCTGCTGCAAACTGCAAGGTATTCCCTTTCATTTGAATTGTCCGGCCTTTCTTCATGAATTTTTATTTTTACTGCTTCTTATGTCAAAAGATATGCTCAATTTTGTCTTTTTTCTCTGTTTTTCATTTTAGTCTTGGGACATGTTAGTTTTGTATATTGATTGAAAACTATTAATTTCTTGGTTTCTGTGAGATGATGATAGATGTAAAACTAAGATATTGATTTTATTTGATATTTTGGGCCAATGAAGAGATTTGGAGTTGCAATGCATTTATCTGTTGAATTCTTGTACTTGTGTGTCAAATTTTGACCTGTTCTTGGAGATGCAAATTTTCACTTGAATTAGCCGTCATGTGGAAAAAGCTCCCCCTAGTTCATATGTGTAAGTGTATTCTGTATGGTGAAGTCCTTGTGATTCCATCAAGATGGAATCATCTCTTTACATGAAATAAGTACTATTTGCTTATTTTTGAAAACATGTATTTTAGTTTTTTGTGTTTCTTGGAATATTTATAAGCTTTTAGACTGACTCCACATTATCATGCAGGTTCTGGTTGTTGCTAACCCAGCAAACACCAATGCATTGATCTTGAAGGAATTTGCTCCATCTATTCCCGAGAAAAACATTTCTTGTTTGACTAGACTGGATCATAATAGGGCACTGGGCCAAATTTCTGAAAGGCTGAACGTTCAAGTTTCTGATGTAAAAAATGTCATAATTTGGGGTAATCATTCATCAACTCAGTATCCCGATGTGAACCATGCAATTGTTGTAACCCCAGCTGGCGAGAAGCCTGTCCGTGAACTTGTTGCTGACGATGCCTGGTATGTGGATTGACAAATACCGTGACTTGTAATTTTAACATTTTTGCTTTTTTTGTTGTGTTCATTGAAGCATTATTGCAAATTTTCATTATAAGGTTGAATGGCGAATTCATAACTACTGTTCAACAACGTGGTGCTGCAATTATTAAAGCTAGAAAGCTTTCAAGTGCACTATCTGCTGCTAGTGGTGCTTGTGACCACATTCGAGATTGGGTTCTTGGAACCCCCAAGGTTGGTCAAGTTGTGTTTGATCTTTAATTTAGATTCTGTATAACGTCTCCAGCTCAGCTTTATCTTTCCATTGCAATATTAGGGCACCTGGGTATCGATGGGAGTATATTCTGATGGTTCTTACAATGTACCAGCTGGACTAATCTATTCATTCCCTGTCACCTGTGCCAATGGGGAATGGAAAATAGTTCAAGGTAAGAGTTTGGTTATTTAATGGGAAGTATGCAACAAAACATATTGAATCTTTAATGTGAACAAAAAATTTTCTTTCAAATTTTTAACATATAATTTTTTAATTTAACCATAATATCACCATCTTCAGTGTTAATACTCCCCCTTGCTTAAGTTGTCAGTGTTTTTTCTTATCTATAACCTAATGTACATTTTCAATAAAAAGGCAACTGAAATTGAGCCTAATTCAACATCACAGTCTCCTTGGTGATGAGTTCTAATGCAACTGAAATTATATGCAGTTCTAACCTTGATGAATGTATCTGACATATAATTTCTCCATTTTTTTACCCAGGACTTTCAATTGATGAGTTCTCAAGGAAAAAATTGGACTTGACAGCAGAAGAGCTTTCCGAGGAAAAGGCTTTAGCTTACTCATGCCTCTCTTAGACTGCTTGCTTTTTGCCTAGTGTCATTGCAGCAGGTTCCCATGTTTTGTCTACAGAAGTAGCTTCAATTTTGAATAATGCCCCTTTTAAGATAACAGAGGTAGACCAGGGCTGCATATTTGATTGGATTAAGGCCTCATTTTATATGCATTAGTGCCCATTCTTTAGGGCTTTTGTTCCCCTCTTTGGTGTGTGTGTGTCCTGCCTTGCCTGTAACAAGAACTTTTATGTATGTTGGTATGCACAAGCGTGCAAACACATACAAACTTATATGCCTTCTAATTGAGTATTTCTTGCAGTTTTATTGCACAATAAGATCATCGTGAATTGTTTTAATATATAATTCAGTTCCCATTAGACACTTGACTGTGATTGAATGTATTCTAAAAATATTGGGTATGCTTCTTAGGATCATTAAGGTTTAGTTGGAAGCTGTTACAAAAAATTTAAGTGTATTACTAAACTTTACACTGAACCCTGCAACTGTTGGAAATCTTGCAATAAGTTTGTATAGTGAATAATAAGAATACGTTAGGTATAAGGTACCTTAGATACTATAGGCATTTTCAATGTTTGGGCATAAGATATTTCCGTACAATATGTTTAAGTATTTAATGCCTTCATCTTTTGTACGACATTAGATAAATGTGTGTAATGTACTTTAAGCAGTCTTGAGAGAATACAAATTGGAATTTTTTTAGAAATAGACAGAGCAAAAGTTGCCTCACGCATTGAACCATTTTGGGGAAAATGGGAGAATAATAATTATAAACAAATAATCTCCTAATTTTGTAAAATTGATAAATTTGGAGCTAATCAGATGGAAAATGGATTATCATATAATAGAAATAATTGAAGCAACAAAATATCAAGTCCAAGAGCTATCTCAACAACAGTTGGGAGAAGATTCTAAGGCTTCTTTTGGCACTTTGGAGGATAAATCTTAGGAAAATAGGGAAATTATGTGTAAGTTAAAAAAATTCTATCAAGACCTTTTCTAGCAACTGTGTAACCCTGGCTATACAGATCTATTTGAGTGCGCCACTGGAAGCCATTTACATTCTATTGATTTGAAAATGTTCTAAAATATTCGTATCGTAACTTTTTTTTTTTTTTTAATGATTCTTGATTTATGAAAAGCAACATGTGTATATTTTTAATTGGAATCAGTAGGTCTTGTCCAGATTTCAGACTTATCAGGATGATAAAATTTAAAAATTCATATCTAATACTAAGTTTTCAAAAAGTTAATTTATTCTCCACAAATCATCATGACGTGTGATATGTTCTTAAGATTGAAAGAACTTAGTCTTAATTAATGTAAAAATTAATTCAAATACTTTTACTAATCCGTACAAAGAAAAAAAAATCCTTTGGATGTTTTATTAAAAATGAAAATGGGTTGGTAACTAGTTAAACTGGAGTTGGACATGAAATGTCATGTATTAGCCCACATAATACATTTTAAAATGAGGTGATCATGTATTTACAAACTACAAAGCCATAAAATAATTATGCATGGTAGGTTACGCAAATAAAATGTCTACTCGATGTTAATTTGATCATTTGGTAATGATCAAATTATATCTAGTGGCAAAAGTGTGTGTTTGGTTTAGTTTTTGGAACTTCAAAATCATGGTTTAGGCAAAAGCATAAAGAAACAAGCTTTTATCTAAATTATGATTTAGAAAATTTTAAAAGCTAAATCAAACATGCTAAAAGTTGAACTAACATTCGAAGACATTGAAATGATGTAAATCAAATTCTTTCAATGCAGACACAACATCTGACCTAACAAATCTCATTCATCTTTTTTGTGTAAAATCTTACTCCAATTACAGACCATATTTTAGTGAGACCAGAAAGAGTAGGCTGGTAAAAGATTTATGGACTTGCTACTGCGCTTTTCTTTATGCTCTCAGTGATGCCCACATGGTATGGTGTGTTCTTCTCTCCTACTCTTTTTCTTCTCCATTCATCATTTTTATTTTATAAAAAACTTTCTCCTAAATCTGTTATAACTTACAACCATGATGATGATCTTTCTTCTTTGGATTTGTGTGGTTTGGGTAATCCTTTAAGTCAATCCCATGAATCTTTCCATTTTGGTGTGTACTTCAGAGACTTGTCTTTGGAATCTTCTGTTGTCAGCAAGACCACAAACCTCTTACTGATGGCTCTCCTTACTCTCAATAAGGTATGCTTTGTATTGGAATCTTATTTTACAGAGAGAGGGATGAGACAAATAGAAGTTTTTTTCTTCTTCTATAAATTAGTACTATATCTTTCTAAGGATTTAGAGAGAGAAATATAGAAGAGAGATACATGCCATGAAGAAGGGAAAACTGAATTTTCTCGTTCTGTTAGATGATGATGTTGGCCAAATTTTTTATGTCAAATGTTATATAAGCAACTTCTATGGGCAACTTCTCTTGCAAACAGAGGTTGGACACCTACCCAAGATGTGATATAAAGCTAGGGATAAGAGTAGAGAGAGAAAGTAAGAGAGTTGAAATTAGAGGTACAAAATTTACAACGTAGGATGCTATTAGGCAAGCGAAAGGAAATAATTTGAATACTTCACATACTTTAGTACATAATAATTTGTTGCTATTACAATTGAATAAATCTAACCTAATGAAACATTTTGTAACAAGGAAAAATGTTAGAGAACTTGCTGTTTTGCACAGTATTCATAAAGCAAAGTCAGTGTAAGCTGGCAGATATTTTGCCCCTTTTGTGAAGATTACATCATCATTATCCTTTATCAATAAGCTGTAGATAGTTTCTTTGTCAATTGATGACTCTCGCTCTTGGAACTTGGGACAACGTTGCCCCCACTTCAGAAATTAATGTAACCCCTTCACACCTTGTTAACGGTCAAATTCAATTTGCTAAGATATTTTGAAGTCTGCTATCTGCCAAATTTTATAATACCATCAATGTGTTCATGAAAAATTCAGAACTCTGGCAATTCTATTGAATCCCCAGATCTGATGAATACGTCATACCAGAAATCCATGCCATCATCCCAGTTTGAACTATAACCATAACTCTGGTGGAAGGTTTCCACTGACATAAATGGGTTGTATTGAAGTGGTAACTCATTTGAGATTGTAAAAGAATTTGATGGCATGGTGGGGCTTTCATCATCCATTATTGCAGCCTCTGACCAAAAGCTTTCATCAATTTCAGGCATTGTCTCCAGTGACTCTATCTCTTCACTCTTGATGGTTGTGGCCATATTTTTGCTTTCACTCACCGTGACTGATGAAAAATCACTGGAAGAAGTGCATGCTGATGTAGTGTCCATTTCAGGGAAATTAATACTTGCAGGGTCTGATAGAGTTAGTGTGCTGGAATTGGAATCAGATCGTTTAATTGTTGTTTTGGTGACTCTTTTGGTATCTGAGTTGGGTTGGTTGGTTTTCAGCAGCCTCTTCTTCAAGTGGGTGTGCCACACATTTTTTATTTCATTGTCAGTTCGTCCTGGTAATTTTGCTGCAATTGCTGACCACCTGAAAACAAGGATCAAAGTGTTTTAATATGAGATATTTGCACGAGATTCGCGTTTGGTTTCTTGATTAAAGTAAATCAGAAAACAACAAACTTCGATTGTATTACTTGTAGGATTATATGGACAGTAAATCTCATGCACATATTGGTTTGTACGTCTAGCATATATTATAGTTGCATGTGCTATGAAATGCCCCACTAAGTGTCGTGCAAGGCAGATCTAACAAGAGAATCTTGCTGCCCCACTTGTTTACTGGTCCTGACATTTTATATTAGTTTTCTCGGGATCCCTTTGGATGTAGACTAATCCCATTTAGATACTGAAGCTGTCCTACTTAAACTCTAATTGAACTCTTAATATTGTAGAGGTTTTTCAACTATTGAGTTTATACTTGCTTGTCACTTGAGCTAGTCTTTTGTGGGGTAGCCATTATTATAGACTAAATATTTGTAGACACTATTTTTTCTTAAATGTTGACAATTAATGCCACTAGCCCCCACCACTTAACTCTTGTTTATTTATCAGAGAAATTAAGAAAAAGAAAAGAAGGATGAAATTGAAAACGGAAATCCAGTTTTGAAATGAAAACAGAATCACTTCATTACAATGTACGAAAATTAAAATGATCATCAAACATTTAAACAGCGTTCTTGTAAACTAAGAATTGGATGCGTGGCATCTTATTCGCTAATGGTTTCTTATGATTAACTTTCTGCTATGAAATTAAGATGAGTCATGAATGATGAATGTCATCAATCTGAGCAAGGATTCAGTGAATATATACCTGTTCCCCATCATCTCATGCAGCTTAATGATAGTTTCCTCTTCTTCATTTGTGAAATTTCCCCTCTTGATATCAGGCCTTAAATAGTTAATCCAGCGCAGTCTGCAGCTCTTCCCACACCTTAACAGTCCTGAAGAATTGATCAAAGAAACCAGAACAAAATCAATACTCAACATAACATACCAAATCATCCCAAACATACAAAAAAAAGAAAGTGGAAAATTAATTTAAGCTTGTCAATCGTTAAGTTTATGACAGTGAATATAGATATCCAAAAACTTGTCAATCAATAAGTACCAGCTAGCTTTGGGAGGGCACGCCAGTTGCCATGGCCATGCTTTTGGATGTAAGATTTGAGGATTTGATCTTCCTCAGGGGTCCATGGACCCTTCTTCAATCCCATTTTTTCACAACAAGGAGCTCTCACCATCTTTGGATCTTGTTTTATCACAAATTGGTGGAAGAATGTACAAGTCTGCTGGTCTCACTCTCTAGCTATAGCTAGCTAGTTAGCTCTTGTTCTCTTCCAGTGGGTTTGTTCAACTTCGTTTCCTAAAGGCCACATGCATGCTGGCTATTTATCCTCTGATATTCCGCACGCCAATATGAGCTAGACTGGTCCAAGGACAAGAAAAGCATATTTTTATATTCAAACCATTTAGGCTTCAGCAGTTTCCTGGAAAGAGGTTCTCTCTCTCTATCTATCAAAGGAAAATGACATTAATAATTTTGTTATTTAAGTGAGACATGGAAGTTAGAGATTTGGTAACGTGTCACATTGTTGAATGACTACTGGCAAGTTTAGGACACATGAATTTTTTTTAACCAATTGCATATCGATTGTGATGCAACAAAGGGTTGAACTTGAACATGCCAAACTCCGTTGAGGATGAGTAACAAATAAGTCTATATATCATTGATTGTATATTTGTATGTGACATTTTTTTATGTGTGGATTTTTCAAGTCTTCATGACTTAATTAAAATCTGAGTAATGCTATTTATGAAAAGGAGGATTTTATAGTGCTTTTTATTAGTATTATTTCATGTAGTAAATTTAATATCCAAATAGCTAGAATGTATAACTATTTAAATATAATTGACTCTACTAATTTCTTTTCTTGTTAACATTAAATTCTATTTACTAGACATAACAGTTTTAATTGACTTAATCAATATCAAGTTGTGCCGATTAAACTATGCTTTTTTTTATATAAAGTTTAGATGAAAAATTCAAATTTAAAAATTATTTCAACTAAAAAGAAATACAGAGAACCCTTATATAAATTTTAGAATTACAATTACATATAATTACATGAGATATTATTATTTTAGCTAGCACAAATAATGTACAATGATCGATGTAGCTGTATTTTAATAATGCTATTTATTCAAAGATTTTACTTGACTTTTTAAAAACTGATCAGAAACAGCCAAATTAATAGTTATGAAGAACTATGTTGAGATAAATTATATAATTAAGTAGCATTTTAAAAACTGATATAGACCCTCCACTACCCATCTTTTCCTTTTTAAAAACTGATCAGAAACAGCCAAATCAATAGTTATGAAGAATTGTGTTGAAATATATAAAAAATCGTAGCAGTTCTCTCAACCTTTCATCTATCCATCTTTTTCTTTTCTCTCATTTATTGGAAGAGATAGTTTGGGTTATTTTTTTTGCCTAGAATCATCCCTTCACATCGTTTTTTCTCTCCTTTTATCTAAATAAGTGGTTTTCCACATAGATTTGGGTTTTCTTTCTTGTTTTTTTATGTTTTCATTGTCTGAGTGCGGCGGTATTTTGTTCGTTGTCTTGTTGCGACGTCGTTTAGTTTTTCGTCTTGGTGCGGTGATTTTCTGTCTTGTTGCGGTGTTCGTTTGGTTCAGATTGGTAGATCAGCTTTGATCTATTATAGATTTAATCAAGAATTGGACGTCAACGTTACAGATCCGGAGGCATGGGTATTCTGGTCACTTTGATTTTGTCATATTTGTAGGTATTTTGCCGTGTTATGCTATTAACGTGGGAGCTGCTAGTTTGTTCACAGATTCATCCTTTTCAGTTTTTAACGATATTAAATTTATATTATTTTTAATATATTTTATCAATTTAAATAAATAAATATTTTTTTTGTTCAAAAAACTGAAATATAGACGCGTGATCTATTGTGCTTACTCGAATAAGCATTATTGCTCATACGTACAGAAAGGACATGAATATTGTTTTATTTTGACAAAAATGGTTGATTTTTTTTTCAGAATAAAAAAGCAGTACCATGAGTTGTACATGGACTGGGTTTTTTGCATATTCAATGTTTTTTTTTTCTTTAGTAATATTTTGAGCAAGTCAAGTTGATCACACATTGAAGGGAAAATGACTGAAGTATTGACCGGTAAAAATAATAGCGTTTTAGTAAAATTAATTAAATATTTAATTATATTAATTAATAATTAATATATAATTAATTAATAATTTATTTTTATTTTAATATTTTATACATAATTAATATATATTATTAATTAATATAATTAAATACTTAATTAATTTTTAAAACTAACTAAACCACGTTATTTTTACCAAACCTCACTATTCCGTCATTTTCTCAATATTAAAAGCACTTAGGCAGATCGAATCAGTCAGCTTGACTCATAGGTGGTTTCTTGTTTATCCATGCATAAGGCCAAACAGGAGTTACAGGACAAAGCATGCACTTGTAGATATTCAGCCACTTGTAAAATCACGTGCTTTGATTTCTTCTGCCAGGATTACAAGTCACCTATGCAATCTCTTTCACATTAACTCATTCAAAGATGGAAAGATAAATCAATAAAAATTTGAGTACGTTTAGATAGGTTTTTTTATTTAAGTAAAGTATTTTTTTTAAAAAATATTGCTATAAATTTTTATGTATATTTAGGTGAAACTTAAAAAAAAAATTAAAAAAAAATTCAATTACCCTTTTTTTTAGAAATTAGTAATTTCTAACTTTTGAAAGAAAGGAGGAGAAGTGATTTTTAATATAATTTATTGATAAAAATACTCTTTGCCTTTATTAAAAATTATATCTCTTATCTTTTATTATTATTTTTTTCTTGTAAACCCTACCTCCATTATTTTTGATACCCTACATTTTTAATAATTTTGCTATAAAAAAGTTCTTTTGTTCTTTCTCATTCAAACAAACTTACAAGTCCTTCTATTACTTAAAAGTACTTCACAAACATTACATCTAAATGTAAAATAACTTCTTCTTAAAAAAAAAAAAACTCTATTCCAAAAAAGTCTACAAAAAAAATCTTTTTTTTTATAAACTTAACCAAACAAACCCTTCGCTTGGCATATACTCTTGAACATTTCTTGAAAGAATCATTATGAGAAACGGTTAGTTTGTAATTTTTTTATATATAAGAGCTTTAACAAAGTGTGATGGCTATGTATTAATTAGTCTTTTTATATATCGGATATTTTAGATTGGTATAAACTTGTGAAGCTGTTGAATTTGTGTTCTTATGAATTAAAACATTTCACTTTAAGAATTAAAATTTTAACCCAATAAAAAATAATATTGTAGAAGAAATTTTAATTTACAGTAATAAGCTAAGATTATGCAGAAACAAGGATGTCTCATTTAGTTTAGCCCAAAATGAATTTTCCTGGAAAACTAAAAGGAAAACACTTAGAGCAAAAAGCTTTAAAGAAATAGAGATTAACCAAATATAAACCAGTTTCAAGAGTAAAAAATTAAGCAAGAATAAATTCAAAATTGTTGGAAATAATTTCGTAACGCCCAGAGGTTAGCTGAGTAACTCCTTTGAAAATTCAAGCATGTCACCGATGCCTTGAGTGATAGTATTTGAGTAACTTATTTTTATCATATTTTATGTACCAAAAAACAAAAACAAACCAGAAATAAAGAGAGTAAGAATAAAAGTGCTTGAAGATAGGTTTTTATACTGATTCAACAAAAACATAGCCTATGTTCAGTTTCAAGGAAATCCTGAAATTTTATAGTAGTTGAGTGTTGTTTCTCCAACTACATATAGCCTCTTCAAGTTAGAAGAACTAATATTTCTTTAACCCTTGCCTCTTCAAATTAGAAACAAACTATTACCAAGAATAATTTGACAAATCTCTCTAAAACGTGTATTTTTCAATACAGATGCCTCTCTGTTACTACACTAACGAAATAATGTTTTTCCCTTCTTCTAAAAAGTAGAATATGTACATCAAATCAACTGAAAAATATAAATTTCTTGTGTAATGCGATGATAATCCTTGTAAAATCCCCTGGAAATTATTCTGAGCTCTTATTGGTTTCGTCATATTTTGTTGCCTTCTTTGACATGGGATGCGACCTTGCTCTGACATATTTTCTCAGGAGGTAGCATAATTGATTTTGACCATCAAGCCCGCAAAGGGGAGATGTCCCTAAAATAAATATAGTTATATTACTGAAAATGTGCAAGGTGGCTTTTGAGGTTTTTCACGACCCTACTGAAGCTTTTTCTAGATTTATGGCTAATGTGAGACTTTGGAACTTTGTTTAGTTTAGGTATATTTGGGTAGAGGAGTTTGGAGGTGAAAGAATAAGAGATGTAATTTTTTACTTTTAAATTAAAAGAATTATAATATGTTTATAAAAATAAATAACAAATGATTTGAAAGTTACATGATAATTTCTTATTTTAAAAATTCTCAAATAAAGATAATGTTTACTTAAAATAAAAATTTATCTCTTCTCCTTTCCTCCAAACTCCTTTATCTAAACATAAAATAAAAGTCCCAAGTAAAATTCATGCATTGATATGAAAATCCACAAAACGAAAAAACCCATTTTTATCCCTCACTAATATGTTCATTTTCAATTTAATCCCTTATATATAAATTAATTTTTATAATATAGTCTCTTACTGGTCAAAATTTACCTCTGCTTAGTTCTTTTGTAATCAAAATTTAGCTCAAATTTACTTCCCTGGAAATTAAACTGATGCGAATTTTTTGATTTATAAGGGGCTAGATTGTAAAATTTGATATGATATGGATTAAATTAGGAATAAAATAATTAGTAAGACTATTGAGCTTGTCTAAAAATTTGTACATGACCGATATGTGAGAGTTAACCTTCAAAACCAATTCCATAGTGTTGACGTAGGGAATTACCAAGTTTGTGTATCTGATATGGAATCCTTCATGCACCTCTTGTTTAAGAGACCCCAAGCTGCAAAACTGCTAAAGCGAATTTTTTTAAAATTTTGAAATATAAAGTGAAGATAAAAACTGTGTAATTAGTTTTTAGTTAGTTTCAGAGATTATGACATCCTTATATTTTTATACAGTGGAGGCTCAACTATTATTTTTACCTTTTTCCCTACATGATTATAGATATCACATTAATTACTACAAAATGAAATAAATGTAATGTAACAAATAAATTATAAAGTGAAATAAATTTAAATAAAACATTTTACAGGTATTAAACGTGACTAAGTAAATGATGGCTAAGCCAAAAATACTTAAAAACGAAACTCAAGATTGTTATAGTAGACATGTTACTGTCTTAGAAACTCCTCTATGAAGTAAGTAAAAATAAACGAAACTTCACAGATATCTGGTGATCGATCAACCAATTTTCTTTTCTCTCAGAATTGTAATATTCGTGCTCTCCATGTCGTGTATATATATATATATTGGGATGAAGTAATATACGCAATATTAATTACACCGTTCTAAGACTTAAGAGCTTCCATGATCTAACTATTTCTTTTATGTGTGGTGTGTATGTGATTCATCGTCTCACTATTGTTATGTAAGCATTTTTATAGTGATCATACATAATTAACAATAAAACTTGAACAAGAAAATTCTTTTAGCATCTCTTACTTTTCTGTATTTGCATGATTAATTAAGACTCTAGTATGTTAAAAATATATATAATCGGGTAGAGATTAAAAAATTCCAAATTTATTTATATATTTTCCAAATCAAACACCCGTGTATATTTTAAATCATACATATAAGGTTTCATATGACACATGATACGCATCCTATTATCAAAGCATACCAACTACAATATATATATATATATATATATATATATATATATATATATGACCATAATAAATAAGGGATTGTCATGTTGCAAAATATGGCAGCCCTTCAATTATTCCTTCAAATTGTCGTTTCCATTAAGCATTGAATAAAACTCATATTTTACATTATTGTAAACTTTATTTGAACACAGAGAACATTAATGCAGGATAAGGTTTGAACATGATCACATGATCTCATTGGCCTCATCCATCCGCACAACAAGACAGGTTCCCAGTCCTTGTCACTATTGGGAGGCTGCCCTGGCGGGCGTATACTATACCTGATCTTATAGTGAGGACTTAGGCCTATAATTTATAAAGCAATCACCATTCACTTTGAAGACTAATTTAGGTTAAAAAGGGTGAATGACATTTTGACATTATGATATTAGTTCTTTAGATGGGTGGGATTGGTCGAATTGCTGACCAGACCTCGTACAAATTCGGTTCGAATCTTGAAACTATCTTAACAATTTAAGTCTAAAATCGAAAAACTGGACTAGTTTTTTTTTATAAAAAAAACACTTGCAATTAACTAATAAAATGAGGAACAAAATGAATTAACATCCTCCTATGTTATGTCTCCTTTCAATTTTTTGTGTAACTCTTATACATATAATATTATTCATAACATTCTTCTTTAAATGTCATTAAGAATATGCCTCGTTAAGATCTTATTACAAGAAAAAAAACCCTAATAACAAAACTAATATTAATGAAAGAAACATAATACAATATCTTTTATACGGAAACTACCTAAAACACCTTGTACAGAAAAAGAGTAAACTTTCAATGAATCAAAATTAAATTTAATTCCAAAACAAAATTATCTTAAAAACACAATATTGAATCAAACTAAGTTTATATACTGAAAATCCTGTCTAAAAAAGTAAAACTGTAAACATACATAACCGATGTTCACATGAAATCATTATTAGTTTTCTTCATGTGAGTTCTTATGCCCATCATCATAATCATCACACCGGTTATTTATAAAGATGGTCTAAAGTAGATATTCTCATATCACGTTTTCTTATACTATTTTTATATTTCATAATAAATAATAAATTATGCTTATTTTGTTTTTGACAGTGAATTATGCTTATTTTGTTAATAACTTACTATTTATCTTAATAACTTTTGTAACGTAATATTAGTGGACGAGTGAAATAATGCCAGATACATCACCTATATTTGTAAACGAAGAAAAATACCCTTCTAAACAAAAACACTTTTACACCAAATGCAACATAGAATGGGTTATAGGCTTATACATGAATGTCGATTAGGTCTTATTATTTTTAGTCTACCTGTTGGTAGTTCCCAAATATTTCCATTATTTCAAGAATTTATTACTCACTTGTAATTGAAATTTCAAATGTATTAAATTAATTTACGAAAAACAAAATATTTCATTAAAAATAAATATCTGCACGTGTCTAAACAGTTTTTTTTTCTTCTATATTATCCATTGTTTGTGGGCTCGAGAATGTTAGCCAACAATAATAAAACCTTAAGCTTTTACAGGACAAGACACATAAATAAGTTTACCCATGTTGCTCTAGCCCCCAGAGGGCTGTGAAGTTCCCTCTCCACAGTTTTATGTTATTAAAAAAAAAAACAAAGAAATTAAAATATATTAAAACCATTCATTAGTCATTGGTTGGACAAAACTTCAAACAGTAGCAAAATATAAAATGGTAAATCATAGTTGCAGCCATGAGAGACTATTATATGTATTATTATTTGCCAATAGTTGGACGTGTGATCTGTCCCTTTTATATGCATGCATGTAATTTTCTTGCAGTCATGAGTGACTATAGGTCAATACAATTAATGCTTTCTTTTTTCTTAAAGCCATAGTTGTATGTCGACCGATATAGAGAAAATAATATTTTCCAATTGAACACTTACTGATAAGACTGCTGCTAGTCATGGTCAACTTCGTTGGCGGTGGGCTACGTCTTTTGACCAAATATATGTATGTTCGTGTTACTCTGTGCAACGTAATCTGCACTAAAAAACAAAATGCTTATGTTGACCTTTTTGTCTATTTGCTTAGATTCAAAATAATGCAGAAGAGCAAGAGAAAACCAGGGAAAAGCAAATAGTAGAAACATAATTTCTAGCTAATTATTGGGATGAAAAAAGTGATGAAGGCAAGAATAGTATTATCAAGATTAACATTTAAAAATGAATAAAGAACATTTTATTTACCCCTACTAGTATCTAAGAAGCTTTTATAGTGATTTCCTGATTGGATCTAATTTGCAAATCACTTTTTTTAAGTGCTTGTAATAAATTTCTTTGACGTTCAATATTTTTATGATAGTGATATTCAGGATTCAAGTAGTATTCTTTTCATATACAGAGACTAATAAAAAAAAAATTAGCATGTGACTGTATAAAAAAACTAATGTTAGATAAAATAAGGCTACGTTTGATGATGCATCGTATGAGGAGGGTATAAGAAGGACTTGATAGTATAAGCATATACTATCAAGCTTTTGCAGGTATTTAGCATACTCATATAATAATATAGTCAAATATGGTCAAATTTTTTTATTTTATTATAATCGTCTCTCCCTCATCTCTTGATATGACTTGATATAATATTCATTATATTTTTTCTCTTCATTTATCTCTCTTACTCTTTTTCATTTCAATGGCATGGTCATCAATCTCCCACCACTATTATTGTTGTTGGTCACCGCTATCCAAGCAATACTTTCATTGCTAGTCATCGCTTTCTAACTGCTATCATCTTTGCCCCTGACTTGTTGTCCCTTCGCAATATCGCGTTGCAGGATGCCGATAATTGAGCAAGCAAGTAGGAGTAACTTTGAGTGAAGAAAGATATGGGGAAAATGTGATTAATAGATGCAGAATAGTAATTTTTTCTTTTTGTTTATTGATTTTGCTTGAAGACTAAGAGAACTTTATTTGAATTTTTTAAAAAAAAAATATTATCTAAAAGGTAGTTTTTTCATAATAAATATTTATATATACAATCAGTTTGTTTATACTGTAATGACCAAACACTTGATAATATAAGAGCTTATCAACTCTATTATACTATCAGGACTTACCCTACTGCCTTCTATATACTATCAAGTCTAATACGATTATGTGCACAAAACGAGGTGTAAATATTTTATATTTTAATCAAGATATATTACTTGCCATATGAAAAAAAAATTCACTTATTTGAACGTGCCATTGTTGTCAATTGTCACATTTTTTTTTGCAAGATAAATAAAATTATTTTAAAATTTTTATTAATTAGCTACTAATATATATTGATTATAATTTAAAAAATAAAATTTTTTGTAATCTTTTTATGTAAGACCAATCACGAGATATCTCTATATTTTTTAAGTATAAGATTAATTTTCACTTGGGTATTGACTTGATTACAACTACAAGGTGATTCCAGCGAATATGTAATAATCATTATATTGGTGGAAAAACTTTAAATAATAATATTTAAGTAAACAATATATTTATGACAGACCTTTTTGTTCGCAAAACCCATTTAATTTTTGCAACACCCCACCTGGGCACCAGACACATGATGTAGATGGGTAAATGAGAAATTTGTTTTAGAATATCATATTTACTTGAAAAATATGATTAATTGTTACATACCAAGATAATTATTCCAACTCCATATCAACTGTGCATGCACATCTATAAGAAACGATAAGAGTGGGGTGGATATATATAAAAGATCAGAGTATATAAACATAAGTAATAATTTGTCATAGTTATGATTGTTTCGGTTCCATTTTATAGAACAGAGGAGATTAATATCAATGTTTACTTTATATATGCAAGCATTGAGATAAATTTGAGATTCCTTGCAAGGGAATTTCCTATTGGTTTCTGATTGGATCAGTTGGTTCATTCCTTCCAAGGTAATTCCTATTAAATCATTTTTTATTCGAGGTTCCTTAAAAGGGTAATTCCTATAGTTTGATTTTTTATTTGATGTTCCTTGTAAGGGATAATTCCTATTGGTTTAGCTTATGATTTTGAGGTTTCCCTACAATGGTAATTCCTATTGGTTGGTTTCTGATTTGAGGTTCCTATTGTTAATGCCTACTGATTTTGGCATACTACAAGATGAAAGCAAAACATTCCTATCTTTTCCTTAATTCTCATTAATTTTCCGAACACAATAAAATTTTGCGAGTTATCAAATGACAAAAAGTTGAGCTATAAATATAGAAATTTAATATCTTTAGTAAAAGTCAAAGGAATCTGAATAAAAGTCTAAAGTAATAAATTTAAATTGTTGAAATCTCACTTTCATAAAAGAAAAAGAAAAAAAAAGCATCAAGACATTGTTGTAAAATTTTCTTTTCAGATTCGTAAGGAATTGGGTGCTCCAATTTGTTTGTCAAGTTTTAGGGAGCTTTGTTTGTAAGTATATTATTTAAAAATAAAATAAAATTGTTGTTCGATCATTACCTAGATGTGACCACATGCACCCACGAAGTTCTAAGAGGACTGCTTGCGCATTTTCTTTTGACTATTTTTTTAATATTTTCCTTTTATTGGTTTAGCAATTTATTTAAAAAAATTCTTATTTCAGAGAAAAATAAAATAAAAATTTAATTCAAAAGCTTTAAATTGCAGTAATCAAATACTGTTCAACTGTTCCACAGCCAAATGTTAGTTATGGTACATCATCATGCCTTAACCTTGTTTATAATAAAGGGGGCAATTGGAGTCAAATCTAACTTTGTCATTTGAGTTGATACATTCTCGAAAACGTTGTACTTCAACTATCAATCAATACTAGAGATTATGAATTCCATTTTTTAAAAGGCACATAATTATTAGAGTAGAGGCATACGTTAGGATTTAGGAAGAGGATTGTTAGCTAGAGATTAACATTTTACTTTAATAAGACACGTGAAATCAAAATCAGATTGAACTGAGTTGGTGTACTCAAATAAAAAGGTTACACATTGATAACTATCAATTTTATCTTTTAACTTAGTCATAAACCTTCAATTCAATAAGTTAGAAGAATAATTGTTGATTTTGAGTCGCGATCCTACCTTGTCAACTTTGTTTAAAACTGGGATCATTGCAGTAACTTGACTTGGTGTGTAGTTAGCTAAGCAATACAAGCAATATACATGATTAAGAATCTTGGCACAACGCCTACAATGTCTAGTCTAGTAAACTTTGTCATCGATGTGGATAGTGTATTTTGAATCTCAGCTAAAAAAGTGGTAATGCACTTTCATCGAAGTTACAATTCCAATTTGATTAATGAATTGATTTCTCGTGTAGTTTGAATATTTGATTTGAAATTTGAACCATGCACTTTAGTTGATAACGATCGTGTGATAGAGACTTACATCATACATTCCCCATTCCCACTCATCCGTCTTAATCTACACAAGAATCTTAATTTCCTCTTAAAAGTTCTTTTTTTTTTCTCTATTTAATATATTAGAAAAATTAGGAAAGTTATGTTTTCTCACCTCCTTAGAGGTTTATTTTCTTTTAGAATTAATGATTGTTGACTCTTTGTCTGTTCATTCAAAGTCTCTGTATCCTAACTTAAGTTTATTTTAGTCCGATTCATTTAACTTAAGCTAATCGTGATAACCTTAACCTTTCTCACATAATAAAGATATTTAATCGAGTTTAATTTTAATTTATTGTCATTATAAATTTTTTTGAAATTATTATTTAATTATGAATTGTTAAATCATTAAAAAAGTTTAACTATTATAACAATTATCTTAAAAGTCTAACTCTTTTAATAATGTATCAATATATAATTAAATAATAGTGTAATTTTTTTTTATATTGACAATTAATTAAAATTAAATCCTATCTAATTATAATGACATAAAATTATTTGTCCAAAATTTACTGTACTTCATATTTATCAACCAAACACTTGTACAGAGTTCATCCAGCCTAAACTTTTTCCAAACTGATACATAACATGGAGGAACAAAATAAAAATATATAACAAAAATGAAAAAGTAAAATGACGCCCAATCTTTATTTTTATTTTCTTATTATCCATTCCTTTAGTTTTACCTTTTTTCTTAACACCAACACTGATATATACACTGAATATATATATATATATATATATATATGTGTGGGTGGGATCCATTTACATTAAGTGTAAGTCTTAACATACTTATATTACTCAATAATTTTTTTAAAAATGTGAATTTAACTAATTTAACTGTTGAATTGAAAATTTTCATAAGATAGATTAACCACATAAAATTTTTTATGATTAAAAAATTATTTGTTACTTCATCGCATTACTTTATTTTAACGTATAATATGGTTTTAAAATGTAAGTAAATTGTCTATTATTAGATTAGATAACTATATATGTCCAATTTATTTAAATTTTGGTATGCATGATCATTAAGATAATAACATATGATTCAACGGATGGATTTGTTAAATTCACATTCTATAAAAAATTATTGCGTAATGTAAGTGTATCAAGACTTACACTATATATAGGACATATCTATGAGAAAAGTAATTTACTTGATCATTGAATCATTTATATATAGTCAAGATTAGAAGTTACTTAAAAGTCACATAAGCACTTAAAAAAGTCACATGACTTTATGTTGTAATCTTAACCATACATGAATGATCTAATGGTTAAGATTTATTCCTTTTACTCTCACAATAAACTACTCATCTTATTAAATATGTCATATATATATATATATATATATATATATTATTTCTTTCTAAATTTTGCTGTGTATATACTTTTCTCTCTTTCTTTCTTCCTTTGTCATGGCTTTCAGGGTGGGAGGGGTAAGCTTCTTCTTTTGCTTTCACCTTCAATCTCCTCTTAACTTTGGTACAACATCTTAATGTACCTCAAATTATTATTTTTTTTCATTTTCCTTTATTATAATGTGATGTCAGTTTCATTTAGTCGCATGAAGATTTTTCTTTTCTTAGTTCGATGACTGATTTGATGTAATTTTCGACTACAAATTCTGGGTCTGATGTATTTTTATTTTTTATTTTTGGTTCCCTTTTGCTTATTGGTTTGGTTTGTCCTTTGTTTTCAATACAATATATTGTTTAATCATTTGTTTTTAGTATGCTACACTCACTGGCTTCACATGAAAATTGATGTTGATCTTAGTATAAGGCTTTGAAGATATTGTAGACCATGTTTCACATAAATCTTTCTTTTAAAATTAAAATTTTTATATATAAATTTCTCGCTGCAACTTCTTCATTTTTGCCCCTTTTAGTGTTGTATTTGATTTGGGTCCTGGGTAATTTTAAGCTGCTGGTATTTGGATGGTTCTTGTTGATGTATTGGACTTGGCATATGATATGTTTCAGTGCTTTGTTGGGTTGGCAACTTGGCTGTTAGTGTAGCATGGAAATTAAAATTGAACTCTCTCTGTTGGTTCAAATTCATTGGGTTCTTGATGCATAGGAATAGGATCTTATAAATGATTAAAAAATCAGATTAGATCATATGCTGTTAAATGAAAGATTGTTTGGACACTTGATTCCTTCCTCATGCATGAAGATTTCCTTTTTCTTGGTTGTTGCTTTGAGTTGCAAATAACTTTGGTGATTCTTATCTTCATGTTCAATCTAGTGTATGGGAAAATTCTTACTCCAGGGCGCTGGATGCAAGAGAGGTAGGCACATGATTTCAGGATTGACATCATTTTTTCACGTGTGCTACATCTTGTGCCTTGGAGTAAGAGATTTCACTTACTCCAGTAGTATATAAGAATATCTCCTATTGTATAAAAGTAAAGTAGTATGTTTTTTGAAGGACAAGATATGAAGTCTGATTGCAATTGCTAGGATTCATTTCACTGGAAGAATATCCTTTTTATTTAATATATATATATATATATATATATATATATATATATTGTGATTTGGTTTTGTTATTGAATTGAATAAGGATTCCCGTTAACCTGAAGGAGTGATCAATATTTGGCTTCAATGTAGGGAAATGCCTCGTCTGGCATGGGTGTTTCTGAGCATAGCGTAAGCACATACCTGGAACTGCAGAGAAAGAAAGTACACCGCTATGTGATTTATAAAATTGATGAGAAAAAGAAAGAGGTTGTGGTTGAAAACACTGGAGGGCCCTGCTGAGAGCTATGATGATTTCACTGCATCCTTGCCTGAAAATGATTGCCTTTATGCTGTCTATGACTTTGATTTTGTGACTTCTGAGAACTGCCAAAAGAGAAAAATCTTCTTTATTGCATGGTTAGTTACTTAGTTTCTTGTATAATCATAGAATTGGCATTTGAACTCATAATTTTCTTTACCTTGATTTTAGTATACAGCGCTTTACATCTGTGTATATAGCATTTTAACTGTTGCATATGCACACAAGTCTTAAAATATAGATATATATAATTAATTGTAAACTGAAAAGAAAAATCTGAGAGACGTGAGAGGTCATTGCAATCACTTTACTCACCTGAAAGATGTGTCAATGGGTGGAGTGGAAGGTGGATAACAAAATGCAAATTCTATATGAAGATCTAATTCTCTAAACATGATTCCTATTGTTTGCTGTCTTATAGCAATTAATATTCTATTTTTCATACTGCTGATTCTTAATCTCCTTGTCAAAGTCGATCTTTGAAGCACCAGAAACTCAGGATTAAGTGTTTTGACAAATTCTTAATTCTTAGTTGTTGCATTTATTTCAGACCATGAGTTCTTCATCCTTATTTAATGACTTGTATTACTGAATCCTTATATAAAATGATGTGTTAATTACTGATTCTGCTTAGTTTGTGCCTTTGTTTAGGATCTAAAGTTGAATGTATGAAGAAATATGTTCATAGTCTTCATCAATCAGGAAGTGAGTTCATGTATCATAGATGAACTTTTAGATTCTTGATATTGTTCAAACAAAGCTTTTGTATTCTTCTTCTTCTTCTTTTTTCTTTCTTTTAATTTCATAAAAAATTTCTTTATTCTTCTTTGACATTATTGCTAAAGAATTTTGCAAAATTTTTTATTGCCAATGATGTTGCTGCTCCATGGAAGCTCTGTTTCTTGTTCTCACTATGTTTTATTCTTTTCCTGTCTAACATGAGATCATTACTTACTTACCTAGACCTTTTCCAATCACAAAATTTTCTAGACAAATAGACACAGAATAGTCCATAAGCTTGAATAACTGAATCGTTATCTCTAAAGTCCAGTTATTTGAATTACGAAATCTGAGATGAATCTCTTCTATTGAAATCACCAAAGGGAATCCAGAGCTTAGTATATCAATTAAATTTCTCTTTGCTTAAGATTTGTATAGAATAAACTTACTATAAAAGAAATGCTTTAGGTGATTGGTTAGAGAATGGGAAGTTGGTAGTATTGATGGTTTATTTTTTGAAGGTAGAGGGTAAGGAAAGACTTAGAGCTTTTTGGTTTGGGATGTGACTTGTATTTGAAACGACAATATTATTTGTTCAATCTATGTAAGCTGAAAGCAACTTATGGTATGCTTAAGTTTTATTTGATAGAAGAAAACATATTGCCATTGTATATACCAAGTAACATTTTCACATGGAGTAGAGGTAAATTGTAATGGAATCATTTATATATGATCAAGCAAAATTGAACTTTTATTGCTGTAATACCAGGTTGAACTAGGGACCACATGATATAGACTAGGACAAAAAAGGTCTGATAAGTATGTTTCCAAGAATTTTATGCACTTTAAATTCTGGATGTAATTAATAAGATTTTTAAGTTTCTGACAATTTATTTCAAGTCCTAGACACATCCATAGAAGAGAAGTTTTAAATTTGATGCACCCTTGCAGGAGGCTTTTAACATCCTCCAACACAATGTTGGTGTATTGATCTACCAACATTGTGACCGGTTATCATAGGTGACTAAAATTATGTTTTAAGTTCAAAAAAATATTTATTTATAAAAAACTCTATTTTTTATATGCAAAAAATTAAAATTAAAATATATTCAAAAAGACTTAAAAATTTATTAAATAATAATAAATAAATAAAATACAAATACAAAATGTGAAATGGTGACTTGGTCAAAATAATAAAAATTGATATTATAATAAATCAACAAGTTTTATATAAAAATAATAATTTGAAAATTTTGAACAAAAGAAAATACAAAAACAACCAAAATAGAAGAATAAGAAAGTGAACATAAAAACTTAAAATATATATTTGAATATAAAATCTGAAAATAAAATGATTTTAGTACAAATTTAAATTTTAAAATAATAAATAAAAATAATGGATTTAATAAATTTAAAAAAATCAAAATTTTTAATACTTGGTCTAATTTAAAAATCATAACAAGTTTTTTATTTTATAATTCTTAAATAATTTTTTTATATTTTTTGAGTAACTTTTAAATAATCTATTATATCATGAGCTATTTAGTAAAAATTAAACATGATTTTCAAATAAATACAGAATATTTTTACAAAGTCAAACTTTTATCATGTTAACCAATAATATAAGTATCCCTGAAAAAAACTTAACCATAGATTAACTTTTAGACAAAATCAATGGTGTATGTAAGGTGGTGGATGGATCCACCATCTTTTTGGTGGTGGATGGAAAACGTACCCACCCTTGCAATCCTGTTGACTTGGGCATTACTTCGGTACCCATCTTTTTTTTCAGGGTACTGGTATCCAGGGTGAGTTGTCTAACATTTATTAGTTGTTATTTATATTTAATAGATTCTTAAGCATTTATTGTGAAACTAACAGTCAATAAATGATTGACAACTCAACCTAAGTACCAAATCCATCAGGGTAGCATAGCAACTCCCTGTTGACTTACCTTCAATTCTAGACAACCTTGGTTTGGTTGGATGTCACTGAAAAATATATTCAAAACAGAAATTTCTCCCCCACTTGATTAATCCACTGGTATGTTCCTTTGTCGCTTTGAGGCTCCTTTTGGTTACAGGTTGTTTCCTCCTCTTTCCACTCATCCACTTCCTGATTATGTTTGGTGGTCTTCACCATATTCATGTGATAGTTTTCTTTTACCTTTCACATCACCTGAACTACTGTGTCATGTGTCTTCATTTGGAATGTCTTAAACCATCTTCTCAACCATATTGTCATTTGGCTGTTGATGTTGGTTTGTTAGGTGTTGTGATTATTTTTACGTTTTTCTCAATAATTGTTTTAGTCAGTAAAACTGCTTTTAGAACTTGTCCTGATAGCTGTTGTTTTGGGTGTATGCAAGGGAATAGAAGAGACCTAAATATTTTCAACCTGCATTCCTGGTTAACAATTTAGGATTTTGCTCCTCAGCACAGAGTTTTGGTGGTTTTTTCTGAGTTTTTTTTCTTTATGTTCTTTTTTTCCTAGGAATAGAGAGAGTGCAGGGTTTCTACTATCTTAACAGTTTCTGGAACAGGAAAGACAAGGCAATACATTGGCATGGTCATAAGATAGACAATCTTGAAAGAAATGTTGGTTCAGCGTCAAAGTCTCAGTCACTGTCATTTTTTACTTTCAGATGGCAATCTTATCTCATTTGCATTTTGGGAAGATTCTCTGTTTATACTTGCAGTGGAAATTTATCTTTTATTTACTGCTCTTTCATTAAACCAGATAAAGTTTGACTGTTAAATAATTTGGCATATTTCCTATTACCTTCATTTTGCTTTTGGGTTTATCAATTGTTTATTTTACAGGTCTCCTTCTGTAGCTCGCATTCGTGCTAAGATGCCTTATGCAACATCCAAGGACAGGTTCAGAAGGGAGCTGGAGGGCATCCATTATGAGATCCAGGCAACAGACCCAACAGAGATGGATCTTGAAGTCATCAGAGACCGTGCAAACTGAGCACCCACTTGAGCTGAAAGGGTTGTGTATTTAGGTGATGTGGTTAGGGTATCTGAGGCCTCAAGGAAGGATCTGACACATTTCATATGAATAGCTTACTTATCAAGTCAATAACCTACACCTGTGAAGCTGATTAGGGGCTTGTGGCTAAGAAACCCCATTGCAGGGGATTAGAAGCTCTTCCTTACTGCCATGATGCTTTTCAGGTGCAGATTATATTACTATGGATACTGAAAATTTGACTTGTATGCTGTATTCAAATTCTATCAATGGAAGCATTTGATGTATCTAATTTGCTGCTCGTGAATACCTGAATGGATTTGTTTGTGTGGCAAGTTCCATCAATGGAACATTTTGTTTTCTGAAGCACTAGGCTTGATAATGATGAGAAGAAGGAACTTATGAATGAATGATGGAAATATCAAATATGCACTGCAAACTGCACATAGACTGAAAATGTATTTCCATAGATTTTACATATCTCTTTGTCTGTCTTTATTTTCATTCCCCCTATTTTCCCACGTCAGAAATTTCATGTGGGGTTTGATTTGTAACTAAGGATAGTCTGTTACCTCAACTCCCTGTGGCTCCACAAGCATTATTGCCTACTTTCCTCCTTTCCTCCTTTCCCTTTCATTTCTCTCTCCTCTAAAAAATGGGAGCATTCATTACTGAATACTAATAAGTTTCATATATCACTATGATCTATTAACATTATTAGGAAGCATGTGTCCTGTGATAATCAAAATGAATAGCACCAAGAAATGTGGGAATGGCAGTAATAAATGGAGTCATGGTAAGGATATTTGTCCTTTTTCATCCATAGTAGTAATAAAGAATAGAGTCCATTTTCAACTTGAATAGAGAATTTCAACTTTCCAGTCTGGCTGCTAGTTACCAGTCCGGGTGACGAGTTCCTGGACTAAACCATGAAATGATTTGCAACTTGAACACCAAGCTGGGTGTTACCTTTTCAAATGCTGCAAGTGCAAAATGCAAAATGTTTAACTTCAAAATTTGACCAAAAAAAATAAAGGGAGAAAATTTCAAAATCTGCATGAAATCATATAATTCACAAGAAAGAAAAGAAAAGAAGAATAGAGTACAAACCAATATTGTTAATAGAGGATCAGAAAATGAATCGGCGAAATTTTTTATTTAAGTTTAATTATTGAAATGAATTAGTCAAAACTTAATAATATGATAAAAAATAATTTAAATGTAATAATATAAAATATATAAATATTTATGTAATATTAAATTTGTTTTTAAAATTCAATAGTTAATTTATTATAGATAAATTCAATAATTTAATTAATTTTTGATTAATTTTAATTGATGAAAAAAATTTATTTATAAATTTAATTATATAACTAAATTATAATCATCTAAAGTCAGATGATCGGATCGTTGGATCTAAATTATGACAACACTAGTACAAACAAAGTCATTAAACGTGAGAGACTTTTATACAATATGAAGGAACAACTTGGCGTAGGGGTTGAAGATCTTCACTCTATGATGGTAATCCTATGCTTGGTGCAGTGAGAAGGAAAAAGACAAGGTAAATGGATGAATAGTCTAGAAAATAGTTAAAAAGATAAATATGTATTTAACGGACAAATAAAAGAAAAATAATTAATTTATAGTTAAAAATTTAGAATATGTTTATAAAAGAATTTATTTTAAAAGAGTTGATTGTAAAAGAATTTATTTACATTTTATTAATAACATTTGTGTTTAATTTTTATTAAATGTCATTATTACTATATCGTCAAAACTATATATATATTTTTTTTAACAAAGATCACGAGATGTCATCGATTATGAGAGTAATCACTGTAAGTGACATGTGACAGCACAGACAGTAAACTGTAGAGGCTTGCCAGATATTTGTAGACATTATGGTAAAATTTATTCACGAAATCTAGGAACTTACTGAGAGCCCCTATTAACGTTCTTATCCTTTTACCTCTGTTCACATAGTAAATTACATGTGTCTGTCTCCCACTTTCGTCAGTGTCCCTCTTAAATCATGCACTAAACTTTGGTGGGATCCTCACCACTCTCGCTAAAAGACATTTCCATTATTCAATCACTTATGACTTTAATACCAATCTATATTTTAGGCTAGCTAAGTAGCTAGCTAAGCCTGTAATTTACTCTAAATTTCATTTGATTTGGCCTTTTATTATCTCATCTTCTTCAGCTAAACTTTTGATGGGTTGGTATATACTGAATATCTAGCTAATGGGTATTTGATATCTTCCTTATATAGCTCGAGTTTGAAGAGGGTTTGTGGCTGGAGTTAAAGAACATTTCAGTTAGTCATCTCTTTTGTCTGTAAGGATTTGTTCAGTTATATAATTTGACATATTCCAGCTCTAGTTTTTGGGTAGTGTTCTTTTTTGTTTATGCTTTTGTGGTGAATCTTGCTATGAAGCAGAACCTTCTTATTAATCTTTAGTCAATTTTTGTTGATAATTGGAGATTTTCCATTTATATGTTTTTTTCACTGGTGGGGTTTAGATTGATGAGTGAGAGTGAGAGTGAGACATGTGGGGAAAGGTTTCTGTGAGTTGGATTGATAATGGATATCTTATAGAAAACAAAGTGGCATAGAAATTGGAATTGGGCATCCAGATAATCTACCTGTTGGTCTCATATCTAAGAATTACGTCTATTTTGCAAGCGATTTGAGGTTATCTGGTGCTGCTATATATAGTTTCATGTTTTTGACAAAATTCCAGATCCAACGTTTGATTCCCAGTGCCAGGGCTATCAATCTTTAGCTGCTTTGTGTTGTTGGGGATCTTGAATAGGAAGGAAAACCATGAACATTTGAGGTGAACTCTGCTTGTTTCTGGGTTACAAGAAACTAATTGAGAAGCTACTCAGAGCTATATGAGGTTTAGAGCTTTGGCTAAGCCATAAAAAATCTGTAGTATCCAATATGGGTATCATCAACAGGACCATTGTTTGGTTTAGGAGGGACCTTAGAATTGAGGATAATCCTGCATTAGCTGCTGCTGTTAGGGATGGTTCTGTCTTCCCTGTCTATATATGGTGCCCCAAAGAGGAAGGACAATTTTATCCAGGTCGAGTTTCAAGGTGGTGGCTGAAGCAGTCTCTTGCTCACTTGGATCAGTCGCTGAAATCTCTTGGAGCTGGACTTGTGCTGATCAAAACCCACAGTACTCTTGCAGCACTTCTGGATTGTATAAATGCTATTCAAGCAACAAAAGTTGTGTTTAACCATCTCTATGGTAAGTACCCGTGTCCAAAAGGTAGCTTTGTGTAGAATTAACCTTCTGTGTTAAATGTTTTCGCCCATTTTGAATTGCTTCCTAATATTTATTTTGGTATTGTTTAATGTTTTGGATCTCCTGTAGTTGAAGAAGCAAGTAGGTTTTTTTCTAATAACAACTTAGAGGAGGTTTAGGACTGAACTTCAAGGTGGGATAGTCCTCATAGATAATCATCAAACCTGAATTTTCTGTATTCTGAGAATATTAACAGTTATTTTCATCTTTTGACTGTTTGCCTTTTCTTCTATATATTAAACCTACTGTATAAAAGGGTGGCCTAGTGCACAAGGCTCCCACCATTGTGGGGTATGGGGAGGGTCGGATGTATGCAACCTCACCCAGAGACTATAGAACCCATGACCACCAGGTCACAAGGCAGCAACCTTACTGTTGCGCCAAGGCTCACTCTCATTAATACTATTGTATATTGGTTTTTTAGTTACAAAGGAGGTCTAAGACCTGGTATTGGGAGGGGAGGGGAGGGGAGGGTAGGCTAAAGTGCAGGAGTAAATGGACATGCACAACTGGGAAAGGTGTAGGGGAAAAAATTGTATATGAGATGTGGCAGTTTTTTTGAGACATTCTTTTTTTCTATTCAATTTTCGCATTGAACATTGACAAATTGGTTTTCATAACATTTTCAGTCAGGAATCTGATTCATCAGGCACATTTAATAAGATGGAAGCTAATAGAACTGGCCCAACAGAGATAGAAAGAAAGAGAGAAAGAGAGAAAAGACTTCTTTATTTGATGGTGTGGGTCAGATATCAATGGAATACCTGATCCAGGAATACACTATACAGTAATGAGTACAATGGAGCACTTCGAGAGGCTCCCCTCTCCCAAAACCAACTCACTTTAATTTCTCTAATCCTCCCCTCATATTCTCTTCCCTTTCTATTTATACCGATCTCATTAACTAAAGTTAGTTATGATCTCCTAACATAGGCTTTCTTTATTAACGGTCTCCTATCAATACTCCCCCCCAAAGCTTTCACCTTGTCCTCAAGGTGGAAAGTTGGAAAAGCCTGCTGAATGGACGCTAGAGGTTCCCAGGAATTCTCACATTCTGGTAGATCTGTCCATTTGATGAGGCCTTCTATATCTCCTTCTCGAGTTAGGGCGGATGGCTACAATCCGCTCCGGTGTCACTTGTAACTCTAGATCATCTGGATAGCATAGGCGTGTAGTGGTTGAGGCTGGTTGTTGTGAGAGACAGCCTTCTTTAGCAGAGAAACATGAAAGGTTGGGTGTATTCTGCTGGTTTCTGGTAATTGCAGTTTATATGCTACTGCACCTACCTTCTGAATGATCTCGATAAGGTCCATAAAACCGGGGCTCAGTTTTTGGTTGATCTTCTTAGCCAAGGATTTCTCGACGATAGTGGTTGTAGCTTTAAGTAAACCCAATCCCCTACCTGAAAATTGACTTCTCTTCTGTGTTTATCCGCTTGCACCCTCATTCTATTCTCGGGCTTTAGCTAGGTTTTCCTTCAACTCTTGTAGTATTTGATCCCGTTCATTGTCAATCTGCTGACCTCCTCTATTTTGGAAGGAAAGTATTTCCCTTGAATAGAAGTGGAGGATCATGGCCATATAAGGCTTTGAAAGGCGTGAGCTGTGTTGAACTATTGTAATTCGTGTTAAACCAGAATTCTGCCCACCCTAGCCATTTCGCCCATTGCTTCGTCTAGCGACCGACATGCACCTTAAGTAGGATTCCAAGCATCGATTTGTCACTTCACCGCCATCCGTTTGTGGGTGGTAGGCTGAATCCGAACTTTAGTTGTGTCTCGCTTGTTTGAACAATTCTGTCCAAAACGACTAAGGAAAATCTTGTCTCGGTCCGAAACAATAGATGCTGGAAATCCATGTAGTTTTACCACCCCACGACAAATATTTCTGCCACATCCTTTGTGGAATGGGTGGGCTAATGCGAAAAATGAGCATATTTGCTAAGTCTATCCACTCGTCACCATTATTGTGTCCTTATTGTGGGATTTAGGTAGTCCTTCAATGAAATCCATTGAAATATCTGCCACGTTTGTGTGGGAATAGGCAATGGGTGTAGGAGGCCACCGTGGTGCAAGAGTTTGATACTTGTTCCGTTGGCAAACATCACAAGCTGCAACATATTGATGAATCTCTTTTTCATTCCTTCCCAATATACCAACCCCGCCACCCTCTTATATGTGCGGAAAACCGGAGTGCCCTCCCACAGGCGAATTATGAAATTCTCGCTAACCGGAGAGGAATGTGTGCGTAGTTTTTGAGATGACTAACCTCGCCTTTATAGAACAAGCTTTGCCTCCTTGTAAGTGATAACCCTGGATGTGAATTTTCATCTTCAATCGATCTTGCATAATTCCTTTCAACTTGGCATCCGCTTGTACCTCTGTGTTCACCGATTCCAAGTCAAGAAGATGAATTGTGGAGATGCGGCATAAGTCATTTTTCCGGATAATGCATCTGGCAGCCTTATTCTCCCTTCCGCTTTATAACGGATCTCAAAATCAAAACCCATCGCTTTGAAGACCACTTATATCTTGCTCCTCACTCATTAATCGGGCCATTGCTCACACAAAAATTTCAGGCTCCTTTGATCCGTGTTAATGATGAAGTGCCTCCCTAGAGATAGTGTCTCCATTTTTGACAACTTCCAAGACTATGGCCATCAATTCTCGTTCATACACTCGATTTCAGCTTGGGCTTTTTCAGATAGTCCTTGACTAATATAAGCAAGGGGTTTACCTTCTTGCAAAGAAGATGCAAATCCCTAAACCTTTATTTGATGCATCTGTCTCCACCACAAAGTCTTGGAAAAATCCGGATCGCTAAGACCAGAATTGAGTCATGGCCTCGCCGAGAATATCAAAGGCTTCCTGAGGTGCTTGTCCCCATTGAAAGTTATCTTTCTTTAATAATTCAGTAAGTGGCTTCGCAATTCTGCCATATCCTTGGACAAATCTCCGATAATAGCCTGTGATGCCTAAGAATCCCCGTAGTCCCTTAATATCTTTTGGAACTCGGCCATCGTAACATTGCTTCCACCTTCTTAGGGTCTCAGATACCCCTTTTGCTGAAATTACATGTCCCAAATACTCTATTTGCATTTGCCCAAAGCTGCATTTTTTTCTATTGACAAAACAGCTTATTCTCCCTTAGCAATTGCAACACCACCCCCGATGGCCCAAATGAGCTTCCTTATCGCCATGTATACCGTAATGTCATCAAAAATACTAAAACAAATTGCCTCAAAAACTAATGACATGTCATTCATTAGTGATCAAAACGTAGGTGCATTAGTCAATCCAAATGGCATTACTAGGAATTCGTAATGACCTTCGTGGGTGCGAAATGCAGTTTTTGGGATATCCTCTTCCCTCATGCGTATTTGGTGGTACCCGATTTGAGGTCCGATTTGAAAAGATGGTTGCCCCCAAGTTCATCCAATAACTCATCAATTGAGTACGGGAATTTATCCCAGGGATCGTTACCTTATTAAGGGCTCTATAGTCCACGCAAAAACGCCACCCTCCATCCTTCTTCTTCACTAGTATGACGGGGCTTGCATACGGGCGATTACTTGGACGTATGATGCCAAAGAACTAACATCTCATCCACTAACTTTTCTATCTCTGCTTTCTCGAGCATGAGGATACCGTATGGTCGCAAATTCGGATGGCACTCTCCTTCTGTGATTCTATGATCTTGACGCGGATGTGGATGTTGGCCCTTGTGGATCCTTGAATAAATCTTCAAAATCCCGCAAAAACCGATTCTAAGTCTCAGGAATGACCACCTCTTCTCATGGGATGTGCCTAACCATGCTCTTATACTCGATATAGAAACCTTGACCCTCGTCCTTCAACGCCTTCATCATGGATTTTAGAGATGAAGCTGATTTGGATAAGGTAGGTTCCCCTCTAATAGTTATCATTTTCTCCCCCTTTTTCACCTTCAATGTGAGGTCTTTGAAGTTGGCCCTTATTTCCCCCAGTCCTTCCAGCCAATCTATTCCCAACACCACCTCTGCTCCTCCTAAATTGAAAAGGAAGAAATTTTGTTGTACTTCCAGTTCTTGTAATTGGCAAAGACTCTCTGACATGCTCCACTACACCTTATTCTGTGGCCATCTCCCACTTCTACGAAATAAGTGGGGGTTGCTACTATAGGTATATTCAATTCCTCCACTAATGCTGATGATATAAAATTGTGGGATGCTCCACAATCCACCAACACTACCACTTTTCTGCCGTAGATATTTCCCCACAGCTTCAATGACCTTTTGGAAGTCAGACCCATTATGCTGTGAATTGATAGTTGAAGGGCCTTAGCTTCAATTTCTAGCCCTTCTTGTAGCTTAGCCTCTCGTGATCCTCTCGCCTCATCGTCCCCCTCTTCCACCAACATCACCTTATACTGCTTTTGTGGGCACACATGCTCTGGGCTGTATTTTTCATTACAGCGAAAGCATAACCCCTTCCTTACCTTCTCCTGTAATTCCTCCTCAGATAATCTTTTGAAACCCCATCTTTTCCTCGTGGTTGCTACTCCTCTCGAGCTTCGCTTTCAACTCGTATTTCCTCGGCCATGTCATCAGCCCAATTGGTGACGACTCCATATCCCGAAATCATTCTCTGCTGCCCTCTTACTCCATTGGGTTTGGTTTCAAACTCCACTGTTGCCGATCTTGTGGGTTGGGCCCCTTTGGAATATCCACTATTGCTTCTTGAGCCTCCTCCCATTTGATTTCGGCTCCAAACTCCATTCCTCACATCTATCAACTGCGCTGTGTCCATCGCCTCTATTGCAGATTCTGTTGGGTGCAATTTCAACTCAGCCCTCACCTCTTCCCTTAACCCATTCAAGAAGATCCCGCGTAAGTAATCTTGGTCTGTATTTCTTAGGGGCCCAGCATATAGCTCAAACCCTTCACGATACTCCTCAACAGACCCTGTTTGTTTCAGCCCCAAAAGGACCTCATAGGGGTTCTGAATCATGGCGGGTTGGAACCTCCTGATCACCGCTGTGCGAAATGATTTCCACGTCGCATTTGGTGTGCACATCTCCCACCATTGGTACCACCTCAAGGCTCGGTCTTCCATGGCAACCATTACCGCTTCCAACCTCTCTGCCTCCGATACCCCTTTGATTTGGAAGTAGCGCTCCACCCTGTTCACCCAGCCGTAGGCATCGTCCCCTGAAAAAACAGGGATCTTGAGTTTACGCCACCGATCCTCCATATTCTGGGTTCTTGATCCTTCTACCGACCCTTCCCCGTTGTCTCTTCCTCCCAGGTGGGTTCCTACGGGGTTGTTGCTCGGTGCTTCAACCCCATCCTTTTCCTAATATCCTCCAACGCCTCCTCTGTTCTTTTCATTCGAGCCTCTTGCAATTCCCTTCTGGCTTCTTGAAGTTCTTGGGTCTCTTGAAGGCTCTGGATCAGAACCTCAATTTTCTTTTCTAAAGATTCAAGTCGATTCTCCATTCTTGTTCGTACCATGAAACGCTCCCCTGGATGCGGGAGCTCTGATACCAGTAATAGAACTGGCCCAACAGAGATAGAAAGAAAGAGAGAAAGAGAGAAAAGACTTCTTTATTTGATGGTGTGGGTCAGATATCAATGGAATACCTGATCCAGGAATACACTATACAAGAATGAGTACAATGAGCACTGAGAGGCTCCCCTCTCCCAAAACCAACTCACTTTAATTTCTCTAATCCTCCCCTCATATTCTCTTCCCTTTCTATTTATACCGATCTCATTAACTAAAGTTAGTTATGATCTCCTAACATAGGCTTTCTTTATTAACGGTCTCCTATCAGAAGCCTTGCTTTGCATACAAAAGACTTAAACAAGAGTTGTTGGGTGAGACGGCAGAGGAACACAAAATGAGTTTCCAAAAATAAAATCATGTTTTTCTTCAAATATTGAATTGTCAATATTAATGTATAAGTATTTTCTTGAAGTGGAGAATTATCTGAGTACACATTTGAGTTGGCAAAAGCAGAATGCAATTTTACGATATGACAAGCATGGTTTAACAAACATGTCAAAACCAAAAGTTGGGAGTATATGAGAATATCCTCTACTGTTATCAGGCATTTTATGACATTGTTTATCTTCAAGGTGAACAATGCTTGTTTTTCCAATCTTGACATGGAGGAAAATTCATTGTTTCTCTTAATGCTAGAACAGTTCCTTAGTCCTTACTGTGCATCAAGTAGCATGCAAGATAAATTATCTGTGTGAACCTCTTAGTTTGTTCATTGAGATACAGATACTTGGTTTACATGTAGCAAGTATTGTTCTTGTCCTTACAATTTTTGTTCGGTGTTTCAAATTAATCATTTATTACTGCCAATGAAGAATTTTTTTTCTCCTAGCTAGACAAGTGAGAAAAAAATTCATTCTTTAAATACCGGAACACTTATATACAAATCGTCATATAGCAGATAACATAAAAAAAATATTTGAGTGAACCTCTTTTGTTTTTGTTGAGACACAAATTATTGTAAGCTTTACATGTTGCAAGCTTTCTTGGGATACTTACTACTTTTGTGCTGTGTGTCAAATGAATCATGCAATATATTTGTTTTACTCTTTCTGTTACCTAAAAGTGTAAAGCTCCTTGTATGTCTATTGTATAAAGGAGCTGAGCTTGATCTAGCATACAGAATAAAAAAAATCTTTTTAATGGCTTTATTTAGTTGAGACTTGAGAATATGCTGAATAGCATTGATAGGAGTGCTTCATATTGATCTAAAATAATTTTCTGATCTATTTCTTCACAGTTCAATGCTAGTTATCTGATTTCTATTTCTTACTCTCATTCTTTTGTCAGATCCAGTTTCGCTTGTTCGCGATCACAACATCAAAGAAAAACTAGTGGACCTTGGTATACCTGTGCAAAGCTACAATGGGGATTTGTTGTATGAGCCATGGGATATATATGACGAAAGTGGACATGCTTTTACAACCTTTGATCCTTTTTGGAATAGATGCATGCATATGCAAATGAAAGCTTTTTCACTTATTCCTCCTTTTCAATTAATTCTAGCTGAAGGTATGACTATATGGAAGTTACTATGATTTAATTGTTTCTTGATAATATGATGATTGATATCAGGTTACTATATTATAACCAATGAGGATTTAAGGATATATAGTAGTTGCTTGTGGTATGAGAACTAGTAGAGAGGTCTAGCTTTTTTCTTTTTTGGGTTACGTTGGAGGTGCAACCATGCAAGCACTTGGGTAGGGGAGGAGGAAAGGTGGCCTGGTGGAGGATTGAACCTCCGATATCAGCATTATACCCAAGTCTTAGTGCCAATTGAGCTACAAGCTCATTGGCAGAGGTCTAGCTTTATTAGACCGTACTATTGTGGTAACTGGCAGCAATGTGATGATGTTATTCTGTTATACCATCCTGTCTGCAAATTGACATGCTTTTGTACACATGAACACTGAAAACATGTAATGAAAAGGTCATGTGAGAATTGATTTCTCTTCCTCTTTTGATGACAGGAAAAGTTGAGAAACATTCAATTGAAGAACTAGGTCTTGAAGATGAATCAGAAAAATCCAGCAACGCATTATTAGGAAGAGCATGGTCTCCAGGTTGGAGCAAGGCTGACAAGGCTTTAACTGAGTTTGTTGAGCACCACCTACTTCACTACTCCAAGAACAGGCTAAAGGTTGGTGGCGACTCCACGTCACTCTTGTCCCCATATCTTCATTTTGGAGAATTGAGTGTGAGGAAAGTTTTTCAATTGGCACGTACGAAGCAGATATTATGGGCAAATGAAGGAAACAGTGTTGGTGAAGAGAGTGTAACTCTTTTTCTCAGGGCCATTGGACTTAGAGAGTACTCACGTTATCTTTGTTTCAATTTCCCATTCACCCATGAGAGACCACTGCTTGGGAACTTGAAATTTTTTCCTTGGAATGCTGATCCTGCCAACTTTAAGGCTTGGAGACAGGGTAGGACTGGCTATCCTTTAGTTGATGCAGGAATGAGAGAACTTTGGGCAACAGGATGGATACACAACAGAATACGAGTAATAGTTTCTAGTTTTGCTGTGAAAATGTTGCTTCTACCATGGAAATGGGGAATGAAATATTTCTGGGACACGCTTTTGGATGCAGACCTTGAAAGTGATATCTTGGGCTGGCAGTATATCTCAGGGTGCTTACCTGATGGTCACAAGCTCGAGCGCTTGGATGATCCTGAGGTCTGTCATGTTTTCTTGTATTGAATGGTTTTACAATTTGCTTTGTGACAATTAGATGTGATTATCTGACATTCATAATTTCTTGAAATATAGTTTTTGACAAAGCCCAATAGCATTGTTTGATCCATGTAGTCGATCCCACTTAGTGGAGAAAGGCTTTACTTCCTCATGAGTTAACTTTCAAAATCTAAGGACTTTTATAAGACAGAACATAATTGTTAGAAATTAATTTTGTGCATTGAAGCACAAATTGCTTCCTAGATTTATGTTACCCTCTTGGTAGTAGAAAAATTATAGATTTGCTTTTCATATTTTCTTCAACGCATTTGATATCTGGTGAAAATTATCTGTTCATATTTACTTAACAAATTTTTGAAGGGACAATATTTCAACACCTCAATTTATATCTCATTTCTGTTTAGCATAGTTAATTTGAAGTTCTGATTCATATATTAAGGTGGGGTATGCTAGTATGTATTTTTAGATTCTATTGTGATTATTTGATTGATTGAATATCCATGGCTTAAATTGTGGAGATTAGTAGAACTAAGACCTAAGCAGAACTATACTAGTTGAAAGAGATCTGTTGTTAAAATGCATCTCTCTCTCAACTCGAGACTGGTATCACTTTTCTTTTTCTTTCCTTATAAAGAAAACAAATTTAAATAGGCTCCTCTGCTGGCTACATTACAACTAATAAGCAGTAAATTCTACTCATTCAGAGCATAGGAAAATCCTAACAAATTAGTGTAAGCACTCTCACTTCTCTAATTTTTTCTCTCTTTTGGGGACAGATTCAAGGGGCTAAATTTGATCCAGAAGGTGAATATGTACGGCAATGGCTGCCTGAGTTGGCAAGAATGCCAACGGAGTGGATCCATCATCCTTGGGATGCACCACTTACTGTGCTTAGAGCATCAGGAGTAGAGTTGGGTCAAAACTATCCAAAACCAATAATTGAGATAGATTTGGCCAGAGAACAACTGACTGAAGCTATATTCAAGACGTGGGAAAATAGGGCAGCTGCAAAAGTTGCTAGCTCAGAAGAGAGAAATGAAGTTGTTGATAATTCTGACAGTGCTGAAAATTTGGCCATTCCAAAAGTTTTCTTGAAGGGCAAGACTCCATGTGCTACTACTTCATCTAATGACCAGAAGGTGCCAACACTTCAGAATCCCAAGAATGATCCTCCTAATAGGAAGAGATCAAAATGTGTGGCAGAGGCGGGGCAGAACCAGGATAATTCACAAAATCATAACAAAGACACTGGGGTGTCAAGCATTGATCAAGACGTGTGCTCCACAGCTGAATCTTCATCATGTAAGAGGCAGAGTACAATTACTTATTCATTTTCTGTTCCACAACAGTGTTCCTCATCTTCTAATATAAAGTGGTCACGGCAAGAACAGATTGACATGGAACAGAGTTCAAGCAAAGACGGTAAGTATACCTATATTTCAAAGGAGGGAAAGAAATGAAAAAAGTTTTAAAACAAAAAAGCATCTTTAGGACACTTAATTCATTGAACAAATGTTGGTGCAGCCTTTGACACTGACCATGTTCATTAGTGCATAGCAGTTTTTAAATCATTGGAATTCATATTCAATTGATTGGAAAAAAAATTATTTCTATTGGTCTGATGCACAATGAGGTTTCTTTTGACACCACTTCCTTTTCCTTCTTGTTGCTTTGGTATGCTACTAATAATTAGTAATTGCAATGCAGGTGCTATGGGAGGTTAATGCTGTTCTCAATCATAAATATAGTAGCAGCTGCATTGCTAACCGAGAAAGAAAATAGTGCCATATTTAAAGTGCTGCAGTTTAATGTGTTCTGTTCCTCTATGCTTATTTTCCGTGTCTATATTCTCTATCTGACTTTGATGTATATATGTTTATTTTCAAGTTTCAACCAAGGCTAAAATGATTTTGAAATCTAGTAGAAGAACACAGGATTGAAACATTAGGCAACCTTCTATATTATTTGTTCTGATCAGCAGGTCCATATATATAAGGATAATCTTTTATTCTAACTCAATAAACTTGAATATTATTAGTATTATATGGAGTAAATTGTTGGGTAGCAGAGTTATGAAAATAGTATCACATAACTAAAATAAGAGATGAGAAAAGAAGAATTAAATACACAATTTAATGTGTAAAATCCTTAAACAAATCAAGGAAAAAATTACGGGCATGGTAGAAAGATTTTTTCTAAATGAAAGAAATTACAATACTTCTCTTTAAATACAAAAAGAGAATAATAACACTCTTTTGAATAATAGGAAAATATACTTCACAATTTCTCTCTAAGAATACAAGAGAAACTATAGGAAAGAAGAGAAGAATGAAAATGAGATGATTTGAAATGCTTCCCAAGCCTCCTTATATAGGCCTCCTTATATAGGCTCTAGGAAGAGCAACAAAATGAAAATCCACGTGGGACTTTTAATAATTTTCCCACTTGAAGATTTTATTGAGTCAATCATATTTTCACATCACTCTTTCTTTCTTGCCATTCCATGTTGCTTATGTTTTTGATAGACCATAGGAGGATTAACACAACACAAACTTGTTAGAATTGATTGGCTTTGTCATTGCATGTACTAGGTTATCCTTGTTGTGAATTTTTTGCATATTTACTATTCATTCTTCTGTTACTTCTCGAACAAAGTGATATTGTATATCTATGTGCTTTGTCCTGAAATGAAATGCTGGATTCCTTATAATGTCTAAGACACTCTAACTATCACAATACATAGTAATCTTTTGCTGTTTGTGCCTGAGTTCTTCCATTAACCTTTGAATCCAAATAGCTTCCTTGCATGCTTGGGTAGCTGCCATGTATTCAGCTTCTGTAGTAGAAAGAGCTATAACAGTCTATAATTTGGATAATCAGCATACCACTCCTCCTGCAAGTGTGAACACATAGCTAGTAGTAGATTTTCTTTTATCAAGATCACCTGCAAAATCTAAGTCAATTAACATAACCCTTGATAATAAATTCTTATCCTCCAAAACATAATGCAACTCTTGGGGTTCCTTTGACATATCTCAAGATTCTTTTAACAGTATTCCAATGCTCTCTATCAGGATCTGTCATAAATCGACTAATCGCTCCACTACTTTTGCAATGTCTGGTTTTGTACATATCATGGCATACATAAGGTTTCCCACTACTGATGTATATGGTACTCTAGACATTTCCATTATATCTGCTTCATTGTTAGGACCATACTTGAGAATAATTTAAAATTGATAGGAAGTGGGGTAGAGATTGACTTACAATTTTGCATGTTGAAGCGATGGAAAACCTTACGTAGGTAATTCTTTTGAGAAATCCAAATCTTCATATTTTTTTTGTCTAGATGAATTTACATCATTAAAATCTTGTTTGCAGTTCCCACATCCTTCATATCAAATTCCTTAGCCATCTGTGCCTTCAATTCTTGGACTCAAACTTTGTTGGGGCCTACCACTAACATATTGTACACATACAACAACAAAATGATGAAATTATTATCAACAAACCTCTTGTACATATAATAGTCTGAACTCGGTCTGTTGTATTTGAGGCTAATTATGAAGGAATCAAATCTTGTACCAACAATAGACCGTACAGAGATTTGGTCAACCTGCAAACCAAGTTTTCTTTTCCTTGTTCTTTAAAACCTTCTGGATGAAGCATATATATTTATATATATTTATTCCTCAAGCTCTTCATGTAGAAAATTTGTCTTTACATCTATCTGTTGAAGATGTAAATCAAATGCAACACACATAGCCAGCACTACTCTGATAGTAGTAAGTCTAACAACTGGAGAGAATATCTCGTTGAAGTCAATACCTTCCTTCTGAGTATATCCTTTGACCACCAGTCTTGCACGATACCGTTCCAGTTGATCATTGTCATCTCGTTTGATATTGTATACCCATTTGTTCCCGATGGTTTTTCGACCTTTTGGAAGTTCAACAAGTTCTCATGTTTTGTTTGTGGATAAGGCTTCCATTTCTTCCTGCATTGCTGTCATCCACATATAAGCATATGGATTTCTTATAGCCTCATAAAAGGTTGATGACTCTCCTTCTTCTGTTAAAAGACAATATGCATCGTGACTTGTCATAACACAGTCTGAGTGTCATGATGGTTGCCTTATTTGACGAGTTGACTGCTGAACTTCTGTATCATTGGTGTCATCTGGTTCTTGTTCCTCGTGCTTTGGTACTGTTTTGCTTCATAAGCATCTTCTTCTCCATTTTTTTCATTTATCTGAACCATAGTAGTCTGTTTCATAATGCAGTCATTTTTTTGTTCACTTTGCAGTTCATTTTCTGCGACTATCATATCTCTACTGACTATAACCATGCGAGCAGTAGGATCCCACAGACGATACTTCTTAACACCGTTAGCATATCCCAAGAATATACATTTCTTAGATTTTTGATCTAGCTTTGTTCTTTCTTGGGAATTGTACATTACATACACAGGACATCCAAACACATGTAAAGAAGAATAATCTGCTAACTTGCCAGTCAACATGTTCATAGGTGTCTTTAGACTAATTGTAGTTGGCGGTAACCGATTTATCAAGTAATAGGAAATTTTGACTACTTTTGCCCAAAAAGACTTGGCTAAACCTGCAGTTTGCAACATAACTCTTGTTCTTTGCAAGAGAGTTTCATTCATCTGCTCTGTTACACCAATTTGTTGATGTGTATGTGCAATAGTGAATTGTCTTTGCATACCCTCTTGTTTGCAAAATGTTAGGAAATTGCTATATGTATATTCTCCTCCATTGTCTGTCCTCAAGCACTTGATCCTTTTTCCAGATTCAAGTTCTACTTGTGCTTTGAAGTCTTTAAATACTAGAAACACATCTGACTTCTTCTTGATTGGGTACATCCATAATCTCTTGGAGTAATCATCAATGAATGATATAAATATTTTGCTTCTCCTAGGGATATTTTTGGTGACTCCCACACATCAGAATGAATCAGATCTAGTATGTGCTTGCTTCGAGCAGTTGATATACCAAACTTCAATCTATTCTGCTTACTTATCGTACAATGCTCACAAAAAGGTAAGCTTACCGATTTGAGCCTCTGAAGGAGATCATGTTCTGCAATAATCTTCAAACCTCGTTTTGACATGTGGCCTAGTTTAAGATGTCACACCATTGATGATTCTTCTTGGTTGGTTGATGCAACTGATGCATATGCCTCTTGCAACATATATCCCAGAAGCACGTATAGATTTGATGTGATCTTTTATGCTTTCATCACCACAATAACACCTTTAAGAGCCCACATTCGATATGGGTCTTGTAACCGAGGTCATCTAATTGTCCAATAGACAATAGATTCTTTTTCAAACCCTTCACATGTCATATCTCTTGAATTGTGCGCACAGTACAATCATACATTTTCAATTTGACAGTACCAACTACAGCAATTTCTAAAGCATGATCATTACCCTGAACATAGATCCTTCCGATATAGGTTCATAAGTGCAAGACCAATCTCGTCGTGGAATCATGTGTCATGTTGCTCCTGAATCTATTATCCAAATATCAGTGAGCTTTTTTCCGCCTTTAGAACCAATTGCTACTTCACTATATAGGATTTCTCCATCATCATAGGTACTAGCAAACACATCCTTGAGTGGTTGTTACTTTGTGAGACTTTTCTACATTTTTCTTTGTTGATGTATGCCCTAAAGGTCTGTTATATCTTGACTTTATGATTTATATTGTATCATAACATTTAATATATGAGGCATTTAATTTATTGTGTTATTTATTTATATTAAATGAACATAATAGAGTCCTTAGAATGGAAGTTTTATGCCATAGAACATCAAGTACATGACTCAATAGTGAGACATTGTTGGTACTCATTAGAACACTATTATTAAATATCCTTAGTCAAATATTATTGTCATTTAAGACAACAGTAATACATTGAGACTAGTATGTGCATAGACCGATAACCATATCTCATGGGTCATGGATATGAGATATCAAGTCTTCACATTGGTACGTGTTAGAATAATGTTGTACTGGATGATCCACTATGAGAACGCTGCATTGATTGATCGTTACGTGAATGTCATAAGCGATTCTCATAGTGATAATGGTGTATGTGGTCTTTTGACTTGATGGCATTACAATTCTCAACATAAAGAGTTGTATGACTTGATACTGTTAAACATCCCTTGTAACAAGGAGATCATTAAGACGGCTATTGGACATACTGTGAATCATGCAGAGGGATGTGAATGACCTAAATAGAATTTGTCTCTCCTACTTAACAGGAGCGATATCCGTGAGCCCCTTGATAAGAGTAAGACTGAAAATGCATGGTCATGCTTGAATGAATCAATATGAGATATTGATTTCATTTGTCTTAATATGTCTACTCGGAGATCAAGAAACCAAAGATTGAACAATAGAAGGATGACACGTTCCATGCATTGTGTTTAATCAAGATATCTGGATAAAGGAACTAGACTACATGGTAACATTGGTCACGGAAAGGTTATGTTAAACCATTGACTTTCTCACTACTTGAGTAGCAATGATGTGTTGTTAGACACCGCTCATTGTTTATAATATTTAAATATAATTTAATATTATTGCTAATGTAACGAGAACATATAGGATCATTCACTTAGAGTAGATTAATTAGAGCATGAGGAATTAGAGTTGGACTCAATCCCTCGCGGGCCAAGTTCATGTCAGATGAGCCCATAACACCAAGGCTATTTCTTTTCACCTTACCATTGTGTGTTGCTTATAAATAGCAACACTAAGAGTGTTGTGTCGTCTAATCCTAACCTTAGCCGCATACAGCACTCAGTTTGTGTGAAAAGAAATAGTCATCGCGTCTCCTTTGGCATCTAACAGTGTATAGAGACGCGTTCTAAGAATCTGCTCGTGTGGACTTCGTAGAGGCGTTGCTGCGGTGCTGTAGTGTTTGACAGTCGTCTTCTACAAGCTACATGCTACAAGAGGTAAACTTTTGAACATGCACCATGATCATTCCCATGGATTCTTGGTGGGAATTTTCCGCTGCATTTTATGATTTTGTTTTCTCTTTTCCAAACATTCTTGTTGTGCCAACAATCTTTCTTTAGGTGCCCTCTCATGCCACAATGGTAGCATTTGAAGTTCTTTCTTCTTTGTGACTTTAATCTACTCTGATTTTGGCTCTCACTAGAGCTGCGTTCCATTTATCTACCTCTCATCACCGATAAAGCCTCTGCTTGCTTTGAACTTTCTAATCTGTCTTCCTTGATTCTTCTTCAAGAATAGCGGTAACAGCATCATGAAATCGAAGACTATCAACAACATTATTATTTGTTATGTTGATGATGAGTTGATTATACGAGTCAAGTAGACTTTGAAGTAGAAGCTCTGCATGCTCATTTTTCACCATGTTGTAATCTGATGCTGTAAGCTGGGAAAATAGTGTGTTCAGATTGTTGATGTGATTCGTTATCGTTGTGGATTCATTCATTCAAAGAGTATGAAGTCTCTTATTTAAGAATATCCTATTGTGAAGTGACTTGACCTCGTACAATTTAGTGAGTGCATCGCAGATCTCCTTTGCTGTCTTCTTTTCTGCAATACTTGACAAGACTAAATTTGCCTTTGCAAGATGTAGGTTGCCAACAACATTGTCATCCATCTCCTTCCACTTATCATCAGCTACCCCTATGGGTTTGGCTTCAATTGCTGCTAAGTAATTGTCTTTTCTCAATATTGCCTTTATCTTTAATTTCACTACAACAAAAAGGACATATAGTGACGGACACTTTTAGTTACAGTATATAATTTGTAATTAAAATTGTCATATAGCGTCAGATGCTTTTAATGGCGTCATATAATTTATAGATGAAAGCTTTTAGTGACGAATGTCTCTGTAGGTATAAGATTAATAAACAAGTTTATCATATTTAGTTTTAAAAAAGACTCAATATTTTCCTTTTTTGAACCACGATACCTTTTTTTCTAACTGAGCAAGTTATCATGGAAGATCTCAGCGAAGAACCGAGAGAAGAAATAAGCATTTCATTTCTTCTAGATCGTCATTGTTTTCTTCTCATCTAGATTCGAAGGTAAGATCGCATCTCTTGTCTTTCATTTCTTTCATTTTCTCAAAAAATTTCAAGCAATTTGGAGCTGATTTTGGAACAGACTTTGGAACAGATTTTCGAGCAGATTTTCGAGTAGATTTTCGATCAAATTTTAGCTTATTTTCAAGCTCAACAGGTATTTCCCCCTCATTTGTGTGTATTCGAATTTCTATGTGAGTTAGATCTATCAAAGGGGGTAGGTTTTCAAAGTGATTCGAAGTTTTTAGAATTCGAAAATGCTAGAGAATGCTAGAGAATATTCAAATTTGCATTGTATATGAAATATCTCTATGTTGTGATTTACGAAACGTGAAATGTAAAGGGAATGTTCTATTTTTGCTTGCAATTTGTACATTTCCTAAAATCTGATATGCTATATCCATTATCCAATAAAAATTGAAATGAGCAGAAGAAAAAATTGTTAGTGTTTTGCAACAGCTAACGCAAATGGTGCACTAAATGGAGCAAGTTTTATCAACATTTTGAAATTGTTCTTTTTGTCAACCATACATAACTCAAAAGCCTACTTATGATTTGCAGCTTTTATCTGCATACATATATTGTAGTATTTTATAGAAGAATATGCTTTTATGAACCATTTCAGGAAAAATCTGTACACTTGTTGCAGGTAACTTCCAGTTAACATAGACTCTATTGCCATCTAAAGCAAATTTCCAGTTCCTAGACTTTATTACCACTAATTTTAAGTAACACAGATCATCTGCAGTATATTTAAAATCATAATTGAAGTTAGCTATCTTTAAATTCCACATATGCTAATGTTACTACAATAATCAAATAGCTTAGGCAAAAATAACAGAGCATAACAGGTCCGTTTCTCTTAATCTCTTATATTAAATTAAAAAGTACTGAAAAATAGATCTTAGCAGTAACATGGACTAGCCACTTATGCTATTTATGATCTTTTAAAAGAGACTTCCAAGAGACAGGAAGGGTGGGAGACAGGGAGGATGAGAGATGTCTAGTAATGAAGAAAAGCCATGGAAGTTTTCATCATCACACTTAGCTACAGATGCCTATATTTTTATTGCCATATATTCTTTTAAATTTCTATTGGTATTGAAGGTGGGAGCTAAATTTTGGCACATGTGTTTTTTGAATAAACAGTTACGTGGTTCCAGACCTTGATTGGTGCACCTGTTTGAGTGGGAATATTATCCAGCTTATTACTACCAAGTGAGCACCTCTCCTCCTTAACTACCTAACTTGTATTATATTGCACTTGTTGTTTATAGTCATGAGGGTGGTGGTATAACTTGTACTTTAGTTGTTTGAGTTATGAGGATTTTTTATGCTTGAACTGTTACATTTTGCTTTTGATTCCCATATAAGAAAAGTGGTGTAGGTAAAAGAAATATAGATAGCAATGATGGTTTAATTTTATAGTTGTAGTGAGTTCTTTGGCGAGATACATGTGGCTTCCTTTTTCTTTTCATAGATCTTATCTTTGTACTTTGATTCCATTTGTGGTTAAGTTTTAGAAACCAATAAGCTTCTGCACACTTTGAATGCAGCAATATGCAGTTTTAGGATCACTTGGTTTCAATATCTATTGCTTATAGGACCTCCTTAACTACCTAACTTCTATTATACTGCACTTGTTGTTTATAGTCATGAGGATGGTCACTCATCAGAATTTTGTCTTCAAAAGTGCACCTGACAATTCCTTCTTTGGTTTGCCCTCCCTTCCTTTTGGGTTGGTTACCTATCTCTTCTTTTGCAACCTGTTAGATTAAAAAATAAGTTAGCACAAAATAGATAAAAAATAATAGGTATCCAAATGACTCTAATTAACAGGACAAATCATCAATGTAATATATGAAATTGTCTCCAAAGTTACAAGTCACAGACCTTCTTGACTTGCCCGATCCCACTGACTGTTCGAATTGCTGCACCTTCAAACCAAGCTACTTCAAGATCTGAACTAAACATTGTAGAGTACTAATGTGTTAAAGAGGAGGGGGATACAGATGGAATCGTGGAAATGTAATTAAGTAGTGAAAGTGATTTAAAAAAACTCACCTCACAGATTGATCAATCATATAAATGCAACTATTTGCTGTTTCTTCAAAAACAATTGTCACCTATTGATCTTTATTCAAAGATATGCTAGTAAACAGGTTATAGTATGACGAAACTCCCCCTCCAGCTTACTGTTACCGTTCAAAGGGAGGTCCAGGAATCTCTCTCTCTTTTTAGTTCTTTTACTTTAGATTTCAAGTAATAATACCTTGCTTTGCCTTTTCTTATTAGAACCTTTATTTTTTTTAGGAAAGAGTAACGAGAGAGGAGATGAAAATTTAGGATATGGTATTTTTCTTTTAAGGTCTCTAATTAAGTTCCCTAGCAAGTGCGTAAGGCAATGCTCCACTTGCACACTTTTTGGTACAATAAGATGTGACTTGCCAGTGAGATTGAATACAAATGTGAGTAGTGATTCAAAAAAGACTTGACTTACCACATCCAATAGTTTTCCTTTGGTTATCTTGACTTGAGTAAACGCCCTGCATGCTTCTTCTCATTCATTTTTCCTTCTATTTACAATGAAAAGGAGAAAAAGAAAGAGGGGAGAGAAGAAAAGGTGGTCACATCACTATTAATGTTGTGGTAAATTGGTAATGAAACTTAAAGAGGAAGTTCCTGTGAGTCAAAAAGTTCACGGACTATTTCATGCTCTCTTTTTGCTTTGGACCCCATCCAATATTTTATCCCCTCTAAATATATATGTTTTATCACTTTGTTTTTTTAATAAATTTTGATATTAAAAGGATTTAAGTGATGATACTTTTATGTTTAATATTAAATAATTATACTGAAAGATTTAAGTGATGATACTTTTATTTTTTATATTAAATAATTATTTTAATATATTTATTATTAAAGAACTTAATTAATAATACTTGTATTTTGAATCAAAATAAGAGTTTTTTTAAAAAAAATTGAAAAAGGATGAATTAATTGTAGCAAGGACAGTATCCTTATCGTGAAGTGTAGAATTGCCACTAACCTTCCTGTCACCCCCACGCTGAGATCCTTTCCTAGAAAGGCTCCTCTACAACTTTTTTGTGTTAAAATAATAATTAAATTAAAATAAAAAGTAAAACCATTAATTATAGCCAAAGGAGAAAATGAAAAAAGGCAACTTGGGGAGTTAAGAAATAGCTATAGTACACGAAGTTAAAATGGTTAAATTAAATAGCCTGCTCTAATTTCAACGTTTTATTAATTAATTTAAAATTATAGGTAAAGGCGAAATAAGTGGGAATAATAATTTCTGAGAAAGACATTTGGTTCCAGTGGCTGCAATGTTTAATGGATAACGTGTTATCGCAGGGATGTTATTGTAAGTTAAGCCCAAGTAGTTATGATATTTTAATGGGTAGAGTATTTAGATAAGTTATTAATTATTAAATATTTTGAGAAGTTATTAAATATGTATTAATTGTTTAAGAACGTTAACTTAAATCATGTAATAATTGTAAAAAAAACCACTGCATGCATGTTACTCTCTCCACCATATACACATCACTAACACATACATCTTCCACATATATCACAGCACATGTATGTTTTCTTTAGTTGTTTGAGTTATGAGGATTTTTAATGCTTAAAGTTTTAATTTTTTCATGATCAATTTAGGTAAAATGGATAAAACATGGATATCTCTTCCACGTGAAAGTGAGGCATACATGCTAGGGGTTTCTCGTTTTTTAAATTTTGCTTTTGAGAAGTCATCAATCAATGGAACAATATTATGCCCTTGTGTGAAATGCATCAATAGAGAAAGGCAAATTCGGATTGATGTGTATGAACATCTAATCCGTTATGGATTTCTTAGAGGATACATTCATTGGTATGATCATGGAGAACCAGTGGTTTCTTCTACTTCTGCAAATGTGACTCAACATTTGGAACATGACATGCATGGCCTAGTAAATGATGCTTTTGCCATGCATATGGTGCACGATGAAGACTTGAACGAGAGCAATAGTGGAGAAAATGTTGAACAAGGAGGAGATAATATGGAAAAGTTTGATGAGCTTATTAAAGATGCTGAAATGATGCTCTACCCAAATTGTAAGAAGTTCACAAAATTGTCTTTCATAGTACATTTGTATCATATCAAGTGTCTTCATGGGTGGAGTAACAAATCATTTTCTATGTTACTGGAATTACTACAAGATGCATTACCAGAAGGGAATACATTACCAGAGTCATTCTATGATGTTAAGAAGATTATCTCAAATTTGGGATTAGGATATGAAAAAATACATGCTTGTCCTAATGATTGTATGTTGTATTGGAAGGAGAAGGCTAATGAAGAAGCATGTTCTATTTGTGGGTTTTCAAGGTGGAAGATAGCCAACCAATCTATGGAAACTGATTCGCATACTATATTAGAGAAAAGAAAAAAAATACCTGCTAAGGTATTGCGTTGGTTTCCATTAAAGCCAAGACTTAAAAGACTTTTCATGTCTTCAAAGACTGCTTCTTTAATGAGATGGCATGATGAGGGTAGAACAAATGATGGCAAGTTAAGACATCCTGCAGACTCCCAAGCATGGAAGGAATTTAACTCACAATATCCTAATTTTTCAGCTGATCCTCGTAATATTCGTTTAGGGTTAGCCTCTGATGGCTTTAACCCATTCAAGACCATGAGTATTTCACATAGCACTTGGCCTGTAATATTAGTTCCTTATAATCTTCCCCCTTGGCTCTGCATGAAGCAACCTTCTCTCATTCTCTCATTGATTATTCCTGGTCCACGAAGTCCAGGAAATAAGTTTGATGTATACATGGAACCATTAGTGGAAGAACTAAAAGAATTATGGGATACAGGGATTCAAACATTTGATGCATGCAAAAAAGAAATGTTTTCCTTACGTGCAGCTCTTATGTGGACCATAAATGACTTTCCAGCATATGCCAATTTATCTGGGTGGAGTACTAAAGGCCGATATGCCTGTCCAACTTGTGGTTTTGAAACCTCCTCTAAATGGTTACAATACAGTAGAAAGTATTGTTACATGTGTCATCGCCGATGGTTAGAGCTTGATCACAATTTTCGCTTGGATAAGAGATCTTTTGATGGTACTCAAGAATTTAGAAGACCACCAGCACCACTTACTGGCACAATGATTCTAAGGGATTTGGAAAGTCACGGTCTTTCTTTTGGAGATGTAAATGAGGTTGTAGGACAACCTTGGAAGAAGAAAAGCATCTTGTTCTCATTGCCTTATTGGGAGCATCATTTGTTGCGACATAATCTTGATGTTATGCATATAGAAAAAAATGTTTGTGATAATGTCATTGGAACATTGATGAATCAAGAAGGGAAAACAAAAGATAATTACAAAGCACGTCTTGACCTTGAAGACATGGGTATAAGAACTGTGTTGCATTTGAAAGAACATGTTGTTTCTGGTAATAAGTATTCCCCAAGAGCTTGCTACCAAATGTCTACAAAGGAGAAAGATGCATTTTTAAAAGTCTTGAAAGATGTCAAACTTCCAGATGAATGTTCTTCTAACATTTCCAATTGTATCCAACCTAGGCAGCGTAAGATAATAGGGCTCAAAAGCTATGATTGTCATGTCTTAATGCAAGAGCTACTTCCTATAGCTTTGAAAGGGTCATTGCCTGATAAAGTTAGTTCAGTTATAATTGATCTTTGCCATTTCTTCAAAGCGATATGTTCCAAAGTTCTTGATCTAAATGAGCTTGATCAACTACAAAATCAAATTTCTTTGATATTGTGCCGACTAGAGAAGGTTTTCCCTCCATCATTTTTTACCATTATGGTGCATCTACTAATTCATCTACCATTTGAAGCCAAAGTTGCTGGTCCTGTACAATACCGTTGGATGTATCCAATTGAAAGGTACTAGTGAATTTTTGCATTGAAAAATGTATTCACCTTATACTTATTCCTACTTATTCTTGTCCTTCTTAAAACTTATATAGGTACCTTCTCACTCTTAAGTCATTTGTTCGTAATAAAGCACATCCAGAAGGTTCAATAGCAGAATGATACCTGGCACACGAATGCTTAAACTTTTGTTCTTGGTACCTAGAAGGTGTTGAGACTAGGTTTAATCGACCAAGTCGAAATGATGAGGGGACAAGTTTCAATAATGTTGAAGATGAATCATCTTTCTTTAACACTCAAGGAAGACCATTAGGAACGAAAAGGAAACAAAGCTTTAATGTGAAAAAGAGAAGAAGAATTCAACATGTTGAACTTGACAACCAAACTTTGATGCAAGCACATCGATATGTGCTTTTTAACTGTGATTTAACGGTCTCCTTTCGAGAGTAAGTCCATACTTAATACTTCTATAAAGACACTACCAACCAAGGATTTTAATTCCATGACTATTGTTAATGTTTCCTTCTAGGGAGCATGCTCAAATTCTTAAAAGACAAAATCGAGGACGACGTCTACCACAATATGATCTTGAAAAGATTCAAAGTCAGACCTTCCATACTTGGTTTCGTGATAGAGTAAGTAGACAATAAATAATATTCAAGTACTAGTTTATTTATATAACCACTTCAAATAATTAGTATTAATCCTTACCGTAATTGTTAGGTTGCACGATTGGATGAGCAACACGATACACGAATTTCAGATGAAATTAGATGGCTATCACGTGGCCCATCTGATGTGGCAAGAACATACAGTGGGTATTTTGTAAATGGATTCAGGTTTCACACAAGAAAGCGTGAAAAGTACTTGAAAACTCAAAACAGTGGGATTCTTGTCACAGTAAAGGCTAATGGCTATGCAAGTGCAAAAGACAAACAACCTAGGCCTGGTGAAATTAATTATTATGGTCGTCTAACAGATATCATTGAATTGGATTATTCAAGTAGACGGAAGATTGTGTTGTTCAAGTGTGATTGGGTTGATACTAATCGAGGTTGTAAGCAAAATAGTTTTGGAATGACACTTGTGAATTTCTCATATCTAAAACATACAGGTGTTGACATGGTTGATGACCCATTCATATTAGCATCACAAGCCCAAAAGGTTTTTTTTGTCAAAGATGATAGACACAAGGATTGGCTTGTTGCCGTGCATACAAAAGTTAGAGATACTTACGACATGGGTGTCAACTCATCCACTAATAATGAAAGAGTGATTACACAAGTGTCTGAGGATGCGTTTGATGTTTCTCATAATGATAATGAGTGGATTAGAAATGATGTTGATGATGATGATAATGAAGATTTTGTTACCCCAAATTTAGAAGATCCATTTGAAAGAGAAGATTATGATGAAGAGAACATTTTTTAGTTAATTATCTTTTTAGATGTTCTTTGTGTAGTGTCTTACATATGTTAATGAATGAATCTTGTATCGTTCCATAGAATGGTTGGACTCTAGCATTGTTGCAATGAATCTGTGTACTTTTTCTTATTACAACAAATATGGTTATATTATTAATAGATTTTCTCAAGTGTTGTATTCTTATTTGTATATAATGTGTTGATTCATTCAAAGCAAAATGACCATTCTTATTGTTTCTCAAGTGTTGCAGAATTTTCTCATTGAAAAATCATGTGCTTTTCATATGTGAAGATGTTGTAGGTTAGTATGGGAAAACGTAAGCGGTTGAACATTATCTCAACCAATTCTCAGTCACAAGTGCAAGAGCAAGAGCATGACCAAAACCAAGATAGGAACCATTCACATGGAAGCTATCAAAACCAACCACAAGATTCAAGTCATACTTCTAATGAAGTCATGGATTCAGAATATGTTGAAGCTCAATCTAGAGAAGGTAGAATTTATCATTTTCACATTTGTTCTTTGTTTCAGCTATAATAGTCATTTAATTTATATGCATTTGTTTTAATTTGTCAGTTGTAAAGAAGAAAAGAGGCCCGACACGTTTGTTGGATGTATGGAATATGCAAGATGGAGAGTTTATTCTTGTGGAATTGGATAAAAAGGGTAGACCTATTGGTTATGAGGGGAAGACTCTCTTTTCTGCCTTTGGTACCTTGGTTAGGAAGCACCAATTTGCTCCAATAGATTACTTAACTTGGCCTGAAATGCCCTTTACCTACAAAGATGCAATGTGGAAGGAAATAGAGGTATAAAGAGAATTCCCGTTATAAATCTTTTCTATTATTTTATTATACTTATTAAGAGAACAAATACATTATTTCTTATTTTTAGACCAAGTTTAAGTTTCATCCTAGAATCACTGAGGAGACAAAGAAACTCCTTGAGGATAGCATAGCTGAAAAGTGGAGACAATGGAAGTACTACTTAAAAAGTAAAGGGTTTGATTCAAGTAAAACTGAAGAAGAAATGGCTGCACAAGTTCCAGATCCTCGAGTGGACAAAGATCAATATCGTGGCCTTGTTAGGTATTGGTGTTCTGAAAAAGGAAAGGTAACAAATTTGGAGGCGATGACCTCGCTTATTTTATTTTGAACTATGTGACGCAATCATTACATTTGTTTTTGTTTTCAAACATTTTGTAGCAAATTAGTGAGATTAACCAAGTAAATCGTGCCAAGTTTGATGATGTCCATTGTATGGGAACAAAATCTTTCCCAAGAATGATTCATGAGAAGGTTTGTAATATATAAGTACTATTAGTTTTTTTTAAAATGAAGTATAATTATATTTATTAATATGACATTTATGAATATTAGACAAATGAAGCTCAAGGTGTAGCTCCAAATAGGGCAGAACTTTATATTGTTAGCCGAACACGTAAAGATGGATCTGCAGTAACTCAAAAGGCATCTAGAACAATAGTAAGTGACAAGTATGAATAACTATTTATTCCTTTATGCTTTGTATTGAAATTCATGTATCAATAATTTGACTAATTTAGGAACAACTAAAGGAAGGCTTAAGTGAGTCAATGAATTTGCAAAGCTCAGAAAGAGCTTTGTCTTGGAAGGATGATTTGCTCTCACAAGTCCTTGGACCAGACAAAAAAGGACGGGTACGATGCATGGGGAAGATGCCAAAAGATAAAGGGTCAAGTACTTCAGCTCACAATGAAGAAGTTGGTGAACTCAAGTCTCAAGTCAAAAATTTACAAGGAGTTGTGTCTGGACTTGTCTCGTTATTTCATATTCATTTTCCTAATATCCCTCTTAATGATGTCTTAAGTGTTGCAAATCAACAAGTAAGTTATATCTTCTTATGTCACATTTCTCTTATTGATGTGAACTAGAGTTGATAAATAATTATACTTTAACTTTACAAGGTTTCAAATGTTGGAAGTTTGCAAAAGGATCCACCACGTGGTTTTCATGGATCATGTGCAAGTTCTACCCGTCACCTTCAAAATGATGAAAGTGGTAATTAGTTTACATATGCTATGTTATTCATAATTTCTAGATTCTTGTATGTACTTTTTAAATTGAGTTTTGCTTTGTTTTATATTTATGATTGTCTAAAGAGATCATAGTGCCTTGCTGTTGGATATTGTCTCATTTTCAATAACACATCTGCCAAACTAAAAAATGAGGAACATCTATGATGTTGACAAAACATTTGCTTTTCAAATATGATATATTAACTCTAGATAGAAAAAAGCATAGAAATGAAACTCCTTAAATTCAAATCGTTTGTTGTTTTTTTAGTGAAAGGATAGGAAGATTTAGAACTTTTAGTGTCCACACTGCACACATTGAAATAGCACATAAAAGAAATTTTGAAATAATACTCATTTACTTAAATTTGGATTGTAACACTTTGTATGCTGACAGTAATAAGCAATTTGCCTTTCTTTTGAAAGTCAAAGCCTATGAAGATATAATTACCTGGATAGCCTTTTAGAGATATTGAAACGTCTTCCATCTCTGCAATTGCTTCTTCTCTGTCACCAACCTAATAAAGGGCCAATGCTCTTCCTACCCGTGCATAGTCTGAGAATGCCAAGTCTTTGTAGCTTTCAACAACCTGAAAAACAAGTAGGCATATATACCCGAGTACAAATCAGAAAGATGATTAAGACATAGAATATGAGTATAAACTCAGTGACACTTAGCATGTGATGTCTTGAAATAGCTCAGGAATACAAATTAAGATGTTAAAGCATAAGAGACTCATGCAACAACTACGGTCCCAGTTTAGTTTGATTACATATATAAAATTGATGATCCTGCACAAAACTTTTTGGATAGTATCTATCCCCTTGTTTGTGTTTAGCTGAGAGAACCTACGAGCTAAAGTTCTGCTATAAAGAACATCATTATTTTAAGACAAAACAAAACTCCCTACCAAAAACCAATTTTTGTTTGAAATTCCATCCCAAATAGTGTGTGTGTGTGTGTGTATTTATCAATTGCAGAAACTAAAAAGGTTAAAAAAACCTTTGGGGAGCAAAGACCAATACAAGGAAAAATCAAAACTTCCTTTGAACAACGAATTTTAACACACACCAAGAAGAAGTTGGAAACTAAAACCCTTTTTGTATAGTCTTCTTTTACTCTTATTCACAACCAATCACTAGGATTGCTTATTCCAAATAAAGAATTCAGCAACCCAAATAAAGAATATAAACATATTGATATTCCAAATAGGCCCAATTGTTATTTATTAAAAAATAAAAAACAAAGGCAATCATGACAAAAACAAAGAGCTTCTGGAAACAGAGAAGTGGTAAGCAAGTGGAAAACTCACCTCACCTAAGACAATCAATGATTCAAATCCCACCCAGAATTAACGAAACTTCTTAGCATTCACCGAAACTTGTCTTCCTCTGATGAAAATCATAGCTCTCACGAAACTATAGATGGGACAATATGACATAGATACCCATCAAGGACAAATGAAAACACTACATGCCCCTCTCCTTCTTTCCCATCCTTCACTCTTGACCGTCTGATTGAGGTGTGTTATATATAGGTATGTAAACATGTTTCTCATTTGCTCACTGTGATGTTACTCATACTCAAATGCTTGATCCAAATACATATTTTTTTGTGTGTATTGACTATGGACAAGGTTTCTCAGCAATCTATAATTATATTTGAATATTTTGATGTGGTAGATTTATGATCAACTGGAGGCACGTAGCTGTAACAAGCATGTTTGGATTCAGTTTTGTTGGACCAGTTGTAGATAACTCATGTAATACACCTTTAAAGAAGAATTAGAGGTGAGAGGGCTTAATGGGTTGGTTAATCAGTTTGGTTTGATTCTCTTTTAGGTCTGAATTAGGTCCTTTGAATCAATCGAATAGCTTAGTGTTGTTCTGTACGTGTTTTCTAAACTAGTTTCCGTGTATCAATGTGAGTTGGTAAAGATATGCTTTTAATCAAATGTGATTCTGTTAAATATTCGTGTCTTCAAGTTATTGCTAGTTTTTTTAATTTGCATTATTCATATTATCAAAGATTTGTATCATTTTAGTTCAAATTGAAAATCTGCTTTGTAGATTCTTTGCAGTATCAAAACTGGGCTATAGTTTATCTTTCCTTGTTCAAAAAATATTGATTTTTCACTCAAGTGTAGCATAAAGATTGCCCAAAATTCAGTGTAACTTTGGGAGGTTTATTACTATTATGATGATATTGTTCATTCTGCTCGTGTTAAATATGGCACCAAAGCTTCAAATCATATGGGATGACTCTGGCTCAATTGGGTTTAGAGGTCTTAGCCGTTATACTGCATAAATCGAAAAGGAGAATAGGTACCAAGTCTATTTCTTTGGCACTATGAATTGATTGGAGAATGGAGACAATAAAAAATTGGTGCTCGTTATTACTCTTATTACTCTAGGTATCAAATATGTGTACAACAGTACAACTATTATTGTATCTTTTTTTTGTGTAGATTTTTGGCTTTTTGATACCTTATTTTTTTATATGAAGTCCAAACCATGTTTAATTTTTTTGCCAAAATTAAATCTCTTACTACATTTCTATGTTCAATGCAAGTTTAGCTTTCTCATTTTTGTATTTGGGTATATAGTATGAATATCCATTAATGATACTTTTTGGCTTCTAATAACTAATATATTATGAATTTTAATAACTAATATATAATAATATTGTATGGAAAAAGGAAAGCTTGAAAAAAAAAACTTTTACCTACGGATTACTTTTGTAGGAATTTCATAATAAATTATAGCAAAATACCAATTCTTAAGATTATATATAGCTACGGAATAAATTGTCATTATAGATCATGAGTCTATACTTACGGAATAACAAGGTTGTCACTAAAACATATACTTACAGATGTTTTCCGTAGGTAAAGACATATACCTACGCCATTAAAAAGCACGGTTAAAAGTGCCGTAGCAGTAGCCTAAAATGAGCTATAGTGACAGATTTTAAACTTTTACCTACGAATTTTATCCGTCACTAAATGTCAATTTTGTTGTAGTGTTTTCATAGGGAGAAATTACCCTCATTGAACTTCTCAATATCACATTTTGCTGCCATGATATTGACAAGATCTGTTTCTCAACTGAATCGGCTTACTTTATTTCACTGTGAATAGTATAATATACGTGAGTAGTATTGTATGTATACTTAGGTCAATCATCTTCTACGTTAACAATATTGCAAAAGTTTACAACCACACATGTGAATAGTAACCATCACGTGAATAGTAACCACCAACCAAGTGGCTCTGATACCACTGTTGGGTACTAGAGTTATGAAAACAGTATCACACAACTAAAATAAGAGATGAGAAAAGAGGAACTAAACACACAATTTAATATGTAAAACCCTTAAACAAATCAAGGGAAAAATCACGTGTAAGTAAGGATGTTCATTGGTTCGGATTGACCCGATTAACCCGACAAATCAATCCAAACCAATTAAAAAATATGATTTCGGGTTATCGAGTCTAATCGGTTCCAATTCAATCAAAATCGACCATGACTGGTCCAGTTCACGAATTTTTTGTATTTTATAACCCGATGAAATGACCCGAAGAGTAATAGAATTTTAGATATTATCTTCTTATCATTTGACTTTTCATTCATTTAAAAACCTAAGATACAATGATATATCTTTAATTTTCATTTTCAAGCTCCAATCATTTACTTATTTTTATTTTGTTTTAGTTGCATATTAGGATAGTAACATTTCAATTATTAAATTACTCATTTTTGTTATAAAACTAGACAACTTAAATCATTTTTTGTGAAGTAATATATATATATATATATATATCGTCTGAAAAAGAGTCCTCCCCCTTGAACAGACATTCATACAAACATTATCAAACAAATAAAAAACCAAGTAAAACATCTTCCATGCCTTTATCTACCTAACCCCCAATCTTTCAAGATTGTTGAAACTGATGCCTCTGACATTGGTTATGGTGGTATTCTCAAACAACTTGTCGCAGGCAAAGAAACTGTAATTGCCTTTACTTCTAAACATTGGAATCCTGCACAACAAATTATTCAACTGTTAAAAAAGAAGTTTTAGCAATTGTGCTATGCATTTCTAAATTTTAATCTGATTTGCTTAATCAAAAGTTTTTGATTAGGGTCGATTCTGCGCCCGATGGCAAGCTATATTAAGTATTTTTGAATTTGACATTGAATATCTCAAAGGTACTTCAAACTCTCTCCCTGACTACCTCACTCGTGAATATCTTCAGGGACATTAATCCGATGCCACGATCGGCCAAATCTTCTTCCTCAGGAGGAAAAGGTTCTAATAAATTAGTCCTCTCTGGACTAACAAACCGGGTTACAACCCGACAATTGGGGTCTTCTACCCCACTTGAGTCTTTCACTCAACAACCCATCAAATCTGAGTCATCTACTCAGAAATTCAAACCTGAAGCCTCGTCTTCACAATCCAAACAAACAAAGGCTGATTATGCCATTCCTATCCAAACTCTCCAAGCCTTTCAAGACCAAGGTCTTACCCAACTTCCTCGAAAATCCTGGGCTGACATAGCCTTTGAGGAAGACTCCGAGACCCAAAACCTTGCTATGGTCATCCAAAACCTAAAAAATAAACAAATTAAGGTAGCTTCCCCATCTTCGGACTTAGCTACCATTCAACCCAAACAAAATTCCAACCCTCCAACCATATATAAAGCCAAAAACTGTTTTATTCCAACCATCCAAATGGAACCTGAATTTTGGGATAATAATCCCTACAAAGTTCCCTTCAAAATCTTCCCTCCTGGTTTCCATTTTAAACCTACCTCAAACCTCAAAACCAGACAGTTCTATGAGTTCATTCTTGTAGATATAGATTCTGTTTCAATTAAACACCACAAAGATCCTAAAGATCCAAATGTCATCACTCATTCAACCATTCAAATATTAAAGGTCTTATCCCCTCTCAAATATGGTAAAGATCTGAATGCAATCACAAAATTTTCCCAGAATTTCAGCCCCATAGGTTTTAATTATTGGGATTATCAACAAGCCTGAACCAATGTCTTCTGGCTTCAAAATAAAATCAACCGCCATTCATGGCTCATTTATTTTAAAACTAATATTAAATATAATTTTCCTCAATGGTTCATCCAATGGTGGGACTATTTTGGACCAACCAATCAAATCCTCCCAGCACCGGTTGCAGAAGGATTACAAACTTTTCAAAAACGTATTCATCTGGTACAAGATCCTTTTCCAGTTGAACTACACTTCTTCAGCAAACTGTCTTTATCATGAGTATTTTCATGGCAATACAAATATGGTGCTCATGAAAACACTCACCAACTTCCTGTCCTCCAAAAACAAGCTTTTGTTAAATGGTGGGCACAATTTGACGTCTCCATAGCTGACTCAAACAAAGTTTTAGCCTGGTTCCAAGACAACAAAAATTAGCTTGCCCCTGCAAACCCAAACACTTGCCAATTCCTCAACCATCGTGCTGCAATCACATCAACTATTGCTGCATCAAGTTCTCAGGATAGTCTTGAACAAAATCTTCAGGATATCCTCCAAATTATCAGACAAAACAAAAACAAACAAGTTAAGGATTCTTCTTCTGAGAAGCCAAAAGCTACTAAGAAGCAACCAAGTCTGCCACCGTCACCAACCTCTTCTGCTGAGTCATCAACCTTCTACCAGAATAAAGATGATTGTTACGGCATCAACCTTGACGAAGAGGACTTGGTGACGGTGGTAGACTTGGTTGCTTCTTAGTAGCTTTTGGCTTCTCAGAAGAAGAATCCTGAACTTGTTTGTTTTTGTTTTGTCTGATAATTTGGAGGATATCCTGAAGATTTTGTTCAAGACTATCCTGAGAACTTGATGCAGCAATAGCTGATGTGATTGCAGCACGATGGTTGAGGAATTGGCAAGTATCTGGGTTTGCAGGGGCAAGCCAATTTTTGTTGTCTTGGAACCAGGCTAAAACTTTGTTTGAGTCGGCTATGGAGAGGTCAAATTGTGTCCACCATTTAACAAAAGCTTGTTTTTGGAGGACAGGAAGTTGGTAAGTGTTTTCATGAGCACCATATTTGTATTGCCATGAAAATACCCATGATAAAGACAGTTTGCTGAAGAAGTGTAGTTCAACTGGAAAAGGATCTTGTACCAGATGAATACGTTTTTGAAAAGTTTGTAATCCTTCTGCAACCGGTGCTGGGAGGATTTGATTGGTTAGTCCAAAATAGTCCCACCATTGGATGAACCATTGGGGAAAATTATATTTAATATTAGTTTTAAAATAAATGAGCCATGAATGGCGGTTGATTTTATTTTGAAGCCAGAAGACATTGGTCCAGGCTTGTTGATAATCCCAATAATTAAAACCTATGGAGCTAAAATTCTGGGAAAATTTTGTGATTGCATTCAGATCTTTACCATATTTGAGAGGGGATAAGACCTTTAATATTTGAATGGTTGAATGAGTGATGACATTTGGATCTTTAGGATCTTTGTGGTGTTTAATTGAAACAGAATCTATATCTACAAGAATGAACTCATAGAACTGTCTGGTTTTGAGGTTTGAGGTAGGTTTAAAATGGAAACCAGGAGGGAAGATTTTGAAGAGAACTTTGTAGGGATTATTATCCCAAAATTCAGGTTCCATTTGGATGGTTGGAATAAAACAGTTTTTGGCTTTATATATGGTTGGAGGGTTGGAATTTTGTTTGGGTTGAATGGTAGCTAAGTCCGAAGATGGGGAAGCTACCTTGATTTGTTTATTTTTTAGGTTTTGGATGACCGTAGCAAGGTTTTGGGTCTCGGAGTCTTCCTCAGAGGCTATGTCAGCCCAGGATTTTCGAGGAAGTTGGGTAAGACCTTGGTCTTGAAAGGCTTGGAGAGTTTGGATAGGAATGGCATAATCAGCCTTTGTTTGTTTGGATTGTGAAGACGAAGCTTCAGGTTTGGATTTCTGAGTAGATGACTCAGATTTGATGGGTTGTTGAGTGAAAGACTCAAGTGGGGTAGAAGACCCCAATTGTCGGGTTGTAACCCGGTTTGTTAATCCAGAGAGGACTAATTTATTAGAACCTTTTCCTCTTGAGGAGGAAGATTTGGCCGATGGTGGCATCGGATTAATGTCCCTGAAGATATTCACGAGAGAGGTAGTTTGAAGTACCTTTGAGATATTCAATGTCAAATTCAAAAATACTTAATATAGCTTGCCATCGGGCAAAAATTTGTTTGGATGCTAAATTTTTGACATCTTGATGTAAAATGTTTTTTGCAGAAGCACAATCGACTCTAATAAAAAACTTTTGATTAAGCAAATCAGATTGAAATTTAGAAATGCAGAGCACAATTGCTAAAACTTCTTTTTTAACAGTTGAATAATTTTGTTGCGCAGGATTCCAATGTTTAGAAGCAAAGACAATTACAGTTTCTTTGCCTGCGACAAGTTGTTTGAGAATACCACCATAACCAATGTCAGAGGCATCAGTTTCAACAATCTTGAAAGATTGGGGGTTAGGTAGATAAAGGCATGGAAGATGTTTTACCTGGTTTTTTATTTGTTTGATAATGTTTGTATGAATGTCTGTCCAAGGGGGAGGACTCTTTTTCAGACGATCATGAAGAGGTTTGATAAGATTACTTAGCTGAGGAAAGAAGTCAGTAACATAATTTAGACAGCCAAGAAATCGTTGTAATTGAGTTTTATCAAGAATTTGATTTGGGAATTTGTCCGCAAATTCTATTGATCGGTTGATAGGAATAATTGTTCCTTGGTGAATATTGTGACCAAGAAAACGAATATTAGTTTGAAATAAAACAATTTTAGATTTGGACACTGCAAGACCATTTTTCATAATAATGCTTACAAAAGTGTGCAAATGTTTGAAATGTTGATCAATTGATTGAGAAAAGATTAAGACATCATCAATGTAGACAATGACAAAGTTTGAATATTGATTAAAAATATTGTTCATAATGTTTTGAAATTCAGAAGGAGCATTTTTTAATCCAAAGGGCATTATGTTCCATTCATATTGCCCAAAAGGGATTGTGAAAGCAGTCTTGTAGCGATCACATTCCTTAACTTGGATTTGCCAGAATCCTGATTTCATGTCAAATTTTGAAAAGATCTTAGCAGAGTATAAACGGTTAAGAAGATCTTTTTTGTTTGGGATAGGATACCTAATCCATCGAAGAGCTTGGTTAAGTGGTTTGTAGTTGATAACTAATCGAGGAGTTCCACGTTCAATTTCGGCATTTTTGTTGACATAAAAAGCAGAACAAGACCAAGGACTTTTAGATTTTCTAGTAAGTCTTTTGTGAAGGATGTCTTTAATTTCTTGTTGGCATGTCTTAAAAAGTTCGTCATTCATTTGGATTGGTCTAGCCTTAGTAGGGATTTGATTTTCATGAAAATCCTTTTCATAGGGTAGATCAATTACGTGCTTTTTTCTTTCCCAAAAAGCATTAGGGAGATCAGAACAGATAGAGGTTTGAATATGTTCAAGAAGGGAATTAATTCTTTTTTGAATATTGGGTTGGATAAGTTGAGAATCAATAGTTTTATAAGAAATTTCTTCCTTAAGGTAATTAATTTGATTTTGTTTAGTTTGAACTATATTAAGACTTCTTATGACAGGTTGTCGGAGAAATTGAAATATAATGGTTTTACCTAAATGTTGAGTAGAGATCCCTTCATCAGAAATTTTAAGAGGAAAGAGTGTCCTAATGAAAGGTGTTCCTAAGATTACCTCGTTTTTAAGATTTTTTACAAGAAGAAAAGGTGTTTTAATGAGAAGACCTTGGTTGTTAATGGTTGCAGAGGAAAGTTTAAAGTTGATTTTTAACTTAAAGCCGTTAGCCGTACTGAGTTGTTCAGAAGTTTTTTCAAAATATTTTGTCGGAATAAGTCCTTCAAGAATGCAGTTAGAATCTGCGCCAGTGTTGAATAAAGCGACAGTTTCAAGGACAAATTCATGAATAATAATTTTAATATTGATGTTGAATTTTTGGATTTTTAACTTGTTAATTAATCCAAGAAAATCATTATCAGGTTTAGGGGATTTGGGAGAATTGATTTTGGGAGTTTCAATGTCAGTTTCAGAATCTGTTTGAGAGTTGAAATTGTCTTGTAATTGGGTTAAGACAGATTGTTGAAGATCTTGGGTTTCTTTGAGTTGTCTAACTTCAATTTTGAGATTATGAATCTCGTGTTGAAGATCTTAATAGTAATAGGTTTAGAAATATTTTTCTCTAGTCGTTTGAGTGTTTCTTTGAGATTAAATTTCTCAATAGGAACATAATTTTTAGAGGAAGAAGGTTCCTCCATGGTTTGTTTGAGTTTGTTGAAGTAACTTTGTCTTTCCTGAGGATCAGGAAGGGAGTTAATAACTTCAAAGAGAAGATCTTGATCTTTGGTTAAGACGTTAATTTCATTTAGAGAATCTGAATATTCATGAGATATGTTGTCATCATGTTGAATGTGATTTAAGTCTTCGGAAGACTCGTGTTCTGTTTCTTCATCAGAAGTTTGAATTAATAAGTTGTTAATTTGTTCTTCTATAGTGGGATCAAGGTTTAAAGTTTTTATTTTGTTTTTTAAACGGCAATATTTACTTATGTGGCCAGGCTTGCCACAGGTATAACAAATTACCGGTTTGTTAGGAATTTTTATGTCAATGGGAGGTTTGGACTTAAAGTCTTGTTTAAGTCTTCTAGGAGGGGCATTGCTACGACGTTTGTAATATTTGGACTTATGATAGGTTTTGTTTTCATTATTGGGTTTGGGCCGAGATTTTTTCTTAGCACAAGGTAAACCAAACTGTTCATATAATGATCCTAAGTCACGTTTGTTTTGAGCTTTTTCTTTGGCAAGCTGATGTTGGATCTTATCATCTTGACATATTTTTAAGGCTACTTTTTGGATATAAGCAATTAATTGTCCATAACTTAACTGCTCATATGGAATTTGACCGTTGGTGGTTTGACTCCGGATTTTATCTCTGACCTTATCTCTTAAAGATTTAGGAAGACCGGCTAAGAATTTTTCTTTCCAGAAAGGTTGTTGACTATTTTCTCTAGTGTATACCCTAGATAAGAAGGTATCACGATACCACCTAAAATCAGCCAAGGTTCTACATTTGAGGTTTGAAAGAAGTTCGGCAGATCTATCTTTCCATAGTGAAGGATCACCAATGAAATGTTGAGCTATGGTATAGATGAGTTGGTTGGTTGCGTCAGGAATAGTTTCACCATTATTAAGAATGGGAATTTGGTCATCTGTCATTTTGATGGTAGATAGAATTTGGTCTTTTTCATCTTGAGTGAGATAATTATCCCACCATCCTTTAAGTTGTCCGGAAAAGCCAGCAACTAGAATATTTGCAATAGTTATTTCAGAACAATCTAAAGTAGTTTGATAGGCAGTGGCTGCCATAGTCATGTGTTGGAGAGTATTAAGAATTTTATACTCAGTTTGACCATCTATGTTCCATTCATAGATGTTATTGGCACTAAAACTTTTAAAATTGGGATCTCTTTCTTCAAGAAGGAGTTCAGGAGCAGTTGCTTTGGGATAGAAAAGTTTGGATGGGTTACGCCAGTTAAGTGTTTGACTAATAACAGGATTAACTTTAATCATGGAATTAGTATATGTTTCAGATTGGTTGGATGAAGTAGAAGCTTTTAAAGTATTGATTGTTAAACTTCTGGTTGTGCTACGAGTAGCAGGTTTGTCTTGAGAGTTTTGAGGAGTATCAGGAACTATAGGTCCTAATTCTTTAAGTTTTTCATTAATTTTTGAAAGAAATTCATCTTGTTGGGATAAAATTTCTTTTTTAACCTGTTTTTGAGGATTAAGGAGTTGGAAATCCTTTTTTAATTGTTTGGTTAATTTAAAAGGTTTGAATAAAGGTTTTTCAATTTTACGCGATTGAATAGTTGAAGAGGAAGATTGAGGAAGTTGTTTAGAAGCAAGTTTTTCTCCTATAACCTGAAGATAATTGTTTGTATAATTGTTTTGTTCCATAAGACTTTTAATGTCTTTTGGAATTAACATTTTCTTCAATATTTTTGGTTTTGAAGGGCAATGCCATAAGAGGTTGTTATTTGTCGTCTTTAAGATTAGGAAGTTGGTAAGAACAAGAAGGAGGGAGCTCCGTTTTGACCATTTCACCATCTTTAAGATGATAAATAGTGATAACATTAGTTGATCGTTCATCAATAATGTTATTTTGGAAAGGATAATCAATTTGATTCTTGACTGTATAGGCAAGGAACCAGTCAAAGAAAGGAATATTCATCTTAACATTGTTAAGAAAATCATAATAAGTTTGTTGAATATCTGACTTGTTTTTACCCTGATAATTTTGAAAGAACCATTCGCGTTGAGGAGTCCATTCCTCAGAATAGAAATCTTTCCTAAGGGCTATCTTACCAATAATATATTTATTTATCATCATAAATATCATTAAGGGAAGAGTAGGTTGGAGATTGAATAGTTTGTTGATCGTCTTCTTGTTGGTATGTTGGGCGAGGGATATTAGATGAAGTATCCAGGCCTTGAAGGTTGATGTTTGATGGAGGAATCCTAAGAGTGGACATGGATCTCCTAGGGAGAGCAGAATTAAAGGAGTTTCTCCTATCAAATACTAATTCAACAGATCCAGTTGAGAATTGTCTGATTTCTCTGAAATCAGGAGTGATTCTAGGCAAGGCAGGTGTTGCCTTATCCAGGGTCCATTTTTTAGGTAGGACTACATCTTTCCAAAGAATAGTTTTAGGCACAGAAACATTGGCCTTTGTGATATCAGTGAGAAACAAAATAGTTTCTCCTGTTGTTTTTGTTTTAAGAACATGAGAGTTTGAAGAATTCATTACCTTGTATTGAATTCTGTACATTAAGGTTGCAGGAATAGACCCTGGTTTCATATCTAATCCATCAATTTTGAGATTTAGGAATAAAGCATCTCTAATGTTTTTGTCGGCTAAACTAATAGTTCTATTAGGATAGCAGTTAAAATAGATTGGGCCATGACTTAGGCTTGTTTCTACAGTTCCTAAAAGTGAATCTTGAAACTGGTTATGACGAATATCTCTTAAACAAAGAAGAATTGAAGTATTTAGTCCTTCCTTGATGAGAGGTTTGATAGCAATTTGCACACATCCAATGTGCAGGAAATTATATTTTTTAGTTTGATGTTCGTTTAAACTTGTTTGTGAAAGAAGATGGAATTTATCACCGACATCTGGGTCGATGGTAATGTTTTTCTCAACAGTTCTAATAATGTAATCAGAACTGTGATACCATTTGCCTTAGGGTTTGTAAAGTTCCTTTTCAGGAATTTTGGGAATTTCCCAATTGTCTATTTCTTGGTTGATATTTTCAAAATGAATTTCTTCTTTGAAAATATTTGAAGTTTGATTTAAAGTTTGGTTTTCAATAAGAGAAGAAGATGAAGGTTGGGATGAACGACGAGAAAAGCGAGATGAAAGAGAGCGAATCATATTCATATAAAGAAATACCAATGATATCATCACCATCATATGGTTTTATAAAAATTTAAAGATGGAGTAAGTTAAGGTTTATCAATATGAACTAGATCTTGAGATTTTAGTTTATTTTTGCAAAAACTTAGTCATGCAAAGCATCTATGGTTCTTAACTATAACTTCGTTCAGTTCTTGTGTTAATCTCTTTGTGATGCATCGTCAAATTAGTCTTACTGCCTCCCCAGGACTTACTGCTACAGCGCCACAAACCATTTTAACACAATGAATCCCGTGTTTTCCAGTTAAGAACACAGATCAATATCGCATACTATCACTCTAAGCATAATAACAGAATAAGATCGCAACATTCAGTTCATAAAGATAACAATTAACTTAGATCCAGCCATAAATTCCTACTTCCCCAACCAGGCTCTGATACCAATGTTGGGGGGCGGAAAGGCGGAAGAAAGATAAAAGAGAGATCACGAGGGAGAGTAGGATGCAGACGGACTGCTTACATAATTAAAACATGTAAATGCAAATGACAAATAAAGTAAAGACACAACCGGAGCGGCGGTAGTCCGCACAGGACCGGCGAGGAGGTGAAGAAAGAAGATTTTATAAAAGTTTGAGAAAGAAAGCTTACAAAGAAGATCTCAGGCGGAGTACTTCTCTCTAGATACTCTCTCTCTAAAATGTGTGTCTAAAGGATAATCAATTTGATTCTTGACTGTATAGGCAAGGAACCAGTCAAAGAAAGGAATATTCATCTTAACATTGTTAAGAAAATCATAATAAGTTTGTTGAATATCTGACTTGTTTTTACCCTGATAATTTTGAAAGAACCATTCGCGTTGAGGAGTCCATTCCTCATAATAGAAATCTTTCCTAAGGGCTATCTTATCAATAATATATTTATTTGTCATCATAAATATCATTAAGGGAAGAGTAGGTTGGAGATTGAATAGTTTGTTGATCGTCTTCTTGAAGGACTTATTCCAACAAAATATTTTGAAAAAACTTAGTCATGCAAAGCATCTATGGTTCTTAACCATAACCCCGTTCAGTTCTTGTGTTAATCTACTTTGTGATGCATCGTCAAATTAGTCTTACTGCCTCCCCAGGACTTACTGCTACAGCGCCACAAACCATTTTAACACAATGAATCCTGTGTTTTCCAGTTAAGAACACAGATCAATATCGCATACTATCACTCTTAGCATAATAACAGAATAAGATCGCAACATTCAGTTCATAAAGATAACAATTAACTTAGATCCAACCATAAATTCGTACTTCCCCATCAGGCTCTGATACCAATGTTGGGGGGCGGAAAGGTGGAATAAAGATAAAAGAGATCATGAGGGAGAGTAGGATGCAGACGGACTGCTTACATAATTAAAACATGTAAATGCAAATGACAAATAAAGTAAAGACACAACCGGAGCGGTGGTAGTCCGCACAGGACCGGCAAGGAGGTGAAGAAAGAAGATTTTATAAAAGTTTGAGAAAGAAAGCTTACAAAGAAGATCTCAGGCGGAGTACTATATATATATATATAACATTCTCTATAAAGTATACATTTAAGCTTATGATGATTTTGAGACGTTGAAATATTTATTTTCAAATTTGATTTTATTTTTATCTTAGTACTTGTACTATACCAGAAGACTTGTATGCTTAAAATTAATATATAATTGTCTAATTGAGTTTAAAGTATTTAGCAATAGTATGTAATTTTTCTATGAGAAAAAAAATGATTAGATAACCCGATGACCCAACCAACCAAACATTAATCAGGTTAGTTTGGCTCGGATTGCTCAATTTTTTTTCCAAAACCAAATCAAATCAACCCAATCAAAGTTGATTGGTTTAAACATTTTTTTTCCAAAATCTGAACCAACCCAACTCATGAACAACTCTACGTGGGTAGAAAGATTTTCTCTAAGTGGAAGAAATTACAACACCTCTCTCTAAAAAGAGAACAATAACACTCTTTTTTGAACAATAGGAAAATACACTTCACAATTTCTCTCTAAGAATACAAGAGAAACGATAGGAAAGAAGAGAAGAATAAAAATATGATGATTTGAAATGCTTCTCTTAAGCCTCTTTATATAGGCTCTAGGAGAAGCAACAAAATATGAAAACTCACCAATGTGGGACTTCTTACAATTCTCCCATTTGAAAATTTTATCGAATCAATATCTTCAAGTAGGAAATTTGTTAGAAGTCTCACATTAGTGAATTTCTATTTTATTGTCTCTCCTATAACTTATATAAAGAGGCTTAAGGGAAACATTTCAAATCATCCCATTTTTATTCTTCTCTTAAGCCTCCTTATATAGGCTTTAGGAGGAGCAACAAAATAGAAAGCCACCAATGTGGGACTTCTAACATAAATGACTTTCACATCCTTGTATTTTGTTCTCATTATACAAAATTGTCCTTTATTTTACATATCTACACAAAATTTACTTTTGAGTTTTTTCACAAACTTCAACTTGATGTGCTCTCCACAAACATCATCATATTTGCTTTGAGAGAATTCACTCTATTGTATTTTGGAAAACCATTAAGATGGAATGTAGAATTACAGAGAGCTTTTGTCTGTGAGTGGAAACTAAATTGCAAGATTAAACAATGGTATTTTACTAAGAAGGGTGACCTAGTGCATGTGCTCGTACTATTATGTAGTTTGAGTTGGGATAGATATATGTAGTTTTATCTCCTTAAGCAGAGAGTCTGTTTCTGCAATTGGAGCCCCTGACTACCAAGTCACAAGGTAGTAATCTTACCGTTGCGTTAGGGGTCACCCTTACATATTAGCATTTTATAACATGTTTGGTTACATTGGTAATCAAACGTCAACATTCATTTTGCAGAGATATATTTGACGTTAAACAATTGTGTATTGAACTTCGTGTAAATTCACATTGGTGTTAAAAGAAAATCCAAGACAAACAAGCTCCTAGTGAATGAATTTTATCTTTCCAAACTCTATTTTGTGCCTTTCCTGCATGTGCTTGTCTCTCTCCGTGTTATTAGAATTACAAACCTTCATGATCACTGAAGTGTTCATTGAAGCAGTACTTGATCTCTTGTTGCCAAAAACAATTAAAGATGTTCCAAGTGTTTATAAGTCGAGTTGTCGCACTAGACAGATTCATATAAAAGGTAGTTAGTGGAGAAGTCACAAGTGTCTAGCAATATCATTCTATGTTTGGAATGGAATGGAGTTAGGAAGAAATTGAAAGAAAGAGGTAATTTTTTATTTTTAAATTCAGATAATTATAAAAATAAATAAAAAATAATTAAAATATTACATGATAATCTTTTTTTTTATTCATTTTATTTCAAAAAATTCTCAAATAAAGAGAATGTTTACTTAATATGAAAAATTATTTTTCTCTTCCATTCTTCTCTAAACTCCTCCACCTATAAGATTCTCCGTAGAGTAAAAGTTGAATTTGACTAAAGATTGTGAGAAACGATTTAGCAAACTGAAAGAATACCCGAGCTCCCGGCTTCTGCTTTCAAGGCTAACCTTTTTGGTAGGAGTAATGATACCTTTCACATATTGTATCTCTCACATATTTTACATATTTTATTTTATCTCTCTCTCTCCTCTCCTATTCTATATTTCTCCCTTTTCAATATTAAAAAACTTAGATAAATAGATATATGTGAGATATTTAAAGAATATTGTATATGTATGTATCATTTTTCTTTTGGTAGACTTGTGGAAAAGGTTGTGTTGTGAGTTGTAACATTATTTTTAGGCTTATTCAATCATAGTACTAACCAACTAGGCACTTAGACAAATACTGCACAGGCCCAATCTTTTTGGTAGACTTGTGAAGTGGACAATTGAATTCAAAGAGTTTTGATGAGTCGTTTGTCCATCAAAGAAATAGTGTTGTGGATTTTGTAGCCAAGATACCCATTGCAGTGTTCCAACTCTTTAATTCAAACCTAATATCATGAATCTCCTGAGCCATTCACAAGAACTTAGGCAAACAAATAGGTTGAAATGTCCGTTTTCGAGGGGAAATTGATTTGATACCCATTTTCCCGAGACTTTTAAGCATAATGTATGGATTTGGTTGATGTTATCTTTGAGAGTTATTTCATTATTCGTAAATATTTAGGTAAATAATCAAGATTAATTAGAACTTAAGTCATATGAATTTATATGGGGACTTGTTAAGTGAGAATTGAGATGAGTAGTAAAAATAAATCTTTACCATTAAACATATCATGTGTGATCATAATTAGAAATAACTTAAAATTTATATGAATTTATATTTTAATCCAGACTTATATAATGTTATGTTTATACTTTATACTTTATATATATTTTTTATATTTATAGCAATTAGAAAGGTCAGACCATCCCATTTACGGGGTCAACCTTTCAAGGGCTATTCCTAATTAATTGACAACTTTTTTTTTTTTATCCGATATCTTATTTCTGATGTGGAAGTTCTATATTCAATATCATTATATATCCATTGCCACACACGGTAAGGTGAATATCAAATAGTTGACTTCTTTATTCAATTGTGATAAAATCTTGTACACTATGTATTACACCCATAAGCGTTGACAATAAAAATTCACTTTAAAATTAATTTATGTACCAATTGTCACAATCAAGTTAATTGAACCCATCACGCTTGGTTCATAAAAAATTGTTTGGAGACTCCTGCTGGTTGGTAGAGGATTCTATATTATATCATTATATTATAACGTCATGCTATTTACAAAAAGTTTTGTAGCCATTACTTCTACAATTGCATCATTAAATGGTATAATCTAAATTTAATAAGTAAAAAGTTTAATAGGAGCATGGGAAATTAGGAGTTGCTACTGGGGTAGACGTGTAGTTGTGCATGATTTTAAGTTTGCAACTATACAAGTTATGTAAATAGCATTATTCGTATCTATAGAACAACTTTAGAGACAAAAATTACTCTTGATATCCTCCCCCCCACCCCAAATACTATGGAAAATGAAAGTTTAAATTTTGTCCAAGTCTCAAACTTGCTTGTTAAACCATCTTGTGCTAAGCATTTAAAATGTCTGTATGTTGTTGTTCTTTTGCTAAGCATTTAAAATAATAATGAATTATGGTTATATGTGATTATCCATGTGAATAGGTTGTTCATTATAGTTAAGGTTACTCATGATCTAATTATAAGGGTAAATTCCTACTCTTTCTTATGTACATTCGATTACTACATTGAGATTATGACATTTTGTTGTTGTCTCTATGGTATAAATCTAGTTAAAAATATCTCCTCATACACGTTGTCTATCACATACATGATTTTTAAGATTTGGAGGAAATCTTTTTCCATAAATAGATATTATTGAATTAATAGAGTTTCCATATCTATTCTATTGTTCATGCAATTATACATAAAAAAATATATATGTTTTAAGAATCGAGATTAAATTGTTTTTCTTATTGTTGGACTTTATGATTGATCGAATGATCTAAAGTTAGCATACTTGAAAATCTTCGTTTTTGCTGCAAAAAAATGGAGAAAAGAAAAGGAAAAGTAAATTCCTTATTATTACACAAAGATTGTTGTTCCTTAGTGGAAGAATAAATATATAAAATGTTTAAAAAAAATGTAGAAAACTTGTTAATACTGCTAGGACACATACAAAAGAAAGAAATTTATGGCAAAGTTTTGTGTCTTTATTAATGTTGGGATGCCTACTAATTGTAGGAGTATTATTTAGTATGAAATTAATATAGTATGATAAGCATCTAAGCAACTTGGGGAACCGTCCCTTAAAAGCTAGCTATTAAGGAGGAAGAACCAAGCCACTTACCATACTACTCAATGTGGGACTTTTTGGTATCCCATACTATGAAACCTATCAATAGGCTATTAAGGAGGAAGAACCAAGCCACTTACCATACTACTCAATGTGGGACTTTTTGGTATCCCATACTATGAAACCTATCAATAGCACCCTGCACTCTGTGACGCTTCCTCCGCAGGTAGCCCCTTTCCGTGCCGCCGACAACCAGCTCCGATACCAATTGATAAGCATCTAAGCAACTAGAGAATCCTCCCTTAAAAGCTAGCTATTAAGAGGGAAGAACTAAGCCACTTAAATATACTACTAGGCAGCCCATATTATCCAATGTGGGACTTTTTGGCATCCCATACTACCTAAGTCCCAATCATAGTAGCTCAATCATAGTAGCTCAGTTTGAGTGAAAAATCTGTGTTTTGCTTGAGTTTATACCTAGAGTATACGAATTGCACAAGTATTGCTTAAGGTGAAATAAAATTTTTTGTCCTTCCCAAATCTTTCTTGGTATACCTTTCCATCTGCTTGTGGATTTTGTTGTTGATGTTTTGAACTCTTATTCTGTAGCTATAAGAGGGGTTTTGTTGGGTTTGTGTTATGTCAATTGTTGTACTAGATTTGGGTGTGACTTGGTTTGTTTTCTACAACTTTGTATTCTTGGGATGTTCATGTTACAAGGGAGACTTTGCCAAATTTTTGATAGCACAAAATCTAAGAAGTAATGCTTACATATTTCTGTGATATTTGAGTTTATGTACAAAATTCAGCCATTGTAAGATTTATTGGTTTATAGATTAAGAGATATTTCATGTTTGTCATGTTAGAAGGCTTACTAAACTAAGAGCTTAATCTATGCCCCACTCATGACTTGGGTTCAAGCATGTGATATTCAGCTAACAAAGCAATTACTTAAGAGATCAATTTTAATAATAATAATAATAATACAAACAAGAATGAAAGACATACACTCTGTAATTGCTTAGAAGTTCTAGCACCTCAAAGCATATGCATCATTATTGTGCATCTGACAAAAAAAAAACCAAAAAACCAAAAAACGAAACAGCATTAAGATGTTCAAATAGCATAATTTGAATCACTTTGTTGCATACAGACTCTAATTAAACAGGAACTGTCCTAGCAGACCCTGCTAGCTCAGTTTCCCCAGCACCACCTTCTTCATTCTCCCCACTCAACTCCTCCAGTGATATTCCCTTTGATTCTGGAACCAGTAAGGTGAATAACATCCCTAAGAAGTTTGTCACACCCAGCATAATGAGGGAGTTCTTAACCCCAATACCAGTTGGGTACCCTGGATCAGTCTTGCTGGAGTCCTTACTTTGTGCAGCATATAAGAAGCCAAATGCACCCACAATTGCTCCTGCCTTTCCTGCAGCAGCTGAGATTCCATGACAAGTAGACCTTAGCCTTGCCGGGAAAATCTCTGCTGGCACAACAAATGTGGTAGCATTTGGACCAAAATTGGAGAAGAAAAAGGTGAGGGAGTACATCACAAGAAACCCAATTCGGTTGTCTTTCTTGGTCCAGTGATCATACGGTAAAGCAAGAGCAAACATGAAGACGGTCATGAAGAAGAAACCCATCAATTGGATTGCAAAACGGCCCATGTAATCTATCAAGGCCACTGTGAACCAGTACCCTGGCACAGTACTGCATAGTGCTATAAGTGTTTGTGCTCTTGCAATCTTATAAACCTCATGGATTGCATTCATTTCTTTTGCTGGAGGGATCCATCCAATTGCACTGAAAATGTCCTTTTGGAAAAGGTTCTGACTATAGAATGCTATGTCCAATAAGAACCAAGTAGTAGTTGTTCCCAACAAATGCAGCCCATGGCGTTTGGCAAATTCCTTGCTGAACAAACCAAACTTATGGTTTTCAGTCCCTGTCAATTTATTTACCTTATCCTCCTCAGCTTCAAGTTCTACTTGTAACACCTTAGACATGTCTGCAGCAGCTTGTTTTGCGTTCTTGGCAACAAGAGCTGTATAACGAGCTGTCTCTGGCATTTTCATGCGCCAGTAATAGGTAAGTGCAGCTGGGACTGCACCAAACATCAAAATGATACGCCAAACATAATCAAATGCAGGTAGTACCATGGATGCTGCTGCATCTTTTTCATAAGTAGGAACCTTGTATTTGTGGTCAAATCCAGCAGAGACAGTCAAGGCAACTATCCCACCAGCCATGATTCCAAATCCTTGCATAGCAAACACTGCAGCTATAAATGCCCCACGAGTCTTTTTGTTGGCATATTCAGACATGATTGTAGCTGAAAGAGGGTAGTCACCACCAATGCCAAACCCAAGCCAGAACCTGAAGAAACATAGTGAGGCCATGACACCCTTTGCGCTTGATCCAAAAGAGAGCCCGGAGGCAATGGAACACACTACCATGACCATAAGAGTTAAGCCATAAACCTTTTTTCTGCCCATTTTGTCACCAAGCCAACCAAAGAATAGCTGGCCTGCTAATGTCCCACATAATGCAACACCAGTCACAGCAGCTTGAACACTAGGAGGAAGAATGCCTGGCTTTGGTGCGTTTGGTTCTGTGTAATATATCCGCCCCAGCAACTTGGTGACAAGGGAAATGCAAAACAGATCATAGGCATCAGTGAAGAAACCCATTCCAGCAATCACAATTGCAGTGAAGTGGTACCATTGTGTCTTGGCTACATCGAGTGCATTAAGCACTCCCAGTTCTCCAGCCATCACTGAATCTGCTACCTGCTGTACCCCAAGCAGAGATTAAAAAGTTTTCCACACAAGTACAAGAAATATTTTTCACAACCTTGACTATTAATATACCAACCAGGCCTATACCATATTCTTAGTCCCCTTATTACTACTTTTTGAACGAAAATTATATGTGGAAAACAAGAATTTCTGACAAATATCTTAATGGTGTCTGATTACTTTTCATTGACAGTGGAGCAGGAAAAATATAAAGGAGTTCCACATTTTTTACTAATTGTCATGCTAGAACATGGATAAGCACAATAGACTTAAGGAATTAACAATCTTAGTAGTGGTTTGGAAAAATTGCAGCTACTGTTGACTCTTCTCAGGCTGATGGAAGAGATGGATAAACAACCCTTACTTTGGTATTAAAATTATATTCATAGTCAATGGCTACACATTTAAATAATTGACTCTATAGCCAAAGAATAATAATAAATAATAATTGACTCATGCTAACTAAAACTCATGCTATACCAGTTCCAAAATCCAGACAGCTTCTCATAAAGTTTCAGCTAATTTCCCCTAAATTGCTTATAATATGGCTTGAATCTACTAGTCCACTTGAGGATACCATGGCAGTAAAAACTTGGAACTAGAAATGGTTTAGACATTTGTCGGCAATTTGGTTTTAGTTTCCTTTCTTGGTGGCCCCACCAAACCAAAATGAAACAAAAGTAATGAAAAGAAAGAGACAGACAGATAGACAGAGAGGAAGACAAACTGTAGACGGGGAATCTGATGACTACACTCTATTGAGCCAAGTTGCTACCCGGCCATGAGTATAAGTAGCACCAGAAAACAAAACATGTGTGGAAAAATCAGCATAGGAAAAGACAAGGAAAGAATGACCACTGGAAACCATTTATCATCCTCTATCTTGATGAATTCCGTAATAGATGGAGAAAGTGAAGTAAGGAAGGGGTATGAGCTGGTTATGGTAATATTTTGTGAAAAACAACATCCCAATGAAAATAGACAAAATGGCCAAGGCCTAAGAGACCTTTCCTTTTGTTTGTTTCTTTGTTTCTCTTCTTGGAATGGTGGATAACTACTAGTATTTGGCCAAAAGAGTGTGACTAGACTGATGGGAAGTCCAGAGCCATGTGTTGTGGTGGATGCTGGGAAAAATCATGAAAATGGCACCCTCGTAGTGGTAAAAGGAACACCCAGAATTTCAATGGTGGAATGATTATCAATTTATCATCATTATTTATAATATATCCATGCAGAAAGTTTTGTGTGCTGCCTAGATACTTAAAAAGTGGGGCCTCCTACTATGGAAGCTCTTCCATTAAGAAAGGAACTCTAGGTTCCATACATCACCAAAATGTACAACAGCAACAGCACTTTCCATTAAGGAAAAGGCCTTCACTTGCTAACCCAACACAGAGAGAAAGAGAACTGACCTGCTTGAGAAAAACTTGGTTGAAGGAGTAGAGAGAAGAACTGGTTGTGTTGGGGATAGTTAGAGTGTGAGCAGCTATATATAAAGCATTATCCTACCCATCCCAGGAATGGCTCCTGAGTCAATAATCAACTCGGGAATCTATGGTATATGCCCATTCTTAGGCTCCTAGCCTTCTTCATTCTTTCAGGTCAACGCTTCACAAACATGCTTGGCTTCATCTTTCTTTTACATCCTTTTTCTTGTCCATAAACCTTGATTTTTACATCTTTTTTAACAAACAGCGTGCTTGGTTACATCATTTAATATGCGCATAGATTTTCTATGATATGATGCCAGAACATGACACATGCAATGGCCCTACTATCTGTGCCGCAACATTGCCATCACCGGATTAAACAAGAAATTGAAACAGCTCACAGTTATGGTTGGCTACATCAAGCAACTCGCCTTGGCTCAATATTAACATAAAACGATTAAACTAAGATGTTATATTATGTGGGATTGCTGATCATGAACAAAAATTGGTAAATCAAGTTTTTTTTTTTTAATGAAAAAAAGTTTAAGTGAAATGAAAAGGTTCATCCCAATTTAAGGTTAGACATGACTAGCGTGAGTAGAAAGTTCGATCAGATAAGCTAACACTTATTGGCAAATCAAGTCATATATTATAGTTAGTGAATTATTTTTAATTAACTTGACTTAATTTATTCCTTATTATTCATAAATTCTTTTTCAATGTAACATCTTTATTTCAACTTTTTAGCCTAATATATTGTTTTAACTTATTAAATCTCCACCAAAAGAAAGAGACGAAGATTCAATTTTTCTCTTTCTCTAACTGCTTAAGGTGAAATAAAAACCAGAAGAAATTTATGAGGAAAATTCTCATGACTGATCCCAAACAAAATTCATCCAGGTAATAACAAGTATTGTGTTTTTGCTCACCCAAATATACCCAATCACTGTATCTGTACTAGTCCTTCTCGCGATTTCTAATTTTAATAGATAAATTATTTGGTAAATAAATAATGGTGATTAACCACATTATACATGCTAATGGCGCAGCAAACAGTGAAGCAACCGCAAGGAAACTTCACAGATTAGTGCTCGATTTTGGATAGAGACAAACTTAAAAGCTAAGAAAGTTATATCCAAGAAACAAAAAGAAAAGATGCATGCCCTTTTTGGCTTTGAAAAGTAAGCCAGAGAAGGAGAGAAGTTTGTGAGTTAAATGTAGTTCGAATGAATAAGATAAGTAGGAATTTAGATTAAAGTTATAATTCAAGTTATACTAAGAACTGGTTAATATAAAAACAAAGCAAAAAACAAAAAACCGATTGAGAAATTAAAATTAACACCTTGGTAGCTCCAATAAGGCCATACCTCATATATATAGCCATATAGGTAATTTCAAACTCATGTTTCTCTTGTATCACCTTGTTTTCTTGGATTTTCCTTGAATATATCCCATTTTCTGTGTCCCTGTAAGGTTATCATACCTATGTTTTCCATTTTATATTATATCTTCCCAATAATGATAATATGTGAAGTTTAATTGGGTTACCTACTTACCTTAAAAGTAAACGCCTCACACCACCTTGTGAATTGTAAATTATTCACTGTTATGTTTTTTTTGGTGAAAATGGGCGGCCAAAGCCCAAATATTCACTTGACATAATCGTACAATATTCATTATTTAAATCGGCTTAAAGGTCTTAAATTCATTATGATTTGGAGGGTCACTCTCCTCCACCGCGTTACCTATTCAAATAAGTTCTACAGAGTAAAAATAAGAAGACAGATCTATCATCTTTTAAAAGATCCCCACTTTTCTTAATGACCCTATATTTTTGCAGCACATATATTGAGTTGTAAGGGACTCGGGTTTAATCTTGTAGTCAAGTAGCAGGGATTTTAAGGCTTTAAAATTAAAAGATATACTTGTTTGATGAATGTTCACGGATCAATTGGTAAGATTGAATTGCATGAGTTTTGGATTCGATTCCTACTGATCAAAGACGGATTTAGTCAAACATCCTGCCCCTCCTGAGATTGATTTGAAAAGTCAATTCACTAGAGTTTATTTGTTAAAGATTCAAGACCATGCACTTGATGATCTTTCATCTATTTGTTGTCCCCTCAATCCTTCAATTCGAGAGCCTCCCTGTTGTTGATGATCCGTCCTTAGTAAACACATATTAATTACTGTGCACCTTGTTTTAGATGTGAAGTAACCTATCCACTTAAAATAATAATAATAATAATAAATCATGCATATATTAAAGTTCAAAACTTAGTAATTTACATGTCAAGATATCTTGACTTTATAGTGTGTTATTGTAAACTTATTCCACTTTTTATTAGAAGTTGGATACAATTAAAGCTATATAAATTCTGCTTATTATAAAAAATAATTAGAGAACCAATTACTAAAAATCATTATGTATATATCACAATGCAAACAGATACATTTGCTAAACCATATCGAACAATCATTAAGGAATACTCTTTAAAGACTTATCAATCTAAATATTATAAAATGTAACTCTTTTATATTTTAGGACATTATTCTTTTTTTTTTTTGACAAATGTATACTTTTTTCCCTTTAACTTCATTTTAGATTTCGTTTTCGTCTTACAACTATATTTGGTTTTATTTTCATTCACAATTCTTTTAAAATCCACTAACTTCTACAACCACTAACATTGTTAGAATTGTTAATAAAATTTGCTTATATCACATCTTATATAGACAAAATTGCACAAATGACCCGTCCAACTAAATTTTTTTTGAAATGTTCGAGACGAATTTTATGAGTTTTGAAAAGACTTAAGACAAAAATAAAATAATATAGTTGTAGAATAAAAACGAAACTTAAAGCAAAGTTAAGAGATAAAAAGTAAACTTATTCTTATAATCAGTTTTATATATTATTTTTTTGAAAATTTATATTTGTGTATTAAATAAAAAAAAATTTATATAAATTGATTAATAAAAATTGCGTTAAGTTAATCTATAACAAACATCTATGATTTTATGTATTGTTTGATAAGGGTATTCTTAGGAGAGCTTTTAAGTCAATTGAGACTAAGCCCTCTCAAGTAATCATAAGGGCATACTTACACATCACCCTGATGCTTTTAAGAGAATTAATTAAAAGATCTTATAAAGTCGTAATTAAATTGATTTTGTGGAAATATTTTTGTAATTTAATGTGATTTTCAATAATCAATCTACATGAAAAACGTAAATTTCTTTTAATAAACAAATATAGAAGTCAAAAATGAAAATGATGCATAAATTGCATTATAATTTTCACTTATTGTCCTTTTATTCTACTTTAGGTTTCATTTTATCCTAAAACTATGTGTTTTTCCTAAATCTCTCTATACTCACCAAATTTCTCCCAATTACTAATTAAAAAATAAATCCTAGTTGGATGTACCAATTGTGTACTTGTGTATGTATAGGATGCTATGTCAACAAATTTTACTAACATTTCTAACTGTGTTAGTGGTTGAGACAAATTTAGTGACTTTATTAAAAGATGTGGGACAAAAATGAAATAAAATATAATTATAAGACAAAAATAAAACTTAATGTAAGGTTAAGGGACAAAAAATATATTTTTATATATGTTTTTAAGCACAATATGGTGATACGAACATTTCATTCGTGAGGCATGCATAGGATGTCAAAGAACAAATAAAGAAGATGGACTATCAATTAAAGGGGAATTTGAATCCGTACCCATGAAAAAATACATAATGTTATCAAATTCCGAGTCAACTCGCATTGTGGACGTCATTCTGGCATGTGATATTTAAAACAATAAAAGTCATACTTCCACTATGTAAAAGAACAGTTATTAAATTGCAAATTCAGAATAAAATAGTTAATGCTAATGGCTTTATATTTCCTGTCACTTGATATATTTTGGTGTTTTTTATTTCAATTTTTAATTAAATAATTGTGCTTTATATAAAATGAAAATTCCTAAAAAAAAAATTTAATAAATTTTGTTGTAATATTATCACCACACTTAAATTGTCTTATTTTGTTCAAAATTATCGCTATTCAAAAGAGTGATACTAGCAACCTTTATTAATACAGTTTTATAATAAAATAATAGTTTTCTATAACATAATCCCGTATTTTAGATTTTTTTTATTTTATTCTAAAATACAATTAGTCAAAGCATATGTATTTTTTTACTAACAAGCAGTTAATTGAAGTAATAAGTGACTTTAATTCTAGTGTTAGGTTAAAAGTTTAATTTTTGAAGTCGGCGTTGTTAAAAAGACTCATAACAATCACAATTCCAAATACAAACGTGATTAATTTTATACCCAAAAAATATGAGGATATTCATAATTTAAATTATAAAAAAAATATTTTTTTTAAAAATAAGCATATTAAAGATTATCGCTATTTCAAAAGAGCTCATCCACAATAGGCATACTAATTATTATTTTATTATGAAATAAGATTGGTCAAAGCATGCGTTTTGTACTTTCTTTTTATTTTTTAAAAGTTAGTATGTTAGTAGTATAAAAAAATTACATTAGTTAACAATATCCTTATTTTTTAAAAAAAAACCAATGCTAATAAGAAGGTACTAGTTAAGAAGTATTTAATATATTTTAATAAATTTTTAAAATTCTTAAGATATTAAAAAAAAAAGACACAAAATATATTGGACAGAATATTGTAAATCTGGTTAAAAGATAGAATCTAAACCACATCATAATCTCAGTTTTGAGGCCTCATATAATGAATGCCTACAAATGCACCAGCTCACAGGAGTTTAAGATATCGCTAATAATATTCACTTTTCCAATGACATGCAAATGCTTCATCATCAAAGATTTATGTGTGACAAAAATCATAAAGAGGAACCAAGTGACAATTAGTGAGAAAATTATCCCTCAAGAGGAGAGAACACATTTCCCATATAAAGAAATGGGTTGGTTTTTAGAGGGAAAGAGAACATATTTCCCATACACAGAAAACAGGTCTTGAAGAGGAGAGAAGAGTATTCTTTCATTAGTGTTGTAATGGGTGAGGTGAAAGGTAATTTGAATGAGGAATAGACACCTACCTTGCATGCTTTCTTTAAAGAAGAGAAGAAAAAAAGGGAAATGAAAAATATTTTTGGCCGAGGAAAGAGAAAAGCATTGGCAGTTGGAGTAAATAACTGATCTCCGTGGTAAATGAAACATTTGAAATTTTTTTAAAAAGGGCATTGAGAATTAGTAGAAGATAATTAACTCTTAAGAAAATAATAGATTTCTTAATATAAAAAAGAATTACTCTTGAAAAAGGACATGTGGCAATGAAAATGGATAAAACTTCAAAGCCATTTACCTCATCCAAAAATTGCTTATGGCAATGAAAACGAAAGAAAGAGCAATTAATATAATATTGGAAACTGATACCTAAACTTAATCCCACCAAATGAATTTAAATTTCATGGAAGGGATATAAACAAAGCCATTAACAGCTGGAATTGAAAAAAATAAAGACGAAAATTGAATAGTCAAGAAATAAAACTGATACTCGTGATTGGGAATGGAAAACAAGAGCAAATATATATGAATGAGGAATTAATACGTAACTAGAGAATCGAAAAATCAGATGGCAAAATGGTTTGTAAATGGAAGTCAAAACAGATATCCACTAGTCATATTTTTAGTGATACAAATGTCAAAGCAAAACTTACATTTGGCATAATTTTTTTTTTTGTACACATGGCAAAATTGATACTATAATTCCTTTTACATATAGTAATAGATAGATATGAATATATGAGTAACATCGTGGTTGACACGGTTTGGGTTTCCAACAAAGAGGATAGGACCACCCTAAGATTAGGATCCATCTTATAATTTTATTAGGTGCCTCTTTCTGCCATCTTGCTTTTTGGCATGGTCCCTCATTCCCAAAGGGGATTTATTATTAATTAATTTTAATGTCAATTGAAACTTGAAAGTAGCTGCAACAATGCATTTTATTGAGTAATGTTAATGACGCACACTAATGCTAAACAAAGTACAATTATATATATATTTTCATTAATTTGTGACATGATTTTTAATTAATAATACCAAAACAAAACTCAATTAAGAAGTCACTGTCGTGTGAGCCATTAAGCAACGTATGCCATGCCCAAAATGGAACGTATTTTAAGCAGATGTAGGAAGATGGGTTACACTACAGGCTACAGAGAAAGTTGTTTAATTCCTATGGATGGAGAAAGAGTACAAGAGAGCAAAGAATCATCTGAAATATATATATATATATATATATATATATATATATATATAATTTGACATTTTTGAATTGGAAGTTTTTTCGGTACTCTTATTTTTTATGAGGATATAAGTATTCTTTTACAATTAGTTGTTAATATTTAATCAAGTGTACTACTTAATTAAAATATAATTATTTTATTTATTTTTTAACCAAATAGGACACGTAGATAAATATTAATCATTAATTACTAAGGGTACTGATATCTTTATAAAAATTATGAATACCGAAAAAAATATCTATATATATATATATATATATAATCTCTAAACATCCAAAAATGTTTATTTATTTTAAGAAAATTAAATGACTTTTACACCAATAAATAACATTTTGTAAGATGAATTTCTTACAAAATTTACTGTTAAATAGAAACAATAAATCATTCATATCATTGTCAAGAAATTTCATATAAATCAAAATTTATTTTGTACTCTATCAGTTTTGCATTAAAATTAAGGTGTAATATGCTTTTTAAACAAATGAAAATATTTATCACTTAAATTATATATGTGTAATTGTTGTAACTTTTTAAATTTTGTAGTGTCAAATCAATATATTAAATAATAACTATCTATAATTCAACGTTCAAATTGTTTGAAAATCAAACAGCCATGAATTACACCTTGTAGCAAAAACATAAAAGTTACCTATAGACACCAAGAGAGAGCTTGCAACCAAACAATAGCCCAAATGTTCATATTATAGTGAGCAACACATCTACAACATCACGAAGTGAATCATACGTGAGTTGCTTGTTAGATAAATTGCAAAAAATTTGTCAACAAACTGACCTGTGATTATGATGATTAAAACCATCAAATGGTGAACCTAACTAAACCTGCTGGTGTAGCATATATTTGATTGTCTATCACGGTAGGCAACTTCCATGAGAAACAAAAATGCTTTTGACTGATCAATATTTGAATTTGTTCTAAAAAGGAAGCAAATTAAGCACCAAATTAGAAGTTTGTGGTGCTTTAAATAAATTTATTGCTTTATTAACAGATTGAATTTATTTATATTTGAATTTGTTAATTTTTTTAGAGTTAGAAATTATTACCAAAATAAGAAAAGAATATTTCCAGGACAATGGTTGAACGGTATATCTTCCAAATCCTACCTTTTCAGTAACCAATCCTATTTTATTGTGCCCATAATTTTTTCTTGACATCTATTTTCTATTTTTCTAATATATCCCTAATGCAATTTTTGTAGGGAATATAATTGCTGAATGCTTGACACTTGTAAAGTTAGGATTCCTTTATCTTCTCTCTATATATAGTAGATGGTAAATTATAAAAAAAGTTATTGTACACTACTAAAAAAATGGTATATTGATAAAACTTCATGCAATGCTTTTCTATTAAGTCTATTCAAGATTTTAAAAAAAAAAAACTTTACAAAGGGGTCTATACCAATGACCAAACCAGATGAGGAAGAAACGTGGTCTGATCACCAAAATATACAATAGGGAAAATTCAATACTTAATGACGTTCAGAGGCATCTTGGTCATATGCCATTATAATACAAAGGGAGATAGGAGAAGATGATGAGTAAGAGAACTGTCTCTCACACCAAAGGCTGAAAGAAAAGAAAAGTGAAACCTGAGTCCTCCATTTTATGTTTGGCAGCATTGCACATGGACATGGTGTTAATGTGCCAGTAACAGAAAAAACAATTCAGCTGTCCCTAAAAGCTCAAGCAGATATAATTTTCCTGTATTCTTCTTAGCTCATAAGTTATATTGCTACTTATATTCTTCCTTCACATTGAAGTGAACGACTATGTTCCAAACATTACTGAACTAAGTCAGCTCAATCAGGTCATACTTTAGCACCAAGAAATGCCTGCTGCAAGTGGGAGGAAACAAAAGAAAAATGGTAAATATATTAGAACACATGGTGCAAGTGTTTTAGATAGATAGATTTGGTTGGATTCAACAAGATAAATAATGAAAACAGAAAAATGTCTATATAATTTTTCTCATTGACTCTTGCAGTTAAATTTTAACAGAGATAATAAGCCATGCATATCTAGAAGATGTAACATGCTCACTTGTAAGATTTAGGAACATCAGCCTCAGACAAGCTTATTGAGTCAAATACCAATTGTATATATGAAGCATTGAAAATAGAAGTGACGATTTAAGATGCCTTCAGACATAGATAGTTAAACAATTGAATTCAACACGTAGCTAGCATGTTCAGAAGAATCTGGTGGCAAAAAGCAAATGTGAAGGACAGAAGTTTGCACACCATAAATGTGAAATAGAAAGAGAGAGATTTAGAGACATTATTCTCAATTTTTACTTCAGGTATGCTATTCTCTTAGAACCAAGCTAAATTGATTTCCTACTAGCTGAATGTCAAAATCAACCCAGTACTTATAATCACCAATGAGCTTCACTTCTTACTGCTTTTCTTCTATCTTTCTAAAGGTTGGGAAAAATATTCAGCCATAAAGAAAAATAATATAGTAAATATTCATCAGCGTCATATTATACTCTGAAGCAAAACCAATATTTGTGAATGTAGCAGTTCAACCAGATTAATAGCAATGTGCTTCAGACAGTCTGAGACTAACCAACTATTGACCTCAAATACTCGAAATGATTAAATTCAGGTATTTCCAGTCTATCAATTAGACCCCCTACTCATAATAAAAAACTTGGTCCTACTTCGACTAATTCTATAGTTGCACTCACGGGAAGACCTAGAAAAAAACAAATTGAGGGGGTATATGTATACTAGAATTGTATGTGACACACTTAAAATAAAAACAATAATAAATATGATAATAATATCAAAACACTATTTTTTTGGTACAAACAAAACACAATATACTTCAATAAGAGAAAAATTATAACAACAAAATAAATATGATCATAAATCTAGTATAAGGCAACTGTAAAGTAGCTTATATGGTATTCACATCATTTATTTTTTTTATTTTTATTAAAACATTGAGTTAATATTTAATAGGCTGATAAGTCAAAGACATTTTGGTTTTGGGAGGCAAAAAATGGGGGACTTTAGAAGGGGTGAGTTACTACATATGCATATCATATGCGAAACTATTTTAGCTAAGGGGTGCAATCACACACCCAAGAGCGAATGTAGGTTTGCCCCTGCTTGCATAAACTTAAAAATGCAGTGTTAACTAAACTATATATGCATATACCATGTGAGGGCATGTGAGATACAATAAGTTTTAAATCTTTGCAGAATCTTTAATTTCCAAATCCAGTTATAATTTGCAAAATAACAATGTTATCAAGGTCAGATACAAATGAGAGAACTGCTCCTTGAAAAGCTTAAATCATTTACGTCTGATTATACACAGAACTCACTCCCACCATTCCCTACTGCAATTTGTGTGCCAATATATTTTCCTGAATAAATGTATGCTAGTCAGTAGTCTCACCTTATGTTATTACTAATAACATCAAGAAACATCCAACAAATTATTTTTATCATTTATTACTGAACATGTGCAAGTTCTGAATTCAAGAAATCAAAATACCTTGATTTTTGTTGGAGTACTAGGCTTAAGTGTAGTTGTGCTCCCAAAACCAAACCTAGGCCTTTTATCCACAGGCTTTAATATTTGAAAGAGCACATAAGTGTCTCATCAACAGTCATCATTGCCCCAGCATTGTCAAACTCTCCACAGTAATTAGGTGCTGAAAAGATAGTCACAAGTTGTCTATTAGCAAAGAATTCATATCCGTCTTCAACAACCTGCAAAACGAAATATAATCAGCAGGTTATACACTTGAACTCCTGTTATAGTTGCATATTTAAAATATAAAGGCATATGAAACCTGGTGGGCTCTACAAATCAAGTCAAGATCATGCTTTTGAAGAAATTCTGTCACCCTGTCAGCACCAAAAGTATATGAAACTCCACGTTCATTCACTCCCCAACTCTGAATGTCTTTACTAGGATCAGACCAGAGGAGGTCACACAGTAGACCACTATCAGGGACTTCCGTTGGACGTGGTAAACTCCTTATTTGATTTAGATTGTGCAAGTCAGGAGAGAGTCCACCATGCATACAGATTATCTTTTCATCAATGAGAGCTGCCATGGGCAAGCAGTTGAAACAATCTGTAAACATTTTCCAAAGCCTGACATTGAATCTCCTCTTACATTCATCATAAAATCCATAGATACGGTTTATAGAAGCACATTCATGGTTGCCCCTCAGAAGGAAAAAGTTTTCAGGATATTTTATTTTATAGGCCAGAAGAAGACATATTGTCTCCAAACTTTGCTTTCCACGATCCACATAATCCCCTAAAAATAAGTAATTGGAGCGAGGAGGCAATCCACCATACTCAAAAAGTCTCAGAAGGTCAGAATATTGACCATGGACGTCTCCTGGTAACAGTGTAATGAAACAAGATATTAGCTTCTAACTTAAATTACAAAAGAACATTTTTGTTTGATAGAAGATACTCGTGTGATTATTGCCATAATCCCAAAACAATTACTATTTGAAACTAGACTCCAAAATTACTAGTCAAATAGAGAGAATATTGGCAACAAAACCACTACTTATATAAAATATAAATTAAAAAAAAAAAACTTTGAGTAGTGCGTACTAGTCAACAAAGAAATTCAGATAATAAGAGTTATTTAATCCTGGAAACAGAGAAAATAAAACTGGCATTTCAGAGCACTGCTCTTAGAGTAACTTTGACTCACTTAACAATGACCACAGGAGCTGAAAACAGTGTATTTGGTCTGAGGAACATACAATTTAGAGTACATTTCATCAAACTTTCCATGATATAGGAAATGTTACATGGACCGCCTGCCTATTTCTGAATTTTACAAAAAACAACTACATAACCATAAAGAGAAAATAAATATACCCTATAATATAATAGCCACAAAAAATAGGAAATAGTTATTCTATGGCCAAAAAATATGGATATAGTTATTCTGTTTGGAAATGTCGCTATTATATTGTAAAGTTGGAAATTCATGTTCTATTAATTTAAAATAGGTGCACACACATTGTAATTTTGCCTAAGTACAGAGAAGCTTGGAGTGAACTACTCTGTTAATTATTAGACAAACCCTTTCACTATCTTAATGTTTTAACTGTTTGGTGAAGACATTATGGGGTGAGAAATTGGGAAAAAGCTTGAAGCTTAAACTTGAAAAGTTGGAAAACATACAACTCTAGCTTAATGCACACGCGGATGTGAGATATGTTGCCACATGAGAGATGAGACAGACACTATGTTGTTATATATAATGCATGAGACAATTCCACAAAAGATTTAAACTTAACTGCTGAAAGGTCAATAACCACATGGAATCAACTTGGATTAGCATCAGTTAATGAAACCTCATCCACATGGAGAAACATAGAGAAAATAGTGCAAACAAAGTCCAGAAAAATAGTAAAAGAAATTGCACTGAATATGCAAAACCTTTAACTACTTATAAGCATAATATTCCATTCAAGATTTTGAGGCAATATCTGCAGTCAACATAATTGCCTGCAACAATTTTGGCTATTTCCAGAATGTGTTTCAGTAATTTAGCACCCAACTAGACTAGTCACAATTTTCTTCACACAAAACCAACAATCCCTAGCTAAAATATTTCAGGCTTTTACTCTTTCTCAATGTCAAACCACAGGAGAAAAAACAATCTCTGTTTAAGGGGAGAAGGTGTAATTAGACTTATAGGTCATTTGCATTCAAAACCATACTAAATATATCAAGCTTTGAAATCCCATATTTCCTCTAGTCATAGAACACTTTGAATGAAATTAAATACTTTGATATCCCCAAGCATACAGTAGGGTATCATGGGAAGGAAGAAAATAATAGGAGCCACAAGTATACAGTCCAGAGTCCTTACCAATGCATGTCCTACCAACATATCTCCCATTGTAAAGTTAAGAAACATAGCATTAAAAATATAAAAAACCTTTCCCCACAACATAAAAAAGAAAGAGTAAAGTAAAGAATGAAAATGGGGAGCAGAGCAAGAATGACTCGAAAGAAAGCAGAAACTGATGTCCCTGCAATAGTTTTAAATTTCTTACAAAACATCATATCAGTGTATGATGCATGAGCGTGACTGCATGAGTCCCATTGGCTATGTGTCATACACGAAACTTGAACTTAAAGTAGAGACTCTCCCTTTACTAGAAAATAAAAGTACAGGCTCTCCTCTACATTAAATTGGTATCAGAGCCCAGTTTGTCCACCTCCCCTAGACCACTCTTTCCAACCTGAGGGGATAGACACAGGAGTGTGAGTCCCATAACAGCTGGGTGGGAGACATGGAACTCTCATTTCAAGTAGAGGCTCTCCCCTCTTAACAGCCTGGCTTTTAGGACTGGTCTCTCCCAAACATCAGTGTATTTCATTGTAACATATTGATACATCAGAGTTTCTTGAATGTCTTCCAATTTAAATTGGCTTCTCAAGTTTATGAGTCTCATAGGTTTCTATGATATAACCAGCAGCAACTGAGATGATGACAATGAACATATATATCTAAAAACAATAAAATTCATGTATACAATTCTTTGTTTTCCAGTTGAAGCTGCACAGAAACATGCAGGTCAACAATTCATTGATAATTAAGTCCTCACTCAGCTTAAATTTTTGGAAACTCAGGGTATTCCTTCACAATAAAAATGGATACATCATACATAGTTATAAATAATATACCAACAGATAGGGCTTGTCAATCATAGTAAATCAAGCCATCACCAACAATATGTGATACATCTACTAAGAACATAGAAGAGATAATTTCTTCCTAAAATGGACATCATTTATTAGTCATAACTCGTAACAATGAACCCACAAGTTCAACTCATCAAGATATATTTTCTGAAGTTTTGCTTGGATAAAGTTTAAGTGAAGACTTGGGTGTGATGTTGATGTCGGAGGTTCCATCCTCCACCAGGCCACCTTTCCCCTCCCCAACCCAGTTGTTACCCCTCCTATGTAAAAAAGTTTTACTGGAGACAATTAAATTTCTATATTGCTTGGATCAGGGAAACAGTTTTGAGAAAATCTCAAGTTGAATTGAGCATTGTTTTGTGTGAAGCAATCATGTAAACTAAAGTAGGTGATTTTGGAACTTGCACAAAAATCAAGAATAAGAAGAGACAAATTCAACATTCCCAAAAAAAATTAGTAAAATATAATGCATTCTAAAGAATCTAACTAATCCCCATAATTTTAGAGTTCATCTCAGAAACTAAATATACTAATTTGAATAAACATGATACTCTACAAACACTGCAATATCACAATAATCACGTTTAGTCAATTCTACAGGCATATTTAGCAGAGAAGTACAATAAAAAAAATAAAAAAGCTTCCCAACTTCTCAATTTGATCTCCACTTCAATATAATGAACTAAGAAAACATTAAGAGAAATCATTAAAAATGACCTTGCTCTAAATGGTTTGACTTAAAATTTGATTTTTGATAGAGCTCAAAGATTAATGTATCTAGCCGCCCCCACCTAGTGGGAGTGGAACAAAGCTTGGTTGTTGTTGTTGTACCATATTCCTATAAGTTAGAGCAACTTTGGACCAGATTATTCTTTATGAAAATAAAAATTTAATGTCAAACTCAGTAATTCATCAGAAACCATGTAGAAACGCATAGCCATATACAGCTATACTTAAATTGAATTAGAAACTGATAAGTGATAATAAAAATAAAAATAAAAAAACAGAACATGGGGTTGGCAAATGGATACCACAGATCTTAATTGGTGCCTCCAGTTCCAACAGATTGGGCTGCTTCATGAAGATATCTTTGGAGACAATACAAAGCTGCTTGATTTCAGCCTCTGAAAGCTGCACCTGCTTTCCAGGTCTCCCTCTGACTTCAAGCAGCCTATTGATGACAGAATCAAGAACCCCACGTTCCATACCTGAGCTCTGAGCTGAGCTTTCCTTTGTTGATATCAATCAGCAAGCAAAGAACAACAAAGCAAAAGGAAAAGAAAAGAAAAAAAGGCTAAGGAGAATAAAGAACATGGAGTTTATGTTGTTGGGTCTTATATATTGGCATGATTGATGACAATGAAAACAAGGAGAGAACTTTAACTCAAATAAGAGAATCCTTTAATCTTTTGAAGAGAGAAGAGGGTCACTTTTGGTTTATGTTTAGAGCTTTTAGAAACGAGTGGTGGCGGTTGAATTGGAAGGACAAGAATATATTCGTTTTGGAGGAAAGAGTTGAGTTGAAAGAAAGAAAACAAAGATACAAAGAGAAGGAAAGAATATGAAGAATAAGTTGAGGGAAGGAATGAGCAGTAAAGTGGAGTGGAGTGGAGTGGAGCGTGGCTTAGTGGTGTGACTCAGTGGTGAGTGCGCAGTGCGGACCCCAAAACTCAAAAACTCGAACACACTGCAGAGATTGGCTAAGCACTTGTCACTCTCTGTTTGGCCAAGTGAAGTAAAACCATTTGCACTTGGACAAGCAGAGAATCTCGTGTTTACTTACCCTGTATGTAACACTTCTGACAAATGATACTTTTACATTCAATATCTTTCATATATTTTACATATTCTTATTTTGTCTCTTTCTCTCTCTCTCTCCCCCCTCTCTTATTCTATGATTCTAATTTCTATGATCTATCTCTCTCCCTTTTTTAACATTTTAAAACTTAGATAAATACGAATATATGAAATATATAAAGAATATTATATGTGTATGTATGTATTAATTTTCCTTTACTTTTAGTTTATTTGTACTTATTTTACTTACCCTGTAGCTGTATGCAACGCTTTAGTTTTTTTTTTTTTTTTTGTTTACGAAGCATTTAAGTGTTTATAAAGCATTTAGTTTTCTACACTAAGTCAATAAAGAATTAATATATTATTTTTAAATATAAAATTAATGCCTGATACAAAAATTTAGGTCTCTCTTGCAAAAGACGGCTATTTTCATTTTTAAGTTAAGTATAAAGATAAAGATAAGTTATTGTTAAGAATCTCACATTAAATAGTGATATGGCATAAACAGTGTTTATAAATGCGAGGCAACTCTCTCTTTATGAATTAACTTTTGGGGTTGAGTTAGACCCAAATCTAAATTCTAAGAGTTATTTTATAAGATAGATGTGAATAAAGGAGAGACAAATATTATGGATGCTTCGCCTCCACTGATCCAAGATTTAATTAGTAATGTAAGAAAAATTTTGTTTAATACATGTTTTTTATTTTTATTTTATTTTTACTTTGATTCTTATACTTTTGATACAAGTTTTAAAAAAATTTGTTAAATAGCCAACTTTTTAGTATATATACAAAAGGAAATAACATTTACAGTTATTGGGTTGCATATGAGTCTAGAAAAATAATGTTGTGATCTTATATAAATTCATAAATTAATTTAATTATGCATAAAGGTGAATGCTTTTTTTGTATTTGTAAAGAGTTATATATCTAATATTAGTACCCCATAAATCAATTTGTGACCCATAGGTTCTAAAATTCAAGCTAAATGTATTTTTAAATCCTAATCTAAAATGCCTTTGGCCCCTTGTGCTTTTATTTTAAGCTCACTCTTATCATAACCAAAACTATGAGTTATATTTAATCATTTACTCTTTGAAAAATGTCACCATATCATTTTAAATTTGGGATAAATTTAGAGTTCAAAAGTGCAAACAAGTGCTGACCCCAATTTCATCCATTCAAGTTGTATTTTTTTAGTAAGATCATAAGATATCCTAACACTATTTAAGTGTAAAACTAATCATCAATCAGGTGTTGACTTGACCTTAGCCATAATATGTTTCAAATGAGCTTTGAACCTTTGTACTGTAAATAAAGTTAGCGCACATAAAACTCAGTTTACTAACTCAACCACATCTCATGGTTCCATTCAAGTTGTATAAACTCAATACAACTTCACACATATTTAAAGTTACGAGACTAATTTTGTTATAACGTAAGTAGTCTATAACAAAGGAACATTATTTCACATGACCTCTCCACATTTTGATATCAAAATCTTAACTTGAATTGATTCTCTCAACATTTTGATATCAAAAACTTAACTTGAATTGATTTAGTAATTGTGAGAATTTCATAGAATCTCCACTCCCAAGATCATGGATGCATGAAGATAGAATACCAATTCCATTGGAACATAAAAATATATATATATAAACATACTTATTTGTGTCATATCCAATAGTGGTTGATCTTGTGTAAGATCTTCCTCCTTATAGTCAAAACAGAATAACAGCTATTCAATGAGGCAACTAAACCACAAAGAGAATCTAAAGAGACGTGTCTTTAATCATGACATGTTGGGTTAGAGAAGGGACCTAGCACCTTTAAATAGATTGTTGAACTCTCCTATCACAGACTTCCATAACAATTGAGCCTAATAGTTCATTGGACTTACACTTAATTGCTAAACTAGACCTTTATAATAATAAGATGTTAAGTCCAATATACTTTATTATATCACATATTTAATTAATTATTTACAGACTATCCCATCAACTTATTTTATTAAATGAACATAAAATTAATTATTAATGTAAGCCCACATAAAGATTTTTTTGACATAATTGTCATAAAAAAAATAAAAACATAACAAAAATAATGAGATAAACAATTTAATGAATCAAAAAAGGTTAATTAGTATATTTGAAAGAATAAATAAACAATCTTAGATACTATTAAAATTCATGCATTCTATTGAGAAAAATAAAATTAAGGGTGAGTAAAATTAATTTTTATTATTTATTTAATATATTTTTTTATCCCACAATACTTATTTTTTGTTTCTGTTCCTAGAATAAAGTTTAGCTATATAGGAAGAAAGGGTGTTACTTCATTTTAACGTCAGGATAAGTTAAAAAGAGAAAACTTTGAAACATTTAACACTTTAAACCATTGCAAACGTACATTGGATTGAAGGACAAAAAAATTCTTCATGCAAACGGCAGCAAACAGGCGTTGGCGTCGAGAGGAATCCAAACCAAACACAACATTGATCATTGAGTCAACACGCGTTGGCTCTATTGACCTTATTTTTCTAACTTTATTTGTTGTTTTATCATAGTTGTCTATCATATTTTGTTTATCTTATATTTCTCTTAATTTTTGGTATTACAATAAGCCGATTTTATATGTTACTTTTTTATTCCTTCTTTTCCGAATGTTAATTTTAACAATTTAAATTTTAATATTTAGCAAATAATATTCTTTACACTAAAAAAATTATTTTTTATTTAAAATACCAATAATTTAAAATTTTACTAAAATAATATTATTTTTAAAATGGTGAAATTGAGAGAGAATTAAGTAAGAACGCATTTGCATAATAAGAGACCACCCTTGGCTGTTGGTATCTATAATCTATTGGCCATATTTTTCCAACCTAATTTGATCTATTTATTTATTTTTTATATAGTTAATATTTTTTTTCCAGTAAACAGTCATTCCAAGTATCGAGTCAAAAGTTTGATTGTTGGAGTCGTCATTATTGAAAAAGCTCATAATTATTACACTTTCAAAGCCAGACGAGATTAATCTCATATCCAAATGGTATGAAGATATTCATGGTTTAAACAAAAAAATATTTTGTTCTTCCAAAAGTATAAGTATTATCAATTTAGTTCTCTAATAATATTTTACATCAAATTTTTAATTTGATATTAAAAAATGACACTAAAGAACTATTTTAATGTTAGAAATTGACATTAAATGACTAATTTAATGTATTTATTATTGAAGACTATAACTAATGATACTTATATCTTTGAATGACAAAAATAAATATTTATTCTATTTTTTCTCATTTTATGTATAAAAGAAGAATTATTAATATATTCATATTTTTTCTTGGATATATCAATGTATTATTTTTAATTATTATATTAGAAGTACAAACATTTAAATAGGGTAAAAGAAAAGATGACATGAAGAAAGATCGAACTTCAAACATTAATATCCCACTTAAGTCTTAAAAGACTTGCAGGGTGAATTGAATTACAAGGTTGGCCATTTGATAAGTGATTATTATTAATAATATTGATTTAACAAAATTCCATGTTAGTACAGTGACAAGCAACCTAATTATTAGGGTACAACATAAAAATGTAAAATTCAATTTAGAAAATATTAAAACCTAAAAAAATCTATGATTTGTAATTTTGTCCCATCATGTGTTAATTAAGTTAGAATCACGTGATATAGCTATCCCGGAAAAAATAAAACTCTTAAAACCTTTCAAATTAAATCATTCTGTTAGTCTTTAAATAAAAACTTGTGTAATTAAAATTAATTTAAGGGTCAATTTCAAGATGATATTATTATTTTGGTCTTTAGATAAATATAATTTTAAAAGGTAAAACATTTTAATGAAAGCTAATAATCGGTTCCATTTTAAGAATATGTAACAAAGCTCTCATTTAATTTGGGTCGGGACACGTGCAACACATTACTTACATTACATTATTCCAATGTTTGGATTGAGAGAAAGAAAATGAACAGAAAAGAAAATTTTCAAAATTTGAAATTTTCTTTTATTTGAGTGAAGATAAAAGTGAGGAAGAAAGAAAACTCTAAAGGCAAAAAATTCAAAATTTTCTCTTTATTTCAAAATTTTAAATTTTTTCTCTTCTTTTATTTTCTTTCCTTTCAACTAAACAAAGAGTACATATCACAGGAATTAGTATCTAGAAAAAAATAAAGAAAATATTTATTTTAGTCCTCCAAATATATAAGTATTATAAGTCCTTAAATAATAATTTTTTACATTAAGAGTATGTTTGATTTTGTTTATTTTTTGGGAATAATGACTTTTTTCCAATTAAAAGTTATTTGATCTAAAATTTATCTTATTTGTTTAAAGTGTGTAAAATTGATTATAAGTTAAGATTATTTTTTCATAACTAAAAATAGTTTTTTTTTTAAAAAAAAGTTGTTATTTTAAGCTTTTAATTATTTAATTTCATATTATTTTAAAAGTTTTAAGAGAGAAATACCTATTTGCCCTCAACCAAATAATTTTTTCAATAATTTCATATATTTTTTGGTAATTTAATACATAAAAATAATTTTTTTATACAATCCAAAAAAAATTATTTACCATAAAATCGATTATGAATTAACATATCTAAACATAAATTAATTTTCTCATAATTGATTTTTTTGAAAATTAATTATACACATAATCAGTTTTTAACATAATTCTTTTTACAGTTAATCTAAACACACACTAAATTAGTTCTTTAATGTTATTGTTTAACATCTCAATGTTATTTTTTATATCAAATTGATCCTCTAAAAGGACCAATTTGATGTCAAATAATTAGATATGACAAAATTGATGACACTTGTTTTTTTAGAGGACAAAAATAAGTGTTTACTAAAAATATATATGAATATCATATTAATCTCAATTAATTTTTTTTATTTTGAATCCCTTCAAAAATTAATTTTGAAAATTTCAATTTTAATATTTAGCAAATAATATTTTCTCACATTGAAAAACAAATTCTTTTTTTTTTTGGATTACATGCACTTGAGTAAGGGATGAGGATAGGTGATTTTGGTCAATATCAATTGATCGAGTTACAAGTTTGTTGGCAAAGTCTTTTTTATTTAATACATCATTAATTTGGAACTTTTAACTAAAAATACTATTGAGAAAATTCATTTTTGGGCACACTTGCTTAATCAAGTTCTACCAAATCCCTTATTTCACTCTTGCCTTTTTATTAGGTTTTAGTAATTGAGATGCACTACTTGTCATATTTTAAAATTTTAGTAATGATTAATCACAAAAATTATAATTATAATGCATTGTTTTTTAAGAAGCCAAACTTAAAGAGTTGTTGCATTTTAGCCAAGATATAATTGATAATATTTTATAGGTTACTTTATCTATACTTTATCATTTATGACAGACTCTTTTTAAATGCTCACTTATCATCCACAATTTACACAGTTCCACTCCATCTCTACCTTGCTTTCCAAAGTCTGTGTGGGCTATTAATTGACAACAAGAAGATTGGGCTTTGCAAGGACAGGAATTCTTTTCCCAAAAGCTAAGAATTTAAAGGAAACCGGAGCAAATTATATTAGTGAACACATATTTCAAGGTTTTCCTTTCGGATTCATGAGGTTGATATAATTTAAGAGTTAATACTCAAATTAGTGTTTCAAATATATAAGAGATATTAATTTAATTTTTTTAATTATTTTTGACATTAAAATATTTATTTAAAGATATATTGAACATTAATTTAGTTCTTCAATGTTATTTTTTAATATTAAATTTATCTTTTAAATTTATTTTTGACATTAAATTGGTCTTTAAAAATTATACTAACAGAATTAATTTGATGTCAAAAATAAATAAAGAACCAAATTGATGTCTAATATATCTTTAGAGGACCAAATATCATATTAACTTTAATTTAATTGGTAGATTTTTGAGAGATTCATTGGTCACATTTTTCTATATTACTTAGCTACCCGTAATTGGGCCATATGCTTGTCTCTTACTATTCTGTGATCTTTAATTGTTTTTGTTGGTCATTAGTTTGAGTAAAAAATTTAGTTATTGTCAGAGAGAAAACAAACAAAAAAGGAAAGGGCAAGGAAAGGGAAAGGAAACTTAACTTGTGGAACTGAGTATACTTAGTTCTCTTAATCCACTTCCTGTGCCAAAGGGTAACATTGGACGACGCAGTACATGTCATTTGTGATAAGGATGAGGATAATATTTTCATATGACTCTGTGACCTCTCGTGAAGGCCAAATACCTATTATACTTATTAGCCAACCAATCATAACAAAGAGGTAGAAATGCTACATACAAAAACCAATAATTAAACAGAAAAGAAATTTAAAAGAAAGAGAGAAAAAAGAAGAGAGAAGTGGAAACTGAGTGCTCATTACTGCACTTAATTTGCAGCGCCAGGGACAAAATTTGAGGAATTGATCCAACTTTTCAACTTGACTATTGAGTGTAAGATGGATTAATCTTCCCCCTCATTATATATATGAATTGCTAGTCAAACAAAGAAAATCTAGATCTTAACCTTGATTATAATGCACCACCAACTATGTATTCAAAATCAAAGCAAATAATTAATCAATGACACGTGTCAGAAGAAGATACGTTCTAGAAAATTATAAAAGGGCCATGATATTGCTCAAGTACTCACAGCATTCAAGCATAGAAACAAAGAGCCAAAATGTCTCCCAAATACATGTCACTGTGTCTGCTAGTACTAGGGTTGGTGCTTCTCACCACCACTTCTCTTGCTGATCACCATGATCGTCGTTTACTTTTCGCGGAGGAAACGTCTGAAGGATCAACAGACGCTTCGGAATACCACCATAAACCACCTAAAAAACACTGGCCTCCTACCACAAAAAATGAGCCTTCAAAAGTTGACCATGAAATCCCAGAAAACAAGCAAGCGCAAGAGGAGCAGGATGGCTACAAGCCTCCCTATGGCTACAAGCCTCCATATGGCTACAAGCCTCCCTATGGCTACAAGCCTCCCTATAAGAAAGGTCCATGGAAGAAGTATCCTCCATCGAAAAACTAATCTTTGGTTCTCACCAATGAAGGCTGTGAACTTACCACTCTTGTGAAATATGCTTAAAGATTTGAAATAAAAGCATGTTATGTTATTTGTCTTGTAATATCTGTAGTGAACTTTGGCTTGTTGAAAGAATAAAGATGTGCATGCTACAAGCATGCAATCGGATTTCCTATTTCTTTCCAGTTGAGTAAACTTTGTGTTGTACTATGCTATTTTATGAAATAAAAACTCTTATTGTCTCTCATTGATCTTGAGTGTTACTATGCGCTATATTTATGAAACAAAAAATATATGGTATACCGTATACTCATTCTATCTTCCTCCACTTTCTGACAAGTAGGCAACATACTAGTTTAAAAAATTTAAGCCACAAGCTTTTAAGAATTAAGAGTATACATTTTAGTGATCTATCAGCATACTGCAACTAAAGAATTATACATCAGCAATTAGTAAAATTAATGGGATTTCAAACAACATATCATAGACCGTTTAGAATATAACTGCATGCAAGAAAAAATGATAATAGAATAATGATATTTCCATCTCTTGCACTCTAACTAGAATATGAACTTCCAGTCCAAAAGCTATGTTGAGAGGAGAAAACAAAGTAAAAGAGAATGAGATGAAATTGTAGAGAATGATGCAGCAATTGGCTCAGCAGGATACACTGTTCATCCCTTGATTCTCCTTTCAAATATTAATTCCTGGTAAGAATTAGCTATTAGACACAACGGATATCAGCTCCCTATCGCTAAGCAAACTAGTCTTTGTATTGTCTTGTAGTGTTGTATACTTATTGTAACAGCTTTTGTGCAGAGAGTTTGTTTGTTAGTGGCAGCAGACTCGAGGAGAGAGCGGTGTTGAGAGTGCACCTAGACTGTGCTTCTAACCACGTTCACTAATTCTTCTTACAGTAGTCTTGAAATTTCTTCAGAGTGCCTTTGCGAGGGAGCGAGGGAGAAGTCTGATGATGTGCTATCTTGAGAGCATACTCCTTTATTTTCTTGATAAAATGATAATAAAGATAAGTTACTTTAACATTAACATTATCCGTTAGAGTGCCAATGGCATGCCTGCACCATAAGGAATATAGGCTTGTTATAAATTAGCATGGGAGAATGACTCTCACATTTGGTGTGAGAGAAAATTTGGACAAATTGATTTCTTTTGAAAATTAATCAAGTAATTAACTAATTTAACTTATAATTTATATACGATTAACTAATAATTTATCTTTATTTTGATACTTGATACGTAGTTAACCGTATAAAAATTATTAGTTAAGTTAGCTAAATATTTGATTAATTTTTAAAATGAACCAATTTGACAAACTTTCCCTCACGCCAAACGTGAGAGTTATTCTCCCAATTAGCATCCTCACATGACGAGGAAGCCAGCTACCCATCTTACTAGTCCAATAGCCCATATATGTCAGGAGATCTCGTTGGAAAGAAATGACCATAGCAGGTTGCTATTGAAGAGAGAATTCAAACTCATGCATATAGGCATTGCAAAGTCTTATTTGGATCCCTTCAACCTTGAGCCAACCCTCATTGGCTTTGAGAGCATACTCTAAGCATGACAGTTGCTAAGTTCAGGCGTTCAAGTTATCCTTAAATATCTGCATATAGCATTTTTTAAAAATATCCACAGGTAAGAGTCAAGTGAGTCAATAATGTATGTATAATTTATTAATCGTCAAAACAAATTAAAGATCAATTTGAATACAGGGTTCTATAGTTAGATCTAGTGGCAGCCTGGCCACAGGGAATACGGGCTTGTTAGCTTCCTCACATGACGAGGAAGCCAGCTACCCATCTTACTAGTCCAATAGCTAGTGAAGAGTGTTACATTGCAATCAATAATGAATAACGGTTCCAAAGGGGCAGGTAGAAACCCATCCACCTTCAAGAGTTTTTTTCTTCTTGGGAGGAGGCTACTCAAATAGTCCCTAAATGTAAGGAGATCTTCTAAAAAGGAAATGACCACAAAGCAGGATTACTAGTGAAAGGAGAATTTAAACTCATGCATATGGAAAAAATCTGTTGAGAGATGTCAACTCTTTAAATGAATCTCCGTACTTCAAAAGATTAGTCTCGCAATCACGCGCGAAAATATATACCTTGAAAACCCCAAAAAAAAAAAACCTCATGCATATGGGCATTGCAAAGTCTTATTCAGATCCTTTCAACTAGTTGAGCTAACCCTCATTGGCCATGAGAGCATACTCTAAGCATGACAATTGCCAAGTTTAAGCGTCCAAGTTATCTTTAAATATCTGCATATCGGATTTTTTAAAAAATATCCACAGTTGAGAGTAAGAGTCAAGTGAGTCAATAATGTATGTATAGTTTATTAATCATCAAAACAAATTAAAGATCAATTTGAATACAGGTTCTACAGTTAGACCTATTCTTGTTATTAATGTTGAACTTTTCATGAAAACCAAAACCTTTATAGGCTTATCAAAGGACAAGGAGATTGCGCTGAAGGACAGTAATTCCTTTCCTAAAAACAAAAATCAAAACATTTTTCAAGTTTTTCTTGTCGGATTCATAAGGATTGATGATATAATTTACTTGGTAGATTTCTGAGATTTTCATTTGCAACATTTTTCTAGATTACTTGGATGATATACTTTACTTGGTATATTTCTGATATATTTGCAACATTTTTCTGATTACTAGGATGATATAATTCCTATTATGTGTAATTCTTTACTTGTTTTTGTCGGTCATTAGTTTGAATAAAACTTTTATTTATTGTCAGACAAAAAACAAACAAAAATGAAAGGAAAAAGAAACTGGTAGAGCTGGGTTTATCTTTATCCATTTCCTGAGCTATAGGGCAACATTGGGCGAAATGGTACATGTCATATATGATAAGGATGGGGATAATATTTTCCTATGCCCTCCCATGAAGATGAGAAGATCAAATAACTATTATGCTCATTAGCCATCCAATCATGGTCAAACAAATAGGTAGAAATGCTACATACAAAGAACCAGTAAAGAGAAAAGAAAGAGAAATAGAAACTGAGTGCACTTACAGCGGTTAATATCCTTCGCCAGCGGTAACATTTGAGGATTGGTCCAACTTTTCAACTTGATTATTGAGTGTAAGATGCATCTAATATCTTATCCTTCATTATATGAAGAATATATTGCTAGTTAAACAAGAAAATCTATTCAACCTTGATTATGATTCACCACCAACTATTTATTACACGTGTCAGTAGAGGATAGGTTCTAGAACATTACAAAAGGGCCATGATATTGCTCTAGTATTTGCACCATTCGAGCATAGAAACCAAGATCCAAAATGTCTCCCAAGCACATGTCACTATGTCTGCTAGTACTAGGGGTGGTGCTTCTCGCCACCACTTCTTTTGCTGATCTCCAGGACCGTACTTTGCCTCCGAGAATTTTTCGGCCACCACCAATAGGTAAAAAGCCACCTTCTGTGGAGGAATCCACCGTGGTGGAAACGTTTGAAGCCACAACAGACGCTGGGAAACACCCAAAACACAAGCCACCTAAAAAACACTGGCCTCCTACCACAAAAAATGAGCCTTCAAAAGTTGACCATGAAATCCCAGAAAACAAGCAAGCACAAGAGGAGCATACTACGGTGGAGGATGCCCACCACTACAAGCCTCCCTATAAGAAAGGTCCATGGAAGAAGCACCCTCCATCGAAAAACTAATTGTTAGTGCTCATCAGTGAAGCTACCACGTACTCTTAGTGAAATATGCTTTTAAGTCTCGAAGTAAAAGCATTTTATGTTATTTAGTCTTTTAATATCTGCAGTGAACTTTGGCTTGTTTAAATAATAAAGATGTGCATGCTACATGCATGCAACCAGATTTCCTATTTCTTTCCAGCTGTGTAAACTTGTGTACTATGATATTTACGAAATAAAAGCTCTGCCATTGATCTCTCTCACTGATCTTGTGTGTTGCTATCCTATATTTATGAAACAGAAAATATCTGTTATATTTTCTGTCTCTTCTTCCTTACTTTCTGACAAGTGGCAACATGATAGTTTAAAAACTTTAAGCCACAAGCCTTTAAGAGTACTTATGAGTACAAATATGAGTGATCTATCACACTGCAACTAAGGATTTATACATCAACAAAATTTAAACGGCATGTCAAACTGCAAAACATCGACGGTTTAGAGCATAACTGCATGCAAGAAAAGTGATATATAGTAATAGTATTTCCATCTCTTGCACTCACAAATTGGTACAACTATATATGCAATTATTACTTTTGTGAAAAATCATTGAATTTCATGTGAACTTATGTGGGAAAAAAACGTCGATGTAATCTTGCACAAATTTAAAAATAAATCTAATAATACTGAATGCTTTGGGATATTTTGTGTTTTGTCTCTCTAACAAAACTCTTTTCAATTTAAGTCAAACAAAACCATATCTTTACGTCTAGGTGATCATTATCAACAACATAGAGCGATACAGCTATACTGTTTTGGGCTTCTCTAAATTATTATTTACTTTGTGTAATATTACATCATAAATTTTTAAATGCACAAAATAGCATTTTTTTACTTGTACATGTGGTTACGTCTAAATTTATGTAACTCCATCTAAATTTTGTTCTATAATATCACTCAGGTATAGTCACATCTATATATTCATGTTATACAACGAAAATTTGTGCGATTAACATTATCCTTTTTGTGTAGGTAGTTTGTTTATGTCAGTCTTCAAGAATATTAATTAGAATTAAGAAAATGAGATGATGAAAAATATAATTTAAAAATAATAAAATCTAGATAGAAAAATACTTCATCTAATATATACTTTAGTTTTATTATTTATAATAATATATATAATCCCACTACTTTTCCTAGCGTATCATTTTCTTCGATAGTGTACTTGGATTATTGTCATATTGAAGTTATTTAAGTTAATGTAATCGGTCAATTCAGTGACTCAGAAGGCTTCCCTTAGCTCAGTACTTGGGAATGGACGCCACCATAGCACCATCCAAGTCTCAACGATAGATTGATAGGAGGTAGGAATTTTAATAAATATCATGAATTTATATCCATCCCCGGAGAACAGATAATCTCATAATCTTCCGTCCATTTGTCGTATCTCTTTTTTTTTTTTTAATTAAATGTTAACAACTTAGTACAAAAAAATTAATTAGCAATAACCTCTCTCATAGTTGTTAATTTTTTTTAAAGACAAGAAAGAGGATAGGAAAATGAGAAATTCTTAGGTATTGAGAGTAATACTCTCAGTATTATTTTAAATGTCAAATTTGATTTATTTTATTTTATAATATTTTAAATTTAATCAAACGTTATATATGGTTATACGGTGTCACGTATTATGTTTTAGTAGAAAGATATAATACTCTCAAAGTACATAAGAATTGTCAACTGGTGTTAACTGATCTAGTCAAACCTTCTGTTCATACTAGTCATGACATGGATTTAAATCTAAGGTATACCTATTGGTGAGTGATCTGTAATCCTACTATAAACCTTATTAACGTTGGTGGTTTGTCTTAATCTTAAATCAGAGATGAGTATTTCCTTCACCTAAACTTATTTGTATAAAAAATAAGAAGTACATAAGAATCTTGCAAAAGGAGAAATTCCAGAGTAAAAAAAGAGGCACAAAAGATTTGGTTCCCTCTAATTAACCTTTAAATTTTTATATTTAATCCTCTCAAGAAAAAATTTATGACTCCATCATTGTTTTTATCATAACAATAACTTGTTAATTTATAAACTACCAGCACGGTAATCAGCTTGAATCGTCAGGATTTTAATGTAGAAGGTGATCTCCTTATTATTATTATTTTTTCTACAACCAGGGTCTACCCCGCCCCCATAATGTTACGTATGCATGGAATGTTTTTAATAATAAATGGAAATTTGAAAAATATATTTTTAACATAGTGAATTACTATATTGACATTTATGTTGACAGATTTTTTTATAAAATAAAACAAATTCTTTTATTTTTTAGAAAAGTGGATTCTTGTGTTAGTGTGAAGAATAAAAATCATTGCATCAACTTAAAAGTGGTTGGTTGAAGTGGTAAACGATTTAAAACTTTAAAAAGAAGTTAAAAGTTCGAATCGTATGAGATGTGATTGTCAGGAGGGCACCGAGATCTGTCCAAAGGAAATTAATCTAACACTTAAAAACTATAAGAATATTTCCAAAAAAGAATAAATACTATTGCATCAGCCTTTTTCCCTGTAGTTTAACATCTCTTGTGAACCCATATTCGGTACTCTAATGTAATGATCAACATCATCAATTCTCGTCGGCAAAGGAGGCAAAACGGAAGTGAAATTTTGCTCAAGAACGCAATTTACTTGTCTTCTTTCTGTTCATTTCAACTTTTCCACATTTTCATAAACCAGTTCCTTATCTTTTAACATCCAAAGTCCAAATTCTAAACGTGCAAGAAATTCCTGTCCTATCAGTGTGATTGCCCCGTCAAAGCACTCAGATATACGTGCTTAGTGCTAGCCTTCGAAAGTTGCTTTACTATATTCTCTAGATCTTTTACTTTATTAATCATAAATGAAAGCCATTGGTTACACTAAAACTTGTTCAATGCTCAAATAATTAGACATATATAGGAAAGCCTCCAATTACTTGCTTTTCTTTTCCATTGTCCTCATTAGTTGTACATAGCATCAATATGGGTGAACATGGCATTCACTAATTATTGGTTCTAAGAGAGAAGAAAAATGAAATATAGCAAGGCTTGGGGGCGTTACAAAATGGTATCATAGAGATTGTGATGGTGCAAGTCCACATTGACTGAGAGATTAGAGGAGGCTCTGTAAGCTATAATATATAGCAAATCGCTAGACAACTTGGGCTGGCATTTTTTTTATCGATGTGTAGGGTTAGTTGGGGTTGCTTTTAAGAATATAGTTTATTTTTAAGGAATAATCAATGTTTTGTCGCAAGAAATTACACGGACTTTTACATTAGTTTTTATAAATTAAAAATAATTTAAATATTTAAAAATATTATTAATGTTGATTTTTGCATTGATTTTTAAAAATTATAGTTAATTAATCTAAAAAAATATACATACCTCTAAAAATAAGTTGATTTAACTGTTCTCTAAAGGCACATGTTAATAGGAGGACTCTATCTAGCAATGAGCATGGCCGGGTACCTTACCTAGGTATTAATTCCAACCCAGATAAACACAGTAAATAAATATATTTTTTAATGTATCAAACTATTAAATCACCAACAGTAACATCAAACAATTATCTGATTGTCTCAAACAACTCAAAACAAAGGAACTCTCAAACAACACATGAAGCTATAATAACCCATAAGATGGCGTCTCAACCGGCAAGCAAGCACCACTCCAAAAAGATTACAACTTCCAAATGTGAGATTTGTCGTTGTGAGACTTCCACAACAACCACTCTACGAAGTCTGCAGAAGAAGAAAGGAAGGGAATGATAATTAAGCTGAATTAATTACTATGCAATATCATAATAACACAAATAAGTAGTAGTTACCTGACCTTCAGCATCAGAATCAGATTCGTAAGATGTAAAATGTTTGTCCTTCATCACATTAAAGTGACCAAGACTAATAGCTATATAACATAAACCCAAAATAATGAGAAAATATTACAAAAGTTTAGAAGGACGGATATTGATATATTCCATCGATCGGTAATTTCAAAGGCCTTTAAATTTTTTAATATTGTTGAAAACTTGGTGCTTTAATAAAAAGTTTCAAGTAGACATTGGGATATAGGATGTAGGTTCAAGTTGATAGCGGAATCAGAATAAATCCTTTGCGTATGAATGTTTCTTTCCCATAGGCCATACCCTTTAGCATAAATAAATATTTTTCAGTATATTTGATGATCTTACATGGCCTATATCATTAGGCCTTGACAATATGTCAACTTTCTTGATATATTTTGTTAAGTTTTTGGAAAACACAATATACAAAATAGGGACACAAACACTTTGAACTTTAACTCATTTTGAAATAGTTGTCATAAATTTTTAAATTTAGATGAAAGATCCTTCAATTTTTTAAAATTTATAAATAAAAACTTTTATACAATTTAAGCAAACATAATTCATTACGTGATTTGTAAGTGTCTATTAACACATATGACAATATCTAATTTATCCATATAAATTTTAGAAAAATGTAAAAAAAAAAGGTCTTTTTCAATTTTATTTCTTTCAAATTATTCAATATTTTTCTATTTTTAGACAGAAATAAAATAAAATGTAGCATTTTTTAAAAATATTTTTAAAAATAATATGAGCAAATTAAATATTTTTATGTGTACAATACGTTTAAATCATATAATAAATTATTTCGATTTAACTTATGATCTATTTATAAGTTTTAAAAAGTTTCAGACCTTTTATTTAAAAGTTTGTGGTGTCTATTTCAGAATAAGGTAAAATTCAAAGAATGTCTATACATTTTTCCTGCTGTAGCTACAAATTGAGCTCTGGCTTTATGTCAAGTCTATTTGTTGATGTTCTAGTTTGTTACCCTGCTCGTTCCTCTCGTTACTTGGTTGCTCCTAGGTATATTTATGTGGTCTAAGTTCTTGATAACATAATCTTACTATTGGCCAAGTGTGTTCTAAATGTTCTTGCACATTGTTCTTTATCTTGGCATAGTTTGAACTTTCTATATTATGTGAGCCTATCTTACTTTGCTCAGCTTTATACCTTTGCAATCATCTTTGTAGTACGTATTTTCGTTATTATACATTTGTTTCGTGCATTATTTTTTAGTTTTAGAATAAGTTGGTGAAATTTGGAGAATCAATCCATTTCATCCCTTTCTTGTGTGTTGTTATTTCCCATATAATTATAAATAGCTTCACACCTCATCCCTTCTTAACAAGATTTATTCCTTTAGAATTAGGGTCCATCAATTAGTATTTCTTTTAGCTATGGACTAGAAAGTGGCACACACACGTTTATGTACATTTATGAATAAAAAAGTAGAAATTTAATGGTGGATTAAATTAAGGAATATGCAGAGACAAAATATAGTGTCAATATGAAAAAATCGCAATATGTTTCGTTTTATTTTTTTAATTATACTAATGACGACGATTAACTTTTCTTACTTTACTTAATAAACATTAAAATTTTCGGACCAAAAGTCAACTTGGAGAACTATATTTCACTCTGTTCTATAATAATAGAAATAGGTTCTTATTCACACACACAAAAAAAAAAAAGGTTTTCAATTTTTTCAGTAAGGAATTTTAAATATTTAATACTTTTAATAAAATATTTTGTTGCGGAGAGAGACTACGGCATGCATGGCCAAAGGTTTGGCTATATGTAAGCCAATGTCACAAAATACTGAAAATAGTGTCTTTATGAATTTTACCGCATGAGCCATAGTATTCTTCTTCTCAAAATATATATAATAGAATTTATATGATACCTTAATTACTATCTTTTTCATTTGTTAGTGTACGAGGTTAGAGATATGTTTCAACACTCAAATTTTTGGGCCATTAAAACAAAAATGTAAAGCCCAAGGAGATATTTATCGTTTGATATTTATTATTGAGTCATAAGTCTATTTTTTCTAAAGATTAATAAGAAGAAAATAAATTTGAATTCAAGTATCATAATTATTGTCTTATTAATAGTGATTTAGAGTATAAATGATATATTGATTCTAATTGTACAAATTAGTCTTAATTTTTTGTTTGTTATAGGAGTCATAAAATAAAATTATGAATTTAATTTTAATCTCAGATAAGTATAAAAAATTTATATATAATAATATTAGAAAACAAAATTGCTTTTGTGATGTTGCTATTCTGATATTATACTAGAGAAATTAAAATGCATGCATTAATTATTGAGAATTGACATTAATTGACACAGCATATATATACATAATATTTTTTCTTAGAAATTAAAGCATATCCCTCCTTCACCTAACTTTGTACATGAGCCTTCCATTTGTTTTAACAAGGCCAAGCCTTTGGTGCAAGAATTGCATCAGTCTGTCTGTTGTATGTTGTTTACTAGCTACTAAATTCCACATCTAATAATTGAAAGAGGGGATGCAAAAACTACTTTCTAAACTTGAGGACTAGGAGGAGGAAGTAGCCATTTAGAACCCCGAATGTAGCCAAGCGAGATGAAAGGTCGAGCCTCTGAATCGCTTAGCTGCTTGGCGAATTTAGCACGACTTTTGAGATCTGCACCTGGTCCACTGTTCCTGTACTCTCCAAAATATACAGTTCTGCACAGGTGATGTCATATAATTAACAATCACATTAGATTTGTCGTCATATGCTGAATATTAGGTGCAGCCACCTCAAGAATTTTATTTTATTATGAAAATAATGGAAATTATAGTATAAGAAAAATTATATATTCTTGACCATCATTTCTCATTTTTATCACCTTTTTACCTGAAAATCTTGGAACAATCGATCCCTATTGTGATATTGTGTGGAGCTGTGTGAGTGTGTGTTTTGTCTCTCCACTATAGAATAATGTCTCCACCATAGAATAAAGCAGACATTAGGCTGCTAACAACTACTACAAAATAACTACCACAACTAGGAGGTTTAGAAGGTGAGTTGTAAGAAACTTCCGTCCCTTGTAGATAGGTACGTGATCAATTGTGCTATCATTCATTATGAGTAATAAGTATCATATGTATGTGTGGATCATAATATAATATAGTAAAGGAAACTGATGTACAAAAATCAGGACTCTGCTAAATTCATTATAAGCGTTAGCATAACAAAAGTTTTACATAACCAATTAATTAGTGACTTACTTAGCACGTTCGGGGTGCATATTTTCACTCCACCCAGCAGGATTCACAATGCTGCTCATAGTGGTGTAAGCATAGACCACTTTGGGACGAGCCATCCATGCTCTGCCCAAGTACGTTCCACTCCCACTCCCAGTTATATCACAGTACACAAATGAGTACCCTTTGTCCTCCAAATCACTTTGTCTTGCCTGTGCTGTTATTACCCCACCACTGTCCCCAATCACATTCAACTCCGTGCTCTGCATCCCAAAATTAATGCCCAATTATTACCACAATAATAGTACTATCTATTATATACAGTTACGCAGAGAATCAAGAGTAACGCATGCATTTATGTATATTTACCAAATATAGTGACTTCCCACTTCCAAAAATGAAATCAACTGTGCCTACAATTGTGCAATCTTTGAAGAAATGCTTGCCCCTATCATCGCACAATGTGTCTTGGAACCCCATCAGTGTGCAATTATAGAAGGTTGCTTTGTCACCGGAAATCCTCAACGCAAGCGCCTGAGCTCCAGGCCTCTTTCCATCAGGCTTAGGGGCTGAATTCTTCACCACCAAATCCAAAACACAGACACATGCAGTTAGTAACACAAGAAAAACACATAAGAACTTGCGTACCCAAAAAAAATGGTAAATTATGCCTAGGATGGTGTTTATGGTTGAAATATATGTATACAAACCAAAACAACGATATTAGCAGCCACAAAGTAATCTGATTCAACAATCAATGAAGCGCTATCAACGGTACCATATTTCTGTGCAGTGCCCCCATAGGTCAAGTTTGGCATATTCCCAGGTGCACCATACAAGGTGACAAAAGGCTTTGTCCTATCAATTTTGATTTTCTCGTTATAATTTCCACCTCCAATGTACACAATCACACGCTTGGTGTTCCCACTTGGGATGCTGTTAATGGCATCACTAATGGTCTTGAAGTTCCCACTACCATCTTTCATGACCTTCACAACCTTAGCACCATCTTCTGCAGACACCAATGCAGGGTCCAGGCTGCTCTTTCGTTTTGTATACGGCTTCACATGGTTGTTGAACCACCTGCTTAACTGGGATTTATCACTGGGAACAGGCCCAGTTTTGTCGGAGACAACGGTAGCGGCGGTGAGGAGAACCACCAAAAGAGCCACATTAATGGCAGAACATCTGGTTTTTGGAGCCATATATTTGTAGTATTGGTTTCTTGTGGAATTGATATGTGGGGTGACTGACACTGCATTTATAGACACACCCATCAAGAAAGATGCCTTAATGTGTGAGATTTGGAGAGCTCTTCGCGATCTGTTTGTCCCACCTTTTGTTAGAAGCTGAGATTGAACACGGCCACTGGCCATTTGGTTAGAATATAAGCATATTTTAAGTTAGTTTTGTAGTTCTAAAAGATTGCTAAAATACGTTTTAGGCCTAGAAGGGAAGAAAAAAAGCACTCTAGTGCCATAGAATGATAGAATACAAGCGTTTGTTTAAGCCTACATTTAAGGCAATAATTCAATCGGGAAATCTTTGCTATAAATATAAGCATTGCTTTTATAAAGATATTACATTTTAATGGCTAATCCATAATAACTCGTTACTATATTTGGGATAATTGAGATTAATTTTCAATTTTCAGTTTGTGTAACGTAGTTAATAATGGACTCGTTTAGATGACTTTATGAAAAGAGAATATTTTTTTTTTATAGATCTTTATCGGTAGAGTTTTATTTTAAAAAAATATTTTGTATTTGGATATATAATGTTTGAAAAATATTTTAAGTAATAAAATGAATTTTAAGTTTCTTTGGATAAAAAAAGTACATAAAGATTTTTTTTATAACAAAACTACTGAAAGACTTTTTGAGAAGCACTTTTTTAACTGTTTGGATTAAAAATGCTTTTTTCTTTTTTTAATTTGGAACTTATAAGAATTTTAAAAATTAAAATGATGCTTTTGTTTTATCATAGCAATATTATGCTAAAATAACAAAAATAAATGTTATGTACTAATGAAAAAAAATTCAAAAATGACTTGAAAAAATAAATAAGTGCTCGTGCTACCTCTAAATTAACTCTCTTTTGATTGTAAATGTGTAATTTATTATAGAAACTATTTATAAACTACTTCTTGTATATAAATATAACTTTTTATGATATATATATTATCATCAAAATTTTAAAACATTGCATTATATTTTTTTAATTAACTAATATTAGTAATGAATTATTCACAAATTTATATATATATATATATTTAAATTTAATATATATTATAACTTATTTTAATCTTGTTTGTACAAATGTATATATCTTGTTTATATTTGCTTGTACGTATGTATATATAAGTTTACAGCTAGCATCTGAAGTTCAGTTTAAATTCTCAAATAGTTGCTATGTTCCACTTTTACATATTAATCGCTGTAATTGGTAATGTAGCTAGCCATGTACACATTAACACATCATAAAAAATATAAAATTAAATGTCGTTAATCTTTAAAAATAGTATAGTCATAAATACAAATTAAAAATAATTATAAAGTTGAGCTCTCTCTCTTTAATATTTTTTGTGTGTATTTGTGTGGATATATATATATATATATGTGTGTGGATCCACTTACTTCAGGAGTAAGTCTTATAGATTTATATCATTGAACAACTTTTCATAGAATTATTATTTTTTTAATCTAACCGTTGAATTATGTAACATTATCATGAAGATCATACATACCAAATTTAAGATAAATTAGACATGTATAAGTATCTAATCTTATAACTGACATTTACTTATATTTTGAAAAACATATTATACGTTAAAATAAAGTAGTTAAATGAAGTATCAATTAATTTTAAAATTTTATAAAATTTTATAGGCTTGATCTACTTAATGAAAACTTTCAATCCATCGGTTAAATTGATGAACTTCAAAGTTTATAAAAAATTATTCAATGAAATAAGTGTGTCAAAACTTACTTTTGAAATAAGTAAATTCCACCCAAAATCAATTGATATTAGTGTAAGAGTTTAACTTTTATGTTTATCTTTGACCATTGATTACCTACCCTAGGGTTGCCTTTTTAAGAATGTAATCTTTTTGGTTTTTTTCTTTTCGTCCTTTTACCAAGAAAAAAACATTCTTATTTTTCTTTTCCTTTATGAAACCAAACAAAGAAAAAGTAACATCAATATATTCTTTTCTATTGGATGACATAAAAAAAAAGAGTGATAACTTCTTTATTTCTTTTTTTTTTTTTTTGCTATTGTAATCTGTTATTTTCTTTTCCCCATACCAAAGAAAGCGTAAAGGCAATTGTTAGCCGCACCTTTAACTTATTTTCTCTTTCCCCACACAAGGTATGCAAAACGTCATAATTTGCCATGTAAATTGTAAATTATAAAGCAATGAACCCGCAGCGGAAAATTCAGATAATTAAAAAAATAATTCATTAGTGTTTCTTAACCACTGATAATATCTGAAAAATTCAGATAATTTAGTATAATACTTTTTTTTTGGTGTAAGATAATTTAGTATAATTCTATTAGCATCTACAAATTTACAATTATACTTAGATAAGGGTCCTTAGAATTTTTAGGTACCTACAAAATAGAAATTCACTATCAAAATTAAGAACCTCTCTAAACCAACAAAATAAGAAAAGTAGCCTTAAACATAAATACTCTCAAAAAAAAAAAAAAACTCTCAAAACAACATTGCTAATGAACTGCAAACTACTGAATATCTATATTAACAGTCTTTGCTATCATGTGTCCAACTAATAGTGAAAACAAATTATGGCTATTCATATCTATGAGTTGTTCTCTATATAATTATCCTCTTCATTAGATGAAGACAAATCACGATACTTATCCATGATGAAGCATCATGCTCAACCGCAACTTGGTTTCAATATGCATCAGCACTCAATCCCTTAAGCTAAGCGCAATGTATTAAACAACAGAGTTTTCGATGCATAAAATAAATACATATAAATAAGAATAGTAAGGGTTTGGAGAAAAGAATGCAAAAGAATAAGAGAGATGATATTTATCCACCAAGAAACAAAATTTTAACCGAAATGATGGAGCCAAACTCCTAGATAAATGACTGCATAGAGCACTTTCCAAGTCTTGATCAAGAAGAAATATATTTGCAAGACCTAACTGAACCTTAATCATGGCCGGCCAATCATGCACAAAAAGTTTAACCCGATGGTGGCATTGGACTAATTAACCATTTCATCATTTTCAAATCTAAGTATAATAAGGGATTTAGTATAGTCGCGTGGAAACGCAAGTTTTGACTCTTTGACAATAACCCATAATTCAAGTTTAATTAAAATAAAATAACATATTAATGAAGTTATCTTTGCATGGACCTTCAATGCATTGGCATTTACTTGAAAACAGTCTTATGCATGGTTCCTGTCACTGTGATACTGATGTACATGCTCATCCCCACTTATATATTTGGTGGCCTTGTATATCATCAGAATAGCCGGCATTGATTCAAACTATAATCTTTTTATATAACTTGTTTAATCCTGAACTCAAGAACACAATGAAGAAAATCAAGCTTCTGGCTTCATCGAAACAAACAAGAGCAACCGATCGAAGTATTTTCAATGATGATGATTATTTTATTCTTTAAAATTTAAATTATGGTTGCGGTATAATAGTAATTAAGTTGCGGTTGTTCTTATTGTTAAAAACTATCAACAAATGCGACCGTCGTCGAAGAAGGCTACAACAAAAATAAAATGTATTTTAAATGACTTCAAGAACCTCAATCTTTTACTGATCACAATTTAAAGTTATGATTGGAATTCTCTCATTTTACTTAAAAATATCTAAGTTTGATATTATTGTAGAAAAAAATACATTATTTTATATAAAGATCCACTACTATCTATATAGGCATCTTGTAATCCTGTGTAAAAGTATATAGTATGTTCTTTTTTTTCCTCATAACATGACATAATCGCATGTTCTTAAGAAAAAAAATATTGAATCCTAATCCTAAAATCATATGCCAATTCCAACTTTGTAGTGATAAATAAAGAGTTAGCCCGAGTAGAAAGTATAGAATACATAATGTCACACCCATTATTGATTTCTAATTAGGATTCATGATGGAAACAAAAAAGCATAAAGACAGCGACTTGTGCTGCCATCAAAGGTCCCAAACTACTATAAATAGAGAAGCATATGTTTTGAGTTTTGAACCAAAAGATTTAGTAATCCTTAAGATGTCTTCCTCCTCCTTTATAGTGTTGTTCCTTGGAATTGTCTTTCTCACCACTTTAACTGCTGCTGATGAAAAGCCCACCCAGTATGAGCAATACAATTCATCACCCGCGGAGAAGAGATCACTGGTAAACAAGCCATCTGATGAGCAGCCACTTCTAAACAAGAAGGTTGAACATCTAGAAAAGCCTTGTAAGTCGCTGACCAGTTGCAAACAAGAGCATGATCCATCAACCAACGAGCCCCTGACCGAGAAGAAGACTCCTAGCAAGGTGAGGAAGCCAGACACCAAGTAATAATTACCCATTTGCACAATATGGTCACTGCCCTAATAGCCCTAGCAGAAGTAATTTATAGACATATATTAGCTTCTAAATAGAAATTTTATCCAGCATTTTCCCTTTCTATTGTATATTATATGATCTATTACTATTAATATCTCTACATTTATATCTAATGCTTTGTAATTCACAACAGAACGATGCAGAATCTGACTACCGCTATAGTCCTGGTCAGTGAATGGTGATTCAGCAGAGAATTGTTGTGTTTATTGTGAGCTCATGAATTAAGTTCTACTATCATAGTGACACCAACGTGCTGCTAAGTTTGCTGCTATAACTAATGAATAAATTCTTGGCCAGGCTCTTCCCTGCTGCCTTGTTATTTTCGGGCCATATGGCTGTGACTATTGCGTGCTTAATGTATGTCGTATGTTAATGATAATATTCTGCTATATATACGGAATGCAAAGTATATTTTCTAGAAGTTTTTGAAGTAATTTTGAGCCCCAAATAACTTTAATCTCAGTTAAATAATGAAAGCCTATCACAACTACAAAAAAAAGTGTAAAATTACGAAGATTTTACGGTTTTAAATGCATATAAGGGCGGTCTAACTGCAGTTCTTAAAAGTTTCAAAATTATCAAACAATTGACAATTAATATCAAAGCTTTGTAACAAAAACACTTATTAATTATGGTCCTTATAGAACAACATATATAAATTATACACATCATCATACGGACTTTTATTCAAAACTAACAGTCCAAACCAAAAAGTTGTAAGGAGGTTTTCTCGTTCTAACTATCTCATTGTATTTGATACAAAACTAACGTGCAAGTAAATCTTCTCCTTGGGCATGGATCAAAATAGTCGCCAAATTGGATCATGGAAGTTCATTCAAGCTTCACTTTTTGCTGATTTGTAATGGTTACCCTATTTGTGGTGCACTTGACACTTCGCAGCCTACATGTGTTATTGATTGGAATTAGCTGATTACAAAACACCTGAAAATATATGAACACACGTCTATCTGGTTGGGTTACACTTATTTCATGTATTGGTCTATGTTCACCCTCCAAATTCCGGTTCGCCAATTAGGATATCCCTGTTTGCTTCGTGGACGATATCGTAATCCACGGAATAAGATATACTTGTCGACTTGATTATGATATCCCTATCCACGGATACTGATTATGATATCCCAATCCACGGATACGATATATTCATGTTGGCCGATCAAAGGTATATCCCTATTTGGGGATAAACATGTCCTTATTCGGAGATTAGCATATCCTTTTCCGCGTATTAGGAATTCCTTGTTTATGGATAAAGACATATCCTTGTTCGTGGATTAGGACATATCCACCTCCACAGATTAGGACATATTCCTGTCCATAGAGAAGATATCTTTGTCTGAGGGATTAGTATATCCCTGTCTTCAAGGAAGTTATATCCCTGTTTGGGGATAGAGATGTCCTTGTCCAAGGATTAAGGTATCCCTGTTTGTGGATTAGGATATCCTTGTCCACGGATAAGGACATATCCTTATCCTTGCAGTAGGACATATTCCTATCGGTGGATATATAAGATATCCCTGTCTGTATATTAACATATCCCTATTCGCGGAGAGGGATAAATCCTCGTCCATAGATAAAGATATATCACTGTCCGTAATTGAAGATATATTAAGATATATCCCTGTTTACGAATAAGGATCCCTAAACCCGAAAACCACCATAAATCCTAAAAGCCTGAACTCTTAAAAAACAATAGGGGACATAGCTTATATATCCTCCTATCACGGTTGACCATTTAACCAACATCTATACCAGGGATGGACCTGAAAAGATGGACCTACGTTTCAGGTCCTAGGGGCGTATATATGCCCCCACACTTAAAAAAATTGTAATGCTATATATAATTTTATTATTTTTAGTCTATAATTTGAAGATATTTTCTCTCATTATCAACTAAAATAAATGATTGGTTTGGTATTTAAAACATTAAATATATTTTAAATACTAACTTTTAATCATATATGAGATGAGTTGTAAAATGATTGATTGATTCAATACACAAATAGAGATATATTTAATAATATTGATATTGAAAAAATCATTTGGTGTTCTCAAATTATGAAATTGCTTATTAGATAATTATAAATTTATTTTTTATTATTTTAAAATTTAATTTTTAATTTTTAATTTATTGTCATGATAAAAATAAAGTTATATGGTCGTGACAACACTATAATTTAGCTAATCATATGTTAAATTTTTTTACACTAACAATGAATCTAAATTAAACCTATTAATTAATATTATTGTAACTTTGTATGTAACTATAAATATTTAAAAATATTTTATCCTTACTCTTGCCCCAACAATCTAAAGTTTCTGAGTGTCTTTAATATATCACCCAACCATGCAAATTCATAACACTAGTTGTCAAAGCCCATCAGATAAATCATTTACGATAGCAATAAGCACTTAAGTATTTCCAAAATAATGATGCCATCACCAGACCGTTTTAGTAAATAAAAGGATCGCAATTAATCACAGTCCACAGATTAAAAGTTTCCAACATTGTTGGATGTACCTCAACGGATCATATCTATCTTAATCAGTAAATATTATTCTTACACTTTTTTTTACACATCTTTCTTATATTATATTGTCATTAAATATTATTAAAATCGTTATTAAATATTTTGTAAAAATTATTATTTATACCTAATAGCAGTTTTTATTCATAGTGTTCTTTGTGGATGATAATTTTTATAAAATAATTAATAATAATTTTAACAATATTTAATAATCTAGTAGTGTAAGAGAGAGGTACAAAAATAAGGTAATTACTCTATCTTTTGAAGCCACACCAGATTAACAAACACTGTATATACATATATTCCTTTTTTGTTTAAATTATAATATATATATATATATATATATATGTATGTATGTATTACTTACTATGGGAAAGAATACAAGCTATTATTTTGTTACCTTGAAAATACGACCAAAGTTTTAAATTGGGGTTGCAATCCAGTAAATTGTGAAAAGGAAAGGCAGACATGTAACTGAAGTCAATACACGTTGTAATATATATAAGCAAAATCTGGTGGAGGTAATTACAAAACACTAAATTCCGAAAATCACTGCAATACTTTTCCACTTGCCAATCAACTGAGGATACTAGTCCTTGAAGGCGGTCCTTGTCTTGAAATAAAATTTATCCATGATGTAAATGGTCCCTGCAGGTGACTGAAAGAGCACAAATTAAACAAGGGCAAAGAAAATCGTGTAGTCCAAGTTTTCAGCTAAAATGAGACCCAAAACAAGACGTAACATCGCAACCATCTTTGACTTCTTTCACATACTCAAACTACTTGTTACGTGTACAAAAACAAAACCCCAAAACTACTTAATTATTTTGAACGATTTAATATTGATCCGAGTGTGACTTTTCTTTTATATGTATATATATATTATCAATAAATGAGTTTTCATCATATTATAAAATAAGTAATCCAGAGAAGTTATTATCAAATTTAAATTTTACTGATTACAGTCTTTCAAATGCATGTGTCTTAGACCATGCCAGCTAAGTGATGCGACCCAATGACATGAAATCCGTCACCGACTTTGACTCCCTTCCTATAATGATCAAATAACAACAAAAGGTAGATGGAGGTTGGTGTTGCCAACAAAGGCCCCAAACTACTATAAGTAGCCCCATAAGTTGGGTTTTTGAACCATATCAGAATCCAAAAGATGTCTTCCTCACTGGTGCTTTTTCTTGGCTTATTGTCTCTCACCAGTCTAAGTTTTGCTGATCAGAACCCTTTCAAACACCATGCTTCTCCAGCAGATAAGCTCTCACCAGAACACAAGCCAACAGAGAAGCCATATCTGGAGAAGAAGCCTCCTATTGCCTTACAGCCAGCACTTTGTCTGGAACCTAAGAGATGCCCACCATCAACCAACAAGCATTCCGAACACCAAGCTTCTCCTGTGGAGAAGCTTTCACCAGTGCACAAGCCAACTGAGAAGCCATATCTGGAGAAGAAGCCTCCTCACCTTGAAAAACCATGTCGATCCCTGAACCACTGTAAACAAGAACACCATGCACAAACCTACGAGCACGAGAACGAGGAGTTCAAGCAGGGAGAGTATAAGAAGATTAATGAGCATCCTCGTAAGTTTGGGAAGACACAACCATAACCTTACTACGTATAACAGTATGTATAAGCCCCAACAAGCACCATTCACTAGGGGATGTTGTCACCTATTTATCCTTAATTTGAACGTAGTAGATATATCGTATGATTTACTACTGTTGGCGTGGAATATATGTATATTTTTTCACCTTATAGATATATATAGTTGAATCAACACCAAAGTTTTAAATCTCGGGCCGCATCACGTAATGCGGCCGCGACATCTTAGTTGTGGTGGCCATCACAATTGTGACACCCCGTAATTACGGTTTGCATCGGCCAATATTAACCCGCATCAGTCGCATCAGCCGCAATGCGACCGCGACCGCAACCGCGATTTAAAACTTGATTAACACTAAGATTTGCTTCTATCAAACACTATGCTGCTTCTTTTTGGGAATTCTAGAAGAGGAATTTCTTCCTTGGCAATTAGAAGGATCTCACAAAGTCCTAATTTTCTTTGAATCAACCAATGCTAAGGGTATAATTTATCTGAAACTATTTAACCCGTAAGTATTTCACATATTTGATGGAAGAAACATCGGATTTGATCACCAAAGCCAAGATTTATTGCTTCACAAAAGACAGGATTTGTCTCAAATAGTGTAAAAACCAAGCAAGAAGTGATAAAATTATAGGATAATCTAATCTCAAATTAGAAGACAAAATTCTCAAATCGTGTAATCCTAAATTCATAAATTATCTCAATTTAAAGATTATGCTTTTAAGATTACCTGGATAAGAAGATGACGATGAGTTAATAATCATCCTGAAATCAAATCAATGACAATTGGAAGAAAAATCATAATCATCTTGTTAGTTTTCTGTGCGTGAGTGATGAGAGAAACTACCCTATTTTTCTATATGTATTGAAGCTTATGATCTCAATGGAGCAACCATAATATATATAGGATGAGAGTAGGGCCTCTCCTTATGTTTACATTATGGGTTAATCTACCCATCATAGAAAAATCACACACAAGGCCCACATATCACCATAGTTTACAATAGGTTTAAGTGCTTATAAAAACCCAATAACAAAAGTAATCACAAATGAGCTTAATCAATATATGCTCCATAAATATGACATTCAATTAATCCAAGTCTTTTACAAATATGTGACTATGCTAGTCCATATAGGATTAAATATTCCAACAATCTCCCACTTGGACAGTATAGACAAACATTTTAAAATAAACAATATCTCAGATTAATGTGGCTACAAAAATGTCAATTACGAGCAAACACTCTCAACCATTGGTCCAAAACGGGATTACAAGTACCTTAAAATGTAGAAAATCACATATGATAGGAATACTGATATCATACATGTAAGATACTTAAATCCTTGTGACCTAACATAAAGTGGAATGTGGAACAAAGGGAAAACACATCAAAATGTATACCAAAAGTGTGATCACATGTAATTCCCAACAAAATGGCCATAGCATCCACCCTAAATGCCAACTGAGATTCAACAAAATTATCTCAGCACAACAAAATGAGACTGGGTCCAAAATGTCTCCAATAATATGTCATATTATCACAAAAGTGCGCACATAATAATAACATATGGCAACAAAAGTTTTAATAAGTCTCGAGACAGCATAATAACAATTGTGCATACTCCTATTAATCTAACATATCAAAACATAACTAACCCCATTAGAGTCACATGAGTTTCAAAATACTCTAATGGTAAAATATTTATTAGTGGGATAAAACTTAACTCTGTGATAAAATTATTCAAATTGAGTGTGAAACTCATAATATTTATCTCCAACAACACAAGTACAAAACAGAGATAAATACATTATTGCAGAGTCATCAAAATGTGGTTATAAATTAGAAACAATATGAAGCCTAACCAAAAATAATTGGATAACCACAGAGTCTCACAAAATTAGTTTCATTATTGACCACATACTTTGTCTCCACAATTGATAAGATTACAAGTGTCCACTTGACACTTTACAACATGTCGACTCCTTTTTGTCATCGCAAATATAAATTAACTTGAGGATTTTTCTCAAATTGGTAACCTATACCAAAATTCACTTCAAGTGATTTGATCACTTGTGAGTGAGATCAAAATCCATAATACCTTACACATATTATTGGATTACTTGCAAGTTTACAACAGCTCACTCAAGATCACTCAAGCATTATAACATAGGTAATAAAAAAACAATACACACTTGAGCATATAACTAAGCTACCAACAGCGGAAACACATAGGACCTATTTTTAACCACTATTAAGGATATATCAATCATAAAGTCTCTAACTCCCGTAATAACTAAAAGGATTACACATTAATGGGCAACAAGATCACAAATTTAACATATTTCAATTTTTTTTTTAAATATGTGTGTTTTATGAGACAATCTACCACTATAATAAAATCTCAAATATCTGTATGCCTTAAATACAACATAGGCATTACCAAGATCTTTCACGAAATAGAAACAATTGAATATAAGATCTTGTTTCATATAGAAAAAAAATAGCAACACTAGTCATTAGTAAACAACTAGCATAAAACACATTAACAACAAGGCTTACTCCCACTTACCTATGGCAACATACATTTATAACCAATACATTAATCAATATCAAACTACAATGCCTAAGTGCCTGAAAAGTAAGTATAAAGCCATATATAAATCATTTAGCATGCACTAAATCATTTATTTCTCTTCAATATTAGGCCTCATACACTCAATAACCTTCATCAACATAAGCATTTCAACAAACTTCACATATTTATACCAATTACTCCAAAATGAGTAGCAATTAAAAAATTATCTTCTCCTTATCAACAGTAAAGAATATTTAACTCAATCAACCATAGGCATGCTCACATATTCAACTTATATAGGAAGTATACATATAAGCTTTTACCTTATTCGCAAATAAGGAAATTGTTGAATAGTAATGTCATAGGCACAACATTTAATTCAAATATTATTGATCTCAAATTGTGTACTATTAGCAAAAAGAATCTTTATTAATTGAAGTGATTTATATGATAATTTGGGCTCATAATAAATATACACAAAAGAGATCAACCAAATCATTTATATAACAAACCACATCCATCATAACCTTTAAGAAACCTTGAAAAACAACTTTAATCCCATGATTTTACTATATGATATTTCAAAACCAAATTTGATTATTTGTTTTAAGGATCATGACATTATAATAATACAAAAGCATAATTGCTTCTTAAATATTCCTTACAAATAGAAAGCCAATGAGAAGTAACAATAAGTTAAATTTACTACCACAAAGTAGCAATTATTACAATGCTTGAGTATTAACAAAATAATAGTAATGCCAAGTACATACAGATAATATAACAAATTTATCTGTATATCCCAAAATTGTTACAAAAATACCCATTACAAAATAGGTTCAAGAGGTGATTTTACACATCAATAACACCACAATTTAAGATATTAGAAAGTCAAAGAAATTATTCTTTTCAAAACCTTATTAGATTAACAAGTCTTCAACATGTTGTCATATCAAAGATTAAGGTTTATCATCAACAATATTTGACAACCATAAGTATAGGGAGTCCACTATATTACAATATGCTTTAAGAGACTTAACTATATCCTCACTATAGGTCCCAACAATAAAGTAATGACAAACACAAAGGGAATTTATTTTCTCATGCTCAATTAAATGGGAAATTAATTGAACTAAAGTCATTGTATATTGCAATCTCGCCTAAGAGTCCTGAATTATAATATATAATTCTCTCCCACTTGATAGAGGAAAAAAGTTGAATTAATAAATACAATAAAAAAAGACACAAATAGTGTGTTCAAACTTTCTTAAGTATTCAAAATATTTTCTCTATCACACAATTATTATGTCAAGTAATCTCACACCGATATGGTATGTCCATTACTTACATAATCCAAAAATATTTCAAACTATAGATAATAAAAAAAATATCACACCAATAGGGTTGTCAACTAATTATCTCATTTGTCAAGATTCACAAGATTATGCACACATTCAATTATACAATATTGTCACTTATAAATGTGTACAAATGAATTTATCAATTCAACCAAAATACTTGACAATGAGTAATATTTCATATATACCATAACATAATTGAGCATACAATTATAATTGAGCTCTTACGTCAATGTAATCACGTCTAAGGGTCCCGAATTATAATGCATAAACAACTCCCACAACATTAAAAAATTATGTCTCTAAAGCTAATACCAAAAGGATATTGAAAGCTTTAAGAACATAACATTTAATGCATTTAATAAATCATTAGAAATCATATTAATAACGACAAACCGATACGGTAAGCACATTATTAACACAATCCCCAATGCAAATGTAATCACGTCATTGCCAAAATAACACATTGTCGTAATTAGTCAAGCAATAAGTGAGCACACAACTATACAAAATGTCAACAACAGTTTTAAATATCACAAAATAGTGACTCTCAAAATTCAGTTTACATAAAAATTGTAAAATATCATATATTTGTTTCAAAACATTATGCAATATTATATGCACATAACAATGCAAAAAAAAAATTATTCTTGTGTCAAAATTGAGTCATATCGGAAAGTAACATAAAATATAATAAGCGCACTCAACTCATTATAATTGACTCCCACGATAGGTGAGATCACAATTATAGGAAATTATTATAATAACAATAAAACTGCTTATGAAGTTCACAAGTTTACATGTCACATCATTTTAGATAATTGTCACACTCTTATATATAATTACATATTTCAAAATAAGCATGATGATGTCAACAACTAGTTAATAACATTATTCGATTATGAAACAACTTTATAACTAGAAATGTTTGATTACTAATCTTAAGTATAGCGCTCATTCTTGTATGCAAAGTCAATGAAACAAAATAATTTAAAGAGATGCCACTAAAATAGCTCATTATAGCTCCTCAAATATAAGGCTCATAAAACAAATATTAGAGCATAATTTGTAACAAAATTTACACAAAAGGATCTCTAATTTATAATCGTACGACATATAAAAAAAACATATACGTAAGGATTACTTAATTAGATTTGCCATTGTTTTACAATTTTCCCAATAACAAAAATATTGAGTAATAATTTCATAATGTAATCATGTGACAAGTAATAGGAAAATCAAAATATACTTAAATTTACAATAGCATAATTCAAAGTATTAATTTTATCACCTCTCAATAGATCTTGACAAGATATAACAATAATGTTTTAAGATTGCCAATATTTAAATAAATTGTCACAAAATTTGTATACAATAACAATAGTGGACATAGTTAACAAAATTTATCTTGACATCAAAATAATATATTTGTCAAAAGAGTGATACAATATTCGTATTTACAAAAGAAAATTCTCTAGAGCAATAACAGTTTCCAAGCTTACTAAGCCCCTCAACTCGCGGATGTGCTTACTAAGCCCTTACTGTCTCCTTCATTTAGTTCTTTGGTTTCCAAGCTTGGCCTATGTGACCTCCATAGTCCAGCTTGCGGGGGAGTCTTACCAGCTATTACATCTGTTACATAACAGTTTGCTAATTTTGCAGAATTAGTTTTTATATTCTGTTAACTTTTGTTAGTTTGTTTTATCTGTTAGTTTCACGGTAACAATGTTAGTTTGTTTTCCATTGCTCCCTGCCATGTAAATATATAAGTAGGTAGATTTCTTGTGTAATATATCTCTTTTCATTCAATAATAGACATTTAGTTTGCCTTTTCTTCCCTGTGCTCTCTGTCACCTTCCTGGTGTTAATATACAAAGTGACCCCAAAAACGAAAAAGAAAACGAAAACACACAGACGAAACTTGATAGAAGAAATTTAATTATAAAAATGCAAGAGTTAAAAAACAAAAGATAATTAAGGAACCGACTTCCGCAACAATCTGCAATGGTGATAGTAAGAAATCACTTGAGAAGGGGGGTTGAATCAAGTGATACCAAAAATGAAATTTTCTGCAGCACACAAAAACTCAACACAATATAGATGAGCTGGCTTATCAGTAACAGTGAGCTAGCTCATCTAAGTCAGAATTTGAAACTGAAGCAAGCATGCGCATACAAATTTGAATATCAATAAATAAACATTCACACACATGAATGCAGTAAAAGGAAGGGTTAAGAAAGAGCTTGCACAGCGGAATTTATACTGGTTCGGCCCAATGTGGAACCTACATCCAGTCCTCAACAAAACTGAGATTTTTCACTATCAACCAAGTGTTCTTTGATCCACCCTAGCCTCTTCAAGCTAGATACAAGTAGTTTTGATCCACCCTAGCCTCTCCAAGCTAGAAATGAGTAGTTTTGATCAACCCTAGCCTCTCCAAGCTATGAAACAACACACCCTCAATGGGCTTTACAAGAAACAGAGTAAAAACTCTCTCACAAAGAGTTGGATATACAATGATAAGCTCCACACAGATTTACAAATGATTTTCAGAGTAAAGCACAACTAATTCTGTTTTTCTTCTCTTTTTCCCTTCTCCTGTTCTTGTTGTCTCTGGAAAATGGTGGGTATTTGTAGGCAAGAGAATTTTAACGTTGCAGCACAAGGACGTTGCAGTTTTTGTGCTGTACCAGCTGTCCATAACCTCTTTTGGCAACTAGTGGGTGCATGGTGTCCTTTTTCTCTTTTGTGTCTGCCATTCCCTTTTGTTTGGTATCATTCCAGCCCTTCCAAAGAATATTCCAACGGTTTGGCAGCTTGGGAAACCTTCTAGAATCATCTTGCAGCTAGAGAACAAAAACAGAGTTGAACAGAGTATTTCTGAGTTTTCAGTATGAGCCAGCTTATCTTGCATTCATGAGCCAGCTCATCCATGTTTTCCAGCTTTGTTCCTTGAGCAGACCAATCTTGATCATTAGCATGCTCTTCTCTGTCCATCCAGCAGTTAGTCCCAGACTTTGTCAGCTTGTTCATCTTGAGAATGTCAACATTAATGCTTTGATAAATCTGCACTAATCTTTTAACTAGGATCAAGTGTAAGCAATCCTTGTTAATGATAAAATAATGTTTGTAATCATCATAAAATAAATGCTAACAAGAAACCTTGGGCTAACAAATGGTTGTTTGCAAATACCAAATGAAATAAATGTTATCTCAAATAATAGTTATCCCTTCCCATAAAGATAGGGTTTACATTATTAAGATACATTGCATTGATATAAAACTTATACGTTATGATTATCGTTTGATCATTGATTTTTCATATGACGTTTCAACCATAGCTAGAGGTTGGCTGGGATTTTTTGTTTTAACTTAATCAAATGGATCAACTTTTCATTCAGCAATTAATTTTGTTAGCTAATTTCTGGAGAGATTCTTAAGTACTTTTAGAATACTACATCATTCCACTAAAAACATAACATGTGGCACTGCATAATAATACATGCCATTAGATTAAATTTAAAATATTTTTTAATAAAATTTAAAATAAACCTAATGGTTAAAAAATTGATGAGAGTAGTATTTTCAAATAATATTATAATTTTCCCTAATTTCTGACATAGCACTTCTAGCATGTGATACTTTAAATAGTTCATGGCATTTCAACTTCCTAAAGATTCAGAGAATTAATAAGAAATCACGGGAAAGAGTAAAAGGGTGCACCGTGCACGTTTTCTCTGCTATTTATTAATTTAACATATTTTCATTTGAGTAATACAAGTTTAATATTGAACACTCTATCACTCCAAGTTCATTATATATATCGAACTTACATTTCCAGTGAAAGACAACCCCATATTTGCTTTTACACCTCAAAAGTTCAAAAATGTCTTCCTCACCATTTTTAGTGTTAATCAGTGGAATTGTGGTTCTCACCACTCTTTCTGTTGCTCGCTATGAGCCTCTTTCCAATGAACCACCAGAAGCACAATCAAACAAGCAAGAGCCACCAAACTACAAGGTTCCTACATATGCACCACCCATCTTTAAAGCTCCTCTAATAGACCAACAAAAACCAGCATATAAGCAAACTATTGATGGCCTTGGACGCTTAGGACATGCTTTCCCTAAGCTAATCAATCATAATCATGCGATCACTAAACCTCAACCAGAGAAGAGACACAATGTACAAATTCCACCACCACCTCCACCACGTGGTAATAAGGCTGCTGCCAACGGTGCTACGCTCGAGAAGACATATCAGGCAATGATACTTAAGTCTCTGCTCAAGAAGCCATTGGCAGCCTATGGTCATTAAGCCAAGGAAACCAATCCAAAAATGTCATCCACCCATGTATTTGGAGTTTAGTTTTCATCTATCTTCGGGTTATTTTTTATATCATCATATAATTATGTATTATTAAATTATTAAAATAATTTCACTTCTTATTAATTATTATCATAGTTTTTTAAAAAAATTAATAATATAATAACACATTAATTAGATGATATTATAAAAAAAATTAAACTGAAAATATATCAAAAATTTATTTATATAAATATAAATAAAATTTATCGGTTATGTTTTGTGTTACACGTACTTCAACATATTGCCAAAAGCAATATTTCTATGTTCATGTATTCACTTTGCGAGTAAAGATTATTCTATTACTCTTGCTGTTACCGACATGCACAACTTATCCAAACGGTTCTATCTGAATTGAAAGTTGAAAAGTTTAGTGGAATTACCATAAATAATGTAAACCTGCATGTACAATTTGTGAAAAATTGAAAATACAATGTTGTAAAAGTATCATTGCTCGTAGCAACTTTTATGTTATCCTATAGCCTTGAGCATATTTTATTATTAGTTGTTTAGCGCACGAGTTCGGCGGACATTTACATTTTTATATTTTAGTTAGTATTTTATAAATTAAATTTAAAAATTTTAATATGAAAGGTTTAAGTAATGAAGTAAAACGAAAAATATGATAGAGGATTTGATTTTGAAAGAAATACATTTTTTTAAAAAGTTGCATATTACTTTTTTTTTTATCATGATTAGGTATAACTTAAATTAAAAGTATGGATTTTTTTTTATTATGATTGTGTAGCATAAGAGACCATGAACAAATTTAAGCACCAAAATTTATGTAAATACCTGTTTTTGTTAATGAGCAGAGACTTAATAAATATCATGTTTACTTTCATATATGAAAATTTGTGTAAATTTTGAAATAAACAGATAAAACACAAGAAGACGGGTTGAATGGACGAAATAGAAAAACTTTACAATCTGTTAGACGCAAAGAGTTTTCTGAAAATCTTTGGACGCAATCTAAGAATTTATAATTTCATATAAAACGCATTGTTAATAACAATAATGACAATTCTCAAACGTTAGTAAAAAATAAAGTAACGTAAAGAAAGGGAAGAGAAGTTTACACCAGGTGTTTATACTGGTTCATTCTCACAACCCGAGAGTTATGACCAGTCTGTTTTACTTGAAGGAATTTCACTAATCTTTCTCAAAGATTACAAGTATTCTTTACACTACCTCTTTAGGCTTACAACCAAGTATTCTAAACCTTTTCAGGTTCTAACAATAAGTATTCTTTTCTACACAAGCCTCTTCAAGATTTTCCACAAAGTAATAACAGAATAGTGTTTAACAACATTTGAGATTAACTTACGATGTATGAGGATAAATAATAAGCTTAAGTAAAAATTCTATACAAGAGTAAAAGAAAGTATATGCAAGTTCAGAATAAATCTTTTCACTTCGTATAATGTTCTATGCACTTCTTATCTTGATCCTTAGAAAACTTGAATATATATAGGCTTATGAGCTTGTACTAATCTTCATAAGCTTCTTCATTCAACGGCAATATTTAATATTTTTCTGAGTTGTATTAAATACACAATGCTGATAACGTGTTGATCTTCTCCTAAAAAGTAGCTTTGGTTATCAACGTTGCAAGAAACCTTAATATCTTTGTTCTGACTTTTCTGAGCGAATAGAAAGTTTCTATTTACTGGTCCTTATAGTTGTTAAGTATGTCAGCTCTAGCGTACAAAGTTAATTTCAAAAGACACGTACTTTGTCAAAGATCTCATCAGCAATTAATGCATTTTGTCTTACTTATTTTTAAATTGCTTTTGGATGAATGCTTTTAAGGAATGAACAACATAAATAATATATTGGAAGATCCAATAAAATATAATAAAATAGTATATATTATATTGGACGCATACAGTGAAACAATAATTTTGTCTTTAACAAAAATTGTCTTAGTCCATAAGTGTTTATAAATGATTTATTCAAAAGATACAACTTGAACTTTTTCTTTTTAGAACTAAATAACATAAGTTCATGTAAAACTTATTTGTTCATTCTAATTTAATATTATTATTATCTTTAAAACTTTGAGCGGTTCAATTCTTTGAATTATTTTAGTTCCAATATTAAATACTTAATTTCATCTTTGGTTCCAACAAATTTATACACAAATCACCATGTATGAGAAAATTAATCAATCACGAGCTAAGAAAATTACTCAAAACGATGACTTAGAATGCCTCATCTCATGTGCCAACTTTAATAATATAGTATATAGATGTTAAATTTTTCACCTTTGAACTAATTAATGGGCTAAATATAAAAATTTGACCCAATAATATTGCTAGCATGCACAATTTGATTTTGTTTTTGGTGCATGGATAAAAAAGTTTATAATAGTTATCATTATTGTGAAAAAGTTACAATATTTATAGCTACTAAATTTAATTTATTTATATAATTTATATTAAAAACTACCACTTGTCTAAAAATATAATTATTTTTCTCATAACAATGATAACTTTTCCCTAAATTGTAAATGCATATATATACAAAATAAATAAATAAATAGTACATCGTAAAAGATCCCATGGTAATACGCAATTTTATTTCAAAACATAGGATTTCAGTGGAAGATTTTCGTGTTCCTCAATTTCTTAGGGTCACCTAATTCAAATCTCAATTTCTAATATGCTGGGACATAATTCTATATATTGTGGAATATAGAGGTTCAATATTTGGGCCGGGCTTGGAACAAAGCCCAATAGGCGAAAGTGTTTTACCGAAGCAAAAGACCAAGCCCAATTTAACTCTGCACCAGCTTTAAAGGCCGGGTCATGGCTTAAACTCATGGGCAAAGCTTGGATTTTGTTCGTGTCTAAATTCATATAAAGACAATTTTGTTTGATTTTTTTAAAATAATTGAGTATTTTTAGCACAACTTTTATAAGTAAAGCGCTTTTTCATCTAAAATTGAGCCAAAACAATAATTTAGGATGGTATTAAATCCTACATAAGGGCATCTCAGTCCACGTAACCACACTTTTATCATATTCGGTTTTATTAAAAAAAATCAATTTTAAATAGAAAAACTTAAACTTGAAAAAATGGAAAAGAAAGGGCAAATTAGAGAAAAGAAAGAAAATAAATATTATACTAAATGTTTTCTAAGATTGGTGGGACTTTTGAGGCCGACTTATAACTTAAACCCTAAAATTAGTTAAGCCCAACATTTAAGCTTGACCTTTAGTCATCTACCCAAAAGTCCTGGCCAAATAAGCCCATGGACATTTGAACAAGTCTATTGTAAAAGGTAACTTACATTTAAAATAAATATTTGATATTTGTCAAATAGCTCCTTACACTTCACCTAATTGGAAAAAGTTAAATTAGTGATTTAATATTTACTATAATGAGAGTACCAAGACTATTTGTATTTCTCCTTTAAAATGGTGGCCAAGTTCACTTAACCATGCGAGGGGGGAACCCTTATCAAATCAAAGTAAAATCATGGATTTCCACTAAATACCAAACTAACGCTGCTAATTCTCTTTGAAACAAATACCTGAATTTGGACTCCTCTTTCCATGACTTGACCTATTATCAGACCTTGACCTTGAAATTTATCGGGCACAATCATGAATCACGTGACAATTTAGTGATTGTTCTGTAAACGAAACTATGAAAACCACTCTCGAACTAATAAAAAAAGAAACGGTACAAAATTCCATTGCATAATTTTTTTAGCTATTTCTTTTGATTTATCAATATAATTTATTTAAGAGGGTGCAATTTAAATATAAGATCATGAAGATAAAATATTCAGCTTAAACATTAGGTATCTCCTTAAAAGCATACAATGTGAAATTTAATTTTAGGTTGTCTGCAATATTTGCAAGAAACCATATATCAATTGTATTAGTAGAGGGCATGTCAGTTTAGATGGCTTCAATTACTCAAAATCCAGGAAGTTTCCTCTCAGACAACAAAATAGATTATTCATCTTCAGACCACAGAAATATAAAGACAAGAAAATGGTTCAAACATAAAAAGGAATACATTAATCAAGGAAATCCCACGTGAAGATAAAAGATTCAGATAAGTCATAAGATTGCAGATATTGGTCTAAGTGTCCAACCTCTTCATTTAGACCGCAATTACCAGAAGAAGCTTCTTCTGCTTCAAAGTTGGACTCAAACAGATGGCGAAGAGTTTAAGATAATACACTTGTGAGGGTTTCTACACTAATAGATTTTATACAAGTCTACAAATCCACCAACTTAGGCTCTTTCCTTCTACTTTCCTTTATCATTTCTCCTCTCTTTTTTAATTCCCTTTTGAACAAGTAAAATTTGGTACTTCGATCCCTATCTTACCAATGTGCTATCAAGTCTATGTTTTGTTGATGTGCAGTTATGGTCACGAGACAACCCTAGCCTACTACGATGGCAAACTAGCTCTGCCACTTGTTTCGAACAGAACCGGATACATAAGTTTAATAACCGATGTTTGTCATTTTCAGAGCTACAAAAAAGAAGCATATCCCATGTCATATGCCACGTTAAAAAACACAAATGTCGCCTCGATGGGACCAGATCTTCCTTCATCGATCAAACATTAATTAAATGAAACTTTTGAGAGTTTTACACCCACAATAAAAATAAATTCTTTAAAACTTGTTATGATCATTACCTTCTTCATAAAATTATGGTGTAAAATCACATTGTATATATATATATATATATATATAAGGTTGCCAAAATGCATAAGAAACCCCATGTGTGCGTCCACGCGTGGCCTTGCATGTTGACTTATAATCTGATATAAGCTAAAACAACAGTCACCTCAATTAATGTAGACATAGTTGTGCCCCCACAAAGATTACTGCAATTCCTTATCCTTTCAGCTTTTTTCCCTTAGATTAAGATTAAAAAAACAGAGAGAAAATATACGACTCAAATGATCTCAAAATATGATCATTCATTCTAAAATTCTAACGTGACTTAATAGAGATATATAAAATTAATTTTAAATATTTATTTAATAGTTTAAATTTTTGAAAAAAATTAATTTTTGATATAATCTTAAGAGTTTTTATGACTAAATTTTATTATTATTTTCTTTTAAATAAAATTAAATTTCTATACAAGGAATGAAGCGCCTATATATTGTCTACCGTTTGAGCCAAAAAAAAGCTAGTGGGTGTAACTTTTTGAGGGATTTGGTTATTGATAATGACAAATATTTCTTTTGCCAAAATACAAGAACAAAAAAACAAAAAAAAAACAGAGAAACAAAGGAGAATAGAGAGAAAAAAAAGGAATTAACTTTAACATAGAGCAAGATTGGCTCGAAATTATACATTGAATTTTGGTTCTTTCTTTAACTTGATTCACCAAGGACTAGGATTCTCAGAAGACATCAATAATTGTTCCAAGTAATCTGCACCTAGATCTTCCAAGACAACCACATTGTCTATCCTAACATCTCTTTCTTTATTCTTCTTAACACCCATTTTCCTTCTCATGGAGTGCTTTCTCTTCAAAGCCACGACAGGTGAACAGCCATCTTCAGAGCCATAGTTCATCTCCCTCAGTGACTCCCTCACCCTTTCAACAGGGAAGTTGAGTATTGCTGCAGAGCCCCTCATGGAAAAAGCAGCTTGATCATATGCTAATGCTGCTGCTTCTGCACTGTCAAATGTCCCCAACCACACCCTCATGCCATGCCTTGTTGAATCCCTTATCTCCGCCGCAAACTTCCCCCATGGCCGCCGCCTAACGCCTCTGTAGGTCTTCTCCTTCCTCGTGCTTTCATCACCTTTCTCCTCTGAGCTCACCTCTTCTTCCTTGACCCTGCATGTGCCCAATGGTTGTTGGGATGTGATCATGCCATAGAGAAGCATCTCTTCCGGGTCATTCTCATTGAAGGGAAGGTACTGATCATTCTCGAGATTCAAAGAGAATGAATCCGGTGACCCGAAGGAAGATTCTGAGGAGAAATCAGAGTTTGATGAGTGGAAGATAGAGGAACAATTCATTTGAAGCGTGGACGAGTTCATGTGTGTGGGAGTGTGTGGGAGTCAGAGAGAGTTGCTCTGTTTTTCTCAATCTTGGACCCCCACTCCCTTATATACCCAATTGGAGGACATTAATGTTCTTATTTGTTTCAGATGGTTTACAAAGCAGACGTACCCAAGTCACTTTTACCTGAGAAGTTTTTTTTTTGGTACATATTTTTTATCCTTTTCCTAAACAGTCATATTGACACAGCTAAAACAAACAGGTTAAATATGATAAAAGTTGACCTTTAAGTCTTACAGGCCAATATGTTAAAGCCACATAATTCTTTTGTCTTGAGGCCCGACCTACTTAGCCTATTTAACTAGTCATATTTTGACTCAAATGTTAGTTATCGAATTTTATTTGCAATGATTTGTTGAGCCTATTTGTTAGCCCATAATTATTTTTAGTAAAATCAAGAAATATTTCTTACGGGTTTAATTCATTTGAATCGCATTGCTTATGAAACTAATTTCTTTCAAATTTGAAGTGAACCAGTAAAGTTTTTCTTATGAAGAGACTTCTACAAATCAAAATGATAAAGTTTTTTCTTATGAAGAGACTTCTACAAATCAAAACGGTAAACTTTTTCTTATGAAGAAACTTTTACAAATTGAACCTAAATTTTCTTCTTAGAAGGCGCAATTCGCTTTACTCACGAGTTATAAATAATTCTCAAGCCAAGGTGTATATTTAAAAAACTATCTTTTGTTTGGTTAGGCAAAGAGTAAAGTCTTAATCGAATCAACCTAATTGACAAGTTTAATGACATGAGTTATGTAAGTTATCATTTGACTTTAATTTTTTTTAACTTTTTTTACAAATGAGGTAAATTTTAGTATGAAAAGAAACGAAAAAAAGCTAAAGTGATGGTAAAGCAATGTGGTTGAAATTTGATCATACCACCGAGTAGTCTCCTAAGGACATTGATTTGATTTTAACCACTACATTTAAGCTTTTTAGTATTAATCATGATCGGTGTATAATTATTATTTTAGTTAGTATTGAGTGGTATGGTGTGAGAATTATTATCTTGTTGTAGCAAGCGTATTTAAAAAAAAAAAATATTGGATAGTGAGAACTTTTCATCAGAATTTTTGTTAAAATAAGTTAGCATTGTTATTAAATTTTTTATGAATAAGTAATCCTTACTACTTTAATTTATTTATCAACTATTCTTAAATCTTGACAAATTTTTATTGAATTAACGATGAATAGTAATTTTGAATAGGGATACTTATGATTAATATTTTAAGAACCGAATTAGAGATCGAATTGGCAAGACTTCTGGGTCATGGTTCAATTGGTTTAACCGGTCGAACCAGTAGTCGAATTGGATGACATAATAATTATATACATAATTATTTATATACATATAAGTAAATCTAATAATATGAATAATAAAAATTACCTACATATGATAATATTTATTATTATATTCAATTAAAATAGCTTTATTTTGAAAGTAACAGGAATTTAAGAAAAAAATTAGGGTTTAATTATTATTTTAAAAAATAAATATTATTATTTCTCTTAAAAATACTCATAATTATGAAAATGATTAATTTTTTTTAAAATCAGTTGGTTCAACTTCATTCTTTCATTTTGCATCACATAGATTTTAAAAAGTTATGTGAAATCGATATAAAGTGCATCTAAATCGGGCAAACGAGTAAAAAGTTATGACTTTTAGGAGATAGATGTGAAAAAAATCCTAAAAAACTAATTTAAAATCTTAAAAAATAATTTAAAAATATGAAAAAGTAATAAAAAATTCAAAAAAAGTAAAAACAAAAAAACAAAGAAAATTAGAGAATCAACCAGTTTTTGAAAACCAAGTCTGGTTCATCAGGGTCACCAGTTCTTCCTGGTTCAACAGCCAAAACAGTTTTTGGGACCAACCGGACCAATCAGGCACGCGGGTCATAATCCAACCGATTTGACCAATCGGTCTGGTTTTAAAAACCATGTTTATGACTTGTCCTGATCTAAAAACTTGACCCTAATGCGAAGTATTTAGGCTGGGTCCAAGTCATTCTTATAGACTCTGTGTATTTTTCAAGCTGGGTTTGGGTCCCCTTCAAGCCACCCCAATATGGCCCAATATTGAATAAATTATTATTTTTAATATTTTTTTATATATTATTGTGACTTTTTTTAAATATTAGACTTTGATCAAGTATTGTGACTCTCTATAATTTTAACTATTATATCATTCACTTATTATGTAATTATCAATTAAATGAAATATTGACATGAGTAAAAGGTAATAGATATAAATAAATTTATAAGAAATAAAAATAAAATAATCAAAAATATTACATAAAAAAATTATTTTGTGTATCTTAATTTAGTTAAACCTATGATCAAGTCCAAATCAAAAAAATTGACCTAATTAAAATTTTAAACTAAAACTAAAATCATGTACCAATATAGTGTGACACTAATGGTAAATACTTGAGCTTCTTAAATATATAGTTAGGGGTTCGATTCCTAACTCATGTGTATAGAAAAACATATATTGAGAGATGTCAACCTCTTAAATAAATTTTAGTACTTTAAGAAATTAATCTCTACAATTACGTACAAGAGATTAGACCTCATAATCACGTGTAAAAGGTATTCTAAGAAAAAAAAAAAAAACTAAAATCTTCTTAAATCCAGCCTAACCCAGTAAGCATTCTGAATTTGAGGAAGGTAAAAAGACAAAAAAAAGATGGTGGCGTTATTGTATTTGGGAGGTGGGCCCTACAGAAATGGGGCTAATTAATAGAATACGTAGGTCAATTAATAAACGGCGGCCAGGTCTGACTCAGAAGAGCATTCTTAGCAGGTGACCTCAATTTATGACGTCATATATTTTTTTAAAACTCTCTTATCTTAATAAGTAATAACTATTAATGGCAAACTGGCAGCAATAAATCCTATTGGATCACCCCACCTGGACATGTTCAACAATTTCTGCTCTCAACAGGGACATCTCTGGATAATGTTACATCCAAAATGTTCAAAGCACTGATTTCAAATTCGATCATCATAAATTAGATAGTTAGATAGTTAAATGATTCAATTTTATAATTAAATTTATAATTAATTTATTTTAAATTAGATAAAATAAGTTAAAATTTAGTTGTATTGTCTAATTTATTTAATTAAATTGATTAATTATTATATTTTTGAAAAAGAACTTATTATTTAATAAATATTTATATATATTTTATATTATTTCATATAAATTATTTTTATAATATTATCTAATTCAATTAATTAATTTAAACAATTGAACTTGAATCAAAAGTCTTATGAATTAATTATTTGGTCTGATTTTAACAATCTTAATTTTAAAAAAATTAAATATGTAATATTATGAAATATTTACATAAAATTTGATATGATATATTGAAATTCAAAGTTATATAGATTAATGAATTTATATATATAACATTGTATATTAATTATTTATAGTAATTTATAATTCTTTCAAAATATTAAATAATATTTTAAAAAATAAATATGTTTAATAAGTCACTTTCAAGTCCCCTCAATTATTTATTTACTATTTAAAGACCTGAAGCATTAGAGCTTTAGTATTTCCAATAATATAAAATCTTTTATACATCAATTTGTATACGTCATTTATTGATGTTATATATTAACAGTTTTTTATATCATTAACCGTAATGATTTATTGAACAAAAGCTATAGTGGAAGTTATGTTGATATTGAGCTTATTTGTTAAAGATTATTTGATAAAAAAATTATTTTTTTAAATAAAAAATTATTTTTATTAATTTTAATTGTGTTTGTTTAAATTTATTAAAAAAATTATTTGTTTAAAAAAATTATTTTTATGATTAAAATGAAAAGTTATTCTCATTAGCTTTTAAAAAAATCTTTTATAACAAAAGAGAGAGAAGTTACTCTCATTTTAGAAAATAATTTTTATGATTATAAACAAACACAAAATAACTTCTATTTTTAAAAAAAAATCTCTAAAAAATAATCTCTAAATTATTGAAGGTCAAAATTAATTATTTTTAATATATAATAATCGGACCCATAATGGCAGAATAGTTTGTTGATCTTTAAATTTTATATTTGAATCTTTCTTCGGTAATTAAAAATTAAGGGGTAATCGGCCTCATTCCATTCCAATATCAAGACAAATCATAAGCCTTAACAATAACTTATACATTTTATATTTGGTTTTGTTCAAATATTATTTTGTCAAATTTAGATATAATTTAGAAGACAACAAATTACCCACAAGACGTTGCACGGTGCAATTTTAGCATCATAATTGGCCGTTTTATACATGTAATGCTATTAATACGTCAATTACATTTAAGCCCTCTTGCACAATTAACCATCTTCATAAATAAAAGCGTTTAGATTTCGAAAACTCTTTTTAGCCTGAATAAATCAAGACTGAATAGAGCCCCAATACAAACAAATGTGAGATGCATTGGAGTGAGACCCATACACTGAACATTTTATATTTACTCTCAGTGCTTGTATAGTTTGGACAATTTTGTTCCGGGTTCTCTAGCACCATTCTTAAATTAACTATATTCTTATGTTCAATGAATATTGGTGCAAAAGTGAGGTGTCATGATGATATGAACCAATGTAATCAATTCAAAGTGTACAAATCAATTTGAACTTTTCTATACATTGCATCAATCAAGATATAAGGCACATCTGTATGCCAAAAAAAAAAAAAAGGCATATCTCTAATCTCCAATCTTACGAGATGTTGCCTGCTTGATTAGTTCTCAGTTTACTTCAGGCTGAAAACTTGTCAAGATTCAAGAAAGAAGACAACTACCTATATTCTTTGCTTTTTCTTCATGAGCAATTATTTGAGCCGTAATCCATCTTGACAGAGTTACTTCAATCTCTATCTCATAACCTTCTCTTACAATCTCTGTATTTGCAGTGTAAACGCGTTGCAAAGAAATTCGAATTAGGGAAACGAACCATGAAGTAATTTCCCTAATACTTTAATTATTAGTTAGTAAAATAATGGTTATACCTTTATAGAATGTGTCAGCAGTTTTGGATTTTAATGGCATTGCTTGACTTTTCGAAGATAATGGTATAGTGTTTCATAAAGAATTTTGAATGAATTTTATTGATTCAATTCATCAATATTAGTCTTATACTTTAGTGCGTCCATTGTTTTTTTTTTTTAATTACAAAAGTAACAAAGAAGTTTTGTAAACCATGTTACTTTTTTGAAAGATCTAGCTGAGATGTGTAGGAGGAAGTATTTAGTAAGAGGTAAAAATGAAAAGAAATAAAGCAGACAAGAAAGGTGTAAAGGGCTTGTACTTCGTACTGCTACCTGGAATCAATATAGCGTTGGACATGACTTTTTATTATTTTTTTGTTCATAAATTCTTCTTCTTTTACCTCTACATTTAGAGGATATGACAGCTTGTTTTTAAATATTAGTCTGATCTCTTGTTTAGCCAATTCAGTGACAAAATGCACTGAATGCTCACCGATTAAGGAAAATATATAAGAAGTAATTTTGCTGCTTTTGTTTTCTATTGTGCCAATGCAAATAATGTGTTTCTTTAACATAAATAGCTGTTCTTTTACCTATGTAAATTTCAGGCCTTCTGCATTTTGTTGCAAAAGGTTAATGTGAAAGGTTTTAGTATAAGTCATATATTATTGCAAATGGATGTAATCTTCCACACTGTGAATGCCAAAATGAAAATGACCTTTTATTTGATTCCCCAAGGCATGAATGAATTGTCTTCTAGAATTGTTTCTTTCATAGACCATAGTATACAAAAGCTTTCAATCACAAATTGGAAATGGGTGCACTGAATGGTCAAGATGCATGCCCCTTGAACTTGTTTCCAAGTCACCAAAACTAAGATTTTGGCTGATCTTTTGAAAGTCCTCCAAAAAGAATGGATACTGTTATTTGATGGAGACTTTTCCAATCAACATTAGCCCATCAATAGGCATCTTAAAAAATCAAGATTTTCTTATGGATGCAGCTTCTAAGAAAGCCGATTTTGAGATAATTATTCTACAATCTCACTCTCACCAAATAGGACAAACCAATTTCTTTCAAATTTAAGTTCTTGATATAGTTGATAATAGAATACTAATCTTCTTAGAAATAACTCATAACCCTACTCTCATGATATTTTCCTTATTCTATTCTATTTCTTAATGGCCATTTCTTCAAGCTTAATGATGGCTAATCAATTGGTGGTAATATCAAATAAAGGTGAGGGTTTTATTGGTCAGTGATGTATAATTATTATGTGAAGGAAAGTTGAAGGAAGATGCCTTCCCTCTTGCATGGGGACAAGGGTGCAGGTCCCTTCGTAACTACAATTCCAAATGACCAATTGCTATTTGCTAAGGTTTTGACTATTCGCTGTCGATTTTGTGTGGTATGCCTCTTAAGGGTAACGGCTGTTGAGGAATTACTATAATTACCATTTTTGGCTCTTTGAGGTTGGTCCCATTTCGTATTTGGAGAACTTTATCATGTGTGCTACTTGTCGCATATTCATTTTTCCATCAAATGTTCATTTTCATTTCTTCTTCTCCCACATTATTTTTTTTCCAGGGGATTTTGTTCATATTTCACCTGCATATAATCAATATTAAAATTTTGTTGTAGCAGAAAAAGAAATGTTAAGATTTTGTTATTTCTAAGCAAACTTGTTTTCGCAATTTGATTATATATAAATATAATTGTTTTATTTTTTGCTGCTTTTAGTTATAATAACTTGATAAGTGTGTCAAATACTATATCAAAGAAAAGTGAGAACAAGAAAATGATTGTTTCTTAATAAGGGGGAAAATGATAATTAAACGATTTACTAAAATATGAAGACATCAATAATTAAGTATAGTTATTTTATCTTTTAAAAATCTAAACTATAAAAGAAATAATAGAAAAGGTATCTTCCCCCCTTCACCTATATTTGATAACTCACACTCATTACTGATCTTGTACCCAAAACGAATCATAATTCAAATTTCTGGTTTTTTTTTTTTTTGCCAAATGCTTGTACTAATAGAATCTTAAAGAACTTGATAATTAAATTTTCACTAACTAATTAATATATGGATACTCTTTTTTTTTTTTTATCAAATCACTAACTTTATATAAAAATAAATAAGTGATAAATTTTCGTAAAATAAATAGCTTGATTTATTTTATTTAAATATGACTTTCGAAAGCGTAAAGTCCTACCCACTCATCTTGTGGAAAAGTCAGCATATAAGAAGTACAAGCTGGATATATATATATATATATATATATATATATATATATATATATATATATATATATGACGATAGACTAACATGGTTTTACCTACTAATGAGAAATGCAAGAGTTATAGTAAATTCACAAAGGTGTCAAATTTTAAAATAAAAAATATTATCAGGTTTCGTATTTAAAGATGTGGGAATTTATCAATTCTCGTTTTCTTTGATAAGCAATCCCAAACATATATAGCGATTTCATGATATCATCTCCAAAAAAAAGTTACCAAATTGATATGATATTTCTTTTTATCGTATTGATTTTTTTTTTCCTGAATTTTACCTAAACATACATTAATTAATTATTGATTTGATAATATCAAATCTCTATACAAAAGGTACCGATATGATAATTATTTTATGAGTGTGAATTACACATGCAATTAGAGTTAACTCTCCCTTCTTTCTTTTTGGTGTAGACTAAATATGATTTCAGTGGTTGCATCTACTGCAAAAAGACTTATCAATTGAATTAACTAACACCTTCATAATATGATATTTATGAATTAAAAGTGAATGGTAAGAACATGAAATGATGTTTATAAAAATGAAAAATACTCGATAAAATAACATTTTAGAGAGGGTTAAATTCAGTTTCTCATCTTGTGGTTTCATCTAATCTCAATGTGTCACTATGTGAATTGAATTTTATAACTTTGTGTCACTCTGGTATATGTTCTCTTATCATGTAACCACCATATACCATTTTTCATTCATGTTTAACGAATATGACATGTGACAGACACATGTCTGTATGATGATGATGACATTTTTAGTCATTGAAATGCCTTAATACGATGTAGTTTTATGTTGTACATGTTTATCAAGTGCATTTTTTTAATTGTTTTTGTCAACTTAAATTATAAAGAAGATTAAGAGTTTGAGCAAATTCGTGCGTTTGACTGTTGGAATGCTCTAAAAACTCTAGGAAAAGATCAATACAATCTCCAAGGAAAAATATTGAGAAATCTAAAAAATGCTTCTGTCATAAAAGTGTTTGGATTAAGAAGTTTGGAGGAAAAATAAATGTGAAGAAAATTTTCATTTTAAGTAAACACTATCCTTCTTTAAGAATATTTTAAAATAACAGACCATCATGTAATTTTTTAATTATCCCTTTTTTATTTTTATAAACAATTTAGAAATGAAAATTATTTCTTCCCTCATTTTTCCTTTAATCTCTTTCTATCCAAACATATCTTAGGTTTTGGACGGATGACATTAGTCTTTGGGCCCAACAGTGCCAGGTTGAGGGCTGAGTGCCGAAATTATTTTTTTTTAAAAGGAAAATTTTCTAAAATATAATGTTTTCCTATTTTTGCTTCCAGCTCCTTGGGTTTTATGGTTAAATGTGAATATTCCGAACTGAAGAGGAAGAAAAGTGCTTCCCAGGACATTCTACAATATTTGGGGTAGTGTGGGCCCACCTATATACATACACGTACCTGGCCAAAATAGTGGAGGATCTGAGAGTCGAAGAAGCTCCAATCAAACACGTACTCACCAAAAGCAAGAGGAGTGAAGATATTTAAACATTTGGAGAATCACAGCACAATTCTGATGCAATATATTGAAGAAGAGAGAAATTTGCGGTAGACCTAACACCAGATCTGGTGAAAAGAACGAGGAGTCCTAGATTTACAAAAATAAGAGTGAGAATATTTTATAAGCAAAATTAGAATTGAGAATGGCGAGAAAAATTCTAACGCTCGACGAAGAGAATGGTGAGAGAATAGAAATTTTATAAGCCTGTCATATTTGTTTGTTTGGCGACAGTCATACCAAAGCGGCTAACAAACCGTGGTTAAAAGCCTTTTTTTTCGTCGTGTACGTTCTAAAAATGCATGAAAAGATTATCGTTGGAAAGCTATTAATATTTAATATGAACATCGTACTGGAACCAAATTCAAGCCAAAATATCTCTTATCACCCTTTGGATCCTAAAATAATGTAAAATGATGACTATTTTTCCCTTAGTGTAAATCTTTGAAACCACAAGTCTGAAGGCGACAAATGAGGTGCTGGTAAGCTGTGATTGTATTTTTCAACGAGGATATGAATGGAGACTTTTTCTTGAATGTTTAAAATATTTTCCAAGAATGGGGTGTCTACTGATTTAAGGAAATATTTGAGTTTACCCTTCCATCACAATATCGTCTTATTTCTAGTGAAATTTGTCGACGCGATGACAATTTATTTGATCTCTGAAAGAAATCTAGGGAGGGGAATCTTCTTCCTTTGGGTGATGTTCTTTGCTTTTTAACAATGTCAAATTTATAGTTTAAATACAAAGTGGATCAAAGATATGTGTTAAATGAGAACAAGAAAGTAAAGGAAATGAATAGGACAATGATAAAAAAGTAAGAACCTAATATTAAACTTACTAAAGTAAATTACACGAAAATAAATGATTGAGAATTTAAATAAACAAAATGAAAAAGAGGTGCTTAAAAAGCTTTGCTTTCTTATTGCAATAAGAAGTGTAAGAGTTTCAAAACCTTTTGATAGGACGCTTAAATCCCTTATTTATAGACTTGCTAAGTAATTGCTTACATTGGAATTCAAAATCCTATTGTACATTGCCGCCCTATGCGACGGTTATCAATTTAACAGTTATGTGTCGTTTCTTCACACATTCTCCAAGTAATAATTGTCTCATATTCCACAATGTCATAAAGTTTGAGAAAACCAATGCCACTAAGTCCTTCCTCTTTATCCGCTATCATACTCCACTTGTTGTCTTTACGATCCTACAATGTCACCGTCAATTTCATAATTCTCTTATCTTAAGTTGTCTTATTTTCCTCGACAATCTTAATATTGTCGTCACTAGCCATTAATAATTTCATGTGATGATTTATTTAACAGTTGTAATGTTAACATTCTCTTATAATTATGGCATTCTCATTGATATTTCCATTTTTGTTGACTTCTTTTGCTTTATTATCATTATCACTTGAAATTTTGATTGTCATTAATCCTTTAAATCAAACATGATTGTCGTCAATATTCTGTGATAATTCAACTTTGACTTTTGGGTCATCTTTATATATTCAATTATAGCAATGTTGTTAGAAGAACTTGAAATTGTTGGTGATGTTGTGGGAGATGTTGCAGCACTTGAAAGATGAACAAGATGACGACTGGTTGCACAAATGATCCAAAGCGTGTGTATTACACTAAGCTTTAGGTTCGATTCGCCCCCACCAATCTTGATATATTGGATGCAATAAGGTTCTTGGTGAATCCCCTTCAGGATACTTTGGATTTCTTAAAGTGGTTTGCACACACATTCCAAGCGTATAAATCAATGGTATTTTACAAAATAAAGTTCCCTCACTCACTCTTGTGCACTAGAAAAGAGAGGAAATAATTTAGATAAATTTAGGAGAGAATTTGGTAATGTATAAACACTTCAAATTTTCGGTATATCCACTCTGCATGCAGAGTGTCTTTATTTATAGAGTAACTTACACCACTTGGTGAAAGGAAACAACTTTTCAAAAAATTTAACAATGACTAAACTGAAGCATTTAAGTAATAGTCGCGTTCATATTATGACAGACATGATGGTTCAGCCTGATGGTAAAGAGACACTCACCAGGTTTGAATCCTGAGTGTGTCATTCTATGATTATTTCTGTTTTTTTATTTAAACGGTCATAAAACACCAAAAAGTTAGGCAATGGTTGATGAGTATTGTTAACTATCAAATATATATATCATACAACGTATTATCCAATTTGTATTTTGAAAATCTCTCACAAATGTAACTTAGCTTTCCTTATGAAAGTTGAATGGGACTTATCTAGGATGCTGATGCTTTATGGATGCAAGTCTTAAAGAGCAAATATAACTATGTAGATGATGTTCTTCACGTCATGAGGAAAATGAGGCGTTGTGTTTGATTGAAATTCTTAATTTGAAAATTGTTCATTGACAGTGGAATATAGCTTAATGTGAAGATTGTTAGGTTTGAATCAAATTCTTATTTTGATAATTATCATTAATTAGTTTCTTATTTTATTGGTAGTTTATTATTTTGAATTATAATTAATATCAAAATATGTGAGATATTTATTTTAATATGAAACTATATATGAAAATCCTTATTTAACAATGAGGGTGTGAGATGATTGATTGTCAAGTAAATTCTTGTGAGTAGAATGAGAGAATTTGTAGCTTTTTTGTTCAAATATTGTAGTTGATGAGGGTTTATAGCTTTTTTGTTTAAAAGATGTATTGTAATGTTAATAATTGATTTGTTCTATTCTCACCCTTAAATGTAATGATGTTAGGTGAAATTATGTTAAATTTGTGTCTGATATCTTTCTTAATTAAATATTTACACATGAAAAAAAAGATGTAGTATTCTCAACACGGGGGACTCAATCTATGGAAAGGGATTCATAAATCTTGGCCATACTTAATGCTTGGAATTATCAGTGTCTTGGGTAATGGTCATTTTGTTCACTTTCGGTGGAACCCGAGGGTGGCTGGAATGGACATTCCTGATGTGATTTCTGATGAGATGTGAGATTTGAAAGTTGTAGATTTTGTTAATTCTGAATGTGGCTAGGACTGCAGCTGAATTACGTTGATGTTACAATTCTTTGTTAAACAGACTATGAACTGCTTTGAAAAGGAATTACAACTCACGTGGCTTATGAAGCTTCATCTGGAAATGGCAAGAACCTCCTAGAATAAGAGTGGCTTTCTAGATTCTTGCCTTCTGAATTAAGGCAAAACAATACCTTTAAGAAGGAGAAGAAGCGTAAAAAGAAAAAAAGAAAAAAGAAAAGCAAGATGAGATAACGGAACAGAACCTAAAATCTAACAATTGTTCATCACAAAACGAGAAGATTTGAAAAATTCAAACCTCATATCTACTTGTAGAATTAAGGTAAGATCCGCCAAAACCAGAAGAATTCAATAAAAAATAAAGATAGCAAGGATTGGGTGTGCTACCTATGTCATTAGATGGCAATTACTCACCTACATGGTGTGACATAAATGGTAGATACGTGGGGCTCTTAAGCATGTGGTTAGGAATTCAATTCCTGACTTATGTATATGAAAAAATATCAGTTGGGAGATGTCAACCCCTTAAATAAATTTCAATACTTCGAGGGATTAATCCCCGCAATTATCCGCGGAGGATACCATGAAAAATTAAAAAAAAAATAGCAATTACTCAAAAACAACACGAGAGAATAAAGATAATAATAAGAGACTTTAGTAGTAAGGAATTACAATAGAGTAGTTGCATGAGGAGAAGCGATTCATAAAAGAGACTAATGGTAGAGCGAGGACTCATCAATGAGTGGGGGGCTTATTTGTAATTTTATTGTTTAAACATTTATAGTAAAATAGTATAACATCAACTCATAAATGGCATTCTAATGAATTATTAATGTTGTTAATGTCTATATTGGATCCTCTATTTTTCAAATGTTATACATATCTTCCATGTATTTTTTAAAAGTATATAAATCTCTTCTGAAATTATATATATATATATATATATATATATATATATATATATGCCCGAAAAACTCTACTTGATTTTTTCTTAAACTTCTTGACTTTTCAAAAAACTTCTTATTTTCAGAAGATTTTTTTGAAGAATTTTTAAATAGTGTGAAAACATGTAAAATATATTAAAAAAAGAAAGTTACATTAATTTACTCTACATAATTTAAAATTTTGAGGGAAAAAAGGAGGCTTATCAATAAATTAAATATATATTTTTTCAGAAAAAGTTATGATTTATCAGTATATTTTGAACCATTCAACAAAGTTACACGGACTCCAAAATATTATCAAATGATTTAAAAAATACATAAAAATATGTGAATATAAATATCATAACTAATTAATTCTCATCACTCTTTTCTTTAATTACTCTCATGTGATCAGATGACTCATTAGTCTTTACTTTACACCCACGTGTTCATATGAATCTTCAGCTCAACTAGCTGCGGCGTTTGCTTTCAAGCACTGTAATGGTGGTGCTTAATTAAATACCCTCTTACTCTCCCATCAACGAGACAGCAACCAAATTAAGTAAAAAGAAAGTCCAAAATCTCATGACCCATATAAACCCATCTCAGTGTCACCACCAGTTTGACTAACCCATTAGGCAAGAAGTGATGTTACAGATACATGGTACATAGTCCAAACCTACTTTCTTCAACCATTGAACTATCTAACTGTTTAAATATTCGCCACGCTCCCGTGCCCTTCCCACCAACCTACCTTTTTTGTGGATCACTCCAACCAACATAGGATTACTTTTAATTTGCTAAAGAGATTGTCATGGCAGTATACTACACATGTGTAGCTTATGTATAACTGTTTGGAGTGCATCATGATAAAATACAATTTTTTCTTTGTCTTGATAATGTACATATCATGTTTTTTTGTACAACAACATTGTTTATACGTTGCAGTAAATTGGTATGGCCCTTTGCATTTCTTATGTGAGATCTGATACTAAATTTATGCTAAAACAAAAACTCACTGATGTTATACATTCTTTGATTGTGTGATGTAAAATCAAGACACTAAATATATTACATAAAATTTAAAATGTGTACATGTAGATGTCATTGAATTGGAATTCTAGCATAACAAGCTATATTCACTTGAACTTTGGGAGTAAGAATTTCTTTCTAACTATCAACAAATAGGCAATTCTTAGATGGGGTAAAGTACATATAAGAATAATGGAATTGCAGGGAAACCATCTGACGTAATTGAACCCTAATAAACCTTCTCTTGAGAAACTTCAATTAGGTTGGGGCCTATATTTATTCTGTTTAGGCCGTTTGTATTAGTTTTTTTTAAAATAAAAGTATTTTTTTGAAGTAATAAAAGTGTTTTTTTTTTAGAAGTTAAAGAGTTCAAGCTTTTAAAAAAAGCACTTCATGTGCTTTTTTGTTACACATGAAGTGTTTTTTTTAAAAGCTTAAGGGCCCGTTTGTATTAGCTTTTTTAGGAGTAGAAGTGCTTTTTTGAAGTAATAAAAGTACTTTTCTTAGAAGTTAAAGAGTTCAAGTTTTTTTAAAAAAACACTTCATGTGTAACAAAAAAGTACATAAAGTACTTTTTTTAAAAGCTTGAACTCTTTAGCTTCTAAAAAAAGTACTTTTATTATTTGAAAAAAGCACTTCTACTCCAAAAAAAACTAATATAAACGGGCCATAAACTCTTTAACTTCTAAAAAAAGTACTTTTATTACTTCAAAAAAGTACTTCTGCTCCTAAAAAAACTAATACAAACGGGCCCTTAATCACACCAACTTATAAAAGTTGGGTGAAACTTCAAAACATAAGGATTAATTAATTAAACTCATTATTAGGGTTACATTTATTAATCCAAAGGATTGTCAACCTGTTTTTGCAAATCAAAACATACAATTAATGATAGCCCAGACAAAAATATTCTTACAAGAAAATCCACTTCAAAATTAGATGCTCCATCAATAAGATTATAATATATATGTTTATTCATAAGTTGCACAAATTAAAATTATTATATTAAAAATATGGGATTATAACCCAACCTAAACTGAAAAATACTATTTGTTAGCAATTATGATATTTCTAGGAATATTGTGGATTTTGATTCTGGTACTATTTAACCGAAAAACACATAAATTTGTGTTTAGTAAATGCTTATGGTGCCTTTTTCCTTGTTTTTAAAACCCACGAGTGCTTTTGATGAACATCTTAGGTTATATTTTTCGAAGTTGTTTTAGCTGTCAAATATAATTAAGAAATACTTAAAAGCACTTTTTCCTTTTCTTAAATTTTAATTTATACTTCTTTTCATTTAAACATGTATTTATTAAAATGTATAGTTATTTATAATCTTAAATATCTACAACAGATTTATAATAATTTTTATTAAACTAATTTTTAATTGATGTTCAATTCATAGTAAATTTTATAAAAACTCTGAAAATCTTCTGCAACAATTTTTTACAATACCAACAACAACTTCTCAAAAACTACAATATGTTTAGAAAATTCCCTATTAAAAAATTTCTGTGATATTCTGCATCTCTGACAATTGATTTGACCATAACGATGTTGTTATCTGTAATTAAAATAACATAATTTTATTGCGTATTTAAAGAGCTGAATTCTAATAACATGTATGAATTTGACCACCAAGAGAATCTCATTATTAAACTAATGAAGTATTTTTACTGTTCCAGTAGACAAAATTAGTTATATATTATAAAACGTGGTTAGGGAGATAGAATCGTGATTGACTGAGTTGTTTTATTTTGTCAAAGGATAACAGCTATATGAACTTGACCACCAAGAGAACGAGAAGTAGTGTCTGATCATCAACACTTGCTTACTACAAACATAAGGTAGTAAAAGTAATAGGTAGGTGGGCCTTTTAAGCACGCAATCAGGGATTCAATTTATAATTCATGTAAATGAAAAAATATCTGTTAAGAAATGTTAATTCTTTAAATAAATCTCAATACTTCGAGGAATTAGTCTTTACCGTCGTACACAGGAATATTCTTAGAAACAAAAAAAAAAAAAAAACACTTAATTGCTTACTGGTCCTGTGCTTTCAACTTTCAAAACTGTCAAAGCTCATCCAAAACAACTTTTCCAAGGTGAAAATACTTTTTAAAAATTTGACTGGATCTAAACTTTAAAGAAACGTTAGTGTCTAACTTGAAATGTTAAATAAATTAAATGAAATTTAAATATTCTTTAATGGTTCACGGAAACAAATATGAAAAAATTGCTGTAAAAAAAAATTGTTTGAATGCTTTGAAATGTATAACAAGAATAATATTATTTATACACATTGATACATTATTAGATAATTAATGAAACTCATATCTTTTTCTTTAAATATTCAAATTTTCCTGACACAATCATTTCACGTTTTGCATCCAATTTCTACGTGTCCATCTGTGATCTAGAAAAAAAAAATTATAACAATTTTGAAGTAGATCACACTCAAATATTACTAAGTACTAACACATTAATTTCGGAGCTTAAATTTATATTGTACCAAAAAAAAAAGCTGAAGTAAATACAGCATGGATGTTGTTAAAGTAAGACAATTATATAAATATGAAATAGTTAAGGTTGAGCACTATCTTTTTATAGGTGAGAGGAGTCAATATTGATCATTAAATCTTACGTAAATTATTAAGATTAGAAGTTACTTAAAGGTCACATGATTACTTAAAAAAAATTACATGACTTTATATTCTAATCTTGATCATTCATGTATGATTCAATAAACATGATTTGTTCATCTCATTCTCACAATAAGTCAATCATCTCATTTGATATGCTATCATATATAGGACATATCAAGTGAGAGCATTATCTTATTATGAGATGTTAGAGAAGTCAATTTTAACCATTGAATCTTATAAGAATAGTCAAGATTTGAAGTTACTTAAAGGTCACATAATCACTTAAAAAAGTTACATAACTTTATATTCTAATATAGATCATTTATGTATAATTCAATGGTTATGATTTGTTCATCTCACTCTCACAATAAGTTATTCATCTCATTTGATATGCTCTCTCTCTCTCTCTCTCTCTTTATATATATATATATATATATATATATATATATATTGGTGAGAACCAAGGGTATCCTCTAACCAATAGTCAAAGACTAATTTTTTTTAAGGCGGAAAGATCATCGTAGTGGGTAGAGCCTCTCTCAACAAAGTCTTTTGCTTTTAAGACAAAGAGATCATCGAAATGGATATCTCTCAAAAAAGTCTTTTCCATACACAAGGCCTGATTGATATATATATATATATATATATATATATATATATATATATATATAGTGAGATGAGTGGTTTATTATGAGAGTAAGAGAAGTAAATCTTAACTATTAGATCATCTATGTATGGTCAAGATTAGATGTTACTTAAATGTCACATGATCACTTTAAAAAGTCACATAACTTTATGATTTAATCTTGACCATACATAGATGATCCAATAGTCAAGATTTGCTCCTCTCACTTTCACAATAAACTACTTCTCTTATTAGATATGCTTTTATATATATATATATATATATATATATATATATATATATATTAGCAGTGTTATTAAAATCGGACCGGACCGGTCCGGCCGGTGGACCGGTAAACCGGTCAAGTGACCGGTTCGGGTGACTAGTTGGATTAGGTATGTTTCAGAACCGGTTCGACCTGGTCCGATTCGGCCAGTTTTGAATGAAAACTGGTGACCTGGTTGGTTGAACTGGAACCAGCCGGGTCACTAAATTAAAAAAAAAATTTTAAACTTTGAAAAATTATAACTTTTGACTCGTTTGTCCGATTTAGACTAATTATATGTCCATTTCATATAACTTTTCGAGATCTACACCATGGTAGTCATATTTTTTTCAAAATAAATATATTTTAGTTATTTATAATGATAAATATCATCATATGTAGTGTGTATTTATATATATATATATATGTATTTAAATATTTATTTAATTTTATGCGGTTCGACCAGTGACCCGCTGGTTGAACCAGTGACCCAGTACCTTGACCGAGTCGACTACCGGTCCGATTTTTATAACTATGCATATTAGAACACTTTATTGACCAAAACAGATAACAAAAAAAGAAACAGAAACAGAAAAATACTTTCATCCCAGTTGAATTTAAGAATATCAATTTGCATAGTCAGTCAAGTGTTAGTTTAATTCGTAAAAGTATTTCAGTTAGGTGAAACTTAGAATTGAATTTTTATTTTTATTTTTTCAGTAAGGAAGAGAGAATTAAACACAATTGTTCCAATATGTAAGTTACACTATTAGATTAAAAAAAATTATGTGCTTATTTCCTCTTACACATTTTATCTCGCTTTTTAATTATTTAAAATTATATAAATTACACATTATGGTTAATTAACTTTTGAAACAGTACATAACTTAATGAGTTTTGGCATTATTTAATTCCATGTCTGCCTAGTTGGAGTTTTGTTTTGTTTATGAAAATCTATTTTACAAAGTTTTGAATATGATATGAGGGATGAATAAATGCTTTTGGATTATTGCATCGCCTATTATAACTTTATAAAAAATAAATAATAAGATATTGGTATTGCAATTAGGTGGTATTCAAATCAGTCTGCATGTATATCGACTAATCCACATTCTCGGACTAGTAAAAAATAAACCATCCATATAATAATTAAGATTAGAAGATTCATAAAAGAATTCTTATAAACTATAAACTCAAAAATTAACAAAATCAAAATTCAAACATGTGACAAGTCCATGAAATTATGACAATTCTATACTAATGAACTATTATGAGTATATTAGTTCAAGTAATATTATTTTTGAAAATTTTACAATATGCTGTAATAGCTAACTTTTCATTTTTCTTCTATAGATTTATATACAAAAAAATTGCACCCAAAAGGTATATTTTCCCGAAAGTAATACCAAAGCTGATGAACGACAATAATAATAATAATAATAATAATAATAATAATAATAATAATAATAATAATAATAATAATAATAATAATAATAATAATAATAATAATAATAATAATAATAATAATAATAATAATAATAATAATAATAATAATAATAATAATAATAATAATAATAATAATAATAATAATAATAATAATAATAATAATAATAATAATAATAATAATAATAATAATAATAATAATAATAATAATAATAATAATAATAATAATAATAATAATAATAATAATAATAATAATAATAATAATAATAATAATAATAATAATAATAATAATAATAATAATAATAATAATAATAATAATAATAATAATAATAATAATAATAATAATAATAATAATAATAATAATAATAATAATAATAATAATAATAATAATAATAATAATAATAATAATAATAATAATAATAATAATAATAATAATAATAATAATAATAATAATAATAATAATAATAATAATAATAATAATAATAATAATAATAATAATAATAATAATAATAATAATAATAATAATAATAATAATAATAATAATAATAATAATAATAATAATAATAATAATAATAATAATAATAATAATAATAATAATAATAATAATAATAATAATAATAATAATAATAATAATAATAATAATAATAATAATAATAATAATAATAATAATAATAATAATAATAATAATAATAATAATAATAATAATAATAATAATAATAATAATAATAATAATAATAATAATAATAATAATAATAATAATAATAATAATAATAATAATAATAATAATAATAATAATAATAATAATAATAATAATAATAATAATAATAATAATAATAATAATAATAATAATAATAATAATAATAATAATAATAATAATAATAATAATAATAATAATAATAATAATAATAATAATAATAATAATAATAATAATAATAATAATAATAATAATAATAATAATAATAATAATAATAATAATAATAATAATAATAATAATAATAATAATAATAATAATAATAATAATAATAATAATAATAATAATAATAATAATAATAATAATAATAATAATAATAATAATAATAATAATAATAATAATAATAATAATAATAATAATAATAATAATAATAATAATAATAATAATAATAATAATAATAATAATAATAATAATAATAATAATAATAATAATAATAATAATAATAATAATAATAATAATAATAATAATAATAATAATAATAATAATAATAATAATAATAATAATAATAATAATAATAATAATAATAATAATAATAATAATAATAATAATAATAATAATAATAATAATAATAATAATAATAATAATAATAATAATAATAATAATAATAATAATAATAATAATAGCGAAGCAGCACTACCAATCTTTTAAGATTTCCCTCAAAACAATTTTACTTTATGTTTTTTGAACAAACATTTTGGAAGCTGCAATATTACATTGCAGAACGCCACCGAAATCTGCTATTGCAGAGCGTCACGGAAATTTGCTGCCCCTTCAGCCGAACTGCAATAATTTCAAATATATATATATATATATATATATATATATATATATATATATATATAGTGAGAAAAGTAATTTATTGTGAGAGTAAGAAGATCAAATCTTGATCATTTGATTATCCGTGTATGGTTAAGATTAAAACATAAAGTCATGTGAGTTTTTTAAGTGGTCATATGACCTTTAAGTAATTATATATACATATATATATATATATATAGTGAGAAAAGTAATTTATTGTGAGAGTAAGAAGATCAAATCTTGATCATTTGATTATCCGTGTATGGTTAAGATTAAAACATAAAGTCATGTGAGTTTTTTAAGTGGTCATATGACCTTTAAGTAATTTCTAGTCTTGACCATACATGGATGATCCAATGGTCAAGATTTGCTCCTCTCACTCTCACAATAAACTACTCTTCTCACTAGATATGCCCCCCCCACACACACATATATATATATGACTTTTTTAAGTGGTCATGTGACCTTTAAGTAATTTCTAATCTTGACCATACACGGATGATCCAATAGTCAAGATTTACTCCTCATACTCTCATAATAAACCACTCATCTTACTATATATATATATATATATATATATATATATATATATATAAAGTTAAGGCGAAGAAACAAAATCTTGAGATGTGTCACTTTTAAACATCTTAAAATCTTAACATGTGTAGGGATGGCAATGGGGCGAGGCAGGGGCGGGTTGTAGCCCCTCGTCCCCCGCCTCGTACTTGTGCGGGTACCTGCTTTTGATTTTCTAGCTAGTAGGCGGGCACTATAGGTATCTACGGATACCCATAAAATTATTAAAATTTAAAAAAAAAAGAAGAAAAATTGGGAAAAAAAGAAGAATAAATTAAATAAATTTTAATATCATAATTTTTTATAATTTATCCACTACAAACTAATTTAGTTCAACAACTTTAAATACTTAAAATTATATATCGGGTACCCACGGGTAAGGGAGGAACAATCCCCTCCCCTGCCCCATTTAATGAATGTGTTAAACTCTCGCCCTGTGACAGATATTACCCGCGGGACCCATGGGGGATGAGGAAAATTGTCATCCCTAAACATGTATCACCTTACAAGTGTCAATATGAACCTATTACTAATGAAGAATTAATGTCCAATGAGGTTAAGGCTAAGCAAGTAGCGTTTGACGCGACCAATTTTGATATCAACCTAAATAAAACTAATAATCATTATTTTAAAAGTTCCTAACCTTGAAGAAATTAAATACACACTTTAAGCTGATTAGTTGCATCAACTTCCTCCATAAAAACAAATCCAAAATATATGTAAATAAACTCAAGCATTTTATGACTTTTCATTTCCCATGATCAAAAGCAAAGTGTAATCACATGGGCTTAGTTTAGGAAATTAGGATAAGTGAATATCTCGGTAGAAATTATAGTTTCAAGTCAAATAACGACTTTTTAATGTAGAAAAAAATGAGGTTAAAAGAAATTAACAAATATCACTTAGAAAGAAAAGAAAATATTAGCAAGCATCACCTAAAGTGATAATTAAAGAACAATTAATGAAAGTTTAATGAGAAAGTGGAAAATACTTTGGAAGATAACAAATCTTAACAAGTGTCACTTAAATATGTTTATACATTTGATATAATTAATAAGAATTTATGTTAAATCTTAATTTATGCATGCATATGAAATATTAATTTATGACTATATGAATTCATGTTAAACATTAATTTTGTGATTAATTTGTGATTATATACATGCATATCAAACATTAATTTGTGATGAAAATTAAGACATCAAGAGAAGCTTTTAACATGTGTCACTTAGAGAGAAAAAAAAATGTTGACAAATGTCACTTAGAAATTTTGACAATGATTACTTAGATATTATTATATATTCAATTAAAATACATATCAAACTGTAATTTTTGCATACATGTAAACATAGGTAAATTTTTAATTGTCAAAGTTAATAATGAACGAGTTTTATAATTTGTTTATTACTACATTTTTACTGTGAGTAATTAAAAAAACTCTTAATATCTGATGGACAACATACTTTTGTATTGTAAATATATGCCAGAATATGTTCTAAAAAGACAAATATATGTCATATTGTGTGAATGTTTTATCTTTGCTAAAAATAATATGGAAAATAATTGTCTTCATGAATTTTAGATTACTTAACATTTAAAGTAATTGTTAAGGACAAGATAAAAGGAAGTGGAATTAGGTTACAATGAGATGCATACAAAAGTATATTTCATTTCTTTGTTCTTAAATGTACCATTCCTTATAATTGCAAATTTGTATGTAGATTTGATATCTTGATGATTTTTTTGTGGTTCAAATGACTATTTAAAAGTTTAAACTAGCAAAATGTATCTATAATTTTTATGTAGGATTGTAGGACATAAAGTTATGTATTATTATGTTCTTATATTTTTATTTTTTTATTCAAATAATATTTACATTAATATTAGCCAGTTTGGTTTAATTCAAAGGATAACATGAGAGTTAATTTGTCTTAAAAATAGTACAATTGTGTCAAGTTACATTTGTCATCAAGTTACTTAACGCAGTTATGTATTCTAATTGAAAAAGTGTTGTTTCTTATATATAAAATAAAAATTGGATGTATACTATGCATAAAAATGTTTTTAGTTAATTTATATAATATTATTATTTTATTAATATTTAAATAAATGAAATTTATTAACTTTTTGAAATATTTTTATAATTATCATAAAAATAATTAAGTTAAATAATATTGAAATAAATTTAATTTTTTAAAAAAAATTCATGAATTCTTTTAAATTCCTTTATTTTACTATTAATCATTCTATAATTTAATAAAAAGAAATGTATCATTAAAAAATTTTTAAAGTATTTGGAAGTTCAAGTCATTTTATGTATCATATGAAATATTTAATTATTTACTAATTGTATTTTGTTGTCATGTATTAGAATATACATTAATATTTCATTATAGTTATGCTCATGTAAAATTATTTTTCTTTTAATCGTAACATGTACTTTTTAAATTGAGATTTCTCATTCAAACTTAAGATTTTACTATAAAATGATCTCATATATTTTATATAAAAAAATACAGATAAATAATATTTGATAATCATAATGTTTATATATATAGTAACTAATAATGTTTAATAATTATTAAATTATGATTTTATAATGTTATACTTTTTATACTCTGATGAATGCTCGAATTCTATACTAGTACTTTCAATTTGTTAAAACCGCCTGGAAAATGAATAAATAATTACACGTTAATTACCTGTTTGAATTAAATTATTATACATTAAAAAAGTTTAACAAAAGCTCTATCTTAAATATTTTAATTATAAAAAATAAGTTAATGCAAACATGTATTTAATAATTGTTAATACTGAGAGAATTTTTTTAATTTAAATACCTACTTCATACTAATTGTTAAAGATATAAAATTATTTATGCATTTTTACTTTACAACTTAAGCTTTTAAAATATTGGTTATTGATATATTATCAGAGCCACTATGACCAAGGGGTTAACAATTAAGTCTTTGCCACTCTCATTCTTCTAAATAAAATTAAATTTTAATACAAATAAATTAAGCTTTGAGAGATTGTGTTAGAGATATTAAGCTTTAGAATTAGATTGACAGCTTATTTACCCAAAAAAAATGACAGCCTCCACCTAATTAAATCTGTCACATTCACAGCCTCACATTCCAATCGTATATACTATGAATCATTCCAGAATTATAAGGCAAATCACTAGTGGATTAATCCAAAATGAAAATATTGATTTAATTACAAGCAATTATATATATAGATCATATGTGTACTAAATGAAAGGTTCAATTAACCTTGTCCCTATTACAGATGTAATTGATACATGAATCTCCGCAAGTCTATCAAATATAGAATATGATATGGTGTGATAAAATGGAAAGTGGCAAAGTGCAAAGTTATTGAATTATAGAGGCATAGATCCCATTCTAAAGTGAAGTCAAACCATAATTAGTTGTTCTGCCAAACGGGCCATTTTGAGTTTCCATTCTAAACTTTATCTCTTTCACATTAGGCTTTAACCTTTTGCATTCACATTATAAATGTGCCTAGAACGAGATATTCATAATGCTTAAATAGCTTCATCAACTGTCCTGTAGATTTTGAAGCTAATCTCTAGCATTTGATTACCATGGCTAGGATCAATGCACCTTCGTTTAGGCAGTGATTTTTTTTATTTATAATATTTTTGTATCTAATTATATTTTTATATCTTTTTATAATATATAATAGTCTCAAAAGCTGTATAATTTTCTATCAAATGTGTAAAAAAAATTATTTAAATGTTCAAGTTTATGAAAAATAATTACTTAAAAAATTGTTTTTAAAAAATTATACATTTTAATAACTTAAATAAAAGAAATACAGTAACCTTTTTCAAAAAATAATAATTTTTGTATCCATACGCTGTTACTTAAAGCTACCTAGCTTGTATGTAAATTCAACCCTAAAAGATTAGATAAAATTAAATTCATTGATGATTATCTATACGTGCATAGTTGTTTCTTACTTCTTAGATTGTATAATAACGTCTCAATTCGTTTGATTGATTACTTTTTCTTTATAATATTACATTATTTAGACATAACTTAACTTAAGGTAATTTTTGGGAAATGAACATTCTAAATCTTCAAATATTTAGATATGATATGATATGTCATAATAATTCTGAAACTTTTGAATTTTGCAATTATTCCATGCCCAAATACGTGTGTTTTAATTAAGTTTCTAGCTTTGCACTTAAAAATAACGACACAGTTCCTTACCAAACACCTCATATTATAAATATTTAAAGCATAATCAAGCTCAAACTAATAGCCTTACATGATCGAGTAGAGATCCCAATAAAACTTATAAACCGTAAATGAAGAAAATGAACCAGCCTATAGTTTTTTTTGTATGTTTTTGGTGTGGGACACCAGCCTATAGTTTTAATAAAGCAAGTTATGGCTGGTTTGAGTAAAGATCTCAAGTTGGTTTAATTAGTTATCAAGCAATGCAAGTTGAACCAATCTCTAACAACAAACAATGGAGTTATATGATAATTATAAAAACTAGAGTTATCACTTGGTACATAAAACTGATACAATAATACAAGTGGTTAAAATTTTATTATATTATTTCTAATAAATCGAGTTATATGATAATTATTTTTAAATCAGTTATAAACTTTAACGCAAGTTAATTTTTTTACTTTTAAAACGTGGTTTTCAATATAACATCATAGAAAACTTATAATGAATGGCCATAATAATCTGCCAATCTGAAATTTGGTGTGGTCTACTAAGTTCCCTAAAAAACTGAAATGTTCCTTTGGTGAGCTCTTAATGATAGCTTGCCTGTTGCAGAGAAAGTGCATAAACATATTGCACATGTTGTTGCCTTATATTCTTTCCATTGGCATCATTTGGAGACCCTATCTCTTTCGTAAGTAATTTCCCAAGAGCCGTGTATACAGGTAGGGTCCTGGTTATCCATTTATATGCATGTCCAAAAAGCAGGCCATGCACAGTGGCAACGGCAAACATCCTCTATTTATTCCGATACTTCTCGAATTATTAGCGTTTGATTTGTGAATTATTTTTTTTATTTTTTTAAATTTTTACAAGAGAATATTAGATTTTCATATTTGATACAAGCTTTGAAAAAAGTTTCATCCAAAAATGATTCTTTGAAATAATCTTTATCTAACATTCTCATATTTTTATTCTATGGGGAGGTAGGTTTATAACATTTTCATGGCATGACAATATTTTTGTTATGTGAAATTTTTAAAATACCTATCATTTTATCGTCATGTCATTAATCAACCATTGTCACATCATTGTCAGAGACAGCAATCAACTACTGTCCGCGCGCGGCCAATCAACCACTATTGACATTGGCCGCCATCAACCATTGTTGACGTTGGCTGATGATTTTGGCTACTGTGTTGATCAACAAAATTCGGTCACTCCTGTTGCTACGGAGGTTGACAGTGACAAGCTACTTAGGACATCGCGTCAATCACCAGAATCTAGCAATCCTATTACCATTAGCAATAGACGGTGGCCGACAACTTCAGCCATGACACTAGTCACCAAAATCTGACCACCCCTGCCACTGTTGGCAGTTGACAATGGCCAATGACTTCAGCCACTGTACTAATAAATGGAATTTGGCCACTCATTCTGTTAACCACAGTTGACTGTGGCCGATGACTACGACCACTATCGTCAGTCATTAGAATTTAGCCATGCACCATCACTAGCAATTAATTGTCACCAACTTGGACCACCACAAACTCGCTGACGGTTGAAGTCATTCTTAAAAATAGTTTTAGTCAACCCCACATAATAATAATTATTCTTATAAATATTATTTTTAAACATGCTATTACTAAATATATTTTTTCAAAACTTCAACAAATTCCACCTTAAAAAACATATTTATTGGCCGGAGAATTTTTGAATACCAAAATTTTCACAAGTACAATTTGGGACCCTCCACACACACACATATTGCAGCTTTTTCCTTTTCTTGCTATGATAAATTATGTGATGGTTATTTGGTAGTATGGTCGATACGGTTTCTAATTCTCTCTTTCAAGCCTCCTTCTCCCAGGTGTGCTCGGGAGTTTTTTTTTTTTTTTTCTGAGGTGGATGTACTTTTGTAGTTTTCTTTGCTATTGTTTTGTTGACCAGAACTTATTATTATTATTATTATTATTATTATTATTATTATTATTATTATTATTATTATTATTATTATAGTGGTTACATTAAAGGTGGAAACACCTAAGTAAGGAAGGATGAAAGATAACTCCGTAAAAAATCAAAATTTTAATATTAACATTATATACAAATCTTAAAGATTTAAGTTGTTGTCAATTAAATTACAAGTTCATTGACTAACCATAACTTGTTTGATTTCCTTAACGAATTACCAATCTATCTTTGTTAGTAGAAATTTATTAATTGTTAATAATATTTTTAAATTTAATTAGTTTTTAAATTTTTTAATCTTTTAATTATTAAAATAATATTTAATATTGAGTAGATTAATATATAAATTTTATTATAAAATATATTAATAAATCTATGGTCATAACAATACTTTAAGTGTGTATTTGAATTAGCTGTAAAAAAATATTATGTTAAAAATTAATTAAAAAAATTATGATTGAATATATTAATTCATAATTAATTTTAAGACCAAAAAAATCTGTTTGAGTTGTATAAAAAATCACTTTTATGTATAAATTAGTAAAAGAGATATAAAATAATTAAAAAGTTATCTAGTTGAGATCAAAATAATATTTATTTCTCATAACTATAAAATAATCACAATAAATTATGTTGCTAAAAAGTAAAAACAATTTTTATGATTAAAAAAATTATTATTTTTAAATAATTAAACTAAATCAAAATGTTCTAAATAAGCAATTGATGTTACTGGATTGTAATATTACATTGATAGTTGCACAAAAACAAAGATTACATAGACGTGAACTCACTAATAGATTGGGCCACGATTAAAGGAATTGTGTGAGTCCATAAAGCAAACCATTACTTTTAACAGACCCACTGTTAGAGCCCATGTTTAGATGTCTATCAAACTCAATATCTGAACTACCTTATGGTTCTTATTGGAAGTTTCAACTTTAGGATATAGCCTTCGGATGCAGGAAAAGGAAAAAAAGATAAATTGGGCTTGCCCCTCTCAATTGGTTCCATAATTGCCATACGGTCATGCTATTTTCTCTTCTTATACCTTCCCCCATGACATATCAAGAGTTTTAGTTAAGTCAAATGGAGGTCATTTACTACTAAAAAAAACTTTTAGGATATGTTTGAATAGAGAAGTTTGAAGGAAAAATGAAATGAAGGATAATTTTTCATTTTAGGTAAACAATCTCCTTATTTTAGAATTTTTTAAAATGACCTTTAGGCCATAAAAATCAATTGTTTAGACATTTAGAGATGAAATCAACGATGAAATTTATTCCGCCAAAAAAAGGAATGTTACTATGTTGGTAGCTATACAATTTGAATTCAAAATTCATTCTCTAAATTTAAAAATCCATGATAAAATTTGTCTTACCGTTGTCACTAAATTTTGTCACAATAGGATATGTTTGAATTGGAGGAGTTTGGATGAAAAAGAAAGGAAGGACATGAGCGATTTTTCATTTCTAAATTAATAGAATAATAAAATATTTATAAAAATGAATAAGGGATGATTTGAAAATTACATAATAATTTCTCATTTTATAAAGCTGTGCAGCCTGGTGTCTTCACTTTCTTCCACATTTTCCACGTAGGGTACTGACACCGGCTTTAAAAGGATAACTTCCTCTTCCCCGCGGATGGTAATTACTGATCCTTCCTTAATGTGCTTCAGGCATTGGTGGACCGTGGAGGGTATTGCTCCAGCTTGGTGGATCCAGGGCCTTCCCAACAACATTGAGTAAGTGGGTTTTATGTCCATCACTTGGAATAAGACCTAGAAACGGCTCGGACCAATTTCCAAAGGTAGGGTCACTTCTCCCAGAATCCCTCTTCTAGTTCCGTCGAATGCACGAACCGTCATTTGTCGGGGTTGCAGATCATCCAAGTTCATCTCCATTTCTTCTAGCAGAGCTAATGGGACTACATTCAGTGCTGACCCTCCATCTATCAGCACGCCGACAATGATATACCCTTGACATTTCAGGGTGATGTACAGAGCTTTGGGGCCTTTTCTGGTACACGACACTATCTCTTCCATGTTGACCACCCCTTCCGGAGTAACGTCAGGCTTCACGAAGGCTTCATTTAAGACCTTTTGGATTGCCCTACGATGCAGCTTTGACGACAGGATGAGTGACAAGAGAGATATCCTGGCTAGCGTCTTTTTCAGCTGCTTGATCACATCAAATTCGCTCTGCTTCATGATCTTAAGGAATTTTGTTTCCTCTTCTTCCTTCTCTTTGTCGCTAGGTTCTTTAACTTCTCCAACAACTTCCCCTTTGTTCTTAGCTGCTTTATCGGTGCCTTCTGGGCCATAACACCAGCCGCTTCTTGTAATGCTCCCAACTCTAACAATGTTCGACACCGTATCTGCTGTCAGCTTAAGCGGGGTATCTCGGACTACTGCCGTTTCCTGACCTATACCCCTTGTCTCAACTGTAGTATCGTATTTCCAAGGGATTGCATGAGTGTTACTATGGGTGAAAGGAGCCAGCTTACTTAAAGTTAGAACCACTTTACCCGGTGCCAGTGCTCTATCCCGGGATGGCACTCTAAGGACAAACCTCTCTACCACGTCGACCTCTCTAGGGGAATCTGACTTCTTTGTTGCCATGACCACCCCCATGGTAAGTAGACTCTGAACTCGGGCCTTAAAATCCCAGCAGTCTTCGATGTCATGCCTTTTCTTTCCACAATGGTATACACAAATACGATCCGGGGAACGGTGGAAGAGGTCAGCATTAGAAATGGATAACCTGGGGAACGGTGGCAGGTCCTAGGGAGGGCAAAACCGGCTGTGGTTCGTTGGGTTCTGTGTATTGCGGTAGGGTGTTTGTTGATGGCCGACGTAGACGGAACAGTTCGGGACATATGGGTGGTGAGGCGGGATATTATTGATTTGGTGGCTGAGAAATTGGGTAACTTGAAAGGGGGTAGGGTTACTGTATGGTGGGGGTTGTCGGGGCACGGGGTATGAGGCCTAGGGGTATTGTAGTTGTGGTGATTGATAGGCTGGGTAAGCTGGCGGATTTCTGGGTTGGGAATAGCATGGCTGCTGGTAGCTGATCTGGCTTACCTCCCCTTCTTTTTTCTTGAAAGGTGGTACCTTCTTGTTCCCCTGCTGATTGGAGTCTGTATAGCTAGAAGGTAATTTGCCGGCCCTTACCAACATCTCAATCCTTTCTCCCGCAGTTATCAAGTCAGCGAAATCTTCGTATGCGGCGCTAACCATTGCCCCGATGAAGGGTGCACCCAAGGTTCCCAAGAAATAGGAACACATCTCTATCATTGTGAGTGGGCGCTGTACTTGTGCAGCTAAGGTCCTCCACCCTTGGGCATATTGTTTGAATGCCTCTCCACTCCTTCTCTCCATTGCTCCCAGCTATTCTCTGGTTGGAGCCGTATCCAGATTGAACCGGTACTGGACGAGGAACGAGTCTGCCAAATCTTTCCAGCAGGTGATCCTAGAGCGGTCCAGCTGGATCTACCATTCTAGGGCCGGGCCCGTTAAGCTTTCATGGAAGAAACTGATAAGGAAATTCTCTTCCCGTGACCAGATGGCTGTTTTAGTGCAATAAGTTTTCAGGTGGAGTAGGGTGTTGGTGCTCCCATCGTACTTGCAAAAATCTGGGGTTTTGAAGTCCCTTGGGATAATCATGTCAGCTGCGGGACACAGCTCACTGATTTCCACTGGCCCGTACAAGCTAGGGCCTTGGAGCGCCCTGACCTGCTCCTGCAGTTTTCTAATAAGTTCATCTCTGACTCTTTTCCTTTCAATGCTAACTTCTGGGTTGGTCGAAATCCTTAGCGATTGCCCCTGAGTAGTCTTTACGACTTGTTCCCAAACCGGATTGGCATACGCGAAACCCTCGGCCTGCCCGCTTTCTACGGCCTGATACCCCTCCCCGATGGGTATCGTTATGTGTAGAGGTATCGCTTGGAATGACGGGCCCTGATGGCCATAGGTTTCTCCTTTGTTGTTGGCATATACCCCTTGGGGGAAGTCGGGACCGGTATTGAGTTGTAGTGGAGCTGTCGTCGCAATGGATACTGGGGGCGCTTATGCTTTCACTTCAGAGATTATGGGTCCCACATTCGTCCCACTACGAGACTTGCGCATCTCTCGCAACATTTCTTCCATCTGGCCTTGGGTCTCGACCATCTCAACCAACCTTTCCCTGACCTCTTCTACCTCAAGGGTGATATTCCTCCCGGGCAACTCATTCTTTGCTTCCATTCTGAGGCGTTTGGCTCTAGCTCTTGTGTAGTGGGTGCGGGTTTGATTGGTAGCTTTCTCCCTTGGTTGTGCAATGGTTACGGCGTTTTCCTGAAAATTTTGTTAGTCAAAGAGTTAATAAAAGATGAAAACATATAAGAAGGGTTTGGGGATCCCATTTGGTTATCATGGTAAGGTTAACTTGAAATTTTAACATATTTCACATTTAGCGCTAGGAGCATGTACCCCTTAGGCTGAAATATGGTTAACAACATATCTAAGGGATGATAACTCCTCTATAGATCATGTCCCCGTTGGTCGTTTCACTAGCAGCGCAGTCATTTTTCACTTGTAAGTAATCACTTCCCACATTTCCACATAATGGACATGTCGTCCTAAAGTGGGAATGTTGTTGACAGAGTACCCAAGGGAGCATGCTCTCCTTTATAGGTACCGTCTCTATGACATTTGCGAAAGAAACAGGTAGCCAAAGATGACAAAAGAAACAAATTTCCATTATCCGTAGTTGATAAGTACAAAAATGCTCGTTTTCCGAGTTTTTGATACAACAAGGATTTAAAAAATGGATCACTTCAAGAGCTTGTTTTTCTTCTTTCTCAAACTCTTGGCCAATCCCCCACAAAGTTCCATAAACTTGCTTAATTCAGGTGGGAGACGGAGTCTAGGGTCCGCTTGAACTCGAGAATTTGCCTTCTCGAAGTGACTGATGAATTTTGGGACATGAAAGCTCAATTCGCCTGTGATATCTTCATATCGATCTTTCCACTTCTCTTTCTCTCATTCTTCATTTGCAGCCTGCTCTTTCCATGCTTCCTCCTTGTTGAATGATTCGCTAAGACGATCATGGAGTTGTTGTATCGTTGACCATCCTTATTGGTTGTCATCTTCAGATCTCGTCAGAATGGCTTGTAGGTCCCTGATCCTCCCATCCAGAGCATTCTTCAAATGGTCAAATCCTGCAGCGCTTGACTCGAGCATTTTCTTTTCTTTGTAGATTTTGACCAACAACTCATCTCGAGTGCGGACTTTCATTTCTTGCTCGTGAACTCTCGCTAGCGCTGCGTCACATTCCTTTTCTTTGCCTTTCCTCATTCGTTTTCCTCGCGTGAGTGGTTCAGCCATATTTGCATTCTTGTCCTTTAGGTGTTCGATCTCTTAGCTCAATTTCTGGCACTTCCTCTGGAGCATGAGAATTTCACATTCGTCATGTCTATTTTGATCCAAACTGTTTATTTGTGCTTTTAGCCTCTGGATTTGAGCCAACATCTGATGTTTAGTTTGTGCTTTGCCTGCATTTTCATCCCCCTTCGGAATATTAGGTGCACCATGGTTGTTCTTCCTAGCTTCCCTCCAAACTTGGTATCTGTTTGTATGGACTACCATTTGCCTTCCCAGCTCCTTTTTCCCTTGAACATGAATATCTCTCCAAGCTGCTTTGACTTCCAAAGTTTGTCTCTTAGAGTTCTCGTCATCTTGGTGCAGAAAACTTATACCCCGAAGCTAATGTTCGGATGGTACGTCTTGAGCGTAGCTGAGCTGTCTGAATACCAAAGATGGTGTATATCCTACGCAACCTCTTGGGCCCATCAAAGGAACATTACGAAAGCTTCCACAACTGATGATCACCTCTTCTTCGTTGTACCACGGGCACACCCACTTGAAGGAGCTGGCATTTACCTTGTTGAATTCTTCCCCCCATTCGTAAATTTCTCTCTTCTTTATGAGTAACAAGTGGAAGCTTCGCAAAGGATTAACGAGGCGATCCAGACGTGTACCAGCATACATGTGTGTCATAACCCAGACATACAGCAGATGGACGCAGCACTTAAGCTTCCCTCCTTTTTTCTGATGACAAACTTCGAACGAGAGGAATATGTCGGCTAAGATGGCCGGGATCGGGTTTTCTTTCCTTGTTTCGCACCAGAAGAAAACATCCATGGCGGCTTGATCCACAACATTCGGTAGAAACGGGAAAAAGACTAACCCATAGATGGTTAAAGCCAAGACTCGGTTGAAAGTGTCCAACTTCCCTTGTTGAGCGGAAACAGTCAAGAGGGATTCTAAATAGCTCTTCTTCAATCCTTGTGTCGACCCCCTTTTTTCCGTGCCCAAGTCTTGAACTGAGACCCCCAATAACTCGGCAATTTTCTCGTTCGCCACGTATTGCCCTCGGTAGGAGTAAACAACTGAACTCCCTTGCACTGGCAGCCCTAGTATTCTAGCATACTCTTCTATTGTTGGAGTGATGTCCATGTTAGGTAGGTCAAAACACCTCAATGACGAATTCCAAAATTGGCCAAAAGCACTTAGAGCTGGAGCTTCAACGGGGATCATCAAGATATCAAGGATTTTTTCGTATCTCTTCGAGAATCTGACGCGAGCTTCAGATGGCAGGAGTTGACTGATCTCTTTGATTCGCCCCAAATCATTCAATACCACAACAATCTTTATATTTATCTTATTATTGACTGCACCGCTAGTGTTCTTCTCAGTGTAGAGTCCTTCCATAGTCGCTACTTTTCAAGTTAACCTTTCCACAATGCCCAAAGAAGTTCACCTGTAAAGGGAACTTTAAAAAAACAGAATGAAAACGTGGAAGAAGAAGAAGAAAGAGAAAAAAAACAATATGCCTCCTAAATGTACCCCCCTGTTTTTCATCTCTCAAAATTTTGCCAACACTATATTGCTTATGAACCCCCCATCCTTTTTTTGTAGTTGCAAGATGATCTCTTACAAAACCTCAATGACAACTTTTCTTTTTTTCTTTTTTTCTTTTTTTTTTGAAATACTGAAAATATGCCTAGATCCCATGAAAAGTTTTTTTTTTTTGCTAAACATGTAGTGAAAAATCTTCTTTCTTTTCTTTTTTGCTCTTTTTTTTTATGCAAAGATTCATGCTATGAATGACCATTTTTTATTAGAACGAAAAAACCTCTAGTGGAAAATGCGATGTAATTGAAAGTGCGATGTAATTGAAATGCTACACAATTGAAAAGGATTTCTCATGAATACCACTTGGATTGATAAATTGTTGATCCACTAATAATGATTGCACTTTATTTTTTGATCAAAATTCATTCACTTATACAGTCCGATGTAATCTGTCATATTAGTGGACTGAACAATTTTACAGGACCCAAATTTTTTTAAAAAAATGAATGAATGTAACGACATATACTATAGGACAAAAAAAACTTATGCTCCCTTCGTGTCCTACATGGTAGAGCCTATGGCTGGAGGTCCCCTAGAGACAGAACTCTAATTCGGGTAGCAACTAGGCTCAATCTATTAATGCAGGGTTTTCCGGACAATTCTAAATCCTAGACGGAAAAGGTCCCCAGACTGCCCCTATCCAAAGGATAAGGATCTAGCTTCTTGAAATTAGCCACGAAGTAGGGATGAACCCTCTTATCATGGTTCTTTCGGGAAACCAGGTACAATCTGAGTAAAGAGTCAACCGTTGTAAAGAAGGCACGGGGCCAACTAATGACTAAGTCAACCCTTCGACTAGCCCTAAAGGTCGCACGGGCTCGGGTATAGAGCGCGAAAAGTGTGTGAGGTAGGCGAAGAGTGAAGTGTGTGACGAGAGCATACAAACCTGTTACAATCCTAAAACACAAACTACCCTCATCCTGCAGACAACACAAAACACAACAGATATTCAACAAAACTAGCAATCATCTATCCTAAAGTATAGCGAGCAAAAGGACGAATATAGCACTCATAATTAGCATATATAGAAGTGATAACAATTTGGGTACATAATAAGATATTGATAAAAGAAATAAATGTAGTAAAGCAAAGCTAACAACCAGTATTTACAAGCGAGAGATACAACAATTAAGAATATGACATATAATAAACAAATAAATAAAAGCAAATAAATGGGGGGAAAACAGACTTTTAAGGGTTATAGAATTTGCACAACTAACTAGAACAGGCTTGACTCTCCAACTAGATCCCCAGTGGAGTCGCCATCTGTCACGACCATGATCGCAACGGGATCGGCGAGAGAAAATTTTGTTAAAACAAATGGAGTCGCCACCAATCGTTTATTGGGTAGGGAAAATGAATGGCAAAACCCTTTAAAAATGGATTTAAAATAAAACAAAAAGAAAAAGGTTTGCGATAACCAGATAAGGTTCGGGAGTCGATTATGCACAGGGAAGGGCAGGAACTTAATCCTACAGCACCCCTCATACATCTGTCCTATGACGGTTACCTTAAGCTAGTTGTGCAAATTTAATAACCCAAATAATATTTGATTTAACCCCCTAAATAAAGATAAAACAAGCCAAATAATTAAATTACGAATATTCACAAATTCAAATAAAAACTAAATTACACAATTTACTAATTTGAAGGAAAATAAACAAAAAAAATTAAATATTTACAGGTTTGGTGGAAAATAAAGAAAAATAAATTAATAAATAAATTAGAATATTTACAGGTATGAGAAGAAAACAAAAAAATAAATAAATTAGACTATTTATACATTTGGCTTGCCGTGAGTGCCTACGTATCCCCCAAGTGCAATGGAGAATTCAAAGCCACGTAGTTCTTTTAAACGTATATAAAAAAAATAAATAAAATATTATTGTGTAATGATTGAAAAAAATGATTTACCTAATTTATTAAAAATAAATGGTTAATTTTATTTTATTTGAATAAGGTAAATGAATTTATTAACGGGTCCTAATTGAAATGGAACATGGTACAATGCCCATAGAGCCATCTCAAGGAAAATTAGCCAGTGGGTACTTGACCCTTTGAAATCGCTAAGCGATATCTTTTTTTTTAAAAGCGAGCCTACTTTCCTAAGTGGGATTGGATATGACAATAATCCACAAAGCAACCCCAAAAGCTTGGTCAGTGGATACTTGACCCCTTGAGACCACTAAGCGGTATTTAATTTATTTTATTTTATTTTTGAAGCAATTCCTAAATAGGATATTTTTAATTTAAACTCTAAATGAGATTGGTTATAATATTTGATCACAAAGCAACATCATAATAGGCTAGTAAGTACATGACTCCTCGAGTCCTTTAAGCATATATTAATAAATTTATTTTTGATTAATTTTATTTATTAAATTTTTTTAATGATATTAAAGCTTGTATTATTTTTTTTAACACTAGTCAATGACAGATTCGGTTGAACACAAAGAAAAGAAATAAACAAAACAAAACAAAAAAAATAAAAATAAAAACGTAGATTTAAAGAATACTAGAATATGGAAGTAATCTACTATTTTAAATTAAGACACTCATAATCACAACAGATAAGAATAGACGTGAATGAACAGATATGACTACTGAATTCTAACATAAAAAAAAAGAAAAAGAATGATTATTTTTCCGGAAAAAAAGATTGCCTTTTTTACTATTACGAGATTTGAAACGGAAATTCCATGAATTAGACCATTTTACTTCTTCATTCTACTTATGCACGTCAAATAACACAATTCAAAAGTATGAATGAACATACATTTCCCATACATCACATGGAGTCTATTCTTTTCATTAGATTAAACAAATAATATAAAACATGAAAAGACTACAGACATACAACTTAAAATAAAGACAACAATTATTACTCCCAACACTCAAGATTCAAGAATTGATTATAATACTGAACATAATATCTATTGCAAAGCCAAGGACAAAGATCCAAACCTCGCTTCTCTTTTTTCTTTGTTGTTTTCTCCTTTTTATCTTCCTACTCGTCTCCTCCTCTTTTCTTTTGCATCGGGTACAGGTTGGGGGTCTTATTTGGGTGGAAGGTTAGTTTGAGTTCGTTGATGGTGGCGGTTTGAGGGATGCGAAGTGGGAGGCTCTTGCGGTGGTTGTTGGGTTCAATGGAGTGTTGAGAAGGCGGCGGTTTGAGTGGCTTTGGCAGCTGGTCCACTGGTGTCGCTGGTTCGTTGAGGTTTGGACGGTGGTTTGGGCCGCAGTTTGGATGTAGTGCTGTGAGGAATGAGGTTTGATGGAGGTGGCTTATGGTGGCAGGCGATGGCTCTCAAACTTCAATCAAATTTCTTTACTTGATGACAATAAAAAAGAAAAACCCCCTCCCTCCTCTCTTAAGGGTGTTGCCATGGGTATTTATGAGGGATTAGTGAAGTGCATGTGTGTGCTGTATGTGTGATGATTGTGTGTGTGCTGGTGAGATGGGGTGTAGTTTAGGTGTAGTATGGGTGTAGGGTGCGGGATATCATTGTAGTGTGTGGAGTGTGCAGAGGAAATGTGAGGGAAAAGTGGATTGGCTAGCAAGCATGAAGTGTGATGATTGTGTATTTTTCATTTTCGTTTTCTTTTATTTTCTTTCTTTTTCAAATTTTTTTTATATTTCTTTGAACTCTTAAACTGGCTAAAAAAATTGGACAAATTTAGGTGTTCACAATGCTGAAGGGAAAGAAAAAAAGAAAAAAGAGAAAAAAAAAGAAAGGGTTCAGACGTTCAATAGTAGTACTCAATCTTTCTTCCCTTTCTTCTTATCCTCTTCTGACTCGAGAAGATCTTCCAACACCTTATCATCCAAATACTCAAACTCAAAAACATGCCTTTGTTGTCCACCAGAAGAACTGCTACTGGGATGAGAAATGGAAGATGATAATGCTAAATGTGGAGGATATGGGCACAAACCCCTTCCCTGAGAATGGTACTCATTAGGAAAATTAAGAATTGCAACATGACCCCTCAAGTTAAAAGCTGCTTGATCATAAGCTATGGCTGCTTCTTCAGCTGTATCAAACGTTCCCAACCACAGTCGTGACCCTTGCTTAGAAGGGTCTTTTATCTCTGCCGCATACTTCCCCCATGGCCGCCTCCGAACGCCACGGTACCGGACTTCTTCCCTTGCCTTCTTTTTCTTCTCCTGATCCCCCTTCTGGCTCTCCTCCATGGTATGTTGATGTGTGATAATCAACTTTCTTTTTTGTGTTTTTCACATACCCTTCATTTTTTGTTTGGTTAAGCACATGTATACCCCTTTTTTGCTTTTTAATTTTGTAACGCTTTTTATGATTACCTAGATGCTTACAGTTATATAGAAAGTCTGCTTATTGTGAAAAATGTGTGAGATCTGAGGGAAATAATGAGTCCTCTATCTTTATCAAGTAGCATTAGAATGCTGTTCATATTCAAAGCTCTTTTTGTATAATTGAGGCCTACTTGGTGTGTGGTGGAGATTACTTAATGCTCGTACAGATTGACGAGAATCCGCAAACTATATTGAAAGTACTGGTACTGGCCATAGGGATCAATAGTTACTTATATGAGGATTTGAATGCAAAATAATTGAAATCATTTTGGTGTAGTTTGAAATTTGACTGGACTTGTTATAATTAAATTTGATCATTTTGGAAACAATTCAGCAAATAAAAAACACGAGAAAAAGAAAACTTGAAATTATATACATATACTAAGAGAAATGAGGTTGAGTGTATTTAATGTTAGGGGAACTGTGAATGAAATACCAATAATCTTGCTTTTTTCCCCCTTCGAATAAATCTAAATTATCCTCACTAATAGACAGAAGTCAAAGGCAGAGTCGTGTTAGATCTATAGGTCATCTTTTCCTTATTTCGTATTGTCAGATGAAGTTAATTCTATAATTTACCTGTAATAATATTATCAGGAAATTAAAGTACCGATAGTTATAGATACTAATATTTACATATTTCTTACATATTTCACTTCAAATTATTGAACAACACCCTGAACCTTATAATGCAAAATTTGTAAACATTTTTAGTCACGTGCTCTTTGATTTTATGATAGTATGTATTGGTACTCTTAATAATTATTGACTAATATTTAGTCATATGTCCTGTTTTGTTAAAATATAAATACAATATTTATATTTTAACTAAACGGGATATATAACCAAATATTGTTCACTAATTGCGAAGTGACATTGGTACTCTCACAAAAAAATAAGGATACCGTAAATATATATATATATATATATATATGTATGTATTCTAATAGTTGAGCAAATGCAAAAAAATTTCAAGAGTGATTGATCTAGTTTCTACGGAGACATAGGCAGATTTTGTTTAGCTATCACTTAAAAACAAACTAAAGAAAATTATCTTTGTCATGAGTCTTGATGGTCAATCTTTTATTTCTTTATGCAATTATTGTCAAATGGAAATTACAAAGAATTGGAAAGAATGAGAAGAATGCAACATATGGAGACGCAGATATGAAAATGGTGCATGTGAAGAGAAGCTCCAATTCAAACTTTAGGGGATGCTGCAATTGACTTGTATTACATTATATGATTTGTTTCCAAACACCTTATTTGGCTCATACGTAACTCATATGCGATACACGCAGCCTCAGGTTGTTTCATATTAAAACCATGAAAAACATTTTCACTAGTTCCAAAAGAAGATAGTTAAATTTCTTTGGTATGGACTTTGAACCAAAATTAGGAAGTTTTGATGTACAAATCCGAAAACGTCAAACTGCTCTATTAGAAAATGGGAGCATGGATGCACCATTAAATCTGGAGCATCTAATGTTGTTAAAATCGAATCAGATACTAAACTAGTAAGACTTTCCATTTAAGTTCAACCGTTTAAACTGGCTGGTTAAATTGGATGACGTCATAATAATAATTTAAATGTAACAATATAAAATATATGAGAATGTTAATGAAATGTGAAAAATATTTTAAAAAAATTTACTGGTTGATCGGACGAATGAGTAAAAATTTATAACTTTTGGGAGATAGATGTGAAAAAAAATCCTAAAAAACTAATTTAAAATCTTAAAACATAATTTTAAAATATGAAAAAGTAATAAAAAATTAAAAAAAAAGAAAAGAAAATTAGAGAACCGGTTGGTTTTCATAAACTCCGAGTCACCGATTCTTCCTGGTTCAACAGCCAAAATGGTTTTTGGGACCAACCGAACCAATCAGGCACGCAAGTCACAATCCAATCGCTTGGACCAACCGGTCCGATTTAAAAAACCATGCTTATGACTTATCCTGATCTAAAAACTTGACCCTGATGCGAAGTATTTAGGCGGGGTCCAAGTCATTCTTTTAGACTCAATTTATTTTTCAAGCTGGTTTGGGTCTCCTTCGAGCCACCTCAACATGGCCTAATATTGAATAAATTATTATGTTTAATATTTTTTCTTATATATTATTGTGACATTTTTTTAAATATTAGACTTTGATAAAGTATTGTGACTCTTCATAATTTTAACTATTATATCATTAACTTATTATGTAATTATCAATTAAATTGAATCTTGACATGAGTAAAAGGTAATAGATATAAATAAATTTATAAGAAATAAAAAGAAAATAATCAAAATATTACATAAAAAATTATTTTGTGTATCTTAATCTAGTTAAACCTATGATCAAGTCCAAATCAAAAAAATTGACCTAATCAAAATTTTAAACTAAAACTAAAACTAAAACTAAAATCATGTATTAATATGGTGTGACCCAAGTGGTAGATACTTGAGTCTCTTAAGCATGTAGTCAGAGTTCGATTTCTGACTCATGTGTATAAAATAACATATGTTGGGAGAAGTCACTCCTTTAAATAGATCTCAGTACTTCGAAAGATTAGTCCTTACAATTACATGTAAGGAATTAAACCCCACAATCAAGTTAAAATACCCTAAAAAAAAACTAAAATCATGTTAAATTCAGCCTAACCTTCTGAATTTGAGCAAGGTAAAAAGACAGAAAGATGGTGGCGTTATTGTATTTGGGAGGTGGGCCCTACAGAAATGGGGCTAATTAATAGAATACGTAGGTCAATTAACAAACGGCGGCCAGGTCTGATTCAGAAGGGCATTCTAGCAGGTGACCTCAATTTATGACGTCATTTATTTTTTCAAAACTCTCTTATCTTAATAACTATTAACTTATGGCAAACTTGGCAGCAAGAAATCCTATTGGATCACCCCACGTGGATATGTTCAACAATTTCTGCTCTCAACAGGGACATCTCTGGATAATGTTACATGCAAAATGTTTAAAGCACTGATTTCAAAATTCGATCATCATAAATTAGATAGTTAGATAGTTACGTGCTTCAATTTTATAATTAAATTTATGGTTAGTTTATTTTAAATTATTTAAAATAAGTTAAAATTTAGTTATATTGTCTAATTCATCTAATTAAATTAATTAATTATTATATTTAAAAAAACTTATTATTTAATAAATATTTTTATATATTTTATATTATTTCATATAAATTATTTTTATGATATTATCTAATTTAACTAATCAATTAAACAGTTAAACTTGAATTAAAAGTCTTACTAATTAATTATCTAATTTGATTTTAATAATATTTATTTTAAAAAATTAAATATGTAATATTACTAAATATTTACATAAAATTTGATATAATATATTGAAATTCAAAGTTATATAGATTAATGAATTTATGTATATAACATTGTATATTAATTATTTATAGTAATTTATGATTCTTTCAAAATATTAAATAGTATTTTAAAAAATAAATATGTTTAATAAGTCACTTTCAAGTCCCTTCAATTATTTATTTACTATTTAAAGACCTGAAGCATACGAGCTTTAGTATTTCCAATAATAAAAAATCTTTTATACATCAATTTGTATACGTCATTTATTGATGTTATATATTAACAGTTTTTTATATCATTAACCGTAATGATTTATTGAACAAAAGCTATAGTGGAACAGTTATATATGTTGATATAAAGCTTGTTTGTTATAAATTATTTGATGAAAAAATTATTTTTTTAAGTAAAAAATTATTTTTTATGATTTTGATTGTGTTTGTTTAAGTTTATTAATAAACTTATTTATTTAAAAAAATTATTTTATGATTAAAATAAAAAGTTATTTTCATTAGTTTTTGAAAGAAATCTCTTGTAATAAAAGAGAAAGAAGCTACTCTCATTTAAAAAAATAATTTTTATGATTATAAACAAACACAAAATAACTTTTACTTTTTTAAAAAATTTCTAAAAAATAATCTCTAAATTATTAAAGGTCAAAATTAATTTTTTTAATACATAATAAACGGACCCATAATGGCAGAATAGTTTGTTGATCTTTAAATTTTATATTTGAATCTTTCTTCGGTAATTAAAAATTTAGGGGTAATTGGCCTCATTCCATTCCAATATCAAGATATATCATAAGCCTTAACAATAACTTATACATTTTATATTTCGTTTTGTTCAAATATTATTTTGTCAAATTTAGATATAATTTAGAAGACAACAAATTACCCAAGACGTTGCACTGGTGCAATTGTAGCATCATAATTGGCCGTTTTATACATGTAATGCTATCAATGCGTCAATTACACTTAAGCCCTCTTGCACAATTAACCATCTTCATAAATAAAAGCGTTTAGATTTCGAAAACTCTTTTTAGCCTGAATAAATCAAGACTGAATAGAGCCCCAATACAAACAAATGTGAGATGCATTGGAGTGAGACCCATACACTGAACATTTTATATTTACTCTCAGTGCTTGTATAGTTTGGACAATTTTGTTCCGGGTTCTCTAGCACCATTCTTAAATTAACTATATTCTTATGTTCAATGAATATTGGTGCAAAAGTGAGGTGTCATGATGATATGAACCAATGTAATCAATTCAAAGTGTACAAATCAATTTGAACTTTTCTATACATTGCATCAATCAAGATATAAGGCACATCTGTATACCCAAAAAAAAAAAGGCATATCTCTAATCTCCAATCTTCCGAGATGTTGCCTGCTTGATTAGTTCTCAGTTTACTTCAGGCTGAAAACTTGTCAAGATTCAAGAAAGAAGACAACTACCTATATTCTTTGCTTTTTCTTCATGAGCAATTATTTGAGCCGTAATCCATCTTGACAGAGTTACTTCAATCTCTATCTCATAACCTTCTCTTACAATCTCTGTATTTGCAGTGTAAACGCGTTGCAAAGAAATTCGAATTAGGGAAACGAACCATGAAGTAATTTCCTTAATACTTTAATTATTAGTTAGTAAAATAATGGTTATACATTTATAGAATGTGTCAGCAGTTTTGGATCTTAATGGCATTGCTTGACTTTTCGAAGATAATGGTACAGTGTTTCATAAAGAATTTTGAAAATTTTGAATGAATTTTATTGATTCAATTCATCAATATTAGTCTTATACTTTAGTGCGTCCATTGTTTTTTTTGTTTTTTAATTACAAAAGTAACAAAGAAGTTTTGTAAAACCATGTTACTTTTTTGTAAGATCTAGCTGAGATGTGTAGGAGGAAGTATTTAGTAAGAGGTAAAAATGAAAAGAAATAAAGCAGACAAGAAAGGAGTAAAGGGCTTGTACTTCGTACTGCTACCTGGAATCAATATAGCGTTGGACATGACTTTTTAACTCTATGCAACATAGTTATAAAAATCGGACTGGTAGTCGACTCGATCAGGGTATTGGGTCATTGGGTCACTGGTTCAATCAGTGGGTCATTGGTTAAATCGCATAAAATTAAATAAATATTTAAATACATATATATATATATATAAATACACACTACATATGATGATATTTATCATTATAAATAACTAAAATATATTTATTTTGAAAAAAATATGACTACCATGGTGTAGATCTCGAAAAGTTATATAAAATGGACATATAATTAGTCTAAATCGGACAAACAAGTCAAAAGTTATGATTTTTCAAAGTTTAAAAGTTTTTTTTTTTAATTTAGTGACTCGGCCGGTTCCGGTTCAACCAACCGGGTCATCGGTTTTCATTCAAAACCGGCTGGGTCGGACCGGTTCTAAGACATACCCGATCCAACTAGTCACCCGGACCGGTCACTTGGCCAGTTTACCAGTCCACCAGCCGGTCCGGTCCGATTTTAATAACACTGCTCTGCAAAATCGTTTTACTATTTTTTTTGTTCATAAATTCTTCTTCTTTTACCTCTACATTTAGAGGATATGACAGCTTCTTGTTAAATATTAGTCTGATCTCTTGTTTAGCCAATTCAGTGGCAAAATGCACTCAATGCTCACTGATTATGGAAAATATATAAGTAATTTTGCTGCTTTTGTTTCCTATTGGGCCAATGCAAATAATGTGTTTCTTTAACATAAATAGCTGTTCTTTTACCTGTGTGAATTTCAGGCCTTCTGCATTTTGGTTGCAAAAGGTTAATGTGAAAGGTTTTAGTATAAGTCATATATTATTGCAAATGGATGTAATCTTCCACACTGTGAATGCCAAAATGAAAATGACCTTTTATTTGATTCCCCAAGGCATGAATGAATTGTCTTCTAGAATTGTTTCTTTCATAGACCATAGTATACAAAAGCTTTCAATCACAATTTGGAAATGGGTGCACTGAATGGTCAAGATGCATGCCCCTTGAACTTGTTTCCAAGTCACCAAAACTAAGATTTTGGATGATCTTTTGAAAGTCCTCCAAAAAGAATGAATATTGTTATTTGATGGAGACTTTTCGGATCAACATTAGCCCATCAATAGGCATCTTAAAAAATCAAGATTTTCTTATGGATGCAGCTTCTAAGAAAGCCGATTTTGGGATAATTATTCTACTATCTCACTCTCACCAAATAGGACAAACCAATTTCTTTCAAATAAGTTCTTCATTTAGTTGATAATAGAATACTAATCTTCTTATTTCTAACTCATAACCCTACTCTCATGATCTTTTCCTTATTGTATTCTATTTCTTAATGGCCATTTCTTCAAGCTTAATGATGGCTAATCAATTGGTGGTAATATCAAATAAAGGTAAGGGTTTTATTGGTCAGTGATGTATAATTATTATGTGAAGGAAAGTTGAAGGAAGATGCCTTCCCACTTGCATGGGGACAAGGGTGCAGGTCCCTTCGTAACTACAATTCCAAATGACCGATTGCGATTTGCTAAGGTATTGACTATTCGCTGTCGTTTTGGTGTGGTATGCCTCTAAGGGTAACGGCTGTTGAGGAATTACTATAATTACCATTTTTGGCTCTTTGAGGTTGGTCCCATTTCGTATTTGGAGAACTTTATCATGTGTGCTACTTGTCGCATATTCATTTTTCCATCAAATGTTCATTTTCTAATTTTCTTCTTCTCCCACATTAGTTTTTTTTTTTTTCAGGGGATTTTGTTCGTATTTCACCTCCATATAATCAATAGTAAAATTTTGTTGTAGCAGAAAAAGATATGTTAAGATTTTGTTATTTCTAAGCAAACTTGTTTTCGCAATTTGATTATATATAAATATAATTGTTTTATTTTTTTTCTGCTTTTAGTTATAATAACTTGATAAGTGTGTCAAATACTATATCATAGAAAAGTGAGGACAAGAAAATGATTGTTTGTTAATAAGGGGGAAAATGATAATTAAACGATTTACTAAAATATATGAAGACATCAATAAACAAGTGTAGTTATTTTATCTTTTAAAAATCTAAACTATAAAAGAAATAATAGAAAAGGTATCTTCCCCCCTTCACATATATTTGATAACTCAAATTCATTACTCTTGTACCCAAAACGAATCATAATTCAAATTTCTGTTTTTTTTTTTTTTGGCCAAATGCTTATACTAATAGAATCTTAAAGAACTTGATAATTAAATTTTCACTAACTCATTAATATATGGATACTCTTTTTTTTTTTTTTTACCAAATCACTAACTTTATATAAAAATAAATAAATGATAAATTTTCGTAAAATAAATAGCTTGATTTATTTTATTTAAATATGACTTTAGAAAACGTAAAGTCTTACCCACTCATCTTGTGGAAAAGTCAGCATATAAGAAGTACAAGCTGGATTTATATATATAATATATATATGACGATAGACTAACATGGTTTTACCTACTAATGAGAAATGCAAGAGTTATAGTAAATTCACAAAGGTGTCAAATTTTTAACAAAAAAAGTATTATCAGGTTTCGTATTTAAAGATGTGGGAAATTTATCAATTCTCGTTTTCTTTGATAAGCAATCCCAAACATATATAGCAATTTCATGACATCATCTCCAAAAAAAGTTACCAATTTGATATGATATTTCTTTTTATCGTATTGATTTTTTTCCCTGAATTTTACCTAAACATACTTTAATTAATTATTGATTTGATAATATCAAATCTCTATACAAAAGGCGCCGATATGATAATTATTTTATGAGTGTGAATTACACATGCAATTAGAGTTAACTCTCCCTTCTTTCTTTTTGGTGTAGACTAAATATGATTTCAGTGGTTGCATCTACTGCAAAAAGACTTATCAATTGAATTAACTAACACCTCATAATATGATATTTATGAATTAAAAGTGAATGATAAGAACATGAAATGATGTTTATAAAAATGAAAAATACTCGATAAAATAACATTTTAGAGAGGGTTAAATTCAGTTTCTCATCTTGTGGTTTCATCTAATCTCAATGTGTCACTATGTGAATTGAATTTTATAACTTTGTGTCACTCTGGTATATGTTCTCTTATCATGTAACCACCATATACCATTTTTCATTCATGTTTAACGAATATGACATGTGAGAGACACATGTATGTATAATGATGATGACATTTTTAGTCATTGAAATGCCTTAATACGACGTAGTTTTATGTTGTACATGTTTATCAAGTGCATTTTTTAATTGTTTTTGTCAACTTAAATTATAAAGGAGATTAAGAGTTTGAGCAACTTGGTGCGTTTGACTGTTGGAATCCTCTAAAAAGTCTAGGAAAAGATCAATACGATCACCAAGGAAAAATATTGAGAAATCTAAAAAAGGCTTCTGTCATAAAAGAGAAAAGTGTTTGAATTGAGAAGTTTGAAAGAAAATAAACGTAAAGAAAATTTTCATTTTAAGTAAATATTATCTTTCTTTAAGAATATTTTAAAATAAGAGACTAATATATAATTTTTTAATTATTCCTTATTCATTTTTATAAACAATTTAAAAATAAAAATTATTTCTTCCCTCATTTTTCTTTTAATCTCTTTCTATCCAAACATATCTAGGTTGAGGACGGATGGCCTTAGTCTTTGGGCCCAACACTGCCAAGTTGAGGGCTAAGTGCCGAAATTATTTTTTTTAAAAGGAAAGTTTTCTAAAATATAATGTTTTCCTATTTTTGCTTCCAGCTTCTTGGGTTTTATGATTAAATGTGAATATTCCGAACTGAAGAGGAAAAAAGGTGCTTCCCAGGACATTCTACAATATTTGGGGTAGTGTGGGCCCACCTATACACATACACGTACCTGGCCAAAAAAGTGGAGGATCTGAGAGCCGAAGAAGCTCCAATCAAACACGTACCCACCAAAAGTAAGAGGAGGGAAGATAATCATTTGGGGAATCACAGCACAATTCTGATGCAATATATTGAAGAAGAGAGAAATTTGCGGTACACCTAACACCAGATCTGGTGAAAAGAACGAGGAGTCCTAGATTTACAAAAATAAGAATGAGAATATTTTATAAGCAAAATTAGAATTGAGAAGGGCGAGAAAAATTCTAACACTCGACGAAGAGAATGGTGAGAGAATAGAAATTTTATGGATGAATAGAAATTTTATAAGCCTGTCATATTTGTTTGTTTGGCGACGTTAAAAGCCTTTTTTTCGTTGTGTACGTTCTAAAAATGCATGAAAAGATTATCGTTGGAAAGCTATTAATATTTAATATGAACATCGTAATGGAACCAAATTCAAGCCAAAGTATCTCTTATCACCCTTTGGATCCTAAAATAATGTAAAATTATGGCTATTTTTCCCTTAGTGTAAAACTTTCAAACCACAAGTCTGAAGGCGACAAATGAGGTGCTGGTAAGCTGTGATTGTATTTTTCAATGAGGATATGAATGGAGACTTTTTCTTGAATTTTTAAAATATTTTCCAAGAATGGGGTGTCTACTGATTTAAGGAAATATTTGGGTTTACCTCTCTATCACAATATCGTCTTGTTTCTGGTGAAATTTGTCGACACAACGACAATTCACTTGATCCTTGAAAGAAATTTAGGGAAGGGAACCTTCTTCTTTTGGGTGGTGTTTTTTGCTTATTAACAATGTCAAATTTGTAGTTTAAGTACAAAGTGGATCAAAGATATGTGTTAAATGAGAACAAGAAAATAATGGAAATGAATAGGACAATGAAAGAAAGTAAGAACCTAGTATTAAACTTACTGAAGGAAATTACACGAAAATAAATGATTGAGAATTTAAATAAACAAAATAAAAAGAGGTGCTTGAAGGGCTCTGCTTTCCTGCTACAATGTGGAGTGTAAGAGTTTCAAGACCTTTTGATAGGACGTTTAAATCCCTTATTTATAAACTTGTTAAGTAACTGCTTACGTTTGAATTCAAAATACTATTGTACATTGCCGCCCTATGCAACGGTTATCAATTTACTTCTTAAAACCTGAACAGTTATGTGTCGTTTCTTCACACATTCTCCAAGTGATAATTGTCTCATATTCCACAATGTCGTAAAGTTTGGGAAAACCAATGCCACTAAGTCCTTCCTCTTTAACCGCTATCGTACTCCACTTGTTGTCTTTACAATCCTACAATGTCACCGTCAATTTCATGATTTCTCTTACCTTAAGTTGTCTTATTTTCCTCGACAATCTTAATATTGTCGTCACCAGCCATTAATAATTTCTTGTGATGATCTATTTAACAGTTGTAATGTCGACATTCTCTTATAATTATGGCATTCTTGTTGACATTTCCATTTTTGTCAACTTCTTTTGCTTTATTATCATTATCACTTGAAATTTTGATTGCCATTAATCCTTTAAATCAAACATGATTGTCGTCAATATTATGTGATAATTCAACTTTGACTTATGGGCCATCTTTATATATTCAATTATAGCAATGTAACTTAGCTTTCCTTATGAAAGTTGGATGGGACTTATCTAGGATGCTGATGCTTTATGGATGCAAGTCTTAAAAGAGCAAATATAACTATGTAGATGATGTTCTTTACGTCATGAGGAAAATGAGGGGTTGTGTTTGACTCTAATTCTTAATTTGAAAATTGTTCATTCACGGTGGAATTTTGCTTAAGGTGAAGATTGTTAAGTTTGACTCAAATTCTTATTTTGATAATTATTATTAATTAGTTTCTTATTTTATTGGTAGTTTACTATTTTGAATTATAATTAATGTCAAGATATGTGAGATATTTATTTTAATATGAAACTATATATGAAAGTCCTTATTTAACAATGAGGGTGTGAGATGATTGCTTGTGAAGTAAATTATTGTGGGTAAAATGAGAGAGTTTGTAGCTTTTCTATTCAAATATTGTAGTTGATGAGGGTTTACAACTTTTTCGTTTAAAAGATATATTGTAATGTTCATAGTGGATTTGTTCTCTGCTCACCCTTAAATGTAAGGATGTTAGGTGAAATTATGTTAAATTTGTGTCTAATATCTTTCTTAATTAAATATTTACACATGAAAAAAAAGATGTAGTATTCTCAACACGGGGACTCAATCTATGGAAAGGGATTCATAAATCTTGGCCATACTTAATGCTTGGAATTATCAGTGTCTTGGGTAATGGTCATTTTGTTCATTTTCGGTGGAACCCGAGGGTGGCTGGAATGGACATTCCTGATGTGATTTCTGATGAGATGTGAGATTTGAAAGTTGTAGGTTTTGTTAATTCTGAATGTGGCTAGGACTGCAGCTGAATTACGTTGATGTTACAATTCTTTGTTAAACAGAATATGAACTGCTTGAAAAGGAATTACAACTCACGTGGCTTATGAAGCTTCATCTGGAAATGGCAAGAACCTCCTAAAATAAGAGTGGCTTTCTAAATTCTTGCCTTCTGAATTAAGGCAAAACAAAACCTTTAAGAAGGAGAAGAAGCGTAAAAAGAAAAAAAGAAAAAAGAAAAGCAAGATGAGATAACGGAACAGAACCTAAAATCTAACAACAATTGTTCATCACAAAACGAGAACATTTGACAAATTCAATCCTCATATCTACTTGTAGAATTAAGGTAAGATCCGCCAAAACCAAAAGAATTCAATCAAAAATAAAGATAGCAAGGATTGGGTGTGCTACCTATGTCATTAGATGGCAATTACTCACCAACATTATGTGGCATAAGTGGTAGATACTTGGGATTCTTAAGCATGTGGTTAGGAGTTTAATTCTTGACTTATATGTATGAAAAAATATCTGTTAGGAAAGATTAACCCCTTAAATGAATCTTAGTACCTCCAGAGATTAATCTCGCAGTCATTCGCAGAGGACACCTGAGAAATTAAAAACAGATGGCAATTACTCAAAGACAACACAAGAGAATAAAGATAATAATAAGAGACTTTAGTAGTAAGAGATTACAATAAAGTAGTTGCCTCAGGAGAAGCGATTCATAAAAGAGATTAGTGGTAGAACATCAACTCATTAATGGCATTCTAATGAATTATTAATGTTGTTAATGTCTATGTTGGATCCTCTATTTTTCAAATGTTATACATATCTTCCATGTATTTTTAAAAAGTATATAAATCTCTTCTGAAATTATATATATATATATATATATATATATACACACGAAAAACTCTACTTGATTTTTTCTTAAACTTCTTGACTTTTCGAAAAACTTCTTATTTTCAGAAGCGTGTTTTGAAGAATTTTTAAATAGTGTGAAAACATGTAAAATATATTTAAAGAAAAGAAAGTTACATTAATTTACTCTACATAATTTAAAATTTTGAGGGAAAAAAGGAGGCTTATCAATAAATTAAATATATATTTTTTAAGAAAAAATTATGATTTATCAGTATATTTTGAACCATTCAACAAAGTTACAGGGACTCCAAAATATTATCAAATGATTTAAAAAATACATAAAAATATGTGAATATAAATATCATAACTAATTAATTCTCATCACTCTTTTCTTTAATTACTCTCATGTGATCAGATGACTCATTAGTCTTTACTTTACACCCACGTGTTCATATGAATCTTCAGCTCAACTAGCTGCGGCGTTTGCTTTCAAGCACAGTAATGGTGGTGCTTAATTAAATACCCTCTTACTCTCCCATCAACGAGACAGCAACCAAATTAAGAAAAAAGAAAGTCCAAAATCTCATGACCCATATAAACCCATCTCATGGCACCACCAGTTTGACTAACCCATTAGGCAAGAAGTGATGTTACAGATTCATGGTACATAGTCCAAACCTACTTTCTTCAACCATGGAACTTTCTAACTGTTCAAATATTCTCCACGCTCCCGTGCCCTTCCCACCAACCTACCTTTTTTGTGGACCACTCCAACCAACATAGGATTACTTTTAATTTGCTAAATAGATTATCATGGCAGTATACTACACATGTGTAGCTTATGTATAACTGTTTGGAGTGCATCATGATAAAGTACAATTTTTTCTTTGTCTTGATAATGTACATATCATGTTTTTTTGTACAACAACATTGTTTATACGTTGCATTAAATTGGTATGGCCCTTTGCATTTCTTATGTGAGATCTGATACTAAATTTATGCTAAAACAAAAACTCACTGATGTTATACATTCTTTGATTGTGTGATGTAAAATCAAGACACTAAATATATTACATAAAATTTAAAATGTGTACATGTAGATGTCATTGAATTGGAATTCTAACATAACAAGCTATATTCACTTGAACATTGGGAGTAAGAATTTATTTCTAACTATCAACAAATAGGCAATTCTTAGATGGGGTAAAGTACATATAAGAATAATGGAATTGCAGGGAAACCATCTAACGTAATTGAACCCTAATAAACCTTCTCTTGAGAAACTTCAATTAGGTTGGGACCTATATTTATGCTGTTTAATCACACCAACTTATAAAAGTTGGGTAAAACTTCAAAACATAAGGATTAATTAATTAAACTCATTATTAGGGTTACATTTATTAATCCAAAGGATTGTCAACCTGTTTTTGCAAATCAAAACATACAATTAATGATAGCCCAGACAAAAATATTCTTACAAGAAAATCCACTTCAAAATTAGATGCTCCATCAATAAGATTATAATATATATGTTTATTCATAAGTTGCACAAATTAAAATTATTATATTAAAAATATGGGATTATAACCCAACCTAAACTGAAAAATACTATTTGTTAGCAATTATGATATTTCTAGGAATATTGTGGATTTTGATTCTGGTACTATTTAACCGAAAAACACATAAATTTGTGTTTAGTAAATGCTTATGGTGCCTTTTTCCTTGTTTTTAAAACCCACGAGTGCTTTTGATGAACATCTTAGGTTATATTTTTCGAAGTTGTTTTAGCTGTCAAATATAAGAAATACTTAAAAGCACTTTTTCCTTTTCTTAAATTTTAATTTATACTTCTTTTCATTTAAACATGTATTTATTAAAATGTATAGTTATTTATAATCTTAAATATCTACAACAGATTTATAATAATTTTTATTAAACTAATTTTTAATTGATGTTCAATTCATAGTAGCTTTTATAAAAACTCTGAAAATATTCTGCAACAATTTTTTACAATACCAACAACAACTTCTCAAAAACTACAATATTTTTAGAAAATTCCCTATTAAAAAATTTCTATGATATTCTGCATCTCTGACAATTGATTTGACCATAACGATTTTGTTATCTGTAATTAAAATAACATAATTTTATTGATTATTTAAAGAGCTGAATTCTAATAACATGTATGAATTTGACCACCAAGAGAATCTCATTATTAAACTAATGAAGCATTTTTACTGTTCCAGTAGACAAAATTAGTTATATATTATAAAACGTGGTTAGGGATATAGAATCGTGATTGACTGAGTTGTTTTATTTTGTCAAAGGATAACAGCTATATGAACTTGACCACCAAGAGAACGAGAAGTAGTGTCTGATCATCAACACTTGCTTACTACTAACGTGGGGCAGTAAAAATGATAGATACCACGTAATTAGGGATTTGATTTATAATTTATATATATAAAAAAATATCTATTCATAGATGTTAACTCTTTAAATAAATTTTAATACTACAAGAAATTAATTTTCAGTATTTTAAAGAATTAGTCACCATTGTCGTATACAGGAATAGCCCTAGAAAAAAAAAAACACAATTGCTTATTGGTCCTGTGCTTCAACTTTCAAGGCTGTCAAAGCTCATCCAAAACAACTTTTCCAAGGTGAAAATACTTTTTAAAAATTTGACTCGATCTAAACTTTAAAGAAACGTCAGTGTCAAACTTGAAATGTTAAACAAATTAAATGAAATTTAAATATTCTTTAATGGTTCACGGAAACAAATATGAAAAAATTGCTGTAAAAAAATTGTTTGAATGCTTTGAAATGTATAACAAGAGTAATATTATTTATATACTCTTAGAATTGGGTTTGAGCCTAACTCAACCCTAAAAGCTACCTTATGGAGTGACTTATAAACATTATTCAAGTCATATCACTATCCAATGTGAAACTCTTAACACACCCCCCTCAAGTCCAGGATTGGACATCTGGTGCGTGAAGTTTGCAGGACTAAACATCTGTGGGTGGTCCAACAGATCTCGGATAGGCTCTGATACCATTTTAAAATTTGGGTTTTGGCCTAACTAAACTCCAAAAGCTAACTCATGGAGTGAGGGTTGCCCCTCATTTATAAACATTATTCAAGTCATATCACTATTGTCGCAACTGTCTCAAGAGGGGAAAAAAAAAAAGCAAGTTGCGAAATTAGGCAACCTCACAAAAAAGGGTTCAAAGAGAAATGAAAGATTTTGGGAGTCGCCACCAATCGATTTTTCCATTAAAAAAAATGGAATTGTGCGATTGGACACCTACAAAGAGGAATCTGCGTACCAGAGTTTAAGTTCGGGGGGTTTGATTACGAGTAGGGAATGTATTAGCACCCTACACCGTCCATTTTGAGAACGATTACCTATTTAATTTAAGATTATCTGCTAAGTTAATTGCATTGGCCATTTATTATTTGAAGAAAATATATTTTTTATTATTGTTTTTATGTCCCATTTTGTCAGGTATGTTATCAAGGGTGATAAATAACCATGACAGGGAATGGGTGGCTTAAAAGCCATTATTGAGGAACAAATTTTAAACCCATAATTTATTATGGATGACATTGGTGAATTAGAATTTGGATTTCCAAGAAAATATTTTTTGAGAAATAAAATGGTTTTTGGAAAATGAGTTTCATAATTGAGAAAATTATTTAACAAGGTAAATGATTTGAAAATGCATTGTTTAAAAGGAATTTCGAATTTTAATTCACCATTGTCATCAAATACAGGTTATATAAATTTGTTTGCAGTTATTTTGAGTTATTTTTATTAATTTTGAAAAATATTTTATTTTTTATTTTTTTTATTATTTTTTTATTTTGGGAATCAGATCCCGCCAGCGCTCCCAGCAAAATCTGATATAAATGCCTCAAGAATATCGAGAAGAGTTTAGTTGATCAGACTCCCGATCCTCTCCAAATTTCTGTCATCGATCAGTTTTAATTGTAGCGTGAGGAGTTAATGTTTAAAATTATGAATGACATGAGGAAGAATACTATTTTACGGATGAAGGGTGATTTTTACCAAATGCGGTAGAAATTAAATTGTAACAAAATAAATAATGAAATCTGAATTTTATTGGAGATTATATATAACCTCGCCAGTGCTCCTGGAAAAACTATAAAAATCTTCTCATCTCAAGAGAATTAAAATGTTACCGTCGTCGCAGTTAATTTTAAACATCCCGTCGTTGGAACTTTATCCCACTAATTAATTTTGACATGAATAGAATGATAAGAATTAATCATGAAATAAGATTTTTATAAAAAATTATTTATAACCTCGTTAACGCTCCCGGAAAAATTATAAAGAATTCTTTTTCCTCAAGAAAAAATTAAAAATAATTTTCCGTTGCCACATATTTCTAATCATCCCTTTATTGGAGTCTCAAGTCATAATTAATGACTGAACCTAACAAAATATCTCTATAGCATTTCATGTCCTTATTTGATATTGATGAAAACCCATTTTTATTTTTCAGAGGATACAATAAACAAAGTTCATTTTAAATGGACTCCTGTTTATCTCTTTTACCCTTTATTTTCGTACGTGACTCCTATCTCCATTTTATTCATTTTTTTCAGCTCTTTTGGGTATCTTGCTTTCACTAACCGTACGGCATCCTCCCCTCTTTTAATTTTCTTGTTTATTAAAGTGATTTCTTACTCCGTATAGGCCATCTCATAGGGAGACAAATCAATAATAAAGAGAGTGAATTCATTACACAATGGGACACAGGGAACAATAAAACCACACACAAGAAGGCAGTGGATAAGGAGACAAAAAAAAAAGGAAACCTATACAATGAATAACAAAGTCCTAAAAGAGCAAAATATTCATGTCTTATCGCATAGCCAAAACCAACGCATAGCAATATAACATATCAGAGACCAAAATCAACTAAGAAACTTGGCACTTGCCAGAGAAATCAGTTATGCTAATATGATAATAAATTACTCAGATCACAACAAAAATAAATACATCCATATGAACATTTTGGTCCAGGCATTTTATGAAACACATTCAAGTGCATGCTACAATCAAAGGAATAAACCATAGTATCATAACTAGCATGTATGTCTAAGCAACAGAGATTACATGGATAACCAAACATCCCAGCCATGATCAATTAATATCAATTCAGTATATTAATATGCCATCCAAAAGGAAACATGACTTAAACTATCCATTAGCATAGGTGAACCAGTGAAATAAAACTGAACTACGCAAAAAGTGAGTATACACGGCCAGCATAAAACCCATGAAACAGAATTAACTCAATCAACAGTTCAGCATTAGACAGACCAATCATCACATGCACAGTCTTCGCCAAAACCAGGGGGAGCTTCCAAATGGACACAAATAGACATATAAGACATGGTGACCAGACCCTCTTATCATCTCAAAATTCCTATATCATAGAAATAGCTTATCACATTTCCTAATACTCCAAATTATTTTCCAAACAAAAGACATCATTTGTAGTTCACCATATTCAGATAAACAGAAATAAAACCAGTTAATAGGAAAGCAAAACTGGGTATCTATGATAAAGAGGATTGCAAAAACAGGGAAGGATAAATATGAGAAGATCCCTAAATCAGACCCAAATAAAAAAATAAAACCTCTGGCAAACTGCAGTTCCAGACGTCAACAGGAGCAAAAGCAAATATAACAAACAAGACTTAAATGATTTCTTTCTCTTTTGATGATTAGTGTCAAACATCTCAGAACCTAATCAGAAGGCAGAACTTAAAAAAAACAGGTTCAATCGAAAGAAGCCATGAACACACGAAAATCCCAAGCCATAAAAAGTCATTGAAGTGCAGGCATGATTATCTAAACAAAAATGCAAAGCACACACCAACTTCAAGGAGGGTAAATTCACAATATATCATGAGTCTTTAAACTAAATAGCAAAATAGCAGCATACATCATAAATATGTCCTTTGCTCAACCAAAATTAGGCAGTCCCATTTCATTTTAATGACAGAATTTGAAATCCAGCATGAGAACAAGCATTTAACTCTTCCAATTCACATCATGAATCCTAGACCGAATCTTACATAGAGACACATCATTTATAGGGTCCTGATTATATCTTTTCTTGCTCATGGCAGAACAGAACTTCAAACAACCGATGTAATAACACCTTTAATTATTGTGCCGTAACAGATTTAAACATCATGTAACAGCAATAACAGTTAAAAACATGTCCCCAGATAGCCAGTTATTGCCAAAGATTCAAAGTGAAAACAATAGATCATTTGCATCTATACAGCAAACAATAATACACTCAGAGCCTCACAGCATCTATTCAAGCTACTAGCAGAATGAAATCAGCTCATCATACCAAAATAGAATGAACTGCACAACTAAACCTATATCTTAAAAAGAGGAATCAAAACAAAACCTCATTCAATTTTATTCACTACATTATATATGGGAACAAGTAATTGCAATGGAATCCAAGCATCTAAAAAATTAATTAACAGATACAGTGAGAACAAATTACCGAGAGTGAGCTCGGATGCCCTGAACGAAGTTGCTCTATGTTTCTTCCCAAAAAAGATCCTAGCTCCCGGAATCTCTCTTGCTCTCTCAAAATCCCAGAAGAATCCCTAACATCCGACCTCCCTCCCCAAAACTGAGCCACCGGCTCTTATTTATACAAAATTCGAAACAAGAAAAGACAAAAACAGAAAAAAATAATAATAATAAAAGAAAAATCCCCTGCTCCTTCCTCTATCCGCGACATGCAGGGCTGGTGTCCTCGTTGTACGAAGTCCGACCAAAAAGCAGCAATGAAGGGGGACAACAACGTCATCTACGGAGACCGTACGTTGGCGCGGCATGGAGCAAAAAAGGTTGGGCGTGTATGGCGCGGCGCGGCAGGTGCTGGGTGCAGTGCATCAGAAGGAATGGTGCAACGGTGTTGCTGCAGAGAAGTGGTACAATCTCTCCTAACAAAGTCTTTTTCTTTTAAGGCAGATAGATTATCGTCTTTTTCTTTTAAGGCAAATAGATTATCGAAATGGGTATAGCTTCTCTCAATAAAGTCTTTTCCATACACAATGTTTGGTTGATATATATATAGTGAGATGAGTGGTTTATTATGAGAGTAAGAGAAGCAAATATTGACTATTGAATCATCTAGGTATTGTCAAGATTAGATGTTACTTAAATGTCACATGACCACTTTAAAAAGTCACATAACTTTATGATTTAATTTTGACCATATATTAATGATCTAATGGTCAAGATTTGCTCCTCTCACTCTTACAATAAACCACTTCTCTCACTAAATATAACTATATATATATATATATATATATATAGATATATATATATATAGATATATATATATATATATCTATATATATATAGACACACACACATCAAACATCACATATTATTGATGTGTTACTCAAATGGATGATAACGTTCTACTATGCTACTCAATTTCATTCATATATATGCATTTTTCATGGATAAGTAGGTATTATAATATTGTTCTTGAAGAATTTATATATCTCATATAGTAGATCATGCAATTAGTACAAACACCTAATTAAATTGTAATTAAACATGTTGCCATGTAATACATTGTCAAAATAAGTAGTCAATTTGCATAGTCAGTTAAGTGTTAGTTTAATTCGCAAAAGTATTTCAGTTAGGTGAAACTTAAGAATTGAATTTTTATTTTTATTTTTTCAGTAAGGAAGAGAGAATTAAACACAATTGTTATAATATGTAAGTTACACTATTAGATTAAAAAAAATTATGTGCTTATTTCCTCTTACACATTTTATCTCACTTTTTAAATTATTTAAAATTATATAAATTATGCATTATGGTTAATTAGCTTTTGAAGCAGTATATAACTTAATGAGGTTTGGCATTATTTAATTCCATGTCTGCCTAGTTGGAGTTTTGTTTTGTTTATGAAAATAGCTTCTATTTTATGAAGTTTTCAATATGATATGAGGGATGAATAAATGCTTTTGGATTATTGCATCGCCTATTATAACTTTATAAAAATAATAATAATAAGATATTGGTTTTGCAATTAGGTGGTATTCAAATCAGTCTGCATGTATATCGACTACTTCACATTCTCGGACTAGTAAAAAATAAATCATCCATATAATAATTAAGATTAGAAGATTCATAAAAAAAATTCTTATAAACTATAAACTCAAAAATTGACAAAATCAAAATTCAAACATGTGACAAGTCCATGAAATTATGACAATTCTATACTAATGAACTATTATGAGTATATTAGTTCAAGTAATAATATTTTTGAAAATTTTACAATATGCTGTAATGGCTAACTTTTCATTTTTCTTCTATATATTTATATACAAAAAAAATTGCACCCAAAAGGTATTTTTTCCCGAAAGTAATACCAAAGCTGATGAACGAAAATAATAATAATAATAGCGAAGCAGCACTACCAATCTTTTAAGATTTCCCTCAAAACAATTTTACTTTATGTTTTTTTATCAAACATTTTGGAAGCTGCAATATTACATTGCAGAACGCCACTGAAACCTGCTATTGCAGAACGTCACTGAAGTCTGCTGGCCCTTCAGCCGAACTGCAATAATTTCAAATCTATATATATATATATAGTGAGAAAAGTAATTTATTGTGAGAGTAAGAAGAACAAATTTTGATCATTCGATCATCCATGTATGGTTAAGATTAAAACATAAAGTCATGTGAGTTTTTTAAGTGGTCATATGGCCTTTAAGTAATTTCTAGTCTTGACCATACATGGATGATCTAATGGTCAAGATTTGCTCCTCTCACTCTCACAATAAACCACTCCTCTCACTAGATATGCCCTCATATATATATATGACTTTTTTAAGTAGTCATGTGACCTTTAAGTAATTTCTAATCTTGACCATACATGGATAATCCAATGGTCAAGATTTGCTCCTTTCACTCTTACAATAAACCACTCATCTTACTAGATATATATATATATATATATATATATATATATATATTTATAAAGTTAAGACGAAGAAACAAAATCTTGACATTTATCACTTTTAAACATCTTAATATAAGACAAATATATCATTTAAAATCTTAACATGTGTATGGATGGCAATAGGGCGAGCGAGGGGCTAACCCGCCCCTCGTCCCCCACCTCATACTTGTGTGGGTACCCGCTTTTGATTTTCTAGCTAGTAGGTGGGCATTATGGGTTTCTACGGATACCCATAAAATCATTAAAATTAAAAAAAAGAATAAATTAAATAAATTTTAATATCATAATTTTTTATAATTTATTCACTACAAACTAATTTAGTTCAACAACTTTAAATACTTAAAATTATATATCGGGTACCCACGGGTAAGGGAGGAACAACCCCCTCCCTTTCCCTGTTTAATAAACGGGTGTTAAACTCCTGCCCTGAGATAGATATTACCCGCGGGACCCATGGAGAATGGGGAAAATTGTCATTCTTAAACATGTATCACCTTTCAAGTGTCAATATGAACATATTATTAATGAAGGATTAATGTCCAATGAGGTTAAAGCTAAGCAGGCTGCGTTTGACACGAGCAATTTTGATATCAGCCTAAATAAAACTAATAATCATTATTTTAAAAGTTCCTAACCTTGAAGAAATTAAATACACACTTTAAGCTGATTAGTTGCATCAACTTCTTACATAAAAACAAATCCAAAATATATGTAAATAAACTCAAGTATTTTATGACTTCTCATTTCTCACGATCAAAAGCAAAGCGTAATCACTTGGGCTTAGTTTAGGAAATTAGGATACGTGAATATTTCGGTAGAAATTATAGGTTCAAGTCAAATAATGACTTTTTAATGTAAAAAAAATGAGGTTAAAAGAAATTAACAAATATCACTTTGAAAGAAATGAAAATATTAGCAAGCATCGCCTAAAGTGATAATTAAAGAACAATTAATGAAAGTTTAATGAGAAAGTGAAAAATACTTTGGAAGATAACAAATCTTAACAAGTGTCACTTAAATATGTTTATACATTTGCTATAATTAATAAAAATTTATGTTAAATCTTAATTTATGCATGCATATGAAATATTAATTTATGACTATATGAATTCATGTTAAACATTAATATTGTGATTTTATACATGCATATTAAACATTAATTTGTGATGAAAATTAAGACATCAAGAAAAGCTTTTAACATGTGTCATTTAGAGAGAGAAAAAAATGTTAACAAATGTCACTTAGATATTTTGACAATGATTACTTAGATATTATTATATATTCAATTAAAATACATATCAAACTGTAATTTTTGCATACATGTAAATGTGGAAAAGTGTTTGCCCCAATGGCTTAAAACAATATGTTTTGATGATGACAAATAGATAAGTAGAGAATGAATATGCTACCTACATTTGCTTAATGGAATATAGTTGATCAAGCATGATTATGTAATATATCTTGTTTATTTTATATAAGGATCATGCATTGAGTATGAGTAGCATAATTTATAGAATATATCCAATAATACTTTATATGTGTTGTAATGAATTGATATTGGATATGTGTCTATGTGAATCATATATGCATGAAGAATATATAGTTATATACTTATGAATCATGCATATTGAAATATTGAGTTATGCATTTGGACTAACCATGATTTTTAAGTGAGTTATGCTTTGTAGGATAGTCCAAGTATCAAGAGTGAGCAATAGAACAAGAATGTGAAAGACCTTAATCTTACTCAACTCAAGAAGTTGGAGAATGAAGAGATGTTCCAAGCATTTGGAAGATTTGAAGAGAAGAATTTTATAAGCTTGGATTGCATCAAGAAGCCTAAAGACTTAAAAGGGTATATTTCTCTTATAGACTATTCTCCTTTGTAAGGATAAAGGTTTTACAAGAAGAGAGCTCAAATAAGTTTTTCAATCAAGACAAATGTTTTTAAACTTGCTAAAATGCCCAACAAATAAGTTTTGAAAAGTTAGTCATGGTGGTATGTCAAAACTATGAAAAATAGCCAAGTTTGAGTTTTGGAAAATTGACCTTTGGTCATTTTTTTAATCATAAATTTCAAACTACTTTGAGTCTTGATCTAAAACTTGTTTCATATGAAAGTAGACTCAAAGAGCTTTCGAACACATAGTCATTTGTTTAATTCCGTTAAGAAACGAAGAAGTTATGACCGTTGGAAGTTTGATTTTGTGTGCTTTGTAATCGTATCCGAATACTGAGACTTTACGTATCCGGATATTTGACTCAGAGAGAGCACTCACGAGTTCAATATCGAGGATACAAGCCTTTGGTATCGGATATTTGTCTCCGAGGCAAAATAACATTGTAATATCCAGGATACTGACTTTGTGATATCGGATATCTTGCTCGATAGCTAAAACTCATTTCAAATATCCAGGGATATCTCAATATGATATCAGGATATCTCAACCAAATATCAGGATACGAGTTATGATATCAGGATATCTCAATCAGATATCAGGATATCTCAATATGATATCAGGATATCTCAATCAAATATCAGGATACGAAATCAGATATCAGGATATTCGTTCTTGGAACAAGCCAGAGAATTAGGATATCCGGATACCAAGTTCAAATATCCGGATATTGCTTGCCAGAAAGTCAGAATAACGGCTATAAACGGCTAGTTTTCATAGGAAATCTTTCTTTAACACCACCAACGACCATTTTATCACTTGGGCTATATATAGGAGTTAATATTGAAGCATTAAAAAGTTGATGAACACTGATTTACAAATCATTATGAGGATTTGATCGTTTTCTATCAAAATCAATATTTGAGCTCTTCATTGTCAAAAATCCATCTATCCATTAGTTCTTCAATTTGTATTATCTACTCTTTGAGAGAGTTTATTCATTCTATCATATTCTTATCTTGTAAACACTAAGTGAGGGTAGAGGTTCCCTCTAGTTGAAAGTGTGAGGCTTATACACAAAGGGTAGAGGATCCCAAAGGTGTAGGAAGTGCTCATAGCTTGTAAAGGTTTTTCAAGCACCGGTAAAGCTTGAAGAGTTAGAGGCTCTTCACAAGGGTGGAGGATCCCAAAGGTGTGAAGAGTGCTTAACTTTGTAAAGGTTTCTCAAGCACCTAAGTTACAAGCTTGAAGAATAGTGGAAACCTCAAGTGGATGATCTTGGGGTTTGGACGTAGATCACAAGAAGTGATCGAACCAGTAAATATTGTTTGCACTCTCTCTTATCCCTTACTCTCTTAACATTACAGCACTTTCACTTGATATTCTTGCTATCTATACATGTTCTGCAGCTATAATTATAAATTTACTGCATAATCTTGTGAGCTTGTTGTCTTGATCATTAGAACTTAATGTTTAGCTTGTTTGCTTGTTTTTACACTAATTGAAGTTGCAATTGAGCCATCTAGAATATTTGTATCAATGATAATTGATTGTTCTTGGTTAATCACATTATGATTAATATTGTTATATAACTTTAATGTGATTAGCATAATGTTTTGAATGTGAAGTTAATGTTCTTGATTGTCTCTAAGCATGATTTGTGTTTAATATATTTATTCCGCTGCATGTATTGTTTGAGTGCATCAAAATGCACAATTGCTCAAAGTTGTTTTAAAATTTGTGATCACCCAATTCACCCCCCCTCTTGTGTGATGGTTGCCCTTGGCTAACAGTAAACATAGGTAAATTTTTAATTGTCAAAGTTAATTATGAACGAGTTTTATAATTTGTTTATTACTATATTTTTACTGTGAGTAATTAAAAAAACTCTTAATATCTGATGAACAACATACTTTGATATTGTAAATATATGTCAGAATATGTTCTAAAAAAATATATATGTCATATTGTGTGAATGTTTATCTTTGCTAAAAATAATATGGAAAAAAATTATCGTCATAAATTTTAGATTACTTAACATTCAAAGTAATTGTAAAGGATAAGATAAAAGGAAGTGAAATTGGGTTACAATGAGATGCATACAAAAGTATATTTCATTTCTTTGTTCTTAAATGTACCCTTCCTTATAATCGCAAATTTGTATATGGATTTGATATCTTGATGATTTTTTTGTGGTTCAAATGACTATTTAAAATTTTAAACTAGCAAAATGTATTTGTTATTTTTATGTAGGATTGTAGGACATAAAGTTATGTATTATTATGTTCTTATATTTTTATTTTTCGATTCAAATAATATTTACATTAATATTAGCCAATTTAGTTTAATTCAAAGGATAACATGAGAGTTAATGTGTCTTAAAAATAGTACAATCATGTCAAGTTACATTTGTTTTTGCATAATCACATCAAGTTACTTAACGCAATTATGTATTCTAATTGAAAATGTGTTGTTTCTTATATATAAAATAAAAATTGGATGTATACTATGCATAAAAATGTGGCTTTTTTTTATATAAATATACCTAAAAATAAAATATATATCGTTTTATCACACATGAAAAATTATGTACCAAAATACTATTTTTTTTTCAAGTTGGGAAGTTGGTTTATGTTATATATATTTTTTAAAACCCGTTGGGAAGTCGGTTTTGGGGAAACCGACTTCCCAACGGTAGAAACCAAAATTTTTTTTATACCCTGTTAAGAAGTCGGTTTCCGACTTCCCAATGGTAGAAACCAAATTTTTTTTATACCCTGTTAAGAAGTCGGTTTCCCCCAAACCGACTTCTCAACAGGTTTTTTTTTTTTTTTACATTTATAAACAGGTTAATGGAGAGTGGCGTGTTGCAAGTCAGTGAGAATGGTGTGAATGAAAGAGGGTGGGGGTGGTTTCATGTTAAATAAACAGGTGGTTTAGGGTTTAAAAAAAAAATTAACCTGTTGAGAAAGTCGGTTTGGGGAAAACCGACTTCTCAACAAGGTATTAAAAAATTTGATTTTCACAGTTGGGAAGTCGGTTTCCCCAAAACCGACTTCCTAACGGGTTTTTAAAAATATATATAACATCGTTAAGAAGTCGGTTTGAGACTTCCTAACTTGAAAAAAAAAAAGTATTTTGGTACATAATTTTTCATGTGTGGTAAAACGGTATATATTTTTATTTTTAGGTATATTATATAAATGGGCCTAAAAATGTTTATAGTTAATTTATATTTTATTAATATTTAAATAAATTAAATTTATAAACTTTTTGAAATATCTTTATAATTATCATAAAAATAATTAAGTTAAATAATATTAAAATAAATTTAATTTTTTTTAAAAATGTCATGAATTCTTTTAAATTCTTTTACTTTACTATTAATCATTCTATAATTTAATAAAAAGAAATGTATCATTAAAATTATTTTGAAGTATTTGGAGGTTCAAGTCATTTTATGTATCATATGAAATATTTAATTATTTACTAATTGTAGTTTGTTATCATGTATTAGAATATACATTAATATTTCATCATAGTTATGCTCATGTAAAATTATTTTTCTTTTAGTTGTAACATGTACTTTTTAAATTGAGATTTCTCATTCAAACTTAATATTTTACTATAAAATGATCTCATATATTTTATATAAAAAAATATAGATAAATAATATTTGATAATCATAATGTTTATATATATAGTAACTAATAATGTTTAATAATTATTAAATTATGATTTTATAATGTTATACTTTTTATACCCCGAGCAACGCTAGGATTCTATACTAGAACTTTCAAACTGTTAAAACCGTTTGGAAAATGAATAAATAATTACACGTTAATTACCTGTTTGAATTAAATTATTTTACATTAAAAATTTTTAACAAAAACTCTATCTTAAATATTTTAATTATAAAAAATAAGTTAATGCAAACATGTATTTAATAATTGTTAATACTGAGAGAATTTTTTTAATTTAAATACCTACTTCATAGTAATTGTTAGAGATATAAAATCATTTATGTATTTTTGCTTAACAACTTAAGCTTTTAAAATATTAGATATTGATATGTTATTAGAGCCACTATAATCAAGGGTTAAGTGTTAGGTCTTTACCATTCTCATTTTTCTAAATAAAATTAAATTTTAGTACAAATAAATTGAGCTTTGAAAGATTGTGTTAGAGATATTAAGCTTTAGAATTAGATTGACAGCTTATTTACCCAAAAAAAATGACAGCCTCCACCTAATTAAATCTGTCACATTCACAGCCTCACATTCCAATCGTATATACTATGAATCATTCCAGAATTATAAAGCAAATCACTAGTGGATTAATCCAAAATGAAAATATTGATTTAATTACAAGCAATTATATATATAGGTCATATGTGTACTAAATGAAAGGTTCAATTAACCTTGTCCCTATTACAGATGTAATTGATACATGAATCTCCGCAAGGCTATCAAATATAGAATATGATATGGTGTGATAAAATGGAAAGTGGCAACGTGCAAAGTTATTCAATTATAGAGGCATAGATCCCATTTTAAAGTGAAGTCAAACCATAATTAGTTGTTCTGCCAAACGGGCCATTTTGAGTTTCCATTCTAAACTTTATCTCTTTCACATTAGGCTTTAACCTTTTGCATTCACATTATAAATGTGCCCAGAACGAGATATTCATAATGCTTAAATAGCTTCATCAATTGTCTTGTAGATTTTGAAGCTAATATCTAGCATTTGATTACCATGGCTAGGATCAATGCACCTTCGTTTAGGCAGTGATTTTTTTTTTATAATCTTTTTGTATCTAATTATATTTTAATATCTTTTTATAATATATAATAGTCTCAAAAGCTGTATAATTTTCTATCAAATGTGTAAAAAAAATTATTTAAATGTTCAAGCTTATGAAAAATAATTACTTAAAAAATTGTTTTTAAAAAATTATACATTTTAATAACTTAAATAAAAGAAATACAGTAACCTTTCTCAAAAAATAATAATTTTTCTATCCATACGCTGTTACTTAAAGCTACCTAGCTTGTATGTAAATTCAACCCTAAAAGATTAGATAAAATTAAATTCATTGATGATTATCTATACGTGCATAGTTGTTTCTTACTTCTTAGATTGTATAATAGCATCTCAATTCGTTTGATTGATTACTTTTTCTTTATAATATCACATTATTTAGACATAACTTAACTTAAGGTAATTTTTGGGAAATGAACATTCTAAATCTTCAAATATTTAGATATGATATGATATGTCATAATAATTCTGAAAATTTTGAATTTTGCAATTATTCCATGCCCAAATACGTATGTTTTAATTAAGTTTCTAGCTTTGTACTTAAAAATAACGACACAGTTCCTTACCAAACACCTCATATTATAAATATTTAAAGCATAATCAAGCTCAAACTAATAGCCTTACATGATCGGGTAAAGATCCCAATAAAACTTATAAACCGTAAATGAAGAAGATGAACCAGCCTATAGTTTTTTTTTGTAGTTTTTGGTGTGGGACACCAGCCTATAGTTTTAATAAAGCAAGTTATGGCTGGTTTGAGTAAAGATCTCAAGTTGGTTTAATTAGTTATCAAGCAATGCAAGTTGAACCAATCTCTAACATCAAACAATGGAGTTATATGATAATTATAAAAACTAGAGTTATCACTTGGTACATAAAACTGATACAATAATACAAGTGGTTAAAATTTTATTATATTATTTCTAATAAATCGAGTTATATGATAATTATTTTTAAATCAGTTATAAACTTTAACGCAAGTTAATTTTTTTACTTTTAAAACGTGGTTTTCAATATAACATCATAGAAAACTTATAATGAATGGCCATAATAATCTGCCAATCTGAAATTTGGTGTGGTCTACTAAGTTCCCTAAAAAACTGAAATGTTCCGTTGGTGAGCTCTTAATGATAGCTTGCCTGTTGCAGAGAAAGTGCATAAACATATTGCACATGTTGTTGCCTTATATTCTTTCCATTGGCATCATTTGGAGACCCCATCTCTTTCGTAAGTAATTTCCCAAGAGCCGTGTATACAGATAGGGTCCTGGTTATCCATTTATATGCATGTCCAAAAAGCAGGCCATGCACAGTGGCAATGGCAAACATCCTCTATTTATTCCGATACTTCTCGAATTATTAGCGTTTGATTTGCGAATTATTTTTTTATTTTTTTAAATTTTTATAAAAGAATATTAGATTTTCATATTTGATATAAGCTTTGAAAAAAGTTTCAATTTAAAAATGATTCTTTGGAATAATTTTTATCCAACATTCTCATATTTTTATTCCATGGGGAGGTAGGTTTATAACATTTTCATGGCATGACAATATTTTTGTTATGTGAAATTTCTAAAATACCTATCATTTTATCATCATGTCATTAATCAACTATTGTCATATCATTGTCCGAGACTACCATCAACTACTGTCCGCGTGCGGCCAATCAACCACTATTGACATTGGCCGCCATCAACCATTGTTGACGTTGGCCGCCATCAACCATTGTTGACGTTGGCCAATGATTTTGGCTACTGTGTTGATAAACAAAATTCAAACACCCCTGTTGTCACGGTGGTTGACAATGACAAGCGACTTTGGATATCGTGTCAATCACCAGAATCTAGCAATCCTGTTATCACTAGCAGTTGACGGTGGCCGACAACTTCAACCATAACACTAGTCACCAAAATCTGATCACCCCTGTCACCGTTGGCAGTTGACAATGGCCAACGACTTCAGCTACTGTGCTAATAAATGGAATCTGGCCACCCATTCTGTTAACCACAGTTGACTGTGGCCGATGACTACGACTACTATCGTTAGTCATTAGAATTTAGCCATGCACCATCACTAGCAATTAATTGTCACTAACTTGGACCACCACCAACTCGCTGACGATTAAAGTCATTCTTAAAAATATTTTTAGTCAACCCCACATAATAATAATTATTCTTATAAATATTATTCTTGAACATGCTATTACTAAAATATTTTTTCAAAACTTCAACAAATTCCACCTTAAAAAACATATTTATTGGCTGGAGAATTTTTGAATGCCAAAATTTTCACAAGTACAATTTGGGACCCTCCACACACACACACACATATTGCAGCTTTTTCCTTGTCTTGCTATGATAAATTATGTGATGGTTATTTGGTAGTATGGTCGATACGGTTTCTAATTCTCTCTTTCAAGCCTCCATCTCCTAGGTGTGCTCGGGAGTTTTTTATTTTTTTTCTCTGAGGTGGATGTACTTTTGTAGTTTTCTTTGCTATTGTTTTGTTGACCAAAACTTATTATTATTATTATTATTATTATTATAATTATTATTATTATTATTATAGTGGTTACATTAAAGGTGGAAACACCTATGTAAAGAAGGATGAAAGATAACTTCAAAAAAAATCAAAATTTTAATATTAACATTATATACAAATCTTACCATAACTTGTTTGATTTCCTTAACGAATTACCAATCTATCTTTGTTAGTAGAAATTTATTAATTGTTAATAATATTTTTAATTTTAATTAGTTTTAAAAAATTTTAATCATTTAATTATTAAAATAATATTTAATATTGATTAGATTAATATATAAATTTTATTATAAAATATATTAATAAATCTATGGTCATAACAATACTTTAAGTGTGTATTTGAATTAGCTGTAAAAAAAATTATGTTAAAAATTGATTAAAAAATTATGTTTGAATATATTAATTCATAATTAATTTTAAGACAAACAAATTTGTTTGAGTTGTATAAAAAATCACTTTTATGTATAAATTAGTAAAAGAGATATAAAATAATTAAAAATCTATCTAATTAAGGGCAAAAGAATATTTATTTCTCATAACTATAAAATAATCACAATAAATTATGTTGCTAAAAAATAAAAACAATTTTTATGATTAAAAAAATTATTTTTTTAAATAATTAAACTAAATCAAAATGTTCTAAATAAGCAATTGATGTTACTGGATTGTAATATTACATTGATAGTTGCACAAAAACAAAAATTACATAGACGTGAACTCACTAAATTGGGCTACGATTAAAGGAATTGTGTGAGTCCATAAAGCAAACCATTACTTTTAACAGACCCACTGTTAGAGCCCATGTTTGGATGCCTATCAAACTCAATATCTGAATTACCTTATGGTTCTTATTGGAAGTTTGAACTTTAGGATATAGCCTTCGGATGCAGGAAAAGTAAAAAAAAAAAAAGATAAATTGGGCTTACCCCTCTCAATTGGTTCCATAACTGCCATACGGTCATGCTATTTTGTCTTCTTATACTTCCTTCCCCCATGACATATGAAGGGTTTTAGTTAAGTCAAATGGAGGTCATTTACTACTAAAAAAAACTTTTAGGTTATGTTTGGATAAAGGAGTTTAAAGGAAAAATGAAAGGAAGGATAATTTTTCATTTTAGGTAAACAATCTCCTTATTTAAGAATTTTTTAAAATAAGAAGAATAAAATGAGAAATTATTATGTAATTTTCTAATCATCTATTTATTTTTATAAATATTTTATTATTCTCTCAATTTAGAAATAAAAAATCGCTCATGTCCTCCTTTTCCTTTTCATCCAAACTCCTCCAATTCAAACATATACTTAAATTGTGACAAAATTTAATGACAACGCTAAGACAAATTCTATCATGGATTTTTAAAGTTAGAGAATGAATTTTGAATTCAAATTGTATAGCTACCAACATAGTAACATTCCTTTTGTGGCGGAATAAATTTCATCATTGATTTCATCTCTAAATGTCTAAACAATTGATTTTTATGGCCTATAGCAACGAAATGTTTTGTCACTGATAAGAGGTTGTCGAGACCCGTCAAAAAATAAAAATTACCGGTTTACAAACTAATTTGTAGTATAGAGAATGAACCGAATCGTCTCTCAAGGATTCAGAAAAATAAAGATTTAATCATATCAAGATAATTAGAAAGGAGGGTTTTGTTATTGATTAATAAGATTGAAAAGAAGAACAAAACTTAATGTTGTAAACAAATATAAAGAAACAACCAATCCAAGGAAATTTACCGATCTTAAGTTTAATCCATCATTGATCACAAGGAATCCACTTAATTGCTAACCATGTTCTTGGCCTTAGATCACATCAAGAAGCCTTAACATGATCCAAGAATCCTCTACTAGATAAGCATCTATGATTTGATTAACCAATGTTAGATAAAGTAAGCACCATCCAACATAGATTAACTTAAGATTTAGAATTTAACCAAGCTAAACAATCCATCAAAAAGTTTTAATATATTGTTTAGTCTTTGTGATCCTCTTTGAACACATGATAATAAAGTTATTATCACATCAACATCTAAATCAAATTAAGCAATTTAATCTAAATAAAAATCAAAAGAGGAAGAAGAGAAACTTGAATAACAATTAAGCAATATGAACAAGCGAAACAAGATTTCCAAATTAAACATCGAGACGGCTAATCCCTTGGATTGATTATAAGATCCTAGCCTTCCATGGATGGGAAGGAAGAACTCAGAAATAAAAGAACAAAAACGAAATTGTAAAGAGAATGGAGAAGAAGAGAAAGAAAACTCTCACAAATACTCAAACTTTCTTCAAACTTACTTAAAATTGAATTATGTCTAATACAAAGAGATTGACTCTATTTATACTAATCCTAGAAGCCAATTTGTAATTGAAAATAATCTGAATACAAGTTGTAAAAATATGGAAATTGTCAAATATGGAAGCTTGATGCATGATTGATTGGTTGGTGCATGGTAGGTGGATTGGTGTATGGTTGGTGGCTTCAAGTCAGCAACTCTTATCCAGCTTCCAGGTTGATTTTCATGAACTAGACGGTGCATTTTGGCTTGTAGGTCTTCATGAAAGTTGTAGCCAGTTGTCTCCTTGAAATTTTGCATTTGGAATCATGCCATTTGAACTTTTAGAACTCCAGATATGCCAAAAACACTGCACCTACCTCAAGTTAGGTTGGCAGAACATGTTTCCAAATTCAAACCAACTTGTAGCTTCATAATCATGCTTAAAACGACATCTATTGACTAAATGGTTCTTAGTAAAGTTGGAGATATGAGTCTTATCTTTCCAATGGCCAAGTTTCAGCTCAAGAGGAGGCCTAGAACCCACTACATAGTCCAATATGTTTACACTGCCCAGATTTCCGTGACAGCAAACCCATTCTGCATTACAGGGATATTTTGGATCCTTAGAAATTCGATCCAGCTCTTGTGTTCTCGTGAAACTTGTAGAGCCTTGTCTTAGCTTTCCAAAGACACCAAGATCACCTCAAATGGATCACCGAGTCCCAAGTAATGGCCTAACTAAGAAGGAAATGTCAAAATACATCAAAATCAAAGAATTATTCATAATTTGCATTAAAGCCCAATGAGGCCCAACAACATTAAACTCATCTAAAATACTAATATTGGGTACAATAAACATCTAATAAAGTCTAATACAAAGCTAATATAAGTGTCTCAAATTGATTAATCAGTCACTAAATGTTATTTTTTTAGTAGTGATTATAGGCTTTCAAAGAGCTCTCCTTTTGATCTTGATTTTTCAAAAAATACATGGATGTTTGAAGTTTATTCCTTATTGCATGGCCCTTATCAATCTTCTAACATCTTTTAATTTCTTCAAGTTTATGCATAATATCTATGGCATGGCTATGTATGATCTTTTGGTATTTTGGTTTACATATTAATTTACATATGTTTTCATGGTTATAAAACTCATATCTTGCTTGAGTTGTATATATGTTTTCTATCTTGCATGATCATTCTCTTCTCCTTTCTTTTCTTGCATTGGATCTCACTCTGGAAGATTTAGATCTATTTTTGTGCATCAACAAGGTTTGGCACAGTGTTATTTTGTAATAAAGAAGAAATTGAAACTATTGCGGATGACCATTTGGCACTGTGTTATTTGGTGTTTGTGGATTGCCCGTAACAATTTGATTTTTAAAAGTATTTAGGTTGATCATTTGGGACTTTTGGAGTTGGTTAATGTCAAATCTTGGTCTTGGTTTTCAGCAAAGGTGGAAGAGACAAATTTCCCTTTTCCTAGTTGGTGTGTATCACCTTTACATTGTATGATTCTTTTGTCTTAGATTCTTAAACTATTTGTATTGATGGGTTGAAGTACCCCTTGTACCTCTTTAATATATTTTTTATCTTATCAAAAAAAATAACAAGGTTCACATAATTAGTAGATAATTGAGTCCCTTAATCATGCTGTCTTGATATCGAACCAAGCCGTGTATATGGAAAATGTTTTGTTAGAAGAGATTGTACTTACTTCGATAATTCCTCAACCTCAAAAGGAATTATCTTTGGCTATTACCTGAAAGATATTATTGGTTCACACAAAAAAAAAAGATCTATTTTTGTACCTAAATGGTGCTTTTGAAAACCCAATGTAAGTTGCATGTTGTATGTGTTTTGCACTTGATTTCTTGCATTTTATTGGCTATTTTGTGTCCGAAAACCCAGCCATGTTGTATATATATGATATTTTCGTGATATGTATATAGCATACCTAAGGGATTATAATATATATATATATATATATATATATATATAACATTGTTGTGATCCATATATAGCATACCTATCAGGATTATAATCAGACTTTGATTCAACAGTGTGTAATTTATCCACACAAAAAAAAATTGAAGTAGCCCATTAAAAAATAATTAAGCAACAGGAATACAGAAAATTGACACAGTCAACACTGCACTTTGCAGAAAGTGGAACAAAACTAACGAAACTCATCAAAATAAACATTAATAGCTCAATGAGGATAACTATGAGATAATGAAAAATATGATATATTCTTTGCACCTTAGTCTAGACTATGATGACGAGAAGATGTGTGAAATCTGAGTGCAATACTGAGAGAAAATAAGCACAATCTACATAGGATCAAGGTGCAGATCACTTCACAAAATCAATATGAACCCAGACACAATATGTGATGCTGCAAATTTGATAAACACCGATAACAAAGGGTTTCCTTGGTTTGGTTTTGGCTTTGGATCTAGCTTCAGTTATTAATGCTCAAGGGAAAGAAAAAAAGAAAAAAGAGAAAAAAAGAAAGGGTTCAGACGTTCAATAGTAGTACTCAATCTTTCTTCCCTTTCTTCTTCTCCTCTTCTGACTCGAGAAGATCTTCCAACACCTTATCATCCAAATACTCAAACTCAAAAACATGCCTTTGTTGTCCACTAGAAGAACTGCTACTAGGATGAGAAATGGAAGATGATGATGCTAAATGTGGAGGATATGAGCACAAACCCCTTCCCTAAGAATGGTACTCATTAGGAAAATTAAGAATTGCAACATGACCCCTCAAGTTAAAAGCTACTTGATCATAAGTTATGGCTGCTTCTTCAGTTGTATCAATCGTTCCCAACCACAGCCGTGACCCTTGCTTAGAAGGGTCTCTTATCTCTGCCGCATACTTCCACCATGGCCGCCTCCGAATGCCATGGTATCAGACTTCTTCCTTTACCTTCTTTTTCTTCTCCTGATCCCCCTTCTGGCTCTCCTCCATGGTATGTTGATGTGTGATAATCAACTTTCTTTTTTCTGTTTTTCACATACCCTTCATTTTTTGTTTGGTTAAGCACATGTATACCTTTTTTTTGCTTTTTAATTTTATAACGCATTTTATGATTACCTAGATGCTTACAATTATATAGAAAGTCTACTTATTGTGAAAAATGTGTGAGATCTGAGGGAAATAATGAGTCCTCTATCTTTATCAAGTAGCACTAGATTCCTGTTCATATTCAAAGCACTTTTTTGCATAATTGAGGCCTACTTGGTGTGTGGTGGAGATTACTTAATGCTCGTACAGATTGACGAGAATCCGCAAACTATATTGAAAGTACTGGTACTGGCTATAGGGATCAAATAGTTACTTATACAAGGATTTGAATGCAAAATAATTGAAATCATTTTGGTGTAGTTTGAAATTTGACTGGACTTGTTAGAATTAAATTTGATCATTTTGGAAACAGTTCAACAAATAAAAAACACGAGAAAAAGAAAACTTGAGATTATATACATGTACTAAGAGAAGTGAGATTGAGTGTATTTAAGGTTAGGGGAACTGTGAATGAAATACCAATAATCTTGTTTTTCCCCCTTTGAATGAATCTAAATTATGCTCACTTATAGACAGAAGTCAAAGGCAGAGTCGTGTTAGATCTATAGGTCATTTTTTTCTTATTTCGTATTGTCGGATGAAGCTAATTCTATAATTTCCCTGTAATAATATTATCAGGAAATTAAAGTACCGATAGTTACAGATACTAATATTTACATATTTCTTATATATTTCACTTCAAATTATTTAACAACACCCTCAATCTTATAATGTAAATTTTTTAAACACTTTAATTAAAGGCTAATATTTAGTCACGTGCCCTTTGATTTTAGATAGCACATATTGATACTCTTAACAATTAGTGGTTAATATTTAGTCACATATTCTGCTTTGTTGCAATATAAATACAATATTTATATTTCAACTAACTAGAATATATGATCAAATATTGACCGCTAATTGTAAAGAGACACTGGTACCCTCACAAAAAAATAAGGATACCGGAATATATATAGCAAGAATTCTCTATGTCACGATCGGAAAGAATCGTGACGGGGGCGGCAAGAGAAAATTTAAATAAATAAGTGGAGTCGCCACCAATCGTTTATTGGGTAGGAAAAATGACTGGCAAAACCCTTTTAAAATGGATTTAAAATAAAACAAAAAAATAAAAGGTCTGCGAAAAACCAGGTTGAGTTCGGGAGTCGATTATGCACAGGGAAGGGTGGAAACTTAATCCCACTGCACCCCTGATACATCCGTCCTAAGACGGTTACCTTAAACTAGTTGTACGAATTTTAATAGTCAAATTGATATCTATTTTACCCCTTAAATAAAGATGAAATAAACCAAATAATTAAATTACAAATATTCACAAATTCCAATAGAAACTAAATTGCACAATTTACAAATTTGAAAGAAAATAAACACAAAAAAAAGCTAAATTAAATATTTGCAGGTTTGTTGTTATAACTAAGAAAAATAATTAAACTACACATATTCACAAAATTAAATAAAAACTAAACTAAACAATTTACAAATTTGAAGGAAAAATAAAAAAAAATGAATTGAATATTTACAGGTTTGGTGGAAAATAAAGAAAAATAAATTAATAAATAAATTAGAATATTTACAGGCATGAGAAGAAAAGAAAGATAAAAACTAAATTAGACTATTTATACATTTGGCTTGCCGTGAGTGCCTACGTATTCCCTAAGTGCAATAGGGAATTCAAAGTTACGTAGTGCTTTAAACATATATAAAAATAAAAATAAAACAAAAATAAAGTAATAAAATATTATTGTATAATGGTTGAAAAAAATGATTTATCTAATTTATTAAAAATAAATGGTTAATTTGATTTTATTTGAATAAGGTAAATGAATTTATTAACGGGTCCTAATTGAAATGGAACATGGTACAATGCTCATAGAGCTATCGCAAGGAAAATTAGCCAGTGGATACTTGACCCCTCGAGATCGCTAAACGATGTTTATTTTATTTTATTGTAAAAGCAAGTCCTAAGTGGGGATTGGACATGACAATAGTTCACAGAGCAACCCCTAAAGCTTGATAGTAGGTATTTGACCCCTCGAGACCACTAAATAATATGTAGTTTATTTTATTTTAAAAGTAAGGCCTAAGTGAAATTAAACATGACAATAGTTCACAGAGCAACCCCAAAAGTTTGGTCAGTGGGTACTTGACCTCTCGAAACCTCTAAGCAGATATTAATAAATTTATTTTTAATTTAAATCTTAAATAGGATTAGTCATGACATTAGACTACAGAGCAATCCCAAAAACTTGACCAGTGGGTACTTGACCCCTCGAGACCATTAAACAGATATTAATAAATTTATTTTTAATTTAAATCTTAAATATAATTAGTCATGACATTAGGCCATTTGAAATTAAGTAATTCTTTTGAAAAGTGATTATATGTTGAACAACTTTAATAAAAAGATTTATTTGATTTTATTGATTAATAGAAAATGAACTGACTTGATAAAAAATAAACAGTGGATTAGTGCATCCTAAGTGAAATGGCACGTGATACTACGCCCGCAGAACCAGCTCATGAAAAATTAGTCAGAAGGTACTTAACCCCTCAACACCAACTAACGAAAATATTATGACATTAGACCATATATTTTATTATTATTCTTTTTTTTCTAGCATAATACAAGTACAAATAATTGATATCAAATGTCTAAATCAAAATAAAAATATTTAAACGCAGTAAAATCAAATAATTAAACGAACAAGTAAAGTAAACAAAGTAGGATAAACAAAGTAAACAAGAGTGAATAAAATAAAATAAAAAATGGTAAAAATAATAATAACAATAAAACTTATACCAACCAAAATTAAAGAGAACCAAAAATTAATTTATTATTTTTTTTACTTCATCTTTTTCAAATTTTATTTTTTATTCATTTCATTTTTTTTTCTTTTCTCACTCATCTCTCTTCTTTTTCTCTTTCTTCCTTTTTCTCTACCTTTCTCTTTCCTTCTTTTTCTCTCTCTCTTTTACCCTCTAATTCCTTGGACCAACTCAACTTTTGAAACTTATATTTTCTTTTTTTTTTTAATTTATTTAATTTATCTTTCTTTGTTTTATTCTCTCTCTTCTCTCTTCCTTTTCTCTTTCTTCCTTTTCTCTCACTCAATTCGCACTACCAACCCATTCTTTTCTCCCTCTATCTTTGTTTTTTTTTCTTTCATCTACACCCACTCAGAAATCACTACACCAAAATTCTCTTCCAGGTTTTGGGTTGGCTGGTTGGACAGTGGTTGTGGTGTCCTGCGGTGGTGGTGCTGCAATTTGGGTGGCTTAGGCAGTGGTTTGGTTTGGGTTGCAGTGGCTGTGAGTTGTGTCGGCGATTTGGGTGGATTTTGAAGATGGGTATGGGCGGCGGTTTGGGTGACGACGTGGTGCAGGCATGGTGGTGGAGGTGGATGGGCTCTGTTTGGGTGGCAGTTTGGGTATGGGTTTGGTTTGGGTTGGTGGAGCGGTGCCGGGATGGTGGCTGGTTCACTGCTTTTGGTTGTTTGTGTGGTTGATTGTGTTCGGTTTTGGGTGGTGGGGATGTGAGGTTGGCCGTTTTGATAGAAATGAAAATTTGATGGAGGTGGCTCCGTGGTGGTATTGTGGTGGCTTGCGGTGGGGCTATGGTGGTTGGTCATTTGGTTGATGCTGGCTGGAGTTGGGTATGGTGGCTGTTGGGTTGATGGGATTTGATTATTTTGTGTGAATTAGAGAGCTGCTACTTGCAGGTTCTGTTTAATGGTTTGGTGGTTGTTGTTGATTTCGCTTAAGGTGGTGTTTGAGATGGTTAAATGTAGTGATGTATGGAAGATGCGGAAAGAAAAATAGAGAGAAAAAAAATGTATGATAGAAAATTAGATAGACAAGCAGTTGCATTAGAGGTTGCGTGAGATTACCTTTCCTCTTGTAAATTTTAACAAGTTTTCTTCTATGAAACCAAAAACTCAGCTCTTCCTCCTCGACTTGCAGGTGTTGCCATGGGTATTTATGAAGGATAAGTGAAGTGCATGTGTGTGCTGTATGTGTGATGATTGTGTGTGTGCTGGTGAGATGGGGTGTAGTATGGGTGTGCTATGTGTGTGCAAGAGAGATGGGGTGTGGATCCCTGCCAATTTTGTATTTTCTTTTTTTTTTAATTGTTGTTAACATTCCTCGGTCAAATAGGGTGTTTACACTCTATGTATTCTAATAGTGGAGCAAATGAATTTTTTTTCATGCAAATCCCAAATGCAATATTTTTCAGGAGTGATTGATGTAGTTTCTAGTGGAGACCTAGGCAGATTTTGGTTAGCCATCACTTAAAAACAAACTAAAGAAAATTATCTTTGTCATGTGTCTTGATGGTCAATCTTTTATTTCTTTATGCAATTATTGTCAAATGGAAATTATAAATAATTGGAAAGAATGAGAAGAATACAACATATGGAGACGTAGATCTGAAAATGGTGCATGTGAAGAGAAGCTCCAATTCAAACTCAAGGGGATGCTGCAATTGACTTGTATTACATTATATGATGTCTCCAAACACCTTAATTTGTCTCATACGTGATACACGCAGCCTCAGGTTGTTTCATATTAAAACCATGAAAAACATTTTCATGAGTACCAAAAGAAGATAGTTAAATTTCTATGGTATGGACTTTGAACCAAAATTAGGAAGTTTTGATGTACAAATCCGGAAACGTCTAATATGCTGGGAGAAAAATTATTTCCTTATTCCTTAAATCCAAATATAAAAGATGGTAGAGATAAAATTGGAAATAAAAGATAATTTCATTTCCAAGGGAAAAAAAAATAAAGTTGCATTTGTCATGAAATAAAAAAGATTAAATAACAAGGGATGGTATGAGTTTTTATGATACATTAAGATTTGTTACGGAATGAATTTTTTTTTTTTTTAAAAAAAAGGTAGAGAAGTTTTTACTTGCGATTGTACATTTTTTGCATGCGTGTATATTTTGTCTTTACCGCATAAATCATGCAACGATTTGTTTTTGGGTAAATTATATAATTAATTAGTAAAACAGATTGAAATTAAGCACACACAATATATAATTAGTGTTAAACACATAATATATTTAGTCTTGAACTCGATCTGTTTGGTACTTTGAATTCTGTGTGTGCAAATAAGCTCATACAAAATTGGAATTAGATCAAAATCATAAAATTTATGTTTAGAATGCGCAAGAAATCATGAACTAGAATTATAACTTTTTAGGTCAATTCAAGTTTTATCATGTAGATTATGATTTAGGTTCTTTTGGGGGGAAAAGTATAAGTTTCGCCTCAATTTTAAAATCAGATGTATAAATAATTAAATTATTTTTTATTATAGAGTGCATCTTATTACTTGTTGCGCCTCTTAGAATTAAAATTTGGGGTTTGAGTTAATATTTGATAATAATTATTAGTTATTTTTCAATTTAGTGCATTTGTCATTAGAAATTAGAATTTTAATTCTAAAAATAATACCAAACATGAAATTTGGAATTAGAAGCTCCAATTTTAACTTAAGATTTAATTCCAAACCCAATTCCAAGCAGTATATAAGCATGCCTTAGAGTTTTGCCTCTAAAAAATGAATTTAAATCTTTTTGTCATTTTTTTCTCTTCTTTTAATTAAATTTAACAATTTAGCATAAAAAAAATATTTTCCTCTAACCACGAGGAATGACTTAATTGGCAAATTAAGATTCATGAGTAATATAGGGGTTTGAATCTTAAAATGCGTAGAGACACATTATAATCTTATATATATGTGTGTGTTAATTTCTCTCTTAATTTTTACTGTGATATAATATGTCTGATTACTTCAAATTCATCGGTTGAATGGGATCTGAATCCACGATATGAATTGTTAGCATTCTCGATCGGAAGGTTTTTTTTTTTTTTTTTTCTAATTGTGAATATGGCACCAAGGTCTTCAATTTGGGGTCTTTGGGTTATGTTTAAGTGAGTTAAAATTAGTAATTTTATCAACATTGGCCGTAGCAAATTTTATCTCTCTTTTATCAACAAACTTGCCATATTCATAGGAAATTTGTTGTTAGGTCAGCTAACCATTTGATAAATAAAAAAAAATTCAAATTTCTTCGCATGAGCCTTCATCAATATTTTTAGACGATAAATAATTTTTTAAAATTAATTTAATAAATTATATTTAACTATATTGTCAAGTATCATATTCATAATAATTTAATTATAATATACTCATAATATATTAAGATTTTCCTAACGTGAAAACAAAACAAAAATATTGAACTATATTTGTATATTAAGAAATAAACAGTGGTATTGACTTTTGAATCAATTATGAAATTACCTTTATCAAATTCTCTTTTCAAAATTATCATCATTTATGGCATTTGTCTTCAACTTTTTTCTTATAGAAATAATATTCAAATTCTACTGCCGTGATATTAATGTTAGTATATATTTTGAAATAAAAAAATACTAAATACTCTTAAAATATCATTATAAAAATTCTCTTAATTACATTAAAAGTATTTAGAATTTAATTAATAACTTTAAAATTCATTTTGTGCCTCTCACCTTTGATTGCCAATAAATGTTATCAATCTTAAAAATTCAAATCATTGAAAATATTTTAAAATATAAAATGATTACAATATATCATATCAGTAGCAATGATTGATAATTAACCAATATTATCAATTTACTTAATTGACATTAAATTGATTTAAAATTACATTAATTGTGTGTAATATCATCTTTTATATTATTCCATACATTACACGGAGTTAACATAATCGAAAGAGAAAGTAAATATAGACGACTTTGAATCTAGATCCTAAGAATTGAAACTCGCTATAGCCTAGATAATAGGTCTTTGAATTTGTTTTTTTTTGGTAGATTATAAGTTGGATTTAATTTTAATCCAGTGTCAGTATAAAGATTTTTTACACTGTCATCTAATTATGTACTGACACATTATTAAAAGTGTTAGACTTTTGAGGTAGTTGTTATAATAGTCAAACTATTTTAATGAGTTGGCAATATATAATTAAATGATAATGTAAAGAAACTTTACACTGACAGTGAATCAAAATTATACTCTTAAGTTACTACTTTTAGTGTTCCAAAATGTCGTGGAAGTCTACCATTGAGGTACGTATTGTTGATCTCACCTTGATTCCTAATCTTTAACTTAGAGAAAAATTGCCTCCAATAATTAAGCTTTTAGCAGTGATTCGATATATATCCAAAGCAATGATAAATAGAATAACATGCATACTGAATTAATTTTTTATTTTTGTTAAAGTTAAATGAACAAGTGCCTGCTTAGTTAAATTAATGAGATGTCCAAATGACACTCACTAAACAATGAGCCACAAGTCATAGCATAATTCATACATATTTAATTAGTACAAAATTCAAAACCTAAACTTATTTAAATGTTCAAAACTTAATGCCGACAGGAAAAGAGATTCAGCAGAATCGTCATGCATGATGGAAAACTATATACTGCAGCAGAAACTCGAGTGTACTTTGAACGATTGTTGTCTTTTCACGCTTGAAAAAATATCTGTTAAGAATTTACAGTTAAAGACATACATGTCTTCTATCCATTGACGCAAGCGGCATAGGATTTCAGCATCTATCTATAGCTTAATTTACAAGCCAAACACTGAAAACTGCTTGAGTCAACATGCAGAAAACGACTCTACTTTGAACAAAACTCTGGTACTGAATAGGAAGGTGTTTTGAGGCTGAAATTTTACAGGTTCAAAGCTTCTTGTTTTGGTTGTCAAAAACAGAAACAGTGTATGATTACAAATGATGTACCCCAAGTTATGGCTACAACAATGGTTGCTGCATGACAGGGAAAAAGTGCAGAATAAAGGCCCATCTCTAGAGGCAAACAAGTATTACAACAGAAGGGTCTAGAATTATTAGGTTTACAATACTCTCTAGTACATGATACAAGTATAGGTATATATTACATTACTTCTTGAAATTATAATCTAAAAAATTTCTTTATATTGCAAAGTACCATGAATTGGTATGCATTTTACAAGCTTGATGAGAGAACCCATTAACTACGGCATGGACTGCCCAAAAAAAAAAAAAAAAAGACAGCACCTGAAATGATGAAATTCATACCAAATTTTAAAGCATTGAAAACATAAATCACAAATCAAACACTTTCATTTGATGCTTGCTAAAAGACAAACTAAAGCTTGTTTATTAACTGCGATATAATGATATAAGTATCATCTGGATTTAGATCAGAACAATTTCTTTAGAAATCAAAAGACACAGTTGAAACTTAATGCTCCTGAAACTAATGTTTATAAATGCTAGTTGCTGGTTTGATTTAAGGATTCAAATTATGTGTGGTCTATGATGCATGGATACCGGTATAGGTATCGAATACGACACCGGTGTAATATGGGAATATGACATTTTAAAAAAAAAACTAGGATACGAGTACGACAAGATACGACATAACATATAAATACATAATTATATATATCATCTCACAAAACATATGAAATGCACATAAAACTATCATAAAATAATTATAAGACATTATAAAACATCTCATTTGATATAAGTCATAACATTTATAATCCAAAGCTAAATCACCTCAACAAAAATACCAATTCAAGTATAAAACAAATAATCTCATTAAACATCAAACTCAAATAAAAATTAAATTATTCATTATCTATAGATAATAACTCGTTCTCTAATTCCGGTTCATCAAGGGATAAGCTTGCAACCTCAAGACCTTCAGCACCATCAAATGGCACCCACTCATCCCCTGCAAGATTCCACATCTTGCTCTCTCTACTATTATACTTTTCACTCTTCTTAGATAAAAGACAAAGATTTGTTTGTACATATACTAAATCTTCAGCCCTTTTAGGATTAATCTTATTTCTCTTCAAAGAATGAATGAAAGAATAAGTACTCCAATTCCGTTCACAACATGATGATGAGCACGGTTGTCTAAGAAGCTTCAAAGTAAGGCCTTGGAGTAATGGGGTTGCGGATCCATAAGTTATCCACCACTCTTTTAGCTCCAAAAGAGCTCTCTGCTATAGAATCATAAAGGCTAAAGTATAGAATCATAAAGGCTAAAGTCCTCCAGCTCTTGGAGAATCTAGAAAACTCCAGTGTGGTGCACAATGATAGATGCAATTTACATGCTATGTTTTGTGAACATATGTGCATCATGTGGTGGTTTTATTACACCTTAATTGTTAATGATACACACACAATTTAATGATTTTATGTCAAAAGCTTTAAGGAAAACTCTGCATCTCATTGGCTGTCTTAAACCCTGCTAATTTTACTTCCCGTTTTATTCTATTGAAGTTAAATAACCTAAATCTGTTTATTGAGTTGATTTCATATTAGTTTGTGGTACCTCAAGTGATTTGGTCCTGCTACGCCCTTTAATGGGTTAGAGCAGAATTGGTTTGAAGTTTGAACAATAGTGATGAGTTAGAGCAAAATCAGTTTGAAAGGTAAAGATGCAACAGAGCAAAAGCAGTTTAAGCAGTTCTAATGGGTTAAAGCAAAATCGAGCATAACAGTTTAAATGAGTTCAAAACAGAAACTGTTTGAGCAGCTTAAATAGGTTATCTGTTTTGAGTAGTTTAAATGAATTTTCAATAGTCAGTTTGAGCAAAATCAGTTTAGTTTAAAAAAATGGGTAACAGAAATTTGTCCACCGTCATATAACTACACAGTACACGCCAATTTATGCCATCAAATGTCTAACTACATATTTGATAGATGAAAATTTTGAGAAATGGAACTGAGGAAAGAAAGACCATATATTTAGTTTGGGCCAAAATAAAACATCATGGACGGTCACTGCTTGATCAATAAACACAAATTTTCTTAGTAAGGATAAGAACATTACGTAGATAAGCATTGAAAATGCTCCCTTGATCACATCTGAATTCAGAAATTTGGAGATGATACTTCATCACCAGATGATGGCACTTAAGACATAAAGGCTCAAGCACTTGAACTAGAAATATAAGGAATATTTGCTTTCAGACTCCCTTTTTCTTTTTTTCATCATAATCAAGAAGCTCCTCCAACAATTTGTCATCCAAGTACTCAAACTCAAAGACCTGTTTTCCATGCTCACCCTCTCCTTTGTCTTCCACATTTCCAAGCCTGGAAGAAGATGAAGCTGAAGCTGAAGCTGAAGAAGAAGCAGAGGAATGAGAAGCAGCACCAGCACCACCTGCTAAAGGGGGATATTCATTTGGGAAGTTGAGGACTGCAAATGGACCTCTCATGGCATAAGCAGCTCTGTCATAGGCTCTGGCTGCTTCCTCAGCCGTGTTGAAAGTTCCCAGCCACAGCCTTTGGCCCTGCCTGGTCGAGTCACGAATCTCTGATGCAAATTTTCCCCATGGCCTCCTACGTACACCTCGATACTTGACATTTTCTTCTTCATCCTTGGCCTTCCCTCTTGAGCCTTCTTCATCCATGGTTGGTTTTTTTTTGTCTTGCACGTGCATGGTAAAGACTCCATTTTGAGTTTATATTTATATGGTTGAAAAACTAGGCACAAAAGCACAAACATAATTTGTTGGTCATTTAGAATCGTTAGCACGTGATGATGAAACGTAGGCCACATTGAAAAGTTGCATGTCCATTGTATCTGGATGGTCAAGGTGGTGGCTATGCAAGTTTTGAAACTCTTACACAGTATTTGGTTAGTGAGAAATGAAAAAGGAGGAAGACAATTATTTTAAATTTTATATGTTTTTAATTTTTTAGAAGGGAATAGAAGAAAAGAGAAGAAATTAAAATTTTTCCTAAACTAATTTTAGTTCTTCCTCAAAAGTAAAGGAATTTAAAAAGGAAAAAATATATATTAAAAAATAAATTAAAATATCTCTAAATTAAATACTACATTAAATATTATAATTATATAAAAAGATAAATTTATATTTTTCCTCTATTAAAATTTCTCACCTTTCTTCCTCTAACTAAAATATATAAAATTAAATTCTTTTTTCTCTCTTTCTCTCCTCTTCTCTTCATTAAAATTCCTCCCCTCCGTCTCCTTTAAACCAAACATACCATTAGGCGATTCTCCCATTATTGTGCTCCTTTTCCCTGTTGTTGTTTCTGAATACTCGGTATGGTAATAAACTCACGAGAAAACAAATTGTACTTCATGGCCCAGGAAAAAGAAAAATGTAAAAATGCATAGGAACCTATCAACTTTATCTCATCTTCAAATAGTCAATAACTTTTAAATTGGGATAAAATGTTCAATCTTGTAAATAGATACTTTTATTAGCAAAAAATTATTAATCACATAACTTATAGTATTAATTAATATATATGAAAATATTTAATTTATTTATATTATTATTTTAAAAAATTTTTAAAAATGTAGATTTTATTTAATTTTTATGTCTAAAAAAATATCAAATAATTTGAAAGAAATTAAATTAAAAGAAAAAAAATATTTTAAATTTTTTAAAAAATTATATAAATAAATTAAAAATTATCATGTATATTAATAAATATTTACAAATTACGTGATAAATAATTTTATTTTATTTATGTATAAAAAAGTCTATGTATAAATTAAAAAAAGTTTCTTTTATCAAAATTTAAAAACTTATTATGATTAATTTAAAATGAGATAAAGTTGAGAGAATATTTATGTATTTTTTTAAAATATATATATAAAGTTAAAGAAAACCCTGCATCAGTTGTACGGTGGTTGAAAATGTCAGACACGTGAAGATATATATAGTGAAGGTAGGCCCTCCAGGGTTAATTTAACGGACAAGGATGGAAACACTTTATTTATAAGATTTATATTTTATTCTTGCTGTCATCAATCAACATTGATAAGTAATATATAAATATTACAAGTCCTCTTAAGTCTGTAAAATGGCTAGCATTGAAATGAGATATCTCTTCTCCTCAAAACTTTTATACACAATATATATATATATATATAGTACAGGTGGGTCATTTCGTGAAGTCAGATTGCTTATTTTCCTTTCTTTAGGTAATCAATATTCTGTAGAACTTACAGTATTAAAATCAGACTTTCAGGGTAAAAGCTTCATCATTAGGAGTCGGAATTTTTCTCTAGACCTATGATTGTTTGGAATGAACCTACATTTTCTAGAAAGAACCTGGTTCCCGCATTGGCAAATGGCCCAAAATTACCAATATTAAATATTTTTTATAGGGAAACGTACAAGGAACATTGAAGAAGAAAGGGGGTAAGGCCAGGGGAGCCTAGGTTTTGGCTGTTTTCATGTATCCCTGTACCTGGATCCGATTCTCTATAAATGTTGCAAGAATCAGAATGTTAATTGAAAATTATTAATTTGCAATTGGAGATGTTAGAGCAACGTGAGACCCAAGAGAGTCAAATATACAGGGCAAAACCTATACTGTGGAGGAATTGTTCAGTGTATGAGAACATGTCTTTTGACCGTAAAAAGATGGCTAAGAATTATGTTTAATATATTAAGTTTACTTTGTCAAGATTGACGAAAATTTGCAGAATAAGAATACTATTAAAAAAATAACCCAGGCTCTAGCTGGATAGATACCCATAACGTGCCGCCTCATTGTTACTACAAGACTGAAGGCCACCATTTTCAGCCCATATTTTTTCCTTCCAAATAATCAGATAAAAGCTGAGGCCTAGTTCCTTTCTGCATAAATATATGGATCCATGCCGGGTTTGAACTCAAGATCACTGGTTTTCAGCCATTGGAATCCACAAGAAGCCCAAAAGGACCAAGGTTCAATCCTTTACAAAAGAAATATCCGTGTAAAAGGGTCTTCATGACCAGTGCACTCAAGGCATCATTTAATAATTATTTAATATTTTTTAATAAATATTTTTAATTAATAAATAAATAAATTATTAAATACATTTAAATTTTTAAAATATTAAATATTTTATTTTTATATTTAATATTTAATATTTTTATTTTTTAATCAATACTTTGAGAACACCCGTTAATAAATATCTTATTTAAATAACATTTTGTATGTGATGTATTTTAATGAATGATTGCATTGATTAAAAATTAAGTTTGCTTTTAGTAATGATTGATTGTTACAACATTTAGCCTTAATAAAAGACGTAATACTTATATATTATAATGTATTTTAATGAGAGATGTAAGATCCTCTCTTTATTTATGGTTGAAGTCCTAAGTACATTCTTTACCCAAAGAAAAATATAAGAAAATGCACATTCACATCACAATAGCTTGGAACATTTAAGAAAATTAATTGATTTGATATTGACTCAAGGTTTCCAACCCGATTAATCAAAAGTATTGACTCAAGGTTAGAACCAAAATAATCAAAATAGAATTTCAAGGCCGGGTGCTATCCAAGACCTTGCTTTAAGGTTCCATTATTCATAAGACTCATAAATTTATAATAGTATATTAAATATAATTTAATTAAAAATATATAAAAGTAAAGATAATTAATAAAATATTTATATATTCTCTTACTTGCGTCTTAATAAGTCTTTATTTTTTCTTATTTTTTACTTAATTATTAATTCTTAACTATTTTTCTTGTTTTCAAGATTTAGACTACAAATATATAAAAATCAATATAATTAATAAAATTTCCACATATTTTCTTACTTCCTTAATTAAGTGTCAGTAAAGTTTTATTTTATTTTTCTCAATTTTCACAAATACAATTTCGAATAGGCTATTACTTCTATTTAGCAAAAAAAGTTAAAATTAGTAGACAATATAATTTGAAAGCATATTGACTTAATCTTAAATATTCATTGAAATAAAATAATTTTTTTGATATATATGATTTATATTTATTTTCAGAGCTAATTTTTTAAAAAAAAATTATACAAATGAAAGATAAGTTCAATTAATATATTCAACCATATAAAAAGACTAAATTCTTTTTCAAATGCATATTTACTTTTAGAATAATGTTATTAATTTCAATAAATGTTATTATAAAAAATAAGTTTTTCAAAATTAAAAATAATAAAATTTTATTTAAGATCAGCAATATAATAATAAAAATTAAAAGATTAATTATATTATCAATTGTAAAAGATATATTAAAAAAATTAGTTATAAAAAATTAATTAAAAATTTTACATATAAAAAAATTAAAAGAATAAATTTTTAATATTTCTTTTATAAATTTTATTTAAATTTTATTTAAATTTTTTTATTTTAATATTTAACTTTATACCCCAATATATGGGTGACTCTATCCTACCTTTAAGGGTAGGATTACTTTTAATTAAAATAATAATTTTATATTAAAATAATAATATAAATAATATTTTAAAAAATAAATAATATTTTTTAATTATTAAAAATAATAAAAGTACTTGGGGGTAAGAAAACTTACAAGGTAGGATAGATATTCCCTAATATATATTTAGTCGTAGTTGTAGAAATTAGTAGAGATGATAAACGGGTTGACTCATCCCGATCCGTCACTCCCCACCACGGGATGGCCTTAAATAGAGTGGGACGGGTTGACCCGTTTTTGATTGGTGGGTTGAAAATGTCGACCCATCTCGTTTTATGGCGGGTTAGCAAGTTAATTTGCTTAAAAATTAAAAAAAATCATAAATTGTTATCATTTTACTCATTGAAAAAAGATTAAATATAAATAAGTCTATTTCATAAGCATTAAGTAAGTACTTAGTCTATAAAACAAACACATATAAGCCTATTTTATAAATAAATATTTAAATAAATCTAATCTATAATTTATAAATAATTTCATAAATAAATAAATAAAAAAACCGACTGGTTAACTTACCCCACCTCACTCTGCCATAACTCGAAAGTTATATGGGGAAGGTTATATTACTAGCTATTAAAAAATAAGTTAAAAAAAGTAACATAATCCATTTTTTTCGACAAGTTAACAGGATGACTCGTTAACTTAACCCATTTTATTGTTTCTAAAAATTACATCTCTCTGAGCACAAAACTAACCTTCATCTTTTGACGTACTCAACTGACAGAAAATGCACAATTTTCATGAAAATTTAGCATTTTTAATAGTGTCAACTCCAGGGTTATATAAGTCGAGGTGAGTTTTGTATTCAGAGTTATTAAATATTTATTATATAATAAATATTAAAAAATTTATTAAATATAAATAATAATTAATAAATATTAAACAATTTATTTTAAATATTAATATTTTAAAAAAATAAATATTAAAGTAATTCCCGTCAACCTCAGCTCTTCTCCCAAGTAAACTGTCTACCAACAGCTGTTATACCACGTCCATGTGCCTCTTCCTCATCATACTATTATTCCTGCTAGTATTATTTTTCTTCAACGTCTGCCCAAGTAGTCCAATTTTTCGCTGCAAACAAAAGGCATTAACTGGCTGCAGGTAGTATGTGCGATACAAGGGACGCGTGCTACAGGAGTATTAAATGGTTAAAAAAAAAATCATCACCAAATAACAAAACTCAAGTCAACAGGCTTGAAGACCGATACATATTTGGCAAGTATACCTAATCGTAACAAGTAATACGGTGGTAAGACCGAATATCGTTCACTGGGATCGTGGACAATTATCACTTCTCAAATTGGACTACTATTCAAACTTTCATTTGATCGAAAAGGTCTTAATATTCCTTACTAAGTATAAATAAAATGGTGGTGTGAATTCCTTTGGGGACTTTTATCAAACACTTGGTGGTTAAACAGAAAATTGATTCGTGAATGAGTAAATTGTCAAGGTTAGATTATACCAATCATCCCTTAATTGTTATGAAATGGTTATTAATATAAGTCCAACTTTAATTATGACAATCAAGTCTTTTAAATACCCAAACCCTAATTCCTTAGAGAGATTGAGCCTAAAACCCCATATTAAACCCTAATTCCTTAGGTGGATTAATAAGAAGAATTGCATTAAGAATTAAGACTTAAAGATTACTAGCACTCCAATATCTATTCCTAGATTCATGAATTACTAGGTATCTAATTCCATGAGCATGCATTAGCATCAATTTTTCAATTGTTTACCAAAACAACAAAACATTCCAAGGTTGATCAAGCCAAGAAAAACATTAAGAGTAGAATTAAATACTCATAAGAAGAAGGAACTTGCATTAAACCCAATCCAATTACAACCAAGTTCTGAAAAGTAACATCTAACCCCAACAAAGGAATTTAGCTAGACATAATCTAATAGATCACAAAAGGAAGATGAAAGAGAAGAGAAAGAACAAGAAGAATGATTCAAACTCTATTGAAATCTTCCTCCAAGATTGTTCACAAGCTAATTTCGTGTAGCTGCTGACCTAAAATTACCTTTTTCTGCACACACCCGTGACAAAAAGAAACAGAATATATATATAGGTGCAGAAAGTTGACGCACGCCGCGGCATCGATTAGTTAACGCCGCGGCATAGAGTGGTTAACGCCGCGGCATCGAGTAGTTCACGCCGCGGCGCTTGAGTTTCTGGTCTGCAGGGTTTTTGTAGCCGAAACTTCCACGTCGCGGCGTGTAATGTAGTCATGCCACGGCATGACTAAGTTTTTCACTCCATCATATTTCTTCTTCCACTGCAGCTCAAAACTCCTTCCAAAAGTTAGATTGGGATGTTTCCTGTAACAAGGATCGCATTAAAATGAATACAAGTATAAAACCACATGATCCCACAAGAACTCATATGAAAATAATGCAAGTGTTATCAATACAAGTATCAAAATAGATTCCATTAAGAGTGCATGGGAAGTCATCTAATTACACCTAAAATTAGAACTAAACAATCTAAAGTTAACAAGATTTGGGTCCAATTAAGTATATTTTTGCCACGCTTATCACACCCCCAAACTTAGATTTTTGCTAGTCCTTGAGCAAAAGGAAACCTAAAGAAAGTAAACTTGCAAGAACCCGACTCTTAAACCTCAGAGTAGCAACTGATGAGGAAATAAAGCCCTCAAAGAATGCTCATGCTTCTTATTCAAGAGCAGACAAACACAATCCCTATTATGTCAACATGAAAGTTCCTCTGTGTGCAAAAGATATTTCCCACAGTTATGCATGTTAAACTTCTTCAAATCAATTCCTGCTCACTCGGGATAGGGTTATGGAATTCTAATGCAAATCAATCTCATACTCAAAAGAAATTATGTTCAACTCTTTCTCCACTAATGTAAATATCACACGATTGAGGATCAAAAGGGACTTTTTTCAGCTTGTACTGTATGGTTAAAGGTAAAGATAGAAAGGCTAAATGGAAGGTTGAGCAACAAGTTATCAAGGGTTGAGTTTCTAAGACTTAAAACTTGGGTATCTCTACCAATGATGCCATGAAGAACTATCCCATGCTCTTTTGCATTGCCGGTTTCATTCCGGGTCACAATTCCTTACAAGCCAACTCTTTGCTTTGCTTCTTCTTCTTCTTCTTCTTCTTCTTTTTAAATTTTTGTTTTTGTTTTTGTTTTTGTTTTTTTTTAAATTCCATCGGGTAATCTAAATGAAATCAACAAGTAGGAACCCATGTGCTCAATATACTATGAAGGTATGAAGAAGATAAGATGTTAGCATCCAAAAGTGAAAAGGTTTGGAGGGTGAGGGACCTACGGATTTATCATTTAAGGGTAAGCTTGAAAGGCCCAATCGATCCAAACAATGCCCTAATCATTTCCTCAATCATGTAACATCTAGGATTTCGCCTCAAAAGAGATTCAAAACAATTTCTAAAGTATTCGACATCTCTACAAGTCTATTGCATAAACTTTATCTAGACAAGCATGATTATCAGATTCAAAGTTACCCAGCATAATAATAGGATACAATTCATGCATAAGACGAGACTTAAATTTGTAGACAAAAATGAGATCACATAAGGCTGCACAAGGACAAGAAGTTAAATTGCACACAAAAATCTATCATCGGGCAACTAACAAAGCTTAACTTCAGCAGTGAGGTTTAAAAATCAACTTCACAGTATCAAAAAGCTTTTTCAAAACAACACTACCCCCAAACTGAAGGGAAACAGTGTCCCCACTAGTCACAGATAAGGAAGACATAATACACTAAAAACAAAGGAGAAGACACGAAATAATAAAATAAAAAAAAAACAGAAAAAGATGTCCTGGGTACATCAAGACTAAGAGAGGTCAAATGCGAGCAAAGCATCGGCATCGGCATCATCGGCATCGCGCCCCGGGCATCATCATCGGGCAAGAATACCAACGACTCGGTGGAAACTCAGGAATGGGAAAGTTGTCCATCGAATGACCAGAGTGCTCGTCAACAACGCATACTCGCGATCGTGAATCGGTATTGACAGGACAGAGGCGGTAGCGCTCTGACGAGCTCCATAAGCGATGCGGGCCTCGATGGCCGTAATGCGGTCATCAATCGCAGAGCGGGGGCATCAAGAAGCGGATTTACGGCAGCCAGGCTCTGCGAGGGCAGAGTGGGGGAGCAGCAGCACCAAGGCGCTCAAGAATATAGTCAGATAATGGTTGCTTGACCTCACTGAGCTCCTCATGGGTCTCCATCGAACTGAGCTGTTGTGAGCAATTTGGATGAGCGAGGAAAAATAAGCTACGAACTCGGCCGATAGACCGCCGACCCGCTCATAAATGACCCGGGCAACGCGTCAATGGAGCGCCTCTCCATAATAGCATAAATCATAATGGCACGCTCTCTAGTCATCAAGACATGTTCCCGAAGGAAGAATGCGGTGGGAAAGGAAATGATACCACACCTTCGCCTGGGGGTGAGATGAGCGGGCTAAGTAAAGAGGCCGCTGCGTCGCATACTCAAATTCCAAACCACGGGGTATCAGGCTCAAATACGCAGCTAGCAGAACGATTGCCCAAATCAATCCCCTCCCAGGCTCCCATCGGATAAACTGTATAATCACAAATCTCGGGTGGAGGTGGCAAGCTTAAAGCAGCGGATGGATGCAGTGAATATGAAACATTACGGCCACGGACGGACCACCATCCGATCCTCGAGAAAATGCAGCGTTCGCGAGAACTCGCGGATGAGGGTAGGACACGGATTGAGGGTGGCGCCCAAAATCCTCCCACCCAAGATGGAGAAGGATGGTGTATACCTCGCGATGCATAGGCTGCGGTAAAAGCAAAACCTCTCTCGGAATGACCGGTCTAGAGACTAGAGAGGTATGATACCATTGGGAGGCTTCAGCAGAAATGAATCGCCGCCTGTCAAACGCAGGTGGGGATGTCTCACGGCGCTGACTAGTAGAACCCCTCTGGCGTTTAGGACCCATGAGTGCTAGGAGAGAGTTCTCAAGAACAATAAGTAAGTAAAAGCGCATGTCACAAAAGATCAGCGGTAATATGGATTCAGCTTGAAACTCTCAACAATCATATGACAAACAAAGATATGCATGTAAAACTTGTATACTTGACTTAAAAGTCCCTTTTTGATTGCACATCACCCAAAATTTGAAGAATGAAAAACTGGCAACGTGCGCCGCGGCATACATGTGTCACGCCACGGCACAGATCATACCACGCCACACGGATCGTGACTACACGCCGCGGCAAGGCTCGAAAATTTGAAAAGTAGTGCCTGGCCCTTATGTTAACCCAAAATCAACCTTTCAGAATACCCAGAAACATTAATCTCTAAGGGGAAAAAAAAACTAACAGAACCTAAAATGCAACAGAAAAGAAAAAAAAAACTGAAACCTAAACAACCTTCAAACAAAATAAAACAAAACAAAACAAAACAAAACAAACAATACATAAAAGAAAGAAATAAAAGAAGGATAGGGAGTTACCGAAGAAGGGATGTAAAATGAGTGAGGGAAGAATCGAGAACTAACAATGCAAGAAAATGAGAGGAAAAGAGAGTGATGACAAATGAGGGGGAAAGGAAATGCGCGAAACTGACCGCGTTTTTCAAAATTATAGAGTACGTGCCGCGGCATAGAAGTGATACACGCCGCGGCATGTGAGCGAATGAAACGAGCATTTCAATTTAGGGTTGCACGCCGCGGCACAGTTCTATGTCACGCCGCGGCGCAAACTCAAAACCCCAAACTTACATACTTACCTGAGCCGCGGCAGAAACAAATCCTCGCCGCGGCGTGTGACCTTCGGGAAAACTTTGGTGCAGGTCCAGAAGCTCGAGCGCCGCGGCACTGAATTTTTCATGCCGTGGTGTGTTTCTTGTAAATGTCATGCCGCGGCGTGAAATAACCTACGCCACGGCGTCTAGCTCTCTGTTGCTAATTTCTGAATCTCCCGAAGCTCAGCCGCCGCGGCGTGCACTGGTTGGTGCCGCGGCATGGGTATCCAGTCTGCAGAATTTAGCAGCTTTTGTGATTCTGCTTCAGTTGTTGGTTCCTAGGGGCCTCCATCACCTGTCAAAACATGTCATGACTTTAAATTAGGTGATCAAGCTCCTCAAAAAAAAATAAGCATATGAATTCATAACTAATTCACTAAAGCAAAAACAAGGGAAACTTGGTGTCCCTTCAAAAAAGTTTTGCCTTATTTATAGTCCTGGCTGGACTTTCTCAGTTTCAGTTGGGCATGGATAAGGTGAGGGAGGATTTGGAGCGATCCACTTCTCCTCCACAATAATGCTTAAGTCTTTGCCCATTAACCGTAAAGGTTCTGCCAGAAGAGGGATCCTTTACTTCAACCGAACCAAATGGAGAAACTGACTTAATGGTGAAAGGACCCGACCACCTTGATTTTAACTTTCCTAGAAATAGCCTGAGACGTGAATTGAAAAGCAGAACTGATTGGCCTTCTTCAAATTGCTTAGGTAGAATATGCTTATCATGCCAAAGCTTTGTTCGTTCCTTGTAAATGCTTGCACTCTCATAAGCTAACAATAAATTCATCTAATTCATTCAATTGCAAAGAATCTTTTATCCATGGCGGGTTTCATATCAAATTTCAAAGCCTTCACGTACCTTCAAAAGCACGATGTTGGAGTTCTACCTGGAAGATGGCATGATTTTCCAAACACTAATTGGTATGGTGACATACCAATGGGTGTCTTATATGCGATCGGTATGCCCAAAATGCATCATCCAACTTTCTTGCCTCTTTTCTTGCATTGTTGTGATTTTTCCAAAATCCGCTTTCAATTCGGTTGTGACTCCACTTGCCCGCTTGTTTGCGGATGGTATGGTGTGGTTACTTTGTGAGTGACTCCATACTTGGCCAAGATAGCTTTGAACTCTTTATTGCAAAAATGAGTACCCCCATCACTTATGATGGCTCTAGGAGTCCCAAATCGCGAAAAAATATTCTTTCTCACAAAACCAACGACCACTTTTGCATCATTTTTTACAGTTGGTACTGCTTCCACCCACTTACTGACATAATCAACCGCTACCAAGATATACTGGTGGTTATAAGATGATGGAAAAGGCCCCATAAAATCAATTCCCCACACATCAAAGAGCTCAACCTCTAAAATCCCTTTCAATGGCATCTCATTTCTCTTGGATAAGCTTCCGGTTCTTTGACATTTGTCACACTTCATTACCCAAGATCTAGAGTCTTTAAAAATGGTGGGCCAAAAGAAACCACTTTGTAGAATTTTCATGGCAGTCCTCTCTCCACCAAAGTGTCCTCCATATGGTGAATTGTGACAATGAGTCAGAATTTCTCCCATTTCTTCTTCCGAAACACATCTTCTCAGAATCCCATCTGATCCCCTTTTGAAAAGGTAGGGCTCATCCCATATGTAATGTTTAGCATCATTAATGAGTTTTTTTCTTTGTTGTGCTTTGAAGTCCTTCGGGATCTTGTTGGCGGCCTTATAGTTAGCAACATCTGCAAACCAAGGCGTTGCTTGCGCCAACATCAACTTCTCATCTGGAAATTCTTCATGAATTGGCATCTCAGCAACTACTTGACCTTCCACTTGTGGGATCCGAGACAAATGGTCGGCTACCACATTTTCTCTCGCTTTTATCTTTGATGTCAAAATCACTTGGAGCAGAAGTACCCATCTAATGAGCCTTGGTTTGGCATCCTGCTTAGTCATAAGATACTTCAAAGCATAATGATCAGTATACACAATAGTCTTAGAGCCAATCAAGTAAGGTCTAAACTTGTCAAAAGCAAAAACTACAGCAAGTAACTCTTTTTGATCATTGGTATAGTTTAATTGAGCATCATTTAACACACGACTAGAATAGTAAATCACATGCAGTAGTTTATTTTTTCTTTGACCCAAAATGGCTCCCACCGCGTAATCACTGGCATCACACATCAACTCAAAGGGTAAACTCCAATCCGGAGGTGCAATGACTGGTGCGGTGGTGAGTTTTTCTTTCAAAACAAGGAAGGCATGCATGCATTCATTATCAAATATAAAAGGTGTGTCCACTACCAAGAGTTTGCACAAAGGTTTCACAATTTTTGAAAAATCCTTTATAAATCTCCTATAAAATCCTGCATGTCCTAAAAAGCTTCTCACACCTTTCACATGCATTGGAGGAGGAAGTTTTTCAATTACTTCAATTTTTGCCTTATCTACTTTTATTCCTTCAGATGTGATTTTATGTCCAAGAACTATGCCTTCCCTAACCATGAAATGGCATTTTTCCCAATTTAAAACAAGATTAGTTTCTTGGCATCTTTTAAGAACACATGCTAGATTTTTCAAACAATTATCAAAGGACTTACTAAACACAGAAAAATCATCCATAAATACCTCTATAAACTTTTCAATCATATCAGAAAATATGGATAGCATGCACCTTTGAAAGGTGGCAGGGGCAAAAATTACATAACCCGACGGCATTCTTCGATATGCGTATACTCCATAGGGACAGTGAAAGCAGCTTTTCTCGATCCTTTGGGTCTACCACGACCGATTGTAACCTAATAATCAAGGAAACAATAGAAATTGTGGCCCGCCAATCTTTCTAACATCTGATCAATGAATGGTAATGGAAAATGATCTTTTCTTGTTTCTTCATTCAACCTTCTATAATCGATGCAAACCCTCCATCCTGAGATAGTCCTTGAAGGGATAAGCTCATTCTTCTCATTGACTATTACCGTCATTCCTCCTTTCTTGGGCACTACTTGGACTGGACTCACCCATGGGCTGTCAGAGATTGGATAAATGATTCCCCGCATCTAATAGCTTCACAACCTCCTTCCTCACAACTTCCTTCATGTTCGGGTTGAGTCTTCTTTGAGGTTGCCTCACCGGCTTGAAGTTGTTTTCTAAGAGTATTTTGTGCATGCAGAATGAAGGACTAATTTCCTTCAAGTCGGTTATGGTCCATCCAATTGCCGATTTGTGTTCCCTAAGCACTCTTAACAATTTTTCTTCCTCCAATGAATTCAACCCAGTGTTTATAATTCTTGGACATGAAGAATGCGCTTTGAAATGCATAATCTGAGATTAGAAGGAAGTTCCTTCAAGTTTAACTTCTTGTCTCCCCTTTATCTTGAATCCTCACATCTTCCACAATTTTTTCTACATTAGAATCCAAAACAGGGCATGCTTCAAGGGATTTCAACATCATTACCCTTTCCTTTTGTTCACAAGTATATTCGCTGTGTTTTCAAGAACAAGAGTTGCTTCCAAAGTGTCTCCAACAGCTTTGTTGCACGCTTTCCTCGACTCATTTTTTTCAATTAAGTCCACTCTTAAGCATGATTCCTGGTCTCTAGGATGTTTCATTAGCTCAAGACATTGAATGTAACTTTCTCATCTTGAACTCTAAGCATTAGTTCTCCTTGTTGTACTTCAATCAATGCTCTACCCGTGGCTAGGAATGGTCTACCTAGGATAAGAGGAGTGTTGGTGTCATGCACATATCTAGCACCACAAAGTCCGCCGGAAAGATAAATTTATCGACTTTCATCAACAAGTCCTCCACAACACCATAGGGGTATGAAACGGATCGGTCCGCTAATTGGAGTGAAATCCTTGTAGGCTTGACATCACCTATACCCAGCTTTTTGAAGATAGAAAGGGGCATTAAGTTGATACTTGCTCCAAGATTGCACAATGCTCTTCCTATGTTGAGATGTCCAATGGCACATGGAATGGTAAAGCTATCCGGATCCTTCATCTTTATCGGTAACTTCTTTTGGAGTATGGCACTACACTCCTCCGTTAACATCACCGTTTCTTCCATCTTCAGTTTCCTTTTATTTGAAAGGATTTCCTTCAAGAATTTTGCATATGATGGCATTTGTTGGAGTGCCTCAGCAAATGGAATGTTAATTTGCAATTTCTTGAACACTTCCAAAAAATTTGAAAATTGTTGCTCTTTTTCCTCCTTCCTCAACCTTTGAGGATATGGTATTTTAAAATAAGGGGGAAGCTCCTTAGAGTTGTCAACTTCTTCTAGAATTTGCCTTTTTGTCTTTTTCTTGGCAAACTCTTCGTCTACCAATTTTTCTTTTGTTTGAGCTTTGAATTGCACAACCTTGGGAATAGAGGAATTGTCTTGTGAATGGTTCCCTTCAACATCAATATCTCCTTCATTGTTGTTCTCAAGTTCTTCCTCATCCTTCTTTTTCTCTTCCTCCTTATTCTCAATTTTCTTCTCTTTTTCTTGTGGGGTTATCACCTTCCCGCTTCTAGTGGTGATTGCTTTACATTCATCCTTAGGGTTTTTCTCTGTATCCCCCGAAAATGTACCTTGAGGCCTTTCCGTCATTTGTCTAGCCAACTGGCCGATTTGGTGTTCTAAATTCTTTATGGATGCCTCTTGATTTTTCATCATTGCTTCTTGGTTTTTGATCACAGTTTCTTGCCCCTTCAAACTAGCTTGTGTTGCTTGCATAAACTGTCCTAATATATTCTCCAAGTTGCCTTGCTTGTCTTGCGGTATCTTGCCCTGAGAATTAGATTGGAAGTTTGAGCTTTGGCCCTGTTGTCCTTGTCTCCAACCAAAATTAGGATGATTGCGCCATCCCGGATTATAAGTGTTGGAAAAAGGGTCATTTTTGGATCCTCAGGGTTATTTCCCATATACTTCACATCTTCTTGCTCAGGCTTCCAACTACCCCGCTTCACAATTTCCATTAGCATGGTCACCACTACAAAAATCACAAACTAGAGCTTGTGCTTGTACATTTTGGCTTGGACTGACTCCCAATTGCTTGGTAAGTACCATTTGTGCTAGAAGTGCATTATAGGTGTCCAACTGCATGACTCCTTTATTTGGCATTGAGCGAGAACTAGGCAATTGATAATCATTTGAAGCCATAGTCTCTATCAAATCTCTTGCTTCTTCGGGAGTTTTGGTGTTCAAGGATCCACCTACGCATCTACCATACTTCTCGGTATTCCGAGAAAGACCATTGCAAAAGATTTGCACTTGATGCCAGAGGGCAAATTCATGGTTGGGACACGAATTGAGAAGCTCCTTAAATCTTTCCCATGCTTCGTAAAGTGATTCTCCGTCTCTTTGGCCAAAAGAATTTATTTCACTTCGGATCTTCATCACCCTAGAAGGTGGAAAGAAGCGTGACAAGAATTTCCGCACGAGATCATCCCAAGCTGAAATACTACCCCGAGGTTGTGATTGTAGCCATGCCTTCGCTCTATCTCTTAGTGAAAATGGAAAGAGCCTTAAGCGAATGGCTTCATCCGATACCCCATTCATCTTGATTGTGTCACAAAGTTGAAGAAACGAGGCAATATGGGCATGAGGGTCTTCACTATCCATTCCTCCAAATTGCTCTTGTTGCACAAGATGTAGAAGTGCCGGCTTTATTTCAAAGTTGTTTGCCGCCACCACAGGCCAAACTATGCTCGAAGTGCATCTATCCGTCGTTGGGGTGGCATAGTCACTCATAGTCCTCCTTGGAGGATCATTTCCTTCATTGGCACCTGCCATGTTCTCGCCGGTTCCTCTACTTGTGGTGCTTGTGCTTGGTGGATGCTTTCTCTTGGTTTTTCCTTTGCCTCGTTCTTGTTCTATTGCTTCTTGCAAGACGTTCCACTTCTCGATCGTAAATTAATTCACTTGGATCAACGCATCTTGCATACAAAGAACAGTTGCTGAGACACAAGACTAATTACACTAAATTGATACACACTTCAAGAAAACAAATACGAATTAAAAATTGAAAACAAGAAAGAAAAAATTGTTTCAATTAGAAGTCCCCTTTAGTACTTGTGATATTGGCTCACCGATCCCCAAGAATCGCGCCAAAAACTTGATACATATTTGGCAAGTATACCTAATCGTAAATAAAGTAATACTATGGTAAGACCGAGATATCGTTCACTGGGATCGTGGACAATTATCACTTCTCAAATTGGACTACTATTCAAACTTTCATTTGGTCGAAAAGGTCTTAATATTCCTTACTAAGTATAAATAAAATGGTGGTGTGAATTCCTTTGGGGACTTTTATCAAACACTTGGTGGTTAAACAGAAAGTTGATTCGTGAATGAGTAAATTGTCAAGGTTAGATTATACCAATCATCCCTTAATTGTTATGAAATGGTTATTAATACAAGTCCAACTTTAATTATGACAATCAAGTCTTTTAAATACCCAAACCCTAATTCCTTAGAGAGATTGAGCCTAAAACCCCATATTAAACCCTAATTCCTTAGGTGGATTAATAAGAAGAATTGCATTAAGAATTAAGACTTAAAGATTACTAGCACTCCAATATCTATTCCTAGATTCATGAATTACTAGGTATCTAATTCCATGAGCATGCATTAGCATCAATTTTCCAATTGTTTACCAAAACAACAAAACATTCCAAGGTTGATCAAGCCAAGAAAAGCATTAAGAGTAGAATTAAATACTCATAAGAAGAAGGAACTTGCATTAAACTCAATCCAATCACAACCAAGTTCTGAAAAGTAACATCTAACCCCAACAAAGGGATTTAGCTAGACATAATCTAATAGATCACAAAAGGAAGATGAAAGAGAAGAGAAAGAACAAGAAGAATGATTCAAACTCTATTGAAATCTTCCTCCAAGATTGTTCACAAGCTAATTTCGTCAACGACCTAAAACTACCTTTTACGCAACACACCGTGACAAAAAGAAACAGAATATATATATAGGTGCAGAAAGTTGACGCACGCCGCGGCATCGATTAGTTAACGCTGCGGCATAGAGTGGTTAACGCCGTGGCATCGAGTAGTTCACGCCACGGCGCTCGAGCTTCTGGTCTGCAGGGTTTTTGTGGCCGAAGCTTCCACGCCGCGGCGTGTAATGTAGTCATGCCGCGGCATGACTAAGTTTTTCACTCCATCATATTTCTTCTTCCACTGCAGCTCAAAACTCCTTCCAAAAGTTAGATTGGGATGTTTCTTGTAACAAGGATCGTATTAAAATGAATACAAGTATAAAACCACATGATCCCACAAGAACTCATATGAAAATAATGCAAGTGTTATCAATACAAGTATCAAAATAGATTCCATTATGAGTGCATGGGAAGTCATCTAATTACACCTAAAATTAGAACTAAACAATCTAAAGTTAACAAGATTTGGGTCCAATTAAGTATATTTTAACACAGTTATCAAAGACTAAGACTTTGAATTGGAATTTTAAATGAGAAAATAAAACCTGAAAAAATGAGTTAGTCATATGTTAGTAATAATCAAATTAAATAGAAATTGATAAAAGTGGAGGAGAAATTCATAGGTAAATATGATTTATAGGTTTTTTATTTAATATTAGAAGTTGATATGATATTTTGATAAGTATGATAAAATTATTAATTATTAATTTGATAATAAATATTTTAAAATTTATTAAATATAAATAATAATTAATAAATATTTAATAATTTATCATGATGTCGATATCTTAAAAAAATAGCCACCATAGTCTTTTAATATTAAATATGTATAAAATTTTATAAATAATTTTATAAATATATTTATTTTTAAAAATAATCTTACACATATCACTCTTTAAATAAAATAAGTATAATAAATTATACCTTACTTAAGAATTACTCTAGCAGTAGTGGGTAAGTTTCTCCTGGCTGAGCCCACAAGACCCTCAACCATTGACTAGTGCAATGTGTGAAAAAAAAAATAAATTAAAACCTTCACTCATAAAAATAAAAATAAAAAATACAAGTTGATGACTTTCTACAGCTTGTCAACTAACAAGTATGGAGTGTGTAGGGTCCGCTCCTAGTCTGTTTTATTTAGAAAATTGCGCTGAACACGGATTTGACTTTGCTATGAGAAATTCCAAGCCCTTTATGGACGAAAAAGTTGATGTATTAGGAGTAGGACCCACTGGAATTTTTATCTCGAAAAATATTTCTTACATTCCTTTTTTTTATATTATTTTTATACCGATTAATAATAAATAAAATTTTAATTAATATAATATATAATTTAATTAATAAATTTTTATTATTAATTATTTATCAACTTGATTAATAATAAATAAATTTTTGATTAATTTAATATATTATTTGATTAATAAATTATTGACTTATAAATAATTAATTATTAAAATTTATTAACCAATTAATAAATTATATTAATTAAAAATTTATTCATCATTAATTAATATAAAAGTGATATAATTATTTTGGTGTACAAATATAAAGAATTTTTTTATCCCCTAACGTATAGGGTACTCTGCTTCTTTTGGCCAATACTTTTCAAATAAGATGGCAGTGGCAAAGGGCAAAAGTGTGGTAAGGCCAGATTAAGAATTCAATGATGGGGCCGCATGTGGCGTGTGTGTGAGACTTTTTTCTTTATGATTGAGAGGATGTCTATTAGAAGATCAAGGCCTCTTCGTTGGATCATTAGCCCTATAATTATATACTCAATCTTTCATTAACATGGTTCATGTAATTTGGTTTCTACCTTTAGAAATTCCAACCAATATATATATATGAGTTAAGAATGCTTTTGATTTTTTTGGTTTAATAACTTGTGAATGATTGAATGTGAAGAAGAATCATCATTAAAGTTGTGTTCAATTTTTTTTATGCCAAGTGTTATTTCCTCTCGTGGGGACAACAACTCTTCACATTCATAGTATACACAGATTACATATAAATAATATAATTGAAATTATATATCATAAATTTTGTTCAAAAATAGTTAAACAAAATCTTTTAGTAAACGAATGGCAAATACAAATACTAATGGTAATTTATAGGTGCCAAAAATATCAATTACCATGTTATTCTGTTTATTATGTTGCACTGATACGAGTACATAACGAGTATAAGTATAGAAATATTTTTGAAAAAAAAAATGTGATATAAATAATATATAATTTGTCAATATTTGTTATGGATACACAACCACTTCAGACATAGCCATACAAATTAAGACTATTTATGAGTAATATTCAATTTGTCATCAATGTAACATTAATCATGATTTTGAAAGTTTTATTTACTCTCTAAGATTGAATATACTCAGAAAAAAAGGAGAAACAAAGTACATGAATTATTTGGAAAAGAAAAAAGACAATGAACTCTTCTTGATGTCCTGCCGAATGGGGAATTAAAGACAAGTCTCTCGTAGAGACTTGGGCCAAAAAATTTGTCCCTTCCTTGACCTATTATGATGAATTTCTTGACATAGGATAGTTACGCATTAGGCCTCAAACTTTCAAACTTTAGATTCAATACATTACTCACTCAGTCGCAGTAAATAGATGGTTCATTGGTCAGGACTTAGTCCTCAGTGGTTCAGTCACCTTCCTTGTTATGCTCTATCATTCCAATTGGACCACCACTTATGCTATAGAGTCTTCATTTTAAAATTGAACCATACGCTTCTGTTACATAACATATTGAACGGTGACCAGGACACTTGAAGTCTTGAATAATTTTCTAGCCTAACTTCTCTCTTGGAAGCAGAGAGAAATTCAGCAACAACATACTCTGAGCTAAGACTACCGTCCAACAGAAAACACGTTTGACTACATTTTCATTGAATTTCAAGTCCTTTCATGTCCCCTTACCACCACCACCCTCATTTAAAGACCACCTTAGTCTTCTCTATTCTTCCTTCTCCATCTTTCATTGTTCTTCACTCTCTCTTTCCACTTCCATTCTCTGTTTGGATTTGGAGAAAAATCATGGCCTCCTTCACGTAGTGCATACAGCATACTATAGATTTTCCGTGGAAAGTGCCATTTATTGTTCAGTTCTACTATTCTATTCATGTCATCTGTTAATATTCAAGATCTAAGAGAATCCATTTGTCTGTAAAATCTGATATGGATCTTGTAAGAAAAAGATACTTGATCCATGTGTCACATGGGTCACAAGCACTTTCACCGTTCACAACTCCAGTGGCTTCAACCTTTCCTCCTCATGTGCATCCTTCTAATACCAGTTTTCCCATTATAGCAATCATTGTTATAGGAATGATGACCACATCTATGTTGCTTGTGAGCTACTACTACTTTGTGATCAAGTGCTGCCTGAATTGGCACCGTGTTGATTTTGTAAGACGTTTTTCTCTATCCAGGCAACGTGAAGAGCCATCTGCAATATACTCCCCGGCATCAGAGCCCCGAGGACTTGATGATGCAGTGATTCGGTTAATCCCAGTAATTCAATATAAGACACAAGGAGACACAGACTTTGTAGAAATAAGCATTTGTGAATGCGCCGTTTGCTTGAATGAGTTTCAAGAAGATGAGAAGCTCAGGATTATACCAAATTGCAGCCATGTCTTTCACATTGATTGCATAGATGTTTGGCTTCAAAACAATGCCAATTGCCCACTTTGTAGATCAAGCATTTCCTTGACAAGTCCATTCCCATTCCATGTTGATCAGCTTCTCACTCCAAGGCCTTCCCCTCAGGACCAAAGCCCCCATGTTGAAAATCTCAATCGTGGTGATGAAGATTTTGTTGTGATTGATTTGGGTAATGACAGGGATAGAGACCAAAATTTGCAAGGAAGACAAGAAAGAGTCCATGTGTTGGAGTTGCCAACACGTCCTATTAGTCCTTCATACAGGAAGTTGGAGCAAAGAATTGTGCAGAAGAAAGATAGGAAGCTTCATAAAGTGACAAGCATGGGGGATGAGTGTATTGATATTAGAGCCAAAGATGATCAGTTCTCAGTCCAACCCATCAGGAGGTCTTTCTCCATGGGCTCATCAGGGGACAGACGGTTCTATTTGGCAGTTCAAGAGGCTTTGCAGCAACAGAATGGGCATGTCAATGAGGTCAGCTCCATTGAAGTCTTTGGTGGTAGTGGTAGAGCCAAGAGACCATTCTTTTCCTTTGGACATGGAAGTAGATCCAAAAGTACTGTGCTACCTGTTTATTTGGACCCTTGAAATTTCTCTTTGTCCTCCCCTCTTTTCATTTTAGCCTGTATGTTTAGAAGTCTCGTAAGACACAGATATTAGATGTATGAACTATGAAATGAATAGGGCTTAGGATTGTATGATACACGAATATTCAATTGGATTAAATATTAATTTTGAAACATAACTTCTCTTTTGATATTTATGAGTTCATATAATGGCTGCCATGGGGTAGAGGTCAGGTCCAGTTTGTTTCAAATGGCTTGAAGCTATGATTATGAGCATCATTGCTGAAATTACCACTTTTTAATTTTCTAAAGAAACCTTTTCCCACTATGGATCAATTAAGTTATTCCATGTAGCACCAAAAAAAAAATTAAGTTATTCCATGTCTTATTCTAACAATATGAGAGATAGGGAAATCTAGCTTTAAAGAAAAGTAATAGTAGGAAATTAAACAAAAGAAATGGAGAATTGACCATTTACCAAAAAAGAGAATCCAAGGGTGAATGAATAAAGGAGAAAGGTAAAGGTGCCCCAGAATTGATTTTAAAAGAAAGAGATGGGTCCTTTTCCATTGGTAAAATCATTTACAACCACCAACCACCAAATTATATTTCTGTACATACTGTGTGTGTTGGGATGCTCATGCTAGTATATGGAAGGAAAAGTTTTGTCATATTTGGTTGGTTTGGGGATGCTTCTTGTTCCACACTTTCATCGTTTTCCAGCTTGTAGGAATGAATCATTAATTTGTTCTTGAAATATTTTATATCACTAATGAAAGAACAGCCAAATTTATAGGTAGTTCATCATTGTAATAATTTTTATCAACCCAAAATTTGTCTGCACATAGATATTTCTTTTAAGTTCAGTAACAGAGTCAACTCTGCTTTTAAACTTAATGTTCATATTCTCTTTAGCAGTGGCGGAACTTTACCAAAAAAATTGAAAGGAGCAAAAATGTTAACACGTGAAAATTCATTTTTGAGCCTGGACGTAGAATAAATCTCAGTTTAACATAGGTTTCTCAGTTCAACTAACACCAACCCCAAGTCTTTTAAGACTTGATGTTGATGTTGGAGGTTCAATCCTCCACTAGGCTACCTTTTCCTTCCCCTACATAGGTGCTTACACCTCTTATATAATCAATATATATATATATATATATTAAACAAGAAAAAAGAAAACAAAACTTATGGCTATCAAACTGGATAGAAGATTGTTGGTCATAATAAATAATTGAAGAATATAAGAGGATATATAAAATTAAAGATAGAGATTATAATAATATTATTGAATAGTGTGAGAAGATCATTGAATTTATTCTTACCATTTTTGCTTAGAAAGAAATAAAGGCTAAAGCAGAAGATAATACCTCTAAAAGAAAGGAGTTATTTCTATTTTCTAATTTTGGGATGATATGAATAGAACATAGAATAGAGCTATAGAACATTCAACTTAGCAACTAGCTATACTCACCATCTTTATAAAAGGTAACTAAAAGGCCATCTGCCTATACAATTCCATCTTTGTCATAAACACTGAACCTATGACATGAAGATAAGTATATGTTAGTGAGGGATGGAAGAATTTTGGGAAGCAACTGCTACCTTAGCCCCTATTATCCTCTCCCACTGCTCTTGACTCTTATTACACGAGCTTTCACACTAAAATAATGATGAAATAAGCATTGGGAACTTTGTCTAAATAGAGTCCTCCCAAGACCCTTTTCTGAATGTTGGCTCTTTGATCCGCATGAGGTAACACGCCTGGACTCTTTCAATGCCATGTGTGCATACTACTGATGGCTTTAGGAACTTGGGTCAACTGCTGATTCTGAAATCTGTTTCTTGTGATCTTTATCTGACAAGATGGTTTCCCTTATTTTTAATCTCTTCAGTATTGTTAATGAAACTTATCTATGTGAGATCAAACCTGTTGCCACCGCTTCTCACTCAATTTTCAAAAGCACTTTAGAGTTTTGTCATTGTTGCATCTTTTGTGTCCAACTCTTACCTAATAAGATGTTATTGACAAGTTGAGGAACTGGGCCTGAGGTTTTGGATTGAATTTCTCTGTATTGTTCAGTATGCTGCCTAGGTAGGAGTAGGATATAGGTCATCTGCTAGGATTGAAATTGAGATGGAGTATTACTATTTACACTGAATCAGAGTAGTCAGAATTTTATATGGAGACAAATTTTCTCTTATAGACAAGGATGGAGAGAAATTTGTGCCCGTTTAATAAAAGAAAAACAGGGACTGAGATCATGATCCACATAACCAAGGATACCCACTAAATAAAAATATAAAAATATCCTTAGTTTAAAAACAAAAGATATGTAATATATATGTACATATTAACAATTTTATATTTGTAGGTATATAAATAATTATAAAATATATATACATATGTACAACATGTTCAATTTTGCTTATATTTAAAAACACTAAAAATATGTAATATAGATGATATTATAAAAATATTTGAATTTGAATTTAATAAAAAATATTATTATTATTATTATTATTATTTTGGTGATTACAACATTATTTTATTTCAGAATTTTATGTTGTTGCTTGTTGGACAAAGTTTTTTATTTAATATGTGATGCTAGAATTTTTTTCATTTATCTTTTTTCTTAATTTACTTAGAGTTATTTCTAGCATTACATATCACAACTTTGTATAGAAACAAAAAAAAAATTAAACTATTTTGTCCAACATACAACAAAATGAAGTTGTAAAATTAAATATTTTTAATAAATTTAAATTTAAATTTAAATATTTAATTAACACCGTGCATAATAGTCATACATGATATATTTATTATTTGTTAGAGTAAAATTAATACATATATTAATTTCTATTCATATTTCTCAAATTATATTTCCTTTTATTTTTTATTAAAAAAGCCAACTTAATTTCTCAAAAAAAATCATAAAATTCAACTTAATTTTTTTTTATAATATAGAGTTCACTAATAATTAATAATAACATAAAATTAGTTTTTTTTGCAAATGAGTGGAGATTGAAATATCTATTTAACAGAGCAAAAAAAAGAAAATATTGAGGAAAAAAAAAGGAAAGTTACATATGTTTCAATAAGAATTTTATTTAATTTTATGAAATTTTTAATGGGTAAAATTTATAAAATCTATAATGACTAAAATAAGTTTTTTCATTTAAGTTGATTAAGAAAATGTAATTAGGAAAATACAAAAAAAAACTTTTTGTTCCACTAAAAGAGTAAAGTATGTTAATCTTCACCTCAAAGATAGATGCTAGCCATATATATATATATGAGAGGAGTGGCTTATTATGAGAGTGAAATGAGCAAATCTTGACTATTAGATTATCCATGTATGGTCAAGATTAAAACATAAAGTTATGTGACTTTTTTAAGTGGTCATGTGACCTTTAAGTAACATCTAATCTTGACCATACATAGATGATCCAATGGTCAAGATTTGCTCATCTCACTCTCATAATAAACCATTCCTCTCACTTAATATACTCCTATATATATATATATATATATAAGTCAAAAGAACCAAGTAAATTAGTAAACAAATTTTTTTCTGTAACAAAAAAAATGGTTTTTACATTTATCTTTTTATAAGTAAATTACACCCTCTTATTTTGAAGTTTGTCAAAATGACAATAAATCTCAAATTTGACTATAAATTACACTCCATTTTTTTTAATTTTGACTAACTGATGATTTAACAATGTTAATAGCCTCCAAAAGAAAAAATAAATTAACTTATAATTAGTTATTAATTAGTAAATTCTATATTATAACAAAAGCTTTTTAAGCTAATCTTATGATTTATTTTTAAAATAATCAAGTTGAGTTTTACATATAAAAATGAAAAAGATATAATTTGAAAAATGATATGAAGAAAAATATAATTCTTTTACCCTAACAAAGAATTGATATATAATGTATGTTTATAATGTAAAAGAAAAAATGGGTTTATACTTAAAATGAGAAATATAATTCTTTTACTCTGCTTTAATCAGAAATATGTATGTTCAAATTGAGTAAAATTCTTTACAATGACACTCAAATCACACAAAGTATTTAGGTTAACTATTTACGCTCAACTTAGTCAAATTATGAAAATATTTTATCACATGCTTGCATATACATTAATTCTGCAATACTTAGATCAAATAAATTGCAAAAATCAAAAGGCCTTTCAAAAAGGTTGTAATGAGATTATAAGGTGAAGGAAATGAACAATATGGATAATAACAAATTAAAAATCAAAAAGAGTAAAAGAGCATTGGGGAGTAACTCAAGTAGAAAGCATAAAATTTTACCCAAAATCATAAAATGCACATTTTCTTCACATATTCCTTCATTTTTCTATTTTTCTTTTACAACCTTTTGGCTTTATTCTCTTTTCTTTTCTTTTCTTTTCTCCAATTATTTTTCAAAATTAACTATTTTTTTTCTTTTGTACCAAACATTTCGCATAAGCATACCAATTCCTCTACACTTAAATCATTGCAAGCAAAAGAGTTCTTCCAATAGGAAAATCAATTTTATCATATTCCCTAAGGTGAGGTAAAACATGGTTTTTCACTCAAGGTTCGTAATGAGCTAAAAACAAGGAATAGGCAAATAGGCTCAGATTCAGCACATGCTTGCATCAAAATCAATTTGAAAAAATCAAAATGATTTTTTTTTGTAATATTCTTTTTTATATTACTTAAAAATTACTTGAAGAGGAAACTAAACCAATGAGATAGCCCCAGAGAAGACTGAATCCTTTCATTTTGGACATGGTGAAGAAAGTGGTAACCAAGCTACCGCAGGTTGACATTATCGATCCCACCTCTAACAGCAAATGGGTGAACCCGGTACAAGTGGTTCCAAAGAAATCCGGGGTGACTGTCGTGGCCAACCAAAAGAATGTGATCATTCCAACCCGAGTGTAGAATAGTTGGAGAGTCTGCATTGACTACAAACGCCTCAACCAAGCCACTCGGAAATATCATTACCCCCTTCCGTTCATTGATCAGATGCTGGAATGGTTGACTGGTAAGTTTCATTACTACTTTTTAGATGACTACACTAGATACTTCCAGATCCACATTGCGCCAGAGGATTAGGAGAAGACCATATTTACTTGTCCCTTCGGCCTCTGCAATGTCCCTGGTACCTTCCAGTGGTGCATGGTGAGCATATTTTCTGATTTCTTAGAGGAGTGCATGGAGGTATTTATGGATGACTTCACTGTCTATGGTTCTTCTTTTGATTCATGTTTAGCTAACCTATCTAGGATGCTGCATAGATGCATTGAGACTAACCTTGTGCTAAATTTTGAGAAATGTCATTTTATGGTAGAACATGGTATAGTTTTAGGCCATGTAGTATCTAGTAAGGGCATTAAGGTAGATCCTACTAAGATCGATGTGATTACTTGTTTATCTTACCCCACATACGTGCGAGACGTGCGTTCTTTTCTTGGTCATGCAGGTTTCTACAGGCGCTTCATTGCAGACTTCAGTAAGATTGCCCTTCTACTTTACCACTTGCTGCAGAAAGATATAGAGTTCAATTTTGATGACAAGTGTAAGGTAGCTTTCAACCACTTGAAGAGGGCATTGACCAGTACCCCCATCATCCAACCACCTGATTGGACATTGCCATTTGAGCTTATGTGTGATGCTTCTAACCATGCAGTAGGAGCAGTCTTGGCACAGAGAACGGTGAGAGCTTCTCATGTGATATATTATGCTTCCAGAACTTTGGATGTTGCTCAGGCCAACTACACCACAACCAAAAAAGAGCTTTTAGCCATTGTTTTTGCTTTGGATAATTTTAGATCATATTTGCTTGGTTCTAAAGTTATTGTGTTTATTGATCCTGCAGCTCCGAAGTTCCTTTTGAAGAAGCATGAGGCAAAGCCCCAACTAATCAGGTGGATGCTACTACTCCAGGAGTTTCATATAGAGATCTGTGACAAGAGTAGAGCAGAAAACCTAGTGGCAGATCACTTGAGCCGCATTGAGAGAGCTTCAGATCTCTCCCCGGAGGAGTGGTCCGGACTCAACCCAAAAAATGCATCGGTCAAAGTCATTTGACCCAAGTCAAGATCTAATTATTTCATTGAAACCGAATCCAACTTGACCCAAGCGGCTTGGGTCGGGCCAGGTTGGCAGGCCGGATCGGGTCTAGAGTACCTCTACCTAAATTTTTCCTAACTACTTATATTATAAGTATTAAGTATTTTTTTAACAAGTATTCCTAAGGGCATTGGTTAAGGAATTAAAATAGATAGTATTATATGTTTCTTAAACAATGCCCTTAGAATACTAGTCAACAAGACATAAGTATTAAATAAAAAAAGTACAGAAAAAATAAAAATATTTAATGTCCTAAGAATTTAAAGAAAAATATTTAATATTTTGCAGTAACTAGAATAATTACTTGGCTAATTCATTTAAAAAACTTAAAATTTCTCTAGTTATAAATTTTCGAAATATTGCTCCACTTCTATTCACTGAGAGATTCTTATATAGGTTTAGAGTCCGTTTATTTAAGCTTTTCTGTGAAAAAGTGTTTTTTTAAATTTAAAAAAATACTTATATAAAATTTTAGACTATTTAGTTAAGCTTTTTGAAAAAAGCAAAAGCATAAAAAAGTCCAACCGATAGATGAGAGGGAAGAAAAAAAAACTTTGATGCTAAAAAGTATTTTTTATAATTGAATCCAAATATAAAACAACTTTTACTTTTCATAAAAGTTATAAAAATACTCTATCATAAAAGCATTTTTTTAAAAAAGCTCATCCAAATGCACCATTAATTTACACAAATTAGGTAGACTTGAGTTAATAAAAAAACCTAATACACATCACCAGCTAGAGGTGCTCAAGACCTGGTTTGGCTTGACCCAAGTTGCTTGGGCCATGTTGGATCATGTTTCAATGGAATAATCGGTCTGAAACTGGGTCAGATGGCTAGCCCGATGTATTTTTTGGATCAAGTTCAAGCCACACCTCGAGCCACCCTTCTCGGCCCGAAGTATATAAATATCTACATTTCTTGACATGAAAAATTTAAGTCACGCAAATTAAACATTAATTTTAAATACATATATTTAATTATATATTTATTAAGAATTTGTTAGTCATAAAAGTATTAACATACAATATGAACCTTTAAATACATTGCATAATATAATATACCATATATATAATGATATTACAGTAGAGATTTTGACAAACTTTAGGTCGGCCTGGTCTTGGCTAGGTCCCCGGCCCGGTCAATCATAGACCCGACTATGATTGGGTTTGCTTGGGTTTAGGGTCAGGTTTGAGCCTAAAAAATTGGCCTATTCAAAATCTCGGGCCAAGACCAAATCAAGCCAAACCCAACCCACCCCGAGCCATATGCACCCCTATCACTAACAAGCTGCTGGTTAGAGTGATAAGTTGCTCAAATCCCAGGTGTTGGATCAAAGGTTTCATTCCTAGAGTCGCCTTTGTTGAGAAGGCTCATAACCATCACATTCCCTAACTCGAATGAGATTAGTCTTATACCTAAAGGATATGAGGATACTAATGGTTGAAACAAAACAAAAAACAAAAAAACAAAAAAAGATACATCATTTTAATTGTGTAGAAGACGAGAGGTGTTAATTCAGATTAGCCCACATCGGGTCAAGCTAATTTCAGGTGTAGCTGGGCCACCCAACAACATGTGCAAGCTAGTAGATAGCCAACCCAGCCTTACCCTATGCGGGCTGTGGGTTGGCCCATGGGCCAGGTCCTTCACTTTTTTTTTTCCTTCACATTTTTTGTATTTAGAATAATAAGTTATTAATAAATAAAACTTTTACATCAATCCAAGCCCACAAAAATCATATATGAAAATTAGATATAGATATAAAAGATTTTATTAAGTGTCATCAACATAAACAGTGAAGATTTACTATATTATTTTCGACATAAACGATTTATGATATATCTATGAAGCATCCCTTGAACCATAAATTAATCACTTCAAGGAACTAGAATAAGTGAAGATCATATACAAATAGAGGGGGCGGAAAAAAACTAAGATGTATTCACTAAATTTGAATTTTTTTTATTCAAATGAAGCTATTTAAACAAAGACATGAATAAATAAACAAAATTTAATACATAACACAAGAAGAAATTCACATTGTTAGGTTAGTGTATATCAGGCCAACTTATTTTCGTGCTAGAATTTACCTGCCAGAATTTATTGAAAATGCTACTGAGATTCTAGAGATTTATCCTTATTCCATGACAGATAAATGTTCCTTCCAGAGATATGAAGAACAAAACTTTGAATGAGTACCCTTTTTTTTCTCCAAAACTGTGATTGAACATCTATACCAGTTTAGATATTTCTTATTTCATACAGAAGAAAGAAATACTCTATCAACAATCATGTACTTAAAAGTGTCTTTTAAACAAAAAAGAATGCACTTAAAGTGTCTAGCATAGTAATGGATATGATAAGTAATAAGCTTTAATTGTCATATGCTGAGTTACGCCAATAACATTTTTTTTCTCCACTTCCTCTCAAATTTTTCATTCAAGAGTACTGGTGACAATATGATAAGCACAACCAAAAGTTCTTTCTTCTTCTCAAAATACTGGTATTCATAAAGTAGTAAATAAATCATGGAATCGAATCCCAGATAATGCAATAAGAAGTATATATCTGGGTATGCCTTCAATTCAAGTTTCAGGACATACATATGGATAATTATATAATTCATAATCATATAGCTCTAGTCCAAGATCCATGATCTATTGACAAAAGCACCAATTTGTCTTTTTCACAGGTTTTTCATCCATTCTTTCTCAAGAAATTCACACAGTGGAAGTTCCAGAATTTGATGCATTCTACACCAAAAGTATTCACGTAAACGAGGGTAGTCATTCTTGCATGGTGGCTCAAGGTCAGCATAGCCAGTTGCACCTACGTTGTACAAAGTCAAGTCCTGAAATGCAGCAGAGGAGAAGTGCCATCCTGACATTTTGTTCTGTAGTGGGCTAAAAAATATGGAATTGAAGTTTCTCTGTATTTTGCAGGATTGTCTTCTGATAATAGTTCCTTGATGGGACCATAGATCCTTGAAGACGGGTGCAGACCTGTGCTAAAAAAGCATGCAATAGAGACTCTTGGTCCTACAAGATTTGCCAGTACTCGATGTTGAACACTCTTGAATTTGTCATTTGATATAAGCTGGAATTCAAGAATATTGTAGATTAGCCATATTAATTTAAGGATCATATTTAATACCGTGAGAGAAAATGAAGTGATAAATTTATACAAATCTTTTATGCATTGTTAAGGGCTAAGCATTATTGCGATTACTAGTATCCTTTGTGTTCATTTATACCCTTCTCAGACTTCAGACTTCAGACTTCAGACTTCTACCCTTCTCAGTTCAGCTAAGCCCAAATGTCAAGGTAGAATGTTGATCATACAATTACCTCATTAGAAATGATTCTCTAGGTGCAAGCAAACAAATAGATGTTGTTAATAAGATACACAAATTCCTTTTGCACAGGGACTATCTTAACAACCCTGACTAATATATAAGTTCATGTTAATTTTTTTTTTCTTCAATATTTGGGGAAAATGAACCTAATAAAGTTGCAATAAGGGCTCAAAGTCAGTTGCAGGAAAACAAAAACAAAAACATGCCTGCAGAAAATCGCCAATGTTAACAACTAGAGCCCCAGGTAGAGGAAGTAAATCAATCCACGTGTCCTGATGAAGAACTTGGAGGCCACCTATATGGTCTTGTAGAAGCACTGTGATGAAATCAATATCAGCATGCTTGTTGGTTCCCAAAGTTAATTCTGGTTCAGGACAGGCAGGATAGTAATGGCCAAAGGCAAAAAGCCCCTCACTGCAACCAATATCTATTAAGTGGTTTGGATTCAGACCAAGAGCTTCTGATAATAACTCTAACAATAAAGTCCCCAGTTTCATTACTTGATTCGAGTATTCCACCAGTATGTCTCTACAAAGTACAAACACATGCAGTAAGAAAGTAAGTATACCATGATTTAGGTAAGAAAGAATCCAGCATTATGAAATTTAAACCATGATAACCAAAAAATTGTAGGATAACAAGTAAAATATTTAAACTTTTTCCCCCCCAAATTTGCTTTGACTTGGCTTCTCTAGTTTTTCATCAGATTTCACCTTATAACACCTCACTAGTGATAGTTTGCATGCTAGGTTGTTTACTAAAACTTTAAGAAATAATTCTCAAAGTATAAACGGATGGGGAAATTAGTCACAGCCTAACCTACTATTGAAAGCTGAAACAGTTAATTAGGAAGTCATTATTATAACTTGAACCTAGGGCCTACATTACACTATTATAAACACTGAAAGACAAATAACTTGAGCTGAATGGCCTAAATTGAAGCACATACCTGCATACGGCTGGCAAGTCTTCTGGTTTGGGGGCATTAGGAGCCACATTGCAGAAGAAAGAATCCTTCCAAGTAGTTGCTGGTGAGCTATATAGATTAAAATTACTATTGTACATAAAGGGTCTTTGATCACGGGTATATAATTCCTTCTTGACCTCATTATCTTGCTCATAAAACCTTAGCACCCCGTCTTTCATCTCCTTCAGAGTACTCACAGGGATGCCATGATTGACAACCTGAAAGAAACCCCATGTCTCAGATGCATCTCTGACTCTCTTAACAACCCTTTTGCGCACACTTGCATCTTTATAAATGTTTGTGAGGTCTATAAGAGGAATATTATATTCTGTGTGGCCTAAATCTGAGGCCTTTTTGAATTTATCAGGTGGATGATAGAAAATACGAGGGATCTTGGCAATCCCTGCATCAACAAGTCCTTTAACACCAGCTTTTGTGTCATCAAAAGCTTTGAGTTCCTTTGCTCTATCAGAATCAGACATGACTTTCCCTTCCTTTTCACTCTTAACAGTGACCTCCATTTTCCTTCTCTTTGGAATGGCCTTTGACTTCCATACACAATATTGTCCTTAAACTACACAGCAATACAAGATCAGTGATTGCTTGATCTAAATATAACAGAAAGAGAGCGACAGAAAGTGAAGAAGAGTTACATTTTAGTAATTCTGATGCAAGACACAAAAAATCTTAAACAAATCCACACTTGCACATATAAAATATTGAACTCTGTAGTGGTCTCCATTATGCATAAACATTATTTAATTGATGGTTGGTTACTGGTTAGTGATAAAGTAATCGTGCTTAACGAGGTGATCACACTAATACTATGTAATGTTCTAACATTAATATAAAAGAGAAATTTATATATAGTTTGTAGAAATTTATATATAGTTGCTAGATTTTCCCATTCTCTAGCTAGAAGATTGAGAAATTGTGAATCCATTATAAATCTAAGATTAAAGATGGTGATTTTGGTCCTTGGGTTCCATGGCTGATTGGCCACACAGATAATTTCTTATGTGCCATGCCATCAATAAAATGGTAATGGCCAACTTTGCCAAATAGTAACCATAACATTGTTTGAAACAATTAATAGATCAATCATTAAAACCATCTTTGAAGGAAAGCATTGTAATGTCGGTAATCCTCATTCTTCAAAGACAATAATGCATGAGTCGTATGCTTTTAAGTGTAAATTTTATTTTTCATAGGTATCTATTTCTTCATTTACTTTATTATTGTTATGTTAGACTATAGTAAATAGAGTAATCATTTTGATCTTTTAAAAATATATGTGACATCACATTGATTATCTATTTATCATAAACATTAAATTGATCTTTTAATAATAATTAAATGCTATCAATTATCTTTTTATTAGGGGTGTTCATGGGTCAGGTTTGACTTAGCTCAATCCTAGTTCAAATTTTTATCAAGTCAATTTTGACCCTATACTTGAGCAGATCCAATCATGGCTTGGTCGACTCGATGTTTAGCAAAATCTAGGAGATAATAAAGTTATATGTATAATATGTTATATTATGTGAAATATTTGAAGGTTCACAATGTATATTAATAGTTCTATGACTATCAAATTTTAATAAATATTGATAATTAGATATATGCACATAAAAGTAATGTTTAATTTATGTGTCTTAAATTTTCAAGTCAAAAAATATAAATATTTATATCCCTAGAGTTGGGCCAATCCTGACCCCCAAAACACATCAGCCAAAGTTATTTGATCTAGTTCTAGCTCGATTTTCCATTGAACCAAAATAGACATTTACTTTATTAAATATAAAAAATATATAAGAATAAACTAATGGTGAGAATTTTTTGTCATTTGCCAAAAATCATAAATTCAAGAAATTTGTGCCATCATTGTAAAAAAAAATAGACTATAATATTATTTGTCACACTAATTATACAACCCATTTCACAACGCCTAATAAATAAATAACTATGATATATGTGTATGTATATTGAGAGTTAAGATAAAGGAATCCAAATTTAATAGAGTATTTAAATTTTTTTTAAAAATGTAATGATATACAAACCAAGTAATTGTTTAAAGAAATTCTTTAGCTTGTGATTAAACGATTCTATAAATTTTTGTTCATTAATAAATACGTGAATATACAAAAAAAAAATTAAATGTATAAACTTAGACATGATACCATTTGAGCATATGTCTATTAATAAATACATTTATTTACACAAATTCATGTCCATAAACTTGGACATGATCTTAATGTTACACATCATAATAAAAAGTTTATACTCCCAATTTAAGCTACGTGATTATGATAAAAAAAGAACTTAATATGCAAAAAAGGTTTAAAAAATGTTTCCTCCAAAATTAAATGCTTTAAAATATTGTTATACCATAGATTTAATTTTGATTTTCTATACACTATCATTCATTCATGTGTTTTTATACCATCAAAATAATTTGAATTCTTAGGTAATTGTTATCATAGCTTAACTCTTTTAATAATGTAACAACATATAAGGAGATTACACTTATACCCAACTTTTTTTTGTCAGTACCGATATCCAGGATGAGTTGTCAAGTATTTATTAGTTGTTATTTTCAAATATTTATTGTAAAACTAATGATCAATAAATGATTGACAATTTACCTTATGTACCAAACTTATCAAGATACCATAGAAACTTCCAACACACAATTGAATAGTAATGTAAAAAAAATTATCTTGATATTGAATCAAAATTAAACTCCACTAAAATTTATAAATTCAAATTACAAAATACTAAGCATGACTAGTGACTAGTTTATTTTAAAGTAAATATATATTTTAGTCCTCTAAAGATATACGTGACATCAGATTAGTCTTGAATTTATATATACATCAAATTGATATTTTAATGAAATTATATCTAATTAAGTTAATCTTTAAAATGATATCAAATTAGTCACTAAAAAGAAAAAATTAATGACATTTAACTATCATTAAATGAATAATTTAATATTTTCCTTAAATAAAAAGTTAATGTAATATTGTGTATATAATTAAATGATCAAAATAAATATTTATCCTTTATTTTATAGCTATTGTTAGTCACTATTTAAAAATTATTTAATACCAACTATTAATAGTATTACTTAATGAATAAATCATCATAATTATTTTTAAAAATATATTAAATACTGATACTTTTTATTTTTAATTATATAACCAGTGTACCTCGTTAACAAATGCTTTATTTTATTGGCATTTACCAAATATACTCTGTCTTTCTCTCTCATGCTTAATTATATTTTTATGACAAAATGAATAGGAAGATGAAGAGAGAGATCCAATCCAAATCCAAGGAGGTGGTAGGTGGAGGTATGTGAATTGAGATGAAGTGAAGTGGTAGTGAGAGAATAGAAGCATAAGTGTTTCACTTCACTTAGCCCTCTAACATTGCTTGCGTGACTTCCTCAACTTACTTTAAATATTCCAAACCTCATATCATATCATATTATTTATATTATAATACACTTTGTTGTCCTTGCTTCTCTCTCTGTCTCTGGTTCACCCCATTTCATTCTCTTCGTCACCTCTGCAAAACAAAAGGGAGAGGGAAAAAAATGGGGTTCTTCTCGTTTCTGGGTCGTGTCCTCTTTGCTTCCCTCTTCATCCTCTCCGCATGGCAGATGTAAGTGTTCTTTTTCAGATCTATCAACTTTTTCTGTATACCATTCAGATTCATATTAAAGGACTTCACTTTCCTTTTTGCTTTTGTTTTTGCCACGTGGGTTTTCATTTTCTTTCTCTTGTTTCACGGATTGAATGTAAAAGTATAATGTTTTTACACCCCATATATTGTTTGGTGGAGATTGTTTGAACCCGTTTTGTGGTAGTTGGGTTTCTTTCTATTTAATGGTTCTTTTGGAAACCGTTTTATGGAAGTCATTAGATGATTTGTTTGATGACTTTGATTCCGCTTTGAAGTTTAATGCATCTTCTGCTAATAAAGAGAATTGTCTCTAGTGGTAGAATGTAGATGATATTATCATTGGAAGCATATTGTGGCCAGACAAAGCCAACACCCGAGAGGAGATTAGTGCCTCTTGATCTTACAAAAAAAAAAGAAAGAATGTAGATGATATTAATTTGAATTATTAATTCTCTTAAGGATCCTGGCATGTTGGGATTGTTAAGTGGTATTGAATATTAGCAGCAACCAATGCACTCTGAAATCTTGAGTTGAACATAAAATATGGTTTTTAATTATGTTTCTTTTTCCTTTTAAGTTACTTCCTTCAAATCATTGAGGATTTTGAAGTTTGCATTGAGTACTAAGACTTTGATATCAAGTTAGGTACAGACCACACACTGATAATAGATCTAATTATGAAGCAAATTTTATATGTACATCTGGTTAGGTTGCATGGATACGGATACAGAGTATGGAGTAGGCAAAGTTTTCTAAAATCTTGGATACAGGTATGGGAGGGTATACATACATACATACATACATACACATATATATATAGAAATCAAGGAATGAAAGCAAGATAAATTCCATTTACTCTGAAGCTGAAATAAAAGGAGTATTCAATTACCAGTCGTTGTTTCCTTTACAAACCAAAACCCCATTAGTAGTCAATCCACAAACATGAGATTCTCCTGCAACTAAGCTTGACATTGACAAATTCCCAAACTATCTCTGAATCTCAGCTGAGCTCCAATCCCTCTCTGACCCCAACACCAAACTCTGCTGTTTTCCTTCAAAATCCCAATGAAAACCCACAGTGATTCTACGAAAGTGAAATGCCTTCACAGGGGAAGGAAATTCATACCCATTTTTATCACCACCATCACCTCTCCAGCACCTGGCCACACCAGAGTTCACCTCTCTGGCACAGACTCGAGCATCCCCATGCATCATAGCATCTGGTTTTCAGTTAAAGAGAATTCATCTTTTGAATTTTATCAGCTGGTCGTTGGAAATATGGATATTGAATATTGCATGTTATCTGATTTATATAATTATAAATGTATGCATCTGTCTTTTTCCTATCTATCTCAATCTGAGAATATACCCAACAAGTTAAGTCACACAAAATAACTCGAGACTCCATAATCAGTTATGTGCAGTGATAATAATGTAAATGGTTCATTTAACATGGGTTGTATACAAGTTTCCTCCTAACCCAACATAAGAGGAACTATAACTCTAATAATATGATATGATGAACTGCTCTGAATCTTGATAATTTTCTCTTCACTGTTTTTGTTAGAATAATTGATTGTTTTAGTCAATAGTACTGTTGAGTTTTCTTCTTCTGACTGCTATTCTGGAAAGTCTTGGTTTTCACCTAGAATTTGCTGCCTTTAATGGTCCTTTTTCTCTATCTTGGGGGAGGAAGGGGGGATTGGATGCATCTTGAATATGAGAGCTGAATAGAATCCTAGCTGAGGGAGCTCAAGTGGTACAGTCAGAATCTTCTGGATAGTTTTCTAATGGCATTTGTTACATAAAAATACAAAAACCAAAGTACTATAGGCAATTTGTGCAGAGATTCCAGCTCTAATAAGTTTATCACTCTGAATATGATGTCATGGAGACTTGTTAGTTTGAATGACATTGCGGCATCCTTTTCTGCAGTTCTAAGTCCAGTGTTATTTTATTTTGCAACTTGCCTAGAGGCGGATCACCATGTTATGATGTATGAAAGTGTTTGACCCGCATGTCATATACCCTGTTAGACAAAATTATTACTTAAGAAACTTAGGCTTGCTAATGTACTGCTTTGTGTGACAGAATTTATTATATATGAAGCTGTGATAGTGGGATAATACTATTGAAGCAATATTTAGTACTTTTGCATTGATATAGCATTTATGTTGCCAGGTTTAATGAATTTGATGCCAATGGTGGACCCATTGCTAAGGAGTTGATTCCCAAGCTCACTGTTGTGAAGAATAATTTGTCCTCCAAATTCGGGGTATGGCTACTAGCGATTGATGTAAGGCCATCTTTTCTCTCTCTATCCTTTTTGCTTAATGGATTTCTTTTTTTACTTGTTGCCTTTCTGATTGAGATGTTAAATACAGGTTCGGCAACTCATTGCCACTATCATATTTCTAAAGGGGGTTGGAGGGATTCTATTTGTGTTTGGAAGCACACTTGGATCTTTTCTACTGGTTAGGGTTTGGTCTCTTAGCTTGGTCTCTTAAATTTACTTTTTAAGCTACGATCATTGTTGTGGTTCCAAAACATTATAATCCTGATTGAAAATTTCTTCTTTTTGGCAGCTTCTGCATCTGGCGCTTACCACTCCACTTCTATATGATTTCTATAACTATAGACCCAACAAGCCTGAATATAGTCTACTGCTGAATGATTTCATGCAGGTTTGTGCAAACTTCTGTTATTTCCTGTGTTTCTGGCTGATTGTTTCATCCATGTGAGAAGTTAATATATTGTGTTCACTTTTGATGGCAGAGCACAGCACTTTTTGGTGCATTGCTATTCTTTATAGGGATGAAGAACTCAATTCCCAGGAGACAACTCAGGAAGAAGACCCCAAAAGCAAAGACAGTTTAGAAATTAGAGCAAATATGTATCAGTGTGTTTTCAATGATGAGTTTGTCAAACTGCTGAGTTGCAGCATTTGATCTTCAGGCTGATTTTGGAATAGTTACTTAAACCTGTTAAGATTATTGTTTTTTATTTGTCAGTTGAAACATAATTTGATTATGGATATGCTTCCACTTTCTCTTACAGTTCTCTTCTACTTGCGCTAAGAATAGATATTAAGCAAAGCTTTGGTTAGATTTGCTTGTGATTTGTGAATGAAGGTTCGATGTGTAAAATATTATGGCCTCTAGTTCATCAGAGAAATAGATTTCCCGGGTCACCAAAGATAAATTTATGACTTAACTGTCAAAAAGCATAGTATCAAAAGCCACACAGCATTTCCACACAATGTTTAATTGGAAGGCATGCTGATAAATTTTCAGTTCAAAACATGAAAGCGTTAATAATGCAAAAGTTCCTGCCTGAACACCTCTCAGTTCAGCAACTGGCAATACATAATCATGAATGGATTCCATGTACGTTAACCAAAGGTATCAAATTGAGAAGAGTGAAACACAAATGTCATTGAATACAAGGATGAAAAGTGGGGAGGAAAAAGATAAGTGGTCCTTTGGTGGTATATTCGGACAGAAAATAACCCAGTAGAGTGGAAGAAGAATTTCCACATAAACCCCGTAGAAGTAAGATCCTCGTTCAAATAACATCATGAAAGACCACCTTTGACAATATGTTAGTCTTGCTCTAATACAAACGGATCAAACAATGAAGGTTTAACTTACACTTCAAATAACTTGTTCTTGTAGCATAAAGTCCAGTCTGAATCATCCCTTGAAGCAACTAGACCACCTCCATCGATGCTTATGGACTCACCCGAACATGATACCAAAGCAGGAAACATTTCTTTGCCTAGCCAGTCAATATCCAGTTCATTATCATCAGTTTCAGTAATTCCAACATCATTCAATTGTTTATCTCCATCTACTTCAACATTGACTTGAGGACCATGATGGATTGGTAACTTACTGCTACCACAATCGTTGGCAATGTCTTCTTCATCTGACAAGCATCTACAACAGTCAAACTCATCCAGCTCATACAGTTGGCTCATTAACCCGTCCCTCCATGATATCCTCATCTGGGATTGTAATGCTTTCTCTACTGCAGAACTAGATAACCAAGGATCCTGATCATCCAAAAACTTTGGAAGTTTGCTGATATCAATGGATTCATAAGGTACGGTTAAACAATCAAATTGGAAACTCGAACTAGCAGAATCCTCAAATGGCACAGATCTATTGATGAAAAAGTTTGCTGATGGAAGAACTTCATTGACTGAATCAAGCTCAGGGTCAGAATTATCTTCCTTCAGATTGTCTGCATGCACCCATGACAATCCTACATCTAAATCTGAACTGGAGTCTGACTGTGGAGTTTGAATAACATTTCCACTACCCAATGAATTCAGGGACAAGGGAGAATTCCCAACAATGAGATTGTGTTGATATTCTTTTCCTTTTCCTGAGCTATCTGCCCCACAACTAGGTGTAGAATTGGCAGAAAAAAACATGGGTAGATAAGAAGGCGATAATATGGGATCAAAGAATACTTGAAATTCAGGTTGTCCAGTTGGAGAAATTGAAGTACTTATTTTTCTCCTGATACCATTAGCAGCACTAGACAAATCACTTCTATCACTTATATTCAAAAAAGATTTCTGACTGGATGCTGGTGAAGTACTGAAGCCAAGAGTTGTTGACCCTGCTTGTCCCTGACTTGGATTTAGTCCATTTTCAGACTTCCAACTCAGATCTTTCTTTCCCTTGTTACGCGGAGACGAAAGACAATGCATTGAAGCTTCAGTTGGCAAAGTCAACAACAAGGAGGCATTAGCATTGTTATTAACAACCATTATTTTTTTCTCATCATCATCAAAAGTATTAGCAGCCTTTTTATCAAAGCCTGAGTTGTTCTCTTCTACAGTAAGAATACCTCTAGGCCTACTTTTCCTCTTCTCAGTGACACCAGAAATAACATAGCCGGCACCATAACAAGCAGGTGTGGTCATTGAAACCAAAGAAGGTCCACGCTGTATCTCTGGGGAAACAGAATTCTGAATAGGAGGTGTTCTACTAATGCTTGAGTTTGAGTTCTCCCCCACATCCCTGTCAACTGTAATATCCAAATCTGACCCATTAGCTTTTTTACTAAAAGGAGTCAAATTTGAGTCATTATGACACGATTTGAGCTGGGCATGATCACCAGCATTGTCATATATCCCTTCCAGCCTATCTTCCTGTTGCTTTAACTCTTCAGATGCAGATGGAAATCTAGGTAAAAAATTGCCATGCTCATTCAGAACAGAGCAAGGTCTGGACTTTTGGCCATTTCTTGAAACAGATTTCTTCCCAGACTGCCAATGGTAGAGGCATGAGGCATTCTTCCTAAATATCCGTGCCTTACCTAATGTGTGTCTTTGTGCTTGTTTCCCAGTATTACCTTTTGAAAGGTTCTCTTCTGAGGAATTAGATTTAGAATGTTTCAAAGCAAGTGCATTAGGTGCTGAGTTGGGAGTTTTTGGGAGATTCTTTGGTCCATGGACAGTGCTTTTAGAAGAAGAGGAAGAAGAATGAGAGAGCAAGAATCTGAGGCAACCCCTTGGTGCTTCAGAGGAAACACTAGAAGAATCACTGCTATTGCTACTGCTGGACATGCAGTTGAGATCTTGCAATGGGCTTCTAGGACTTTGCTTCCTCCTATGTGGAGTCTTTGCAGTAGGTTCTGGAGGCAAAGATGGTTTCTTTGATGAAAATGCTCTGCTCATAGTGAGGTCTGCACAATCTATAGTACATTTGAATTGATCTGAACAATGGACAAGGATTTTGCATATGCACAATGGTTTCAAAAAACTTTACTTTATTCTATTAAAATACCCATAAATGTACAATCAGTTTTAATAAACAACCAGCAACCAAATTGAATGTTCTGCCTGCAGCTCTGCTAACCCATGACCCATCTATGAAAAATTCATCCTTTTCCAAGATTACAACTAAAATAATTTTATTTCAGACTTTTTTTTCTAAATGTTTATCATGGAATGTTAGTAAATGTTGCTGAATTAAACTGAAAAAAGCAGAACTTTGAAATGTAGTGAAGATTATAATAGATGAAGAAAAACCAAATAAACTGACCCAAATACAAATCTTTTCAGGTAAAGACCTCACCTCACTGCTGGCCCAAATCTTCTGCTTCCCTCTCCCACAGCAAAACTGGGATCAAAGACGCGAATGAAAGGTGTTAGAGTTGTGCAAGCTCTTGGAAGTTGAGGACATTGGGTTGGGTCCTGTGCGGTGCATGTGAATTTAAATCATATTTCTCCTTCTTTTATGTCATGTTAAACTATTTTCAAAGTAACATTGTTCCCAAAAATGTATAGTCACATTAGTTTTTTCGATAAATTCTTAGTTTCTAAGAGTAATGCTTTCTTTTATCTTAGTTACTCCAAGAGTAATGCTTTCAGTAGCCATTAAATTTTATTTTTATTTATTTTCATTAAATGATGTAGTACTCTCAAAATACCTAATAATTTTTCAGTTTTTTAATTTAATTTAATTTTGGTAAACTTTTTTAAGAAAATGACATAAAATTGATATAAAAATAATGTTGTACTATTTCGATAATAGTATGTTATTAAAAAAAAAGTAAAAAGTATATACTTAAAAGTAAGAAATAACCAAAAAATTATTAAATTTTTTTCAAGATGAATACATATGATCACCAAAACCAAATTCATTCACAACGCAACCTTGAAGCATCTACTTTAATAATTCACCCATTAACTTTCATAAAATTTCTTCCATAGGAATGACAGCTCCAACCTTTTATGTAGAACAATATAATTGTCTTCCAAATCAGAAGAATTTGAAATTTTTGCCCATCTTAATCAACCCATGCAATATATATTTCTCTGTTTCTTTACTCTTTTAATAGTAAAATAAGAATATATATCCAGTTTAGCTAATTTCTTCTTCCATTAAGCAGTGAATCTCATTATACATTCCGTGAAATGTTTCCCTAAGCTAAATGAAGTTGGCACTGTCAATATTTGTTTTATTTTTAAGGGCAAAATTAGTAGCTAAGGCTGAAAATTTTAGTAATAAATTTTATATGAAAGGGGCATATGAAGTATGAGCAGGTCCCATAGACCTCTAGAGAAAATTATTGTCTAGCATACAATTGGTGAGTTTTAGATGTTGAACTCGGGGTCTTTGTGTTCTTAATATTAGATGTTGATAAAAGGAAGTGACACATATATCTGGAATAAACTGGTGGGGTGGCTTTGACAACTGGTGCAGTTCCTGCTGTGAAGGAAAGGTTTACTTCGATAGATTATGGCATTATTAATTTTTTTTAATCACTTGTACTTAAATAATAGATTATGCAAAATGTGCTCACGTGGCATTGCAGTATATATTATGCTGGCCATTTAGACAGCCTATAATCCTTATACCTCTGTATTGCTAGACAAGAATCTCTCTACTTGTTATTTCTTCTTATTAATTGAATGAGTTCAATGCAAGCAGTTCTTGCAGATATGTACAAGTTCTGTGTGAAACTAGCTTCTCCAATATCTGGAGAAGAAACTCCTTTTAGAAAGAACATATAGGGCGTTTGTATTAGCTTTCTTTTTTTAGTAGAAATACTTTTTTTTAAAGTTAAAGAGTTTAAGTTTTAAAAAAAATACTTTATGTACTTTTTTGTTATACGTGAAATATTTTTTTTAAAAGTTTGAATTCTTTAACTTCTAAAAAAAATATTTTTATTATTTCAAAAAAATACTTTTATTATTTTAAAAAGACACTTCTACTCCTAAATACACTTCCTAAATAAGCTAATCCACGCGGACCCATAATTTCAGTTCAATACTGCACGTTCAGGATTGGACTCACATTTGAATTATCCTATGTAGGATGAAGTAAGTGAAGGATAGTTTCTGATAACCACATCATGCATTAAGAGACGCCACTTATTATATGCGCCACGAGTTGCAATGTTAGAAAAAGCTAACCAAATAAAACCAACGTCATCAAACTCAAGCTATGTGTAACATGAATTCTCGAAATGCAAGCGACACTATAAATGGCAATAATAGAAACAAGAACCCTTAACAATATTTGAAATTGGCTACTTGAGTAACGAATTACTTAGTTGCAGACACTGTCCATGGATGATTCTCTTCCATTGCTAATCTTTTTCCAGTTGCAATGATATAAAATATTAAAATCCAAATAAAATACATCACATCATTAATCATCAATTAATTTTTAAAATTTACAACTCTATTTTATTTTCATTTTCATTTTTGTGAAGTAACCATAATATAAAATCATGCAAATAATTTACACACAAAAAAACAGTAGAAATTAAAAACAAGATGCAAATCATGAGTAATTAATTAATCAGATCTTAGACACAATGGGTTTGAGAGTCAAACCCAAAACACCACAAACTTCAGGATACAAACTCTTCCTTATCTCCGCATACACTTCACCAACCCACTTCTTCTCTGCCAACTTCTCCCCCAGGCGCACCGCAGCCTCCACAGTCCCCTCCGCGCTATCGTGCGCCGAGTCCACAATTCCCATCGCCACCGCCTCCGCCGCCCTAACCTTCACCCCCGCCGCCACCACGTCGCGCAGCGCCGTCGGCGACCGGATCTTCGCCCTCGCCACGGCGGCGAAGTAATCGGGAAGCGTGATCCCGAGATCCATCTCCGGCATGTACAGCACGCCGCGGTCGCTTCTCATGACGACGTAGTCGTGCGCGACGGCGAGGACGAGTCCGGCGGCGGCGGCGTGGCCGGAGACGGCGGCGACGGTCGGCATCGGGAGAGAGAGGAGCGCCGCCACGACTTGGCGGAAGGAGTCGGCCATGCGGTGGAGGCGGAGACGGGCTTCGGACTGGGTGGAGGCGGCTTGGGGCCAGCGGAAGTCGAAGCCGTTGCAGAAGAAGCGGCCGCCGTGAGCGGCGGTGATGAGGGCGGAGGAGGTGGTGGCTTGGGATTTGATTTGGGAGAGAGCGGTGAGGAGGGAGGAGATGAGAGTGGGGTTGAGGCGGTGCTGGTCGTCGTCGACGGTGGTTAGGGTTAGAATGAAGAGGGAACCTCGCTTCTCTAAGGTGCACATGGTTTTTTGGTGATGTGTGTGTTGTGCTTGTGCGTGAGAGTGAAGAGTGTGTGTTGTGCGTGAGAGTGAAGAGTGTGTGTGTGAAAAATGGGAATGGTGCAGAGGAAGTGTGGGTGTGTACAGTGTGTATAGTCTATCATACACAAAGGAAAGTTGTTGGTGTTCACTTTTCAAGTTTTGGGATATTTTTGTTTTTAAGTGAATTGTTCATGGGCCTTATTTTTATCAATTGGATCGAATTCGATGTTCACTCGTATGACTCGATTTTTTATTGAGAAAAAATTATTTTATAAGAAATTTATGCTTTATTTCATCTTATTATATTTATATTATTATTTACTTAAAAATATGTAAAAAATATGATTTTATTTGTAATTTTAAATGGATAAAAAGATATTTGTGTTGTAGGTTAAAAGTTTTTTATTCTGTTGTAGTAAATTATAATATTAAATTATCTATTTTTTAAATATTAGATCTTAGTTTTCTTTTATTAAAAATATTATATACTTTTCTTATGTAACGTTTTTTTATAAGTTAATAAACTTTTTATCCTTATAATTTACATTTATTTTGATTTTAGTTTCTATACTTTTTTTATTTGAAAATTAGTCTTTATACTTACACGTTTGCAAAATAATCATTACCGTTATAATCGTTATGACGCCGTTAGTTTATAAGGACCAAATTAAAAAAAAAATAGAAAACTATAAAGACCATAAACTAATATGACCATTTTGCAAATGATTACAAGTATGATGACTGATTTATAAAGAAAAAAATATAATGATTAAAATCAAAATAAGTGTAAACTATAAGAAATAAAATTTTATTTAAACTTTTTTTTAATCTTTTTTTGGGTTCAATTCGACTAGAGTCGTACAATTATATTATGAGTGACTAAGAGCATGTTTGGTAATGTTTAATTTTTTTTAGAATAATTATTTTTTTCAATAAAAAATTGTTTTATCTAAAATATATATTCGTTGTTTAAAGTGTGTAAAACTGATTATAAGTTAAGATTATTTTTTCATAACTAAAAACTGTTTTTTTAAGATGTTATTTTAAGTTTTTAATTATTTGATTTTAGATTATTTCAAAAGCTTTGAGAGAGAAATACCTATTTGCCTTCAATCAAATAAAATTTTCAATTATTTCATATATCTTTTGGTAATTTAATACATAAAAATAATTTTTTTATACAATTCAAACAAAACACTTTATTATAAAATCGATTATGAATTAATATATTCAAATATAAATTATTTTTCTTATAATCAATTTTCTTAAAAATTGATTATATACATAATTAATTTTTTACATAATTTTTTTTCACAACTATTTTAAACACTTATGAACAAATTCTTTGAATAAGTACTTTAAAAGCACTCATGTCATTGTCACTGTGTTGGATAATATTAGAATAATATATTATTATTATTATTATTATTATTAAGTTAGGCTTCCTTTTTATATTTTAATTAATTAAAAGGGTATTTTTCATAAAATATTTTCTTTGTCATCCATATTTTTACATATAATAATTAATGTTATAAACATTTTAAGAAACCATAAAAAATATTCTATTTTATATAATACAGAATATATAAATTAATAATTCAAAATAGAGTGTTATATGACACCAATTTCTACTGTGGTGTACTGATGCCATGGTTCAGTTTCTGGGCAATTTGGCCTAACTACAGTAGATTAGGAAACAATTTATCAAAATACCACTCATTTAAAACATTTTACCCCTATACTGACGTTTTTGCCACGTTGGCAATTTTTTTTTTTTAATATTCCACGCGTGTATCACGTCAACGCGGTTGGCGTGATGCAGCGTTATCATCGGCCAACCGTGTGGCGTGACGCTGATACACGCCATCACGCCAACCGCTGTTGGCGTGACAGACGCTATCACGCGTCGAAGCGTGTTGACGTGACATATAATCACGCGTTAAAAGAATCGACGCGATATGTATAATCACGCTGGAAAGCATCGACGCGATAAAAGTATATCGCCACGCTATCGACGTGATAATGATAGATCGGGAAAAAAATAATTGATTAAAGATAATCCTAAAATTTAATACAACAAAACTCGTATCATCAAATATATAAATCCAACCATCAATCCAACATATAAATATATCCAACAATCAATCAAACAAATTAATAACACAAACCTGTATAACCATATATCCAACAAATATAAATCTCCAACAAACAAATTAATAAAACAAAACCCGTATAACCAAATTTATAAATCCAACAATCAATCCGAATCAATCCAACAATATCCAAGTATAACCAAATATAGAAATGCAATACATTATTCATAATAATAATTATCTAATGTTAGGTAATAAAAAGTAAAACCTAAGACAACAATGATAATACATAATATAAAGGATGTCATCGTGGCGGCCTGTGAGGGTAGTCGTGTGGAGGTACATGAGCGAGGGTGCACTGGGGGTGGTGGATGAGAAGGGCCCACTGTGATGGAATGTATGAAGAAGATGGAAGGAGCATGTGGTGGATACGGATACTGAATGACGGAACTTAATGGTGGGTAATGATAAGATGGATAAGGTGGATAAGGATATGATGAGTATGACGGATAAGGATATGGTGGGTGTGTGTAGGTGGGAAAGTATAAGGTGTAAGAACAGTGGTCGAGGTATTTGTGGAGTAGGGGTATCGATGGTTGAAAGAGGTGAACGTGTTGTTGTGATGACTCAACACGTCTCCTCGAATCATAACCCCGTTCTCCTCCTTCTCGACTCCTACCCTCATCTTCATCGTTGGTGGCCTGGGAATCTCACTTCTTTGCGGAGCTCTCTGTAGTTGGGTCGCTATGCGATACGATCATGCTCATCTAATGCGACTAAAATAAATGAAGGCGATTCTCGGTGTCAAGGTTAAAGGCGTAATGACCCTCCGGTGTAGTCGGCTATATTGCATCTCTGCGATGTCGACCTAGAAAATGCAATAACATTAGATAAAAGAGACAAATTGCATGTGCAAATACAAGACAATCTACGTACCACAAGTCCAATACTACCGCAATAGGAGTAATCCATCGTCCTAGTGACCCGCTTATACCATCTTATGTACTTCGAATGTACCCCCAAAGGTTGAGTCAATGGCTCACCGGGGTAATGATATGATCCTGGCGACTATCCCAGATAGCTATGTTGCTGTGCTCAGGTCAATACTCATCATACCTCCCTTCAAAGAAATGGTATGCAAATGGTCGGTGATGTGGTGCGCGAGGTATTGGTGATTAAGACCAAATCGACGCATGACCCTATCTGGTTGGTGCCACTCAACAATGTGGAAGAATATAAGTGGAACCACAGCTCGCCACAAGACTCGTCATCGAACACGAGAATCGTTTGGAAGCGTGGATACAAGCTCATCTGTATATGGCTGCCATATGAACTACATAAAAGAGACAATTAGACATTAAGTTTATCGATGAGTGTTATAATAAATTTAATAAGTGGATTGTTTACAACATTACATACCTCGCATTTCTTGAGACGATCCGGTGGCGTCGATAATACGATAAGACGTGAAGTGGAGTCTCGCAAACTCTTACGACAATGCCACCTATTACAATGCGCAAGTAACAATGATATTAACAAATAAGAATATAAATCCATGTATATATTAATAAAAACAAATGATTATAAACTTACCGATATCCAAGTGGACGAACCGCTACGATCAATCGCATTCACAATAATGTCATCATCATCAGGATCTAACAATGCTGGAGCAAGGAGGGGAAACCTATCACATGCCCACATCTGTAGTAAGATACATGCACCACTAATGTCTCTCGTATCATAGTTAGTGGCCTTACATAACTCCCGTAGGTAAGCTAAACATGCGGATCCCCAACTATCTTGGCTGCAGCAAGAAGATCCTCAAGGAGTGGAAGATACATCAAGTGTACATATCTTCCAGGACTTATCTGAAACAAGATGCCCCTCGATCAATCTCAAGATATATGCTCGCGCGTAGCATGTCGGGGACTATCTCATCTCGCACTGGGTGGGATAGTGTGAAAGTAGCTACTCAACCATGACATACTAAGCCCTCACACCCCTCATCTCATCGTCGTGGGGTTTAACGCCTAATAATCTCTCACACAAATGAAATCCAATCCAGTCGTGATAAGTACTCCCAGTCACTGGTAAGCCATCAATCGGAAGACCTAACTGGATAGACACGTCCTCCAAAGTGATGGTGCACTCCCCAACAGGAAGATGAAATGTATGCGTCTCAGGCCGCCATCTCTCAACTAATGCACTAATGAGGTAATGGTCAACTGGGAAATAACTGCAATGGGCTACGCCAATGAAGCCTGATAGCTGTAGGTATGGAATGAGAGCGTCATGTGGCGGATCGTGCTTATATTTGTGAGCACGTCTGACACGCAATGATCGATCAGCCTGATTAAACATAATCAACAATTAGAGGTTCGTTGAAAACATTTGCTTAAACATAATAACTCAAATTCAATTAATTATATAACATAATATACCGATCCATTCCATATATGCTGTGATATATGAACTCGCACACAGTAAGGACTGGATCCTCGGGCCTGGTTTCAATTCCTGGCGTGATGGATCTAAAGTCATGTCTCCTGGTAATAATTGTCAATTTAAATCATGTTCAGTCATCACACAGTAATACTCATACATTGACTAATGCATCATAAAAGTGAGTAATTCATTACATGAAATATAAAGTACAATGATTAATGTTCAATGACTAATGTTCAGTCGTTATAAAGTACAATGATAATCATAAACTAAAATTCAATGTTACACATAATAAACTAAAGCTCAAATCAACTAGAAGGGCCTTCTCCAGAAGTTCTTGATCTACGAGATGGACAACTACGACGATTATGTCCCTCTTCACCACATAAACGGCATCTTTGTCTTGGTCTGATTCAATCCAATCCATCTCATTCCCGAGCACGGGTTGACTTGGCCGACCTCGTGCCCGAAGCAAAGTCGGATCTGCTACTAATGTTATTGGTGGAGGGGGCCAAAAAGGCTCATCCTTAGCAATCGGATACCATCGACCCTGGTAAGCTTTGACAATATTTTCCAACTTATAAACTGGATGAACATATTCCATAGGATTAATGGCCAAAGCAGCACATGCAGAAATAACATGAGAACATGGGTAATGTAACGCCTGATAATCACCACAATCACACCATCCTTCATTAAGGTTTAAAGTAAATCTTCGGCCCCCAGCTTGTGTTATAGGATGACGTGCCTCTTGTATGTCAAATCTTGTGGATTCTCTATTATAATCGCGCACTTGATGGGAGCTCGCAACTAGATTGTTTGCAGTCATAGATTTGACAAGATCATCGATACACTTGTCCACTTGTAACTTGTTCATGGACCTTCCGACTACGGCAAACAAAGTACTCAACCAATTTAAAAAATGTCATCTGAACCAATGCAGTTATTGGTAGGTTTCTGCCTCCCTTCAAGACTCCATTAATACACTCGGATAAGTTTGTAGTCATATGTCCAAATCTTCGGCCACCATCAAATGACTTTGACCATTTATCTTTAGGGATTGAATTAATCCAATTGGACATATCTTCATCAATCACATCAACTTCTCCAGCATGGATGCATATTTGGTCTTACTAGGTTCATATCCTGTACAACAAAGACTTTAACATCATTAGTTGCGTGACACATTATTACTTAAGAAATGGAACCTTAAATATGGAATATGAAATGTACCTGTATTTATCAAATGTTTTTTAAGTACCACATTCTTGAACCTGCTATTAAAATTGCTAGCAATATGTCGAATACAGAAGACATGATAGGCGTGAGGCGGCTGCCAACCTAAGTGTGGATTTCTAACTGCCTCCAATATGCTAGCGTGTCTATCAGAAATCAGACATAGCCCTTGTTGTTGAGTGACATGTGTTCGAATGCAACCTAAGAACCAACTCCAAGCATCCTTTGTTTCCCCCTCCACAATAGCAAATGCAAGTGGCAACGGATGTCGATCTCCATCTTGTGTTGTGGCAATTAACAGCTTATGGCGATATTTCCCATACAAGTGTGTACCATCAACTTGAATAATAGGCTTACAAAATGGGAATCCATCAACACATGGCTTGAATGTCCAAAATAATCGATGAAGCATTTGCTTGGAGGGATCAACACGATTGTGGTGAACAAAATGATTTGTTTGAATCTCAACCACAATGCCTTCCATGTACATTTGTAATGCACCTAACCATCTAGGTAACATATGATATGATTTCTCCCAATCTCCGAATACCTTAACAATGGCCTTTTGTTTAGCCTTCCAAGCTTTCCTGTATGATACCTTGTATGAGAACATAGCCTTAATCCTTTCAATAATTAAAGATATAGGCACGCCTGCAGTTTCACATTTGACATGTCTAAAATGCAAGAACAAATCATATCGAGTCCAATTTAGTATGGTCTTGGGAAAGAGCAGGGGTTAACACAAGTATGAGGGCCATCATATTTTGTAATTTGCCACACATTTGATTTTTCCCTAAAATGGCCCTAACCCTCGAGTTACATCCGTTGCCAAATCTAGGACATTTAACACTTAATCTTTCTACTATCGAGACTCTTCAACCTTGTAGCCTCGATGTCGTCTAAGTGAGTAATGTTTAAGGGCCAAGTTCACAAACTTCTTTTGTAGGGAATTGCAACCCAATATATAGCTCTTACTGTTGAACTCCAAGTACCAGGCCTAACTAATTCAGGGAAACAACCGGATTTCTCAAGACATCCCAATCAATATTTGAGAACATAGGGGACGGAGGCATAAGCAGAATCGGAGCCGTGGACTTTGTAGGTGCATTATGTGTAGGCATTACAAATGATGGACCAGAAGACGTCATAGGAATGTTTTCTCTTGGAGGATCTTCTAAATTTTCATTGGCATCAAAGTCTCCTTCTATGTCAGTGTCACTATCATCACTATCAGGTAACACCCCTCATCTTCACCGGTATCGGACAATGCATCTCTCGATAATTGGATTCTCACTTGCAAAGTTCAAGTCACATGCAACTTGTTCATGGTTAGTAACATTGTACATGCTCGAAGGCTCACATTGTTCAACAGGGAGTTACTTCAGCAATGTAAGAAGTGTGAAAAGGCTCATGATGTTCAACAATGTTAACTTCTTGATATTGATGTATCGGATCATTTTGAGCCATAGACAATTGAGTGTTGATGGGATAAATTGACGTATCTCTAGAAGGTCCAGCTTCAATACAAGTAACGAAGGAGCTATCACATTGACATGATCTTCAATTGTTTCCACCTCAACATACACTTGCATCGAAGCAATGTTAGGATATTGCTCATAACTATCAATCATACATGCAATATCTTCATCATCTTCCAATGGAAGAGCTATCCACCTCAACACGTTACACCATTCAGGGAACCGATACTGGAGCCGTGAGATCACTTGATTTGGTTGAAGTTTCAGGTTTTAAATGAATCCTCCGCTTCAAACCACTAATAGTAGTTTCTCGCTTTAATCAATATTGACTTAGGAGGAGGACCATCATACTTAACACCCTCTTCACCCTCACACATTCTCCCGTTAGAGAAAATTAGCACAAGGAGTGGTTTTCCCATTTTAAAATATTCTGAACACAAATCAACTAAAATTTAGGATCACAAAATAAATTATATATAGATCACACCTTCTATCACATTAAAATTTATGCTATAAAAAATGTTATAAATACACTAAAAAACATACATCTTATACTATACCATAAGAACATAAAATATAACATATAGATATCATACAATAAGGATCATAAATAAATCATATATCCTATCACAACATAATATATATAATATAAGTATCAAATAATATAAATCATAGCAATCAACATATCAATAATGCTACATTACAAAATATACAATATACATATATCCTACCACAACATAATATACATAATTTAATTATCACATAATATAATATAAACTATCAATAAATTATAATCTATACATCTCAAAAATAATAGCATTAAAAAAAATACAATATACATATGTTTTATACTTCATTATAACAATAAAGCTACAATTGCTACAAAATAACTAATGTACAACTACATAAACTTAAATCTTACATATAAACAAAAATTTTCAGTAATAAAATATAATTAAAAGATGAATAACATACCTGTAAATAAGGAAAATGGGGGATATGGTGGGTTGAAGGAGGAGCAATGGAGGAAAAATGGAGGAGAGGGCGACGGCGGAGAGGAGAAGAGAAAGAAAGAAGAAAAGAGAAAGGAAGAAGAAGAAAAGAGGAGCGGAATTAGGGTTACGTGTATCGCGTATCACGCCAAAGCGTGATTGCGTGTATCGCGTCAAAGCGGTTGGACGTGATACACGTCATCACGCCAACACGGCGGGTGGCGTGATATGTATATATCACGCCTTTGTCATGAAGCGTTTACGTGTATCACGTCGACACGGTTGGCGTGATGGCGTGTCACGCTCAACCTTGGCCGTGTTGACGTGATACACGTGGAATATTAAAAAAAAAAAATTGCCAACGTGGCAAAAACGACAGTATAGAGGTAAAATGTTTTAAATGAGTGGTATTTTGATAAATTGTTTCCTAATCTACTGTAGTTAGGCCAAATTGCCAAATTGTAAAGCCTCTTCTATAACTAAACAAAAAGAAAAAGAAAAAAAAACCACAGCAATCAATAATTAAAAAACAAATTAGTAATTAAATTTAGAATCCAATTTAAAGCTTTTAAAAATATTTTTCCATTAACCTAAAATAATTAAATAAAAGTCTATTACAAATTTACAATCCAGAAACTTAAAATATATCACTTTTTTATCATTTAAAAGATGCCTTAATGGTTAAAAAATAACATAATAATCAATGTTAAGTAAAATATATATTTATTATTTACATATCATTATCATATAGATAAAACTAAATATATCATTTATGATAATATTAATAAGAAATGAAATTAAGGTCTTTCTATAGGCCACAATTTATGGTACATTCCACAATATATATAAATAAAAAAAAAGTGTAAAAAATGCCCCGCTCCCTTAATTTTTTTCAACTAAGGCGCTAAACTGTTAAAATTATTTTATTGTATTATTTTACTACCAAAAAATCAATAGTAAAAGAAAAAAAAAACGCGGCAAATGGTAAATTGATTTGGCGCCACACTCACTCAAACTATAAATTCAAACCCAACACTCTCTCTCTCTCTCTCTACCTTCTATCATCGTCTCCTTCATTTCTCTCTCTCTGTCTAAAATTTATCTGTGTATTCTGAGATTATCTCTCTATCTCTCTTCTATGGAGGCAGAAGAAGGAACCTTCCAGAAGGTTCTCTCGAAAAACCCAGATGCACACGTCACCTTCCTCAACGGCAACCCCGTCCTCCTCGCCCAGCCCCTCACGGTGGTCCGCGCCGTCACCACCACCGGCGCTCGGGTCCTTGCCCCGCCCGCGCCCGACGAGTCCGTTGTCGGGTTCGACCCGCGGGTTCCGAAATCAACGGTCAAACAAGAAGAAGAAGAAGAAGTCGGTGTGGGTTCTAAGAAATTGGAATGTGAGAAGCAAGTAGAGGTTCCCAAGGTGAATCCTTTTTCGGGTTTTCAGAGACCCTTTAAGGAGGCGAAGAAGAAGAAGGAAAGAGTTAAAGAAAAGATTTTGAACCTCGAAGATGGGGAGTTTCCCGAAGAGGAAGGTTGGTTCTTGATGGGAAGGAAAGTTGAGGTTGCAATTTCAACCACCAAAGGAAGGAAGTTGTTGGACAATGAGATTGTTCATTTCAATTTCCCTCTTCCAACTTCGTCTTCCAAGTCCCAATGGATTGTTCGCGTTTCAACTATACGTTCTGGGGAGGTCTCTTTTTGAACCTTCAAAGTTTCTTCTTTTATATGACAATTGCTTGAGTAGTTTCATTTATTTTTTGTTATCTTAATTTTACCTATAATGCATGAGTACTTTTATGTCGCTATCTAGTACCTAGTACATTTAGGTAAATATTTTAATTTTTTTTATATTATGGTACGTTTCGATATAACTTAATTACCATTGCAATGAGTTGATTTAATTACTTGATTGTTTATATTTTTATATAATATATCATCCCCTACTTATATCTTAGTTTTTATTAATTTTTTCATATCCCGTACTTGTACTTGTAGGGTATGGAACTATCTATGGATACACGTTCCCATATCCATGCAACCTAGATTACAATATATGTATGAAATTGATTATGCTTTTGTGTTGTGTGTGGTTGAACTTTAGGTTGGAAGGCTTCCAATGGAATGGGCTAAATCTGTGATTCCGCTTGTGCAATCTTCAAGGGTTAAAGTTCGAGGTCGCTGCATAGCTGCACCGGATAGCCTGCAAATGATGCAAGAAATCATGTTGTTAGTAAGGTATAGTTTTGTGACTCTATCAGTTGAAAATTGTCTGTTGTGGATGGGTCTGTTGGGTAGATGATAAAACTAATTGATGACTTTTGGTTTTTTGCAGCTTTTACATTCACCACTCTATATTCACAGAATGTGTTGATACCTCTTGGAGACTAGAGGCTTGTGGTAACATCAACTCCACCATTTATCCTCTCCTTACATTGTTCAGAATGCTAGAGATTAAGCCACATCAGAAGGTAATAAACCTCTATAAGATTTTTGTAGTTTCTTGTGTCGCATGGATTTATCATGGGTTTTTGTTATATTCAACCAGGCTGAATTCACTCCTGAGGATGTTGATTCTCGGAAGCGTTTGCTTAATCCAAGGGTATGTGCTAATATTTTTCTTTCTTTTCCATTTTATAAGTTTCATGATGTCATTGTCTAAATATTGTCAATGGTCCAATTCCTTATCAGCTTTTAGAATGGCTCGATTTTCTGGTACTTCTTTTTTAAAAGCATGTTTTGTTTTACCTGTTGGCATGAACTCCAATGCGTGTTTGCCAATAGGTAAGAAACACTACCTTCTTGTAAAAGCAGGGTTGTGTTGGAAAGAAGGTAAAACAAACAAGCCTTAAGTCGTTTACTTAGTGTTAGGGTCAGTATTGCTAATGCAAGATAGTATGTTAAATGGCACTATAATTAATGTTGCCTGGTTCTGTAAGCAACCTCTGACTGCAAGAAGCCTAATTATGTTGATGCTACCAGGGTGATTCTGATGAAGCTGCAGCGATGCCTATGATCAAGCGAAGAAAGGGTGGCGAACAGTTTGCAGAACAAAATGATGATGAACAAGCTCTTTCAGAGTCATCTTTGAATAAGCTTGTTGGAGCTGCAGAAATCTATGACCTGGAGGTAAAGAACTTTTTAAGTGTTTAAATTGCTTGTCTTTTGATCTTCAGACTTCTCTCGTCTCATTTGTCATCAACCTTTGTGTGTCATATCTTTAGGAGATGGAAGCCCCGAAAACACTGTTGTGTTATCTAAAGCCTTACCAGAAACAAGCTCTCTATTGGATGTCAGAAATTGAGAAGGGAATTGATGTTGAGAATGCTGCAAATAATCTGCATCCTTGCTGGGCAGCCTACAATATATGTGATGGGTAAGAACTAGTAAAAGAAGGAAAGCAACAAAAAAGAAAAAGTCTTAGAATAGGATAAAACATATATGTAATTGTTTTTTCCCAATATCAGCATGCAACTTAACCTGACATGCTTTCTAGCAGAAGGGCAATTTATGTGAACATCTTCACAGGGGAAGCAACAACCAAATTTCCAAAGGCAACACAGATGGCAAGAGGAGGAGTGAGTTTGTTTGAGGCCATCAGATTTTTAAAATGCTATATATGACATTTGGTTTGAACAGTTTATCTGACTACAAAAATGGTGTTTTTTTTCCCTATAGATTCTAGCAGATGCAATGGGACTTGGAAAGACCGTTATGACAATTGCTCTGATTCTCAGTAACCCAGGCAAGGGGAACTCAGAAAACAAGGATGCAGAGAGTGCAAATGATACTATTATTACAAATAAGAGGAAAAATACGAACACCTCATATAGGGCAAAGGGTGGCACTCTTATTGTTTGTCCCATGGCATTGTTAGGTCAGTGGAAGGTGAGTTTCCTTTGTATTAAGCCATATGGGAGAAAATCTCTTAAAAAATGACATTCTATAATTGACAAGGTAGCTCACAAGTATTGAAATCTCCAGGATGAGCTTGAAACGCATTCAAAACCAGATAGCATATCCATATTTGTTCATTATGGTGGGGGTAGAACCAATAATCCCGAGTTGATCTCAGAGCATGATGTTGTCTTAACAACATATGGTGTCCTATCAGCTTCATTTAAAAGTGTAAGGAAATATTCCTTTATATTTGCATTTCTTCCATCTGCATAGTAAAGCTTCTTTATATTGGGCTCCCTGACTTTTGAAACCAGGATGGAGAGAATAGCATCTACCACAAGGTCCGTTGGTATAGGGTGGTGCTAGACGAAGCTCATACTATAAAAGCCTTTAGAAGCCAGGCTGCCCAGGCTGCTTTTGCTTTGTCCTCACACTGCCGCTGGTGTCTTACTGGAACCCCTCTTCAGGTTTGCCTTTCTAATTATCTGATCAACATTATCTGTGTAATGACATTATAATTGCAAGGAGAAATGGTACTCCATGCACAAATGAACATTATGTGTGTAATAACATTGAAAATATGTTTCTTTTATCAGCACTATTTGTTAATTATTATAATGAGGTTCTCAGTTATTTAGCAAAGGAACTCACGTTCGGGCACTTGGTTTATGAAATGTGATATTCTCTATTGCAGAATAGTTTGGAAGACCTATTCAGCCTCTTGTGTTTCTTGCGTGTTGAACCTTGGTGCAACTGGGCATGGTATGGCAAAAATATGATGCTAACTTGTAGTTAACATAAATCTGATCTTTGTTGTTTTAAGAAGAAATCCTTTATTGCAGAACCAGTACTGATTTCGATTGTTCTATCTGTTATTTTTGTAATTTGCATCCGTGTAGGTGGAATAAGTTGATTCAAAGGCCTTATGAGAATGGCGATCCAAGAGCCCTGAAATTGGTCAAGGCCATTTTGAGGACACTGATGTTAAGAAGAACCAAGGAAACAAAGGATAAAGAAGGAAGGTAGTCATTTTCACTTCACTTGAATTCTGTCTCTTTTGCAATACAAATAATTTGTTTTCATGATATTGATGTCCAATATGTTTTTCCAGGCCCATACTTGTCCTGCCACCAACTGATATTCAATTAATTGAGTGTGAACAGTCAGAATCTGAACGTGACTTCTATGATGCCCTCTTCATTAGATCTAAAGTAAGTTTTGTGCCACTGCTCCTGATTTGTAATTATTTTTTAATGACAAACTGTTTCACTTTTATCATTTTTCATAAAGTGAAAATAAATTTGTAAGTGGTATGGTGTTTTTAATAACTGTCCTCAGAAATATTTTTTGCCAGAAATTTATTCTCCACTGAAGCACTTTGGATTTGTAAAGGTAAATATATTTGGCTTGGGAACTGTCTCATGAATCTTGAACTTTTCATGCAATACAAACAGGTTCAATTTGACCAGTATGTTGCACAAGGAAAGGTTCTTCACCACTATGCGAATATCCTTGACCTACTAATGCAGTTGAGACGGTGTTGTAACCATCCATTTTTGGTTATGTGGTGGGTGTGACAGGCACATTAAAATGCTCTTACCTGTTTCCCCTTCCCAATTCCCATACCTCTCATTTTCTCCTTGTCTTTCTAATAAGAATTTGCCTCTTATATGCAGCGGAAGTGATTCAAAGAAATATGCAGACTTGAGCAGACTCGCAAGAAGATTCCTTCAGTCTAATACTGATTCACCCCATATATGCAGCCAAAGTGATCCACAGCAACATGCAGAGTTGAACAAACTCGCAAGTAGATTCCTTCTGAATTCTGATTCTGCTTCACACTCTATCCAATCTCGTGCATACATTGAGGAGGTTTTGGAGCATATTCAAAAGGGTGAAAACATAGAATGCCCTATATGTATGGAGTCACCAGATGATCCTGTGTTTACACCATGTGCACATAGGACGTGTAGAGAATGCCTATTCAATTTCTGGGGGACATCAATGGGTGGTCCGTGTCCAATCTGTCGTCAAGTGCTCAAGAAAAATGATCTGATCACTTGTCCATCCGAAAGCCCGTTCAAGGTTGATATTGAGAACAATTTGACTGAGTCTTCAAAGGTTTCAAATCTACTGGATTACTTGGAACGTATTCAGATGTCACGCTCTGGTGAAAAAAGTATTGTCTTCAGTCAGTGGACTTCATTTTTTGATCTATTGGAGAATCCATTGAGAAGGAGAGGAATTGGTTATTTAAGATTTGATGGGAAATTGTCTCAGAAACAGAGGGAGAAAGTTCTGAATGAATTTAATGAAACAAGTGAGAAAAGGGTAGGTGAAGTCAATTTGAACTCTTCCATCATTTTCATTTTCCAATGAAAAATATCACCACTGAATCATTAATTGTTTTTTATCCTCGTGCTATTTCAGGTTTTGTTGATGTCACTAAGAGCTGGTGGCGTGGGTTTGAATTTAACTGCAGCCTCACATGTTTTCATTATGGTGCACTATGCCTGTTTCCCTTCTCCCCCTCTGCTCAAGAATTTCAATCTTCTGAGTGTGTTAACTCTCTTTGTAATGAATATGTAGGATCCGTGGTGGAATCCTGCAGTTGAGGAGCAAGCAATAATGAGAATTCATCGTATAGGACAAAAGCGGAGAGTTATAGTTAGAAGATTCATCGTCAAGGTTAGCTAATGCACTTTATCAACTTTTCTAGAACTGTCAGCAAATGCAATCCTATTCATCTTCACCCGCTCAAAACCCAGATGCCCATATAGCCGACATCCTATTAGTCAAATGTTCTGGATTGGGCTTGGAATGTACAAACTTCCCATTTTTGCCAGACAATGCCAACTTGTTAGATAAACAGTATTTTCCTTTTTCATTGTTTTACCTTTCAAACAACATGGGTGGCCCCTTTGATTATTCATGCTGCTTACATTGACACTGCTCAACAACTAAAGTTATTTGAGCAGTCAAATATTATGCATTTATCACTTTATTGTATGGGTTTGATCTCTTTCTCTAGTTCGTTGGGTAGCATTATCTTATCTAGAAAAGGCATTTTTCTCACGTTCACGTTTTTCTTTTATGTAGTCAATGGTTATCCATATATTATATCTTCTATTTTATTGGGTTGATTTCTAGTTTTGTTGGGTCACATATATGTTTTGAAAAGCTTTTCTTTTTCTCTTCATGTGGTTTTGATTTGCACTTTATTTTGTTCTTTTTTTTATTTGAAACAACTAAAGGGAAGAGTTGTGGGTATTGTCAACAGGGCACAGTGGAAGACCGCTTGCAACAAGTGCAAGCCAAGAAGCAGAGGATGATATCTGGTGCACTCACAGATGATGAGGTTCGGTCTGCTAGGATTCAAGACCTCAAATTGCTATTTACATGAGATAAACTTGAACGAGTCTTTATTTTATTTTGAAGCTGATATCTATTGTCTAGTCTCAGAGATCCACAATGGATCACATTTTGTATAGGTGATAGGGTACTACTACTAAAGGGCTTCTTTCTCCTTTGTGTGCAAATGATAGTGTAGTTTGAACTCTGAAAAACAAAGCACATTTTTGTAAATCTTGAGGCATTGGTGGTTATATTAGAATAGTTTATTTCTCTTTGGTCATCAAGTCCAGCCCTCGACATTCAATTATTTCTTGATACAAAATTCAAAACTAGTATAAAATTTATAATTTATTACATAAAAGTTGAATCTATAAAATATTACCTGCGGCACCATTACCAACGTTATAAATTAAATACAAATGCAGCCCCTTTTTCTATAAGGAAAGGTTGAAAAGGAACGACCGAGTGCACAAAAATAGAAAAGAGCATGCAATACTAGGATGACACGTGGGTGCTATAGGCTATGGTCTAAGAATGTTTTTCTTTTTTATAATTTTTCTGCTGACGATTTTTAAAAAAATTAATTTTAAAAAATTTCGATTAGGAGGTTCAGACCTGAATAATGGAGATAAGGAACACAACACCCAAGTCTCATGGATTATATTATGTGGTGTAAGAATTGAGCACGTAACTAGGAGATGAGACGTAGGGTTGGGATGGGAAAATGGAGATGGAAGAAAGAGTGGGCGTTGGATGGTGTTGTGTGGTTAGGTTAGCGATTTAAGGCGTGACAAATGTGACCGTAAATGAACGTGACGCCGACGCCGACGCCACACCGTGGGGGGGCCTTGCCTACTCATCAGTCAAAATGCTGGTGGTTATGGGTTCCAAAGAGTTACAACTATGAACACTAGAAAAGGGAGATGTGAACTACAATTTGTAGCTCCTTTTACAAATTAAGTTGTATGTTGGTAAATTTGAACTGTAATTTAGTTGTCAAATTAAGTTTTATGTAGATAAATTTTAACTATAATGTAAGAGTGAGATTAGTTACACATCTAAATAGTATGTGAAATGAGAAATTTGTGTATTAAGAAAATATTCTACCACTTTACTTAATCGTGAAAAACAACTCAAAACAAGACAATCATATCTGATATCACTCAGCTCTTTATGCTGCCTCTCTATGTAGGTTTAATGGTGTAATGGTGTGTATGTTAGATTGGCCTTTTAATTATTAAATATGGTTTGTGTTGTGCCTATCTTTGAGTCTTTGACTGCCATCCTCCTTTTGGCTGCAACCATTCGGCTTGGCTCTGTCTGGCTTTCCTTGTGCATGTTATAATCAAAATCAAATGAATCCAAATGTGACATCGACACTACTTTTAATGTTATGGGGGTTACATGACTGTTCCACTTTCCCTTTTTTTTTCGTTCTAATTTTCAAGACCTTTCAAGCATGTTATTAAAAAATATATCACAAAAGGTAAGGGAAAGCTATGGGATATAAATTACAGTTTTTTTCCCCACTAAATTTTTTATATTTATTTTATAACAAGTTATATATGAGTGGCATGTGAGCTTAATTTAAATTACAATTTTTCATCTTGTAATTTGACACAATTTTAGTTTACCCTTTAAAAGAAATTGACACATTATAATCATGTGGTTTACTCTGATAAAATATAAATTAAAAGAGAACGTGTTCACATGAGTTTACATAATACTCGCGTATAGTTAGCCGTTGCAAAATGAACAAAAAGAACTTTAAAATAGTTATGTGATAATAACAAAAATTCTTTTTTTTAAAAAAATTATAATAAATATAGATTATTCTAATATTATTGATCAAGATAGGCAAAAAATTTATCCAAATATCTTTAACCAATTGAGTCAACTTACATTAGCTAATAAGAAAGCAAACTACATGATAGTAAATTATCAATTTTTATTTGAGTAAATAAGAAGCTTAATTTCTAAAAATATTCACTTATCCAAATGTCTTTAACCAATTGAGTCAACTTGTATTAGCTAATAATAAAACAAATTACATGATAGTAAATTATCAATTTTTATTTGAGTACATAAGAAACTTATTTTCAATATGGTGTGGTACAAGTGGTAGATACTTTGGCTATTTAAATATGTGGTCAGAAGTTTGATTCTTAACCCATGTGTATGGAAAAACATTTGCTGGAAGAGGTCAACCCCTTAAATGAAGCTCAATACTTCAAGAGATTAGTCTTCACAGTCGCAGGTGGAGATGTCCTAAGAAATAAAAATAAGAAATTTATTCTTTAAAAATATTTCTCACTTATAATTTAGTTTTTTTTTAGTATACAAATTAGTCTTTTAAATTATAAAATTCATATTAATTGAGTTCTTTCATTATTTTTAATTGACTAAGTTAAACAATAACTTTTAATATGACACGTTAAGCACCGATATATAACATTAAGTATCACGTGACATCGCTAAAAAAAATATCACATTTCTCTTTGAAATATGATATGGTTTTAACCTAATGAACCCAACTTTTTATATACAAATCACTCACTCGGACGGAGAAGAAGGATTTTGAAATCAAGGAAGCAAGGCTATTGAGAGGGAAGCACAAGATCTAAGCAACGACTTGAGCCCATGGAGTAGAAGATCGAGACCAGTAGTAAGCTAATTGATATATCTGTTGTATTAAAAACACAATATTATGAATAATTTATATCAATAATGACTCTTAAATGATTGATACGAATGTGAAATACAATATGCGGTGAGTAGTTCTTTTGGTAACCAATACATGATAAGTAATCATTAGGCCACTAATACTATTAGATATGTATAAGTTTTTTATATTATAATCTTTTGTTCATTTTGATATTTTTTATAAGAATTCTTTAATTAGATTTATGTAAAAAAAATAACTTAATCACTTTTTAATTTTATTATCTCATATGAAAATTATAAAAAAAACTCATAAAAATTAACTTTGTCAAGAAGTATTTAATATATCTAACGTCTTTTTTTATGTGTGTAAATTAGGATAACTCTTGGCTCAAAAGACGATAAACTAATCTCACAAGGTACTGTCAGCAGCATGAAGTATGGATCCCTCATAACTACATTTTCTTCATACACATTATCTCAATGATTGAACCTAGGATAAATAAAATCAAATCTAATTAAAATTTGAATTGAATTTGAAATTTTTTAAACATATTTTGGATACATGTAAAATAAGACTATATCAAATGAGTAAATAGTTGGAGAAAAGAAACTTATGTATGAGTAACATGTAACATTGACCTCACTTGCATCAACTGTGTTTTTATATAATAGTATATAGATAGATTATATAACTTATTTATACTATTTTTATATATTATTAAATTCTTATAATTTTTAAATTTTAAAGTTCAATTTGATTATATTCAATTAATTGTAAAAACTAACTTTGAGTGTAGAATTTAAACATTTCAACAGATGCTAAATCATTGATTATTTACTACTAAAAAAGTTATAGATTCTTTTAATAATTAGTTTGATAATTTCCTAATTATTTAAAAATAAATATTATGTACTTGTTGAGTTTGTTGAATGAGTGTTATGTTACACTCAAGGGATAGAGATATGCATAGCTGATTCTTAATCATGTTTCATTTATGTCAAAATCAAATAGATATTTTATTAATATTAAAGAGATAAGAAATAAAATTAAGATTCAAATAGATAATTAAAATTTGAATTGAAATTTCACTAATATTAAAGAAAATTCATGATAAAATTTTGAAACTACCAATCTCAACCTATCTAAACACAAACTAATAAAAATCCTAAATTCAATTTTAAAACCATGAAAGAGTAATACATGACATAACATATTTAAACACAAATCTACATCAAAAGAGCAAGAATTTAAAGGGGGAAAACATATATATTAATGACATAGAATATTTGTTCAAATTACATTAATTATGTTTTATATAATAGTATATAGATAAATAAATTTGTTCATTATAATTTTTTAGAATTTATTTCAATTAAACATGAAGAAGTATACAGATACACAATATACAAATGAGTCAGCAATATATATAATATTAATATTAACATACAAATTAAAAATACATACATTAATATAGAAAATAAATAAATCAAAGATTTGCCAGCTACAATAAAGCCGAGCCGTTCGGCAGCAAAGCCGAGCCGACTTTGACCCATTCAGATTCCGCACGTGTGCTACGCACGCCCCTCTATAAATACCCCCTCAACCCACCATGCTATCTCTCTATCACACACTCTCTCTCTTTCTCTATCACTTTCACTTTCACTTTCTCTCTCTTCGCCGTTGTCTCTCAGCGCCGTCACTAGTCGCCGCCGTCAATGGCAGATGCCCAAAGAAACAAGCCTGGCGCAGGGAGCCGCCGGGAGCCGAGCCGGTTGCAGAGTCGAGCTCCGTCGTCGTTACAGATAAGCCGCGCCGTGGATTGGAACGTGGCGATACCCCTTTTGTCGCCGCTGGCATCGTCGCCGCCGCCGGCGGAGCTGAAGCCGAGGGAGGAGCCGCCGCCGCCGCAGCGGCGGCAGAGCGCGGAGGCGGAGAAGGTGGTGTTGAAGAAGTGGCAGCACCCAGCGGCTCCGTTCGGCTACGAGCCGGCTTCGGTGTTGCCACCTTTTTGTCGATAAGAAGAAGAAAAGGGTAAAATGATCTAACGGTTGGTATTTAGTGGGAAGATGATCTAACGGTGTTTGTTTGTGTCTTTGGAGGGCAAGAGTTTGTGATTTTTGCATACGAGGATATATAAGAACATGTTTTTTTTTTTTATAAATGTATACACAGCTCATAAGACCCACTATGCTTTTTTTTTTTAATTTTAAATTTCCCTTTTCTTGTGGGATATCAATTAGTTAATAGAAATGTAAAACCCTTAATTATTATTCAACTTTTAGATCATTTCAAGCATATATTAGAGTCTAGATTTTACCTTTTTTTTTTTTAATCTTCCATGGTTGTGTGTGTGTGTGTGTGAGAGAGAGAGAGAGAGAGAGAGGGAGAGATTCAAGGTTATATGATTTGTGTGATTTCTGATGAGGTTTTTTTATTAAAAAAATAATACTTGTAAATATCAAGAAATAGTGAAACACAATTAGTAGTATAGAGTGATTGAAATTGTATATGAATTGTTACAAAATGTTGATGTAATCTTTACAATAATTTAAATATAAATATCCAGAATTCTAGGCGTATTCTGTTTATAAAATAATAAATAGTTGAATATTTAACATTTGTGGCAGTAAAGTTAGCAGGTCTTGTTCCAGTTGGTTTATTATATTTCAGCTTGAAATTGAAAGTTGAAATGTTATTGTTTTTGGCATCGAAAGCATAAACAACTGGGGTGTAGTCAAAATGATTTTTTTTTAAGCATTACTGAATCTGCGGCGTGTACTATGAAAGCCCAGAACAGAAGCATACAACAAAAACGCTTCGAGCATTCTTAACATTCTTGATTTTCTTAGGCCAAGTTCTACTAAGTCTCAACCTTGGAAATGTCATTGATTAACTGCTGTGGCTGTTTATGCAGCATAGCAGAAAAATGACCTCCCTATAACAGATTTGCCAGTTGCTCATTACCAATTATTAGCAATGCGTATAGGACCACTTTTGATCCAGAGGCATTCAAAGAAACATACTAACACCTATTTATGTCTGTCATCTGCTATAGTGCTATGTGCAAACAGCCCATGTGGCATGTGGTGTTCAGAACATAAGTGATACGAGAAATATCTATCCCACATGTGAAGGGGACGCAAACCTAAGGTAATGCTACCTAGGTATCACTTGCTATCATCACAGCCTATTATAATTGTACAGATACTCCTGGCTTTATCTTTTAGGATAAATATGTCTAAATTTTAAGAACCCCCTTCAATTTCATTCTATATATAATATTCCGATTTTGATCTAGCAGAGTGTTGTAAAAATTGATGACAGAATTTGATAATTAAAGGAATAAATTATGATATTAGAAAATTAATGAGATAAAAAGAAGTATTTGAATGTAAATTGTCCTACTCTATTAAATTGTCATGGAGTCCTATGCATATGCATAATTCTATATAGTCGGAGAATGAAAAAGTTGTGTACTTATTTAGACAAAAGGCTATTTGCTATAGGAACTCTCATGATATGCGAAATGAAGAATAATGTTACCTAATATAATATTTATTCTTAAAGTTATGCACAACCACATTGGTATTTGAGTTAAGATTATGTAGCATAAATTTGAGTAATGTTATTACATAATTTATTTATACTTGAAAACAATATTACTTTTGCAATTTTAGCATTCATGATGGCTTCATCTTTTTAAGTTCTCCGCCAATGTTTTTTTATATAAGTTTGATAGGATAACTTGAGTATAATAATACAAATAGTACATAATGAAAATTGAGTTTAATTTTGATCCGTTATCAGTGTAATTTTTTTTTATATTATCATTTAATTATGTATTATCAAATCATTAAAAAAGTTTAACTATAACAATAACTATTTAAAAAGTTTAATTCTTTTAATGATATTTTAATATATAATTAGATGACAATGTAAATTTTTTTTATATTGACAATGAATTAAAATTAAATCTATAAAAATTTATGTAATTAAAAATATTTTAAATAGAATGTCACTCAAACACAAGCTAGACGTCAAAGCATAGTTATTAAATTTGGCTGGCCAAATTAGTTGAATTGATAAGTTGGTGACCTGAAATCTTAGTCGAACCAATTCATATTATTGGATTAACCATGTTATAGCCCAATCAAACTTGGTCAAACCGGCTAGCAACTAGGAAAAAGTTCCACACGAAGAAAACATGGTTTTTAATATGGAAAAAGATTATTGCCCCAATCATGTGAGTATGTGTATAATCTAAAGGCTTGTTTGATTATAGCATTGCGTTTGCCAAATGTCCAGTGAGAAAGAGAAAATTTTCCCCTCTCACAGAATTACCTTGTAAAGCGTGTAAAAGTATAGTTTGCGTTTGAAAAAATCAAAACCAAATATGCTGTAAATCATTTAAAAAAAATTATAATGAGATTAGTGTATTATTTAATAATTTATATGAGAATATATATGAGTGTAAGTTTATATAAATATTATTATTCTTTACTACAGGCTAAGTCTTGTGAATTGTATAAAGAAGATATAATAGTATAGGTAAATATTATTATATATTTGATACACCCATTTAATAATATAATTTGATTTAATTATTTTTATCTAATCACAATTATATAAATCTATCATCTCACTTATCACATATGATATGACTTGATAAGAAATTATTTAATAATATAATCTGATTTAATCAATTATTTTTATCCAATCACAATTGTATAAATCTATCATCTCATCCGTCACATATGATATGACTTGATAAGAAATCATTTAATAATATAATCTGATTTAATCAATTATTTTTATCCAATCACAATTGTATAAATCTATCATCTCACCCATCACATATGATATGACTTGATAAGAAATCATATTCTTCATTGCCCCAATGTACAGTCTCCGACCACATGGGCAACTCAAAAGTTAAATATGAAAGTGATACTTTTTTCTTCTATTAAAATTTATGAATTTTTTTATAATTTTATTTTTCTAAATTTTTGAGAGGAATAATTATTAATTAAACTTTATAATTAAATTCTTTTAGTATTTTTTTTCAATTAATGATATAGCTAATATATTTGGCATTAGCTAATGAATGTCTTAAGGACACTTAGTTAAGGAATCAAAATAAAAAGTATTAAATATAAAATTTAAAATATTTAATATTTTGAAAACTTAAAAAATATTTAATATTTTTTTCATTAAGTAATTTGGTGAATTTATTAAAAGATATTAAATGATCCAATATATTTAATCTTTATCTTTTATGGTAAGATAACAATGTGTCCTCACACCCTTTAAATATAAGATTTATTCTTGAAAGTCGGCGTAATGTTAGCCACAAGGTGCTTCTAGTGGGTTTCAAACCCTTGCACCACAGGTAAAATCTGTCTACATATAGTTCAGTTTGCCAATTATGTTTAATCTTTATTGAAACATTGTTGTTCTTAAGCAAAATTTAATTAATTTTAATTTTGAAAAACTTAGTTTTGTTGTATCAACATTTAGTGCCTTCAACTTTTTATGGCTAAATAGAAGTAATAGGGATTTGTATTTGTGGCAAGTGAGAAAAAATAGAAATTTACTAGCCACTTAATAAGTGAGAAGATACATAAATATTTTATTAATTATCTTCACTTTTATATTTTTTAATATAAATTTTGAAAATAAGAGAAATAATTAAGAATTAATAAGAATGTGAAAAGTTAAAGAAAATATAAATATACTAGACATTTAAATAAGGAAGAGAGAATACGTAAACATTTTATTAATTATCTTGATTTTCATATTTTTAATTAATATATCATTATAAAATTATGGGACATATAAAATAATGGTAGCCTAAAGCAAGGACTTGGTGGCTTCACCTTTGAGCTGCCCCTATGTGATCTCCACCATCGTTGCCACCAACTAGGGAATGATCCACGTTATCAACATTAGGGGTACATACCCCCACTCAATTTTAATTTTTGTTAATTACAGTAGTAATATTTTATCATTTTTGTCTTCATTATTTTTTCAAACTTGCCCCCATCATGAGATTCAATAAGTAAATTCCACAAGTCCATGCTATCCCAAATGACACTTAAAAAGTTGAAATTTAACTCAGTCAAATTTCTCTCACACATCAATAGTGGCCATGAAAGTGAAAAAGAAAACAAGGATATTACTTGTGGCAAGTGCAATTGTTGAAAAAACATTTTATGCTATAAATATTATCAAGAATTGGATGTGCAATCGTATGAGAGATGAATAGTTGAATGATTATTTGGTTACATATATAAAGAGAGAAATATATGATAATATTGATAATAAAACATTTTCAAAATATGACAACGTGAAGGGAACAATTATAAATTTATCTTTCATTATATTATATAACATTTTTTATGTATAAATATAAAGATTTTCCTTTTCTCCCGATACTCAAAATTTCTAAATCCATCAGTACCACCAACACCACCTCCATCGCCACTACTACTATCACCATTGCTACCACCTCCAATACCATTGCACCTTCACCACAACGAGCAACTTGTTTAAAGTTGGGTTAGTAAAGTTATGTCTTCATTCTATTCATTCAACATTGAATCATATATGATACTAGTGTAAAAATGGATATTTTTGTCTAAATAAATATTTTTGTACTGTCAGGTTATATCTTACATGATAATAAACATCTAATAGGATAGCATTATACTATCAAGTTGCTTATACAATAGTATACCAAATGCTTAATAGTAGGTAGAAGAACTTATTAACTCTTTTATAATATCGGAAATTATTTTATTACCTTATACTATGAGGTCTTATAGTTAAAAGTAATAATATTTAGTTCAAAATTGTAAATATTGATTAATATAAATATTCATAAAATAAAAGAGTAAATTTAAAATTAGTTTAATGTATTTTTTGTATCTAAAACAATGTCAGTTTTATAAGAATCAAGTGGAGTCTCTTAAATTGTCTTTTTCTCTTTTTAATGTGTAGTTTTTTAATATAAGTTACTAAATAACAAAATACAATTATGCTTAGACATTTTTTTTAAAAGACTTATTCACGTCTCACACATACCAATTAAAAGTAACATTTTTATTCTCTAATTAGACCTATGATAACAAATAGGGATGAGATCAAGGGAGAGGAAAAGTATATAGGAATAGAAGATCAAAATTAAGGAGATTGTTTATGAGGAAGTTCGTCAAGTTGCTGTGCAGTCAAAGAAAAAATAGTATATAGGCACCAACTTTTGAAGTCATAAGCTTGTGTAGATTGATCCTATTTGAATGGCCAAACTCAAATATGCGAAAAGAAATTAAAGAAGCAAAAGAAATATTCCATGGCTTTCTTTTCTTATCTTTTGTCCTTTTTCATGTCCAAGCTATATATTATACACCTAAAAAACGAGTGGTTTTAAATTTTTTGCTCATTTATCATTTGTAAGTTGTCCTATCGAGTTTGGATCCTATGCTATTTAATCATGTAAGTGAGTAACCATTTTCTGTAAGTAATATAAAATATACTGAATATTTTTAGACAATATATAACAGTACAATAATTTAATTTGAGTTAATTTTATTTTTTCACTTTAATTTATCAATTTAATTACATATTTTCTAATTTTATAAAATTAAGCACATCTCTTGATTCAGGCAATTCGGTCCAAGTACAGCAGATTAGGAGACAAATTACCGAAATGCCACTCATTTGAAACATATTATTAGCATACTGTCGTTTTTGTCACGTCGGCATATTTTTTTTTTTTAATATTTCACGTGTATCACCTCAAAGCGGTAAGCGTGATACACATCATCACGTCAAGTGTAACGCAAACCACCATAGTTCACTGGAATTCCAAAAAACTCTTTATTTTGTAAGTTATGAAGCTTTTTATGAAAATTATATGGGTATTTCATGAAATCAAAGTTAAACTCATTTTTTTCTTACAATAATTTTATTTTTTTCTTTTCTTCACATACCAATAAAAAAATGAAAAGGAAAAAATTAAATTATTGTAAGAAAAAAATGAGTTTAACCTTGATTTCATGAAATACCCATATAATTTTCATAAAAAGCTTTATAACTTACAAAATAAATGGTTTTTTGGATTCCGGTAGACAAAGCCGCCTATGGCGGTTTGCGTTGCACTTGGCCTCGAAAAGTTATATGGAATCGATGTAAAATGCGTTTAAATCGGACAAACGAGTCAAAAGTTATGACTTTTCAAAGTTTTGACTTTGGTTATATAGGTTTTGTTGTATTAATCTATTATTTTTTTCCCAATTTTGTGTATATCACGCTAGTGCTTTCAATGTGTCTACATATGTCACGCCACTCGTGTTGGCATGATACACGTCATCACGCCACACGTGTTGGCGTGATGATGTGTATCACGCCAACACGAGTTGATGTGATGATGTGTATCACGCCTACCGCTTTGGCATGATACACGTGGAATATTAAAAAAAAATATATATCAACGTGATAAAAACGATAATATACTAATAATATATTTTAAATGAGTGACATTTCAATAATTTATCTTCCGAATGTAGTTAGGCCAAAAAGCCCTTAATTCATGTAAACTAGAAACACTAAATAAAAAAGGCTTTACAAACAATGTTTTCTTTTAATATCTCTTTTGTTGTTGATTCGGAGCAGGCTACTTTGAATACTTTCCGCGACACAAGGTTCTTGTCTATGCCATTCAAAGTAAAAGCAGCAAATGTATGCGTGCGTGGATGGAACAATTGACTTCAAACTCAGGATCCACATATGATATGGTAAATGAGCTGGGGCCAGATAATAAACAACCAAATCAAATCCAAGGAGATAGATGGAGATTCAAATGGAGAAAATGCCAAAGGAGTTAACAAACTGGGGGGGGGGGGGTCAAATATTCAGTGTTGGAAAGTTAAAAGACCATATATTCTGCTATCTTTAAATATTGTCGTCACTTTTGGACTAATAATTAGCCATTCAAAAAGTTTGATCAGTTTTTATTGTCTCACTGTGGATGTGACTGCATCCTACCTGCCCTTAAGTTTTGTACATATCTGCAGCAAGTTGACAGTGATCTTTGCCAACTACATGCCTATTATGATATTATCTATATGACTATTAGAAATTTGAGCACTTGATTTGTTTTGTGAGTTTTGGGCCAAAGACCAAAGCACAAAAGAAAAAAGCTACACAGGCTAGACACAGCCCAAGTATATCAGCAAGCAAGCAAGAAAGAAGAAATGCCCCAGTGAAGAAATGACAACCCAAGTCTAAGGATATGGGCAGTATGTTGAGAAGTATGGTGCAAAGTAGTCTCCTAGTTCTTGTTCAGCGTGTTTTGTATACTACTAACTAAGCATTTGCAACTCAGAATCTCTAATCATTAATCAACCTAATAACAAGTTGAGAATCACTCTCATCCCACACTTTTCTAAAGCCCCAAGTGCCAAGCCATCCTGAATGATGCTCTTCCTACATAACTTTTTGTCTTCAAAAGAAATTTCAGGTGGGGTGTGAAAACTCCAAGTTATAACTTATAAGCATAAAGACTCTGAGACTGAAACTTTATACCAACACACGCATAATGTTCCTTAGATAAAATTCACATCCTTAATAGCTTCATAATTCTTTTACGTGTTAAATGTGCTTGTTGTTAGAGATGAAGTTATAGATTGTAATAATTGATCATTTTAGATGTTTTTCATTTAACTGGTTAAGATTCTAATTCTTTTTAACTTATTATTTCATTGTTAGTTTCAACTTATCTTTATTTTGATAATTGTGTTGATTGTGGTTAATGTTATAATGTTATTGTCTTGGAGGAAATCAAAGAAGAGAAGAGATGTTGATTATAGTGTCATTAGTTCATTATATTACATGTTTCTTTATTGTTTATTTGTGTTTATCATAATTGTAATCCTAAAGTTATATATACTTTGAAATTTATGTTTTATGTTATGTCATTTGAAAACTTATGTTATGTTATTTAAAATATATTTTGATTTCTATTTTAGTATGTTAATTTTTTTAAGTTTTATATTAATTCAAGGGTTGAACCTAACCTAACCTATATATGAGCGGGTTGGGAGAATTTTTTTTTTCAAACCCAACCCAACCTAACCCACTGTTTCTATGAGTAGATTGAGTCCAAAATTATCCCAAACTCAACTCTACCCAACTCATATTTAAAGAGGTATAAGCTCATAATTGCTTTTTTTTTTTTCTATGATTTATATTTCACCGTATAATTTCTTTTGTTGGTAGGTATGTGCTGTTGGAAGCTAGGTAATAGATCAAGTGTAGGTATTTGAACCAAAAACGTGTTTTTCCGTCCCCAATTATTAGCTTCTTACAGTATCATATGGATGCAATTTGTTAGACTTAAATATTGCCTAAATTTTGGTCAATTGATGCAGTAAGCTTTTTATTTTTTTGGTACAGATGCAGTAAGGTTTTTAATAATGTCAGTCATTACCTTTTCAAACTTTCTTTTACTCGTTACCTTAATGATTTGATGTTTTCTTTGCGGAGTCCTTTTTTTCTCCTTTAGAAACTGCAGAATGAGTTTTGTTTATAATATAGTAATGACTAAATGAAAAGACAGAAATTTCTTTTTTTCCCCATGGCTTCTCTTTCATTTCTTTGTAAGGAACTCTTTATATACATATATATAAATCACAATACAAAAGTTTAAACTTATGATGTTATGCAAATTACTCAGACCATTCATTGTTGGTCCAGGCTTTATAAGGAACTCCTGTTAAATCCATCATAATATAGAAACTAGAAGGAAAAAAACAAAATCTACTTTTTTCTTTGTGATTGTTAGAAATTTTATTTTGGCAGCCCAAATTCTATAAAGCCCAAAATCACTTTTCGATTTGCCTGTGTTGTTTGGCAAAGCATTTTGAAACACCCAAACCCTTAACGTTTGGGCATTAATAATGCCCTTTGGGTTACTTCTGCAGTAGTTCTGCCCAGCAGACCACTGCTCTTTTAGCTAAACAGACTATTATTTACTGTTCCATAGTTATTTAAAAAAATTTAAGCATATTAAATTTGACACTTCATATGATTTTTTTTATATTATCTAGAATTTTTTTAAAAAAAAGTGATTCCGAAACATAAATATGTTTTTCTAAGTTAATTCTTTAAAATTAATTTCAAAATCAATTCTTACAAAATTACTTCAAATTACACCTCATAATGCATGCTCACAATATGGCTAAATGTTTGTTCAATCTATCCAAATGAAAAACAATGACTTGCTCTCCTCTAACCTCTAATTAACATCCGATTGATTATTTAACAATTCAATCAAAGCGAATGTAAAAACAAAAATTACTTACAAATTTTAAAAATCAAACCTGTAAATTGAATAAAACAAATGGATTATATTGGAAATGGTTTTCTTTATTCTCCTTTTGATGAAAAAGCAAAGGAAAGGCCAAATTGAATATGATTTAAGCCGCTTTCAATTGCAAAACCTCTTTTATCTATTATGACATGGACAAGATCAAAAGCACAATGATGAGAGACAAAAAGAAAGGGAAACCAAATACATTTTGAAATACCAGTTGATAAGCTCAATAAAACGATGGCAAACTCAGGTTCTCTTTCTTGACAAAACTTTATTAGAACATTTATCCAAGCACTAAGAGAAACATGGGTCCCATTCCTGCTCCCCATCTTTTAGGGTTTTAATATTATTAATTACTATTATTGTAATTATTTGTGCATGGCCAGTTTATGTCTTATATATGAGACTATGCTAGTAACTTGAACCTGAGCAATTCATAGCTGTTGATTCTTCATCAATCATCCACTACCACAGATGAAACCTGGCCAGCCATGGCCATGTCCTACACCCAGTGAAAATGGTTACCTGTGGGGCCTACACATGACCCACTTAGGGACTTAAACTTCCTCATGCAAGTACCAAACCAATTAACACAAAGGAAGAATTACGTAGGATTGGAGGCCCAAGAGAAAAGAAAAAGGAATTGCCTACTCATTGTTAATGGTCCATATCACGTCCCTTTTATTTCTTGATAAAATAAAGAAAAATTTTCCAGACATGATATGCCTTTTCGTTTTGTTTCTTTTCTTCCTAACAACTCTTTAGTCAACCAAATCAATTCCTAACAATTTTCAGTTATTTTCCTCCTACTAGTAGTTTTTGTTTTCTATTACCAATTATTACATCTATTGATGGTGATACATACTTGCATTGAAAGTTAACCTAAAACATTAGACCACTTAAACTTGCACATTAATGTATTATAAATAGCATTGCTTTTAAATTAATTTACACAGCTAACTGATTCATCATTAAGGTAGATACCATGAGAGGCCACATGATTAAAATTTGTTTTGATCAATAGTCAAGCATGTTATTAGGTATTTAGATATACATTTGCCACACAAGAAAGCCAAAAGCATGTATGACTGATAATTACACAGGAAAAGCATGTAGAGTAGATGTATTAGGTCCAACTTTCTTTTTGTCACTATTTGCTTGCCCTTTTGCAGGGTGAATAGGTGGATGAGTGGTATTTTGGTTTTGGTCCTCAAGTAAGTGAAGTAACCTTTCCCAATTAAAAAAACAATACAATAACACCAACTCCCACTATGGTTAACTTTTGACAAATTTCTCTCTTCTTGTCCTTTCCCAATTCATTATTTGTTTGGTCAGTTTTCATCGGAAACACTATTCTTAACAAATCAAAACCACTCCAAATGACACATACTGCATGCTATATAGGCATGAAAGGGACATTAGATATGGGTATTTTATTGTCTTTCTCTTTTCACATTACCATAAAGGCATAAACTAATACTGTATAAACTATTATATAGTATTTTAAGAATAACTCTCTAATGATCTCATGCATTTCATATATACTAGTTTTCTGCTGTGGGGGAAAAAGCAGGATATTACCTTTGAAAAAGAAAAGGGAAGGGAAATATTTAAAAAAGAAAAGTTGGGAAAAAGAAAAAGTGGTTTTTATATATATCATGAAGTGGTGAACGGAGAAGCTATATCTTGCCCATTAAACATCAACTGTAGTACTCAACGTTTTACGCAAAGGGTATTTAGAGTGAAAGAGGAGCAGGTAAGGCTACGTAGTGTTATTAAAATTGGATCTGATTAAAGAGTTCAACATGTCTGATCGTGAATTTGATACATAATTATGTTTCAGTTTTATAATTAAATATATGGTTAGATAACTTTGTACTGATAAAATATGTCAAAATTAATTAAAATTTAGTTAAATTACTTGATTCATTTAGTTGAATCGACCAACCATTAAATTTGTTTCAATATTTTTTTATGTTTTATAAATATTTTCATATATTCATATTGTTACATATAAATTATTGTTATGATGTCATCTTATTTAATTAGTCAGTTTAAACTGTTGAATTTAAATTAAAAGTCTCAAAAGCATTATTAAATCCTATTTTAACAACATTGACTATTAACACCCATCCATAAAATATGGGTATGCAAATAATAATGACTGATAATATTAAGAGAATGTGTTAATTAGCTCAATTTATTTTTACCAAACAAAATTAGCCCAATTTTGGAGAAAATTTAATCATCAAACAATGATTAGTGTGATACGATGATTTTTTATAAACATCCAACAGGTGATGGGCGTGATGCTATGAATACAAAGCAAGATTGGCATCGTCGAAGAATTTTCAGAGAAAAATTTCCAATGATCAAATTGGCTTTTTCCATAAAAATAATAATAAAAAAGAGCTTTGAGAGAGAAAGATGTCAACGGGAATAGATATTCAGTATAAAGTTTCATATAAAAGTTTAATATGTATTAGTTATTCACATAAAAATTTATCTTTCCTGGTTTAATAAACTTATCAAAATTTATAGATTTTCACGCTAATATGCACCATAATTAAGAGGCAATTGGGGGTATGCTCTCATGCTAAGAGATGTATTTTGACATTATTTAGTATTATATACTTTAACTCAATCTATTATATATTACATATTTACTATAAAGAAAGTTTGCATTAAAAATGACAAATATTTCTAAACTTTTACATTTCATTTTGGAGGATGGAACGTGACTCATAAACTACCCAACTTTTTTTTTCTTAAAAGCTAAAATAGAATCACTTAAAATTTAAAGGGAGTTATTTGTATTTTTCTCTCTATAGGATTAGATGCAATTTATTTATGTACTAGTGCACAATTCAGCCGAGAAAGTCTTTAACGCTTTGACCCATCTTAGTTCAAACCCAACTGACATGCTATAATGTGCAAGTATTAACCCGTAGCACATTTGTTCTAAACCACTGAAAAAAATTCAAAAAAGGTACTCGTATACATTCATGGTGTTTTTAGCTCTTTCTTTCTTTCTTTTTTGTAGGTACAAAGCTCTTCTTTTTATTGGTGGAAGTTTTCTCAAACTTGGAATTAAGCGCCTACACCACATGTTTAGTTTCACAACATTTGGCTCCGTGCTTTGTCCACCAAATTGTTGCAAGTGTAGCAGTTGTTTTGGAACCCCAAATTTGGTTACTTATCATACGGATTGAAGTGCATCCTTTAGACCAAAAGTCACATCCAATGCAACGTTAATGGATTGTCTGTTTAGTTGGATTCGAAGGACAAAGAAAGTAGCACTAATACATTATACATGCAGTGTGAAGTCAAATTTTCCATAGTGGGCGTGCTAACTTCTTCCTTTTTGACCCTAATGATTTCATTTGTCAACCTACTTTTTCTAAGCTTTCATTATCAGGCCCTATTCCTTGGGATTTGGGGATATGAGACTAGCCTTGCATAAAATTTTCATCACCTTCAAGATTATCAGTATCCAAAGGCATTATGATTATGAGGTTACGAATTGTCAATAATATGTTATGTTTGGCACAAAGTATTTAAAGTAAAAAGAAGAGAAAATTATTGTATTTAGACTGAGCTCTAACTTAAATACATCAATAATTTTTTGTTTAGATTATTATTTGAGCAACATTAAAAGAGATAATAAATATACAATTATTGAATTGCATATAAATTTAATACAAAAATATTGATATAAACTTATAAGCTCAAAAATAAATTTAATTATACAAAAAATAATTATAAACTTATATATATATATATAATATTATTTATTTAACATCCCACTTTCTATTTAAATAGTTATTTTGCACTTTCTTTAAAAAGATGAAAGACAACTCATTGTCTTATCCCAATATAATTCATCCGCTTTACAAATTTCTAACCTCAAAATTGCAACAATTATTTTTTTCTAACCTCAAAACATGACTCATTCAATAATTTCAAATTTGGCACAATAATCAAATCTATTATGCCCGTGAATCACTAGTTAAACCCTATAGATTTTTTTATTACATTTATTCCTCATGATAATTTTTTTAATTAGTTCCTAAAGTTTCCTTGTTTCTGACTTTTAAGATTGGGTTTATTCTTGAGTCTTGACCCAACTAAGCAAAATCAAAATATCTCTTTCACTTGTACATTTCCAGGCTTTTTGGTTGGAAATTTAAAGTTTAGGTCATTAACCCAAAAGAGAAGGTTACTGCGATTCAAAACTAACTCTTAATGATAAAAAAAAGAGAAATAAAAAAAAGGTTAAAAGATACACATAACTGATTATTTTGTGTTACTTTCTGTTTCTTAATTATGTGGTTCCCTTGTTTCTCACTCTGGCTTGTATAAGTTAGCTTCAAAACTTCAATTCAATGGCAGCTACTTTTACCAAAATATTACAAAAATGAATTGAATGAATGGTGTGCAGATGGAATACTTCCAAATTTAAAAACCCCTTCAGCCCATAGCCCACTTTTCAAAATTCTGATTCCCCTGTTTGAAAACCAGACTTCTCAAAACAGAAGTCTCAAACTGCAAACATAAGAGCTTCTCTCAATTACACCCATCAATCATTCTTCCTCTACCCACGCCTGCTCAATTTGTGCTGCATGCTAGGCCTCCCCTTGCTTACTTCTTCCTCTTCTCATCATGCCAGCTAGCTTTCATTGTGCCTATATTTAAGCTTTCTTGGGCACAAACTGTTTTGGTGTGCACTCTTTCTGACTTGTCCTCTATCTCTTCCATTTTTATTGCTGGCCTTGTGGGATCAACATGCTCATCAACAATTCAAGTGCAAATTGAATCCTAAAAGCAGAGTTGAGAAGTAAAGTTTGCAGCTTTGATAAGCTTTTGGGTTCTTCTTCTTGTCCATCGTAATGGGTCTTGTTCAATTTCTCTCACAAAGCCTATTCTTGTGTCTGAGCTTTATATGAGTTTTCACTTCTCTGGGTTCTGGTTCTGGGCTTCCCAAAGGCAACACCTTTGGGGCTATAGAAGTCTCAGAGTCATTAAGTTTTGGCACCCCATTTTGAATCTGCAGCAGATTTGAAGGGAAACTGGTGAAAGTGGAAGCAGCTATGGTTGCAGAAGCTTGGATTGTAAAGATGGGTAACCAGGTAAGTACCAATCTCAAGCAAGCCCTTCTTCTTGAAACTTCAACAAAGAGAAAACAGAATCCCAAAAGGCCAGGTAACAAAGAAATGATAGGCATTCTTTCTTTTGAAGTAGCAAATGTGATGTCCAAAACTGTTCACCTCCACAAATCCCTGTTGGAGTCTGAGATCTCAAAACTTCGGAATGAGATCTTGAACTCAGAGGGTGTTAAAAATTTGGTTTCCTATGATGAGGCTTATCTTCTGGAGCTGGCTCTTGCAGAGAAGCTTGAGGAGTTGAACCGTGTTGCTAGTGTGGTTTCTAGGTTGGGGAAGAAGTGCTCTGAGCCTGCCTTGCAAGGGTTTGAGCATGTGTATGGGGACATGGTTAGTGGGGTTATAGATGTGAAGGAGTTGGGTTTCTTAGTTAAGCATATGGAAGGAATGGTGAGGAAAATGGATAGGTATGTTAATGCCACCAGGAATTTGTATAGTGAATTGGAGGTGTTGAATGAGTTGGAGCAAGCAGTGAAGAAGTTTCAGCATAATCAGCACGAGGAGAGTAAGAGGGCGTTTGAGCAGAAACTCATATGGCAGAAGCAAGATGTGAGGCATCTTAAGGAGATTTCCCTTTGGAATCAGACCTTTGATAAGGTTGTTGAGTTGTTGGCTAGGACAGTTTGTACCATTTATGCTAGGATTTCTGTGATCTTTGGTGATTCTGCTTTGAGGAAGAATAGCCTTGGCCTTGGTGGAGGCTCACCAGCTATACAGAATGAATGTGGGTTTGTGTCTGGCCATATTAATGTTCAGATGAGTTCCCAGAGGTTGAAACGCAATCATAGCATGAAAAATGGACGTCATTCGGGTTCAATTGGGAGAATGGCTGTGGAGAGAAGGGGAACTACTAGTAAGCCTCAGATAGATATGAGGAGAGGTGAGTTAGCATCTCTTCAACCTGAAGATTTTGGTTTTCCATGTGGAACAAGTCCGGGGAGACTTTTTATGGAATGTCTAAGTTTGAGCAGCTCAGTTTCAAAATTTGATGATGCTGATGATGGTTATGTTATTGATAGGGAGGACCAATACAGTCACATATCAAGCTGTCGCAGTGTTGGGATTGGGAATAGTAGCATGAAAAGGGAGCACTTATGCCATTCTGGTGGTCTAAATCATGCCCATAGTGGTGTTCCTTTCACTGGAGATTTAAGACAAGTCAAATCTGGTGTTCAAAGTTGCTCAACCTTTGGTCCCAAAAGTAGGTTAACTGTTTATGCTTCTCCTTCCACTCTTGGAGGCTCTGCTCTAGCATTGCACTATGCCAATGTCATAATTGTCATAGAGAAGCTGCTTCGCTACCCACATTTAGTTGGTGAGGAAGCTAGGGATGATCTATATCAGATGCTACCTACAAGCTTAAGGTTATCTCTTAAGGCTAAACTGAAGTCCTATGTCAAGAATTTGGCCATATATGATGCCCCTCTTGCCCATGACTGGAAGGAGAATCTTGATGGGATACTTAGGTGGCTTGCACCACTTGCTCATAATATGATCAGATGGCAAAGTGAGCGTAATTTTGAGCAACACCAAATCGTTAGCAGGACAAATGTGCTGCTACTTCAGACATTATACTTTGCTGACAGGGAAAAGACTGAGGAATCAATCTGTGAGCTTCTTGTTGGGTTGAATTACATATGTCGTTATGAACATCAACAGAATGCGTTACTGGATTGTGCAAGCAGTTTTGATTTTGAAGATTGCACGGAATGGCAATTGCAATGTGGAGCATCTTTTCTCAATTGAATACATTCTAAATTTTGAAATCGTCAACATGGTGAGCATTTTCTTGATTTAAAATGCCTTATGTGCACGGGACATCATCTTGATACAACATGGAATTCTGAACTATGCACATTGAGGACTAGTATTGTTGAAGACTTGAAAAGTATAATCGTATTAAATTTCAATTTGACTTATGAAGTACATAAGCAGTCATATTTATAAAGGGGCATAGAAGTTCATGCTGAACTTGTAAATAAGTTTATGTACAGATTGCTTGTTGCTTAGAGTATGCTTTGTTAGAATTATTTTCATGAATAGCACAGAGACTAGTATTGATATCTTAATCCTTTGGTTGGTCTTGATTTGTTGGTGCATGTATTTCTATTCCATAGTTCTGTATTATGATGAAGCCATAAGGTCTAATTTTCTTGCCTGCTTGTTCATGCTCCCATTAACTTGTTCAGGTGGTTCATAGTGCCTATTCAGAAAGTGAGTGCATCTTCATTAGAGGGCATATTCTTGATGCGTATGAAAACTGTCAATTATAAATTGCTGTCTTTTGCTAAGAATGGAGTAAAGGACTTACTATTGGTTGAAATTCGCAGAAGTAGTACTTCTGAAGGGAAGCATTGTACATGGATGCTGTCTTTCTATTGGTCATCATATTATTAAAGATGCTTGTTCCTTGTATAAACTCAGCAATTAAATCACAAATATTGGGTTTAAAGTATCTTTTGATTATTATTTTTTATTTTCCTTAAGAAATATGCTATTTTTGAACTCCTAAAGCTGATATTTTGTTTTCTTACACTAGTGATATCGTTTTTGGTGTCATTTATAGACTAGATCACCGTTGCTCCTCTACATAAGCTCTCTGAAAATTGAATATTGAATTAGCAGTTGCATTTCACAATCACAGAAAGATATAAAAGCAGTAATTCTCTCAAGAGTCTATCATTTTCTGTTATACTAAAAAACAAGAAACTGTCACTCAACCTCGTGGGTTCTAGATCTTTATATGTTTGAGAATTAGCATACATCTTAAATCTTTCCCAATTCCCCGCCCTGTTCAGATCTCTTAATTTGTTCCATTATGGTGCTAGACAGGACTGGCCTGTAATGGTGCATAGGCCACAATGAGATTACCATATTGATGAAGGAGAGACTTATTGTGTCAATGCATTGCATAAACTTCAGTACTGTCATGAAAATCACATTACTGCGTTGACTTGAAGAGGCACGGCATAGCAGATCTACCACATCTGTGACATTCATTTATAACCAAGCTGAATCTTTGTTAACTTCTGCGTGATTTTGCTTCCCATCCTTCCAGGACCTCCACATATTAATATTCATGGCATTGACATTGACATACAGAACAAATTAACATTTTCATTAGGAAACCACCCCAAAGTATGTGATGTATATTAAGAAAAAAAAGGGTTTGAACTTTGAAGAGATTTATAGCAGAAAATAGTTGCAGAATGTTTGTGATGTATTTTCTTCCTTTATCCAAATATGAAAAAAGTTGAGCACACCCATGTAAAAAATCTTCATAGATTAACATACTCTTAGAAGATTGGTAAAATACTGATATTTTGGGATGTGCTCTACATATGTGGAGTTATTTCTTGTTTAAGCCAAAAATGATAGGATCTGGATTCAAATTTTTTCTTTTAGGCTTTGTTTGGATTATAAGAGAAATAGAGTGTAAAGAAATAGAGTAGAAAGAAATAGGGAGAAGAGAAATAGAGTAGAAAATGAGTAGATTTTTAAGTTGTTTGGATTAAAAGAATTAGGAGAGAAATAGGAAAGAAAGAAAATTAAATTTTGTTGTAAATACATATTTTTCCCTATTTATTTATTTATAAAACAATAAAAAGAAGGGTATATTAGTCAAATTTTCACCTCTACTTATTTCTTTTCTATTTCTTCTCATTTTAGGATAGAAATGAAAAGTTGTGAGACTTATTATTATTTTTTTCCTTTCTTCTTTATTTCTCCTCTAATCAAACAAGAGAACTTTCCCATTTCTCTTCTAATTCTCTCTTCTCTAATTCTCTCTTTTCCATTTCTCTCATACCAAACAAAGGCTTTAGTTTTTGTCTTAGTGGGAACACAGAAACATTAAGATGGGGCGTTTTCAGATGGCAAACTACCTTGTCAGTTTAATTAATAATTACTAAATCCAGCTGGGAAAGTAGCCTCTATGAAGTGTCATCAGTCATCACATAGGTGGGTAGAAGAGGGCATTCACTTTGGCCATAAAAGGGCTTCCAAATATTGTGTGTGTAGTTGGGTGCCATTAATCTCGTGGGGGTGGGGGTGGCGTTCCCTCCTTTTATGAGTTTCCTGTTTTTCATTGAGTGGCTCACAAAATCAAGGTCCATACTCCATACTGTTGGATTGAGTTACTTGCTTTTGAGTTTTGATTGAGTGGTTCACGAAATCAAGGTCCACACTGTTAGATTCTTCTTTCGGAATAACATCCGCCTTTGTGACTGTTCATGAAAACACAGCCATAGAAAACATTTACATTTTCACACACACACACAGATACATATATATATATATATATATATATATATATATATATATACACACACACACACAAGAGAAAGAAAGGTGCATTGAATCAGCCATTAAATGGAGGGGAAACAGTGACACACATAATATCTGGAACTTAATTGAATTTAAGAAACTTGATTCAGCGTTGGATAGAAAGTGTAAAAGGAATGAATAATAGGTTGTTGGCTGCTTGGGAAGCACTTATAATTCGTCCCCAATTTGGTTTCCAGTCAATTTTGAATTAATGCTTTCTTTCCAACAATATAGGACTCTATGACTCCAACTCTTCCAATCAGCCAAAATAGAAATTTCTCATTTCACTTTCGTAGCTACTGATAAGCTCAGTTGATGAACCCAATCTAGAAAGGTCAAAAACAAACTTTATGTACAGAAGATCTATAAATGGAAACCAATTTAAAATTTAAAAGTTTGATAAGATATTTATTGAGTGGATTTTAAATAATTTGTTACAGCTAATGCTAGAGTGCAAAAAATTTCTTTTAAAAAAGAATGTACTTGCATGAAGACAGATAATAATGAAAATTGAACTAAAATGCTAGCTGAACTATGTGCTGTTAGAGATGGTTTAAATGTTGGCTTTTCATAAAATAGAAAACAACAGGAGCTTGATACAAATGCTTATGGTGCATTGCTCTTTGATATTCGCCAGCTCCAGTTATAAATCTTTGATTAAAATTTTATGGGAGCCATATAATATTTTGGTAATGTTTGAACTTGAAGAGTCATAATTAATTTTTTTTTATTACTCATGTGGGATTTTAAAAAAATTTGCGGGACCATCTAGTCAGCTCCTTCATTGTGCATGTTTTAACTCACTTGTGCTGCTTGAAGAAAATACATGTGCAGCCTTTCTTATCAAGCTTGGAATTTTAGTTCCTTCCAACCAATTCCTCTTAATGGTCTTGAGGTGCATCTGAGGGCAAACTCCACTCATGTAGCTTTCTCTCATAGTTAGTTGTGACCCATTTTTTCTTTGTCTTATGTACCTGTTGTGATCAATAACCACTCAACAAACCTAAGTAATCACAGCAAATACACAAATGCGGAAATAGAGAGGTTGTATAGAAACCAATCCTAAGAATGTAAAATAATAAAATAAGGAAGAATAAAGAGAAACAACATACAAGATTTATCCTGGTTCAACCAATATTGTTTACATCTAGCATTAGAGATCATCCACTAAAATTAGAACAAGATAACAAGTGTTGTTGGAACAAGCTTACCAATAGAAACACCTTCCTATCAAGCTTTCTCTCCCTATCACTCTATTGATCTCTTCCTTCTTAGCAATCTCACCTTAACTCAAGTTATCCCTCTCAAGTTAACTCTCTCTTGTCTTCCTCTATTTGCTCTCTCTCTATTTTCTCTCATTTTCCAGTTTAGGTTGTGTGAAGCTCGAACTGTTCTATTGAAAGAAAACAGAAATATAACAGCAGAACATTGTGCCACAGTATGGGCTTCTTAGTGCCGCGGTGCCCAACTTTCGGGACCCTGTGAGTAAACTTGGCTGAAGCTTTTGCACCACATTGTAGACTATTCTGCCCCAGGGCGTGGCTCTATGCCGCGGTGTGAACTAATCTGTGTCACGGCGTGCTGTGCCCAAGACTTTGTACAACATCTCAAAGCAACTATGAGACATCCCCATAGTACCAAAAGCTAGTTGTTGTTAATCCCTCACCAAGCCTTTTATAGTGCCTTGTAGATGATAAGCCTCATGAGGAGTGTGTTTTGAGGCATTCTATGACAAAAAAATGTACCAAAAACAAGTTCATTTAGATTTAAATTTGTATCCACATAACTATGAAATGTGACTCAATTGATAAACTAAACTCCATGTGAACATATTTTATTTGTAGGGTAGACATTCGAATCCTCCTAAAAGTACCGTGTTGCCAAGGCAAAACTAACGTTTGTGTAGAGATTAGTTCTATATTCAAAGAGAGTGAGAACATCTTGTGATTTTATCCAAATTTTTTTGTATATCCGGGTTTCATTTCCAATTATGTAATGTGAACTAACCAAATTAATAATTAATTTTTCCTGTAGTATTTGAATTAAGAGGAAATAAACAAGAAAGATTATTTAAATTTAAAAAATTTTGTAAATACCAAAATGGTTAGATGCTATAGCCCTAGTTATATTATTATCTTTAATTGCAAGGGAATAATGCTACTTCGTACTAACACAAATTCTGCCCTCAAAACTATGAATGTATGCAAGTGACTTATTTTGACTTCAACATAAAAATGTTGACGTGTACTCACCTGAATTGAGATTGAACAACTTGATCAATTGCGGATATTTGAGTTTTATTTGCATTTTTTGTTCTAGTTTGAAAATTTTACATTTTGGCCTCATTATTTTGAAACCAAATAATGTTATGACTATTTTTTTTTAACTGAATGCAATTAAGTTCTTTTGTAAGTGTCTGTGACTTTATATTTAATGTTGCACAGTTTTTGTTAACATAACTCTTTTTCTTTTATATAATATATATATATGATTTTATCTTTGTTAACGTAAAATGAGACGACGCAAATTTTTGTTGGCAAAATTATTGTAGGTTTCCATCTTCATCTCTTTCATTTTTCACATTGTTGCATCAACAATTATTTTTTAAAATGAGAAAAACTAAAATTACAATTAAACCTAGTTAGAAAAACTAAAATTACAACTAAACCTAGTTAGAAAAACTAAAATTACAATTAAACCTAGATACTGATTTTATTTATTTATTTTAGTGAGAATTATAAGGTAATGTTCCCAAATTAGGGATGATAAACATGAGGCAGGTGTTCTTTGAATCCAATCGGATGGTCTGATTGTGAACCAATCATCTAGTTGGTGTTGGTTATGATTTAACCCTTTAATGAAATTCACAAACTAGTTTAGGAGTGTGTTTGTTTTGGCGTTTGAAGAGTCCAAATTAATTGAAAATTGTGCCTACATGTTTGACATTTATGATGCAAAATCCTGGCGGGTCATATAAATCTGATTTTGGGTCCAGAATTGAGAAACAACATTTTATTGTTTCTTTGATGAAAAATTACTGTTGGATGTCCATTTTATAAAAAGACCCTTAATTTTTTTTTTTTTTACAATCTAAATCAAACACACATATCAAAATACCTTTTTTGTGTAATTTTTATCAACACTATCCAAATAACATAATTACTTCATTATAAATCCACTTCTAAATAAAATTAACTTTGTAACATTAAATTCATACAAAATTAAATTTGTAAAATCTAATACAAAATACACACTAGATATGTCAAAATCAGTTGAATAGGCTGGTCATCAATTTATTATTTTTTTAAAAAAAAATCAATATTCTTTATTTTATAAATATTCTCATAAAATTTATATTATTGTGTGTGAATTATTTTAACAACACAATATGATTTAACCAGCTAAACCTGAACCACAAACTTTCTTCCAAGTCGAGTTTTAATGTCATTCACATTCACAGAAGGATCCTGAAACAACACAGTATGGGCCTGCGTCTCATGAGCCCAGAGCCCATTACACATTACCCATCCATTACATCATTTTCTCGGATCTCAAAAAAACCAAAAAAAATAATTTCTCACCGTTTCTCAGCACCCAAACAAGATCTTACTCATCACAAAACCCAGTGAGATCTGAAATTTTTTGCGATCTATGAGTTACAGAAGGTTCGTGCTCAGAAAGACCCCTCCTTTATTTCTTTGATGCGTTCTTTCTTTCTTTCTTTCTTTCTTGCAAAATGCAATCAATGGGTGACCTTGGTGGAGATCTTGCATTCGTGTCATAGATTGTGATTTGTGCATATTATGTTTCCATTTGACAATGTTTGTGATTTTTTTTTTGTGGGGTGGGGTTGTTCTTAGATTTTAAGGATTGTTTGGATTTTGGGGTGATGGAGTGATGTTTGATAAGGATGTTGGAAATGCATTATTCATTACTATTTAGTAACAGAGTTAATTGAATTGAAGAGGATCAGAAAGTTTAGAAATTGGATAATGGGTTTGAGTCCTTAAATTTTTTGAGAACAAAATGTGAAGGAAAAGCTATCATCTTATCATGGGGAAAGATGTGAAATGCTTGCTACTGGTTAATTTAATGCTTGTTTTCAGGGTTTTAAATTGCGGTTGTGGTTGAGTTGCGATTGTAGAAATTGCAAAAAATATAGGTGATGCGGTTGCAATTGCGGCTTCATTGCAGGAGGGAGGGAGTTTAATAGGGTGACAAGTTTTGGAAAATTGGAGTTGCTTGAGTTCAAACAAGGGAAGTGAGAATGTAACATTCTCAAAACTGCCTTATTTGTTTATTGTTTGATGTTAGCTTAAATTGTGTTTTGTTATCTTGTTTATGAATGAGCTATGACCTTGAGCTTGAGAAGACTACCTCTGCTTCTATCCCTTTTGAGCTAGGATTCTTACAGAATATTAATGCAACCCAGAAAAAATAAATGGATTATGATTGGTTGGAGAACAGAGAGCTTGAAGATGTAATGCAATTATTTATTTACGTTTTGATGTTAGTTTCAATAGTTTTCAAATTGTCTATGATCTTGAAATTGTTTCTCTGTTTTCATCCCTTGTGAATAGATGCCCACTCTAGTTGTTGTAAACAATATTAGAAGTTGATCAATAAAATATTTTACATGGAAAATCAGGATACACATGCCATGGCAAAGTCCTTAGTAGACACTTTGCTATTCAGTTTTTATGTCTTGGTTTTTTTCTTTTTCTTTTATTGAATTATTTCACATTTTGTATTGTCACTGTTTTGTTGCACATACACTCTGCTGCAAAATTTGTTTGTCTTGACATAGTACGTTAGAATTATTACCAAAATAAACCCGTAGAATCTGTTATGTGAAGATGAATTAGGAGATGAAAATTCATTTGTCTGGTTCTGTCAGGAATAGGTTATAGAAAATTGTGTGTGCAAACATGATGTATGCCATCATATGCCATGTAGAGAGTGTTGTTACTAACTTAAGGCCTATCTTGAGCCGAACATTCTGTAAGATTATTTTTACTTCCCCAGTTCCCCCGAGAGGACCTTGTGTCTGCTAGGATTTAGTACTGCATCTTGCATTTTTCTTGCTAAATTTGTTTTACAAAATATTGCATTCATCTTGATTCACACTGCTTCTCATGAATATTTCCTATCATCGTTCTTTAATTTATTCATGAAGCTGTCAATTTTATTTAAATTATCAGCAATCATTCATTGTGATTTTTTTTTAGTTCAAGCGACCATTAGCATTAATCAACTATTGAAATTAGACTAGTTTCTTGTTTTGAATTCAAACCATTGAGAACCTAATGTCGAGTTACAGTTTACCTGTAGAGTCTGATGTCATGGACTCATGGTACAGCTAAATGTTTCTTTTGGTCCAGTTGACTTTTACGTCTTTTAGAAGATTTCATTTCATTGTTATAGCTTGTTTGGAAATAATGGTGATCTCTTGTATATTAACTCTTAAAACTCTTAATTTTCAAATGCAGAGATAATCGCTCCTCTAGATCATCTCTTGTAGATGGTTTTGATAGTCTGGAGGAGGGTGGTATAAGGGCTTCTTCCTCATACTCACGTGAAATCAATGAGCATGATAATGAAAGAGCCATAGAGAGTTTGCAGGACAGAGTTTCTTTTCTAAAGCAAGTAAGTTTTGTCTATTAAGTACTATTTCGATTTTGAAGTATCAATTAAAATCTTCTCTTAACATCTAGCTGTACCAATGCTTAGTTCTTATTAGATGCTATGGTACATGGAAAAGTCCTGTTAATGTTGAAAGTAGTATTTGCCATGGTTCTATTATTGTTTAAGGCTGGTAATACTTCATGCATATATGTTGTTTGACTTGTTTCTAATTTGCCATGATGTATCACTTGCTGAAATATTGGAATATATTGTTTGACCTGTTTCTAATTTGCTGTATTGTAAAAATGAATATGTTTGTTTTTTTTAATGGCAATAATGTATTTATAAATAAAGGATCATCAAAAGGGATCCAGAGTTAATGTTTACTGTAGGTCTCAAAATGCTTGTGACGTGTTTATCAAGATTATTTATGGGTTGCTTGTTAATTTGCTAATTGCTGGTGATATCTCATCCGTTTTGACACAATTTTGCTTGACTCTTTTATATGGGCTTTCCTTTAATTATAGGAACACAAAATATCCTGCTTTGTTGTCACTAGTGTGCTATTTACAAATATATGCTCGCACATGCGCATCAAAATATGAAATATTGGTTCATTTCTAATTTGACTTGTCTGTTCAGAAATTATGTTTATGGGTTTGCATTACGTAATGTACTAATTATTTGTTTACTATTTTCTCAGAGGAATCGTTAAAATGAAATGATCTATTGATTTATATTTTCTTTAAAGGACTTCTAATATTTACTTGGTCAACAGTTAACAGGTGATATACATGAGGAGGTTGAGAGTCATAACCATTTGCTTGATGGGGTGGTATGTAAACAACGTCCTTTACCTGTTTCTGTGAGAAGCTTTCTTCCTTTTATTCTAATTGGATTCCATTGTAAATCAGGGTAACAAAATGGATGGATCAAGGGGTATGATGTTGGGAACCATGGGTCGATTCAAGAAGGTAACTTTAATTTAGTCTTCTTTTAATTTCCACATTATTGAAAAAGGATTTAGTTATAGAAACTGGATTTTGTAGGTTTTTGAGAAGAAATCGACGAGGAAAACGTGCTCACTTGTGGCTTATTTCACAGTTGCCTTCATATTCATATACTATCTCATTAGGTAAAATGATTCCATAATCCTTTAACTGTTTGCTGTGACATGAATGAAATGAATATTGATAGAGACAAAAATCTTAGCCCTTTTAGATCGTATCCTTAATAATATTAGAAGATGCGTATACTATACTCAGTGACGGATTCAGAAACTTTAGGTAGTGGGGGCAAGATTAAGGATAATACAGACATATCAGTAATTTTTTTTTAAATATTTATATTTACATATAAAGATTCAATAATATAAAATAATAAGTTTAATTTTTATTCATTGTTAGTGCAAATTTTTTTTGAACACTATAATCAAATCATATGTTGTCACAATCATGTAAAAAGGTTTTAAACTGATAGTGTATTAAAATTTAATCTTAAAATAATAAAAGATAAATTTACAATTGTTTTATACACAATTTCATATTCTGAGAGCACCAAATAATTTTCTCATTACCAATACTATCAAATAATTCTCTCTCTATGTATGTAATCAAATAATCATTCAATAATTTCTCTCTCATATGATTAAAGTTAGTATTTAAAAGGTTTTTAATGTCGTAAATACAAAATCAATCATCCATTTTAACTGGTAGTGGGAGCAAATATCTATAAATTATATAGCATTACAATTTTTTCTCTTAGTGTGGGGGCATATGCTCCCAGGTCCTACAACGTAGGTCTGTCCCCGATTATACTTTCTTGGGTTTGTAAACAAGGTAAGCTTTAAGATAAGTCGAACTATCAAAGGCACTGTTTTCTTTTGGTAATTATCCTCAAGCTGCAGAGCTGCTTAGTTTCATATTGAAATTATGTATGTAGTCACTGAATACAGCTGTTGGCTCATCTCTGCAGACATTGATTAATCAATTAGTCATACAGGTTTGGTAGTATGAATATGTTTTCATTGGTGAAGTCCGGTAGGATTGGGTTCACTGGAACACCTGTAGCGAATAACTTGGGGGAAAGATGTTTACAATCCACTGATGCAAACTAGCATTTTCTTTGCAGGATGCTTGGATATTTTACACTTGGGTAAAGCATGTTTAGGAAAAGCTCATCTATTTGATTATGTGATGGATGTCTGGAAGTAAAATCCTGTGGTCCTGTGCGGTAACATATTTGAACCATTCCATTTGGTAAGGAACTGGTTTGGAAGTCACTTGTGATCGCAGAACTTATTGCATATATGAAGCTTGACAACGTCTATTGTTTCCTCCCTCTCTTGACCTGTTCCTGTAGCCATTTTTTTTCTCCACACAATAGAGTCTTGAATTCATTTATGAAGTAAATTCCGGTATATGAAATGATTGTTTTGATTGAGTGGCAATTGTAAGCACTGGTTGGTCATTACACCTTTGCAGAAAGACAAGTAGAGGGGTAAAAGAAATGTAAGGTTAGAAATGTAGGGATTTACTCTTTCAAAAGGACTTTGGTACCATCTGTTCTACACAAAAGCTTTAGAGCCACTCGGCATGTACTTACCTGGCCGAATGCTGGGATTCTCCATTGTTGGTAATACTACAACTTGGCCTTGTGGTGATTTCAGGGGGCGAGTCTTTGTAGTATTCCCACCCCCACATGCACTACTACTTTTTTTTTTTTGTAAGACCTTGATTTGGGTGTGGGACTAATATTTGCTCGGGCATCGGTTTTATCCTGTTCACAAGGTGCTTTCAATGAGATTCAAATTCTTGTACTGCACTGCATGTAAAGTCTATCTACATGAAACTTAGTTTGCCAATTGAGTCACATGGTTCCATATGCACCACTGCCAGACATCCTAGATGAGTAGGTGTCAAATGTACACTACATTTGTATTTTGTTGCCAAAATTATTCACACTACTTCAAAACTTTACGTGAATCGCAAATAATTACTATTAAGTATGAACTCTTAAATCCATCAATTAAACCACTAAACTTTAGAAACCTCAAAATAGGTCTTTCTATCAATTTTCTGTTGAGTTACTAAAAACGTTAAACATCTCAAATACATAATTCAAGTCTTTTTTTTTTTTTTTAATTTGCGTCTCAAATGAATAAAGAAAGGATCACTAGGCACGTGACCATTTGCAAAAACCCAGCTGCTCATAATCTCTTGCTAGGTTACAATGAAGCAATAGGGTTCATAGAGTTCACTGTACAATTGGAAGAACATCACTCCCATGCACATAGGTCAAAGACTAGAATATCGTTCAACTCATGAATCAAGTAGTTTTGAGTTCGTTTGTGCGAATGCAAGCATGTGTATCACAGCCTAGGCTTAAATTGCTAGCTTTTCGATGTCTGGTTTTTAAGGTCTTAATTAAGTATTGGATCTTTATATTATATTTGAAGGCTTTTGAGTAGAGGGGAAAGAATGGGGGTCATTTACCCCAGTAGGGTAGTTTTACAAACAAATTACCATGGGGTACTTTTGAAACATTTTCCTCAAATGGGGTTGTTTTTGTCAATCTAACACTTGCTGCCTTTTTTCCCCCTCCCTTCTACGTCAACAATTGCGTTCTTTTACATAGAACAATGTGGACTAGCCCAAATGTCATGCCATGTTTCAACGTTATTTCCCTTTATTTGAATGTTTAGATAATGAAAGAAGGAAAACTCTACTCTCTTTGTTTGGAAGTTAAAGTTAAAATAAAGAAAATGGATCAATTATAAAATTAAATTTCAATAATAGTCCATATAAAATTTAATAAAAATCTGTTTTCACTTTTTAACTGCTAAGTTATGCAGAATGTATAGTATGTCATTTTATTTTGAGATAAAATTCTGTAATGGAATTCTAAATTCAAGTCAAATCTGTACAAGAATATAATTCCAACTTCCATTCTCTATCCTGAGTAATAAGATTAAAATCTCAAATAAAGCTGTGCAAGGCAAGTGTTATGTATGGGAAGTGTAAACATGTGATGAACTAACAAGGCATGTTAGTGCAACCTAAAGCAGCATTTTTCAACAAAAAAAAAAAATTGCATTTGTCAGTTTGTCCTCTGTTGAAGCTATATACTAATTATTGCTAAAGGGTACCTGAGAGCTTTTGTAATTCTAGTTGGATGCATGGGTATAAGAAATACACGAGAGCTTTACGTCCTATTTTCTTAGTTTTTTAGTTGGGCAAAACATTGAAGTTTGAACACATGAATATCCTGATTTCCTCTGACCTTCTGCATTATGTCAGTACATTAAACATTGAACCAACTGAAACTTAAGAAATTCAACCATTACTCTGTTTAGTTCCTGGCAGTGGCGGCTGTGATTTTCCTATCTCCATAAAATACATGCTGTACCGAATGGATCAACTAATTAGGCTCAATGGCAGATAGGTTTCTATGCTACGAGGTGCCCAAAAGCTGAGCAAATATTTTAAACTTTGATAATGAGGATATGCACAATGCCCCATCACTGGCAGCTGCCCTCATAAGAATGCACTTCCATGACTGTTTTGTCAGGGTTTGCAGTTCAAGCTTGTGCTTTCATTTCATTTTTCATTTATGTAGTTAACAAGTATTTTCTTAAACTGAGGGAATAACAATTATTATGCACTGCATGAAGACTATATTTTCATATATTACTATCAAAATAATATGTATCGCTTCATTGTTAAACGAATCTAAATAGAATAACATATCACTGCATTAAGTCGTTACATATATGTCTCCAAATGTTTCCCTAGACAAACTTCAGAGTTCTAATTCAATGGTCCCGCAATATGATGTGCTCACTTGGTGCTCTAGCAGTATGAGGTGCACCATTAGTTTGTCCTTTAGTCAACCCATATGAGGTTCCAGGCATAAATGATGATCTAGCAGAGGCAGTAGATTCTCCACTTGGCCTTGCAGATGCTCCATTAGCAGCTTGGGGTGGTCCACTAGTATTATTTTTCCTGGAATTTGGTGATTGGTTGGAGAAATTTTTATGTACTCTCAGTAACACACAAATCCAATCAAAATATAACATGTGACATAGAAATTGAGTGTTTTCCTCAGATTAACTTTGTAAAATTTTATAATGAAATTTTGACACTGTTGGATGTATTACTCTGAGAGTACAAGGATTTCTCATTTGGTAGGAGATGATCCTCTCATTTCACTTTGACAACCTGTGTTGCTTTTGTTACTAACCTGTCGAGTACATTAAAAAACAATATTCAGTTTAGGTACAGACAGTAAGTGGTGATAAGAAACAATAAAATGAGATAATCCATAACCTTTCTCTTCCTTTGTTCTTTTGAACCTTCGTGTTGGTTTGCAGCAGTTTGCTTCTTTGGTCCCTTGTAAAATTTTCTGTTTGGATTTGTTGCTTCTTTACAACCTCTGGAGTTGTACTTGTCTCCACTGGTTATAATTTCCACCTTCCTTGGTGATACAATAAGGTTTTCTGGTTCACCATTCTTTTCTTCTTAGGCCTCCCAGTCTTCTTCTTCAATAAAGGAGGCATAATCTCATCGTATGTGCAATCTGACCATAAGTCTTCTCCAGGCACAGGGTGCGCATAAAGGGTATATGTTTGCATAAATGTATCTCTTTCATTCCAGTCAATTGCCATTTTCAACAAGTGCACTTTATTTCCTACCAATTAACAACTTCCTTATGACCTCCAAAATGTTGAATCTCAAAAGTTTTATGCCCCCTTGATAGGCTATATAGTTCATTGCATCAGTTTTGGATGCCTACAGCTTCTCAAGTATTGTCGGGCAGACAGACTAGTAATTCATCATCCCATCCCTCTTCACATTAAATAATTTTATTAACTGTGGCCTTACCATCTCCGGAATTGTGATTATAGGCTTGTTCCCTTGCCTCCTTTATGTAAGAATCAAAGGTCTCTGATGTATTATTTAACAATATGTTGCATTTTATGCAAGGTTATGGGCATACCTGTGACAAAAGAACACACAGGCATGTCAGACTTGTGCCACTATCATGACATAATATTGTGCTTAATTAATATGCAAGTAATTCATACCTGCTCCAAAGTCCTTGGCTCCAATTTTTTCTACCAATCATTTGCATGTCCATGTAACTTCTGTATCCTCTCAATATAAGACTTGTGCTCATGCTCTATGTAGGATTTTGCAGCATTCCACATTAGATCCTTGAACACCTTCCCTTTATAACTCGCTTTCTTCCACATTCCTGCCTAGGATTGAATCTCTTTTTGTGAAAGCTCTCTCCATCCTGTGTTGGAGAAGCATTTCTGATGTCATAGCCCTTTCGTATATATTCCATTCAAGGAGGGCTTTTGGAAACGTCACATGAGAGTCAAACTTCAAACCCTTCACAAGTTGCACATCATTATTCAGGTATGTTTTTTCATTAAATTCAGGAAATATTAGTCTCTGTTCTCCACTGTCTCTATCATTTCCATCAAGGCTTCTTTGTTCTTCGCTATCTGCATAATCAGATTCTTGCTTTGCATCATTATTTGCATTTTCATTTTCACTGTGGCTAGGAGGAATTTTAGGAGTCCCATAATTTTGTACATCCAATTATTAACATCCTTTACTAATGTTTTTGTTCTCTAACTGCATAGAATATACCCTCCTCCTCTTCTTCTAAGGTGTCAGCTAAGCTAGACAACTCTTCACTCCAAGCATCATCTACTGCTTTTGCTTTTTCATTATAGTCATGATCTTCTGAATCTTCTATGACACGAAATTTTTTATTTTATTTTTTCTCGATTTACTCTTTAACACTTCTAGGACACATATAACTTTGTTGAAAATAGTTGACTGTTCAGAAACTCTTTACGCACTTGTTTGAAGTCTATGTTGTACAAAATAATTCAAGGTCGATTTGGATGGCAGAATTGAAATTATAGTTTAAAATTTTAATTTTAATTTCATTTTTGATAGAGTTAGAATTGTATTAGAATTAGAATTGACAAGAATCTTAATTTTTATGTTTAGAACAATCAAAGAATTGATACTTTATAATTATAATTATAAACTAAATTGAAATTTTATTATTGAATAATTTATCAATAATTTATAAAGATATAATAAATAAATTTAAATTAATAAATAATAATTTAAAATTACTAAAAAATTTAATAGAGCTTGCGTTGCTGGATTACGACGGTCGCAATGGATGCCAAACTAAAAGACGTTATTGACAATGGCAAAGATGATTACAGGACGCTGGCGCTAGTGATCGGAAGAAGTGTGATGATTTGACCATTGTACGTGCAACGATGACAGTGATCAGAGGCAGTCGGAGACTAACACGTCGGAGGCGTGGTATACAACGTGGTCGGAGCACACTGACGGCAACGTTACCGGATTATGTCTGTGTTGTGAGCGGCAATAGTTGTTGGATAACTTTTAACTTTTACCTTTTAATATTTAAAAGATAAAAAAAATTTAGTGCTTGAAATTGGTATTTTTAAAATTTAAGCTAAGATAATATAAACTAGTTATTTTTTAATTTCATGGAATTGGACTCATAATTAGAATTCTAATTCTAATATATACAGTAAATAAGATAATTAGAATTGAAAGATTTAATTTCAATTCCAAATCTTAATTTCGTCTGTCAAACGGAACCTAAGATAAATTTAGTTGAGTGTGAACACAGTTAAATTTGGTTGTAATATGTACTAAACAAAAAAATTAGTTGTGATATGCATAAACATAAAAATTGTGTAGTGTCTAAATATGAAATAACATAGCTTTTAAACATTCTTTCTTTCTTTCTTTTTTTTTCTTCTCTGAAAGAACCTTTTAAATATTATTATTATTTTTGGTTGAACTTTTAAATATTATTTTACTACTTGAGTTGCATGCGCCACAGTGTAATTTACTTTACACTCCCCAACATCTAGACATGGTCACGTGGGCATCATAAACATCATGGGTTAGTGGAACAGTGTAGCCCATAAGCCATTGTTGGTCTCATTGGAGATGCTGATGAAGTGGGTTTATTGGTGCCTCCATATTTATGGGATGTTGGAAATACGTTAGTGTAGGCTTGGTTGTATTAGCTTTTTAAAGAAAAATAATATTTTTTTGAAATAATAAAAATATTTTTTTTTAAAAGTTAAAGAGTTTAAGATTTTTTAAAAAATACTTCATGTGTAATAAAAAAGTACATGAAGTAATTTTTTTAAAAATTTAAACTCTTTAATTTCTAAATAAAACACTTTTATTACTCCAAAAAAATATTTTTATTCCTAAACTAATACAAACGGCCATAATCTTGTTTCAATCCTTCGCTTCTTCCTTATTTGGTCAATTCTTAAAGGATTCTAATTTTGATTAAATTTTTATGTAAATAAATCTGGCGTCTAAGGATTCGGTACTCTAAGTTGTAAGTACAATGATTATTAGAAAGTACTTTTATAAGAACGATGAATTATCAAAATCCTTTTCAACTTTACTTGATGTTTACTCTTAAAAGTCTTGATTGTCATTTATCTGATTATATCAATCTAAACAAAATAATCATAACTAAGGAAAAAATATACATACATTTGGACTTTATCCCGTAGTCATCATGAACTTTTCGGATTTAAGTGAGAAAACATTAAAATTTCTGAAATATGCAAAGAGAGCCTTTTGTCAACTACCTAAACAAAATCATCACATAACTTGCATGTGTTCATTAAAACAGAATACCTAAACAAAATCTCTTTTAGATTTAATTTTTACTTTTGAAAATAGAATACCAAATAATAAAAAAAGAAATTGATTTTTAACTCTTTTTTAAGACAAATGATTTTTTTTGAAAAAAATAGTATGAATAAAGGAGAAATTGCCACATGTATTAATGAATACATGCAAATTCACATGATACACAATTTCAGTTGATGAATGGAAGGATTTTTTACAAGTTTTTGAGAGTTTAAGAACTTCTCGTTTAGATTTAAAAATTCATGGTGACTATATTAAAACTTAAAAATTCGTTGTGGCTATTTCAAAATGTAAAAAATGTCACACCTTAAAATTTCTCTTTAGTAAACTATCACATAAGTGAAAAGCTTTCTAGTAAATTCATTATTTTTAGTAAAAAAATTATTTGCTTAGTTTAATTTTGAATAAATTTTTTTAGGTTCTCCTACTTGTTACCTAATACCGTAAAAATTTCTAAAAGAAGATTTATACATTAAAATACAAATCCTTACTTGGTTAAAAAAATCCACCCTACACACATTCCTTAAAAAGGCCTTTACAAGACTTAACTAAAGGCAAAACAGAGCCTTTCATCAAACAGAAACGAGCCTAGATATCTACATACTTCAAAATAATAACCCAAACAAAATCCTTATACTAGTAACCACTCTTACAAAATCCTCAAGCATTGGGGATTTGATCCAATAGTAGTCAATTCCCATTAGAATAGTTAATTCTGATCATCTAAAAATATCAAGTATGAAGAGGTGAAAATAAATATTCTCAGTAGAGAAAAGGCAATTAATTAAAACAATTGATAAGTCTAGTTGTATAACTAGAAAAAACAATTCAATAAAAAGTTTGAAAGTGATAAACTCATGCAATAATAATATGAAACATAAGAAATAAATATCAAGTAAGTCACGGTTTTAATTCTCTGATTCATATTGATCTTCAGTTCCTTTAATTCAAGGTAATTTCGGCTTGCAAGTATCCATCCATAGCAAGGGTAAAAAAGCAAGGGTTATTTTTGAGAGAAACTTCAGCTCTCCACCTTCCTATAACTATAGATCTCTCTACCTTTATTTTAAACATTCTCAAGTCATAATCTTTGCCTTGGCCGAAGGTCACAGTCCAAAGTCCTTGAGGGTCATTACTTTGGTTTAATTATAATTTCTTTATAAATTTTTATATGATGATCTAAGTTTTAGCCACTGATTTTATGTCTTAACCGAGATATGCTCGTAATCATAAAACAAACTAAAACAAGCTAAGATAATATAACAGTAATTTGATCATTTAATCATACTATAATATTCTCAAAACCTATTTTACTTACACATAACCATATTAGCTTCTTTATTATAGCACCATAAACAGATTCTATTATCCTTAATTGAGAAGAAAAAAAAAACAGAATTCAGTCTCCACTATACTATAAGCTAACGGCTATGGCAAGATAAATGGAACAAAATTTCGTCATCCTAAATTTAACCAAAACAGAATATATATTATTCTATAAATGTGCAGCCATAATAAAGCAAAACAGAATCCGTCTTCTTTAGTTAGGCCAAAACAGAACCACACTATAAACTCACGGTTGAGGCAAGACAACACAGACTCCAGCACCAAAATTTACTACACATATGAACTTAATTACGGCTATGGCAAGGAAAAACAGAATCCAATATCCTAACTAAAACAAAATTTAATCAATTATAAACTCACGGTTAAATGAAAACAGAAACCAAATCCAGTACATGCAAGTAACTAAACTCATGAAAATGGGAGAAGAGAAGGCTAAATTCTAGATATGCAATGGGTTTAGCTCAAGAAGATAGGAGGAAAAAGAATAGATCCGTGACTGAGTTAAAACGAAAATTCAAGGAAAGCTTAAAGAAAAATCTCATTGAATTCCTCTATTTTGCTTCCTTTGATGATAGCTTTTTCCTCACGTCATGGCTTCTCCTTCTCAAGCTCAAGATTACCTCCTAGGCTAAGCTATCTTCTTCTTCCCTCTCCTCTCTTCATTTTTCTTAACTCTTGGCAGAATTCTCTAGCTCTCTCTCGGTCTCTCACTTTCTTATTCACACTCTCGGTGAAAGTGCTGCTGAGTGGCTTGTAATGTGAGTGTGTGGTAACATGCAGCAAAGTGAATTTGTGAATTAAGTAGGAGGTGTCATTTCCGGTGCATGCAGAAATTCTCCACATGTATTAGGTGGAATCAAGACATATAGGGAACACTTGACAAGCTCTCACATTTGGAGACTTAGGTGGTGACAAGTCTTAGTTGTGGTGACAAGTCTTAGTTAAAGCTAGGAGGCTTTGTAGAAGGGTGATACATGGCTTCCTAGGTGTCTTAGTTAGGTTACTTGCAAGGTTAAGATGTCGTGTTGGTGTGATAAGTCTTAGTAGAAAACAAGTAGTCTATTAGGTGCCATTAATCTAGGTTGCTTAGTAATCATGTAATTATCTTCCTCAGTGTACTTTTTTTAAGCTTATCCTCCACTAATGTCATAGTTATTTATAATTCTCAACTAACTAATTATCTTTAACTAAAGTTGAATCCTAGTCATGATTATACTAACTTGTAATACAAGTTCCTATTAATTACGTTCTCTTCTAAGGTCCTAACTTATTAATTCATCTTCACAACTTTCCCTTTTAATGTTTTCTTTTATCTTTACCTTAAACTTTTCTTAACAATCCTACTTAAATGTTTCTAGTATTATTTCACCTGGTACTTTAAGAAGTTTGAAACACTAAGGTACTTGATCCCTCTTAAATCTATTCCAAGTTTACATATATATATATATATTACAAAAAAGAAGAAGAAGTGTATGTACGATTTTTTCCTATAATTAATAACATGAATGCAATAATTTACTTTATTAATTATCTAATTTTATTATAAATTTAATGACAGGTAGATGAAATTTCTGACTTGTATAACTGAAATCTTAGAAGATAAATTGCACGTTAAGTACAATTAAAAGAGTTTTTTTTTTTAATTTACCTTTAGGAGAATCACTTTTAGTAGAACTAAATTAATTAATTTCTTTTTCAAGCACAAGCTCTAAAACACATGTTTCTCTTTCACAGCAGAAAAATACAGCTACCATATGAAAGCCTTCTTGTTGATCAGCTCAACACCATTAGAAACACTAGAATTGTTATTTTTTCCCTCTTTATTACTTAAAAGCGTTTTACAACTATCTGACGGCCGAAAATAAACTCCTATTGACATATTAGCAGCTCTAAGGCCCTAACTCCCAAGAGGACCCAAGACATGAATATTATTTATGTCTACCATGTTTATGGGGACATTATTGTGTGGAGTTTTCATACGAAACACTCGAGGTTTAGTTTTTAATCATTAGATGCATTATTTTTTTTAAGATTAACAAAACTTTTCATTCTCTAAAGTTTAAGATTTGAGCTTCACACTTAAAAGAACACTGTTATAAATGTAAAGCGTTCAAAAGCTTGAGTAATTATAATAGCAATATCTTTTGGTGTGAGAAAAACAAGAATGCTGAGAATTAATGCAATTGCAATGATACTTATATTTTTTTTTTACGAACTGTAATTCACTTTTCATAACTAAGTATAATATGTAATCAATAAATATTTTACAACTTATCGAAGTATTAGTATTTAAGAAAAAATTACGTGGTTATAATAACTCCTGAGAAGGACATGTTACCAGTTCTAGAATTTCAATCTTACACCTATTCACGACAGAATGGGAACAATCACTGTCTATGAATAGTTGCATTTACTATTTCTTTTTTGACAAAGATATTCTCACACTTTATTGCACAACTTTTACACTTTTTTATGTGAAATAGTAATTTACACTTATCATTCTTAATTACTTACCATTTTGAGTTAATAGCTTCAATCATTGTTTAAAAGTTGAGTTAATAATACATTTTAAAAGATGTTAACACAGACAGGGACAGACTCAACTGCTGGGGGTAATGTCACAGGAGGAGGAACCATCTTTTATTATTCAAAGATTCTTAAAGAAACAACTGTTCAATGTATAGCATAAGTGTTTCAATAAGCTAATTATGAAAAGCACCACACATGATATATAGGCCAATTGATGTAAAAACACCAACAAGCGCCCTATCAACCTGGCATGCAGCAGAATTACCTAGGAGATATGTTGCCCATCAATGGTTCTGTTATGAAGGAAAACGAACAGAAGCAATAGTTTCACTTGGTTTCCAGATCAACTTTGCACTAGTAGTTCAAACCAGCGTTTTCAAATGCATTAGAAACTTGATTAATGACAGATCCCAGTACCAAACTTACCTAAGAAGATTAAAAAATCCCTTCAAGACTACCTTTCCAAGATCAACAGCACTGATCAATTATAAATCCTTATCCAAGCTCAAAGACCATGGACATATTGGCGCAAGCAAAAATATAAGAATGCAACTAATATTTTTAACTCTAATATTTCTAGAGTAAAATTTATTTTTGGTCCGTTATAGATACATCCTTTATCAATTTCATCCCTTAGGATTAAATTTATCGATTTATTCCCTCAAACAATAAATTCCAACAATATCATCCCTCCATCCATTTCACTATAACCCTGTTAACGGAAAATTGAGTTTTGAGGGTGAAATGACATGGTTTTGACATCCTTTTTAGCATTTTTCATTAACGGAGTTATGGTGAAATGGATGAAGGCATGAAATTGTTGGGGATTTAAAGTTTGAGGGATTAAATTGATAAAATTCATTCCTAAGCAACGAAATTGATAAAGGTTATATCAGTGAGTGACCAAAAATGAGTTTTACTCATTTTTTTATTTCTTCTCTCATTTTTCTAATATTTATTTTAACTACCAAATCCATATGCACTGGACAAGATAAAACGTACCATAAAATAAATAAAAAGTAGACTTTTTTTTTTCTGATTACAAATAAGTTTCTAATTCGAAGTTCAAGCCAAAGTTGACGACAATCGGTCCTCTTAAAAGTCTAAGAGGGGAGCTACTCGAATCTGCAAGAACTACTAGCAGCTAAATGGCTCTAACACTTCTGATCTTCTTGTAGAGACAATATCATTTTATATTAAAGAAATATCCATAGAAATGCTTGTAAGAAGAAACAAAGACTCTAAAGTTTGAACCTCAAAATGGTTTTAAACTTTAGAATCACAAATATGTACACAAGGAGTTAAGGAATGTAAACAATTCAAGCTTTTAATAACAATTACAAAAGATGATCGATGCATGAACCAACATGACAAGCACTATAAAATGCCCTAAAGCCCTACATTTCCAGTCTCACATCATCATATAAATCCAGGTGATAAAGTTTAGAGAGAAGAAAAACTAAATTCAGCATGAAGCATATTTTTATATATCATTCCTAGAAGAAATTGATGATGTGTAAAAATTGCGGCTATTGATCGATTAATTACCAATAAATGGAAATAAAAACCACTCCTGATATTCTTCTATGAATCAGATAAGAAGTCTATAAAAATAATAACACCTAGGAATAGACACAAAGTAAAAACTCCTAATATCAGTATTTTCTTTTCTCTTAAGATGTGTTTCTTTCATCAAAAGATAACATTATGGTCTAGACAATTAGCATCGCTGCTCACATAAGGATATTAAATATAAATTCTACGAGAACAAAAACTACCTTAACTACTCTAAATTATATCCTGCAACCAAGTCTTACAAAGACAGACTCCAATTAATAAACTCCTTTTTCAAATTCATAAAGTCTAGCTTGAATATCAGGTTGAATTGCAGGTTGCAGAAATTATAACATCTCTTTTCACCTTTTAACTTAATTAAAGAAGTACACCGTTTATTCTTTCTTCCCTGGTGTCATAAATAAATTCAAAATTAAGATTACATGGTTTAGTTTCCTACCCGCTTCTCTGTCCCTCAACCTGACTAATTTGTAACTTGAATAGTTAATTATTTCAACAAATATCTTTAATTAATTAAAATATTGTGTAGTTGAAGCAATGCTTTCATGAATTGGAGTGATAACCCTTTTTTTTCTTCTCTTCTTATAGTCTTACCCACATCTTCAGTTTTGTTTAATTTCTCTATTTAATTTTACTTTGCTGGAAATTTCTTCTAGGCATTCCCAACTTTCAACAACTGAACCCAAGACAATCAATTAAACATTAAATTCTACAGACTCTAAATCTAAAACTTTTGAAGGAGAGAAGAAGAACATACATACCAGTGGGTTGATGACTGTTTCCTCAATGGCTCACAGATTATTCCAATTAATAAACTTGTACGCATTCCTCTCTGCTCCTTCAGGAATATCATCAAACTGAGTTTAATAAATAATGAGGTTGTTGATGACAGAAAAAGAAGAAATTAAGAAGCATGGAAAGCAAGAAGATTGAGAAGATATTTTAGAATGAAATTGTGAGTAGAAAAAGAGTTGCCATGGACGATATCAGCGCAGATGAAGACGGTGGAGCAGTGGCCAGAAAGATAGAGAACGTTGCCGGCAAGAGAAAGCAACAACAACAAAAAAAAAACCTTCTCACCGGTTGACAGTATTTTTCGTTTTTTGTTTTTAATGTTGGAATGAGTAAGCTTTTGAAGTTAAGGATTATAGTGTCTCAAATATTGTTGATTTTGTTTGCCACCATGCTTTCAGATGAATAATTTGTCTACAATCTATGATAAGTTCCTCTTCTCTCTAACATAGTGTTTAGTTGGAGAGAAATGGAGGAGAGGGGAAGGGAGCAAAATCTCTTCTGATGTAATTTTAGCTCCCCTTCAAAAGTGGAGGATTTGGAGGGAAGGGAATATATGTTTAAAAATAGACTAAAATATCTCTAAATTAAATGCTACATTAAATGTTATAATTGTGTAAAACAGTAAATTTATATTTTTCCTCTATTAAAATCTCTCATCTCCCCTCCCATTCTCTAACCAAATATACAAAATTAAAATCCTTCTCCTCCTCTCCCCTATATTAAAATCTCTCCCATGTTCTTCCCTTCCCTTAATTGAACCAAATAGACCCTAAAGGCTTTTCTTATATCATTTCTTCATTCAAGGTGTTTGTGGTTGGGCTATTTGTATTAGCCTATAATCCGGTTTTGAATGACAAATATTATTATATTCTTTAGGTATGAGATTAATGTTTGAGTTTAGGAATATAATTTTTATAAGTCCTCCTAACAAAAGCTAACTCTAGAAATTAAACTTTTGACTCAATACTTGAAATTAAAATCACTTACCACTCTAATTAACTGTTTGATGGTAGGTTTTTGTCTTCTAAAACTTAAATTTGTACTATTTTATAATATCGATCTTTAAAGAAAAATATTAATAGTGTGTAAATTAACTTGCACACTTCTCAATCAATTCATCTTTCCATCTGTTTAAAGAATGTCTTTAGACACATATTACCAAGAGCGTTTGTTGTAGTGCTGTCGAGTCCACAAAGGGGTAAATTCTTGAAGTCCATATCTTTTTATTCCTTTTAAAAGTACAAGTACTCAAATGGGAATTTTTTTTAAAATTTCTTAATTAAAATATAGAGAAAAAAAATAAATAGGGTGATTTTTCTGTAAAAAACAATTATTTTTTATCATATATAACTAATGTATTAAAAGTTTTTTTTTGTTAATTTTCAATAATAATATACATTTTACTTAATTTATTTAAATTTCTGTGTAATTAGTATACTCTTTAAGTTAAATTACTTTGTAGGTCTCTGAATTTTTTTAAAAAAAGTAAGTAGGTCCCTGAATTTTTTTAAAAAATTTAAATAGGTCCCTATGTTTTAAAAAAATTATAATTTGGTCTTTATAGTTCTAAAAATTTTGAATTGGGTCCCTGCCATTAAAAACTTATAACAATGCTCTAATCATGATTGTATTCAGCGATTCAATTACAAATTTATAAAATTATAGGGACCAAATTACAAGCTTTATATGTCCCTATAGTTTTAAAAATGTCTAATTAAGTCCCTAAATTTAGGTGTATCGTTAACAATTTCTAAGGATACTCTGAAGACAGTGACCCAATTATTTTTTTTAAAAAATTATAAAGACCCAATTATAACCTTTTTATAGCGCAAGAACTTATTTAAATTTTCTAAAAAAGTTCAAAGACTTACAAAAAAATTTAACCTACTTTTTGTTTTTAAGTATATAGGTACTCATAGTGTTAGGAACGGGTTTTCATAACCGATCAAAACCCAAAAAATCAAACCTAAAAGTTAAAAACCGCACAAAAGTGATTAATTTTGTTTTTGTTTGGTTTTCTTTTTATGAAAACTGATTGGTTTTGTTCAATTTTCGATTTTCATTTATGAAACCAAACCAAACTGAACTCATATAATTATCTATATATTTTTTATAATTTACATACTTATAAATGATTATATTTAAATTTCTTGTTGTTTCTATAAACATTTTTTGGCCAATTTATTGTTTATAATTATGTAATGATGTTTTTATTAAGATTTTATACCAACTTTTTTAATTGCTCCATAAAAAAAACAAAGTGAAGTTGTGTATGAATTTTTTTAAGAAAAAAATGTTTAGTCAAATACCGATTAGATTGAACTAAGCCAAACTAATTGCAATTGGTTTGGTTCTCTAATTTTAAAAAAAACAATTGGTTCTTGATATAAAAATTCAATTAATTTGATTCGGATGACTTTTCTCCTTAAAATTAAACCAATTCAAACCACAAACACAGCTAGTGTCAGGAACTCCCTCCAAAAGAAGAGGTCTCCAATTTTCTGGGTGCCCCCATGTGGTCTCCAATTTAATTCTACATTCTCGCACTAACATACTATATCTATATGTTTGAAAACAAAAGCCTATTTATTTTAGTTTATTAGTTTTTTCTACAGCATTACCTAAAATTAGATATATATAATTTGGTTAAAATGGATCATCTAAACACTCACAATGCGTGGTTCAAATAGTAAGTAAGTATGAGTTCAGTGGTTAACGAGTCTTAGTAATGTCAGAAGTTCGAACTCGCATGAAAACACTTATGGGGAGGAACGTTTGGCCTTAGTACCCAAACGAGACTTGTCTTACACCATTGAAATATTGTGTTGCATAGGTACGGGTACAGTATCGGTACCCGATACGGATATGGGTATGGGATACGACATTTTTGAAAAAATTAAGATACGGGTATGTTAGTATAATTTTATTTAAATATATATATAACGAGACTAGTCTTACACCATTGAAATAATGTGTTGCATAGGTACGAGTATGGTATCAGTACCTGATACGGGTGCAGGATACGACATTTTTGGAAAAATTAAGGTACGGGTACGTTAATATAATTATATATATATATATATATATATATATAAAATTATACTAACCCGTACCTTATATATTGTTGAGAGTCCCACATTGGATAATAATATGGCTTGAATAATATTTATAAGTGGGAGGCAATCCTCACTCCATGAGTTAGCTTTTAGGGTTGAGTTAGGCCCAAACTCAAATTCTAAAATGGTATCAGAGCCTATCCGAGATCCGTTAGGCCACCCACAGATGTCCAGTCCTGCAAACTTCACGCTCCAGATGTCCAGTCCTTGGCATGAGGGGGTGTGTTGAGAGTCCTACATTGGATAGTAATATGACCTCAATAATGTTTATAAGTGGGGGGCAACCCTCACTCCATAAGCTAGCTTTTGGGATTGAGTTAGGCCCAAACCCAAATTCTAAGATGGTATCAAAGCTTATTCGAGATCCGTTGGGCCACCCGCAAATGTCCAGTCCTGCAAACTTCACGCTCCAGATGTCTAGTCCTGGGCGTGAGGGGGTGTGTTGAGAGTCCTACATTGGATAGTAATATGGCCTGAATATTATTTATAAGTGGGGGGCAACCCTCACTTCATGAGTTAGTTTTTATGGTTAAGTTAAGCTCAAACCCAAATTCTAACATATATATATATATATATAAGATTAGAAGATATATAAGTATCATATAACATAAAAAAAAAACTTAAGTTGTTCAAATGACAATATAGCATATCACAAAAAGAAATTATACGTATTCAATAACATAAAATTTAGGCATGAATATAAAAATCATGATCTAACAGTCTCAATATCATTATTTCCTTGCCCATCATCAGTAAAAAGAACAACTTCCAAGTTTGACTCATTAAGAAAAAGACTAGTCGTACCCAATCCATACCGGAGGAGTGTACCCAATATGAATTTCAAAAACAAAAAATGAGTATGTACCCGATACATACCCTGACATACTCGAGCCGTACCCGTACCCGGTACTGATACTTCTTCATAACTAGAGTACCCATGCTTCAGAGTTGAAATAGTATGGGAGAACCACAAGAACAAAGATGGACCATCTAAACTGCCAAGTTGTGAATTAAATTGTATATAAGAATAGCCAATGGCACTGTTTGGAATATGGATTATGGTAGTAGCTGAATTGCTTGGAGTTTCTCCAACATGGGTTCTTCTTCTTCTTCCTCTCTACCTGTCTCTCACTCTCTCAAATGGTACGTTGATATATAAATCGGGGCCCGAGAAAACGACGTGCTTCCCACCTGGCCACGCACACGCGCACGCGCGACCCCACAAAACCCTAATTTCCAAGACCCTCTAAAAGCAGAGCTTCTTGTTATTGCTATTATAATACCAGCAACCAGAAAGAAATAAAGAAAGAAAGAAAGAAAAATAGGTAAGAGTGAAAAAAATATTTTAGCTCCCCAAATCACAACAGAGCTCACTCCAAGAAACAATTAATACATATCTCCGCAGTTCTTTTCAAACAGTTTGTGTTGTTCTTCTATATATCTATATTCTATATATTAGCTAGTGTCCTATTTTTCAATTCTATATCATATACTGCACTTTGGTTTTGTTAATTCTCTCTCTCTCTCTTTGTGCTTAATTGATTCTGTCAAAGGTTTTGCATCTGTTCCATGTTTTGTCCACTAAGATCACTTCTTGATATATATATATATATATATAGCCAAAAAAAGAAAACAAATAAAGGAGAATACTTTCTGATCGTCTGATCTTTAATCAATCATCCTATGCATATTTCTGATGAAAATAGCTCTTTTAATTAATCTCTTCCATACCCTTTACTTGATTCCCTTGAGTCATTGAATCTAATTCTCTCCTCTAACTTCTAAGCATCTCTCTCTCTCTTTCTCTCTCTCTCTCCTCGCCCCCCCTCTCTCTCCCCCTCTCTCTCTATGTCTGGCCTCCCATCCGTGAGAGTGAAAGAGCATCTGTATGTTCACACGTTAGGTCATAGATAGAAGAGCCCTTTTGTTTTCTAATGATCGAGCTGTGGTGGCTTTGACTTTTCTTATCTCTTAAAATCGGAGAAGACAAAAGCAAAATTAACAATCTGCTATAGCCTTGCTTGCGAGAAGCTCCAGTCAATTGCGTTCTGGTAAAGGAAATATTGAGCTTAAAATTGCTTTGTGGGTCATCTTGTTCTGAAATCTGAAATCTGAACTGCTACTGCTTTTGTTTGCCTGAAAAAAAATCTCTGCAGAAACTCTGGCTAATCCTTGGTGGACCGGTCAGGTGGGGTTGCCTGGGGTAGACCCTCAGTCTCACCCTGCAGCCAATTCACCTGCCTTGAACAAACGCCACACAGACCTTTCCATCAACGAAAGCAGCAGCAGGAGTGGTGGCAACAGAGATGAAGATGATGAGTATGAGAGAGACAACGGAGACGAGCCAAAAGAGGGTGCAGTTGAGGTTGGAACCCGCAGACCAAGAGGGAGACCTCCTGGATCAAAAAACAAGCCAAAACCACCCATCTTTGTGACTAGGGATAGCCCAAATGCGCTGAGGAGCCATGTCATGGAGGTAGCTGGAGGAGCTGATGTTGCAGAAAGTGTAGCCCAGTTTGCAAGAAGGCGTCAGCGTGGGGTTTGTGTGCTCAGTGGTAGTGGCTCTGTGGCCAACGTTACCCTTAGACAACCTGCAGCTCCAGGTGCTGTAGTGGCACTTCATGGCAGGTTTGAGATTCTATCCCTTACTGGGGCATTCCTACCTGGACCTGCCCCTCCCGGGTCTACAGGACTCACAGTGTACCTTGCAGGAGGACAAGGCCAGGTTGTGGGAGGAAGCGTGGTTGGGTCTTTGGTTGCAGCAGGACCAGTGATGGTCATTGCTGCAACTTTTGCTAATGCAACCTATGAGAGACTACCCCTTGAAGATGATGATGAGGGTGGTAGTGCCGTGCAAGGAGGAGCTGTGGGAGGCTCTCCGCCAGGAATTGGAAGCAGTGGGGGTCAGTTGCAGCAAGGTCTTCCAGATCCATCATCTCTTCCTTTGTATAATCTGCCACCAAATCTGCTACCCAACGGAGGGCAGGTGGGGCATGAAGCTTTTGCTTGGGCTCATGGACGGCCTCCTTACTAAATAGATCATGTAGATGTGGCTGGTTGTGAGGGTGGTAGATGTTGAGATCTAATGGAAATCTGATGTTGTGTTCTATTTTGAAATATTATAGGAATTGGAAAAGAATTACAAAGTTTTAGAGTACTAAAATAGTTGTGAAGAACTGTGAGAAGAGGAAGCGTGTTTATTTATCAATGTATATGAGTTATGAACTTTCTGTGTCTTTTCTCTTTTGCTTCTGTGTTTGGAATAAAAAGGATGATCGGCGTATTTTTAATGGATTTCTGAATAATTTAATAGTTATTCTTCAATTCATCATCTGGTATTTTTCTCCTTTATAATTCTGTTGGCTTCATTTTTATTTGCTTTGCTTTGCTTTTATTTTATTTTATTATTTTACTGATGCACTTCATGGCTTTAGTTTAAATATATGATGGGATCATTGATTAGACTTGCAAGATATGAAGAAGTTTGTGCTGTTTTTTGTTTTTGTGGGGAGGGTGGGGGGAAGAGCATCATCTCAAGGGATAGAAATTCTGGTTTTCCAAGCTTACACCTCAATGCACTATTGGTTTTCCTAGTGCTTTAACATCAGCTTCTTCTTTCAACCTTAGGGTTTGTGAACTTAAACTTCAGCATCTGCAATTTTGCTTGTGTAACTGCACATCCAGAAGTGAAAGTGAATAGGGCTGCTTCCGAAATGTCCTCCGCAATTACTGTTTTCAAATTGTTGCAGCCTTCTTTCGGCACAGAAATATGGGGTCAATGAATTTCTTTCTTCTTTTTAGATTGGAAAATTCTAGAGCTATCAAAGTGAGTTATCTGGCGGCTCAGAAAAAGTGAGTCGTTCCGAGTTGGCTCACTTTTTGATAAGGGAAGAAAAAATTATCAATGACTCACTTTGAATTAATTAGTGGGGTATATGAGGTGATTCATCAAAAATTATAATATATAAAAATAAATACAAAATCATAATAATATAACTAATAATCATCAAACCATGACTAATAGTTCATAAAAATTAAGAATTTAATCGAATATATAAAGTGAGCCAACTAGAATCACTCGAGTTGGCTCACCATGAGTTAAGAGAAAATGTGAGTCAAGTTAGGTTGACTCATTTATGATGTGAATTAAACTTTTTGTAACCCAACCGGAATGCCTCTACTCACTTATGATGTGAATTAAACTTTTTGTAACCCAACCGGATTGTCCCGTGAGTCATGGTTCACTTTTACAGCTCAAGGAAATCTGTTGCATTTTATAAAGAAATTTTTGTTCAATAATTATTAATTTTATATATCTCTTTGTTTATTAAATAAATCTAAGCTAGGATTCATGCTTCTTTATTTCCATGAAATTATAATCATCTGTATTCTGCACAAGACATACAAATCTAAGGGTTCTTCCTATTAGATGCAGAAACATCTTTAAGACATGCTCTTAATATAAATTATAAATTATAACAAGGAATTAAATATATATTGATATTATACTTTTTAGTTATCACTAATTTTGTGTTGAATTAATGATAAATTTTCTTGCTAATGAACTTATAGCTCAATTCACACCAGCTTCAATATTTAAAAAAGGTTATTTATCTCTCTTTTTTACCTAAATACTTATCTAAATGCTTGCAATTCTAATTTTTTTAAAAAAATTATAAACTTCCTCAGGATTTCAAATGATATGTAGCAGATACATATAACGAAGGAAAAAGGAGCTCAATACATGCATTTGTATGAATTCTGAAAAGGTTTAGATTATCATATTCTTTTCTTTTCTCTTTTGGAAATTCTAGACATCCGCTTTGTCGCATGTACACCTCAGTATTGCAGAAATCAAAGTGCTTTAAACTCTGCTGGGGCATCTTACATACTTTCCTGTTTGTTCCAGTCGAAGCTGTTAATGTTTGGAGTATGGCTCTCTTCTTTGTATATCGATTTGATCAAATTGCACACACTTTTGTCATCCCACCCACGTGTTATGGATATAGGACTCAAAATGAGTCCCACGAAGATACTCGTAAAGTTCATTTTGACAGAATGGAGGATTTTCTGTCCGTCCATATATATATATTGAGGGGTTATGAGGAGCCCACAATGGTAGAGAGATTTATTTAATGGACTTATCGAGGAACCATATCAGTAGATCTGATACCATGTCTCAACCAAAAACCTTAAATTATTAGGTTTATCTATCTACTTATATGTTCTTCACTTAATTTATTTTTTCTTTATATGAGACTTCTTTCACTCATATCTTACTCACACTTGAATTCTTAACAATCTCTCCCTCAAGTGTGAGTATTTACACGAGATCACTCCTCTTCGTGCGAAAGCCTTTTTTCATGTATTTCACAGTCTAATCAAGAGCACATTTCACAAAGTCCGCTTCCAAGAGTCATGTCTTCACGATGTTACCGCCTGTTCGTCACCTTGACCGTGCCACATCTTTACCAAAGCGTTACCACTCATTTGTCACCTTGCCCAAGCCACGTCTCCACCAACATGTTACTACTCATCCATCACCTTGACTGAGCCACATATTCATCATGTTATCACTCGTCTATTACCTTGACCGAGTCACGTTTTACTACTCTACCTAATTTCTTTTGTGCAACTATTGTCTCTTCAATACTTGTCTTAACTGATCTGAACCATCGACTCTGATACCACTTGATGGGGGATAATTAGGGGAGCCCGCATTCAAGTGTGAGTGAGATATAGGTGAAAGAAGTCTCACATCGAGAAGGAATGAACTAATTGTGAAACATATAAGTGAATGAACTCATGAACCTAATACCTTAAGGTTTTGGGTTGAGATGTGGTGTTAAGCCTACTGGTGTGGTTCCTCAATAAGTCCATTAAAGAGATCTCCCCACCATTAATTGCAAGCTCCCCGTGACCCTAACATCATCCTATGTGGGCACAAATATACAATTGACATTGTCAAACTAAGAGTTTTTTCTTTCTAAATAATGATTAGGGACAAATGTGATGACTTTTAAAAAGGATTTGAGACGAAAATGAAACAATATAATCGTGGGACAAAAATGGAACTTAAAGTAAAATCAAAAGAAAAAATGAAAATTTCCCTATAATAAATATTATGCATAATTTTTTAAAAAAACTTATATATATTCGTGCATTAATTAAAGAAATTATACTTTTCATATAAATTAATTACTAAAAATTACATTAAATTAATCTATAACAAACAATTTAGATTTGATATTGATATTTGAATTGACTTGCATCCATAGTTATAAACTAGGGATAGGTACTGGGTCAGTATATTACTGATTCAACTGGTGAATCACTAGTTAAACTGCATAAAATTAAATGAATATATGAATATTTAATAAAAATTAAAAATATATCAAAATAATACAAAATTTACTAAAAATATAATTTAATTTCAAACTAATGAAATTCACAACATAATATTTAATTTCTACAATATAGAAATTTTAATAGAAAATGATGCAAAAAAATTTATTATAAGAAAAAATTTACTTTTCGTCCCTTAACTATTACAAGTTTTATCTTCGTCTCACAATTATATTGTTTCATTTTCGTCCTAAATCTTTTAAAGGCTCATCAAATTCGTCCCCAACTACTAATTTAAAAAAAAATCACAACTAGACAATGTCAATTGTACACTTGCATCAACATAAGATGTCATGTTAGCAAATTTCATTAACATTTTTAACGGAGTTAGCAGTTAAAACAAATTTGATAGGTTTTAAAAAAATTTAAGATGAAAAGGAAATAAAATATACTTATAGGATAAAAATAAAACCTAAAATAAAATTAAAGGATGAAAAATATATTTTTGCTAGTAACTCTTGATAGAAAACATTAGTTCTTCCTAAGACACAGACAGAGAGAGATAAGGCGTTTGCTGTATGCATGTGCCTTGTGCAAAGTCTCTCGTTTTGAAATTAAAATATGGTTCCATTTATTTTGATAGCTCATTTAATAATAATATTATGGTTGTAGCTTTTGTCCTCCTTATCTCTTTGAGTACATTAAGGGTCATTACGTGATTAGAAAATCAGGTGGAAAACATGGGATGATGGATATTTTGGAGTGACATATAGAAGCCTTCAATATTGACCCTTGTTTTTAGCCATATTGGATTCTGTGCTCTTACAAAGAAATCGAAGTGTCCCATTTTAAAGTAACATACAGGATTAAACACCTTTTTTTTTTTTAAGGAAGTTGATCTACTGGCCTTAAATTAAGTTAAATCAAATTGCCAGAGAGGGTTAGCTAGCTATTCATGCCCATATGAAAAGAACTCTTGTTATCATTAAGACAGTCCAAATTTGATCTACTGTTTGCAAGTCATCAGAGTTGTATTTGGTGTCATATCTTACACGTCACTATTGGGATGAAGTGGATGGGGGTGGTGCTTGAAGGGTATGGGTGGAAATATGTTAGGTTATGCTAGGCTTTATCCTAAATAGGTTTGGCCTGTTTTAAAAAATATTGGCATTTATTTGGCTTGTTACTTATCATAGGCTTTTTTTAAACCTGATCTAGTCTTTTTATGAAAACTTAAAAGTATGGCCTGACCTAAAAGTCTATTTAAAGGTCTATATTGCATAAAGGCTTTCGAATAAGCCAACAGACTCAAATTTTATAAGTTTTAAATATACCTAACCTTTAACAAAATTATTGTATTGTGTATAAAATAAATAAACTATATTAATATATAACTATTAAATCATATAAGTATTATAAAATTTTAATTATTTATTATTATAATAAAAAAATAAGTCGGCCTGTCAGGCATAATAGTCTTTTTTTAAGGCCTAGACCTCTCTAGCTAAATAGGCTTTTAAAAAAAGTCTAAGTCTGACTTGTTTGATAAATAGGCTAAGCCGAAAGTAAGTTAGGCCGTAGACCTTTGTTGAGCAGCCTAATCTATTTTCATCCCTATTAAAGGGTTAGGAAGCCAAAGGGAAGATGGAGACAAGGGAGAGAAGTGCAAGCTAACTAGTTCTCTGATACACCAAATATATTTTTATTACAAAATTTAGAAATAAGAAATTGTCTCATTACTACAATAATTATAAAGTTTTTTTTATTATTATAAAAAAAAATTAACAAATTTTTAATGATAGTTTTAAAAAATTTAGACCGAAATTTAGATTAAAATCTAGTTCATACACTATTTGTAATATAGTTAACCGCTTCTTATTCATGACCCACCCTAGCTAAAACAGTTCTTTTGATATTTTTAATTTTTGTACTTGTAAGCAGGATCAATGGCATTTACCACCCTTGATCATTTGGGTCAATTGCAATGTCTCATCTTATCATTCAATTTAGGCATTTTATCCCTCAAACTTACGATTATTTTGCTAATAGCAGGACCAAACACGATTTAATTAAGAATGCATATAATATATATGCCAACGATATTATGCAAAACTATAATAGTCCTTTGACATCAAATTTTATTAGTTATGAAATTAGTAACAGATGATTTAAAAATGAGGCAAAACGGATCCACAAATTCATTTATTTTTACAACTTTTAAGATCCAACTTCGTCTCTTAATGAGGCAAATGGATAACAAACAATCCAATGATTGACCCTTCTTCAATTCCTTGAGCATTATAGGAAACTTAAAAAGAAAATCCAAAATTAGTCGTTCTGAAAGTCTCCTAAGCTCCTTCCTAGCATTTTCATTTTTTGGTAGTAAAAACATTTAGGGAATAGAAGGCTATCACATTTTAATATTAGGACATGCCACGAGTCTCATTAAAAACTTATACTTACAAATTGTCTACCAATGAAAAATTGCTAGTAACAAAAATTAAACCAAAGTCTTACAAGTAAAGTCTATACTTTAATCCTTACCAACTGAACCAAATGCCGTTGGGTCTGTAAACTATTTTCTTGTATTAACATTTATTATTTTTGTATTCTAAAAATTGAGGCGAATTACATGAACTTACTATATGTATGAGAAATATTATACGCAAGAGTTATAAAGAATCCCTTATTCAATATTGTGGCATATCTATAAAATAACTTGATGGCACACCAATATTTTGTTACCAAAATTTAACCTAATACTTTGCTCAAATTCTCCTATCGTTAAAAGAAATAAATTTTTAAAAAAATGTAAGTAACATTTTCTTAACAATATCAATGTGTTATTTTGAAATAAAATTAAACTACAATGATACACGTTTGAACACCAAACATTGCATATGAACCAATATATATAATACGATGAAGATTTTTGTTTTTTTTATTGATTCAGCTACTAATGATTATTTATCTACGCGCAAGGCATATGCATGACAAATGGTTTATTAAATTCATCTTATCCACCCATGATTCAAGTTTAATATTCTAATATACTTTGGGGAAACATTTTTAAGTATAGATAAAACTGTTTAACATGTATCAAATTTAAAATTAACGGCACTGCGTCAATTGCAGTACATAAAGGTATTAGGATTAAAATATAAAAAGGAATAAAAGAAAACTATTCTTCATATAGTAACTTGGTTTGTTCAATAGCTAGAACATAATAAAATGGTAATTAGTAAATCAATAAACAAATAACAAAAAAATATTGAGGTGACATGGGGAAAATAAATTATAGTTGAATTATTCAATTCACCCTATCCACTACTTTAACCTTTCATAATCTTTCAAGACAAGAAACTTGAAAAGGGATCTTGCCTTTCTTCCTTCTACTAATTGTCCAAGGAGAAAGCTACAAAGTAAGAGCTTACTCTGACTTTGTATCTCTTCCGACTAATGTGTGCTTTGTCGCTACCCTGTAGAGTTTTGCAACTTTCTGATCATATACAGCATGTAAATATGTATGAATACTATTGGAAGTACAAACCCTGTATGTGAATGTATTGATTTTTGGGCTATAACCATTTTTTATAAACATTCAACCTACAGAAACATTTTCACACACACACACACATAATTCTTCTATAAATAATAATTCATTTCCGTCATAACTAGTCTAGCGAAAAGGGAAGCTACCCATTGGCCAAGATGAGGACATTGTTACAATCCTGTATGAGGTTTACAATAGTACTTATAAATTGAATCAACCCCTTTGACAAAAGTTAAGAAACTTTTATCATTCAAGTTTTGGACCATTAATTACTTGCTTAAATAGATGGAGGTTCAGATTGTAACACTACAAATAAAATATTTACGAATTCATATTGCTTTTGTTGTAAATATAGAAAAAGAAAGGCAATAATAACAGTAGTTTAAAAAATAATTAGATTATTAGGATATAGGGAAATATTACAAGTATCCACTCTAATTTATCACCGGCGCCATAGCTTTTTCTTTTTTGTTTGAGGAAAATTAAAATTATTTAAAACAAAATTGAGCAGTACTTATAATATTTTATAGAAATATCACATTTAACATTATAAGATGAACGTTTACAATTATTATGTTGAACTATTATATAGGTAATATATGACTCTATTGTTTGACCAATTAAAACAATATGGGGAAATGACCCATAGGTTCAGCTTGTTCACAAAGGTGGACAATTTGATTCTTTTCAAAAATTAACTAAGTATTCAACTAATTTAACAAATAATTTATATATGATTAACTACGTATCAAGAATAAAAAATAAAAATAAATTATTGGTTAACCGTATATAAATTATTGATTAAATTAGTTAAATACTTAATTAATTTTTAAAAGGAAACAAATTGTCCACCTTTGTGAACAAGCTGAACCTATGGATCATTTCCCTAAAATATATTACTATGGATTGTCAATGATCGGATTCCCAAATTCTCTGCATATTTTTTGTTAGATATCTCTCACCATCAAATTTATACCGATATAAAAGCATCGATCCAATTAATATATCAGATCTAAAAACTCTCTCACAAAAGAATAAATTTCTTGAGTCGAAAATGTAAAAACACAATAAAAACATAAAATCAAAATCACTATTCTGATTGAGTGAAAATTAGAGAAATACAAGAGGCTCCAGAATAAGAGGTAGCTATACCACATGTCTCTATTTGGCAGCAACTCCCAAAGTTTTGTCTTTGAAGAAAACCAAAAAATAACTGGTAAATGAAGGAGCATGAGAAAAAGAGATTGGACCGTCCGTTGCATTTTTTATCCGAATAAAAAATTTAGCACATCTCACACTGATTCAAATAGCTACTCAATCATTCAAAATTTGCATGAATTATAATTTATAACAAAAACACGAATCATGTGAGCTTATTTGATATATATATATATATATATATATATACATACATACATATATATATATATCTTATTAGAGGACAGTTAATTAATTTAAGCATGTTTTTTCTATTTGAAATATCATATGATATACATACCAGTTCAAATTTCAATGGCCAGTGATGATCTTTTATACACCATCTTATTTTAAGTTAATAAAATGGTTCTTACATGATGAAACTCATTATGTACTTATCCAAAAGTTCATGTGATTAATTAGCACTAGCTTTCCTTCTAACTAGAAAACAAGTATATTGTTTCAATCAAATTTTCTTTGTCTCAGCCAAGACTTCTAAAGTTGATTAAACTTTACCAAAACTTTATTTAGTTCAGATAATTTGATCAACCCCTTTAATTAAAAGGAAGTTCAACTTTATTGCTCAAGGGATCCTAGAGGCATAGCACCTTGGAGGACCCATCTTCACATGGATTCACGTGTCATAGTTCCTAATCCTTGATTATTTAATTTAAATATTGTTTGCAACTTGGATGCAACATCCCAAAGCTAAAGTCGCAATTTTGATGGACCCCTCTCTTAATCCAATAATTACAAGCTCTCTCAGTAATATAATCTTTCAATAGAGTAATGTTATATCTTTCTAACACATTCTCCTAATATTTTCTTAATTACTTAAAATATTAAATATTAAATAAAAAAATAGAAACATTTAATATCTTGAGAATCCAAATAACATTTAATACATGTTTCTTTAAGTAATTAAGAGGATTATTAGGCTGATTAAATATATTCTCCCCATGTAGGGCAATCGACTACAATTATACTGAAAGGAATCCACTAAGCTTGCATTAATGAAATGTCGACCACCCATTAAACCCTTTTTATATAAAAGTGAGAGTGAGAATTAAATTAACTTGTTATGGTGGGGTAGAGACAAACATCACCAAGAAAAATCCCGGAAAATGTTGGCTTTACTTTCAAGTCCTAGTCCTAGTTGATTCTTGTCATGGAGTACACATCATCTTCTTCGATCCAGTGAAACCTAATTTTGCAAGAACCAATTAGCGTCAAATAGTATCTTCTTGAGTTATAAGGCAAATATTGCCATTGAAAATGTATTGGTTGAAACTATGGCCTGTGTTAGATGACAATTGGTGTCAACAAAAGGGTTCCCTTAAATGTGGCTCCATGTTTATCAGATTCTCAAGTTGTCAAAGCCATGCCTATGGTTCATTATGTAGGAGACTTTTCATATGGCAATAATGGGCCTTCTCATCCATGCTGATAAATGTGGTCCAATATCAAAGCTAGGGTCGAAGTTCACTTATACTTTTTAGATCCCATATATGCAGTATCAAGAAGTTAAAAAATGCTTGAGATGAATTTTGAAGCGAAATTCAATGATTATATACCTTTCATATGTCTGTTTCTAATATACCTTGATTTCTAAGTTTACATTAGTCTTGAACATATGCATATGTAAATACATTTATTTGATTATAAAGTCTCCAACCAAATCGAGGCCATATTATTAGTTTATTATATTTATTGACTTGTTAATTTCTAGGAAAAAAGAAACTGAAAAAAAAATAAGTGGATTGAACCACTGAATTCTCCCTTCTTTTTCGTTGAATTGATCAACGTGTCAAGAAATAATAAATTAACCAACAATGTATTCTCAAACACATAAAAAATACAATTTTTAAACACGCAGAACTGAAAGCTTGTTTATATATGGGATTAATTTTTGTATTTGGTTAGAAAAACTACCAATAGCCCAAGCCGTATAAGATTCAAATAAATAAGAATTTTTGCTAGAAAATATTATTGATATAGATAGATTCATGAGTGAACGGCCTAACTCATTTAGAGTACATTATAAAATAAATTGCAACTAATAATTCTGTATAAAAATTCGACAGTGACTTATTACAAATTCATAATTTTTTTATTCATGTTCTTATATAAATATACAACAATCTAAAGCATTTTCATAAAATACAACTCCAAGCATATATATTTGAACTTGAGACAATTAGTTAAGGAAAAATTTTCGTTACGATTTGAAGGAACATCCATGGATGTTTTGTAATTAATTATTAATGTAGAAGAAGCCAGTATTACCCAATTATAAGTTAATATAATAGAGTATTTGGTTTACAGAAAAAATGTATTTAGCAAGTGTTGCAATTCTCCGACTTATCAAATTATAAAAAATTATAATAGTTTAATTATTTCATCCTAATCCTTCTAATTTAAAGAAAAATATTATATTTGATTGTCTCCTAGTTGAATTTTATCTCTTCATAGATATACAGATATACTCCTAAACATTTATCAAAATGATAACCTTTTAATTTAAATTCATTAATTTAAATAAATTTATAATTTATAATTATGTTAAATTTTTAATATAGGAAAAAGTAATTATCTTATGATGAAATAAAATTCTCTTTTACTTGGGGTAAATGGGATCACAAATTCCCACTTTAGTGCACATTAAAAAATATTTCCCGAATGAGTGTATTTTGATCAGTGAGTCGTGCCTCATGACCACGACTAGCAAGTCATGGTCCATGGCCATGACTTAGGGTAAATTAGAATTTTAATTAAGGGGTCATCGAAGGTAAAGAATATGACTTAGGGTAAGGGTTTTTTTATTTTTTAATCAACTTCGTAGGCACCAGCAATGACTTGAGAGTTGAGAATATATATATTTTAATTAAAGCATAGCTAAGTCTTAGGTAGTGACCACATGACTTAGGGTTTGATATAATTTTATATTCAGTTTTATAGGCCACAATTTAGGAGCTCTATTTTTTTTATTTAATGATATGTAATCTAGTGTTAGGGTCTGATATTGTTGTTTAATTTAATAAATGGCTATTATTTTATATTTTTACATGCATTATGTTCGGATTTTTTTTGCCTTTATTCATAAAAATTTAAGAAATATAAATGAAAAGGTTTGAAATATAATAAATTAAAAAAAGAATATGTTCAAGGATACGAGAAAACATTGGCATACATATCATCTATATGGTTCATGCGTACACCCTAGGGGTTTTCTTGTTCATTGTGGCTAAACCCTTCATTCTAGTTGAACTCTCCCCACTCTTGTTCTCACGCCACCTATTGTCTGTCCACCGCGTGTTGTTGTAACTCCAGTAGCTCTTGTACTTATCTTGCTGTTGCTTTTTCTTACTCTTGTTTGTATTGGTGCAGGATCCTGATCATCCACATCATTTTCGTTGTCCTCATCATTGTCAATCCTCTCATCGTCCTCTGATGGCATAGTAGGATAATAATCATCATCAATTGATCCAACAATGAATGCTAAGAATTGAGTGCTAGAGTTGGCTCTAAGATGTTGAAGGAACATGATGGGAGGATGGCTAATAGTCATGGGAGGAAGAAACCTGGGGAACATATTCATTATGATGTGCTTGAGAATGAGTTGATTGTGTTTGCTCATGATTATCTCTAACCTCGAATGAGATTGTCAACATCATTTTCGTCTTTGAGGATCCTACTCAGGTACAATAAATTGATGAGTAGGAGCGGCTTCTTCAAATATTGACAAATAGGCCAATGTATAAATCTCTTCCAAGGCACTCAGCATATTATCACAGGCTCATGTAATGCATTCCAAAGGGTTTTTGTTGGTCCCTGGGGTAGCGTATCCCTGATTTGCATGCGAAAAAAATACACTAAAAAAATTCAAGGCATTTTTAATGAAAGGAATTTAGATAATATAATAACACTTTAACAACATTGAGTTAAATAATATGGACTCACCGCACCACTGTGAAATGCTCCATCGCGAGAGATATATTGTCGCGTGTGAAGCAAGAACCACTACATGTATTCCGAGTTGTCATGTAAATAAGGGTAACATGCTTCATCGCTAATGAGTCACTCATTATGATGCATCCATAAGGCAATCCAATCACGATGTTGATCAGGCCAAAGCATATCCCTTTTACCTCACATATCAGCATTGTGAGGCTTATCAAGGTTAGATGGGTCTTGCGAAATGCATTGTCTCAAGTCGAACTGGCACATGGCCCAATTTGCAGTGTGCCACTCAACAGTGGCAAAACATATCAACAATACCATTGCACAAGCACAAGGATGGACATCAGGAATGTTCAATCGCAATATTTCATGGGTAGCGTAAGGTATCCATATAAACTGGTGAATATAATCGGGATGATGAATTATTAATAACAAAACATATGCCAGTTCAATAAAAAGTAAAATAATATGATATCACTTGACCCTAAATCCATAGCATACACAATATCAGATGATCATAGAGATTAGACCCAATAATAAATTACCTAAATAGGAGGATGATGCACAATCCATTGCAATTCTGTAAGCCGATCAGAGAGAGATGCAGTAATCTCAATTCTTAGTGTGTAGGTGAAGAGAAAAACTACTCCCATCCTGGGGTGCTCAATTCTGTGTGCAGTCTCTATGAGGCAACCACACTGCAATCCTAGAAAGGAATAAGGACATCTCCATATGCATTGAAACATGAGCTTACTTGGCCATCATAGCAAGCCTAATATACATGCCTACCACATCAACCCATATAATAGAATTGCTTCATAGTAACAAGCCCAACAAACATTAGTGATCACATGATTGGGCTAAACAACAATATGCTCCAATATATTTTGACATCTAATTAATCTGAATTTTAGTAAAATAACACTGATTATGCAAATCCAAATTAAAATAATCCAACACAGGATGTTATTTATATATATTAAATAAATGTTGGTATGTATAGAACTTAAAATATAGAAGCATTATAAAAAATAAATGTAGGTGCACCATGAGCACCACACTTCAACAAGAGGACCTTGCAATGCTAAGCTCTGCACCACGCTGCAACAAGAGAACACGAGTTGTAGCAATGTAGTTGGCCAAAACTCCATGAGCTACACGAGTTACTAATCAACGCTGCCAAAAATCATTCACGTGGACATCTACTCAACGTTGCCTAAACACCGCGAGCTACACGGGTTGCCAAAACTCCATGCATTGCTGGGAAGACACAGCCAAAACTCCATAAGGTGCAAGCTTCCAATAAAGGTAAATGACCTAACGTTGCCATTGAAGACTTAACCAGTTGCTGTAATCAAAACTCCATCAATGCAGCTGCCATGACTCTCTATTCACACCCTTGGTTGAATTTTGTGCACCTACCAACATATCTGTCTAGCATAGACTCTTCAACCACATGGTCAAATGAGTTATGTATGTGATAATACTCCTTAATTTCCATGACCATTTCTTCTTTAGTGTCAAACTGCATATAATGCTCGAGAATTCAAGTGCATGCATTGCCTGCAAATTAATGGTAGGCATAAACAATGATAGGGTAGCTTAACTTCCATTGCCTTCTAACTCAAACTCTTCATCTTCACTAAATTCACTTACATTGTCTCTGGGATAGGGATCATAAGACTTAGAGGTTTATAAGGCTTATTATATTCGTAAAATTTCCTACCTTCACCAACAAAAGAACCATGAGAAGGTCATGGGAAACGAGTATGGTTAATTGTGTATCAGAGCAAACATTGACATATAACTCAGCATATAACTCAATAAATACAATATTAGGATATTGATCATGGGTATCAATCATAACATTGACATTGTCATCATCATTGATATTCTAACTTCTATATTTTATTATGTCACCTATAGATACTAGACATCTATATGTTAGATCACAAACTCTTTTCACTCCATGTGTAATATCCTAATCTTGCATATAGTGATTCATTTGTGATCATGAATGCTTAGGATTACCATGTGAGCTATTTTTGTCATCCATTAGTTCTATGAGTTACAAAATGATTTTAATGAATTTTGTTAGAAATTTGAATCTAAATGAAAAGTATTTCCTTAAGTATAGATATGTTTTAAGGTTATTGGTGGGACAGGTAACTGAATGTACTAAGCAATTAAGCGCTCAGTTTTTCACCAATTAATCGCGCAACTATGTTTTGCCTTAGTACTTCACCGATTAAGCGGCAAAAAAGTGAGCGATTAATCGCCCAGTATCAGCAACTTAGTTTTTCCTCTGTGATTGACCGATTAAGCGGTAAAAAATGAGCGATTAAGCACCCGGTATCAGTAACTTCAAAATAAACTTACGTTTGACACAAATATCACAGAACTCATTTTATTTTTCTCTCCCTCTTTCTTCGTTCCCTCTCTTCCTCTTCTTCTCATCCACCAAAACCACCCATTTCCTCCAATTTCTTGCTTCATCCTTGGGTGTTTAGAGCTTCTAGTGGGATTTTCCTCTCCTTGCCACTTGATGCTTGTCTTGTGAATTTCTAAAGGAGGAAGACTTGCTTGTTGGGTGAGAATCCCAACTTACCCACTCCTCATTCTTCATCTTCTTGGCTTGTAAAGGTAATCCTAAGGCTCATATATTTCTCTATTTGTAGTTGGATATAAGTTTTGAGATAGGAATTAAGATTTGTGGAGTTATGTGAACCTAGAGTTTGATTTGGGGATTTGGAAATCTATGGTATCTTTAGCTATATATTGAGCTTTAATGTTGTTATGGATGAGTGATAATGATAGGAAGAGTGTTAGAACACAAAAAAAAATTGTGTTAGCTTTGAGAAGTAAGGAGTGCTCATTAGGTGTTTGATAAAATGCTTGAATGGGATAGAATTCTTAGTTTTAAGTGTTGATTGTTGTTGTGACATAGATTTATTGGAGAATCGTTCTATTAGTCCGTGACAACATAGCTTTTAGATTCGTGGAGTCTCGCCCTTTGAGTGAGTTGATAATATGATTTTGTACATTGATTTTTTTTTAAGTTCATTGTTGAAAGACTTCATAAAATCAGATACCTTATTTGTTGTTGAATATAAGAAAACTTGGGACAAGTACTTGAAAAGCCTTTCATTTGACATATTGATAGATGTTTGATATAAATGTTTATAATTTTCCATGATTTTTGAATATCTATAGTTGTGTTTTCGATAAATTGTTTTGGATTATAAATGTATGTAAATTTGGATTTGTACCACTATGTTTTGTTTGGAGGAAACTTTGATAGAATACTGTAGCTAACGGCAGTAGACGTTAGCCTTGGTGCACCTTGGTCCGAACCTCAGCTAGTAGGGGTGTTGCTAGCTCGACGTGTTGCCCCACACTATCGGATCTGTTTGACTTGACAGGTGGATTTGACCCCTGTGCCCTGTTGGTGGGTGTTTGTCGAACCTTCGAACTGGTGAGATTTCTGTTTAATTCTAGATTAGAGACCTCCCATACGATATTTGGCAATTGGATATTTGACTATTGATATATTGAATTTGGTATTTCATGATTTACTGACTTATTAGTTTTGTTATGATTCTTTGAAATAACGTATATGTTTCGATATATGGATATAATTTCAATGAAGAACTTGTGCTTACACTTGTCCCCATTTCACTATAGATTATGTTATCTCTCACTGGGTCTTATGACTCACTCCTCTATCTTATATGTATTTCAGATACAAATACTGAGCCAGGTCCAGGTTCTTCCACTAGCTAGGAGTTGGTCGTTTTGGTGAGCCCAACACCTTGTCCGTGTGGGCATGTCTATTTTGTTCCTCTTCTTTGGTTTTCGTGTACATATTTGATATGTAATTATCTTAGACATGTTCCATTATCCACAGGCAGAATCTAGCTTCCACTGTATTTTGTCTAATATTATGATATACAGTTGTTGGAAGTATGTATATTTATGCTTCTGTTTGTACAGGTTGTGAGTTATGATTAAATTGGGATGTCAAATTTTTAGACGTTACTCTGTTGAAATTTCGATAGATTTAGCATATTGTCTTATTATGATCTTTGGTCCATTAGACTTGCTAGGTTGGCTAGTCCTTCCTATGTGCCGGTCAGGGCCCTCTAATTTGGGTTGTGACACCATCAACACATAATCTTGACTCTATCCTTGATTTCAAGTTCCAACATGATATTTCTTGAAATATGAAAACTTCTAGGATTATCACATCATAAGTGACTCCTTCAGCAGTTTTAATAATTTTTCTATCATAAAAAACAAGTATAGTAAGTTTCCTATTCATTGATGAGGACATTTGTTAATTAAAACAACAATAACATGACCATTGTTAGTAAATTATAAAAAATAATCACTCTTTACAAATATTTAAATTATACCACTAAAATAAAATTAATTACCTTCATAATATAAGAATTTTCTACTCATGCATGCTGAAGGATGAAATATTAGGGGAACGGATGAAATGATAAGAATGCATAAGTGAAAATTTCTAGAGGAACAAATAAAATGCTCTGCAAAGTAGAGGGCATAAGTTGTAGCTAGGAGAAATGACCTATAGCTTAACCCTAAGTCGTGGCTGCCACATGTGACTCCTATAAAATACTACATTTTAACTACGTCGTGGTCATTTCCTACTACTGCAATCTCCATTAATTAAAAAAAATTATAACCCCCAAGTTGTAGCTTGCACATACAACTTACTCAAAAAAAAATTTTAAAAAAATTAAAAATACCCTAAGTTGTGGTCATAGACAACGATTAGGATGCTGAAACCCTAACCTAACCCTAAGTCACGACCATGGACCATGACTTGCTACAAATCATTGCCATTAGCCATAACTCACTATTCAAAATACACCTAGTCAGGAAATATTTCTTAACACGTACTAAAGTGAGAATTTTTCATCCCATTTATACCAAACATGTAAAAAAGCCCGAAATAAAAATAGTCTTTTAAAATTTGTCAAAATAAGCTGGTTCCTCTTATTTATTATTCGTTATTGTTTTTGCACAGGCTTTTATTCATCACCAGGTACAAAGTATATATATATCATCTATTCAGGATGATTTTTTTTTCTTTTGAAATTTAAAGTCTAGTTTAATTCGGACAATGAACATGATAATACAAAAATACCATTATTATGCCAATCCTTAAACTTTCCAAAAATGAAATAACATATGTATTTATGAATTTTAAAAATAAAAGGACTAAAAATATAAGTCTAAGTTTGGAGAAGGAAAGTATAAGTAATTTATATTATGACACACATACTATAATGATTCTAAATCCCATACAAAAAAAAACCTCTTAACTATAGTAATGGTAAAAAAATTTCTTTTTCTTTAATCCTTTTCATCAAATTGTCAAATAACCCTACATTGATTATTAGAACACTAGCATATATTTTTAATTTAGTCTTAGCGCCTCTAAAGTATTTTATAAATAAAATGTAAGTGGTAATTATTAATAAAAAATCGAGAGTAGGTTCTTACGAAGTCATAATTTTTTTTATCTATTATATATTAAAAAGATTACTTTAAATTATTTTAATAAATGACTACTCTAAACATATTTGAACTTGAGACGACTAGTTAAGGAACAAACTTCATTATCATTTGAACCAACATGCATTGATGTTTTCTAATTATTTTATAAAATAAGTCAGAATTACCAAATTATAAGTTATATTAGAGTATTTGGTTTATCAAATAAAAGTAATTGACAGGAGTTCCAGTTTTCAGAATTATTAAATTATAATAAGAGTTTAATAATATATTTTAATTATTTCATCCTAATTCCTTTTTAAAATAAATAGTTGTTAAAATTGTTAAAATTATTTTCAATTGTCTCCCAATATTAATTTTATCTCCACACACACACACACACACACACACATATATATATAATATAGATATACTTAGAGAAATAAAACTATTTCTGGGTCTCCATTAAATAAATTAAGCATTTAGGAAAAATAATTTTTGACAGATATAGTTCTAGAAATTTATCAATATATGAGATTTTTTTATAGTTATTAACTTAAATAATTTTTTTATATCATTGTGATAAATTATAATTATAAAAAGTAATTATCTTATGATGAAATAAAAAATAATTTTAAATTTTTTTAAACTAAGTTTCTCTTATTTATTATTCCTTATTCTTTTTATGTAGACTTTGATTCATCATTAAGTACAACGAGTACATATGTATTTTATTCAAGATGATAAGCATATGCATGAATATGAAATAATTAAATTATATTAAAATTGTTCATTTTTAATTTTTTGTTTTGAAATTCTAAAGTACTCTACTTTAACTCGGACAATGCACATGCTAATATACACAGATATATATCAGTATTATTTCAATCCTTAAACTTTCCGGTGCTAAAAAATTTCAGCATATATTTTTAAAATTATACAATTATAATAAACGAAGCCCGAATCCCAACATGCCATAAGGTCTAACAATGATAAATTTTCATAAAAATGAGGGAAGTATCAAGAAAAAAATGAGATAGGGATTCAATAAAAATAAAACCACGAAAGTATCACTATAAAATAAGATTCAGAAATGTTTAAGAGTCTTAACACCAAGTCGTTTTAAGAACTGTTTGATATTGAAATCGAAGTCCACTCTATTTTGCCTGCACGAAACGCATGCAAATTAACAATATTTGAATTCGTCTTAGAGGAAAGAAATGAGTAAGGTCCACAAGTTGCAAGCTTAACGATGTTAAACATGTAACATTTTGGAACATTGTGTTGGAGTTTATGAACCCTAACCATCATGATCCTCTCAATTGATTTGTTTAATGTATATTTTTGGGACCATAATTTACTTAGGCTTTGTTTGGATTAGGAGAGAAATAAAGTGGAAAGAAGTAGACTAGAAAGAAATAGGGAGAAGAAAAATAGAGTAGAAAATAAGTAGATTTTTAAGTTGTTTGTATTAAGAGAATTCAGAGAGAAATAAGAAAGAAAGAAAATTAAAGTTTGTTATAAATTCATATTTGTCCCTATTTATTTATTTATAAAACAACAAAAAGAAAGATATATTAGTCAAATTTTCACCTCTACCCATTTCTTCTCTATTTCTTCTCACTTTATGAGAGAAATGAAAAAGTTGTGAGACCTACTACTTTTTTTTCTTTCTTCTCTATTTCTCTTCTAACCAAACAAGAGAACTTCCTTATTTCTCTCTTCTTTATTTCTCTCAAAACAAATAAACCATTAATCGATCTTTATTATATATACACAACTACCACCGAGGCCTACTTTGTCTCTTACTTGCCATTGTACGTAACTAATTAAAAACTTCGACCAAGAACAAGTCTTGTCTATTGCAGGATATATAATAATTGTATGACTTAGATTCTTTGACTCTGCAATTATAATAGTTCTGTGATGTTACTAAGAAGCTACTTACTACGTAGCGTATGCTATGATCCGAAGAAAACAAATATAGAAATCTTTTGTGACTAGCTTGGTTGATTCAAACGATCATAGTTGTTGTTTTGTACCAATCAGTCAGAATAATCTTCTGATTCTTATTTTCTTAGAACTATTTTTTTGTTTTTAAATAGAAAAATCATTTTCAATTGTCATAACATCCAAAATTTCATTTTCTATGGTTGCATCCAACGATGACATTTGGGTGGGATTTAGGTTTCACCAAATTAAAGTAAATTGTTAAGAAAATAAGTTTAATTGATTTTTCAGTGGGTGAAAATTTGAATCAAATTTTAAGATTTAATTCCTGACAGAAGTAAAGAAGATCATCCAACTTAAGGTATCATTTTGGAAAAGTATAAATCAACCAATTAAATATTCTGCACTCAAAAATGATGATTTTGATTTTGTTGGATCTTGCATACTGTCATCTCTTTGAGTTCTAAAATCGACATTTATATAGTAACAGACAGAACTTTTCACTAGAGCATAAACCATACAAGCAATTGCAACGTTGTACCATCAAATCATTCATATGCATACACCAACTTCTCTATATATATACGTAAATATTCTTTCTCTTTTGAAGTCGGATGCATGATTTATGACAAGTTCGGTAGAAGAGAACTGGGAAAGTAAAAAATAAGAGTGAAATTAACAAGATATTTATACAGTTGTAAGACTATAATTTCTTTTTTCATTCCTTTTAATATTAACTCTTGCCAAGAATACCCTTAAATTCGTGTTGTTATGCTAATGCTAATTTCAGTTTGTTCTCTCGAGCTTGTTATGTATGTGGTTTGATGGGCTAGTTTAATCTTGTACAAACACAAATTCATGAATGATGACAAATGAAGCATTTAGATTTTGTTTTTGTCTAGACAATATTGAGGTAATCAGATATGACCCAGTTTAGTTGTACGATTGTTAAATTGATCTTTCAGATATAATGCATTCGAGCCATTTGAACTTTCGGACTGGTTGCTGAGAATTAGTAACTTCAGGCCTAGAGCCCATCAATTGGCATATAGGCAATAATTGGGCTTGATACAATTAAATTTCTAAATTCAAGACTAAACCTATATATATCTAATTAAAGCAGAACTAGTAAGTTAGCAACTACACCCCCACTCATGTGGAAAGTATAATTAATTGGCATTATTTCAAATAAATTTAAATAAATTTTCTAATAAATAGATGGATAAAGTGAAGATTAATGTTTTATGAGCAGAATATATATATTTCTTTTATTTTTGCACGCCGAAACTATAGTGTCCTTCTCTACATGATCTAGACATTGATAGATAGAAATACTCATAGTTTCATTTCTAGTCTTCAATGAATATTATCTTCAAGCTTGTATTTTAGAGGCGTAAGAACTAAAACGGTATAAACTCATTCAACGTGTGAGATACTTTCACTATCCATTTGAAAAAAAATAAATTGTATTACATAATTGATGAATGAACATCAGTGGCTGAAACATCGAATCGAAAATATCAAATGACTGAATTGGGCAGCAACTTCGGCCAAATCACTACCAGTGCGTGTAGATAGCTGCGGCCAATAATTTCTCAATAGATGTTAGAGATGAATAGAGATTTTTATTGTCCACCAAAAAAAAAATAGAGATTTTTATTGGTAAGGGCATGCACTTTAATGAGATTCATAAATTGAATGAACTCTATTATACAAGGGTGGAAATAAGCCAAATAGTCAGCGGCCTAACCTGTTTAATATTTAAGCTTGGCCAAAGTTTTTAAAAATATTTTTTTGGTAAAAAAAGAATTAGGCTTAAACTTTTGAAAAAGTCTGTTAAACATGAGGCAGCTTGTTTATATATATATATATATATATATATATATATATATTATGTATAATTAAAAATATTAAACTTTAATACTTTTATTTTTTTAATTTTTTCATAAAATTTTAAAAATAAAAAATATAATAAAAATAATGTGATTTTTATAATTTTATTAAAGACAGATTTAACTAAAAATAAAAATAAAAAACAAAGCAAATAGGCTGTGCTGCATGAGATAATAGACAGTCGATCCGTTTAAAGCTGCAATATATTTGACCTGATCTCAACGTAAAGAAAATTGAATTGTATCTATACAGTATATAAATCAAAATGAAACACATACCTAGACTGCTGTCAGTAGCTTGCGCAGTTACATCCAATGACAAAGAATGGGAGTGTAATTATATTGGTAAATGTGTGTCCCTGGAGAATGTTTTCCTAAAGAAGGGGGAATATAATTCTGGTAATTTTCAGCAGTGAAGTAAATTGTCTACTTTGAATATGATGCAATAATGTTCGAATACTAAATCCCTGTTTGCATACATCATAAATATTTATAATTATTCAACCAAAAAAATACTTATAATTAAGAAAAACATTACAATAAAATTACACATAACAATTTAATGTAATTTGACCAACGTGCCTAAATCAACGAATAAAAAGAGATCAAATCTACTACTATAATCAATGACGGATGCAGTGGGGACCAAGTGGGAGCCCTGATCCCTAGCCTCACTGATGCAAGATTTAATTAGTAGTGTATGAAAATTTTTATTTAACACATATTTAGTTTTTTTAAATTTTTATTTTGATCCCTATACATTTTATACATGCAAAAATTATATTAGGTGCATAACTTTTTGGTATATATACAAAAATAATAATAATGCGTGCAGTCATTGAATTGCATGTAAATCTTGATAGTAAGAAATCACTTGAGAAGGGGAGTTGAATCAAGTGTTACCAAAAATGAAATCTTCTGCAACACAAAAAAAAACTCAAAACAATAGAGATAAGCTGGCTTATCAGTAACAGTGAGCTAGCTTATCTAAGTCAGAATTTGAAACTTAAACAGAGCATGCACATACAAGTTTGAACATTAACAAATAAACATTCACACACAAATGCAGTAAAAATAGGGTTAAGAAAGAGCTTGCACAGCGGAATTTATACTGGTTCGGCCCAATGTGGAACCTACATCCAGTCCTCAGTAAAACTGAAATTTTTCACTATCAACCAAGTGTTCTTTGATCCACCCTAGCCTCTTCAAGCTAGATACAAGTAGTTTTGATCCACCCTAACCTCTCCAAGCTAGAAATGAGTAGTTTTGATCAACCCTAACCTCTCCAAGCTATGAAACAACACACCCTCAATGGGCTTTACAAGAAACAAAGTAAAAACTCTCTCACAAAGAGTTGGATATACAATGATAAGCTCCACACAGATTTACAAATGATTCTCAGAGTAAAGCACAACTAATTCTGTTTTTCTTCTCTTTTTCCCTCTCCTCTTCTTGTTGTCTCTGAAAAATTATGGGTATTTGTAAGCAAGAGAATTTTAACTTTGCAGCACAAGGACGTTGCAGTTTTTGTACTGTACCAGCTGTCCATAACCTATTTTGGCAGCTAGTGGGTGCATGGTGTCCTTTTTCTCTTTTGTGTCTGTCATTCCCTTTTGTTTGGTATCATTCCAGCCATTCCAAAGAATATTCTAACGATTTGGAAGCTTGGGAAACCTTCTAGAATCATCTTGCAGCTAGAGAACAAAAACAGAGTTGAACAGAGTATTTCTGAGTTTCCAGTATGAGCCAGCTCATCTTGCATTCATGAGTCAGCTCATCCATGCTTTCCAGCTTTGTTTCTTGAGCAAACTAATCTTGATCATTAGCATGCTCTTCTCTGTCCATCCAGCAGCTAGTTCAAGTCTGCAGGGAGTGAGCTAGTTCAAGTGTGCAGGGAGTGAGCTAGCTCATCTTCAATTCATGAGTCAGCTCATCAGCTTACTTATCTTTGAGAATTTCAGCTTTAATGCTTTGATAAATCTGCAGAATAGTCTTTTAACTAGTATCAAGTGTAAGCAATCTTTGTTGATATAAAGTAATGTTTGTAATCATCGTAAAAATAAGTACTAACAAGAAACCTTGGGCTAACAAATCTATATTAAAAAGTAATGATGTGACCCTATCTATCTTCGGAAGTTAATTTAACTATGCATAAATGACTATGATTGTTTATATGTGTAAAGAGTTGTATATCTAATATTACTCCATAAACACATTTGTGACCCATATATAGGTTCTAAACTTCTATCTAAATGCATTTTCAAATCCTAAGCCATTCACTCTTTGAGAAATGTCACTATACCATTTCAATTTTGGGATATAAATAAGTTTAGAGTTTAATAAGTACAAACAAGTCTTGACCTAATTTGGTCAATTCAAGTTGTATAAACCTAATACAACTTCATACATATTTAAGGTGTGCAAGACTAATTTTGTTATAATATATATAGTCTATAACAAAAGGAATATTATTTGACATAATTTCTCAACATTTTGATCTCAATATCTTATCTTGCATTTATTTAGTGTTAATTGCCATAAAATTTTTAAACTTTTACATATAACTTTTAAAATATATAAATAAAAGGGAAACTATACTTTTTATCCCTTAAATTTCTATCAGGTTTCATTTTCGTCATATAACTATATTTTGTTTCATTTTCTTCATAAATCTTTCTATAACTCACCAAATTCATCCTCAACACTAACATCGTTAGAAATGTTAATGGAATTTGCTGACGTAGCAGCTTACATGGTTATAAGTGCATAATTGGTAATGTATTTTTGCCAAGTAGAATTTTTTTTAAAGTTAGTGATTAAGACAGATTTAGTAGTTTTGAAAAAGATTTAGGACAAAATTGAAATACAATATAATAAAGGGACGAAAATGAAACCTAAAATAAAGTTGAGGGATAAAAAATTTATTTTAATGTACATAAAAACATTTGAAACAAATTAGAAATAAAAAACTATCTACATTTTTATTACTAATAGCGATACTGATTATCCTAAATTTTAGAAGAATATAAATAGGTAACTCATTTTATCTATTTTAATGTTTTAAAATGATTTTTCTAATTAAACTTCATGAACTAGATCAAGCAAAAATTTTAATATCATATATTCTTTTCAAATTGAAATTTTTTTAATTTCACGATATACCCATGATCTATGTAAAATAGCATTTTTAGGAAAATTCCTATAAATACTTATAAATTTTCATATAAAAATATTTTTTTATATTTTCTTTTCATTCACTTAATTTAATGCTAATTTCATGCTGCCTTTGAAAGAAAAACAAATATAAAAATACCTTTGAAAGAAAAACAAATATAAAAAAATATTTTTATATGAAAATTTATAAGTATTTATAGTAATTTTCCTAAAAAGGCTATTTTACAAATATGAATTAGTATACCGTAAAATTAAATTTTTTCCAATTTGAAAAAAAAATATGATATTAAAATATTTGCTTAATCTAGTTCATGAAGTTTGATTAAAAAATCATTTAAAAACATTAAAATAGATAAAATAGGTTGCCTATTAATATTCGTCTAAAATTTAGGATCATTAGTATCACTATTAGTAATAAAAATGTAGATAGTTTTTTTTATTTCTAATTTGTTTCAAATATTTTTATGAACATTAAAATAAATTTTTTATTCCTCAACTTTATTTTAAGTTTCATTTTCGTCTCACAACTATATTGTGTTTCAATTTCATCCTAAATTTTTTTCAAAACTACCAAATTTGTCCTAGTCACTAACTTCTAAAAAAATCCTACTTGGTGAGAATACATTACCAATTATGTACTTATAGCCATGTCAACAAATACCGTTAGCATTTCTAACGGTGTTAGTGTTGAGGACGAAGTTGATAGGCTATAGAAAGATTTAGGACAAAAATGAAACAAAATATTGCTATGAGACAAAAATGAAACCTAATGAAAATTTAAGGAATGAAAAATATAATTTTGCCTAAATAAAATAATGACATAAGTAATTTAATGAAGAAGATAAGCTAATTAGTATGTTAGAAAATAAATAAATAAATTGCCTTAGATACTATTAAAATTTATGTATTATATTGAGAAAAATAAAATTAAGAGTGACTATAATTAATTTTAAATTATTTATTTAATATTTATTTTTGACCCCCATAACACTTATTTTCTAAATTCGTCCCTGATCAAATACAACTTTGAATAGACAAAGTTACAAACTCTTTCTTATTACAACTTTTGAACGGATAAAATTACAAACTCTCTCTCTACCAAACCCTGTAATGGTCTAGCTTGTAGGCTCCCTCACAAGACTATCTCTCTTTGACTCTCACACTCATAACTCAATTAATTACCTAATACAAATATTTATAACCCACAAGAATTTACTCGGCAAGCAACTATATTCACACTAAGTCTAGCTTCTTATAGAGTAAGGAATAAGGACTCTATTATTAGTTTCCTAAAAACAAACACCTTAGAAATCTTGATAGTAATTACAACTCAAAATTAATAGGAAACCACCAATAATTATTAACATAAGAATTTGGTCAAATCCAACAAATAAAAATGCAAAAACTAATATGATGAAATAAGAATGCAAAATATAACATCCAAAAACTGAGATGCAAAAGCATGTTGGAAAACTGAATTAAGCCAAATAATAATTAGATAAAGACACAAAGGTAATTAGATAAATAGAAGTCAAAATATAAAAAATAGTCATCTAAATAAAGGTTACTTTAGAGGTGGTGATCATGAGGTGATAAAGTTTTATATTTAATCGAACAATTATTCTACAGTGTGAATAGGTATTATATTATTTTAAAAAAATTTAAAAAATTTGTTCTATACTTGGAAAACAATTTTTTTCACACTGTAGAATAATGGAAAAATTATAATGTGCATATTTTTCAAATTTTACAGTTTCACCCTGTGATGGGAACATGTTTTATTAATGGAAAAGTTAGTCTAGTTTCAAAACTGTCCTGAAACCGTACACTTTGAAACCATGCATATGATCATGCAGTGCGTTGAGATTTATATTTATTTTTTTCAGAATTTTTATTTAAAATAATTAATTATATTTATAATATATTAATCACACGAAATATAACTATTTCAACAAAGTTCAGATTAGTAAATTATTAACATATTAATCATTTTCAATAATATGATGACCATATTTTTTAGAGTAATAGTTCTAATTACAGTGTATTTACTTGAAAGACAGTGTCTTTTTAAAGAAGAATTATACCATTAAGAAGTTGATAAGAATACAGCTTGCAAACAGGTTAATATAGTAACTTTTTTCCTTTATAAATTGATAAAATAAAATAAATGTCACAATACATCAATTCAATTGAATTCATTAAAATATATAAGAATGTGAATATGGTTTGTTTTCTTATATTCTTTTATATTCATGTTCCTATTTTGAGATGGTAGAATTAATTGATAGTTAAAAAAACAAGAAAGCAACCACTATAACCAATTAACCAGGAAACAAACCTACCAAATAGAGAAATATTATAAGGTTAAGCAACTAAAAGCAAGAAATATATTATAAAATGCCAACTTGGGCCAAGAGTGTTGGGGTTTTGGGGAAATAAAAAATAAAGTAAATGTTACCAAAAATAAAGAAATAAATAAAGTAAATGGGTCCACGTGCAAATGATAAGTGTTCCATTTACGTGCTCAGATTCATGCATGGTTTCTAGTCTACTTCAACGATAACTGGCCCATGCCTTGAATGGAGTTTGTATTTCTCAAATAAGAGAAACGGATTAGCCTTTTTGAACCCAACGAAACTTCCCCTCTTTGCAAATGTACCTTCACGAATATTACAACTTTAATATTCTTAGACAAAAGTCGTTATATTGAGTGAAAATTTTAGAAAAATTTTAGAAGAACTTTTACATAAAATTATCTGTGTGCCAAATTATTGTTGATAATGCCTTCGTAGATACTTACAGTTATACCCTATGCATAGAAATAGAACTTGAAGATCTCTACATCCATATCGAGGAATTTTTTACTTAATGGACATATATTTAATTTTAAAGCCTAGAAAATAGTTCAAAAACTAAAGTTACTATTTGTTTTAGATTTATTTCACCTAGTAAAAATGCCTTGTGTAATATTAAATACTCAAATAATTTTAATGTGAATATTCTCAGTGGCAGATCTTAGGCTAAATTTTTGTGGTGGCATAATAATATATTTTATATTCATTTATGTTTAATGTTTTACGCGACTAGCATCAAATTCATATTAAGTGTCACTCTTAGAATCTTTGAAGATTGTTATAGCTCATCATCCTATTTAATTTTTGGACTTTGAAAATCAAAATTAAACTTTTAAAAAAGTAAAGATATTGAAGTTATATTATTTTTCTCCATATCACTATATTTTTCTTTAAAATGTATCTATTATTTTATATTTGAACTTCACCATTATATTTTTAAAATAAACATACAACTTACATTAACCCAAAATGTATTTATATGATATATAATCAATCATTAAAACAAAACTAAATATATCTAGCATCAACTAAATATATATATTTTGATAATATGAAAACAGTTATACTAGTATACTACTTTATTAATGAAGAGAAATAATTACATTTTTTTTCCTATAAAACACTAGACAAAATACAAATTATATCAAAGTAGGAAGAAAAATGAAAAGCCACATAGCCATATATGTGTATATATATAAAATTTCCAAAAAAATTCGGGTGGCAGTGCCTTAATAATCCGCCAGTGAATACTCTTATCGTTTGGTGTATAAAAGAATAGCTTGAGTAATGATGTCTCCTTTTTTTTTATTTATAATAAGTAATAATGTCATCCATAATATATGTACGAAAGAGACATTATAGGATTGCTTAAATGCTAATAAATTAAAGCAAAATACAGTACAATAACTGAGATTATGCAGTAAGGTTATAAGTACTTTTTCTCATTGATGAACACATGAAGGAATAATGCCAATGGTGGGATCTGAATATCAGGTCCGAATAAAGAGAAATTCTTTTATAAACTCAGCCTATATTTACTTGTGTGAACTTAACGGGTTTTATGCAATGGACCCTACATAAAAATCATTGATTCCACGGTCCAGATTTGTTCTATGCAATGGACTTTACATAAAAATCATTGGGTCCCTACACACAGCAGGTCTAGACCATTGAGTACACAAAGTAAATATAGATTACATTAGTACAAATAATAGATCCAATCATCTAAGTATAACTTAGCTGTGGCCTAGAGTCTATCTAATCCTCTTTATCCGGAGCTATGTGTCCTATTTTCTTTAATTAATTCATTCACTTTTTCCCATTTTTCTTATGTGCCTGATGATGCATGTATCAGATTTTAAACTACATACATGATAATAAGAAGATGAAACACATTGAAAGAAAGGAACTAATATCTGTATACCATTTTTCTTATGAAAGTTGTGTATAACATCTCTAGGCCGAAATATTGCTGGGAAATGGGAGCCAACGAGTATTGTTGTGTGCTAATTCTATCAAGAATGTGACTGAAAATAACTTAATTTCTTGATGCTGCAGTGCATTAACTTGCAGCCTCCATCCTCATAGGACTTTATTTCCCTGCACAAGGATTCTTCGGAGTTCACCAGTAATTCCTTGCAACAAAACTGGTTTTCGGATAACTCCATTAATGCCAATTTGCATACATTTTTCCCACAAATCTTCTTCTGTGCTTGCAGTCAAGGCAACGATCATAGGCCAGTTTCGGCTTCTAAACTTCCGAATCCTTGTGGCAACTTCAAAGCCATCTAACTCAGGCATTTGAAGATCCAAAAGAATGACTTGAATAGAAGATCCAGCAGGTCCAATAACAGTAAGGCATTCAAATCCTGAAGAAACAGAAGTAACAACACAACCTAGTTTCTGAAGCAACTTTTGGGTCACTGCTCTATTTACATCATCATTGTCAACCAACAAGACTTGCAGACCTCTGAACAGAGAATTTGAATTGGAAGGCTCTGAACTTTCTCCAGGTTCAGGTATGGTTATGGTAATGGACCGTCGTAATTGAAATCGAAGAACAAGGGCCATGCCTAGGGGGAAACCTTGAGTATTTGGTACTAACCATATGCTCCCTTGCATCAACTGCCAATATCATAGTAGACAGAAACAATGTACAAAATCAATGGAGAGAAAAAATAATTTACAGAACACAGTAACAACTAACAAGTACTTAACAGTTCCAACTTCAAACCACACATATATATATATATAGTGTAACCAGCCATTGGCATTTAAAAGACCTTGAACAAAATTTAAAACTCAGTAACAATCCCTCCAGAGACAAAAAACCAAAAAACATGAATAATCAAATAAGCCAACAAAATCTATAAATAAAAGCTATCTAGATTCTAGACTATTACATCTAATAAAGCCATAATAAAAAAAATCTTCACACCATCTGCTTTACTGCTTATGAAGTTAAGAAAACATACAACTATGTAACTAAGGCTCAAGACCTAAACAAAGGGGGAACTACTCACTGATTCCTACCATGAAATAAAGAACTAACCGTGGACATTAACAAGAAAACTTAAGTCAAACTATTGAATATACTATCTAATATACTTTACATGCATTACCTCTAATCCCAGAGTGCCATGCCTAAAATATTTCAATTCCACAAGACCAGACTTGCATTTTTATTTCTCTTGGGTGGGGGTGGAAATTGGGATTCTAAATCAGGTCACAGATTAGTAAAGCAGCATCTCTACAATCAATGGAGATCTTAAAATGCATTCCATAATATTCAAGGAAGAGAAAAAAAGAAACAATGCGCCTGGCAAACAAAAGAACCAAATTTAATGATTTTTGTCATACATGATGTGAAAAACATATGCAAACATCCATCCTGGTGAATCATCTAGAGGCTGGCATAAACAAAATTTAGTGTTTGAGTCCTTTCCTACTGAAGGAATGCAGAAAATAGCCTTCAACAAAATTTTGTAAGGTATTACTATAAAGCATATGAATCAAGATGCAAATCAGCGTCTTAAATGAACTTAATATCCACATACACAAAGAAGACCTAATGAAACTCACCATGACTATCCTCTTGCAAATGCTGAAGCTCAATCTGCACTCAACCCTATCATTGGTACATTTCCTACCCCCAACCTGTCCTAAAGAAACTGAGCTCTCCAATTCAGAATCACTACTGTTGATCCCAATCTCAAATCTAATATATACATCCCCACTAGATGAGCTTGGTCTCCAGGTTGTCCACCCCTGGTCGTTTCTTCCCTGACTTCCAGTTTCTGCAAAAACCCGAAGTACAAGAATCCCTCCCCCACGGTTGCCATCTATTAGGTTCCCAACCATATGCAAAATCACCTGAAAAACCCTCCTTTCATCACCCATAACATTGTCAGGCAAAGACTTATCAACCTCAACCATAAAACCAAAGCCCCTATAAACACACATGCACTTGGCAAGGCAAGCTGCTTCTTTTATCATGGCATGTAATCCAAAAGACTTCATCTCCAAAGGAAATCTTCCATCATCCTTTGCTGAGTTGTCCATGGCATCATTGATCAAGTTTGATAGGACATTGCTGGTCATTACCATTGCATCCACAATAAGTTTCTGTTCATTCTTCAAATTCTCATCTTGAATCATTGAAAGCAAACCCTGAATTGAGTGCATTGGCCTTCTCATTCCATCATTCATGACCTTCTGAAATGAGTTTCTTGCCTGACTTGCCATCATAGCATCCCTTTTTGCCTGTTGCAAAGCTCGATTTTGCTCCTCCAACTTCTCTCTCATAAGTTGGGACTCTTCAAGAATTGCAGCATGAGACAGAGCCACAGCCACCTGATCAGCAACCACCTTAATTATCTCCAGCTCCTGAATGCTCCAATATCTAGTCTCTACACTAGGAAGAACCAAAACTAATATTGCATAACATGCCTGCGTTAGCTCAGGAGTTCCCCCTTTGAAATTGCAAACCCGAAGCATTGGCATTCGGATTGCAGCAATTGGTCCTGCCTCACCAGAAATTCCACTACTGGCAACAGCAAGTTCTGAGTCAGCGTTAATTATGTTTACTACATCGTTTCCCTTAATTCTTATAACATCTGGATCAGTAATGGGTATAGAAAAATTAATATTCCTCCCATTCAATTCATGGGTGAGGTTCATCTCAGTTTCATCAACATTGGGCATCCACACTGCACAATTTTGCAAACCCAGAGTTTTAGACAGCTCCACCAAGGTGGTGTACAGAATGGTATGCCTATCAAGTGACTTTCGAATCTCTTGAGTTAGCATTCTTACATGCATTGCAGCCTCCTTTTGTTTCATTATAATACCAACCTCCCTTCCAAGATCCCAGGTCTTTTTCTTCAGCATGAATTCTCTGACCTTCACTTTTAGAAGCAAAGGGATTAGAGTGATGAGGGTTATAGCAGTGGCACAGGATACCAAGGCAGTGAGAATTTTGAAGACAGTAAGTGCCACCATAAGTTGAAAAGTGTGAGGGCCATAAGTCCATCCATTCAGCAAATGTGTCAATCCACATAGTACAATGAAGGCAATGAACTGAATGAGGACCCATTTGAATGGAACGTTTGAACAACTGACAAAATAAAGCAGCTCAATGGGGATGGAGAAGTAGGCCACAGCAATCAAGAAATCACCAACTCTCTGGCACTCCAAAATGCTCTCGATAGTCCACAAGCTGTTCTCATCATCACAGTTACATCTGGAAAATCCATTATCTGTTGCAGATACACATATGAGGAGCGAGCAAATCAACAGTCCAGATGCTACTGCTTTTAACATTGATCCAATATGTTGGTTCTTCAATCCATCTAAAGATATAAATCAATGGACCCCACACCCCAGTGAATTAACCAAGTTAGAAAACAAGAAAGTTCTTCAACAATTTCTACCTGCAACTACCAATCTTCAATTGTCATGCCCTGTCACAACAGTTCAGCAAAAATTTAAAACTCAGTAAGATCCAAATTCCAAACCAAAGAAAACAGAACAATATAAGATCCCAAAAAAGAAGAAAGAAAAAAGCATAGCAAACCTATAATTCTTTACCCAAATTAAATGATCCAAACTATTCCACTCTTGTAATTTCAGTTTTAACATTCTTTCAATCCACATACCCCTTTGGGTGGATGATTCAGTGAATAACACAGTGCCAACAGATGAAGAGTGCATTTTCATCAACACAAATTGAAGAAATATACAAAAATAGAAGGAATAAGAGAATAAAAAATAAAAACCCAACCTAAGCTAAGCGCCCCTAAAAAGTCATTAAAAAAACCAAAGTCCAACAACGTTAACAACCCAAAACAATTAAAAAAATCAAACACCCAGTAATGCAAACCAAAATTTAAAACAAAAAACAGTACCTGCAGAAACACACCCCATAGTTAAATTTAAAAAAAAGCCCAGATTGTAATCATAAATTCCAACCCAACCTTCGTCAGATCTTATCCTTACCCTGGAGAGACTTAAACCCAGTTAAAGACACATTACTAGAAACCATTAACCCAATCTCCTCAACTTTCCTCAGCACCAAACACTCTGCCACCACCCATTACTTTATACATTAAACAAGTGCAACCCCCCCCCCCCACCCACCACCCCCTCCATTGGGAAGAACAGAAAGAAACCCACTTGAGCATATCACAAATCCCAACATACATACTTACATACATATTATATATATATATATATATATATATATATATATATATAAATAGAAAACCTGGCTTACTATGAAGAAATCGGCTACCTGGCACCGCGTAAAGCTGTGAAGCAGGAACTGGGGTGCGACCCTTGTATAGAAAAGAGCATGACCAGGCTAGGCCACACCCAGAGGAGAAGGAGAAAAATGAAGGAACAATGAAGTGTTGTGCTTGGTGTGTAGTAGGGGTAGGTTAACCTTGTTGTATAGTGTTGTGTTGTGTAATATACTCTGTATAATATATATATCATCATATCTTATGTGTTGTTTCCAATGCCAAACCACAAAACCATAAAACTATAAAAGGAAAGGTTAGCGCCGTTGTTTCGTAGGGGCAAAGGTAAGTTGGATTTGGAAATAAAAGGAGAGAGAAAGAGAGACAGTAGGAGAGAGAAAGAGAGTGGGGCCCATGTTCTTACATGAAGGGAACTTGGACTCTCTTTTGAATCTCAATTCCTTGTCATACCCTAAAAGATTTCTTTTATTTTTCCCTCTCTCTCAGTTTCATTTTTCTATGCTCCTCCTTTCTGTTTCTCTCTCTCTCTCTCTGTCCTTTTCACTTTCTTATTTTGAAACTTTTTTAATTAATTATAGATTCAATCCTCATATAAAAGAAGACAAAGAATTTATGGAAATTTATACTATATGGGACTGTTAAAAATAATGTTCATGTATATTGAGAAAGTATAATTAAGAGTCAAATATAATTGACAAAGTATGGAGTTTAGCAATAAACTCAAAAATGAAAAATGTTAAATCCTTATAAAGCATTATCATAATAATCCTAATAATTATATAGAGAAAAAATTTATTAAAAATATGTGCATTTAATACTTTTAAAATTTTTTAAATTATCTTTTTAAGAAAAATTATTATTTTTTCTTAGAAAAAACACTTATTTTAGAACTAAAATAAGAAGAATAGGGTATTTTAAATTATTGCGGAGGATTTTTTATATTAAAAGAGTAAAAAAATTATTTTTGGTTTTATTCTAATTAAAAAAATTATGTATTAAAATATGTTATTTTTTTTATATGATGAAGTTGATTTATTTTTTTAATTTTTATTAAGAAGTTAATTTTTATTTTTTTAATAAAAAAATATGTTAAAAAGTTAATTAAAAATAATATATTTTACTACATAATTTTTTAATTAAAATATAACGAAATATAATTTTTTTTAAAGTTATTTTAATATAAAAAAACCTATTGTGAACCTTCTTATTGTATCATATTATAATAATAGATAATAGATTCTCTGTTCAATGTTCGATCTTCTTGTGTCAGAAACAAGACCTGCTTCCCCTTCCTCACTCTTTTTATTAAATTATAATTATAATGTTGTTTGGAATTAATTGCCACGTCCGACTCGTACCACAACCAAGTGCAGAGTTAGGTCACCTTAATTAAGGCACACACACGGTTCATCCAAGTTATTCCATAATAAAATATAAGACTAAGAATTCAACCAAAATATATATATATATATATATATATATATATATAAAAGACTAAGACTTAAGCTTGTAATTTTTTTTAAGTTACAAAGATTTTTTTGCTTGATGTAACAAATGAACAATTAAATCTTTGGGTGAGTCTTGGGTCTTCTGACCCCGTCTATTTACCAAAAAAAAATATCTTTGGGTGAGTCTTCTTATTATGACATCACTGGCTTCTCAACGTTGGGAGGCTTTGTTAATTTGGGACACCCCTTGACACAGATGGGACAATTGATGGAATGATTGAAAAAATCTACGACAGAGGTTGGATAGATTGATAGACACTGTGGCCAGGTAGAAATAGAAATACGAGGGTCTAATTAAATGTTGAATTGACAATTTGAATTTTATATGTAGTGAATGAATTTGAATTTTTTTTAAAATATTTTGTAGCCAAAATTAAATCAATATTTAAGTAAAGATTACTTACATATTTAAAAGAGACGAGAATACGTTGTATTCTTTAAAAAATATAATATAATATATATATATACATATGAGAGTTCCAATATCAACCAGTTTTGCTACTTAGTTATAAAAGGGGCTAAGTGAGACTACTCATATAATCATTCTTTTTTTTTTATGATTATTAGTATTAGGGTAAGTTGTTAATGAATTAAATATGTTTTCTTAGTTTTATCTCATAATTAAATGTTGATAATTCTGTAAAAAAATTGATAATTAATAAAAAAGTTCTTGCCAATTAAGAGAAAGATTTTTTCATCGAGTTGTCATTATTTAATTGGAGAAAATAGAAAAGAAATAGAAAAAGAGGACAATAAATTTGACTTCAATTGTCAAATATTTATTAGATATTGATTATATTTAATGGACTTTTAAGTATTTGTTATGAAATCAATAACCAATAAATATTTAATAACTCACATTGGGTTTAGTGAATTTAGATTCTCTAAAGTGAGAAATGTACTTTATAGTGCAGAATGATATCCGTTAATGAAAAAATCAACGAATACAAATACCTATATAACAGATTATGTATATGCGAGAATATATTCCCTTGATTTTCTTATTAGCATCTATCATTTTACAATTTATCTTCTAAAGTATACCATTCACTTTAAAATATTTAAATCCGATCAGGATATGCATAATTGTATCATAGCATTTCCATTTTCTACATCCTATTCTTGGATCACCTTAGGGGAAAGGGAAAAAAAAAATCCATCAAGTGCAATTGTCTTTTCTTTAGATATTTTGACTTCTTCTATGAATTAGGAGTGTTAAAATAAGTCGAGTCGAGTTTGACAAGCTCCTGAATAATTCGATGAAAAGTGAGAATTGAGTTAAAGAAATCCCAACCAAAATCATGTTATGGGCCAACCCAACTTAGCTAGATCAGCCCGCAAACCTAAAAGTGTGAAATTTTTCTCTTGTGGTATGTATTAAATTTTGTTATAATTTATTTTTGTCTATGTTTGACTAGCATCCTTTGGATAAAAAAAGAATCAAATTTGGTTAATACATATTAGTTATTCTTTTTTTTCATTTGTATATGATATTCACTTGTTCTAATTCATTGAATTGATTAATTTATAATTCAAGATATACTTTATGAATATATCATAAATTGTTTAGGCAAAAATAATGTAGTAAATCTTCACCGCTTATGTTACTGACACTAAATATAATTTTGTTATACTTATATCTAAATTAACTTATATGACTTTTGTAAACTTAAATTGATGTAAAATTTTTATTTATCAATAACTTATTATTATTAATACAATATAATAAATTTTCACTAATTATCTAATTTATTTGCTAGCTTACATTAAAATTGGTTCAACGTAAAATTAAATTGACCCGACTTGAAACATCATCCCAAATTGACAGCTCTATTATAAATCAGTCCAGATAGTTTTTATGAAGATCTTCCTTTTGTTGGATTATTGCAATTGATCGATCTAAATCTAATCCACATAATTCTGAAACTTTATCAGGGTCTAAATTATACAAATTGAACTCAAAGATATAAATATAAATATTGCAGGGTATGATTGAGAGGCAATTAGGGATATCGAGAAATGTTTAGAAAGAGCTTGGGAGTAGCAGGATTTCTGTCCACGTATATATATGTAGGCATATTTCTAGGTCAGAATATTCATTGTATTTGTGCCCTGCCCTTTATATTCTATTTATACAGACTTATAGTAAAGTAGGCTCAATTACACTATATAAGGAATCTGTACAAGGGTTGTCTTCTATTAATAATGTACAGAAACACAATTTCTCTCTCATTATATGATCCTTAACAACTATAAAAATGTAAATTCAATAAAAAAAATGAACTATTTTACTTATTAATTTATGAGCAAGTTGTATATATAAAATTTTAACATTAGAGAAAAGTAGTATATATAGAGTCAAGCATTAGAGCTATGAGATGAAATGATTAATTATTAATTAATAATGTAATATAATAATAAACTGAAAGTTGAGTTTTGCCTTGCTTTAAGGCAAGGGGCCTTCTCCACGAAGGAGACACAAAACTAAAAGGAAAGAAAAGGGGATATGGGGATATGGCGATATGGTTTAGTTGGTTTAGATTTAGTCAAAGCAAATATTATGATACAACGTACTTGGTTTTATAAATTAACTATTACGACCCATTCGTGTATTGGGAATATAGCTGGTCACTGCCCCTTTAAAAGCTGCCGATTAAAGGCTGTAAGAAAACACAATTATTATTGTTATTCCTATATGCAATTTGAAGGCATGGAAAAACACATACACCCTCCATTGTGATAACGTTACTGCCTCAACAGTGCATTGGTCAAATCATATAAACTGAACCAAAAGTAAAGCATCATTTTAAGTTCCATTCGTATCTGGATTGAAAATTTCTTGATAGGATTGAAGTGCTTGTACTATATGAAATCCACTTATTTTTTTAAACCTTAAGGTCAACATAATTTACTTTAAACATAAACATTTAAGCTCATGACAGAAAAAGTGAACGAGTGAACAAAGTCCATGTAATTATGAAGCACAGTCCCTCTGTAGTCTTCAAAAATTTCTTTTACAGCATCGAGATTCATTTCTCAAGATAATTGTTGAATTGATTTGTTGAGATCTTTGCACAATAAAACAAATTAAACAATAGAAAAACATGATAGCTCTTAGGAGAAAGAGAAGAAATTTATTATAGATTAGACCGTCGCAACAAGCATCGTCGGCCATCAAATTAGAAAATGCACACTAGATATTGACACACACACACACTAAAGAGAAAGCATGGAACATAATAGGCCTTCGATGTGCTAATATTTTAATATTGCATAGTCTATAAAATATGAAACATCGTGATGCTCATGTTTGATATGTTAACGTGATACTAAAATAGAAATATTAAACGCCCAAGAAATTATAATTCTATATTATCATATATCAAATCGTTATGTGTTTAATAGTTTTAACTATCATATTAATTAAATACGGTAATTTTGAATTTTCCTACACCGGTACCCAAATATTTACTTAGGCATCATAGTTTTTTTTAAAATTAAAATTAATTGATGGTTTTTTATTCTACGCCCTAAATACCTGGTTATACTAATTAATAATGACAGTTAGTTGGTAATGTATCTACCATTCAATTTACAGTTTTTGAAAACATATGAAGTGTTGTAATAATTTTATTTGTCGTTTTCAATGTATGTACGTAGCTATGCACCTAAGGTTTATCACATAAGCCACCTTAAATCAAAGCAAATACTATGATACAACGTGGCATCTATGCTACACTAGTCCTAATACATAATTATATATGTACTACTTGAAAATGATAAATTAGTATAATATACCAAATGTCTTCATCAAATATATTGGATAGTGTAAGCCCAATTATAAGTTTGGTTGTTGTTTGTTGTGACTTTTATAAGCATTAAAAATATTTGTAAGTATACGAATTATATGTTATTACAGTTTAACAAATATAAGGTCGATCTTATAAAGATTTAGAGTTAAATTTTAGGTATTGACAAATTTCTCTAATCTAGTTAGACAAAAATAATTAAGATATAAAAGTGAAATTAAAAATTAAAGCAACCAAAACAAATAATAAATCTAATTAATCAAATGAAAATTGATTAAGGTTCATAATCCACCTAAATTAATTTTAACATCAATTATGTTATTCTCAAATATTTTATCTCATGAATATCTAGGAATAAAGTATGTATTCACAAAAAATCTATTAATTAAGTTCTAATAAAAATTATGAATTGTATATTTTATTTTCCTAGCTAATAGTAATTTTTCAAATCATATGATTATATCCCTACCTAGAATCACAATTGATATCCAATTACAACTAATACATAAATAGCAAAAATAAATTCAAAGTATGAGAAAAATATGATTGAACTCATTTAAAAGTTTATTCAAACTAACTAATATATAGGAAAATAAAACAATAAACATTAAAAATTCAAAAAGTAGGTAATAGTAATCTAATATGGACAATACTAAAATATTTAGGGTCTCATCATTCCTTTAATACAAAAGTCTAACTACATATAATAACTTTTAGGGCCAGCATCAATATTACCCCTGCTTCATTCTCTCCTCTTAATTGTGCCTTCTGTATAGCTTCTTGTTGCCTCATTTCTATCTCACATTTATATTAATTTCACTTGGGCCTAAACCATTTATAGGTTTTTTTTTTCTAAGTTTCCTATTTGTGTAAAAACCTTTTAACGTGCTATCCTTGAGTAACAAGGAAAGTATATTTCTTTAATTTTCCTATTTAAGTTTTCATAATTAATGTGAATTAAGAGGAAAAGTCTCATAATAATATATAGGAAGTGATTCAAAATAGGAAACTTTCACAACTGGATTGTTAAAATCTTCATGAAATTTTGCTAAAATCATGTAATTATCACAATTATTTATTAATTAGTCTCTCTTAACACATAATCAATAATATCATAAAATAGAAAAGAATTAACTTATATCATGATGTAATAAAGCCTATATTTTATATAAAAATATATGTAATATTAAGCTATTATCACAACCCTCAATTAGCTTATTGTTAGTTCCTAACAATTAAAGTGACTCTAAACCAAACTCAAACTCAAAAGTATCTCAAATCAATTTAATCAATTCTAATTTTAACTCAACTCAAGAATCTCAGTCATGTATATATCAAAACACTACAACTTCCAGAAAATGTTCAACAATCACCAAAACTCAAGGGGTGTGAATATTATAGCTAATACAACATACACTTTTTGCTTCAAAATATATATCATAGTTAGAATTCCTATCAGAAAACATATTTCAACTATATTCAATCCTCACAAGTGTTGCACTCAATCAAGAAAAATCACTTAGGAATAAGGTGTCAATCTCAACTAGTATATGTGAGTAGAGTTGTAGGAGCAAATCAAATCAAAGATCGCGCATATAAAATATAATGAAGAAAAGTTCAACAAAGAGAAAATATCGTTTCATGGAAGGATGCTAAGAAAAGAATTCATGTCACACATTTAGATCAGTTACATACATTGAAAGAATCATACAATTTCTTAAGATCAATAGGACTTTATTAGCTTGTAATGTGGGTAAAAAGGAAACATAAAGGTTCAATGGTAATAATGAACATCAAAAGTGTTTCAAGAATATTTAGAAGCTTTTTTTTTTACCTTTATTTTTTCCCCTTCAACTCAACATTTTTTTCTCTTCTTTTTTTTTGTAATTTTTTCTTTGCATTCTTGCTTCTTTTTCTTTCCCACTTTTCTCTCTCTTTTTTTGCATTTGTTTCTTGCTTTCTTTTCCTCCAATTTTTAAACTCTCCTTATACGACCATATAATGTAATAATAACACATTATTGGCAAAATACATATGCTAAATAAGCATGCTCAATTGTGCGATTAGTGGCAATATATGAAAGAAAAATATATTATGTTATTTAAAGGCTCAAAATAAGAAACATGATGTGATATCATCTCTTAAGGAAATACATAACTTTATCAATTTTCATGACATCAAATGCAAGTGCAACATAAAGCTTCTATTTAGCCAAAAATAATAGTAATGAAACGATGCATTAATAATAATAATAATGAGCTAGTAACAAGAAATAAGATGGCCAAGAAAACAATCTCACAATAAAAACAAATGGCTCAAAACTCACTGGGTTTATAAATAATATCCACATGTTCTTATCAAGTTCAATAATTAATCAATCTTTTAACAAGGAGTAGTATGAAAGGTAGCTACATGAATGTGTAATAAATTGACTATGATGATAGAAGAGCTTTCACACAAAGCTAGCACAATGAAAGCATGACTGAATACTTAAGTAACTCCTACCACCAATCAAAAGCAAACATTATCCTCAATGTTTAAAACTAATGCCTAATTAAATTAACAAAAACAAATATTTGAATAGAAATTAAGAATTTTTTTTGGTTTCTCACAGTATCCCCTCACCCTACTAGACTGTGAGACTAATCCTGTTTTAAGGATCTGTGGATGCCTTTCCCAACAAAGGAAACTCTAGGAATCAAATCTTTAGCATGACACCTGAGATTAAAGCTTGCCTACCATTCCAACCAACCGTTTGTTGGTAATAAAAATTAAGAATAGAGGAGAAGAGCAACATATTTGGAATTCTTAGCAATTAAAAGGGAAGAAGAAAAGAAGAAAACTTAGCCCTGAAAAATGTTAGCGATGAAATACCAAAAATAAAATAAATAAACAAATAGGAAAACTAAGAAACATAAAACACATTTTTTTTAAACTAATTTTTTTGTTGGTATACACTATTCACATCCCCATATAAAGGTTTCAATCTTTGGGAGGTAGTTAAGGTGACTCACTAAAACACTAACAAGAAAATATTATCACACCTCAATCAAAACTATCATGAATTGATCTTATCTTCACAATGATAAGTTCTATCATAAATTTAGAATAAACAATACCTATTTAATAACATATATAAAACATAAATTAATTAGTATATGTTTGAACACCTCTAAAATATCATGAATATGTGCAATGTCCTTTGAGTTTACTAATTTATGAGGAATAGGGGTCTAGACACATACTCTATAATTTCTAGGGTAGACACATTATGCTTTGGAGGCAAGTTATCCTCATCTAAAGTTTGCTCATCCTTAAAACTATTGGCTTTCTTTGATTTCTCATCATCTTTTTTTCACTAGCATTACAACATTATCATTAACATGCTTATGTTCCCTATTATAACTACATGTTTCAATAACTGCATATCGTTCTTCAAGATTAGGGATATGTTAATTAAGGAACTCTTTTTTCTCTATCTCTATCATCTGAGTAGCTAATTAACCCATATTTTTCTTTGTTTGCATGCATGCTCTAAGAGTCCCCTCTAATGGTAACTACTGGCTATACTGATTAGCAAACTAAGTAGAGAAATAATATGGATGACAATAACATTGGGTCGGTGAACAAAATTGATTGTGATGTTCAAAATACTGACCACTTATATGACTCAAAGAACAAATTTGGTGTCATGATAAACTAGGGTGATTCTTATAATTAGGATTATATGTCTCATAATATGAATTAGCAAAAGGCTTCCATGAATTATTCAGTGCACACTGACAAGAGGTTGTCGAGACCTGTCAAATAATAAAAATTACCGGTTCACAAACTAATTTGTAGTATAGAGAATGAACCGAATCGTCTCTCAAGGATCCAAAAAGAACAAAAATGTAATCAGATCAAGATAAATAAAAGGGGGGTTTTGATGATTTATAAAGATAATACACTAGTTCAATTAAAGGAAAGTAATTAACAAATTAACCAATCTAACGAAATTTACCAATCTTTAGTTTAACTCATCATTGATCACAAGAAATTCACTTAATTGCTAACCATGTTCTTGGCCTTAGATCACATCAAGACGCCTCAACATGATCCAAAAATCCTCTACTAGATAAGTATCTAGGATTTAATTAACTAAGGTTAGATAAAGTAGGCACCATCCAAACATAGATTAACTTAAGATCTAGAATTTAACCAAGCTAAACAATCCATCAAAAAGCTTTAATAAATTGTTTATTCTATGTGATCCTCTTTGAATACATGATAATAAAGCTATTACCACATCAATATCTAAATCAAATTAAGCAATTCAATCTAGATAAAAATCAAAAGAGGAAGAAGAGAAACTTGAATAACAATTAAGCAATATGAACAAGCGAAACAAGATGTTCAAATTAAACATCAAGATGGCTAATCCTTTGGATTGATTATAAGAGCCTAACCTTCCATGGATGGGAAGGAAGAACTCAGAAATAAAAGAACAAAAATGAAATTCTAAAGAGAATGGAGAAGAAGAGAAAGAAAACTCTCACAAATACTCAAACTTTCTTCAAACTTACTTCCAATTGAATCATCCATAATACAAAGAGATTGACTCTATTTATACTAATCCTATAAGTCAATTTATACATGTACATAATCTGAATACAAGCTGTAAAAACATGAAAATTGTCAAATATGGTGGGTTTGTGCATGGTTGGTGGGTTGGTGCATGGTAGGTGGGTTGGTGTATGGTTGGTGGCTTCAAGTTAGCAACTCTTATCCGATTTCCAGCTTGATTTTCATGATCTAGACGGCGCATTTTGGCTTGGAGGTCTTCATGAAAGTTGTAGCCAGTTGTCTCTTTAAAATTTTGCAATTGGAATCATGTCATTTCGACTTTTAGAACTCCAGATATGCCAAAAACACTGCACCTACCTTAAGTTAGGTTGGCAGAACGTGTTTCTAAATTCAAACCAACTTGTAGCTTCATAATCGTGCCTAAAACGACATCTATTGACTAAATGGTCTTCAGTGAAGTTGGAGATATGGGTCTTATCTTTCCAATGGCCAAGTTTCAACCTAAGAGAAAGCTTAAAACCCATTATATAGCCCAATATGTGCACACTACCCAGATTTCTGTGACAGTAAACCCATTCTGCATTGCAGGAATATTTTGGACCCTTAGAAATCTGATCCAGTTCTTGAGTTCTTCATGAAATTTTAGAGTCTTGTCTTAACTTTCCAAAGATACCAATTTTACCTCAAATAGATCACCGAGTCCCAAGTTATGGCCTAACCAACAAGGAAAGGTTAAAATGCATCAAAATCCAAGAATTATTCATAATTTGCATTAAAGCCCAATGAGGTCCAACAACATTAAACTTATCTAAAATACTAATATTGGGCACAATAAGCATCTAATAAAGCCTAATACAAAGATAACATAAGTGTCCCAAATTGATTGATCACACACATAAATATAACATGTCCTACACAATGAACTCAACTCATTTTGGACAATATTAGCAAGATTTACTCATTTATTCAATTCTAGGGACTTGACTTCACATGTAAGATTATCTAACCAAGCCTTTATATCAAAGTTTTCACTAATCTTATATAAACATTCTTTCCTGTTAGGATGGTTTGACTTATCCCTATGATTATAAGAGTCTTACTGTTGAGTATTTTAAGAGAAATCTATAAAAAAATTATATACCTCTCTTTGAGTCAAATTTTAAAACCCTCCACCATTCATAGACTCAACCATACTCTGTGTCAAACCATTATAAAAATATTGCACAACGTGCCAAGTTTCAAAACCATGGTGAGTACACTCTGACAACAAATCTTTAAATATTTCCCAACTCTTAAAAAAATTTCATACTCTTTCTGACAAATTTGCATTTCCCTTCTTAAAGAAATTGTTTTAGACATAGGGAAAAACTTGTTAAAATTTTTTGAATCAAAAGCTCTCGTGATGTTATAGATCAAGACACTACAAAAAAAACAAGTTTATTAAGGCAGTTTTATTATGACAGTTTTAGAAAACTGCCATATTATACAGTATATAATGGCAATTTTGGAACTACCATATTTCACAAAGAAAAAATGACAGGTTTTTGGAAAAAAAAAGGCAGTTCAGAACCGCCGTAATATACATATCTAACTTGAAGTTTGAAATCCCTAATTTTATATACGTTTCTTAGTTTCTCTCTTACGCTGCTCTTTCTCTTCCAGTGAATTTTTTCTTCCTCTCATCTCATATTCCTCTCATCTACTTGAGCAAAGCTAGAGTTCTCTCTCTATTTTTTTGTCACTTTATTTCTACTCTTCTCCCCGATGAGGGAAAACAATGGAGTTCTTCAACTTTTCTGGTTTCACACTCTCTTCTTCCCCGCAAAATGCTTTTGTTTATGCATTTAATTTGTGCTCTGCTCCGTGAATCTAGCTTAAGGTTTATGCTTTAGTAATTGGTTTAATTTGGAGGATAATGTTCTTGCTTAAATTTGAGGTATATGTGTAAATTTGCTTAATTAGACTAATCCCAAATTTGTGTTCCTATTCGACGAATATGGTGAGTGCGTGTCTTCTCCCCATTTGAAGTTTCTTTTGCAATGATATCGCAAAAGCGTGCTTTTTCGTCATTCCCTGGAATAGGTAACTATCTTTCTTTCTTCCTTTTTGCTGCCTATCTCTCTCTTACTGGTTTTTTTAGATTCTCATTGAAGTTATATATTATTGTTCATTCACGAATAACATTGCTCACTGCCAAAGATAACTACACAAAATACTATTCTGACTTCTTACATAGATATTGTAACATGCTACTTTTTTACAATAACTGAAGACACATAAACACGAATGGCCCAAAAAAGCAAGATGCATAAACACGTGGGTATCTAACCTATGCAACAGGGTGGCTATAGAAGGTTTCATAGTTTAAAGATCTTTAAAAGCGTGTTTTGTTCTGCCTATATCAGTTTAAATTGTGGTATAGGGCTTTTAGTTGGTATAAATTATTCTGGGTGTGTAGTAATCATGGCTTTATTGATTATTATTTTTTTACATATGAGTGCATTCCAACAATCATGTTTACCAACACTTCAATTTGCAATGCGTTGTGATGATCGAATGTTCTTCACGAGTTCTCATTATTGTGACCGATCATCATCTATGCTACAAAACATTTACCAAGAAATCTCATTAACCCAATTCGAGAGGGTTGATAAACGATCCAATTCACACCTTTTCCTTTTAGATGTGCGTGAAACCCAATCATTTGGATTGTCTTTCCAAGACCCATTTGATCAACAAGAATATCATTCAATCCATTTTGCCACAAGGAAATCAACCATTTTACTCCCGTTAGTTGATAAGGCTTCAATTTCCCACCTGTCAGTAAAGGCATAAGCTCATTCTGCTCTTTCTCAATTTTTTCCTCCTCACTCATGTTCATATCTTCAGTTTCCTCAATTTCTTTAGATCTTCTAAGCATGGCAACAACTGCCCTTTTGGCATTCCTCTAAAGTAATTTCAAACATGATCATATACTATTGATTACAATAACCTCAAACTAAAAGCAAACATTATCAATTAATAGAAGATAACAAGAACAATAAAATGTTCATGCTTAAAACCCTACTTTCAAAGGAAAAAAGAAGGAAATGACAATCTAACTGTACTCAAAACCAACAGTCACACAAGATCTTGCCATCTTGTTAACATACACAAAGAGATAAGAATATCATGTCTCAAAATATTTTACATCTCTCACTAATAGTCAAAAAATTAAGCTAGCTTAAAACGTCAAAAAAATTTCAACACCTACGAAAAGTATTTTCCATTTGAGGATAATAGCCAACACATGGTTCTTATAGAAAGATATATGTATGAACCTACTCAGCTACAGGAAAATAACACAGATATGACAAAGCACATTTTCTCCAGTAGAAACTCAGAGTACAATTTGGTTTTAAAAGCTCATCCAATTTGTTAACCTGGGAATCATCCAAATGTGATGTTTTTGTTAAAAATTATCTAATGTATTTGGTCAACATCTATAGCAATCATTGATCTAGATGTTATGCCCCTCAATTAATACTCCATCTAAATGATTTTCAGTGGAAGATGTGAGTGACTTGTGGCCAACTGTCAAGACTGCATTTGTGGTGTGATTGCCATTCAAAAGGGCTTCTTTGAATAATTAGACACAGGACCTTGTCTTTGTTGAGACATTGCTTGCTGAGCTCATATTAAAAACAAATTCAAGACAGATCAGTAGTCAGTTCCCTCAGGAACAATTATTATTTTTGTTTTGAGAGCCATATGCAGTTGTTGTACTTCTTACCTGTGAGGTTAGTGCATTCCTGTTGATTACATCTTTTAGAATCTAACTTATCCCTTTTACGTTGCTGCTGCGCACTACCACTATGCATTATTTTCCTATAGTTTTGTTTGTGGTTAATTTTCCTTATTATTTATTACTTCAAATTATTTATGTGTTTCCATTGCTTGATCATTTCATTTCACTTTTTGATTAAAATATTTTTTTTTAATTTTTTTTATAATTCAATTTGGAATTTATGTAAGATAACATTTAGGTATCTTAGGAAATTAAAATGAGAGGTTACGATGCTTCTGTTTGATGTGACTCCCTAAACTCACTATTTGACCCATGTTTTGTGTGTGTGTTTAATGTGTTGTATTTCAAATGTAATAATCTCTTTCTGTGGTAAGATATCAATATTATCTTGCTTTTGGTCAAATTAAGCTTTTTCCTGTCAATGTATTGATTTGATTTGATATATATACACTTATTGACGTGATAGCATTTAGGTTTCACACTAAAATGTCACTTAAACTTCATTGAAACTATATTCTTGGAATCTTACCATCAACAATCAAATATCCCAATAAAATGGTAAATAAGATAGTGTCCCTTTTTTCTTTTTAATAAAATTTCTTGGGGTGCTGAAGTCAAAAAGGGTTCTTACATCTTACTTGTAGCTTCAACTTTGGAGTTAATGCCACAAAGATGTGTGTATGTGTAACAGTATCAGTAATCTATGTGTATCATTAAGGCGTGCCTATAAAACAAGATGATGTTATCATTTTTCAAAGTCAATTCATCTGTTGTTTCCTGTGATGATTCGTGATTTTTTATGTACATTTTAGATAGAAGAGATATGTCATGAACAGAATTAAAATTGCCTAGTAAAAACCACTTTATTAATGTCTTCTCAACGTACTTTCCTTTACCCAAATCTTAGACTAGAATACCAAATTTTTGTTTTCTAATGTCACTATTGAAGAGATGATAGTTTACCTGATATCCATGTGGTACCCTGTTTGACTCTCACACTAAAGATGTTCCCTTTTGATAGACTAGCTAACTGCAATGAGGATGTGTCTTCATCTAGTGGAAAAGTTATATATGTAAAAAATATTATCCATGATTCACTATGTTTTCCCCTTTTGGCCTTACTTACTTTCAGTGGTTCACAGATATAGTTTGTTATTTGTTCATTTGCCCTTTTCGTTGGGGAGCCTAGAGGGATGTAAATGCTACCAAGAGATTGCTAATTAGTAATTGCTTGTAGAACAATTTTGTTTTGTTAACAGTAATGATAATAAACCTTGTTAATGCTGGCCAAACTATTTATTCATATAAATTCTTTTTCAAAATAGTTAGCACTGACATCACTTATTTTTCATCTATCATCAGTTCATCATTTTCTGGTGCTTATTGTTCAATAGTCCATAATCTGAACCACCTTGATTATCATAGTTTTTGTGGTTAATCTCTTATGCTCTCTTTGTTATGTAGAAATAATTGAAGCCATGAAATCTAAGTTTTAAGTTGTGAAATATTATTGTCTGCATTAATGAATGGTTTACTAACTGTTTTTGCTTTTGATAATAAAAAACACTTTCGCTAGCAATTGTTGAAGTAATTTGTCCAAGCACCTATATAACTATAAGAACCAAGTTTGCAAATGTGCTTGGAATGAATCGCAATTCTAGTTCTTTGAAACTTGTATAAAATGGTTTGTATTTGAAACCGGTTGAGTGCACCATTGTTTGTTGTTTAAATATGCAACATTGTATTAATTTTATTTTGCAATTTCATGTTTTCCTTTCTAGTCATATCGATCGATAAAACTTGGATTAACAAACCATGAAACAAATCTGAATATGCGGATGGGTTAAGTAAATTTCTAGATTTTGTATTTTAGCATCAGTCTATTGAGGGGCGTACAATTAATGTCTGTATCCAAAATGTAGTTTTAAGAAGTAGCAAAGAAGAGATGTAGTTCAAGAGCACTTGACTCGTAGTCCTTTCCCAGAAAATTACAAAGTTTGATATTGGCATAGTGAAGAATCAAATGCAATTGAACCGAAGACTTTTGAAAGTACACATGTCATACAAGATACTTTGTAACCCCAAAATGTAATGGAAACCATGATCAACGATGCATTTAGGTTGACTAGGAACAATGTCAATGAACCTGGTGTTTCCTTTGAGCCTGTAAATAGAGAAAAAACTTAAAATGAAGGGCATAATGAAGATTATGTAGAGTTTTATGAATTGCTTAAAGATGGTAATCAAGAATTGTATAAAGGGTGTACGAAGTACTCGAAATTGTCTTTTCTAGTAAAATTGTATCATATAAAGTGCTTGTGTAGAATGAGTGACAAAGCAATAATTATGATACTAGAATTGTTAAAAGATGCCTTCGAATATGCCCAGATTCCTATTTCATTCTACGAGGCTAAGAAAACCATCAACAAACTCGGATTGTTTATGTGCTGTAAGACGGCTGAGTCTATGAGATAGCATGTGTTGAAGGGTAACCAAGATGGATTGATGAGGCATCTTAGGGATTCTAAGGAATGGAAAACATTCAACTTGACTCATCCTAAATTTGCTGCGGATCCTCGAATTATGCGGCTTAGCCTAACTAGTGACAGTTTCAATCCTTTTGGAGCTATGAGCACAAACTATAGCATTTGGCCAGTGGTCTTAATCCTATACAACCGCCCTCCTTGGGAGTTCATGAACCAAACTTTGTTCATCCTCTCAATGATCATTCCTTGAAAACAAATGTCAAGGAATAACATAGATATGTGCTTACAACCTCTCGTCCAAGATTTGAGGGAATTGTGGCATGATGGAGTGCAAACATTAGATTCTTCAAAGAATGAAATGTTTAGAATGTGAGCAGCTTTAATGTGGACGATTAGTGACTTTCCTGGACTTGGTACCTTATCTGGGTGGAACACACACTAATCTTTGCTTGTCCCACATGTAACTATGATACTAACTTTTGTAGACTTAAGCATGGTAGAAAATGGTGTTTTATGGGTCATCGTCGTTTTCTTGAAAAGGGTCATAGACTTAGATTGAATCGAGTTCATTTTGATGGGAGAATTGAGCAAAGGGATCCACCAAGAACATTGTCGGGGTCAAACATTTTGAAACAGATTGAGGGAATTAATGTTACCTTTGGGAAAATACTAGAGTCAAATGGTAAAGGTAAAAAAAACTCGAGGGATAACCATTATTGAAGATGGATCGAGATAATGGAGGAAGACAAACATTTTTTTATCTTCCTTATGGGAGTCTAATTTGTTGCGTCACAATCTATATGTTATGTACATTGAAAAAAATGTATATGACAATGTCATCTACACTTTGCTCAATGAGACTGAGAAATCAAAAGATAATCTTAATGCTCGGAAGGATCTTAGAGAAATTGGTATAAGGAATGATCTTTAGCCAGATGGGAATGGAAAATATCGTCCATCTTTGTTGACAATGTCAAATACAAAGAAAGATGTATTTCTGCAAACTTCGAAGAATGTCATAGTGCCGGACGAGTACTCAAGCAACGAAAGCTCTTTGGAGTGAAGAGTCATGATTGTCACATTCTTATGGAGCAATTGTTACCACTTGCCATACGTAATGTTTTACCAAACAAAGTGAGTGCAGTGTTAATAGAGTCGTGTTCATTCTTCCAACGGTTATGTGGCAAGAGCTTAAGTCTCTTAGACCTTGACAGGCTCTAGCCTCAAATTGTGCTCACTCTTTGTCACTTAGAAATGTTATTCCCTCCATCATTCTTTACAGTCATAGTTTATTTAACTTATCATCTAGTTGGTGAAGCAAAACTTGGAAGCCCAGTACATTATCGGTGGATGTATCCTATCGAGAGGTAAATATCTTATTACTTAATTGGATGTTATTCTTTAAGGAGAAATTGTTAGATATATCATTTGACTAATTCTCAATCTTTTACTTTGGTATTTGGGACACTTAAAAGTCATATGTACAAAATAAGGCACAGCCAGAAGGTTCCATAACCATAAGCTACCTAGCTGAAGAGGTTCTTGCCTTTTGTTCTCAGTATATAGAAGGGATTGAGACGAATTAATAGACCTGCACATGTTGATGATTATCCTGATGATAGAGACTCTTTACATTTTTCTAGCATGTTTCCACCAATGGGTAGAGTAGTAGGAACTTTCCCAATCTTTAAGCTGTCAACTATAGAGAAAAGGCAAGCACATCGATACGTGTTACTAAATTGTTCACAAGTCAAGCCATATATTGAGTAAGTACTCAGTCAAACTCTAAATGACACTTAGAATCAATATGAAAGCACTTCCTTAAAGATGTGATAGTAATGTTAACATTTCATGTAGTGAATTTAGAGATCATATACAAAGGCGATCTAAGGGTCAAAGGCCTACAACAACATAGATAGAGAAGATAATTAATAAAGACTTTATTGATTGGTTTCCTCCGAACGTGGGTTGAAAATGTTATCAAATTTTATATTGATATAAATTTGTAAATTAAAAACTGCGATTGAGCGAATTAACACTTTTGTTTTATATTATGAACCCAGACATTTCATATATCGTGTCAAAGGATCTAAAGTTTCTAGCAAAAGGCCCAACACAACATGCTAGAAGGTTTTTTGCATTTAATATTAATGGGTTCAAATTTCGAACAATAGCTCGAGAACATGGGTTGAAAACCAAAAACAGTGGAGTTTTTCTAATCTCTTCCACTTTTTGTGTCGCAAGTGCTGTTGATGAAAACCTAAGGCAAGCAAATTTGTCATAGTATGAAAAATTAGAAGACATCATTAAGCTTAACTACTACAGACAATTTAGGGTTATGCTTTTCAAATGTAAATGGGCTGACACTACTAGAGATAGAGGGTTTAGAAAGGATGTATGGGGTCTTACTTTTGTTAATTTTTCACGGTTGATTCACACTGATGACCGTGAAGAGCATGACTCATACATTGAAGCTTCACAAGCTCAAATGGTAAGTTATGTGGATGATGATGTGAATAAAGGTTGGAGTATTGTTGTACATTTAAAGCCAAGGGACTTGTATGATATGGGGGAAGAAGAAGATAATGACGATTTTTAGAATGAGTCATTCCTAGAGCAAGACTTGAATCGATTCTTTGAAGAAGATGTTAAAGATCTACTGTTGTCAAGAGAGGATGCAAATGATGAATTATTAAGTGAGTATAACATTGATGATGAGGTTGGGGAAGACGAACAGATGTCTGAATAGTCATCAGTGATAGCTTTTTTATGGTATGACTTTAGTGTGTTTTTTTTTCTATCATATGCTTATGTGTTAATTTTCAACAAATTGTTATAATATAGTAGATCTTTTAACCTACCATATAATAATATGAATCGATTTCAATTGATTATTTCAATGATATATGCAGATATGCTAAAGCCAAAGCAAATTAAGAATCTACTCAAATCAGTTGCAGGGAGCTCCTTAAAGGCATCAACACACCCTCATTCATCCCCTCTTGTTCCAATTCACACTTCACTACAACCGCCACAACCTCAGGCTTATCCCTCAGCACCCATTGCTCCTACTGCTTCACACCCACAGTCTACACCACCTCAGGCTTGTACCACAGCACACATTGCTCATACTGCTTCACAGCCATAGCCTACATAGCTTCAGGCTTGTACCTCAGCACCTATTGCTCCTATTGCTTTACACTCCACTTCTCTCCCTTCTAGCCAGGCCCCACCACAGCCTACACAGTCTTAGGATCCATATTCATCATCTAGACGTAGTGTTGGACATGAAGCCAACCATTATTGGTCGGTAGATGCTATAGGTATATGCAGATGTAAAATGATGGAGTATTTTGTTTTTTTTCTTAACTAAGTATTTAACTTGATATTTATTTGTCATAAATGAACAAGGAGTAATCAATAAACTTAAGTTGAAAGTCAAGGATGTCTTCAACTTGTCTAATGAAATGCTTATAGTGGTGGATTTTGATGAATAATTTTCACCTATTGGAGAGGCAGTTGGCTTGCTTGCAGTTGTTGGGCAACTGACAATTGATATTGTTGCCTTTCCTATCAGCTTCACCAAGTGGTCAGAGATGCCAGAATCTTTCCTTAACCATAGTTTTGATCATGCCTTAAAAGTAGAAACCATTTAAATTCTTTTACTTGTGTTTTTAGGGTTTGCACATGTAAATGCTTAATAAACTAACAGTCTTCTTGTTTGAAGCCTCGATTTTGTTTTAGGGCTGATGATAACATTGTGAAGAGATAGGTTGACCACTCTATCAACAAAAAGTGGAGAGAATTTCAGATTAAGATATGGAATGAATTTTATGACTCAACAATAAGTAGAGATGCAATCATCAACAATGTTCCAAAAGGCATTTCTATAGACCAATGGGCAACGTTTGTTGACTACCGCTTGAAACCTAAGATGAAGATTCATTTCATATTTATTTATTAGTTAATTGAAAATAACTATTATAATATCTTAAAAAATCATTTGCTTTCACTTGCAGGAGCTTTGTAAGATAAATCAACAATTTCATAGGAAACAACTATTCCCCACACTTGTGGTGCTAAGAGTGTGGCCAGGAGAAGGCATGACTTAGTAGTTTTAATTTAACATTTTATCCTCAATGATCAATTCTTTGTTACAGATTAAGTAAATCCTTAATTAATTACTAATTATATTTTATGCTGAAAATTTTAGAAGTTAAAGAGTGGGAGAGATATTGGTCAGGGCTCAATGTGGGATGTCACTCACAAGAGGAAATACATGAGCTATGTAAATGATGAGGCTATGGAGATAGGGGTAAATATTATGATGATTATTCACTTTTTTTTGTTGTGTTTTAAAGCTATATAATAGATTGTCTTTCTAAGTTTTTATCATTTTTTTAGTCTTTCATAAAGGAGAAAATTCAGGAACAGATGAGTCAAAGTTCAAAAAATTCATCTGAAATTTCCCCCAACAATGCTCTTGGTGTGGTCCTCGGAAGAGAACACCCTGGTCGTGTTTTCGAGGCTTAGGCTTGGGAGTGGTTCTTACCATTGCATTCAGACATACTACTATGAGACTTGGTGATATAAACTTGGGTTTAGCTAGTGCTAGCATATCCTCTTCGAACATGCAAGCAAATGTGGTAAATATGGAGTCTCAATTACATGCACTATATGCTTACATTGCTTTGAAGGAAAGATTGATCCCTGAGGAGTTAGTTGGCATATTTCTTTGTCCTCCACCGCATGTACAATATGGTGTTCCTATTTTAAGATGTTATTAATTAATTGTCATTGATGAGGTTGTTATCCTCCACTACCTAAATGTTTGAGATTTTTATGAACACAATTTCATCCTGCAACTGCTGTCAATTTCTGATTTAGTTTAATAAATATTACTAGTTGGATTCATCGTTGGTGATAGGATAATGTCATTAAAGCTAGATTCTTCTCCTTTCCATGGAATGTTTATTGCGTTATAATATTCTGTTATGTGATGTTTGCATGTGTATTTGTTGTGCTTGACATGTTGCTGATGATTTCTCAAGTTGACATGAAATGCTAATTGAAGGATTTTTTATGTTCTCTATGGGTAGTTGGGTAGAAATGCTAATTGAAGTGTATGATTGTAATCAATACTTGTTCTTATTTAATATTTATCTTTTCTTTGTTGTAGCCACTGATAAATCATTTTTGAGACACTTAGGTTAGCTTTGTACTTGCCATTGTTGAATGTTCATTGTGCCCAATATTAGTATATTAGTTGAGTTTTGTGTTATTAGGCATCATTGGGCTATAATGCAAATTTTGATTAACTCTCAGATTTTGATGTATTTTGAAATTTCCTCCATGATTAGGCTATAACTTGGGCTTCGGTAATCCGTTTGAGGTGTTCTTGGTGTCTGTGGAAAGTTAAGACAAATATCTACAAGTTTCATGAGAACTCAAAGCTGGATCGAACTTCTAATGGTCCAAAATATGCCTGAAAGTCAAAGTGGGCTTGCTGTCACTGGAATCTAAGCAGTGTGCACATATTGGACCATATCGTGGGTTGTAGACCTTTTTTTGAACTGAAACTAGTGCCATTGGAAAGATAACATGCATGGCTCCAACTTTACTGAAGACCATTTAATCAATAGATGCCGTTGTCGGTATGATTATGAAACTGTAAGTTGGTTTGAATTTGGAAACATGTTCTGCCAACGTGACTTGAGGTAGGTGCAGTGTTTTTTTTAATATCTTGAGTTGTAAAAGTCCTATTAACATGAAACTAGCGTCAAAAGTTCAAGGAGACAATTGTCTACAACTATCATGCAGACACTTAAAGTCAATTCGGAAGGATTGAGGGTCATACAAATCATTGAAGGAGGCACACGAAATCTGGCAGAATATCAACTTTGTTTTTCTTTTGTAATTGTTTATCATTTAGTTGGCTAACATGGACCACTATATTTGACAATCTCCATTTTTTACAACTTGCATTCATTTTATTTTTAGTTACAAATTGACTTCTAAGATTAGTATAAATAGAGCAAATCTCTTTATATTTAGCATCAATGAAATTTGAAGTAAGTTTGAGTATTTGTGAGAGTTTTCATTCTCTTCTTCTCCCTTCTCTTTAGAATTTCATTTTTGTTCTTTATTTTATGAGATCTTCCTTCCCATCCATGGAAGGCTAGGCTCTTATAATCAATCCAAGGGATTAACCATCTTGATGTTTAATTTGAAGATCTTGTTTTGCGTGTCCATATTACTTAATTGTTATTCAAGTTTCTCTTCTTCCTCTTTTGATTTAATCTAGATTGAATTGCTTAATTTGATTTAGATGTTTATGTGATAATAGCTTTATCATCATGTATTCAAAGAGGATCACAAAGACTAAACAATATATCAAAGCTTTTTGATGGATTGTTTAGCTTGGTTAAATATCTGATCTTAAGTTAATTTATGTTTGGATGATGCTTACTTTTTCTAACATTGGTTAACTAAATCCTAGATGCTTATCTAGTAGAGGATTCTTGGATCATGTTAAGGCTTCATGATGTGATCTAAGGCCAAGAACATGGTTAGCAATTAAGTGGATTCCTTGTGATCAATGATAGATTAAACTCAAGATCGGTAAATTTCCTTGGATTAGTTAATTTGTTAATTGATTTTCTTTAAATTCAACTGGTATATTTTCTTTACAAATCATCAAAGTCCCCATTTTTAATTATCTTGATCTAATTGAATCTTTGTTTTTGGATCCTTGAGAGACGATTCGGTTCATTCTCTATACTACAAATTAGTTTGTGAACTGGTAAATTTTATTATTTTGACGGGTCTCGACAACCTCTTGTCAGCCACCAAATATTGGAAGTGGGGCTGAAACGCCCAATAAGTATAGAAGATCATCAGATGGAAGTAACACTCATGAAATGAAGGGTTATGTCAGTCCTCATTAAATAGTTTGCTATTTGTTGTTAAATAAGTTATATAGGATATTATTTCTGAGAACATTAATAGCTTATCATATAATTGTTGTTGTAAACTTGTTTAGCTTCATGAATTACATTGTTTGCTGAGGTTGATTCTGTTTCTATCCTTAGTTTTGCTTTTTAGATTGATGATAATATTATTTGCTACATTTGTGCCTTTGTCCCCCGTCTTTTGTAAAACTATTCATTTTGATTCTATTTCCTAATGCGGTTGAATTGAATTTGTATCACAACTTGACCAAGGTAAAATATATAACAGTTACAAAAACTATAAAAACTAATGTACCAAAGGACAAATGTTAAAAGCAAGGTATACTAATAATAAAATATTTACTACATTATGGCGGTTCAAAACCGCCATAATATACTTTATATTATGTTTAAATCGTGCTAATTATAGCGGTTCAAAATCGCCGTAATATACATGAAACTTATGGTGGTTCAAAACTGTCATAATATACACAAATTACGGTGGTTCAAAACCGTCATAATATACACCTTAACATTATGGCAGTTTATGGAAAACGGTCATATTATGCTGAATGGAGAACGCAATTAGGGCGGTTTCATAAATTGCTGTTGATGAAAATAAGGGTCATTCAAAACTGTCATTTTTTGCCAAAAAAAAACACATTATTTTGTAGTGAGAAGGTAAAAAAAAATGAACTAAGCCTTTGCCTTATCCTTCAATGAAAGAGGAAAAAGACGCAAGCACACATATTCATTAAAAAAAAACCTTGAAATTAACATGCATCACAAATTTTCATAAACTCCTTAACATGGGTTTTCTCTATCTATACCATGAAAAATAGGAATATGACTATTAATCTTTGAGTCAAGTTTAAAAGGTACTGTAGTGGTATCAGGTAAAACTATGCATAAAATGGAGTGGTATATATATATATTAGGATAAATAATCCCCTTAGAGTTTTACCTTATTCAAACATCTTAAATATGGGCTCAATATCACATGAGTTCAAGCTCTCATGCAATGCAAAAACAAACCACAATCTTTTTTTAATAAATAAAATGAAATAAATCTCAACTAGTACAAGAAGAAATCTAACAAAAATCTAAAACTTTTATTAACTAAGTCCTTAGCAATGACGCCAAAATCTTGTTGTGACTTTTATAAGCTTTAAAAATACTTGCAAGTGCACAAATCCTATGTTAATATAGTTCATCAAATACGAGGTCGATTCCACTTAGACTTAGAGTTAAGTTTTAGGTATTGACAAATTTCCCACAAAAATAATTAAGATACAAAAGTGAAATTAAAAATTAAAATAACTAAAACAAATAATAAATATAATTAACAAAATGAAAATTGACTAAGGTTCATAATACACCTAAATTATTTTTAAGATCAATTATGTCAAATATATTATTTTCAGATATTTTATCTCATCAACATTTAGTGGCAAAACATGTATTCACGAAAAATCTATCAATTAAGCTCTAATAAAAATTATGAATTATATGTTTTCTTTTCATAGTTAACAGTACTTGTCAAATCATTAATTGTATCTCTACTTAGAAATTACAATTGACATCTGATTACAACTAACACACAAATAACAAAAATAAATTAAAGCATAAGAAAAATATTGTCGAACTCATCTAAAAATTTATTCAAACTAACTGATAGGAAAATAAAACAATAAACATTAAAGCTAAAAACAAAACTAGGTAATAATAATAATCTAACATAGACAATGCTAAAATAATCAAGGTTTCATCATCTCCTTAGTACAAAAGTCTGACTAAATATACTAACTTTTAGGGCATTATCAGTATTACCCCTGCTTCATTCTCACCTCGTGTGCCTTCTGCGTAGCCTCTTGTTGCCTCATCTTTATCTCATATTTATATTAATTTCACTTGGGCATAAACGGCCAAACCATTAACATATTTTTCTTCTAGGGTTTCTTATTTGTGTACAAATCATTTAATGTGCAATCCTTTGGCAATTGATTTCTTCCCATCTTTAAGTCTTCCTAATTAATGTAAGTTAAGAGAGAAAGTCTCATAAGAATATAAAATTATTCAAAATACGAAACTTTCATAGTTGGATAGTTGAAATATTCATGGAATCTTGTTAAAATTATGTAATTATCACAATTATTTAATAATAATCTCTCTTAATACATAATCAACAATATCATAAAATAAAAAAATTAACATATATCATGATGTAATAAAGCCTATTTCTTATATAAAAAAATATATAATATTATGCTATATATTATGACTCGTGAAAAACTTTGTGCTCCACAAAGGTTCTCAGTAAAAACTGAATATAAATAATAACCATTATAATATGTGATCTTCGATTTTAATACTATCATTGTGTGAATACTACTTGTATAAGTTGTATTATTTGTTTGAGCATATCTTGTTTGACTTAATTATTAAAGTACTATACAGGAAATCTGTCTTTTAGTTTTAATCCAAGTAACATAAAATAAACCTCCAATATTATTGTCGGGTATGACAGTAAAATGTGGAACCATCTGTTTTGCACAACAGTCTTTAATGATTTGTTTTCTTCTTTTGGAACTTACATTGACCAAAAGCTACGTAGTTTAATTTTCTTTGTTCTTATATTTCAATGACTACAAAGTGTCACAGTGACCCACGGCACTATTTTTGGATATCATTGCTGGTTGTCACATTCTTAACTGAATAATTACGCACCTAATTAGAGAGAGAAAGAGAGAGGGAGAATGTCTTCTACAATTAGGGGGAACATGCTTTCATTCCATGCTTGTCTTTAGCTTTCAGTCCCTCTCGTTCCTAGTATTTCTCTCAGTTCAAAACAGGGGACTGGGAAATCCAACTACCCATGGTTTTTGACCTATGTCATATGTATGTTTGAGTTGTCAATTACTACCACTTCCAAAGCCATCATGGATTCATGGTGAACTTATCCAAACAGTAATTAAAGCTAATTTTAGAATATTTCTAATTAACCATAACTATGTCTTTAGACCCCGTTACTAGAATTTTTCAATTGATGCAACATAAATAATATTTTATAAATATATAAAATCCACATATCTTTCTGTAATATTAAATTTATGTTCCACCTAACAATTCTTAATATATTTATGATAATCTCCAGATGTGGGAATACTCTAATTTTTAAAAAAAGAAAAGAAATGAATTAGAACCAAATGAGAATCTAGCTTAAGTTATAGAAGGAAGGACAACTTGCCAAATACAGCAAATTTTCCAAATGGCAATGGATGTTACTTTTGAAACTGAGCTGATTTGTTGCTTGGATCTAGTGGGCTGCACCTGGCACCTGGCACCTGGCACCTGGCATCTGGTCAGGTTCACAATCTGTTCCTTATGTGTGTCTAAGAATTATTTTATTTAGGTACAGGATTGGAGGGACCCTTTTAGGCATCAAACCAGCCACTATGCAATACAGTGTATTTTCTCTTCAAAGTATGCTGCGAATCCTTCCGAGGCACTCCTTCAAATGGCTAGTCATTCATTTTATTCCATTTTTTAGATCATCTTTGAAAGGTCACTCATCCTCATATGCTCTAAAATTCTAAAACTATTCTAATTTTTTACTTCTTGTGTAAAAAAGGCATTTTTTCTAACAAAATATGTTTCAAGCAGTGTTATTAAAATTAAATTAAATTAAATTATTCGATCATTTTGATTGTGAACCAAACATTTTTACTGTTATAACACAGTTTTATAATCAAATTGAATTATTGTTATTATTTGACTAACAAATTTAAATGGCTGAACTGAAATAAAAGTCCCACTAATTCACTTGATTGTATTCAAGAAAGTCCGGTCTTCAATTTCCACACCTTAAATAAAAGCAGTTGTCTTAGAAAAGTGAAGTTGAACTTGATTCCCTCCGGTGATGGGTGAGAATTCATACCACTGGATCAATTGGAAATTAGTGCACTCAATACCATTTTCAATATTCATATTCTTTACCTAACTTGAACAGAATCAATAACTTGTTGAACTCAATACGGCTCCCATTCAGAATTAAGCCCAATTCTGAGGAGGGTGGTAGGAGGTATGCATCAGATTAAAGATCGCAGTGTCCTTTTGGTCCTAGAACTCTGCACTTTTTTGCTTCAGTTGCGTGAGAAATTCAATTAGGTAACTATCTCCATATTATCTATTTATAAAGAGATCTGGTAATTCTTTTTATCTTTATTTTATATTATAATATTGTAAAATATCCTTAACCTATTTTAGTGTTTGCTAAATAAATTAATGAAAATAAATGAGATTAAATATTAAATAATTTACAAAAAAATTTACTTAGGTGGTAAAAGAGTTTTTTTCTTTGTTACCAAATGAATTTCTCCATTATCTCATTATTATTTTCAAAATTCATAATTTTACACATATGTTTAGTGTATGAACCTATTATTTATTTTTTTGGAAAATAAACTTATTCAACTAACAAAAGAAATCTAAAATAATGCATAAATAAAAGGAGTTTTCAATTTTCAATTGTTTTTCTTTCTGAAACACAGTGTTGGAATTTTCATGCAACCTTTACTATTCTCAAGTCTATTTCAGTACAAATTATGAAATCCCCTTATTATACTGTTTTACAACACAGCCAACTGAAATGATGAGGGAAAGCAAGGCTCTATATGGGTCAAATTATATACTAGGGCACTCATCATGAGGGTCCCCTTGAGAGACATCTGAAATGAATGTATGAATGGCATTTCAAAAGTGCATTCAAAATGACAGAGGGATGCTTGCACACTAGCCACTCAAAAATGGGTATGGGTTTTATGAAATGCTTGATATCCTGGGGACACGAGAAATACAATTGGATTTGATTAAGTCAATAAGGCACAAGCTGGCCTCTTTCTTTTTTCTTTTTGGTATACTTATATTTTATAAATAATTTAAATGATTTATAAATTCATATGAAAAATTAACACCATAAAAATTATAATTATAAAGCATAAATTAAAAATAATCAGTTATTAAAATTTGAATCTAAATTTATGATTTGTTCAAAAAATTCTAAATTTCTGAACTAATTTTTAAAATCTTTATACTCCCATACCATCTATATATAAATGACAAATTGTACAGGTTTGAAAAAATGCAGTGGGAAGGGTTTTGCCATTGCTGGCACAAAGCATGTGCTTCCATCTATACCCACATGCAGATGCAGCACACCATGTGTAACAAATAAAAGTGCTTGCATTGCACCCCATCACTTGTATGTCACAATTCTTTTTTCTCCTTCCCTTTGTGTCTTAAGAATCTCATTGTCCTATTTCACTCTGTGGCCCCTTATAAGGTACAGTGGCAGGAGTAAAATCAATTTCTTTCCATGGCTGTAGCGCTTATTCTCCACTATAATTGGCACTGCCTAATAACTTTTTACTTGAGAAGGAAATCGTTTACATCAATATGGGTTTCTCCCGAATCAAATCTGCATCTGCAATTCTGCATGAGCATTGAAAAGATATGTGGTGTCAATATTGAGACTTGAGAGTGATTTCACAATTGTGCCATGGTTTAAATTGGGCCCTCGCTTTGGGGGGCTTGGTGTCACTTGGTGACACAATGTGAGGTTATAGATAGATCATGGGCTACTTCAAATTTAGCCTAGTGAAAATCTAGCCAATAGATGAAGGGTGAGACATTAGTTCATGGGGTTGGACTGGACCTAACTACACAGCACCTTCTTCTTCTGGGCTACTTCAAATTTACCCTAGTGAGGATCTAGCCGATAGATGAAGGGTGAGCCATTAGTTCTTCTTCTACTTCTTCTTCTCTCTGAGATTTTGTTCTTTTGTTTTCTCTTGGGCTTCTAATTCTGAGGACAATAATGTTACTTACACAACAGTAATATCAAGCTATTGGATATGCAATATGTAACACTCTGATTGATCTACTGTAATAGTTTAAATTTTGTACATATTTCATATCATATATGTGATTGGATATTTCACATTTCATATCATATGCCAAAAACTGAAAAAATTAACAAGTGGAATCTGCTGGAAAGGTCAAAAAAGAATTTTAAATGGGATTAATGTCAAAAATTTTAAATTATTTTCCACTGAAAATAAAAATAGTTTATGGTGAATATTTTTCTAGCGTTTCAAAATCCACCAAAAAAAAAAGAATGCTTTTTAGAGTGTCTTCACCCTCTCTACATTGTATAAGTTTAAAGATTTCTAAATATTTTTTATTATAAAATCAAGAGTAAACAATTATTTTGGTTCTCTGAAGATACAAGTGACATTAGTTTAGTCTTCTAATAATTTGTGACATCAAATTGATCTTTTAATGTTAATTTTTTATATCAAATTGGTCTTTAAATGTATTTTTTGACATCAAATTGGTTCTTCAATAACATAAAATTATCCTCTAAAAGAATTAATTTAATGTCATACAATTATTAGATGACTAAATTAATGTTACTTGTATCTTTGGAGGATTAAAATAAGTGTTTACTCTAAAATCAAATTAATTAAACGTGTGTGTGTATATATATATATATAACTAATTAAAAGTGTGAAATGACTAGCTAACAAAGACATGTGAGTCTCACATGTTGAATATGTTAAGATATTTAACAAACTAAGTAATAGAATAATTTAATTGCATACTAAAAAAGAAAAATAAGATTGATTGTTAGAATCTATAGCGCACAAGTTATCTACATATGCCCTTTCATTTTGTGAAACAAGTGGATTTGGACAATATAAAAGTTTAGTAAACAATAAAAGTGGACCCTCGAAAATTGGGCTCAAATGAAAGACAAAATAGCATACTCTTTTGAAGTATAGACATCAAAGCAACTCAGCCCACATTAGTATGACATAGCAGTTTTACACAGTCTACTTGTTTTGTACAATTTGATTTGTAAGAGGTCTTTAATGTGTTAATCAATTTTTATAAAATTAAAATTATATTTTAAAAAATCAAGAGTTTGGTTTTCATGCTTGGAATAATTCTACAGTTTAAAATGATATAATAATAATAATAATAATAATAGTAAATTGAAAAAAATTTATATGATAAAAAAATAATTTAAATTTGATCTATTATCAGTGTAAATTTTTTTACATTATCATCCAATAATATGTTAGCATATTATTAAAAGAGTTTGACTTTTTAAATAACTGTTATAATAATCATACTCTTTTGATGATTTATCAATGTATGATTTGATGATATTGTAAAGAAGTTTACATTGACCATGTATCAAAGTGATCACTTTGATAACATATAATGGTATATGATTATGATAAATTCGATAATTAAATATTTTTTAATTGTATTCATTGAGTGAAATTAAATTTATACCCATAAGATGTAAAGTTTGTAAGCGATGTCACTCTGCACAGTAATTATATGTCTTACATGCATGTACGAAATTACCATAGAGGAATCCATTGGCCCCTCCTTAGTTTCCCTCCTTCCACCACTTATCTATTGTGATATACATTACTGGGAATTTTGGATATTCATGAGAGTAAAATCAAGAGGAGTTTCACGTGTGTTTGGAATTGCTTTAAGATTTCAGATTTTAATGATGGTTACTTTAATTTGTAGGAATTAATTTTAAAAAATACTTGAATAATACTGTTATATTTAGATAATATATTACATGAAATTAATATTCTTAGCTGCATAGAATCCGAGAATAATTGTTATTCCAGTTACTGACCTAACATTTTGCTCAAATAGGAAGTCTCTCAAAACTAGTAGCCTATGATATCATTTCATTATTTGGATTTGAATTCATTGAATATGATTTTAATCCATTATTTACTTGTAAAAATACCAGAGATGTTATACTATTCTGTAATTCAGAATTCAATGAATGAGCCTCAATTATCATATGGGAAAAAAGTAACATTAACCACACAGAGTTCTATATGGTATCTTGCTGTTTAAAGTGTATTAATGTTGTTTCAAAGTTCAGGCAAATATAGGCTATGATTATATCAGTTTACTTAATCTTCTATTATATGTGGTTTTCATAAATGGCAAATTAAACTTACGTAGATGCTTCAATTCTATCCTAAAACAAGAAAGTCATAGCCTGCTGGTCTAGTCAATGACAACCGCAGTATGCGCAATATGATCGATTCATGTACTCAATTACAAAGTTTGACAAAAGAGCAAACATGTGCCATAACCTTTTCTTTACTTCGAATATCCATCTTGCAAGAAACATTAGAATGAATTAGCCATGATTTTGATGCATTGCCTGCGAACGTCTGAAAGCAAAAAATCAAAAGCTATGTCTTATTGTAAAATTTATAAGGAATTAATTTTGATTATGAAATTATGTTTACTACAAATGTGACGTTTTATTTGTGTGAATGAAAAAACATTGAAAGCCAGTCAAGATGATCATTATGAATCTAGTAGTGATGATGTACAAAAAAAATAATAGAAAAAGGGAAACCTAGGTTTATACTGCTTCTATTATGCAATAATATCTGCTGCCATATGCTTGTATAAAAGCTAAATTTAAGCAGTAAGCTAGCTTTTCTATAAAACTTACTACATAAAGATCTACACAACTGGTATATGGAGAACTTGGTCTCAGCTGATATCAGTATCTTCTGTTTCTCTTGTGTCTTCAGAATAAAGAACCTTGGCTTAAATATATATGCATCAAGGAATTTGATACGTGCCTTTCTTATGTACCCTAATTTTCCATAAAATCAGACTCAGGTTTACTCATCTCAAATTAAGACCCATATCTGTAAAACATAACTATATGAAAAGAACTTCATGTGTATATATACCTTAGTAGTTTGAGTATGGATCATAACCAAGCCTGAGCTCTAAGTCCACCACTTCACCATCTTTCTGAATTCCTCTCCTAATTTGATCAGTATCCAAATGACTTGGACCAATTTGGAGACTCAAATTGGGACCCAGAAGCTCATGGTTGGTTTCTGAAGACCGAGACCTTGGGTTAAGAAACTCATATTGAAATGTATGTGCAGGTGGGTGGTTTCTAGGGTTAGGTGCTGATGGCTGAAAATACATGTCATAGTTCCTCTGAGACTCCAAAATGGAGTAATACCTTGAGGGTTGGCTTGAAATTCGTGGAATAAAAGGAGGGACCATGGATTCCTCATGGGTAAAGTTGTTGGGTCGTGAAGAATTGGGTGTGCATTGCTTGGCCTTGGCTCTGTCTTTCCTGTGGATATTCATATGACCTCCTAAAGCCCGAGCGTTCGTGAAGCCCCTCTTGCAGAATGTGCACTCATAAGAGCGTTTGGCCTTTGCAGAGTCATCTTGGACTTCTTCTTGCTGATGTTCACTTTCTTCACTAGATGTCTCTGAGCTTCCTAGCATCTCAGATTTCATATACAGATAGCAACAAGCTTCTCTCTCAGAAGCAAATCAAACAGTTTGAGAATCTTTTATATGGAAAATGGTTGATGATGGCAAACAAAGATGCAGTAGACAGAGAGAAAGAGATTTGGAAGATAGTAGGGTTTTATAGAGAGGTGTGTGAGCTGTGACTACTTGTGAGATAGAGACAAGCAGAAAATTAATTAAAATTGGCTTTGACATTGCAGCATTAGTGGGTTTCTATTACGAGAGATTGTTATTTTGGCGTTTGCTCATGGGATTTTTCATTTAGCCGGCTCTATTGTGGGTCCAACCTTTGGTAATTTTTATTACTTCTACCATTCTTTTCCATTTGATTTGGTAACAACTTTTGCTTATGTTGCTTTCATCAAGGTTTTCATGACGTGGTTTGTTTATAATTTGGCCTCTCTTGTTTAATTCTTAGTCACCTTCGTGTGACTAATTCTTGTGAAGATGGTACTCATAATTAAGCACAATATGTGAAGAAATGGTGAATTTAGAGTGTTTTCACACTTCAATTTTGTGCCAGTTGCGAATTTATGTGCTATAATAGCAAATAGAATGCACCCTGGCATGGTCCATTTTCTGATTACTTTTTCCAATTTGACAAATGCACAATAGTTTACATTCCCGAGTGGAAAAAAAATGAGGCTTTTACTGTTTTGCAATATCTCATTTCTCACGTTACGTTTCTTTTCAGAGTTGAATTCTGCTTCACGAGATATATATAACCAAAAATATTCATCTTTCGACTTTTACATGTGTTTTACATGTGAACCTAAAATTTTGATTCCAAATAACAGAAATGGAAGAGCTCTCAGGCTAAGAAGCAATGTGAACATGTAAAAACTATTTCTAAATGAAAACGCGTTGAAGTATCTTTTAAAAAGTCCCTTTCATTTTCCTGATAGAAAATAAATCTGATATATGCTGTAATTAGGTTCCTGCAAGTGATTTTCATGTATTCAACTGCCTTTCTAGCATTACTTGAAAAGGAGAGGCATGCATGTGAAGTGTGAACTATTAGCCTCATCATATCCCATCTGAAGGGTACCTATATTGATTCTAAGCCAAATTAATTACATGTAGCCTTCTACTTCATCCATCTGTAGTGTACCAATATCAGTTTCATCCAGCTTACTGTACCTATCATCATATTAATGATCAATAGGAGGAGAAGGGAGAGCAGTTCAAAAGGAATAATTGTGATGCTAATGCATTAGTTATTTTAAAGAGAAATCTATACTATGCCAAATGTCTCTTTGTGTAGTTGTTACTTTATCTTATTCTTCTTGGATTTGCAGTCGGCCAAAATGCATGTAGCATCTGATAATATTTTTTGTTTGTGGACTACGTCTCTGAAATGATATCATCAGTGCTTTAAAGTGTGAAAACACTCTAAATTCACCATTTCTTCACAGAGATGCGCTAGCTTGATAATGATTGGTAATGTAATTTCATCAATAATCAGTTTTTTCTTTTCTCAAGTTCATGTGACGACGTTTTAATTTCCATGATATGAATCATCTTAATTAGACAATTGGAAGGAAAATAGGTGTGCCACTGATAGCAACATGAGTGCTGTACTAATGCTTGCTCTGCTTATTCAATTATATCTTAGTATGTGTTTGTATTAGTTTATTTTATATACTAATGCTTAGCTATAAAGTTGTTTTTCAAAAAAAAAAAAATTAAGCAAACTCAAACATGCTCTCTCTTATAATTGAGATATTTTTTTTACCAAATCCCAATACGTCATGCCTATATTTCCCAAGAAATGGCCATAACTTCCGAAGAGATTATGATTTGTCAATATATCACGTTTGCTATGCACCTTTTCAAATTAAGCTTGGACAAGGGATAAAGGAACAAAAAAACTTAATGGACACAAGTTGGATTGCTGTATGTATCAATGTTCTAGGAGTAGAACTTAGCCACAACAGCATATATGTGTGTCGTTATTAGAGTAGAATAGTAATCTACTTAAACTTTTTACTGCCAGACTAATAATACAATTTTGGCCCACTGTGAGATTAATTTAAATGTTGTGTAAGTATCTTTACTTTAATAAATTTATGTATAGTATCAAAATTTAAAATTTTAGGAGAATTGTGCTTACCCACCAAAATATATAACATCTCAGTTGCATATGTTCCCGTTCTTTTTATAAAAAAAAATTAGCACATTTCACCCAAATTATTTGAATTCAACTAAGAGCTCCTATCATTCCAAATTGTGTGAAGCTTGGAATACAAATAGTGTGATGTCACATGACATTTTGCATAGGAAAAGAGGCTTAAAATGCTAAGATTCATATTATATTATCGTTTTAAGATCAAATTAGTAAGGATAATTTAATAAATTAAATATAATTTTATGACCAATGTGTCACTTATTAATTCATACGTGATTTGCATTCCCATTCTAACTCATGAATATTTTGAACACGGAGTATTTTATATTAATTAAAGTTCAATAGGTTGTACTGTGTCATTTATTAGAAAAGAAAATGAAATTTAGAATTTAAATTTATGTGAATATATGTAATATTCTCTACCGTTATTTACAAATTTTAATTCTTTAAGCTAACATATATAAAATGAATAAAATAGTTATATTATCATCAGAGGGTTGGCTAACATGGTCTAAAATGCTATCTTAGGAAGAGGAGATGTGTTGGTACTACTGTCAACAACCAATTATTCCCAAACTTAAGTAAGGTAATCAATTTTTATCTTGTGATGAAATTTAAGTGTTAGATGAAAGCACTTAATGATTTTTAATCTCTAACATACTCTCCACGTAGGAGTCATTTGGGCTTAAAGTATGGACAATGCACAAGTTCACTCTACTTTATGATAAAATTTAACTTTATTTAGAAGAATGAGGGCTGGAATGATCAAATTCCTAACCACTTACTCATAGAGACTTTGGTATTATGCTAAGAAAAAAATATCCCAATAGCTTAAATTATTATGTGAAAGCATTTGAATGATTTTATATCTCTAACATGTGAAGCCTTATAATTGGTAGAGTCTTATAAATCAAATCAAAAGCGCCTTTAGGGAGAAATCTCAAATTGGTAAAAAAAAAATGAAAAAAACATACTTAAGAGTTTAAGATATCAAGTGAAGGCACAATTAAGTAAAAATTTAAGATAATTTTATGTTTGTTTAGATAAAAAGTTCTTTAGATTTGAATTGTCAACAATTCTCAAGTTTATTTTGTGCCTAAATTTAACTTGGTTATAAAGAGTGAATATTGTGACAAAAATCAAACATTTTGATATCAAAAAAAAAAAGGAAGAGAAAATTTGAGCTCAGAAAGTAAATAAAAGACAAACGATTTAAACATTCCCATCTTTTCAAGCAGCCATCATTCGATAAAATAAAAGGAAGCAACTACTACAAAAATCAAGGAAATGTCCCAATCTAAAACTAAGTGAAAGCATCGCTTGATAACAATCCAAATTCTATACCAAAGGAGAAAAGGGAAAGCGGCTCCAAGATTTCATAACAACCTGCTCATCCTAGCATTTTCCATTTCTCCTATATATATATATATATATATATATATATATAAACTCAATTTGTATCAATCATCAAAATAGAGCTCAAACAGTAAGCTACCAAAAACTTGCAAATAGAGAAAGCAAACAGGATCGAACACCAAGAGTCGGTAGCAATGTGAACAAAGGACAACATGTCACAAATAGGACTTTCCCATTCGAAATCCCACAATGAAGTACATATGAACACACAAGCTAACTTCACCACAAACAGAAAGCACCATCAATGTTTTGGGTTCCCATGAACCAAAACTCAATCATTTATAATTCTGAAATAGAAGTATTTAGACCTAAACAAAATCCCCACAACTGTAACTATGAACATGACCACCTCTAATGAAAGAACCTTAAGATATATCTATATAAGCAATTCGACTCAACTAGGAGACCAAACCACATGAAGACCAAGAAGGACAATAAAGTGTAGATCAAAACCAATCATTTCTCAAGTGGAACCTTAATACAGAGAATGAAATTAATTATACCTATGATGGTGGATTTCAGAAAAATGGAGGGGAAGCAGTCCCTCTTCTGCTACCATATATGGTCGTATCTGTTGCTGTGCGTTTTCTTTCTCAATTGCCTCTTATGCTCATAGCAACTGCTGCCCTTTTACCAAGGCTCCATTCCTTCTTTTTTTTTTTTTTAATTCGGGATTAAGTGGTTGCCTCTTTTTTTAAAAAAAAAAATCTTTTTTTCTTTTAAATAAGAAAGATGTTTCAAAAAATATTAAAATAAAATAAAAAGTATTTGAGGCTTAGAGACATTTTTAAATAATCTGTGGAAGGTTTATCAAATTATTATAAAGAAGAGCTAGATTATTAAAAAAAAAATCTTTTTTTTTTTCTAATCACTCTTCTCTAATGAAGCATTAGAAAATATTAAAGGGAGAATAATCGTAAAGGTTAGCTCCTCAAAATAAATTACTGGTTGGTTCATTTTGAAAAATAACCAATTATTCAACTACATTAACTAATAATTTACATACAGTTAACCAATATCTTCATTTTTATACTTGATATGTGGTTAACCATGATTAACCGTATATAAATTATTGATTAATGTAGTTGAATAATTGGTTAATTTTTAAAATAAATCAACTGGTTATTTATTTTGAGAAGCTGACCTTTACGGTCATTCTCCAAAGATTAAATTACCCAACAACCTTAGCTTAAGTGGTAATAAACCTCTTTGGAAACTACTCTTGATCATCGCGAGATTGAATTCCAGTTAGGTCACCCACTCCAGGTCTTAAAATCGGGATGTGGTGATAAGGTCGAAGGTTTGTTCCTGCACAGGACACTAATCCTCCTCCCATTCCCAAGTGCTTAACCTAAACAACAATCAACCTCTTAAATTTAATATTATTTAAATCAATATTTTGTCTAAATGGTCAACAGAATTGTACATACGACATTCATATGATGTTTTAAATAAGTATGAAATATAATTTTCTAATTCAAGTTCGACCAGAGATCCCAAAACCATGAGTAGTCCTAATCATATTTTAATTCCAATTAAAAGTCTCAATCCCATAAGTCCTAATTCATTTAAAAAACATTTTCCTTCTAAGATTCAAAATCTAAGTTTGACTCAAATTCCAATTGAGTTAAAAGGAAGGCCCAAAATGCTCCAATTAGTTCCCGACCAAGTTCCAAAACAAATTGGGCTGGGCTCATAGTTCACATATCAATCAATTAAGTTTGGGCCAACAGTCCAACTAGATGCTTAAAAGTCAAATCCTATAACTTTAAAATCTTCACCCTTTTCCTTTTCTACATTAGAAGAAAGTAAATCATTCAGGCAATTGTTTTTTTACAGAAAGAAATCATTCAAACATGTAGGGTAATCTTTTTCCAACTGCATCTAAGAAATACTATAACATATAATGATAAAAAGTCAGCTTTTCCACTTACAAGTTAGCAATTCTACATAAAAACAGATTTAAAAGATAAAATAGAGATAAAAATAAAAAGAAATAAAGCTCAAAACCAATCAAATAAATTTAAATGGGCCCTAATTAAACCAAAAACAACGATCACCTCGATGAGGCCAATTGCATGAAACCCCCAGAACCAAATATTTATTATAAGCTGTAAGCTACCAAAATCGCTCCATAAGATGCAAATCTTTTAGCATAATCATGCATCATGTTACTTGTTGTAAGCACTCACTTACACATGTTAATGCATCTGGTTTATTTATTTTCATCCTTGCATGTTTTGTGCAGAATTCTTGCATTACATATTGCACACTTCTCTTCCTTAGAAACTAGGTTGAGTTGATGCATTGGGAATCCTTATGATTCAAGGACATATATGTACTTAGATTTTTCAATCAAGTTAGAACCTTATTTACATTAGAGTACAATCTCTAATATCCATAACTGCTAGTTGTGATAATAAGCGAGTTGCATCTCTAAAGTAAGAATACAAGTTTGAACCCTAGAATCCGTACTTGTTGGGAGGACCTCCTGTATTTAAGTAATCGTGATAATTAGAGGTGTTAATTTGGGTTAGCTTGCATCAGGCCAAGTTAACTTCAAGTTGGTGGGGGCCAAGTCCTTCACTTTTTTCTTTTTTCTTTTTATATTTTTTACTTTTTTGTATCTATAATAATAAATTATTGATAAATAAAACTTCTACATTAATTCAAGCCAACAAAGATCATGTACGCAAATTAGATACAAATATAATTGATTATATTAAGTGTCATCAACATAAGCAGTGAAGATTTACTACATTATTTTCTATATAAACTATTAAGGATATATCCATGAAGTAACTCTTGAACCATAAATTAATCAATTCAAGAAACTAGAACAAGTGATCATCATATACTAATAGAAAAAAAAATAAAGATTGAGATGTATTCACTAAATTTGATTCTTTTTTTTTATCTAAAGGAAGCTAGCAAAGCGAAGACATAAATAAATAATTACAAAATTAAATACATAACATAAAAAGAAAATTTCATATTATTAGACTAACTCATAATTCAGGTTAAGATTTTCTTAACTCATCTAACACTTTTCGTCGGGATAAGTTTATTTTGACACCTCTAATTACACACGCTAGTAGTTTATGAGAATACTTGAAAAATAAAAAAGAAAAAAAAGAGAGTATAATCTTTAATCACTTAAAAAAGAAGATGATTATATTCAATAATATTGGGCCCTAGATAGGCTCGATTCTTAAACGTGTCACCTGACCTTAAAAAAAAACCCATGAGTTTTGATCTTCATTCACGTCAAGTTCATAGGTTGTTTGTGTCCTGGCATATTGATGACGCCATTACCCACATGTTGGGTTCGTGCATGATGTGTATGTGTTCATTTATCTTTTCTAGATGCTTTTCTCTCTTCTCTTATCTCATCTCTTTCTTCATTTTGCATGTATGTGGTTCTGTCATTGTTTGAAGGGTTATTATGTAAGAGCAGTAAATTTATATCTAATTTGTGGGACCAACCTTCGATTAGGCAAGTTAGGAGGATGAACGAGGTAATCATTCTAGTTCGTGACCAAATCTCTAATCCCCGAAGTCTTAAATGTGCCAATGAGTCGTGAGCATATCTCATCGGCTTATTTTATAAATAAGGTGACAACTCGTTAATTAATCGTTTGGACTTCTAATTAAATGAATCAAACTTAATGGAAGAGATGTTGACCGATAGAGGACTATTGGACTTTGAGCTGGAAAAGTTCAATGAATTTCGTGTTGGTGAACTTTTTTCATCCTCGGAATGGATTTTCATATCTATAATGACCAACATCACAGCATTGGGATTCTGAATTTTAATTTTCAAATACAACATAACCAAAAAAACAGAAAAAAAAACTAGGTGCACAGCGGGACAAAAGCTCAAAAGAAACAAAATTGCATAGAAAAAATCAGTAATGAGAGTTAGTTTTAACTAGCCATTCCGTACTTCTGTTTGGCTTCTCCCAAATAATGACAGAATTGCATGTACTAATCTAATTACATAAAGAATATTAAAATTAGTTAAACTTGTTTGATGAGTTTATTTATTTTGTATAAATTATACAAATTAAGCTTTAAAATTAATGACTCATAAAAATATGAATAATTTTATAGCGATCCGTTTATTTTACAAGTTAAATAGGCTAATCCGTAGGGCATGTAGGTTGCCCAAATATTTTTATTTTTACTTTTTTAAGTTTCAATTTGTTTATACAAAAAAAAATTAATTTTAAAATTTAAAAATTAATTAAACACTCTTTTTTAAGCAAAAGTACAAAATGTATGTACTATTAAAGTTAATAATGACAATCCACATACAAACTCATTTGTTAAATTCTATAAGTTTATATTATTTATTTATTTAAATTTTCTCTTAACCATTTAAATAAGATTAAAGTATTCAATATTATGTCTATATAATGTAATATTTGATTTGAGATTATTAAATTCAAATTAATTTCAAAATTTACAAGTAAAAAAAAAGTTTCATGAGTTGATCCATTTAAGCCCGCGAGTTGATGTGAGACGAGTCAGACTGACTGATTTATAACCTATTTAAATACAGACAATTTTTTCCTGGCTCATTTAACTTGCGGGCCGTCGTGGGGGGCTTAAATGGAGCGGGCCGACTCGTTTAGCAACTCTACAATTGAACCAAATTTAAAATCTTCTTGAAGAGTTGATGCCTCGAAAAAGCACTAGAAGATCCTTTAAGTGTGTGTTTGGTAAGGGTGTTCAAATCCAAATCGAATCCAAAAAAATCAAAAACTGATTAAAACTGAACTTTTTTTGTTTATTTTGGTTTTTTCTTTTAGAAATCAATCGGTTTGGATTGGTTTTCGGTTCTAATTTTTAAAACCAAACTGACCCAAACCAAATCGATTAGAATATTATATATATATATATATATATACATATTTTAAATAACTTGGTATGTGTTGTTAAATAACTTAAAAGCTTTACTTTCTTATTTCTTGTTAAAATTATATATATTAATGATTTCAAAATGACATTTATCATTTAAGATATATGCTCACTTGATAGTTGCTTTGTTTGATAATTATGGTTAGAAGTTTTTGTTTATATAGTTGAAAATTATTTTAAAATTTTATTGTATGATTGTACTTGACTATTACACTAGAAGTTTGATCATGATTGTATTTGATCATTACACCAGAATATTATTAATTTTTGGTTAAATGGGTTGTTGTTGTTTGTTTTAAATGGGTAAGTATGTTATTTATTGTATAAATAGGTTATATTATCTTTTGGGCCATAAAAAAGCAAAGGAAAAATATTTTTTTTAAATGGTCAAAAATTTGATTTGGTTCAGTTTCTAAATCTGAACTAAATCGATTGGTTGTTTATATAGAAAATCGATTGGTTTGATTTGAATGATTTTACTTCTTAAAACCGATCCAAACCAATCCATGAACACTCCTAGTGTTTGGATTAGTTGTGAAAAAAAGATTATGTTAAAAATCAATTATATGTATAATTGATTTTAAAAAAATCGATTATGAGAAAATTAATTTATGTTTGGATGTGTTAGTTCATAATCGATTTTAAGCTAAAATTTTTTTGTTTGAATTGTATAAAATTGCTTTTATGTATAAAATTACTAAAATAGATATAGAATGATTGAAAATTTTATTTAGTTGAGGCCAGAAGAGTATTTATCTATCAAAGGTTTTAAAATAATCTATAATCACATAATTACCTACGTGTTTGGATTAGTTGTGAAAAAAAGATTGTGTTAAAAATTAATTATGTGTATAATCGATTTTCAAGAAAATTAATTATGAGAAATTAATTTATGTTTGGATATGTTAATTCATAATTAATTTTATGATAAAGAGTTTTGTTTGGATTATATAAAAAAATCACTTTTATGTATTAAATTACCAAAAGATATATGAAATGATTGAAAAAGTTATTTGATTGAGGACAAATATGTCTTTCTCTCTCAAAGCTTTTGAAATAACTTGAAATCAAATAATTAAAAGTTTAAAATAATAATTTTTTTAAAAAAGTTGTGTTTGGTTATGAAAAAATAATTTTAGCTTATAATCAATTTTATACACTTTAAACAAACAAGATAGATTTTAGATAAAATAACTTTTAATTGAAAAAGCGATTATTCTAAAAATTTAAGCAAATCCAAACATGCTCTAAAAGCCTCAAATACAAGCTTTTATAAAAAAAAAAGTTGTTTTTAGTTATAAAAAAATAATCTTAACTTATAATCAATTTTACACACTTTAAAAAAATAAGTTTATTTGGATTAGCTGTTAAAAAAGATTATGTTAAAAATCGATTATGTGTATAATCGATTTTCAAGAAAATCGATTATGAAAAAATTAGTTTATGTTTGAATGTGTTAATTCATAATTGATTTTAAGATAAAGAATTTTGTTTGGATTGTATAAAAAAAATCACTTTTATGTATTAAATTACCAAAAGTTGTATGAAATGATTGAAAAAGTTATTTGGTTAAGGAAAAATAGGTATTTTTCACTCAAAACTTTTGAAATAATCTGAAATCAAATTATGAAAAAATTAATTTATGTTTGGATGTGTTAATTCATAATTGATTTTAAGATAAAGAGTTTTGTTTGGATTGTATAAAAAAATCACTTTTATGTATTAAATTACCAAAAGTTGTGTGAAATGATTGAAAAAGTTATTTGGTTAAGGAAAAATATGTATTTCTCTCTCAAAACTTTTGAAATAATCTAAAATTAAATAATTAAAAGCTTAAAATAATAGCTTTTTTAAAAAAGTTCTTTTTAGTTATGAAAAAATAATCTTAACTTATAATCAATTTTACACACTTTAAACAAACAAGATAGATTTTATATAAAACAACTTTTAATTGAAAAAAATGATTATTCTAAAAAATTAAGCAAAAACAAACATGTTCTAAGATAAATTTTAGGTTAAACAACTTTTTATTGAAAAAAAGTTATTTTAGGAAAGAAAAAAGCTTTCCCAAACATGCTTTTAAAAAGTAAAGAATGCATCTATATCTATATAATATTATAAAAGAGTGCCTATTAAAGATTCATTAATACTATGTGTCACTCATATAACAAGTTTTTTCCCTTCAAATTTTTTAGCCTCTCATGCAAATGTCAATTATAAATGAGTCTTTTTTTATGTATTTAATTTCTTTCTAAATGTGGATGTCAACTTTTATTAGTTAACGATTCCTAAAATTATTATTAGAAATTGAATTTCATGGGTTTTTTTAAATTATTATTATAAATAATAATTTTGAATAATAAATTTAACTTCTAATTTCGATTTCAATTTCAATTATAATTGATATGATTTTATTTAACTTTTGACAATAATGTATTTATTTCTTACTTTTCAAAATCAAAATTATTGATGGTGATATATTCACTTAATTATCAAAATCAGTTGGAGATTACCCCAATGTGTTATTTTAAAAATCGAAATTCATATCATTTTACTTTTCCTTTAATATATTAGCATATTTTTCTGATGGATAATTTATTAATATAATTTTTTCAATTCCAAAAATAAAATTCATATCATCACCTGTAATTACTACTAATTATGTTATTAGTATACTATTTTTATTACAATAAATTTCATATTTTAGTAGAATCTTCATGATTTTGGATTACCTTATTATTATTATTAGTTTTGCTTTATAAAATATTGTGTTTTTAATTATTTAGAATTTAGAGTTATTAAAAATATTTTTCAATAATTTTAAAAAAATACAATTATCCTAATTAGCTTAATTAATAAATTTTAATAATATGTTAAATCACATAATTTAAAAATACAAAGTAAGCTGTTTATAAATAGATTTTCATACATTCACAATTGAATGATTATATGAAATATATGAGATATCAATTTTGTATGCTAATTGTTTCCTTTTATTTTAATTTTTTAAATTATTTATTTTTATCTTTATTATTTTTCGCTTAAATTATTATCTTTTATAAATAAAATGTCATAATTGTAAATCAATTAATCAATATCAGTTTCATAAATCACTCAATATCAATATCAATTAATTATTCATCAAAGATTGAATTTTCTTAATGTTAAATTTTTTAACACAATTTAATTATTAAAATTTAAATAAATAAATACTGATGAAAAATAATAATCATTTACTATACAATTTCTTACTTTTTCATTGACTAATTTTCTTTTATCTTTACTAAATTCAATTAATGTTTGTCAAAAATTGTATATCAATGATGAATCTTATTAGGGCTTTGATTATTAGAGTAAAGAGAATTCTTTATTATGATAGTTTTATTCATTTTTTATTTTTTTTCTCAATAATTATTTCAATGTACAGCCAATATATGGTTGAGAATATTGTATCTTATTTTATTAAACATTTTATTATTTTAAAATTAATTAACTATAATTTCTTTGAATAAATATTTTAAGACATATTAATTTTTATTATTATTTAGAGCGTTGCCATGCCTCCAGATAAAATTAACTGAATTTGGTTTGCCAGAATGAAGTGACATGCCACTTAAGCTAGGTTATTTGAGTTTTAATTGCATGTCATTGTATAATTAATTTTTTAAAACAAATTAAAAAAAAGTTGAATCAGATAAGCTCCCATCTCTCTTTCTCTTTCATAGATTTTTTTTACCCTCTCTAATGTGCCTCTGCATTCAAGGCCAACTTTTTTTCGTATAACCCATAGAATAGAACATGGTTTTGTAGATGAGGGTGTGATTGGTGATGGAAGAGTCTTGGTTAAGCTTCCGACATGGTTTACTGATGACACCCTTAGTTTGTGTCTCTCTATTTAGTGTTTTAAATTGCGGTTGTAGTTGCTGTTGCGGTTACATTGTGATTATATAAATTGTAGACAATTGCGGAAAAATACGACTATATTATGATTGTGGAGATTTTTAAAATTGTAATATTGCGGCCACAATTGTGATTGCAGATCGCAATTTAAAATCCTGCTCTCACCGCAACATCTACGTATGTAAACTCTCCTTGTATTTTTTTTATTTTGGCAGCAAACAAAAAAGAAAAGAAAAACTGTTACACAAGATTTTAAGATTGACAATCGGTAATCTCCAAGTGATTTTGCAAAGATAAAAATTAAGAGTATTTTTCCATTCTCTTCTCAGGTAGTATGTGTTTCCCAACCCATTGTCGTTACCCACTATTGCAATATATATTGATCTTTGACATTAATATTCAAAAAGAGTATCTGATTTCATGGGGTTTTGAGACTGTTTTGATCGAGTGAGACCTGGGCGATTGATAGATTTAATGAATATAATTTTGGTGAAGGGTATTTGAAGAAGGGAAATGCTCATTTGTACAAAAAAATATTACATGGAATGTAACTACGAAAGAGGTGCTCTCATTGATCTATGATTAGATGTCTATGTGCCTCTGGCTATTCCATTTTTTTTCTTTTACCTTGCACTGCTAAGCCACGTGATTGTAGTCAAATTCGTGAAATTTGTTTCGTGTTATATTGCATTACTCTTTGAAGAAAACCGAGAAGAAAAAACGGGAAGAGATGACATGTAAATTCTATTTAAGATTCCAAATCATTCGCGCATCTAAAATCGGTTAAGTTTCTCACCAAATAGAATTTTTCTATTATTTATTATATATAATATAGTTTTTTATATTTTCTCGTGCATCACATGTTTATTAATCTAATTTGGAACATAAAAATGAAGATATCAATTTTACCTCCATTTTAAGAGAATGAAAATTTCTATTTTTAATACAAAGAAATATACAAAATGACGATTTCATTTTGAGCATTCATTTATCAAGATAAAAATCAGCATTCCAATTTAGAACAGGTGAGAATGATGATTTTCACAATTAGGTTAAATGTTTGTTTAGTCTTATTTATCTTCATTTAGTTAAAATTATGTTCTATATCATTTTAAAAAAAAGTAATGATTCCATTCAATATTGATTCAATGTACTACTTGTTACAAACTGAATGAAATAAAATGTGATGCCATTCTTAATTAATGTCATGTTTGGTATATGTATAATAATTTTTTTTTACAGAATCCCAGTAAAAATGATAATGGGAATGAAGTAATCATTTTTGTTTAAGTGTTTGGTTTCCTTAATTATACATGAAATCATATTTCATTCTAGAGTAAATTACATACACTACCATTCTCCAAACTTAAACTTACGCTTTAGACCCCTCTAATTTCAAACTATATAAATATACCTTCCCATTTGAATTTCATATAATAAATAATCAATTTTTTTAACTTTTTGTTTTAAAAAAATGAGTTCAATGTTGATATAACATTAGAGACGTTCTATCAAAGTTACCCTTTTTGTAGTCATTAATTGATGTGCATTTGCTGGAATAATTTAACTATGTTTTATTTTGATTAAGAAGTATAATTAAGTTAATTGTGTTTATAATATCTAACTTATATAGTACAACTGTATATAATTTTGCTTACGTATAAATCAACAGTATTTTCTCCATTTAACAAGTAAAATTAAGCTATGTTTATCATCTATCTCTGAAAACAATTATTTTTAACTAGTATATAATAAACTAATTGAAATCAGTATTTTAGTCTTTCCATAACAAATTTAACATTTTTTGTGCTTTTGTTTGTAGAGGAGAAGTATTTGTGAGTTTTGAAAATAGAGCGATAATGCAGGTTTAATTTTGTAGATTAGAGCTATAATTTACTTTTCATTCTATTTCGTTCCACTTCATTTTTATGTTTAGTATAGAATTAGCATTTGATAAAAATAGTCTCTACTACTTGAAAGAGAATAATGTGGCAGTTTTCCATATTCACTTTTTTTCCATATAAAAATCCAAAAAGTCATTACTTTATTAAATATTTACTAAATAAATTAATAAAATGAGTAAATTATGTTAATCTTTCTTTAAGTTTCATGAAATGAATCTACAAGCAAAATTATACTTCGTCCCATTGATCCCTCTTGCTAGAGAAGATTATTAAAATTAGATAAAATATTTTATCTTAAGAACTAACCATTGTTTGCTTTTAATAACTTTGTAACTTGTGCTAAACTTTATGATAAAAATTAAATCATTTTGTTATCAACTACTTGTTCTTATCTACTGTTAGGATTTATTCTCTATTAAAATTCATCTATTCTTATCCTAATGTTTGTTGTATATTTGAATTTCAGTTTAGCTGCTCCGTAGTTTTAAGTTCTCTATTGATACTTTTGTACTCTATATAAACACATGAGACAACATCAATGATAGTTTTTTCAACCAAGTTCATTCTCTGCAGAATTTCTTTACATGGTATCAACCTAACTTCGTTCCTTTTTTTCCACCAATGGCTACCCCCAATCAACTTGATTCCCTCGTCACACAACTCCTCAAACTCGAACTTAACCATGCCAATTTTTCTCATTGGGTTCGTTGCAATAGTATGGTCCAATCTTGGCTTGTACATTCAACTATTCCTACCATTGCTAATTCCATTCTCTGGATCAAAAGTGTTCGGGATATCTGGCTTGATCTTCTTACTCGGTTTACTCAGAAAAATGCACCTCGTATTTTTGAAATTCGACGAGCCATTTCCAATCTTTCTCAAGGCACCAACTCCATTGCCACTTACTATATAGAACTTAAGGCTTATCGAGATGAACTTGATTCTTATCACTCTCTTCCTGCTTGTGCTTGTGGTGTTTTACCGACTTTTAATGATATTTATGCTACTGAACATCTTATGGATTTTCTACAGGGTTTGAATGATTCATATTCATCTGTTCGTAGCCAAATCCTACTTATGGATCCTCTCCCTTCTGTGCCCAAAGCATACTCTCTTTTTTTACAAGAAGAACGTCAACGTTCCTCAACTGATTCACGCTCTATATCAATAGATCAATCGGCTATGGCTGTTCAACAATCAAATTCCTCCAAAGGGGCCAATCTTAAACCCACTTATTATTGTTCCATTTGCAAGATTGATGGACACTCAAACAATCGTTGCTACACAAAGATTGGTTATCCTTCTTGGTGGAAACATAATCTTGGCTCCAACAAATCTCGTCGTGGTTCTTCTTCCCATGACGGTCGTGGTTCTGGACCTTCGACATCACCGGCTCATTCCAATGCTGCTGTTCCATCTACAGATTCTCAGTCTTCATTTGCTTTGACTCTGACTCAAATACAACAGCTACTTTCTCTTCTTAAGAATGGTAATGATCAACCTCTTGCAAATTTTGCAGGTATATCTTTCCATTGTTTTGTCTCTTTCAAACCTCGTTCATCCTTATGGATTTTAGATTCCTGTGCAACCGACCACATGGTTTCTGATCTATCACTTTTTCACTCATACACTAAAGTCTCCACTTCTGTTAAATTACCTGATAATAAACTAGTTCCAGTTCATCATATTGGTTCCATTTTTTTAAAATTAGGTTTTTTAATTCCAAATGTTCTACATGTTCCTTCATTTCAATTTAATCTTTTGTTCATTAGCAAGCTTTCTAAAGATACTAACTCTTGGATCACTTTCACTCCTACTTATGTTTCTTACAAGACCAGAGGACGAAGAGGACTACTATGATGGGTGAGCAACATGGGGGTCTCTACACCATGGACAACCCTCTTGCAAACTCCATCTCTGCTACTTCATTTGGTTCTCATTTTGATTTATGGCATTGGCGCTTAGGACATCCTGCCCCAACCTTATCTCCATAATTCAATACTTTAGATTCTAGCATTAAGTTTTCTAATAAATGTACTTGCACTGTTTGCCCTTTGGCAAAACAGTCTCGTTTAAAATTTCCAATAAGTTGCATCTCCACAGTTCAATGTTTTGAATTAGTCCATTTTGATGTTTGGGGACCTTACACTAAAAATCATTCTTCTGGTGCTAAATTCTTTCTTACTGTGGTTGATGATTTTTCTCAAAGTACTTGGATATTTCTTATGCAACACAAAAGAGAAGTAAACATAATCATTCCTTATTTTTTTAATTGGGTTGACAAACAATTTCATACTCAGATCAAAAAAATTCAATCCAACAATGCACGTGAATTTTTTAACTCCCAAACTCATCTTTTTTTAACAAATTTGGGAGTATTACAACAATCTAGTTGTGTTGATATTCCACAACAAAATGGTGTTGTAAAGCGTAAACATAGACATTTATTGAATGTTGCACGTGTTTTACATTTTCAATCCAACTTACCATTAGATTTTTGGGGTGATTTTGTGCTACATGCTGCATACTTAATTAATCGCCTACCTACAAAAGTTCTCCAAGGCCATACACCTCATGAAATTTTATTTAACAAAAAATCCAATCTTTCTTATCTTCGGGTTTTTGGTTGTTTGGTATATGTTCAAAACACATGCATTACTCACTTGCAAGTTTGATCATCATGCTTCTCTAGGAGTTTTTTAAGGATATCCCCATGGTCAAAAAGGTTATAAAATACTTGATTTATCTTCAAAAAAAATTTATGTAACAAGAGATGCTACTTTTCATGAAAACATTTTTCCGTACAAAATGCTTCATGCTGAGAATACTGACTTAGTCTTACCTTTACCACCGATAGATGACATTTCAACACCTATTCCTTATCCTTTGACTACTGAACCCATCCCCACAAATAATTCCCTCACACCATATACCCTTCCCTCTTCTTCAGAACCTATTATGCATACACCGCTTGCCATGGAGACTGTGCACCTTGCGCCTATCCTGTCCACACCACTTGCCACGGAGCCTGCACAACTTGTGCCTGTTATGCCTACACCGTCTACACCATCTTCAGCCAACCAGCATCCTCCATCAATTGTACCCAATCGTCCATCACGCACCAGACGCCGTCCAAGCTATCTCGGTGACTACTTGTGTTCTCTCACCTTATCATAGTCCTCTTATTCTTCCAATGATCCTGGTACTCTCTATCTTCTTTCTAATTTCTTATCTTATCATTGATTTTCTCATTCGCATCGTTCTTTTCTTTCTTCTTTAGCTGTTGAAATTGAGCCGAAGTCATACTCTAAGGTTAAGAATTTTCCAGAATGGCACAACGCAATGCAATTTGAGATTGATGCTTTGTGTGAGAATAGAACTTGGTCCTTAGTTCCACTACCCGATGGAAAGAAACCAATTGGTTGCCGATGGGTTTTCAAAATTAAACGCAATTCTAATGGTAGCATCGAACGGTACAAAGCGCGTTTAGTTGCTAAGGGATATACCCAAATTGAAGGGGTTGATTACTTTGATACTTTTGTTCTTGTCGCCAAACTTGTCACAGTTCAAGTTTTACCCTGTGTTGTTGTTGCTAAACATTGGCCTTTTCTTCAACTCGATGTAAATATTACCTTTTTACACGGCGATTTACATGAGGATGTATTTATGCAATTACCTCCGGGATTTCGATGTAAATGGGAGCACTTTGTTTGCAAGCTACAAAAATCTTTATATGGCCTAAAACATGCATCACGGAACTGGTATTCGAAGTTCTTTGAGGTTCATATTGGTTTTGGTTTTAAACACAATATAGCAAATCCATCTCTTTTCTGCCTGCACTATGAATCTGGTCCTGTGTTTCTTCTTCTCTATGTCGATGACATTGTCCTTACAAGTTCAAACCTGCAACCCATTAGCTTGGTTAAGGATCTTTTACAAAAACATTTCAAAATTAAAGATTGGGGCGTTTAAAGTATTTTTTGGGTATTGAAGTTGCAAGATCCAAGCAAGGCCTATTTTTAACACAAAGACAATATGCTCTTGACATCATCTCTGACAGTGGCCTTACTGCTTCAAAACCAGTAGACTTTCCCATGGAACAAAATCTGAAATTGTCTCTTTCCGAAGGTAGTACATTGCCTGATCCTTCACCATATCATCGTCTTGTGGGTCGCTTAATTTAGCTCACAGTGACGCGTCCTGACATTGCTTACTCAATCAACATTTTAAGTCAATTCATGCATGTACCTCATCAACCACACATGGATGCTGCTGTTTGACTTCTTCGCTACCTAAAGGCAACACCTAGACAGGGTCTTTTTTCCCTTCAAACTCAGATTTATCCCTACAAGCTTATTGTGATTCGGACTGGGCTAGTTGTCCCACATCTCGACGCTCTACCTTCGGTTACTACATTTTTTGGGCCCTAGTATAGTCTCTTGGAAAACTAAGAAACAATCTGTGGTATCCCGCTCATCTACTGAAGCGGAATACAGAGCAATGGCTAATGCCGCTTGTGAAATTACTTGGCTCTCATACCTTTTGCGTGACATTGGCATTCCACTATCTGCACCTACACCATTGTTTTGTGACAACCAATCTGCTCTTCATATTGCTTCTAATCCGGTGTATCATGAGCGCACTAAACACATAGAGATCGATTGTCATGTTGTTTGTGAAAAAATTTCTTATGGACTCATTACAACTATGAAAGTTAGCTCATTAAACCAAATTGGAAATTTGTTTACCAAGTCTTTGGGCAAGGATCAATTTCTACGGTTGAAGACCAAGATGGGCCTTTCCCTTTTACATAACCCATCTTAAGCGGGAGTGCTATCAACTACTTGTTCTTATCTACTGTTAGGATTTATTCTCTGTTAAAATTCATCTATTCTTATCCTAATGTTTGTTGTATATTTGAATTTCAGTTTAGCTGCTCCGTAGTTTTAGGTTCTCTATTGATACTTTTGTACTCTATATAAACACATGAGACAACATCAATGATAGTTTTTTCTACCAAGTTTATTCTCTGCAGAATTTCTTTACACATTTATTACCAATTGTTGTCCATGACTGTTGGCAACAATTATTGTAATTGTTGCATGTGCAAGCTCGTGAAAAGTGGCACGTAAATGACATTAATGCTAGAGTCGTCGAAGACAGCTTGCTATGAATCATAACCCTTGGCATGGGAGCAAGCATAATGGTGCCCAAGACATTGTTAACAGTCTTAGGGGGCGTTTAGTTCAATGTTTGAAAAAACATCTATAGGAATAACATGCCAAGGAATGATATTCTCAGGAATGGTATTCCCAATAATGATGATTACTATGTTTGGTTAACTAAAAGCTTTTCCAGGAATGACTCTAACTGTCGGCGACAGTAGCCAAAGTCGCATGCAACTGTCAACCTCTGGCGGTGACAGGGGTGGCTGGATTCCGCTGACTAGGGTAGTAGCTAAAATCATCGAATTCCAGTAAACTGTGTGGTGGCTAAAGTCGTCGGTCATTGTTATCTGTCGTCGCTGGCTTGCGGGAGCTATATTCTAGAGACTATCTTGTTGGTCGAAGTCATTGATGGTGACAAGGGTGGTTGGATTTTAGTAATCGACGCAGTGGTCGAAATTGCCGGCCACTGTCAACTGGTAATGGTGATAAGGGTGGTCGGACTTTGATGATTGGCCATTGCAGACGATGGTCGATAGCGGTGACTGACAATGACGTGACAGTTGTTGGTTAATGACATAATGATAAAAAGATAGATATTTTGGACATTTCACATAACAAAAAGCTTCCATTGTCATGGGAATGTTACAAACTCACCTCCCCCATGGGAATGAAAGTATGAGAATGTTAGTTAAAAATTATTTTCAGGAATCATTTTTGGATGAGAATTCTTTTTTTAAAACTTGTAACAAACATGAGAGTCCAACATTCCCATGTAAAGATTCTCAAGAATGAAAAAACAATCTGCAAACTAAACACCCTATTAGTGCTTTCAATGACTTTGAATCAAATTTGCATTTTTTATTATTTCATAATTACTTTTTGAAGGTCAAATACAAAACATTATTCATTATTCAGCATTGGACATTAGTCATTGACACTAGATAAATGTATAGAAAGAGTAATGTCACTAGTTATGGGCAACAACTAGTGATGTACAATATAGATTTTATCATCAATATTAGCACAAGTTGCATTATCAAAAGCAATTCATGAATTATTGTTGGGATTAAGTAGAATATTCGATTTAATTTTAACAAATTTTGTTTGTTACAAAAAATCAATGAAATGGAGTGCAATTTTGACAGTAAATTATGGTAGAGTGTCATTTTGTAAAACCTTTTCAAGGGTTAATGTAATTTATTCTAATAAAAATAACACTATAAATTTAAATATAAAATTATATTTGATAATAATGTATATATTTCTCTCTCCATTTTTTTCTTGTACTGTTCTCCGCCTTATCTCTATAATTTTTTTTGAACAATAAACTTTTATCTCTCCCTCCGCCCCTTTATTCTTAACTACATTCATCTTTTAAACATCCATAATCTCTTTTTATTTTTCTCTGAAACACATTTTCTAACTTTTTGTCTCTTTGTATTGCACACACCTCTAGTTTGTGTCACACTTCTAGTCTAGTGATAAAAGTAAATGAAGATAAATGAAATAAAATAAAATAAAACGTATTAATTGATATCTTCTTTGTAGAAACTTTCATTCACAACTCTCAACAAGAGAACGATGATTCAAGTCTCTGTCAAATCAAGACCTAGAATAGAACTATATTGTATCTTTTTTCTGGCTAAGTTTGAGAATTCTCTTCTTGTAAAATAGTAGTAAAGTGCATCACCATTCCGTCATTCAAATTTAACACTACAATAAAAATGTTCATTTCATTTGCATTCCCATTTTCTAAATATGCTCTAAAAATATTTTAAAAACTAAACAAAAGAAAACATGATTATGAAAAATACATTCGAACAAATAAGAAATAAAGTTCCTTAACAAAAAAAAAAAGAGTACACCTTTTGTTTTATCATTATGTTTGTGTAGAGAGATCAAACTCCTAAATCATATTGATAATAGACGGGTCCTAATAGAATATATGAGTAAGGTAAACTTGAAACTCTTTTTATCTTTTGATCTTAAAGTAGGCTTGTGTCTATGAGACTCCCATCAAGCGTGACATTTTTGTTAACAAGCACAAAATCTAAAAATCCAAAACCTTAAAATCTTACAGCATATTTGTTCTAGCTTTCAAGAAACGTAAACGTTCTTTTTTACAATTTTCAAAGCAATTATACTCACAGTATTTACTAACAAGTGTTCTACGAGTAGTAGTTAAAAAATTAAAATAGAACATATTAAATAAAAAGAAATTATTTAATATTTTGAGAATTTAAAAATATGTAAATTTTTTTAAAAATAATTATTTATTAAATAATATAACTAATAAAAAATATTAAATAATCTTTAAACAATAACTTAAAAGACATTTATTAACATCTTTTTACTCATCTTAAAAATTTCTTCCTTCCGCAGACAAACATAGCCTTAGCTGTTACAAAACCTAACAAAAACCTCAACCTCAACCATTTACCCTAGGAACATATATTAAAAAATTATCATTTAGAACAAAAAAAAAAAAGAAAACAAAATGAGGAAAAAAAAGGAACGAAAAGTGTGGGAACCACAAGATTATAATTTTTTTAAAATTTAATTAAAGATTAATCAAGCAACCAAGTTCTTTTAACATCCTTGGCTTGTTGGCACATAAAAAAAAAAAAGGGAATCATGAAACCAATCTTCTCATGTTCTTTCATTCTGAAATAATAAAAAAAACCAACAACACTTCATCTAATTCTATTTTTTCTTGGTCAGAGATAAATTCATAAACAATATATAAAATATTAAAGCATCTAAATTAACAAACATAAAATTATTTTCTCTTTTCTCATCTACGAGAATTAGAATCTGTTCCATTAGGGAAAAAAAAACCTTGAAACTTTTTTTTATAAAAAAAAGCAAAAAAAAAAAAAAAGAAAGAAGGAATTTACAAAAATTAAAATTAAATACTATTTTTGTTTTTGGGTTTTTCTCTTTGCTCTTCGCTGCTGTTCATCTCTCCACCCTCTCTCTCTCTCTCTCTTCGCCTTTCTCTCTCTAAAATCTCAGAGCTCCGATTGCCCCTTTCACACAGCTACACGCTCTTCGATTTCCCAGGTTCGTTCGCGTGTGCCCTAATTGGATCCGTACGACGCCGTTTTACCAGTTGGCGTTGAATTTTTCATGCTGTTTTCTCTCTGTTCCTCTGCGCCATTCCTTCGATTTTCGATCAATGTTTTTTGTGTTTTCACGGGAATCGTTGCCCGAGATCTTGGTTGTTTTTGGCATGGATCGTTTTCGGGAATTTTTTTGGTTCTGGGTTTCATCCAATTTGCATCACCGAGCTGGTTCTCTAATCTCGTTGTTGTCTTTTTTTCGTTTAATTCAATTTTTTTTATTGGTTTTGAGTTTGATTTCTTATTATTTTTTTAATCTCTATTTTAGGGTTTATTTTATTTTTAAAATTTTTTTTTCCGAGGTGGGTTTTGGGTTTGGGTTTCAATGATATACTGAAGGGGATATCAGAAATGTAGTTTTTATTTTATTTTATTTTTAATTTTAATACTTTTAGGTTACCTCCAATTGTTATGTGTTGGATTTTGGGGAATGGGGAAGGTGCCATCCCATTAGGATTTTTAGGTTTCAATTGGTGAATCTTATTGCCATTTGAATTTGTGTTCTATTGCCTTCATTTTTTCTGTGACAATGCACCTTGCTTTTAATTTTTTTTTTTTGTTATATAGAATTGCTAACTTGTAAGTTGTAAAAGTTGACTTTTTTTATGGTTATATATAATGGGATTTCTATGATGTAGTTGAAAATGGATTACTGTAAACGTTTGAATGATTTACTATCTTATGATGTAATGTGGGGTTTGAAAGCTAATTTTGGGGCTTTGTTTGTGTGCTTCTTATCTGGCAGGTGTTATAAGAGGAGTGCTAGTGAAATAGTTCTTGTCTTGATCAGGGAATGGCTGGGGTTGTGAGTGAAGATTCTGGAGTGGGAAAGACTGTGGAGGGAATTTCAAGTGGGCAGCGTTGTCAATCTGGGGAAGCGTTGGCAGAATGGCGGTCTTCTGAGCAGGTGGAGAATGGAATCACATCTACTTCACCCCCTTACTGGGACACTGATGACGAGGATGATGGTGGTGAAATTTCTAATTTTTAAAAAATTAATTTTTCCATAAACAATTGTTCAAAATCTAATTTGTTTTTCTCTTTACAGGTCCAAAACCATCCGAGTTATATGGAAAATATACATGGAAGATAGAAAAGTTTTCTCAGATTACCAAAAGGGAACTACGCAGTAATGCATTTGAGGTTGGCGGCTACAAGTGGTATGAGGCTTTGGATAAACTTATTGGCTATACATGGCTTTTGGTGTGCTTTAGAGCTTAACTATCCAAGCTTCTCTGCATCATTTTAATTTACACCTTTATACCTATATATGTATACAGGAGCTTGTTGTTATGCATGTGTAATCTGCTGCTGCATTAGATGCAGCTATGGTTATTTTTATGGTGAATTTTGAAATTGCTTCATAGACTTCTGGTACAATTTTGCTATGAAAGCTTAACAATAGTTTTTTCCTTGTTTTTGGTTAATAACATGAAAATGGGTGTCATACGAAGATGATATTTTTTCCTCTCTTTCTTTCCCTCATTCTCCTTCCCTCTCTTTTTTGGTTAACAACATATGCATACATGTTCATAAAATATATTGCACCCAAATAACCATTATGGCTTGGGTCAATCATGGCGGTGAGTTTATTCCGAGTCTTGACAATACTTTTGTCTACTGTTATAATTTATCTCTAAAGCATGTCAATTAATAGGGAAAATATTGGTGAGAGGGTTACATGGGTCTTGCCAATACTCTGCAATTTTCAGACATGTACAGAGGAATTTGTGACTGTATAATATAGTATACTAATTTGTCATACAAGGGAAAGATGCTTTGTTTATTTGTGTGTGAAAGGTATGTCCTATATCAGGTGTTGTAGAATGTGATCATAGAATTCTCACCCTTGATGTAGAGTTGGTACATGCATCTAACAATTGCATATGATTTGCTGAGACAGTTCTTATGACTTGAAACTTGCTGTACATATTAGTTGAGCTTTTGAACTAATCATGCTGTTGTTTGTCGCAGGTATATTTTAATTTATCCACAAGGTTGTGATGTCTGCAATCACCTCTCTTTGTTTCTTTGTGTAGCTAATCATGACAAACTTCTTCCAGGTTCGATTCTTGAACTTTTTCTGATTGCATTAGTGATCTTAGTAGCTACCCTTGGTCCCATATACTTGACTTTTTTTTTTCTCTCTATTTTTTTTTGGATAATACAGGATGGAGTCATTTTGCACAATTTACAATAGCTGTGGTCAATAAAGACCCGAAGAAATCAAAATATTCTGGTCTGTTGGTAAATAATTGGCTTAATTGTTGGATTTCACAATTTTTCTAACAGTATTGTTGAGTTACTTTTACTTGAGTTTTCTAGATACATTGCATCGATTTTGGAAGAAGGAGCATGACTGGGGATGGAAAAAGTTTATGGAGCTTTCGAAGGTTCATGATGGCTTTGTTGACACTTCTGACAATCTGATAATAAAAGCTCAAGTTCAAGTCATTAGGTGTTCTATGCTTTATTTATTTATAACCTTACAAATATGCGCACACCATCTTGTATCCAGTTGTACTGGTCATTTAAGGTTATTGTGCACATAGTTTCGACTCCATTAGTCTATTTTGTTTACTTATCTAGAAAGAAGAAAATATGAATGTCCTGTAATTCTACTAGTTAGAGTTATTGGTCCTTTTCAATACTTTTTATAGGAGATTCGAATGCCAGCAAGAAATCATATTCTTCCTATGATGCCAACTTCTCTAAATTTGCGGTGAAGTTGGTTCTAAACAAGTTCATGCCATTATTTTAGCATTTATCACTGAGGTTGTAAACCTTGGATTCCATTTGTGTCATTTTGTAACCCTGCAGTATCTTTCATGATCATGTTCCACCAAAGTTTTTAACTCAGTATGATCTGCATCTACTAAAGGGGGAGGATAGCTACTTTCTCTAGGTCTGTACAGTGAATTCTTCTTTGACTTTTTTTTTAACCTAAAGTTTGTGAAACAAACCTCATGACTACATATACCTATAACCTGTTCCAAGTACCTTGGTGGTCTCATTCTATGTTCTCCAAATTTCTATGCTTCCTCCACCATTCTGCTCTTCTCCAATTACATGTTGTGATATTCATCACAACTTTTCTTATTTGGTCCTCAAGATGGAATTATCAGGGAATCCAGATATGTTCCTCATCTTGTTCATTAAGTGAAGTCTTAAGAAGTAAATAACTCATATATTTGGATAATTTGTTTCAGAATTGCTTGAATTGTGATTTGTATTGTTTCTGTACAACTTCTTGGATTATCAGTAATAAATTGTGGTGCCAAGATGGCTGTTTGTTTCTTTCTAACTTTGGAGTTGACTTGTTTAATGGTTAGAAAGTTGTTAAATTGACATCTGATTGTTCACTTAATAATGTGGACTTATAACTCAAGTGTCAGGCCAAAATTGTAAAGGCAATACAATATGTAAGATATTTCAATGTTTGTATGTTCAGTATATCCCACCTAGTGGGAAAAGACTTTTGTTGTTGTTGTATGTATATCAGTATATGTAAGATATTTTTGGTTTTTAGCAAAATACCTGAAGTTCTTTTGGTAGAAAGAATTTTTTGGAAAGGTTATTACAGCTTTCACAAAAATCTGAAAAAAGATATTTTTGGTTTTTCTTCAGATGGTTGAATTTTTAGCTTCTCCAAAATGATTTTTTTTTTTGCTCAAAAAAGCACTATTTTGCTGAAATAATGGTTATCCAAATGGGCACATAGAGTAAGATTTTCTACATCAGTGTCTCACCATGAAATTGTATGCATTGTTCTGAACAATCTGGGAAAAAAGCAGCTAACAGAAGTACAAAGTACATTGACTAATGTTCATTTTTTGGTTGTCCGTCGTGTTGTGAGGTTGTCCTGTCTTCTGGTGTTTACAATAAACTGAGCTTTGTTTATTACTTTTTCCCTTTTGAAACTTGTGCTGCTGTCAGATTGGATCATATTGTCATTTCTTTTCAATTTGGCTTGGAGGTTTCGTTCAGATGTGTGACCATATTTGTTTGTTTTCAATGCACAGGGAGAAAGCAAACAGGCCTTTTCGTTGTCTTGATTGTCAGTATAGGAGAGAACTTGTTAGGGTATATTTGACAAACGTAGAACAAATTTGCCGACGTTTTGTGGAGGAGAGAAGAAGCAAGCTTGGGAAGTTGATAGAGGATAAAGCTAGGTGGTTGAGGTATTTCATGCTCATCTTTAAAAGTATCAATCTTTTGACATATATGTATAATCTAAATTGTCTCATTATGTATGCTGTAATTATTATCTTGCTCCAAAGTGTCGCCTAAAAATATTGAGGATCATTAACTTATTTCTGTCACGATCCATGATTATTAATAATTTAATACTTGAACCGTCATATCTCATTTGAGTTAGCTTAATTTCACTTCAATCCAGAAAAGTGAAAAATGTCAGGCATATCGGGAATGGGAAGGAAATAAATTATTACAGAAGAGGGATACTGTAGTTAAATCTGGTTAGATGTGATAGAAAATGGACTAGAGAACAAGAAAAACTGTATGTATTTGCTATATAGCTCTCTGCTGCTACTGTTATCAATGAGATACCAGTACCAGTATGATGGAAATTACAAAAGAAAGTATGAACTGAAACAGAAAATACAGATAGTCCAAGGCTCTCGAGAGGCTTGGTCTCTCCCTCCCCAATTCTCCCACTTAGTCCTTTCCTATCTCACTCATTCCCTCTCTTTCCCTTATATTTAGCGATTCTATGCACTACAACCAATATGGTATCCACTCCGTGAGCCTTAGGAAGACCCCGAATGAAGTCCGTGAAAATGTCTGACCAAATCTTGTTGGGAACCTGCAAGGGTTGTAATAAACTTGCAGGAGATAGAGTCTGATATTTGTTCCTTCGGCAGACTTCACATGCTGCTACATACTGCTGGATAATCTTCTTCATCCCCTCCCAGTAAGCTAATCCATAGATTCTTTTGTAAGTTCTAAAGAATCCTGAGTGAGTCTATCCACTACAACCAGTATGGTATCCACTCTGTGAGCCTTAGGAAGACCCCGAATGAAGTCCATGAAAATGTCTGACCAAATCTTGTTGGGAACCTGCAAGGGTTGTAATAAACTTGCAGGAGATAGAGTCTGATATTTGTTCCTTTGGCAGACTTCACATGCTGCTACATACTGCCGGATAATCTTCTTCATCCCCTCCTGGTAAGCTAATCCATAGATTCTTTTGTAAGTTCTAAAGAATCCTGAGTGGCCCCCCCCATAGGAGAATCATGAAATTCCCTTAGAATGAGAGGAATTTTGGTAGAAGATGCAGGTTAAACCAATCTACCCTTGTACAGCATTTTGCCACCATTGATCTGATAACTGGAGTGGGAATTGGAATCGTGCATTAGTTCCTGCATAATTTGCTTTAACTTCTCATCAGATTGCACCTCTTCCAATAAATTGTTCTTATTGAAGAATTAGAAGTAGTAAATACTTTGAATGCTTGAGTGTTCTTCACTCAACTGAAGAATATATAGATAGATAATTTACATAAGATAATTATTTACATTATCTCTAACACACTCATTATCTAACACACTCATTACACATACACTACACCTAACATACTCATCACACACACACTACACCTAACACACTTATTACAAACAAAGACAAAGACACACTTCATTAATAATATTCTATTTTCAACACTCCCCCTCAAGATGGAGCATATAAATCAAATGCTCCAAGCTTGGAACAGATATTCTGAATTCTTGGTCCTTTTAGTGATTTTGTGAAGATGTCTGCCAGTTGATCATTAGAACTAACTGATTCGGTGATGACTTCTTTAGAAAGGACTTTCTCCCTGACAAAGTGACAATCAATTTCAATGTGTTTAGTTCTCTCATGGAATCTTGGATTAGAAGCTATATGCAAGGTTGCTGGTTATCACAACATAGTTTCATTTGTTGAGTATTCCCAAACTTGAGTTCTTGAAGAATTTGTTTAATCCAAATAAGCTCACATGTAGCTCTGACCATAGCTCGTATTAAACTTACGCACTAGATCTTGCAACAACATTTTGTTTCTTACTTTTCCATGAGACAAGATTTCCTCCAATAGACACACGAGTATCCTCAAGTGGAACGCCTATCAATGGGTGAACTCCGCCTAACTGCATCACAAAATCCAACTATTTGAGTGCTCCCTTTGTCTTCATAGAGTAGTCCTTGTCTCGGGGTCCTTTTAATGTATCTCAGAATTCGGATTACTGCATCCCAATGATCATTATGAGGAGATTGCATGAATTGACTTACCACTCCAACTGCAAAGGAAATATCTGGCCTTGTAATAGTGAGGTAGATGAGTTTTCCAACCAATCTTCGGTATCTTTCAGGATTAGAATAAGTCTCCCCCTGGTTGGGTAGTAATTTCAAATTTGGATCCATGGGACTATCAGCTGGTTTACAGTCTAACATACTAGTTTCTTTAAGTATGTCTAACGCATACTTTCTTTGTGAGATGATAATCCCATTCTCTGACTGGGCAACTTCAATGCCAAGAAAATATTTCAGCTTTCCCAAATCCTTAGTCTGAAAATGACTAAATAAATGTTCCTTTAACTGAGAAATTTTCTTTGGGTCATTTCCTGTAATGACTATATCATCCACATATACTACCAAGTAAACACATCTACCTGGAGAGGTATGGCAATAAAAAACTGAATGGTCTGCTTCACTACGTTTCATTCCAAAAGCCTGAACAACAGAGCTGAATTTTCCAAACCAAGCTCGTGGGGATTGTTTGAGTCCATAAAGAGATCGTTGCAATTTGCAAACCAAGCCAGACTCCCCCTGAGCAACAAATCCAGGTGGTTGCTCCATATAGATCTCCTCTTCTAATTCTCCGTGTAGGAATGCATTTTTAATATCCAACTGATATAATGGCCAATGGTTGATGGCTGCTATGGCAAGAAAGAGGCGAACAGAAGCAATTTTGGCCACAGGGGAAAAAGTATCGCCATAGTCAAGTCCATAAATCTGGGTATAACCTTTTGCAACCAATCTGGCTTTGAGACGATCAATCTGTCCATTGGCCCCTACTTTAACAGTATATACCCACCGACAGCCGACAGGTTTCTTTCCTGAAGGAAGAGGAACTAACTCCCAGGTACCATTATGCTCCAAAGCCTGCATTTCGTCAATCATGGCTTGTCGCCATCCTGGATGATCAAGTGCTTCACAAAGATTTTTAGGAATAGATACAGAAGATAAAGAGGACACAAAGGAGTAAAAAGAAGGAGAAAGACGATGATAACTTAAGAAGTTATAAATAGGATGAGGATTACGTGTGGACCGAATACCTTTCCTAAGAGCAATGGGCCAGGCAAGATTTTCTTCGGTAGGTCCGTAGCCGGGTTGTCATGGAGTAGGACATGATTCAAATTTGGTCTTATAGTGCCTTCCAATTCAGTATTGGGAATTTGTGGACGTCGTTGGTATGTGATGAGTGGTCTTTGTGGCTGCTCAAGTGGAAGATTTTCAGAAATATCTGTAGAATCTATGATTGACCCTGATTCTTGCAAAGGAGGTGATGGACCAAGATAGGGAATAGGAAAAACTTCTTGTAGAGTTTTTGACTCAACTGTGGAAGGTGAAAAATATAACTTTTCTTCAAAGAATGTTACATCGGCAGAGATGTAGTAACGATTGTGAACAGGAAAGTAACATCGATAACCTTTCTGTAGTCTGGAATATTCAAGAAAGACACATTTGATGGCTCTAGCAGAAAGTTTATCAAGACCTGGAGACATATCATGAACAAAACAAGTGCATCCAAAAATATGTGGATCAATATGAAACAATGGTTCTTTGGGAAATAAAATAGAATGTGGTATTTTATTTTCAATGGAGGAAGAGGGCATCCTATTTATTAAAAAACAAGCTGTCAAAATTGCATCTCCCCAATGACGTACAGGTACATTAGCATGAAGTAATAATGTACGAGCAGTCTCAATAAGATGTCTATTTTTCCTTTCGGCTATACCATTCTGTTGAGGAGTATGAGGACACGAAGGCGATGCGTAATACCTTGTGATGACAAAAAGAAGAAATTGCTGAAGAAAAGTATTCTTTTGCATTATCACTTCTAAGCACTTTAATTGTTTGTCCAAATTGAGTTTTAATTTCATTGACAAAAGAAGTGATGATGGACACAATTTCTGATCGATCTTTCATTAGGAAAACCCAAGTACATCGAGAAAATTCATCAATGAAGGTGATAAAATATCTATAACCTAAAGAAGACACACGACTAGGACCCCATATATCTGAATGAATAACTGAAAAAAGAGAATCAACATGACTAGCAGCATGCCTAAAAGAAGAACGAACATGTTTTCCTAGTTGACATGACTCACAGTTGAAGGATTTTATTTTTGCAAGACCGGGGACCATTATTTTGAGTTTGGACAGATGTGGATGTCCCAAACGTTCATGAAGGAGTTTTGGTGACGCAGCAACACTACAAATCCAAGAAGAATCAGGCTTGAGATAGTACAGACCATTAGATTCATGTCCTACGCCAATCGTCCGACCCGAACCACGTTCCTGTATAACAAATGAGTTAGCATCAAATGTTACGGAGTAATTATGAGAACGAGTAAGCTGGCTTAGAGAAATTAAATTGAAAGGACAATTGGGGATAAACAAAACAGAGGATAAAGACAAAGAAGAAGTGGGTGATACATGACCAATTCCTTTTGCTGTAACTTGGGAGCCATCAGCTAGAGTAATGAAATGAGGAATATTTGGAGAGGAGATGGATGAAAATAAAGAACTATTACCAGCAATGTGATCAGAGGCACCGGAATCAATTATCCATGGATTTTGATCATTACCAGATTGGGAAATGCAAGCAGCAGAGTTATGAGCACCTATAGATGAGGAGATCTGAGGTTCCTTGGCAGCTTTTAGCCGGAGATACTCTTGATATTCGGCTTCGGAAAACTTCATCTCAGATGTTTCAGACTTGGAAATATTCACAAATTTTCCGGGAAATCCGTGAATAGAATAGCAAGTGTCTTGTGTGTGGCCCATTCTTTTGCAATAAGAACATTGAGGACGGCCTCCTCTCCCACCTCTGCCTCCTCGGTTGCCACGACCTCCTCGTCCTCCTCGACTAGAAATCATGGCAGAAGTTTCAATAGTGTTAACTGAATTGCCGCCCATAGATGAGGGGACCCGAAGTAGTCGAGTGATTAAATGCTCTAATGAAGGAACTTCTTGACCAGTTAAGACTTGATCGCGAACATGATCAAAATCTGGATGCATTCCTCGTAGAATCAACACCATATATAGATTATCAAGTTTCTTCTTTACGTCCTCGAGCTTATCGGCTTCCAAAGATAATTTTAACTCCTCCACCGCAGATTGGGCTTTCGAGACATATGCAACCATGTTATGATCAACTTGTTTGAGAGTGGCTAATTTTTGTGCAGCATCATACATTTGTTGAATGTCATTTGCAAAGACATTTTGAGCCTTTTTCCAGAAGGTGTGACAAGTTTTGAAAGCTCTGAAGTTTGTCAAGATGGTTGGTTCAACAGATTGCCACAAGAGAGCACACAATTGATAATCAAGCTTCTTCCATTGGTCGCGTTTGTCTTCTGAAATATCATCGGAGGCTTTTTCGAGATGTTCATGGAATCCTTGACCAAGAAACCAAAGTTCTACAGAGGCAGACCATGCTAAATAATTTTTAGCACTTAATTTCTCTGAAGTAATTGTTGGTGTGCCAGAGAAAGAGAAGGCAGGACCATCATGTCTTTGAGAATTGGAGGCCATTTTATCACTCTTGAGTGATCAGAACAGAAATTTTTTTTGTGATAGGCACAAGTGGTTGCTGATAGGCTCTGTTTCAAGAAGAACAAGAAGAAGAAATATACTGTTTTGGTAAGCAGAAAATGCTAAAGACCAAACTCAAGCACAGCAGTAAGACCACTGTGTCGTCGGAAAAATTTTCCAGAGAGGCGTGGCGCGTGTCCTTCACTTGCCAAGCAAGATGGCGCGCGTGGGGGCGCGTGGATCTCACGCGCCGACAGAGAAGAAGCGCGTGGAGGCGCGTGGGGAGGTTTCCGGCGACGGGGTTCCGGGGGGTGGCCGGTCGGAGGCTTCTGAGGTGGTTTCCGGTGGCGGTGTATGGTGGGTGTATGGTCTGAACGGTTGGAGATGTTGGGCAGTGGGCTGTGATGTGGTGCAGCAGGCGTGTGGACCGGTTTCCGGCGACGGGGCTCCGGTGGGTGGCCGGTCGGAAGCTTCTGAGATGGTTCCCGGTGGTGGTGTATAGTGGGTATATGGTGTGACAGTTAGTGCGTGAAGGGAAGGGGCTGTGGTGTTTGGGAACAAAAAAAAAAAGAGGGTGATAGTGGGCTGTGATGCGGACCAGATGGGCTGTGATGCGGACCAGAAGCAGAGTGAGTGACTTGACTCTGCTGTGATGCGGACCAGAAGCAGTGAGTGAGTGACTTGGGATGCAGGTCTCGCTGGACGATGTGAGAGACCTTCTTGGAGAAAAAATTCAAGAGTTGATCGGGGCTCTTGATACCATATTGAAGAATTAGAAGTAGTAAATACTTTGAATGCTTGAGTGTTCTTCACTCAGCTGAAGAATATATAGATAGATAATTTACATAAGATAATTATTTACATTATCTCTAACACACTCATTATCTAACACACTCATTACACATACACTACACCTAACATACTCATCACACACACACTACACCTAACACACTTATTACAAACAGCACAGCACACACTTCATTAATAATATTCTATTTTCAACAGTTCTATTCAGTAACTTGGACTGTAGTGATTGCAGAAAAATTCATCCTTCTAGATAGAGCATCAGCCACCCTGTTAACATGTCCAGGTTTGTACTGGATTTCTAAGTCAAACCCCATTAATTTTGAGATTCAGTTAAGCTGTTCCTCCCTTAACAACCTTTGCTACGTAAGGTACTTGAGGCTCCTCTGGTCTGTGTGAATCACAAATTGCCTTCCCATCAAGTAAACCGATTTTTGCTTGAGCCCTGTCTGATAAGCCCTGACTAAGATATGCTACTGGTCTGCCCTCTTGCAAAAGTACTGCTCCCTAACCCTTCCCGACGTATCAGTCTCCACAGTAAAAGGTTTTGAGAAATCAGGTAGCAGTCGTGGCAGATTTTAGGGCCTCAAATGCTTCTTGTGCTTCTTTTCTCCACATGAAACTGTCCTTTTGCAATTGTTGGGTCAAGGGCTTAGCTATCTTTCCATATTCTTTAACAATTTTCCTATAGTCCCTCTTAGACTTTTCACATCTGTAGGTACAGGCCAATTTAACATGGCTTCTACCTTCTTAGCATCAGCTGCCACTCTCCCCTCAACAGAAATTATGTGGCCTAGATATTCCAATTTAGGTTGAGCAAAGCTGCACTTCTTTCTATTCACAAACAACTTGTGCTCCCTTAATAGTTGCAAAATAACCTTTAAATGGCCCACATGAGCCTGCTGGTCTGTGCTGTAGACCAAGATATCATCAAAAAACACTAACACAAATCTCCTCAAAAAAGGTCTAAGCATCTCATTCATAAGAGATTGAAATGTTGAAGGTGCATTAGACAGCCCAAAGGGCGTCACAAGGAACTCATAATGTCCCTCATGAGTCTTAAAACTGTTTTATGAATATCTTCTGCCTTCACTCTAATCTGGTGATAACCAGATTTCAAGTCGAGCTTTGAAAACACTGTTGCCCCTCCTAATTCATCCAATAACTCATCAATGACCGGGATAGGGAATTTGTCAGGGTGGGTAGTAATCTTATTTAAGGCCCTGTAATCAACACAAAATCTCCACCCTCCATTTTTTCCCCACTAAAATAACTGAGCTGGAGTAGGGGCTAGTGCTAGGTCTGATTATTCCAGCAGAAAGCATTTCTTCTATTATCTTCTTAATTTTGGTTTTCTGGTAATGGGGATACCTGTAGGGTCTTATACTCAGGATCTGGGCTCCTTCCTTAAAGGGAATAGCATGGTCTTGCCTTCTGATGTGGGTTTTTTGTTTTTTGTTTTTTTGGTGTGTTTCTTTTTTGTGTGTGTGTGTGTGTGTTGTGTTTTTTTTGGGGGGGGGGGGGGTGTTAAGCTCTGTGGTTCTTGAAATAAGTCTTGAAAATCCACCAGGACAGCCTCCAATTCCGCCCATACTCCTTGCTGCAAGGATGCCATCATGTTATATTCTATATAAAACCCTGTCCCTCATCTTGAAGGGCCTTCATCATCTCCATTAAAGATGCAGAGGTCTTACATAAAGCTGGTTCCCCCCTTAAGGTTACTACCTTCCCCACCACTTCTATTTTAAGGGTCAGCTCCTGGAAATTGGCCCTGATCTCACCCAAACTTTCCATCCAATCCAACCCCAGGACTATGTCAGCTCCTCCTAGTCCAAATACAAAAAATTTCTGATGCACTTCAACTCCTTGCATCTGTAGATTGACCTCCTACGTACTCCTCTGCACTTAATTTTGTGACATCTCCCACCTCCATAGCGCTTTGGAGTATCTGTGACTGCAAGTTTCAACTCTTGAACCACCTCCTTAGCTATGAAGTTATTGGATGCTCCACAATCCACCAGCACTACCACTCTCTTCCCTTCCACCTCACCCCACAGCTTGAGGGACTTTTTGGAAGTCATGCCCATTATGCTGTGGATAGAAAGTTGCTGGGCTTTTTCTTCCAGCATGGTCTCCACTTGTCTTTGTTGATCTTCCTGAGCTTCATCCATTTCCTCCTCTGATTCAACCAGCATTAAGTTGAACTGTTTGAGCCTGCATGTGCTCAGGACTATACTTTTTGTCATAGTGAAAACAGAGGCCCCTCCTTATCTTCTCCTGCAATTCTGCTTCAGACAAACACCTGCATCCTCCTCCCCTCCTTTGTCCACCTGAGTTTTCTGAGGATCTGGCCTCTGTCATAGGCCGCTGGCTAACCATGGGCCTTGAGGAAGCAGTGTAACAACTCAAGTGGCTCTCATAGGTTTGGCTACAATATTGGGCCATGACCCCAGGTCAAAATTAGTGGTCCTCCAAGATTGGTTCGATTGGGCTCCACCCTTCTGGCCCGCACTCAGTCCCCCTTTTCTCAATGCCCAATTCTTCTCTTCAATGAGCTTGTGCTTAATCCATCAGATCTGAGGGCAATTCCAGCCTATTTAGCTTCACTTTTGCTCGAATCTCCTCCTGCAATTGCTTCCTCCAGTTTTCAAACCCCTTTTCAATCGCCTCTATCCCAGCCTCTGTGCGAGTGTGCATCATTCACAGCTCCCTAGAGCGGGAACTCTGATATCAGTTGATAGAAACTGGACAGAGAACAAGAAAAACTGTTTGTATTTGGCATATAGCTCTCTGCTGCTACTGTTATCAATGAGATACCAGTACCAGTAAGATGGAACTTACAAAAGAAAGTATGAACTGAAACAGAAAATACAGATAGTCCAAGGCTTTCGAGAGGCCTGGTCTCTCCCTTCCCAATTCTCCCACTTAGTCCTTTGCTATCTCACTCATTCCCTCTCTTTCCTTTATATTCTTTTATATCTCTAACTGTTTTCCTGCTTCTCCCTCCTGTTCCTTTTGCCACATAGGCTGGCAGTTATACCTACATTCCATGCTTGTCATGCCCATTTCGGGTTCTGATTCCCTGCTTCTGCAAGTCTTTTGCCTAGCATAAACCTTAGTTATAGGAGGACGGCTAACAGTGTGGCAATGGTATGATGTATTGTAGGCAACTTCGTTTAGTTTATGCCTGTTTTTATGCATACAATTTTGACTTGTATATTATATCCTATGACAAGTTTAATCTGTCTTGATATTGTTACTTAATTGGGACGTGAACTGTATATCCTATTTAAAATATTCATTAGTCATTACCACTTAAGCCAGATCTTTAATTTGTGGTGTCGGATTTTATTGACTGATCAAATGGTAATTTGCAATATTTGCAGCTTCTGTACTTTCTGGCGGGAAATTGACCAAACTTCTAGACGCCGCATGTCTAGGGAAAAGACAGATGTAATTTTGAAAGTAGTTGTAAAACACTTCTTTATAGAGAAAGAAGTGACTTCTACTTTGGTAATGGACTCCTTGTATAGTGGATTGAAGGCTCTTGAAGGCCAAACTAAGTGCAAGAAAGGTAGGGTAAAATTATTGGATGCTGAGGAAATGCCAGCACCAATTGTTCGTGCTGAGAAAGATATGTTTGTACTGGTGGATGATGTTTTACTGCTACTTGAGAGGGCTGCTATAGAACCTCTGCCTCCGAAAGATGAGAAGGGTCCTCAAAATCGTACAAAGGTGAGATGAAGAATTTGTGTTGATAAAAAGTAACTGGGGAATTATGTTGATTTCTGGTGATATAGGGTAAGCCCATTGGAATCTGATGGTATTAGTGCAAGAGATTTTAGAGGATAAAGGAATAAATAAAAGAGATCAGAAAATAGTATATCTTCTGGATGAATCCAGGGAAAAGACAATGGAACTTCTTTCTAGTATATTAATCTGAATTTGTCTGTTACAGCCATAGGTACCCTTTTAGTTGTGAAACCTTAATTAAATGTCAACTCCTTTAAGATGAGTTTAATTATTGGCCAGTTGAAATATGACCATCCAAAACAACCAAGAAAAATGATATAAAAGGACATAAAGGAGACAAAATAAAAGTCCTGTATTCTGAATTGCAAGATGTTAAGATTGATTTTCAGTCAACTGCTGTAAGCTGGTCATCCTAATCCATAACCTAATGTCTAGGTGGGGAATGGGGTGTGGGGGGACCGGACCCCCCACCTTGAACACCACAACCCCTTGGTGACCAGGGGAGGTGCCCCTATGCTACAAGGGCCATTGGCAAGATAATTTTGTTATTATTCAAAGTTAACACTGATATTTATGTCATTGATTCTGGAACCCATTTTTTCCAACATAGAGCTAGGTTGCTATGCTGCTTGGCTGCTTCTAAGTTGAACCCATCAAAGTATTAGTGCATAGACAATTTCATATTAAAGTGAAACATCTGCAGTTCTACATTTTGTGAGGAAAACCGATTTTGGCCCTCAGGAGTTGAATCGAAAGCCCTCTTATGGAGGTCCAATCCAAATATGAACTAGTTAGTTTATTCAAAATTTTGCATATGATTGATGATGGATATGTTATTACTTACTAGACCATTAACTGAAATATTTCCTTTGCAATTTAAATTTGGGTTGAGTTATACTGCTTTTTCTACCAATATTTCTATAGATATATTAGCTTACTGATATTATGGACAGGATAAGCTTACTTTTTGATATATAGTTAAAATTTAAAATGAAAGAAGTTTAGCCTAGTTAGATTTATGGACATATATTACACCTGTAGAATGGTATTTTCAGTCACCTGGGAAACTAAGTGCAAAGAAGAGTATAGATATGACACATTTTGGCTTTATAGTTTTGGAATTCTATTGATTGCTAAGAAACCTGGTTCACCTTTTTTTGGCAGGATGGAAACTCTGGGGAGGACTTCAATAAAGATTCTATAGAGCGTGATGAAAGGCGTCTCACGGAATTGGGTCGCAGGACTTTGGAAATATTTGTCCTTGCCCATATATTCAGGTAGTATATGCAATTAGTTCTTAACTCTATGTTTTCTTGCTTACCTGCTTGTTTATATACTCTTGATTTTAGTTCTCACTACCTCCTGAATTAATTTTTGGGGCGCTCCTGCATGTCTGGATGTTGTATGTTAGCAATGCTCATTAGGAAGTAGACTCCTTTAATTGCTTTCAGTAGTTATGATGTTATCCAATTTTTTATATTTTTTATTTGCAGGTTGTACCTTCATTTTAATATTAAAGGTTACGCAATTTTATGTTTCTTTTAGGGTATATGTTTGGATGGAGGGGAGGGGTAAATTTTCATTTTAAATAAGCGTTCCCTTTATTTGACAATTTTTTTAAATGAGAGGAATAAAATGAGATATTATCATGTAACCTTCCAATCATCCCTTATTGATTTTTATAAACATTTAATAATTAATTACTCCTCTCCTCCCTTCCCCTCCAAACTCATTTGTCCCAAACATACAGAAGAGGATTAAGGTTTTGTATGATGGAGTTTAGATGATTTGCTGTTCTAAGTAGCTGTGAGTACTTGGCATGGCTTCTTTGTGATTTAAGATGTCGCACGACGAAGTTGTCTTGGACATCCTTTGAAAATGGCAAAATTGTTTCTTGTCTTTATTTCAGAATTCCATGCACTTCTGTTTTAGAATCTTACTTGAAGCTTATAATCAATTACAGATGAGATTGTCTATTCAAACTGTGCTGTTTATGGTAGCATGAAAGAGACTTCTTTGCAAAAGTTACATCTACAGATTACAAAATTTGTACTTATCTATGTGATATTTCATAGTAGATGAGAAATAAGGGATTGTGAGCTTGTCTTGTGTCTACTGACAACCTGTTTCCAGCATCACACTCTGAAGCTTAAGTGTGTACTCATGCTTATGAGCTATACTGAGTTTGGATTCTGTGGTATATAGATGTATAACCATGGGACATGGACATGGAATTTAACTTAATAATTAGTACCATGTGAGACAATAGGAGATGATATGTAGCTAGCAGTAGCTTGATAGCCAATAATTTCAGGTGATTTTGCAATTAAGCTTTGGGGTCCATGGAAGTTTATCCACGAGCAGGTAGTGCAATATCACTATCTACACAAAAGTGAATAAGTGCTTCTTAATTCTCCAGAGACCTGGCCTTTGTGTTGCTTTCTGTACGAGGTGATGACTTTGTGAATAATGTATAAGGCGTGCTTAACTTGTTTTGGGAATATATAAGGTGTTTACTATGTCTGTACTGCTCATTCTTTTCATTGGTATTTTTTACCTGTATGTATTGAATATTTGTAGGATGTAAATGGATTAGGATATCCTAATTATTTACTTCATGGGTGCAGCAATAAAATTGAGGTTTCCTACCAGGAAGCTGTTGCTCTGAAGAGACAAGAAGAGCTCATCCGTGAAGAAGAGGCGGCATGGCAGGTTGAAAGTGAGCAGAAAGCAAAACGTGGAGTTAATGAGAGGGAAAAGAAGTCAAAGAAAAAACAGGTCTGGCACACATCTAACTGCATTTTCATGGGATCTCCAGATATCCTAAAGTTGATTTCACAGACGCAACTGTGTTCTCTGGTTGTCTTGATAACAAATTGGGTTTTTACTTGATTATCTGTCAGATTGAAATGCAATTTTCTGACATTTTTAGTTAATATTGTGATGTTAAAATTCAACAGAGTCAAGATTATGTCATTCTTATAATTTTCATTACAGAACATGCATCGTAAATGACAACTATTATAAGATGATGAAAAAAATAACAGGTAGATTCACTTGGTTAAATGCAGCCAATGTATGACTATTTTTGAACATTGTATTGAAGAAATCATCCAATTTCTGATATTCGATAGCGACTATGGCTGAGAGTTTGTATATTAAACCCCAAGCTTTGGAATATTGGTTTGCAATGAAGTCACGCCTTACATGATTTGCCTAGATTTATGTTTCATGTACATGTTTAAGACCCTTTGCTTCTTTACCAACCTTGCTTTCCCATAAAATTAATTTATGTAGATATCTGATGCAGCAGAAGTAGTAATAAAAGAAGAACAGTAGGTGACTAGTTCTGAAAGGTAGGAGATTGAAGTGGAACACTGAAATTCTGGGTCCAGAACCCTAGAGAAACAGCTTCAGGTCTGAAGTCTTGTTAATATGCTGGCTGAAAACTGTTTACAATGGCTCCTAATGGCCTTTTATAGAAAGCCCCCAAGAAACCTGGGATCCTAACCATCCATTTCATAAGAGTAAGACTTAGTTAAATCTCAGCCAGCCAAGTTCATTAAAAAGGTCATAAGCTACTCATATGACTTTTTAAATGACGTAAAACAGCACTAGTGGCTGGCACTTCAAACATAATACTACACATAAACTAAGGTCGTACAGTGACAAAGTAATGAGCAAAACCCAAGCTGTTGATTTGCTGGCCTGGCCCATGGGCTTACTGGGACCACTTGGGCCGAGAAGCCTTCTAGTGTACCCCTGCATCAATGTCTTATGCCATCTGGTTATTCTGTTACTTTCTATTGACTTTTGCCTCGTTACTATTTTTCTATTAAAATGTTGACCAAAAGGAAAGATGTTTGGGATAATTACAATTTAGAAATTCCTGAAACAAAAATATTTCCAGTTTAGGAAATATTAACCAAATGAGTGGTTAATTTATGCGGTATATGGCTAACCCATTAACACCTCTTTGAACATTGTTAACCAATAACCACTCTTCTGGCGAATTATTCCTAAATTTGAAATATTTTGCCAGCAATTTGTAAATTGTAATTCTCCCAAGATGTTTTCTTCATGTTCCCTTTCCTTTGACATGCTTGTTATTCATGGGATTAGAGGATGTCATGTGCATGGGATTGGCGAGAGTTGTTGGTTGGATTTTCCTTTTTAACTTCTGATAGATAATCCTTTCTTGTCACTACAGGCCAAACAAAAACGGAACAATCGGAAAGGAAAGGATAAAGGGAGGGAGGAGAGGCCTACTGTGGCTGTACATGACAATCACCAAGACAATGCTGCTGATGAGAAAAAAGATTCTAACATGGAGGAGGTGCAAACTATGGCTGAAAAGCTTGATGCCCTTGAAGTTGTTTCTGATGTGTCTGACTCTGTGGATGGAGTTGGTGAAGTGCTTCAGCCTGATTCAGAAGACAGAGATGCTAGTCCTGTTAATTGGGATACTGATGCATCAGAAGTTCATCCGCCAACTGAGGCTAGTAGCAATTATATAGGTGGTCTTTCATCTGTACAAAATGGAATGGCTGAGAAAAGGAGCAGTTCAGTGATGGATGATAGCTCTTCAACATGTTCTACTGATTCATTGCCATCAGTGGTGATGAATGGTTCCTACAAAGGGAACCCTTTTTCAAACTACAAAGTCCAAAATTCGCCTAGCAGGTAAGTATATAGCTTAGTGTTTCTTTCATGTGGATGAATATTAATGATGTGTTGTGTGTTAATTTGATTTGGCACTTTTTATCTGTAGAGGTAAGAACCGAGGGAAAGCATCATGTGATGGGGGTAATTGGACAACTGAAATGGATAGTCAGCCATCTGGTTCTGCTGTAGATGCTGGGGATATTAACAATGAGTCTGGAAGTGGTAAGGTAGGTGAATCTGAGTCTGAGGGTGTTGTTCTCTGCTTGCAGGATCGATTAAAGTGGCTCGAGCAGCATGATGCCAGAAAGGTGGTCTCATTCTCAAAAGCTTATCCTTTAATGATTTGTTGTAATTACTGAATATGCCCCCTTTTTGTCTATTATTCTTCCTTTCTTAAGTTCTCTCTTCTATCTAAGTGTTGCTCTCTCATATTACATTCTCTATTATTTTTTTCCTGTTTCTTTTTCACCATCAAGGAAGAGCAAGAGTAGTTTGCTCATTGAGAATAACTTCAAAAGATATACATTTTTCAGGGTCTTAAAAATGAGAAATGACTGAACACCTTGTTTCGCCTTATGTCTTTTTCTTCTGGAAATGAGATGAAAATAATTTGAATTTGCAAGCCTCAACAAATTGGTTATGTTTCAATATACCTAGTTTGAAGATTGGTCCGCACAGGAATTGAAGTATTTATGGGAAAACAATGTTTATGTTTTTCATCTTGTTTCAATCTCCAGATATGCAAAAGTGTTTTCATTTTTAAATCCTTCCATTTTACTGTCATTCCTATTAGCTACATAAATGTGAAAATTTAAATGGCTCTGTAATCATACTCTTTTTCCCTTTTTAAGACTTTTCATTCCTTGCAATATTGACCTGTGCTTTAACTACAAGTCCACAACTCAAGTAAAGACTTGCTGCATACTATTTATGTAACAAAGGGATTTGGACCTTCTTTTTCTTGAAGGGGTGGGAGATTAGATTTGGAGTGGCAATAAAATTGATGGTTGATTTGATGTTTATTTGTTTTTAAAGATGTCCTTTGACTATTTTTTCTTTTAAACTTGTTGTCTTGTTTGAATATATATTTTTTGTATTCAAATTTGTATTGAGGTCTCTCTCTGGTGCTGTTACAATTTGAGCCTGACGTTATAGGCTTTTGCTATTCTAATTGATAGGAAGAGGAAGTTCTTTCACTACAAAAGAAACAGAGCATCAAAGACCAAGTTGACTTCGAAAGACGAGTTGATATTGAAAGCCTACAGAAAGAGAAGACATCAGCAGTGCCATCCTCACCTAGAAGTCCTCCAAAAAACTTGTCCTCATCTGTTCAAATGAAGTTGGAACACCAGACTAGTGCTGTTGTAGATCCTGTTCATGTCAAGAAAACATCTTTAAGTAGCTCACAACAGACTGATAAAGATGCATCTTCACCTTTCACTTCTGCTGCATCACAAGTAACAGTTGTGCCCAAAACGGAGATCCAGAAGACTTCAACCACAAGACTAACTGAAAAATCTATGGCACAAGTGCCTATGATGTCAAGGCCTTCTAGTGCTCCTTTAGTTCCTGGTCCCAGGCCAACTGCGCCTGTCATCTCTATGGTTCAAACGGCTCCACCACTTGCACGCTCAGTGAGTGCAACTGGCCGGTTGGGTCCTGATCCCTCACCTGCTACTCATAGTTATGTTCCTCAGTCCTACAGAAATGCAATAATGGGGAATCCCATGGCCTCAACTGCTGCCAGTCTCACTCATTCCAGCTCTAGTTCAGGAGTAAACCCATCGCCTGGCTATTCACAACCGCCTAACTTGGTATCATCACCGATGTTTTTATCCCAGAGCTCCGACAAAATGGATTCTAATGCTGGCCAGTCTGGTGTTCCCTTTGGCATGATTACACGGGATGCTTTACATAATGGCCCCCAGTGGATTGAGAGTTCTCAAAGGGAAGCCAGCAGAAGCATGCACTACGAACCACCTTCCCGGCTTAATGATCAAAACCTTGACTTGTACAAGCCAGTACACAGTAGATCTTTGGGCAACATACCGAGTGAGTTCCCAGCCTGCACATCCAGGCGTCAGAACCAAGGGTTGTTGGTGGATGAGTTCCCACACCTTGATATCATAAATGACCTGCTTGATGATGAGCATGGTATTGGGAAAGCAGCCAAGGCAAGTTCAGTCTTCCAGTCCATCAATGATGGACCACAGTTGCTAAATCGACAGTTCACTTTTCCTGGAGACTTGGGTACAGATGATGATTTGGGATCCTCAACCAGTTCTTGTAGGTTTGAGCGATCACGAAGTTACCATGATCATGGGTTTCAGCAAGGGTATAACTCGTCTGGTGGGCACTTTGACTCACGGAGGGATTATCGTCCACAGGCAGGTACGCTACCTTATGGAAATGGAAAGGTAGATGGGTTGATTCCAAACCAATGGCAGGTGGCTGGTTCCGATCTATCATATCTAGGCATGAGAAACACAGAGAATGATGGTTACTCCTCTTACTATCAAGATTACTCAAATATGGCATGTGGTGTCAATGGTTATACTGTATTCAGGCCTTCAACTGGTTCGTAGAGGGAAAGGATGACAAAGGTTGCCCACAAAATTAGTGGTCATCAACAAATGTAATAATGTACTTGAGGAAATTGTTGGGTCTCTTTAGATTGGAGTGAGGATGTAATCCCTTGATGAGCAAACATTTTGTAAAGAGTGTTTCTGAGTTATTTGCTTCCAGCTTTTCATGAAATTATACAATTTCCTGGCCTTTTGGGATTATGGTTATACTTTTATAGTTATCAGCTTTTGACAGTTCTGGGATTTAGGCCTTCTGGGATTGTAGGTACTATTTCATTCATGTCCATGTAATTCCCAAAATAGACTTTCTGATCATATATGAAAAATAAGGGATTACATTTTATGCACCAAAAACGATCATTAATCACCAAACTTTGAGAAGGGGTTGAAAATTTGTTGTTCATAACTAAACTTTTTAGGTGGTGTTTGGTTCAGGAGTTGATTTTTCATTCCTGGGAACAGGAAAATCATTCATGAAGCCTGTTTGGCTGATTTTGAACATTCCTTATTGTATTTCTATGTTTGGTTCGAACACTATTTCCAAGCATCTTTGGTTATATTAAAAAAATACCCTGATAAATAAACGAAACAATATTTACCAAAAAAAAATAAAATAAATAATTTCACAAAAACTAAGGAGATCGTTGATGACGAGACTAGGAAGAAGGCACCGACGAAGCTACTAAATCTGAGGTGGGAGGGGGGATATCGTTGGCGTCAAAGAGTGAGACCAATCTGGATGAAATTGTTTGATATATGAATTATAGTGACAATTAAATCTATTTAGAGCAAAGTTCATGGCCCTCTTTATGAATTTATATTATTAGAAACTTTTTTTTGGTTGTATGGTAATAACTTCTTATTCAAATTCATTTAGGATCCGTTTAGATGATAGAATAGAATTTTAATTTTAATTTTATTTTTGTTAAGATTAGAATTGACAAGAATCTTAATTTTTATGTTTGAGACAATTAAATAATTGAGACTTTAGAATTGTAATTTTGAACTGAACTAAAATTTTATTATTTAAATAATTTATCAAGAATTTATAAAGATATAATAAATAAATTTAAATTAATAAATAATAATTTAAAATTATAAAAAAATTTAATAGAGCTTGCGTTGCTGGACTACAGAAGTCATAATAGATGCCAAACTAAATGACACTATTGATGATGAAGAAAGTGATTGTAAGATGCTAATGCTAGTGATCTAAGGAAGCACGACGATTTGACAATTCCATGTGCGATGACGATAGTTATCGAAGGCTATCGGCGGCTAGCACGTCAGAAGCGTGGTGGACAACGTGGCTAGAGCACACTGGCCAAGACGTTGCTAGAGCATGCCGACAACGATGTTGCCGAACTATGTTGGTGTTGTGATTAGTAATGATTGTTGGATAGTTTTTAACTTTTTCCTTTTAATATTCAAAAAATAAAAAAAATCTTAATGCTTTGAATTAAAATTTTTAAGGTTTAAACTAAGAATTAAGAGTAGTATAAACTAGTCATTTTTTAATTCCATGAAATTAAACATAGAATTAGAATTCTAATTATAATATACACACCAAACAAGATAATTGGAATTGGAAGGTCCATTTCCAATTCTAAGGCTCAATTCCAAACTCAATTTGTCCACCAAACGGGGCCTTAGAGTTTATAATTTACACGTAAGTTAGAAATAGGGATTTAAATATGTTGTCCTCTTTTGTTATCGCATTCATTGTCTCCTTAATAAAATGATGATAATTCCGTAAAATTTTTTTTTTCTTTCTCTTAATTGGCAATAATTTTTCTTTTAATTGTTAATTTTTTTAATTAAATTGTCAACATTTAATTGAAAAAATAGAGATGAAAACAAGAAAATAGAGCATCAGATTTGATTCCTAAAAGATGCCCTTGTTATTGCTTCATTAAGACAAATATTGAATTAATTCTCTACTTGGCACGTTGAAATCTAGACAATCTATTTTGATGGAAAACAAAAAATGTGAAATTTCAAACGATGTCTACATTGTGATATTTTATTTTATTTTTTGTCATAATATTTAAGAAATTTAACTGCATATAATTAATACTCTGCTCATAGTCATGCACGGTTCTAGCTGTGCTGCTAGAGTCATTAGTAAGGACGATTAGAGATATAAATTATTTATGTAAATTATTTATCTAACTTTTATTCTTCTAACTAAAGTTAAATTTTAGTATAAATTAAAATTAACACGTGCATTGTCTATTATTTGAGTTTAAAATACTCTTTCATACTTAACAACTTAAGTTTTTAGAAGTGTTAGGACCTTAAAAACGACAACACAAAACTAATTGTTTCTGACCTTTTGGATATGCACGTTTTTGGTAGGATTTGACCAAGTTAATATTTTCACATTGTGATGGAACAAATTTACTTATTAGATAAATTCCAAGTCATGCGAGTCGTGGTAGCTGGCTTTGAGGCACCTGCTTGCGTGTGCGCTTGAGTTTGTGTGACAACAAAAGCCCTGTGCCTTGCTGGCAAAAATGTCCTTACCGACTTTCACTCTACAATTCTTTATGCAGGAAATTTCTCAAACTTGACCATCAACTTCCTTTCACATTCCCACTAAACATAGACTCCCCCACAATGAGCAAGTAAACAATCAAAATTTCTTCGTCAAAGTATGCTACAATTTTGATAGCTCTATCCAAGTAGTTTTTATCATATAAGCACATCTTTCAATCACGTGGATATATAATATTGTGGTCAATTTCAAGTGAAACAAAAACTCTGCAATGCCCTAATTCCAGCTTATGACCAATTCAAATATTTTTATGAAACTTTACAAATACTAATACTTAAATACTAGTAGTCATTAGTCAAAAACGTTCAACAAAATACAAGTGACAAAGCCTCAAAAAGGATACTACCTACCAATATAAATACCCAACAACCCCAAGTGAGATCCTTTGTTAAGTGTTTGCATCATCTGGTTTTTATCACCATGAGGATTCTCAACGTTGTTTTGGTACTGCTTATGCTTCTTACTATAATGCATGTGCAGCCAACCCTAGCTGGTAGGGTGTTGAATATGGAGAAGAAACAGCTTAGGTTGGAGTCTCTTGAGAAGGGTCCTGTCGCTCCCTCAGGGCCTTCTGGCTGCACATTCATCCCAGGCAGCGGTGGCACACACTGCCCTGTCAAGGAAATGAATGTCGCCGGCAACGCTCAGCACCGCCGTGGTGCCGCAACCATTCAACACTAAAGCTCTCTCAAACATTCATGGAAGCCTTTTTCCTTTTGCAAGTTGAAGCTCAGAGCAAATTTTGGTGAGTGGAGAACGCTCAAATTGAAAGAAATCAAAAAGTGTTTTCAGTCACCATAAAAGAAAGACCTGTGTTTTTGGAACAAAAGATTCATTGGTTTATTGTTTTTTTTTTCCCCTTTCGATGTTAATTGTTTGTTCTTTATCTTTATGTATTCTTGATGTTGGATATATACCACTTTGTTTAAAGACAATTGTATATTGTACTGCAGAAGGTATATACATGTTTCTTCAATGAATAATATCATGAGAAATGTATATATTATACAATTTGCAAATGTTAGTTCTATGGTTTTAATTCTATCAAACTTCACAAAAGAAGGTACCATTTCTTATTTAAATCGGTGTAATTTTATAATATGAAATTAATTATTTCTTCCTTGAAATTCATATCTCTTCATTGAAAGTGAGATATGATTTTATATTTTTATAATCTTTAATTACAAAAAATTACTTGTTGAATCAAATAACACCTTGAAATTAAAAACTATTTATTTATTATAATTGTTTATATATTGTGAAGTTTTTTTTTAGTAAGATCACAATGTGTCTTTACACTCTTTAGATATGATTAATTCTCTTTCGGGTGTTAACTTTACTCTGATCACAAAGTACTTATAATAGGATTAAAACTCCTATATTACAGGTAAAGTCTACATATATGTAGCTTAGTTTACCAACTGAATCACACATTATGCTTATATATATTATTGTGAGGTTTGATTTCTCTAATGTTACTTATCCATGGAAACCAACTCAGATGATGGCTACGTACTTATTGTGCACTTGCGTATTAGATTAATTAAGTTTGGGTTTGGAGAAAAAACATGAACAACGGAGGCAGGTTATATCTGACTATATTTTGCAAGGCTGCGTTTCTTTGACGCAGGAATTAATATACATAATACCAATGGAAGTACTTGATTACGATATTTGATTATGATTAAGTTTGGTTTGTAATAAAAAAAAAGAGACTAAATTGCCAGTATAATATAGTCTAGTCTTCATTCTTAGCTTTTTAATAAATAATTTAAACTTACAATCAAGATTCACCAGAAGAAATTAATTTGGTAAAAATAATGCTGTAAAGTTGAAAACAATATATGGCATCCAAAATTATCAATTGAAGGCACACACTAATTACAAAATGTCATGTAAAATGAAAAATATTAGCAAAAATAATTTTTAAAACTTGTAGAAAGATATAAGGAATAGTGGAGACATTTAAACTATAAAAAAATAGTTAAACATGACTAAGAATAATTAAGCTTGTTTCACATTCAACTCCCACCGTTAAGGATTAATATTCAAAACGTGTTCCATGAAGGAACTTATCAACTTGGATAATTATATATATATATATAAGGCATATTTAGTGAAAAGAGTAGTTTATTATGAGAGTGAGATGAGTAAATCTTGACCATGAGATCATATATGTATGCTCAATATTAGAATATAAAATTATGTGACTTTTTTAAGTAGTTATGTGATTTTTAAGTAATATATAATATTGACCATACATGAATGATTTAATGGTCAAGATTTACTTTTCTCACTCTCAGAATAAACTACTCCTCTTACATGCCTCTATATATATATATATATATGAAAATGACATTTGCAAACCAAAAAAGTAGGTAGGAGTTGAACACATATAATCCCAAATGCTGTAGTTATTAGTCAAATGCGTTACACTTTCATAAAAACACATTTAATTAAATTAAATAAATTAACTAGGCTCCCAATTGTATTGAACTCCTGCGCTATGCATTCTCGCCCACTTAGTCTATAGTTACCAATTCTTTAACGCAACTACCGTGGATTCCATTGTTAGCTTTACTTCATTTTCTTCATTTCTTATTCAATGGACATGAAGAGACAGCAGGAGAGAAGTCATCCTTGTGCATTTTTTAAAACAAAAGACACCACATATAGGTATACATTATTCAAAATCAAAATAGAGTATTTTTTTCAACTATTCTCCTCGGGATGAATGTTGGAATTTTTAAGAATATTTGATATGGGTTTGACGAGTGCTTTAAAAGTATTACTATTAACTAAGAAGCATTTAATACTCCTTAATACATTTTCTTAATTATTATTAAATGAAGAAAGTCTTTATTATTTTTTTTGAGTTTTTAAAATATTAAATACTCTATTTTTATATTTAATATATTTTGTTTTAATTATTTAATCAGTGTCCTTAAGACACTTGTTAACATTTACCTTATAAATATCATTAATGTTGGCCATTTTTAAAAATCAAATATCCTTGTGCACTTTCAAACCAAAATAGTACATGATAAGTGGTGGGGGTGATAATAATGACAAAGGTCATTCAGAGAATGAAGATTGTGGTGATAACGACGAAAAATCAGGTAAAGGGGTTAACCTTGCTCTATTTGACATGAGTTGGTCTTAAACAAGCAAATTAAGTTTGCTTGTTCAATAAATTGATTGGAGTTTTCAAAATTCAAACCCTATCTCTCGGGTTGTTGGGTTAACGTGTTGTATTATTTGACCCACCAAAAAATTAGAAAAATTGAACAAATTAAGAAAATTAAATAAATAATTAAAAAAAATACGGATTAAATGAGACATCCTGCCTGCATGCTTGGTCCCTTTAACGTATTTAAACTTTTTTTACTTTTCTTCTTTATTTGTTTCACTTAAATATATAGGTTGACCAATACGCACCAACAAAATCTAAATTTATTTAAATTTTGAGTTATACAAGTAGCTAGGTCCCAAAATGAATCTCATTTTAAATGACCAACTTTTAAAAACTCAGAACTCTTAAAAAGTCTGGGTGAAACAAGTCTACCCACAAGTCTATACCTATCTTCAATTTTGTCTATAAAACACGCCTGAAAAAAAAAACACAAAATAATTTATCCCAAGATGACATTTCTAAAATGTTGGAATTTTTTACTTACGTGACCTATAATTAATTGTGATCTTTTGTTTGTGAAAAATCTAAAAGATCTGGATTTTAGACATACATGTTAAGCCAAATTTCAATATTGATAATTTATTGTGGGTTGTGCACACCTATATTGAGTTAGTGTAGTTAGGCGACAATAGTATAGGTCATACTAAAAGTTAGTTTGTCAAGGCTTTGTCATAATAGTGTCTCTTGATGGGAGAACTTGTTAGGGTTTTTATTGCTATATAATGGCTAAGTCCCCTCTCTACTTTCGCCATGCGTAGAGTATCTAGCTTGCCTCATTATAGTTGCTAGACGAAAGAGGAAGATATAGAGAAGGACATAGTGTAAGAAGTCTCCGCTGTCATCAAGGATCAAAGACTAATACAAGTACACATTTTATTTCATGTTGAGATTGGTGTCCTGAATTTATATAGTTGTTTATAAATTTTTTTCTTCACATTTGGTATCAGAGCCAATGGTTCGGCTAGGACAAGTATTCTAGACAATGGTTAAAACCTAAGTGAAGTGTTGTGTTGACTCCTAGTGAGCTTGTGCTTTATTGATAACCTTGTAAATATTCGGAAAGACTTCCGCTTGAGAGAGAACCTACTGATGTAGGGCTCACACTTGATGGGAGAATGTTGGAAATTCAAGTAAGTGAAGAAATTCTACATTGATATGGAATAGACTAAGTGAATATCATATAAGTTGGATAATCCATGAACTTAATACCTTAAGGTTTTTTATCAAGATGTAATGTTAGATCCTCTTCTCCTAACCTAAATCCTAAAGTAGTTTATGAACCAAATGCAAGTAATTATGGTTTAAAAGTCATGAAAAGAAAATGTTTTGAACATTATATGGAGAAATTAAGGTTATAAGAAAAAAATTTCAACTATTGAAAAGGAAAGCAACTGACCATATGGTAAACAAATGTGAATTATAAGTAATTTTATTATATAAATTTATCATGCTATGAATATTATAAAAACGTAATGGTCATCAGATTTTCCTTCATTTGTTATTAACTTCCACATATTTATCGCATGGGGCATCGAATTTATGCGAATCGTGAATATTGTTATATGGGAAATTCTAAGGTATGCAAGAGTTGGTGAAGCATGGGACACTGACACTAACCCCACTTCTTGCAGCCACTGGTAGTCCCAATCAAATTCTAATTGCGAATGAGCCGTTAATTTTTTTTTAAATATATAAAGTATTGTTGATAGTGAGAAATTTTTTAGTAGGCATTGTCTATATAGATATTTTACTCAACAATTGACATGTGTAAAGATATTATTTAATGTTATGTGCATTTATAACATGACACACATAATCTTAAGTTGAATTAAGTTGGAGAATTTTTTCTCTTCAATCTTACACATCCCAACCTGTATATGTGGTTGTTAGTTTTGATTAAACCCGTGGGTTGAATATATAACAAAAAAAATTGACCTACTAAAATATAAATTGAAATTCATTGCACATAACATAACCATGGAGTCCAAACATATGTTTTAACCAATAAGTAATAACATCATGGAGTTCAAACACATGTCCTAACCTATAACAATTTAGTGGATGATTCTTGAATTTTTGGGTGGGATTGCATACTAACTTTTGAAGTTAGAGTACTTTCAATTTGATATGCATTAATGCTTTTAGTCAAATAACAATTTTTATAGATAAAACTAAAATCTATTTTTATATATAAACTTAAGTCGAATGCTCTCAAAACATCATTTCATTACTGACAAAAGAAATGTGGGTATATGGGTCGTGTTGGGTTAATAATGTGAAAACAACAACTTGACTAAAGCCTAGCTGGTGGGTTTGGTAATTTCAAATGCAACTCAATCCATATGCTCGAACCAACTCACTATTTATAAGTTTATGAGTTGGGTTAGTTCCTGTAGGTTTGTGAGTTGACCCAAATCGTTAAACACCCGTATGAATTTGGATGGCTGGATGTGCTTGTGATGTATGTAAGTTCGTGTGCACAAAAGTACTATGTAGTTTTAATAATAAAAAAAAAATGTAGTGCCAAAGATCTTGTAGCCTTGTGGCACCTGTGGTGGTGTTCAAGGTTAGGGCATCGATCCTCCCACACCCCACTTAGATCTCAATAGATCTGATCAATAGAAGTCTTTTACTTTACACAAAAAAAAAAGAGAGTATATTTTCATATGATATTTATCAAATAAAAAATTATTTGAAATATTTTAAATTTAAAAATGGAAAAATAAATCAACAACATCTTAGCACTTTTAAAAATATCTCATATATGCAATTTTAATTTCTTGTATTTTAGGTTTTAAAAATGAGTCAGATTTAATTTTTACGCACACTTTGATCTAATTTGTTATTTTTTGGTGTTTAAAGAACAAATTAATTTTGATTTAAATTGAGTTAGTTAATAAATCAATTGATTAGATATATCCTATGAGAATCCAATATATATTTTAAATTGTTATAAACATACACTTTTTAAAATCTATTATATTTGATAACTACGAATATATACCAAAATGAATAACATATCATAGTATTATATCATTAAGTAAATTCAAATGTAAAGACATTGCTAATAGCAATGACATATGAATTGTATAATCTATTATTTACCAAAATGCATACGATATTAAACGATAATTTTTATTATTTTTAACGACCTTATCACTTAAATTTTGGATCCATTGCACCTTGTTATCCTAATTTGTTATTCTTATTACATCTACCTATGTTGTAGCTTCTTACAATGTGACCCCAGATTATACACTTCTAGTTACATCTTCAAATAAACAGAACGAAATCTATTGTCAAATTTTTTTTTCCTATCTTCTTCTATGTCTTCTAATTAAATGCTGACAACTCAATAGAAAAACTTGACAAGTACAAAAGAAGTTATTACCAATTAAGAGATATAATTTTTTACTGAATTGTTATCATTTAATTGAGAGATAGAAAAAGAGACAAGAAAAAATGATAACAAATTTCAATCCCAAATAAACATAGGGCAATATTGGGACAAACAGGAAAATTAGCTCAGGTAACAGGTCACAAGAGAACTAGTTGATAAGTTATTTTAGAAATATAAAATCATTCTTTTAGACCTCCACTGAATAGTTTGAGTGTTTTTTTTTTTTATGAGAATTTGTTTTCAATGTGCATGATATATATATCATGCCTCACGCTCTAAGGGTTCTTATATGGGGGACGTATTAGTGTTTAGAGATACATAATCATTTATGAATCTTTATCCAACTCGGAGTATAAACTTTTGTGAGAGTTGGTATATTGAAAGAGATAATAGAAAAGAGAATAGTATACTGAGAAAGAAGGAGAGCAGACAATTGGATCGTAAGCCGGCTAAACAAGTCAAACCCATTAAAAGGCTGTCAAATCCCTTTTGGTTCATGACTTTCTTTTTCTTTTGGTTTTTTAATTTTCTCGATGTGCCTTTTGGTTCATGACTTGATGGTTGGAGATTTGCTAAACTAGTTCTAACTTAGTAAAATGAACACTATTTTCTTTCATCTTGAAATGTGGGTTTCCATGTTGTCAGACAGCTAGTAGTGTCAAAATGGGGCTATTTGGCCAACTAATCATTCTAATGCAGAATAAGAACAAAAATTGGGCCTACTTGACTGGATATATATATGACTACTGATTCATGGTGTTTGACTGTTTGACTTGTATTTTTATGAACTTCTATAGTACAATGCAGATGATATGAATTGCATTACTACCTAGAAAGATAATTTGATTGTAGGGCTCTACTGATATCCAACGATTTATTGCCTTGCCATTTGCCAAGCGTTTGAAAAATTAGTTAGTTGTCACATTTTATTGATCCATCAAATGAATTTGTTATGAAATAAGGTAAAACGTGATAGTTATTTTGTTATGCTCATTACTAACTTCTAGAATAAGATTTTGATTTAAGCTCTTCTTCCAATAAGCCCTTTTAGTTCACACTAAAATTAGAAACGAAAATACATTTTTCCTTTCTGCTTAATTACAAGCAGAAATTCTCAGAGAAGTCTGCATAGACCTACACAGTTTGTTTTCTGCATGTAATCTGTAGTGTAGACTAATTGTAGCATAACTGCTGGTACGTAGCATCCCAGCTACAAGCTACTCTTAGACTAAATGAATTATCAACAAACTACACTAGAAACTGTCTTCCTTTCCTTCTCCCTTTCTCTTCCAAATAATTGAAGAATTTTTTTGGGTAAAAATACAATTCAGCACATATTCTGTAGTCTTCATTCAATAGTCTCTCTTGACTGATGAAAATGCCTAATGATGAAAACAAAACATTGCTTTCTTGACCCCATATTTTTCTCCATTTCACAACTTCTTATGTGCTTTCAAATACAACCCGCTCCCTCCCCACAGTTCCATCAAGTTCTTCCTTGTTAGAAGGAAGGAATTGTGTACCAACAATGCATTGCCAATAGATCTCTGTGCTTCAACTTTACCAAGAGATACAAATACAATATTATTCTTCCTCTTTTCTCTCATCTCCTCTTTGCTAATTGGAATGTCCTCTTTAAGAATTGATTTGCAGCTCTGTCGTTTCTATGGCACAATACTCTCAATATTGTGTTTGGGTCTGCTCTATTCCACCTTCCTGTAGAAGGAGGCATTGGCAACTTCTGCCCATTACCCATGACTCCTATACCACTTGTTTCACAGGTGACAATGCTGAAATCTTCCATCAATTGTTCAGTACTTTGGCCCATTAATGCTATGACTCCCTCCACTACTGCAGCCTCTCTCTCCACCACATTTTCTGCTATCAATCCTTCTCCACAAGTGCAGAAAACCCGATTCAAGCTGTCAAAATCTTCTTGGATAAGCTGGTGGTCAGACCTGTTAAACACCCTTGAGCTTCCACCAGCAAGCAAAACCATGAGGAATGCATCAAAGGAGGCCTTCATGACTTCCTTCATTGCCAGTGGTTGAGCTCTATCTGTGAGAATTGCAGTCATCAGTGTGATATTCTGCTTGAGGATTCTCAATGCAGGTCGGATCCTAGCATTGGCTACATCACCAACGTAGAGGCTGTCATAGAAGACAGAGTTGGAATCAAGGAATATAAGACGGTAAGCAGCAACTTCTGAGACATGTTGACATGCTGCTGGAATAGAGGAGTTGACTATTTCAAAGTATGAACAACTGTTGCTTTGAGTCCTACGGCTGTTTGCAAAACGATGGCGATTTGAAGGAACTACTACTCCTGGGGTCTGAGAGAGTGATTTTTCAAGGGAGTGGATATGAGAAAGGAGAAAGTGTAAGGTGTTGAGACGAACGTATAGGCGTTGTGTTCCACGGCTAGTTGATGGCCTAGGATGATGTCCCTCATTTGTTCCATTTATGTGATCTAGCTCTGCCAGACCACTGCATGGGCTAGCTTTCTTCCACAGCTTGATGAACTTTGAATCCCGGTTGCATCTGGTCAGTGGGGGGAGTGAGGGAATATAGCTCTGCCTTGAACCTGAAAGAGAATAGAGTTTAATTTTTTTTACTTTTTCTTTTGGTACATTGGTACATAGGAGGGTAATAAGCACCTGGGTAGGGAGGGGGATAGGTGGTCTAATAGAGGACCGAGCCTCTGACATCATCATCACACCCAAGTTTTAAAGACTTGGGCCAGTGCCAATTAATTGAGATACAAGCTCGTTGGCAGGAGTTCAAACTTTAAAACTAAGTAAATAAGATTGCTATGCATTTTGTGGCTGTTAGTAAACTATCAGTGTAATAGTTTTGCTTTGTTTTATTTTCTAGACTAAACACCTTTAATTTTATGTGTTCATAGTACTTACCACATGCTGCAACAAACATCATGTAGTCCTGAAATAGACCTTCCAATCCATCAGCAAGATCTTGAATTAAATCTTCAGTAATTCCTATTGGAATTTGAAAGAATTGTTCCACAGTTGTCTTGGCCAATTTCATCAGCTCCGCAGCTGATTGTGCATATGGCTCTGATTTAGACTTTGGATTCCATGTCTGCAATAAAAGAGAAAAGAAATTAAAAATCATATTCAATTTTATCAAAACCATAAGTATGTGATCTAAACACATTTTAGTTGTGTCATTCCATTTAATCTTTGAATGAAAGAGGATCATAAAGCCAAAACTTACTTCAGTTTCTTTTGCTCTTTGCAAACACTCTTTGCCTTTGTACAATGATTCATGTATCCATTTTCTCAGAAGGTTCAATATGATTGAATCAACTTCATAGGGAACCATCTCTCTCACTATTGTTTTGCCATTATCCTCGCCCTCAGTAGAGTCTTCAACCACCATTTGGACCAAAACCTTTTCTAGCTTTCCAGCCCTCTGCAATACCTGAACTGTCTCAGACGTCAGTGTGGTCACTTCACTTAAATACTGCCTCAGCACATGCCCATAGCAGTTGTGCAACATCAATGCTGCAACTGCACCTGCTGTTGAGTGCCATTTCTTTAGCATTGGACTAAAATATTCTCTTTCCTTCTTTGCTAAATCTTCAGTCTCCTGAGCTAAATGAAGAATAATTTCACTTAATTCTCCCTTTATTTCCAATTCAGCAGACTTGGCATGCACTGCCTACACCCATAAGAAAAATACAATATGATTAAAAGAAAAAAATACTAGTTTAGACCACTAAGGAGAAGATATATAGGTTAAGTAAAAACCTTTTCAAATGCATTTTTCATGGAAGATCGAATATAATAATCAACCCTATACCCAGATGAATCCACTATGGTTATATCTCCTTTCTCTCGCCCTTCCCCATCAGATATTATGAGATCTTCACCTAAAATCTTTGAGACTGACAACACCACAGGAAGAAGGTTTTCGATTTGGCCAACAGCCCCTCTCTGGAAATGGTCATGGTAATTAAGCAGTCTCTTCTCAGCCCAATCCTGCATAGAACTCAGCACTGATGACAATATCTTGACATAAAAAGATTCCTTTTCTTTCTTAGCATCATTGGCCACCTCGTTCAACATAGCATGTGAGGCACATAGAAGATCAGATTCTATCTGCCCAGTTGCTATGTATTGTTGAAACAGCACCCAAGTGAAGCACACATTGTGAATTGGCCTGGTGATCCCCAATGTAGACCATGTCTTCTTCATTAGCTCAAGTAGCTCATCAACTTCATCAAGGACTAATGTGTCGTCCCTAATATCAAAAATGGATTGAAGAAGAGAAGTATAGAGGTGAATGTTGAAAGGGAATCCATCAGCCCAGTGACAAACATCGGTAGGAGTTCCATTAGGACTTCTCCATGACAAGGAAACCACAGAATTGCAAAGGGTTCTCATGGTGTCAGAGTTTTTGCCAGTGTCTATAGCTTTGGCCTCACCACTACGTATGATATCCCTAAGGCGCATGGCAAATGTGTTGGTTTTTTCTACAGTGATTGAAGGGTGTAGGAGGAGCCCTACTTCAAGGATTTTGAGCTGCCTCTTTTGCCACGTATGGTACTCATGGGAATCACTGAATTCTGAGGGTTTTAGGTGGCGCAGAAGTTCTAAGGGGAGAATGATAGTTTCTGCTCGCCTGCCCACCTGCAATGCAAGCATTTTGAAATATTTAGACCAACAACATGTGTGCTTTTCATTCTTAATTTGCTTATTCTACTCATTAGCTATACTTCATTTTGTTCCATGCACATCAAATTAAAAATCTTTTGCTGCAAAATATGGTTATGAATTAATATTTTCAAGCAGATCAATACATATGGTAGCAAGTTTCAAACTAGTAAATTTTTTAGTTCAATTAATTATTCTATTCAATTTTCTATCCTCCCCCCGCTCCTTCTTTTTTGGCCGTTTTACTTATCATTATTATCAATAGTAATACATCATAATAATAGAACCCAAAATCCACAAAACGGAAACAACAAAATCAATGTACAGATGTTTTTGGGCAATACAATCAAACCTATAACTTCATGAATTTGTCAATATACATTAAACAATCCAGGAATTAAACATCATTTGTTATCTGGGTATATATATATATATACAAGTAGACTCTCATTGTACAAAAAAAAGGGTTAAATTAGTTTTGCAACCTATTCCTCATTAAGCACTTGATCATCCAGGGTTCCATCAGTCTCATTGCTCATATTTAATTTAGTTCACCTTTCTCTCTCTCTCTCTCTCTACATATATATATATATATATATATATATATATATATATATTATCCTTACCAGGTCATCACATATTATATTCTTTTAAAATTTTAAAAGAAAACAATCAAATATAAAACCAAAACATTTAACAGCAGAGCATTTTTTTATTTTTTACGTACTTGGCCAACGAGGGTCCTCATGAGGGTCTTCCGAAGGCGATTATCGTTGTGCTCAGTCACCCGCATCTGTTGTCTCATGATCTCTGCAGAAGTCATGGGCCGCCGTGGCCTCAACGGCGGCATGTTATGATGATGCATAGGGCTACCTCCTCCACCCACCGGCGACGACGGAGTCGTCACCCCACCCGACACCATTCTCCTCGACGGTGACCTTTTCAACATCTTCAACCCTAGAGCCCTCTTCACCTTACTAGTTGGCGTCATCACCACCTGGTTCGCCTTCGTCCCTCCATCGCCGCCGCCGCCGCCACCGTTCTCATTAAACGTCACGGTGTGCCGGCCCCCGAACCCCGGAGATGATCGGCACGCCGTGAAAAAGATCTCGTAGGCGGTCTCCCGAATGTCGTCCGGTTCAAGACCGTCAAGCTTGCCGAAGGGCAAGATTATGTCGTCGCCCTTATTGGCGACGACATGGTGGCCGTGATAGTGGTGATGATGATAATGATGATGATGAGAATGAAGATCGTGACGAGATGACATGGAAGGGAAGGGACCAGGATAGGATTCACGACGGCTTTGCTGACCCATGAGAAGATAGGAGGTGGGTCAGAAACCGAAGGAGAAGGGTGGCGGTGACAGCAACAACAAGAGCTTGTTATGTCAAAAAATGTGTGTGTGGGGTGGGAAGAGAGTGGTGGGAGAAGAAGTGCATTTCTCTTAAAAGAAGGGACAAGAGAGAGAGAGACCATGAATATTGAGGTTGTGTTGGTTTTTGTTCGTTAATGACAGCAGTTTTCTGCATGCATAGGGAGAGAGAGAAAGAGAAAGAGATGAGTGATGTTGGGTTTGCCCACGTTGTCGTGAGCGAAGAAAACGAGAAACATGAGGTGGTTTACTAGCCAAAATAGAACACTTTTGCATTTGAATGAGTTTTTCTCGGAAGCACTATTTTTTTTATTTTTTTGTCTCTTTGTTTCTATTTGTAATGTGAACAGAAGCAAGTAGCATATATTACACAATGGCCTCTTGCACGTCATTTCTGTTTTCTGTCTATTTGTGTGTGTTGTCACCTTCTGTTTTTGTTTAGATTAGAGGTAATTAGTTTGAGATAATAGATGGCATTACCCATTAGACACATCATTACGTTGCCATTGATGGATGGAAAATGGATATAGTTAATCTTGCTTAATGTTAGAACGTGATGCACAATTGTGGAAGCTTCATAAGACTTCCAGCAAGTATATATGTCGGCAAGAATAATACTAACTAGAATATTCTAGCATGTGTAAAGAAAATAAAAATCAAGCAAGTGGCGTCAAATCGTCAATGCCAAGAAACAAAAGAAAACGTCGGCTGCAAATGAAAGAAAATTTCAGAATATGATAAAACGTTTTAGAGGAAAGTTGTTTTGTAACATCTATAAATAGCCATGTGTGAGGTAGAAGGTCATAGAAAATAATATAAAACTATACTCTCTACCCTTCAACCCACCAAAACTATTACTGCAACTATCAATCACAAAATTATTTCATCTAAATCAAGTATCTCACTCCTCAGTTTGTTTCTTCTTCTCCTAAATATCCAACACTTAAAATAAGATTAACTGCAAATATTATTCAATGAGGATCCTTTCCTATAATTTTTCTTTTAAAACGCCATTACGTTGTTTCATTTAGACATGTCATTACATTTTAATTTTTAACAAAAAAAAAAAAAACATGTCATTGCACTGTCGTTGACAAATAGCAATGAATTTTCTTGATAAAGGTTGAAGTGTGCTCTTCTAATAGGCTGCACATTTTTGTGTTGGGCCTTGGAGTGGTGGGCTTTAGAATATATTGCCCTTCACAAATGGTTTGTGGATCAACTGAAATTTATCCTCTTCGTCTTCATAGCTCACCTAATCATTATTTTGTCTTGATGAGTCTTTTAACAGCTCTTCCTTCATCTTTAATCTCTCGCCACGATCTTCAGGTTTAACGGGTTTTTGGGTTCTGGTATATTTTTCTGCTTCCAAGTGTTGTTGAGCTTCAATTCTCCAGGCTCAATATCATTTATTTATTTATTTTTTTGTCATGTTGATCAATTTATCCTGCAATCCAATCAATTGGGTGTTATGTTGCTTGCATCTGCTGGAGACACAAAGACATGGACGTCTAGTTAATCGTTGCATCTTCATGTGCTGCAATAGAATATTCATCATTTTTTGTAAGGGGATTCAGTGGGTTTGCTGGAGGTGCCAATATCTCCTGCATGGGGGTGTCTTCGATGGGTAGTGAAAGTACAATTTCAGAATTATTGTTTGTGTATATTCAAGTATACAAATTTTAATATAATGTCACTTAAATTTAAAAATAATTATAAACTTTTGTACATAATGATAGAAAAGTGTAATTTGGATCCTCTAATGTTTATCTTTTTGTAGTTTTCACCTCCACCACTATAACCAGAAAGCTAGTCTTGATAACTGCAATCAGTCCCATTTTCCTGGCCACCCACCGCCATCCTTCATCACCATAACTTCACCCAACGACCATCAAGGCACCACCCATTGTCCATCATCCCCTTAGAAACCCCTTTATCATTAATCCTTCATGATCTATTAGCCACACCGCCATTTTCTTCACTTCTCGGAGTCATCTAATTCCCTGGCGTCATCAGATTTTGAACAAGAAAACCAATCTCCCAAACTTCATTATCATCAACATCATTTTCAACCCTGATACTCAAGGGGAAAATTTTGCAATCGATAACTGTTGCTACTAACAGATAATTTATTATTATTTTAAATAATAGGATATAGTGTAATTACATGAAAATTAAGGGATAAAAATAAAAATAACTAATATTTAACATGCTAGAGTAATCTTATCCATATATATGTCTTTACTTAAAATCAATTAAATAGTGTATTCACACACTATATTTTGATAGTGTGATGTAGAAATGGCCATTCTAAAGAATTAATTTAGAAGATAAATATATTTAGGATTCTTAAAAATATCTAATGTCTGAAAAGTTTATGTAAAAAATATCTTAAAAAAAATCTAAATTTGTGGTGGAAAAGTGACGATAGACAAATGTGTTTATAAAAGGAAGTAACTCCTATACATGGTAACATATAAAATCACATTTCATCCCCCTTAAATGTTTAACTTCTCTATAACCCAGATAACTCATTTCTGTGATGCCAATTGTTGAAACTGAGTTGTGGTGATTAAGTTCAACAGTAGGTAATCTTGAACTCTAGATACATCTTCCAACTTGCTCAAGTCCCCTCCTCTCTTCAGATTGCTGCAGAAGAGGTGAAAATAAATAGTGTAATCTTTTTGGTTCTATTGCAGAGAAAATTAAGGAAGGCAGGAAAATATGAGAGTGGCAGTGGTTGGTGCTGGGATTAGTGGGCTGGTTTCTGCTTATGTTTTGGCCAAAGCTGGAGTGAATGTGGTGCTGTATGAGAAGGAGGACTACTTGGGAGGCCATGCCAAGACTGTGAATGCTGATGGTGTTGATTTGGACCTGGGTCTCATGGTGTTCAACCGGGTAACCACTCTTTGTTGCTCTGCTTCTCTCTTTCCACACACTCACATGGATTCTGATTAATTATAAAGTTTTTTTTTCTTGAAGATTGAACAAATTAATCTTAGCTTCATAAGCTTTGTCACTTACATGATCCAAAACATGAAACGGGGATCTTTTGGTGTTTTCAATTTTTATGTATGCTTTGAATTGTTTTTCTTACTTTAAAGTTAAGGGGGAGGGAACTAACCCATGGTTAGTGGATGCCACATGCTTTTCGTTTATCAAAAGAGAATTACGGCAAAATGTTTTGATATTGGAATAGTTGAACCAATTTTCGTGGGCGATGTTATCTAGATTCTAGACAAAAGAAAAAACGTGAATAATATCTTCTTATTTTCTAACCAAAAAATCCATTTTATTAGGATTCGTGTAGTAAAATCTTCGGATACATTAAAGTATTCATTAGTTGGTAGCATTGTAGTATAAAAACTACTTAGCATGAGAGTTGCTATGGTATGGTTTATGGATTTAAATCTTCTGTTGACTTTGTCTGTCTTATTGATTTTTTTAATTATATGTTGATAACTTAATAGTAAAATAGTTTTATCTTAAATGTCAATAACTTTTCTTTAAGTTATTCGTTATTTTTGTTGACTTGACAACATGGAATTGGAAAGATAAAAATAAAGATAAAAAAATGAGACAAAAGATTTGATTTTATAATATCCAAAATAAGTTGTTAAATATTTATTGACTATTGGTTTTATAATAAATGGTGAGTGGTCTATTAAATATAATTAGTAGTTAATAAATAATTAACAACTTATCATGAGTATTGGTACCTAAAAAATAAAGATAAGTACCAGAGTAATGCCAATACCTAATCCTTGAAAATCCATACTTGTACATTTTTCAAATCTAAACAACCTTTAAAAGAATTTGATGAATATAAATGTTTGGGAAGATATTAAGTAGAAAATAAAAATATAGGGAAATTGTTTTTGAAACAAAAAATCATAGAAGAATATTATACTTATACTTACCATCCGATTTCGCCTATAATTTTCCCACCATAACTATTTGACATATTTGGACAAATGATTTCAATTTTTTAAGGAAACTTAGGTTAATGCTTTTCAGAATATTTTAAAAAGTATCCTAGTTAAGATTAAAATATTTTATTTATACTGTGCTTGAAATTATTAAAAAATAAAATTAATTTGAATTGAATTGAATTAATTTAATTTAAAAATTAATTTCCTATTTTGGCATTGATAATAAAAAATATTACTGACATTAATTTACAAATCAATTTCCATGTTTGAAACACATTAAAGGTAAATTGAATTCAATTTATTTTAAAATTTTATTTTATAACCCTTACTTAGAATAAGTAAATTAGCTAAACTAATAAATGAAAAATCATAAATTCAAATAATTAAAATTAAAATTAAATTCACTCAAATTCAACTTTTTTTTTCCGGTAGATATTGGATAGCTAAATTTCAACTTGGGAGTTGGGGGTGGGGGTCGAACTCACACCCTCCACCTTTGGTGGGGGGGAGTTTAATTTGGGCTATTGGCTATTGCGTATGGCAAATCCAACAATGTTTGAGTTCATAAGTATTTCACAAAAAAATCAAATCAATTCTTATCTTATAAGATTTTAAACAAGGATTTAATTTCTATCCACCGTCACTTTATACTGTCATCTAATTATATATTGACACATCATTAAAAGAGTTAGACTTTCTAGGTAGTTGTTGTGATAGTCAAACTCTTTTAATGATTTGGAAACCCATGATTGGATGACAGTATAAAGAAACTTTACACTAACGGTGGATAGAAATTAAACTGTTTAAACAAATGATTTCATTTGTATCTCAAATCAATTTCTAAATTTTGTGGTTCCAAACACACTTAGTGTCTTGAAAATAATTTGAAAAGAAAAATATATCTTTATAATGACTAACCTATTAAGGAACGAACAATCTATTTGGATTCACTTGGGTAGGATTCAATCCCAAGATCTATTAGTCCTCCAAATAATATGATATTACTTGAGTTATAGCTCTTGGAAAAAAAAAATCATTACAATGATTTTGTAATCCTTTATTTGGAAAGTTTTAAAATAGAAATTGATTTTATTTTGAAATTCTTATAACTTTAGTTGTATACATATAGAAATCAATTTAAATTTTGCTAACTTTTATTTTAAGTTTAATTATTTGAATTAATTATTTTATCTTTAGTTTTTAAAGAGAAAAGAAATCATATAATACTAAATAAGGACAAAAAAGTTAAATCATTAAAATAAAATGAATTCAATACAGCTTTAATTTTTTATAAACATAGAAATTTGATTTGTAAATCAATTAAAATAATATTTTTATAATAATTTGTAAATATAAATTTTAAATTTTTTGGTAATTTTTAAAACAAACTATTTCTACTTTTTAATGATTCTAAATTATAGAGTAAATACTTATTTTGATCCTTTAAAGATACAAACGACATTAATTTAGTCCTCCAATAATTGGTGATATCAAATTAGTCATTCAATGTTAAATTTTGACATTAAATTGGTTCTTTAATGTATTTTTTGACATCAAATTGGTTATTTAATGATATAAAATGGTTCTCTAAAAGGACCAATTTAATGTTATATAATTATTAGTAGACTAAACTGATATCACTTGTATTTTTAGAGAATTAAAATAAGTGTTTACTCTAAATTATATTGTAGAGAAAAGTTGTTTGTGGGCCCACCTCTGCGCTAGGTGTTTCAATCCCAATCAGGCTCCAAGACTTGATTGGGCTTCCTGATAAGATTATGACTCAAACCTAACTTCCATCGAATTAATTAATTATATGCAATTTTATTCATTATTGTTAATTGAAATATGCTATTATCACAAAAATTAAGGACAGAGTTAAATACACATGAGAAGCTTTAAAAGTATACCTAAATATATTTACTATAAGTGTACAAATCTTATATCAGGAGTGAGTTGATCAAGTATTACATCTATTGTAAGTGAATCCACTCCCAATTAAGATATTGACTCAAACTTAACTTCCGTCTAATTAATTAATTATATGCAATTTTCTTCATTATTGTTCATTGAAATATACTATTATCACAAAAATGAAAGACACAAAGTTAAATACATATTTGAAGCTTTAAAAGTACGCCTAAATATATTTAAAAGTGTACAAATCTTATATCAGGAGTGAGTTGATAAAGTATTACATCTAGAGTATGGTAAAGATTAAAACATGCATGTATGGTTAAGATTAGAACAAAAATTCATGTGATTTTTTTAAAGGCCCGTTTGTTATAAATTAAAAAAAAATTAATTTTGACCTTCAATAATTTAGAAATTATTTTTTAGGGATTTTAAAAAAAAGCAGAAGCTGCTGTAAAAAAAACAGAAGCTATTTTGTATTTGTTTACAATCATAAAAATTATTTTTTAAATGAGAGTAGCTTCTTTCTCTTTTATCGCACGAGATTTTTTTTAAAAGCTAATGAGAGTAACTTTTCATTTTAACCATAAAAATAATTTTTTAAAACAAATGATTTTTTTAATAAGCTTAAACAAACACAATCAAAATAATTAAAAATAATTTTTTACTTAAAAAAAGTGATTTTTTTATCAAATAATCTATAACAAACGAGCTCTAAGTGGTCATATGACCTTTAAGTAACTTCTAATATTGATCATCCATATAAAATTCAATGGTCAAAATTAACTATATATATATATATATATATATATATATATAAAGAGTAAGTCTTGACATAATTACATTATTAAATAATTTTTTATACACATTGAATTTCATCAATTCAATCGTTAGATTAAAAGTTTCCATAAGATAGATAAAGTCTATAAAGTTTCATAAATTTTAAAAATTAATTAGTACTTCATTTAATTGTTTTATTTTAGCGCATAATATGTATTTAAAAATATAAGTAGATGTCAACTAGTAGATAAGATATTTAAGAATGTTCAATTTACTTTAAATTTGGCATGTATGATCCTCAAGATTATGTCACATGATTCAACGATTGAATTAGTAAAACTCAATGTTTATATAAGTGTACTAGATTTACTCATAGAATAAGATTTTGACAAATAGTGTATAAATGTATATTTATGTTGTTTAGTCGTCTCGATGAAATATTTTGGTTAGGATGATGCTACTCACAATTTTTAGAGGCACAACTACATAGATATGTCTACATCTAAATTTAAGTAAAATAAATAAATAAATAAAAAAAGAACGTACATGCAGTGATGTGTACAATTGTGCCTAGTTGTAATTATAAATTTTGGGACAAAAGTTTAATTTCTAAAGTAGTCATTGTTAGAGTTCAATTCCTGGAGTAATCATTATTAGGAGGGCTCATAACCATTATACTCTTGAGCCCGAATAATATTAGTCTTATACTTAAAGAATATAAGAATACTCGCAGTTCAAAATAAAAAGAACAAATTGATACTAACTTAGCTCGTGAAAGACCACGGTGGAAAAAAAAAAAGAGACGCGAATATTTTTATTTGGAGAATATCATGATGTTGTGGAGAATGGAAGTTACTAGTTATGTCAAAGACTAATCGGTTTGTCTTTATACACTGAATTATCAGATACTCTACATTTCTATGATATTGGTATTTTCAACATGTGCCAGTATCCAAGATATACAGGTATCTTGTACAGTTGTGAAAATACATAATACTTAACCGATCAAATGCCTTCACATAGGCGTGGATAATTTAATGCCATGTCAATAAAGCATGACTATTCTATGTGGGTTGATAACCAATAAATAAAAAGCAGTATTCCACATTGGTTCATCAATCTACTGTATCATGGATTCTGGACCATGAAAAAAGTTTATAGAATTTTCAAAGTTTGTACACAAGCTATTATTTGTTAAAATGTTAGTTACTATGTACTATGAATTTTTGTACCTAGAAATTAATCCATTTTATTATCAAGTGATTACAGTTATGCTAGTGTGATGCTGTTGACAATGTAACAATGGATTACTGAATAGGTCACATATCCCAATATGATGGAGTTCTTTGAGAGTCTTGGAGTTGATATGGAATTGTCAGACATGTCATTTTCGGTGAGCCTAGACAAAGGCCTTGGCTGCGAATGGGGCAGCCGAAATGGTTTGTCCAGCTTGTTTGCACAGAAGAGAAATGTGTTGAATCCTTACTTCTGGCAAATGATTAGGGAAATTATCAAGTTCAAAGAAGATGTTCTAAGGCAAGTTATTACCTAAGCATTCTGTATGATTTTAGTTGTTTAATGCTTCAAATTATAAAGTACGTATCAGTAAGTGCTGCACTTAGTTTAATTTTGCTCATACAGAGCTAAAGTTCAATCTTTCTTAATGATTAATTGTGTATCTGATGGAGGTTTAATGACATTGACATCATCAAAATAAATGGTGCTTTGTTTATAAGAGTTACACATCCAGTGAAAAAATTGGGAGCCCAATTCTTGGTTTTATGAATAACATTATTTCCAGTTAAGCTTTCTTTGTCATGGATAATTCAGTGGGAGCTCAACTGCATGAAGTTGAAATTGATCAGAAGAATACTAACTGGCAGTGTAGAGTAGTCTTTTTTCTTGGTGTCCTCCTGATAGACTAGTTGGTTTTCCCTTTTCCCATTTTGCAATGCAGCTATCTTGATATACTTGAGAATAACCCAGATATTGACCGCAATGAGACTTTGGGTCAATTTATCAAGTCAAGGGGATACTCAGAATCATTTCAGAAGGCCTATCTTGTGAGATCAATTACATCTTAGACTAGAGTTTTCTGTATCTTCTATAAATATCATCTCTTTGCTTAGTGTATATATATTATAACATTAAATACCTGTAGATTCCAATTTGTGGTTCTATTTGGTCCTGCCCTTCTGAAGGAGTTATGAGCTTTTCTGCCTTCTCAGTTCTCTCATTCTGCCGCAATCACCATCTACTTCAGGTACTAGAACCATTGACCCTTTTCCATATTTATATAGTGATGAATGATTTAGTTCTAATATCCAAATAATTAAAGGTTATTTCTTGATTCACTTGGTTATCTCTGCAGCTCTTTGGCCGCCCACAATGGCTGACTGTCAGATGGGGCTCACAAAATTATGTAAAGAAGGTGCTATAAATTGATTATGATAGGAAGCCTTATACACACACACACACACACACACACATATACATATATATGTCACCTGGGGAGTAGTTTTCAGTGTCTATTATACTAGTGATCTTTCATATTCTGCTATAAATCAATTGTTGGTCATTAATTCTTTGTGGGAAAATCAGGTCAAAGAAGAGCTTGTGAGTAAAAGTTGTCAAATAAAAGCTAATTGTGAGGTACACTTGGTTTCAACATCTGATAAAGGTGAGTGATTAATCCATCCCTTTTCACTCTTCGATTCCGTTCATGCTACATGAACTTTCCATTTCATACAACTTATTAAAATTGTGGAGAGTCTGGAGACCATTGAATATAGATATTGAAAGGACGTGGAAATGCAATGCAAACTTAAAATAATATTCAGTAAGAACTTGCAGCCAATTGATGGCCTAGTCCACTCTTTAGATGGGGAAGGTCTTTTATTCAATCTGAATGATAAGCCTAGGATTTCTCCTTTTTCAAATTATAATTTATAAATTGACTTAATAAGTTCAGAAAACCTCTTGCAGGAAGTGTTGTGTTCTGCAAAGATGGTTCCCAAGAAATGTATGATGGATGCATAATGGCTGTACATGCCCCTGATGCTTTGAGAATATTAGGAGACGAAGCAACATCAGATGAGTGTAGAATTCTTGGTGCTTTTCAATATGTGTACAGGTAAAATCCATCCTTATATTTCCAATTGTTGGAAATCCTCCACTCATAGAATAAGAGATCACAGCTTGTAAAGTTTACATGCAATTGACAGAATCAAATGCATGCATGACACTATCTTTATTTCTTTAGTGCTTCTCATAGATTTTACATTGGATAATAATCTTTTGTAACTCAAAATTATGGATGAACCTGTTCACACTATAGGAAGATAGCATTCTTAAATTATTTTTTTAGGACCTAGAGCAGAAAATTAAGTTCTATACCCCTAGAGGCTTTTGGGTTGGGCGTATACAATACATGCATGTGTTCATGTATGTTAGTGACTAAAATTTAAGGTGCTAATTGAGAATCTTCTGCTGTCTATATTGAAATAAGTCCAAATGCAAAATTAGTCTTTGATCTGTATATGCAGCGATATCTTTCTTCATCGTGACAAAAATTTAATGCCCCAAAACCCAGCAGCATGGAGTGCATGGAATTTTCTTGGAACTACCAACAACAGAGTGTGTGTGACATACTGGCTTAATATTCTTCAGGTTAGTAGTATTTCTCCACTCAAGAAAAGAAAATAAGAGAATTTCCTAAAGCATCATTTTTATAGATAACTATAAAAAAATTGACCATAAGGGAAATCTATTAGAGTTATGCCCTAACTAAATATGGCAATGGATAAACTAATTGGTTAATTTTTATTCTAACTTGCAGAATATTGAAGAAACAAATATACCCTTTTTTGTAACCCTCAATCCAGATCATACACCTGAAAATACCTTGCTCAAGTGGTCAACTGGCCATCCAGTCCCATCAGTTGCTGCATCAAAAGCTTCATTGGAGCTAGACCATATTCAAGGGAAGAGAAATATCTGGTTTTCTGGGGCCTACCAAGGTAAGTTCTTGCTTATTGTGTTGACAAGTTAAATCTTAATAATTAGTTCACCACTAGTTTCCATTGACCTGCTTTTGGCCACTAATTTTTTGTGTTAAAACATAAAACGCTAATTATGTTTTGGATATTCCAAAGTGATACAATTCACTGATCTGACTTAAATGCATTTATATGCAAAACCATTTTTTGAAGCGAGTAAAGGGCTGAGACTATTCAGAAGAGGCACATCCCTGAAACCTAAATTGGTAAAATATATAAACTTGCATGGTTTGGAACTTTACTACTAAAATCCTCAATGATGTTTGTTGTGATCATATACCACTTAGTAACCCCAAGCAATCATAGCAAGCACACAAATGTGGAAATAGGGAGGTTGTATAGAAACCAATCCCAAGAATGCAAAATAACAAAATAAGGAAGAATAAAGAGAAACAATACACAAGATTTACCCTGGTTCAGCCAATATAGCCTACATCCAGCATTAGAGATCATCCACTAAGATTAGAACAAGATTACAAGTGTTTTTGGATCAAGCTTTTCCAATAGGAACACCCTCTCTTATCAAGCTTTCTCTCCCTAGCACTCTCTTGAACTCTTCCCTCTTAGCAATCTCACCTTAACTCAAGTTATCCCTCTCAAGTTAACCCTCTCTTGTCCTCCTCTCTCTCTTTGTTTTCTCTCCATTTTCAGTTTAGGTTGTGTGAAGCTCGAACTGTTCTATTGAAAGAAAACAGAAATATAATAGCAGAATCAAGCTGCAGTGTGGGCTTCGTGGCGCCCAACTTTCAGGACTCTGTGAGCAAACTTGGCCGAAGCTTCCACGCCGCGGCGTGGACTATTCTACGCCGGGACATGGCTCCATGCCGTGGCGTGAACTAATCTACGCCGCGGCATTCTCCTGCTGCCACTTCTAAATGGTGTCCAAGCCTTTGTACAACATCTCAAAGCAACTATGAGACATCCCCACAAATGAACATATAATTACATATGTAGATCTAATCTCCATTAGCTGCTATTATCTTACTTCTGAGCAGAACCTCTAATAAGTTGTGGAATTTTGATCTACTTCAAATTTACCTGTGATCTAAACATATTTTTTGTGCTTTTCAGGTTATGGATTTCATGAAGACGGATTAAAGGTAGCAAGAGCTAACTTTTTAAGGAAAAAGAAAGTGATATTTTTCTATGAAGAATTATATTTATTCTTGTTTTTAAGATAGTCAAGCCTCTTTTCGTTATAAACTAATTTTTTGCAAGAGTTGACTTTCGCAGCAATTAATATTTAGACAATTAGTTTTCTTCTAACATGTCATCAACAACATGTCATCAACCATGTTGAAAGGAAGCAAGAAAATGAACAGTATAGTGTAACTTTCAGGCTGGCATGGTTGCAGCACATGGCATTCTTGGAAGATGCTGTGCCCTTCAGAGCAACCCAAAACACATGGTTCCTTCTTGGACAGAACTAGGAGCACGCCTTTTTGTGACTAGATTTCTGAGGTTTTATATCACTACTGGAAGTTTAATGTGAGTTCAATTCTAACAGTGTTTAGATACTATTTTCATATGAATTCTCCAAAGAAAAATGTATCGTAATATATACATGCTTTTAATATCCCAAGCTCTATCAGGATGATAAAGGTTTAATAGTGGAGTTCTTTAAGGCTAAGAGCCGTCAGTAAATATTTCTGGGATAATATGAGCCTCTTTTATTCTTTCAAGTTGATAATATGATACTCATGTGAGAAGTTTCGCATGTAGAATTGGACAATTGACCTTCCTATATAATAACAGCATACTTACCTGCAATTTTTGGAACGTTTGCACAAATGTTTTACCTATATGTCTGGTTACCAAATATTGAAGCAGAGTGACCTCTAAATGAAATAGTGAGCTATTGAAATTGCTGTAGCTGATACGATAATAATAAGAGGAAATGTCCATTTTCGTGCTCCAAAGATATACACGACATCACATTTGTCCTCCATTTATCGGAAACATCAAATTGATACTTCAATGATAATTAAATGCCATAAGTTTCGTCCAATTTAATGTCGCTTTAAGAACTAATTTGATGGCATAAAATTGACATTGAAGTTTGATGTATTTATAAATAGAAGACCAACCTGATGACACTTACATATTTGGAGGATCAAAATGGACATTTACACTAAAAATAATTTATTTTGATATTGTGCTCTATAATGATTTCAGTACTACAGATTTTATTCAACCTCTCTAAGTAAAAAATATGGGAATTAGCATAAGAGTAATTTTATTTCAATCTTGAAAGTACTTGTTCATCTTCTATGGATTAGGCATTTAAATAATTGTGGACTCACTGATAAATTTTGCCTCGAGGTGTTTCAAGTTATTGGAGGAGGGAGGAACAATATTTACCTTCGAGGGACCTGGGGAAAAGTGCTTTCTGAAAAGTGTTCTGAGAGTCCACAATCCCCAATTCTATTGGAGGGTATGTATTTTTAATTTATGCATGAATGATTGAAATCATTCTATTTCTAGAAGTTAAATGATATGCTTATCTATGCCAATTAAGCTAAAGTTACTTGTATTTATTTGGCAAGAAAACAAAACTTGAAGTTGAATCATTTTTATGTGTTTGTCAGGTTATGACACATGCTGATTTAGGTCTTGCGGGTGCATTTATCAATGGGGACTTTTCATTTGTTGATACAGATGAAGGTCTTTTAAATCTTTTTTTGGTAAGCTTACTGATCTGAATCTTACCCAGAATTGTCTATCTTGGTCTTTTCTCTTAACTTTCATGTACCTTGGTGAGTTTAAGTGCAGATTCTCATAGCCAACAGAGATTCACATGCAACCAACACAAAATTAAAGAAGATTAGGTATGTTGATATGGAAGAATGTATGGAACCCTCAATCGAAGTATTACTCGTATTTGCATATCAACCTTTTCTCATTTTGATATCTTTAGGGGTTGGTGGACACCAGTTTTCTTTACAGCTGGTTTAGCATCTGCAAAGTTCTTCATTCAGCATGTTTCAAGGAAAAATACTCTCACACAGGCTCGCAGGAACATCTCTAGGCATTATGATCTGGTATAAGATCATTAACTACAAAAGTCTATATTCAGTGATGTTCAAGGAACTAGTTGCAGCGAGCACATATTGGCAATCAATATTGTGTGAGCATATTATTGACAATCACATGTATGTCAAATGAAATATTCTTTAAATAAAGGATAGTTCATAATCAAATTTTGAAGCTGGGGTTTGCTCTAAATATGTATGTATCTATTGAAGTATTCTTGAAGAGTCTCAGAATATGATAGATCTTTCTAGCATTATGTGACAGATGGTAGCCTGACATGGTTAGGAGATCTACTACATACATGAACAACTTGGGGGTATATCTCCCTATCTTTTGGAGCTCTCTTTTGCCTTGATGTAACTAGAAGAGAAACAAACAGATATATAGAGCAACAGTTACAGTTTATAGAATGTCAATAGAAAATGCAGACTTGGGAAACCACTATATGTCAGCTACAATTGTTGCTAGACAAAAAAGTGTTGATGGACTTCTTAACTGATCTCCTTTATGCGCTCTCATTTATGCCTGCCCTTTTCTATAGATCTTCGGTATCTTTTCCTTCCATGATTTTTTGAGTGCTAAAATTAAGCCAACAAAAGCTTACAATTCTTTTTTTATCTTTTAATAGAGCAATGAACTCTTTGCACTTTTCTTGGATGAAACGATGACATATTCATGTGCAGTGTTTAAGGTCAGAACAAAGATTTTCTGATACTTTGAGTCCAAATTTAATGTAAAAGAGATGTTTATTTCTTCTTCAATTTTTTGCAGTAGCACTGGTTAATATTTTCCTTCGTTTCTTTGTTAAATTATCTGGTAGAATGAAGATGAAGACTTGAAAGATGCACAGATGAGAAAAATCTCTGTTCTGATTGAAAAAGTGAGTGTCTTTGATTTCCATTTTATTAATATTTTAGTTGTTATCTTGAGAAAGGTCTAATATGATTTTCCTTTAAATAAATTAAGGCTATAATAGATAGGGAACATGAAATTCTTGATATTGGATGCGGATGGGGAAGTTTAGCAATTGAAGTTGTCAAACAAACTGGTTGCAAATACACTGGCATTACCTTGTCTAAGGAGCAACTGAAATTTGCAGAAAAAAGAGTTAAAGATGCTGGGCTTCAGGTATTAAACTAGCTTTATTTTTTTCACTTGGTGATCATCTACCATTGATTTCATGAATTTCTTTATATAAAAGATCCTAGAAACCTTGTAAACAAAGTAAAAGCCACATTTAAATGTATTCATGATAGAAATGAAATCTCCATATTTATTCATTGTTGCTTTGCTCTTGTGATATTCCAATTCTTCTAAATCTGCAAGAGAGAGTAATTGCATCCAATGTACTTATGTAATTAAAATATCTTGAGTAACTCCATGTTCAGTGTCACTAATTCATGCTTTCAGGACCATATAAAATTTCTTCTGTGTGACTATCGCGAGTTGCCCACGACATACAAATATGATAGGATTATATCCTGGTGAGCTATTTTTTGTTTAATTTTGCTGAATCATGTCCAACAGCAAAATTTCCAACATATTGCATAACCTGTATAACCAAGCATATGTCAGTGAAATGCTAGAAGCCGTTGGCCATGAATATATGGAAGAGTTCTTTGGTTGTTGTGAATCAGTATTGGCAGATGATGGACTTCTTGTTCTCCAGGTATTTCATAATATATGAAACATTTAGTGTGCCTTTGTTTTTTCAGTATGGTTTTCATGTAATTTTTAGATTGTAAAACTCTCTAGAGGGTATGCTGATACTTAAGAAAATAGTCACTAAAACTATATTCTTTTTGGTATTTAAATTGCTGCTAACTATTGAGGATGGTTATCTTTCTCTTCAGTTCACATCAATACCAGATGAGCGTTATGATGAGTACAGGCGCAGTTCTGATTTTATAAAGGAGTATATTTTTCCAGGATGTTGCATACCCTCTCTAAGTAGGGTAACATCAGCCATGGCAGCTGCATCCAGACTCAGGTACAAGTTATTTTTTATTGCTGAGTTCTACCATTGAGCATATTCCCTTCATTCTTCTGTCTTAAACAAATATTCTTAAATGCAGTGTGGAGCACCTTGAAAACATAGGAATTCATTACTATTAAACGCTAAGATGGTGGAGAAAGAACTTCATGGAAAGGCAGAGGTATCCTATTAACTTTATTGACATTTACTTCTCGATATCCAATTAAAGTTACTACTTACACTTACTAATTCTGGAAATTTTATCTTTGTGCTGTCAGCAAAATCCTGGCTCTTGGATTTGATGAAAAGTTCATCCGGATATGGGAATACTATTTTGATTACTGTGGAGCAGGTTTTAAGTCTCGCACACTTGGGAATTATCAGGTATATTACATAGTTATTTTTATAAGCTTGGAGAAATTTGATTCTTTATAATCACTAGGCATGACTTGACATAGCCATAAGGTTTCATATTTTTATTTAATTCACTTTTTGGTTTAAGAATTTTTTTAACCAGAAATCAGAGAATAGATGCAGGATCTTGCTAATTACTGCATCATAAATACGAACTGTACAAGTACAACAAATCAACCTATTCTCCAAATCTTGTATTTTTTGGCCTGCCCCTCCAGCCTTAGATCTGATGACTTTTCAACTCTTCATCAATTGCATGTTGAATTATCTTGCTACTAAATTATCTTAAGACACCGTAACTTTTTGGTAATACTTGCAGCCCAGAAACAAGTGTCTTTTGTCATCACTAATAATACCTCAACTCTCATGTAAATCCAAGTTTAATAGCCTCTTTTTAAGTGTTTAATATCTCTTTCCATCTCTGTACTTCCACTTTTTTGTCAGAATTTTTGTTCCTCAAACGTTCACAAAATGACCCTCTGGGTGCTACCTATCATCACACAAGAAAGTCTCAATCCAAACTATGATTTGTGTAAACCCATAATTATCTTACCTACCTCCTTTCCTTAAAAATTTCCATGATACCTCTTTGTTGTGGCACCTCTCTTTAGTTAACAGTATTGATGACTGTTAGATAATTGTTGCATAAATCTCTATGCAGAAACTAATGGTTTAAAATATAGAGGTACCATACATTAGGGAAACTGAAACAACCTTACTTGATTAAATGTAATCAATGTTGACAAAATCTGAAAATTTACCTGAAATTTAGGCAACTCTTTTACCTTTAAGTACTTAAATCAACATTATAACGCACCATTCAACTGTGGCCCTGAAATTTAGGCTACTCTTCAACTCTGAAGCACTTGATTAAAACGAAAGTTTATTTAACAGTGGCATTAATCATAAATTTAATATGTTCCCTGTAGTTGGAATTGGAACATGTAAGTAATTGGTTTGATGTACCATGTAGGTGGTTTTTTCACGCCCTGGCAACATAACTGCATTCAGCAATCCATACAAAAGCTTGCCCTCAACCAGTTGATTTGTCTTTCTCAATCTCAAGAGAGATCAAGCCTACACATTCTAGCAAAGTACATTGCCTGTTTGTGCCAAGTATCTCCTTCCCTCTTCCCTGAGAATCCCACCAAAGTATCTCTCGTCATTATTTATCTCCTGCATCTTTAAATTAGAGGACCTGATTTGCATTCACTGCTGCTTCACAGTGGCAAACAGCAAGATAGGTAATGAGTTAAGTTACATGGAAACTGAAACATGGAAGTTTTCAACTTTTCATATATTTTATCCCTGGATTTTTGTTGGAAAAGTAATATAAAAAAGTGCTCTTATATGATTCTCTCCCCTCACATCATTCTCTAACATCAATTAACTCTTGCTCCATTCCTCACGTCTCCCAAATAACAACCAATCTTCAATACCCTTTTCATCCATTTCTAAATACAAACAAACAGTTTAAAGTTACTTAGAATTTTCCTAAAGGAAACGTTAGTAGAATATCTTAAAGAATAGATCTAGCAAACAAAACAAATTATTGCATGGGAAGTTTAAGTTACTCGGATAGGACTTGTCCTGAATAACGAGCAAGTGATAAGAGCCATATAGAATGTCTAATTATATTTCATTTCCCAAAAGAAAAACATACTTGCCTCGTCCCTTGGAAATACTTTTTAGTCAAAGCATGAAAATATTACATTCTTAACAATAATAAATTTTATAAAATAAAAAAAATTAAAAAAAAACCTTAAACTAAACATTTACAATATTCTCATAAATCATAAGATACTCCCCCTATCTATTGAAGGAATAAATTCATGACCACTTCAAAATTAACTAAAACCAGCAAATTGATTTGCCTGCCTTCAGCTGGGAGCAGGGTTCAATCAAATTTGTTCGAAGTCTTAGCAATAGGTTCAGGATTCCAATGACAGTTTAGATTCTCACCCATTTCATACACTTCATATTTATTGCTGCACTGTTGATTTAATCTTTTCTACAAACAAAAAAACAAAAACAAAAACAAAATCATGCAATTTTTTATCTTCGTAGTTTAAGTATACAAATTTCAAAATAACCTTTAATTTCTTTTTAATATTTTACCGTTTCTTTTTCAAAAGAAAATAAATAGTTCTATTCACCAAAAATAATTGAATTAAATAATTACCTATAATATACTATATCTATTTTTCTTTCTTTCTTTCTTTCTTCCTTTTTACTTAAAATATTCTCCCTCCTCTTTCTTAATCATTTTATTTATTTATTATATTTCTATTTTTCAAAAGGTTTATGTATTTTTTTAACCAATTTTTTTATGCATAACAGTTTTTTCCTTAAACTATTTTCTTTTTTTTACTCATAAAAAATGACTTAAGTGATAAGCCAATTTAAGCTTAGTGATTTTTTTTATATAAAAGAAACAAAACCGCATCCATTTTACAATGATAGTATACATAATTTATTCTCAAAATTTAAAAAGCAAAACCCATGGAATTACTTAGTGGTTGAGGAGATGTACTCCTTACATTAATTACTCAAATTCAAACTTTAAGTCAACACTTAAAAAAATTAATTAATTCTTCTAAATTCCTCAACTTAAAATAAGGAATGTGCCGTTACGTGAGGATAAAAATTTAGTCTTGATTAATTTTAAAAACTGACCTAAAAAATACCCTTCTTGTACAACCAACAAAACAAAAAAATTGACAGGCCATGTTGTAGTAAAGGTCATATCTACGCTCGCTTGCACTTTCATGAACAAAATCACAGAACTGCTAATAAATCAAATAAAAATTAGTTAAAAAAGGATCTTGACGCTGTTAACAGATGATAGAAAACTTTACTTTTGTTGAAATATTTCAAAGGACTTCAAAACTTACATAATAGCAAGTCAACGTATCATGATACGTAAATGTTGTATTACTCGTCGAAAACGCACTCCACTTTCCAACCAAATGTTCCATCAAAACAAAAAATTTGTTTGGTGTTATTTTCATTTTCAGAATTTTAGATTTTGTTGATTAAGTTTATTATAATCACAAAATTACTACCAAATTTTCAAAAGAAGAAACAATTATTTATTATTATTAAATTTAGTTTAATTTTAAGAGATGTTTCTTTAAAAATATTTCTTTACAATTCAACCAAACACATTTTCAAGCTTATTTTTCATTGTTATTAAAATAAAAACATATACACAAACCATGCACGATCGTAGTTTCTTGTTTCCAGGTATAATGACGAATAGAAAAGCAGTTTTCACCTTTTTTCCCTAGGCTTAACGACTAGTTTTCTAATTCAAAATTCAAAGAGTACACACTTTATATACAATTAGTGTATATGATTAGACACTAGAAGTTTGCAAAGAAGTCATAGCTTCAAACCGGGCCACCATTGTACCAAGAAAAAAATATTAAGAGTATATACTTTCTCATAAAAAACAAACTCCTTAACCCATTAGTTTTATGGCCTCTTCCTTGGCACAAAATCGATGTAACACTATCAAAATATTGGGTTTACTCTTCAATTTTGCACAAGAATTATGAAGATTGAATGCTGGTATATTATATGTAAAATCAAGAATACAGTACAAAGATCATCTCCATAATTCAAAGGAAAACTATTAATCCACTTGAGCTCAAAGTTACGTGTCAATCCTCCCAAATCTGGTACAGTGGAATTCAATGCCTTAATTTCATCAATTTATTAAAAAAACATGACTTCATTTGGTCAACGAAAGTTCATAACTTCATCAATTCTTCATCACCAACAGGCAGACAAACATAGTCTAGATTATTAAGGCCTAAGTAGTCAGAAAAATAACTAATCAATCAGGCACACACCAAGACTACAGAGTTCCACTTTAGAAAGACTAAAAAGACAGCCTTCCCCAGATATCATCCAAGAACAAACGTATCTTGAACTTTGAGATGCTCACTAAATAAAAACCAGAGAAATTAAATTATACAACCATATAACCCATCTCTGTAACATGTTAGCTTTTTCTAACTCCAAGTACCGACAAATAAGGGTCACAATACAGTCAGCACACAACACTTTCAAGACTCAGAAAACCTAGTATTAGGAGATGACTACAAGAGAATGACTGCAACTATAATCCCCTTCATCAACCTGTATATAAAGAACAGATAGCACATACCACATATGGCAAATACCAATTTACCCCCATCAGAGGAGAAACAAAAGCTAAAAGCCTAAAACTGAAGGATGGCCATGAATATGCCAGGAATTAAGACAAAATAGAAAAGGGTGTGGTAATGAGGAAATCCTACTTAGAAAAATCTTGCCCATCACAGTCAAAACTGTTTCAAACAGGGAAATCTCTAGAGTACGCATGTCAAAACATATGTCAAAAATCTAGAGTATCAATCAACCGGCCACCTAAAATTCAGGTTAAAATTTAACGAGTCACAGCTAACTGCTTTAGTCAACGTACCGCAACCATTCACCTCAATTTCTGTCAGCCACCACAAACCAGATTGTAGGTTAGGAAATTTTATCACTTGAAATGCCAGGAATCTCCAAATTTGATGCTGCATTGGTCCAGAAAAACACAATATGACTGAACATAGTTCACTGCTTGCTGAATACCCCCTGACCAATCCCATTATGAAGCTTGTGTTCAGCCATGGGTGGACACTTGGCTCCACTTCAGTACTCGTGCACCTCTCCTCCTGTACAACACAAGTGCAAATACAGGGGGAAATGATTATGCCATCCTCAAAGTTTCAACTACCACTACCATTATCGCTACCCATTACGAAGTGATCAACCCAAGTGTCCACCGCTACTGCTATCAGTAAATACCTTGAATACATCTCCTTATTTCTACTTGTCATAACAATTAAAGCATGAGTGTCTCTACAGTAAGGTTTCGTACCACCTAACTGTAGTCAAAAGGACACAAAAGGGAAACAAAATAAAAACACCAACAAGATAGTGCAAAGATAATTAACTGCATCAAACCAACATATAAGGTGAAATAAGCTACTATAGCTGAAATGCGACAAGAACAACAATTCCATATCAACTAAAATCATAAACACGCAAATTTAAAGCTACACGCAGAAATGAATACTAAATAGAAAGTAGCATCTAGTATCTCTTCAAAAATACTACTTATTATAGACTAAGGGAAGCAGATACTGCAAACTACTGGGATTTGAGCAACCCAACCAGTCCCATAGTGAATTGATGACATCAAACTTGAGCCACTCCATTGCAGCTGGGAAGAATAATTCATTGTGAGCTCATGATTTAAGATTTAAAAAAGTAGGGATCCACAAGTTGAAGTTGAAGATCCAGTAAGAGATTTAACTGTCAAAATTACTGCTGTTGGGCTTGTCGGGACTGAGCACCACCATAGCCACCACCATAACCACCTTGCCCAGCATGGGCACCATTCCCCTGAGGAGTCCCATAGTTTCCTGATGCTTGTGCCGGTTCAGATCTCCACGCTGCATTTCCATACCCTGAATTTCCATTTGCATCGCCATAGCCACTTCCCATATAGCTGCCACCACTACCTTGTAGTTCACTCCCAACTGAGCCACTAGCATTACTATTTGGGGCACTCCCAGAACGCCCTCCAACAGCACCATACACACCTGGATTCCCATAAGAACTATCACTTCCACCATACCCACCATACCCCCCATATCCATAACCTTGATTCCCATATCCAGCAGCTCCACTAGGGGATTGACCAGCAGGTGCTGAACCAGGCCCGCCACCACCAGATCCAGCACCACCACTTGGAGCACCCCAAGGAGCAGTGTTCCCATAGCCCATAGACCCATAACCAGAGGGAGCCTGAGCAGGCCATGAACTCCTAGGGCCACCTGGTGGACCACCAGCATAAGCAGCATTAGGGACAGTTGAATTCCCATATGCTGCACCAGCAGGTCCACCATACCCAGCAGTGGCACCACCATAACTTCCATACGCACCATAACCAATGCCATTATTAGCCGGACCATACCCATACCCAGCAGCACTATACCCAGAAGAACCGTAAGGTGGGAATCCACCCGCAGTGCTTTGGGGCTGCAAATACCTACTAGAATCCATCCGACCATCATATGCATTTTGGTTGCCACCAGATGCCCCGTACCCCTGATACCCACCAATTCCAGCACCACCACCTCCAGCACCACCCATCATACGGCCACTTGCACCAGGATTGGCATCCTTGGGAAGTGCACGCTTTACCTCTACTTGTTTACCATTTAAATCATGAAATGACTTGTGCAAAACCCTATCAACTGCCTCTTCAGTATCAAATGAAATAAACCCAAATCCTCGAGGTCGTCCAGTATTCTGGTCGTACATGACTACTACATCAGTTACATGGCCATAAGCCTCAAAGTACTGACGAAATTTTTCTTCAGTCAGGGTGGGAGGCAACCCTCCAACAAATATTTTTTTGGTCTTGATATTTCCACCATTTCCAGAATTCCTAGCAGAATTGGGATTTCCAGTTCTGGAAGTGACAGAAATTTGTTGATCCTCTCTTGAGAAGGCTCTCTTGGCATCAACCTGCATAATAAATTATAACACACGTTGCTAGTTACACATATAACAATGATGAGAAGAAAATCATATACAGGGTCACAGATTAACTTCTAATATTCCACAATTATCAACGTTTTCAACCTAATCTTTTAAGTTGTGCCTTTCAGTCATGTTTTCAGATATTTGTGCACATCTAAAATCTTACAAAATCAAAACATGATAAAATTATCAATGCATCCCATAAGAATCATTACTCATGCTCCATTCAACCGCAAGGACATGTTCATCCACACAAACAAGTTAACTTAAACAAAAAATACAAGCATATCTTAACACTCATGCCTGTCATTGAAGGACATGGTTCACATATTTGCAATTCAAAAGATTTCCATTGCTTTATTTTTCATGGTTTCATCAAAGAAGATTCAAATATTCAGAAAATCTCAACATTATTCTCATCTGTCATAGGCATATACAAGTATACTTGCCTTAATTTCTCAAAAAAATCAAATATAAGTAATATGGACAAGATGCAAACATAATGAATTTAACATAATAATTCTATGTAACGGCATGTCAACAGCAATATAGCCAAACATGACAACACACAAGCTTGTCACTCTGCTGAACATGCATTAGTAGAAGTAAAATATCAGATTATGTCAGATGACTTCAGTAAATGATATTCCAAATTGGTAGATAATGTGCCTCCAACGAAAGAAATTGATTAACATTTAATCCTCTCATTGAATAATAAGCACTTTTTACAGTCAATGATACAACATCCAAATATATCACCTCATACATCAAACAGTAAATAATCTTCCATTCCACCAAAGGGTGGAGAAACATGTGTCTTTTTAATTCCATTAGACATTGATCCATCAACTATAATTTCTGTCTCTCTACTTTGTCCACAAAAACAACAGTGACAACACAAAAACTGCCATCACTTAACTGTGTTTTTGGGAAGTATATATGAAAGTAAGAAAATAAAACTAAACCATGAAGAAACAATTAGGCCCATATTACAAAAACTAGTCAACCACAAATAATTGTATATCTATAAATATAACCAGTCCAGAGATGACACATTTAAAATTAAAACAGAAAATTCCATTAAGCAAATAGAGCAAATAAGCATATGTACTAAACATAAGAAAAAAAACCACAAAAACGATTAAAACCCCCAGACAAACCAATCATTAATTCAACAAAACAAAACCAAGGAATAATTTTATCAAAAAAAAAAATCTGCAGTTCAGAAGCAGCAACAGCAACAGCTACAAATACATGAGAAAAGTAGCAAGATCAAATTTTGGCCAAAAAAAGAACACAGAGCTCCCCAAAAATAAACAAAACCACAATAAGAACCCCAACACACGACACAAGGGGATATGGAACCCGAAGTAAAACAAGGCAAAAATAAAAAATCTTGCTGAAAATTTTGAATCCCCCTCACCATTCTTCCATCGATTACGTGCTTCTCTTTAAGAACCCTATCGAGAATCGAAGGATCTGCAAAGACCACGAACCCAAAGCCTCTGGGCCTGCCGGTGTTCTTCTCCCTCATGATCGAAGTGTGCAAGACATCACCATAGCAGCTGAAATACTCCTTGAGGTTGTCCTCCGTCGTATCCCACGAAATCCCACCAATAAAAAGCTTCCCCTGATACGAATCCATTTCTCACTCCCTCTATCTCTCTCTCTCTCTCACTAGGCTCTCCCTCTGCGTACCCTTCTCCCTGTTTCTCCCTCAAAGGTAAATTTTTTTTTGCAGAAAATTGTAGGTGGAATTTAGGGTTTGGAAATGGAAGCGAGAGCACAAGGGAAAAAAAGAGGGTTAGTGGGGTGCGGCGGACTCGGTAGAGAAAAAGAGAGTGAGCAAGTGTGTGTTTATTTGTGCTGTAGAGAATAAGAGTGTGTGTGTGTGATTTCAGTCAGAGTGGGAAGTATTTGGCTTCAACGGATGAGATTTGTTTGATTACATGAAGAAAGCTGATTTTCCTTCCCAACCTTAGGATGGAGTACAGATGGGAACTGATATGGAATTTTTCAAAAGAGTGTTGATATTTAGCCCGAGTTACGTCCGGATGCATCTCGGGCAGATACAGTAATAGGTCCCACTGCTAGGGCCGAATTTATGCCGCCTTTATCAAAAGTGTTGATATGTAGTTCCGGGTGTATTTGTCCGGATGCATATCGGGTAGACACAATGGTGGGTCTCACCACTGAGGCCCACAAAGTGGTGAGATCCACTACTGTCTATCTGAGATGCATCCGGCGTTACAGACTAAATAGTATTTTCTTTTTAAAAAATTTCACATGGGAAATTGTTGAGTCTATGTAAATATACTTGCATGAATTGTTCACCTTCTTGCCTTCACCTTCTCTCTCTTTTGGGTTCTCTCAAATCTCAGATTGAAAACAAATAATTTGACATTAGCAGTACAGTGATTTTGTTTCCTTTCAATTTGAAAGATTATGTCAGATGACTTCAGTAAATGATATTCCAAATTGGCAGATAATGTGCATCCAACCAAAGAAATTGATCAATAAAGTTTAATCCTCTCTTTGAATAACAAAGCACTTACTTTTTACACTCAATGATACAACAATCAAATATATTACCCCATGCATCAAACAGTAAATAGCCTTCTACCAAGGGAATGGAAAAAGATGCATCATTTAATTCCATTACACAATGATCCATTAACAGTGGTTACTAAACAGCTAGCAGCCTAGCACAACTCTAATTTGAGTCTCACAACTTAGTCCACAAAAACAACACACAAAACTCACATCATTTCACTGTGTTTTTGGCAAGTAATAGTATATATGAAATGAAGACAATAAAACTAAACCATGAAGAAATAATTAGGCCCATATTATCAAAACTAGTCAACCATAAATAGAGCAAATGAACAAATACACTAAACATGAGAATAAACCACAAAAAAAAAAAACAATTAACCCCAAACAAAGCTAATATTCATTCAACAAAACAAAACCAGCGAATTATTTTATCAACCAAAAATAAAATAAAAAATCTTCAGTTCAGAAATAGCAACAAAAACACGCCAAAAATAGCAAGACCAAGTTTTGACCCAGAGCAAAAAAAAAAAAAAAAAACATAAACCCACCATAAGAACCCCGAAACACAAGACAAAAGGGGTTGTGAAACCAGAAGCAAAACAATTTTTTTGCAAAAAAATAAAAAAAAAAATGGAAGAGGCTTCACCGTTCTTCCATCGATGACGTGCTTCTCTTCGAGAACCCTATCGAGAATCAAAGGATCTGCAAAGACTACGAAGCCAAATCCTCTGGGCTTGCCAGTGTTCTTCTCCCTCATAACTGAAGCGTGCGAGACATCACCGTAGTTTCCGAAATACTCCTTCAGCTTTTCCTCTGTCGTGTCCCATGAAATCCCACCAATGAAAAGCTTCCCCTGATCCGAATCCATTGCTCCTCTTTCTCTTCCTCTCTCTCTCTCTCCCCTTCTCTTTTTCTCTCTCTCTCTAAGGTGGGTTTTTCTCTTCACAAGGTTGAAGGAGGGATTTTGGGGGTTTGCAAATGCAAGCGAGAGCCAAAAGGGAAAGAGAAAGAGAAAGAGGGTTTGTGGGGGTGTGTGGCTGACTCTGTGGAGAGCAAAGACTCAAAAAGAGTGAGTGAATGTGTGTGTTTGTGTTTTTGTCAAGTGCTGTGTAGAATAAGTGTGTGTGTGTGTGGGAAGTATTTGGTTTCAACGGTTGAGATTTGTTTTCCTAACCCTTGGATGAAGTACAAATAGGAAATGACGTGGCATTTTTCATAAGTGTTGATATTGAGCCTGAGTAGTCTTTGTATGCATCTTGATTAGACATAGTCATAGGTCTTGCCATTAGGGTAGAACTCATGTGATCTTATTTAAAAGAGTGTTGTTATGTAATCTTAGATGTATCTATTTGGATGCTTATCGAGCAAACAGCTGATATAGTAATAGAAATGTATCATTAAAGTCGAACTTGTGTGACTATTTTTAGATAGAATAATAGGTTCTACTACTAGGATTGAACTCGTGTGACCTTTTTTAGATATAGTAATAGGTCCTATTATTAGAGTCGAACTCGTGTGACCTTTTTAAAGAGTGTTGAAATGTAGTCATTGGTGTGTTTTGCCCTAATGTATATCAAGCAAACAGCAAATGCAATAGTAGGTCCCACCACTAGGGTTGAACTCGTGTGAACTTTTTCAAAATTGTTGATATGTAGTCGTCAATATATTTGTCTGGATGCATATCAAACAGATAATAAATACAGTAATAGGTCCCACCACTAAAGAGTGTTGTTATGTAATTTTAGATGTATCTATTCGGATGCTTGTCGAGCAGACAGCTGATACAATAGTAAAAATTTATCATTAGGGTTAAAATCGTGTGACCTTTTTTAGATGTAGTAATAGGCATCGTTACTAGGGTTGAACTTATGTGACCTTTTTTTATATGTAGTAATAGGTTTTATTACTAGGGTTGAACTCGTGTGACCTTTTTAAAGAATGTTGAAATGTAGTCATGTGTGTGTTTTCGTCGAATGTGTATCGAGCAAACAGCAAATGCAGTAGTAGGTCCCACCACTAGAGTTAAACTCATGTGAACTTTTTCAAAATTGTTAATATGTAGTCATCAATCTATTTATTTGGATGCATATCGAAAAGATAATAAAGACTGTAATAGGTCCCACAACTAAAGTCAAACTTTTATGATCTTGGATGCATATCGAGTAAACACAAAGATGAGTCTCACTATTAGGCCACACAATAATGAGATCCACCATTGTATGTAAGATATGCATCTGGATATATATGTCTTGAACTAAATAATGTTTTCCTTTTTTAAATTGTACATGAAAAAAATGTTGAGTCTATATAAATATATTTACATGAATTGTTCACCTTATTGCCTTCACTTTCTCTCTCTTTTGAATTCTCTGAAAGTCAAATCTCAAATTTTGAAAATAAATCATTTCATATTAGTAGGATAGTACCTTTTGTTTTTTTATTTCCCCTCAATTTGGTTGACTTTGATATTCTCTTTTCTATTTTGGACATATGATGTTATTATTTAGAGAGAGAGAGAGAGAGGATATTAATAGTCAAAATTAACTAAGTTGATTTTTGAGTCACTTCAAATTACAGCTACAATAGTAGGTCTCACTACTAGGGCTGAACTTGTGTGACCGTTTTGAAAAGAGTATTTATATATAATCTTAGATGTATTTGCTTGGATGCATATCGAGCAAACACCTGATATAGTAGTAAGACCCACCACTAGAGTCGAACTTGAGTGGCCTTTTTCAAAAGAACATTGATATATAATTCTGAATGTATTTATTAGGATGCATATAGGGTAAACAGTAACTATAGTAATAAGTCACATCATTATGATGGAACTAGTGTTGATTTTTTAGTTAACCAAGTTAATTTTTCAGTCACTTCATTAATTTTGGTGACTATAATAAAAATTTAAGTGATATATAATTAGTGTCACATAATTATTTTCTCCGGTATCATGCCTTCAAACTACCATGCATAACATCTTAACAAGGCCGGTTTGTGCTTCTATTTAATTTTCTACTATTACAATGAATTCGTGCACAAAGTTGTGGATGACAGCAAAATCCATAAGCTTACAAATCAATTGTTGCAAATTTATATGGGTAAGCTTTAAAAAAATTCCCTTCCAATTTTATTTCACGTCTAGTTCACCTCATAACCTTTTCATTGTAGCATTTTACTCATATGATCTATCTTAATGTGCAAAGTAAGACATACGTCATAACACCATTAAATTTTTTTAAAAAAAAGCAAATATAGCAATTTGCTTCATCAACTTTTCGATTGGAGTACTTATCAACTTTACAATTAGTGTAATTTACTACATCAATTATTAAATTTTGAAACAAATTTTAATGGCACCATGACGAAAGATAATAAATTGCACATTTTTATAGATTATGAATATAAAGTACCATTAAAAGTGTTCGAGTAAACTACTTGAATGGAGCTTTTCAAAATTTACCCTAATTATTTTGAAGTTAAATATTAAACTTTACTCACTTATAGCATGAATCCATTTTGCCCATAAGTTGCATAACACATGACATGGTTTCCTAGTCTTGGTCCCCTATTAAGTCCATTCCCTTGAGCCTTGCTACGGTGTAATTGATGAGAGTGATTGTCCTTTATGTTTTATTGAACTCCCATTTTTAAGGAAGTCTGCATTAATTGGAGTTTCGACAACCACACTGCAAGATACTTTGAGAAATTGCTGAACACTTAAGCTAAGAAGTTACCAACTAGTTTTGAAGTCAGTCAACTCAACTTGAGTGAATGTGAAGGCAGTTTGCAAGACCAAAGTTGAAATTTGAATTTCAAGTCAAGCATATTTTTGAACGTTGAATATGCACAATAAGGCGTGAATTGTTTCAATTAAAAACTAGAACTTTTCACACAGAAGAGTATGCTTTCAATCCAAAATAGTTTTCACAAATTTTAGGCAAAAGCTCAATATAAAAATGTTAATGGCAACTAGATGAACATAGCTCATTTGTAGGGGTGCTCATGACCTGCTTCGGCTTAAAAATCTAACCTGGCCCGAAGTATTTGAGTCGGGTTTGAGCTTTCTTTTAAACCCAATGTATTTTTCGAATCGGATTCAGATCACTTTTCGAGTTATCATAACCTGGCTTGATATTAAATAAACTATAATTTTTCAATTTTTTCTCTTATATATTATTGTGACATTTTTTTGAATGTTATATTTTGATCAAGTATTGTGACTCTCTATAATTTTAGTTATTATATCATTCATTTATTATATAATTATCAATTAGATTGGATCTTGACATGAGTAAAAAGTAATAGATACAAGTAAGTTTATACAAATAGAGGGAACATAATCAAAACATTACCAAAAAAAATTATTTTATGTATCTTAATCAAGTTGATCAGCCCAACCCGGACCTCAATATGATCGGATCCAAGTTATGAAAATTGATCCGATCAAAACTTCGGGCTGAGATTGAGGTCATGTTCAAACTAGCTTATGAGTACCCCTACTTAATTGATACCTCCTCTGGTCTTTATTAAATGGCTATAGTTATGTAGTGGAGGTTCGATCTCTCACATCATAATTTCCAAATGATATACTCAATTATTTAGATAGTAGTGGGAAAAAATGAGTTAACTAACACATAAGTTAATTGCAACATAAGATAAGTTGACTAACAAATATACTGAATTTGAATTGGGCAAGTGGGTTAGAATTTGAATTGGTTAGGGTGAGTGGTCGAGGGCGAGAGTCAAATGAATAAAAATAGAAAGTATTAAGTGTAGAAATAGATCATTTAATAAATTGAGATACCAAAAGGTATTTAATAATTTTTTCATTAAATAATTAAAAAAATTTATTAAATGATATTAAATACGTCTTAAATAATAACTTAAAAGTAGTCATTAAATGCTATAAGATTACTATAGAAATGGATTTAGTTTTTGAGTTTAGTTTTAATTCACTATTAATGTGAAAAAAATTTACACTATTATTCAATTATGTATTACCACATCAGTATAGTAATTACTTAGAATATCTAACTCTTTAATGATGTGCTAAAACATCATTGTAAAAAAAAATTATATTGATAGTAGATCAAAATTAAATATATTTTAGAGTTTAATTTTAAGTCACTATCCGTATAAAAAAAAAATTACACTATCATCTAATTATGTATTTTAATCCACTCTCATTGTAAAATTTTTTATACCATTATTAAATCATACATTGTCATATCATTAAATAAATTTGACTATAAAAACAATTAGTTGAAAACTTAATATTTTTTTAATAATACTTCATCACATAATTATTTGATAAAAATGTAAAAAAAATTAGGTTATGATAAGAAGAACTCGAGCACTAAACACACATCTGAAAAAAAACTCGTATGCATATAAAGGATAGGAAAGTCGAGCGGATAAACTCTCGAGGGTTTAGTATTGTCACCCTAAAATCTTTTTCATGATAAATGATGAAAATTAAACTCCCAAAAAATAAGATAGGACATAAAGATAAGAGAAAAGTACTTAAGCAGCATTTTGCAGTTACAGATATGAATAATATGAATAAGACAAAGCACTTGTAGTTGTCCCTACTCTTACTTTATTAAATAACTCCTACGCCCACCGCATCCCACAATCATCATTGAATGTCTAACGTTACTTATTTTCGAAAATCTTATCTTTGGAGCCAAACGGCTTTTAAACTTGTCACATGCCATATCTCTCTCTCTTTGTCACTGTCACACTTTGGCAGTGCCAGTGATTGAGATGCTTTCATTATATGCCACTATATAATATAAACAACATTCCTCAGTCTCATTCTCTTCCTATAGAGTGGCTCTAGATGGGTTGTTTTCTGGCTTGTTTTGGTCTATCCAAGAAAAGAAATCGTCCAAAGGCACTCTACAAAGTTCTAGCTGCAGACCAAGTAAACAAGGCTCCCCATCTTCAAGCATTTCATTGGATCATGGCTTTTTCCATACTTTTGTTCTTAATTTGTACTATTCAAGAACAATGATGTTCATATTTCAGTTAGTTTATCAGTTTAAAGAATTGGGTTCTGTTTCATGTTGCAGAAATATGGAAGCTATGAAGCTCTAGACTCATCTGTCACTGTCAATCATGTCATCACAGGGAACCCCATTGTCCCATATTCTGATTTCAGGTCAGCACTTATCTTTTCTCTTCCTCTTTCTTAATATATGATAGTTTATTGATTGTTTTTGAGTTTGTCAGAGATAGAGATGAATGTAAGGAGCAGACTAGTGTCAAAAGCAGGAAGAAAGTTAGTTTTAATTTGAATGTACAGATATATGAGCCAAACCCCACTGCTTATCAGATTTTGGATAATGAGGAAGATGAAAGTGAAAAGAACAATGGAGAAACAAGAGGATCTGCAGCCTTGACAATGAGTTATCCATCTAATTACAGATATTATAACTGCAGAGATGGCTGCGATGAGGAGGACGAAATAGCATATGAGGAATCTGATATTGATGCATATGAAGAAGATGAATTTGATGATGGGGATGATTGGGATGATGATGATAGAGATGGTAGGGAAAACAATGATGAGGTTGAAGCATATGATCAGAACACAAGACAGAAAGAATTGTCTGAGCCATTCCATTCATTGGTGGCAGAAGTCAGAATAAAGAATCAGAAGCCACTTGCTCCAAATGACACTGAGCTGAAATCAAATTTAAATAGACTAGACAGAAGCATATACATGCATTCTGTAATGAGCCCTGTAGAGAACCTCACTCAGTGGAAAGCAATCAAAGCAAAAGTTACATCAACTAAGCACAGGAGGAAGGAGAATGTTCCATTAGAGCAAAAGACAAACATGCCCTTAGTCTCAGAAACAAGCTTAAATTTCTCACCTTTCAGCTTTGAATCAAATGTACATCAGTCCAATCCATTGCCAGAAATTGCAGTTGATGCTAGTCTTTCAAACTGGTTGATTACGCCGAATCTTAACGTCTCTAAGACCATTATTCATTGTCAATGATGAGGCCATGACATTGAAGAAAATATTTATAAAATATTAATTCCATGGACTAGACAAGCCAGTTTTTAGTTGGTGAGGAATCACACAGTAAAGGGCAATGGACACCAATTCTAAAGGACGCATCAAATTTTGATTCTTCTGTTGTTTATTCCTTCAGCAAGTTGGTATGAGCCAGTTGGGATGATTTCATTGTATTTGTGTGTCTAATTCTTATCCTGTGTTTTGTTTTGTCAATAGTTATGTTGTGATCAATGGAGTGAGGTTCTGTCTCTGTTTATGTCTTCATGTTGCACCTCTCCAACATAATTATATAATCTAATAATTGACATTTACTTATATTTTAAAAACATATTAAACGTTAAAATAAAATAGTTCAATAAAATACCAATTAATTTTTAAATTCTATGAAATTTTATGGACTTGATCTATTTTATGAGAACTTTTAATCTTACAGTTGGAGTGATAAAATTTAAAATTTATAAAAAATTATTTAATATAGTCAAGCACATGGAATAAGTAAATCCCCAAATAGGAGAGACTCTTGCCTAGACAGTCTGCACAACATAGGTTGATATAAAAGAGTAGATTCATATAAAAAGTAGAACTGAAGACAAACTCCAGGAGCACATGCTAATTCTGCGGCAATGGTGCAAGCAGTACATAAAGACCAGGTTTCAGCAGAATTACTTGAGAATGAATACTTGAATCATGAAAATTTGTTCCACATATTGAGGAATGATGAATAGTGAAAACGAAAGGAAATAATACCGAGGTGGTCTCCTCTTTAATTAGAAAGATAATGATTAGAGAATTGTGCACATCTCTTACAGAATCAGTAGATGTGGCTAAGCATGAAAAAGCTCATTTATTTTACATACATGGAAGCCGTGCTGCTATCATCACTGTCCAAATCATATTGCTGGAAGTAATGTGTGAACTTTGATCTACATACGAGAACTCACCCCAAAGTCCACCTAAGTGATCATCTGAAAACCCAGTAAGATGAACTGGATCCAGATATTGGTAAATAAACATGAGGAGCCGCCTATGTTGGTTATTGGACTGTTGGTCCCACCTCATAACAACGATCAAACATGCTGAGTTGTCAATTTTTTTGGTCAAATTCAGGGTTGGCAAGCCTCAATAATGCCTCATGATTAATCCAGCAGAAAGTTTGAGACAGCTTATCAAGATGATCTTTACATTACTGTACAGATACAAGAATCCTCGTCCTCGTCCTCTGAGTCACTGACATCACTGCAGACACAATTGGGAGACCAAATGTGAGATGATTCTGAAAAAATGACACACATAGGGTTGATTGTCATACTCAATTTTGTTTTGCTACATTGAAGTAGTATTACAAATGCTTTGAACTTGTATCCCAAGTAGGCAAGAAAACAACCTAGTTATTTTTTTCTTCTTACTCTCCTTTTTTCTCCCTTTTGCTTTAGGTGAAATTAAATTAAGGTGGTGACAGAATTTATCAGGTAAGCTTCAATACGTTTTTTAACTCCAACAACATAGGAGCAGCTCCTATCATTTTTAACCTTTGTACGAACTATACATCTAATCACATGATTTCAGTAAATCAAGAAAAGGATCAGATGAAATGAGTCTAATTTTATATCAAAAAGTTCTTTGTTGGCCACCCGAAGTCAGATGGCTTCTATGATATATCTTTCCATGGCATAAAACTAACAGTTTTAAAAAGTTACTACTTCCTGTGTTAATTTGTCCTCTATCACTTTCTCCCACAGTTTCTATCTGTCATAAGTTTGATCCCCACAGATGCAGCCATTTTTGTTGCCTTTTCTATATAAATTAATAACTGAAGTGCTTTCTCTCTTAATATTGTCCTGAGTCTCAATAAGCAGAAAAGTGGACCAATAAATCCTCCCTCAATAGAACACTGGATATACTTCAGAACCCAGCCAAGGGCTTATGGAATTATCATCTTCATCTTCTTCCTACTCTCCTTTTCCAGTCTGTGTCAAAGTAAAGACCTTTTAAATGCACTCTTCCTCACCAATACCATTTAGTCTGCATATATGCTATTTTTAACAGATTTGCCTTTTCCCTTCTTTAGTACTAGCAACTCTGTATAATAAACCCATTTTTCATTCCTAACTTGTGTAACAAGTCATAGACCTTGTTGAGATTCAGTGCATCACTCAAGTGCTTCGTTGTCACTTTAGATTTCCACTAACTAAAGCAAGCATAGTATATATTATCATTGTTATGTATGTTATCTTAGTTATGATGATGTCTGTAAATTTAGGTTATAAGAACAGAGTCTGTAACAAGCATATTCATTCAAGTAATTCAATATACAGAGACATTCAAGTTGGTATCAGAGCGAGAGAGAGATCCAGAGAGTGAAAAGTCAGCATCTGAAGGGGGAGGAGGCTACCCATCAGATTTTCCGACCACCACCGGCCGTGAAACTCCGGTCACAGCCTCAGAGACTGCCGACGAGCATTCCGCCGCCGGCAAGTCCGCCGTCGATCACTCACGCGCCCTTACGCGCCTTCACAAAGTTCCGCAATCGTCCGCGCGTGAAGGCCACGCGCCACATTCCTTCGGTGATCTCACCGCTCGGTCTCATCATCTCGCGGCCTTTTCTCTGTCATCCGTGGGTGAAAGTCACCGCAGGCGTGTATCCCACGCCCTGCTTTCTGTTTTTCCTCTTTTCGCCACCATTCAAAGTATTTAAAATACTTTACCTTTGTCATTCTCTCTCTGTCACCTTTGAAACAGTAACCGTAGTCACCCGAGTCACCATTATTCACCAAACAGTAAACCTCATCAATGGATCCCACATTTGAATCCTCCGCTGCAACATCCAATCAAAGTTCTGTTGGCCCATCACATAGCAAGAATCATCCTTCCTTTGTCTTCTCTGGAAGTCCAACTATAACCTCCGAGAAGCTTAACGGAAAGAATTACATGGACTGGCAAACTGCTGTAGAAATTTGGTTCTTGGGACAAGGTCTTGATGATCACCTGACCAAAAAGGCTAGAGATATTAATACATGAGATCAAGATCAATGGAAGAAGGCAGTACTCATCGCTTGGTGTCTCTTCTATGGCAATCGATTGATCCGAAGTTGTTGGTCCATTTTGAACCTATAAAACGTGCTACGACATCCGGAAGAAAGCTCGCAATGTTTATTCAAATGATGTCCGGGCCGCTTGTATGATGTGGTACACAAATTAGCAACACTTCAAATGACGTAAAATGATCTCCGACGATTCGACCAAATCTCAATCTACTATTGATGAGGTCAAGTTACTCATGTTGTGATAATATGGAAAACAAGCTAGATAACATGTGCATGGTGTTTGTCCCGCATGGCCTCCACAAAGATCTTGAATCGTCCTAATCAAATCCTCGACTAATCCTAGTATTCCCTCTTTTGTGGAAAACCTTATGGATCGCCTCCTACGGGTTCCTCCATCGGAAACTATGATTGGATCTAGTTCCGGTTCCGAATCATCTGCCTTTTTCTCAAACACCACGAACCGAGGAGGCCGAGGTCATGGACGAAGTGGCCGAGGAGGACGTGGTTCTGGTAATCGCCCACATTGCTCCTATTGTAATCGCATGAGCCACACTAGAGACAAATGCTACTCTCTCGTCGGATTCCCTGAGAGATCAACACATGTCGGATTCCCTGAGAGATCAACACATGTCGGATTCCCTGAGAGATCAGCACATGTGACATACTTACAGCCTCATGCCTCGTGAGCTGCAGATCGATAATCAATGTCTTATCCAATGCTGAATTTAAGGAGTATCTTCAGCTCAAAACAGCCCAACAAGGCCAATCTTCAGCTGCCGTCGCCCATACTGGTAACTCTACGGTTTGTCTGTCCGCATCATTACCTCAGCTGGATCCTCGGGCTTTTGGATTCTCGGTGCTTCGACCATATACCGGTAATCCTTCTCTTTTCTCCACCATAGCACAGCCTAAAACATCACATTATATCACTCTTGCTGATGGGTCTAAATCAAAGGCTACTGGCATTGGTCAAGCCACACCTTTTCCATCCTTACCTTTAAATTCTGTTCTTTTTATGCCTGGTTGCCCGTTTAACTTAGTCTCTGTTAGTCAACTTACTCGTAACCATAATTGCTCTATCACTTTCACTAAAGACTCTTTTTCATTCAGACCGATGCACGATGCACGATTGGCACGGATCTCAATCACATGGCCTTTACTATTTCCAAATTCTCCACCTTCTTGCTTGCTTGCACCATCGCTGATTCTCCAGATCTCCTTCATTATCGTCTTGGTCATCCCAGCCTCAATAAAATGAGGAAAATGGTCCCTCATCCTGTCTAAATTACACTTTACAATGTGAGTCGTATCAACTTGGCAAGCATGTACGAGCTTCTTTCCACTCAAAAGTCCTCATCGTGACATCCACTCCTTTTAAACTTGTCCATCTCGACGTATGGGGCCCTAGTCTAGTCGACTCTATCTTAGGGCATAGGTACTTTGTTACTTTCATTGATGATTTTTCAAGATGTACTTGGATTTTTAATGAAAGACCGTCGTAACTATTAACTATTTTTCAGCATTTTTATAATGAGATTAAACCCAATTTGACCATTCTATCCATATTTTACGAAGTGATAATGCCAAAGAATATTTTTACGCATCCTTCAATCAGCTTTATGACTTCTCATGGCATGATTCATCAATCCTCTTGTCCACACACACCCCAACAAAATGGTATTCTTGAAAGAAAACACCGTCATATTATTGAAACCGCACGTATTCTTTACATGCTAATGCACCTTTAAAATTTTGGGGTGATGTTTCTTTATCCGCTGGTTTCTTAATAAATCGGATGCCTTCTTCTGCTCTCAATGACAAAATACCATATTCCCTCTATTCCCAAAGGATTCATCACATCGTGCCCCCACGTGTGTTTGGTTCTACATGTTTTGTTCATGATCTCACTGAGTCTTGACAAGTTGTCTGCTCGTGCTGCCAAATGCATCTTCCTTGGTTACTCTCGTGTCCAAAAAGGGTACAAATGTTATTCTCCAGCTACTCATCGCTTCTACATGTCTGCTGATGTTACCTTCTTTGAGGATACACTTTATTTCTCACCCTCCATAACACCGGCCTCCATTTCTCAGATATTACCTCTTCCTTTGTCTAATCCATGTATTGTCGAGTCTCCTACTACACCAGTGTCTTGTCCTCCTTCTCCCCAACCTCTCATTACCTACCGTCGTTCTCGCCCAACACCATTGGAGGATCTTGAACCCAACCAGTAGGTGATTCATTTCCTACTCCGCTTGATCTACCCGCTCCGGATCCACCTCGAGTCTTCTCCCCGATTTACCTATTGCCCTTCTAAAAAGGTACACGTTCCACTTGCAACCCTTATCCTATCTACAATTTCCTAAGTTATCATCGTATCTCTCCATCCCATTGTGCTTTTGTTTCGCTTATTTCCTCTCGTTTCTATTCCTAAATCCTGTCAGAAGCACTATCCCATCCAGGATGGCGGCAGTGCCATGATTGATGAAATGACAAAGATTAGAATCCAATAGCACATGGACCCTTGTTCCCCATCCTCACGGAAATCCCACAGATTGGATGTCGGTATTCACTTATCAAAGTTGGTCCTGGATGGTCAAATTGATCGCTGAAAGCCCGTTTAGTAGCTAAAGGCTATACTCGTGATCTTTGGGCTTGATTATGGTGACACTTTTTCCTGTTGCCAAAATGGCCTCTGCTCGCCTCTTTTTGGCCACGGCCGCCATGCGCCGTCATTGGCCCTGCATCGATTGGACATTAAAAATGCATTCCTCCATGGTGATTTATCCGAGGAAGTCTATATGGAGCAACCACCTGGTTTTGTTGCTCAAATGGGAGTCTCATGGCTTTGCTTGCACTACACAAAGCTTTATATGGTCTCAAACGAGTCCCTGGGCATGGTTTGGTAGGTTCAATACGCTCTCCAACACTTTGGCATGATCCGCAGGAAGCTGCATCACTCTGCCTTTTATAAATGCTCCTCCTCCGGCCAAGACATCTATCTTGTCGTATATGTAGATGACATTGTTATTACGAGGATAATCTTGATGGCATTAAGAGTCTCCAAACACTTATCTCAACAATTTGACACCAAAGACTTGGGACAATTGCGGTATTTTCTTGGAATTGAAGTTGCTCACCTAGTTCAGGGATTGCTATATCTCGCAGGAAGTATGCTCTTGATATATTGGAGGAAATCGGGTATGCTAGATCGTAAGATGATTGACACACCTATGGATCCCAATGTTAATCTTATGCCGAAGAGGGGGAGCCTTGCTCGTGATCCGTGAAGATATCGCAGACTAGTTGGAAAGTTGAATTATCTCACTATGACCAGATCTGACATATCCTATGCTGTCAGTGTTGTGAGCCAATTCCTCAATTCTCCTCGTGAGAGTCATTGGAATGCAGTAGTTCGGATCTTGAGATACATTAAAAGTTCTCCCCGGGAGAGGACTAATTTATCGTAACAAAAACCACGTGATATTGTTGCTTACACGAGATGCACGGGGTTTGGGTTGCCCAAGCGACACAACTTCGTGTTATTGTGTTCTTATTGGAGGCAACCTCATTTCGTGGAAAAGTAAGAAGCAAAGCGTTGTAAGCTAGATCAAGTGCAGAGGCTTTAATATAGAGCTATGGCTCTTGCTACATGCGAACTCATTTGGTTAAAGCAACTTCTTTCTGAGTTAAGTTTCTGCAAAATCGGGTCCATGAGTCTTATATGAGATAATCAAGCTTACCTTTGTACATTGCTTCCAACCCAGTCTTCCACGAGCGGACCAAGCATATCGAGATCGATTGCCACTTTATCCGCGATAAGATTATATCTAAAGAAATCATGACGTCATTCGTGAACTCCAATAATCAGCTGGCAGACATGCTTACTAAACCACTCCGGGGTCCAAGGATAAAATATATATGTGACAAGCTTAATGCATATGACATGTATGCACCAGCTTGAGGGGGAGTGTTGAGATTCAGTGCATCACTCAAGTGCTTCGTTGTCACTTTAGATTTCCACTAACTAAAGCAAGCATAGTATATATTATCATTGTTATGTATGTTATCTTAGTTATGATGATGTCTGTAAATTTAGGTTATAAGAACAGAGTCTGTAACAAGCATATTCATTCAAGTAATTCAATATACAGAGACATTCAAGTGACCTTAAATCTAGTCTTTCACTCTATTCTACCTTTACTTATAATTACCACAAAGAAAATAAAAAGGAAAACAAAGAAATTGATTGCATAACTATACAAGACAAACCTTATTTCTGTGATTTCAGCAGCACGCCTTTTGTTCTAAATTGATTAAACTCAGTGGTTAAATAATAAAACAGACGGGTTTCATGTTTTCCAAAATGTGCTATTAATACAAATGCTTTATGCTTAAGCGTCTGTAAACATAAGAAATTATTTATAGGTAGTCAAAACACTTTTGCTAAAGAATTAGTGAGGCATCAGGTTGAAAGTTGCACTGCATAAACTATCTCTAGAAAATTCTCTCAATTGCTTCATGGCCTCTGGAAAAGTTTTACTCCCGTTCCATACTTCTTGTCCATCCTACATACAAAATTGATGTAAATCCAATCTCTCAAGGATCAAAACATTAATTTACTCTTAAAAATTTAACGCATTGGATTTGTTAGACAGTGCAAACTTTTGGGAGATGCAAAAAAGGAATGCAGAACAAAGCATGCATAGATTAATCTTCAGAAATGTTGGACCGGAATGAACTTGAATTAAAATCTATATATATATATATATATATATATATATATATAGGGGGCATATCTAGTGAGAGGAGTGGTTTATTGTGAGAGTGAGAGGAGCAAATCTTGACCATTGGATCATCTATGTATGGTCAAGATTAGAACATAAAGTCAAGTGACTTTTTAAGTGGTCATGTGACTTTTAAGTAACTTCTAATCTTGACCATACATAGATGATCTAATGGTTAAGATTTGCTCCTCTCATCTCTCATAATAAAATAGTGCTCTCTCTAGATATGCCCCCTATATATATATATATATATATATATATATATATATATATATATATTCTAAATCTAAGCTGTATTACTATTATTGCAAGTCTGAGTACATATTATTAACCACAGTGTATTCCACCATAATTATATGTTTCAGCAAATATAAGTCACTGCTTAAAAAGTAAAACAATGTTTATTGCAAGAGTTAATGCTCAGGCGGTCAAGGTCAAGAGCAAGTAAAGAACACAGTTACACCAGGACCCTTTTGTGAGGACCATAAGAGGATATAACCTTTTTCATTTTTAACCTCTTCTTCTCCCCATTTTAAGACTAGTAGGAACATGAAAGAAAATAAAATACAGGAAAACAATGAAAGGAAAAGTAAAAGAATCCATGAAGGAAAATATTGTAGTATGAGATATTAAAGGAATGGGGAGCTTATAGGCATAGCAGGAATGCCTCAATAAAATAAATCTAAAAAGGGCATCAAATCCATAATTGACGAATAATAAAGGGCAAACTACACAAGTAGCCACATCAAAATAATCCATAACTGCAGTCACCCTCATAATAATAGAGGATGAGAAAAAAATTTCAAAAAAGCAAGACCACTTTGTAATTACTAATTCAGTGACCCATCATTGCATTAGGCATATAAATAATAAATTCAAATAAGGCATACATGAGGAAATTTATGGATCTAACCTACGGAGGCATCAGGAAATTTATTTGGAAAGATGGTATGGTGAATCAAATTGCTGGCAAATCCTAAAATCCTTGGGTTTAAAACTCAGGCATCATTTAGAAAGTTTTTACAAGCCTGCACAAAGTCTTAACCAATAAAACTTCTTTTCTAATTTTAACTTTAATTTAATGTTCTATTGTTAATTTAATGTTCTATTGTTCTTTAATCTTTTTCACTTTGCCATAACACAAAGATACCCAATAAATAAACTATCCTACCCAAGCAAACTTGGCAGTAGAAAGTAGGAGGACTTTAAGTTTGCTAGGTCAGACTAAGATTTGGTATTAAACTCTAAGCCATGACATGATATACAGGCCCACTTGTAAGAGGGTAGCCAATAGTTCTAAAGAGAGTCAAAACGCAAGGTAATACATCAATTAAGTTGAAATTGATTTTTTTCTTTAAAATAAAAAGCAGACAAAGTCAAGTTAAAACTAGATAACATAAAGCAGAAAGAGAAGAGGGGAAAACAAAACAGTCACAAGTTCCAATTTTATATCTTGGAAATTTTCAACACTGACAGAAAAGTCCAAAAGTCAAAAGAAAAAAAAATGAAAGAGAAGTAAAAAAAGACCAAAAATGTCTAAATTAAGACGAATGTGCTGGTTCAAAGAATCTCTACTGACACAAAAACAAAGCATCTCCTACTAATTATCACCGTACAAATATTTTGTAAACAAAAACATAGTACAAAATGATGCACCACAACCCTATCAGTTCCTCATTTCTACTTCAATTTGCCATTTCATACAGAGACTTGAAAGCTGCATTACCTTATGTTGATCCTGATACTCTTAAAATAAAACACAGGTAATTTCAAATAACAGATGATCATCATAAAAACATCTATACGCTCTAACCAGAGCCAACTCCTTTGACCGAGTCTTTTAGTTCAGAGGTAATGAACAATTGAACATGAAGATGATAGACATGAAAGTCTCCACAGACTTCATCAACTTATTCCAGAAGAGTTGGTTATTTCATGCAAAAGCTATCATATCATCTTACCATCACGAAACATTTCATATGCAAAAGTAGATTTACAGACATGTCATTACTACTTCACACACTACAAGTTTAGCAAAACAACCCTCTAAAAATTCGCCAGTTGCTCCAAATTAGGAAACACAAAAACATGTCAACTTTTTCCTTCTATTTACAGCAATATACAACTGAACTAGTTAGTACCTAATTAATGCTCCAGTTATAACAAGATTGGAAAATATTTATTAAAAAAAAAACAAGCAAAACAAAACAAAACAAATCAAAGCAGAACATTCAAATTGCCAGACAAACAATTCTGTGGCTATAATTGACCAAAATTTAGCACCAGAAAAAAAGAAAAAAAAAAAGTTACCTTGGCTCAAATTCCAACACCTCAGCAAGCTTGTTTCCATTCTTATCATTCCACTGCACTTTCCTGCGTGTATTATCAGACTTCCGGGACATGCCACCTGTCCGGGGAGGCAACAAAGAATTGGAATCACTATCATCTTCTCCATTGGCATGAACATGATCTTCAACCTTTTCAGCATCTAAAGAAGGAGGCACTGGCTTATTCATGTTGCAGCCATTAGCATCCTTGGTATCTGTATCCATCAACACACCACACACTCTTCCACACACAAAATTCAACCCAAAATTTTAGAGAAATCTTGGGATTTGAAAGATACCCATTTGACCCATTTGACTCAAAATCATGTCCTAACTCCTAAATCAACAAAAGATCAAAACTTTGGATTGGAATTGGAGGAACTCCACCATGGGGTCAACGCTTTCTCCACGGTGAAGCTATCAATTCACGCAGAGAAAACAGTGGAAAAAACAATGAGAAGAAAGAAGAAAAAATAGTTAAGAACCTGACCCAGATAATGCACCAGCTGTGTGAGAATCTCAGTGTCAGAAAAGAAAAGAAAAAATTCTCGAGAAAATGAGGGAAAATTTTCTCGTTACAAAGTGACAACCCAACAACAGAACCAAAATTTATGCATAAACAAATAATACGATGAAAAAGAAAAGAAAAACAAAATAAAATGAATCACACGTAGAGAGAACAGATCACACACGTAAGGGCTAAGAAAATTTGCAAATATTAACATCTTAACTCTTACAAAAACTTATGCTTATTTTTATGTTATTAAATTTATTTTCTAATTTATATTTAATTATTTTTATAAATTAAATAAATTTTCACACTTATATTTTTATTTTTATATACCTTTAAATAATATTTAGAATAAATACTTATTTTGATTCTTTAAAGATACAAATAATATCAATTTAGTCTTTCAATAATTAGTGACAATAAATTAATTATTTAATATTAATTTTTTACATTAAATTGGTCATTTAATGTATTTTTTATATCGAAATAGTCCTTCAATAACATAAAATAATATTCTAAAAAGAATAATATCACATAATTATTAAAAAATTAAATTAATATTTCTTATATATTTAAAAGATTAAAATAAGTTATTACTCTAATATTTATATAATATTACCTATTTACAAACAAGAACAGAGTGAAGTGGCTTGTTATCTTCTATTATAAAAACAACATTTAGATATTAAAAAAATAAAAACAATATTTATCCTTAAATTTTAAAATATGAGACTATTTAATTATTAAAATAAAAAAGTTACTGTAATTTTATTTTATAAATTTAATTTTAATTTATTATTAATGTAAAAAAATTTATATGATTATTTAATAATATTTTAACACATTATTAAATAAATAAATTTTTTAGATAATTGTTATAATAATTAAAAAATTTTAATAATATAATAATATATGATTATATAATAATATAATTTTGTTATGTTAAAGTAAATTAAAATTAAAGTCTTATTTTGTTATCACCATAATTGCCTATTTCATTATCGTTATTTACATCAACAATATTCCGAACGGACGGTGGGAATTGGAAGAAGACAGAAGTTATGTGGCATAATAATCTTATAGGCTTCTGACACGTCACTCTCAATGCAGATCATTTTTTCTCTACGATGACACCTTTCATAACGTCTTTTCTTTCTTCTTCGAGAAAGTTTGTTTCGGAACGTTTCTTAGTTGTGGGGTGTTTGGTTTGCAAAGGATGAGTTTCTTAGTTGTGGGGTGTTTGGTTTGCAAAGGATGAATTCGCATATTTGGTACGAAATTTTTTAAGATTTAATTTTGATTTATTATTAATATACAAAAATTATATTATTATTTAATTATATATTGTTAAATTATTAATAAAACTTAATTATTATAATAATTGTTTAAAAATTTTAATTTTTATAATAATGTGTTAATATATTATTAAATAACACTGTAAAAAATTTACGTTGATAGAAGATCAAATTTTAACTTAATTTTTCAAAAAACATTCTTGTGTAAAATTGATTCTCGAGAACGATTTTTACTCAACATTTTCACACTTTCATTTTAATAGGATGAGGTAGGTTTTGCTAAATTCATATGGCATATTAATATTTTATTATGTAAAATGTCTAAAATGCCTACCTTTCTATCGCTACATTATCACCAACCATTATCACTTCATTGCCGACAACCATAACAACCACCGTTTGTCGTCAAAATATGGCCACCCTCCGCTGGCAGTTGATGGTTACTGTCGACAACTGAAGTCACGACATACTAGGGGTATCAAAATGGGTCTCACCCAATAGGTCAGTCTGAATAGCCTAACAAAAAGTGTAGATTGGACTAGTAAAATTCAAATCTAAACATTTTTTGGCCTGACCTGACCTAACTAGATTATAGGTTGGCCTAACGTGGGCAGGGCCAACCTGTTGGCCCAAGCTACATTTCCCATTAGTCCATAATTTTGTTCATTTCTCATAATCCTCATGTGTTCATTTTATTTGGCTCATTTCATAAAAATCACTTGCTTGCCATTTGATTTGGCCCATTCCACGTACATGACCAACACCAAGACCACTACCAACGCATACTAGTTCACGGTCTATTTGATAAGAAGTAGCATTAGTAACATTATGTTGCATATAAGAGTTATTTAATGGCCAAATTAATGCCTTATACATGCTTATAACTTACACACATGCATATATAAAGTGATTTTTTTATTAAAAAAATTTAGAACTTTATTTTTTAAAAAATATCATGAAAATTTATGTTATTAAACTCAGATCAGACCGACCAGTTTGACCAGTGAATCAGTCTGGTAACTGGTTCGAGTGACTATTTAGATCAGCCACGCAAGAGAACTAGTGAAAACTAGATTGACTTGGGTGGTTTTGTATATAATCAGTGACTCGACTGAGTTAATGTGACTTGAACAAAGTCATGTAATTTTTTTATTAAAAAAATGTAAAATGAAAGAACAATTTTGAGAAGGGAAAAATCACAAAGGGATTGTTTTGAAGCCAATGGGAAGCCAATCTGAAAGAGCTTGCCGTTGTGGGAAGTCGAATGCTATGGGAAGTCGTTGCTATGGGATGGTGCTTGAGATCGTCTCACCACTGAAGAACACCGCCTAACGATCTAAGCTGCCTCACCACTAAAGAAGTGATATCGCCTACGAATGCCACCACTGCGCCTAGCTTGGTAAGTGTGTATTTTGTTTAGCTTTTGGAACTCAAAACCATGATTTGAGCAAAATCATCAAGAGACAAACTTTTACCTAAACCATGGTTTGGAAGTTTCTAAAAGCTAAACCAAACATGCTATAAGTATATCCCTTTCTTTCCTATTTCTATTCTTGTTCTATTTGGTTCTTGAAAGTTCTATCATCTCTTCTATGAATGAGCCCCAATGTCCTAAAATTGTATTGAAAAATAAAATAATATTAATTTGCTTCAATGCTTCAGTGCTTTGACAATAACAAGACATGGGGTAAGGGATAAGGAGGTAATTATCTTGTTTTTGGCTCTGTTTGTCCTGTTTTTTTATTTTTTCTTTGTATTTGTCATGTATTGTTGTTTAATTATGTTTTGAACTTATGAAATTATGTATTGTCCTATTTAATTATGTTTTGAAATCATGTATTTTTAATGTATTCTTATTTTTATTAAATATTTATTTATATTTAATTATATGTAGTTCAACCAGAGACTAAGTATCTCAGCCGAGTTGATGACCAAGGCGACCAACTATCTCCTATACATATTGTCGCGACCAACAAAAATCGCGACGGGGAGAGGCGAGAGGAATAATAACTTTAAAAAACAATGAAGTTGCCACCAATATTTTATTGGATAGGGAAAATGACTTGCAAAACCCTTTAAAATTGGTTTTAAATAAAAACACAAAAAGAAATGTCTACAAAACTAGGTAAGGCTCGAGAGTCGATTATGCACAGGGAATGGTGAAAACTTAATCTTACTGCACCCCTGATACATTCGTCTTAAGACGATTACCTTAAGCTAATTGTGCGAACTTTATAACCTAAATGATATTCATTTACCCCTTTTTGCAAGTAGAGAAATTATATGGGTGCAAACAATTATTCACATATGACAAGGAAACTAAATTGCAAAAATTAAAAGTTTGGCTCGACTTGCATGCATATTATCTCCTAGTGCAATGGGGAATTTAAAGTCACGTAGTTCTATCTAGAAAATGATTGTGGTTTTACTTGATTTAAAAGCGAACTTTGTTAATGTGTCCTAAATGGAATAGAATGCAGTACTAGATTCACTGATCCATCCCAAGGAAAATGTCTAATGGGTACTTGACTCTTGAAGACAACTAACACGATTTGTGGCATTAGACCACTTATTAAAAAAACTTATAAACGTGTCCTAAACAGGAAGGAATGTGGTATTAAAACCCACTGATCTACCCCTGAAGGATTGTCTAGTGGGTACTTGACTCTTGAAAACAACTAAACGCAAATGTTATGGCATTAGACCATTTAACCCCTATAACACATTATTTACAACACAAAGTGAAGTAATTATTTTATGGATATTGATTTAAAACGAAAATAAACAGTTAGGATGCAAAAATAAAAATATAACAGCACAAAAAGGAAAAAGTTCGATCGGTAAAAGTTCGATCGGTCGGTCGGAAGTTTGAACGCATCAGAAAGGATCTAACCAGACCATTGATTATTGCAATAGGAAACCGGCCCATGTCGGTCGGTCATACAAGCAGTCCCGGGAGAAGGGGTACACGGTGGAGACCAAAACACGTGGAATAGCAAAAATGACTGATCAGTAGGTCAACAATCCGAGCACTTAGGGATATCTGACCAGAACATCAATTATAACATCAATTATGCCCTTGAAATCCAAACCTGGTCGGTCGGTCATCCGATCGGAGCTGCGAAGGGATCCTAATTGGAGACCAAAACACATGGGAAAAGGTTATCCCTCCTTAGTTGGTTATCGACCAGTGAACGGTGGATATCCAAAGGAAAACAAACCTGATCGGTCAGGATCGATCGGGACGTTTAGGGAACTCAAAGGAATGATCAACTCAATTTGGTAGATTAGTAACAGAGGTGGTCAAATGGAAAAAGTATGAGGTGTGTCCGATTGGGGTCAAAGATGGCCAAAGGGAAGGATCGGATCGAGGGGTAGGATCGGTCTAGTTGATGGATTTCGGGGAAGGGGTCAAATCAATGAAGTGTATCTCGGCTTAGTCCTGTGATGAGGGAAGTGTTTGGGGAAGGTTGGGTCGGCTAGGGAGTAAGTCTACTTAGTCGGATAGTTGATGTGAGGGGTTTGGGCTATAGAATAAGATCAGATCGGTTTAAGGCAATGATCAGTTAAGGTGAGGTTGATTAAGTTAAAAGTAAGCTCAGCTCGGTCGGCCAAGTGATCTTGTGGCTGATGGGCTAAGGCTTGAGTTACTCGATCAGTTTGGGGCAGTGATCGGTTAAGGGGTAAGGGGGTTAAAGGTGAGCTCGGCTCGGTCAGTGGATTTAAGGGTAAACTTATAAGCATGGGTCGATCTAGTGATGGGGAAAGTGTTTAAAAGGTCGGTTCAGTTAAGGTTAGGTCAACTCGGTATAGTGATGGGGAAAAATATTTAAAGGGTCGGATCAGTTTAATGTACTAAGGGGGTTATGGCCATGAAATAAGATCGGATCGGTTTAAGGCAATGATCGGCTAAGGTGAGGTTGATTGGGTTAAAGGTGAGTTTAGCTAAGTTTGTGGGTTTGAGGGTAAGCTATGCTCGCCTCAGTCAGTTATTTTATCCGAGGGTTTAAGAAATATAGGTAAGCTCGGATTAATTGGCTTTGTGAGCTGAGAAGGTGAAGGGTAATCTCGTACCGGTTGGTAAAGTGGTCTGAGGCTAATAGGCTAAGGCTTGAGTTTACTTGGTCGACTTGGTGAGCTAAAGGGGAAGGGGTAAGCTATGCTGGGTTGGCTGAGTGGATCTTGAGGTTGATGGGCTGAGGGAGCTCAATCGGATTAGTGAGCTGAGGGGTAAAGGAGTAAGATAAGGTCGAATCGATCGGTTGATGATTGAAACTGGTATGGGAAGTGGGTGATTGGTCGAAAATTATCTGGGGAAGTGGGTGATCGGTCAATCGAGGACCTGGGAATTGGGTGGTTGATTGGAAATTGTCTTGACAGTGAGTGGTTGGTCAAAAAAATGGTCGGGGAAGTGGTGGTTGATCGGATAAGGGCGCAGACTCTGTTTTCTGGTTTTTCACAGATTTAGGAAGTTGTTTGATGGATATTGAGGTGAGTATTGGTGTTGTGTTTAAAGGCAAAGTAGGGATTTTTGTGGGGACTTTGGTTGTTAGTGGGTATCCTTGAGTGAAATTTTAGGAAGAGGGTGATGTGCTCTGTTTTTGGACGTGAAGAGTGTGGGAAATATGGTTTTCAAGGAGGAGGGGTGGCTGAGTTGCTGCTTTTATGACCTTATGAAAAGGTTACATAATGATAAAGTGAGAAAAAGAGAGGAAAACAAGTTAAATCAAACTGAAACACAACTGACCATCATTACCAACATATGGCATATTCCTAAACAAAGCCCTGAGAAATGAACGAACAAATATCAAATTTCAACGATTCACACGGATTGGGAACTTACCTCTTGAAACTCAAGTTAGAAGAATAGCCAACAACCAACAAAATGATTTAATCTTCCCCATAATAAATCTCTTCTTCTCTCTACCCTCAACTTTCTATTCTTTTCTTTTCTCTATCTCTCGGTACTTTCCAAAAAAGCCAAAAAAGGTCCTATCTCTCTCTTTGTCTCTCCCTTTTATCCCCTCATATCGATCATTATTTAAAAAAAAATGGAATGGTTGAGTTGACCAGGCCTTATACCCTGCTTCCTCTTATTTCGCTGCCATTGTTCCCCCTCACTCTGATATTCTCCTGTCACACTCAATATCCCACCATTTTGGGAAATTCACATGCAGAGGAAAAGCCAAGGCTGGGCTCGACAAGTTGATCCAATGGGCTGATGTATTGTTAGATGTGGGGCGAGGTGTGTGTGTGGATGGATTTGGGCCAAGCCCAATAAGTCATTGAATGGGTTGAAATGAGTTAAGTGGGTTTGAACCTTGATGTTTTTTTTTTTATATTGATTAAATTAAAAGTTAATTTTTATTGGATTTTCAATTTTGTTGATATTTTCTAAAATATACCTGGTCAAAATAGGGTATTCAAACATGCTGGAATCCAACTATCTTCCACAGCGACAAGCGGTAGATGGTTGCCAATGATAGCTGTAGGCATGTCTGTCGAGAATGTTTTGCTCAACCAAACATGATAATCATTGTTTCTGAGAATAAACATTCATGAAAATACCACTAATAGGAATTCTATTCCTAAGAATATTTTTTCAAAACATGAACCAACGTCCTGGGTAAACCATTATTTTTGTCCCTAAAATATTACCTTGCTTTCATGTTAGTCCTTAGCATAAAGAAATCCAAACTGAGGTCCCTTAATCATCAAATTGTTATTCAAATTAATCGCTCTATTAAATTGGCATTGTTTGAGGTAATAGAAGTGCCCATTTGGCTTTCAAAATAACTCACATAGCACTCCAATCATATATGACATTTTCTCTTTCTTACTTCTCTCTATGTCCAAAGGGGCGTTACCTTGGAGAAAGGAGACGAACTAATTCTTAGCAAAGAAAAGGATAAAGGAAAAATCTTAGTGTTGGTTCTACAGAAAGAGAAAAATCAAACCCTTAGAACTACTTCAGTCATTCTTGCAAAATGAAAAGGCTGCTTCAATCATGGATATAATTTCTCCTGATTATTTAAAGGGTTTATCTGATGAAGATTGTTGCTCAAGTGACAAGAGGTTGTCTAGACTCGTCAAATAATAAAAATTACCGGTTCACAAACTAATTTGTAGTATAGAGAATGAACAGAATCGTCTCTCAAGGATCCAAGAAGAATAAAGATTTAATCAGATCAAGATAATTAAAATGGGGTTTTGATGATTTGAAAAGAAAATATATTGGTTGAATTAAAGAAATGCAATTAACAAATTAACCAATCCAAGGAAATTTTACCAATCTTGAGTTTAATCCATCATTGATCACAAGGAATTCACTTAATTACTAATCATGTTCTTGGCCTTAGATCACATCAAGACGCCTCAACATGATCCAAGAATTCTCTACTAGATAAGCATCTAGGATTTAATTAACTAAGATTAGATAAGGTAAGAACCATCCAAACATAGATTAACTTAAGATCGGGGATTTAACCAAGCTAAACAATCCATAAAAAAAACTTTGATATATTGTTTAGTCTTTGTGATCCTCTTTGAATACATGATAATAAAGCTATTATCACATCAACATCTAAATCAAATTAAGTAATTCAATCTAGATAAAAACCAAAAGATGAAGAAGAGAAACTTGAATAACAATTAAGCAATATGAACAAATAAAACAAGATCTCCAAATTAAACATCAAGATGGTTAATCCCTTGGATTGATTATAAGAGCTTATCCTTCCATGGATGGGAAGGAAGAACTCATAAAATAAAGAGCAAAAACGAAATTCTAAAGAGAATGGAAAAGAAGAGAAAGAAAACTCTCACAAATACTCAAACTTTCTTCAAACTTACTTAAAATTGAATCATGCATAATACAAAGAGATTGACTCTATTTATACTAATCCTAGAAACTAATTTGTAATTGAAAATAATATGAATACAAGTTGTAAAAACATGTAAATTGTCAAATATGGAAGCTTGATGCATGGTAGGTGGGTTGGTGCATGGTAGGTGGGTTGGTGTATGGTTTGTGGCTTCAAGTCAGCAACTCAACTCTGACTTCCAGCCTATTTTTCGTGCCCTAAATGATGTATTCTGGCTTGGAGGTCTTCATGACAGTTGTAGAGCATTGTCTCATTGAAAGTTTGGCATTGGAATCATGCCATTTGAACTTTTAGAATTCCAAATATTCCAAAAACACTGCACCTACCTCAAGTTAGGTTGGTAGAACGTGTTTCCAAATTCAAACCAAATTGTAGCTTCATAATCATACCTAAAACGATATCTATTGACTAAATGGTCTTCAGTGAAGTTGGAGATATGTGTTTTATCTTTCCAATGGCCAAGTTCCAGCTCAAGAAGAGGCCTATAGCCTACTATATAGTCCAATATGTGCACACTGCCCAGATTCCTATGACAGCAAACCCACTTTACATTACAAGGCAATTTTGGACCCTTAGAAGTCCGATCCAGCTCCTGAGTTCTCATGAAACTTGTAAAGCCTTGTCTTAGCTTTCCAAAGGCATCAAGATCACCTCAAATGGATCACCGAGTCCCAAGTTATGGCCTAACTAAGGAGGAAAGGTCAAAATGCATCAAAATATAATAATTATTCACAATTTGCATTAAAACCCAATGAAGCCTAACAACATTAAACTCATCTAAAATACTAATATTGGGCACAATAAACATCTAATAAAGCCTAATACAAAGCTAACATAAGTGTTTCAAATTAACTGATCATCAAGCAAAAGGCTTTTATATATAAGGAAGAATGTGAACAAAACATTATGCCAATTAGAAAATAGATTGTAAAGAAGTTTGTAGGTTTACCTTGTTGCATGTGCTTTGATATTTCAAAAAGAATCAAGCATTACTTTGAATTGGTCAAATTCTAGTATATAAGCTTTGTTGTTTACTGATAACATAACAGTTAGTTTTTGATAACATAGCAAATAAGTTATTATCTTCTTATCCTTTCATTTGCCTTGTTCAAAATTCTGTTGCATATTATCCTATTTTGTTTGTTGCACCATTATCTAATATTTTATTTTTGACTTGTTCAAATTTTGTATCAGCATTGTGGGATAAGATTTTCAACCACATTATTTTTCAAAAGTGTTTTATTTTTCTTAACTATCTGGGTTAACTAAGAAGTATTGCTTTTGCTGTTATGTGTCCCTAGAATCCTATTCCAGACGAGCCTGTTATATCCTGAGAAGTTTTCGCATTCTTTGCCTGTGGGTGAAATAATCCTTAGGTTTTATTCTCCTTCTTGTTCGAAGAACTTTTTCACAACATACCTTTGGCTGTATAAACTTGGGGAGTCTTATGCGCCTAAAAAGAGATGAAAAAGAATAGTTATATGTAAAGGAAAGTGTATTATAGAATGTGCTTAAATTACTTAGGGTATCTACATTTGTAAGTGGGAAAGAAACAGTTAGGTGTGTAATCCAACAATAGGATTGGTGCTTTTCACATTTAGAGTAACTAGAAAGCATTTTCCCAATAGCCCACTTTGATGGCTGAAAGTATACATTCTTCACTCATCCTCATCCTCCCCACTTCCCTTGCAGCGACGTGCAGCAAATCTGGCATTGCCCATAGATTGGACAACTAACACCTACTCTCAACACACTCAAAGGGTGGACTGTGGTAAACCAGACTTAGAGTAACTAGAAAGCATTTTCCCAAGAGCCCACTTTGATGGCTGAAAGCATGGATAATTATGTCAACTCAAACGGTGCCAATTTAACAAAAGGATTGAGTAACAATTTGGTGATTGAGGGTTAGTCTGAATTTCTTTTTGCTAAGGACTAATATGAAGTGAGGTGATTTTTCAGAGACAAAAATGGTGATTTAGTCTTTACTTAGAGTATTACTGACAATATTATTGTGATTAGTGTTTTTGGACTGAACTGATTGGTTTGATCTTGAATGAGTAACCTAGACAAGAAACATATTTTTTGGAAAAAAAATTATACACAAGTTATGTAGATTAAATCAATAAATAACTGACACATCATCATTTCACAAAGTGATGTGTTAGTTATTTATTGACTTAGTCTACACAAGTTTTATAGACTAAAGTCTACCCAAGAATTTCTTTATTTTTGAAACACAAAGCCAATTCTTTTGAGTTTAAATTTTGGATAAAACTATACATTTTTTATTTGGAATGTTGAAAAAACAATAAAGCTAATTTGTTGTTAAATTTTTTTTATACCCATTAAAAAAACAAGTCTCGAGACACAGGAAAGAACAACCTTATTGTGAAAATTTATGAAGAAAAGATTCCGAAGGCTCAAGCAATCTAAATTGCATGTATTAGCATCTAGGACTCCTCGGAAGGAAGGATTTTTTATGACTAATCTTTCTGTTGTTTTTTTCCAAATGTTTTTAGGATGAACAAGATATGGGAAATATTCTACATTAGGCACCACAAATGTTCAAAAAATTGCTTAATAGTTAGTTTTTGATAAACACTATTTACACACATTAATAATCCCTCATATTTAGTATTTTATACCTCTTATGTGCTTAATTGGTTGAAATTAGCTTCATTTAATAAGTTTGGGTTTTATTTGGCTTAATTGCAAATTGTCAGCATTTCAATATTTTTTACACTGTCTCTGTATTTTGGCCATATCTTGAGTTTTAGACATCTAAATTTTTTTACCTTTATATTATAGGAAATATAAGAGAAAGATATACAACTTTCATGAAGAGTTCAGAAGTTTATTTGGTTGTCTAGTGGGCCAAATTGGGCTTGGAAGTCAGAGAAAGGAAGTTGTCACTAAAACCCAACCTGCATAGAGTAAATGGGCCAATGGATCCGAAACTAAAGCCAAATGAAAGCTAAAACGCAAGGCTACAAGGCTCACAAATACCATTTCCCCAATATGGCATTTTGATGGTGTGCTGACCACATGAAGTTAGAAGATGTTTCAGATTACCTCATTGGACTAATTTTAGCATAACGCTCTCATCTTAAGCCTAAATTAGACAAATAAGATGGTCACTTAAAGCTTAGAGGTTCTAGATTATTCTTAATCCAGTGGTATTCTTGTAAATTGTAGTTTAGGATCCTCTATATAAAGGGCAAGACAGAACACGAAAATCATCTTTACTTTCCCTCACTTTGTAGTTTTTGAATTTCTCTTTTTCCTTCCCTTTCTCTCCCTCTTCTCTCTTCCTCCACAAGCTTCCTTGGAAGTGCAGCCATGGAAGGTTAATTGTGCTTGATCAATCCTTGAATCTAGAGATCAATTCGATTGGATATTGAGGTTTTGCTTTGTTATTTCGAATTTGAATGTTCTATTAATTGAAATTATCTTCTTCTCTTGTTTCTCAATTTGATCTTCATAATTAGAGATTTTTGTTGTGATGAGATCTGATTGGATCTGTATTATGATTGAGAATTGTCATAGGATCTTGGTTGATCAATCTTGATTTTGTCACAAGAAGATTAGAGATCAATGCTTGCAGATTTGTTTGCATTTTGTTGATCATAATTCTGATGATTAGATTAACATTGTTTGCATGAATTTTATGATCACAAAATTGTGTATATCTTTTGCTAATCGAATTTAGATAATAATCTAATAGAGAATTTTGGATTTAATGCTGAAATCTCAGTTAGATCCAAATCAACAAATCAATGGAAGTTCATGCACGTTTAATGGCCGATGATAGGTTAACCGAATTATCTAATGAATTTATTGGATTGATCATTGTCTAATCCGATTTTTTTTTATTTAATTGAATTTTCATACATAAAAACACCTCTAATTCACATTGATCTGATAGATTTTACATCTTTGGTCCTTTGAGAGACGATTTGAGTTATTACTTAGACTACAAGCTAGTGTAAGATTAATTATGTATTTGATTGAGCTCAACAACTCAAATCAGTCTCCTACATATGGATGCAATTATGGAGTTTAATGGTTCAATTTTATTTTATTTTATTTTTTGACTAGAAATATCTTCATCTTTTAAGTGTAAGACTAATCTTTTTTGAGCCGAGAAATATTATAATATTACTCTTCTAATAGTGGAGATTCCTAAAATTTGAATCTTTAGTCTCTTCTTAAAGGTTCATGGTCCCCTTCAAGCTGGGAACCTAGTTAGTGGTTTAATTTCATATTGAGAAGATTCCACTTAAAGACAGAAAAGCCTTGATGAAGGTTCCTATCTACATTGATAGAGAAGAGATGCATGAACCCATTCTTGAAAGCTTGCGTTCATTGTCACTGTGGAAGTATGCTAAGGGTCTGTTTGGATCAATTAAGGAGGAGAGAGATTTTAATAGAGGAGAGAGATTTTAATTTTTTGTGTGTTTAGTTAGAGGAGGAAAGTGGAGATATTTTAATAGAGGGAAAGTATAAATTTACTTTTTTACATAATTATAACATTTAATGTAATATTTAATTTATGGATATTTTAGTACATTTTTAAACACATATTCTCTCTCCTTTAGATCTCCACTTTTGGAGGAGAGCTAAAATTGTTTTAGAAATTTTTTTACTCTCATCCCTTTTAAAAAATTAAACCAAACACATATAATTTAAAATAATTCCTCCCCTCCTATCTCTTCACTTTCCTTTGACCGAATACTATATAAAAGTGGGTGCCCATATATTATGCTTTTTCTATTATCTCTTTGGGCTAGATGAAAAAGAGGATGCTAGAGCAAAATCTTTGGTCTCTCTTTCTTTTTAATCATGTCTTTTTAATTAAATATTGTCAACTATAAAATAAGAAAATTCTACATCTCTTTTAGTTGACAATATTTTCTTTTCTTAATTTGCAATATTTTATAAAGAGATAAGACTAACGAAAGGAAAAAGGGATAGAGTATTTGGTTTGCTGTCACTTACTGTAGACTATAATATATATGAAAAAAAATACTAATATCATTATATAAAATTTTTGACACACCGTAAGTAAAAAAGTTTGAGATTATTATTTAATCATGTGTTACATTATCATAAAAAAAAGTTTGATTATGATAATATTATAAGTGATGTCAAATTCTTTTAATAATACAATCACACATGATTAAATAATAATATTAAAAAAAAAACTTAATGCTAACAATAGATAAAATTAAACAAATTTCAAATATATAATAATAATAATAATAAACTTTATACCAGTATAAAAAAATTAAACTTAAATTTAAAAAATATATAATGTAAACAAATAGAGTTAAATTTCAAAATATTTAAAAATTCAAACATATATGTGAAAAGACATGCAAATTAAGAAGTGTCAAAGTAACACTCGTAAAAAATTAATAAAAAAAAATCAATGTCATTAAATTGATCTTAAAATAAAATTTGAACAGATGAGAATAATACTCCGTATGCAAGACTTGTTGTGTCTCTGTGTTGGAATGGCCAAGCCTCTAACAACAACAAAGTAGGGGTGTGGACCGTGTGGTGTTGCTGTCCTTTTGTGACAAATTGCCTTTTTCAGCTCCAAAAAGTGGGGTTCAACATTAATGTGCAATGAGAGAAACCCATCTTAATTCTTATTGTGCACAGCCCAAAGACAATCCAGCGAACTTAGACACAATATTGCATTGCATTAAAGGAGAAAACTCAGTTGTAATGTTCTGCTATTTTACTTTTGTGCCTTATCTTTGTCCACTAGCTTATTTCTTTATTTTCCTTTACATTATATATGGAATCATTTTGAAAAAGATAGCTTTCATAGTACGTACAATTACGTTTTTAGAGATCACACGCACGATTACTATATTATGTTGTTAATTAATTTTGTTATGAATGTATTGTATGAGTGTTTTATCCGATTCACATATTCAGTTGTATAATAAAAGATAAAATATCATAGGCATTTTATAAATTAATAGCTGAGTTGATTTAAATTATATTTCATGAAAAAGTTTTACTGTAAAATTAATTTACTGTTGTCCAATGCTATATATATAAAATGTAATTTTTGTAATAAAAAAAAGTAATTTAAGGAGCTGCACCTGCAGTACTTACGAATGTGTGCTTTTATATATATATATATGTGATGGAATTGTGAGGATTTGTGGTATTTTTTATATTATATAAAAGTTCGTGTAAATTAAGCACCACAAAAGAATATATATGATATTTTTTAATCTTAACTATATATACATAATCTAATTATAAGGATTTTTTGCAATTTATATATTATATAAAAGTTCATGCAAATTAAGCACTACAAAAAAATAAATAATATTTTTAAATCTTAATTCTCTCTCTTTATCTATCTATCTATCTATCTATCTATCTATCTATCTATCTATCTATATATATATGATCTAATTGTGACTAGGATTTGTTGCATTTTACATATTATATAAAAGTTCCACACGATATTTCAAGAAAAATAATTAATCATAGATGGTTGGTAAATTGATGACGGCAGAGGAGAAGAGACATATATATCAGTATCAATATTGTACGTGGCACAATGAGGCCATGTTTCAATGTGGGAAGGATTGAAACAGAAGGGAAATGGAAAAAGAAAGGAGATGATCAGAGAATGTTGGGTGGAAGATAGTGGCTATGTAGATTTGCTTCAAAGGTTACCCAACATGATTACGACACAACGTACATTTTACTCAAAGTTCATACCTCCAAAAACAGTTGAGATATCAGAGTCACATTCTATATGTCACAGTTCACTTTAACACAACCATTCACACAATCTCAGAAGAGAAAGAAGAGAGAGTTTTATCAGAATGGCATGCATAGAGAGAGAATCCCCAGCTCTGAAGCAAATCCTGCTCAAACTGTACCGGTAAGAAGAGTTCATGAAAGATATGTTTATGAAACAGTGTTAACAATAAGTTGCTAGGCCTTATCATGCATCTTGTTTAGATTTCCTTGCTAGAAATGCACATGGTTTTAGTTGTTTATATATGTTTGTTTGTGTTCTTTCCTTTTCTTCGTTTCGTTTTTGGTGAAGGGAAGAGTGGAAAAAGAAAAGTAATGAGGTAATTTCATTATTAAAAATAAATTTTAGTAATGGAGTTAATTTAGTAATGTCTGTTTGTACTTTACAAAAATAAATTAAATAAAAAATTGCCCAGTATATGAAAGGTCATCAGATGAATAAATTGAGCAGCAATAGTTTTTTTTTTTTTTACTATTTATTAAATGACAAATATTTTTTTATATAATCCTATTTTTTTTTGTTATTTGTGTCAATACCTTTCTTTAATATCGCTGTCATAAAGCGAACTGTTAAATAATTTTTTTACTTCACATTTTCGCTCAAAAAATTCACTACCTTCTCTTTATTTAATAAATTAATTAAATATATATTGTTATAAGTATAATTGAATAATTAAAATATAAAATAAATTAGTTTAGTTGGTACGCATACGCCCTATTTTTCTTTCCTCTTTCCTTAATTTTTATCATTTTCTTATTTTTCAAATTTTCAAAAAAATAAATAAATTCGAACATATGTTTAATATGTGCTTTACTTCTAATATACTAGAATTAAGGAACACACGTATGTGTGAATAAAAGAAATGGAAAAGAAATTTTAAAATTGATTTAAGACTGAAAAGTGATAAAGAAAGAAAAGGTTAGAAGAAATAAGATAAAAAATGAAAATCAGATAAAAGCAACATAATGAGTTTGATCACTATTGGTTTTTTAAAAAATAATAAATGATGAAATGATATATTTGTGTTTAATTTAAAAGTTAATTAGAAGATAATAAAATTAAATGATTAAGAATGATTTAAAAAATATTTTAGTTTTAAAATTTTCAATTTTATTAAAAATCAATAAATTTAATATTTTTTTGGGACATAAAAAATTACAAAATTAATATAAATAACTTTTTTTATCAAATATATATATTAATAGGTATTTATTTTTGGCCCACCTGATTGTGTCGTTTTGTCTGTCACTGCACCCTACAGGGATCTAAATCCAATACATACAGATATAGTATACAGCCAATTTTTATCCATATTGTTATACGTTTTAATTTCCTTATAAACTTTTTCTGGGTGATAATTTCCTTATAAACTTTATTTTATTAGCTTGATCATATTCAACATTTTGCTACAACAAATTTAAGGGGAAAAAATGATATTATGCAGGATCTGATAGTTCAGAAAAATTAAGTGAGGTCAAATTATTATTAAAGATTATGAAAAGGGTATGAAAAGAATCTCACTATAAAAATATCATATTCTACAGTTAAAACTTAGAAACTCAGTGTGAACATCAAGTATCTTCTAAAACTTGAAAGCTGCAGGATATCTCCCTCGTGATAGCACTTGTGTTTTGATATGACTGGCCAACAAAAGATGTGTTTTCCAATTTCCAAGTAATGAAAGCATGACCGTGTGTACTGTGTACTGAAAAACTTGGTGGGTGGGAAGAAGTTGAAGTATCATCACCTGTTTTTGTTGTTGCTGCATTTGAATTTGAAGTTGCATTTGAAGTTTAATAAATCAATAAACTTACTTAAGCAACACAACTAATTACATTATCTATCTTGGTACAATACCCTCCCAATTACTGATGTGGTTGTTTTTGAATTTGACGAGGGGAAGTTAAGTGGAACCCTCTATAAGTAGCATTTTTCAAACACTGTCACATCAGCAGCAGTGCTCAAATTATGCTAAGATAGTTGCTTAAGTAGTAATCCTCTTTACTAAAATAGTATTCAAGTGCTTTTCCATCTCATGACAGTGCTGAGAAGCCCATGGAGATTGATCACCACTTATACGAATTTGGGTCAGTGGAGTACCATATCCAGGTAAAACTCTCACCATGTTCAAGCTTGAACAATGTAAACACTCACTTTTTGTTACGTATTATGTTCAGTCCTAGTTCATTAAGCATAATCAACATATAGCTCCCTAGAATGAATTGGATAATGAAGGTAGCTTAGAGCTATTTCCTTTCTTTTAAACAAAAAAATTACTAGTAAACCAGTAATGCAGATAATGTACTACCTTTGACAATAATTTGAAAAACAACCTGGTACATGACAAAACTTACATTAGTAGAGAGAATGTACTTGGTTGAGGTGCTTCTCTGTGCATTAATTTATTCATGTGCTAATCTATGGAATTGTCAAGGATTTCAGTTTGAAGTTTAAACTAACACTTTGAGTAAGATTTGATTATTTCTGTGTTACGTTTTACAGTCTCAAGCCTCTAATCCGCTAGTAGCCTACTTGTCAATATCAACCCCACCTCTTTGCCACGGAATCCTACCAAATGAACTTTCGTCTTACACCATTGAAATGGTAAAGGGACTTTGTCCTGAGGTTGTGGAGATTTCTGAACCTGCCAAAGAAGGATATCAACTTACTCTGAGGCTTAACCTCAATCAGATTCCTCGCAGCAAAGGTTTGTTATCCTTCAACTCAATTGCAGTATGGATGCCACCCTTCTCTTCAACTCATTTTTTTTTTGGTAACCCCTTTCAACTCAAATATAATATAATAATTGGTGACCACAAACATCTTACTCATACAATTAAAGTAAAAGCAATGACAATTATGATACTGGAGAGTAGAAATTTATATGCATTAGTGCTGCCACTCAGACTTGGGCTTTCACTTTGCAAACCTGAAATTGAGAATTAACTAGTGAATTGCAATGTAATGTTACTTACAAATTTTTCATGAATTGTACACAACTGTTGATGTTGCTACATAATATATGTTATCTTTTTTTTAGTTACAATGGTGGTACAAATCATATGACCTCTTTCAAACTACCAAAATCCCTTACCACTAATCCATTTCTAGTGGCTTTGCTACATAATACATTTGTGTTCAAGTAATCCCACTTGAAATTTGAGTGAATTGCCCTAACTTTTTTGTAGTTTGCCTAAATTATAATCAACTCCTTTCATGTTTTAGCAATTATCTCCTTTCATGTTTTGGTAATTACATTGGTTTTTCTTGTCTTTGTTTTTTCACTTGTACATAGAGGCCATACTTGTATTAAAATTTAAATGTCGTATTTCCCTGATAAAATTTCAAACCATGAGAAGTCAGTGCACCTTTTTTTTTTCAGTTAGAGGAGAAATTAGTGTAATTAAGCAAACTACTCTAAGTAAACGTAATTTTTTTCCCTTCAACTTTTACTGTTAAACACCTTTTGAGCTACATAAGTAGTTGTGGGAAGAGAAAGTGATATTGGATACGAGGCTTAGGGTTTAATTTGTAGCACTCGAGTAACAGGGAAAGGAAAGAATGGCAATGGGATCTAAAACACAGCACAAACAACAACCCAACATTAAACTATAATTGACCACCTTTGTTCTGCATCAAAAAGTCTAAACACACCCCTAAAAGTGAGTGACTCTACAATCAATGCATCAAATTATATGTAGATATGTTTTAAGTTATAAAATAATATTAATGTAGTCCTTCACATTTTAGATGTAATCCAATGATGCACAAAAGAGTATGAGTTTTTTTTTTTTTTCGTGTGTAATTAAGTATAGATGTAGCACTGACAAAAAAGTAGTGTAAGTCGCATTACTCTATGTGAAAACTCCAAACATATCAGTACAAAAAACTAGGAGAAATAAGCTAGTAAATAGAATCATAGTGTAACGTATATCCTACATGGATAGTACAATTTAAACAAATTAGCATCTTAACAGGAATCCTATCCTCAGAAAAGAGGATCCTAACAGCTTGAGAGAAGGGAAACTCCAGAATATTAGCATATGCTATGCGAACTAAATATAAAACTTGTGACATTCTGAGTGTTCCAGTATATTATTCAGCTAAAGAAAAAAAAAGGAGTGCTCCAGTGTATTATATAATATCAAACTGGAAACGATTATAATAGTCCAAAGGACATTCACATGATGAAAATGAGCAAAACAAAGATTTCATCAATATTCAGATTGTCTTTAGAAAATCAAATCTAGCTTTCTGAGTCAGCAGTTGTTATGACTTCTGATATAAAAAAAAGACAACACAAATAAACATTCTACACGGCTCGCCAATTTATAGATTCACAAAATCAAACTTGAATTTCCAATCTGACTGATGATGCACAATTCTTGTTCCAGAATATGTCAAGATGATTAGGGATATTTCCACAGTTCAATCAGTAATTCTGGGTTCACAGATGAAAGAAATATTGTCAAATGTGAATTCCGAGGATGCAATTCAGGGCATGTACAAACCCATCAAACTAGACTACCATCCAAGAGAACCTTTCTTTGTCATCAGGCAGGTAATTCCTAGGCAATCAAATCTTTTAATTTGTCATGTCACATGCCACAGAAGAAAAACAAGAATACAAGTATAACATGACCTTCCAAATAAAATGAACATGATTACCATAATATCATATAAACAATGTAAGCCATACGTATTTCAAGTGCATCATGTACCTAGGAAGTTTAGAACCTACATCAAATGATGATATCTTGTCAACTACTGTGCTACTATTTACTATGTGGCACCTTAGTATGTGAGAACCACCATTACTATGAACCTGTAAGTGTAAGGTATGTAACATAAGTTGTGAAGAAATCTGGCATATTATCTTCAATAAATTATTTCAACTTCAAACAACTTCTTGATTCTCACAGAATCACAGTTCAAATAGTCAATAATAAACACGCATGAATGAAACCTCTATTCCTTCCACATTATTTTTGGTTTTTAGTAAGTCCTTCCAAATTTAGTTATATTTCATAAAAAGAGGAAAAACTCAATAACCAAGTAACCAAAGACAACTGATACCTAACTCTCTGGTCTGTAACAGTTGTTCATATTCTAATGCTTTTCCATATTGACGAAATAATAAATGCTGCATACAGCCACAAAGAATCATAGCAGTATTCCCAATTCGTTTCAGAGAAAAGTCAGATGTGATCATTGCAACAGCTTTCTTTCAGGTTTGTAGCTGACAAAGCACAACTAAGTAATTTATTTTCAACTCAATGTGCTATCAACTCATTTATTTACTATCTATGACAGGAGCTCGTGGACGTAGGACGTTCAGATAAATGGGCCAAGGCACCACCTTGCTCCTGGTCAGCCATTCCTCCGCCAGAGTTAAGAGGAGAAGCTTTTGAGGATTTGAGTACCAATGGAGGCTTTGTCTCTTTCGGTATACTATTATCCTCCAGCAATTCATCCCAAAAACTACTTTTCTACAAGCCATATTCTGATGACACTAACACAAATTTGAACTCTAAATTCACAAAATGAGATCAAAAAAATAATTGTCAGGTAATATGGATTCCAAGCATCAGTGTCTGACATCTTTTTGATATTTAATAGATATCTCTTCACGCCATATTGAAGGCAAAAGGCTAGACAAGACTGTATGGAATCTATTAAACTTTAACGCCTATGTTAGATACCATGTAAAGGTAATATCAATATTAATATTTCTTCTTAGGACCGTTTCTAATAGTAAATCACTTGACTTCTGACATCTTTGACATCTGTACTACAGAGCTCCAAAGGTTTTATTCAAAGAAGGATGAGGAAACGTTTGGAAAATTTGGTTGAGGTACAGAAGCACCTGAAATGCAACATTAAGTTCATTGTTTACACCAAAAATTCTTGTATAGGCAGCGTTAAGATTTGAGCCGTATAGTGGGACCTAAATGGGACCTACTGTATGCTCAAATCTTAAGGAGGACCTACCATAAGGCATTTCCTGCGCCAGAAACTATACTTCTTGCATAACAGACAGACATCAACCATAAATAGCTAAACCTAGTTAGACAAATGCTGATCCTTTTTGTCTTACATGCAGGTCCTACACCATACAAACTCAGAAGAAAATGAACAACCTAAACAAGTTCAAGGTCTGCCTTCTGCTAAACATTTCAATATTGACAATATTATTCACAAACTAAGGAGATAGCCTATATTATAAACTTGTTTCAGAAATATCCCTTAAACTAGTAAATTTTTGTTTATACATGTAAGAACAAGCTTTTCAAATTTCCAGAGGGAAGCAAGACCTAGAAGGATGTGAAACTAGAACAAACTAGGTTAGGCACCTCATTTTCAAGCCAAAATTAGTATATACAAAGTAAGACTGTACAAAAGAATCTATTTAGCAACACCAGTATTATAGTAGACACTTTGTATTCATAGATATGGATGAAAGCAATAGATAGTGAGAAAACAAGAAAGTTGCCTGACAGCATGCTGATAGTTCATTTACAATTTCCTTTCAACATGCAGGATGTAGGTATACGAAGAAACTAGTAAGATCATCTAAATATAACATGCTGAAACAAAGATGGGGCAACTTTGGCAGAAAAATAAAGAGGATCCATTTCCGACTTAAAATTCATGGATTTGGACGATTTCGTCAACAATGGTTTAGGTTCCCAAAATTTTCTTCAACGAGATATACAAAATTAGAGTAGATATTTTTGTCAATTATTATTTCTTATGTAATATATGGACTTCAACTAAGTGAGCTGGAAGCACTGCACTATTTTCTCATGTATAATTATAAAATCTATCTGACTTTCAACTACTTTATTGTAAACAAAAAGGAGAATATTCATTTTTATTGACATCTACCAAATTTGTGACGGTGTAATGTCTAGCAATCTGTAGATCAACAGGTCTATTGTGATAGATGTATCATATAATAATAGCTATCATAATGAAGTTCTATACTGAAATATTCCACAAAAAATGGGGGAAATCCCCCAAATATAATAGCTATCATAATGAAGTTCTAAACTGAAGTATTCCACAAAAGATGGGGGAAATCCCCCAAAGAGGGATTTCATCTAAATGTTCATTTGATTTGAGTATTCAAATAGAAAAGTCCAAGACTGAAGAGTGAAATACTGCAACAGGTCTCTTACCTCACTTTTATCTACTGTCATTGAATCTATGAATTCTCACAACTAAACACTTTCTCTACATCCATTGATTATATAATTATACTAGAAAGCAAGGGAACAACTCTAGCTGCTTAAAACCTTAGTTCCCGATTAAGTTTTTTTTATCAAGTTCTATTTTTATTTGTATCTGAAATTGAGACATGTAACAACCTACAGCAGGCAAAAACTTTCTCCATTTCTCATGTATTTTACCTGGGACAGCAGCAATACCATTGATATATTCACCTCATAGAAAATTCAGTAGACTCCCTAGGGTCCCACAAGCAAAGTACTCTCTAATCATGCTTTTTATCATTTCCACCTTACGATTGCTAATCATGCTTTTTATCACGCCACATACCAGAATACCTACTGATTAGAAAGAATCATACTATTCATTTTAAACATTTGAAGTTGTGAACCAGAATTCTAGGAAGACAAGACACAATTTTATGGCCATAAATATGAGTCTTATCAGCTCATGAAATTTTATTGTCAATTCTCATGATGCAGCATCCACCCACCCATTAAAACTACCAAATGATGGCATGTAACCTTAATTACTTCCCACCAAAGGACACAAACCACATGGATGATGCACTACATGGAAAAATACATAGGACTTAGAGATAACCTTTACTTGAATCCTTACAAAACGTCTGAAGACTTCATTTTTAATCCAGGTTCTCAAAGGTGCCAGTGTTTTCTTTTACAAAAAAGGAAAAGGCCAAGTATGCATGAAAAGTTTGAAAGCTAAGTCATTTGGAAAGCACAGTATATCATATAACTATTGAGAACAATTTCAGATTCAAATGCAGAATTCCAACTTAAGAACAAACATTTTCATTTAGACTCATTCAATCAGGTGTTATGAGGTTAGAGAAGTGATCATAAATACTTAGACATGTATATCAATGCATGTTTAAAACAAACCTTCCTCCAGGTTATCAATCAAATACACAATTATGTATCAAATACTCAAACTGTTAATATGGTTCCCTATCATATATTTTAATTTTTCTACACAAATTTAAAGTCAGTCACAACAACCAGTCTTTAAATTCGTTAAATTCTCTCCAACAGAACCAACCCAACTTTTTTTGGATATAAAACCGAACGAACACAAAGAAATAAGACGTTAGCAGCAGTCAAAACAATGCTGCAGAAGCAGGAAAAAGAACAGGAAATTTGTTGACCTTCACCTTGTAGTACAATTTTCAGCTACAACTTATGACAATAAAACTAATAAACATATATGAAGACTCCATAGACATGGGCAACTGACCCTAGCTAAGACAATTTCTAGAAGCAGATTTCCAAGTACATAACACAAGCAAATTGTAGCTTTCCTATACAACAACAACAACAAAAGCCTTTTCCCACTAGGTGGGGTCGGCTACATGGATCAAATGACGCCATTGTGCTCTGTCAAAGACATACTTTCACATAGGCCATTTATTTCAAGATTCTTTTTTTAATGATATCACTTAGTGTTTTCAATGGTCTATCTCTACCTCTATTTAAAGGACTATCCTCCATCTGATCCATTCTTCTCACCGGGACTTCTATTAGTCTTCTCCTCAAACCATCTTAGGCGAGACTCTGTTATCTTTTCATCAATGGGTGCTACTCCAACTCTCTCTCGAATGCACACATTTCTAATTCTATCTTTCCTACGAGGAAGAAAAATCTAAAAACTGACATAATCATGTTTTCATTGATGGTTCTGTAACTGTAAGAGCACTAAGTCCTTTTGATGTCTCTGGATGATTCAGAATCAAAATATCAGCACTAACATAAATATTATATTGAATTTCTCAGTAATGTAATTGTTTCCAAAATAAGATATTTGGATTTTGTTTTTCACCATTCCATGCCCTCCTTCCCTCCCAAGACAAAAAAATAAAAAAGTAACAGAGTTATTGATCTATGTGCTCCTTTCCACCGCCAAAATAAATAAATAAATAAATAACCATTTGTATTAGCCTATAATTATGTAAAAATTCGAATTCAAACAACAACCGTCGTTGGGTTCAGTAATAAAAGAAAACACCCATGCCACTCCTTGTGAAAAATATTAAATTCTAGAACAAGTCAAAATTTGAGAACATTTTGATCATCGAAAGGAGCATGCATTAGCAAAATATGCCAGTAATCAAGCTTATTCCAAATTCTATAACTTTCATTGATTGTAAACATATAATGTTCAAAACATCATCGTATGAAACATTGCTACAAAGTCAATTTCTTGTTTGCCAACAACAAACTAAAAAAAGGTTGGTAAGCACTGGCTACCTGTCAGGAAAAAACTAATGAGTCACATTGCACACTTTCCTTCTTTCATTTTATCAAAATCACACATATTTCACTCCATCTCCAGCTCAGGAAGAGCACGCACCCGCATACTCGTTGATTCAAGCTCACCTAGCAAAGGCCCCTTTGCCTCCCCACATCTCAAGTTCGTGTTACATGCTAACACCCCAAACAATCCAACAGCCAAAATCAGCACCACAATGGCATGCACAGTGAACAGGAAATGCATCAAAGTAACACCCCTCAAACTATCCTCATCAAGATCACAGTGCACATCAACATTCCCCTGCTGAGTTGACAAAAGTGAAATCTTTTGACACCCCTTCAATGCAAAAGCATCAGTATACAATGAAAACCCAGCTTGCAACAACCAAGTGCCTTTAAAAACCAATCCAGAGGACAGAAAAAACTCAGCAAAAAACGCATTAGGCTTAACTGACAAGTAAAGGCAAGCACCAGCACAAACAAGAGTCAATCCACCTAAGAATCCATAGACAACTCCACCAATACCAGAAATTCCTTTACCCATCACAGAATACTCCACAAGAAAAGCAACCCCACCAAAAACAAATACAAAACTGTCATTAACAAAAGATGTGCCCACATATTCATGGACTATGATCAAAATGATCAAGACCCAGAAGGCCAAAACTGCAAGTGATTGCTGGAAGAATGCAAATCTGTAAGTGGGGTGCCCAGAAAAAGATAAGAAGAGGAAAAGCTCAGAGAATGAAGCAATGGGGAGGGCTATGAGAAGAACATAGAGATCAAGGTTTTTCCATCTTGGGTCTGACAAATACCATAGCTTGGATCGAAAGTGAGATGGGTTTTGGAGGTAGAGGGAAGAGGAGCTAAGCAAGCGACGAACGCCAATGGGGAAGAAGAAGAGAAAAGCTGAGAAATGGGTCGCCAAAGATGCCATCTTTTTGCAGCAAGTGCTGTCTGTGCCTCTGTTTTGGTTTTGGTTTTGGTTTTGGTTTTCTTTGACTGTGATGTGAATCATACAAATTATGTATCAGAGGAAAGAATTGGTCATTCGGTGGAACTACTTTATTATATAAGGAATATATTTGTTAATTTTTGAAAGAGATTGTTAGGTTATAATTCAATAGTTTTTCCTTCTAATAATCAAAGTTGAGACATATTATTAACAAAACAAAAAAAATGTTGAGATTCTTAGACACACTTGGCTTAAGATAATACTTTTATACTACTTCATTCAATATGTATCACATTGATTATATGAGTCATTATTATCTTCAACTTTAATTATCATTTTTAATGTTTAAAATCTTTAAGACATTAACTATAACGCTAACCATGGTTAGCAAGTTAAAAATGAAGTGTAATGGTTAGAGTTTAATAACAATAATAACTCTCATATTCGATGTTTTATATTATTGTATTTAGAATTTTTTGTGGTTGTTATCATAATTAAATTTTTTAATGATGTGATAACAAATAATTAAATGATATTGAATTTTTTTATACAAATTAATACTTCCTTCTATTAAGGTTGGTAAATGTTACATATTTTTCTTTTTCAAATTTTTTGATTACATAAAACTTTTCATATACTCAAAAAGTAAAGAAGAAACAAGAGATGAGATAAGGATAAAAATGGAACATCAAATATACTAATCTATATAAGTTTGATGTAGCTTATGTACAATTTCATTGTCATTAAAATATTTATATTTAGTGGTTGTCCAAAACAAAACCAATCTAACCAAAATCCAAAAAAAAAACATCCTTAGAGCTAGGCAAAGATTATATGATCACTTTTTTCCACTGATATTGATTCCAACTAGAGAGGTACAAAACCTAATAGAGAACACAAGAGCTGATTTATTTATGCTTCTAACAATATCTTTTAAGTTTTACCTTCTCCTCTTTACTGCTTGGGATTCCATCAATTTTTGGAGGAATGGTTGGAGTAACTTTGAATTTGAATTTACAGCTGTTGTTGGATATAATTCTCTTTCTTATTCCATTGGGGTTGCACTTGAGGATCATTATTGCCTTTAACTTCATATCTTTCTTAGGATTTGGGCTTGGGGTATCTGTAGGGCACAGCTGCTTGGGTGAGAGAGAGTGATGATTAAGTCTTTTTTTTTTTCAAATCCTTCTGTCTTGCAGCATCATCGTCCTCCTTTGTCAGAAGACTTTTGCATATATATAGAAAAATTTCCCCAAGTTTATGGCCATTACCTGAATCAGATAATGCCTCCAACTCTTTCACCACTGCATCTAATTGCTTCATCTTGTTATGCTTTTTCTTCCACCCCATTTTACGCATCTGAATTCTTATAATTAGAATCATTTGTTGATCGAATCTTATTTTTAGAATCTAAATGAGTTCTTCTTGCATAAATTCTTGTTGCATGCCCATTTTTTCTTTAGTTACTGTTGTGATTGTTAAAAATACTAGTTTAGTGGTATTATTTAAAAGGATCAAATTGATACTCAATTACAGGGTGAAATTTTCCTAATCCAAAAGGACTTGGAATGGCTAGAGAGCAAGCTTGATTCAAGTATGGAGCTGTTGCATCCAGTTTCAAGGCTAAGATCATGCAGCTCCATAAGCAATTTCTTGCACAAGATACTCAAAAATTTGCAAGCAACTCTGAACTCAGGGTAGCCTCTAGAACGATGGGACTAGATTCCTCCCACAACAAGCATGGCAAAGCTCTTTAAGGACATCAATATTACTTGTGATCTGAAGTGGGAATTGCATGCTATTGTTAATTAGCATTCATATCTCAAAGATATGAAGGGAAGGTGTACTAATACTGAATATGACAATCCTATGTCTGGTGTTGCAAGTTTAAAGCAAATTAAGTCAATAGATGAATATTATTGTGAGGAGTTCGATTACTGAACTAACTTTAGGTCCTTGAGGTTTATGCATTTAGTATTTTTCTCAGCAACCTATATATATATATATAAGCAAATTAAAATGGAAGATTAAACAAAAACTAGAAATCATGTTCTCAATATGGCCAAGTAGCTTGAAACCTTCTTGTATTATACACCTAGAAAGACATAAAGACCATATAGAACCCTCTCATGGCTATGTAATACTACATGAATCCACCTTCAATTCTACATCCCCAAAATACTACTAAATCCAATGCTGCTGCCACCCACCTATTCTAAACATCCCAATAGTACCACAAAAATGGTTCTTCTACTAATCCCAATACTGAATAAACCAAGGAAAAAATGAAATGAGGAAAGGAAGGAGGAAAGAAAGAAAAAAGGGCTATGCTACCAGAGTGGAAGAGATTAAAAAATAAATAAATTCCAATATCCATTAAACCCCCATTTTAGATCCCACTGACCACACTAAGAAAAAAAAATCAAATTTCTAAAAGTTAATTTTTATAAAAACCATTTGAGAAAACTTCATTCATCCTTAAATCCAAGGTATTTCAAAGAGAAGAGTTTAAATTCACTTCATTTCATTTCACTAGAAAACAAAGTTGAAGCAGAAGTGTTCAAACTCAATTTTTTGCAAGACTGAGAACCAATTGCCATATATTTTTACAAAATTATTTTAAGACAAGTTTCTTCACTTTTTTAAGCAAGTTTGGAATTGTAAAACTTTTAGAGTTAAAGAGTGTTAGAAATCAACTCAGAAGTTCTAGAGTTATGATACTAGATTTATTTTCCATAAAACAAGGTATTAAATCCATCTAATAAAAGGAGACTTCTTTTGTACCCTTTATTCTTATGAGGGTACCAATAACCTTAATAATTAGTGGTTAATAGTTGGTCACATGTCATATTTAATTGAATTATAAATTATATTTCAAGTAAGTAAGACGCATAAACAAATATTAATCATTAATTATTAAGGAATACTTATACTTCACAAAAAGAAAAGATACCAGAAAAACCTCTTACTATATATAGGTGTGTGAGTTGATCCTAAGATTCATGATCAGAATTTTATCTTTTTATTTCAAACAATTAGAACAAATCATTTTTCCTTCAATAGATTTTGTATTTTTATATTCAAACAAGCACTGCAACCACACTGCAAAAATTTAGAACTGAACTGGTTTTTCTAACATGCTAGATTGGCAAATAATTAAATACGAAAGAGTAAATCCATACCAATATATATCATCTGAAAGAAAGGGAACCTAGGTCTTTGCCCATCACCAATTTATAACCAAAATATATGCTTTCATGTAATTTCTGACCGCCAAGACTCTTTTTGTGTGGTCACAACAAATGCATGGCTCCAATGAAAAATCTGATAACATTATCTACAAGACTGCATATGCCAATACTTTGAAAAAAAAAACAGTAAAAATTAGGTTATATCAAACAAAACAATTAAAGATGATTTATAATGCACTATTAATCATGTTAAGGCAGAAAATAATGATAAATACGTAAGGATAAAGGACATACAACTACTTATAATAAATAAAGTGAAATATGCATATGTAACCAAAAAAGAAAGAAAAAAGTGAAATATGCATATATTAGAACAGCTCACTCATGAGTCATCACATCTCATAATTTTATTTTTGGCTTACAAAATCGACATATACAAATCTTTACCACGAACAATTTGTTTTAATGCGTAAATAGATGCATTTTAAGAGAAAACGCGTTAACTTGAAACTGAAATCTTCCAACACGTGAGTATGACCTCAAAAATCTGAGGTTGAAAATGGTGACATGTTCGTCGCTGGCATGTTGCCACCTAATTAAGGTAGGTACGCAGTCCAACATCGTGGGACAAAACATGATGTTCACATGAATGTGGTAGGATGCTGGAATACAATTGAGATGCATTTTTGCTACTAGGTTTTGGTCAAAATCTTGAAGTTCTTTAATTAATAAGCACCGTGAAAATTTTGTATCCAAAATTCTATAGAACAAAATATTTTGACTGAGTCTTTAAGAGTCCTAACTTAAATGACACTAAATTTTTTTGAGACTATTTGATTGTGGCATTAAATTTTGGGAAAAGAGACTATTTGATTGTGGCATTAAATTTTGGGAAAAATGACTCGTTAGATTGACTTGGTAAAAAAAGTATTTTTATTTAGTTCTTAGATAAAATTAATTAAATATTTAACTAATATAATTAATAATTTATATATAATTAACTAATAATTTATCTTTATTTTAATACTTGATACATGGTTAACTATATATAAATTATTAATTAAATTAATTAAATACTTAATTAATTTTATCTAAGAATCAAATGAAAATATTTTTTTTCAAGCCAATCTTAAGAATCATTCTCTCTAAATTTTATTTAAATGGCTTTATTTTCACTTTAACCTACCATTCACTTCCCCAACTACGGAACCAAAAGAAATATTTTGGGAGCAGGACATGAGTGGCCTCTCTCTGGTCCTAAGAACATCATCCTCCATACCCTTTTAGTGTGTGTTTGTATTAAATTTTACAAACTTGATTTTGAATGAACTTGATTTTACAAAGTTGATTTTAGTCAGAATTGGATTGGAGTGAAGTGATTTATGTTTGGAAATCTTTATTTGAAAATTAATTTTGTTAAATGAATGTTGTTTTGATAATGTTGATAAAAATTATTTTTAGATGTGTAATTACCAAAAAGGATATAAGTTATTTTGAGTTTGATTGTTAATAAATTAATGTTAAAAGATTGATTATAAATAAATTGATTTGTAAAATAAATTTGTTAAAAAGTTAAGTTTATTTGAGGTATTGTAAAATAAAATCACTTTGAGTATAACTATAATAATATTTTTAAAAAATATTAGATTATATTTATTTAAATATTATTAAAATAGTGATATATATAATATCAAATTATAAAGGTATTTCTATCAATACACACACAAATGAGTTTTCTTTCACTGCAAAAGTCACAAAATGTTGTTCCTATCCAAACGTGATTTCAGATGAAAAATTTGTTCGGTTTCTTCTATTAAGATTTTACCAAAATATAATAAAATGTCTCAAAAACCCATTTGTAACTTGTAAAAAACTTGGTTTGTCTTGAACTTTGAGAGGCAAAGGCCTCCAACTCAAAAGCGTTGGTACGCCTATTTGTCCCTCCTCACACAAAATTTTAGATTTCCTTTGTAATAAAAAAAAATATTCTGACTTCTGTTAATTTTTTTATTTTTCAATAACATTCTTTTGGTTTGAAAATTTATACATCCATTAAAAATTTATATAAATCTTTTCTAAATATTTGTTAATAATTTTCTATATTCAGAAGAGAGATTTGTATATAATCAACTTTTAAAAATAGACCATGTTAGTAAAATTAAGAAAATTTAGGAAATATCAAACTATTTTACTCAATTTTTTATGAATAATCTACTCCTGATTATAACTATTTATTCATTAGGGCAACAGGAGAAGGATAAATATTCGAATCTTAAAAAATACTATTAAGAGAAAGATTAATAATTGTAATTCTTAACGGCGTGAAAGGTAGTAGTCTTTCATTTAAAGAGAGTAAGGCTAACTCTCGCATACATAAAATATATATATATATATAAATAAAAAAAAGATCCATTTGTTCAAAGTTCTTATTGATGAACGGCTAACAGTTAGGTTGGAGGATTGGCCTAGAAGATAGAACAACCCTCTAGGATTTGAGATTCAGATCTTCTCCAAGTAGCTGGGGACCATAAGCTGTAAGACTGTACAATTCATATGTGTTGTAGACTTTTAAGCACAAAAACTAAAAATCAAAGCCACCAATATGTGTGGCTCCTAATGCTTCTTTGCTGTGAATCACACTACAGTCCAATTCTAAACCACTGGCTCTCGAATTTACACCCATATATCCCCTCTTTCACAAGCAAATATAAACCATTAGAAACATAAGTCTCAAGCTCTAAGAAGTTAAAGAAAGAACCTCTAGTTTTCTATTCACATAACAAACCACACATAGAGAGGGGAAAGCATAACCAAATGACTACTTCAATTTCTGCAACTGGGTTTAAGGGATGTGTTGGTTCCTCCTTCTATGGAAGCTGGGGAACTTCCATGGTTGGTGAAGATTACACCATGTTGGCCAAGTCAGTTCCATCACAAGTTCGTATAGGTAGAGGAAAGCCTGTGAGATGTCAACCCATGATGAAGAATATCAATGAAGGGAAAGGTGTGTTTGCCCCTCTTGTGGTGGTCACCCGTAATATAATTGGCAAGAAGCGCTTCAACCAGCTTAGAGGCAAAGCCATTGCTTTACACTCCCAGGTGAAATTGAATTTTCTTACCAAGAGAGCTGTTTGTCACTGTTACTCTTTTGCTTTATTTGAACAATTTCTTTCTTCTTCTTTTTTTCATGATTTTTAGAATTTTATTTGATGGGTGGTGGAAAATTAAAGTTAGAACCGTGTTTCATATTGCACCATTCTCATAAACCAGCCTTTTATGTGGTTTATCTGTTTCAAGCTTGGTTAGATTGAAGGGCTTGAAATCTTTTGAACAAAGGGTCAAGTAGAATCTATGGAAGGGAGATGGATTACTCCTTTATATATAGTTTAATATTTTAAGGACCAAATGAAAAACACTATTTTTTTTAATGGATTGTAGAACAAATGAATTTGAGATTCTTTCCCCTGATTTCCATTTTCCCCCTTAACTTTCCTTTGTGTTGTTCATCTGGTCAGATGTTGGTTAAACATTCATGGGTTTGAAATTTTTAAAATAAGTAGAATTTATGGGAGATGGACTACACTTTTTGTGTAGTCCAAATTCTGAAAGACCAAATAGAAAACACTAATATGTTAAGGAGTTTTAGGACAAAGAAAGGAGGGGACAAAAGGAATGGTGAATGGAGCACAACTGAATTTGAAGGCTTTTTCTTCCCCTTAATTTCCATTTGTCCCCACAAATTACACAATAAAAATAGCATTCAAGATTGTAATTTTAGAAAATGAAGTTGAGAATTTTGTTCAAGCAACTGTTTCAGAATGTTGATAGCTATTTTTTGTGAATAAAATAGATGTAAGCATGCAACATATTTTATTACTGACAAAGCTTGAATTTCATATTTTGAAATGTTAGGTAATTACCGAATTCTGCAAATCAATAGGAGCAGATGCAAAACAGAGACAAGGGCTGATCAGGTTGGCCAAGAAGAACGGAGAATGGCTTGGGTTTCTTGCATGATAGATTAACAAATGTCCCTCATTTTGTAATTATCATGTGAGAAAGTTCAAGTTTAAACTTGATGGTTTTCAATTGACAGCAGAATGTAAACTAGGAACTCATCTCTAGTTGTGATTTTTCATTCTTCAGTAATCGCTGTCTTATATTGTTCTTTAGATAAATGAAATGAAACTAAAGAGGTTGTCTATCAATTGTGGTACAAAGAATAGATCAATGTTATTTAGACAAGCATATTCTTCACAAATTTCTTAGCCTTTTCTGTGAACCACTGATAATAATTTGATCCCATTTTAACTTTTGTTTTGTATGGCCTAGATTCTTCAAAACCCTCACAGTTTGTGTATCAATCATTTTCCCAAAAATATGTGATCTGATGCAGCTTGATATATTGATATCCACTTTACTTTGTTGTTTTGTTGTTCGAATGCAACTAGACCTTTTTTTTCCACTTTGTTACCCTATAGTTTCACTTTTGAGTTAATAATAAGATGTATTAAATATTAATATATCCTAATTATGAATTAAATTATTTGGATATTAAGCCAACCTCAAAATACAACCAAGACTACTTGCAAGTTGATGAATTAATCATTTTTTAACCCTGGCCTAACAATCATATACCAGTACCACGCATATCTCTCAATTGCAGGAGTTCCCAGCTTATTGTTCAAATTCAGAGTACAGCAGAATATATCCCACTGCATATGTTATGATCTAACACAAGAAATAACTAATTCTTTTTTTTCTTCTTTTTTTTCTTTGGTAAAATTGCAAGGTGTCTTCACATCTTTTGAATATAATATTAATCCCACTTGAACATCAACTTTTCCTTAGTCAAAAAATACTTTCAGTGAAATTCAAACTCCTTCACTCCTTCACTCCTTCACTGTAAATAAAATCCGTCTACATAAAACTCACCAACTAAGCCATAATCATTTTCTTAATCATATATTTTATAAACAACACAATAATTAAAAAAATGAAATAAGAAAATAACACCATGGAAAATAATAATAATAATAATAATAATAATATCTACATATATTAAGTGGGATGTGTCAAACTTAAACCTTTCGGGAAAAAATTAAAGGTTATTTAATCAATTGCAAAAGAGTATATAAAGAATACAAACATAAAATGTATGATCAACTATCATTACTCAAAAAAACAAACAAACAAACAAACAAGTTGATTTATAAATATTTTAAAACTGCAAAATCCCTCCAAATAATTTATTTTTTAAAAAAAAAACACCCCCTTTTGTGTCGATTTGGATTAAAGTATAATTATCTCCCTTTGTATTTCTCTTCACCACACCTTTTCCTTCGTTTTCACATTTTCCCTTCAACCATACTCAAAATGCAGAGTCATATACTCATTAAGAACAAGGTTTAAACCACTATTATCATTGTATAAGCAACAGAAATCATACTCATGGTAAACTGGAGTCAACAACATATTCAAAATTTCAAGCTTTTAGGAAGTGACAATGGGCAAGAGAAACTGCATATGAACTCTAATGAAAAATTTAACAGACCACTTCAAATATCAAAACAGAGTATAATTGTATTACATCCAAAACGGGACCAAAAAACCAATGCCTTCTAGTACACATCGCACAATATGGTCAAAAGATCAATACTACAGCCTTGCTAGCACAAGTGTGAGAAAATACTCCAGCAATGTTTATACACTGTATCGACCCTTTGATGATCTTTCCCTTCTAGCATCATCCTGTAACAACTAGAGACGTAAGAATCGCAGAGATATTTATTGCATTAGTCAATCAAAATTTATGAGAAGAAGTTTACATGAAAGTTATAAGTAATCTTGTCATTAACATCAATGATCTCCTTCCACTTCCTTCCAATGCTCATCTGCAAGATAAATTCCAAAATAAAAATGCTCACATCAAATGTCATGCTATGAGTTTTGGATGACTCGGAAAAACAAACATGACTTTTGGCAAGAAATGTTGCACTTGGTTAGAATAGAGCCATTACAATTCTGGAACTCAAATGATACAATCAGAGTTATACATTGACACGTTCAAGATGAAACAGTGTTACTAAATGAAATAAAGTTATAAACATATACATGGTCAAAATGTAATAGGATGTTTACTAATGAAATCATTTGAGTGATGCATAAAAAATGGCGTGAGCATCAGGAACAGACATACTTTGGTAAGATGTACGAAAGCATAGATCCTGGTAAAACTATAAAGCTGTATATGAATTCACCATTGATCCTTTCCAGCACAATTAATGTGCTTGCAATTCTCATTCCCCTCGATTTTCACTCCTACTAAGCACACCATATTTCTTTCCTCCATTTTCACTCCTCCAATTTAATTCATTGTGAATGGAAAACATTCACCTATTTCCAATGCAGTAGCATATCTTTCTAAAAGTTGTAGACCATTAACCATGGACCTAGTGTATCTTTCTAAAAGCATTGAGCAAATCAAATTCCAGTTAATAATAGCTTCCTTTGCAAGGCCCTTCTATAATGTCACCAGAAAAATAACCAACCTAAAGTTAAAATTATCACCACACTACAGCAGCATTAACAAGAGCTATTATCAACATGAAAAATATTTTTAACCATTACAACCAAAACTCTTTTTAACCAACAGCATAACTAAAGCTATTATCAACATGGAATAAACGTCTTAGTTTGAATAAATATATAGGTTTAGCTAGCAAAAGTTCACCGACCAGAATTAGTGATCAGTTCAAAGAATCTTATAAAGTCACAACACTCAAGTCAGTTTCAGTTAACTGATAATTCAAATAAATTCCAAATATTAGGAATGCAAATCTAGCAAGCGCAAGTGTAATCATTGCATAGGGAATAATACACCATGAAATTGAAAACTTCATCTACTTGTTTTCCCTTTGTCTTGATTTCATTGTAGAACTGCAATTTTAATAATGTCCTAACAAGCAGAATGAGTGAATGTGATATTCCACAGCATATTCACAGCAAAACATTAAAACAAAGTCATTCCATCTAAATAAAACATGGATAAGAAGTGACCCATTATGTTATTTTCATATTAGGGATGTAAAGGGGTAAGGTTACCTTACCACTTATCCAACCCATTTATCTAAGTCAGGTTCGGGTGCAGGTGTGGATGAGAAAAATACACCCAAATGGCATGGGTGTGGATGCAGGCATGGGGAGAGATTTCTTATTTGGGAATGGGTATTGACCTATATACGTTCCACCTGTTTACTCGAATTCCTACATTAAAAGCAGTAATAGAAAAATTAATTTTGAATTTTTATTTATAATAGAAAAATATGTTATTTGGCTATGAGGTACTGGTATAGGTATGTAAAAAATTCACGTTTGTGTACCAGGGGGAAAAACTACACCCATTTGGCTATGGAGGCATCTTTCTTATTCATGTTTGGGTATGGAGATTTCAACCTCCAATCCCTGTTTCCGTTCAAGGTAATAATATTCCACATACAGAAGCACATGAAAGACTATTGTAGAGTTGTGCTTATCTAGATCATCGGTATTAATACTTTGCAAAGGAACTACACTAACAGAATACTTCGATAGAAAAGGAAAGGAAAATAACAACTCTTTAATAAGCAAACAATACATCATGGATTGTAGCGAGACGTCAGCAATGTAAGTGTGACATATGATTTAAGTATTTAATGTATTTCAACGAAGCATCAAAGCATTGTTGATAGGGCCAAAGTGATTGATAATTTGAAGATAAGAAGAGAAAGTAGCACACCCAATCACAACTTCTATTTGATGTTTCAAGGTTTTCACATGCATGCCATTATCTAGATAGTAGATATCACAATAGGAAATCATCTACAGCCAAGATAATACAAATACAATGTCATATAAAGTTGCAAGTATCATTTATAAGATAATAACTAACCTGGGCAGCCTCATTTGCAGCAGTTTTTGTCCATAATGAAAGTTTGTCTTGCCTCTGGCGCACACTTGCAACCACGCCACATATGTCCTCAGCATCATCAAATTGCTCCCCAATTAAAGCCATCAGCTATTCAATAGGAATGGAATCATTTAGAACATTTACATATAACATATCTCCCCATATATTCTATAAAGACAATAACAAAATGGGCAGAGATAAAATTACAGTTTCAAGCCACATGTTATCAAGGCCAGCCTTTCTGCTGCTGGCGACAGTCCACTTTCCTCCATTAGCACACTCAGGATCTTCCCATTTTGGTTCAATCCCAGCTTTGAACAAATGGAAATCAGCATTCCCAGGCAGCTTGCTGGGCTTGAATATCTGATCATATAAACTACAGCAAGATTTCAAATCACAAATTCATCAAATTTCTTGCAAACTTAAGCAAATCTGATTCTAAATAAAAACAAACAAACAAACAAAAAACAGCAAGATTAAGACCCTTAAAGGGTCTCTCTCTCTCTCTCTCTCTTAAGATCCATAAAGTCATCAAAATTTTCTATCACGTGCCACCAATTCAAAAACAGAAGATTGCAAACTTCAATTCCCAAACAAAACAAAAAAAAGCAAATTTGAGCAAAAAGAAGAAAAACCCATCAAGGAAAAACATATAAGATTAAGTAAGACCCTTAAAGGGTCTCTCTCCTAAGATCCATAAAGTTATCAAATTTTTCTATCATGTGCCATCAAATTGTTCAGAATTCAAAAACAGAAGATTGCAAACTTCAATTACCAACAACAACAAAAAAAGCTCTCTCTCCTAAGATCCATAAAGTCATCAAAACTTCCTATCACGTGCCAACAAATTGCTCATAATTCAAAAACAGAAGATTGCAAACTTCAACACCCACCAACCAAAAAAAAGCAAAATTTAGCGAAAAGAAGAAAAACCCATGAAGGAAAAGAAAAAAAAACCCACCACCAGAACTCCTCAACGGTGTCAAAGGTGTAAATTTTGCGAAGAGAGGTTCCCCAAGCAGCACCTTGCTTAGGTTTGGATTGATTATCGAACCAGAAAGTCCATTTTCTCTCAAGTTTGTGCTTGGACACTGCTTCCACAACCACTTCTTCAACTACTACTTCTGCAACCCCTTCTTCAACTACTGCTTCGCTTGCCATGGCTACCACTTTCTCTCTCTACTCTCTCTCTCTCTAGCCTCCACGAAGAAGAAGAAGAAGAGAGGATCAGAAAGGTGTAGGTTATGCGTTTGTTGCATGGTTTGTTTTGTGGGCTTTGTTTTATGTGTAAAGTTTAACAACAATTGGACCCAAACTTTGGCCCAAAATAAAGGGGGGAAAAAAGTAAAATACCAACAAAAAAATATTGCTTAAAATTTAGGTCATGTGTAATTTATTTTCGAGTTTTGAAAAAAAACATGTTCATTTTTTAAATAATTTTTTTTTTGTATACTGGAGATTTGAAGGTGTAATTGTACAAGCAGTAGGGGAAGGGAATAGATCCCTTAGTAGATAATTGAACATCTTTATTACACTTTAATTTTAAAGGATTTAGATCATTTCTTATAATAAGATCAAATCATCTTGTTATGAGAAAGAAATTGAGAAGTATATTTTAATAAGTAAATTGTAAATTATTGCTATCTCTTTTTCTCTTTCCTATGAGATGATCCTATTACAAAAGAGGATCCAAATCCAATCTTAAATACTAAGGTTTCTTTGTATTAGACTGTGCTTTTCATAAACGCCCATTTGAGAGAAGGAAATATTGAATTCCTTCTTGCAAACGTGCATTGGGAATGATGAAAGACACGTTTGCCGTGGAAGGTAAACATGCTATAAGGTGGGTGTTAATTGGACTACAATATAATGACTTATCATTGTTAATAGTTTTATGTATTATAAGCTCACTAAAATCAAATCCAATATGGTCTAATATGGGCGTTTTGCCCTGTTTTGCAACAGAAGAAACAAAATTAAAACAAATAAAAAGTGTATTTGCATGTTATATAAAGATTCATAGCAAGTGGTTAATTAAAACGTTTACTTATTAATACTCAATTTAAATAGGTAAATATGCTTCTTTTTATAGTGCATAAATAAATTATTCTTCACCAACTAATTGAATGAATTTTAAGTGGAGCATGGTATACTGAAGTTTAAGATGTTGTGATTTGCCCATCAGATGGAGATTTCTTCATTCTAAGTCACCGGATGCTTATAAAGTGCAAACAATAAACTTTAACTATCTGTAATTTTTATTTGGTATACCAACATTAAAAAAATAATTACACAAGTAGCTTAAATATAATGATTTTAATATTAATAAACTTATTTTAATATTCTTTTTATAGCTATATAATTTAATATAAATAATTTTTATTTGAAAATATAGTTTTCATATAAAATCGACAAGGAAATTAAATCAATGGTCCTAATTTTGTATTAATTCTTTATCCAAATAATTATTAAAAAATATATAGTCTAATATTGACTACATCGTAATTAAACTAAGTTTTCTAAAACATTTATCATTATGTGAAACTCTCAACATACCCCCTTCACGCCTAAGACTGAATTTAAACTCTACCACTAGTGTAGAGTAAATAAAGCCATATATCTGCCTGATGAAATTTATTAAAAAGTTACCTTTTTTTGGTTTGCATTTAATCATTTATCATTCTGATCGATAATATGACTTTGCCTCTAGAACTTTAGCTATATAAAGATGTTCCGAGAATTATATACAGTAACTATTATTATCTACAAAAGGCAAAATGGCAAATCTACTAAGATATGTATTTTCACCATAGATAATATGTTCAGAGTTTAATTCTTGTTACTGGATCTGGAAGGGAAATATGTGACAGTGACATATCATCATTAGAATAGAACTTGCATGCGACAAAACCTCTTCAAATTGAGTCAAATTGTGTTTTTGTTTTTTGGGTTGAAACTGAGTCAGATTGTTTAGAAGCAATACTATTTAGCATGTGATCAGAGTTATATAGAAAGTTGAGCTGGCTGAGTTCTGTTTAATGGACAATTCATTCCTTAAACAGAAGTGCAACTTTATAGAAGTATAAAATGTGGGATAAATAATGCAATTACAATAGATGATACATTAGGCAACATAGTACATTGGATTTGGGAGTTTAAATGCCCTTTTGGGGCTTGGAATCCCCTCAATGCTGCTGTATTGGTCCCCAACAATGCCCCAAATGCGATACCCATCATTCATTAATTGTTTTCTCACATCAGACTTGTACTTTTCCACTGATACCAATTCATTAACAGGATCTCTGCACAGAAAAGAAAAGGAAAAAGATTTAGCCAGAAAATGAGGAGTTGGGAGGAAAGAGTGAAAGAACATAGTAGTGAAGTGAGAGATAATGAGAGGAAGGGTTACATTGTACTGACCTAAAGACAATTTTAGTCCACCCATAATAACCAACCTTGACAAGGTTGTCAATGGTGGCTGATCTGAGATGCTCCCTTCTTGCAGTAACCAAAATGATCTGAACACCTCTGGATTTAAGCTCATTGAAGAGCTTCAATGAGTGCTCAAGAGCAGATGCTTTACCCTTACTCATCCATTCCTCCAGAGATGTCACATTCAGTTTCTTTCCCCTATTGTCAATCAAAAAGCCCATCTTTCAGAATGATTATTCAAGATAAGAACAATCTTGGGGGTAAGCAATTTGAACTAAATAGTAATCAATCTGCACAAAATAATTAGTAGATGAGAATGACTTTTGAATTACCCGTATAGATTATTCTTGTAGAAAGGAACTGTTGAAAGAAGAGTATCATCAATGTCAAAAATCCAAGCATCTCTGCCATCTTTCTTCAGATTGCAGCTGGTGCTAAGATAAACCTGGCATTCTTCAGTTGCCCTCTCTGAGTCCACTTCGTTCTGAGTGGACTTGACATATTTTCCAATGTATTCAGTGCATTCTTCAGGAACAACTTCAAAGTCTCTAATGTTGTGCAGCTCCACATTCATTCTCCAACTTTCACAATAGTTCTTCAAGCTGATCTTCAACCCATCATGTGTCTTCTGCTTCAATATGTTCCAATCTGCAACTGTTAAAGGAACCAAAAGGCATATGAAACCCAAACAGCAGCCAAGTGCTTTCCACATTTTTTCCTTGACAAATGAGCATGAAAGTAGATGTGGAGAATATAGGAAATAAATGGACCCAAATATTCCTTTTATGTGTGCAGTGGTCTCAGAATAAGACCAGGTCACATGGGTATGATAGTAAGTAGTTGCCACAAACCTTGATCTGCACCGCCATCACATCACATGCTGCCATGGCTGGCAAAAGCCTTAAATTAAAGAGAAACATCAATGATGAGGGGAGACGTGCCTAGAAGATTCCTTTGAAGGCCACAAACTTTCATATAAGAAGACAAAAATAGTATATGCTTGCTTTCATCTCTCAGATATGAGTTTATCAGTTGAATACACGTTCTATATAATGGATTCACGTTCTAAATTTGTTAATTATTTCAAATAAATAGCTCTGAACCAAATTATAGGCGACCCGTACTTTCATGAGCAGCACCAACACATTGTTGTGAATTGTAATCATTTGAAGTAGTGTTGGAATTAGACTCGATTTGACGGTTTGATCGGTCTCTGTAAAATTCATAAGCGAATTTATGGTGAAACCATTTGAGTTAATCAAAGCCAATTAAAATTCAATTAAATTGCTTAGTCTATGCATTAAACTAATTGATCATTAATTATTTTTTTTATAAAACATGTGTTTTATATTTTATGAATATTTTTATATACTTTATGTTATTACATATAAATTATTTTTATAAAATCATTTAGATTCACCAATCAATTTAAACGATTAAATTTGAATTAAATGTCTTATTAATTTATTGTTCAGTTAAATTTTAACAAGATTAATTTCAATACTTTATAATAAGCCACTTGAACTTTGTCTTGATGGTCACATGTGTCCCTCCTAAGGGTGAGAGACACAGGTTTAATTAACCCCTCCCAACTAGAAATGTCTAACTTTATAAATTCTTTTTTTTCTAAAAAAAAAAAGAAGATTTACAAGAATGTGTTCACTCTACTTTAGTGATGGATCCAAAAATTTTAAGCAGAGGGACCAAAGATAATAATAATAATAATAATAATAATAATAATAATAATATACATAAGAAATAAAATCTTTAATGTATATTTTGATATGAAATTACAATAATATAAAATAATGAAAGAAAAAATTTCAATTTTTTTTCAAGGAATTTATATTTAAAAAACGTGTAATGATTTTTATTCTTTAATACTATCAAATATATATTTTTATATGTACATAATCAAATTTTTTTTTTGACAGAACATAATCAATATAATTATTTAACCATTCACCTATCATAGAATTAAAAGTCATAATTTAAAATGTTTCTTTCGTCTTAAATACTCTATTTTATGTTACCTGATGGTAAGTGCAAACTTCTATAAACTGTAAGTAAAAATAATAAAGTTAGATATAATATTGAAAGTGTGGGGCAACCTACAATGTAAAGCTTTACCAAAAAAAAACCTACAATGTAAATCTGTCCATGCTTGAGTCTTTAATGATATATATATATATATAATAAAGTAAAAAACAAGAATAAATAGGAATAAATAAATAAACTTATGGATACAAAATATTTGTACAACATTTATGGACTTGCACGGGACATAACTTATTTATCGTGAAAAGAAACTTATGTCTTTCTCTAGAAGTTGGTGGATAAAGCTACTAAAGCCTTTGTTTTAAGTCCCTTATTATATGAGCCTTACAGTTTTATAATTATATATTAATTAATTTATATTAAAACATTTAAAAAACAATATAATTACTAAAATTTTCATAGAGATTGCACTTTACTTATTAGATGAATTGGATTATAAAAGTTTAATTAAGAATTTTGTATCTATATTAAACTAATAATATTTTTAATAAAAAATTTCATAAAATTCAATAGAAAAAAGCTTCATTTTATTATTTAATTTTAAGTCTTTATACTTATTAAGCTGTCATTGTCACTCTCTGAACATAACACACAAAAATTAACTAGAATTTTGATAGTTAGATTTAAAGGTGGTTATTAAAAAAATTAAATGGTAAAAATTACTAATCGATAAAGAGTTAATAAATATACTAACTCATTTCATAAAAAACTGTTAAAAAAAATGAAATGTAACATTTTTCATCTAAAACCAGATAAAGTGAGGGCATATCAAGACTAATTTTTTTTTAATAAATAAAATATTGGTTATAAGATTTGGGCAATGGTCCATGAATCAGGCCCATTGTAACAATCTGCAGTTAGTCATTTAACCTTTAGATCAAAGGTCCAAATTGGAATTGCAGCGCGGTTGCTCTCACCAAAACCCTAATTCAACCCTCTCCTTATAAATATTCTCCCCAAAACCCTAATCTCATATGGTGTTACCCAGCAATTGAAGATGTCGAAGCGAGGTCAGTATGCATTCAGATTTTCTCTATTACTTCCCAATTACTGAAAATGCTATGTCAATTTTTCTGTTTGGTTGCTAAAGAAAGAAAAAAAAAAGCTTTTTTTTTTTTGCTAACCCAGATTCAAAGAGTTTGTGGGTCACAATAATTGAACTAAGAAAGAGAAGAAAAACCAAAACTTTTTATCTTTTGGGTTCTTGTTTTAATAATCTAGTGAATGAAATGAAGTTGGGCATGTCATGAATTTTGCTATTAAGTTGCTACTCTTTTGGGTTTTTCACCCTTTTATCTCTGTGATCACTGGGTTATAGAAATTGATAATGTTTTAAGAAGAAAAATCTAAGCTTTTTTTCTTTTGGGTTCGTGTTTTAATAACCTAATGCATGAAATGAAGTTGGGCATGTCATGAATTTTGCTATTAAGTTGCTACTCGTGGGTTTTTTCACCCATTTTTTTCTCTGTGACCAATGGGTTATAGAAATTGATGATGTTTTGTTTTTCTCTGCATTTTTGTTTTCAGGACGTGGAGGTAGTGCTGGTAACAAGTTTAGGATGTCACTGGGTTTGCCAGTGGCAGCTGTGGTGAACTGTGCGCTGACAACTCAGGGGCTAAGAACCTTTACATTATATCAGTGAAGGAAATCAAGGGTCGCCTCAACTGATTGCCATCTGCTTGTGTTGGTGACAAGGTTATGGCTACTGTAAAAAAGGGGAAGCCTGATCTTAGGAAGAAGGTTTTTGCCTGCTGTTGTTGTGAGACACTGCAAGCCGTGGCGAAGAAAGGATGGAGTTTACATGTACTTTGAAGGTTATTTGCTCATTGTGTTATAATCAATATGCTAGAATATTTTTCAGTTCATATTATGTCTTTGATACTCCTCTGCATTTGGTTCATCAAAATTCATAACAGCTGAGCTGATTTTTTTTTTTCCTCTTTCACCAGTTCTACCAATTAACTTGCTTTTAGTAGACATTGTAAGGCATTCACTGAGAAGTAGGAATATGAGATTTAATGTGTAGGAATGTTTGTTTCTTATTGAAGTCCATATTTCAAGTGTTATTAATTTATGATGGCATGGTCCTTTGTTTTGTTTTGGCAAATCAATTGCAGTGCTTATATAGGCTTCTTTTAGTCCCCATTCTTCTCTTCCTGTCTTTGGGTGCATATAGAGGATACAAATGTTGCTGGTTAAGCAGTGTCCTGATGACTGTATATCCCATTATTCATTGGGGTGAACTGCTTAAAGTGATTTGATACTTATCTAACCAGCTAGATCAGCGTATATCGAATATATCGAGTTGGATCTCTCTCATGAGATCTTGCTTTTCGCATTTCGATACATTTTTTCTTCTTCTAGTTTTCTTTTTCTTTTTTATTGTCTTCAGTCAATTGTGTTTTTATTTTCTGTTTATATTTAATTATTGAAAAGGCTCCAGAGCATATATATTTTGGGGGGAAATAGCTGGTGATGTAGTGTGGAGGATTTTGTTTGTGAAGGTTTCTCTACACCTCCCATGACCAGCTACATGAGTTTCCCCAACCTTACCCCTACCCGGATGGTTACTTTTTGACTATCATCCCTGTCAAGGTTGGGACATTTTGGTTGTCCTTCTATATTTTGATTTTGATTTTGGTAGTTCAATTCATTTTGAAAAGTGGAGTGACTAATGTGATACCTTTTTTAGGGATAGTTCATATAAATAGTTGCACCTTTTATTTTCTTTTTGAATGTTTAAAGTTTTTATCTGTTAGATCATTGCTGTCTCCAGACATTAGTCAGGTATCCTCCTTAACATACTATGGTTGATACAGTTACGAGTCTGGAAAATAAACTGAGTCCATCGTTACAGATGTGTTGGTTTTTTCAGTGCTCACATCTGCTCCATTTGGGCTCTACACTTAATAGAGCGTTATTTCTCTAGTTTTTTTTTTATATATTATATGACATTCCAATTGCTTGCTAGGATTCTGTCAATATGCAATTTCTCTCTATCAATTAAAATGTTTTAAGTTTTTTAATCATACATGGTTTGTTCATAAATTCATATGTTTCTCCGTTCAAGTCAAAAATTGCTCTGTTTGATCATTACTGTCTCCAGACATTAGTCAGGTATCCTCTTCAACATTCTATGGTTGATACAGTTACGAGTCTGGAAAATTAACTGAGTCCATCGTTACAGATGTGTTGGTTCTTTCAGTGCTCACATCTGCTCCATTGGGGCTCTACACATGTAGGACAAGATATCTCTTTGTTTGTCAATTCTTGCAGTTTGGGTATTTTAGTCCTTAAACAATACTCTAATGCAATGGCATGCATGATCTACAATTTTTTTGTTGTTAGTTAGCATTTATCTGCCTTTTATAATGACTTGGATTATCTTCTTATTTTTACACTCCCTTATCAATTATTCTGTTTATTGGCTAATTTTATGTTAATTTCCTTTTAGGGACGGAAAACATGGTTAAATAATTACTTTGCTCCTCCATTAATATCCATCTAATTCAAATTGATTCTATTTGCAGATAATGCTGGTGTTATTGTAAATCCCAAGGGAGAAATGAAAGGTAAGAAATGCAATTATCAAATTGTTTTTAAGTGGTTATTTGGCATTTGACAGATATGACCGAATTAATAGATCTTTCCTAATGAGTGAGGAGGAAGAACTTGTTAGTAGTTTTTGCATTTTTCTGTCAAATGCTCCTTCTGATATCCCTATATTTTGTATATGACTCATAATAATTGTTTTCTTAAGAAGTATTTCTTCAGTTGCTTGCAAAGCCTGCATGTGTGTTTGTTGGTTTATGGTTGTGACCCTATTATTACTCCTTTGCAATTTAGAAATTGTCTATTTTCTTAACTTTTTTATAAAAAAAAATTTGAAAATTGACATTGCTATTTGCATGCTTTTTTCAGGTTCTTCCATGACTGGCCCAATTGGGAAGGAGTGTGCTGATCTGTGGCCTAGAATTGCAAGTGCTGCCAATGATATTGTTTGAGAGACCTTTCAAGTTATCAATAGATTGTCAACTTTGTCAACATTTATATCCATTTAGGTGGAAACGCGTTAACCATTTAATTTTCTTCAATTGTTTTGGGATGTGATGTGAAGATGTGCTTTTAAGAACCATGCAAATTGGTCTGTATTAGTTTAATGGGTTCTTATAGAAAACAATTTTTTGGAACACTGAAAATTAATTAATGCTGCAACTCGCAGCTTGTTTCTGAGTTGTGCAATGGCTATAAATAGGTTATCCTTTCAGCTCCATGTTTTGTTGTACACAACGGTTCCACTTAATGATTCAAGGAGAAAGGAAACAATTATATTGAAATAAATCAGTTTCTTGTATGATTCCTGCCAGAGAATCTATAGTTTACGTAATTATGATAGCAACCTCAATATAGTTTCTCATACTTAAAAAAAATTTCTTGCCTAAGTCGAAATGAATTCATGTACCATAAAAAGATTCAAAAGTAATATAATAAAAATATACGAGAATATCATTGTTCCTTTCATATTATGTAGCTCTTCTAGCTCATTCATCCTGCAGAAGCATTAGCGGATTACCCGGATTATAGATACTACCAGTACCTAATGCATCAATTAATCAGATCCTTATTGACTGCTTCGGTACCTAATTCTTTGACTTTCCAGCTGTCAGTAACAAAATCTTTGAATAAATCCACAAGAGAAAAATGAAAGTCAAATTATTTAACATCTCTAGATAGTGACTCAGCTAGCTGCTGCATTACAGTTGATCACTTGATTACATGCAATATTACAACAACAATAATAATAAAAACCTTTTTCATAAGAGGGTCAACTACCACTAGATCAAACACATTCTTGTGCTCGGTTAAAAATCACACTTTTAAAAAAATTATTTAAGTCAAGGTTTTTTTTTAAAGTTTCATTTGGAGTTTTTCTAAGTCTTCCTTTACATTTGTTTATCGGTTAATAAGAGACTTTCTATTTAATTTAAGCCTAAATGATTGATTTAATAAACATTTTTCACTTCACGAATTTACCTATTTGGTTATTCTTCTTGCCATCAGATTCTTTTTTTTTTGGCCTTTCTTTTTGGTTGAGATGGTTGACTAATCAGGATCATTGTTGCGTTATCCTTTTCCCACCTGCTAGACTGGAACAAGTAGAAATTAGATAACCATGGTAATCTTAATCACATTCTAGAGAGATCCTGGTTATAGACATCTAATAGATGCTACTTGGATCAGGCACTGCCATACGTGTACCAATTGGATCATGCAGCATCTTGGTAAAACGGGAATACTGCAGAGTTCCTAATCAGAAAAGTGGGAACTACCATAATTCGCCAAGAGAAATTAAAAGATACAACATCTCCAATATGCTTCAAATTGAAGTCTATGATCCATTATTGAATTTCTATCTTCAAATAGTTATTCATCAGATCAAGTGCTAATTCCACTTTCTTCTTATCAACAACTATAACATAAATCCAATCTCAATGCTAGGCTTTACCACATTTTCTTCATCAAAACCTTTTTACATTCTATCCCTTTTAACAAAAAAAGAAGGGGAAAAAAGATGGTTACAAGAGTTCTTGCCTATGAATTGAGAGAGAGGAACTAGAAGAGCTAGTTCTCCTAAATAAGGTAACCTTAGACTGTATGATAAATAACAACCATAAACACAGGAATGAAAACCAGATTCATGTATCAACACCTACATCTTCTCATTGAATTGTGCCTGCTAAATAACCACAACTTTTTATTTTTTTTATTGCAGCTTCTGTGCACTATTGGGCCGGAAAGTAGGACTCTGCATGTGAATTATTGCCACGGCGATGGAGAAAGACTGTAGTGCAGACAGGGATGGTTGAAACTGAATAAAATATAAGCCATCGTGAACATTCACCATCCTCAAGTTGGGACTGCAATCTCTTGAACCCTGAAATTTGAGGGTTATGGTCATCTCATTGCATACTTAAAATAAATGCCAATCATGGAAAGTACATACGAGATTATAGATGCATGCAGTCTAAAATTTTATATACAATGGCTTGGATTTGAGAAGAAGACTGCTGCAAAAAATTAAACTGTCACAAACAGATTATGGAATTATTACATTTAAGACTTGGTGACCATCAAATCAAGTAATGAACAAAGTCATTTCTCTATCAACTCATAATAATACATTTGCAAAACCATCAGAAAAACTAATAATTTTTTTAAAATTTATTTTATGCATAATGTTAGTTATATTTTAAGTACAGCAACAGATATCAAATTGTGAAGATAATCAGGGAGAAAAAGAACTTGATGTTTTGAGGAGAAACACACACAAAGAAAAAGAAAAACACATAGCAAAACCAAATTTTACAGTTCCCAACTAACATTTGCTGTTTAAAGAGGACCGGGAAACAACAGTACTATAATATGTGAGATTAACAGACCTGAGTAACTGAATCAACTGACTTGCACTCGCCTTGCATATCTGCTTGAGACAGAAACTGGGCATTGCTAGATCTTCTCTGAAGTATTGTCAGTGGACATCCCTCATCCCAGCCACCACAGTCACAGCAGCCCCCAGATCTCCATCTATCTATGAGACTGGATGGGCCACCATTTCTGGTTCTTGGCCCACCATGAAGGCCTGCTGGAATTAGAATGCTCATGCTAGTTGAGCAATCCCCATTATTTCGACTACAACTTTCAGAAGGCAATGTAGCTTTAGTTACTCCAGATTTGTTAAGAAATTTTAAACCCCAGCCTCCTACTTTATCCAGCCTATTACAAGGAAGATGGTCTTTGACAACAATGGCAGTCAACTCAAAATTTGGCGGAACATTAGTTTCTAATAAATTGGTCCCACCTTGATCACATGGTTGTGGCTCCCTTGGACAACTTTCTACCATGGCACTTGATCCACTAAACTTTGAGTGTGTTCTGTGTTTTGATGGTTGACTAGTTCTGAACACTTGTGACACCTTTGACAGCCCCTTGTTCTTCCTGTGAGAATAGCTTGAAGTGTACATTTCTTTGTCATACATTTTAACATTACTGAATAATATAAACTGTGTTTCCATTATTCTATAATTGTTTGGGCAGAGGATGAAACTTGTTGATACATTCATCTTACCAACAAGTTGCAAATCACTATCAGGAATCTTATGGCCTTTTTGGCCACCCTTATTCAAGTGAAACAGATACACATAGTCCAAAGCCTTATCATCTGTTGGGTCTACCTTCCTCAATGTGGCTACATAGACCTCCTTTTGATCATCTGCAGAAAAAACAAAATGAGGAATACCTTGCTTCCATGTACATTGAAGCATTCCCTGAGATAGAGTAGAAGAAGCTGAAGACAACCGATCAGAACAAGTAGAGTTGGTGCTAGAAGTAGAAGCAAGCCTTTTATGAACAGAAATGGAGCCATACTTATGACTTTGCACCATTGGTGTTTCCTTCTCTAGTTTATATGATGAAGAGATACTTAAACCACTAGGAGAGTCCATAAAATCGTAGCATGTCAATTCTTTAGCATCAGTAAAGTTCATCCCATTCATATTGTCATTTCTATCTGAACCACCAAACTGCTGAAGCAGAGGACTATTCAATATATTTGTCATACTCTTACTCCCCATCACAGTACCTAAAGTCCATTGCTCTGCAGCACTAGATCTTATAACTACACTCTCAGTCACAGCAGCTACAGGACATTCAAAGACAAACTGACTTGAACCACATTCATCTGCACCAATAAATTTAGCTGTATTCAAGCTTTCTGATGAAGTTCCCATGTTTGTGGCTCTTAAGTTCACAGGTCTGTTGTATTGAGATGCTTTTAATGCACTGATATGTAGGAATTCCAGGCAATGACGAAGATATATCTCATCTGCACTCACCATATGCTTTGGAATCCTATTGTGACCATGAACAAGTAGGAAGAATAAATCCTTTAAGAAAACTTCACTGATTTGTGATTGGATAATATTTACACCTATGGCCTGATGAGAATTTGCCTTTTTAACCAACTTATTTAACTGAGATGTTGAAGATTCTTCATCAGATAACTCCCTATCCTTGCACAAGCAATGCAATGAATCCTTTTTCCCATGGCCCTTCTTTTGAGTCCAGAATCTTGTATTTTTCATCTTCTACCTTTACCAAACTACTGTGCGTTAAGGGCAGGAACCTTCTTTCACAGTCATCTTCCTTCAACTAGAGACTAAGCATTATAAGATTAATATCCTGAAAAACACACACACAAAAAAAAAGGTTACATAGCAAAAGAAAGTGTTTGCAGAATAATAAATTTGAAAATTGCAGTTTTGCTTAAAGGGAAGACTTATGCAAGCTCTAATGATACAATAAGACAATTGAAATATGCAAGTCTTCTACATATCATGACATACAACTTTCAAACATTTAAAATGAATATGAAAGAAGCAGAGATATGCAATCCATATACATGGACATGCTCAGGATAAAGAATTAGAATTTGCAGACCAAATTGCTTACGTATGTTATATGTATGATTTGAGAAAATTGCTTGGGTTATGAAACCCAGAACATATACTTCTATGATTTAGTTTAACCAATAGTTCGCTCAGTTATACTAAAACAACACTTTACTCTCCACTGTTTGATAAAAATCAAAGAGCCTTTGAAGTTTAAACCAAGTGAGGATGAAGAACAGTGAAAGGTTCAATCTTCTGGCATCTTACTACCTTAAATCTAGAAAAGGAAGGCCAATCAACATTTTAAAACAGAAATTCACTGAATTAAATCCAAACAAACAGTAGCCCGGAAAGTGCTCCAAGCTCCATTAACAAATAAACATATTCAATAAAGAAAAGAAGAAAAAATAAAGAAAGAGAAAAAAAACAAAAACAAAAAAACAACTATTAAAGATCAACTTCTTTTTTTGGCGTATATAAAGATCAACTTTTTATTACCAGATAAACTGGACCTGAGAAGAGCCAAGTCCACCTCAATCAAATAGACACAGACCCACCAGCAAGCTGAAGAGAATTAGCTGATTTTCACACACCAACACTCCTTAATCCTCAAAATTTGTGCTTTTAACCCCAAAACCAATGGAAAGAGGATAGCTAATAAACCCAAATGGAGAAACAGTGGATGGACAGAAAAAAGGTGAAGAAGACCAAGTTAGCAAATGGTGGGAAAGTGGGACACAAAATATCAGGCACACAAATTCCACAAATAATCATAATAGTATAATACTATGTTCCAAAACTCAGTTTTATAATCTTTCAAAAATAAAAAGGTATAACTGTATTGGACACTGTTCTAAAGAGAGATGGAGAAAGAAAAAAAAACTAACTAAACCAACCAATCCAAGTTAGTGGCATAATGGAGGTACGAACAACATGGGTTTCGTAAGCCACGTTTCTTGTTTGAAAGTGGATACACTCTGAGTAGAGGAAGAGAGAGAGTGAACCCCTAAAATTCAGGGTTCTCTGGTAGGACCCACTTCCTTGTTGTTACATCTGCCAAGACAAGCAAGTCCTGTCCCAGTGTCCCAAAACCATTCCTACATGGATAAAGAAATTCAGGGAAGATAGAGAAGGTCAGGGACTAATGACGAATGAGCTGGTGCCCATGATAGCTATGTGACTCCACTAAGTCCAAAGCAGGTGCCACTTGCAGACTTTATGATACTGCTAGAAAGCAATAAGATAGAAGAAAATGGAATCTAAATCTTTTGTGGTTGGAACTTGCAGAGTACACTATACTTAAGACGTTATTTGTCCCTATTAGTTAATGCAGAGTATTAGAAAATACACCTCTAGTATTATTATCTAAGCACTCGCATGTTGGAACTTGCAGAGTACACTATACTTAAGACGTTATTTGTCCCTATTAGTTAATGCAGAGTATTAGAAAATACACCTCTAGGATTATTATCTAAGCACTCGTATAGAACTATAGCCTGCAATTTGATCTGTCCTCAAAAACTATTATCATTGATGTATAGGAAAGGAGTAGAGGAATTTTGGTTGCACAAAACCTTCTTGATCATCACTTATTTATAGTAAGTGGTGTGAACTATTGTGTATCTGAAGACATTTCTATTAAATAGAAACAGTTTTTAAGAATCATTCTTCAATAAACACACATTTTGGTTCATACAAATGACATCAATTTGTTCTTTTAATAATTTTTTACATTAAATTAGCTCTTTTAAAAAATTAATTTAATATAAAAAATAACATTAAAAAGTCTAATTAGATGTTAATGACTAATATTAAATGACTAATTTGATGTCAAAAATTAACATTTTATAACTATTTTAATTATCATTAAGAGATTTGATTAATGACAATTGTATTTTTTAAGGATCAAAATAAGTGTTTACTTTTATCTCTTTATTGGAAAACATGTCTTGTTAATTTAAAATAAATAGATACATTCCTTAAAAATCATTATAGACATATTTGTTCATTTAAAATAAATAGATACAACTCTTAAGAGCCATATAGACATGTTTATTCATTTAAAATAAATGGGAACAACTCTGAAGAACCATTGCCTCTCTAAGAAAAGACATATAGCCTACAAAAATGAACCAGCACAAGCATAGTTTTTTGCAAACTAATTTATCCAACAGATACCATTTTCTGTTTTCTATTTTGTTTTTTTCATTTTCATTTTCATGCAGAGACATGAATGGATTGAAGATTTCATATTTTCGGGATCATGTGATGGAGAGAGAAAATGGGGTTAACTTGGCCATTGGTCAAGTACATATATACCTTTGGGGCACCTATTATTGACCCAACATTTGACCATTGGAGGGCGCATAATTGCCCAGTTCCACGAGCACACAGTACACATTCTTATTCTTCCTTCTATGCCTTTGGTTTAAAATGAGTTTAATTTTGGTTTTTTATCAGTGTAAAATTTTTTTACATTGTCATTCAATCATGTATTACTAACTCATTAAAAGACAGTTCCATGAGCACACAGTACACATACTTATTCTTCCTTCTTTGCCTTTAGTTTAAAATGAGTTTAATTTTGATTTTTTATCAATGTAAAAAATTTTTACATTGTCATTCAATTATGTATTACTAACTCATTAAAAGAGTTTGACTATTATAACAACTACCTCAAAAGTCTAATACTTTTAATAATGTGCTAGTACATGATTGGATGACAGTGTAAAGAAACTTTACACTAACAGTGGATTAAAATTAAATCCTTATGAAATTATAGAATGTATTACTTAAATTGTTTATATTAGGTCAATTTTTATTTGTGGTCAAAAAATGAAAACTCGTGAAAAAATTAATGGTGCCGTTTGAGAAAAGTTTTTCATTTTAATTTCTATAATTGTTTTAAATAAATAATAATCTAATTTAACTCAAAATATAAATAAAATTAATCACCACTTAACATTTTTTTAGTTACATATTCAAAGGTTAATTATGTTTGTATTTTGAGTTAAATTATATTATTATTTAATTAAAAAAATTATACAAACTAAAAAAAATTTATTTCCCAAGCCACTCTTATTAGTCATTTTTCCAAAACTCTTTTCGGTACTGACCAATGATGAAAACATGATGAAACATAAGCATAGATGCTTTTCACTTTCTATTATGTTTCTGTTTTATTTTTGTTTCTGATACTGACTTTTTTTTTTGGCTAGTATATTTCTTTTTCTCAAACCATAACTAGAAAATGACTCATAAATTTGTTAGATTATGCGATTGTTTAAGGTGAAGAAAAAAGAATGTTTCTATATCTTCTAGTAAACAAATTTGAAAATTGTTTATCAAAATTGCAACGTAAATTCCTTCTAAGCAATACAATTATTTTATGTAATTACTTCAACTCTATTTGGTTATTATTTTGGAGTAAGCCAGTAATATTGGATGGCCCCAAGGGGCCAAATGAAGAACATCAACTGGAATTGTCAGAGCTGGGAGAGACCTGACAGTTGGTCATAGCATGGTAGTTGTAGATCCTATTGACAGGGGCCAACACAGATTGGCTCAGTTGCTCCTCAGGAGTAAGAGTTATGCATTTCTCATTTACATGAGTTTGAATTCTCCCATGACTAGTAGTCTTGCTTGATGGACAATCTTCTCTAGAGAAATTCCCGTGTCCAAGAGTTATGTGTGAGTAATTTTCATTGACGAATCCCCTTGTGGGAACCCCAAGTAATCCTCTAAGTTAGATCTCTGCCTACCCTATGAGTTCACAAGCATGTCATTGGCACTCTACCCGATAGTATGAGGGGAACCTCTACTTACAGCCATTTCTTATTCACTGGAGGGATGATGTTACATTTAGGAGCACTATTCAACGTGAATTTTTTTATTTCAGGCTACATTCATGATACAATCAAGTAGTTTTCTTGCAACTTTGCTGGAAAGTGGAAATTATGCTGCTACTGATGATGCAGTTTGCCAAACACAGGTTTATCAATGACTTATGCTCTATTTATGTTAACTTACTCTCAACTCTAACGGGCGTTGAGAAATTTTTTTTTTTTTTTACAAACAAGCTCTTAATTGAGAATCTGCAGGGTGCATAGCTTCTTTAGGGTGATTTCAAAACAAAGTTTTATCTCAGTGAAAAATGTGGAGGTCGAATACTATTTCATATCTCTTTCTTAGTTAGTTTGTAAAAGTTGAATGGAATAATTATCTTTAATAAAAAATTATAAATTTTTCAAATAAAAACCACTTATTGAATTTCGACCCAACATAAAATCTCAAACCTCATAAATAAATATATATAATCAATTAAATTATTGTTCACCATCAACCTTTATGATATTCTTTCTGTCCTTCTTAGGTTCAATGCATCTTAAGTCCACATTTTACAATCATATATAAGTTTACTAGAGAGAAGAACCTTTTGACTATATATCCCAGTGGCCAATCCCTTTGCAAGCCCTTCCAAACAAGTTTGTTTCTTTCCTCTTAACACCTTTTCATGTCTTAAATCAAGTCCATTCAAGAAGTTCCTAATCCAGAATACACTGAATTGAAGTTATGTATGTTCGTCCTTATCTTTTGAGTTCAGATTCTTTTGTTATTATCTGTTAATTTTTTTTTCTCTCTAATTTATTGGCTGTTGGTAGATGCACATTGAAAAGTTCTACTCAGCCAAGTAACTATCCATAATAACAAAATGTACTATTGAAGAAAATGACATGAAACAAGAACTTCACCCAATCTTTTAATTTCCACAGACACTTTAATTGATAGTATTAAAATAATTTATTTTTATTATTTATTTATTTTTACAAAAAAGATAATGCTAGAAAGAACTCGGACGAACAAGCAGTCGAGTCTCTAGTGCTAAATCTTAAGATGTTTTTTTTTATGTAATTAAGATTCACACATATCTAAAAAAAAATCATCCAAAATGAGGTCTCTAAGGCACACACGCGCTCGAGTGTTTACAAGCACTGTACGTAAAAGAAAATGACCTATTAGATTCATCAATCTCAAAATAATAATCATATTAATAGAAATAATAACATGCCCTATTAAATTATATACTTTTATACAAGTAAAGTTGTTTCGCATGTTTATAAAACAAAAGCTGTTTTACATGTGTTGATATTATTGAATTCAGTAAGTTACTTGGATCAGTTCAAAGAAAAAATTATTAGGTAAAACTTAAAACCTCATTATCACAACATTAAAAAAAATTGAAATATACACTTTTTTTTCTTTGAACTAACAAGGATTTTAAATGCATATAAGAAATTTATAAAGTTTTCAATGAAAAAAAATAGAAGAACACAAACAAAAGTAATGCCATATCTGAACATATATTATTTTTATACAAGATTACTTTTTATAGTCGTCTTTCTAATTTTACTATTTTTTTTCTCCCGCCACATATAACTATGCACATGGTTAAGATATGTTATTTTATGCACGTGGCATAGAAATATGTCAACTTAAAAATTCACATATTAACTTTTCTTTTATCAAACTGAAATTTTCCACATATTATCGATGCCACTGTTTGGAAGTATAAAGAAAGAAAGGAAGATGAATGGTAGAGAAAAGCTATTCTTTTTCACGAAAGTGATTGGAACATAATCTCTTGTCCAAAATTCCGATGGCAGAATTAGATGTTTTTTCTTTATCCTTGTGTGCATCCTCTACTATAGTTGTGTATTTTTTTATTAATCTCTCACTAGCGGTTATGTTTGAAAGTTTTATGATAAATAAAATGGAATAAAATGGAATGAGATTGAATAGAATGGGATGGAGTGAAATAAAGTTCCCACACCATTGTTTGGATGTTTAGTGATAGAATGGAGGAGAGCTTCCATTCCATTATTTGAAAGTTCTAATGGAATAAGGTGGAATGATAATAATTATAAATTTGTAATTACCATATTACCCTTACTTCATATATATTAATCTTAATTATTTATTTTACAAAATTTAATTGTTCGAACAACATTTTATTTTCATGTACTTTTCTATAAACTCTTATAAAAATGTGAAATGAGAAATGTGAAAGAGTTTTTTAGATTTATTTTAAGTTAAGATAAATTTGTAATTTTGATATTATATTTTATATACACTAATTGATTTCATCTCATTCCCCCCAATTTGGGAGGGAAGAAAAATAGGAAAATATGGTGATGTGGAATGGAATGGAAACTCCCTCATGCCATTCCTTTCCATCCTTTTTTAAAACATACAAACAATGGTATCTCTTACCATCCCATCTCATTCCATTCCATTCCATTCAATCATTTACCACTAATCCAAACATAGCCTTTATGTTACTCAATATCATTGAGATGCATTGTAAATTTAAAAATTTGTACACTATTATATAATTATTTATTGTCAAATTATTAAAAAAATTTTACGATCATAATACCTATTTAAAAAATCTAACCTCACATCATTAAATAATAATATAAATAAAATTATACTCACAATGAATCAAGTTTAATGTAATAATTAGAATAGAATAAAAGTTGCACCAAAGAATAAGAAATATTTTATTTTATTTTATAGAATAATATTAGGCATAATTTTTTATCACAAAATATTTACTGATTTTTTAATAATATGTTAAATTAATTTTGTGTAAATGATTCAATACTGAAGTATTTTTAAATTATAGCTATTATTATTCCATTCTTCGTCACCTTTAATTATATCGCATATATTGACATGATATGGTAACGATGGTTCTCATGAATATCACTTTCTTACCAAAAAATCATGATATGATTAGATATGAACCATTCTACTGTTTTTTATCTTATAAAGTCCATAATTTGTTGCTTTTTTTATGATTGACAATGAAATCAGTACAAGCCGTCTTTTCCAACAATATATTCAAATTTGAAATTTTTATTTTTGTATTTGTTAACCAGTGTACATAGCCCCTTCTTTCTCCCCTTTCCTATTCCTCACCTATGTGATGCAATATTTTTAGAATTTAGGGATTAAAAAAAGGAAGAAAAATAAAATAAATATCTTAAATATTATTAAATTACTTTCAGTGTTTGAATGGGTGAGAAATATTCTAAAAGTTATAACAATAGAAGTATAACTGTTTTTGTGGACCTCTTTTTAAGAATTTGTTTGGATTATGATAAAAATAGAGTGAAAAGAAATAGAGTAGAAAGAAATAAAGAAAAAAAATAGAGTAGAAAATGAATAAATTTTTAAGTTATTTAGATTAAGAGAATTAGGAGAGAAATAAGAAAGAAAAAAATTAAATTTTGTTATAAATACATATTTACCCCTATTTATTTATTTATAAAACAACAAAAATAAAGATATATTAGTCAAATTTTCACTTCTACTCATTTTTTCTTTATTTCTTCTCACTTTAGGAGAGAAATAAAAATATTGTAGGACCCACTATTTTTTTTTCTCTATTTCTCTTCTAACCAAACAAAAAAATTTTCTCATTTTTCTTCTATTTCTCTCTTCTCTAATTTTTCTCTTCCCCATTTCTCTCAAAACATACACACCATCAAGTGTCTAAACAGAAAAAGAGATTTGTTGTCAAATTAGCCAATAAGAGATGCAGGTTTGACCAGGTTTAGCGGCACTGTAAGGTTTATGGTTTATTGGTTTATCATCTGTTTTATATATATAAGAGTTTAGTATAAGCATCAAGTGTGACTCAATTAAACTATATGTGAGTGAACCTTACTTATAGTATTTAAAATACCATGTGGTTAGGATTAAAGTCGTCACTTGAGTTAAAATTAGCCTCACAACCAAAAAATATAAAGACACCTCACGTTCTTAAAAAAAAAAAAAAAAATAGGTGTTTACAGTAACCAAATCAAATTCAAGCCTCCTAATGCAATATATAAACTAAACCAGAAAAATAGTGACAGTTTTCTTTGCTTCCACAGGCCATGCAGTAGTAGTTCAAGAAAAATATATTTAGAGCCTGTAAAATTACTTAAAAGCTAGTTCCTAAATATTATAAAAGAAACTACAACAATGGGCTCAACCAGTTTGTGGGGGCAACTGGAATTTTACATGGGTCAATACAAACTTGTTATTCTTAGTAGGTACAAGTAATGAAAAAGATAGTATCTGCACAAATGTATACAGTTTCTGACTTTCTGTATGTTCCTGACTCACTTATTGGTATAGTATTTGGACCCCAATTATTCAGTTTCCTCAAACCATCAAACCGAATTGGAGAAACCCGGGATGCAACAGGGCCCTGCAAAAATCTACAGAAGCTAAAATATAGATATGCTAGTCAAATAAACTATTAATTTAAATCCAGGACTGGATGGAATAGTTGCATTTGAAGGAGTTCACTCCACTGATATGGGCAAAGATATCTGAGGAATCAACCATATCATCATCTTCTTTCACAACTATCTGTAAGTACAAATGGAAGGAATATAGGATTAAGGAATTATACCATCAAATAATTGGAAAAGGTAAAGTGATAGGGAATTTTTAGACATAGGCAAGTTGAAACAAAAGTTAATTGACTGTTCTTTGGGAATCTTACTTCTTCTTCATCTTCTTCTTCATGATTGCTACAAGCTGGTCTATGGGTCTCTCCAAAGTCATCATTCTTTGCAAACCTTCCTCTAACCCGGGGTCGGCTATCTGCAAGAGTTTTGCGGCAGGCATACTGCATATTTCTTCCATCATTAGTTGAACTTTGAAAATATGCAGGAGACATGGTTGATAAGCAAGGAAATATATTGAAGATCCATGTATAAGTTTAACATAATAAGACTTCAAATTTGTTTGCTGATTTGTGGGGGATGAGCTTGATAGTACCTTGATTTTCTTGCTGAAGTTTCTTTCGTTTCTTTTCTTCATGTATCTATGAATCTTTTCTCTCCTTTGCTCAACAGAAAGTTTTCCAACCTTGAAGGTAGTGTCCTCCAAGTTTGATATTTCTGGTGCCAAAGTGGCAGACCCAGTTACCAGTTGCTGACTCTCGGTACCAAGTGCCTGGGAGAGAAATTACCATTAACGATTAATTTCTTATTCAACACAAAGAGGAAAGATGTTGGTACACTCATTAAAAACTGTTATTAACTTTAATTAGAGACTGTAGAAAGAGATATACAAACAAAGCCACCCATGAAGTTGGTCTTTCTAATGATGATGCTGTTTATTATCAATTTTTGCTGAAAGTGGTGATTCCTTCCTGCTAGCCCAAATTTATGCTACTTTTTAATGCAGGTGACATTATAAAGGGACTGATATGCTAGCTACTGTTTGATGGATATGGGCTCCTATGGGGTTTCAGCTTCTTAGATATTTGTGGACCATGAGCTTTCCCAAAAAGTCCACCTCTGATAAAGCCTCTTTTAATTTTAAAGAACTTTACTGCTGCAGCCTTTCAGACTTGCAAGTAGCAAGCTTTGCAGCATCAATGAATTTCTTTGGCTTTGGACTTCTTTTTTCCTTATATCTGAATACATTGAACATTCCAATTGAACTTTTTCATTTGGTATCTTGACTGTTAAGTCTAAAAGCAATCAAGGAAAATTTAACTAAGCAGTTTGAAAATTGGCCATACCTGAAGGTCTGTTGGGTTAAACACCCGCTGAATTGAATCTGTACAATATACTCCACCATTTTCTCCCTGGTATTCCAATTCTTGTGTCTGCAGTTCAGAACCCAGAAGAATGCTCCCACCAAATAAGCCAGAACTGTCAGCAGATAAGGCAGTATTAATGGGCCCACGAGGCATGTATACTCCTATGCCATGACTGAGATAAGAGCATGAAGGAGATGAAGGGTTAAGATGCACATAAGAAGGGATGGAAGATATACAATCATGTTCAAAAACAGATGGTAATGGAGCCCCCATAAGAGGTGCAACAGGGTCAGTGGGATACTGAGAGAGGCCCTTCAAAACTGAACCTGCTGCTAGTTGGACCTGAGGCTGTACTGAAGAGAAATCAAATTGTTCCTGCTGAGTTGTGACTGGGAGAAATGAAGGAACAGTAAAAGCTGGAGATGAAGAGAAATCTATGGAGGCAGAGATGTCATTGTCAATTTCTTCTTGGGATTCGAAGATAATAGACAAGTTACTGTTGTTGGTTACGTTGTTGTTGTTGTTGTTGGGGGTGGTGGTGGTGGTTGCCATGGTACTAGTTGGGGTGGTGACTATATTGCTATTGCTATTGCTATTGAACTTATTGTCTACATCTAAAGCTTGAGATATATTTGTGGCATATGAGGAGTTCTCTTCATAGAAACAATTTGTGCTGGAGGTAACCTCAGAATTCTGCAGAGTCTCTGGGAACAATTCAGGGTCACAATGTTCGAAAAATCGAGCACTAAAAGGGCTTGAAATTTCGTCCTGCAGTGGGTGACATAAAGCCAATGTAAACAACATGACTACTAAAAACTACTAAACACAAACTGAGAATAATTTTACAAACGATCCATTATATAAGAAACTAGAAGCGTGATCCTCCAGAAATTTTTTCATTATGGATCTGAAATCTGAATCCAATTCCTCTTTTTGTTGATAGACATGAGTCTGATCTGATCACTTAGAACAGAAAAGAGAACACATAGTTTGAACTTTGAAAGGATAATATTCTCTAATAAATTACAACTTTTGTTTGTAGACGTCTTCATCAAATAGTGGGCATTCTAAAGTGAGTAACATGTCAATTAATATAACAGTATGTGCCACAATACTACTCACTCTTTTTCAAGAAGAAAACCAAATAAATCAATGCACAAAGCCCCAATGGGGCATTCTACATTTAACTCTGGTTGGTTGCATAGTCCAGTAAGTTTTGTCTATATTTGGTAATGGACATTTAAGAAATTCTCCAAAAGGGTTGGCTTTTTTGGGTTATTTATCGTAGAAAGAGATGTGCATCTATGCCTTCATGTGACATGTAGGAGCCAAGGTACCCAATGTTAGTATGAAAGACAACTGTGTAAACAAAGAAGGAACCTCATGCTATGTTATTTTTGTATATGGAAATTGTCCTTCAATGGGAATTGAAAGCCACTTAAAGGAACCCCATAATGTTATGCTATCCTTGTGAACTCTTGTCATTAAGCCCCTTCTCCCTATATAACTGAATAAGAATATCAAAACTAGCAAAGCTTACACAAGAAGCACAAAAAGATATATATTCCACAAGAACCAAAAGCTATGTTCAAATGACTATCACGGAAATGCTACAGCAGTTCACGATGCTTCCCTTAGAAAATGACATTTTGGTGGCAGAACATTAATTGTCTTGGATTGGATAATATCAAAAAGAGCAAAGCCTAATTCTTACGGAGTCTCTGATTCGTTCTTATTGCCAGTCAATAAACATTATGCATTTATGCACTCCAACTATATAAATAGAGGAAAGAACACGTGCCTTCCTGCAAATTGTGAGTGAAGCCTAGAAAAGAAAAGAATTTGAGGATCGCTTCTGGTTTTTCTAGTATAGCTAGCTAATAATACTAGCTTCCAGTTAGCTCTGGGAATATCACCAATAAGGGAAATATTATTCAGACTCCAGAGACAAAGATGAAACATGCAACAACATAAGCAAACATAAACAATCCATTCATTCATTCATTCATGATTCATGCATGGACAGAAGAGGGAAGCGCAGGACAGGAGCAATTTCAGGAGAAATATATATCAGATAATGATTTGCAACCCACAAAAACAAGTTGGCTTCTAAAATATGAGAAAGACTCTCCCAAAGAAAAACAACCTAATTTCCTGACAAATTAACTTGTAAAGTTTCATATATACAATCACATAACTCACTAGGACACCATTTAGGGTTATAGGATATTGCATGACATAAAGCTAGCTTAGCTCCAACACATGCATTAACATTATATATGCTTGAGGTCATTACAATGTGGAGTTGCTCAGCCTGTGGTGGGGGTGGCGGTGGCGGATGGATAACATCCTGCAACATGGTGATCCTCTTGCACAGAAATGAGGCTATGAAGGCACCCCAAAGAAAGCTATATATAAATATATATATCTATATCTATATATACTTAGAACTGTAAAAGGTTATAATTTGGTGTTGTCCCACTTCTGTTCCTCAACAAGTCTGGTGACTGAAAACACAACAACACTCCATATACAAAATTAAGCCCCCAAAAAAAAAAACAGAAAACAACAACAACAACAAAGAGACAGACAGAAAAAGTAGTAGGGAGAGAGAGAATGGGAAATGGTTTTAGAGAGAGAGAGAGAGAGAGAGAGGAGTTATGAGTAGTTAGCTAAGATGATGGGGAGTATGAGGGTGTCAAAAACTCAGAAAATTAGTTATGTGCATATATAGGGAATGGGGTTGTACGTAGAGCCGTCAAGCCTGGCGTCAACGCGAGAACGGTGGAGGGCCATGAATTGACTGCTTTGGTGGGGTGAAGTGGCTGGGTCCTGAGTTGAATTTTTGTGCATATTATGCCAAATGAAATGGGTTGGACCAGAAATTGGGTTGACCAAGCCTTTTACAATTCTATCCCATCATATCCTGTGCCATATTATACTAGCATCCCCCAATCAACTCTTGCAAATTCACTTCTTCTTTTTTCTCTTTGGTTACCTTTTACATTTTACATAACAATTTTTTGAATAGGTGTTATTTTTTTTATAACTTAAATACAGTTATCTGTATAGGATTACATATAGTCATTCCTTGCTCATATAGTTATGATGGTGAAAATTTAGTGAAAAGTCATAAATTTAAGTTATGACAGGTAAAAAAAAAAAGAAAAAGAGATAGAGCTACTTGTAATACTTAGAGATGACTTGCCCCTAAGAAAATTTAAAAAAATCTATACCTTATTCGCCTCACTTACACATCACATTATAACTATTTACATAAGCTATGTTGGGGTGACCTTATCAAACAGAATTTGAGCTTTGGATGACTTCATTGGTTCAACAATGGTGGAGGTACCTGTAAAAATATTTTGACGTTCAAGTTAAAAAATGAATGAAGAAGATGAAGTGTATTAATTAGAAAATGAAAGTCATACATCTAGAGTGGACCTTCCTCCTTATATATATACATTAGTTGTTACAGCAAAAGGGGGACCAAGGCGTGCGGAGAATGGTTTGTTATGTGAGGTGAGTCTCATTGTCTCACATTTGTAGGTGCCTCTCTTTGATGGTATTGTTATTGTCACGTTGACACAATCATAATTAATTTTTTTTATGTGATATGTTCAGGTGGTGTGTAATTATTTATTAGCTTGGATTTCCTAAAGCCTAAAGGGCTATTACAAAAACTATTACAATAAGAAATTTTAAAATTAACTTTAACATTAATAGCAAATAAAAATGCATATTACTCAATCTAGTCTTTTTTTTTAATTTAATTTTTAAACAAGATAATTTTATGTATGTGAGTATATTTATTATTTATATATAATGCAGATACATATATAATATTTATGAAAATGACCATAACATGTCCCAAGCCCCATGAGCCGTAACAATGATCCTCCCTATGCAGGGTGGGGCAATTGCATATATTGTCATCCCGATTTGTACTCTTTTAGCTACATTTCTTTTAAATTAATTAATAAGTTGTTATGGTATTTTTATAAATGTAGTATTTAAAATTGTCAAACATTTATTAACTGTTAATTTTATAATAAATATTTAGAAGTCTATTAAATAGAATTACTAACAAATAAATATTTTACAATTCATCATCGGTATCGGTACTTAAAACAAAAGATACATACCAACTCAAGTAATTATAGTTTTAAATTTCAATTTTTCATCAATTATAGTGTTTTTTTTTATTTTGTATAATAGTCAAACTTTTTTCTATTCATATTTGTATATTACGTAGTATATTTTTTAAAAAAATACTTTGATTCAATTGTCAAGCACAAATACTATAAGTAGAACAATTCCAAAATAAATGAAAATTTCTAAATTATTTTTATAATAAAAACTAATATTATATCATAAAAAACACAATAAACAAAACCCGTAGAAAATTAACAGAACGATATGATACAATGAATAGAACACTTTTACTAGTTCCAAACATATTACATTAATCCCTTCTTCTATATTTTAAATTTTAACTTAATGCTATCAATTTTAACCAATATTATTAAAATTGGAACTGACACTAGACCAAAAAAATTTCCGATTCAGGTTTAACCGGTTCAATTGATTTCATCGTCTGGTCAAATTAGAAGATGTTATAATTACATATTATATATATATATATATATATATATATGTATAAATAAAAACTCATAACACACATTACCAATAATAAATTACATAATAAGGTTTTAGGGTTTCAACTTTTAAGTTTCATATCACTTTTAGTTGAATAATTAAGTGATTGAGAGATTAAAAAAAATTAAAAATAAAAAGGAATGATCGACTCAAATAAAGCCAGCTGATTTATCGATTATGTCTGATTTTAATTGATTTAACTTGGTTCAACCATAAATCTAATTATAACAGTGAACTATAACTAGATGAGAGACCGCATTGCGGTCGGACTGACTGTTCCGGTTCGTTTCATGCAACCTTGTTTTCAACTATGTTAACTTGGTAAAGGGATATAGTGAATTTGTTTTAAAAATAATTTTTTTTAGACCAGTTTATGAACATCTTGATTAATTCATCTTCTCGGTCCAGCTCAGACTAAGTTTAGAGTATTCATGTACAAGAAATTTTCTTATAGCTTGTAAGAGTGTGCCTAACCAGACATTATAATTTTATGCTCGCCTCTACCACTAAGATAATCTTCGAGTTAAATAAAATAATTGAACTATATAAAAACTGAACATTTTGTTTTCGGTACATAAAGGGCCGAAGCCCAAATAAAACAGAACATTTTAATTGAGGTATAATTATCTAAAATATTTAAATTTATATTGACACTTAAAATTCTATATTTTTATTAGGTTATTTAATAAATACTTAATTAGATAAGAATTATTGAAAAAATGTATAGACACCCCCACAAGTTTACCTTCTTTTGAAATGGACATCACGAACTTTCAAATTCACGAACTTTCAAATTCGCATGAGGGACACATAAATTTTTCAAAATTTATAAATAGGCCATTTTATTCATAAGTTAAACTGAAATTATTTATTATCTGACTTAAATGTATTAATTAATACACATAAGAATATCTAATTTTTCATATTATTTAAAAAATTAAAAAAATTTATATTTTATTTATTTATTATGTTTAAAAATAGAAAAATATCAAATAATTTGAAGGAAATTAAATTAAAAGGAGAAAAATATTTTTTAATTTTTTAAAAACTTTATATAAATAAATTAGATATTATCATGTGTGTTTAATAGACACTTACAACTGTACAAATCACGTAATGAATAATTTTCGTTTAACTTATGTATAGAATAATCTATTTATAAGTTTTGAAAAGTGTAAAAGACTTTCATTTGAATTTGAAAATTCATTATGACTATTTTAAAACAAGGTAAAATTTAGGGGTGGTTTGTGCATTTTTCCTTTAAAATGTATAGGAGAAAAAAGACATTGAGAAAAACTAACTCAACTTGTCTCAATTAACTAAAAATAATTAATTAAAAACTTTTATTTTAACATTATCATTATATTTTAAAAATTAATAAATTAATTAAAACTACTTTTAAGTGTGCAATTGATATCCTTTAAAAACGAGAATGAAAATTTCATAAATTAATATTTTATATTGTAAAGATTAAATTATGTTCGATTGAGACTGAGAAAAAAAAATGAGGAAAATATAGGATTAATTATTTCCTCAAGTCTAAACAGAATAAATCATTACCTATTAGGGACGGGTAAATGAAGAGTAGAATCTTTTTCTACGGGGCTTTTACCTCATATATGTAACCACACAAAGAAAAAACTTTACACTAATACGACACAAAGGAGCATCAATATTCAATATTGTTATGTGATTGATCTCACTGGCATGAAGTAGTGAACATATTGCAGCCATTGATTACTTTTAGCACCTCTTTGCTGCAGATGATACAGTCATACAACTTCTTCGGACACCCTTTTTGTTGGCTTTCCTAAAAGAGTATCCTCAAGCATTAACCATTGGTTGATATGGCCCATCTCTCAAGTCTGATGAAATAACTAAAGTGGTTGTTTTACCTATTAATTCAAATGGTGCCTCTGGTTGTGATGGTTAATTTACTGCCAAATTTTTTAAATGTTATTGGGATATTGTTTCCAAGAATGTGGGCAAGGTCGTGAAGAGAGTTTTTTTTTTGTTTTTCTCAGTAGTTAAAATGATAAATCGTACTTTCATAATCTGTATCCATGACTCAAATCCGGCCTATCATTTTATACAATGTTTTCTATAAAATCATCTCAAATTCTTTTGGTGAAACGGATGCAGTAGTGTTTCATGAATCGGTTGATTATCTCTATCCAAAGTGCCTCTGTGAAGGGGCGTTTTGTTGCTGACATTAATGTTATACTTGCTTATGAATTCATGCATTGATTATCTTTATAATAAAAGATCTAGCTAGTTCTTCTTTTGACATAGCCGATAAGCTGGATATAAATAAGGCTTACGATAAAGTGGAGTGAAATTTCATGCTCATTGGATTGATAGGATTAGTTTTTTTTTTTTTTTTGTAAGACTATGAGGTGTCGATCTCCAAACACTTTGAGTGTGAAATTAATTAATTCTAGTTCGGGTATTGATTTTGTCTTGACCACAAGATGTTTTCAGTAGGATTAGAACTCCTACACTAAGTAAAATCAACTCACATGGAGTTCAGTTTGTCAATTGAGATACACTTCTTGATTAAATGGATTGAATTATGGAATCTATAGCATTTCTTATTATATTTTGTTGGATGGTTAAACACAAACATGGCTATTTTTCAGTCATTCTCCCTTTTTTTTATTTGAGCAAAAGGTCTTTCCTTTGCTCCCTGCAGGGATTGAATAGTGCTCCCTTACAAGGTTTGAAGCTTAATAGAATATGCCCTTCTGTTTGTCCTCTTATGTTTGTAGATGATTCCCTACTTTTTTCCAAGGTTCTTGTGATCTGCATTGTGATAATATTTTGACTATTTTGTACCAATCAATATGAGCAAGGTCATGCACAGGTGATTTGTCTGTCCAAGTCAAATTTATTTTTTAGTAGCAAATATAATACACCTCGCAGGTTAAGAATCCGTGTGACTTAGAAGATGAATATTTGGCACATTGGGGCACAAGATAAATTATCTTAGACTACCTGCTGTTTTTCAACGTTCCTAGAAACAAACATTTGCTGCTATCAGGTGGCAAAGAAGTTTTGATTAAAGCGACGGGCACTGCTATTCCTATCTATTTAATGGCCCGTTTCAAACTTCGTGAGAAGTTTGTTAATGATCTCCACAGTGTTGTTAGGTTTTTGGTGGGGGTACAAGCAAGCTCATTGTAAGATATCTGTTGGCTAAGCTGGGATATTAATCTTTGTGTAGAAAGAAGAAAAGGATTTTAAATTATGCTATGTTAGGCAAGCAAAGTTGGAACATTTTTATTAGTAGAAAGTGTGAAAATATTAGTAGAAACATAAAGGAAGAACAACGAGAATGTGTTTTTATATTAGAAATAATTTATTTTAATTAGATTTATTGTTATTATCTTAACAATATTTTTATTAATTTATTTAACAAACATTTGAATTAAATAAAAAAATTGTTGGAACTTGTAGAAACAAAACAGATCGAAAATTATGTGATTGATATATTATTATTAATAGTAGAGATGTTTCATTTTATTTATTTATTTATACATCAATTTTAGTTGTTTGATAATGGTATACCCGGGTTAACTTTTACTTTAAGACTAGGTTCCTACCTAGATGATCTTAATGGCGCACTTTCTACATCAGCATTATACATTTAGAAGAATTAATTATTTGTACATCATTTCACAATAAAAGAAAGAAAGAAATCACACTATTGTCTCATGTTACTAATATCTTTGAAATAAACTTGTTCCCTTGTAGTGTTTAGCTAAGGATGGATTTGGTATTGTATGGGGGAAAAAAGCACAAGGTTCATGTAAACTTTGTGGAAGGATTTCGAACTATTTAATTTAGTTAAGATTTAAGAAAGTTTGAATACTATATATGTAAATAATCAATTCTTTTAAAAAATAAATTATTAATTAAGAACAAGTCTAAACTATTTTTTAAAATCTTTAACATTGTCATCTCGTTAAATTTTTTAAAATCTTCACTTCACTATCATCTCGTTAAATTTGTGTTTGTGTATAGATTAATTGCATAAATGGGATAAAAGGGCAAAGGCACATGGAAGCAAGGGATGATATGGAAGAATTTTTCCAAATATATATATATATATACATGTATTAATCTCGTTAAATTTGTGTTTGTGTATAGATTAATACATGCATGCATTTTTTAGGAAAAATTCTTCCATATCATCCCTTGCTTCCATGTGCCGTTGCCCTTGTATCCCATTTATGCATGTGCTATAAAAGATTCCTACTAATTACTGGTTATAACCCACTGTCAATTCTCCAATCTTGTATGCGACATTACAAATCAAATACAATCTTAGATCCAATTAATCTACCCATATATCAAATTTATTCCAAATTGATCTACACAATCATGCCAGAAACCAAAATCCCTATTGTTCAATCTTAAAGATGCCAACATATGGAATATGTTTGATATTTGGGACTAAATTGATGAAACATAAAATATAAGGGTTTTTCAATATATGATATATTTATATATTTTAAAAATGAATATTTATTACAATATTTAACTTTATAAATTCAATGAACTTTATTGATTGAAGTTATAGTTCGTAAAATTATATTTTGAACGATTTTTTTTTGTGAAAATAAAAGCATAAATACATCTGTCACGTTCGTAGTATGTGTTATATATAGATTTTACAAATTATTTTTTAATAAAATGATTTTTGAAAATAAGTGATAGTACATATAAATATTTATATACACTGATATTTTGAAAAATATTATATGAATATATATATATATATTATTCTAAAAAATAAAATTTTATAGTTAAATTTTGTGGAATAATAAAGTAATTATTTAATTATTTAAATTTAAAATGTAATTTTTTCACTATTTAAATAGGAAAATAAAAAACAAACGTGCATGTCGAAATGATAGTATATATCATCATGAAGAATCACTTAAGATTTTGGTTACAAAAGAAAACTCAGATCAGAAAAAGCTGGTCATGTCAAGCTCCTCTCTCCAACCAATTTTGTTTTGAACCCTCGGTTGGTAAAGATGACAAGTTATAAGCCAACCAAAGAAGCCCCATGTGAAATACAAAGCCTATCTCATAGGTAGGTTGCTTTGCATCAACAATTATCCCTAATTCCCTATAGTGATTTTTCTCACGCCCCCTCTTCTGCAGACACGTGCATTGTCTTGAACTTTGTATTTTGCATTTGTCTAACCAAAGATATTACATTTTGTGACAGTGCCTTGTGCTATTCATGTCAAGTTCTCCCACTTAGTATCAGTCATTTCTGCTCCCCTTTGTCTACGTAAATTCCCTTCTAGAGAGATTCCAAATTGCCCCTTTTGGCAAAAAGTTTTTAGAGCATGAAATGGTTCCGTTGCTTAATGGAAACTCCCCCAAAGTGATTTGGATTCTCAAGAGTTGTGCTTCATACTTACTCTGCATTATTCTTTTGACTCCTGGCTCCACTAGAGAATGATATAGATTCCAGGCATTGAAAGGACCAAAAGTATAAGGGTTTGTACTTGTGCACCATCAACCAATACTCGCATGGCCGCATTTGTACCTAGGTTCTTGACTAGAAAGCAGAATCAGTCAGTGCTCGCTGCTCACTAACCAATCTGTAACCTATAATATATTATCCATTATTTATTGTTCCTTTCTTAGTAATTAATCAAGCTCAAGATTATGAATAGTTTCTAAAATAAAATAAAAAATGAATTATAGTCCTAATTAATATTTCGATCTCTTCTTTAATTTCTTTAGGGAAAAAAAGGGTACTTTAAACCCTTAATTTTTAGCAAGTGATACTTTCTAAAGTTACTGCGACTAGCGAAATTAATCAAAATTATAAGTAATTATCCTAATAAATTCTTATTTTATTCATTTAGATTTATAATATTTATTTAGTAATTTTTTGGCGCATACGTTTTAGTAAGTTTAGATACTCAAGAAAAAGTTCTAATAATTATTATCTAACATTAATGTAGAACAACTTTTACCACATTTGTGCCAAGCAACATTTTGTTTATTCTTTCACAGTTCACAATACCTATAAAACAATTCCAAAAAGACAATATTTACAAAATGGAATCTTAATCATTCCTTTCAACTACCGAACTGCGTGAGATTTTTCTTGGTGAAGTCAACTGCGTGAGATTTGTTTAATTTGTGGGACCGTCAAGAATTAATATAAATTAGCTACATTCAATTCAACTTTTACCTCAAGTACAAAAAATAAATTAGTTAAGCTTGCAAGCGTTTTGACCCAAGTTAGTACAATCAATCAAGGGATTTTTTAGAATTAGAGTAACTCAGCCTTCCATTCTTTTTCTTCTTCATAAAACCATTTCAATGATAGAAAAAGTTTAGCTTTATGACCCTTACAAGCTGAGTAGAACCTATAGTAAAGTTATTCCAATTAATAGAATCTAATCAATACATAGATTAATTAATACACTTTCTGTATGTAAATCACGTTGTGGCATGGCATATATCTATCTTATCTGATGCAGATTTTTTGGTGTGCATCTGATACATCGTTTAAATCAAGCTGTGATTTTTACCCAAGATATTAAGCATGCAGAATAAGTATAAGCAAAGTGTTTAGATTTCCTTGCTTTCCCACAGTTCAATTCTAACTTCTTTTAAGGAATTTTTAGCAGAACAAGATTGAGGATATGTTTCAGCAGAAAAGGATAGAAGGGTATCTCTTCTTAATTACATACTTTCGAATTAATTTGTTATTCCACGATAGTAAAATAATGGATTTAAGATGGTTTTTTTTTGTTAAAAATAATTAAAAATCCGTCATTAATTTTTTTAACAAATTTTTCTCGGCTAAAAAATCATCACCAAAATCTGTTACTGACAAATTTCTTAGTTCTGTCGAAAATTATACATAAAAAAGAAATAGTTATATAAAAAAATTATATTCCTTTTTCCCCAGGGAGAATATAAGGTTGTGTATGGATAAATCATTTTAAAATTTTAAAGAATTTAAAATACTAGAAATTTAAATTGCAGTAATTTAATATTCATCATTTACAAAATATCTTGTTTGGATAATAATTTTTAAAATAAACTTTTCTAAAAGTGTCTCGTTCTTTGTCTCTCTCGAAAACTCATCAACACCTCCATGCACTTTTCTCTCTCTATGAAACCCATTGGCACCCTACCACTCTCCTTTATGAAATTTGGGATAATAACTCAAGCATGTGAAATCCAAAATTTCATCTCAAATTCATTTGAAAAATTCATGAACTTTGCAATTGGGTACATGTGCCCCTTTTGTCTTCAAGTCTGAAACTGTTCAAAATTCGTCAAGACTAGATCTACCATTGCCTCCACACCATTAACGAGGTCCATTCCTGTCGCGGACGAAATAGCTGACATCACTGCCATGGCAGCTGTGACTAGCAAGCGGTGGAGGCATGAAACGATTTGCAAGACTACTCATCATGGCCAAGCAGAAAGCAAAGAGAAATAGAGCGACGAATTTTAGAAATTCCACCTAAATTGGTGTAATTTTAAATCCTCTCTTTTGAGTAAAAAAATACTCAACGGAAATACTCAAGAATTTTTAAATTTTGTATTTTAATTATCCAAACATGAGATTTTATAGTAAAGCATTTTAAATCCCTTAAAAAATTACATTCCTTCTCTAAAATGATTTATCCAAACTAAAGGTAACATTTATTTTAAACTACTTTTTGAATAATTTGTCATTAAAAAAATATTTTTTATTTTTTTATTTTATTTTAAATAAATAATTTATAAGAAAACTATATCATATAATTTATTCTTATAAATGTTCATTAATTTACCCAAAAAATGAAGTAGTTACCAAAACTTAGGTCTTGATTCTAAGACCTTAAACTTATAATTTCAATACATGATGATGACTTGTTTGGTGGCTTGCATTATCTGACGTGTTGCAGCAATATTATGAAGAGCTCCATTGAATGTCTTGTGCTGGTTGCAATAACAATGTGGAGAATCTGGATTTGCCGTAATGAAAAAATCTTTGGTCCTTGTTCGTGTATCTCCACATCTTTTGAGTGTGAGATTAATCTTGTTTAGAGTATTGTGACTGTCCTTTTAAATAATTGCTTTTGTGCAAACTCGAACTCCTGATAAGGTTTTAAATTGCGATTGCATTGTGATTACAAAAATTGTGAACAATTGTGGAAAAATGCGACTGATGTAGCCGCAATTATGGTTGCAATTTGAAACCCTGACCCTTGACATTGCAAAAACCCCTTCCTTACCACTTGAGTCACTCATCTTAGGTTAACCAAAGGCTTTAGTCTCCTAAGTAAGCCAGTAATTAACATGTGGTGAGTTTAACCCAAATTCTTATTTTGATTATTATGATTAGTTTCCTATTTTATTGGTAGTTTCTTATTTTGAATTGAAATTAATATCAAGATATGTGAGAGATTTGTTTTTAATAATAAACTTATAAGAAAGTCCTTATTTAACAAGGAGTGAGTGAGATTTGTTGCTTGTCAAGAAAATTATCATGGGTTATAAATATTTATATTAGAGAATATTTAAAGTGATGAGAATGAGAGAGAATAAATTATGATAATGTGATAAAAAGTTTGCAACTTTGTCCACAAAAGCTGCATTGGCAGAAGGTTTGTAACTTTGTTCACAAAAGTTACAATGGTAGATGATTTGCAGTTTTGTCTATGCAAAAGTTGTAATAGTTGAGTAGTAGTAGTGGAAGATGGTTTGCAGTTTTTTCATTCAAAAGTTATATTGTAATATTGTTCATAGTGAATTGATATTTTCTGATGCGTAGGTATAGGTATGTTGAGCTGATCTACATAAAATTTTGTGTTTAGCTTGTTTGTGATTATTTTGTTCCTTAAAAATATTTATGAAAGCACGTGAAAGGAGATGTGGTATCAACAACATGGCTCTTTCATAATGGAAAGATTAATGGTTTGTGATGTATGCCAGGCTTTTGTTAGGTCATGTGTCATTTTGGATGTGTTTGGATATTTATATTCTTTTTTTTTTTTTTTGCTATGAGTTTGGATACTTATACTCAATTTAGAGTGCATTTGGATATGCCTTTTTTTATATATAAATAAAGCATTTAAAAAAAATAGAATTTCTATAAGTTTTTAAGTATGTTGGATGAAACTTTTTCAAAAAGTAGAGGTAAAATGAAAAAGCCCAATTACAACATTTTTTTGAAGTTAATGATCCCCAACTTCTGAAAAAAAGAGAAAGAGAGGTAGTTTTTTAATATAATTTATTGACAAAAATACCATTTGGTTTTATTAAAAATTATATTCCATGTCCTCTTTTCCCCCTTACAAACTTTGCATCATTCATTCTGAATACTCTACATTTTTAGTAATTTTTCTATAAAAAAGTCATTTTGTCATTTTTTATTCAAACAAACTTACAAGTTCTTTTATTACTTAAAAGCTTCACAAACATTACATCCAAATGCAAAATAACTTTTTCTTTAAAAAAAAAACTTTACTAAAAACTGGTTTATAAAAAAGTTCTTTTTTTTTAAACTTATCTAAATGAGTTCTTAATTACATGGAGTTTGTCAGTTCTGTGTTCTTCTATGTACATATTTGTTTACCTATCTAAGTTATTATTTGATAGACTAATAATAGTGGAAACTAGAATAATTACTAAAGTTGTTTCAAAATTATAATTTTATGATCAACAAATTAAAATGGTATTAACTATTTTCTTAAAATAGTTGTAAATTTCAATTCAAGTAAAATTTTAACATAATTATAATCATGAAATAGTTTTCTTTAAAAAAAATACTAAAGATATAAAATAAGTCACTTTTGTAAAAATTTAAATTCAATTATTATATAGTGTATAGAAAATAAACCCTATATCTTCTTCAAATATAAATTGTTGTCTTTTGATATATTAAAAACCATAATATTTTTATGATAATATCTTTTTGAGCTAAAAACTTTAGATAATATATAGTATATAATAATTGTTAAGATTTTTTTTTGTTTGTCGCTTAAATTATTGTCATATGTAATAGAATAAAAGTTTAATTTTGATCTCTTGTTAATGTACAAGTTTTAACTATCATCCTACATGTATTTATACATTATTAAAAGAATTGACTTTTGAGATAATGATATGACAATACACGATTAGATAATAGTATAATTTTTTTACATTAATAGTAGATAAAAATTATATCCATAAAATGAAAGTTTTAAAATGAATAAATACATTCTATGTATAGATATTCAAAAAGCTGTCTATGTTCCCACTTCCTAAGAAAAAAATTGTAAACTTTCAAATTTCAAGTATATCCATTAATGTCAATGTTTACTTTGGAATCAACAAATTCTATATGAAACATACTTTTAGTTTTTGGTGACTTAATCATGGTGAATAAATCCAACGAATATATCATGTATTACTTTATCTCTACATAAAGAAAACTAATTTCATAATTTCCTTTCTTTGCCACACAAATAGGCTTTAGTTTTAGTTACACAATTGTTTTCAAGGGACTTTTGACATTACAAGCAAAAAGGCATCTCTAAATGCTTTATAGCCAATTAAGTAATATGAATTTCATTTGTTTATTTACTGATTTTTCGAGTGAAAGTAATTTGCCTTTTAATTTTAGGTAATCTTTTACTTAAAGCTAAGAAATGAATATAATACTTAGTAAGTTAATGTAGAAGCATATATTGCAGGCATAGAAATCTATCTATAATATAATAAGAGTCAATGTTGCTCCAAATTTTCAATAATTGTAGTTAGTGATGTTTATGTTCTCTATTATAGTCTTGAACTATAAACAAAAATTAACAGTTTATATACAAAGCAAATGAAAACTTACGTCCGTAAGGATGAACCAAAATAAAACACAATTCAAAGTTTGATTTGATTTCAAACCACAATTATTTGATGTCGTCTTAAGTTTCCTTAGTATATAATCAATGCTTAATGTAATTAGTACATTCAAAAGATAGTGTCCAATAGTAGCAATATTAAATAATAGTAATTGTTGTAATAAAAGTATATAAATAAATAAATAGAGTAAGTATTCAAATTGGTCCTCCAAAGATACTGGACATCAGTTTGGTTCTCCAAAAATTTGGGACATTAATTTAGTCCTTAAAAGATGAAAATGGATATCAATTTAGTCCTTCCGTCAACACCTATCGACATTGTTTAACTTCGTCCATTGTTGGCACGTTAACACTCTAGTTGGCATTCATTGGTCCTATAATATTGCTTAACATTGGCTAAGTAATTCAAAGTTACAAAATATGAACAACGAAGGCAGGAAGATTTGGGTAAGAGAGATTGAGAGAATTTAAGAGAAATTTGTTGAAGTGTGAAGAAGAATTCCGTGTTTCCATCAAACAATTGTGGACAAGGCTTGAGATTTGGAGTGAAACCCCCATTTTATCGTCACATTCCAAGTAAGAATCATGTAGTCCCATTTTGTAAACCATAGGAATAACATGTGGTCCTATTTTTGTTTCTATAACCTCAACATGCGGTCCCCTATTCGAAACCCTAAACTGAGCATGTGACCCACATTATTCTATTGTTGTTGATGTATTATGTTGTAGTGGTCCCATCTTCATTTGTTTGTATGGAATGTCTTTGTCTGCAAGTAGTTGTTTTGGTTATTTTAACTTGATATTCTATCTTTAATGGTGCTTTTTGTCAATTTTTTATGTATGTAAACCTGATTTGTGTGTTAGTTTGTTAAAAAAAATTGTGTAGAATATCAAATCTTGAGTGGCTTGTGTTGCATCACAACGGCCACTTTAGAACCACCCGATAGGAATATGTTAATAGGAAAGAAGAATCATAGACTAACGTGCACCCTAATATGTTATCTCTAATAATCGTGGCTGAAGTACTTGCACATCACAATGAATAAAAATTCATTAAGTGTTTTTTTGTCATTCTCAGTATATTTATGAGTATGGGTTTAAGGGAACTAAAAAGGGGTACTAATTGTGTTAATATGATTAATAAGATTAGAGTATTCACATAGTTACACTTCTATTTTTTGCACCCAATTATATATATCATATCCACCAATGAATTTGGATAATATTGAAGACAGTGGAGATAACAATGAATCTGATTATGACCCTATTAAACCAATAGATGCTCGAACCACTGAACCCATAGAAACAATAGACACTCAACCCATTAAGACATTAGCCACTCAAGGTAGAAAAAAAAGAATTAGGAACACCACATGTAGGTTTAGGGAAAGGATAAGAAATTTCATTGGTGAAGAAACAGACACAAAATCTTAGCATAGAGAGGAAGAGGAAGAGGAATAAGGTCAACAATCTACAGATAAGGAGGAATGTGGGAATTGTAATAGAGAGGTTGCACTTGGGTATCAAACTGATAAACTTGTTTCTCTATGTAGTTTATCAGATTTTGAAGAAGAAGGAAGCGATATATATATTTTTCCATAATTTAACAGTGGTGCTGAGTTTGGGAATGTTACACTTGAACTTGGTATGAAGCTCCATACTTTTACTATGTTTAAGAATGTTGTGAAGGATTTTAATATTCACTTAGGGAGAGAGGTGGAGTAGGTAAAGAATGATAGCATTAGGTGTAAGACAATTTGTAAGGATGGTTGTCCTTGAGAAATATTCTTTAGTTTAAACAAAAGAACAAACTCATACCAGATTACAAATTTTGTTGATAAAACCACATATGCGGTAGGGTGTTTTAAGAACAAACAAGTAATAAGGAATTGGGTAGTAGACAAGTTGGTTTCAACAATTAGGTCACATCCAAGCTTGAATGCTCTTGTTGCATATGACTGATAAGAGGTTGTCGAGACCCGTCAAATAAATAAAATTTACCGGTTCGCAAACTAATTTGTAGTATAGAGCATGAACCGAATCGTCTCCCAAGGATCCAAAAAGAACAAAGATTTAATCAGATCAAGATAATTAAAAGGGGGGTTTTTGATGATTTGAAAAGATAATACACTAATTGAATTAAAGGAAAGTAATTAACAAATTAACCAATCCAAGGAAATTTTACCGATCTTGAGTTTAATCTATCATTGATCACAAGGAATTCACTTAATTGCTAACCATGTTCTTGGCCTTAAATCATATCAAGACGCCTCAATATGATCCAAGAATCCTCTACTAGATAAGCATCTAGGATTTAATTAACCAAGGTTAGATAAAGTAAGCACCATCCAAACATAAATTAACTTAAGATCAAGAATTTAACCAAGCTAAACAATCCATCAAAAAGCTTTAATAAATTGTTTATTCTATGTGATCCTCTTGAATACATGATAATAAAACTATTATCACATAAACATCCAAATCAAATTAAGCAATTCAATCTAGATCAAAATTAAAAGAGGAAGAAGAGAAACTTGAATAACAATTAAGCAATATGAACAAGTAAAACAAGATCTCCAAATTAAACATCAAGATGGCTAATCCCTTGGATTGATTATAAGAGCCTAGCCTTCCATGGATGTGAAGGAAGAACTCAGAAATAAAATAACAAAAACGAAATTGTAAAGAGAATGGAGAAGAAGAGAAAGAAAACTCTCACAATTACTCAAATTTTCTTCAAACTTACTTAAAATTGAATTCCTATAATACAAAGAGATTGGCTTTATTTATATTAATCCTAGAAGTCAATTTGTACATGTACATAATCTGAATACAACCTATAAAAATATGAAAATTGTAAAAAATGGAAGCTTAATGCATGGTTGGTGGGTTGGTGCATGGTAAGTGGGTTAGCGTATGGTTGGTGGGTTTTAGTCAACAACTCTTATCCGACTTCTGGCTTCATTTTCATCACCTAGACGGTGCATTTTGGCTTTGATGTCTCATGAAAGTTGTAGCCAGTTGTCTCCTTGAAATTTTGCAATTGGAATCATGCCATTTAGATGTTTAGAACTCCAGATATGCCAAAAACATTGAACCTACCTCATGTTAGGTTGGCAGAACGTGTTTCCAAATTCAAACCAACTTGTAACTTCATTATCATACCTAAAACGACATCTATTGACTAAATGGTCTTCAGTGAAGTTGGAGATATGGGTCTTATCTTTCCAATGGCCAAGTTTCAGCCCAAGAGGAGGCCTATAACTCATTATGTAGTCCAATATGTGGACACTGCCCAGATTTTCCTAACAGCAAACCCACTCTGCATTGTAGGGATGTTTTGGACCCTTAGAAGTCCGATCCAGCTCTTGAGTTCTTCATGAAACTTGTAGAGCATTGTCTTAACTTTCCAAAGACACCAAGATCACCTCAATTGGATCACCGAGCCCCAAGTTATGGCCTAACCAAGGAAGAAAGGTCAAAATGCATCAAAATCCGAAAATTATCCAATATTTGCATTAAAACCCAATGAAGCCTAATGACATTAAACTCATCTAAAATACTAATATTGGGCACAATAAATATCTAATAAAGCCTAATACAAAGCTAACATAAGTGTCTCAAATTGATTGATCAATGACCATATGAAAAAGAATTTTCATTTAAATGTTATTGATGCTAAAGTTTTTCAGAGCAGAACCAACGAGTTAACCTTCAATGGTGATGATGTATACAGATTTAATGTTTTAGTTTTTTTTTTATCTTTTTAATATTTTAATGTTGACATATTGAATTTATAAGTACAAGTACCTATTGCATAAGCTGCATGCAATCCACCTAGGCCTTGGAGATATAGGCTCAATATGACCCCTGTAATTGGACTAAAAAGAGCAATACCAAGGGCTAAACCTCCGAGATTTAACATGGGAACACCACCATCAAGGCCTCCACCATTTAGGCCACCATATGCAGTTTGGCCACACATGCAAACCCACCAACCTACCAACAACAGGCCAACAATAAGGAGAGGAACAATATTGACTCCAAGAGGAAGCACTGTTAGCAGAGAAACCATACTGGTTCCAAGAGGAAGCATTGTTAGCAGAGAAACAATTAGCAGCATCACTTGTAACAAGGAGCAAACTTGCAAGGGTGTTAACAGAAACATGACAATCTAGCACTTTAAGTAGACAGCAAAAGGACATTTAGGGCCAACTGATGATTCTGTTTTTGTAATTATTTTGAGTAAACCCATAGGATTTCTGTGTTGGATATGTAATTATTTTTTCGAGATGTAATTACTTTGTGTAATCCCATGCATGCAATGTTGTGGACAATGTATAGTTTATCTTTTGGGTTTAGTGTAGAAAATGATAATTACTATGTCTTCTTGACATTTATCAATTAAAAGGTTCAATCTAGATGTTTTGTCATTATCTTATACATTTTCAATTAACTGTATAATTAGATTACTGATATGGTTTGTAATATGTCATTTTTTGCTGATTGCATAATTGGAATATTGCATAATGGTTTGTACTAATAATATTAGTACTAATATGGTGTCCTACCATACTTGCTACAAAATTGTATGGTTTGCTATTTGTTGCAAAATGGTTTGGACTGATATTGGTTGTGGTGCCCTACCATACTTGCTGCAAAATTGTTTGCTATTTGGAAGCAAGGTGGTTTGTTGATATACATCAAAATAGTTTGCTATTGGTTGATATGATTTGCTGTTATTTACTCTTATGGTGGTTTACCATAATGCAAAATTAGGGGCTGCATATTACTTGTAGGTTATTGTTATGGTAGTATGTTATTTAATGATATGGTGGTATGTTATTTGCTGCAGCAAAATTGTATGCTGCATATTGCTTGATACAAATAATGGTTGTTATTGCTGCAAAATTATATGCTGCATATTACTTATTGCTTGATACTTATTGGTTGTTACTGCATATTGGTCGTTATTTGTGGTTTTCTAGCTATTTACTAGTTGTTCACTGAATGTAAACAAAATACAGGTGGTCTCCCAATAAAATATGAGTGATCAACTTATAAATTATGAATTGGGCATAAAGTATAGTTTAAGAATTCCATATTCCACACAATAAAATATGAGTGATCAACTGATCATAAAGCATAATTCTCTAACTTTTTAAAATATTAGATATAGTTCAGATTCAGCAGAATCAATAAATTGAAAGCGCATCAAGAAACACAAACATTATACCCAATTAAACATCATAACCATTTTATGCAACTTCTGCTAGTGGTTAGTTGAAAACATATAACATTTTTCATATTTGACCTTCTCTTTGGCAACTGTAATTCCACAAAATGCATTTCAATCAAATGGTAAATTTGACTATTAGTAAAACATAAGGCGCCAATTGAAACTCTAGGTGTAGTTATGATTAAGCTAATTATTTTAGAATAGACTAACTTAAAGCACATTATTTCTTTTATCATTAAGAGTCAATAGTTTCTTTGCAATCAAATAGTAAAACTAATATGATTCTCAAGTCAACTATCCATAAAGCAAAAGAGGGACCTAAACTAAGCCTAACTCAACCCATTTTCTTCTCCAATCCCAATTTTAGTGAGACAGAATTGGAACCATACTTTGAGCCGCTTAGAGAATGAAAATATTATAACAGAAATTGTTAGGTTAGGCACCAAAGGCTCAGATTTTGTGCAAGCCCATTTGTTATTCTCACTTAATCGTGGTGAATGAAAAGTCTTAGATTAAGAAGCACTTGAAGGGTTTAAGAGGAGTGATAGTTTTAGAAGAAATGAGGAAGAAACAAGAAAAAACACAACCCCTTAGCAGTGGTATCTTTCATTGCATAGTCTTGATCAAATTGCTGATTGGAAGTCCATCTGTGGTTCAATTTGGCTGAAAATCGATGACATTTGGTTAAACGATGACATTATTGTTAAAAATACTTTCCAAAGTCTAAAAGTTCGGGTCATGACTATTGCTCTATCTTTTGAGTAGTTCTTATCTTTTCTTTTATTATTTGTCAAGCTTTGTTACCTATTCTTGTTGCTGGATTTTTGTAGACATAGAGAATTAAAACTTGGTGATTGTAAACCTCTCTTAATCATAGGGAATGCTTGTTTATTAGAATTTCAAGTCCTGTGATTTTTATCTTTTGCTATGAATGGGGTTTCCACGTTAAAATTTTTGTGCTTATATATTATTATTTTTGATACTTGAGGACTTGTTCGAATCCGTAACGAGGAGGAGAAAAATGACCACAAGGCTCTTTGGCTTAATTAAATATTTTATAGTCTCAATTGAATAAAAATAAAAATAAGGCTTTGCTAAGCTCAAACATTTTAATGCTTGAACTTCTCATATGGTAAGTTATAAGATGCAACAGGAGTGGAAAATGGGTTGGGTCAATTTACGAACCCATACAATATAACTAAATCCAATCCATAAATGATGGGTTGAGTTGAATTTAAAATGACTCAACTCATAGGAGTTGGGAGAGTCCCAACCTGCACAAAACTAACCCAATTCATTCATTTTTCGAAAACACAAAATTTGCAATTATGTATAATTGCAAACAAGATTTAATAAAATTTGATAAATGGCTTACTAGTCCATGCACTAGCCTTTCAACCTAAGAAGCAAGGTTCAACTTATTTATTTATTTTTTTTGTCAACCTTAAGTGTTTTTTTTTGTGTTAATTTTTTTAAGTTTAAGTTCAACCTATAGGTTTAACCTAATCTAACTTACACATGTGCAGGTTTGGTTGGTTCGGGGCGAATAACAAAATTTTCCATACCTAACCTAACCATTTACTTCCATAAGTGAGTTTGGTCTAAAAGTATTGCAAACTCAACCTAATCCATGTCCAACCTAAAATGCAAGGCATCTTGTGTTTTTATGAGACCTACCTAGTTCCCTTGCATTATGTGGTGAGCCACTGGAGCATTGAGAGCACCTCACAACAAAATCCATAAAAATATATCCATTAAGTCTTCACAGCTAATTAATACCACTTTGTCTCTATTATTTTATTATTTTTCACTTACTTTTTATTCTTAAAAAATAAGATCTTTCTCCTGTATTTTTCTTTTTTGTGATATAATACCCTTTCATAAATAATAATTAATATTTGGCTACGTATCTCATTTAATTAAAAGATAATTATTTTATTTATATTTTAATATTTATATTTCAATTAAATGAAATACATGACTAACTACTTATCACTAATTAATAAAAATATAATTATTTTTATAAAAATAAAAAGTATCAAAAGAATCTCTTAAAAAAATTATAGGAAGTAATTTAACAAAAAAAATTTTAAAAAAATTGTAAGAAGTGAAGGATAGCACAAAATTGGATCCAACATAACTCCATGCATTTTGGGGCCACTATTTGATGAGTTGCTGAGTGCCCATTTCTAAGACCTCCCAAGTCCAATAAGCCCAAAACATGAAGGGTCTGTTTGTTTTGGTTAACGGGAATACCTAGTTTTTGGTTTACCACTCGAAAGAAAGATATCTCGACGCGCTCTCTTCTCTCTCCTCTCTCTGCCTTCTTCACTCTCCCCACCAAATCCAAACACAGTATTAGCGGTGGTTCAGTTCTGCTCAAAAACCCAAAACCCTAGCTACCTTTTTCCCCTTTCTCTCTCTAGCTCCCACCATGAACTGCTCTAGTAATTCTCTTTCCGTGTTCCTCTTCTGCTGATTCAACGCCACGTGCTGCTAATTTTGATTCTGAATTTTGATTTTTTTTTTTGAATTTTTTTGAATTCTTTTTTGCTGATCTCGCTTCTGGTTGTTCTTCTCTGTTTGTGAAGTTTCCGGCGAGGTGCCGGAAGAGCCGGTGGTGTCGAAGAACTCTGGGCTTCTCTTCGAGAAGCGTTTGATTGAGAGACACATTTCGGTATCTCTCGCTCTTTCTCTTTCTCTCTCTAGGTTTTGCAGTTCAATTTACTGAGAGAATATGGGGAAATGGGTTAAGTAGAGGGTGAAAGAGGATAATTTGTTGTAATGAGCAACGTTGGCATGAAAGAAAAGAACCCGTTTTGGGTATTGGTGCTGATTGTGTGAAAAGTTTGCTCTTTTAAGTTCTTCGAGTGTTTGGTGATGGATTTGAGGAGGAGCATGGCAAGTAAAAATTTGAACTGGTTTTGTAGACCCCATGAGCGGATTGTGGTATTTGAGGCTTGTGTTGTGCTTAGTTAATCTTTTAAATTGTGTTTTTTTTTCTTTCTTAATTGTATGTTTTTTTTTTTAACCTTTTTGGTCATTTTAGAAAATGAATTTTTTGTATGAACTAGAATCGCTGTTTTGGTGCATGCTGCAACATATTGGAGTGTAGAGATTGGTAATTTGGTTTCATAGGGTAAAATGGTTTGAGTATCTGTATTTTTTTTTCACCCTTTAGGCCAACAGAATAGGATCTGAAAGAGTTCTATTTTATGCCTGTTATCTTTTAACTGTTTCAGACTAGTGTGGAAACAGATTTAGAAGCAATGTGGCTTTTCCTTATTGCTTTCTCTTTGTCTATGGTCTCTCTATATCTATTGAAGAAGTAAATGAAGTGGGTTGTATGTGTAAAAATTTACTTATGTAACATGTTTGAATTGACTTTTTGTTCTATTATACGTTTTTGCATTTTTTTAAAATTTATTTTGCTATCATCCTTGTTAGATTTATACTCTTTCTTATTGATGTTTTATGAACTTGTATATACATATTATTTATCTGATTTTGACACTTTATTCAATTTTGTTAAAAATTTGAGTAGGATTATGGGAAGTGTCCAATTACTGGAGAACCCCTTACTTTGGATGACATTGTACCAATCAAAACAGGCAAGGTATGGTGGTAATGGTATCAATTTTATGTTTTTCATATTGATTATGGAATTTATAAATATTAATAAGCTACCCTTGTTTGCTGTGGTTCTTTGCTTTTATTGAGTTTACATGCAATATGCTAATTAAATCAGGATAATTTATCTTGCAGATAGTGAAGCCAAGACCTGTGCAGGCAGCAAGCATCCCTGGCATGCTAGGAATGTTCCAAAATGTATGTATTTTAGGATATGAAGCATAGTTTACAATTTTTAGTATATAATGACTTTGCTTAAAACTGTTTGCCGCAGAACCTTTTTAAATTTATTTGTTTATTTTTGTGATTTCACTGTTCTCTGAGAAGGGGTTTAAACTTTGTTACCTGTTTATGTGGTTATAACTTATAAGGTCCATGTTCATTGTTCTTGACCTTTCTTAGCACACTCACAACTATAAAGTTATAAATTTCTGTTCATTGAGTATCTAGTTGTAATATTCATTCTAAAATTGCAATTCTTGATCTAGAGATCTAGGCTAAGCCTAGGGGATTTTTCATTCTTCACAATATGTAACTATGAGGAAAGAAAATAGACACTTAGGTCAAGCTATTATTGCATAATATCAATATGGTCTGTGTTATCATGCTGACTGGACTGACAAATTGATTGTGTGGTCTCATGAAGAAATAAAAGCTCTATTATCATTGGTAAGGTTTAGGTGGTGAGAGCTGAAATTGAGGGAAATATCTGTTGGTCATTGACTGCAAGGGCCTTTCAGGATTGTCTCAGACTCAAAGTCAGAGTTCTAAATGGGTTTAGGATTTTGGATGAAGTGATACAGGTGAAATAGACTAGAATGAGCAGTATTTGTTGACCAAATAGAGGATTTCATAATGTATTCATATGCTTATATACTATTTCATGAACTTAGATGGGTTCTGGATGATAAATAAGTTTATTTGTGTATAATGTTGAACAAAACCTAGGCTAGAGCTAGATCTTATGATTGGCCAAAGAGTTTTCCCTTTAACAGCTCCGCCTCCCACTCTGAGAGCTAGAAAGATGATCATCAGCAGAATTTCAAACCCAATGTGTGTATCTGTTTGACTTTCTAATTTGCCTTAACTAGTGTCTAATACTTCTATAGTACTAGACTTTATAAAACTCTGCATGAACTCTACTGTTTTACTGAAATGGCAGGAGTACAAATTATTTTCCTCCCAGGCTACTCCTCTATAGCACGGGAATATCTTAGCTATGATATTGAATTTATTTGTCAACATTGCACTGTTCTGAGTGTGTGAGTCAAATGCATAGTCTTGTTGGATGCAATTGACCTCCGCATTTTCTGGTTTTTTTATGTGCTCCTTAATTTGTTTATGTCTCTGGCAGCTGTTTATTATATAATGACTAATTTTCATTTATGCAATCAATTTGTTCTTTGTTTCGTACATGCTGTGGATTCTTACAACTGAACTTTGAAAGTTGTTTATGCTATTTTATATGCTTTACATTATTGTATCATGAGTTTAATGGTGGTTTATGTTAAAAAGTTTTCCGAATAAAACATTAGAAATTGCCAAGGTCCAACTCTCCCAAATGCTTAAGCTGTTAGATGGAAGCCCAAGAATGTTTTATATCTCGTACACACCCCTTCTCGCGAGAGCCATTTGGGCTTGACGGGTGAACAATGCTCATGCCCATTTTACTTTGTGATGAAATTAAACTTAATTATGAAGAACCACTTAATTATGAAAGAATAGGGACAGCAAGCAAGGATCAAACTCTTGACCACTTGGTCATAAAAGCTTTGATACCATGTCAAAGACCAACTCTCCAAAAGTTTAAGATGTTAGGTGGAGGCCCAAGAATGGTTTTATATATTTAAAAATGTGTAGTGCATGCTTTATTACGCAGTCTTCTTTCTATCAAAGAAAACAATTATATAGTCTTCTGCTTATGATGATTTGGTTTATCTATATTATAGGAATGGGATGGGCTGATGCTATCTAATTTTGCATTGGAGCAACAATTGCACACAGCAAGGCAAGAACTAAGTCATGCTCTATATCAGGTAAGGGAAACCAATTTGGGGATTTGTGGAAGTTCACAGCCTGAAATTGATTTATACTAATATTTCCTATAAATTCATTATGTTTAATATTGGTTTTGGATTCTATTGGTTATCTTTAATATCTAACTGATTTATAAGTGAAAGTGTTCCATATTCTTGAATTGATTTTTGATTTGATGTCATGTGCTGGGATTTTGTCATAAAATCAAAATAAAGTTTTTCTGGAGTTCCAATCACCAAGAAGATAGGGTTGGGTTGAAAAAGTCAGCCCTTGACTATACGATCTCTAAAACATCCATGTCTATTTCTCTTGGCCATTTAGGTTCTCGTTTACGAATTTTTTTTTCCATTTGAGATTTATTTTCTATTCTTTCAGATAGGGAATTTATCTTTTGTTAGCTAGACTTTTATATATATGAAGGTGAAAACTTTTTGCATCTCACTGAACTTTTCTTCAAGAACGCTTGTTAACTGTTGTAATTTCTTCTCATGAAACATTTGTGATTGATATTATTTTTTAATAACCTTTCTCTTGTCAAGGATAATTTGTTGAAAATTAGCTGTACTGATTGCCAGCAAGAATTACTGTTCAATGTTCAAGTTATGTTAATAATTTTTTTTGTCCGATTTTCTATTATGCATTAATATTAGTTCTTTCTTCTTCAACTTATTGATCCTTCATATGAATCCTTTGTATGATATTGATTTCAAATTGTTAGAATTAATTTTGTTGCTATACTTTCCACTGCCAAAGTTGCACTTATTTAGTTTAGTTTTAATCTATAGCATGATGCTGCTTGCCGAGTGATTGCAAGACTTAAAAAGGAACGAGATGAAGCTAGGTCATTCCTTGCACTGTCAGAAAGGCAGTTCCCCATTTCTGCATCAAATGCCATAACAGCAAATGCTTCCGTCCTGAGCAATGGGAAAAGAGGTTTTTCATGTTCTATTTTTTTTGTCAAATTTTCTATTTCCTATTTATTGCAGTTTTTATAAATCAATTTTTTATGATGAATTTGATCTAACTTCCAAAGAAAAGCTGCTTACCCCACAACTAGAGATGGAAGTGTTTGTTCAGAAGCTAAGATTTGACACTTTGTTAAGGATGATTTTTCCCCAGTAGCTATTAGTTATTGTTTATTGTTTTAATTCCTCATTTGAATTATCTTTTTGCATTTTAGCTGCTGAGGATGAGGAGCTGGCCCCCGGTGCGAAGAAAATACATCCTGGAATAACTTCTAGCATAATTTCTGAGTTAACTGACTGTAATGCTGCTCTCTCCCAGCAGAGGAAAAAGCGGCAGGTATTCTTCGTGATAATATAGAAATGGACTGTGCACTGCAATGCCAATATTTCCAAAGTTGTTACTATCTAGTTTTCTTCTTTGTGGTCTGAGTGTTGCTTAGAGCTTTTGACAAATCTGAATCTAATAACATTTCTAGAATTCCTTTTGACTTGTTTTTTCAACTTAAGTATTCTATTTGACTTGTCTGGTAAAATTGTAATAATTTTTTACTTTTGTGGCATAATTCAAATATTTCTTTGACAGTTCTGATTGTAAATTTGGATGTTTGCACATGTTTGTGTATGTTCTTCTGTGGTTTATTTCAGATTCCTGCAACTTTGGCTACTGTTGATGCTATAGAGGGATATACCCAGATATCTAGCCATCCCTTTCACAAAACAAGCAAACCAGGCATTGTATCTCTTGATATCCTTTATCCTAAGGTATGGCATTTAATCTCTATAAATTGGAAGTTTGCAAAAAGCCTCTCTGGCATTCTTTTATATAGACAACTAATGGGTGCTGATCAATGATCATCTCTCATCTCATTTCCTGGTTGACAGGACATAATTGCAACTGGAGGTATTGATACAAATGCTGTTATTTTTGACCGACCATCAGGACAGATATTATCTACACTCAGTGGTCACTCAAAAAAGGTTTTATTTTTGTTGGAATTGCTGGAGTTATCTTTCCTTCAAAATCATTTATCTGATTATGCATACTTTTGGTAGGTAACCAGTGTAAAGTTTGTAGCTCAGGGCGATTTTTTCTTAACTGGTTCAGCAGATAAGGTAAATTGCTATCCCTTTCTAATTTAAAGGTAATTAGGTTTCATTGCTTAGAACAATGTTATTTGACCATCCTTCTCCACCCAAGAGCAGACCCTGTGTCCATCCATGCATTACAACATCCCTTGTTTTCTCCAGACACCTAGCCTTTTATTTTTTGTACAACATAGCAAAACCGAACTTGTAAAGTTGTGTGAACTCAGAATTTACTCTCCCATTTTTCAGTCTCTTGCAATTTACACCTGCATTTTGTTCTCATAATGGATATTTCTTTGACTGCAAATCTCACTTGGCCAACTGAAATGAGTTGCATATATGACTTATAAATGTGAATTCAAAAGCACCTGGGAAAATATGGAATCAACTGGAAAGATGTAGTTTGGTGCTGTTAAGTGCTAAGATATGGATACTTGTAGCCTTATCCAATTTGATTAAAGGTCTTGCACTGGTGTTTCTATTGGGCTTATCCAAGCCTTTTAAGATATATTTTTCTTGTCTGTGGTTATCAGTCAGTAGTCAGTATGCTTCTTACAACTCAGTGTTGTCAAACCCTAGCAATTTCTGAAACGAACTGGTTAAATACAAATTTTTCTCAAGTATGCAACTTTTTATTTATTAAAAGTTAGCTATTTTCATTTTGCATTTTCCAGTGGTCAATATTTTTTACTTTATGTTGCAGACAGTTCGTTTGTGGCAAGGGTCAGATGATGGTAACTATAACTGCAGGCACATCTTGAGGGATCATACGGCTGAGGTAAATGAATCTAATGTCACCATATCACTGTCCATAATTAGTTACTATTTTGTATATGGCCATCCTTAAACTCTCTAGGTTATCAAACTCTGTTGTAAAAATGTGCTGCTAAGTTTTTCTTATTACTCTTCCATTTTTATAAAGACCTAAATTTCAATATTTTACCATACAGTTAATTTTTTTCTGCAGTGAAATTGAGGCATACCTATGTTGTGCTTATTAATGAGTTTTAGGTTAACTAATTATGGTCAAGGAAGGGAAGAGGGCATGGTGTATTACTTCACTTGTACATTCTTTCAGTGGCTTCACATTCATTTATTATAAAAGCTGCTTGATTGGCATAATTTTGATGTGTGTCAATAATTGAATCTCTTTTCGTCTTCAAATTTATATTTCCCCCCTATCTTCTGCTAATAATTTTGATGGCTGGCCTGGTATTAAATTTTACATTTGGGCTGATATCCTGCTTCTTGCTGTGTGATAGTGGTTTTAATGTACTTGGTTGCATGTGGGATTTTGGGGATAGGATTGGACAGGGCTTTTTTACATGAAATGATATTTTGTCATGTTTGATGGTATGGCTTGATATGATGTTTTCTTATAAAAGAAGAAATGTTTTGGAGATAAGAGTAAAAAAAAAAGAAAGGAGAATGAAAGATAATAAAAATTATTCACAACCACAACTCCACCTCAAGAAGCCAAGAAAAAACGTCCCCAAACGCCAAGCCTCCTCAAATAATGACCTTCCCCAAATGGTGGACTGCAAAGTCTGTAACTTTCTTTCACTACGCCAGGTTCCCAAAACCTCTAACCTTCTACTTCCAGCTTAAAACCTTTGCAATGAGAACAGCTTATTTAGTTGCCTACCCTTTGGTGCTCCATAATTCACCATTGTTGCAAGTCTCTGCAATTCTTTCTTTAAATGTTTTCTATGTTAATAAGAATTTGGAGATTCCACTGTACTCACCTACACTCCATCAGGTTGGACCACATTAACAGTCATAGATTGAAATCATGGGATGTGAATCGTGACTGTCCCTTGAATTATAGTGGAAGCCATTTTCCTTAACTTGTGCCCATCAAGATCACTAACCAATGCAGCAGAATAATCATTTTCAGCTGGAATTGGTATCATCATCAACATCCTCGTTCTCACATTGACCACCTTGATTAAAAAAAACATAAGCGTAGACCTGGAGAATCCCTCTTGTAAAGCCAACATTCTCACAAACAGCTCTTGATAGATTAATCATGTCTGTCCAGTATCCTGCAGATCTAAGATAAATCACTATCCCTATTGCCTTCCCGTGTAACAATCTCACTCATGCCCTTTAACGTAGCAAATCCTCACTATCTCTGGTCAAAGAATTCTGTTCAAATTCAGTCTGTACTTCGTCCAGCAACAAGGCCCCATCCACTGAACGAATGGAGTTGGAATCTGAATTATCTTCATCTTTATCTCCATCTCAGACCTATCCATCCACTGTACCAGTAGAAGAAAAGTTTTCATCAGTCCTAACATAATAATTTGAATCATCCATGCAAACAGCAGATGTATCATTGTTTGCATGCTTTTTATCTTGACCATCTTTAATTGTAGAGAAGACCCTAGGGCCTAGACATCTATTCAAATCTGGAAGCTCTTGACCGCTAGGTTTCAATATGTTTCTTATGCTGTTCAACATCATAAGACTGTAGTGCATATACTGCTTTTTATTATAAATGAAATACTCTTCCCAGCAGGTCAAATACTTTTGTGTGTATAAAGGATGTGTCCTCTATAGTCTATAGCGAGTCTTACTTTCACTTGCTTCTTTTCAGTTGAGTACCTTTACTTATAATCTGATGTTCTTTAGTTTGATATATAGTATCCCTAAGAAATAATGAAAATTTGCTGTGTATAAAACTATATATCTTCTACCCATGAAATAGGACATCAACTTCTGTTATAAATGCTTTTACAATTGCTGTTCTTAACTATCTGAGGCTTCTTTGTTATCTAGGACTTTGTTCCCCCTCCCCCTTCCAGTTATACTTGTCTCATTTATGCACTTCATGTGATGCAAGAATAATTTTCGTTTCCAATTTTTCAGGTGCAAGCTGTCACCGTCCATGCCACCAATAATTTCTTCGTGACTGCTTCACTTGACGGCACTTGGTGCTTTTATGAACTGTCTTCAGGGACATGTCTGACTCAGGTATGATCTCTTGTTTTCTCAGTATGGTTACAGGCAATAAGGTGAAGACCTATGCATGCACATGAAGTATGAACCTATCTTTTTGTGGGAGTACTTTTCTCTGCTAAGTTTTGAGGGTGGGACTAATTGGCAGGAGAATCACGAAAATAATTATTTACTTATTTAAGGATATGTGAGGTTTTTAACATCCATATGAATGAAAACACATGAAAATGTTGGGTAGAGTAATGTGTAATGTGTATTTTATAAAAATAAAGATAAGTTGGTGTTTACAGCACTGTTAAAGTTCTTTACGGAATAGTTTGGTACAGGAGTTTGAAGAATCTGGAGATTCTTTCAATTTCTTTAAAAATTATCTTATGAAAGTAATAGATTTTAACCTGTACTATTCCAGTCTTTCCTAAATAAATTCTGAATCAGATGATTAATGATTTGAGTTTTGTAGGTTTCGGACTCCTCGGGTTCTTCTGAAGGCTATACTTCTGCCGCTTTTCATCCTGATGGTCTAATTCTTGGAACCGGCACTGCAGAAGCTCTTGTTAAGATCTGGGATGTAAAAAGTCAGGTATACAATTTTTTTTCTTTACTTGTATTTCAATCTTAATATTAATTTTGGTTCCCAATTTATGTCTTTTTACCTTCTATTGGTTGCAGGCAAATGTTGCTAGGTTTGATGGACATGTAGGGCCAGTAACTGCCATATCCTTTTCTGAGAATGGTTACTTCCTTGCGGTACGTGAGAAAATTTAACCAGTAAAAGTAGGATGATTGTTTATACAGTATTCTTATTGTACTGCTTAATTTGACAGACTGCAGCTCATGATGGTGTAAAGCTTTGGGATCTACGTAAATTGAAAAACTTCCGGAACTTTGCTCCATATGACTCAGAAACTCCAACAAACTCCGGTATTCATTTTCACAACTTTTTGGTGGGCCTATATACAGGGTAAGAAGTTGTGCCTATTTCGAAAGGTCTTCATATAATTCTCTGTATCTTGCAGTGGAGTTCGACCATAGTGGATCCTACCTTGCAGTTGCAGGCTCTGATACAAGGTGAGTGAATACTGTGTCTAGTACTGGATTTGGTGATGGTTTCAAGAATGTCTTGTGTGTATGCCAAACAAAACAAAAAGGTTGGTCTGGTGGGCGGAGGAGTAAAAATTGAATGATCTATTTAAACCACATTGAAAAAGACAATCCTTATAAGTATTACAAGTAATAGAGTATAAAGGTAATATGGAAGTATCTAGGAGACTTGGACGAAACAGGTGCTCTGTCAGCTGCATCTGCTGTGAGCTCTGAGCAGCAGAGCGCCCGCCTCTCATATATAATGGGTTTCCCCATGTGTGGTGACTTGGTGTTGGCAATGAGGTTTCCATGTGTCTTTTATTTTCCCCCCTTTCCCTCCGTGTGTAGGGAACATAGCCTAATATAAAGCCACATGGTGGACAGGTAGAGGTGGGGGTCTTTCAAAGGTTGCTTATATCATTAAAGAGTGCCTTTATTTTATTTTTATTAGCAGCATAGAATGTTGCTTCCAAGTTCATCTTGCATGCAACATTGACAGTGATCCGGGGCTTAGTGCTCTTCCTTACTCTGTTTCTCGACAGACACACACTCACACGTATACCTACACATGTGGATGTTCTATAGTTGATTTTATCCTCCATTGTTGTTGGATACATTGTTTATTGGAAAACTGTTGTTAATAGTTCAATTGGCCATAGTTTCTGACTTGTCGGTCAATCTTCATTAGTTACCAACACAGGAGTCCATCAGAGTCTATTGTAGCCAGTGTCGTCTTTAGTTCAATTCTTATTGCAAATATTTTATGTTTGTATTTAAACTAAAGCAATTTCTTAAAGCCACATACTTGTTGCACTTGCAGTGTCTTCAATTTGTCGAACCCCGTTCATTAGTTTTTTTTCTAAAACTGATTTGCAGTGCCTGGTAATTTATGCAGGATTTATCAAGTTGCAAATGTAAAATCTGAATGGAACTGTATCAAAACTTTTCCTGATTTATCTGGAACAGGTTGTCTTTTTTTTCTTTGTTGTCTATTATTCCTTCAGGCTTTCTGAGTGTTTCAGGTTTATACAGTTACTAAGATGCTACTTGTACTTCAATTTCCCAGGGAAAGCCACCTGTGTGAAATTTGGTCCAGATTCAAAATACATAGCAGTGGGATCAATGGACCGGAATCTTCGAATATTTGGCCTGCCTAGCGAAGATAGTCCCATCGAGTCATGAAGTGCCTCAGTTACTAAGGCCCACAGTATTGGCACATGAGTGACAGTTGCTGCCTGCTATTGATGCTTGGTCTAATTTCATGGATTGGAGAAGTGAATGAAAGTTGTGGTTTCTTTGATTAGTATTAGTCCTTCACATACTATGGTGTATGTGGGATGGAACAAATGTACTTTCAGGCTTTCTGCAGCAACATTACTATGCCTTGCCATGTCTGCTAACCTAAAGGACTGAGAAGCTGTCATATTTGCCTTGTCATCAAAACCTGAAGCATATATTGAATATCTGTATCATTGTTAAGTAGATAATTTTGTAACGTGATTCCTTACTAGTGAGATAACTGAAATTGGTAGGCCATTTCCTTACCCGAAATTGAGATGGTTGTAACTCTTTCAAATTTATGTTTGTGTTTGGTTGATTTATTAGACATTGACGTTTAGTAAACAGGTTATAATGAAAAATCATATGAAACACTCCTTTTTCTTCCCTAAGAAATTCATATATGTAGAAGTTTTAGATTATAAAACGGAAACGGTCCAACAAATAGGATGGCGATGACATGTTACCTAGTCTAAACTAGCGGTATTTTTTTACCTACTTTCTTAATTTGAATAAGCTCTTCCTGGTACCTTGTTGCATTGTAGCAGGATGCCTTACCCTATGGGCAATTATAATTATGTAAATGATTGTTATGTGTGATGAGAATGTTTCTGTTCAGAAAACAAGGTATAATTAAGATTTTAAATATGATTCAATTTTTGTACATAATCATCAAATAATGTTAGCAAATAATTAAGAGTTTGATTTTCTTAAGTAGTTATGATAGTCAATTTTTTTTAATAAATTAATAATATATAATTAGATGGTAGTACAAATTTTTTACATTAGATCAAAAATAATATTTTAATAATTATTAGAGAAGTTGAAGGGTTTATGAGAATGAGTAAATTTATCTTTTAATCAATTTATGTTGACTGTATGCCTGAAAGTTATACCATAGTACAAGGTTCTGAAAATCGAACCGGTGATTGAACTGATTAAGGGATTGATTCAAGGTTTAATGGTTTAACTGTAGTTGAACCGTGGTCGAACCGGAGTATAATTAAATAAATTAAATATATTTATATATATATATATATAAATATATATTATATACTAATTAAACAAATTAAAAATTATAAAAAACAACACAAATGATAAAAAATAGTTTACAGTTTATTTTTTGAGAGTCCAAAACATTCTGTAACAGTATTATAGCCTATTTTTATTTAAAAAAATTTCAGTTTCAGTTCAAAGAGATATATAATCAATTATACATTCAATTTCTAAGCTTTTATATAATCTAAGTTTAAGTATTTCATATAAAATTCTTTTTAGATTGACTTACATTCAATTTTTAAATCAAAATGACATTATTTGAATTAACAAAAAAAAATTTTTTTAAAAAAAGAAGACCAGTTGAACCTAATTGAACTGGTCCGGGTCGACTGGTTCACCGGTTTTGTTTTCGATTGGTTTTTGAGCTGGCCGATTTTTTGGGGTGGACCGGACTGGTGGGGTGACCGGTTCCCGGTCGAACCGGCCGGTCCGATTTTCAGAACACTGCCATAGTAACAAAAGTTGAAGAGAAATCTCATCGGTGTAACAAAATGCTAGAGATGACATCAGATAATATAATCAAATGATGATAATTTTCTTATTTTAAAGTTGTTCATATATGGTGCCAAGAGAAGTTCTTTGGAAAGCACTAGAGAAGAAAGGAGTTCGTGTTGCTTATATTCGAGCTATCAAGGATATGTATGATAGGGTCACGACTTGTGTGCGAATGGATGGGTCACGAGAAGATTTTCGATTCTTGTAGGATTACACCAAGGGTCAACTTTGAGTCCATATCTTTTCACCTTAATTTTGGAGCGTACTTAGTGGACACATCCAAGATCCAGTGCCTCAGTGCATGCGACGACATAGTCTGGTGGAAGAGTCGAGACAAGGAATAAATGATAAAATAGAGCTATGGAGAGAAGCTTTAGAATCACATGGGTTTCGACTAAGTAGGAGTAAAAGCAGAATAATATATGGAATGTAAGTTTAACAAAAGGCGATCTAGCTCTGACTTGGAAGTGAAAATTAGTGATCATATTATTCCACAAGTTGAACGGTTTAAGTATCTTGGATCTATTATACAAAATGACGGAGAGATTACAGGAGATGTAACTCATAGGATTCAAGCTGGGTGGACAAAATGGAGAAATGCTTCGGGTGTTATTTGTGACCGCAAGATACCTCTCAAGCTAAATGGAAAATTTTATAGAGCAGTATAAGGCCAGGCAATGCTTTATGGTACTGAATGTTGGACGGTAAAATGTCAACATGAGCATAAGTTAAGGGTTGCAGAGATGAGAATGTTGCGCTGGATGAGTGGACATACAAGAAGAGATAAAATTAGAAATGAGTGCATTCGAAAGAAAGTAGGAGTAGCACCCATTGATGAAAAGTTAACAGAGGCTCGCCTAAGATGGTTTGGTCATGTGAGGAGAAGACCAATAGAAGCTCCGGTGAGAAGAATTGATAAGTTGGAGGATAGTCCCTTAAAGAGAGGTAGAGGTAGACCACTGACAACATTAAAAGATATCATCAAAAAAGATCTTGAAATCAATGGTTTATCTGAAAGTATGGTCTATGACAGAGCACAATGGCGTCGTTTGATCCATGTAGCCGACCCCACCTAGTGGGAAAAGGCTTTTGTTGTTGTTGTTGTTGTTGTTGTTGTTCATATATTTAGGTTCACATAATTTGGGAGATCATGAACTAAAAAACATTGTTTTAAAATTATTATATATTATATATTATAAAATCACACAGTTTAACTTCGATAGTTGTATATACAGTTAAAAGGTCATGCAGCCACCTGCCATTATTTGCCGCAATACAAAATGACTTTCCCATGTCATTTGTGTAGTTTGTCAAATTATACAACAAAAGGTGTTTGTGGCTACAAAGTTGTGGCACAAACTTTTCATATCATACACTCTACTTAATGACCATGGTAAGCAAAAAATGGCACATGTAAAATAACCTGCTCGTTGCTTTATTTCTTACTAGTTGAGTGAATACAAATCCTTCCCTTAGAATCCAATCTACAACCGTCCTGTGTTCTACTGATGAGAACTTCGGACATAATGTCTGAAACATATGATTGATTAATCACTCCAAAAAAAATCACCCCCACAAAAGTGGGTAAAAACCATGTCCAAATAAATTGCTATCCAACTAAGGAGGAGAGAGAGAGAGAGAGAAAGAGAGAGAGAGAGAATTGGATAAGTTAGCTTTGGACATCCCAAGTCCCAACAAAAGCATCTCAGCCTTGCATCCGGTAAGGGGAAGAAGCATGTGTAAAACCCCACAACTGCACACATAAGAAATATAGTGAATAAATAGTACATCATAACATTATATGGTTGTAGAAAAAAGAAGTGGACAAAATAAATGCATGACATATAATGAACTATAGCAGTAAATATGGAGTTTCAATTATAATGAAAATCTAACTTTTGATATCTCATGGTCATGGGTATCTACAGCAACAACAACCAAGCCTTATCCCATTAGGTGGAATCGAATATATGAATCAATTGATGTCATTGGTTCTATCAAAAACCAAATTTTTAATAAAATTAATTAGAGTAAGGTCTAGTTTAGTTGAATAGTTTCTCCTAGAGTTTTCTTCATTCATTCTTCTACCCTTTTTAATCAGACTATTTTCCATTTGATCCACATTTTTCCTCTATTGGTCTCCTTCGCACATGATCAAACCCCCTCAACTAAGTTTATGTTATCTACTCCTCAATAAATGCTATTCCAACTTTCTCCCAAATACATTCATTTTTAATATTATATTTTCTTGTATGTCCACTCATTCTTATATGGGCATCTAAGTTCGGAAAAACAAAAAATCCACTTCTGCATCCAAACTTGGGGATTAAGAGTACATTGGCCCCTGTTTCTTTGTTATAGAGAAATGGGTTTCAGTCCCATCTCTGTTTTCAAAATATGCTACTTATTAGAAACATTAAATATTTGCAAATTGAACTCTTGAATTTATACCTCTCATCAAGAAAGGCAAATAACAGAAATCTTATTAGGATTGTCCGTTTTTTTTTAATGGGTCAGGAATGAGGAAAGTACAAGGAAATCATGATTCATATTGAAGTAGAGCAAAGGTCTATCTCAATTCATACGTTTCATGCAGTGTTATCTAAACCACTAGAACGAAGATGATTGAGGGCCAATTCCAGATTGCCAATGTGAGCAGAGCATTTTGGTAACAATCAGACGGAGACAGATACACACAAATGGAGGGAACAATATTTGAAAGATGGATGAAATCAGGAAATCAATTAATTGCATTATAAATCCATGGGGGAAGCCTTTCTTGTTAGAGGTGGACTTAAATTTATTCAATATTCCCTCTAAGGACTTCAAACAAAGATAACATACACAAAGAAAGTAATTTCATGTTCATAATGTTTTGCTTCTGATTTTCATGAAGCAGAAAAAAGAAAAGATCAGAACAAAGAAGGCAAACAAGTAGATAGAACATACTAGTTGGACTCATCATATATTATCTTGTTTTCCCCCTTGTTGGAATTTTTATCACCATCATGTTACTCACATTAGATGAATCAAAATTTTAGTACTTGCTCAGCCATAGAGACACACAAAAATGTATCAAATTATTCACCTGGGTGATAACTACAGTTGAGTCACATGTTGTTTTGGCAAGTAAAAGACAAGGATAAAAGAAGCTGATTTACATGAAGCAAGGCAGAAGCAGGCATATGTATCATTGTCCTTAGGACAAATAATGAGTTAATTATAAAAGAAATTTGAGGACACAAGCAAAAAGAAAAGAGTTGATCAGGAGAGGATGAAAGCCACTTATTAATTTGATGTAAGCTCGATAACTAACGTCAGTAGTAAGAACATTACCTCAACATTCTTCAATTCAAACTCTGGGCTATAAGCCAGACATAAGTTTCCAAACGTATCGCAAGGTCCACTAGTTCCAGTTAACCTTTTCAACCAGAAGGATACATTCAAGAGAAGGGATCCCATGAGTGGTATTTCGACAATAATAAAGTGGACTGACAGAAACTAAGCAGCACTTCTGAAATACTTACAGATCTCCATCTAAGCATAAAGCAAAATTACCACCACCACCAAGTGCAAGTAAGTCACTCATACATAAGTAATAGTACCGGTTTGCACCTACAAATAAACATATAAAATTAGAATATCACAAGTTTAAAGGAAATCAGAAGGAAAGAAGAAAAATAAAGGGTTAGCAGCTTCTCATGCTTAAAATAAAAGATTGAGAGCTTGTTCCCAAATAACTGATAATTTAATTGTTTCCAATTCAGGAATAGACTAAACTGGTAATGATTACCAATTGCTGCAATTTGATCCCCCAATTAACCACAACCATCATGTGTCAAAGCCTCAATATTTAAAAACCTCCATTTCTATTGGTAGGTAGTGACCAATCAATTTTTTCAATTTCTTCTTTTGTTTTTCTTTTCCCCTTATGTGTGAACTGTCAGCCCCTAAATGTACAATGATCAAAAGTACAAAATTAATTCACATGCTCATATAAAAATGCCTTTTTAATTTTTCAATGAAACAATTTCAAAGAATATGATCATAAAGAATATGCTAAAATCCTTCCAATTAATTATAAATCAGCAGTGTAAAAATGTGAAGTACGGTGAAGAGCACATATTTCTAATATGCATTAGAAACTCAGTCTGAGTCATTACCATACATTAATTCCAGACCTTTGTTGTCAATTCCCACTGAAACTAGAAGACGATATGCAAGAGGTGATCAAGAGTTAGTCTGACATAGCCAACTTTAGAGGCCAATGGCTCATTGCTAGCTTTCTTCTAGATTAGGCTTTAAAAAGAATTTTATATGGTGAGTTTACATGCTTTCACATCATACTGATAGAACTGGCAATGATTACACTAGAATTCCTCTGAATATTCCTTGTTTATTGCTGTTCTCTGGGGAAATGTTCCCAAACAGAGACAAAAATTCAGAAACAATGTGTATAGAGAGAGAGAGAGAGAGATAGTGATAGAAAGGGAAATCTCTAGGAAGTTCGAGAGCCTAGCCTCTCCTAGCCAACCACCAACTAACAGAAAAACTGAATAATCCCCTTTTCCCTCCTATCTATTATTTATACTACCAACAGCTGTCTTATGCTTGCCGTGGGTCCTCCTTTGATACGTTTGGCTAACTCGGGGTCTATTACTAACAATACTCCCCCCTAACAGATTCACCTTGTCCTCAAGGTGAAATTCTGGAAACTGTTCCTGTATCACCTCAGCAGATTCCCAAGTGGCTTCAAAAGGAGGGAGTTCTGCCCATTCAATCAGCACCTCTAAACCAGCAGGGCTGTTGCGGGTATCTGTCACTGCAGCTGGTTGGACTCGGAGTTCCATGTCTTGATGAGCATTGTAGGCAAGGGTTGTGGAATTGCTGTAGGAGCTAAGGCCTTTTTAATAAGGACACATGAAATACAGGATGAATCTTACTCTCCGGGAGGTAGAGCCGATTGGTATGCCACCTTGCCTACCGTCTTCACAACTTGATAAGGGCCATAAAACCTGGGGCTAAGTTTCTCATTCCTCTTCTTGGCTAAAGATTTCAGCTTTGTATGGTTGTAATTTCAGGTATACCCAATCATCAAGCTGCAAAAACCACCTCCTCCTATGCTTGTCAGCATAACTCTTCATCTTGTTCTGGGTAGTAATTAAATTCTGTTGCAAATCATGCAAGATCGAGGTCTCTGTCACGGTCATTCGATTAACCTCTTCCACTTTGATGAAGGAATGGTAGTGCCGTAGGAGTTGTGGTGGAGTCTCGACCATACAAAACCTTAAAAGGAGTGGTTTTGGTTGAGCTGTTATAATTGGTATTAAACCAAAATTCAGCCCAACTCAGACCATTTGAGCCCTTTGCTTGGGCTTAGTGCACAGTTAGGCACCTCAAGTAAGTCTCTAGGCATCCTATTTACCACCTCGGTTTGGCCATCGGATTGAGGATGGTAGCGAGCTAAACTTCAGGTTTGGTACCTGCTTTGCCTTGAACAATTCAGTCCAAAAATTCTTTGAGAAAAATCTTATCTCTGTCGGACACAATAGAAGTTGGAAACCCATGCAACTTGACCACTTCTTTGAGGAATATGCTGCAATGTCCTTGGCTGTATAGGGATGGCTCAAAGGGATAAAGTGTGCATATTTGGAGAATCTGTCTACTATCACCATGATTGAATCCTTACCTTGCACCTTTGGAAGTCCCTCCACAAAATCCATGGAGATATCTGCCCATACTTGAGTGGGAATTGGCAAAGGTTGTAATAGACCTGCGGGAGATAAAGTCGATACTTATTCTGGCGGCATACATAGCAAGTTGCCACGAATTGTTGAATCTCTTTGTCGCATTCCTTCGATAAACTAAGCGAGAAATCCTCTTATAAGTTAAGAAAAACCTGAATGTCCCCCAATCATTGAACAATGGAATTCTTCTAGCAACTTTTGAATCTTCGAGAATTCCTAGGCAAAACCAGCTTGCCTTTATACATCAATTTTCTGTTTTGGAAAGAGAACCCCAGGTGGGATGTAGGGTCCTTGAGTAGATCTTGTATAATACCCCTCGGTTTGTCATCTGTGTGAGCCTCTTCTTCCCATTCTGCTAGCTACGAAAACTGCACAGCGAGATGGCTCCATAAGTCATTCTTCTTGACAACGCATCGCCCCCTATTATGCGAGCGGGCTTATATCGATTTCAAAATCAGCCCTATCAATTTGGATGCCCATTTGAATTGTTCGTCCCCCAACACATCTTTGTTCAGTGAGGAATTTTAAGCTCCTTTGGTCTGTATGGATAACAAAGTGCCTGCCCAGCCAAATAATGCCTCCATTTCTGTCAATTTGCCATCACAATAGCCATCGCTCCCTCTCATAAAGCGACCACTGTTGGGCCACTTTCGGACAAGCTACGGTGAGGAATGAAAGCTGGCCTCCCTTCTTGTAGTAACACACTCCTAGCCCCTTGTTGGAAGCTTATCCGTTTCAATAATAAAAGTCTTTGTAAAGTGGAGGTGTCACCACAGGGAGTGCTTTGCCATAGCCTTTTTAGCTCATCAAAGGCGGTTTGTGCCTCCTCACCTTACACAAAGCTGTCACTTTTTAATAAGCGAGTCGGAGGTTTGGCAATTTTCCATACTCCCAGAACAAACCTTCTATAGTAACTGTAAGGCCAAGGAATCCCCTCGGCGCCTTTATGTCCCTAGGAATGGGCCATTGTGTCATCACATCTAGTTTTTTGGGGGTCTGCTGCCACACCACACTTGAAGAAATGATATGGCTGAGATATTCTATTTGTTCTTGGCCAAATGTGCACTTCTTTTTTATTAGCATAGAAATTCTTTGTTCCTTCAAAACTTGAAGGATAGTGTGCAAGTGCCTTTTATGTTCCTCCACACTCTTCTTTGTAGACAAGTATATCATCCAAAAAGACTAAGGCAAATTTCCTCAAAAAGGCCTCAATATCTCGTTCATCAAGGCTTGAAATGTAGATGGGCGTTAGTCAACGAAGGGCATCACTACAAACTCATAATGCCCCTCATGTGTTCTAAAAGCGGAGTCTTGGGAATATCTTCACTCTTCATTCTAATTTGATGATAACTTTGATTTAAGGTCAGTTTAGAAAAAGCAGTGGCACCTCCTAACTCATCAAGTAACTCATCTATCAACTGGTATGGGGAATTTATGCGGAATTGTGATTTTATTTAAGGCCCTATAGTCTACACAAAGCGCCACCCACCATCCTTCTTTTTCACCAAAATAATAGGGCTTGAGTAGGGGCTCACACTAGATGCGATAACCCTGATTTCAACATATCATTGATTAGTTTTTCAATTTCAGGTCTTTTGATAGTGAGGATACCAGTATGGCCTTATGTTTGGGATATACATTCCTTCTTTCAACACAATGGCATGATCTTGTCTCCTTGAAGGTGGCAGTCACGAGGATCTTGAAAGACTTAGAAAACCCCGCCAATATTTAAGAGATCCAGCACAGGGTACTTCGGTTTGTGTTTCCTTGCCGTCCCATAAGCTGATATTCAATGAGAAACCACTGGCTACCTCCTTGCGGATCCTTCATCGGGGATTTTAAGGATGCAAGCTTGTCCTAGACAATCTTTGGTTCTCCTTTAAGGATCTTAGTTCCCAGTAGCGGTGGGAACTTTTAGTGTAAGTTCCTTAAAGTTAGCTCGAATCTCTCCCAAACCGGCTAGCCATTCCATTCCCAACACCAAATCAACTCCACCCAATTCAAAAATGTAGAAATTCGACGTATTTCTAATTCTTGAATTTACAAAGTTAGAGTTTGGAGCGGAGACTCCTTCACATCTAACCTTCCTCCCATCTCCTACTTCCTTGTGTAAGGGGCTGTTTTAGTGACTTGGAGCCCTCTTTCCTTCACTAAAATTGAAGAAATGAAGTTATGTGAGGCCCCCACAGTCAACCAACACTACCACTCTCTTCGGCTATACTGCCCCACATCTTGATGGATCTCTTGGAAGTCAAACCAGTGATACTGTACATAGAGAGCTGCAAGGTTTTTAATTCCTCTTCGTGCTCTTCTCGAGTTTCTATTTCATAATTTCCTTCCTCATTCATATCTTCTTCACTCAAAATTATAATTTGCAACTGTTTATTAGCACATATGTGCCCGGGGCCAAATTTACCATCACATCTAAAACATAGACCCTTTGCTCTCTTTTCTTGTACCTCTGCATCCGTTAACTGTTTAAACTCCCTTCCTCTGAGTGATTGATTCGTTTTCAGAGTATTTGAACCACTACTAGAATGTGCACTTCTACTCCCCGTAAAGGTCTGGTTCTTATTTCCTGTCTCCCATGTAACGGTTCTGTTACTTGAGTAGCTTCTATTAGCTCCGCCCCCTTTATTCACCCAAGATGTTCCCTTGTTCAACAAGGTGTTCCTTTCATCAATTCTTTGTGCATACGACATTAATTCTGGCAAGGATTTTGTGGGGTGTAATTTCAATTCAGCCCTAACTAAGTCATTCAAACCGTTCAAGAAAATACCTTTAAGGTAAGATGGATCTGCCCCCTTCAATGGCCCCGCATAGAGTTCGAATTGCTCTCTATATTCTTCCACCGATCCGGTCTGTTTAAGACTCATCAACAATTCATAGGGACTTTGAGATACGAGTGGCTGAAATCTATCCATTAGCGCGTTCTTGAATTCTTCCCAAGTGGATTCTACTGCACAAAATTCCCACCATTGATACCAGCTTAATGCTTTTCCTTCCATAGCAACCATGGCGGCTTGGAGCCTCTCTGCATCAATTATTCCCTTCAGATCAAAATACCTCTCGATCTTGCTCACCCAACCATAAGCATCATCACCAGAAAACAGAGGTAACTCCAATTTCCTCCATTTATCCTTCTTGCGTCCCGATACACTTCCTTCGCTGGACATTGTCTCGCTCCTTTCGCTTCTGCGATTATCCTCATCATGCGTCTCGGAATCACTTCCATTATCCTCCTGTTCCAATCCTCCTTTCTTCTTCGACTTATGATCGAAACTTGCTATCAAATCGCGAATGACCTTGCGATTTTCCCTCCGTTCTTCTTCGTATCTCCTTCGATTTTCAATTCGATCCTCTTCGAAGAGTCGCCTCCATTCTGCGCGATCTTCCTCTCGTGTTTTCATGAAATTCTCGAACCCACGCTCCAATGACTCCACCCTAGCCTCCATTCCTCGCGTTTGCACCATGGACACTCCCAGAATCGAGTGCTTTGATACCAGTTGATAGAACTGGCAATGATTACACTAGAATTCCTCTGAATATTCCTTGTTTATTGCTGTTCTCTGGGGAAATGTTCCCAAACAGAGACAAAAATTCAGAAACAATGTGTATAGAGAGAGAGAGAGAGAGATAGTGATAGAAAGGGAAATCTCTAGGAAGTTCGAGAGCCTAGCCTCTCCTAGCCAACCACCAACTAACAGAAAAACTGAATAATCCCCTTTTCCCTCCTATCTATTATTTATACTACCAACAGCTGTCTTATGCTTGCCGTGGGTCCTCCTTTGATACGTTTGGCTAACTCGGGGTCTATTACTAACACATACAAATCCAGGTCCATGTGAAACTAATTAATATTGAAAACTGCGATATCTAAAATTGAAAAAAGATATTTGACCCGACAAACAACCTAAATGTCACTGTTGCTGCTATGAACTCGTCCACTTATTTAAAAATTTAGACAATGCATCAACTTTTGAAATTTGGCTTAGTTCCAAAACCTTCCTACAAAGAAAATGCATTTGCACATCAACCAATGAGAATCCTTACCAGTAGGTCGAAACAGCCTTGGTTGACCATATATGGTTGTAAATACAAAAGTTTGGTTTGTCCCCTATCACCACAGCAGAGAGATCAAAACCATACTTCAAGATGTAGAAGTGTGTTCAAGAAGAAGCATTATCCAGAAAAGAAAAAGAGTTGACGTACTTGATATTTTCGCTTTGCTGTAGGTTTCAAGGGGCATTCTAGCAGCCCACCGAACACAGCACCTTGCATATCTCCAACAATCTAAATTTTTTGCAAAATAGATAATAAATACATTGTCAACAAGAATAATACCTTGATCTGCAACCAGTAAATCTCCAATGTTCATCATACTAGGAGACATGTATTTAGTTCTGAAAGGTTGACATACCAGCAAACCAGGACCAGAAAGTTCAGCACTCTTGCGCATAAGTGTACGAAGTGATATTCCATGTTTCAACGTACTGCCCTTCATTAAAGGAATGTTGAATCAATATTTCAATGCAATAGCACAACACTGTTCAATGCACAAACTAAAAACTAGAGAGCAAAATTACCTGTAAAGTAAGACCCGCTGACACCCTTTTACTATATTAGGGAGGCATGATTCAAAAAATTCATTCAACTCGGGAGAAATAAAATTAGAGTCATCAGTGAGATTGAGTGGAGGCTTCTTTGAAGCATTTGGAGAATGCTGCCCATTTGCTTCTTCGAAAACATCAGAACTGGTACTGCTCCTTCTAGAGGCCTGATCTTCATCATTAGTTTTATCTTTCAATAAATCCCTGCTATTACACATGGGACTACAATCTACATATTTATCCGAGGGATCATCCTGATGCTTGAAATTTTCATAATGATATCTAGCAGAAACTGATTGAATTCGTTTAAAATCACATTGGTGGTGGCTTTTCTTGGATCCATCGAAGCTGACTGAAGGCATAATATAAGACAAATATGAAGACAAAGATTTACCCTCTTTAGAATAGGGGCTGGCCTACACAAATAAAAACCTCATGTCAAAAGTTAAATTAAGAAAAAGAAGGAAAGATAAGGTGATTAATTTTCCACTTGATATATGCAGAACTATGATGAAGGGCCTATACATGCATTCTTTGAACTTTGTTCTTATTCAGTTAGATGTAAAATGAGCTGTAATCATATCTTTTTGTTTTCCCCCAATCTTTCTAACCATGAGACTGAGATGTGATGCTGAAAGTAAAGAAATAAGAGATTTATCAGAAAAAGGAAAAATAAAAGCTTGGTGATGCACCTAAATTTCAAAATGAATTACACCTATGAAGAAGTCAATCATACTGTCCAAATGAAGCTTATTTATTGACCACTCAAAAATTCCATCTTTCTCTCTTGATAAGACCAAAGGGTTTTAGCCTATAGAGAATAGACTACTAAGAATGCATTTATTAAAGGTAATACAAGTTTGCAAATCAGGCATACAAAGGTAATAACAGGGCAGAGTAGGCTAATGGTGTGACCCATCTGGGCCAGAAATCCATCCCAATGCAAAATCTGTGCCATTTAAAAGAATTTTGACACCATGAAACATGAAAAACCCGATAATCCTACATTAATCTAAACCAACAGCAATATAATATAGAAAGACAAAATGTCGCTTGAGTCAGTTAAGATTGCCAAGACCAAGTCAAAAAGCATCACAGGCCAACTTGGGTCCACTAAACAAATGAATAAACATTATAACAAGTTTACTTTCAGTCTTCAATTGATAAGCTGAGCAGTGTCTTTCCACAGTTCAAATTTCCTATGGCAGTAAGTAATACGTAAAAGAAAGATTAAATACAAACTCAATCCCATTGAACTCATTAGGGTATAGAGCAAAGGACAATGTGCACTTTTGCTAATCATCTATTGTTCTCATCAATGACAACAACAAAAGCGACTACAATAGGAGAATTCAACTAAAGAATGTCTCTGCTCCTGGTTTCATTTTCTACCCAATTTATGGTCTCTCATATATTCTCCAGCAGACAGCAGAAGTTAAGAGTAATTAAAGCCCAGAAAATGGAGTCCACAGGCTAACAGTTATGGCCATACCAGATATGTCATAACAATTACACAGGTGGAAAAATACATTAATAATGTACAACTCACTTACTCACCCCCCCCCCCCCCCGCTCTGGTTTTACTTAGTTTTCTTTGTGCATTTGAGTAGAAAATTCAAACCCATGGAAATTCATCAAAACCATTAAACCCCATATTCATATTTTGTAGAGACCAGATCTAATTTACAGGGCTAAGCTGATATAAGCTTATGAAACGATAGATTAACAGTGCCCATCAATCAAGCTCAGATTTTTTTTAATTGGGTATAACAAACACAGCCAAAATAACCAAATGCAGATCAGAGAAAAAAGAAAGACCCGTTTTTTTCCCTTTTTCTTCTATATATTTACATATATATATATATATATATATAATTTTAAAAAAAAAGGAAACAGAGAAACAAAACCTGGGGAGAGTCAGAGGAGGAGTTGGGAGAATCGGTGAAGAGACGAGAAAGCTTGTCTGTGAGTTTCTCTTTGAAAGCATACATTTTTTTTTTGGTTGAATTGAAGGGCTTAGCTATGGCTATGAGTATGAGCTATCCCATCAAAATGTTTCAGAAAGGCTTTGAATGAGAATTTTTTTAGAAGAAAAGGAGGTAATGGAGGGAGAAAGGAAAGAAAGACGTGGCAGTGGGGAAAGACGTGGCAGTGGGGAAAGACGTTTTGCATTTACGTGTACACTCCAATTGGTATTTTCATTTGTATTTGGTTGGTGGGATAAACATTTTATGGATTTGGACAAAACATAAAAGTATGTGCATGTTACCTATTTAGTCATGTTTTCATTGTTTACCTTATCGAAAGAATCATATATAGAGGATAGATATTTTACTAATATATACCCTTAATCATCCTAATATCCTCTTAATTTATGTTTATTTATTATTATATAAAACACAATCCACACAGATTGAACTAATGTCACGTATTACTGATTTGTGAGTTTTTTCCTTCCTTCCTAAATTCTAGTACCATTGATACAACTTTGTCATCAATTTAACAGTCCCGCTTTTTAACTTAACTTAAAATTAAATGAGATTTGAACTTATCCTAATGTTATAATATGCAACTTTGTTATCAATTAAACATTTTCATTTTTTAGCTGAAGATTAAATGAGATTTGAACTTATCTTAATATTTCAAAATCAAATGATAATATCTTAACATACATTACACATTTGATTTTGTAAAAAAAATTAAAATCATTCAAACTTCTAAACCATAACACACACTCCACATTTAATACGCTCACATGTTGATGTACTCCAACTATAATTTGCCTTGTTGTATCTTACCTTTTCAACATTCGTTGACTTTTAAATAAAAGAGGTCATTAACTATAACAAAATACTTACATTATATTCATTGAAAATTCATGAATGTTATTAATTTTTTCATCTACTTTGTTTTAATTCTATGTATCATGTTGAATATGATTTTGTAGTCATTTTAGTACTACAACGGTTGCCTGATACAATTTTATTAATGATATCAATGTCAACAATAATCAAAAGACCTAAAAGGTTAAATTGAGAGTTATTCATCTTATGATTTGAAAGTTTAACTAAAAATATTAATATATAGGTGTATGCAAAACGTGGGAATTGAAAGACTAGTTACTTAAAATAGAAAATATTCAATAAAAAAAGAAAAATATTTAATACCTTAGGAATTTAAAAAATATTTAATACTTTTTTTTGAGTAATTAAGAGAGTTATTAGGAGGCTATAAAGTTATTCTAGATTTGTAGTTACTATTTATTACTCTTATTGTGTGCCATTTTATGTTAGTCATATAAGTTTTGTGAGTCATTATTGTAAAAAAAAAAATTGAAGACAACAATAGCTCATAAATTTAATATGAATAACGTTAAATGGCACAAATTAAGAGATATATCTTACTCCTAAAATACCTGAAAATCTCGCCATCAAATATGTAAAATGGGAGGTGGCTAACAATCTTTTTCAAGTTAGATAGGGGTCTATGAATACATTGTTTAACTTGAAATTTTTTTGAGATAAGTGAGTTGGCATGACAAGTCCACCCACTTAGATTAATCACCTTTTTTTATCGCCTCAATTATTTTTGTCATACTTATGAAAATGTAGCATAGTCTAATGAATTGGGCATATTTTGGCATCTCTAATCTAATAACATACAATACTATTTTTGTTTTTGAAAGTAAATAAATTTTATATATTAGAATAATGTCTCATTTGCTTAAAATCTATACAACATGTAGGCATGTTTGGATTAGCTTATTTCCTTCAAGTAGTTTTGAAAAAATTACCCAATTTGCTTAATATCGATTACATTTATTTTTTATTCATATTAAGAATATTGATTTATAGAGATTTGACAAATTTCCCCTTTAGTTTTGGGTTTTCCCCCATATTTAGTGTAGTTGATTGTATTTATATTATTCCATATTAAGAATATTGATTTCTAGATATTTGTCTTACTTTCTTTTTAGGTTTTGGTCTTTTCCTTCACATATAGTACATATTGATTGCATTTATATTTTTCTATTTTAAGAATATCAATTACATTAGGGGACCATGCTGACACATCAATGTGTCACATGACATCATTTCCTTCAAGTTTTTCCTTATTTAATTCTCTTATATATAAGATATAGATTAATACATATTGATTGTATTTATATTTTTTCATATATTAACAATATTGGTTTCTAAATATTTGACCTATTTTCCCTTTAGTTTTAGGTATTTTCTCCACACTTATTGCATATTTATTACATTTATATTTTTGCATATAAAAAATCTCACTTACATCAAAGGACACATGCTAGGCCAATGAGTGTGTAGCTCATTTGGCATCGACTCAAGTCTATAAGACTTGTGTGTAATATTGATGTTGGAGGATCGATCCTCCACTAGATCACATTTCCCCTACCTTACTTAGGTACTTCCACATTAAATGTAACCAAATAAAAAAAAAGGAAATATAACGTGCCACATGACATCCTCTCTTTCAAGTTTTTTTTCTTCTTATTAAACTCTCTTTTGTATATTACATTAGACACAGTTTATTGCATATTGATTGCATTTTCAAATTAAGAATATTAATTTCCAAAGATTTGATCTATTTCTCCTTTATTTTTGAGTCTTTTCCCTTACATTTAGTACATATTGATTGCATTTATTTTTAATATTAAGAATCTTAATTATATCAAGGGACACATGCTAGCACACCAATATGTCATATGTATCCTTCCCTTTAAATTTTTCCTCTCTCTCTTTATATATTACTAGTACAAAGAATCCGTGCATTGCATAGAACATGAAAAATGTAAAAAAATCTTTTCAGTAATATGATATATATAAAAATATGACATCTTAAAATTTGCAAATAAAAAAAGGTATTTTCACAAACTTTTAATCTAAGAGGAAAAACAATAAGAAATAATCAAAATGGAAGAGAAGGCTTATAAGGTAAAGTAAAACATAACTACTTGTGTTTTTTAACAAAATTTTATATTTATGCCCTATTTTCTCCAACTCCTTCCCTCATAAAAAAATAAAACCTAATATAATTTTTCATTTTTTAATTTTCCATCTTCCAGTAATTCATATAAAAATAAAGTAAAAAGTACTTTTCTATTGTTTAAATATTTAATTTCAAAATAGTATTAGGAATGATTCATGAATAATTAGTGGAAAATAATGTTAATTTATATGGATGAACATACACTAATCAAATCCTATCCTAATATAGTAGAGGTTGCATTTGGGGAAAAAAAAAGGAATAAATGTATTAGCCATCTTCATGTATTTAAAGCTTAATTTAATTGGAAGTTGAAACAGAATTTATGATATTTGAAGATTCTGTATAGTTTAAATGAAATGCAACTAAAACTATGAAATTAAATACCATTTGAAGGATCAAACATTAGACCTTTGATAATGATTCGATTGGCATCACTCTTGTCAGACTAATGATATATTGAAATGCTTGAGACATTGTAATGATTGACAGATTTCGCACTAATATCAACTTTATCTTATAATGAAAATTTCTTACGTTTATCTTTCATTATGATTTTTCTTGCAAACTAAAATAAGCATAGCCATTGCAATCAAAATTTGTTTTCATCATCTTAAATGAATAGAGAATATGAAATGGATATCTAAATGAATTTTATGATGAAAGGCCTTAATTTCCAAATGTTTTGAATATTAGTGGCCTTTTTAAAATCTGAATTACATTTGAATATAAGTTTTCACAATAACTATATGATATGACACACATTTCAATTGTAATAAATAAGTTTCAATGAAAATTTTATCTATCATCATAAGTTGAAAAGATTTTATATAGTGACAAATTTTTATTAAAATATTCATTAATACAATAGCAATTGTTGAAGAAACTGAATCTCTAACTCCAACACTATACAATATACCAATCAATTATATGTGAATCATCTAATATAATTGCAGTAAGTATAGATATTTTTTTCCTTTTAATTGTCTCTACTAGTAACGATAAACACAAACCAACCATGCTATATAACTTGCTTACTAATTATGCATTATATGTGTGTGTGTGTGAGTATTATTTTGTGATGACTCGAAATTTTTGCGTATGATAGTCGTATTATGTATAGTCTTTTTCTTATGAATTTGAGTTTAAATGATTAACTTTTTGAGTCACTTTACTTTATTAGTGGGATTCTTAGAATTAAACTTACCTTATAAAAGTTATTTAGAGCCATTTTGGGTGTATTAAATGATTACCTGTTAATACGGATCCTGAAATTTGGCTAAGTCTGGGAAGTGGCACCTATATGGAGGGCTATAGTAAATATGTATTTTCTTGAAATCAAAATTGGCGGTAATTGATAATTGGATATCAAAGAGCTACAAAATGATTTTTAATGAATTTTTAGAAACCTTTGACCCACTCGTTTTGAAAGGAAACATCTTTGAAAGTTTCGGATTTCAGGAATTTGAACTAAAACTTAAGATTTGACTTTTTATTTATAAGGATTTTAATTTTTTTGATATTTTTATTGAATCCAAATGAGGGGTATTCTCTTCTTTACATTTATGTTTTATGTAAATAAGATTGCACCAGAATAGGATAGTATACTCTATCCTCACTTCCAAACACCCCTATCCTCACTACCAAACACGCCATCCCCTCACCCCCTGATATTTCCGTTCGAGTAGTGGCTGAGAGCTCATTTCTCTCCGTCTCTGCTCTCTCTCATTCTCTGCCTTCTCTCATTTCATCTCTATTCCGCCATCTTCCTCCTTCTTTTCTTCTTCCATCCACCAGATTTCACCATTCTTGGTCGTTTCAAGCTGCTGGAACTTATTTCCCTCATCTTCCAAGGGTTGGGTTGCACAGTTTGGTGGAGCAACTAAATCATCTACTTCATCCTTCCATCCTTGTGACTCATTTAGGTAATCTCTTAACTCACATATGTTGTTAGTGGTTGGATTACGGTGAATGGCAGATTGGGTTGTAAGATGCATAATGGGTGTTGAACCTAGGGTTTGATTTAGGAATTTTGGAGTTCTTGAAAATTGATAGTATATGGAATGAATTGGATGAGTTTTAATGTTGTTATGGAGAAGTGGTACATATAGGAATGGTGTTAGAACATAGAATTTTCGCGCTAACTTTGGAAAGAAAGGATTGCTCATTAAGTGTTTGATAAAATGCTTAGATGGGATAAAAATTGTATTCCCGTGTAAACTGAACAATGTGTAGTAATTTGATCATAACTCTTGATTGTGAGATCGTATTGATGAGATTTCAGTTGTGTTAGAAACTAGACACATAGGGCTTCAATTCCATATATTATTTGCAATTTAATTGCCTTTGAATCAGTACATAATTTCTGTCAAACAAATGTCATTTTTCTAAACTAACTTGAATGTTTTTTTTTAGATTCTTCAAGAACTCCTTATCCCATAAGTGGATGAATCCTTAGTTTTAAATGTTGATTGTTATCTTGGTTATGTTGTTGTGATCCTAGATTCTTTGGAGGATCGTTCGGTTGGTCTGTGACAACATAGCTTTTGGACTCGTGAAGTTTCGTCCTTTGAGTGAGTTGATAACATGATTTATAACATGTTTTTGTACATTGATTTTTAAAGTTCTTTATTGAAAGACTTCACAAAATTAGTTACCTTAATTGCTGTTGAATATAAGAAAGCTTGGGACAAGTACTTGAAAAGCCTTTCATTTGATATATTGATAAATGTTTATCATTTTCCATGATTTTGAATATCTATAGTTCTGTTTTCGATAAATTGTTTTGTATTATAAATGTATGTAAATCTAGATTGTACCACTATGTTTTGTTGGGAGGAAACTTTGATAGAAAACTGTAGCTAACGGCAGTAGACGTTAGCCTTGGTGCACCTTGATCCGAATCTCAGCTAGTAGAGGTGTTGCTAGCCCGACGTGTTGGCCCACACGATCGGATCTGTTTGACTTAACAGGTGGATTTGACCCCTGTGCCCTGTTGGTGGGCGTTTGTCGAACCTTCGAACTATGTGTTCGTCGGTGAGATTTATGTTTAATTCTAGATTAGAGACCTCCCATACGATATTTGGCAATTGGATATTTGACTATTGATATATATGGAATTTGGTATTTCAAGATTTACTTACTTATTAGTTTTGTTATGATTATTTGAAATAACGTATATGTTTTGATATGTGGATGTAATTTCAATGAAAAACTTGTGCTCACACTTGTCTTCATTACATTATAAATTATGTTATCTCTCACTGGGTTTTATGACTTACTCCTCTATCTTATATGTATTTCAAATACAAATACTGAGTCAGGTCCGGGTCCTTCCAATAACTAGGAGTTGGTCGTTTTGGTGAGCCCAACACCTTGTCCGTGTGAGCATGTTTGTTTTGTTCCTGTTGTTTGGTTTCTTATACATTTTTGGATATGTAATTATCTTAGTTATGCTCCATTATTCACAGGCAGGATCTAGCTTCCACTATATCTTTGTCTGGTCTTATGATATACTGTTAGTGGGATTATGTTTAGTGATGCTTGTAAGTGAACAGGTTGTGAATTGTTAAATTGGGATGTCTAACTTTTAGAGGTTACTCTGCTGAAATTTTGGTAGATTTAATATATTGTCTTATTATGGTCTTTGGCCCGTTAAGCTTGCTAGGTTGGCTAGTTTTTCCTATGCGCCGGTCAGGACCCTCTAGTTTGGGTCGTGACATATTTCTACACATATCCCAACCTTTAAAGTTCTATGAAATCAAGTTATCATCAATGTCGTTTAAAAAAACGAATGCCTTAAGAAGGTTAAATTATATATATATATATATATATATATATATATATAAGAAAAAGGTTAAATTAGTTATAAGACAAATGAGTGTTAAAATTTAATTTGTATAGTTATATTAAATATTATTAATTTTAAAAAATTAATAATATTACACCTAAATTATGTAAATTTCTTACTTCTTTTTTTCCAAATTTTTTGTGATAATATTTATTTCCTTATATGTTGTTAATGTTATCATCTTTATTTTAAGTTAGCAAAATTTGAAAAACGGAATGAATGAACAATTGTATTTTATTTTTTGCAAATGAATAATTTTATAGTCTTAACTTTTATTGTGAATATTGAGGATTCTTTATTATTATCAATTAATGATCATTTATGTTTGGGTTCATATTACTTTACACTTGTTTAGATTTCAAATGACATACTTCTCAAATTTTGAGTTTAAGGTGACACATGTCAAAATTTCTTTATAGTCTTAACTTATATATATATATATGTGTGTGTGTGTGTGTGTATGTGGGTGGGTGGGTTAGTAACATTATAATGTGACACATGTCAAAATTACAATATAAATCATTTACATTTATTAAATAAATAATCAAAATATTTTTCATAGAATGTCAAAATTATCTCTGTGATTTCTACCTACCCAATAAAATAAAGAGTAAATACTCAAATTGATCCCTAAAAAATACACAAAATATCAATTTGGTCCTTCAAATATTTGGAACATCAATTTAGTTCCTGAAAGATTGAAGTGGACATTAATTTAATCCTTCTGTCAGGGGACATCTTCACGCCATTACAACTCGTCGGAGGTGGCACGTTAACAACACATGTGGCACTCCTACGTCTATTGGTCTTGATGTGGACAACATGTGTGTGGTGAGATGGATTTCACCACCTAAAATCCCTAATTCAAGAACCCTACAATCCAAAAGTTGCAAAATGAAGCTGTGGAGTTGTTTGAGAAAATGAAGAAGGAATGTGTCAAGCCTAACCTATTTAGCATCAATGCTTTGATTAAAGGTTTTGTTAATAAGGAGAATTTGGGTGAAGCTAAGAATTGGGGTGAAATGCTAACTACCTCTTCTCCCACTAGATTGTGGCTTTGATAAAAAAAGATTGAATCTTTCATCTTCCCATACGCCTAAGAGACGTGAAAGCTTGAAAATAACTTCCTTAAAAGCTAAGATTAGTTGATTTTATAAGAGTTTTTTCTTCCTCCACTGATCACTCCTTTTAGAAAGAAGAACTGATGACCTATTCACAACTTTTTCAGAGCTTCTATATATATAAGTTCATTTCTGATTCAACAAAGCATATTCATCACTTCAAGCTTTTAAGCAGTCAATTAGGCAGCAAAGACCTAGACCTCTTGCTTTGCCCCCTTCATCCCTTCGCTTCGCTCCTTGCTAACACAAGCTTCTCTTCTTCTTGAAAGCATCTGCAAAGCATATTCTAATCATCCCATCTTAGAAGAATAAGGCGAGTCTCCTCCCACGAGCACATCTTTACTATGAAAAATAGAGAGTGCTACACACCTTGGTTTGGTATTAAGTATTAAATGATTTGATTTTCACCCTCAGGACACCGGATTAAGACAATCTGATGCTGGGGAGGTTAACCCCCACATCATTTGAGATTTCTCTCAGATGATGCCTGGTTGATTATTCCGCTCATAATAAATCCAGTTAGAAGCAATCAAATTGTTTTGTTCTTGTTTGGGGGGCTATTTGATTTGTGGGGTTTAATTCATTTGAGAGAAAATGGGAGCGAGAGAGAGAGGTTGGAAGAGAGAGAGTGTTTGTGTGTGCGAAAGGTGATATGAGATCCACATAGTACAAATGAAAGTCAACTGGGGACGAATGAATGCTAGCTGAGAAGTTAACGTGCCACGTCAGATGGATTTAGACGGTGTCACGACAGACGTTGACGAAAGGACCAAATTAATGTCCACTTTGATCTTTCAGGGACGAAATTGATGTCCCAATTTTTTGAAGAACCAAAATGATGTCCTAATTTTTTGAAGAACCAAAATGATGTCCAGTGCATCTTTAGGGGATTAGTTTGAATATTTACTCTAAACTAAAATATACACTTACATTTCTATAACTAATTATTTACCTCGTGCATTTCATAGGTTATTTTACATTCGAAATCTATTACTTTTATTAAAATTGATATACTTTTCTTGATGAATAGTTATTATTTTAGATATGTTAAATTTTAAAAAATTAATAATTTTTTTAATAATATATAGAGAATGTTAAAAATTAACTTTTAAATTCCACTATTTTATTCTTTTTTTAAAAAAAATGTTTACATTTATTAGTGTTTGTTTAGATGTGCTTTTTTTATACAAAAAATATCTTTTATTTTTAATAAGAAAGTACTTTTGTTAATGTGTTTGGATGAACTTTTTTTTTTAAAAAAAGTTGAAGCACTAAAAATGTGGAAGTACTTTTGTGCTTCTTTTAAGCTAGATTCTGGTGTTTCTTAAAAAAAATTATAACATAAAAAACTTGTTCAAACATAAAAGAAAATCTTATGCAAATATAAAATAATTTTTACTTTTTATAAAAAGATCTTTTAAAAAAAAAATATGATAAAGATAGCTGATCCAAACCAGTCCTTAGTATTATCATTAATATTTTTTTCAAGAAAATTTTATTATATGTATATATAGATTATTGCATGGTTGGTTAGCCCGAAATAAGCTTTGTTTTTCGTCATTGGAGCTCTGCAGAACAACTACTAGATAAAGCTTATATGACTCTCTATGATTATTAAGTGATGCAAAGAAGAGAACATGATTCTCCTAGTAAGACAGGAGAGGGTTCCACCTGTGGCCTTTGAAGTGAGGAGGACCTCGTTCTTGTTGCTGCTTTTCTTCTTCAATAACAAGTAGAGCCAAAGATTTTGGGCCTTTGTATTGGTCTGCAACTAGCCATTGACCTCTATTTTCTTGATATTGTAGGTGAGTCACACTTGTTGGGGTCACTTGATGCTATTAGAGATGGTTTGATTCTTGATTCCTATTTTGGTCTCATTGTCGAATGTCAAATGACTGCAAGTTACTCCTACGCCTGTTTTGCACTTATGCCATTCAACTCGTGTGTTGTTTAGGTAATGTGGTAGCTCATGAGCTGGTAAAATTAGCTTAATTATGTCTTCACAAATTCAATCCAAGTTGAGGATGCTCTCTTGAAGATCATTTCTGTAGCTTACCGTGATGAACTGAACTGTGTTTTCACTTAATGAAGTTTTTTCCTTGTCAAAAATAAAAATAAGAAGGGCTTCTTGGTGCAAGGTAAGCCCCACTCATAGTGAGACGGGTATGCCTATAAAGAAAAAAAAAGGTTTTGAAACAACCTTGTAAATAATGACTTGAAGAGAAAAAGGTTTTGAAACTAATATTGGAAAGTTTTAAAATGATTGTCTTTATGAACATGCATCTTTAGCCCTTGCAATACAATTTGAATGAAATCTATCTTCAATCCCCATTTGACACACTTAATTCAAGCACTGATAGGAAAGTGGTTCATTACAAATTTATTTTATGCAACTCAATTTAAAGCTAGTTAGGTATCCAATGGAACTGTAGTAACACTCAAAAACCGGATTCAATATTTGAAAAACTTCCAAGAAGAATATGGAAGGAAAAATGCCACTTGATGCAGGAATTAACTCATTTGCAACAACTGTTTAATTTTGCTTGTATATGTCTTCTTTGAGGGAAACAGTTGGGAAGTTAGATGTGCTTAACCTTAATTTGATTGATCTATGACTCAAGTGATCTCAAATCTTAAAATAAAATAAATTTACAACTTAGTATTCACAATTTCATACATAGTAGTTCCTATAATCCCCTCAATGACTTTGCTAAGTTAGACGGTGTAGCCCCTATGATTAAACTTGTTTTCATTGAAGTTCTTTAAAACTTTTCTAGGACGAAGACTAAAGATTTAAGATTAGTACCCACTTCATCTCTTTATTGGGTGAGGTTATTTATGTTATATGCAAGAATTTGTAACTACTAAAGCTCTACCCCCCCTTAATTCACCAAACTTAATTACCATTCTGGAATTTCAATAACGAATGATTCATGGGAAAACATTGTTAAATCAGAAGGAGCTTATTTCACCACCAGGTAGAAACCCAACAAATCCTCTTTGAAATCCATGGAAAAGCCTACCCGTGAGCTCAATTCTACCATTCCAAGTAACATTCAACCGATGGCTATACCAATAAGAGGATTGAAGATTAGATTTTACAAACATGATTTTGGATGAACTTGATTTTGTTTAAAAATGAGTTTGTGTGATCATGATTTATGTTTGGAAACTTTTATCTAAAAATTAATTTTAGCATAATTAATGTTGTTTGGATAATGTTGATAAAAATTACTTTTAAATGTATAATTACTAAAAAGAATATAGTGGCATATTACTTTGTTTATATTGTCCTTGTATTTTATTTTATTATTTTTAATTAAGTTATACTTTTCTTTTGGTAATTTAATTAAGTTATACTTTAACAATTGATATAATGTTGTTACAATAATTTTTTTTTCTCTATTACTACATTAAAAATATAAAGTATACATGCTATTTTAATTTTTTTAAATTATTATCCTTTTAAAAATTTACAATTTAAATATAAATTTATATTTAGACAATAAATTACGTATAATTAATAGCAATGATTAATTAAACATTCAAATGATCTATCAATACAATATAAAGTCCAATTAAATACTCATTGAATCCAATTAAGAGTCTGTTTGTCATAGATTATTTGATGAAAAAAATCACTTTTTTTTTAGTAAAAAATCATTTTTAATGATTTTGATTGTGTTTGTTTAAGATTATTAAAAAACTTATTTGTTTAAAAAAGTTATTTTTATAGTTAAAATGAAAAGCTATTCTCATTAGTTTTTGAAAAAAATCTCTTGCGATAGAAGAGAGAGAAGCTACTCTCATTTTAAAAAATAATTTTTATGATTGTAAACAAACTCAAAATAACTTATGTTTTTCTTAAAAATCTCTAAAAAATAATTTTTAAATTATTGAAAGTCAAAATTATTTTTGTTAATATGTAACAAACGGCCCTAAAATAAACATAAATACAAAATAAGTATTTCAAAAAAATAAATTTAAAAAAATAGAGACAAGAAAAAAGAAGACTCCTGAAGCAAGTTTAGGACCCATTTATTATTTTAGCTTCTCTTTGATGCTCTTGTACTTAGTAACCATCTCTAGCAGGCTCAACCAGAGTTTTAAATCTCAAACCGCATCACGTGATGCGGCTGCGACATCTCGGTTGCGGTGGCCGCTGCAACTGTGACATCTCGCAATTGCAGTATGTATCGGCCGATAGTAGCCCGCATCAACCGCAACGCGACCGCAATCGCAACCGTAATTTAAAACCTTGGCTCAACTAAAGAGTTCAGAGGCATGAGATAAAGAGATGGGTGACAATATATAGAATTCTTGGCTCCAGTTGTCTTCCCTTCTACATGGTCTGGATGTCGTCAACTACCTTGTTTCTGGAGCAAGAGTTGAACGAGAAGGGTTTAAAGCAAGAGCTAGAAGAAGGGCAAAGTGGGTATGTAAAATTTTATTCTGCTGCAATCGGGAAGTTCTGAACGCAAAAGCAAGTCCAACTTACTTCATGCCAAAAGCTAGTTTGGGACTAGAAGCAAGTTTGAAGCAATACTTCAACGGATAACCAAGCAAGATACACTCATAGGTAAAAGTCGTTTCATGTTCTAGACACAAGTTTGGGTGGTTCAAACGCCCGCCCAAACACACACTTAATACTATCGGAGGAAAGATTGCACTCCAAGTACCAAACTCGATTGGAAAAAGTAGTGAAGGAATCGATGGTTCAAGATCTGAAATCATAAGCTTGCTTAAAGCCTGCTTATTTCCACTTTTGAACCATGGAAAATCCCCTTTGAAGCTATAAAGGTGGTACCAATATGTTTGGCATATTACGTTGGGATGATTTTGGATCCAAAATTGGGAAGCAGCATTTTGTTCTTCTCCAATAGAAAATCATGTTTTAGATGCAAAGCCAAAAGTCAACTTATATAGCCTTCACGGTCAATTATTGTGTATATAAAATGTAAGACTATGGACCCTTACTTATGACAGTTCATATTTTAAAAAAGAAAATACCAACATGGAGTTAATGAATCACTCACCCATGGGGTACCTCCACTGGACCCATCTTACTTGGTATTGGATCCAATGCTTCCTATCGAGTCTGTAGGTACCACTTACGCTTATCCATTTTTATAACCACAACAATTCTAACATTCTCCACTTACGTATATTAAGTAATTAGTTTTCATAATAAAATCAAATTTACTCTCAATTAATGTAGCCACAACAAATGTCAAATGCGAGTAAGTACTTTTTTGTTGTCTTTGTCTAGTATTCACACACCTTTTGAGTATAAGATTAATTTTATTTGAGGTACTAATGTTGCTTCTTCTCACAAATACTTTTTCGCATGGTTGAACCTTTTACATTATAAAGGTTTCTCAATTGTTAAACTCAAACTTACTTATTATTTAAGTCACCTCTTGTGAGTTGAGGAATCATAGGTTCAAATAAATTCTTGACAATGCAAAATATCACAAGTTTATATATATATATATATATATATTACTAGGGACATATATAATGAGATGAGTAATTTATTATGTGAGTGAGATGAGTAAATATTGATCATTGAATCATCCATGTATGATCAAGATTAGAACATAAAATTATGTGACTTTTTTAAGTGGTCATATGACCTTTAAGTAATTTCTAATCTTGACCATACATTGATCCAATGGTCAAGATTGACTCTTTTCATCTCTTATAATAACATAGTACTCTCATTAGATATGCTCCCTATTTTATTATATATATTTTTAAGGAGTATCACAAATTTGTGAAATTTAAAATTTATTGGTATTACTATACGTACTACATGTAACAAGGTTCTATGATCCGATTTAATTCGATGAGAATAAGATGTATAAAGCTCGAGGACTTGTCTCCTTAATGAAAGGAGTATTTCTATGAAATTAATGAAGTTTCTATTTTAGGATCATAGGAGACAGCCTCTGGATATGAATTGGCTATAACCTTAGAAATTTTTTGAATGTTAAAAAAAATAGTGATAATAATTTTTAAAATACTAATATAACCCCTATGAAAATATAATAGAGAAAAAATAGAGAGGATATATACAAAGTAAGAACACAATTTAAATGAAAAAACAATCTTATTCCATTACTTATCCATGAGTTTTAAGAGAGATTTTTATATATTTCAAATATTTCAAATGTATATAATGCCTTTTTTTTATTCAACCCTATCTTTAAAATTTATTTTGAACATAGGTAATAGACAAATAGTCTGCTTCCTACTTTTTAACGAGTTAATAGTAGTATATACTATATATTCAAACAATTCATTGTATTTTTGAAAATGCAATGCATTGCCAGCGTGCAATGGAATATGAACATGTTATGCTGGATGTTGGCTCTTTCATAATTGGCAACCAACTAATGAGTCAGCCACTGCGGCGTGGAATAAACATAAAAGCAAATGCCAACACAATGATACCTTTTAGGTAAATAACACAATGATACCTTTAATCATTGACAACTTATAGTGTTTACTCCACCCAAAAGGAGAAGATAGCTACTATGTAAGCAAAAGGGTGTGAATTTAAGTTATTGATGGGCCATACTAGTTAAATTTAACCAGTAAATGGGCAGAAGAATACAAGAAGTGAGAAAAAGGAAAAAAGTGATTTACAATAGTGGGGCAATTCTACAATATCCATTGTATAACATGGGTATTAGTGTCCATTCTATGTGAAATGGTGCCATGTAATGCAATTGTATAAGAGATTAATTATAATTATGCATAATGCACAATAGTTCTACTTATTTTCTCCTGTTAAGTTTGAATATAGTCGTAAGTATAGAGAAGATTTTAATACTCGCAGTACATTGTAACAGGACTACAAAATGTAACAGGTGACAGAGTAATATATTAATTAAGTGCTCAACATAGTCATGGTTAGTTGCATTGTGAGTCACCACTTCTAATATTTCACCCAAATGTGTTTGAATTTAATTCGTTTCAATCTAACAACGGCTATGTGCCAGATAAACTACCCTATACTTTTTCAATTTGTCAACTTTGAAATCTTGATCTTAGCCAGCCAAACCTTTATGCTGTATGCAGTTTCTTTTACGAGGTACAATAATAGAAAGTTACTTATTGCCTGTTTGTTTTAGTGTTTGCATTGAGAAAAAAAAGAGATCGATACCTTTTCCAAAAACGTTTGATGAAAGGAAGTTTACTCTCCGGTCGCTAATTTTTTTAAAAAACAAACGGACCATTAAAGATGTAGACAAGTAGTTGTACTGATTTATTCATAGTTTTTTCTTGTGGTAAAAAGTTTATTCATACTTTTGGCCAAACAAATAAAGAAAACTGTTTAATGCTTTGTAGTTGTAATCATTATCTGCCGTTTGACAATCTCCATGTATTAATTTTCAACAATTTGTCATGAGGTTTTCCTGCAAATTATTTATTCTTTAAAATTTTAGGGTCCATGGTGTTAAATGTGGCACCTCATTCTTGGAACCCATGACCCTGTTCCCTTCATGTACCCTAACCCTGAAATAAACAAGGTTCAACAGAATTAAAAATACGAGTACAAGTTACCAATTTTTTTGGTCAAAACAACTTCTACTTCTAAAAAAAAGAGATCAAATGTGTAGATCATGAAAGTCGTCACAAAAAAAAATAATCAAACATACAAAAAAAAAAAACGATATACCTCTAGTAAAAATATAAAAAAAGAGTACAAGTCTGACGTGTAAATACTTGAATTCAAATCCTTGATGAAGCATGATGTACTTCAGTCAAAATCAGATTCCTTTCCATTCATGCCCTCCAAATCCTTCTCTAGATTGGGGAATATTTTTTCCCACAACCTTTCAAGAGTTATTTAATTCAAACACTTTTGTTTTTCATTCTCTTCAAATAATAAAAAAAAATAGTTCATCATTTTCAAAAAATATACTACTTATTTTACTATTCTTTTTACAGTTCTCTATTAACGATGTATGTACATTTACATTATACTCCTTGTAGAGAGAGAGATGGCAGATGCAACTCAACCATCTGCACATCTACTGAGATATTAGGTCATCCAAAGGAAAGTGAATCCTAACTCCCAAGAGCCACAAAAGCAGAACACAGTCACTCAACTCAACCCCAGAAGCAAACCCTTTTGGCTCCTGATTCAGCAAAAAAACAGCAGAAAAATCTAAGTATCAACCCAACCCTTGATTTCCCCCCCTTACTCACTGAAAGCACCCACAAGCCCCCACTGAAGGGTTTTCCCCAGATTGCCATGATTTGATCTCTCAACACCACAAACACCTAAATGGGTTTTACAAGAAAACCCCTGTTTCTTCCTCTGTTCCTGGTTTTGTTCACAAATCTTGAGCCACCCCAAGTTGCAGAATCTGCTTCTGATTACTCTACCTTGGTCTACAAGGGCTGCTCAAAGGAGACTTTTACAGATCCAAATGGGGTATACTCCCAAGCACTTTCTGCTCTCTTTGGGTCATTGGTTTCACAATCCACCAAAACCAAGTTCTATAAGGCCACCTCTGGTGGTAGTGGCCAAAACAGCATAACTGGTCTCTTCCAATGCAGAGGGGATCTCAGCAATTCTGATTGCTATAACTGTGTCAGCAGACTCCCAGTTTTGTCTGACAAACTATGTGGCAAAACCATAGCTGCAAGAGTTCAACTACTAGGTTGCTATTTGCTGTACGAGGTTGCTGGTTTTTCCCAAATCTCAGGTATGCAGATGCTGTACAAGACTTGTGGGGCAACAAATGCTGCTGGAAGAGGGTTTGAAGAGAGAAGGGACACTGCATTCTCGGTGATGCAAAATGGAGTTGTTAGTGGCCATGGTTTTTACACAACCAGCTACCAATCTGTGTATGTGATGGGGCAATGTGAAGGAGATGTTGGTGATTCAGATTGTGGTGAGTGTGTGAAAAATGCTGTGCAGAGAGCTGAGGTTGAATGTGGTAGCTCTATTTCAGGCCAAGTCTTTTTGCATAAGTGCTTCATTAGTTATAGCTATTACCCAAATGGGGTTCCATCTAGATCATCTTCATCTGCAGCATCATCCTCTTCTTCACACTCTTCATCTTCTTCAGGTAATAACTAATGTCTAATACCTACACACAGAAACAAACAGATATGAATGGGAAAAAAAATTGGGAGAAAAATAAGTATCAATTTTGTTTTCATGTTATGTTAAATTTTGAATAATCTGTCATTGTCCTTGTCCTTTTCACAAACATAGGTCCATTTTGTAGTACCATTAGTCCTCCTCCCTAATTGTCCCATTGTTCAAAGCAAAGGTGCTAGTTTGCTCAATATAATCATATTTTAATTATTATGTGATATGTGGCTAATTGATGCAATGACAGGGCAAAATGCAGGGAAGACAGTGGCTATAATACTAGGAGGGGCAGCTGGGGTGGCGTTTGTGGTTATATGCTTGCTATTTGCTAGGAGTTTGAGGAAGAAACATGATGGTATGCTTTATATGTGGCAATAAGGAATGATAGGGTCATTTCTTAGTTCCTGAGTTTATACTTTATGCACTTAACTAATTCTATATTTTGATTCTGTCATTTACTCATTTTGCAATATCATTATCTTGCACAGATTATTGACAGCAGAAGATGGTTTCTTTGAGAAGGAGAAATTCTTCTTGTGATGAATTGTTTCTAGCATGTTCAGTTTTTGTATTAAAGATGGAAATTTCCTGGTAAATAGAGTTTGCAGATAGAGAAAGAATACAGGATGGTTCAATGTAATGATTCTTGTAGTTAGGTAAGATCTTGTTGTTGGGAAGAGCAATATGATTAGAGCATGAAAGTGAGAACTTATTTTACAAGGGTGAAAATTACCCAACGGAATGAATGTTTGCCATCCTGAATGGATGAAAATTTTGGGCCCTCCCCTTTAGCCATGTGGGGGTGATTAACTTTTCCCTGTTCTCAATACCATTGAGGCTCCATTTTTTATTTTTTCATTGACTTTATGCTTTTTGAAAAGTTGCAAGTTGCAGCCCTCCCAATGTCATGTCTCTGTCTCCCCTCAATACATAGACGTTAAGGTTTTTTTATTAATGTTATATAAACATTTATATATATGAGATTAAATTTGATTACATTGTAAAATTTTTTACACTATCGTATAATAATTTGTTAACATATTATTAAAAAGATTAGACTTATTAAGTAATTATTGTGATAATTAAACTCTTTTAATAATTTGTCAATATAAGATTAAATGACAGAGCAAAATTATTTTTACACTAATAGTAGATATATATAAATTCACATCTATTTTTGTATTATTAGATTTATATTGAGATATATGTAGTGTTACATCAAAATTCTGTTTGCACAAATTTACATATTATCCAATAACTCAAATATGTGTTGTCCCTTTTTTACTTTTTAAATTATTCACATAGGATTCAAAATGTTGTAACCAAAAAAAATTACTCACATAAGATTCCTTAATACGTGAGTTTCATAATAATCAACAACATAGAAGACCAATCATATATTAGTTAATTTGGTACCTTATTAATTATACAATTAATCATTTGTTTTGTTTGATATTTTCTTATTAATTATTCAGCCAATCAACTTTTATGCTCTAATATACCCTTCATGCTCCAAGTAAAAGTTGGAATTTATTTAATTTATAGTTAATTAGTAAATTTCTAGAAGCTTTCCTTATGATAGAAGATTTTTTATTTTATTTTTTTCATCTTTGAAAATACCTTTTTTTTATTTAACTTGTTTCGGATTAGGAAAATAAAAAAAAATTGCTACATGATATTTTGTCATGCCCCACTTCTTGTTTTTGGTATTATTAATTTGTTTAATAAGGGAATTATTCTGCTTAATTACCTCATAAAATCAGCTTAATTTGTATAAGCAAAATGGATCTCAAATTTTGTCTCACTTTAATTTGTAAAAAATATTTTTGTATTTAAAAATGTGTTATAAAATAAGAGTTTTTTTTATAAAGAAAAGTAACATTAATCGATAGTGTAATGGTTATTTTTATCATGAACACAATACTAATGAGAGAAAAAGTTTAAAAGTTGTTTCATCCACGTAATTTCAAGTCAAATATCAATTAACTGATTAATTATATTACCAAGGGGAGAAGAAAGGTCGCACAGTCCTTGGGGCTTCTTGGTGGTACTAGCCTGAAAAGTCTAGCCAGTTATAAAAGAAAGTCTGGAATCCTTTAGCATTGACATGTACCTTCTACCTTCTCCTCTCTGTCTGTCTCTCTCTCTCTTGCTAAGTACTTTCCTCTGCTGGCTCTGCATGTTTGTTGGAAATTTTTGTTGAATTTGAATGGCCTATTTGCTATGTTTTTTTAATAGAAAAAAATTGAAAAGAAAAAATAAATAAAGGGGTAAATGCCATTCAAACTATATATGTTAGAGACTAGAGAGTAAACCTAGTAAATTGTCTAATGGAACATTCCTGTTACACTATTTACATCTTGACATATAGTATACTCAGGACTCACACATGACTATTTTTTATGGAATCAGTAGATTTGTTTGGCTTCTTCCAATATGCATGGTTCAAAATGGTTGAGTTGGGTTTAGCATATGTGAGGTTTAATAGGTCTGATCCAAATTTTGATCAAACTAGATTTTAGTGATTCAACAGAAAGAAGAGCCATTTTCAGTTACTCTTGGTTTGAGCGAAAGGTACTTTATTTAGCCAGCAAGCTTCATGGGAAGTGGAACAGATTCCTCTATTGCTCTGGCTGTCAATTTCTTCATTAAGAAGCTTCCATAGTTTTTCATTTGTTATTGTTAAGTGATTACTTAGTCTCAATTTTTAAACCTTAACTTAGATTCCTCTAGTTTCAAAATCTACGAGCACTTCCTCTCTAGAAATGGAAGCTCAGGTGGTATTAAATTTGTTGTACACAGACTAAAATAGTCTCAACAATTTCAAATAATCTATATAATGAACTCTATCTAGTGTTATAAGATGTTGTTATACTTGATAATATATTTTATTTTTATTAACATAATTGACTTTCACTAATTAAAAAAAATGTAGTTAACTTATTTTATAAATAAGAGGGCTTAAAGTGTAAGCATTGTTTTAGTTACATCAAAGTGTAGGTTTCTTTCTTTTTTCTTTACAGATAGTTTAGGATTCCTTATAGTAATGTATGTAATTTGCTCTTAATTTAATAATTTAACTATTAGTGTGTGTGTGTTTTAAAAAAATAATATGGAATTCGGTTCAATGTTAAATAATGAATCAAAGATAACTCTATCTAAATAGAATGGTGCTACTGCTAATTACTTAGAGAATAAAATTTAGATAAAGTTTTATTGGTGTTTGTAGTGTTATTATCTTATTAAAATATAATATGTATATTATTTTTTACACATCAACATCAAAAGTGAAGATACTATGACAAAAGTTAAAAAGTAATACACATATTATATTTTAATTAAAAAATATCACCATAAATACTTATAAAATTTTATTTAAGTTTTCTCCATCTATATAACCTGTTTGTTTTTACAATTTAAAAATTAAAACACTGGCATTTGACATTGGCACCAGCTTGTGACAGTTGTAATGCATCAATGATTGGTCAAAAACGAACATGAGGCTCCAAAAGAGAAAATGCCCCAAAAGATTATCATGACTCAGTGGGGGACTCACATTGTAGGAGTGGTTTGTACCATATCTGTAATATGTAAGCAATAGGACAGGAAACAGATCACACTCCGGGTCCCCATGGCCATCACCCATGTATCAGTGTATCACCAGCAATTTTTATGATTTTTTTTTTAGATTTCATAATATTATATGAATATTGAATATATTCAAGAAGATAAAAAAAATTAAACATACCATTAGATTATATATATAAAATTTTGTTAAAAAACAAAGTCTTGATATGATATTATATAGAATTAAAAATAAATTTAGTGGTACCAAAATAATTTTATTTTCTTACACGTAAAATATTATTTTATTTGTATAACATTACTCTTTAAATATATTATATCCAATTGTTTACATTATTTTTTAAAATTAATCTAATAATTTATATTTAATTATCGTTTCATATGTCACATTATATTAAAAGTTTCTACTATATCACACTACTACAATTTATGCTTGCAAGATGGGTTCATAGACTCGTAGAATGCATCTCAACTGTTTCTAGATGGACAAATAACCTTACAGCTTTTTTCATCCTTAAGCGGGGCTTTGTTAAAAGCGACTTTCTCTCTCCCTATGTATTTTTTATTTGTATAGAATTTTTTTTCCCTATTTACTCTAAACTGCAAAAAAAAAAAAAAATTAGGTGCTCCTATTGGTTTAAAAGTTAACAGATGTGCATCTGTTTCTTAATTACATTGTCTTTTTACATTGTCTTTGCTGAGATTCCCTTCTTTTTGGATAATGGATAAGCTATATACGGATGAGAGTTGTGACAAATGTTAACGTTGTTTCTTTTTCTTTTCTTTTCTTTTTTGAACAATATTAACGTTGTTTTGAGGCAATTATATGAATAGGGTTTGGGGCAAGGTGGTAACTTTGACAAATCAAGGGTATGTTTTAGCAAGAATACTCCACTCCAGATCTCTGCACACCTTGCTCAAAAGTTACAAGTCTCGTATGTTGGTGCACAAGACAAATGCTTCGGGCTTCCTTCCATTTACAATAGGTCTAAGATAAAGTTGCAAAATGACTTTAGTGGTGGAAAGCAAAATTGCTATCTGGTGGAAGAGAAGAGTAGAGAAAGCAGTGAGATCAGCCATATTCCTCTATACTCGATGGTTTGCTCAAGGAGGTTCACAACATGTTAGCTCAATTTTTTCAAATTTTTGGGGTAAACAAGATATTTTCAAAGAGGAAGATCATTTGGCTCAAGTGGAACACTTTATGTCGGCACAAACAATAAGGTGGTATGTGATTTTAGAAAATTAGGCCCTGTTTGGTATTCATAAAATAGGTAGAAAGGAAGATGAATTTAATAAAATAATTTAATATTTATTTAGGTATATTTTTATTCTTTTCTTTGATAAAACTAAACAAAAGAAGAGAAATATCCCTTCTTTTCTATTGAATGATATCAAACAAGGTGACTCTACTTCTTCATTCTTTTTTTTTTTCTTTTCCACTCTATTGTATTCCCTTATTTTCTTTTCCCTTCGTGAAAGAGCATTCAATTTTGCTATGCTTGGCAAATAAGGATGAAGGCTTATGTACAACTATAGATAACTCCTTATTCTACAAAATTTTCGAAAGTCTATATTTTCCAACTTATTCTTTCTTAGAGGCTATTTGGGTTCCAACACTGGAGGAGTCTCTTTGAAGGTAGGAAAGTTGTGGAGAAAGGTTTTTGATGGAAAATTGGGAATGGTGAGACTGAGAGTGAATGTATATTTGAAGATTCTTGGCTGCCAACAAAATTCCCTTTTTGAATATTACAAAGGCCACAGAGGAGATACTCATTCCTTGTATTGAGTCAGATGAAGAGCACGACACGAAGTTGCATTGGGATGTATATATCTCTCATCCAAAAGGTTATTTACTGCTCAAACAGTGGCTGATATCCTTGCTTTACAACCTTCTTTACATCCTGACACTCCTATTTAGCATTACAACAATGGCTAGCTAGGGTAGTCGGTTCTAGCTGGTTATGATGTGGCTTTTGGTTTCTTTCATGAACTAGTTCATTTGTCTTTACTACAAATTATGCAAGATTCTTCCTGGTGAAGCCTCTTATGTTTGGCAACACGCATTTTAATTGACTCCCTATATTTTCATGTCACATCAACAAAAGGATGCTGGAGGTGATCGAAGAACTCTATTAATTGCTGCCCTCAAGCAAGCTTCCAACTCCAGACAACTGTTATCTTTGTTGTCTTTTACCTTATTGCAGATTATGAAGGCTAGAAATGCAAGTGTTTTTTATGAGGCGGTCACCAACCCTCAATAATTTTTTTTTATTTGGCTTCAAAGTTTGGTCTGAGTTTGCTTCTTGGCGTATGCAACATCTGTCCTTTGAGTACTTGATTTCTATTCCTAATACCTCCTTATGGTAATTCTGTTAGGAACCCCCTGCTTGTTGCCAAGTTAGATTTTTAACTTTTGGACTCTGTACTTCATTATTAAGTAATGAAATTTCTTTGTTTGATAACAAAAATCTCAATTATATTAACTAACAGAAAAGTAACAAACTTGGAATAGCCTAATCTAATCCAAAGGTAAGCAGTGAAACAATTATCAAGATGTGCAATAGCATCAGTTCCTACATTACAAGCACCTATATGAGATATACTTACAATATCATTCTTCAAACTGTGAGGCATACATGCTGATATCTCTCAGCAGAAGTCTATTGGAGAATAAGTCCTCATCCACTGTTTGCAACGCTTGATATACCTGCAAAACTTCTCCTCAACCCCCAACTCCCAAGCAAATAGGAGGCCTTCTCTACTAAGCATAGCTTGAAAAGAATCAAGCCCCCTGTATCAAACATGGTTTACCATGCATGATCATTCATGTGTTGGGAATTCAAGTGTGAGTGGGATGTGAGTAAAGAGCCTCAGGGAATGAATGAAATAGGTGAGGAATATACAAGTAGAAAGACTCATGAACCTATGCAAGGTTTGGTTCATGAAGTGTCACACCCACCGGTATGATTTTTCACTCAAATCCATTAAAGAGATCTCCCCAACTTTTTGGGCTTTCCCGGCCTAATATCATGATCTGCATGATCCTCATTCCTCACCCATCTTCTAACTCCCCAAACCATATGGATCAAAAAAGCCCATGATCACATTCTTCTTTGAAGTCACTAAGAATACCAAAAACATCTCTAACAAGTTTCTCAGGAAGATCATGGCCACTTCCTGTCACTTTTTGTAGATATTTGGTTAACCCGAGAGGATAACCAGTCCACAATATCTTCCCCAAGAACACCCCTCTTAATTTCTTGTAGCAAAACTGAACCAAAAGTTAACCTCGTTTGATATCAATCCATGAACAAATAGGTTATCGTCTCCTCAAAGTGCTGATACAAGTAGCAACCTATTCAATGTGCAGCATGTCATATAAATACTGCCAGTTCATCAAACTCCTTCAAGTTTAGTAACGGCAGTTAGCTAGTGAACTTGAATTGCAACAATTTAGAAAACAATGAGCTAATATCGTTGCAATTGATATAAAAAGGCCTAAGTTAATTAACCATTGATAAAATTATTGACTAAAACTATAAACTTAAAAATATTTCTCCGATATTATAATTCATACTTTCTATACAAAATTGACATAATAGCATGAAATTTAAATTAAAAAAAAAAGGACTACATAACTTGACCTGCAACTGATATATGGAATCCCAATCCTTATACATCAACTCATACCTCCTCTCTCAAGTTAGACCAGACTTGGCATATCATTTTTAGAGTAAAAAGTGTTGAGCCCCTTTCAGGTTTTTTTTCCCTTTAGTTTAAAATTGTACAAACACCTTTCCTATTTTAAGAAACACACAAAGTGCTAAAAGAATTAGAAAAAGATTAATATAAGATGACCTCGTGCGTTCTTCCATGGGTTCTGAGACCCAGAAAAATACCACTAGTTATCCTCTAAAATGCGTTGTATGGGGGAGGCTTTATATATGAACTGATGAAATAATGCACAAAGCATTCTTGTATGATGAGCCCAATGAGACAGTGATATTTATAGGATTAAGAAGAAGAAATTAGAGGAAGAAAAAGGCAATCTATTCAATAGTTCACATGTGTAAAGTTATTCTTTAAAGATAAATATATTTATATAATATGACTTGTACAACTTTACACATGTTTAATATTGAATAAATTATCTATAGTAGGCGCACTTTATTCAACAGTTGATATAGGTAAAGTTACTCTTTAGAAATAAGTGTATTTATAATATGAGGATTACTCTGGTATCTTTTTTTTTTAGGGTACCGATATTCAATATAAGTTGTTAAGCATTCATTAGTTGTTATTTATATTTAATAAATTTTCAAATATTTTTGTAAAATCAACAGTCAATAAATAATTGACAACTCACCTTAAATACCAAATTCAAATACCATAACAACTCCTTTATAATATAATGTACACAATTTTACACATATTTAATATTAAATAAAGTCTCCATAATAAAGGGCATCTATTTGAAAATTGCTGGAAGAGAAATACAGAAACCCAAAAGCCATTCCAGGTAGTACCATCGCCACTAATCATTGTAGTTGGTCCAAGCTGCTTTGCAGTCAAGCCCAACAGCATAGCCATCCAACCAAAGAGCACAACCTCCTTTATAAAGAGGCTCCTACGGTGCTACCCAAAAGTGACTTTTACTTGGAACGATTTATGTGATTGGATTAACGTATTTTGTTTTTAAAATTTTTTTATAATTAAAGTGTTGTAAGAGAAAAAATTTAATCGAAAAGCTATTTTGGTGTAAAAATTAATCAAAACCAAACATGTTTAATTAACTTCATGATGGCCAGTTAGTTAAGTAATAACGTAAATCCTGCAAATTTATTGCCTAGTAAGAAAGATAACCTCAAAATCTTTGATTTTTTTCTCCTCGACTTTGCCTGAATAAGCTCTGATTGAGGAAGAAAGGGTATGATGAAATCTATTTGGTCCAGTGGTTTGAACTGTATGAGTATGTTTAACAACGTTTTGAAAGCTGAAATCTAATTTCCTCCATGGTTTCATGCAGAATTAATCAAGGGAGACTGATGGCAAAGTCCAAACTGAATTCGAAATTCTTTCTCTAGCTTATCAATTTTTTTCAGCACCAAACTTTTGAAGAAAAATGACAGTGTAGTGCAACTCACTAAGAAAGTATTTTATTTTAATTTGTGCATTAAATTAATTATATATTAAATTAAATTAATTATTAATTTATTTATAGTTAATTAAATATCATGTATCAAATGATAATAAATTATAGTTAATTATAAATAAATTATTAATTAAATTAAATTAATATTTAATTAATTTAATATATGAACTAAAATATAACATTTTCATTTTCATAACTTTAATAAAGGTAACATCGCTGGCTGGCTCACTTGTGACTTGGAGACAAGTGTTGAGGGGACTTTTTCGACTTCCACGTCATACCATTTTAAAATTTTTCAATTAAGACACTTATTTTTATTATTTCTTATATTCAACATAGCTCGGACTATTAATAGTCAACTAAATTAGACTGTTAACAACTTACACGGCTAATGTTTAGTGATTTTGAAAATTTGAATTCGAAAACGTGATGGCTTAATTTAAATGAATATATGTAAATTTATGCGTAAAAAAAATATTTGGTTTAAATTATTATTATTATTAAGTATTTAACTTGTAAGACATCACCTAAATAGGAGGGAAAAACTGAATATAGCTTAAATATATAAATCCATGTCATGCGTAAAACATATTTTAGTTATATTCAATTAAATCAGACTATTAAGTGCTTTACCCACAAGACATAATATTGTTTTATATATTTTTATCTATATTCAGTTAAACTAAACTATTTAAGTTTGCCAAGTGAAACTCAGCACATTATTAACATTAGTCACACAAACACCTAACTATTTGATTGAGTTGATAGTCAATAGTAGCACATTGAACATGAATAAAAAAATAATAGACTTAAATCAACAAATATTTAATGACAAATAAATATAATCTAAATATTTAAGAGTTAAAAACTTGATCAAACACTAATTTTTATTTTTATCTTATTACTAAATGTGCATATAACAGAATAAATATGTATTTGGATTTATTTATTTTGTTTTTATAAATTTTTTAAAAAATATTCAAAAGAAGACTTTTAATTAATTTTTTTTTAATATAACATAAACTAATTTAAGTATACACTATTTATTTGAATAACATTTAATATATTAAAATTATTATATATATTACATGATTATATTATATAAGTGGCCTAAACTACATTTTTTTATAACTTTTAATTAATAATATTTATATAAACTTACACTTACATACTTTTCATATAATTCTCTACAAGTTATTAGAATGATACAAATTGTATATATATTCTCAATCAAATAATTTTAATTTGTGTAAATATCTATTCATTTTGTTTGTTTTGTTTATAAACAATAAATTTTGCCACGTGTAACAAATTATCGTACATATATTAATGATGGTTAGTTAACTCAAATTAACTAATTAAGCCCCACAATGCACCAAAGAGCCAGCAATATGATTAGACAACATTAAAAAAATTAAAAAATTAAAAATCAGAAAAAATAAAAGAAGAGAGAGAAACAGAATTGAAATTGATAGAGAGAGAATGAGATAGGCCTGTATCTTCTTTATCTTTTTCCTTTTCCTTTTGGATTCCAGCTGAGCTTGACAATCACATTATGAAAAGAAAAAACGATAATAACGATTAACAGCCAATGTAAATTTACAAACCCCAAATCAAATCGTAATGATTTTAGAAACAATTTAGGGTTCCAATTTCAAACCCTTAAAAATTAGACCTTTTCAATTGATTTGGTCCTTCCATTCCATTTGAGATTCCCAACCACAACCACACCCACACCCTCACCCACCCATCATTATCAAAATTTCACCATCAAGTATCAATTTTGATGCAGTCCCCAAATCCAAATGATTTGAAAACACAATTTAGGGTTTCAACTACAAACCCTTAAAAATTAGTCCTTTTTTTCAATTGGTCCTTTCCATTCCATTAGAGTTTCCCTACCACACCCACCCATCAAGTAACCAATTTTGAGGCCAACCCCAAATCCTAATGATTTGAGAACACAATTTAGGGTTTCAATTTCAAACCCTTAAAAAAAAGAAAATTAGGGCTTTTGAATCGATTTCCCAAATTAGCCACACCCATTGATCAAGTTTGGATTTTGAGGCGAACCCATCACAGGAAATGGCAACAAGAGGTAGCAGATCGGAGAAGGTTCGAAGAATCTTCCAGCAATTCGACGCGAACCGCGATGGCGGTCTCAACAGGGAAGAAATGGCTTCGCTTGTGGTGGCCGTGAACCCTCGTGTGAAGTTCAGCGACGAGCAAATCAATGCCATTCTCGACGAAGTGTTCCGAACCTACGGTGATTTCATCGATGGCGAAAAGGGTCTCACCTATGAGGGTCTTTTGCGCACCTACGATGATGGTGCTGGTGATGTAGACAGGGATTTCGATGCGCTTGGTTTAGAGCTCAATTTGGATGATGATGCTGTTGTTGCTGCTGCTGCAAAAGGGGCTCTCATGGCGTCGGAGGCTTCCTCGTCGATCGTCGACGAGAGGATGGCGGTGGAGACGCAGAAGAAGCAGAGGACGGCTGCCTGGGCCGTGTCACCGAATCACGGGATTGTTTTTGATGATACATGGAAGATTGTGGATGATTTGGAGATATTGGTGAAGAGGTTGAAGATGAAGCAAGCTAAAGATGGGAAATTGAAAGCTGATAATTTTGATGCATATTCGGATGCCGGTTGGTCCCGGGAGTTGGGGCCGTCGGCCGAGATTTCGGAGAAGAGGGTTTTTTGGGAGGAGAGTGGGCATGATTATGCTGTGTTTATGAAGGAATTGGGTGTGTTGAGGAGTCGTGCCGACGGCGCGAGGTCGAGGGATGAGGCTTTTGATGGGCATATGGCCATTGGTAGGGTTTTGTATGAGCATCAGTTGTTTAAGGAGGCTTTGGTGAGCTTTACAAGGGCTTGTGAGTTGCAACCTGTTGATGTTAGGCCACATTTTAGAGCTGGGAACTGCTTGTATGTTCTTGGGAAGTATAAGGAGGCCAAGGAAGAATTTTTGTTGGCACTTGAATCGGCCGAGGCTGGTGGAAACCAATGGGCGTATTTGCTTCCGCAAATTTATGTCAATTTAGGTATTGCTCTTGAAGGTGAAGGTATGGTTTTAAGTGCCTGTGAGTATTATAGGGAAGCTGCAATTCTTTGTCCAACACATTTTAGAGCTTTGAAACTTTTAGGTAGTGCTCTTTTTGGCGTAGGGGAATATAGGGCGGCGGTGAAGGCATTGGAAGAAGCTATTTTCATGAAACCTGACTATGCTGATGCACATTGTGATTTGGCTTCAGCTTTGCATGCCATGGGTGAGGATGAGAGGGCGATTGAGGTATTTCAGAAAGCTATTGATCTAAAACCCGGCCATGTTGATGCTCTGTATAATTTAGGTGGGCTTTATATGGACCTTGGTAGGTTTCAGAGGGCTTCTGAGATGTATACTAGGGTTTTAGCTGTGTGGCCAAACCATTGGCGAGCACAGCTAAACAAGGCAGTGTCTTTGCTGGGAGCTGGGGAGACTGAAGAAGCTAAACGAGCTTTGAAGGAAGCATTGAAAATGACAAATAGGGTTGAGTTGCATGATGCAATATCACATTTGAAGCAGCTGCAGAAAAAGAAGACGAAAGCTAATGGGGGTATTTCTGGGGAGTCAGCATTTATTATAGTTGAACCGTCCAAGTTTAAAATAGTTGGAGAAAAGACTACTGTGAGGCAGGAACTAGCCAATGCCCTACAAATCAGAGCACTTCAGAGGGTTACTAGGTTGAGTCGTTGCAATGTGGAGCTTTTGAAGAAGGAAATGAGTGAACATGATGTGCCAGTGTCCTATTCTGGTAGTGGTATTCCTGAAAAATCCATACGTAAGCCAAGTTTGGAAGAAATTCTTCACAGATTACTTAGTTTTCTAAAGCCCGAGACTTTTCAAGGTGCGGTAAAAGCCATAAATGAGAGGATTCTTTCTGTTTTGGATGAAAATGGTTCAGGCAGGGTGGATCTGGGAATGTTTTATGCTATTCTTGCTCCTATTTGTGGTGGTCCTCCAGAAAGGCGCAAAAGAATTGCCTTTGATGCACTTTTGTGGCGTCCTATGAATGAAGACGGTGCTAATGTTAAGAAAGTTGATGCTACTAGATACATCAAATTGTTAAGGGCTATTTATGTTCCTTCTCATGGGGTTAGTGAATTAATGGAAGTCCATGGAGACTCAGACACTTCAATGGTGTCTTTCTCTGAGTTTCTTGTTATGTTTGATGATCCAGATTGGGGTTTTGGTATCATGCCCACTCTAGTGAAGCTTGAAACAGGGGATAGGAACCGACATGGCAACACTGTCTGTTCAGTTTGCCGCTACCCAATTATTGGTTCCCGCTTCAAGGAGATAAAATCTCAGTTTAGTTTGTGTAACCAATGCTACAGTGAGGGAAAGGTGCCTTCTACATTTAAGCAGGAAGAGTTCAAATTTAAAGAGTATGGAAGTGAGGCTGAAGCTATGAAAGATAAGTGTATGTGCTTTAATTTGCAATCCCGTAATGAACAGTAGATAGAGGAATTCAATTTTTGTCTTTTGATTTTTTGTTCTACCATTCTGTATTATCCCATCATGTTATTCTAGTTTTTCTGTGTGAAATATCTAGCTCATGCGTTCACCAGGCACTTTTGGCCCTTTGTATAATAATTGTTTCAGGTGGTGCTTTAGTAACTGTTTATAGATATTGTAAAACCCCCTTTCACCTCTTTCCCGTTAAACATTTGCGTTGATCATGCTTCTTTATCACTTCTTACTGTTATGTATAAAGCTTTTATATTTGACAAATGAAGCCTGAAAATTCAGTCCAGAGTACTGTGTTTTGATTGTATGTCTGGTATTAAATGGAGGAAAGATTAATTTTTAAGATTTGTCCTCCTTATTTATAGACTTTTAGAGTTAGATCTCTCTTGTCCTTCTTAAGTAGACTGAGTACAATAGATTTCATTTCAATGTTAATCTGACAGTACATTTAACTGCTCTGTCATATAGTTTGGTGTAATATACTCTGAGTATATCATAAGACCTTTTTGAATGTTAGGGCTTTGTGGCTATGTATTAGACAGAAATTTTAGTGTAAAGTGTTGACTTCTAGAGAAAGGCTCCTAAAATGTTTTTGAAGAGTAAGCCAAGAGAACTACGTCCGTTTTAGATTCCTAATAAAACAATTGAAAATTCCCTTTCATTTTTTTATTTAAAGAGTAGATTATATTTTTCTGTCCTTGTGAAAATTTCACAAATTATATTAACCTCTTTTCTTATATTTTTTTACTTATATGGAAAACACTGTTATATGTGTCTATTGATGTAGGATAGGATAGAAGAAGCTTTAGATATCAGTATTACATATCAAAATTAAGGTTTTCTAGGATGAATCTAGGGTAAAAAACAGGTGGAATGGAGGGTTATTGGGTTTTGTAAAGGGTAAAGGCAATTTGGAAGCTGTAGAAGGGCGTTTTAGGGTTAGATTGATGGCTGTTTGCATGCTTTGAACAGTACTTTTGAGATTGGTGTTTGGAGTTTAATGAGTTTCATGGCAATTGAAGGAATAATCAATAATGGTTTTGATGGGGGTGAATTTTTAATGATGTTTACAAAGGAAATTAGGTTTGGGAAGTGTAGAAAATTAAAGAAAACAAGTATAAAAGAAGAAACCTAGGCATCACATATAGGGTCCCTTAGCATCACATCACACGACCAAGAAGGGAGCATTATGCTGAAATAATTTATAGAATTGGTTATATATCTAGAAGAAAGCATTACTAGTATTTAAATAGACATCCTATGACTTATCCTACAAGCATAAGTAATGAAGCCCTCACCCAATAAGAAAATAAAATAAATAATTAAGAAACACTTGAACATCAAACCAAGCCTGGTATGCTTAAAAGAAAATAAAAGACTAAAAAAATTATTAAATTTTCCCTAAATCGATATAAAATCTTCCTACCAGCTTCTAGTAAAAATTATGGAAGAATACAATCATCCCCAAAATGAAAATTAGAACAAAATATTTTGTTCTGTATTTTGGACACCCTTCTTTCTCACAAGTTTTTCACCTCAAGTGTAATAAGTTATCTTGAAAAGGTCAGAAATTTAAATAAATTGTTGATTGAAACTAATTTATTAATTACATTGAATATTGAGAAACATTTCACATTCGATTTAATGTTAGGGAGAGGGGAGGATTACTCAAGTTGATAATAGCTTACACATGAGAAGATTGAAGTTGTCAAAATCTCAGTGGATTTTACTATAATTTCCGTTAGGTTTTAGGGTAGTCACTTTTATGCTATTATTACAACTGTGTAAGTCTTGTAATTGTTTCTAATTTAGTTTGAAATTTCAGATAGTATGTGTATAGTGTCTAGATTGAAATTTCAAGTCTTGCATCTATATTGGGTGCAACAAGTGATGATAGAAGCAAATCTTATTTGTGGCTTGTGGAGGCATTTTCAGTAGGCAGCTATGTTAGGATCAGCAAGTGTCAGCAACAGGGATATATATGTGCTTTTAATTGACCAAAGCCACTTTGTAACGTCTCAATTCCAGCTTGGTGCTTAATTGCTTATACAGTATCATCTAATCCCCAAATTTTTCAACGTGAGATATGAGATATCACAATCTCTCCTATTCAAAATACTTCTCGTTTGACCCAATTGATGGCTCACAACCCGAGATCTTCACCGGGTGGTACTTTTGCCTGGCAATTGCAATGATACTACTTCCAAATCATGTGACTAAAAGGTCCAAGTTAGGAAAGTAGTCATCAGCATTTGGCGCTTATATACTTTTATCTAATCTCTAAGTTGAGGTATCATAATTTTCCCAACTCAAATTCCTAGTGTTCTCGTTAGATTCAATGAATGGCCCACACCCAAGATATCCGCCATAAGAAGTGGGAACCCTTGTGTCACGAGAAAGTTTGGTCCGAGAAAGTCAAAGTGGAGTGGCATTATCTCAGCAATCAACAACAGAAAATCTCAGCCAAAGGGTTGTGGTTGTTGGGGAGCTGTTAGACTGAGAATATTCTATTTGTTACATGGACTAGTTTACTACTAAAGTTGACAGTGTAGTTAGTCTCCATATTTGATATACTACAACTGGGTTATTTAAATAACAAAAAAATAAAAACTTGGGTTAAGTAGGTTAACAGTTTTTGCATGCAAATTATGGGAACCATGCACTATTTTAAAAAAGTTAATGTTAACTGAGTTCAGCTCACATTGTTATTGCTTGTGTAGAACTTATATTCAAGTGGACCAATCTTTAGCAATTAACATAACACAGTATCATAGTAATATTCATTTCATATCATTAAAACCAGAGTATATAATATAGAGTATACCCATCTATTCAAATACAATATCTGCTGCACAAAAGAACCTGGACTAGTAAAAAGCCAAGACTCTCACTTCCAAATACTAACTGCATTCTTGGGGCCATTCATGATTCATCTACCAACGTATCCCAACAAATGATGCTACAACCCACTAAACCAGTGCCACCACTATCAACATTTTATTTCACTCCTCCATAAAAGGCAACACCTGTTGCAGATTGGCAATCCTAGTCCTCAACTTCTAAAGTGTAACATCTTTCACATCAGTCACTTCAAGGTCAACCCATTCAAAAATAAATCATAGCCTCCACCATCCTTGTAATTCCTACAACCCCAAAATCATCTTCTTGGATCTGTGGTTGTTCTTGATGTACCCCAACAAGCTTTGTCACCACAATAGCAATATATTCGTTCTTGATTCGTACTCACAAAAGCGTTCGAACCAATCTCTGCAGGATCATCAAACCATCTTGGCAAAATTATAAAGAAAAAAAAAAAGGCCAGCGATTTTGCTAAAATCAACAGCTGAAACTTTTGAAACACTAGGACTTGAGGAGACAACGTCATGCAGTGTCTTTATGGTGTTTATACTCATGTATCAATAAAAGGAATGACATCATTTTGTATTGTTCTCTAATGGGAAAATTTGATGGGGCATCTACTGGTAATTTTGTACATGTTCAATGCCACGATTGTGCCACATAAGTAATTTTCATTTACCTTTCTAATAAAGTTGCCCGTTGAGAAAAAATTGGTTCAGAAAAAAAATGTAAGAGTTCACACCCCCACAACACAATTGCAATCCGAGATCTTATTGGACTTAAGGAAAATTAAAAAAAAAATTGTAAGAAATTACCCCCATAACATAACTATAATTCCTGGTGACAAAGGAAAAGTCAGCATAGTTATGTTCAATCAATAAAATTAGCAACATTTTGTAAGTTTAAATATATATTTGGAATAAAAATAAGATATAATACCAAAATAAAACTTGGCCCAAGGCTACAAAAAGAAAATTTATTTTATTTAAATAAGAAAAGTATAAATTTAGTTTTTCACATATCTAGATAACCACTCACTTGAGAATCCAAATTATTTATTTTTATTTTTTTTACAAAAAATGAATGAACAAAAAAATTAGACTAAAACTCTATTTTGGTCCCTCACATTTGATTCAATTATTAATTTCGTTCTTAACATTTCAATTTTTTTAATTTAGTCTCTGACATTTATAAACTCACTTTAATTTGGTCCCTCCGTTTGTGTGTTTGTTATTCACTGAATGAAAATGATAATATGTTACCGTTAAAAATAATGTAACATCTTTATTTTGCTAGCATGACACTGAGTTAATAACTAACTAGATTCTTTCACAAAAAAAAAAACGATATTATTAGTTAGCATTTAGCTTTTCATAGATGAAAATGACGCCCTTTTTTTGGTGAAATAATCTAATTAGTTACTAACTCAATGTTACACTCGCAAAATAAAAGTACTACAATACTTTTAACGGTGACACATCATCATTTTCATTCAGTAAATAACAGAGATACAGACGAAGGGACCAAATTGAAGTGAGTTTCTAAATGTCAGGGGCTAAATTGAAAAAATTAAAATGTCATGGACGAAATTGATAATTAAATCAAATGTGATTGACCAAAATAGGATTTTAGTCAAAATTTTACTACATTAACTATAACGTCCTATTTTTGTGAATGAAGTTTGTTAGGTAAAAATGTTCTAAATATCAAAATTAAAATTTGACATTATAATATAAACAAAGACAAGAAAATAACCTGCATTGATAGCAAATCTATATCTATATCTATGTCTATATACATATTATTAAAGTAAACTCTTGCTAGGAAATGAGTCCATCTAATCATAAATGATGATGTGATAAGTTATTCTAATTTATGATGTGGACTTCTCTAAGTGCTGACGTGGATCTAACAAGTTACAACTACTACATCATTATGTTACTATAATATCAATTAAATATATTAAATCAAAACAATACGGACAATTTATTTTGATAGAGAAAACAGTTATATGCAAATACTCTATTAGAAAAAAGAATTAATATGACATTAAAAAAATCTTTAAACACACATATTAAGCATGCAGGGCTCCTGCTCAAAGGCGGGCTAAACAACTAGTTAGATTTAAAGCTGACGAAGGTGAATGCGTATAGATAAGTACCTCTTTCCCCAAAAGCCCCCATACACCAGAACAATTCTGAAGCAGCTAAGTAAGTGCATGTACGATGATATATGTTTTTGTACACTACAGTCAATGGTATCAAGCATCAGAAGGAAGCACCATATAGATTTTTAGAATCTTCCTTAAATTCATCCTCAAGAACAGTAATTTCATGTGAATGCTTGCTACAGACACAAGTACAACATTCACCACATGCACAAGCATTGTAACCACAGCTCAGAACGAGCTTCTTCACCCATGCAATCCTCTCTAAATTAGGAACTGCCTCTAACAATCAGTACTTGACAGGGACGGTGAAAACAGACTTCATATCCAACATGTAAAAGTAAAAGCCAAGATTTCATATAAGCAAGAGAATCAAGCAAATAGACAAATATATATATATATATATATATATATATATATATATATACACATCTAAGGAAATAAATTAGAATAACGGCCTAAGAAAATCGTAAGAACTTGGCTTTCTGTCAATGTTGTTTTGCTAGTAAGAAACCTATTGCAATTTCCCGGTAAATACTTAAAACTAGCAAAGTAAGAGAAACAAGATTTCATATGACACATAATTAGAAAGACAAAATATAAATAAGCACAAAAGGGTAGTAGGTACTAGTATGCAACCCTATCACAACACTCTTTAACCCCTTTAGCACAGTTTATAAGAACAATCTATTTATTTATTTATTATAAAAAAAAAGTTTTATTACTATTAATTAAATAAATTTCATAATCAATTGAAATGTTGATGGAAATTAGATTCCACAAGTGTGTTTCTCTACACTAATACACAGACATGTGATTATGTGTATACATAAAGTGTCTTCTACCTACGCCTTTTGTTTTTGGCCAAAAAAAAAATCGAGGAAAGGTCGGTTGCTCCAATGTCTAGGCAGGCCAAGATGTGCACCTCAGAAAGCTTGATAAGCTACATCCAAGAATAGCACCAACAGAGGGCCAAGGGTTCGAATCCAAGGCTTTTTATAGCAAGGTGAACGAACTCTCACCACTAAGCCAGCAAACAAAAACAAAAAACAATAATTACATACACACCACACAGAGACACACACAAAGGAAGAAATCTATTGCTGGTGTTCCTCCATGCTGGAAAAAAACAATATGGGAAAAAGGCTGAATTACCCAAACCTTGATAACAACACCAGTAGCTTATGGTTCAAATTCCCGAACAAGAGAGCTGCTGGACAGGGAATTTGACAGAGATATTGGGTTTCACAAGTTTCATACAAACATGAATTGACATGTCTACTAAAGAGCATATCTAATTAAGTGGTTTAGGAATATTTATCAAGCTCTTTGACTAACAAACTAGCAGGGGCTGTCTCAAATGAGATTCAACAACTAGCATACTCCTTATTGGTTAAATCTAAAACTATAATGGGTAAGTAAATCCAAAACCATTCAAAACCATTCAACTAAACAATTGTGAAACTGAATTCATCTTGGATACCTCTCCTTAAAAGTAAACATTATTTTACTGTCAAATTTACCATAACTGAGGTAGTGTATAGAAAATCTCAAGCCTTTGAAACTGCAAATTCCACAACATGAAAATAAAAAGAACATGCACTCTAGTAATTTCTTTCATATAATAATACCATCAAATATCTAAAAAACTTCCATATTAATATAATCCAATATGTAATTTCCAATAAAATATTCGAAATTAAGCAGATAAAAATTTAACCCAGTTTGAATCTCCAACATTAAAATATATATATATAAAATAAAAAACTGAAATTGAGAAACTACAAAATAAACCCTAACTATCAGGATCCCAACGGAGAAGTTTCAAAATCACTCAAAACCCACCAACCCTAACAGAACAAAGAACATGCCGGAAAATCACTTCTGAGCCACCACCGGCGGCGGCGGCGGCATTCCGAGAATGCTGGCCTGCTGGGACTCGAGCTCGTTGATTTGCTGCTCGCGGTCCATGGCGACGATGAGAGGGACGACGAGTACGAGGAAGGTGGTTCCGGCGATCCAAGCTGCCTTGCCGGTGCTGCGGAGGAGCTTCTTGGCGACGGTGGCGGCTTCGGTGGCGGCTTGCTTGGTGTGCTGAACGACGGTGGAGTGTGAAACCCTTGAGAGGACACCCGATTTGTCGGTGCCATTGGAGAGGGAGAATCGCTTCTTTCCCTGATTCGCCATGGCAGTGATACTACTGATACACAAAGAGTGTGTGTGTGTGGCTTAGAAGAGAAACAAGTGTTGCAAGCAAGGGTTTATATTCATTTGTCTTTGGTGGGTGGGGGTTTATGGTCTTTTTTTTTTTTTTTTTTTCCTTTTTGGAAAATGACATTTGAATGTTAAAAATGTGTTTTATTTTAGTTTGTGTATTGAATTAATTAAGTGTTAAATTTATTTAATTAATAATTTATTTACAATTATTTAATAATATACTTTCATTGAAGTCTAATTAATTGTAAGTGAATTATTAGTTAGTTAATTCATTACACAAACTATAAAAGAGCACTACTTTGTTATGCAACACTAAAGTGTTATTTTCTTTTTTGTTTCAACGAGTTTGTAGCTTAATTAATATTTATATTTGGTTTAACTGACTAAATCAAGTTGTTTCGATTCAAAAATTATGAGTTTAATTTGCTTTGAAATGGAATAACTTCCCCTCCCCCAACTTTCTATATATATGTTGTCATAAAAAAAAACTAGTAATGAAAGTTAATCCAAGTTATTTACTAGTGAAAGATTTTTGTAGTATAATTCATTCTAAGGTTAGTTTCACTTTCAATTATAGAATGATGAGCAGTTTTTTTTTTTTGAAATTATTAATTTTAAAGATCACTTAAAATACATATTTAAAGAGAAAAATCAATAATCATTCCCATTAACATAAATGATCATTTAAAATTGTCAATTGACCATTCTAAATTATTCCACCTTAAATTTGTGTTATTAACATCTGCTTGAAATTAATAATCCCTTCTTTCTTTCTTTTTTATTCTGGTGTATAGGTGGATAAATTGCTTCATAACCGAGGCAAGATTAGGCCTTAACAATTAGCCAATCAGGTTAGTGGATGCCTACCAAGGAGCCAATAAAGAATTAAACCTGACACGTATGTGTTGCAACAACAGCCACCCCTCATTCGCGATAATTTCTTTTTAATTATCTTTATCATTTTCCACAGTAAAAAATTGGGAAAAGATATGGAAATCTGACTGCACAGCTACTTTGAACCTTATTCACTATTGTAAAGAAACCACAATGAAGCATACCATCGAAACACTCGATGAATATAACATATTTTCAAAAATTAATACAAATGGTTGTATTAACCTTTACTTAGGCTTATGTCAAAAAATTGCACATAACGCTTCCAGTCTTGAGCATTGTAAGTAAAGAGATGTACTCAATTGAAACATGTTTCCATTGACAATGGAGCATAGAAGAGAACAACTTTCATAGCAATTAAGACACTGATTGAGAACTTACTGATGACCATTGCGTTTAAACAAGTTAGTCAACAAGAATAAAACCTCTTTTTATGTATTCCAAGCATGAGAATGGCAAGTCCATAACATGCTCCAGTTCAAGGGATTTGGATATGAGAGTGTTTAAAACCAAATCCCGGTTATTATATTCACTATCTATACCAAAACCTCTACACACAACCAGGGACGTATTACAGACCCAAGGAACTGCAACATTAAAAGCAAGGCCAGAACCTGCTTTTTCTTCACAAGAGCTTCCAGTTCCTACAAGCACATCCTTGTATGCTCGGCAAACTTGAGAAACATACTTTCCCATTGGCAAAATTTGCTCATGCACAGATGGAACAGATCCATCATGGTTCAAGATATCAGAGTCAGAATGCAGGTTCACCACAACAGTACCATGTTGGGGATCAAGCCGACTACTAAGGGCTTTAAGAAATGGGAGATCTGGGTCCCATAACTTGCGGGGAAATATATCATCACCATCATAAGCGTCAATAAAGATCATATCATATAGATTGGTATTATTAATAATAAATTCCTCAGCATCTGCTTCATAAAGGTAAAGCCTCTCATGAATGCCTTTCCACATAACTTCATTAACGGCATCAGGTTTTGCAAAGGCCCGGTCACCTGATTCTGTCATGACCGAGAAAGCCGGGAACCCCATAGCTCGAACAGAGGCTGAGATGACAAGGGGATCAATTTCAACAATATGGACAACAGCACCTGAAAAGAGCACAGAAAATTAAGCAAGGTGCATAAGGATCAATTACAACTGGAAATTTGTCAACACAATCGAAGAAGTAAGAACATCATGAAGTATTTCCCAAAAGCACGCCAAAGAAAATAGTATGCAATAGAAGTAAGCACTGTTTTATGTGACTCAGCTTGCCCTGACCAAGAATCAGACTCTGCTAAAAGGGGGAATGAGGGGAGAAAGGAATAAATTCATGAAGGACCAGGTAAATATGTATTCACGCAAATCAGACCAGTAGAGGCTCAGGCCATATGATATGTCTTTCCAGTTCATTTCTATTGACATTATGGCTTGATTGCCCCTATCCCTATGTGACCCATGATAATATTTAAAGAATATTAATCATCCTCCTTTCATTTTTACTTTCTTCTCAATTTGTCATTTCTATTGAATGTGTTAATTATAAGTAATTTTTCCACAACATACTCAAAGTTTAGAACATGAAAAAATATTTTACAATGATGCATATGCTTTTTCAGTCAAAAGCAATAATTTGTAATTTGGATTTCAAGCTACCAATAAAAACCAGAAAACTATAAAAGTAGAACAATTTTCACCTTGGATTTTACTTGCCAAAAACAGTGGTAAACTTCCCCCACCATGCCCAATGCATAAAATGTGCATACTTTTCTTTCCTTGCAGTGCGTTGATAATGTCATAATTACATGATGCTATAGTAGTCAACCCAGCCGATACCATACTCTTCACATCTGCAAGATGGCACTAAACAAATAAAAGAATAATTCGCATTCAATTGAACATGAACTGATCCAACAAGGACAGAAAGGATCAGAAAATAACAAATCAAGAACCATAACTGAAAAATAGCCTTAGAATTTTACTAGTAAATTACATGACCAGGAAAAACACCAAGATCTACAATATCATATGGCAACAAGTATCAATGGCCCAAATCATTAGAGTGGTATGCGTAAAACAAACCTTATTTAAGGAGTGATAGAAGAAAATAAGTTTTCTACAAACACAAAAAGGAAGACAGAAGCTCAAGAATATAACTAGGCAACTCATTGTTTACCAAATCGCATGCAGGAGCCTACCAATAGACAGTAGATACTAAATACCAAGGAAATTTCCCTCAGACGTAAAGATGCTGACACAATCCAACAGGGTATCTGAAGAAGATTCCTCTGATGAATTTTATGATTAACCACAGCATGAAACCTATTTTGGCGTTCAAAGTCCTTCCCAAGTCCAGTAAAGGTTGCTCAAATTTGATACTTAACCCTGAAACTAGTTAATTTAAATACATAATGAACTGAACTTGCATTGTTCCTAGCAGCTACTTTAATCTTAACAATCTCTCACAGCATGGCATAATAACAATCACTAACTAAATAGTAAATACTAACCTAGGAGTCAATTTGGTATCCCTTTTCAAATTGAGGGTGAAATTTTCAGGGACGAGTTTTCCATACAATTTTCCATTTAAATTTTAGAGTAAACATCCACTATGGTCCTTGAAAGATATACGCGTCTTCCATTTATAAATACATCAAATTTTATGTGCGATATCAAATTGGTCCTTAAATGTCACATTTTTGCCATCAAATTGTTCTTAAAAAGACATCAAATTAATCCTTAAATAGCAAAATTGATGGCACTAATTATCATTGGAGGACCAATTTCATATCGCTAATAAATGGAGGACTAATGTGATGTCGCATATATCTTTGGAGTGCAACCAAAATGAGTGTTTATTACTTTACTCTAAATTTTATCACAGAATTTTTCACATAGGGGACACCAAACTGAACAGACCCTAGTAGATATTAGCAAATAAGACACAACCCCATTACAATTTTGCTATTCACATAAGAGAATGGTTAAGAAATGTACATGGAACAGCCAAACAATATGGTTGCTGCATAAGATATACAGAATCTGGCATGTTTTCACGGTAAGTAGCCAATACTTTTGCAGTGCTCTGGCGAGTAACATCATTGAAACGAAGCACACGCCACTGATATCCAAGCACCCTAAGATTCTCTCCATGCCCATACCCTGGATGCACCTCCTCACACCTCTGCTGCAGCCATTTTTCCATTTTTGACCAGTGATTTCTACTCTGCAAGCAAAGCACGCAACCCAAGTTCGTTTCAAGTTAGAATCAAGTAGAAAACGCAAATGGGTATCAGAAAAAGCAAAACTTTGAGGGAAAATGGTGGTTGAATGAGGAACTGACGGGTCTGGAGGAAGGGTGTGCAACGACCGAAACGACGCCGTTTCCCTTGCCGGATGTTGATCGGAGAACGGTGTGGCCGTCGGACGACGCTGTGCCCCACCACTCCGAAGCGTACAGCCAGTCACCTTCGTCCTCCACATGCCGCCGCACCGCCGTCGTGAAGCGGCGGAGCCAGCTCGAACCACCAGCTCCTCCTCCGCGCCACATGGTAAAACCCTGAGAGGGTTCTTGTTTGGTGGAACGAGCGTGATTGAGTCTAATAATTCTAAAATACGTAATTCTAATACTTAGAAATCATATTTATCCCGTTTGAATAAAGAGGTTATATAAGTATTTATTAAATTAGAACTTATTTGATAAATAAGATCTATTATTATAAGTGTTGTATAAAATAAGTTAAATAATATTTAGATAAACACTTTAAAAAATATTTTTTATAAATTTTTTAGAATAAATATTTAGTATTTGAGAGATATATTATGAATTGTGTCAATCTCTTAAAGTTAATTTTGTCAAAAATTATTATAAAAATAACTAATATTTAATGTATTTTTAGCTTTTATAAAATCTTATTTCATAAACTTAAATTTTTAATTTATGAAAATAAGCTCAAAACAACTTATAAGAATTTCATGAACTGTTTTAATAAACTCATTCAAACAAAATAAAAATAATTTATAAGCTCTTATAATAATAAATATGCTTACATAAAGCTTATCTCATCATAACCTTAATTGTAGACAAGATAAAAAGGTTATTATTGAAACTTTGATCTCCTCAAATAAATTGATATATCTCCTTTGATCTTTCTTTAGGTTATACAAGATTTTATGTCTAGAGGTAACTTTAATAAATAGAAAGAGGACTCGTTTAACTATGTCTATATCTTTAATTTGAAACGTTTATGAAATATTTAAATGAATAACTGAGATTTGTTTATTATTAAAAGATAAATATCAATCTACTAATTAATAAGTTAAATAATCATTATGTCAATTATCTTAAAAGCATAATTGATCATTATCAGAATTAATAATTATTTCATAAATATCAAGTCATTATCTTACATTCTTTCATTTGTTTTGATGATTCAATTTACATTCAATTTTCTTAAGGTGAACTTATATTACATTTGAGACCTCACTTGTTTAAAACGTAATACCAACTTCCCTTAAGGAAAGTGACGTTAGTTGTCATTTAAAATATGAATAAAATGTCTTGTTTACCACGTACCATGAGCCAGAGGCTGGAGAGGAGATGCAACAACCTTCTGCCATTCCTGCCTTGGAGAGCAAGCAGAGAGTTCCCAAATTGCCCCACCAGGACCTGGTAAAGAGGAGATTGAACAGGAGCTAGAAACCTTCTTTTGTTTCTTTGCTTTGCCTCTACTCTGTTTTAAAGAAATCACATAAATATCATAGAGGAAAGGAAGATAAGGGAAAGGAAGGAATTGATAGAAGAGATAATATGATAAAGAGAAGAGTAGAAAATGTGTTTCAGGATGCTTTCATCCCACTCATCCAAGTCCAAATGAAATTGACCATGACTACGATGAATTTGGGTAAGGAAGTTGATGCAAAGAGAAGGCAATAGTAACAAGGGCAACTTCGTCATTTCCAACAGCATGGGAAGACACATGTTACAATTGGACCATTAAGAGTAGGTGCCTGTGCTCAATTTTCCGTTAATTTGATCTTCATCTATAAAGGGTAAACTACAACAATTATATTTAAATTAAAGAAGATTGGTGTAATTTTTTAAATAAAAAAAAATCATGTGTAATAATTACTAACTTTAAAGAAAGTAAGTGTAATTTTTTTTAAATTTTAATAGCATAAACATTATAGCACCTATAAAATAATAAATCTCTTCATAATATTTATCATAATCATCATATTACGATAAATTAATGTTATAGCAGTCATACATTTTTTTGGTCATGTACTTCTTTCTCTACAACATTTGTAAACTAATAGTAGTAGGTGCGTAGTAAGTACATTATTTATGTTAAATTTTTTAAGGTATGATATTATAATTTAGATGAGGTTTATATAAATTCTTAAATAAAATATTAAGTAATGAAAATAAAACAAAAAATAATTTACTCCAATTAAAAAAAGACACATGGATACATAGTCAAATTCTATTCAACATCAACTCATCTTATCTCTGGCATATCTCTTCCTAATATCACTGGACAGTGGACACAATCTATCCACCTCAGCATAAGCAGCTCATACAATCAACCTTTCTCTCTCTTCACATCTAACTTAAAAGTGCCCAACTAATTGTAGCACTTCAGCTACTTCACCACCAACATGGCTGCCACAGCTGCTGCAGCCATAGCCTCCTCCTTTTCTTCTTCCATTAACACTGTCAAATGTCTCCGTTCCAAGAACTGCTCCATGGATCATCTCACAACAATATCGCCAACTCGCATGTTAGCATCTGTGTCACAGTCTTACATAGGGGAACCTCTGTCCATTGGTGCCATTTCTCACAGGTTGTGGGTGCCTAGGATTTATGCTGCTGTTGCACAAGAGGAGGTGGTAGTGGCTGCTGCTGAGGTCGATGCTGGCTTAGCTGAAGAGAACGTGGAGGAGGAGGACAAGGGAGGGGAAGAAAACACTGAAGCCTCTGTCGGCACTAAGCTTTATTTTGGGAATTTGCCTTATAGTGTTGACAGTGCACAACTTGCAGGGATAATTGAGGAATATGGCAGCGCAGAACTAATTGAGGTATCATAGATCATACATACATATATATATATACATATATATATATACATATATATATATACATATATATATATACATATATATATATATATATATTCTCAACATGATCTACGTGCACCTATTAAGTAGCTTGGGATTGGATCCGTTAGAACTAATAGAGAAGAGTATACTGTCTCAGTTTTTGGTCTATTCTCTGCTGCTAGTGTGTAGTGTATATTTAATTTAATTCCTTTAAATTTAAAGGAATTGGATTAAGGTGAGATGAGTGGTATGGCTTTCATGGGATGTGTTAATGGCAATGAAACTTTTCTGAAAATCTCTGAAGTCTGAAATAAATTTTGTTGTATTCTTGCTTCAATAAATAATTTTATTTGTTTTGGAGTAGTAATTATGGATGCCTTTGATGTTGCCTAAGGGATCATATGTCTTTTTGAACCTTCTTTTAATGGTAAGGGGAACAGTTTGTCTTATCATGATCAGCAGCAGCGGCGGCGGCATGATCATTATTTTATAACTAGTGACTTCAAATATTATAGGGGCTTCAACTTCCTGATATATGCCTTCACAGTTTTCTGTCTCCATTTTTCTTCCTCTCTATTTTCTTTTTCTATTGTTTTTCTAGGGTTGGGGGTAGAGGGGAGGTGCCAACCTTTCTGTTTATGCTCTTTTTCCAATTTCTGCATATTCATTGTCTCATTAGTCTCATTCTCCTCATCAATAACCAACCCTTTCTTTCTTGGGAGCCTCAATTAATTAGTTACATTTCCACTCACCCTGTATAATGTGTATAATGATGTTGAGTGGAAACATAAGTGAAATATGTAATAATGCAACTAAATTTGCAACTAATTAAGTGAGAAATATTTGTGCTGATGTTTTGATAAGCATTGGTGACTCGATGTGAAAGAAAATAAATAGAAATATCAAATAAGAAAATTTTCCTCCATAATTGGTCGCATATTATCACTTGATAGGGCAATTCTTTGTCAGCTATAAATCCCTCAAAATTGCTAGTCTTTGTAATCCAAATTGCATTTTATGATTTGATTATACCTTGAATGTGATGCATTCCCCATTTTCAGTAATGTTAATGATTTACATGTATATATAGGTTCTATACGACAGGGACACTGGAAGAAGCAGAGGCTTTGCATTTGTGACAATGAGTTGTATTGAAGATTGTAATGCAGTAATAGAAAATCTTGATGGAAGAGTAAGAATCACTACCTCTTACCCTTGTCCACCATTTGCTCACACGCTATGTTCAATTAGTTTGTCATGCACAAATCCTTCTGCATGCTAAAATTTGTAAATGAACTTCTCAGGAGTTTTTGGGCCGAACCTTGCGGGTGAACTTCTCTAACAAACCAAAACCAAAAGAACCCTTGTACCCTGAAACTGAACATAAGCTTTTTGTTGGGAACTTGTCATGGTCAGTAACTTCTGAGAGTTTGACACAAGCTTTTCAAGAATATGGAAATCTGGTTGGAGCTAGAGTCTTATATGATGGGGAAACCGGAAGGTCACGTGGCTATGGCTTTGTTTGCTATTCAACAAAATCAGAAATGGAATCTGCCCTTGCATCCTTGAATGATTTGGTATTTTATTCCTCATCTATTCATTCTTATACTAGTTATGCCATTGTGTAAACAGGGAATAGAATTGTGATTTTGCTCACTGCTTCTTTATAAATTATGCACCTCAGGAACTAGAAGGACGGGCAATGCGTGTAAGCTTAGCTCAAGGAAAACGTTCACAAGGTTAATGGAAATTTGGGAAGGATGTTCATAAATGGTGCCAAAGAAATGACAAGGGGATGGCTGTACATGCTTCAGTTTGCTGAAGAATTCCTTTTCATTTCTTTTTGTCTATAAATTATTTCTTCCCACTTTCAAAAGATCTGCCGATTCAAAATGTTGTTATATTTTGCGTTAACATTTCTGCTAATGCTAACGTTGATTGTATGTTGCTTCCTTCTTGGCTCACTAAAAGTCATACATTGGAATCACATATTCTATACCATGTAAACATCTGCCATGAAACATTGAGCACCCTGAAAGTGTAAAGTTTCCTATCATAGTGAAATGAGCAACTTCAACATACTTTTTTTTGCTGCAAAATTTTGAAATGAATAACTTGAACTGTTGAACATACTTCAGAATCTAGAGTGCTAGTATACTGAAATCATTTTGGTTGCTTGCTTACTGATATACAATATTTTGAACAAATCTGTGTGCATATGCACAACTTCTAATACCATTTGCTGCCACAGCAATCTCCAGGTCTTCAATATTTGATTTATGGAGACAGGTTACGTTTCATTTGAGCTTGACTCGGGCATGAAAATTCACTAAATTTGAACATGCAAACGGTCTGACATAGGATTACATTCAACAAGTTAATTGTGAATTGTGTGGGCTTTATGGTAACCAAACCCTGCAAGATTACCTGCAGAAATATGTGCGTTTGTTTAATAATGATTGTAGTTCTTGGCATTCCAAGAACAATTGCTGCATGACATTCCCCCGTTGGTGCAGATGGACATCATGAGTGTTAATTAAGTTTCTCTGTTGAAGTATTTGCGAGTTGAAGAAGTCTAATTATTATTCTATTCATTTGAAATCAGTTGGTGGCATTGTTTTCTTCATTCAACTTGTTTCTCGTTTAAATTTTATTTATTTATTTAAATAGCTTTTTCTTTTATGTTTAATGAATAGTTTTTTTATTTACCAATAAAAAGGGGAAGACTATACTTTTTCCTTGACAATTGATGGTGGAAGGATGTTATACTGCAAGGGCATTCACAACATTTTGTGTAAAAAAAAAAGTCATTACTTTATACATTAGTATTAACTTTTTTGGAAAAAAGTATTGTTTGGTGTTAAATGTTTAGCTAAATTTTAACTTAGTATTTTTTTGCCAATAAAAGTTGGTTCAACTGGTAGGATTGAACAGCATCGACACAAAAATCTTAGATTCGATTCTTGCTGGTGATCCTTCATTAGCAGGTCATTTATGAATAATAAATATCACTCTAAGTCATGGCTAACGCTTGTGGCATTCCCTAATCTTGGAATGGTGCAACCTCCTCCTAAACTTCTATGTACCAAAATCAACATAGTATTTTGTACATTGTATGTATTTTAGTTTAGTGCCTATCCCAATGTAGGTCATGATTTTTTGAATGGTAAGTTTGTTTAATGTCTTTTTCAGATTATCATTCCTGCTATTTTGAAAAGTTTGTATTCAAAATTTGCTTGGTAATTTCGTTTTTGTTATTTTCCCTTGAATTTTTGCTTGAGTATAGCCTGATTTATTTCCCCCTATGTTTTTCATTTACGGCTTGATTTGACTTTGTCGTTTATATGGATAATTCATGCTGTGGTGTTTTTCTTATTATGGCAACTTCAATTGATTTGCTAGGCTTTTCTTTTATTTTCATTTTTCCCTTTCTTTCATTGGTCAAATTTCTCTATTATTATGGATCTAATTTTTTTTTTAAATTTCTGTGGTATATTTAGTGGTTCGTCAAGAATATCTAATAATTTCTCGTTAAATAGATGTTGATTCATGAGTGCATTTTTAGTTTCCTTATATATCTAAAAAAAAAGTTATATCAGTTGGCTCATTTTCTTCTCTTTATTTATGTTCTATCAATACATCTACACTGCCAAAAAAAAAAGATGAAGAAGAAGAAGAACAGTGTTGTTGCTTGTTTTCATATATACATAAATTTCTTAAATAACAACAATCTGCGAATTTGTTTCTTTGCATATGTGAATGTTTTCAGCTGTTAGTTGAATGCACCTCATGATAAGTGGAATTCAATCTCTGCATCTAAAAGGTTGCAAATTTATATATCTAACCTTCTTTGAGTTGGCCATTATTTCTTCTACGATGTCATTATTGTTTTAAATGAAGATAGTGCTCCCTAATCATATGCAACTATTAGAACTTATAAATTTAAATTTTGAAAGATAAATTTGTAGTGACTCCATAAATAGGAAGTATGCTGTCATGGATGTTTTAGAAGACTAATTTAAGTGCTATGGTAAGTTCTCATGATTTTCTCAGACATAGGTTATCTTTTGTGTTTTATTTCCAATTTATTGACCTTGACTAGTTAGGTGGTGCATCATGGATACACCTCAAATAGAAACATCGAATATGGATATTTGGATTTCAGTTAATAAAAGTGACAATAAGACCTTCATTAATTTTTGCTGAGTCAATGGAATATTTTAATGCAATCTTATGTTTTTTTTTCTGGTACTTAATTATGCAATCTTATGTGCATAATTGCATATATAAAGTAGTTCTTTTCTAATGGGCAAAATTGGGCAGACACAATCTTGCTACCCTGAACAAAGTTCTGTAACGGAGCCCCATTACTCTTTGGGTTTTACGAAGAACACTAGTGATCGCAAGATGTTTTGTTCTTTATTCTTCTATCTTACGATAACCTTAAAGCTTCTTATCAGTAATAAAAGTTAAGGATTTTGAAAACTTAATTTGTGTTGTGAGTTTTGTTTTATTAGTTTTATCTTCTGTTGTCTGTTTATTGACCTCTTATTGGTAATGATCACATTGTAGGAAGTAGGAAGAAGCTTGATGTTGAAAGCCTATGATGACTATAAATGTGTTTGTTGGATCAAGCGCTTACCACTAGGCCAAAAATTATAACTGTTAGTCAAGGCGTAACTTTTTCTACTTAAACCCATCAGCAAACATCACAGTTTGATCTGACTCTGACTTTACTTGAGCTTTGTCAAGGCAGGATGTTGGCTTACAACCAACAATTCCCCTCCTAGCACCTGCCTCCAGTAATCCATGTTTTTCCAGGAATCGAATTTCTAACCAAGTTCTAATACCACTTGTTGGATCAAGCGTTTACCACTAGGTCAAAAGTTATAATTATTAGTCAGGGCGCAACTTTTTTTTACTTAAGTCCATCAACAAGTGCCACAATTCAATCTGACTCCGACCCTACTTGGATCTTACCAAGGCAGGATGCTGGCTTACAACTAACAGTGTTAATCTTTAAAAGTGATTGGTACAAATTGGTCATTTTGATGTTGCTTAATGTTGGAAAGTATTTTATAACTATATAAATTTTTGGGTAATTGATAAAAATTGGTCATTTTTTGTTATGTAAATAAATCATCACATCTGAATACATAATATGACTAGTTTGTCTATCCATATCAAAGATGCTTGTTTGTGTTAGTAGATCTATTTGGAAATTGAAATCATGCTTTTGCTGAAGCAAAGAAATATTATATTGCTTTTGCATTTGGTGTGGGTGTAAATGAATCAAATGATAATGCTTATATCCTTAGGGGTATGCTAGTGCGTACTCTGTTCAAATTCAGCATTGTTTTAACTGTGCAAATACTAATAATGTTGATTCTGGGCATGGGGCTACTGATTTCATATGTTTACTCCATCCTTTTAGTCAACTTTGGTCTGTTATCTCAAGTTTAATCCTTGCTGCTTTAGATACATTAAATATTAATGGAGTTCCCTTTGATACACGTAAGCTGTGATTAATGATTTTTAACTTGTTTAGAAAGTTATGGTTGGTGCATTATAAAAGTCGATTAGAGTATTCCACAATTTATATTTCATATGGTTGTGGGTGATGTTGAATTCTATAACCAGTTAGATTCTTGTGTAAGCGTAGGAATTATTTTGGGAGATTATTTTGGTACTCTTTTTTTTTTTAAGTACTAATATTATGATGAGTTGTCTAATATTTATTAGTTATTATTTATATTTAATAGACTTTTTAACATTTATTGTAAAATCAACAGTCAATAAATGATTGACAACTCACCCTGAGTATCAAACTCATCAGGATACCATAACAACTCCTATTACTTTGACAACCAGGCTTGTGATGAATTTTTTATATGATGTAAGCTAACAAAGTGTTTGATGTTCTTGTGATTTGTGTGTGTGTGTTGGCTAGAGGTATCTCATTTTGAGTATGAAATTAATCTTTCTTTGATCAGAAAGCATTATGGTAAAGCCTTTTAAGAATAACAACTCTCAAAATTCAAATCTTTAGCTTTCTTTTGCAGGTTGAAGCTCTTTATCATTTTGACTAACCACTTGTTGATAGTATTTATTGATTTGATACAATAAAGTTTTGAGTTTAATTTTGATTTGATGTTAGTGCACCATTTTTTAACATTATCTTTTAATTATGTGTTGTTATATCATTAGAAGAGTTTAACTCCTAAAGAGATTGTTATTATAACTAATTTTTTTAATAATGTATCAATATATGATAAATTGATAATAAAAATATGTTATACTAATAATACATCAAAATTAAATCCTTAATTTTTTCACTTGAATTTTTTAAATTAAACTTTTTATAGATGTATTGATAAATATATTATAGAATGGTCTTTTCTAGATACACAAAACAAAAATAAATATTTTGCAGCTCACCACATCACAATAACTATAATAAATTAAATGTGTAATTATTCTCTTGCAGTGTATTCTTATTTTATTAGAAAAAATGTGACGTTAATATCATCATCTAATGAAATGACCTAATAATTAAATATGTGTGCTCCTTATTTTAATTACACTGATAATCTTAAATCAACACTTAAAAAAATTGGGCGTGCGATCTTATCTAAAGAAAAATATTAATATCGTAACCATATGTCTAATATAAAGAATTTTTTAATAATATTTAAGGATACTTTTAAATAGAGATATTTTTATAAACTGAACAATTATCACAAAAATGTAATTATTTGATTAAAATTTTTGGGAGAATGGAAACATTACTATGATAACCACTATGCACAACACGATGGCTATTCTTCACAATAAAATAATCATAACAAAAGTATAATAATTTCATTGTGACGTGCGATCCTACAAAACTTGGGGCATCATTAACCGTTATGCATAACATGATGATCACTCTTTATTAACGAAAGTGTGGTTGTGCATAACATGATGATCACCAAAATAATTTATTTTCACACTTGTAGTCAATTTTTAAGTTCAAAACACAAGGCTTTATTAATTAGTTTAAATTTGATTCATTATTAGTGTAAAAAATTTTACACTATTATTTAATGATGTATTAGCACATCATTAAAAAAGTTTGACTTCCTATGTAATTATTGTTAATGGATCAAGTGTTTATTATTATTAGACTAAAAACTATAACTTTTACATAGTATTTGGTTGGAGGGAAATGGAAGGGAGGGGATGGGAGAGGAGGGAAGCAAAATCCCTCCTAAGCCAATTTTAGCTCCCCTCCAAAAGTGGGGGGATTTGGAGGGGAGAGAATATATGTTAAAAATGGACTAAAATATCCCTAAATTAAATGCTACATTAAATGTTATAATTGTGTAAAAAGGTAAATTTATACTTTCCCTCCATTAAAATCCCTCCCCTCCCTTCGTCTAACCAAACATACACAAAATTAAATTCCTTTCCCTCCCTTCTCTTCCCCTCCCCTCCCCTTCATTAAAATCCCTCCCCTCCCCTCCCCTCTTTTGAACCAAACAGACCATTAGGATTTGTTTATTTTTTTTTTTTTAATTTAAAAAAATGCTTCTTTTTATTAAAAAAAGTACTTCTATAAAATTAGGATGCAACTTTTTTTACTAAAGTCCATCATCAAGCTTTATAGTTTGATTTGACTCTGGCCTTGCTTAAACCTTACTAATAAAGGATGTTGGTCCGCAACCAATAATCTTAGCACTTGACTCCATCGGTCTGACAGTCTGTGCCTTTATGGAATTGAACTTATGACCTTAACTTTGATACCACTTGTTAGATTGAACACTTATCATTGACCACAAGTTATAAATTTTAGTTAATGCATAACTTTTTTTTTACTTAAATCCATGAATAAGCATTACAGTTAAACCTAATTCTGATCATACTTAGGCCTTGCTAAGGCAAAATATTAGATCGTAACCAACAATCTCTCTTTCAGTAATTGCTTCTAGCAGTCCATGCTTTTTTCGAGAATCCAACCTATACTTCAATCTAACTTTGACATCACCTGAGCCTTGCCAAGGCAAAGGCAGGAGGATGATGGCCGACAACCAATAGTTTTGATAATCAAACTCTTTTAATAATTTAATAATACATAATTAAATGATAGTGTAAAAAGTTTTATATTGATAGTAGATGAAAAATAAATCATTTATGAAGTTATACAAACTTTTTTACTTTGGTTCACATTGGTTCAAAGACTACTTGATTTAAATTTAAAGAGAATGGATCCAAAATTGTATTTCTTATTGCATAATGCTATACAAGGAGTAAAAATTAGGCAAAATTTTGATATAATTCAATTAAATTTAAATGTAATTTTCGAATAAAATAAAATAATAAAAATTAATTTCAGAGTAAATAAATATATAAACTTATTTTGTAAAAAATTCTAGTACAAAGATTTTAAGTATCTAGCATTTTTCTTTCTTATTTTCTTTGACATGAATGTGTGATTATTACATGACCCTGAATTAGGACAGGTCATAATTGATTTGCTTAAACCAATCAAATTACTAATTACTCAATTTAAATTTAAACCCTCCCTAAATTTAAATTTAAAAATAATAATTGACACATTGAATGTAGGTGTGTCCACATACTTTGCAGCAAATTCGTCATCATTTTGGTGGAAAAAAGTTTAACCATATTCGACGTATTTATTACATCAATCAATGACGTAAAAGTTATAAAACGTTGTGCCATAAAAAGGAAATTAAAAAAAAAAAGAAAAAAGAGAAAACAATTGTGGTGATAAAAAGAATAAAATTTTGTGAAGTTGAGTAGAGAGTTCAGTGGAGAAAAGGCTCCCTTTCTCTCTCTAAAAGGTTCCTTCTTTCTCTTTCTCTTTCTCTCTCTAAAACCTTCACCATTTTCTCTCTCTAAAACCTCGCCCCCGTCTCTCTCTCTGTAATCTGTGTTCGTGAACTCACCGAGATTGTGGACGTGGTGGTGGGGCATTGAGGATCTGCTGAGGTTTTGATCGGTTTAGGGTTTAAGGGTTTTCTTCAATGGCGACGTCGTTTCCCATTTCGGTCACTGCAGCTCAGGTTCCGTTTTTCTCTCTCTCTGTCTGCCCCATTTTGCTTAATTTTTATTTTACTGAATCAAATTTGTTGCTTGATTTTGTCTCAATCTGGGTTTTGGTGGGTGGGTTTTCAGGTTGGGACCTACTTCGTGGGACAGTACTACCAGGTTCTTCAGAATCAGCCTGAGTTTGTGCACCAGTTCTACTCTGATGCCAGCACCATGCTTCGTATCGATGGCAACGCAAGGGAGGCTGCCACCGCAATGCTTGTAATTTCTATCACCATCACTATCACTATATCTATCACCCCCTTTTACTATTGAATTATAGTGGTGGGGTATTTTTATTTTATTTTTTTGATTTTATTTGGAGTATGTTTTGGGCAATTTTATTTTTATTTTTGTGGTTTGAGATTAGTTTTTGGTCCATTCTTTGGTACTACAATTGGATGTGAATAGGAATGTACAAAGGCACGCCATGGAGTTTGTTTTTATTGCTGTCAAGGGATTTTTGTAGTATGCTACATATCGTTATGGAACAAACTCTTTCAATTGAGAAGTTTCAACCATGTCTGTGATGATGGGCATCAGTTGAAGAAGAATTTCACTCTTTGCTTGTAAACGGGATAGAATCATGATTAGGAATTTAATGGATGCAGGTAAGAAATGAAAGCTATTGTTGCTGGATAGGAAGATGGAATTGTAGTGTGCCCATATTATGTAGTGTTTATAGCCTCTTTTGAAATGGCCATGTCCACTTCAATTCTAATGAATTTCTTAGTTCACCATCCAAAAGTTATGGGAACAAGAGGTTTATTTTTTTGAATAATGAGCAACTTGTTGATGCGGTTTCGTATTACATCCTGTGAATCAGAATGCTAACTGGTCTAGAAGTGGTGTTGCATTATCATACATGGTAAAAGAAATTTGCAGTTACCAGTTGTTGTGATAGATCTGTAACTGCTTGGATGTCTGGCCTGGAATAATCTGCACAACGACTCGATCAGAGCCTTAATTCTGCATGCCTATATTGAAGAGTGTTTTCATTTTGGCATGTCCATGATATATGAAATCTTTAATTAGTGGAGTGATGCAGCCACAATTTTTTTGTGTGTTAGGATGCTAATTTTGTAGGAAGTAGCTTCTTGGGTTATAATGGTTTATTTGATGTTCTTTTTTTTCTGGCAACATTCTGAAGTGTGATTCCTATATCTTATATACAGTTTGCTGAAAATTGTAGATTTACATTAGCGATGAATTGTTTAATCTAACTTAACATCCATTTCAACAGTTGGAATGTAAAAATTTAAAACGGTATCTAACTAAGATTAAGAGTCTATCTTCTCTGTCTTTACAGTTGTCTTGTCCTGATGATTAAGAGTCTAACCATCTTTAGTGTTCCTCTTCTTTTTTTGCATATGTATCTGTTAAATTTTTATACATTCTAATGATAAACTGATTATTTGGATTTGGAATGCATGGAACAGTTTCAAGTAACTGTCCTATCTTCTGGCTTTGTCTTGTATGCTTCTAGTCTATAATCTTGAGATAGTAGTAGTGCCCCTTCTTAGCACTCTATTTAAAAAATTATTTTTCAAGAGTTAAAATGATAAGGCGTTCTCTCTGTTGATATAGATTTCTTACACTTTATTAGGTCCTTAATTGTTTGAGAGGATTTGGCAGTATTTTCAATTGTTTATGCATGTACAATTGTAGTAAAGCTTTTATTTCGCCCTAGAATTAAAGAAATTTCTCTGTGGGCAGCAAATCCATGCACTGATTATGTCCCTGAGTTATACTGGAATTGAAATTAAGACAGCACATTCTCTGGAATCTTGGAGTGGTGGTGTGGTTGTGATGGTTTCTGGATCTGTGCAAATTAAGGACTACAATCTGAGGAGGAAATTTATGCAGACATTCTTCCTTGCACCCCAAGAAAAAGGCTTTTTTGTGCTCAATGATATTTTTCACTTTGTTGAAGAGGATCCAGTTCACCACCACCAAGCAGTCTTGTTAGCTCAGAGCAATCTTGATTTGAAACTGAATGCTCAGAGCACAATTAATAAGCCAGGTAAGTTCTGCTCCAGCCTGTGTTCTTGTACTTGGAATTGGAAAATTATCACTTCACTTATTGCAATGAAAAAATAAAGAAAATGTAAAACATTGTTTCTATGGATATAATTCGTACAAGTTTTGTCATTGTGACTTTGTGTCTTGATACAAACCTTGGGAGAACCACACCCCAAAAGCTAGTTATTAAGGTGGGAGAGCCCAATCCCATACTTCCGATGTGGGACTCAAGTCCCATACCTTGCAACTAGGTCCTAACATGTCCCTCCAGGGGTGCCCTGCCCTTTTTATATGGATTATGGATCTGATCTTGTTTAGAATCTGTGTTTGACTGTTAGTCCCGTGTTCTTTAGTTTGTGTCTTGCTAGTCTCGGAGAATCTGTAGAACTTTTTATGTTTAATCAGAAACCCTAAGTTAAGTTCATAACCTTTTTTTTTCCTTTATACCTCAAGCTATTATCATTTACACTTCCACTGCTTCTGGCACTACTGATCTATTTAAGCTGTTAATACAGGTACCTTGTTTGTAATTTATTTGTCACTAATTGTATTTGCTACATCATCATCAGTCTTCCACTCCCACCAGCATTATCATCACATTGACAACACACAAAAAATCAGTGCACTCAAATTGGTTGAAAAAACTGCATCCTTTCTATTAATAAACTGAAGCTTAGCTTTTAGTCTCAGATATATAGAATGATAAGATTGGATATGGATTTCTAGGACTTGAAATTAAAGAGTTGCAAGCTTAACCTTAACCAGAGAATCCATATGCAGATTGCAGTATCCAGTGGTTGGCTATAGTTTTACTTTATAGTGTAAAGTTGGAAGTTGTCAGTGAAGCTTAATCACAAACTTCATTTATTAATGATTAATGTTTTTATATCTTTCAAAAAAATTATAACTTCTACTTCAGAAAAAATTAGGTAAACAATAAATTTGGCTGATTATGGAATATAATTGATTCTGGAAACTGTAATCTTTTAAGTAATTGAGAGCTATGGGTTTTACAGTGTCGAACTACCAGCTGGGTGGAGATATACAGGCTAGGGAGTTTGTTGCTACAAATGAGGTCAAAGAAAATGGTGTAATGGACAATTATGGATTTTCAGAGCAACAAATGCAGCGAGTCCCTGATTCTGAGCATATTAGGGAGGATAATGCTGCTGAAGAGTCCAATGGTTCACTTCAATCTACAGTGAATGCAGTGCATGACCATGTACCTGCTTCTGCTGAAGAATCTGCTGAGGAGCCCCAAAAGCACACTTATGCCTCCATTGTATGTGCTAGCTAACCATTATATTAATGTCCAAATAATGTTTTCTTTTGGGATTCAGTTATGACTTTGGAACTGACTATGTTCTGGACTGTTGTTGGAAGTTACGGGTTGCTAAAGGACAATCTACACCATCCGTAGCTTCTCAGCCTTCTCAGAAGAATGTGTCCTCTTCGGAATGGGATCATGCTCCACAGACTAGTAGTCAGCAAACAACCGCGTCGGCAAATGCATTTGAAAGGTCTGAAACTGATGCAGTGGAGGAGGTTCCTGCTACAGAAGATGAAGGTTACTGTGTGTACTTGTTGAGAATTGATTAATTATTCAGTTCCTCTATTTACTTATTATTTATAGTTACATCTTGGTGTTGATGCACATTTTCATGGCTCATGGCGTCATCCTTCTACAAATAAACTAATTTGTTTAAATGAAGCCTTAAAGTGTTATGTGTAGTTTTTATCATGTATTCATTGGTTACTACCTCAGATTTTGATTTGCTTGGGAATGCTTTCAGATGAAATCAAATCTGTTTATGTGAGAAACTTGTCCCCGACTGTGTCTCCTTCTGAAATTGAAGAGGAATTCAAGAATTTTGGTAGAATCAGGCCTGATGGCGTTGTCATACGAAGTCGCAAGGTATATGTCTTTGCATCTTTAAATAACTATATTAGTTCATTTATGTTCCATTATGAAGCTAAATTTTTCACTTATCTCCAGGACGTTGGTGTTTGTTACGCATTTGTTGAATTTGAAGATATGACTGGTGTTCATAATGCAGTCCAGGTTTGGGTTCGGTTTTAAATTATAAGTTTGAGATATGTATTGCTTATGAATTATGATATAATAATACCCGTTCTCAGCCCAAAACTAATATCAAACTTACTAGTTGGTTGCAATGATCCCGAGTTTTCAATATGCATTCTCGATCTAGTGGCCTCAAGCTGTCTCTAATCTTTGTTGTAGAAACTTATTTTCCTTTAGTTTTAAGTTACAACTTACTAGTCATATTTGCGCTGGGGCTATTTTCTGGCTTCATAAGCAGTAGACTCATGCTTTTTTTGTATGTTTGCAGGAAGGATCTGTTCAGATAGCGGGAAGACAAGTATACATTGAAGAGCGAAGACCAAACAGTAACATCCCTTCTCGAGGAGGAAGTATGCCTTCTTTTATTATTATTATTTTTAAATTTTGCTTCTGCTTTTTTTCCCCTCAAGATGTCTTCGTCATCAATTTCCCTGACTTGCTTTTGACATATAGACATGGTAAAACAATGAATTTGTACTGCCATTTTGCTAATTGAGGGATGAGTTGATGGAACTGGTAGTGGATTCTCCAATGACAGTTTTGAGAAATTACAAATTAAGCTACAATGTGCTAATTTTTGTTTAAGGATCACGTTAGGTTTGCTGTGGTAGCTTCATGTTCAAATTTGACAGTCTCACTGTTTTCTGGCTCTTCCATGTGACAAGTGGACAAAGATGTTATAGTTTTCATTTGACCCACCTTATGCTTCTTTTATTTTGTATCATAAATTATTCAAAATGACCTTTGTCTAACACAACTTGGCCAGCTATGTTGTATCAATGATGATGCTGACACTGACTATGCAGAGAAATGAGTGCCACCTTTTGTTTTCCCCGAAGTCTCCATGTTTTTCTCTACATAATTAAATTGTTTTATAAGCTATTTTTTTTGGCTTTGTTTTGTCATACTTGATTTCACTGTATTATCAACAGGGCGGGGTAGAGGCAGGGGTAGCTATCAATCAGAGGCACAAAGAGGGCGTTTCAGTTCAAGGAGCTTTGGCAGGGGAAATGGCCAAGATGGCGGTGAACGGGAGTATAACAAACCGAGAGGAAATGGTTTCTATAGACCCAGTCCCCGCCAAGAGAGGGGATATTCAGGGCATCAAGTACCAAGAAATGGGCAGAATCTGGTTGAGTCCTGAGTCAACATTAAATTTTGGCAAGAGAATCAAATTTTGGGTCCAGATATTTCAGCTCTAACTAGTCAATTTCATTAGATTTTAAGAACCAAATATTGATATTGTTGGAGTCTTTTAAATTAAGATGTTTCAGCGAATTATTTCGTTTTTGATAAATTTTGTTCAAGGGGCTTCTTATTTCATTTGTTTCTTCAGGAAGTTTATGTTTAGCTAGCAATGTCTTAAAAACATGACATTTGTAATCTCCCCATTGAAAGTTGAAATCTAGTTTGTTATTTTCGTTGTCCTTTAGGGTTTGATATTCTCGGCTTAAATGAAATTGAGGTAACAATCTCTGCACCACACAACTTTTTAAATTAATGTAGATTATAGAGACTAGCAAGTAGAGTTAATTATAGACTTTCTTGGAGGCGCTACAAAATTACATGCACTTTTATTATTTTAAAATTAGCTTTTTTTTTTTCGCATTACATCATTAGAAAAAGTATTAGTAAGTTATTTACAACAGGTTATTTATAACATTTTAGTAAAAGTAAATATTTATTTTAATCTTTTAAAGATATGAATGTTATTAGTTAGGTTTTTTAATAATAAATATATTAAAATAATTATTTAATGTTAATTTTTAATATTAAATTAGCCTTTTAATGATATATTTTACATTAAATTGGTTTTCTAAAAGGATCAATTTGATGTCAATAATTATTAGAAGATTAAAATGATGTCACTTGTATATGTGAAGAACTAAAATAAATGTTTACTCTTTTATTAAAACAACTAATTTTTTAATTTTTTGATTTTTAAGTTTTTGTAATTTTTTTAAGTAACTTGCATTGATATTTACTAGTGTAAAATTTATATATATATATATATATATTATATAAAGATTTAATTGTAAACTTTTTCACTAAGTAAAATAAATAATTAAATTTGATAAATTAACAATAAATATTATACAACAATACAATCCAATGCAGTTATTGCGTAGAATTAACAATTAGAGGTGTTGGCATAATAGGTCTCATGAACCTGTGTTATATTTGAGTCTCATAATTGAATTAATTATCAAAACAATTTGGAACAAAATTTTTTTTATCAAAACCAATTGAATTGATTATTTATTAATTATTAAAAAAATTATTTTTTTAATATTTCCTAAATGTTTTCATAGATTTGATGTTGTTAAGTGTGAATTTTTTATAATCTCATCTAATTCGATTAATTAGTTTAAATAATTAAACTTAAACTTAAAAATTTCGTTAATTCACTATTTACCTTGGTTTTAACAATGTTACCGGATATGCATGATCAAAAGAGAACTACTATACTTAACAATAAAAATAAATAAATAAATAAAGAACTATTATATGGCCATAGCTTAATATGGAAAAATAAAAACTCAATTTCTTTGATAAGAAGACTAGGGCTGGAAGGTGCATATATATATATATATATATATATATATATATAAGAGTCCCGTTTGAGCCTAAACTAGCGTCATTTTCGCCACCTCTGAGAGCTAATTATGGAGCTCTAATTAGTAACCCATAGCTGTATGTAGTGATATTTACTATATATGTCGCAATTACACAACAAGGACAAGCACGTACTAGAGGACTATCCTCTGGAACCCCCAAGTCTTGGAAACTAGAGATTCTAAAATAGGTAGGTATGCTTTGTAATTGCCACAGTTGCAAATTTTGCAAGCTAGCTTTGCCAACACCGATTACTCCTAATCCTAACATTAGACTGAAATCAAAAGAAGAGAATTTTCCATATCATCACCGAAAACAAAGGTCCAAATTAAGGCTTGAAAACTATTCAATTCCCCCTTTTATTCTGTGTCTTTACTCTTTAGTGCAAAACCATTTTCCTACAACAACAGCAATTACCTTATTTCCTTCTGTTTCTTCTCCACCTTCATGTCACGCCCTCACCAACCCCGCCATCCCCACCTTCATTTCGGTTCCTTCTTCCCATTATTCAAAGGCATTATAGCAAAACAAAGCCTCTGATAAGCTCTTCAACAAATAGGCGTGCATTTCCTTTCTCTCTTCTTCTTCTTGATGCAATTTCAACATCATCATTAGTATTATCATGTCTAACATTTTAGCATGTTACCAACTCTTGGAACTCAATGTCATATCTGCACAAGACTTGGCTCCGGTGGGTCGATCCATGCGGACCTATGCAGTAGCATGGATCGACCCAGACCGCAAGCTCTCAACTCGAGTTGATGCCCACGGTGGCAACAACCCAACTTGGAATGACAAGTTTGTTTTCCGAGTCGATGAAGAATTCTTATATGATGACACATCAGCAATCACAATTGACATCTATGCTCTTCATTGGTTTCGAGACATCCACGTTGGCACTGCCCACGTCCTCGCCGGTGACCTTATCCCACCACCGTCACGGCCATTCCACAACACCTACAAACCCACAGGGATGCGGTTCGTGGGGCTCCAGGTCCGACGGGCCTCGGGTCGCCCGAAAGGGATTTTAAACGTTGGTGTGGCGGTGCTTGATAGCTCAATGCGGAGCATGCCTCTTTACCCTCATAACCCTCCAACAATTGGATATCACCATGATCATCACAATCAGCTCAGCCACCAAGCCATAGCCAAGCCAGAGCTTCGGCGCACGAAGAGCGACACCAGCTCAATGATCGGCTCAGAAGCCGTGGCTCGAGAGCACCGAGCCAAGGCTAAAAAGGGTAAAGCAAATTCCGTAATTACCCCTTCAGAAGCAAGCTCCAAGAGCAAGAAAAAGGCTAGCTCCATGGTCAGCGGCTCAGATGTTAAGGCAACGCCAAAGAAGGGTAAATTTGGCAAAAGAAGTTTCATGGCTCAAGGCTCAGAAGCCACCACAAGTGACTTCAACCCCATGCAACGGTTCACGCCGAGGATGAATGTTGGCTATGAAGTGAAGCCGTCACCGAAGCCACAATTTCGGAACTCTCCGGCGGTGGCTTACGGCGGTGCACATAGGGGTGCAATTACAAGGGCCACCCCATTGCATCCCTTCACGAGGGGGAATGAATATAGCACTCCTAGTAAGCCAAACTTGGGAAATATGGGTCATCCCATTATGACGGACTCGGAGCTGGGTCCGTCGCCTTCGGAGGTGGCTGCCGCCGTGGCACGGCGTCCGGTGGTGGAGGAGGGTGAGAATTCTACGGTTGGAGGGTGGAGCTTGGACGAAAGTGTGGAGGGGTTGCAACCAAAAGTGGAGAGGTGGCGGACGGAGCTGCCGCCGGTGTATGATTGCGGCGAGATGTCGAGCTTGCCAGCATCGTCGAGCAAGAAAGGGAAAGGGAGGCATGCACGTAGGCACACAGATGGTGGTGGGAATGGTTTATTCTCTTGCTTTAGTGTTATCTGTGGTGTTGAATGCTCCATCGTATGCGGTGGTGGTGGTGCTAATGCTAAGAAGAACCGGCGCCGCCGTGCTCAGTCGGTGGACAATGCAAGCTTTCTCTGAGCTTCTCAGAGAAGATGAGTCTGGTTGGGTACATTGCATGCATATATGCATGTATGGCAGCTCCTACGTGAAGATAGGATGTGTTATGTGGGAAGGGAATGGACTAACTGTATTTTTCTTCAGTCTTTTAATTTTATCCTCTCTTGTCTTTCTAATGAATTTTAGATTCACTTTCCAATTATATCTGGGTTTGATTGTGTTTGTAGAATATGTTATTAGATTATCTATATTGCTTTTATGATGAATACGTTTGATTTTTATATATTTGAGGTGGGTGGATATATATCTTAAGAAAAAAGAATTAATCGATTTGTTACAATAAGTCACTTTTTGCATATTATTTTTATATTTTAATATTGATTATGTATTTGATTCAATAGTTTAGATTCACTCCTTTTACTTATATAAAATTAGTGAAAAATATATTTAAAATTTGGATAATTTGTTAAATTTTGTTAATATTTATATTTAATATCTAAAAGTAAAAAATAAACTTTAGTAAATGATTTAGGGGACAAAAATAGGAGACAAAAAAAAATCAAGTCCTTGAAATATAGCTTTTCTTGATTGTATTTAAAACTTATTTGTCAGTTGATTTATAGGTTAATTTTAACCTATTTATGAAGTAAAATGTACGAATACTATTAGTGAAAATAAATTTTGAAGTGTTAATTATCAAAATAAGTAAGTTTTCGAAGTGTGGTGGCCGTTTGTAGGAATAAAAAATGTTTCACATAGATTGGCTTGGTAACTTTTTAAAATTAATTTGTATGTTTAGCTATTTTACTAATATTATTGTTTAACTAATTCATTGTTTTCTCATTTGGGGTTTTCTTACATGCTTCGTTGAGTTTGTTCATTGGCTTGGAACGAAGTTGAGCTCGTATATCATAAAATTTTGAACCTTTATTTATGTTTTAGTATAGTTTATTTTTTTTCTTCTAGCTAGAATGAAAAAGGAGAACAGGAGTACGAGGAAGAGGAGCCTTCTCATTGTTTGCTATAGTGGTGCTTGTTTGTTGTGGTGGTTTTTGATTGCGTATTGTGCAAATGTGCAGTAAGGAAATGCATAATAAATTGTATTTGTTGCAATAGTTATGTCTATGTTAGTGCTTGTACATGTGAATTTGATTTCTTTAATTGGTAGGGAACTTTTGTCTTGTCATGTTATGCTGGAAAAAAGTGTCATTTTAAGATAAAACTACGCTATTTTTTTTTTTTAAATAATCTTTGGACTGTCACATAGTTTATATTGGATCTTGATGTAATTAAAAATATACACATATCAAAACTCGTCTTCCAAGTAAATATAATACAGTAATATAAACGTGTGAGAGCTCTTAATATTAACAATAATATAAGTAGCAGCATATTCATCTTAAGAATTCTCTCGTGTTATTGCCTCCGTCATGTGTAATTCACTTATGTGTTAACATAGCCTCCAAGCTAACACATTTAAAATTTTTTCTTTTAAGTTTCAAAGCCCGCTAGTAATAATATTTAATTTTAACAGACATAAAAAATTTAAATTATTGTGAAGAATTCAAATACAATTTTAGCCCATGCAAATTTTTGTTTTTAGCCCCCAAATGAATCTATTCTGGTTCCACCCCTGCTAGCTAGGCATCAAATAGCAATGCTAAGAAACATTTTGTTTCCTTGGTTCTTACGAACATGATTGTGGAATAAGATGTATGGAGAAAAATTTGTAAGCCAGAACTTAATAAATAGAACAGGCTCAGAGTATACCCAAGAAATAAAAAGAACAGCCTCAGCAAGTAAAATGATCTCCATGGTCTTCTACAGTAACATTTACTACAAGAATGTGCAGAAGGATCTATTAAAAGTGAACCTTGCCTCCCAATAAGACATCAGTGAGCATGAAACTATGATCTATTCAAAACAAAGTATATCGAATATTTATGCTAATCTTAATTGATTTACACACAAACACACATAATCTAGTGTATAACTTGGATGTTTGCATGCCCTAACTGCTTATTTCCTACGATTCTATACCCACATATTTGAATGGTTCTAAGATCAACTTAGTACTCACATAAATATCAGAGTAACTAAAATAAGGATTGACAAGAAAATCTATATGAAATCATCTACTCAACCGTATCAGCATCAACCAAGTCATACTCATCAAGTTCCAACCAAACCAATCTTTGTTTAGTAAATAAAACTAAGCATCAATCCACTAACAATCACATAAGATTTCTTAAGGGAAAAATACATATAGATTCGTAAACTTTAATAGCTTACAATTTTAACTTATGGCTACAGAATACAAAACTAACCAAAGCATACATTACAATGGGATTATTGATATATTATCTTACTGCAAGAACTCTCTTGGATCAGTAACGTAACCAGTCAATGCAGATGCTGCAGCTGTATATGGGGAAGCCAAATATATTTCACCTTCCTTGTGCCCCATTCGGCCCGGGAAGTTCCTATTTGTGGTTGAAACACAAACCTGCACAACCATCCAATAATCCACAAGCAATGGAATAAATAATTCAGTTTGCCATCACTTATGTAGGAAGTATTTAAATGCAATCATATGGCAGAGCAGCCATTCACTGGGTATCAAATAGTAAGCCAGCTGCTTCTTCAACATTCAGAACCATACATCTTTATATTCTACAAAAATCTAAAGAACTACCAAGACATTATGATTGCACGTCAATATTATTATATAAAGAGAACAATCCTCATGGTCTTTCAATTTATTAGATAACCACCAATAAAACTAACTCCATTCTCACCCAACCCTCTTCATTGTTTCTAACGGATTAGGATCTTCTAGAGTTCAACTGCAGGTGCAGTTGAAAGATATAGAGAGAAAGCATGTGGGTCCCACAATTTCAAAAATTATAAGACCCACCTCTTGAGTCTATCTCTCTCTAGCTGCACATCCATTTCCAACCCACTTCCTACTTTTAAGGAATTTATTTTCTTCACAAATTACAGTTTTTTCAGTTAGTTATCATTCAAATTTAAAATTTAAAATACAAATTATCATATAGTCAAGTGTTAAAATAAATTTATACTTTTATTATACCCTTTCTTTTTTCTTTTTTCTTTTTTCTAAACAAAAGTTTAGGAAGAGGGGAGGTTGCCCAATTCCAAGGTCAAGGCATGCTACAAGCCTGAGCGAGGGCTTACGGTGTACTTACATCTATGGCTACCAATGAAAGATCACTAGCAGGAATCAAACTCAAAGATCAATATGTAATCAGATTATCTTTAGCCAAAGATCAATGTTGATATAAGCAATTACTTCTATGTAATAAGGATAAATTTAATATAGGTGAAATTTGAGCTACTCTTTATGTATTACAAGATGCTCCTGACAGAAGCAGAGGAACTTGCCTGAGGTTCATTCAGGCGTGCGTAAGTATCTTTTGGGCCACCCAAACAAGCACCACAACTAGGACTAGCAGGTGTGTCACACCCAGCTTCTTCAAATATCTGTGAGCAAGTCTTACCACCAGATCCAGGGACTGGGATGCTATATATGTCCATCCAAACCTGAAATTCCATCAACAGAAATATGTTAGAAAACATTCATCTAGAATCACTTCACATGAGGAATTTATTAATAACTGCAAATCCACTGATACAAAGATTTAGAAACATGAAAAAAAATTCAAACCTTCTGTGTTGCAGGCACAAGGAATGTGGGAACTTTGACCTGTTTACCCTGCAGATGCAGATATCAAGTTCTTCATTAGGGGAAATAGTTTCATATCAGAAAGATAAAAAAACCTGAGGATGGTTTTGAAGGATAAATAAATGACCCTAACAGGCATTTAAAGATTGATAGGAGACATTGACACAAAAGTGTCATAAAAAGCATAGTAAATTCCATAAGACGGAGTAAATGCAGCAACTCAAGATAAAATACCATACAAGAAAACATGCAGATCAGGCTTACAAATATTAAGATTTAAGATACACATTGATCATACAATACTAACAAGTCGAACATTGTAGTAAATTTTTCCTTGTACATAAATTTAGTTAAAAGATAAGACTCGGCCAGAAAAGCCACCATTAATATCTCATCCAAACTTAAGTCCAGCATCTACTTTGGTATACAAGATAAATTTTAGATATGCAATAGGAAAAATGATGCTTACCGATGCTAGAAATACTTTTGCCGCAGCCATGAAATCCTCTGTTTTTCCACCTGTACAAGATCCTATGTACACTCTGTCAATTTTCACATCCTTGCATTCTCTTGCCAAAGCACGGTTATCTGGAGAATGAGGCTGCAACATTCATAAGCATTATATTAGCTGTGGAACCTAGCGGCATCAGGTAAAGCCAAAAAATAGCTGCATGGCAGATAAACAAAGAATAAGACCTCATGGAAAACCCAATCAAAGGACTAACCTTGGCCACCAGTGGCTCCAATTTTGATACATCAAATCTATACTCAGAAAGAAATCTAGATGCCAAGATAAAAGCACCAGGTATTAGTAATGGATAAAACTAATTGCCAATGGATACTAATATTTCATTTGCTATATTCAGTTTTTCTCCAGTACAAATATTGAAGACTAATTCATTCACCCTGATTAATTTCTAAGGGATGGATGCTAAAGCATAATCATGCTAACAAACAAAAATATTGCATATAAGCTTGTTTTGATAAATTAAACCCATATCCAACATGAGAATCAAAAGAGGTCATATAACTCAATCTACGAAGCAGGTCAAGTTCAATATGAACATGTAGTTAGAGGGGAAAATGGGGTCAATACATATTTGGCCACTAATCATTAAAAAGAATTTGAGGCTATGTTTTTTTTAAAATAAATTTTAGGCTATCATGACACACTACCTTGAATTAGAAGCCAAATAAAGAGCCAATGTCTAAATTTCAAGCGGAAAATGAGATCTATAAAATAAAAGAGATAGTAAAATGACAGTAAAAAGATGCTTTCCTTCTTTTATGCGACTATTGCTGTTGTGGTAAGTAATAAGTTCATTAATCTACACATATAACACAAACTTGAGAAAATAAAACATTCTAATTACATTTACTTATTTAAATCACACAAGGGAGAATTACAATTTAAGATATCCCAATGAACATGTTTCCAATTTAAGATGGTTAGCGACAAAAACTGGCCAAAAGTGTTCAAAGAAGGCTAATATATTGACTTGATTAACCATTCTTTTGGTTAGTTCATTCTAAATGGGAAATATATTCATTGTTTAGTATATCCTAAATTGTAATTCTCCAAAAATAAAATGGATGCTAATTTCTATGTATCTATAACATGCAAGCCAACTTTTAACGTATTTCATAGTTAAATATATGGCCATTGAGATATGGGGTCTAAGTTTTTGGTTAGTCGGTGTAGAGATTAGTGTTCCACACTTCCACTGCTTCACACGGTGTTTCATAAGAACTTACTGGAGCATTTTAAGGTATAAAAACTTCTCTAAAAGAGATGAAGAACGTTGTACCCTTGGAGTTTTCATATTCCTCATTCTTCCCCTGCTCGTGGATTTTCGGGTTTACCTCCTCCTCAACTAAATAACCTTATCCTCTCCTAGGGGTGGCAAATGGATGGATTTTGGATTGGACCATAATGGATGGATAAAAAATAAACCATTAATCCATTTAGAATCCATTAAAAATTGTTAAAATCATCCAACCCATCCATGACCCATGTCAATGGGTGGATATCTCACCCATCCATTAATCCATTTTAACGGATAGGATGGATGGCTATCCAACCCACCCATTTTAAATCATTTTTAAAAAAAACTCTCTTTCTCTCTCTCTTTCAAATCATTTAAAAAAACTCTCTTTCTCTCTCTCTCTCTCTCTCTCTCTCTCTCTCTCTCTCTTAAATCATTTAAAAAAACTCTCTCTCTCTCTACGTGAATCACGTCTCAATATATATATATATATATATTACGTGACTCATGTTTCAATATAAAATGATTGGAACCAATCCATTAAATCTATTATTATAATTGGATGGATTGGATTGGATTTAGATATAGATGGACTAGATGGATGATGGATTAATGGATCCAATTGCCACCCCTATCCTCAACCTCCCACCACATGCCTGTAACACATTGCTATTCAGTCTCCACAACTCTTTTCCCTCTAAACGCATTGCTGTGCTCCAACCATAAAACCATAACAAGCAAGAAAGAAAGCATTCTCCGAAACAATGAACCAAAGCTAGCCCCTCTTATTTGCTCCCAAAAATATAAAATGACCATGAAGCAGCTATCATCACCAGCACACACCAAAGCAGACTAAGGATAAGTAAATGGTCTATGTTACACTATCTTCATGAGTACCACACCTTCCTCACAACATGAAATATTTTCTTTACATAATCCCCACAGTCAACAAGCTATCTGATAGAAACTGGTAAAAGAGATCGTATTTCTGAATAGCAACTGATATGTATTGAAGAACTCTCTGGGGAAACGTTCCCAAATCAGAGAAAGAGATACAAGAATTGTGTGGAATAGAGAGAATGAGAAAGAGAGAAGATGAAGAAGAATACCCTGCCAAGAATCAGAGAGCTTGGCCCCTCCCTTTCCAATTCCCACTGATTTCCTAACTGTTTTTCCCTCCTTTTCTCTATTTATTCAGTCTGTTACTGGTCCAGCTATCATACACGCTGGTTCTTATTAGTTACAATAGACCCTAGCCATTACAATCGATTCTAATTATTAGGATGTGAATCCACAGGCCCATAGCCTAAAGTTGGCCCAATTGGCTTGGGTTGATGCCTAACTTTCCTGATATAGGTTGACTGAATAGGAGGTCTAACACTATCCCAAGCTGCTTCTCCCACTAATGGCTAGCAAATATAGATTATTTTCTTTATATTCCTTTTAAAGATTTAATTTCCATAATGATGAGAGAATAAGAGTAACAAAAACTGTACCCACATAGAAACTTCGTTAATAATTACAAGCAAGTGACACCATAGGGTCCTTCCTACCATGATAAAGATTTGTTGTGTCTGTTTCTACTACCACTATGGCATTTATATACTACCACTTGTTCACCAAAACTTGTCAGGTCAATAGATAGATAAAATGTAATTTATTGGACACTAGGCGATACATGGAGCATTGACTTTTCCTAATCACTGAATATTGGGGGGGAGGGGGGGAGAGAAATTAGAAAACTATAACTACCTTGCTTGCTGGTCACTATAAACTGGTTCATATGCCGCAGATGTCTTACCCTGTACAAGAAAAGAAAACAACATTAAAGCAAGAAAAGAAAACAACGTTAAAGCCAATGCTGGCCAAGACATGGGCACAACATGCAAAGGGAAACCATCACTCATGGGAAACCACAGACCCCACGATGTCAACACAGAAAAAACTTCATGAGATGTCAAATTCTGCGGGCAAGATTAACTATCGGAAACCAATAAGATGAAAAAGAAAAACATGATACTGTCACTACTAATCAAGACTACCCATGATAGACAGAATACTACACACTCCTCCGATGATAACAGAGGCGAACAATTACAAAATTTGTTTGAATCTTCATGTCAACCTAGGTATAGAAAAGTACATGCAAAATGCAAAAATATTTTTTTGATAAAAAGCAATTCATTAAGAGAAATAAGAGAAGTACATGCAAAATGTAAACATATACATATAACTTAAGAGGCAACACATCAATTTCAGTGCATCTGCTCAATTGCACAAACCTCAAGATACTTATATGTAGTGCTATCAGCAGGAACAACACCATTCTTTCCTCCAGCTTCAACAACCATGTTGCACAATGTCATCCGCTCTTCCATCTACCCAACAGGGGTGAGTTACCAAAACAACATTTAAAGACAAAATAAAGAGTTCAGAGATTGAAGAAAATCATAACATCTTGCTGAACATACTTACACTTAAACTTTCAACAGTTGTGCCAACAAACTCCATAGATTTATAAGTTGCACCAGCCATAGATATTTCACCAATAATCTGCAAGATAAATCATTCACACATGTAAGGATGTAATTAATTATACTTGCTACATGCAAACAAGCTAATTAGACAACCCCTGGTTACCATATGAATATGATATATCCAATAGACACAATAGTACAAGATCAAGGAATACTTACTTGCAAAATCAAATCCTTAGCAAGCAAATAATTGGGCATTTCTCCATCCATTACAAATCTCAGAGTTGGAGGCACCTGCAATTCAAATAAGATATATATAAAAAAGCAATTATCTTTACTATTAATAAAGAGAACAAAAAGGTAGTCTTCCATCTTCGCTTTTGTCCCAAAAGTTTCAAGATAATCCTTATTAATTTCAAATGATTGTAAAATAAAGTAATAAAAATTATAAGCTTTTAAATGCAAATATATATCTATATATATAAAACACATTATTGATGATTCTAAATAAGTTCACTTCTGCATCACTTATTTTGCTCCACCGGTATCTCCTCTTCTTTTCTCTTAGAAATGAGCAGGTAACTTGGTAGAATATAAAAGCAGCCCATGGAAAATGGCTAACAATAAAAAGATACAATATTTTCTTTCAAATATAAGAATGTCAAAGACAGAAAAAGAAAAGAAAAGAAAAAAGAGAAAGAATCAAATAAACAGCAAAATTCAAATTAGCCATCTGCTAAGCTAATAAGAGCAAAATGAAATTACAAGCATAAATCATACAAACTAAACCTATTTGAGTCTACGGCCACCAAATAAAAACCTTAAGCTGGAGTTGAGTTGATAATACATGGTCAAAAATATATTGATTCCATCAACATATCGTCTATAAAAAGCCACAGGTATGAAGCTCGTCACTGCAACCCCCCCCCCAAAAAAAAACAAAAAAAACCAAAACCCCACAGACGTCAGACACAGAAGCAATTAAATACTACAACTGTGTTGAGAGGATGAATGTTAGTGATATAAGTTTTGGGGTGTGTACTAGGCTAATGAGATTTCAGATTTTCTATATTTTTTCACACATAAGTGTACTAGTACTCATGCAGCGACATTGATACATGATGATTTGTCTCTTATAAGGAATTTGTAGTTGTTTTCACATTTGGGTGTGATATTTTACTGTGATTTCTCTTAAGGAAATGCTGAGATGGCTATACGGGATCAACAAAACCTTTTGGAGGAAAGCAGCACTGTGGGAGAAAGTAGACATGTGGAGGAAAACAAAACAGAGGTCAGGCATAGATATTAAACCCAGACCAGATACCAACCTAGTCAAGAAACTGGTTCTCTAGGTCACTAGTTCAATCACTATTGGTTGTAGTTGGGTTTATGCTTAAAAAATGGATCTTCATGGTTCTATTGCTCAATTGAAAACTGATATGAACCTTAGGAGAACCACACCCCAAAGGCTAGCTATTAAAGTGGGAGAGCCCAAGCCCATATAAACCCCACATCTAAATCTCATACTTTCGATGTGGGACTCAAGTCCCATACCTTACAATTAAGTTCTAACATTCTACCACAATCCACAGCCCTTGTACCCACGCAGGCTAGTTGCGCACTAGCCCTTTGGCTAGTCACAGGCGAACACTGCAATGTTTACGTTACCACCAACGCCGCTCGTTTGCAATTAAGAGACATGATGGATGACTTCGATACCAATTGATATGAACCTTGGGAGAACCACACCCCAAAAGCTAGCTATTAAGATGGGAGAGCCCAAGGCTATATAAACCTCACATCTGAATCCCATACGTAGCAATTGGGTTCTAACAAAAATCCATATAGTTGCAAAGGGCTATGCATAGATTTATGATGTGAACTATGCTGGTACTTTTCTCTTGTAGCCAAGTTGATATCAGTTTATTTTTTTAACTCCTTGGCTGCCTCTAACAATTAGCCCTTGCATCGGTTGGATGTGACAAATGCATTTCTTCATGGTGACCTGCAGAGAAAACTATACATCGAGCAACCACTTGGGTTTGTTGCTCAGAGGAAGAACTGGAGCATGTGTTGATTAAAGAAGTCATTTTGTGGCTTAAAGCAGTTGCCTAGGACTTGGTTTGGTAGGTTTAAAGATATGATCTTAAAGTTTGGATTGACGAGGAGTGAGAGTGATCATACTATGTTCTTTAAACATTTTCATGCTAATTGCATTTTGCTAATTTTTTATGTAGATGAAACAATTATCATAAATGGTGATGAGTGTGATGTTTGTGCTCCGAAAACACCGAAAAAGCGCAATATGAAAGCTACAATGAAGAAAGCAGAAAAGAACCAAAAGGGCTACTTTTAAAACCATGTTATGTTATAGGAGAATACAAATAGTGGCACTGAGCTCTAGTTCTCATAGTAAAAAAGAAACTTAACTCTTAACAACAATATCATAGACCTTAATGAAACATAAAATTACCTTCAGCAGAAGCTTCCCTGTTCCCAACACAAAACCTGCATCGGTATTGCCAATCCCTGTAGCAAATTGACCAAATGCTCCAGCAGTACAAGTGTGAGAATCAGTACCTAAGAGAACCTGTTGCCAACAGAATGGGATTAGCGCAGGAACCAAAATGCTGTCAAACAATATTTCACTAGCCTTTCAAACAACTTGTTAAACTAATCAAACCTCTCCTGGCCTGCAATGACCTTCCTGAGCAAGAGCAATATGACAAACACCTTTGTAGTCTGGATTTGCCTGCATTGTTATAAGCCCACACTCAATGTCCATGGCCATCGTGTAATACACATACTCTTTAAGAATTCAAACGTCCAAATTAATATTAAAGAAAACCAAAGAATGCATACCTTAAAATTACTAAGATCCTTGATATCATAGAAGTACTTGATATTCTGCTCATGGCAGAAATCTCTTAATATGTCCACATTGCGATTGGCACGTTCATCACTTGTGAATATATAGTGGTCAGGTATTATTACAACCTTTTCCCTGTCCCAAACCTTCAAGGGAACAATGCGGTCAGAAAATTACAAAACTTTGGTCTTAGCATCTAAGAAGAATGACTGTCAAGCAATCCTAGAAAAAACAACAAATCCTTCAACGAGCCACAAATCCAACAACATGCTATTAGATATGTACAGATAATTTTCAAGGCAAATGAATCGACCAAATCTGTCATGGACAAGAACAATTGTACAATCAAACAAATAAATTTATGTAGAAGTCATTTCTAGCATAAAATTTCAGCACCACTCACATGACTTCCAAAATGACAAAACTCTCATAAGCAGAAAGCACTTAATTATACATTTGCCAATAATAATACCTTGGCATCCTCACCAAACTCCCTCTTGAAAATTCCAATAGAACCAGGGCCACAAACATCATGGGTCATCAAAACATCAACATTAACCCAAACATTATCTCCAGGGCTCAAATGGGCTTTCTCAGAAGCTCTAGCCAATATCTTCTCGGTCATGGTCATCGCAGTCTTCACCTGAAAACCAACCAACCTCAATTATAAATCAAACAAGGAAAACAAACAAAACAAAACAACCCATAAATCCAAAAGGGTAATAATCAAACGGAACTGATCCGGTGGTGGAGGCGTGGCGCTGCTGCTGTGGTGCTGCAACCGAGCAACAAATTCTCCTGGAACGCGTTTTGTGGCATCTGGAAGAGAAAGCAGAAAGACCCAAATCTTTCTGAGAGACAAAGAAAAACAAAGGGGCATGAGTAAGGTGCAAAGTTAACCCTTTTGGGCAAAAGGGGTGAAGAAAAATGAGGCTTTGCAGCATGAAAAAAGGAGAACAACATTGATATTAAAGAATGAAGGAATGAAGGAAGGAATGAACCAACCTTGTTGGTGTGGAGGAAGGATGTGGGTGTGGATGTTGTTGGAGAAATGAGAGAGGAAGCCATTGATTTTTTATGCAAAAGTAACAGAGATAACGATGATGATTTTGCTCTTGCCGTGGTGAAGAAGAAGAGAGCAAAGTAGCAGTGGCGTTTGTTTGGTTTTTCCAAGGTAAGAGGAAGGAGGATGCGGCGGCTGAGGAACAAAAATGGTCTTTTTTTGTGTTTTCTGTATTTTTATTATGTGAACTGTGTTTGTTTGATGATGTACCAACTTGATGATGGGATCAAAAAGGTGAGGTAACTTGTGAGCACTTGTGATTACATATGCAGATTTTACATTTTAACTAGTTATTTTACCGTGATTTATGAGGGTTATTTTATAGTTTATATATTAATTTTTTATTTAAATTTATATTTTTTTTATAATTATTATTTTTAATATATTCAGTTTATAAAGTCATTTTAATAAAAAAAAATCTTATAAATGGAGGAAAAATTATTTAAAATTATTTTTTTATGTTAGAGATATTTTTTAAATTTTATTTTACTCTTGCTTTTCACATATTAATTTATCTTTATATTTTTTATTTTTTTCAAATAATGATTTTATATATAATTATGATTTCATATGTTAAATTTACAAAGTATTTTTTAAGAAAAAATCTTAAAAGTAAATGAACGTAGCATTATAAATTAAATTTTTATGTTAGAGAAGTTGACTTTTTTTAATTTTAATATTCAATTCTTTAGATTTTAATTATATATTTTGACAACATTTTACTTTCTAATATAATTGTCTTTTTCAATTTTATTATTTCATTCTTAGAGAAAATTATTTTATTTTATTTTAATCATGTTTTTCATATATTAATTTATATTTATATTTTATTTTTTTCAAAATAATGTTTTTATATATAATTATAGTTTCATGTGTTAAATTTACAAAGTATTTCTTAATTCTTAATAAAATTCTTAAAAATAAATAAAGGTAGCATTATAAATTAAATTTTTATGTTAGAGAGGTTGTCTTTTTTTTTTCTAATTTTACAATTTAAATTTTTAAATTTTAATTATATACTTTGACAACACTTTGCTCCTTAATATGTTTGATGCATCATATAAGAAAGACTCGATAGTATAAACATATCCTATAAAGTTTTAACATATGTTTGTTACATTTATCTAATATTAAAGAGGACTTCAGCCTCTTTCATGACATAAGATGATTTTTTATTTTTATTTTATTTAAAAATATTATTAAAAAAAGTTAGTTTAGTCATAATAAATATCTATGTATATAATTAGTTTTTTTTATATTGTAATGATCAAATATTTAATAGTATAAGAGATTATCAACTCTATTATACTATTAGGCCTTATCCTACTACTTTATACTATTAGATCTTATACTATTATATACACCAAACGATACCTTATATTTTAATTAGTAAATTTTCAATGTAAAATTGGATAATAATAATCATTTTTTTTGGAACACGAGATGTCAGAGAGCATGCAGATTTCTAAATAAAAATACATGTGAATCAAGTAATCTTATTTTTTTAAAATATTTCTTGTTGACATTTGTTGATTGAATAAGGAATTAAAATAAAATTATTAAATACAAAAGTAAAATATTAAATATTTTTAGAATTTAAATTTTATTTATTTTGTAATTAAAAGAATTTATTAATTGGGTATTAAATGCTTATAGAAAAATACCTTTAAGACACTGATTAACAAGACCCTTTCTTATTTTAAATATTACATCATGAGTTGGTATTTTTGGGTAGATTTAAATTTTCTTTCTTCATTAAATGTAGATTAAATGATTTTTCTCTCTTCATTGTAAACTTAATCTACTAATCTCTTTTCATTAAGAGTATCTTTGAGAAAATTTAATTCTTTCTCAAAATAGCATTTTTTCAATAAAAAATTATTTTATCTAAAATCTATCTTATTTGTTTAAAGTCTGTAAATTTGATTATAAGTTAATATTATTTTTCTATAACTAAAAACAATTTTGTTAAAAAAATTGTTATTTTAAACTTTAATTATTTGATTTCAGATTATTTAAAAAATTTTAAGAGATAAATACCTATTTGCCCTTAATTAAATAACTTTTTCAATCATTTCATATATCTTTTGGTAATTTAATACATAAAAGTGATATTTTTTATATAATCCAAACAAAACTCTTTATTATAAAATCGATTATGAATTAACATATCCAAACATAAATTATTTTTCTCATAATCGATTTTCTTAAAAATTAATTATACACATAATCAATTTTTTACATAATTTTTTTTTACGAATAATTTAAATATGCACTAAATTAGGTAATTTAAAATCATTAAATTAAATTGTAATTAAATGCCAGATATTAGTTTAATAGTAAAAAACTTATATTTATGTCAATTGATTATGACCTATATATATTACATATTTATGAATTTTACTCTTGCACTAATATTTGATCATATATTAAATTGAAATTAATTTTAATTTAATTTAATGGTTCAAGATCGTACTATTTAATAAATAAAGATAATAAATGAATTTGACTTAAATGAAGATGAAAAATAACAAAATTTGTATTAAATGAATATGCATAATTTGACTTTACTTATTACATTTATTTTTTTACAAAAAGAGTAAAGGATGCTGCTAACAAGTTCCCTTATGCCATTATTTTTAAGAGCATTTAATATCTCTTAATAAATTATGATAATTACTTAATAGATAAAATATTAAATATTTTTTTTTGAGTTTTTAAGATATTAAATGCTCAAATTCTTGCATATAATATTTTCTATTTCAATTTCTTAATTAGTGTATTTGTTAACAAATGTCAAGAATAATTTATATTCTACTACCTTGAAGTATGTTAAAATAATAATATACTCTAAACTGGGTCATAAATTTCTCTTCACCCCATTAAGTGCTTCAAAAAGGAAAAAATGTAATTAATTATTAGTGTGCTCTATATTACAATAAAATAAATTAAGTTTTTCTTCTTTACAAAATCAATTTCACATTTAAATATAGATATGAAAATAATATATTTAAAAAAAATTATGATTTATGAGAATAAGTGTAATTCATACATGTATTTATTTTACAAAGATTATACTCTCGTTTTGTTTCCTTTGTGGAATCATTTAACTCAACTGTTTATGAGTAAGATCATGTTTCTAATTAGTTTATTTATACAAGATATGAATTATCATAATATATTATTGATAATAAGGATGAAAAAAATATTAATTTAAATAAATATCTGTGAGGATTCTCCACAATAAAGTAAATATGTAGAGATTTTTTTTAATGAGATATAAATTGAGATAAATTTGTCTCCTTTAATAAAGAGGGGAGAGACATGTGATTAAGATCCTTGTACCCCCTAAATAAATGTATAAAAATATCCTTTAATTGATAATTTTAAATATAAGTAAGATATAACATATTTTGTACATATATATTTTACAATTACTTATATACTTACAAACCTAAAATTACTTATATATATATTGTTATATTTATTTAGTAAATACTCGTGGAAATAAATTCTTGATATGAGCTTCCATTATTATTTATTACAAGGAGACAAAATTCTTGCCACTCCTACCCTCATTGGGAGAAATTTGTTGCAATGTCCTCCTTATTGTGTTGGTTACTACAAATATCCTTTTATGCATATGTTTTTGTTATTCTTATAATAATTCATGTCTTGCATAAATAAAAAAAATTAGAAACATTAATTTTTCTTATAATCAATTGAGCCACGAGACTTAACAAAACAAATAAAAATAGCAAAAAGTGTGTGTATATATATATATATATATATATATATATATTTCCATAATAGACATACAAGATATATTAATTATTTTTTAAAAATAAAATAAATACATATAATCACCAAAAAAACATAAAGAAATGTATGAATTATACTCTTATTCATAACATTTGTCAAATTGTATTACTTTTATTTTTATATTAAAAAGCTAACTTAATTTTATAAAGAAAAACCTATATGATTAAGCTTAACTTTTTGTTTAAATATAGAGCTGATTATTCACTAATAATATAATGTACTTAATATTGTTAAGTCAACAGTAATATGGAGGTAGTGCAATGTAATTTATTCTAAAAAGTAAATTGTGAAATTAATAATTATTAATAAAACAATTTGACTAAAATTAGTTTAATTGGACATAGTTATTATTATTTAAAGAGAAAAGACATTTATAAAAAAAGAGAAATAATATTTTCTTTTTACAATAAATGTATCATTATACAAATTTTCTATTCATTGGTACTCTTAAATATATTTATGTTAATTATGAAGTGTGACTCGGTTAACAAATTAATGAGTGAACTTCACTTGTATTTAAATTAAACTGAAAACATATTTTGACTTCAGATTGAAGAAAAACTAATTAATTAAAAGCACATTTTGACCTTAATTTTAAAAATATTTATATTAATAAAATGTACATTTGTGGAGTTAAATTAGGTGCAAATTTAAAAAAAATACACAAATCAATACAAAAAAGTGAGGATCAAATAATTAAATATATTTTAAAATATTTAAAATTTTGAGAGTTCATACAAACAAAATAAATAAATAAAATCAATCAAATTCATGTACCGGAAAAAAAAGTAAAAAGTCTTTATTTATATTTATACTACTATAAAAGAGATTCTCCTATTTGGCTTTCAATTTTTTTATTCTCAAAAAATTATCTTTATTTATTAAACTCAAATTAAAAAAGAAGTAAAATTGTAAATACATGTTAATTATAAACTTAGAAGTTATATAAGAATTTACAAACACTTCACAGGAGATTATAACCACTTACAACCAATCACAAACATTTAAAAATTATTTTTAAATAAACAACAACAAAATACGCTAGTATAAAGAGACAGACATCAAAGACGAAATAACAGTCTTAGTTTGTCGTTTCACTTTCCTATTTTCCTATTTTCCTTACATTTACAAATATCCCATACATTCTTGTTCTTGTGTGGCGGGAACCTGGCACTGTGGTTTTTGTTTGATTTCACATTTCAGAGTCCATTATTTCATATTCATATTCACATTCATATCAACCCTTCCTTCCTTCCTTCCTTCAACACCAACACTACAAGGTGAAGTGAACAAATCCATCGACCATTTCACAATGTACTGGTTAACAACTAGAAACGCCGTCGTTTCCTTACCTTGTTGGCACTCCCTCCCTCTCTTCCTTCCCTCTCCTCCACCTTCTACACACTCTTCATTCCTTCCCTCGCGGCTTCTCCTGTAATCTCTCGCTCTCACTCTCTCTTTTAAATGCATGTGTATATATATAGATTATTACTTGTGGTGCTACTCTTTGTTTTTGTGAGAGTATCTTTAACAATTAGCAATTAATGTTTAATATTTACTAACATATTTCGTTTAATTGAAATACGAATATAAAAATAACTTGCTATATTTATATTTCAAGTAAGTGAAACATGAACAAATAATAACCGCCACTAATTGTACCAGAAAAACCTATATATATATGTGTGTGTACTTAGGGGTGTTCGTGAGCTAGCTTGACCAGAAAACATGGCCTTGGCCTGGATCAGATACTTTTTTTAGACCTGATGTGTTTTACGGGCCAGTTATTATTTTTAAATATTTTTTCTTATATATTGTTGTGACATTTTTCTAAATGTTAGACTTTGATCAAATATTGTGACTCTCCGTAATTGTCAATTAGATTGTATCTTGGAATGAGCAAAAGTAGTAAATACAAGCAAATTTATACAAATAGAGAGAAAATAATCAAAACATTATAAAAAAGTATTTTGTGTATCTAAATCGGGTTAGGCTGGGTCGGGGCCTAAGCCATGAAAATTAGTCCAATTAAAACTTCAGGCCAGGACCAAGGTCAAGTTCAACCCGACCCATGAACACCCGTATATGTTACCTGTGGTTCGGTTACTCTTTCTGGGAATTTCTTCTGAAGCCTTGAAGTTTACAAGGGTTTTTTTTTTTTTTCCTGTTATTTTCTTGTTGAAATTTATGCTAGTGGGTAAGCCGTTTCTTGTTAAATAACTTTTCTTTTCTGTTCTTTTCCTGTTGAATTTTTTGTCAATATGATTTTCTTTTCTGTTCTCGGTTTGGCACTTTTTTAGGCCTTTTGTCCAGCTGCAACCAAGTGGGCAAATGGTCCTATTTAAGTGTAATGCTGTCTGATACCATAATGTGCATATGGAATATCACCCACCCATCTTTTATGTTACCAAATAGCACTATTAGAAGTCAAGAATTAGTTCTCTCTCTCTCTCTCTTACTTACACTTTAAAGGTATAAATGTTTTTTAGTTGACCTTGAGTTTATTTTAGCTACATCTTTCCTGCCTTATCTGTTATTTTGACAAATGCAAGCAACCGTGTCCTTGGTTATCTCCTTTATTTAGAACCTTAGATAATTCAATATGCAAGAATCACAATTAAGAATTTAAGATATGGTTGTCATATGTGTATCGAAAAGGGTAGGATGTGAATTGAATCCTTGGATACAGATCTTATGTTATTGTGTATGTGTTAGATGGCAAGTGAAACACATTGTGAAGTTATCACTCTAAATTTTGAAAACATGCTCTAATTTGTTTGATATAATATTTTCTTGACATGCTGAAATCCCAATGATGTAAGGTTCTATTCTTTTATGGTATAGCCTCTAAATTGTGAAACTTGTTGATGAACAGGATAAATGGACATCTTGAGAATGTATCATGTTTTAAAGATAGTAAGGCTTTGAGGAGGAGCGGCAAAGCAACCAAGAAGCACAGAGTACCAAATAAAGTTTTAGATGATAAAGATCTTTCTCACATATTGTGGTGGAAGGAGGTGCCATTAGTTTTTTTTTTTTCATCTTGTTAAATTTCAAACTTAGCTATTATTGAATTTTATTGTTTTGATTATAAGCCATGGAATCTTTTGAGAAACCGTGCATTCTTTTTCTTGTTTCCTGTCCAAATTATGGCAGAGGATGCAGATATGCAGAAAGCCTTCAACTGTTCAGCTGGTGAAAAGGCTTGAATATTCTAATTTGCTTGGCTTGGATTCTAACTTGAAAAATGGAAGGTAAAACATTCATCTAGAACTTCGGACAAATCTATGAGGACTTTACAGTGCACACGTTAATCATTATTTATAAGTATTATTTGATTCAAACGGTTGACATGTTTTATCCTGCCCTTTTATTCTGTTCCTTATTCTCTATTTTTTGGGATGGTATTATTGTAAGAAAATTGATGGAAAAGTGAACTTTCGTTTGTGTAGTCTGAAAGAAGGAACACTCAACTGGGAAATGTTGCAGTTCAAGTCAAGATTTCCACGTCAAGTCTTGCTTTACAGAGTATGTTATATTTATACCATTTGTTGAGAGTTTGGTCCGGCATTGTTAGTCTTGTAAATTTGGTCTGAAGGCAGCACAATTGCCGATTCTCAATAAAGTTTCTGCTTGCTCTTTCATTGGCACACTGGCATTAAATCTCTATTTCTACTCTTAATGGAGTAAACTTTCTTTTTGTATCTTTTTTCCTTTTTTATTTCTGCTCAGGTTGGGGACTTCTATGAAGCTATTGGAATAGATGCTTGTATTCTTGTTGAATATGCGGGTTTAAATCCCTTTGGTGGTCTGCAATCTGATAGTATTCCCAGAGCTTGTTGCCCCGTTGTGGTATTGTCATTATTATTCTCGTGCATGTTTCTGTTAACAAACTTTTATATTGATAATGCGATTGATTATGTCCATTTCTCAAGAACCTTAACTATATATTGATAAATGTTACTGGAGCATACCAGAAGAAAAAAGTGGTCCAACTTTTGTCATGTGTTGATTATATTAATTTTATACCTAGTGTTTGTGCAACAGTAAAAATGGTACATATGCCATTCTATGAATAATGCCAGTATTTGAGGGGAGAGAGAGAGAGAGTATTTTCTCTATTAATTTCATTAGTGAACTTAAGTTTTGTTTTCTTCTTTAAAATATATTTCAGTAGTGCTTGAGAATTATGCTTTAAATTTTGTGCATAGACAACGATAAATATGTACTGTACCTATTTTGGTATTATTTAGTATAGAACAACGGTTCAATTTGATAATTTATTTCTTATATATTAACGATGTCTTTGGTCTTTGCTTTGGTCACAGAATCTTCGACAGACTTTGAATGATCTGACACGTAATGGTTATTCAGTGGTGAGTGCAGCAATTAAATGATGTTCTGCTTTTTCTTTTTCTTGCTTATTTTAAATTTCATTATTCCATGCCTGAATTTATTTTACCTTCTGTTGTCTGTCAGTCTGTGGCATCCTTCAAAATGAAACCCAAAATGACTAGGCCCCTATTTATGCATATATGCTGCTTATAAATTGTTTTTATGATGTATGTCAAATGACCTGTTTATGCATATATGCTGCTTGTAAACTTTGGTCTTAACAGTGCATTGTGGAGGAAGTTCAGGGTCCAACTCAAGCTCGATCCAGGAAACATCGCTTTATATCTGGGTAATTACAACAATCTCTATAAGCCAGTGGTTTTTCTCTCTTTTTTTTGGTCAGTTGATAGAGCTTGCTTTGATTACGATCCAGGAAAAGAAACTTGTCTTTGTTGCTAATGTTTGTTTTATTTGCAAGCAGAAAGTTGGTTTGTGGATATGTTTCTAGGTGTCTTTTTTCTTGGATAGGAGAAGAAATTTTAATAGAAAGAAAGAAGAAAGGGTACATGGACAGAAGTTAAGGCATCCTCCTTTACAAACAAAAATCCAACTCAAAACTGGAAATGAGCTGGATGGTTGCTTTATTTGGTTTGTGTTATTAATTACATTATTTAAGATATATGATAGAACTGGTCAAAATAATGGCTGAATGCACTTGTATTATTGATGTCCTCTGTGAGAAATGTTCTCAACAGAGGAGAAAGGGAACGAATATTGGTTACAGAGAAATAGAAGGTAGTTACAGAGACAGAGAAAGAGAAAAAACAGAATCCTACTAGGCATTAGAGAGCCCAGTCCCTCCCAACTGAATTCCAACCAAAAAACCGAATCTTCCTCTACTTCCTTTTCTCTATTTATTAGCTATTACAATTAAATTGGGCTTCGCAGCTCTTGATTGGCTGATGTGGGCCTAGTTACATTGGGCTACTGCCTAATATTCTTTCTAACATAAGTCTTCATAATTGGGGGTCTACTACTAACAATACTCCCCCCCAAAAGTTTCACCTTGTCCTCAAGGTGGAAATCTGGGAATTGTTCTCGGATGAGGTCATAAGGCTCCCAAGTTGCTTCAAAATCAGGGAGGTCTTGCCACTGGATTAAGACCTCTGCCTTTCCGAGAAGGGTTATTTCGATTTCTTGTGGCGGTGGTTGGACTTGGAGCTCTAAATCTTACGTCGGCGCTTTAGGTAGGGGTTGAGGTGTGGTGATGGGCCAATTGCTTTCTTGAGGAGAGACACATGGAATACGGGGTGAATCCTGCTGTCTTGGGGTAGTTCCGGTGATAAGCTCTTGGGCCAATGGCTTTAGTGATTCGAAAGGGTCCATAGAACCAGGGGCTAAGCTTTTCATTGATCTTCCTGGCTAGGGACTTGACCTATAAGGCTGCAATTTGAGGTAAACTAAATCTCCCACAAGATAGGTAACATTCCTCCTTTTTTGTCTGTATAAGATTTCATCTGATTTTGAGCTTTAACCAAATTAGTTCGCAAGTCATGGAGGACTGTATCTCTGTCATTAGTCAGTTTGTTCACTTCTTCTACAGCAGATGGGATTGTGGTGCCTTTTAGGAGTTGTGGGGGGTCTCTTCCATAGAGGGCTTTGAATGGAGTGAGTTTGGTGGAGCTGTTATAATTGGTGTTAAACCAAAATTCAGCCCAACTAAGCCACTTTGGCCACTGCTTAGGCTTAGTCCCAGTTAAACATCTCAAATATGTCTCCAAACACCTATTGGCTGCTTCAGTTTGCCCATCCGTTTGGGGGTGATAGGTGAATCGAACTTGAGTCGAGTGCCGACCAATCTAAAGAGTTCGATCCGAGAAGTTACTAAGGAAAATTTTATCTCTATCTGATACAATGGATGAAGGGAATCCATGTAATTTCACTACCTCTTTAAGGAATGTGTCAGCGATGTCTCTGGCAGTAAAAGGGTGAGTGAGGGCTATGAAGTGGGCGTACTTGGTGAATCTGTCAACAACCACCAGAATTGCATCCTTCCCTTGAGCCTTAGGGAGTCCTTCAATGAAATCCATCGATATATCAGTCCAAACTTGAGTGGGGAGTGGTAGGGGATAAAAGACCGGGCAGGGACAGAGTTTGATATTTATTTTGTTGGCATATAGCACATGAGGCCACAAATTGTCGTATATCCTGTCTCATGCCTTCCCAATACACCAAGGCAGCGATACGTTTGTAGGATCTAAAGAATCCTGAGTGTCCTCCCACTGCTGTACAGTGGAACTCCTTGAGCAGAAGAGGGATTTTTGAGGATTTCTTGGGCAGCACCAATTTCCCTTTGTAATACAGCTTCCCATCCTGCAAGGAATACCCTGGATGTGAGCTAGAATCCCTCAGTAGATCCTGTATAACTCCCTTTAGTTTTGTATCAGACTGTACCTCCGCTTCCCATTCTTCCAAGTCTGAAAAGTGAACCACTGAGAGGGCAGCATATTGCATTTTTCTAGACAAGGCATCTGCAACGCGATTATCACTTCCAGGCTTGTATTTGATCTCAAAATCCAAGCCTAACAACTTGGAAGTCCACTTGAATTGCTCTTCTCCGAGTACCCTTTGGTCTGTAAGGAATTTTAAGCTCTTTTGATCAGTGTGTATGATAAAGTGCCTCCCCATTAAATAGTGTTTCCATTTCTGGATGGCCATTACAATTGCCATTAATTCCCTCTCATATACTGATTTCTTTTGACTTCTATCTGAAAGTGTATGACTGATAAAGGCTCTCGGTCTCCCTTCTTGCAACAACACTGCCCCTAACCCTTTGCTAGAGGCATCAGTCTCAATAACAAATGTCTTCGAGAAATCGGGTATGGTAAGAATAGGTAGGTCTGCCATAGTTTTCTTGAGGGCCTCAAAAGCTACTTGGGCTTCCTCATTCCACCCAAAGCTGTCTTTTTTCAATAGTTGGGTAAGGGGCCTTGCAGTTTTGCCATAGTCCTTCACAAAACGCCTATAATAGCCAGTAAGTCCCAGAAATCCTCTCAATGCCTTGATATCCTTAGGAACGGGCCAGCTTAGCATGACATCTAGCTTTTTTGGGTCTGCCGCAACCCCACCGAGATAATGTGGCCCAAATACTCAAGTTGTTCTTGTCCGAAACGCACTTCTTTTTATTGGCGACCGGTGGTGTTTTTTCAACAATGCTAACATCGCTTTGCAAGTGCTTGTCATGCTCTTCCTTCTTTATTCTTGTATATTAGTATGTCATCAAAAAAGACTAAAACAAATTTCCTCAAATAAGGCCTCAACACCTCATTCATTAAAGCTTGGAATGTGGAAGGGGCATTGGTAAGCCCAAATGGCATTACCACAAACTCATAATGGCCCTCATGTGTTCTAAAGGCAGTTTTGGGTATATCTTCTTCTCTCATTCTAATCTGATGATACCCGGATTTTAAGTCCAACTTAGTGAAGATACTTTCCCAAGCTCATCTAGCAACTCATCAATGATTGGGATGGGGAATTTATCCGGTATAGTTATTTTGTTCAATGCCCTATAGTCGACACAAAAACGCCACCCTCCATCTTTTTTTTTCACAAGTATTATTGGGCTGGAAAAAGGGCTAACACTGGGTCTAATCACCCCAGATTTTAGCATATCATCAACTAGCCTTTCTATTTCATTTTTTTGGTAATGGGGGTACCTGTAGGGTCTTAGATTAGGGATAGTGGCTCCTTCCTTTAGCACAATGGCATGGTCATGTCTCCGAGTGTCTGTCTTCGCCACCGTGATTCTCATGGTTGTGCAGCGTTTGGTGCCCATTTTCTTGATTTTCTTGATTCCGTGAGTTCCGATTAAGACTCTCCATTATTGCAGCAAATTGGCGACGGCTCTCCGCCCTATCCTCCTCAGCTGTGCGCCTCCATTCCTGCCTATCCTCCTCACGAGACTTTCTCAAATTTTCAAACCCACGCTCCAAAGCTTCAATTCTTGCATCCATTCGTCGGGTCCTAACCATGTGACACTCCCAGAAATCGAGTGCTTTGATACCAGTTGATAGAACTGGTCAAAATAATGGCTGAATGCACTTGTATTATTGATGTCCTCTGTGAGAAATGTTCTCAACAGAGGAGAAAGGGAACGAATATTGGTTACAGAGAAATAGAAGGTAGTTACAGAGACAGAGAAAGAGAAAAAACAGAATCCTACTAGGCATTAGAGAGCCCAGTCCCTCCCAACTGAATTCCAACCAAAAAACCGAATCTTCCTCTACTTCCTTTTCTCTATTTATTAGCTATTACAATTAAATTGGGCTTCGCAGCTCTTGATTGGCTGATGTGGGCCTAGTTACATTGGGCTACTGCCTAATATTCTTTCTAACATAAGTCTTCATAATTGGGGGTCTACTACTAACAATATATTCTAGTAATAAATATGTATCTATTTGCCAAATAATATATGCAGGATTGTTAATGAAAATATGGGTTTCTATTGCTTAACTTTACGCCTTGTGGGAATCATCTTTTTTTATCATACATTTATGATTGTTCTACATGGCTTTCTACAATCATTTAGACATACTATGCACATAGCAGCATATTTGGGATTTATCAAAAGATACGAAACAAAATACCTTAAAGAAACACCTAAATACCTTGCCAAGGTGTAAGGACTAACTCTTCCAAAAGCTTAATGTTATTATGTCCCACATTGCCTAGAAAAGGCAACTCAATGTGGTACTTAAGCCATGAGGCTCTCCCACCCAATAGGCTAGTCTTTTGGGATGGGCTCTCCTTATGGACTAAAGTCGTAACAATTGGTGCTTTCATTGAGAGCCGGCCGACGCGGAAGGGTCGACCTGGAAAGGAGCAACCTTTGTTTGGATTTTTTGTATTCAATATAAAATGCTTCTTTGCCTTGCGTTAGCTTTGTTTTTTGTTCTAAGGTGAATACCTTATCCTCCTTCTTGTATGTCTTCTTTCCTTCCAATAATATTTGTTTTTTATCCAAAAAAATTAACCCCACCTAAATGTTATAGGTGCTTAGGCCTCATAAGGACCTTTCCCCTGATATTTGTGTTATGTTCCATAAAAGTTCTGAGACAAATAGCCATCCCTTTTGGCACCTGTGAGGTAGCTTGGCAGCTAAGGAGTAGGTTGTTTGGCTGTTTGTAGATTATCTGATCTCTGTGCCTAACTTGAAGATCTTTTTCTCTTTCTGGCATAAAGCTTTTGGGAGTAGAAAAGAGAGTAATGTGCTTTTGAGTTGTACTCTTTTTGCTGGAGTGTGGTGTATTGGGCTGGAAAATAATTCATGAATTTTTGGCCAGAAATCTGTTCTTTCTTATTTGTGTGGAATGGGCTTTATTTTAGCTTCCTTGTGGGTTTTAGTTCATTTGCTTTCTCATGGGGTTTCTTTCTCTAATATGAAAATGAACATATTGCTATCTCGAGCTGATGCATTTTCTTTCTCTCTTGTTTAATTATTTTTCATTGTTGTTTTACCCCACATAGTGGGATAAGGCTTGGTGGTGTTGTTTATTTTTCATTGTTGTTTTGCAGTTTCTGTTTTGGAGAATTCCTGATTCTCCTGCATTGGATTCCTTTGCACTCTTAATGATTCTTTTTTTTTTTTTTGGGTGTCTCTTTAGGATTCTTCTTTTATCCAAAAAGACTTGTCATTTTAATTTAAAAATTAAAACATTATGTGCGCAGCCACATAAGAGAAGAAAATAATTTTTTCTATTTGGTTAAACTTTACAGAGGTTACAAAATATATAAGTTGTACATTCTAACTATCACTCCTTAATTTTAGGAGATACACAATCAGGATCCCAATAAATCAGGAGGGTAATTATCTAAATCAAATCCCTTCTAATTTCTAAAGAATCTCAGTAAATCTAATCTTTCTGTTTTCAACACCCCCCCTCAAGTTGGTGCATAGATATTGATCATGCCCAACTTGTCAATGAAAGATTCAAATTTGGGCCTGAAATGGCCCTTAGTAAAGATATCAGCAGTTTGTTGCTCAGAGGTGACAAATGGCATATAGATGATTCCATTCTCTAGTTTCTTCTTGATGAAATGCCTATCGATCTCAATGTGCTTGGTACGGTCATGTTGGACAGGATTATTTGCAATGCTTATAGCAGATTTGTTATCACAGAACAGTCTCATAGGGGCTTCAACATCCAGTCTTAATTCTTCAAGTATTCTTTTAATCCATAACACTTCACATACTCCATTTGTCATGGTTCTATATTCAGCTTCAGTACTGCTTCTAGCCACAACATTCTGTTTTTTGCTTCGCCAAGTAACCAGATTTCCCCATAAGAAAGTACAGTATCCAGATGTTGATCTTCTATCACTAACCGAGCCTGCCCAATCTGCATCCGTGAAGACTTCTACACATCTCTGATTACTCTTTTTGAATAACAATCCCCTTCCTGGCGAGTTCTTCAAGTATCTTAGGATCTTGTATACAACCTCCAAATGCTCTTCATATGGTGAGTGCATATATTGACTAACAAAACTAACAGCGAAAGCAATATCAGGTCTTGTATGGGACAAGTAAATGAGTTTCCCTACAAGGCGTTGATATCTACCTTTATCAACTGGAACTCCACTGGACTTTTGATTAGGGTCCATGGGTGTGTCACTTGGCTTGCAGCCACTCATTCCTGTTTCCTCTAGTAAGTCAAGAACATACTTTCTTTGTGAGACAGAAATTCCCACCTTTGATCTTGCAATTTCCATGCCTAAGAAGTAGCGTAACAGCCTGTAACAGCCCCAAGTCTTTGATTTCAAATTCTGAAGCAAGATGTCTCTTCATCCTACTTATCTCATCACTATCACTTCCGGTCAGAATTATATCATCAACATACACGATCAAGACTGCCATTTTTCCACAGTTTGTTGTTTCACAAACATTGTATGATCAGATTGGCCTTGACTATATCCTTCTTTCCTCACAAATTTAGTAAACCTTTCAAACGAAGCACGGGGGGATTGTTTCAGCCCATAGAGAGATTTTTTTAGCTTGCAAACTTTCCCACCAAACTTCTCTTCAAATCTGGGAGGAGCACCCATCTAGACCTCTTCTTCCAATTCTCCATTAAGGAATGCGTTTTTAACATCTAGCTGAAACAATAGCCATTCTAAGTTCACAGGTACAGCAAGCAGTACCCGAACAATATTCAATTTTGCTACCGGGGCAAATGTCTCTTGGTAGTCAACTCCATAGGTTTGTGTGAATCCCTTTGCAACCAATCTAGCTTTATACCATTCCAAGGATCCATCAGATCTGAATTTTACAGTAAAGATCCACTTGCAGCCAACGATTAATTTTCCTTCGGGTAAGTCAACCATCTCCCAAGTTCTGTTTTTTCAAGAGCTTCCATTTCCTCATGAACAGCCCTCTTCCATTCAGGAACCTTTAGAGCTTTATGTATAGACTTAGGTATTTCCACACTTGACAATTGACAGATAAAGGTATGGTAAGATGCAGACAAGTTATTCTATGAAACAAAATTTGAAAGTGGATGTTGGGTACATGATCTGACTCCTTTTCTAAGAGCAATTAGGAGATCAAGGGAATTGGGATCCATATGTTGACTAGGTAAAGGAACAGATTCTTTAGATTCAGAGATTGTACCTGGTCTTTCAGATTCTGTATATTCCAGGTCTGGTATTGGTTCAGATTCTTGACATTGAGGGAGTATAGCTGTCTCTTTCTCACTTTGAACCTGTTTTCTCCGGGTGTAGGTTTTTCCAAACAATCTCTTATCATTGAGGTGTCTTGTCTATTAAATCTGTTTTTTGTTCAGGTAGACTTCCATTCATCTTTATTCAGAGTATCAAAGTTAAATATGTCAGTTTCAAGGTTCATGTTACCATTAGTGCCAGTTCCAAACTCAAAAATCGAGTCTTCTTCACATTCTTTCCCACCTTGAAGAGGAGGGCCAAAAAAACTTTGAGATTCAAAAAAAGTAACATCCATTGTGACAAAAAAATTTCTGCTAGTGGGATCAAAACATCTGTACCTTTTCTGTGTGGGAGAGTACCCCAAAAAAACACATTTCACAGCCCGAGGATCCAACTTGTCCGTATTATGATTGTGAACATGAACAAAGGCAACACACACAAAAATTTTTAAGGACAGATCTGAAGTAAGACGTGACAGTGGAAAGAATTTTTTAAAGACTGTCAAAGGTGTTTGAAAGTTCAAAGTTCTTGATGGCATCCTGTTGATAAGGTAGGTAGCCGTGAGGATTGCTTCCCCCCATAAGTACTTAGGTACTCGAATGGTGAACATCAAGGACCTAGCGACTTCTAGGAGGTGTTTATTTTTTCTTTGGGCTACCCCATTTTGTTGTGGGGAGTCAATGCAAGAGATGTGATGAACAATCCCTTTTTGTAAGAAAAAAGAGCCCAGAATTTGATTAAAATATTCCTTTCCATTGTCACTTTGGAACACTTGAATTTTTGTTTGAAATTGAGTTTCAATCATGTGAATTTTTTTTTGAAAAACATGTGCTGCTTTTGATTTGTCTTTGAGAAGATAGACCCAACTTAGGCGGGTATGATCATCAATAAATGTTATGAACCAGCATTTTCCAGAATTTGTTGGTGTCCTAGACGGCCTCCACACATTATAATGGATGAGGTTAAAAGGTTTAGAGGATTTATAAGGTTGAGCATAAAAAGGGGTGCGGTGATGCTTGGCAAATTGACACACATCACATTGAAATTGAGACAAGCTTTTATTATGAAATAAGTTTGGAAACAAGTACTGTAAATACCGAAAACTAGGATGGCCTAACCTACGGTGCCATAACATTATTTCATCCTCAACAGAACTAAGGTATGCCCCTTGATTTGAGATTTGCGGTTGCTGACCCAAAGAATGCATCAAAGTAGTAGAGGCCACCATACTCTCTAGCACTGGCAATCATCTTCCCCGTATCCAGATCCTGAAAATTACAGCAATTGGAGAAAAAATTAGCACAACATTTCAAATCAGAGGTGATTTTATTGACTGACACTAAATTACAAGAAAGACTGGGGACATGAAGGACATTGTGAAGAACAAGAGTATGAGAGATGACTATAGACCCCTTTCCAACAATGGCTGAGAGAGATCCATCAGCTATTTTAATTTTTTGATTGCCTGCACAAGGACTATAAGAGGAAAACAACTTAGAGCACCCTGTCATATGATCAGTGGCTCTGAATCTATTATCCATGGGCTAGAGGGAATAATAGATACATTAAAGGCAGTGAATTGAAGATAATTACCTTTATGGACCAAGGAACAAGAAAGAGACACAGAAGTAGAGAATTGTGTGGACTGGAACAGTCTATATAGTTGTTCTAACTGTTCCTTACTAAATGAGGGTGTCGCAGCAATAGCTTCTATGCTTCCATTCTCCTTTGTGGTGGAGTGGTAAGCCTTTGAATCACGGTGTGACTGACTAGAGGTGCGAGGTGTCTAGTTGGAGGGATTTCCGTGTACCTCCCAGCAAGTGTCCCTGGTGTGTCTTGGTTTGTGACAATGATCACACCAGACTTTGTCTTTTTTCTAGTTTGAATGTGTCTGGGACTGGGAATTACTGTGACTGTTCTTGGTAATTAGGGCTGAAACTTCAGGTGCATGTGAGTTTTTTTCACCTAGCATGACTTTGCGTCGACCTTCTTCCCATCTAACCTCTGAAAACACTTCCCGAATCGATGGCAGTGGGGTTCGGCCAAGGATCCGACCTCTCACTTCATCTAGGCTCTTATTCAAGCCCGCAAAGAACTCATAAACTTGATCATTCTCATCCGTTTCACATAACGAACACTGTCAGCTTTACATGCCCAATCATCTTCATGGCAGAGGTCAAGTTCTTGCCATAACATCTTCATCTCATTGTAGTATTCAGTAACTCCACGGTCACCTTGCTTTGTCTGCCACAACTTTGTCTTCAACTTGAAAATTTGGGATGAATTTTCGAGATCTGAATATGTCTCTCGGACTGCATCCCATACATCTTTTGTGGTTGGAAGAAAAATATACGTTTTCCCTATTGAGGCCTCCATGGAATTGATCAGCCAGGCCGTGATGGGAATTTTCAAATCTCCAAGTCTTCCATGTTATGTCAAATTTTTCAGGCTCCTTCATCTCACTAGTGAGGTAGCCAAATCTTCCCTTGCCTTCGACCACTAGTTTGATTGACTGAGCCCACTCCAGGTAATGTTTTCCATTCAATTTGTGAATGATTAATTGAATGGCAGATTCTCCATGCCGTTAGGGTGTACAGACCCTAAAGGTGGTACTGCTCCAGCATTCCCTCCAGATGATGTGGGGGGTCTGCTTACTTTAAGGGTGGCGCCATCATCACCAGGCGTCACCACCTCAGGTATGGTTGATTGTGCCATCACAACAGTATGGGGAAAAAAAAATCAAAGGGAGGATCAAGCCAGGTCTGAATATACCATAGCTCTTGATACCATGTACAGAAGAGAAGAAAATAATTTTTTCTATTAGGTTAAACTTTACAGAGGTTACAAAATATATAAGCTCTACATTCTAACTATCACTCCTTAATTTTAGGAGATACACAATCGGGATCCCAATAAATCGAGAGGGTAATTATCTAAATCAAATCCCTTCTAATTTCTAAAGAATCTCAGTAAATCTATTCTTTCTGTTTTCAACACATTAACTTATGATGATTTGTCTATGATATTACTATGTTTGTGCAGATATGGTGTCTATTTTTATGTAAGTTATAACCATATTTACATCACCCTAAGGAGGTTGGTTGGTTGCAGAGCTCATGGAAAAATATTTTATGTACCATAATTTTTCTCTGATATCCAATGTTGGATTTTCAAAGCATGTCATGTTGTTGACTTAATCTTCAAAATTTCAGGCATGCTCATCCAGGAAATCCATATGTATATGGACTTGCTGGGGTTGATCATGATCTCGACTTTCCAGAACCAATGCCTGTAGTAGGTATGAATAAGTTTTTTTCCTTTTTTTTATGTAGGTCCAATTTTCAAGTGAATATATTCTGGTCATTGGCCTCTTGACTCTTGAGATTGAATTGTTAGTGCATGTGTTTGTTATATTCTGTGATAGGATGAACTTTTAAGATTGCCTTCTCTTTTCCTTTTGACCCATCAGTAAATACATGCAAATTGCATATTAAAATTGACATGCAAATTGCCTGTCAAAATTCAAGCATTGTGTCTGGTGAGAGATACATGAAACATTTTGGTACATTATTTTCACCATGAACAGTCTGGTTAGTGCCTTTCTGTGAACCACATGCAAATGCTCATATTACTGTACTACTAGAATTGATTATTTTAGGTTCTGGCAACTATAATTATCTTATATTTTACAATCGGTTTTCGTGGATTACTATACACCAAGGAGGCGTACAACTGTACAAGTGAGGATCTGGCCTCTAATGGGCTGTAGAGAGGACAGTGAGGCATCAAAGAAAATATTTGGGTAGGACAACTTAAGTAGCCAAACTTGCAAGTTCAAGAAGTTGAGGCTTCTCTGAGTGACGTGTCTCTGCCTCTGAGTGAGACTAGCAAAGCTTCCTTGGTGAAGCAGTAACGAGCATTAATGAAATTTTGGGGTTTAAGGAGGTGTAAGCTGGTGTTGCAGAAGGTAAAAGCTAACGGTTTTAGATAGAAAATGGATGAGAAGTAAATGAGGTTCAAGTAAGAAGGAGAGGATGAAGAGAATAGAGTTGTTCTTGCATAAGGGTATTTTTTCTTATTTGTGTTGTGGAATGGGCTGATGGGGTATTTATTGGAAAAAATGATTGAGAGAGAATCATAGTATTCCTCTATGAATTTAATGCACTTTTATTACTAGGGGAGACAGGGATGATAGTGACTATTCCTTGGAGAGTTAAAGTTGGGTTTTGAGGTTGACTGTCAGTATGCAAAGGAGGGTTAATGGGTTATCGAGAACTAATGGTGACTGGTCAAGGAAGCGTCTTTGGGGGAGTGTCTTTGTTGATGACTTGATGCTCCCTTATACATGCAAAGTCTGTGTAGAAACACCATATTAACATAATTTATCATAGAGGTAACATAGAAAATTAAACAATTTTCAAAAGCTGCTCAGCTTGTATTCATTTTATAATGGCAATTTTGTGGTGTAAAAATGTTTCAGCTTTTTCTAGAAGTTGAATTTTTTTTCTGTCCCCCAAAAGATTTTCGTACATCAAAAGCTGTTTTAAGATTTTGCAGTAAAAGCTCTTCCAAGAACGTCTTGGTAAAAGGGTGCTTATCATTTCTAGGAAAGCGTAGAGCTGAGAAGTATTCCTTTATATTCTATCCTATATAATAAGCAAAGTTGTAAAACATGCAAAATAGCTGCTCCAAATTTCTTGTTCTTTGTGTGTTTTTGTTAGAGGTCATCATATGATCATAAATGGCAAAGAAATGTAAGAAGTGGGCTGGATTCTATTTGTAATGTGTTTGAGATGATTCTTGATTTTTTCTGCCCTGTATCTTCCCTAGATTATACTTTTGGGTCTTTTAACCAACAAATATAACCATATTCTAGTATTATATTGTGCTTTTGTTAGAGCTCATCACACATTTATGCTATTTGAAGCTGCTTCAGTTCTAACAATTATTTGTAATGTTAGTGAGGGAAGGGTAGGGATTTGGTATTTAAGCTAAATTTTAAGGTGTCTTGATAGGTTTCCAGGTTGAAAAAACATTTTGAAAATAGGTTGGTTTTCTTCAGCTGCCTTTTGGATGATAACTAATGGGGCAGCCAGAACTGGTTATAGAGGTTCTAGGGGTTAAGGTAGGGATATAGTGGCTTTTTGTCTCCTCGTCATCTTAGTATTGATGCTATGAGTAAGATAGGGGTGGAGTAAAATGCTTGTAATTTTAATAATGCTTGTAGTGCAGGAAGCAGAAGGCATCTAATTTAACAGATCATAATTAGGGTCTTCTTGGGAGAATTAAGGGTAGAAATTAGGGGAACTGATGGCTTAAATGGGATGTATGGGGGCATGTATGGTTTGCAAACAAAAGGATGAGGGTTAAATGGTCCATTAGTGGCTGTTAGGGTTATGTGAACAGTACCTTCTAGATTGGGGTTTGAGGAAAATTTATGAAAGGAACAATTAGGTATTTGATGGGGTGAAACTATAATACTTTCTGCTAAATTAAAATCTGGGTTTTTGATGAAATTAAGAAAATTAGGGTGGAATGGCATTATAGCCAGGATTCTTGAGCATCATACCCGAGAGAAAGAGATGTATCACACAGCTGAGGCTAGGGTTTTCCCTAAAAAAAATTTCTTCCTTCACTATCCTCCTTTTGATATCTGGTTACATTACTTATAGCACTAGTCAAATTTGGGGACCAAGTGGTCCACAACTTAAGGTCCCAGTGAAATGACTTGCCTCTAATAAACATAAATAAAAGCCTAAATAACAATAATAACTTGAGCAAAAGCCCACAAAGCTAAAGTCCAGTGCAAAGACACAAATGAATAGCTGACTTAAAGACCTAGTTAAAAAATTACTAAAGTACCCCTAGGAATGAAAAATTAATATAAAGTAAATTAACACTAGTTGACCTAAAAATTCTAATTGTACAGAAATGAGAAGTTACAGTCTGGCCCAATACCAAATCTAAACCAATTAGTGAAATTTTTGGAAATTAAAGCTTATGGTTTATCAATTGTAGAGCTTGCATCAACTTGATTTTCTTTACAGCTGCCTTGGGATAGAGTAGCTTTTGTCTCTCTTAAGTGTTCTGTTCTGTTTGTGGTTTCTTTATGTGAATTTCCTTGTTCGATATGTAGAGGGACTGGATTGCTTTATTGCGCTAATGTCCTTTTGTTTGGTTTTTGTGGAGGTTGGCTTCTTGTAAGGTTTTTATTTGGCCTCTTATTTACTTGGGTCTTCCTTTGGGTGATCATTGTTAGAGATATAAAACCTTTCATGGGCCTCCACCTAACATCTTAAGCTTTTGGGAGAGTTAGTCCTTGACATGGTATCAGTGTTTTTATGACCAAGTGGTCAGAAGTTCAATCCTTGATGCTTCCATTCTTCATAATTAAATCAAATTTCAGCATTCCAACAAAAAAATAATAATTTCAGCACAAGGTAAAGTGCTTAAGCTTGGTCCTTGACATGTTGAAATTATAGGGATTAGATGGAAAAGGAGTAAAAGAGAAGAGAGACTCTGAATAATGAGATTTGTGCGTTAGATACAAATCACTAATACCAATTTATACTACTAATTAGAATCCTAATATTTTGACAGTAACCTTTATTATATTTGGTCTCTTATTTTCTCTCTAGGAAATTGCATTGCTTTGTGGTGGATACATGTATTATAAGACTAGTTAGTGTTAGATGTCTAGATTCAATGTATATACAATAGTCAATATAATCTCTATAAATCAGGAAAATAGAATCCTTGATTATAGCATGTAATTATTGCCTAATGGCTATATAGTCAAATCAATGTGCATATTGACAGCTCACGGTTTTTAGCATCTCATGCCTCTCTTCTCCTTTTGTTCTTTATCTCAATATGGTATCTAGAGACACTATGACCAAGTGGTCAGGAGCTTGATCCTTGCTGTAATCGTTCTTCTAAATAATGATAAATTTCAGCACAAGTTTAGGTGGGCCTGTACATTGTCCACGTTTCAAGCCCAAAGGGCTTTTGTGTGAGGGGGTAGGTTAGACATAGAAAACCAATCTTGGGCCTTCACCTAACACTTAAGCTTGTGGAATAGTTGGTTCATGACACTTTGGTTTTGGCTTGCTTTTTAGCATTGGTCTTTGTTTAGGGTTCTGATTGCAATAGCAGTAAAAGGCTGATTGGATCATAGCTGGGGTCGGAGAGATAAATGAATATTTAGTTAAGTGGGACAAGCATTATAGGCCCATGTTGCAATTTGAAAGGATTTCCTTCTCGTTTTGATATGCAAATGAAAAAGGATCAGAGCTCTTAGTCCATTGATTTTTTTGTTTCCTGGTCTGTCTTTCTATTTACAGAAGATTTTTTATTCTCAACCAGCTTATTCATGTCTTATTCCTTATTTACTATCAAGGGCCAACTCTCATAAAAGCTTAAGGGTATGTTTGGGAGTTTGAAAGAGGATGGAAGGGGGTGGCTCATAATGGAATGAAATAGAAAAATAGATGTCACTCTATTGTTTGGTAGTTTAATAAAGGAATAGAAGGGACTCTCTACACTCTTGTTTGGAAGTTATAATTTAAGTGGGTGGAATGGAAGGACTTATACATTTTACTTTCCAATTTTCTCACCAAATCATGCCACTTCCTCCTAAACACCCCAATTTGGAGGGACAACAAAAGTTAGGTTTTTAATGGCAAGGAGCGGTCTTGACTCTTGGGGTCCCTCTATTACCACTCCCTTCCATCCTCTTTAATAACTCCCAAACACCCATTTTGTAAAATTTACTATGTCATTCCATTCCATTCCCTTATATGCCATCCTCCCTAACATAGACTAAGTAGTTAGGTGGAGGCTCATGAATGACTTTATATCTTTAACACGCCTCCTCATGCAAGAGCCTTTTTGGACTTGAAGAGTGGACAATGCATAGGCCTACTCTCTATCTTGTGCTGAAATTTAACTTTATAAAGAAGAATGGAGGCAGCAAGGATCAAACTCCTATCCAATTGGTCATGAGGCTTTGATACCATGTCAAAGACCAAGTATCCCAAAAGCTTAAGCTGTTAGGTGGAGTCTCGTGAATGGCTTTATATCTCAACATATATAATATTTTTTTTGTCAAAAAACAAAGCAGAAAGCTTCTGAATTTATGTTAAGATGTTCTTGTTGCACAAGGAAATATCTATTTTTTGTTGGTTTATCATATTCTGAGGAGTGGGGTTCAATTACTTAAGTTTATTTTGTAATGTGCGTTTCTGCTATTTACAATTCTCCGTTAATACTACATCTTTTGACTACATTGGAAGGCTCAGTATCGATGATATCTTTTTATTGTAGGAATATCTCATTCTGCGAGGGGCTATTGCATAAATTTAGTCCTAGAGACCATGAAGACATATTCTTCAGAAGACGGTTTGACAGAAGAAGCAGTAGTTACAAACCTTCGTACTTGTCAATACCATCGCTTATTTCTACATACATCTTTGAGGCAGAATTATTCTGGTACGCACTTTCTTCTTCTTCTTTCTTTATTTTCATTTTAATTGTCGGCCAAATTTTGGTGCATATGGTGACTTGACAAAATCCAGTATGAAGGACATGAGAAAACACATTTATATAGATTTTCATGTTCCTTGCTGTAACTAGATTTTTCTGTTTTGAAGGATCCTGTCCTCTACCTAGTTGTATTTTCCCTCTTTTCTCTAGTAATTTTTTTTTGTATATAAAACATCATAAAAAATATTTAATTGTATGACCACTATCATTAAAATCTGTGATGTGAGTAAAATTAATTTTGTTTAGTTAATTGTTCTATAAAAAAAAAATTAATTGTGTGTGTGTGTATGTAAAAGAATATTAGGAGAAAGAGAGAGAGACAATTATTGCAAATGGGATGCTCTAACTTGATTTCTGTTAGGCTCCCTGTATATGTATTTATACTAATGAATTACGTCAAGTACAAGTGCAGTACCACTAGTACAAGGCCAGTCCAATAATACTTAGTACATACTAACAATATTGCTTTGTAACACTCCCTGTCAAGCTAGAGCTTAGATTTTCATACCTAGCTTGTTACAAATATAATCCACTATGTTCTGATTGAGTGTATTTTTAAAGACGTCTGCCAGTTTTTCGCCAGTTTATGCATATCTAGTAATCATAAGTCCTTGCTAAATCTTCTCATGAACTAAGTGGCAATGAGTGTCAATATGATATGTTCTTTGATGAAATACAGGATTAGAGGCGATATAGATAGCGACTTGGTTGTCATACCATAGTATCATGGGCACAATGCTCTTAAGTCCAAGTTCATCAAGTGGGTGACACATTAACACCAACTCACGTGTAGTCTGGGCCATGGCCTGATATTTCAATTCTGCACTTGACCAGCCTACAATACTCTTTGCTTCTTAGTTTTCCAGGAGACAAGACAAGATTACAACCAACAAAAATATAGTAACCCAAAAGTTGACCTCTTATCTATAGGACAGCCAGCACATTTTGCATAAAAAAATCCTTATGTCATTGATCACTATACAAGATGCCTTGCCCTGGAGAGCCTTTGAGATATTTTAAAATATGCAGAACAATCTCCCAATTAGTGGTTTGTGGAGAGGATATGAACTAGCTGGCGACACTGAGAAGGCAATATCAACTATCAAGACATGTGATTATGAGATAGTTGATCTTACCGATCATCTTTCTGTACCCCTCTGGATTCTAAAGTATGTCTCTCTATCATTTACCACGAGTTTAATGTTTGGAATCATGGGTGTTTCTGTTGGTTTGGCTCCAAGCATACATGTTTCTTTGAGTTGGTCCAAAACATACTTCCTGTGTGTCAAAAAGGTCTGCTTCATGCCATCGCAATACCCAAGAAATACCTCAGTGACCAAGATGCTTTGTGTAATTGCGTTTGAAGAAAGGATTTAAGATCTTTGATTCTAATTCATCACTCCCTGTAATAACAATATCATCCACATATATGATAGAAACTGAAAATTCAGTTACTGTTTTATTGAATTCTTTATACAAAATCCTCCTCTGATGACTGATATTTAGATGATATCAGTACCAAGGAATAGATGTAGTTACAGCCACACGTAAACAGAAAACAAGAAACACTGATAGCCCAGGCAATTCGAGAGGCTTGGTCTCTCCCACCCTTTCCACATTCACTCTGTTTTCCCCTCCCCTTTTCTGATTTCCCTCGCTTCCTTTTATAGCCTAATCCCTCCCTTGCTTCCCACACTCCCCTACTGCCACATGTGTAGCAGGTTGTTACCTAAAGTCACACTTCCCTCCTTGCCTACATGGGACTGTAATCCCCTACTGCAGCCCCTTCTTTTCCTAAAGCACACCTAGTCATCTTAGGGTACCTAACAATATACCTATGGGAAAATGCAACCATCATGAGAATGCTGAGAGAAGACTAAGTGATTAAAACTGCTTCTTTGAAGTCCTAATTGCAGGATAGCCAGAGTCCTGACTAAAGCACTAGTGGAGGCCCAAGAATGGTTTCTATATCTTTAACACACCCCTTCACGTAAGAGTCCTTTGTGCTTGAAGTGTGGACAACATACATGTCCTTTTTACCTTGTTGCTGAAATTTAATTTAATAATGAAGAATGGGGGTGGCAAGTATTGAACTCCTGACCACTTGGTCATAAAGGCTTTGATAACATGTCAAAGACCAAGTCTCCCAAAAGCTTAAGTTGTTAGGTGGCGGCCCAAAAACTGTTTTTATATCTTTAAAACATACTAACAATATTGCTCTCTAACAGTGTACATGATCACTCCATGTATGTTTGTGTGTGTGTGTGTATTTTCTAATTTAGGATGATTAACCAAGAGTGGTTAACAACATTCAAAGATGGTTAATATCCTGACTTGATTAACCATTAGTTTGGTTAATTCATTCTGAACTGGAAATTTGTCGATCAGGATATCCAAAATTGCAAGCTTCCCTCCAGTTCATGCCTTGTTATACATTGAAGTAGAGGGAGAACTTCTCTTCACAAAAAATATATGGAACATTTATATTTTTCTGCATCCTTGTTATATATTTCAGTAGTATTTTACAGGCACCTGCCACTGGGGAGAATTTGGTGAGAGGGGCCTCTTGTGGGGAGAATGTAGTTCCAGACATTTTGAATGGTTTGATGGCGACCCTGTCTTTGACCTTTTGGTCAAGGTATTAATCTAAATATGTCTTTTGCATTTTGTATTTGAATATGTGTGTGTGTGTGTGTGTAAATATGAGTCATTTGAGATTGTTACATGTGTATTTCACTTTGGAGCATAGGTAAAGGAGCTTTATGGTCTTGAGGATGAGGTTACATTTAGGAACACAACTGTGTCTTCAGGAAATAGGGCTCGACCTTTAACTCTTGGAACATCTACTCAAATTGGTTGGTATAAATATTGACGGAAAATTTGTGCCCACTGGTTATTTTCTTTCTCCTTAATCTGCCTATCCTGCATTTTTAGGTGCCATTCCAACAGAAGGAATTCCTTCTTTGTTGAAGGTGTTACTTCCACCAAATTGCACTGGATTACCTTTATTGTGAGTAAGGGATTCATATTTTCATTATGTGGTATCTTTGGAAATTATTCCATGTTAGTTATTGACAACTTCCCCTTTACAATTTTTGTGTTTACTGATTTGTTTATACTGTCTTCATCCTTTTCATTGTATATCATCATGCCCAAGCTAGTTTAGACCTGGCTCTCTGCTTTTTTATTATTATTGCTTTCCTGACTATGAATGTCTGCTATAAAAATTTTCTTTTTGCATAAAGACTTCCTATTGCTACATTTTGCGTTGCACTCTTTCTTGTGCAATATGTTTTGGTATTTTTAATTTTTCACCTAAAATCTCCTGTGTTCCCCCCTAACTCCGTCCCCAAAAAGAAAAAAGACGAAAAAATGTTAACAGAGATTTCAGGCAGCACCAAGTTAGCCTAGTTGTAGGTATGTCTTGCTGGATAGAGTTTTAAACTTCTTTATATTTTGCATTTTTGGACCATTTAAATGTATAAATCATTGTCGGTGCTAAAATTTTCAATTTAAATTGTTTATTTCACTTGTTTTGTTTTTTTCTTTTTATTTCAGTTGTAGTAATTAAAAATTGCTCTATGTATAGCGTGCAGCTTGTAGTGATTAATTCTGGACCCCATTCCAAATTTATGTCTTTGTCTGTTTATTGTGGTTCTTAGGTATGTAAGGGATCTTCTTTTGAATCCTCCTTCCTATGAGATTGCATCCACAATTCAAGGTGATTTCCTATAGTTATAATCTTGATTTGCCTCTTAATTTAGCTGTTGTTTTTTCCAACGCACATTTTATCTTAATATTTACTGTACATTATTATTATTATTATTTCTAGTTAATCATAATTTATTTTACCCGTATAGCTTTTAAAAGGCATGATATTTTGTACTTACTTCTGGAATCATTTTCTTCTGCTTTTGTTTGGCAGCGACATGCAAACTTATGAGCAGTGTAACCTGCTCAATTCCTGAATTTACATGTGTTTCTTCAGCGAAGGTTGTATTCCAGTTGTTACTTCTGTGAATTGTGAATGAACTTCAAATGAAACTTGATGAGTGTTATCCTATTTCCTCTCAAAAAGCATTTTGTGTCAAATAGAGAGAATGAAAGTTAGTGGTTGTACTTTCATAACAGACTCCAACATGATAGATTGCAATTTTAATGTGGGCTATAATGATTGTCTGCAAATAATAATTGTTAAGTGCCATATTCAAGAACATTTTTTAAGGCTATGTTTTGGCTACCTCTTTCTCTTAAGACATAAGCCAGGCCTGAAATGAAAAAGGTTTTAAGAGTTTATATATCTGTTCACCCTTATGAATGCTTCAATCAGTAGAATTAACTTGAAATGAAAAATAATTTTTGTATTCTGAACATGAAAGCAGGATACAAAGCCCTCTCTTATAGAAGATGTAGGACGTGAATCAAGGGGTTAGCTATCTACATCCCCAAAAAATAGGAAACTACCTTTATCTTATCAACAGTTACATTTATCCTATCCTAAGTCCTAACGTCTAGGACTTCTATGTTATCTGACTTAGTATTTGAATATTCTTTTGAATCTTTCAACAAATTACTATTAGCTTTAGTTTGTAATGGTCAAGAATATGGGAGCTTTAAGCAATGACTAGATTTTTTTGTTTAAACGCATACGACTGCAAAAGGAAAATAATTCATGATTACCAACTGTTACTGTTAGATGGTCATCCAGACCTTTCTAAAGTGGCTTTTGGGGGCATATGCACAACAGACTGGCTGAGAACAAACTGTACTGGCAGCAATTAAAAAATCATAATGAGTCTTTTGGGGCTTTAAAGGATGGTGTATTTGTACACCCAGAAACCATGTTACCCTAATAGAATTAGGTTGAATAAGAAAATGCTGTGGCACTAGTAATTGAGTTTTGACTTGAAAACTTTGGCACTAGTAAAGGATTTGTTTTACTGGGTGCTGTGAGACCCAGTGCTATGGAGACTAGCCGGGAGAAAGTACAGGAAAGCCAGTGAGGAGAAAGGTTGAAAACTTCTAGTACTTATGTCATGTGTTTGGGACGAGTATCATGGAGAAGCTAAGAGAAGGTCGGGGGGTCACTATGGAGAAATGTTGAAGACCACCAAGGTGCTATCTACCAAGGATGTTGCAAACAGTTTTGTTATTCATTGGTAGTGCTAGTGGCGTGAGTTCTTTGGTTGATGGGTTGAGTATTTATGTTCTTTGTTTTATTTGGTCTAGGGGGAGTGTTAAGGAATATAATATAGTCTAAATCAATTAGGAATTAGGAAACTCTTACAGGTTAAGCAATTTGATACTTGTGGTGCACCCAAGGTAAAGGGTATTTGTGCCTTTATGTAGCCACAATATTAGTATTTTAGAGGTATAGAACCAGCTTATGTATTAAACTATTTTGACCAATTAGTGAAATAGTGTTTTCCCCCAGGCTAAAACTCTTGTTTTTGAACGTGCTTAAGCTTTTAGGTTGATTTGGTTTTTTACATGGTATCAAGGCCTAGCCTAAGTGGTTAGGAGTTCAATTCTTGATTTCCCCACTCTTCATAATTATTAAATTTCAGCACAAAGTAAAATCGAGCATGTGCATTGTCAACGCTTCAAGGCCAAAGGGCTCTTGCATGAAGGGTGTGTTGATATAAAACCATTCATGTGCCATAACCTAGCAACATGAATTTTTGGGTTACTTTGGTTCTTGACAGAGGAAACTATGTTTAAATTGTTTAGAAGTTTAGGCTGTGATGCAAAATGTGGATGATTGTTATTAGGGTTTGGATTTTGGAATTAGGGTTTTGATGTTAATTGGGGATTTTTAATTTTGTCAGTTAGGGATTTTTTTTCCTTTGTTAGATAGGGATACTACTATCCCTATTTATTTCTTGTTTGACTGTTTCTTTATTTCTTATGGTCTTTGACAGCTTTCAACAGAGCAGTGAGACTAGCACCGAGTATTTTTTTATCCTAATTACTCTTGATTTAAAGAGTCTTTTTTTTCACTCTGGTTTCTGATAACATGTTTTCAATATCTTTTATATTTATTGTTTCCCCATTGTTTTTTTCGGTCTACAATTTTATTGTTTTCTTCTGCAATTGTACTTTTCTGTCTGATTCTTCATGTATTTGTGCAGCTTGTAAAGCTACTTGAATGGAGAGAGGCCAATCATATTGAATTTTGCAGAATAAAGAATGTACTTGATGAAATTTTGCAGATGTACAGAACCTCTGAGCTCAATGAAATATTGAAACTTTTAATTGATCCCACATGGGTGGCAACTGGGTTAAAAATTGACTTTGAAACCTTGGTAAGCCCCAATATTTTTCTTCTTTTTATTTCACTCGATTCATATCAAAAGAAGGGATAGTTCAAACCCTTTTAGATTTGTATTGCGGACAAATTAAGAAGCAATTTTTAAACTATACATTATCTTTCTTAAGATGGACCAGTCCCTGCCAAAAAGGATGTTTTTGTTGTTTATTCCCAGAGGGATGCCTATATTCTATTATATGCTCCTAATGTACATGAATTGAACCTCCCTCGGAACATTAAATACATTTTGTGATAAGCTGTTGCATAACTTCCTGTCATGTTAATAAAATTGAATTATGAAGACTTCCTTATGTTGCACAATTAGAGATTGAGCTTGTAGTTTTCTGTTCATCATTGCTGTTATGCTTCCTTTCTTTTGCAAATGTTGCTCTTCTGGTTTTTAAAAGCTTTGCTGCTAGATTGTGCTAAACTGCACATTGTCTTGGTCATGGTAAATTAGATATAGTTTGGCACGTCTTTTTGTTCAAACATATAAAACTACCTTCATGCCTTTATTCTGGGGATTGTTAAATCAAGAAACAGAGTGTTTGAGTGAAATTATATGTCTAGGCTTGCACCCTGATCTCTTTTTTATAGCATGGATACAATCTATCAAGGAGCTAATCACTAGCTAATTTACAGCAATCAAATTAATACAGTTGACTATCTATTTAACATGTGCTAAATATGCTAAAATTCTAACATGATATATAAATATTATAACAAATTGGCTTCTTTGCCTTTCCTAATTATGATTTTTTCCCCTCATTTGATTGTTTAATTACAGAAACAGTTAATACTAAAATCTGATGATTTTATGTAGTTTAAAATTGCATTTCACTGGAGGGCCATTAGAATTCCAGGCACTATTACAATATCAATGCTTCCGTCATTTCTTTCTTGGTTGATTTGTCTGCTTCAAATTGTGTTGGATTGTAAACTTTCATAATGTTCTCTTTTTTCCAGGTTGCTGGCTGTGAAGTGGCATCAAGTAAGATTGGTGAAATAATCTCTCTGGATGGTGAGAATGATCAGAAAGCCAGTTCCTTCTCTGTAATTCCTAATGAATTTTTTGAGGATATGGAGTCTTCATGGAAAGGTCGAATAAAAAGAATCCACATATATGATGTCTTTACTGCAGTGGAAAGAGCAGCTGAGGCCTTATATTTAGCAGTAGGTCTCTATAACTTAACCTTACCTGCAGCTGTTTTCTTGTAAAGTATATTTGGAGAGACGTGTATGTTTTATTTATGTGGTCACAACATTCTTGCAGGTTACTGAAGATTTTAGTCCCATTGTATCTAGAATAGAAGCTACTGCAGCTCCACGTGGAGGCCCTAAGGGAGAAATATTATATGCTCGGGAGCATGAAGCAGTTTGGTTTAAGGGAAAGTGCTTTGCTCCAACTGTCTGGGCTGGTAGCCCTGGAGAGGAACAAATAAAACAACTTAAACCTGCTTTAGATTCTAAAGGTAGAAAGGTAGGCGAGGAATGGTTTACCACGCCGAAGGTGGAGGCTGCCTTAACAAGGTTTGTTTTAAGAACTGTGGAATCATGTCATTTTAAAATTTTTCTCAAATACTCGTTTTCTCTTTTCTTAATCATATATTCTGTTAAAACAATTTGTTTCAGGTACCACGAAGCAGGTGCCAAGGCAAAAGCAAGAGCTTTGGAACTTTTAAGGGAACTTGCTGCTGAATTGCAATCCAATATAAACATCCTTGTCTTTTCTTCCATGTTGCTGATTATTGCCAAAGCTTTATTTGCTCATGTGAGGTTGTAAACATCTTTAATTGCTTCTGCTTTATTTTGTGGATACTGGATAATATAAAATGGTATTTGACCTTCTTGTGGTGCATTGGTTTGTTTGACAAGCTGGTATGGATTTGTTTGAGCTACAAGTAATTAGCTCTGTCTTCATTTTATAGACTGAATTTTAATTTAATCAGAAAACTTTTGATGTTAATATGTATATTTGTTTTCTAGTGTGCTTTGGTTGAAACATGCTTTAGGACTGGCTTGAAATCATTTTAAACTACGTACTAAATTTGTCAATGATAGAGCTGCTCCGTACCGTAGCAGTTTCCTCAACTAGTTATCTGGGAATGGGAAGGCAGCATGAAAACAGTGCTATCAATCTTGTAGCAGTGAATGTTTGCTAGTCTTGGGTTGTTTATGAAGTGTCGCATTAATGGTTAGATTTTATGGAAAGTATTATTTAACTTGGTGAAAGTGTATTAAAATATACAGCCAATTCAGGAAAATTTTGTAGAAACTTTGACTTGAAACTGTCCCAAACTATTTCAGTTTCAATGTGATTATGTTACATTATTCCTCTATGTTTTGAAATTTGGGGTTGTAAAATGTCAGATGTCAATTTGCTATCTTACTGAGATCATTAGTATTCTCTTTGCAATCTTGCTATTTGTATGCTAATTTGGTTCATTGGTATCTTGCAGTGAAGGGAGAAGAAGGAAATGGGCATTTCCCACACTTGCAGAATCACATGGGTTTGAGGTAGTAGATAACAACTTGATGTACCATGGGGAAAATTCCTTCAAGGCATTTTGCTATTATCATTGTTCTACTTTGGTGCTTGCATGGAATGTCTGTGCTGTCCATTCAAAATGTCTCATTTTTCTGATAGATGAAAATATTTTATTAGAGAAAAGAGGAAAAGTACAACTAGGGGGAGGATTGGATATCTGCCAAGGCAGAAAATTCTAGATACAACAAGGAACATGAAAAAACTCAATGCAGCAAGGCTGCTGTTAGAGAGGGGTGTGTTAGAGATATAAAACCAATCTTGGGACTTCACCTAACAGCTTAAGCTATTGGGATAGTTGGTTCTTAACATGGTATTAGAGCCTCTAGGACCAAGTGGTCAAGAGTTTGATCCTTACCTCCCTCATTCTTCTAATTAAAGTTGAATTTCAGCACAAGATAGATGCAAAAAAAATATGGCCTACTGTTTCCGAACTAGTTCTACACATAGCACATATATCAAGAGAAAGAGTAGTGTGAGGCCTACAAATTTGTAACAAGTCATTTTTATTAATCATACCATTGTCCAAACTAAAGACTATCTTAGATGGAGCTTTGAATATTTCTGAATGGGCTTGTCAAGAAGGAGCCTTTGATGGTTAGGAGAGTTAGTAACTGAAAAAAGGATTTGCAAGCAAAAACACTAAAAGAATCCAAATTCCAAACTCTTCTATTGGAATTGGTAAAGCAATGAATAGAATCAAGTAAAAGCAAAGAGGGACTATAATTCACTAGCTTCTATATCATTTAAGTTGTAGTGATTGCTAGTTTGGCATCCACCCATTTGGGTCTAAACCATACGTACTTTGAATTACCTGGTGCCAAAATGAATTGACTTCCAGAGGAAAGTTCCATAACCATTTAACTGCTAAAACTATGTTTATGGGCATCAAATTTCCAAGTACCACACCTTTTTCTTTGTCTTGCAAACAAACCTCCCAATTGACTAAATAGTCTCTTCTCTTCCCTACCCCAGACCCAAGGAAATCCCTTATTATTCTTTCAATACTTTGAGCCACTACTACCAGAAACTGAAAAAGGGATAGAAAATTAATTCAAATGCTAGATAGACAAGCCTTAATTAAGAGTAATATGTCCACCCAAAGAGAAATAAACACCCTTCCAACTATTGAAATGCTTAGAGAATTTCCAACCACTAGACCCCAAAAGGAAATAGCTAGTGGATTACCACCCAAAGGAACACATGAATAAGTGATAAGTAACTGCAAAATTTGACAACCAACCAGAGAAGCAAGGGAAGAAAGAGAATCAAAGTACTTCTATATCCGTCAAGCCACTCTTTGCCAAATTAATATCCAAGCTGGAAGCAACCTCAAAGAACTGGAGGGTATAGTGAACATTCATGAAACTACCTCTATATTCCTCCAAAAAAAGAATACTGTCATCCACAAACTGAAGATGAGAAATCATAACCCCTAAAGAATCTATGAATTGATAGCTTTGAAGATGGATCTTTATGGGAATGTTAGTCCTTCTTATTAATAACTTGTTTGCACTTACAGTTGTGGTGTGGTGAATGCATTATGTTAAACTGTTGTTGCAGGATGTGAAGCCATTGGACGTGTGGAAAATATGTTTAATGTGTTTTATTAGTGTGTATAGTTGTCAATTAGTATCATGTAGTAATTGTAATTAGGGAAAGTAGGACCCCTGTAATTATTACTTTATGTCTATATATTTAGACATCCGTTGTGTATTGAGACACACGATTTCAACATCTCATGCCTCTGTTTTCTCTCTTTCAACATGGTATCTAGAGCCTGACAGAGGTAACCCTCAAATTGTGCTTACGTAGTGGACCCACTATCCTCTGGTGAGAATTTTTTTTGGCAACTGTGTTTTCCCTTTGATTCACAGATTTACACTACCATGATTGCTTTTAGGCGTTTTTCTCCTTCGACAACCCCTGCTCGCATCATCGCCGCTGTCCGCCGGCGACTTTTCCAGTCGACGACCCCACCAATAGGTGTGCTTCCTCCTACACAGCCTAACCCCCAAGACCCGTCCCCAGCCGGCCTCTCAATTGCCCCCACGCGAGTCCAACAACTCTTGTGCACAACCCATTTCTCTGGTGTGTGGCAACCTTTTTTCGGCTGCACCCACTGCCATGCTCGCTGCCCCAAGGTCGTCCAAATCTAGGCCACCCCCCCAAACACACCATGTGACTGTGACGCACCGTGCGCGCGCCGTTTTAGTTATCCTGTGGTTGTTGTTTTGTCTTTTTGTTATCTGATCCATGGCTTCCTTTGGTTCCACAGATGTTTCGAAGACTGAGACCACTATTTTTACCAACTACGTCACTTCTCGTCTCTCCATTGAGAAGTTAAATGGTAGCAATTATGATACTTGAGCCTCTGACATCAATTTATGGCTTACCGGTCAGGGATACAAGGACTACCTCACCAAAAAGGCTAAATATGCAGATTTTCTCCAGTGGTTTGAGCATCACCAATCCTTAGGTTCTACTGCCACGGTTGCGCACACTGGTAATTCATTTACTTGCATCTCTTAGTTACCTTACCCTCCCTTGATCTTTGGGTTCTTGATTCTGATGCATCTAATCATTTATTCGATAATAAGGCCCTTTTCTCCAGTCTCCCTACATCTACTTATTTACTTATTGTCACATTCGCTAATTGTTTCCAAACCCAATCCCAAGGGATTGACATTGCCCATCCCCTCCAGTCCTTGTCAGTTGATTATGTCATTTATGTCCCTGGGTGTCCTTTTAATCTACTTTCAATTGGTCGTTTGACTCGTTCTCTTGATTGTCTAATTACCTTCACTAAAGACTTTGTTATTCTGCAGGACCCGAGTTCGCGACTGATTATTGGCGCCGGATATAAGTCTCATAGCCTTTACCAGCTCTCCACCCTTTCTCATGTTTGCTCTGCCATGGATTCCTCTCTCACCATCCATGCCTAGTTGGGTCATCCTAGTTTTCTCAAACTCCATAAGTTGGTACCGAGCCTCTCAAAGTTATTTAGTCTTCCTTGTGAATCGTGTCAGCTAGGGAAACACACCCATAGTCCGTTTCCTAATTGAGTCAATAATTAAGCGTCATCTCCTTTTGCTATAGTTCACTCTGATGTTTAGGGTCCTAATCGTACTATTTTTTTATTTTTGGGTCAAAATACTTTGTTAGCTTCATTGATAATTTCCCCCCTTGTACTTGGTTATTTTAATGCAAAACAGGTCTGAATTATTCTTCATTTTTCAGAATTTTTATTAGGAAATTTAAACCCAGTTCGGTGTTTCCACGTAATGATAATGCCTGTGAATACTTATCCTATCAATTTCAAATCTTTATGTCTTCTAATGGAATTCTTCACCAAACGTCTTGTGCCCACATCCTTCAACAAAATGGAGTCGTCGAACGCAAAAACAAACACCTTATTGAAACAACTCGGACTCTTCTTCTTCATGGTAATGTCCTATTCTATTTTTGGGGGATGTTGTCCTTACAAATTACTATCTTATAAACCGTATGCCCTCTTCTATTCTAGATAATCAAGTCCCTCACTCAATGCTCTTTCCCCATCTACCTCTTCATTCCCTTCTGCCTTGTGTTTTCGGGTCCACTTGTTTTGTCCACAATCTTTCTCCTGGTCTTGACAAACTCTCGACTTGGTCCCTTAGGTGTGTCTTCCTTGGTTATACTTGGTCCTAAAAAAGTTATCGTTTATTTTCTCCTACTCTTCAACACTACCTTATATTGGCCGATGTTACCTATTTCCTGTCTAAACCTTTCTTTGAGTCGACCTCTTTGCATACTAAGCCTTTCTCTACTTTCTTACCTGTTCCCTCTGCTCTTGTCCCTCTCGAGTCCATCCCACCCGAGACCCTACCTGTGGAGGCTTCGGTTGCTCGCCCATTCTAAACCTACCACCGACGCATTGATCCTCCCTTGATGCCCGTCCCAGATACCGATCCTGTTGTTGAAGTCATGATGGAATCTTCCCTGGAACCAACTCCTTTACCATCTCTTGCACTGCCACTTGAACCCAATTTTCCCATTATTCTCAAAAAAGGTATACGATTTACTTGTAACCTTCTCCTCATTATATTGCTGAGTTATCACCGTCTTTCTTCTTCGCATTAAGCTTGTCTTTCTTCTTTGTCGTCTGTCTCTATCCCTAAATCTCCAAGTGATGCTTTATCCCATCCCATGTGGTGGCAAGTAATGATTGATGAAATGTGTGCTCTTCAAAGTAGTGGTACTTGAGAACTGGCCCCTCTACCTCCTGGGAAGTGTCTTGTTGGTTGTTGATGGCTTTATACAGTCAAAGTTGCCTTGATGGTAAAATCGATCGCCTAAAGGCTCGTCTAATGGTCAAAGGATATACACAGATATTCGGGCTTGATTATGACAATACTTTCTCTCCCGTGGCCAAAATGGCCTCTGTTTGGCTCCTATTCTCTATTGTTGCTATTTGCCACTGGCCTATTCATCAACTTGGTATTGAAAATGCCTTCCTGCATGGTAATCTTGAAGAGGAAGTGTACATGGAGGAGCCACCTGGGTTTGTTGCTCAGGGGGAGTCCTCTAACTTGGTATGTCGCCTTCACAGGTACTTTTATGGTCTTAAACAATCTCCTCAAGCTTGGTTCGGCAGATTTAGCACCGAAGTGAAACAACTTGGTATGATTTGGAGCAAAGCAGACCATGGTTGTCAAATGGGGAATTGAATCGGGAATTGGAAAACCTATTTTTCGAATTGTGAATCGAAACATATCGTGAATCGTAATGATAAAAAGCAAATTATTAAACATAACATCAATATTAGCATTTTAAATTCAAATAATGAAATCTAAGCTTCAAAGTAAATAAAGATTCAAGTCATATATATTCAAAAAGACCATAAGATCAATATTTTGAATTTTCTAATATATATTCTAATCAATGATCATCATCCCCAATATCAATGTCTCTTAGTTCATCCTCATCCTCCAATATCAAAAGCTCTTCCTTTTCCTCCCCATTTTCAACAATCTCATTGTCAAGTCCTATTATGGATTTTCCATTCGTATTAGTTTTGGAATTTAAGTTTCTTGGACCTATTAAAAAAGAAAGCTTAATAAGTATGATATGACAGCAAATATTTAAATTAACGTCTAATTATGAACTTTGTATTTGGACTCTAAAATCTAGACTCTTTTAAAGAAATTGTACCCCTCTTTCTTTTCTTGCTTGAAGCTCTTTCCTCAAAAGTGAAGATCCATGAAGCTTCTATTGTTAGGCATGGATTTTCTTTTTCAATAATCTACTCATCAACGGATTCAATATCTAATAAGCATATAGGATCATAAGTATCTCCATTGTCTTCTTTACACTTTTGTCTCATCTCAAGTTGAAGATTATACTTTACAAACACAAGTGCATTTAACCTTTGTTGCTCTAAGAAATTTCTTCTCTCAGTATGCACTTGGTCAATTGTGCTCCAATTTCTTTCACATCCTGTAGCACTACATGTGAGACTCATAATTCTCATGGCTTGCTTTTGTAACTCCTTACAAAAGTAACTTACCACCATAACTTTCCCACCAAAGAGCTATTAAAACAAAAGTAAGCATAAAATCTAGTTAGTAACTTACCACTTAGTAAGTTATTACTTTAGGATTAAAAATTAAAATTCTGAAAATCAATGCAAGAATGACTAGGTTGCTTTTTGTCCCTAGTTTCTATTGCTATGTTTATTCCAAAAAGCCCCTTGGCTGCCTTGAATTTCTCAAGTTATTGATCAACTGAAAATCTTGTCCTTCTATCTGGAACCATTCTCTCAATGGTTTCATATAAACCAAATAAAACTTCATTGTCCTCATTGAAGCCTTTGTCATAATGGAACCTAATAAAAGTATAAAATAGGAAATAAGATAATTATTAATTTTTTATCACGCACTTAACTTAATATTTAAAACTTAAAGATTGACAATACTTAGGATTAAGATAGTAGGCAGCCGCATGGAGGGGCCTATGCAATTGTAAATTCTAACGAGTATCAATAATCTTCCACTCCTTTTTAGACCTTGACTCTTTTTTTGAAAGTTTTCAGCTATTTGCTCTTTGGCTCTATCCATTGCTTCAATTTATATGGCATGACTGGTTTTGAGTCACCATCTACAAGCCTTAATACTTTCACAAGTGGAATCACACACTACAAGCAATATTAGATGGATTTCCAAAATCTAGCATCACTCAAGACTATGTCCATCACTTGCTTAGCCTCACTTTTACTAGCATAAAAACTAGTAGCCCATTCCTTTGAAGCAAACATAGATCAGAGAGCATTCTTTTGTGGCATAATGCAATTTAATGTGAGATAAGCAGTTGCAAACCTATTCACTGCTGGTCTAGCTAATTTCCTTCCTTTGGAATGCTTTCTATACAAGTTAAGGACCCATGTATGCCTATATATGAAAGTTGTGATTTTCTTTGCATTTGTAATGGTATTATTGATGTTAGAGATAAAACCACTCATGAGCCTTCACCTCACAACTTAAGCTTTTAGGAGAGTTGGTACTTGACATGGTATCACAACTTAATATTAAGCTATTGGGATAGTTGGTTCTTGAGATGGTATCAAGCCTCTATGACTAAATGGTCAGGAGTTCGATTTTTGCTGCTCCCATTCTTCTAAATAAAAAGTTGAATTTCAGTAAAACGTAGGGTAGGCATGTGCACTGTCCACGCTTCAAGCCCAAAGGGCTCTTGCATGAGGGGGCGTGCTAAAGATAAAGCAATTTATGAGCCTTCTCCTAACAGCTTAAGCTATTGGGACAGTTGGTTCTTAACAATAGAATACCGAAAGCTGCTCAATGTCTTAAAAGACTAAATCAAGGCAATGAGTTGCACAAGGAGACCAAAATAATTTTATTCCCTTCTCTTCTAACATCCTCCCTGCTACCACAAGATTAGAGGCACCATCTGTCACAACTTGGACTACATTATCCTCTCAATTTCTTCCTCCATGCTGTCCAATAAAGTGAACATTTGTGTTGCATCCTTGATCACATCATTAGTGTCCATAGATTTTAGGAGAATTGTCCCACTTGGATTGTTAACTAGAAAATTGGTAAGTGACCTCCCTCTTCCATCGGTCCAACCATCACACATCAAAGTACAGCCTCATTTCTCCCATTCACTGTCTTTTGTTTGACATTTTTTTATGTTCCTTCCTTCCCCTTAGTAATGTATGAGTCCATAGTTCCCTTGTTTGCACTAGCATCTTGTGTTCCTACCTCTTCAAAACAATCAAGAGCATCTTTTTTCTTTTCTTTATCTTTTAAGATCTTAACAAATATTTCAAGTTTCATCTGGTACATTTGTGCAAGCACTAACATTCTCCCTTGTTCCATCAAGATGATGTTTCATCCTTACAACACCACCCTAGCAAGTATGTGAACAATACTTGCATTTAACTAAGAGCCTATGTAGAGGAATGCTTTCACAATGGCTCCATGTAATACCAGTCTCTCTTTTTATTTTATATTTTATTATAATTACCCATTATACATAGCACAACAATAACAACCAACAAAATAGAGAAGAGACAACAAATAAAATAAATTACGAGATGGTGGGGGACAATGGAATCTCACCAGCAGGGAGTGAGAGACAACCCAAAACCCAAAAGGGACAAGGGAATCTGGAATAGCAGAAGATCAACAAAACCCAGCCAAAAGCCAACGATGCATGTGAAGCAGGAGGACCACCCAGACCAGCAGACCACCTAAGGCCAAGTGCACGTGAAGTTGGGGAGAAGGGCAGATGTGGGGACCAAGAATAGGTTCTGTTTCTCACTTTTAAGAAGGGGGAAAACTTTTGTCACTTGACCTTACTTTTTGTAAAAGAAAAAAGAAAAACTCTGCAAAAAGAAAAGGTTTTTTCAAACCGAGTCTCGCAAAACCGAACCTTTTTTTTCTTCTTTTCGCGCAACCTGGTTACAGTAGAATCATGCGTGAAGAACCAAAATTGCGATTCCAACAAGTCCTATGCAATTTAGGTGATTTAGGGGCGATTTTGGTGAAAAACTGATTCTCACCTGCAATCTGTATCGCCAGCAACTTGATTCACATCGAATCACATGAATCGTATCGAGATTAATACGATTCTAACTACATTGAAGCAGACCACTCTGTGTTCTATCACCATTCGACCCAAGGATGCATTTATCCGATTGTTTATGTGAGCAACATTGTTATCATTGGTAGTGATCATCATGGCATACTTAAGGTAAAACAACATTTCTCACATCATTTATAGACTAAAGAACTTGGTAAACTCAGACATTTCTTAGGTATTGAGGTAGCCTAGTCTAAGGATGGTATAGTGATCTCACAAAGAAAATATGCTATGGATATACTTGAAGAGACAGGCTTATTGAATGCCAAACCCATTGACACTTCTATGGATCCAAACATCAAACTCCTATCAAATCAAGGGGAGTCATTGTCAGATATAGGGAGATATAGGACATTGGTTGGGAAATTAAACTACCTTACAATTACCCAGTTAGACATTTCTTTTAGATTCAGTGTGGTGAGTGAATTCTTAAATTGGCCATGTCGGGGTCATTGGGACGCTGTGATTCGGATCCTGAAATACTTTAAAGAAGCTCTAAGAAAAGATCTCATACTCATTTGTGAAGACAAAGGGCATACTCATATGCCAATTGGGCAGGTTCACCTATTGACAGATGATCCACTTCTGGTTATTGTATACTCATTGGGGGCAACCTGATATCCTGGAAGAGTAAGAAAGATAATGTAGTTGTAAGATCCAGTGCAAAAGCAGAATATCAGGCTATGGCCTTAGCGACTTGTGAACTCATTTGTTTAAAACAGCTACTAAAAGAACTTCGATTTTTGGGGAGATTATACAAATGACACTAATCTGTGGTAATCAAGCTATATTGCATATCGCCTCTAATCTAGTTTTCCATGAGAGGACCAAACACATTGAGATAAATTGTCACTTTATCAGGGAAAAGATCCTATCGAGAGACATTACCACTAGCTTTTTCAACTCCAATGATCAACTGACAGATGCCTTCATCAAATCCAGAAGAGGTCCTCTGATAAGTTATCTTTGTAACAAGCTTGGTGCATATGATCTATATGCTCCAGCTTGAGGGGGAGTGTGGAAAATGTTTCATGTGTTTTATTAGTGTGTACAATTGTCAATTAATATAATGTAATTATTGTAATTAGGGAAATTAGGATCCCTGTATTTATTACTTTATGTCTATATCTTTAAACATCCGTTGTGTATTGAGACACACGGTTTTAGCATCTCATGCCTTTGTTTTCTCTCTTTCAACAGGACAAAAACCATGGGATGAAGATAGTTGGTTTATTACCATATTGGTTCAACATAGCAGAAGGAGGTGCTGTGCATAATACTGTTGATATGCACTCATTGTTTCTTTTGACAGGACCAAATGGTGGTGGTAAATCAAGTTTACTTCGGTCAATTTGTGCTGCTGCGCTACTTGGGATATGTGGACTTATGGTTCCTGCTGAATCAGCCCTGATTCCTTATTTTGACTCCATCATGCTTCATATGAAGTCATATGATAGCCCAGCTGATGGAAAAAGTTCATTTCAGGTTTGGTACTGGTTCATACTATGATCTTATGTTTAATTAGATAGCATGTAATGTTGATTGGTTCGTGGTCTTTTAGGTTCAGCATCAGATAAGGCCATGCTGATGTGTCCTGAAAAGCTTGTAGACATGCAGCTTGTTCTTGCAGTAGCGTCAATTGTGATATGATAGAATTTAGTGTTAGAGTTGTTAGAATTGTCAGAGACTTCCAAGAGGCATGCCATTGCCAGATCCAAAAATGGGTAGAATACATCATGATGAACCTACTACTCATGATAGCCCAATATACTCGTATGGTTTTTGTTTTCTTTTCCATTTTTTCCTGTTATTTTGCCAAGGGTTGGGGCCTTACAGCCTGTGTAATTAAAATTGATGCTTCTAGTTGTTTGAATTTATCATAGACCAGCAAGTCACTTTGTGTTAGTTATAGAATGGCTTTGATATTGATGAAGGACAAGAGGAGGATGGATGAGAAGGTAGGAAAATATTTAAATAGAATAGAAAGAAGATAGAAAATAGAAAAGTAGAAAGAACCTAAATAGTTAACCTTAGTGCAAAAATTGGAATTATATAATTTTCTTTTTATTTGTTAATTCTAAAATAACCCCCTACAATCTAGCATTTACTGCAAGTCTGCAATAAAAAAGACAAATCTCTTAGAAATAGGTATCCCTAATCCCTATTCCTAATAATAATATATTTGATATTTCGAAAACGGGTCCTAAGTAGTTGTCATAATAATTTACTAATGATAAATAAATAGTTGATGCTGATAATCAATTCTTCTAAAAGCTTAAGCTATTAAGTAGCGGCCTAAGAATGGTTTTCTTTCTCTAACACGCCCCTCACACAATAGTCATTTGGGCTTGAAGCTTGGACAATACACAGACTCACTTTACCTTGTGTTGAAATTTCATTTGATTACGAAGAATGAGGGCGGCAAAGATCGAATTCCTGACCACTTGGTCATCAAGGTTTTGATACCATGTCAAGAATCAACTCTCCTAAAATAGTATTAGAGCCTCTATGACTAAGTGGTCAGGAGTTCAATCATTTCCTCCCCATTCTTCATATTTCTATTAAATTTCACTGCAAGGTAAAGTGGCTTAGTGCATTGTCCATGCTTTAAGGGGCGTGTTAGAAATATTAAAGAATTCTTGGGTCCACTTAATAGCTTAAGCTTTAAGGAGAATTGATTCTTGAAAGTTGAAATGCCTATTATACATGCCTCATAAATTGATTTCCCTGTCCCATGAATAACATTATTTAGAAGTGAATTTTCTAAGACCAATTGGCTTCCTTTAAGGGGATACATGAGCAACACAAGCCAGGCCATTCTATATCCTTAGGATTACCAGACTAGTCCTCTCAAGTTTGTTCAACTAATATTTAGTGTATCGTCAGACTTGTATATTTGTTGTCATTCTTACCAAAATCCCAATTAATAACTGTAGAAGTAAATAGGATCATGAGAGAAAGACCCTTTGTATGAAAGTGCATAATTCTGAGTCCTTACGCTTATGTGTATGGCTATGTACGATCTGTAGTACAACTATTTACATCAATGGAAATAAAACAAACAAGACAGTTAGCCCTAATATGTTCACTATTTCAACACTCACCCTCAAGTCGAAGCATATATATCATATGCACCAAGCTTGTTCCAAATATAGCTAATTTGAGGACTTCAGAGAGACTTAGTGAAAAATTCTGCTAGATGGTCATTGGAGTTGACCAAACTAGTAGCAATACACTGAGATAAGATCTTTTCTCTTGAATTAAATGTCCATCAACTTCAAAGTGTTTGGTCCACTCATGAAAAACTGGATTGGATCCAATATGTAACGCTGCTTGATTATTGCAAATTAGCCTCATCTGGATGCAGTCCTTGGCCTAGTGCACCTTTGACTTACTTAAGGATTGCAATCAGAACATCCCAATGACTATCACATGGAGCCTGTAGGAGCGGAGCTGACTAACAACAATGAAAGCAAAATAGATATCTGGCTGAGTGATAGTGAGATAGTTCAGTTTTCTGACTAGTCTCTGATATCTGCTAGGATCTAGTACTGGCTCCCCTGTCTTAGTAGGAGTTTAACATTCTGATCCATGGGTGTATCAACCAGTCTACAATCTAACAAGCCAGTTTCATCCAGTATACCTAGTGCATGCTTTCTCTGTGAAATCACAACACCAGTGCTAAATTGAACCACTTCAATGCCCACAAAATGTTCAAGGCGACCCAAATCCTTGGTCTTAAAATGACGAAAGAGAAAAGATGCTGCTTTAGTTGACAAATACCTTTCTGATCACTTCCTTTGATAACTATGTTATCCCTATAGACAACCAAATAGATACACCAACCTTATGAGGAATGTTGTTAGAAAAAGAGTGATCCACCTAACTGTGAACCATGCCAAACTCTTGAATAATGGTGTTGAACCTCTCAAACCAGGCCCATGGAGACTGTTTTAAGAAAGATGTAGTTTACAAACCAATCCAAACTCCCCATGAGCAACAAAACCACGCAATTGTTTCATATATACTTTGGCAAGTTCACCATAGAGGAAGGCATTTTTATGTCTCGCTAAAAGAGCTGCCAATGTCTCATGGCAGCTATGGAGAGAAAGAAAACTATGAATAGAAGCAGTCAGTGAGGTCATTTGATCACAAGTAGTATCATAAATTTACCAACTAGAAGACTGGAGATCATTCTCTTCTTGAATGAAGCTAACAGCATAATCAAGCATAACTATCAGGTTTTCTTAATTTCGATGAAACATTTATTTTCCTTTTTAACAAGTGAGTGAAAGCCTTATTGAGGTCTGTAAAAGTAGATATGATAAAGAGAGAAAGACCCTTTGAGTGAAAGTTCCTAAGTCTGAGTCCTTAAGCTTTTCTTATTTTTAATAAGTGTATGGGCTATCTACAGCCTGTAGTACAATGCAGAGCAACTATGCACAGTAAATGAAATAAAATAAATAAGACGGCTAGCTCTAATATGAACACTATTTCAACAATAACAACAACAATAATAAGTGGCTGTAAATGAAGAATATGATTATGTTTGAAATTTTCTTATTAGAGTTTATTGTAACATAAATCCTACACTGTTCGCCCTTGAAGTTTGATAAAATTACACTATCCTAACCTCCCTTCTAGTTTTGGAAATTACAGTAACATCCCTTTCTTTGAAATTTCACCAAACAAATACCCCTTTGTATTTTTATTTTTTAGTCACATCCATCCCTCTGTACAGCCTTCTGTACAGGTGAAAAATAATTTCCAAAACTAGAAGGGAGACCAGTGTAATTTTATCAAACCCCAGGGGAGTTAACATAATTTTCCCTAAAATTAAATAGTTGACTGTTGCTTTATGGAATTACAATTTCATAAGTGCCTTAAAACATTTCACCCATTTTAGTATCTGCCTCAGGTGGAAATGTCAGAGCTTCGATCCATCATTACTGGAACTACCAAAAGAAGCCTTGTGCTTGTTGATGAAATATGCCGAGGAACAGAAACAGCAAAAGGGACTTGTATTGCAGGCAGCATCATTGAAACTTTTGATAAAATTGGTTGTCTGGGTATTGTATCCACTCACTTGCATGGAATATTTACTTTGCCACTAAACGTCAAGAACACTGTGCACAAAGCAATGGGGACAGTGTGTATTGATGGACAAACAAAGCCTACATGGAAGCTGACAGATGGAATCTGTGAAAATAGTCTTGCTTTTGAAACAGCCAAGAGGGAAGGACTTCCCGAGACTATTATCGAAAGAGCTGAAGATCTTTATGTGTCAGTTTATGCTAAGGATCTGCTTACTGCAGAAAATTTCCCAAATCAGGAAGAATTTTCTACCTACATGAATGTTAATTCTAATGGACATTTTCATTCAAAAAAGTTTATAGCAGGAGCTTCTCATGAGAGGATGGCTTTAGCTAATCAAATGGAAGTTTTACACCAGGAAGTTGAGAGTGCTATCACTGTAATATGCCAGGAGATGATAATGGAACTCCGAAGGAAAAAGAACATATCAGAGCTTACTGAGATAAAGTGTGTCCTAATTGGTGCAAGGGAAAAGCCACCTCCATCAACTATAGGTGCTTCAAGTGTCTATGTGATCCTCAGACCAGATAAGAAACTCTATGTAGGAGAGGTAACATTTCTTGACTTTCACTGTGTTTTCTTAATTGTGAAGTAGTTATCTTTTAATCTTTTTCCTTATTTCTTTTGTTTCTTCCTTTTATCTTTTTGTTTCCTTTTGCGGTGGGAGCTGGCATTTAAAATGTTTTGAATACCTCTCTTAACCTGCCAACTTAACTGGTAGATCCCCAAATTGGTTCAATGCCTGGTCGGGGCACCTAACAACAACTGTTTTTCGCATAAACCAGTATTGAATGGCTGAACCTAGCAACTCCTGTGTGAATTAGCCTCAGTCTTGTGCAGTTCAGGATGGGATCTGGATCTGCTCACATGAGTATCTCACATGACAGGTTATTTGAAGAGACATATATAGACACATAAAAACTCTATATATGGGACCCGCAATTCCTGTCTAGGGCCTCATAGTACTAATTGTGTCTATCTCTCTCTTCATATGATATGGTCATGTGAGAACTTCACATGAGAGGATCCAAATCCTTCACGCTGTCCATGCAACTTGCTCCCCCCTGCATTTTACGTGACATGTCATTTTAGCACAAAAATAAAACCTTGTAATTTATCAGAAATGTTATATGAATGTTGAAAATTACTACTTTACTTTATTGTACGCTCATGATTTTATACTGCCCCCCTTTTATGAAAGCTTATCATTTTAGTTGATTTCTTTCCATCTCTTATTGGGATGAACTGCTGATAGACGGATGATCTTGAGGGCCGGGTTCATGCACATCGGTCAAAGGAAGGAATGCAGAATGCATCATTCCTTTATTTCCTTGTCCCAGGAAAGAGCCTTGCATGCCTATTAGAAACTCTGCTCATCAACCAGCTTCCTCGTCATGGCTTTCAACTAACCAATGTAGCTGACGGCAAGCATCGGAATTTTGGCACATCCAACCTTACTCAGAATGTTTAACCATGATAAATGTTGACAATCTCCACTTCTCATTGTTGTATTTTTCCTTCATATACAGATGGATGACTTTAATCATCTGTATATGTAATTTTGTATAGTGATGATGAAATTCAGGAAGCAGTGCCTGCGGCAATTTTGTTTGATTTAGTTGCTGGAGCTGCATTTACGTCCACATTGCTAATGGACGGAAATTTTAGTGTATTAACCTGCAAGTATGATATAAAAGGTCTGTGTGCTAATCTTGCCATAGTGTGAAGGCTCATTGTCTTTCATGTACTCCTCATCATAGGTACGTGACATTGTCTACTCTAATACAGCTTGATAGCAACAGCTTTCATGGTAAAAATATTATGATTTCTCAATCTCAGTTTTTGTTTTCTTTCAAATATGAGAACATTTCTTTTATTTGGACTACAGTGCGTCACCTGTTGGTTGAAAGAAATGTCGTTTGTACTAGTACAAATCAGCAAAATTCTTTAAAATAGTAATGCACTGGACAATTCGCCTGTTATTGAGTTGCTAATAATTGACAATGATTCTAGTGGAGGCTTTTTATTTATTTATTTGGTGCTAATAGTTGACTATGATGGTAGTAGATTTTAATTGTGTTTTGCGCTTGCCTCTGAAAATCAATAGCATCATTGGTTAGTTGACATGGACATTAATGCTCCAATATGTTCAGTGTCTTGATGCAATGACAATTTCAATGTATAGAATCATTGGTTAGTTGACATGGACATTAATGCTCGAATATGTTCAGTGTGTTGATGCAATGACAATGTCAATGTATAGATTACTTTTAGAATAATTTGTTTGAACAAGAAAACTTCATTCACGTCTCTACATGTGACTAAACATCTGAGCTGAAGTGTATTAGCGTTTTCCATGTTTTATGAATATGATTTCACGTCAAACATCTATATCCAATTTATCATGTTATACTCTGTTCTCTTAAACTTGAGAAGTTTAGTCTCCATTTGTCTGAAAATTTAAAAATGAAAGACTTGAACACTCAAAATTTACTTGATTATTGAGATGTGAAGCAAATTGCAATGAAGGGGATGTGCATTCATTTTTAACAAAACGTCTTAAAATACAAAATTTATGTCTTCACTAAAAGACTGATGTTTTTGGCTTAATTAAAAATATGGAGGATGTTAACCACCATGCAAAACTACAAAAGTGAAAAGGTCAACATTAACTAAAGAAAATAAGATGGCAGTTTCAATTCAAAAAGCTACATCATGGCATGTAAAGATTTCTACTATTGCATCATGGTTTTTCCACCATTTACACGATCAAAATAGGGAAAAGAAAATGGGGATGTGAGCACCATGGGAGAAGAACTAGGAATGAAAACATGATATGGTGGACAATGGACACGCATATCACGGAAGAGGATGTACTCATACACATGAAGAAAAAGAAGGTAAATCAAAGATAGAAAGATTTTTCCTAAGAAATCCCAAAAGTCAAATTAAGCCAGGTCAAGGCATTAAGCATATGCTCTTATTGATTTGCACAATTTTATATAATAAAATTATTCCATCGTAATGTTATTTAGATTTTTTTTTCCTTTATTAAACTTTGTTTTCATAAGTTGAATTTATAACTTCTACTCAAATACTTATTCACTTTATTTACTTAAAATTAATCCTAAATGACACATGTCATTTTGATATCCATACACATATTAATTTTTATGGTAATATTACAAATCTGTTTAAAATATCATAAATTGGTCTTTTATATATATATATATATATATATATATATATATAAATTCTCTACTAATAATTTTTTGAAGAAAAAGTTGTAAGTTGAGAAGTTATGCATCTTGAATAATAATTTTAAGTGAGTCTCACTTTATTTATAGGGTTTATCTACTGACATGATCTCATTCTCTCATTTGGATTCATCCATGTTACATTATTCTTTTCTTTTTTTGAAACAATCTTATTCTTTCTTTCTTTATATATATAATTCCTAAGGGAGGAATAAAATAAAAAATAGAGTGATTAGTCTATTATATAATAATAAAATTTAGAATAAACACTCATTTTAATTATTTAAAGATATAAATGTTATCATTTTAGACTTCTAATAATAATTGTATCAAAATAATCATTTAATATTAATTTTTTAAATCAAATTAATTAGTTAGTAGCATTTTCTCTATTACCCAAATAAAAGTAGTACTTGCCTTTATCAGGATCCTCTCATGTTACTCACTAACATTAAAAAGTAATGTTAGAAAGAAGAGTTTAATTTTGATCCACTATCAATGTAAATTTTTTTTACGTTATCATCCAATCATATATTATCACATCATTATAAGAGTTTGATTATCATAACAACTAATCAGGAAGTCTAACTCTTTAATGATATATTAAAACATAATTAGATGACAATATAATTTTTTTTACATTAACAATAAATTAAAATTAAATCTTAAAAAAAAAAGACACAATAAATAAAATTAATAAACTCAACACAAATAATAATTAATCTTACCATGGTTAAATTTGTGTATTTCTATCTTATATGATCACCATCTCATGTCACCGAGTAACATCTGTGAGTAACATGAGAAAATGACCAAACTTGGAGTCGCCTTCAGGTCCCACACAACACAACTACCAGCCATGGCGTGAATATAGGAATAAAGCTCCACCATTTTCTTTCACTTGTAATTGTAACGTTGACGCTGCTGTGGTAACCAAAAAATGGAGGTGCAGCAATGGTGGAGGTTCAGATTTTCCTTCAGGAACGCAACTATGGTGGTGTGTTTCCTCAACATCATCACTGCCATTTTCTTGCTTCAAGGCTTTCTCACTTTTGCCTACACCCGCAACAAACTCTCCACTGCTTCCTCAAATTCAGGCTTGTCCCTCTTCTCTCTTTCTCTGTCAAATTTGGCTCTCTATTGTGGAATTTTCTATTCTCTGAGATGAAATGGATCATGGGTATTGTGTATTTTTGCTTATCATGTCATAAAGTTATGATTTTTGTAAAGATTATGGCTCTTTGTGTGATTGGTTTAAGTGGGGTTTTTTAATTTGTTTGTTCTTATGATTTTGATTTTGACTTTCTATTTTATAGATTGGGGTGTTCTTTTTATTTTGGGGTCAAAAGATTTTTGTTTTTGGTTGTTAGAACTATGAGTTTGAGTTGGCTTGAATGATAGATGTACTAATGCTATAATCAGAATATGAATTTCTTGGCAAGTGGTTGTCATCTTGTGTTTTCGTGCAGTCCACAGTCAGATGTGAGCATTGCTCAATATTTTTCTCTGATCAGCTTTGTGGGTCTTCCTTAAGTGATGAAGTTTGAATTTGAGGCTGGTGTCTGAATTTTTCAATGTGGGTTTAGATCATAACGACATATCAAAAACAAAATTGATGAATGATCATAAGGATGCTAAGAAAACTATACCATCCTACAAAAGGTGTGTCTAACTTACAGAATTTTTATAGTTCATATAGTCCAAATCTTACCTTCTTTTTCTCCTGCTATCCTAAAATGAATCTTTGGAGCTCTTTAAAATTTTATTGAATAATTCACTACTCAACATAAATATCAAATATTATTCCACATATTGTTGGCCGCCTCGCAATGCCAAGAAAAATGGTTAATAGATTTGAAGCAAGCTTCTATATACATCAGATACACACATCAGGTGCCAAGTACATAAATTTATTATTCCTATGTATTGAAAATAGAGAAACAGAAAACTTGGTCAGCCTCTAAAGATTTGGCTTAATAATTCATCTAAATTTTTTCATAGGAATGCTACTGAAGCACTCATCCAGTCATCTTTATACTTTTGTGAGCTGGATGGTTGTCCTGCTTTCTAATTGACTTGAGAGAACTTTCATATTCCACATAGGATGCCTGGTATTTAACATAGTTATTGTCGAGCACCAATTCATCCTAAAAGCTTAAGCTACTAGGTGTAGGCGGAGGAATGGGTATTTAACTCATGACATGCTAGTTAAAGAGGCTTTGATACCATGTCAAGGAATTAATTTATCCCAAAAGCTTTATTTGTTAGGTGTAGGACCAATAATGGATTTTATCTCTTACAGTAATTATATTGGCAGAAATAAGAATGAAAATTTTATAGTTTTGAACCTCGGACAATACAGGCATCTTATATATCACACTGATTCTACTTGTGACATGCCTATAATAGATTTATATACTGTGAAGTATTTGTTAAACTTGCTTTTATGATATGTTCTTGATTTCAAATTGCAGCTCAACTCAGTTATATTAAGGAATCTGAAGAGATTCGTCTTGCTATGCTGCCATTGGAACTGATAAAGAGAGTGAGTTTGGAATTGGTTTTGTTGTTCACTATATTTATTGTGCTTCTGGTATAATATCATGTTTGTTGAACATGAATTATGTACAGTATGGCAATAATATGAATAAGGGGCAAATAATTTTTATTGAAAAACAATTCTTGCATTTTTCTGGCAAATGATAGTTTGTTTCGGGATTTCTGGAGCAGACCTAAAACTTTGATGTAGGTTTCAATTCATCCTCTAGTTGGAAGACAAGCTACCTTAAGAGTGTCACTTTTCAAGTTATTCCAAAAGCCTTAGTTCTATTATTCTATACTCATTGCTCCATGTAGTGATATTTTCCAGCGACTTGCATTCTCTCTCTGTCTCTGTCTCTGTCTCTCTCCAGTTGAATTAGAATTAATAGATACATACTTTTTTAAACTCAATTTTCCTGTAGGATGCTGAAATTTTAATTTTTTCAGCCAAGTCCTTCAGTTTTTTCCTTGATTGTGATTTGAAGAATTTTGAACTGATGGTAAATGGATATGAACTTGAAAGACAGAATTTATTACCGTGACATGCCAGTGACAGTATCTTGCAGTTCTACCACCTCATAACTTTCAATTGTCTAAAACTTGTAGTTTTCTCCCAGACATAGTCTGATCATAGGAATAGAAATTGTAGACTTTTAGTTCTGCAGTTGGTCATGTGAACAGAACATGCAGTCATCATGATGGGCCGCATCATCTCCATTGTAATCAGATACTCAATCTCTCATTTGCCTTATGTTGTGATTACTGCTGTAATATGTTGTGATTACAGCTTATGTTGTGATTACAGCTGTAATAACAGCTGCAAAGGTATTTACAGCTGTAAAGGTGTTGTGTTGAGTTATAAATGTGTTGACTGTAATAATTAGTATTAAATGTAATCATTAGTGTAGGTTGTAATTATTAGCTGTAATTAGTTTTAGCTATGATTATGTTTCCCTTTCTAATTGTATAAATATGTGTTGTAATCACACTCTAAATAATAAGATTAGAAATTTTATTCTTTGAAGTTATTTTCTTTCAAGCAAGTTCTTTTCTTTCTAGTCCTTACATTGCCCAGAGTCTACATTCAAAAGTTAGACATTGTGGGTGTAGTTAGACCGTTGCCATGGAGTATTGGAATTGAAAAGTGAAAATGAAAACTAAGTATAATTTAGCCTTGCTTCTTCAGTATGGCTACGAATTCACACATAAGTAGTCACTCTCCCATCCTAAATTTTTCTCTTTTGCATGTTGAGCCTTAGATTTTACCTTGAAAAGTTCGCAGTACTAGTACCTGAGTCCGCTGACATAGTTTCAATATTTAGCTTATTTTTCACTGCAATAATCTCTAGATTGTGAGCTTTAGGCATACTGATAGGATCCAACCAAATCTTCACTGATTAAAAGGAATTTCAGAGATGTTCTCTTTCTCTAGTACTAGAAATGTAGGAATCCAGTATCCAAAAATGGAGTTCTGATTACAAGGAATAAAAGAAAAACTGAACAGAGACTAGAACTTGAAGAAAAGAGAAAACAGAGACTGACAGTGCAGAACTTCGAGGGTCTGCTCCTCCCTGCCAAATGGCCCCAAATTCTCACTCAATGACTGCCTGCCCCCTCCATGATCCTTCCCTCCCTTTTATCCTAACTGTTTTCCCCTTGCTTCCCACACCCTTTGCCACGTAGGCAAGGTTGTTACAGCCCAATTTCTGCCCCTCACTCACATTGTACTCACTTCAGTAGCTGTGGGATGCCTAACACATACATATCTGAACATTTAACTTCTTACATTTGCAAAAAAAAACTTTTTAAAATTTTGAGTGGGCCAAGATTTGTTTCTCCATTATCACAGGAATTTCCTTGTTTGTCTTCTTCTTTTTGAAGGGTTGAGGTGGGGTCAGGGCTGCTGTATACAATGACCAGTGGATCAACTTCTGAGAATTTATGACTTGGAATACATTTTTCTGTAAATCTGAATTTCTTCCATTATAGGTGAGGGAGATTGAGAAGGAAGTATACACTGAACCAGAAACAGCCCAGAAGAAAGACACAAAGCAGACTGCTGCAGTTGATCTGTCTAAAAGATTAAAGGATTTTCGTTCCTTGAATGATGCTGGCAGCTTGAAAGGTGCCTCTCTTTTCTCCCTATGTATCTATTTCAATCATAACTCTTTTGTATGTGCAAGTACACAAGCAACAAACAAAGAAAATGTGCATGCTCATCACTTCTCTGTTGTCAGAAAAAAAATTATTCGTGAAGTTTTTCCATATAGTATTATTTAACAATTATTCCAATTCCATCATATTAATGATCATCATAGTGATATAGCATCATGGCATATTGTAGTTATAGTGAACAGAAGTACCCATTTTAGGTGAGGGTCTTCCATTTATGCTGTTTGGAATAGGATTATGAGTTGTGTCTAAAGGTTTATAGGATTAGCATTAATAAATTCTATGCAGGGTTGTACTTGTTTATTTATTAAATAAATGTTCAATTCGATGGGGAGTTCAAACAAATTTAGATCATTTTTCTTGTTGTATTAGTCTTAGCTACCCTATGTCTGAAGCCTAGGATCCTTCTCTTTCATTTAAGGCCTAGAACAGAACTTCATCTTCTGCCAGACATATTTTGAAGTTTCCACTTTGTAAATCCTAACTCTTTTCTTCTTTGTCTTCACCCTTAAACCTATCAAACCATAAAGCTTCAATATGCAGGCCCTGCTTCTGGCACAAGTGCAGCAGTTGTGCTTTTGTTAGCATCCTAATACAACCCATTGTATTATTCCTAATATAGGTCTTCATGCCAGCTGATCTTCAACCGAAATAATCTCAATAGCCCGTAACCTGACTCACTTGAACCTTCAAGTGTTTGTTGCCACCTAAGTGTTTAAAACAGGCACTGTTGAAATTTCCAGCTTATTGATATTTTTTTAAGTTCTCCTTTGTGTGTTGTTTTGATCTTTCGGCGTCCTTCAATTATCTCATACCAAAATAAAACTAAAAACCCTGAATCAACAAGATTTAATTGTGTTCTAAGGCTAATATAAACAAAGCTTCAATTATTATTTCATAATATACAATTTGGCTTCCTAGAATTTGTTGTACAGTATGTCTGTTGTTCAATTGCACATTGTACGTGCTGACATCTGAACCCTGAAGTGTTTCTGTGAAATAACAATCCTAAGTTTAAAGCTTACTGATCAAATATATTGTGATCAGTTTTTATTTTCCTTTTATGTTTGTGGTTCTCAGCTTTGGAGGAATGGCGTAAACGGAAGATGGAGAGGGCCAGACAAAGACAATTGGAGAAAAATGGAACAACCTCCTCCCAAGCTTAACTTTATATACTCTCTAATCTCAAGTAAAAGCTGACAAGCTGAGTTAAATGCATAGTGGGACAATTAGAAATCATTAGTGTACACTATATAGCAACCATCATACACCAGTGTTCTGAACTGTCAGCTGGTTTTTGAGACTTTCATGGCTCACTTTTGTTGTAAATGCATATTTCCTGCAGAAAGAATTCGGTTTTGCTTGATACTTCATGATTCATCTTCTACTCTTTTTATTTTTATTTTTGACTAGGAAGAGATAAGTTATCTTCTGTCTTGATCTTGTTTGATTCTTTCTTCATGCTTATCTTTGTTACTTTTGAAATGCTTAGTATCATGAATGTATCTTGAATCTACTAATTTGATTACTATATTCCACTTATGAAACGAAATGATGAAAATCTGAACCAGTGACGGGCTACTAGACATTATGCCATGCACACCCAACCCACATATTCATAAAATCTTTGTTTTCTTTTCTACTGAAGGAAAATATAAATATTTCTGGTATATGTAGGATAAGTTATGATCAAGTGTAAAGTTTTTTGTTCGTAGGCTTAATTGCACTTCTGATTCCTAAAGTTTACAGAATCATGCAAATTAGTTCCTTTTGTTTTAATTGAAGCAATTTTACCCATGTTCGTTTTCAATAGAACCCTGTAACTGCTGTCAGGATCATGGATGAAAACTGGTGAGATGGTCCTTTTAAAAATGACATGGCAAGAGGTGGCGTGATAAAAATTGACAGGGTGTATGGTAACTTGCCAATGAGGTGGCTGATTGGATATATATATTTTTTTTGGGTACAAGAAAATTTAAGGCCAAGGCCAGGACATTGCTATAGATTGCCTACCATAGGGGAATTGCTGTAGCGAGAATCAAACTTAAACCTTATAAGTGAAGTGTTTTGATCTTTACAAGGTGAATGAATCCCAATTGATAAGTGGTGTTTTAATTTTTGGGGTTTTCCTTGCTCTTTCAACCCTCTTCTAGCCGTAATCAATCAAACCAGAGGGTATATCACTAGCTCCCTAGTTAGTTAAGGTTCACGTAATTGAGGAAGGATTTGGAAGTGAGACAGTGAGTGACTGATCAATCTTTTGATGCAACTTGAATGGTCTGGGTGGTCATCCTAAATGGATGATGATGATCTATGCAAGTACTTTTGTGGTCTGAATATGAATGCAGCATGTTAAACACTTAGCAGGCGTACCTTTTAGAACATTATTATTGAGAAATCAGGAGCTGTAAGAGTTCATGTGCATATTTAATACACTCAAATTTCATCCTTAATATTTATGCATTCCTTGGTATCATGATCATGGTCTGTATGAAAATGGTAGTATTTTCATGCCCATAAGACTTCCATTTTATTAGTAGGGGAAATCGAAGAACTTGGATTAGATAGACCTTTTCAAGAATCCGAGTTCTTTGCATGTTGAGAGGATCGTAGCTATGAAATATGCCATTCCTATGTACTTCTTTTCTAGACCTTTTTTTTCTTGTTGGTTGTTTGGTGAATTATTTGCCTCAGTTACCTTAAGGAAGTTGACTTTCTCTAAATTGATATACTTCAACTATCGTGCAAGTAGGTCCTTCAAAGTGAGTGGGAATGTTGAAGAGTGACAATTGGTTAAAACGAGGCCCTTTAGGCTTTTTTTATTTAAAAAAAAATGTACAAAGGACATTATGACTAATGCCTCTTCATGAATTTAACCTTACGAATTACACCTATACGGGTCCTAGCAAGTCTCAAGACTTGGTTCCTATGAAAAGACAAATCCAAAAACAACTTATGTCAGGACCGAGTTTTTTTACTTACGGCTTAGGGCTTGAAGCGAGTTAGGGTCATTAATCCATGCGGGACAGATTGAGTGAGGATTTATGTTCAATCCGTCTTGACCTGTCTATCACCCTATATATAAGACAATCTCTAAGTTATTGTTACTTATACTTTTAGCTTTTTAAATTTATTTATTTACTTGGTTAATTCTAGATAAAGTTGGTGAAAGTATTCCCATCTTTTAATTATATAAGATAATGGCTGGTTTTAAGATTGTGATTGATTGTGTTATTATTATAAATTAATGTTTGAAATTTTCATAAAAAAGGCTAGGCAACTGTTAAATATTTTTATGGAGAGGGATTTAGGTTTTCGCCTCCAAGACCCTGTGAAGTGAGTAAAGGTGGGTAAGATGATAATTTAGGAGGTGTGGGGAAGGGTTGAGTTGAGCGAAAACATGCCTCAACTCACTGCATTGCCAAGCCTAAGTGGACTTGAAATTGGGATTATAATGTCATATTAGTTTATCAATTTTTCCAGAATTTTTTAATATTTTCTTTATTTCTTGGTCATAAGTCCTCTGAATTTTCACTCAATGGCCATTAAGTTTTAGATGGAGAAGATAAGAAAAATCATCCCAATATCTATGCTTGTGTTAGTATGCGGACCCACCAAAGTTTTAGAAATATGGAAAAAAGTTATTTCGCCATTGATTTCATAACTTTCGACTTTGATGTCCAACTGGAACAAACTTAGTACCATAGGAAACTTATGATTTGTAGAGAATAATAAAATCAAGTTTTTAAGTGAAAATATCCTTTACATCAGAATTTGGATCTCAAATTACGTAAAATGTTTATTTTGTTCCTAGTCGGTAATTTATGAATTGCAAGTCCAAACGGGATAAAAGAGATGTTGGAAAGCAATTGTGACTTGTATTTTTCAAATGGGAACATAAAATGAAAATTTTTCTCAAGTATTCAAGCATTTGATCTTTGTTGATTTCCTTCCTTTAATAGACATTTTTGAGTAAAACAACGGCAAAAAATAAGGTATAAACTTACAGTATTGTTAATAAAAACCCACGATAATGAAATACTATGATCTTCGTGAATTTGTAAATCAAATGCCTAATAGTAGAGCTTGAACCAAAACAAAATAATGAACCAACCATCATGAATAATAAATAATTAAATTAAAAAACGATATTTAATCTCTTCATCAAATTATGCTAGACTTTAACAGACAAGCATAAGATGGTGGATTCTGCTGAGTATGATGGCTATGTAAGCCTACCCAAGCGTGTGGCTAGCTTGTTTTGAATAAGGAAAGGCATAGGATAATCCAAAGGTTGACTAGTTGACCAAGGATGTTGCACAACCCTATCCTTCACATTTAGTCAAAAAAGTTTGCTTCAATGGAGAAAAGGGTTCTGTATTATGATGTGGGTCAAAGTAAAGCAAGAGTACTTTGATTGAATTTAGATCACAAATGCCAAATCAATTCAGTGCTAAGTGAGTAAAGAAGGAAGAAAATGTGGGAGTTCTAATAAATTAGTACGGTACTTTCCAAGAGATATCATTACTGTCCAAATAAAACGAAGCATTAGCTGAATTGGTCGGCAGTGCCAAACAGCTAACACATTGAAGATCAGATCAACAAACGAAATTAGTTTGGTTTGCACTACGATCTTTCATGTCCTAAAGTTTTTGATGCAGATGTTCAAGTGCGTTTCTCAAAATTCAAATTGATGATCGAATTGTTTTCTGAACCCATCCCCCACTTTAAGAAATGGATTTAATTTACTACAGAACTTGATTTTATATCAATATATATAAGGAGAATGAAGGCAAAGGGAAAACTTTTTTGCTTGAATCCACTACTGCATCGCTTATGATTCATGTTTAGGACGACTCCAAGTAATTAATTGCAGGTTATCAAATTATTTTCATGAGGTTTATAATAATATATCAAAATATAATAATCATAATTTTATTGCAAGATTGTAACTTGTTAATAGAGGACCTTTCATAAAGTAATTTGGAGTAAGTTTCTATTATATTAGAGGGTTATAAACACTTGAAAACACCAAATTGATGTCACTTGATTCCAAACTACTTGTTCTCAAGAGTTTCTTATAGTATATGTTTTTATCCAACTAGAGCTGGAACTCAAATCACATTAAAAATTTTTGGAGACTATCTGCTTTAGAGATTGAATCGCACTCAGACGCTGCTTTACCTGCACTTTAATCTACTTCTTTTATCTCCACAACACAAGTCTTAAACCTCCTTTATAAAAATAAAAAAAAAACAACTTAATAATAGTTAGAATCTCCATAAAAAATGAAAGACGCAAAATTATTGGCTGTTTCTTACAATTTTCTATATCTTCATTTTGAACATATAATTAATAAGGAGCATATTATATATGCAATGTAAATTAGTTAAATTTTTACTTATTTTGGAAGGAAAAAAGAAACATAACTTTTTTTTAAGTAATAGCTAAGTTGCTACCTAAAAGTTCATTTATTTTAACTTTAAAATATTTAAAAAATGATTTTGGTGTTAATAGTAATTTAACAGGCAGCAAGCTCTCGCAAAGATTATTTCTTTAATAAATTTTATTCTCCACTAGCAAAAGATATTTTTAGTTATATATACGTGGAAAAGCACATTAACATAGGTTACTGTATTTCATTTTTCCAAGTATGCTTTTTTGTCTTTTCTCTGCGTCTAATCTTCCATAAATATTTTTTTTGGGTACATTAATCTTCCATAAATATTACTATCATATAACCCCCAAAAAAAAGAACTTTAGAAATACTACAACAAAGGAGTAAAAAAAAAAGAGTAAACATATATTTTGGTCCTCCAAAAATATTTATTTATAAATATGAATAATAATTTAGTTTGTAATTGGATTCATTCAAATATATTATGTTTTATCTTAAATATCATAAGCATTATATTTTCTAAGTCAATGAGTCATCAACTAATTTAATTTATTTTCAAAAGAGAAAAAAAAATTACGTCTCTTTATTTAATTTGGATATATAAAAAAGTTTCGCAACTAAATTTAAACCCTAGGAGGCTAGTACCAACAATTAGTTTATTTAATGGTCATTGAATTTGCCCTTCTAAGTCAATCTTTGGGTTCAGATTTATTCATAGTTGATTGTTGGAGTGTTTAACGTTCATATGCGCTGGTTTTATCTTAAACTTTGGCCTTTAACATAGGTGTGGTAAGAGGTGGCATCTAAGGTGAACCAACAACTAAATGGTTCATCGGTGGATCATTGATTACAAACCGTTAGATTTAATATAAAATAAATGGATGGTTTAGATCAGAGCAAATCAGATACCATTAGTATAGGTTACCTGTAATAAAAAAATTATAAGTTAGACCCCAATAAAGTTTATTATTTTTTTGTAAAATATTACAAGTTTGTTCCCAATAAAATATTGTTATTTTTTATTATTCTTTCTCGTGTGAAAAAGCTCTTATGCCATAGCCATTTTTGAAAAAAAAATCATAGATTGTCGAGATTGTAGCAGCTCGCAACATTATTTTTGCTGTTGCACAAAAGGAATATTATTTTACATAATTTATTAACATTTTTCAAAATCTTATCTTTGTATTGATTTAAAATTTATGCATTCTATTGAATTAAAAAAGAAAATTAATGATGTGTATAATTAATTTTAAATTATTATTTATTTAGCGCAAACCATATAGTAAGAAATCTAATTAAACATATTTAAAATGTTGGTTTACAAAAACATAAATATTAGGCCGCTTTCAGGATCAATGAGAAATCTACTTGATTATTTTAATAATTAGTATTTTAAAAATTTTACAACATCAATATTATAGATTAGTTTATATCTTTAATTTTTTATTATTTTAAATATCTCGAAATTCAAAAATATCTAAATATTAAAAAATATAAAATGGTTCATGAAAATGATTTTCTAAACAATTGTTGTTATATTTTTTGAGAATTATTTTATTTCATATTATTTAATAAAAAAATAAATTTATATTATGGAATAAGTTACTATGTAAGAAATAAAATTTGGTTACATATGAATAAAATACTATGGGTTGGAGCATTAATTTAGTGTGTGTTTTGTTTAGATTTTGTAAACTTAATTTTAGATGAACATGATTTTACAAACTTGATTTTGGTTAAAAATGGGTTTGTCCTAACGTGATTTATGTTTGGAGACTTATATTTTAAAAGTTATTCAGGTTGTTAACTATTTAACAATTACTAAAGTTTAAGGGTCTAATTTACAAATACAAAAGTTTTTTTTTAAAAATATGTAAAGGGATGACAACCTACTTATTACTTATTTCTACTAACTAGGTGAATAGCGTGTTATAGTTAAGCAGAAGCCACCGTGGTAAGAGCCAATTATAAATTTGTATTTAGGGTCAATGATCCTTTCATGATCTATTATCATAAAAGAAAAGAAAAAGAAAGAAAGTGATCGTAGTTCATAAAGTATTCTTATAATTGAAAGTTGAAAAAATGGTTGGAAATTGAATCTTTACGTGAAAAATGGGGCGCACAACTTAAAACCCCCATAATTGGGTGATCTAGAGGCAAATAATTACTCATCCACTCATCCTCAACATTGAACTCATTTGCAACGCATGTGAATGTGAATCACGGTTGTTTATAGCCCCACAGCAATGGATAGGCTATAGAGAAGCGAGAAGGTGGCAATTAGGGTATAGTTAATTTCGGTCTGACAAATTCTTTGGGTCGAGCCAAAATTTCAAAGGCTTATTATTTTCGGTTGGGTTGGTTAAAGATGTTGGCCCAACCGAACCATCCGGCCCGAGTCATTTCATGAAAACAGTGTTTATTTTGGCAATGGGATAAGGTCAAATTTTCATCATTTTAATTAAAATAAGTTCCGCTAGGCCTAACTTGAAAACATTAATTGAATAGTTCGATGCATGTTGATTGTTCATTTGACACTTTTAGGTAGGAGTGTTTATGAGTTGGGTTGGTTCGAGTTTTGGAAAAAAAAGTGTCCAAACTGATCAATCTTGATGGGTTGGTTTGGTTTGATTTTTGAAAAAAAAAATTGAGCAATCCGAACTAAACTAACCTGATTAAGGTTGGGTTGAGTTGGTTTTGGTCATTGGGTTGTCTGATCATTTTTTTTCTCATAACAAATTAGCAAACTTACTATTATTAAATACTTTAAACTTAATTAAACAATTACATATAGGTTTTAAGCATACAAGCCTTCCAGTATAGTACAAGTATTAAGATAAAAGTAAAATCAAGTTTGGGAAGAAACATTTTAATGTCTCAAAACCATCATAAGCTTCATTTGTAATATAAATGTATGACATTAATAATTGAAACATTACTATCCTAATATGCAACTAAAACAAAATAAAAATAATTAAATGATTGAGACTTGAAAATAAAAATTAAAGATATATCATTATATCTTAGGTTTTTAAATGAATGAAAAACCAAATGATAAGAAGATGATATTTAAAATTCTATTACTCTTTGGGTCATTTCACCGAGTCATCGAGTTATAAAATACAAAATCTGTGAACCGAATCAATCATGTTCGGTTTTGATCGAATTAGACCCGATGACCTAACTTGAACTAATTTTTTTAAATTGGTTTGGGTTAGTTTGTCGGGTTGATCAGGTCAACCATAACCAATAAACACTCATACTTTTAGGAGACGTTTTATTAAGTTTTGGAAAAATATTCTTGAGAATAGCATGTTGATGAATAATATTACTTGGAATGATTATTACTAAGTTTAGTTTACCAAAATCATTTTTGGCAATGACTTCGACCACTAGTGGTGGCCAAAGTTGCAGGTCATCGTCAACCAATGATGGCGGCGAGGAGTGGCCAGATTCTAATGACCAATACAGTGGTCGAAGTCACCGAGCGACATTAACCGCCAACAACGGCAGGTGGCTGAAATCTGGTGACTTGTGGGGTGGCTGAAGTCATTGACGGCAGCGAGTGTGGCTAAATTTTGATAATCGGAGTGGAGGTCGAAGTTGTTGATTGTCAACAAGATTAGCTCCTATAATCTCTCCTAAATCTCTAATTAATTGCTTTTCCTATAATTTCTCTACAATATTCTCTAATTTATTTACTGTATTTATTTCATTAGTTAGCAGTTGTGTATAGCTGTAAATTAGTCATGTATTAGGCAAAGTTTTCTTGTATAGCTCCAAAGATTATTATTTAATGGGATTATCTCCATGATGAGAGGCATTCAGTCATTTCTGTTATGGTATCAGAGCTTGAGCTCTGAAACCTAAGAGTTTGCACATCTTATTGTGCTCTAGGAGCTTTCGCATCTCGTTGTGCTTCCAGCACATATATTTTTTTTTGTTCTTCTTTTTTTGTCAAGATTCTTGAAATCTTGTTTTGTGGTAGTTCAGCACTTCCTCTCGGTTAATCATGTTTGGAGAAAATTCCATTGTTCGATTCAATGGGAAGAATTATTTTAGTTGGGAATTTTAGTTAAAAATGTTTGTGAAAGGGAAGGAGTTGTGAGGGCATCTTGATGGGTCAAGTCCAGCTCTTGAAGCCAACAAGGAACTTCGATCATGGGAGGTTGAAGATGTATGTATCATATTCTGGATATTAGGGTCAATCGAACCACATATGGTGAGCAATTTGAGATTGTTGTCTACAGCAAAAGAAATATGGGAATATCTTAAATTGATTTATAATCAAGACAATGGTGCGCGTTGTTTCCAATTGGAGTTGGAGATAGGAAATTTCAGTTAAGGAAATCGTTCTATTGAGCAATGCTATTCAGGTTTCGTAAATTTGTGGAGTGAATATTCTGATATCGTTTATGCAAAAGTGCCCAAGGAGGCACTGTCTGCAATTCAAACTGTCCACAAGGAGAGCAAACATGATCAATTTATGATGAAGTTAAGGCCAAAATTTGAGACTGCATGGGCTGGACTACTAAATCGAAATCCAGTCCCTTCTCTAAATACTTGTGCTGGTGTGTTGCTGCGAGAAGAACAGATATTAGCTACTCAAGCTGGAATGGGTCTAGAACAGATGAATTCAAAAGCAATAAATGTTGCTTATACGGCACAGGGAAGAGGCAAAGAGAAAGGATCCGTACAATGTTACAACTGCAAGAAGTTTGGTCACATTGCAACCAGCTGTCCACTGCTGTTTATCTTATTAATCGTTTGCCATCTGCAGTTCTGGATTTTAAGTAACCATATTATCAACTATTTGGTTGACATCCAAGTTATCAAGCTTTACATACATTTGGTTGTGTGTTTTGTTCATCTACCATCTCCTGAACGTCATAAGCTTGCCGCTCAATCTGTTCAGTGTGCTTTTCTGGGATATAGTGCGTCTCACAAAGGTTATGTATGCTATGATGCCCTGGCTAATCGCATTTGTATTTCCTAAAATGTGATATTCTTTAAGGATCAATATTTCTTTCAAAAACATCTTGCTTCTCATTATGATCAGGTTGTGCTTCCTCAATTCGATGATGTATCTCATCGTATTGAGCATTTCAAGCCAGGTGTCATTTATCAGAAATGGAGACCTCCACTTACATCACAGGTCCTTCCTGATCCCAACCCAGCACTTGTTCCTGAAGTTTCTAGTCTGCGGCGGTCCTCTAGACCTATTCGTCCACCAAACCGCTATGGGTTCTTTGCTACTTTGGCTCAGATCATGGTTGTCTACTTCTTATTCTCAGGTAGCCTCCCAAGCTTGTTGGGTGAAAGCTATGGAAGAAGAGTTACAGGCTTTACAGGAGAATCATACTTGGGATATTGTTCGTTGCCCATCTGGTGTTAAGCCCATTGGATATAAATAGGTCTACACCATCAAACTCAAGTCTGATGGTTCTCTAGATTGATATAAGGCTCGTTTGGTGGTACTTGGTAATTGGCAAGATTATGGAGTGGATTATGAGGAGACATTTGCTCCAGTAGCTAAGATGACTATTGTTCATACTATCTTAGCTATCAACACATCACAGGGATGGCCCCTATTACAGATGGATGTCAAGAATGCTTTTTTGCACGGTGATCTAAAAGAAGAAATTTATATGACTCCACCACAAGGTTTGTTTGTTATACCTTTTTCTGATGTGTGTCGTTTAAAACGGTCTCTCTATGGTCTAAAATAGGCTCCTGGAGCATGGTTTGATAAGTTTCGTTCCACTTTACTTGACTTCTCCTTTACTCAAAGTTAGTATGATTCTTCCTTATTTTTGCAGAAGACGTCTAACGGTGTTGTTTTGCTTTTGGTTTATGTGGATGACATTGTTATTACTGGTTTAAATCCTATACTCATTTAGCAGCTACAACAACATCTCACGGTTTCCTTTCATATGAAGGACTTAGGTCCTTTACAATATTTCTTGGGCCTAGAAGTTCAAACTACTTCTGTTGGTATTTTTTTACACCAACACAAATATACTCAAGAGTTAATTGCTTTGGTAGGACTGCAGGAAGGCAATTCTGTCCAAACCCCCATGGAAGCGAATGTGAAGCACCCTAAGGATGAGGGCGAACCTTTGGCATATCCTTCTTTATATAGCCAATTGGTTGGCAGCCTCACTTATTTGACTATTACTCGTCCTGATCTTGCTTTTGCTGCTCACCAATTTAGTCAATTTATGCAATCTCCTCGTCTTCTGCATTTGGCTAATGTCCGATGAATCATTCGGTACTTACAAGGTACTTCTAGTCGAGGTATGTACTTCCCTCATGCATCTCCTATTCAATTGACAACTTATAGTAATGCTGACTGGGCTAGTTGTGTGAATGATCGTCGTTCAGTTTCTGGTTGGTGTATATTTCTTGGTCATGCTCTTATTTCATGGAAGAGTAAGAAATAACCTCGAGTTTCTAAATCCTCCACTGAATCTGAATATCGGGCTATGTCCTCTACTTGTTTTGAGATTGTTTGGCTTCGTGGATTGTTAGGAGAACTTGGTTTCCCTCAACATGAGGTTATTCCTCTTTATGCTAACAACACTAGTGCTATCTAGCTTGTTGCAAATCCAGTCTTTCATGAACGTAGCAAGCAGATTGAGGTCAATTGTCACTATATTCGTGAAGCCTATGATGACCATCTCATTCGTCTTTTTCATATATCCACAAATATTCAGATTGCCGATGTCTTTACTAAGGCCCTGCCTTAACCTCGACATTAGTTTCTGGTTGGCAAATTGATGCTTTAGGATCCACAGCATCAATTCGAAGGGGGATGTCAAGAGGATTAGCTCCTATAATCTCTCTTAAATCTCTAATTTATTGCTTTTCTTATGATTTTTCTACAATATTCTCTAATTTATTTACTGTATTTATTTCATTAGTTGGCAGTTGTGTATAGTTGTAAATTAGCCATGTATTAGGCAAAGTTTCCTTGTATAGCTCCAAAGATTATTATTTAATGGGATTCTCTCCATGATGAGAGGCATTCAATCATTTATGTTATCAATCACCATCAACCATCAACAGCAGCGAGGTGACCAGATTTCGCTGAATCATTTTTTGAAGGAAATGTTTTTTAAAATCTTGTACCAAACATGAAATCCAACATTCCCTTGTAGAGATTCTCATAAACGAAAAAATAATCCATGAATTAAATGCTACGTTAGGGTTTGTTTAGGATGGAAGAGTTTGAAGGGAATGGAAAAGAGTGATAATTTTTTATTTCTAAATTGATACAATTATAAAATGTTTATAAAAATAAATATGTAATAATTAGAAGGTTATATGAAAATCTCTCATTTTAAAAAAATTTCCCATAAATGTAATATTTGCTTAAAATGAAAAATTATTTATCTACTCTCTTCTCTTCCAAACTCTTCCATCCATACATACCCTTAGTTGCAATGTAATTTATCCATTTCCTTGCGAGGAATTTGCAGCCAACAACTATGTGATCAATTTGTCTTTGAAGCTTATAGCTAAGAAAGCATGGAATCTTTGAAATAGCTATTGTACCAGTGTTAGATACTCTTTGGACATCGTCTGATACTCCTAACTTGCATCCTACAATTTTTTTCTTTTATTCTTTTTAATGCCAATACAGGTGTGACACTACAATTAATTAAATAAATAATGTTATTTTATTTATTGCGTCTGACTTTTGAAACATGTTGTCTGTATTTTAATTTAAGAATGGTGCTTTTATGTTAATATTATTTAAATTATATGTTATACCCTAACCGTGTTCTGTACTATAACTTTTAAAATTTATCATATTCTCGTGTTCATGTCTTATCATATGTGGATCGTATGTTGTATCTCTGCTTCTTAGCGTACAACTGATTCTAGATATTTTCTTCTATGTTATTGGTCAATGCTTACGCTTCATCCACTTCTAAAGTGAAAGAAGTCAGCAGAAGGAACTAAAGGTAATGCAGGGAATCAAAATTAGGTCCCAAAGAGAAACTACAATCATTCTGATCAAAAGTACCCTAAGCCCGACCTTTTTGGGGGCATTTTCTGGAACACAAATGGCAGGTATGGTCAAAGATCAATGGCATGGCCCAAGTTGTCTCATTTTATAATTGCGGCCACCGTTGTGCACAAATTTGTTGCAAGCCTTGGTTCTTTTGATATTTAAACAATACTCATTAAATGTTACACAACTTTTCACCAGCTTTGATTGCTATGGTCAATGGTCAAAGACTTGAACAGTTAGTCAGATTTAGCAATCCCGAATGGCTGTGTTTATTGTCATTACAACTGTGAGATCACTAAACTTGTACCTACCTAACTTATAAAACAATTTAGCAACTTGCAATTGGTTCATCATCCTCTAAATATTGTCTTCATTGTTGTCATCCCTCGTGCAACTTGAGGATTATGACATTTACTTGGTAAGTTTCAAGCGTTACCCTTCAAATTGGGGAGTTTGGGGGACCAAAGGAAATTTTGATTATGAAAACATTAGACGCCATAAAAATGTATATCTATGAAGTACAAAAACTTCAGAAAAAGTATGTTAACATGACGCATGTATTAGATAATCTTGTCAAATATGACCAAACATTATAGGCAAAACAGATCTCATCTTGTTTTTTCTTCTATAACCAATCATGAAGTAGGAGTACTAAAAATTCACAATAGTCAATTAAATTTCTTGAAAGTGTCACTAATAAGACTTTCCAAATTATTTTTTTTCAACAAATCAAAATCACACTACGTATATAAAAATGACATAATATAGCCACTAATATTAAGCCATGTGCCATTAATAAATTCATTAAATTATGCTTATATAAAAACCAATTTAACTATAAAATTGCGGTTGAAAATATTATTTTAACTTGGAACTCAATCGCTTTGTAGAAAAGTGGATGGGCGTCTACAAAGTGAAATGCTGCATGTTTTTTTAAACAGCATTTGGTGAACTAAATTTAATCCATGAAGAATTTCAGTTAGACTTACGTGTAGATTTTTATTAAGAAAAATAATTATTGTATAAAATCTTATAGAAGAACTGTGTAACATTTAAATTATTCAGAATAAATTAATTCGAGTTTATTTATTAATCAATAACTTATAAAAAATCTGTAAAGAATATAAAGAGAATTTATTTATATAATAATATTATTATTTATTTATCTGAACATATCACCCAGACCTGTCATAAAAACTATTCGGCGTATTTAGTGATCACTATAATTTTTTAGTGAATAGAATCAGTTTGCTATATATCCTTTTAAAATTAAAAGTAAAGTATTTACGGATGAGCTTTATATTAAAATTTTTATGAAAAGTATATTCCTAAATTTGTTACCTTCAATTTTGAAAGGATACAAAACTGATTATAAGTAAAAATACTGGAAGGTGTTTTAGCATTGAACTTTCGTTACCCGAGTTTTTTCTACATTAGCAAAATAATATAATTAAAGCTAATCAGTTTCATATTTTTCAGATTAGTTAGATACAGCTCACATTCATATCGTAAATTAAATTTTAATTAATATTTGTGACTTAAAGTCATTACTAAAATAAGAGACAAGTTAAAATTAAAATAATATCGTAATTTTATTTTAAGATGATGTATGTTTCTGAAATAAGTATAATTTCAGATTACCCAATTTAAATAATATAACAGGCTTGGAAAGAAGGATGAGGACTAAGTATACGTATTAACTAAGCATTTTTTTATATGTTAAACATTGATTAAACTCATAAGTATTTTAACCAACAAGTGGTTGGTTTGAATGGTAAGTGACTCTAATTTCAAGTGTCAACTGGGTCAAAGATTCGATTCCTAAAGACATCAATGTTGAGATGACCCATAACTATCACACTTATTAGTTTTAATAAGATTAATTTTATACCCAAAAAGTATGAAGATGCCATTTCAAATAATAATAAAAAAGAAGTATTTAGCCAGATAATGATATGCTTGTTTCTTATTTGTATTTTTTGGTACATTTCTTATTTGTATTTTAATTACCAGAAAAATTACATAACTGCCATTCATTGTTTTATGTTCAAACACATTTTTTAAATTATGAATTTCAAAATTACAAAAAGTATAGATTTAACTTGAACTAATGTGAGAAAAAGCATGCAACGAAATGTAACTTAAGAAAACTATCGAGCTAATTTACATTTAACTGTAAATGTTGTAATGATAGAATTAAGCAATTATGTTTTAATGAGTGATAGGTAATTTGCTTGTTACTTTATATATATTTATATACTATATTAACCTCTCTTTTTTATGCTAATTTCATGTTGTTACTTTTTAATAATTGTAGAAAGGTTATAAGTAGATGGGAGAACACGAAGGGCTAGGTGGACATCAAAGGCAAAGGACTTGTTTAGAAAGTTAATGTGTAGAGTGAATAAAAACATTCCCCAACAACCTTTGTGGATTTTTGAAGATGTATGTGCCTAGCTGCTCGTCAAGTGTTTATCCGATAATTATGAGACATTGCAATGTGTGACAGCTTCAAATATAATTATGATATTGTTGGGGTTCATTGCATACTTGAGAATCCATGAATCAATATAATGAACAACTGGTAAATCTTATTTTAACTTTTAGTTTTATATTTTTATTGGAAATATTCTTAGTGTGTTTATTTTTTTCAAACAAGTGTAGGGCCAGAGTTTAGGAAGATTGCTACACAAGGATGAGTTATTAAAAAAGAATCACCTTAGGAAGGGGACATAGATTTTGGTGGATAAGGGGTCAGATGAATATATATGTATTTATGTGTTTTATAATCTTAATTAATTATCTAATCAAAATATATATTTCTCAAATTTTGAGTGATTCTCTCTCTCTCTGTCTCACAAGAGTTGTCAAGCCTAGCGATTCCGTTGATTATAGTCAACTGAAATCGATAGATTATGACACCTTTATGATCCAAGTTGCCGGGGACAGGAATGATAAGGCTAGTTTTTAATTATGGTCTTGGTTTTGATGGAAGGATGCATACTATTGCCTCGACTTCTAACACACAGCAACATGCTAACTATAGTGATATTTCTCTCAGGGTATGAGTGCTAAGGTTGAGGCAAGAATAAGGTCACATTTTTGCTTGCCAAAACTGAATGATATGACCTTATTTGCTTGACATATGAACATGGATGTAGATGACGTTGATTTAGATAAAGATGATCCTCAAAAGGAGATGCTGTAGATGATGCCCGTAATGACTGACCAAGATGATGACATTAGGGCTAATGAGAACTAAGATTATTAGAACATGTTTCATTTGGATGTTTTGATAAAAACATATAAATCATATTTTGTATGTTATTTAGAGATAATTATATTTATGTTTCACAATTATATTAGATATTTGATTGAATATGGGTTTTAATTTGAGTGCTTTTAATGATATATACTTGTATTATATATATCTTGTTTTGTCCGGAATTACAAATTTATCAAATTTATATGGTTAATGAAAAATTAAAAATAAAAATTATTAATAACGACCGAATTATATGCAAAATATTCCATCACAATATTAAAAAAATAGCGACAAAATTTAAGATTATTGTCATGGCAATCTTAAAATTTGAGACGGAATTATATGATAAATTATCTAGCAATTTTAAAATTGTTGTGACAGAGTTTTTTAATAAAAAATTCATAATAAAAAATTCCGTCGCGAATATTTTTATAAAAAATATATATTAAAATAAATTATTCATAATTAATCTCACCGTTTCATGACCAAAACAATTATTTAATATATATTATTAACTAAATTTGACCAAATTATAATATGTTTTCACAATTTGAAATTAAAATTAAAATTTTTAATATATTTAATTTTGATTCATTATAAGTGTAAAAAAATTGTTAACTAATTATATGATGTTATATTACTAAAAGAATTTGACTATAATAATTAATAATTATCTGAAAATTTAAACTCTTTTAATAATATGTTAGCAAAATGATTTGATAATAGATAGTTTAAGTGAATCAAAATTAAACTAAATTTAATATTTTTTGAATTAATTATTTTTCTTCCAATGGTAAACTATTTCTTTTTTAAAATAACCTTTAACGTTAGCCGCCAAAATATATTAAATGTAATAATTATATTTACATGTATACAAAAAAAATTATATTTACATTAATTAAACTAATTCTCTCTAAAAATAACTGTGCAAATAATACCGGTCAGTAATTTTATTTAGTCTATTCATTTCTTTCTTTTTTCTCCCCAACATTTTCAATCACAGGATTGATTCAATGTACTAGTTCTAAAATTCTTCCAAGCGTTCTGATTAGCGATTTCTTTTGTTTGCTGTGCTACCGTAAGAGCCTTGTTGTCTTGATTCACTATCTGAACTCATCACCTAATAACTACCACGTACCAGCCCTAATCAATTCCCTAGTCTTGTCATTCTTTTCATTTTACCTTTCGGCCTTAGCCTCACCATTAAACTTACGGGTCATCATCCTAGACCATGTTCACCTCTTTTAAGTTCATGCTTGGCCATAATTTGAAGTTGGTTCAAAAGATCTTCACTTACCTTTTGGAATTAGTATCTCCCATGTAAAAAGTTAAAGAAAGCTACTCATCTGTACACTTACACTTGTCTGATCCTTTGGTTGATCACATTAACCGTCTTTGTCTTTTAAGTGTCCGTGACAATATATAGATGAAACATGGACGAATGAAAAAGTTGCCCAAAATAGAGAGAAAAAGAAAATCTACTTTTTTATATTCCTGTCATTGGTTTTTTTTAATATTATAAAAATATTTTTGAATCTTAATTTTTATATTAATTAAGACTAAGTCATTATTTAAGGATCTTAAAGGTACATTTCCACTTCAATTTATTATATTTAAATTTTTTTTAATTAATTATCTTAAATATTAGCACAATATTCAAATTTAAATAATTAAGATAAAAAAAGCATACCAACTATTATATTAATCTCATAAGGTTTACGATCATTAATTGTATGCAACTGACATATTTGTCCTATTAAACAAAAATTAGAATTGTGGATGTGATCAATTGTGTTTGTATAATGGTAAGTAAGTGACATTTCTCAGTTATTTGTATAAAAAAAAAAACTCAAATTCAAACACAATTTATAGATCAACTGGTGACATGTTATACAATAGAATTTTAGAAAATGCGGCAGATTTTACTTTTATGTGAGTATCTATCTAGTAAATTATGTATTCTATATATACATTTTTTTTTTTTTGGTTTTGCTGTACTACGGCTTTCCCATACCACAATATAGGTCCGGCCCGCATTGACACGATATCACCTGTTTATACTTTTTAATAAATTGGTCGAATATGGTGACATGAATATAATAATAATAATAATAATAATTTGAATTTAATTTTTTTTACAATGCATTTACCTTCAATTTTTGTATGGCTTCAATTTCACCTGTTTATAAGCTCGATTACTTATTTATTGATATGATAAAAATTTTAATAATAAAAATTTCGTACCCAATAGTACCCCAAAAAAATGGTCCCCAATGAAGCTTAATGATGCTTACAATATAAGTAAAATGACTTAAGATTTCTATATTTTAACTCCAAAGAATTGGTGAAGCCAGTATTTGTTGTGTGGTTATATGCAGTATTATATTAAATCTTAATTTTATTAATTAAAAATACTCAAATATATATATATATGCGTAACATAATAATAAGTTAATAACACATTATTGATATAATGGTATACTAAATACTGGGGGGAATTAAAGGGCAAGTCAATGGAAATGTGGTAATGGTAATGGTTTTGTGTAGTTAAATATTTGACAAATTTAAGACATAGGTTCAAATTTTCATGTTATGATAAGTGAACATTTCTTAAAAAAATTAATATATGAAATTGTGGGATTGCATGATGGATTTATGAAAAGGCAATAATATTAGCCTAATTCAATGACAAAATCTAATAGAGCGTTAGGAAAATGTGAGTTTTAATAATCCTTTTAGTTTTTATATATCATATCATCTTGAATTAGATTTTCTTAATTTTCTTTATAATATCTTTTAAGAAAATGATCATTTTTTTAAAAACAGATCGAAATCTCATTTCTCTTACATTTAAATGTCATATTAGGATCATTCAGAAAAGAACTTAACCTCAATTGACCCAAAACATAATCGAAAAACATCCTTAATATACAACCTAAAATTGCTATAAAAAAGTTATGGCAGATGGGTAACATAAGTAAGCGTTGTTTTTTTTTTTATTCATATATTAAATTCTGGATTGAATATTAAGTGTATTAAGTTTAATTAATAATTTAATATTCACTCCAGAATTTAAGTGAATATTAAGTGTATTGATAAAAAAAGAATTAATACACTTAATATAATACAGAATTACACTTAATATTGAGATCTCAACATAATACATTTAAGTGAATATTAAGTGTATTATATTGAGATATAATATTATCAATTGATAATATTAGATCTCAATATAAAATTATTTAAGTGTAAATTAATTATACAGAACCTCCCAAACGCACTTTTCTTTAGAGAATTACATTTATCTTCAGGCATATACAAGATAGACACCTGCATTGATAAAACAGAAGCTTTTTATAAAGGTTAAAAGTTAAAAGTAAGAATCAATGTCATCTCCCGAAGAGCACAGAGGAAGGAGTAGAAGAGTAAAATAAAATCACATCAGTTAATTATTAAAAATAAAAGAAGTTGAATCAAATCAGTGAAAAGGACTGAAGCTGAACCTATTATATAAATAACCCAAACCAAGATTGAAGGAGCATATATTGCTTCTTTATTAAAAAGAAACTTCTTATGCTGCATTTATTCCATCATAATTTCTATGTACTTTATTTATTTTAATTAATTTAACGGTGCTCATGTTCTTCTTTGTATATGTATTGCTTTTAACTTCCTCTTTTTCAACATAAGCTTCAATATAATAGAATTGCAGATAGCCAAACACACAATAACTTTGATTTTAAAGCTTAGCTTTAGTACCTTTACATTACTTCACATAGTTACATTTATTTATTTTTCATACATATAATAGGATTTGTGACATGCTCTAAAATTGGAATGAGATAATTTTTCATTTCCTTAAACTTTTATGTATGAAAAAAATATACTTCTTTGCAATTAATACTTTGAATTTTATTATAAATTTTTAAATAATTCAAATCTATCTATTATCTATTATAATATATAAAAGTTGAAGTACACAATAATAAAGTTCTACGATTGCTTATTTTTCATATCTTCAACGCCTGAATGAGTATATTTTCGAGTTTACGGTTAAACAAATTCTAACATTTGTGTTAATTATATTTGATTTATGTACTTTATATTTATGCATGAATACAATTTTTGGTGATTCTTATAGTAGAATCTTCATGTACCATTTATCAATCACTAGTTTATATATAAAGACTGAGCTTTGACGCAACAATAAAATTATTACCTTGTGATTAAGTGGTCACGGTTGTAGAAATATTCTCTCAATTTACGAGAATAAGGTTGGGTACATCTGATTATCTTCAGACCATACAATAATAAGAAGTCTCGTGCACTAAGCAATCATTTAGTTCAAATTATATATGTATTTCCCGTAATATATACCAATATTATTTTATTAAATAAAATAGTGGTAAAATATATCAAAGCTATTGGTGAAAAGGGCCCAATATTTCTGTACGCAAAAGCATAATTAAAGTTGGGTAAAGTTAGTGGCTTAATTAGTGGAGGAGCAAGAGGTTTTAAATAAAGATAATATAATGCTATTTTTAGTTAGACGTAATGCTGTGAGAGTCTTAGAGATCGAAATATCATTCCAAAATTGTAAATTTCGTGTTTATCATTTAAGGAAGAAGAATGCAATTTGCATGAAAACTAATAATATATTCCAGACTCGTCTTATTGGTTCTCAATTAAAAAATTTCTTCACTTTCATAATGAACCTGAAATATCTGATTCAAAGTTTCCAACTGTTGTTGCTGTAGTGATCAAATCTTTACCACTGAACCCATATCTTGTTGTTGCCCTTTTGTTTTGTGCAAACAACTATTCTTTTATAAATAAATCACACTTTAATTCTTTAAAAATTTTCTGTAAACCAATTTAAGTGCACTAAGTTAAAGTTTGAATCAATTTACATGCACATAATTAATTCTTTAGATTTTACCCATTTCTGTTTTGATAATATAATTTATCCTCATTGAATCCTTTTGAAGATTTAATAATATTGTAGTTATATATATATATATATATATATATATATATATATATATATATTTTTTGTAAACCAGTGTATCTCCTTGTTCGGAAGGCAAGAAACTAATATCAAGGGGTACGGTTAAACGCGTGAAGCGATGACCTTTTCCAATTGCGTTTTCTCCATACTACCCCAAGGGTCGAACCTGAGACTAGGTGTTTAAAGTGACTGAGCTCCTTCCACTCGGACTATTACAAGTTGGTTTATTTATATATAGTTATTTAATTAAAGTTGATATAATAGAGATGTCATCTCTCATGCTTGTGATCATAACGTATTTCACTGTTCTTTTTTATCGTTTACACACAGAATTCAATTTATCGTCTCTCCTATTATTATATTTTAGAAGACAAACTTTAACACATCATGATAAATTTTATGTAATTTTGATTATTTTCAATTTTTTTAATATTAATGGAGTGTAGTTTATGTTTCTAAAACTCGAGGAGTGTATATTCTAAAATTTTAAAATTAATATATTAAAGTTGGTTTGGATAAAAACTTTAAAAGTGTGAATTATATAATTTATCCATTCATTGATATTATTATTATTATTATTATTATTATTATTATGAAAAAATCTTAGAGGGGATGTAATCCTTGGATCAGATCATGTAATCATACCACTAACTCTGGTATAATTTCCAAAAGGTTAAGATCAACACTCAAAAGTTGAAACTATTGGATATCATGCCCTAGTTGCTTGAACAGAAGGCTCCACACCAGAAAAGTTGCTGAGGAAAATGCTAACCAACGGGTGTCTGTACTCCACTTTTGCTAGCACCTGCAGGGGACACATTTTTGAGAACTGAAAAGAAGAAAGCTAGTAGTTGTACCATCAAGGAAGCCCTTACCATAAACATCTTATAAAGAACTAATAAGTTAAAGATTTAAATTTATTAAAATGCTAATGTTGTGATTTGTGAGTGTGATAGGAATGTTGACTTACACTACTGAGGAATATATATCTCATAAAAGCAGTGAAAGAAATGATAAGATAATTATCTCATCAATATTTTAAACAATTTTAATTGTATATGCATAGAGCATAATTATTCTGGGTTTTCTCATTTTCTAATTTTATTTTGTAATGTGACTGTCACGAGTATGAATTTTAAGCTTTTACTCAATTTACAAGAAAACAAAAGCTAAGCAAAAGAATGGAAAAGAAAGATAAATTTTTTTAATACTACAATGCTAGGAATTTAATAATATTAAAAAATAGAATAATATAATGATGAGAGAAAAGAAATATAAAAAGTGTTAAAATATTTATAAAATTGTTTTAGGGCCTTATGAACAACTAATTTTTTTATAATTAATTCTTTATATGGTATCAAAGATTTTGAACCAAATAGAGTTCATCAGTTTTTACTATTTACTATTTTAATTAATTACAATAAAATTTTAGGAGAAGAATTTACATAGCTTTTTCTATATTTCAAGTCTAAATGACTTTTCTCTAAGGTCGTATATTAAAAATATTAATAAAAATAATTTATAATCAATAAAAATCATAATCATTGATTATAAAAAAAAAACCCCATTTAATAAAGCAATTTCGGTGAATCATGAAAGTTTATACTATATATCATCTTTAATATATAGAAGCATAACAGAAAAACAATTATCTGACCAAAATTATGTTAGTACAGAATTGATTTTATTAGGGTATAAATGTTGCTAGCTAGGGGTGGAGATGAAGGAATCCTTTCTCCTGGAATGTAATGTGAAGCATTTATTTATTATGAACATGCAGATGGTGTGGCCATAATAGTTTACATATATTTTCATTAATTCATTTTTGCAGTCTAATTAAAGTCAAGGCCAGCTATCTACATAATTTTTTTTATTGAAATATGCGTCAAAATGTTATAAAATAATTTTTTGAATATTGCTTAAGTTTTATAGAAAATATATGTTTGTTAGTCATTTTTAAGTGAGTAATATCAAATATTCTCCACAGCATTATAGGGAAAACCCCTTGAGGGTTTAATTTAGACTTAAACTATGATATTATTTTTTCCCCCTTCAATCATCACTTTGTTCAAATTTCGTGCTTACACATATCCATGTCCTGAAATTAATCCTTTCTTCCTCCTCTTATCTCTCCCGTTTTCAAAAGTGTTATGCTATGGTTTATAATAATTAAACTCAATTAGACTTGAAAGTAGAGATATTTTGATAATGAATCTTTTCTGCACGCCTCTCCCCTCTTCTTTTCTTCTATCTAAAGTAGAGAGTAGGGTGCTGATTGACGTTAGTCTAACTTTTATTTCTGCGTGCCCTTAGTCTAAGTTTTTGTGTTCTTTTATTAAGACCAAAACTTAAGTCACTGAAATAGAATGAATACATTAATAGAACAAAGAAAGAGAAAGTTTTATGTTCTAATTTCTCTGACATATATTTTGAATTATTATAATCTAGTACTAATTGATTTTCAAATTTTTTAAGAAATGTACATTTAAAAACTTCCATTAATCTAACCAAATCCCAAAAACCAATATCAGATGTCCAGAGATGATATGAATCTTCAATAATCTTCTAAAAAATCAAATTCCATAGCAAAAGAACCAAGCAACTGACAGAATTCCCATATCCACGACTCTTTCTGTAAAGATCGAGTTCTGATGATTTTCCATTCAAGAAAATCTTCTATGTAGATACAATCATATAATGAAGATCTTGCGTCACTTCTACTCTCACCCATGAAATCAACAAAAAGCTAGTACATTTTAATTATTGGCTTCATGCACTTAGTGAGAATCCAACTCAACATAAATATCAATTTAAAATTGAGTGGGTTGTGTCGTAGAGTTAACTCGGTCAGGTTAGAATTGAGTTGATAATGGGAGAATTAGAATTCACACTACTCTTCCAAAAATCTAATCTAAAAAATAATATCATAACTTTAAATTTTATCAAAGTAAAGTTCAAAGTTTAATTGGTGAGTGTCCAAGTTTCTTATTAGGAAATGGTTTTCTAGAAACCCTAGGCTTGCCACAACATTACCCTATTCATATTAAACAATTTAAGCCGAAAGACAATTACTTAAATTTAAATACTCTTAGTGACCCCACAACAATCCCAAAACCTTGATCCTAATCTATATTGAAAAGACACCCAAAAAGAACAATACGTTATACCCATATACAAAGAAAATTGTTAACAGCACAGGGAATCACATGTGATCCTCTCTCACACCTTTATTATTATTATTTTTTAAAATTACACACACATGCTTAGCTGTTAAACAAAGTGTTTTAGTAGAACAAGTATATATATTAGGGCTTTTACTTTATTATGATGATCAATCCGTACTACACACGGATTATTAGTAGAATCTAGTAGATTTACATGTATATATGCAATTATTTAAATATAAAAGGAAGTGGGAACATTATTAGGGTTATCAAGTGGTGTCCAAGATTTCCTTCGGTTTTTTGTTTTTTTTTCTCCTTCTATTAGACACCCAGTTAACGACACAAGATTGATGATCCATATAAAGTAAACTAAATGAGATTTCTAGTGCACAGTTGCAATTAGTGTGCAAAAATTGACTGGCCAAGCCAATTTGGTTGTTTTTTTTTTGGGATTTTAATTTCAGGGTTACATTTAATGTTTATAAGGAAGTATGTGTTTGTATTAGTTTATTTTATTTAAAAAAAATTATAATCAAAATATTCAAGATAAAGTATTTTAGCTGAAATTTTTCTTAAATATAAAGTAAATAATTCAAACATGCACTAACACTTGTTTTATCAACAACCGCCTTAAGTTAATTTCTAGGTAGTTTAAAATGTAAAAAAGAAAAAGAATAAAGAACATTAATGTAGAATACAGGACAAAGATCCTTGCGTTTGAGATATGAAGAATAAATAGCTTGAATCTTCATATTTAGAAACCGATTTGTAATTAAAAAATAAATTTAGGATGAACTTTGAGTTTGAGATTTGCTAAACCACTTCTTATTTTTAGTATTGAATCTGTTCATCACCATTTTGCCCTAATCATCACCATTTTGCCTTAACCATATACAATCTATATTGTTTTTAAAATTTTCTTAACATTCTAAAATCTGAAAATGTCGTCCTAATTCCTAGGAGAAACTAAATGTAACTATAATATAAAGTAATGACAAATAAATGTTTGCCATTGTCATGTAATGAGAAAGAGACAAAAATAAAAATAAAAATGCAACCAACCAAAAAAGAGACAAAAACCAAAAAAAATTCCCATTAATTTTTTTTTCCTTGTTTAGATATGAAAAAACAATTATTTCTAATCCCACACTCACGTTAATTTGTCTCTACTTTTAAGCAGTTACTATTATTACTAACTTCCTGTCATTTTCTCTGTTTCTTTTATATTTTTAATTTAATGATATTACATAAAAAAATTAAAAGAAATGATTTTTCCTTATGCTTTTACTTTACTGCATATTTTAGGTAGTTTTTAGATATTACCTCATCTTTAGGATATATTTGGGATGTAGGAGTAGGAGTAGAAGTTTAAAGGGGAAGGGAGATGGGAACGGTACAAGTTTAAAAAAATTTCAAATAAAAGGAATGTTTACTAAAAATAAAAAATTACTTATCTTCTATTTTTCTGTCCTTCCAAACTCTTCTATCCAAATGCACCATTAAGGTATAATATTGTATTAAGTACTTAGGCTAGAGGATTTCCTTTTTGAATGTGACAAAATAAAAGTAAAAAGGATAGTAAAGAAAAATTTAAAAAAAAAAGAGTTCACCCAAAAAAAAACACGAAAAGGGGAAATTTTAAATTTTAAGCTTCACAATCTATAATTATTTATTCTTAAATAAATATATATATATATATATATCTTGAAGAGATCATGATACTAAACCTATATAATATGTTAAAATTTTTATTAGGAGATAAGTTATTTATATTACATATGAATTATTTAAAATATTTATGTCTATGTAAAAAACTAACACTTTTCACACCATAATTATAAAACAATAAAATGAAGGTTCCAACTTACACACCACAACATACTCTTGTCACTGCACGAAAGACCTTGGAACTATATATTAATTGATTATTAAAACATGAAAGATTTCATGCCTTCAGCAGTCCACTAAGCACCATCTTTCCAAAAATATAATTAGAAGACACCACCTGTCCCCCCTAGATGACGTTCCAGCCCATGATAACCATAATATTTAAAGCACCCAATGCTCAAAATGGTATCCAACATTTTATAATTAAATGAAATTTCACGGAGATTATATGCATTGATGCCCTTAAGAAGTTAGCAAATCCAACAGCTGGGGAAAGCCCATTGGTACTCTTGTAATTTTCAGTTTTAAAATGCCCACCACCCATTAATATTTTATGTGCCATCCCTGGGATTATGCTTTTGAGCTTGTAGTTTTGTGTCTAGGTGCATAAGCCCCAGTTCACAGGTGTCCTCAGGCAACCAGAATTTTTTCCCCCTTTTGTCTCACTTTAGCATCAACCAAATATGATCTATTTTGTTTTGGATCCTTAGTTAAACATGTCACCTAATAGCTTAGCACATTCTTGAATTTCCTAATATGCCCTTGTGTTAAAATAGCAGGTCATTCCATGATTGACTGATCTCAATCTTCCAACCTCTTGATTAGCACAAGATTTTGCTGGGGAGGAAGTGGATTTTGCTCAGAAATGGGACCGAACACAAGGGTAAGGCCAACATCAACCAGATGTAAATAATTGAGGGTGAAGGTATTTTGGACAATTTGCAGTTGATAGACAAGCATGGGTTTTTAGTGTCACTTGGACCCTTTTGATTAACCTTTTATTTTTAAAATGTTAGCCGTACCTTAAACAGTGAAATGGATAGGGATTATAAGAAAGTGACCGTTGATTGACTGATAGAATCAAGTTGGGAGCATAGCTGCAGGTATAAATATGCAACAAACACTAACCCCAAATCAGTGCCACAGAATTTGAAGGACAAACTTTATCTAAGCACGAACTTTGAAGCCTTTTTGCATGTATTGGGAGGGAGTTATGGCAGGGCATATGAGTCGGGGTGTAATAGAGGAGGAGGTATGGAGGAAGGGACCGTGGACAGCTGAAGAGGACAGGTTACTCATTGAGTATGTCAGGCTGCATGGTGAAGGCAGATGGAACTCTGTTGCTAGGCTTGCAGGTGACAACCAAACTTTATGTACTCTCTTTTGTTTCTTAATATGAATTGACTTTCACATTAGAAGTGACAGCCCAACTCTTTCAAAGTGGCTACCCTTGTACCATAAGTTCTTCATTTTGATAATTGGTATCACCCTTTAGGGCCTTTTATTTTTATCTTTGCTTTTCTTTTTCCTTAGTCTTTTGGCCAAATGATTATGTATTCTTCTTTTTGCCCATTAACAGGATTGAAAAGAAATGGGAAGAGCTGCAGATTGAGATGGGTGAATTATCTGAGACCAGACCTCAAGAGGGGTCAGATAACACCACAAGAAGAGAGCATAATTCTAGAGCTGCATGCTAGGTGGGGAAACAGGTAAAGTTTTAATTCCCACTCCTCTTGAACTTGCATGAATCTCTAATTGGAGAGCTTCAACAGACTTATACTGAGGCCTTGACTGCTGAATCAAAAACTTCAGGTGGTCAACAATTGCAAGAAGCTTGCCAGGAAGAACTGACAATGAGATAAAGAATTATTGGAGGACCCATTTCAAGAAAAGGGCAAAAAGTCCCTCTGATGCTGCAGAAAAGGCTAAAAATCGCCTCTTGAGGAAGCAGCAATTTCAACAGCAGCAACAACAGCAGTTGCAGCAGCAGCAGGTACAACAACAACAACAACAACTAAATTTCAACTTGGACATGAAAGGGATCATGGCCTTGCTTGAGGACAATAGCTATAGAGTACCTTATATATCTCAAGTTAGACAAGAAATGGTCAACATGTACCCAAACACCACAGAAGAGCAGGGATACTTCTACTCTATGCTCAATGCCAATGCCTCTGCACCAGAGGCCTCAAACGAAGAAATTTTGTGGGATGGGCTGTGGAACTTGGATGATTTTCATGGAAATTTCAGTGTAGCTAATGCAACAGGGAAAGCCAGTCTGCACAATTTAGTTGCTCCCTTCTGTTAAAGTTTTTGGTTAGTCCATGTTCTGTTAGTAAGCATAGTACTCCTAATTTAAGTCACAGCTTGATAAGGCTCCAAAAACCAGGAGCTTTGGAGTTTAGATTACTTGTTGCATAAGGTGTGGACTTGAGGTAGCAAATGATATTCTGAAGGCAAGTTATTATGTAACCTGTCAAAAAATTGTCTCAATTTTGTTTATAAAACTGAAATGAACTTTGCTTTTTTACTTTCTTGATTGTTTTAGGTTAACAAGCACCGATGACAAGTTGGAAAGTGGAAGAAATAGGAAAATGATAAACTAGACATAACATTAACAATGATTCTCAGCATTTATTTTTTCCTCCTACAATTGTCTGAAATCAAGTGGAAGCAAAAGTTTAAAAATTAAACTGAAATTCCATAAAGCACTTAAAGGAACTAATTAAGTACCCATTGTATCATTTGGATGGGAAAGATATGTAGTTAAATCATAGCACGCCATTAGTGCATAAACAAATCCCTTTAAGCATAGATTATGGGACACTTTTGGTGCTAGTACAACTCAATACTGAGTTCACATGTTTGTCGTCATATTCTTCTTGTTTGTTTAAGTCACACATAATACAAATGCTCTCTTATGTTTCATTTGTTTCAAATTTTTTAATTGGGGTTTAGGCTTAAACTAAAACAGAACTGGATTCTTTAAACGTCACATATCTCACACAATATCATTTTTGATTTCACAAATCATATTTATACATGTTGATTATGCTCTAAACTTATCAACAGAAGTATCATGGATTCTGATTCTGATATTCTGCTAATAACTATATTTAGTTTTTAAATGACAGTTTCAGAATCTGGAATTTAGAGAGGGGGAGATACTACCAGAAAACCTCAAGAAGTTAGGATTAATGGCTTCTTAATTAGTTAAATCCAATTATGCCTTTAGCTCTAGAGATAAAATCAACATATTTAGTCGTTTGCAGTCCTAAATCTAAATCATGTGTCTTTTTCTTTTGTTTTTCTTTTATATATTTCAAGAATTATATAAATGGTCTTTTCGAAAATCTGCTTTTTGATAGAGGAATATGACATCTTTATGTAGCTGACTCCACTTAGTGGAAAAGGCTTTTGTTATTTTAGTATATACAACAACAACAAAAGTCTTTTCCCACTCATCATTGAAGGACTAAAATCTGCAGTTACTGAAATGAACTCAGTATGGTTGATACAACTAAAACTACATAGTTATCAGGTATCAACTATCAACCAGTGTGATTTAATTTTTTTGAATTAAAGAGAATAGTAATGCATAAGCTCCACTCAGATGCAACTTTTTTTTTTTTGCCCATAAACTTTTTCCTCATTGACAAAGTAACTTCATTTATATGCTTATAAGATATATTATATTACTTGATGCAAAACACTCACCTCTCAAAACCTCGCACAACCCAAATTTTTATTAGTCTTTTTTTATTGAGCTGACACATCTTGACCCAAATTCTATTGGGAGAATGAGTCTGAGGTTCGACGTGGTAAAAAGTTGGACAGTTGAGTTCGTATAATACTCTCTCCGTAAAGTAAAGTATAAGAAGAAAGGAAATTATCATCTTACCCTTAATGAGTGATAAAATTTGACCCTTTTTTTTTGTCACGTTCCTCTTCACTCTCCGATTGTCCTCTCAGCAAATATTGCACGAAGTCTCCAAAGTCTCTATGCCCATCTTCTTGTTCGACATCGGAGCAATTCTATTTGATCAATAATAATGAGATTCGACCTATCGTATGTTATAGGCCAAATGAACCGACCCAACGAGCCGGATCCATTTTGAGAAGCCTAAATGCAATACAACTAATCAAGAGAAAATATATTTATCAAGACTTGAGTAAAATAGAGTAACAATGGACTATAGACTATATCAAGAATAAAATAGAAGATAAATTAATTACATTTGTATCCTTATAACCATAGATGTACATGTATCAAGGGCATCCTTCAGCTGTCACGAATGGTACCTCTTATGCTTTTCAAGAGAAGCTTTACCATGGATGGAGTTGGTTGAGTCACTAAAGATTATAATTTGAACCATTTTGTTTGAAAGGTTCAAATTTGATTTTTGTAGCCAATAATCTTTTTTAGTTGGCAATTTATAATTATAAATATAACCGTAATCGTTGTTAAGGCTTATGGCATGCTCTAACTTTAAAATGAAGTAACCCTAAACCTCTCTTCCTCTTACACTTTTCAATTACCAAAAAAAAAAAAGAGGACCTTTTTTACCCTCACAACATCTCCTTATTACACTTCTACCATTGTCTTCACACACTGCGTCATCTCCTCGATTTGCTTTAGCTCTTGATTCACCATGATTCCCAAAAACATGCATAATAATCTCATGCTCAAATCCTTGCATATGGTTTTTGAGCAAAACACTTTTCTCAACACCAGCCTCATTTTTGCATATGGAAACTTATGCTATATTTAGAAGAGGGAAAAGGATAAAAAGGAAAGGGAAGGTATGGGAAGGTGAGGGAAGGGATGGGGGGATTCCCTTTTTCTTGTTTGGATGTTTAAGTATAAAAAATGAGAGGAAGTCTCTTTCCCTTATTTGGGAGTTAAAATTTAAGTAGGAGGAAGAGATAAGTATTATAATTAAATTTTTAATGTAACTCTTATGTTGTTAACCTTATAACACGAAAACATATAGTATATATGTAATTTAATATATATTTAATTAAAAATATATCTTTTTCTCCTCCTTACTCCTCAATTTGAGAGGGAAGAATTTTTGAGTTTTGAGAGGGAATGAGGAGGAACACTTCTCCCTCATTACCCCTTATTAAAAATTATCTAAATAAGGGTTGAGATTATTTTTTCCTTTCATTCCCTTCTCTTTCCCCTTCTTACCCACATCTAAACAATACATTAACCAATTCAAGACTTTTTTTACTCCATTGAGGCCAAGAATGTTTATCTCAAAAAAAGTTTGATTAATGGGTATGTGAAAAAAAATCATGGGTATAATGAAGCTATTGCATTGTTTCACAAAAATGGGTGTTTAATTGTCTTGCCAGATGAATATGATTATACTCTTGCAACAATTTCCAAAGATCATGTTTGAATGGACGAGGTTAGAGGGATGGATAATTTTTAATTTTAAGTAAACATTTCCTTTATTTTAGAATTTTTTAAATTTAGAGAAATAAAATGAGAGATAATGTAAGCCATTGTTAGCCACTGCAGGCGGCAAGCAATAGCTGGCTGGATTCTGGTGACTAGTGTAGTGGCCGAAGTCGCCAATGGTGGTAGGGCTGATCAGATTTCAGTAATCAACGTGGTGGCCAAAGTTATAGGCCGTATTCCAATGATTAACCGCTATGGACGGTGGTTGGTGGTGGTGGATGACAGTCACCGACAATGACATGATGACTGTTGGTTGATTACAAGACGATAAAAGGAGAGGTATTTTTAGCATTTCATATGACAAATATTTCTATGTCATGGGAATGTTGTAAACTCACCTCCCTCATGGGAATGGAAATGTGGGAATGTTGGACAAAAACCATTCCCAAGAATCATTTTTGAATGAGAATATTTTTTTAAAACTTGTCCCAAGTATAAAAATCCAACATTCTTATATAAAGATTCCTATAAATGAAAAAATAATCTACGAATCAAATACTAAGATTCCTATAAATAAAAAATAATTCACGAATCAAATGTCTATATGGTGAACTTGAGGTCTTGGCTTCTGGGAAACTGATTCATGCCAGTTGTGATGTCAATGTAAAGTAGATGTGGAGAATTTGGTGAATCAGGGAAGCTGTTCCATGAAATACCTCACTGAAATGTTTCGCTTCATACAATGTAATAATTTCTGTGTCAGAAAGTTGTACTTCTCATGCTGATTTATGGATTTTTTTCTTCCTAAAAATGCAATCTGAAGGGTTTAAACTTTAAAGTCTGACGCTTTCACAGTTGCAAGTCTCCTGCCTATGTTATGTGGTAATAGTGGGAAATGGGATTATGGGAGGGAAATTCACTGTTATCTTGTAAAGAGTGAGTTGGATTTAAAGAGGAGTTCAGATGTTCAAATGGGATCTTCTTTGTTAGATATGTATTCAAGTAATAAATTTGTTCTTAGCAGACGAGTATGTGACCAAATGAAGTGCAGAAACATGTGACGGCAATGATAAATAGTTATGTACAGAATGGAGCACCTGAGGAAGCATTGGATCTTCTCCATGAGATGCAAATGAAGGGTGGAATACAACACAAAAATGTAATCACTTTTTACTTTAGTGTGCTTCCAGCTTGTAGCTTGCTTGCTGGATTAACTAAAGGGAAACAAATTCATGCCATTTGTTATTCAAATGTCATTAAATGATGATATTTGTATATTATATGTAATGCTTTAATTAATATGTATTCCAAATGTGGGAGTTTGATTTATCCAAGACAAGTCTTTGACAATGGTTCTTACTCCAAAGATGTTATCTCTTGGATTCAATGACCTCTGCATTTGGATTACATGGGAGAGGGGAGGAAGCTGTCATTATGTATTACAAAATGGTTCAGCAAGGGACCAAACCAGACATGATAACAGTGGTTGGTGTTCTTTCTGCTTGTAGCAATTCAGGATTGGTAGATGAAGGCGTCTATATAACATAACTCATTAATGACCAAGTATGAAAACTACATCAAGTTTCAAGCATCTTGATAGCTATTGTTGCTATAATTATTTTCAGGCATTTGCAAAACAGTATCATTTTTTGTTGTGTGGCAATGATATGTTGGACTCATCTTTCACATGAATAGAAACTAAATATTTTCCTAACAATTTTAATGTTTAGGCTTAATCTGTATTTGTGCTGGGCAATATATATATATATATATATATATATATATATATGGGGATGAACATACCTTAGGTTGGTTTAGGTTTGGAGTAATTTTGGACCCAACTCACTCATAGAAGCAGTGGGTTGGGTTGGGTTTAGAGATTTTTTTTCACCGACCCAATTCAACCTGACCCACTCATATGTGCATTGGGTTGTGTTCAACCCGTAGGTTAAACTTGAACCTAAAAATAAAATTTTAACATGCTAAAATAAAAATTGAAATCTGTTCTAAATAGCATAACATGAGTTTTTAAATGATTTCAAAGTACGTATAACTTTAGGATTACAATTACGATCAACACAAACAAACAACAAAGACACATATAACATAATTAACTAATGACACTATAATCAATGATTCATCTCCTCTTTGATTTCTTGCAAGTTAATAACACTATAATATTAATCACAATCAACACAATTGTCAAAATAAAGAAAAATTGAAACAAACAATGAAATAATAGATTAAAAAGAACTAAAATCTTAGCCAGTTAAATGAAAAACATCTAAAATGATCAAGTATTATGATCTACAACTTCATATCTAGCAACAAACATATCTAACACATAAAGGAATCATGAAGCATTAACAAGCATTAATGATTAAACTATTAGTAATTATTTAAACAAATTAATCAAATTTTATATAGTATACTACCTGCTTCAATATTTTCAATTTCATTTATTTGATCCTGTAAATCAATGTGTTTATCAAGAATTCTTAATTAATTATGAGTACAAATAATCGTCTTAACAGTGGTGGGTTGCAAAGAACTGCGAAAATGATTCAGAACTTGTCCTCTAATACTAAATGATGTAATGTAATTTTAATTTAAAAATTCTCAAGAAATTAATTATCTAAAAAATTATAAACTTATATAAGATTCTCAAAGCCTTAATAAAAAGTAATTACACATCCTAAATTATTATTAAAAATAAAACTTTAGTGTGTTGGGTTGGGTTTTATAAATTTAAAGAGTCTTAACTCGTTATCCGATTTATATCTTGTGGGTTTTGTTATTTTAAACCCAACCTAACTAAAGTCAATCGTGGTCTACATATATATATATATATATATATATATATATATATATATATTTGACTATTTGGTATAACTGCAATTCTTCTTAATTGCCCAGAGTAGTTTATTAATTTATTTGGTTAGAATTCGTGATACCAGTACCGGGAAGAAGATGATGAATATGAATCTAAATTAACAGATGTTTTCGTTGAAGCTGTTTGGAAAGTGAATTGGTTTCTTCAGTGACATTGATTTGTAGAATCTCCTTCATGTTAGTTATGATTATAAGGTAAGTAATTTCTCTTCACGTGTTAGTTGAAGCTGATGGGCTTGGGCCGTGATTTTCGGCTAACATTTCAGATTCAGCTCACTATTTGGGCTGTAAGCTAATAATTAGACTTAAAGACATTATAATAGTTTAATCCATATACTATTTTTAATTCATCAATATTTTGTTAACAAAGAAAATTAATTTGAAATTTTAATATTTGTATATTCCTATATATAATTTAAAATTTATTGTACCTATAGTATAAACTACCAAAGGAGCTTTCACATTATAAAAGTCATATAATATAACATTTTGACAATTTCGTACTCGTACTACCTGTACCCCATTCCTAAATTCGAATTGTGTGATTTTGAAAAAACATAATGGTGAGAGCGATTGACATGTTGGTGCCACAAAAAATATAGCTTTCTTGTGGGATTACTCTGTTTGCATCCTTCTGACTTTGCGTAAGCTGTTCTTAGATCTTTTCAAGAGCCAATGTGGATCTGGATTTTGTTTTGAACGACCAGAAATGGTTGAATTTTTTTGGCATCATTTTTATTTCTTAAATAATAGTTTGTCAGTCGTTGACATTTGAGTTAAGATTTATATATTTATTTATATTGAGACTTGTTATGGTACTTGAATGGATTTAATATTTAAGATGAATTATCAGTTATTCATTAACTATTTATTTCACAATAAATGTTTAAAAGTGTATAAAATATAAATAATAATTAATGAATGCTTAACAATTCATTCTGAATATTAGTATTTAAGAAAAAAAAATAAATACTAAAATAATCTCTATTTATATATAAACTATGTGACTTCATCAATTGAGTAGGATGATGGGATGTCCTTCAATTTTTATAGACCCAATTCTTATTTCATTTTACTGCTTTATATAAGAAACCAAATTTGAACAGAGTAATGCATGCTTTGTTAGTTAGTTTGCAACAATGAGGATAAAAACAGTTAATGAATTTCTATAAAAATTCATATAAAATACTCATTACTAAAAAATTCATCTTCTGACTCTTAATACATGTTTGGATTAACTCATTGTGTACTCAAAAATATTTTCAGTAAAAAAATTTCTCTTAAAAATTTTGATTATAATTTTTTAAAAAATAAAAATTTAATCCAAACATATTATCTATTTCTTTATAGGAAAAAACTATCTCATGTATAAGCTCTTGCAAGTCTCGGTATTTTTCTCCCCTTATAAATAAAGAAAATAAATATCAGTCAACAAAGCATTGCCCTTTCTGAGGTGATATATTTCTTATTTTTTTTTAATTTTCAGCCAATTTTGTTGACATTGTGTGTTGTATTTGTGCCTCTCTCCTTAATTTAATAAACGTCTTTAAAAACTCATCCTCTAATGCGTAGTCAACGTACGGACGGCAACAAACAGCAAAAAAATCAATGAACATTACATTTGAGTTTTAATAGTACATATCCATAGCTAATATATTTTTATAATTAATAAAAAAAATTGAAAATCCAGGATTCAGTAGATCACTTATTGTTACCAAAATTAGATCATGATGTTGACAAAGGCTTTCTTAAAAGTCTTAGCTGAGAATCTTCTTGTCTTAATTAGATGCCATGTCATGTAGGTTCTGACTTTCTCGTTAAGTGCTTAAGAAATGCAAATTGTTGTAAAGCCTGCGTGCTTGCGTAGTTGGATTGAGAAATCCATTCCAAAGAGAAGAGGTCGGTTTAGCGGTTAAGGCATGATTTCTCTTTTGATACTTGGTTTTTGAATATTAGGTTAATAGTTAGGAAAATTAATAATTTTAATAAATACATCACACCAATATGAAAGATGCGTCTTTGAGATTGTTCAGAGAAAGACTTAATCTTAATTATCACAAAAATTGATTAAAAATGCCTTTATCATATAATAATAATAATAATAATAAAATCCATACACAATAAATATATGTTGTCATGGTGGCTTAATTAACATATCCTTGTCATAGGTATGGTAACTTCTTCACTAACGTATGTTTGCTCAATTAGCTGAAGGGATTCGAATGATACTCTGCATTTTTCAGGTGTACGAGTTTAAACAACTCCTCGGTTAATAATCTTGCTTAGTGGTTAACCTTCCTTAAAAATATTCTAGTGCCCAGGGGTGGAGAGGTGGACTTCTGCCTGCTTTTTTTGAATCCTAATCATGTCATTAACAGGGCGGAGCCAGAAATTTAATACGAGGAGGGCCAAAGATCAAATATATATAACATGAAATAATAATAAAAAAAATTAACTAACATATAAAAGCAAACTATATGAAACAATTTTGATATATGGTTAACAACTTAATATAATAAAAATTACTTAAACATATATATAGTCAATGTTATCATATTATACATACAAGTTTAAGTACATAATTACAACTTTTACTTTTTTAATTGTGCACGACGATATTTCATTGAGTAAAAATCATCAATTATCATATATGTGGTAAATTTTTTAGCAATTTCCTTCTCAATGTAAACAATTAAAAAAATCATCTTCTATCTTGTTTTGGAGCTTTGTTTTAATGATTTTCATAGATGAAAAAGCTCGTTCAGTAGTTGTTGTTGACATAAGAAGAGTAAAAAACAAGCCGAGTCAATCTATCAATTAAAGGATAAACATCTAATTTTTCAATCTCTACTAATTTTTTACATAAGTCACAGTAGTAGACAAATTCTGAAACTTTGGATCTTTAGGCACGTGAAACTCATAATGTTGTAATTCATATATCAACTGGATCTTTTCTTGCTCAGAAAAATATGAAGAATAAAAATTCTCAACATATTTACAGATGCTATGAGCATTAAATGACTTGTAAGCATCTTTAGGATCTAAAGATGTGCTAAATATAAGAGGGCATTACTCTGGTACCTATCTTTTTTTTTTCAGGGTACCGGTACCCAAGGTGAGTTGTCTAACATTCATTAGTTGTTATTTATATTTAATAGACTCTTAAGTATTTATTGTGAAACTAACAGTCAATAAATGATTGACAACTCACCCTGGGTACCAAACCCATCAGGGTACCATAGTAACTCCCAATATAAGAAGCTCCGTTGCTTGCTTAGTGAATTTATTATTCAACTCTTTCATTATATATTATTTTTTAATTTTTTTTGCTTATCCCCCAGCCCCTCTTTAATTGTTTTGGCTTTTAAATGTAACTTCTCCAAGAAATTTGTCTCTTATGTTATGGTGAGGTCACTAAGAATAATATGTATATATAAAAAAATATGAGATACTTGGGCACGGTCCCCCTCCCGTCGTTAACACCCTAACTGATAGTAAGCTCAATAGAGATTAACTATGTGCAAAAGAAATGCTGACAAAATGATATTTATGACTAAGTAACATCAGTTTGATTCCTTGAAGCTCCATTTAGTGTACGAATGTATGTTATTGCTCCATTTGTCTTATGCATGCTGAAGTTTAACATACAGGTCCATTTCCTTATCTAGAGTATTGCAGATACAAAGCAAAGTTAAATGCTACTTGGAATATTATTATCAAAATTATTTATTCTAATGCCCATTTGTTCTTCGTTGTACCTGCGACCTTTGAGGATATCAACGTGAAGTTCATGGTAAAATCATGGCTGAGGCCTGAGGTTAACGTTAGAGTTGATGGAGGTAGGAAATAACTGCGCTACGTTGAGTAATGATACTTATATAGAATTTATTCTCACAAATTCCTTCAAAATTTTAAAATGAACTTATTTAGAGCATTTAAAAAAAAGTTACAAAAAGATCCAAATCGAATGACTTTAGTGATAGGCCTAAGTCATCTTCATGAAATTTTTCCTCTTAGGTGGGATAATTTTTTGTAAATTTATAGGAAGATTGTGAAATTCTACACAATTTTTTTTATTGCTGGGCGTATTTCATTTTACTTTTCAAAATTTATTATTGATTTTTCTATTGCTCTTTGCAACTTGATACACTTTTCAAAGTCAAAATATTAATACTTAGGATCTTTTTTCCCTCTTGACAATCTCTAGATTTTTAAATACTCTGAAAGTATTACACTACTTAAATAAAAATATAAAATGTATGTAGCACTATAAGTCTATACATGCTTTAGATTAAAATTATTTTTTTTAAAAAAATTAAATTTGGATTAAAATTATTTTTTTAAAAAAATTAAATTAAATATGACGATTAAAAAACTAAAGAAAGTAATACTCTCAAAGTATATTAAAATTTCTTCTTGGTAAGGGGACTCATCAGTGTCTTCTTGTCATATTGACTATTACTTAGTATTTAGTATACAGAATAATAATTTTGTATAAAAATATATTACAATTTAAATTTTATAATTATTGAAAATAAAATATAATTCTTGAATATATAACCCATAAAAATATAATAAAATCATTAAATTATCATATAATTATAATAATCTAACTTTTTTAGTTGATATTGTGTGGATGCTATTCTCTGACACATCATTGTTAGTTCTTTAGAACCATTTACTAATTCAAGATCAAAACAATTGTGGTCCATCAAAATTTGATCTCCTAATGCTGACTTTTAAACTGAAAAAGAAAATAATCTGAGCTCGAAATAGAGATTCCATGAATCCCCAAGTCAAGGGAACCAATAAGAAAATCACAAGTAGATCAGATGAAAAACCTATCACAAAGGCTACTCCACAAAAGCTTTTTGACGTTCAAAGTAAGTTTCCATGTCTTATCTTGGCTAATAAAACAAACATGTGGGGAAGAACTTCAATAACTTCGTGTTTTGTTATCTTGTTTCTTCAACATAGATATATGAAAAAACCATCGATTTTCCCGGAAAGCTCCAAAGCTAGTTAGGATGACGTTAACAAGATTCCATTCAAGCTGTTTCGATAATGTGAAGTGCTAAATTCATTTTCTAAGGCGTTAATTAATTTAGGCTATATACGTTCATAGTTCATACATATAAAGTTCAAATATACAATGATGACGCTTATTAATGAAGAGTTAATTCTGTTAACCCAATGTGTCTTGTTAGTACTTATTTTATGATGATTACAAATATTACTTTATCATTAACAAAGATTGCTTATACTTACTCCTAGTTAAAAGACTATTCTGCATATTTATTAAAGTATTAAAGCTGAAATTCTCAAAGATAAGCAAACTGATGAGCTGACTCATGAATTGAATATGAGCTAGTTCACTCTTTGCACACTTGAACTAGCTACTGGAAGGACAGAGAAGAGCATGCTAATGATCAAGATTAGTCTGCTTAAGGAACAAGTTTGGAAAACAGTGATGAGTTGACTCATGAATTGAAGATGAGTTGACTCATACTCGAAACTCATAAATACTCTGTTTTTAGTTTTTAGCTGCAAGATGATTTTAAAAGGTTTCCCAAGCTTCCAAACCGTTAGAATATCCTCTGAAAATGCTGGGATAGCATATGGACAGCTGGTACAGTACAAAAACTGCAATGTCCTTGTGCTGTAACGTTCAAATTTGAAGTTGCCTACAAATACTCATCATTTTCCAAAGAAGCCACAAGGGAGAGGAGAAGGGAAAAAGAGAAGAAAAACGAAATATCAAGAATCATTTGTGCTTTACTCTAAGAATCATTTGTAAATCTGTGTGGAGCTTATCTTTATATATTTAACTCTTTGTGAGAAAGTTTTTACTCTGTTTTCTTGTAAAGCCCATTGAGAGTTTGTTGTTTCATAGCTTGAAGAGACTAGGGTTGATCAAAACTACTTGTATCTAACTTGGAGAGGCTAAGGTGGATTAAAACTACTTGTATCTAGCTTGGAGAGATTATAATGGATCAAAGAACATTTGATTAATAGTGAAAAATCTCAGTTTTGCTGGGGACTGGATGTATGTTCCACATTGGGCTAAATCAGTATAAATTTTACTGTGCAAGCTCTCTCTTAACCCTCTCTTTACTGCATTTGTGTGTGAATGTTTATTTGTTGATGTTCAAACTTATATGCGCATGCTCTGTTTAAGTTTCAAATTCTGACTTAGATAAGTTAGCTCATTGCCACTGATAAGCCAGTTTATATCTACTGTGTTTTGATTTTTTTGTGTATTGCAGAAGATTTCGTTTTTGGTAACACTTGATTCAACCCATATTCTCAAGTGATTTCTTACTATTAGATTCAAGTACCTTCTCATATGCATAAATTTATGATGAAAGCTTTCATGCACCATTCACATATTTCTCTTGATAGATTTGAGGTGTCCTGACATCTAGGGACAGATCTAGAAATTAACTATTGAGGGGACCAAAATTATGTAAGCCATAATATTTTTAAAAAAATTACATTAAAGATGAAATATATCATACCTTTATTTAAGTTGATCGCTCTTTAAAATCATAAAATTTATCCATGATTAAATTAGTGCCAAATTTTTAGCAAAGAAATGGAAGATGATTTTGTACTATAACTATTAAAATCTCACAGTTCTTTACCTTTGGGTTGTTTAATATATTGTATACCCATATAAGTTTACACCGAAAATCTTTATTTTTTCACTGATGTGAATTTGCTACAGCTTCTATTTTAAATTTTCTCTCATTATCTATGTGTGTCTCTTACTTTTAAAGTAAAAACTCATATTTAAATTAATAAACCAGCCTATAAAATTTAAACTTATCAACACAATTGATATTTTGATTTTTGGTACAAAATGGGCCAATCAAAAATTAATAACCCTAGGAGCTATGTTTCTTTTACATGAAAATTATACTATTTGTATTTGAAAATAGAACATATATAGAACCATGGTTGGGGTGACCAAGGCTCCTACTTGTCCTCTCTCCTATTGACATGGCAGGACTAGAACAATAGTAATAATTTGTTCATATTACTCTCACAATATGTCACTTATCTCACTTGATATATATATATATACACACACACACACACATATACACACCCTGGTTCCAATTTTTACCAGTGCAATTTATTGTAAATTGAACTTTATACAATTATCCAGACATTCCTCCAAGCCAAATAATACATCTTCATCAACATGGAGAAGGATGTCATCTTTCTAGTCCAATAGTGGTTATCTAGAAGATCAATGCTTCCATAGTGGTTGTTTCATATAATTGTTCAAGTGTTACAAAATCTTATATGTTTATACCTCTTTGTTTTGAAATTTTAATGATTTGATACTTTAATTTTGAGGATAATAAATATTTTTATTTTTGATAAGACCATGAGGTGTTTTTATTCTTTTTGAGTGCGTAACTAATCCTTGTTTGGACGTCGGTTGATCCTTTAGTGAAATTCGAACCCCTACACTGTGGATAAAGTCCACTCACATGAATCTTAGTTTGCTAACTAAGTCACACTTTATGATTAGGATAATAAATACTTCAAATGAATTGTATTATGCTTTGAAAGCCTTACAAGTCTTTAGCATATATATATATACTTGAACCATTGATGATTATTTTTGTTATCTTTATACTGTCATGCTTATTTTTGTGTCTAATTATGGTAGAAAGGATAGGCTATTCTACCAATTAAGGTGCTAGTGACATGTTTGCGATGATGGAATTCTAAAGTGCATGTAGGGGTCCACCCAAAAGATTACCTGCATGGTACACACTCAGAGGTTTTTCTTATACAAAGGCTACTTACTCGTAGCCCATGGGCGCTAAGGGACCTCTATGAAGAGGAATGACCACCAAAGCAGGACTACTGACTGAGGGAAAATTCAAAACCCATAAGGAAGTCTCATGCTTTATTTATAAGTTTATTTTGATGAGCATTTACATGTTACAAACAAAGATGGTCTAATAGTGCATAGGGATACCAAAACTTGTGTTGTGGATGACATACGAGTTTAATTTTTTTGGTACGATTACTAGGTGTCCCCACATTCTTTGGGTTTTTAAACCCCTGAAGTGTAGGTAAAGTCTTTCTTCATGGAGCATAGTTGCCAACTATGTTATACATCGTGACTAGTTTAATTTTAAATGGCCAAACTTTAGTAATACACGAAAAGGGAAAAAAGTATTTATACTTTTAAGACTTTAGAGTGAAAGTCACTTAGCTGCAATACGACCTATGCAGGAAAGAAAAAAAATGTGCCTCTTGAGCCCAATAGGCCAAAGTCGGCCCAACCCCTTAAGAAATATAAGAAGATTCCACCCAATAGTATCCATATCACATAACTGCCTTGCCCTTTTGACCATAATGTCCCCATCAAGAATTGGTCCGAGTAACCGACGCTCAACGAGTAACAACACCAATGTATGAGTAGGGGGTCTAATGCCCTAGGTCTCTATCTATTTTCTCACCTTGATACTTTGAGCATAAGTGCCTTTACAGGTATCCACCCCCTAATGACTCACATAACCTTCTAAAGACTCATCCAACTGCCCATGGAGGAATTGCTTAAAGTATCTTGGACAAAACAATTACTAGGACAAGGGCCACACCTTGTTGTAGCCCTACCGAGTGGGGGGCTTGTGTACCTTACGAGACCTAATAGGCCTAAGTTAGCCCAACCCCTTAGAAAACATAAGAATATTCCTCCCAACGGTAACCTGATCACCTAACTGCCTTGCCCTTATATATGACCATAACGTCCCATATCAAGAATTGGCGAATGTAATCAACCCTCAACAGGCGGCAACACCAACGTATAAATAGAGGCCTAGACCCCAGGTATGATCTATATGTTTCTCATCTTGATACTTTGAGCACAACCCATGCATTCTACTTACTTGAGCATCAGAGTATCTTTACAAGTATATACCCTCTGGTGACTCACACAACCTTCCAGAGACTCATCCAACTACATGTGGAGGAATCACTCGTACAAAACAAAAGGCAATACAGGCAAAGAATGAGCAGAAAATGGTGGAGGATGAATGGTGTGGAGCAATGCAATAGTGTAGAAATCTAAAAGGGATATATCTTTTTATGCCTTCTTTAATTTCATTTAGCAAACACAAGGTTCCCCATCTTTTTCTCCCCAAGCACGCACTATAGCCTCTGAGTATCTCATTTATCTGAAATGTTCCTTGATTAATTATCCCAACATTGCATAAGTGGTGTTTAATTTAACCCTTGCACAATGTTCAGGAAGGGATCATATCATTCACCAACTGCACCTTTCATAATCCATTTTTTTTGTTTATTGCAAGTACTTCACTTAGTAGTGCTTTAAAGTGACTGTCCACGAAGTCCAAGTTAATGGAAGCTAGATTGCATTAATTGCTTACCACCTAAGTTGAAGAGTTGCCAACTTATTTTGAAAATCAAACAACTCAACTTGAAACTGAAGCTGAAATTTAAATTTGAAATTAATGGTTAAAATATAATTTTGGTCTATATAGTTTAGACTCATTTTCCATTTAGCCCATATATTTTTTTTCTTTGTAAATCAGTCATTGTACTTATAATCGTTAACAAAATAGTTCATACTGTTAGTCCTAGTTATGATGCCGTCAATTTATGATCTGACATGGAAAACAAATGTTAAGGTGCCACCGTTTTTTGTTCCCCTGACATTAGTATAGGGACCAAATTAAAAATAGGATAGAACTATAGGAACTAAAATTAAAAATAAGATAAAATTATAAGGACCAAATGTATAATATACTTAAGAACATTTCAGCTTAGCAATTTTTTTTCACATTTTATTTAATGTGTAACATTATATTTAGCAAGCATTATATCCTTAAGCATAATCCTACCACTATAATTTTTTATGTTAGCATACAAGTTTCTAACGAGAGAAATATGCTCTATCTTACCAACTAACAAATATCTAAGCTTAAAAGCAAGTAGTATTTTTATTTTTATTTTTGTTATATGTAAGAGTGTCATTAAGCTAACTTTTACGTCAACCGTGACTTAGTCTCTCCTTGGACCATCTTAAGGGCACATCCCCCACATTTGCATGGTACATTTAAGAAAATTAACTGGTCCAAGGTTCGAATTTAAGTAGTTAAGGTAAAAAACATGCCTTGTCATACCTTGACCAATATGTCAATCAAATTGAGTTAAAACTAGTAATAATTACATAAATATAAAAGATTGAAAGTATATTGAAAATTAAATGAAGCAATACGAATATAAGAACACTGCATAAAAAGATAAAAATGTGGAAAAAAATATGACAAGTTATGAATTTTTCTTTTTTTGTGGTCTATCCATTTTACAATATTTAAGAGTATATAATAACTCTTATCATACTTAAAGTTAAATTATTCTTATAGTATATATAGATAATAAAGACATATTATATATTTAGTTCTTATAGTTTTATCTTATTTTTAATTTATTTCTTATATTAATGTCAGAGACAATGTCACCTCAGCTTTCATTTTCTACTTCAAATTATAAATTGTAGGCGCAATAAATGAGTCTAATGACATGGACTATTTTACTAATGATTGTAAGTACGATGACTAATTTAATATATATATATATATATATATATATATACTAAATTAAAAATGAATATAAACTATAAAGAATAAAAATATATTTTAACCGAAATTAATTAAGAAAAGTTTGAGTTAATTAATTTGAAATTTGAATTAATATGAACTCAACAGATTATAAAAAGGACACTGCACTGCAATGCTGATATCTTACAAGTGGTCCATCTTATTGGGGACTACTTGCAACGGTAATGTATACCTCAAACATATGAAAATATTTATGAACCTAATTAGTTGCATCATATCAAAAGAAATCAAGAAAAAGGGCATTTTTTAAGATTTTGTATGCATAACACTTTCGTTTGACTGATGTAAAAGGTATAATATGTTAATTTTAGTGTTAACCAATTAAATATGTTGGAAATATAATCTTTTTAAGATTTATTTATATTTTAAAAAAATAATGATAGTATCATTATTTTGAAGAAGAAAAAAAGTGTTATGACCGTGGTTATGTGGGCAAGAGACACAGTGACATGAAGCCAACAGATTTTTAAGAAAAATGAGATTGATTTGAATTAGTTTTATAACTTTTGACTTCGAGTTTAGAACCTATAATAATAATTTACCCTTCTTATTTTTTTTTTTAATTGGAGTGAGATGTCATAAACACATCAGGATAAGGTGTAGTGTACCTATGGCCCCAGGCCAAAAGAATCAATTAAATCAAGACACGAGCACACTCAAGTCCCTCTCCCTATATAGTAAACAATAAAATATCAGCAACAGCATGTGACTCTTAATTCTTTATTGTCTTAAATTCAAGTGAGATTAATTTTATATTTAAAAAATATAAAAATACTAATAATTAAAATAAAAAATAATTAATGTTATTAATTACAATTTTTAATATTAAATATATTAAAATAAATTTTAAATATTAATTTTTAACATTAAATAATTTTTAATATTATTTTTAACATTAAATTAAATTAAATTATTATTATTATTTTATATTAAATTAATATTAAAAAATTAATTTAATATCAAAAGTTATTAAAGACAAAATTAATAATAAATATATTTAAAAAAAATTAAACTTAAGTATTTACTATTTTTTTTTAGAAACTTGTGAAGAGTGATATTATTGAATCATAATTAAATTCATAACAAAATGTGAAACTTTGAAAAGTCTTTTCTCACTAGTCCTCCAAACCAAACCAACCAAAGTCTTCATTCTTTTTTGGCCATTCTATATATATATATATATATACATACCCACACGCTCCCCCATTACCCAATCACTAGTTAGAAAAGCTCCACTTTTTCCACAAACACATTCAAATCTTTGACTTTCTTTCACAACCATGGCATTGCCAGCATGTTCCCCGGAGCAACTGGCACAGTACTTAGGCCCCAACGCGACCAACGCAGCCGCCGCCGCAGCCCTCATATGCAACCAATTCACAGCAGTGAACAACAAATTCTCCGACACCACCTTTGCCGTGGACAACACCTACCTCCTCTTCTCCTCCTACCTCGTTTTCTCGATGCAACTAGGTTTCGCCATGCTCTGCGCCGGCTCGGTCCGAGCCAAAAACACCATGAACATCATGCTCACCAACGTCCTCGACGCCGCCGCAGGTGGTCTCTTCTATTACCTATTCGGTTTCGCCTTTGCCTTCGGAGCACCCTCGAACGGCTTCATCGGCCGCCACTTCTTCGGCCTCAAAGACGTTCCCTCCGCCACCGTTGACTACAGCTACTTCCTCTACCAATGGGCTTTCGCCATCGCCGCCGCCGGAATCACCAGCGGCTCCATCGCGGAGCGAACACAGTTCGTAGCATACCTCATCTACTCCTCCTTTCTCACCGGTTTCGTTTACCCTGTAGTCTCTCACTGGTTCTGGTCCTCTGATGGCTGGGCCAGCGCCACCAACACCGGTAACCTCCTCTTTGGCACCGGCGTCATCGACTTCGCCGGCTCCGGCGTCGTTCACATGGTTGGCGGCGTTGCAGGGTTGTGGGGTGCCCTCATAGAAGGACCTAGAATAGGTCGTTTTGATCACACTGGTAGAGCCATAGGTCTTCGTGGTCACAGTGCTTCTCTCGTTGTTCTTGGTACCTTCTTGCTATGGTTTGGATGGTATGGTTTCAACCCTGGTTCGTTTACCAAGATTCTTGGTGCTTATGAATCGGGAAATTACTATGGACAGTGGAGTGCGGTGGGTAGAACCGCCGTGACAACTACCCTTGCTGGTTGCACAGCGGCGCTGACCACGCTTTTTGGGAAGAGGGTTCTCTCTGGTCATTGGAATGTGACTGATGTGTGTAACGGGTTGCTTGGTGGGTTCGCCGCCGTTACTGCAGGGTGCTCCGTGGTGGAACCTTGGGCGGCGATTGTTTGTGGGTTCGTGGCGGCGTTGGTTCTTATTGGGTGCAACAAAGTGGCGGAGATGGTGGAGTTTGATGACCCTTTGGAGGCGGCGCAGCTTCACGGTGGTTGCGGCGCGTGGGGGGTTTTGTTCACGGCGTTGTTTGCTAAGGAGGAGTATGTGAACCAGGTTTATCCGGGTAAACCGGGTCGGCCATATGGGTTGTTTATGGGTGGTGGTGGGAAGCTGCTGGGAGCGCATGTGATCCAGATTTTGGTGATTATTGGGTGGGTCAGTGCCACCATGGGTCCACTTTTCTTTGTTTTGCATATGCTCAAGTTGCTGAGGATATCGCCCGAGGATGAGCTTGCGGGTATGGATCTTACCCGACATGGTGGGTTTGCTTATGCTTATGAGGATGAGTCACACAAGCATGGGATTCAGTTGAGAAAGATTGAACCAAATGCAAATTCCACTCCCACCACAGATTGATGATAATTTGTGTTTTTTTCTTTTTTCTGTTTTTTTTTTTTCTTTCTTGCTCCTTTTTGTCAGATTTTTCTCTGTACGGGTATTGTAATTTTTACTAGCACATCACTGTGTACTAAGGATTTTATGACAAGATATATATATATATAAAGGTGGGTTGTCAGGTGATGGTATGGTTGGAAGGATTTAAAATCTATTGTCTTGTTTTTTCTCTTATTTTTTTTATTTTTTATTTTTTATTAAACGATGATAATTTAATAAATAAATATGTCTCTTAATTAATAATAATTTTTTTAATTGTTAAATTTTTTTATTAAATTTTTATCATTTAATTAAAAATAAAACAAAAAAAGGGAAAGAGCAAATTTAATTTCATGTTGGAGATGGCAAATACTCGCAAGAAGATTTGATTTTGTTGACTTTATTATCTCCTCCTGATTTTGTGTTAATATTATGCTTGCAACATTTTAAGTTTTTACATGGGGATTGTTTCATATTTGAGGGTTAGTGGACGCATATGAGGTTACTTTCTTTTCCGAAAAAATTGTGTCTTCTCTTTCTCTTGTCAAAAATTGCGGCTAGTTTTTATTTTTTTTAATCGCCCCAAAGTGAATGCAAGTTGAAGATAGAGAGACATCAGACATGACTGAGCTTGAAATGAAGGCACATCATTTATTGACAAGAGAAACACTCCTTGTTCTCTTGAGTGAGTATAACTCTAATGACATGGAAACAGGGATGGAGGGATGGAGAGAAAGGCATTATTCTATTACTTATATTTTTTTAGAATATTATATTTAAAATGAGTTGTCAAATATTGATTAGTTGTTATTTATATTTAATAAGTTTTTAAATATTTATTGTAAAATTTATAGTTAATAAATAATTGATAACTCACCTTAGATATCAAATTCATTAGGGTACCATAACAACTTTCAACAAGAAGATAAAACTAGAGGATAAACAATGATTGATTCAAAGAATATAGTGCACTCAATGTTTCACAAGTTGATATAGAGGTGTTAATGGCAAAGTTAGGTCGAGTTTGACTTAGCTTGATCTTGAACTAAAATTTTGATAGAATTAATCTTTTGGGCTTGGACTTGAATAGACTTAGTTATAGTTGGGCATGTGATTGATCAGGTCAGGACTATATCAAGATCGAACTAGTTCGAGATTTGACAAAATCTAGATAATAATGTAGTTATGATTTAATTTTAATCCATTGTAAATGTAAAGTTTTTCTTACACTGTCATCTAGTAAGTACTGATACATCAATAAAAGAGTTAGACTTTTGAAGTAGTTGTTGTGATAATTAAACTATTTTAATGATTTGACAATATATAATGACAATGTAATTTTTTTTACACTAATAATGCATCAAAATAAAACTCATGTAATTATGTGTATGATATGTTGTCTTGTGCTCAGATGTATTTGAAGGCTCATACTATATTTTAATATTTATATAACTATCAAGCTATTAATAAATATTGATAATTAGATATATGCATTTAAAAGTAATGTTTAATATACGTTTTCTAACAAATAGTAATTCTAAATTTATATTACAAGAATATATGCTCCAAAAAGCATATAAAAACATTACCAAGAATTATTTACTATTAATTCCTTGTTTATTAACATGAAAATTGCTTCTTAAAATAGCTAGTGAAAATAAATAACTAACTCTTAAAGAAATTGTTTTGTGTTAAACTTTCCTCTATTGTGTCTTACATTCTCCAAGTCAAGAGATATAACTTAGGTCGAGTAACCTGATTTCGACCTGAAAAACACAACGGATCAAAGCTATTTGACCCGGTCTTAGTCCAACTTTCCATTGAAATCAAGTCCAACCAAGTTCAAAGCAGCTTGGACAAACCAAATTTTGAGCTAGGACGGCTCTTGGGCACCCCAAGTTGATATGCTCTTCCTTCCACTTACAATTAAATGTTAAATCAATAAATTTATATAGTAATAAAATCTGAATATAAATTTAAAAAAAAAACAAATTTACATTCTTAAATGACTATTCCGATTTTCTGTCTATATATGTCACTTATTTTTCTTTACTTTTATTTTTATTCTTTATCTTAATTATTGCACATGTGCATGTGTGTTACTTTCTATTTTGGATGAAAAGTAATTATTTTCCTATCCTGTCTAAAATATATACTCGTGTCAATTTCAACATTTCCCATTAAGTGTCCCTTTTATCGTTCTTTTTTTGTTTGGGGGGGGGGGGGTAACGTCCCTTTAATCTTTTAATTGTAGTGCATTGCACTGTAACTCGTTATTTTGAATCTCAAATACTGATTACACGATCTAAATTTCGAAATTAAAACAAAATGGCGAAATTCTTTCTTCATGTCCTACCTACACGTGATACTTAAAAACTTTTTAGGATGCAAAACGTCCCTATAAACCCAACATAAACTTCTCTATTTTTAGTACCTAGATCACGTGCAAAGCTTTGTTAGGTATGAAAACTTGCTTCATTCGTAATCTCATAATAAATGATTGGGTACCTTCGAAAACAGAGAAGTGTGACTTAAAATGGCGTGCTATCATTTGAAAAACACAACCGTCTTTTAGGCGAATAATAAATGGGAGAATAATCTACTGGTTAGTTTGAGAAAAGAATTCTCATTTGATTTGTGAAAAAAATTAATTAATTATTAAATTAATTTAATTAATAATTTATATATAATTAATTATGTATTAAGTATTAAAATAAAAATAAATTATTAGTTAACTGTATGTAAATTATTAGTTAAATTAATTGAATACTTAATTAATTTTATCTAAAAACCAAATAAAATACTTTCCTACCAAACCAATTTTTTAAGTTATTTTCTTATAATAAATTAGTTGGCTCAGCTGAAGATTGGCTGAGAAGGTAAATTAAATAGAAAAAATAACATTTTAGTTCAACTCTCTATACAATAATTCTATTTTAGTTTGTTTATTGAGTTAATTAAACATTAAATTAATTTAATTAATAATTTAATTACAATTAATTAAATATTGATTATCAAAATAAATGTAAATTATTAGTTAATTATAAATAATTTATTAATTAAAATAAATTAATAATTAATTAATTTAATGAATGAACTAAAATAGAATAATCCTTCAGGGAGCGGAAGTAAACTATCATTTTCCCAATTAAATACATTGATTTGTAATCAGAAACACATGCATGAAAGTTGGTGCACAGTTAGGTTTCTGCACGCTATGGTGGTGGATCATGGGTTGCCCCATGTGTAGCAAATCTTATTTGCGATGTGTTTTGAAAAGAGTGTTTCTTTTGGATTCTATTTATAAATCTTAATTAATTGATCTCTATTTCTTGGAATTTTCCATCCGGGAATACGAGCAATCCTATTCCTTCCCCCTCCCCGTTGAAGTACCATACAAATCCTTCTTTAATGGATAAGAGGAAAGCATTTCAACATATAATTTTTTAAGAGTTGGTATGGTACTATGATAGGTTTGATACTCAGGGTGAGTTGTCAATAAGTTATTGACTGTTGGTTTCACAATAAATGTTAAAAAGTTTATTCAATATAAATAATAACTAATGAATGCTAAACAACTCACCTTGGGTACCGGTACTTTAAAAAAAAATATGAGTACCAGAGTAATACCCTAATTTTTTCCTTTAACTTTAGAAATTTTTAAGTAACTAATGCATATAAAACTCTCTTGAAGGCTGACTGTTGTAGACACGGTTTGACTTCTGAAATAAGATATATGCCATAAAAGAAACGGCACATTCTTAACTTTATGGAATGCTTCTTTATATTGCATACTTAACGTTTATTTTTTCAATTAATGTTATGGTTGATGCAGCTAGTTTGCAGGAATTGTAGTGAAATTAACTTGATCAGAGGTTAAAAATGAAAATGAAGGTATCTAGAGAGAGGAGCTCTACTTTCTAATTAGATAGAATGTGATTAATTATAATGACGTGAGAGTTGCTTTTGTTGGGTTCAGAGAGGGTATTTGAAAAATGCTATGTCACGAAATTTATTTTATGAAAAATCTTACGAAAGAGTTGGCTTCCTGTGATTTGTTATAAACTAACTGTTCCATAAATTACAGTGAATTGTAACTACTTTTATTTCATTTCCTTCTTTTATGGAAGTTTTCGTAATCCATTTCGTTCTTTTCATGTTTTCATATTTTTTGTATCTCAACAAGTACCTTTGAGTAAATTCATGATTGTTCTCAACCATTGATTTGATATACCTTATGATTTTTAACAGAAACAAAGGTTTTTGACCCGTTAATCTAATATGAATGACTTGCTAATTTAGATAGAATTACGATATGATCGTCACCATTTGAATAATAATTAAGAATTAATTTGTTTTCCACCAATGTGTATGAGAAAAGAGTTGGAAAAATAATAATAAAGCCAACAAAAATAGTTTGAGCACGATGCAAGTAAAATTCATGAGAAATACATTTGAATCAATTACATTTTGGAATTGTAAAGGAATATCTTCTAAAAAAATTGATTGCTAGCGGATAAAGTTAGAAATGAGTCGAATCAGCTCGTGAGCTAGTTCGTGACTTATTTCGTTAATAATTCAATAAAATAAAAAATTTGGCTTATTTTTTAAATGAATCGAGCTTGAACTTTCATATGATTAGCTCATTAGCTCGTGAGCTAGCTCAATATATGTATATAGTCATTTATTTTACAAATAATAATAATATATTTTAATATATATTAGTATTTTATTTTATTTTTTGTGAGACTAAATTGATTTTTAACTAAATATATGTAAAAAAGAATAAATTTTATTGAGTTACAAATTCGAGCATAACTCACGACACATAAGAGGCTCAATTAATATATGGTTCAATATTAACTCGAGCTCGAGTTGCTCGTGAACTCAGAGGTCCTGTTCAAGCTAAGAAAATGAACTCGATTACTTAATGAGTCGGGCTTGAACTAAGCCTGACTCGGCTCAAGCCGACTCATTTCCAACATTGCTGTTGGACTCGTGCGCCTTTAGCAAACAGTAGAGACTGCATCTTCAACTCACAGTCCTGCACAATATTCCCAAAGTAAAGCATTTCACCGCTTGAACCGACAGCAAGCAATCTGATTCCACCATATCAGTGATAACCCAATTGTGGTGCTAACTCAAATTAAAGCCCACCATATATAGCTAATTCTTCCAAAACCTTTGGTTCAGCATGCATATATCTTCACAAAAATTGGATGCATCTAAGTTCATTTTGTACTTTAGATTTGGGAGGTAACGGTGGTATAGCCAATGAGTTGCAACTCTTGGTGTCTCATCATTTTGGCGTCTTATCACGTTGCGTAGTTGTTTTATTGAGATCACACTGAAAAAAGTATCATGAAATAGAAATTGTTTCTCTCTTTACTTATATATAAAGAACTAACAAATTGATGTTTTTCTAATTGTCTGTGATTTAATCTTATGATGGCTATGAACTCATCATCATTTGAGATTTAGGATTAAATGATTTGAGATTTTGTCTTGTATTATCGGAATCTAATTATACATATTAACACATTTTGCTTAATTTACATATGTTCTCAAAACTTTACTCGAACATAAACAAAGGCAAAGTAAAAATTTCATATTGGAGGGCTAAATACTAATTTTATTTTTTATTGGGGGGCAAAGATAAAATATAAAAAAATATAGAAAATTTTAAGGTATGTTTTGAGCCTTGGAGGGTCGTGGCACCTAAGGTGGACATGAGTTGAGTTGAGTTAGGTTGAGTTTGAGATAATTTTGGATCCAATTCACTCATGTAATTAGCAATGAGTCTCAAACCAACTTGACCTGTTCATATGTGGGGTGGGTTAGATTTAATCCGTGAGTTGAACTTGAACCTAAAAAATATTAATATGTTAAAATCAAAATTGAAATCAATTTTGAATAACATAATATAACATAAAACAAAAGTTTTAAAGTGCATATAACTTTAAGATTACAATTACGATAAACACAAACAAATAACAAAAATACATGTAACATAATTGATCTCGTGGATTAATCTGTTTATCAGGAGTTGTTAATCAATTTGGAGCACAAATCAATGTCTCAATAATAATGGGTTGCAAAGAATTACGAAAAGGGTCTCAAACTTACCTTCCAGTACTAAATGCAGTGAAATTTTAAATTAAAAATTCTTAAGAAATTAATTATCTAAAAAATTAGAAACTTATAGAGGATTTTAAGCCCTAATTAAAAGTGATAATACATTCCAAAATAAAAACAAAAAAAATTGAGTACGTTGTGTTGGGTTTGTGGGGGTTAGGAGAATCCCAACCTGTTACTCGATTCATACCTCATGAATTTGATTATTTTAAATTCAACCCAATTTATAGACTCATACCAATTCATTATTTATAAATTGAATTGAATAAAAACATATACATTCGTGAGTTGATCAGACTCGTTGTCCACTCCTAGTACTCCTAGTGGCACTCACCAATCTCCTTGGTCCTACCATGAACGTCGAGTGGACCCAACATGCAAAAACTCATTATCTTTCTCTCATTATTTACCGTTGATGGTCCTCCTCAACCTTTGAAGCTCGAACCACAATCTCCTCATCACTTGCGTTACTCTATCACCTATACTTAAAGACTGACCTACCAATTAACTGGGAATTAAACAAAAACATTCCATAATGTTGAAATTTACCAAGCCAATGAAGTCCAGGGTGCTTGCTGGTTACTAGGGACATGCATATAATGTAAAGTTTACATGTTTCTTGAGTAAGATGGCGCCTCCCACGAAAAGCATCAATGTGTTGGCAAGCTGTCTAGTAAAACTTACCTAAGAAATGTTTTAATTCTACGCCAAAGAGTCGGTCTTCATAGAATTAAAGTGTCATGTTCATCGAAAACTTCTTAATTCAATTTAGTGGAATGTACTTTTCTTCAAGATGAAAATGTATAAGTCAATCTAAAAGTTAATTACCATCAAATAAATAAAATATATTTTTAGGAAAGAGTTTAATTTTGATTCACTGTCATTGTAAAGTTTCTTTACATTATTATTCAATCATGTATTGCCAACTCATTAAAATAGTTTGACTATTATAACACTACCTTAAAAGTCTAACACTTTTAATAATGTGCCAGTACATGATTGGATGACAGTGTAAAAAAACTTTACACTAAAAGTAAATTAAAATTAAATCCTTTAAAAAATGTATTAACTATTTATCAATGTGTGTCCAAATGCCGCGTAAAAAATCTTGAAAGGAGAGAGTGATAGTTGGTTTCGTAAAAAATAGAGTGCAAAATTAATGTATTGCATATAAGTTATGTTAAATATATAAAATAATAAGTTTAATTTTGATTCACTATTAATATAAAAAAAATTTATTCTGTTATCTAATGATGTGTTGATATATTATTAAAAGAGTAAGACTTTTTAAGTAATTGTTATGATAGTCAAATTTATTAATAATTTGTAAACACATAATTTGGTGATAATGTAACTTTTTTTTATATCGAGGGTATATTAAAATTAAATTCTAAAATAATACCCATGAAAATAGAAAATTACCTTACATTTTCGTGTATAAGAATAAGTTATGTTCTTCAAATAAGAAAATGACGTCAGATGGTGTAATAAGTCGTGTTCTTCAACTCCCTGCTTGCAGAAAGTAGTTGAGCACATGAGGCAAAGGAATCCGTCGGATTGGTCTGCAACAAAACTTAACCTTTTGAGAAAATTACTCTTTAGGTTGGTTTAGAAAATAATTATTTTTGTTTGGTTTTTAGATAAAATTAATAAATTATTTAATTAATTTAAAAAATAATTTATACATAACTAATTATGTATCAAGTATTAAAATAAAAATAAATTATTAATTAATTGTATGTAAATTATTAATTAAATTAATTAAATATTTAATTAATTTTATTTCAGAGCCAAATAAAAATAATTTTCTCCAAAGATAACTTACATTCTCCCTATCTTTTATTGAGGTGCCATATTGACTTTGAGATTGTTGAAATTTGAATTTTTTTAATTTTTCGGTGAGATGAGATTTAAACTTTATTATCAACTATGAATGGCTTATGTGATTAGTGAAGTTGAGTGCATCAATTGATGAACATTGAGGTGCCATATTGACTTTGAGATTGTTGAAATTTGAATTTTTTTAATTTTTCGGTGAGATGAGATTTAAACTTTATTATCAATTACGAATGGCTTATGTGATTAGTGAAGTTGAGTGCATCAATTGATGAACATTTGTATTGTTAAGAATTTGAACTTACGAAGATATACTTGTGAAGATGGATAACTTAAATGTATGTTTGGATTAGATTTTGTAAACTTAATTTTAGATGAATTTGATTTTATAAACTTAATTTTGGTTAAAAGTGGATTTGCATTAACGTGATTTATGTTTAAAAATTTTTATTTGAAAAATAATTTTAATAAAATGATTATTGTTTAAATAGTGTTAGTTAAAATTACTTTTAAATATATAATTACGAAAAATGATATAAGTTTTAATTGTTCGTATTACTTTTTAAATTTTAAATTTTATTTTTTAGTCATATATTTTTCTGGTAAATATTTATGTTATAAATTTTTTTTTTCTTTTTACTTTTAGTGTTGTTATTAAATTCAAAATAAAAAAAATGCAAACATGGGAAGATCACCAAAAGAGAGAAATTCCCAACTAATTTTAGCGAGGGAATGAATTTTCTCAATTAATCTGTAGCTAATTAGTTACAGATTAGTGAGGAAAAAATTCCCTAGCAAATTTCTATAACTAATTTATGAATTTCTTGTAGTTAAATACAAATATGAGAGCAAGATGTGAGAGAGAAATATAATTGCAAGAACCACTAATTGGAAGCCACACCAAGCAAAAATAATGAGAGAAATTTTTAAGTAAGCATAATTTACAATATATATTTTATTTAATATTAAATATTTATAAAATTATGTGTATTATATTATAAATATATCTATCTTTAAATAATGACATTATACATGTTCATTATTAAATATAATATCTATAATAGGTAATACTTACTAAGAATTACTCAGCCAATCGAGAACCACGTGGACATGGAAAAGAAAGGAAAGAGAGGCAAGGTTATAATGATCATATGCTATTTGAAGTATTTAATTTTTGTTCTAAAATTTCCTAGCGCACTGCAAAAGTAACTTCTTGTTGCTTTGGATGAAACGCCAATTGGAGGAGAAAATCACGTTAAACACAGTTGAACACGTATTTTTCCAAAAATCTTTAATTGAACATGAAAGTCTGTTTGAATAGGCAAATGTGCGTTTGAAATGAGCAAACACCTAATCAAACATACATTAAGCTTATATTTAGGATTAAGCCTATATTTAGGGGATGGTATATAAGGAAATAAAATGGAATGACATAATAAATTTTATAAAATGAGTATTTAAGAGTTATTAAAAAAGATGGAAGAAAGTATAATAAAGGGACCTCAAGACCTCTTTTTATCATTAAAGACTTTAATTTTGTTGTCCTTTTAAATTGGAGTGTTTAGGAAAAAGTGACATAATTTTGTGAAAAAATTAGAAAGTAAAATGTATAAATCTTTTCTTTCTATCCACTTAAATTATAACTTCTAAATAAGAGTGTAGGAAGTTTTTTCATTTTTTTACTAAACTACTAAATAATAGAGTGACATTTTTATTTTTATTTTCTTTCATTCCATTCTATTATAGGTTAATTTTTTTTTATCATTTTTAAAACTCTCAAACATATTTCGAATAAAATTAATCTCACGATGTGTGATACATGGGCAAAAATAACTTTTTTGAGACTCTATTTACGGGTTTAAACGTATTTTTTTACAAATAGAAAGTTATTATGATATTTAACTTTTTTATTCTTTTTTACTGATAATTTAATGAGTTATTAAATATTTATCATTGATTAGTTATACTTGATAAACTCCAACAATTGTTATATTTAATAAATTTTTAAATATTTATTATAAAATCAATAATTAATAACCTCATTAAGATATTGATATCTGTTATATTACGGCCTTGGCTATTACAAACAGAAAAATGGGAGACGATCAAATCTCAACTAGTAATGGGAAATAATAATACTATCAAACAACTCCCATACAAACATGACTGAAATTACCATGTCGACTCCCTATTTTCGGTTTTGCAGGTCAGAGCCAATGTCACCTCAAAAACGAAACAGCATTTAAGAAAATAAATACAAATATCATAATACCCTCGCAAGTTATTTTTTTGCTGGTAAACATTTACATAATTTTACAAGCTTTTACGAAGTATCTGTAGAATCTGAATCTTCTAAAAAAAAGTTACAATAATTAAAATATTATCTAACAGTTTATATATATTCTGCCAAAAAAAAAGCTTGTATAAGAATATATTAAGAGTATATAAAGTAATGGTGGCCATAATTGCTTTAAAAATATTATGTAATTTTTTTTCTTCTCAAAATATGATATTAGTATATTTGAAAAATATAATCAATTTTTTTAATTTAATTGGTAAAATAAAGTATAAGTTGAGAGGAGAGTAATAAAAAATAAGAAAAATATATTTACATAAGTTAAGTAAAATTTGTGTACAATATAAATTATCAAAAAAAGTTACAATATAATTTACCTACACGACATTATGAAAATATATAAAGAATATGTAATTATAAATTTATGAAATTATCATCTCTCTAATAAAGGTATTATTTCAATACTTATATATATATTTTAATATTAATATTTAAAATGATTTATTAAATATTTATTCATTATTAATTATATGTAATAAATTTTTAAATTTTTATTATAAAAAACGTTAATAAATAAACAATTCACAATGAATAATTTAGAAAAGTTTGTTTCTTTCGTCCGTAGATACGGCCCCACATGGGCCTCCCATCCCAATAAGAGTAAGAGTCAATTTTGGTGGCCGCACACCGCAATCATTGTTCATAAAAGTTACTTTTTTTATGATGGAAATGGAGTCCACCAGGCATCTAGGTTCTCCCTTCTGGTTGCTACCCCCACGCACCGCCAAATTTAACACGATATATGTAGCACACTAGTTTAGGATGTATTCTTTTTTTGCAACGATTTATGTTTCATGATATTATAAAAATAATTTATATATAATAATATAAAATATTTATAAAATATAAAAAATAATGAAATTTTTTTTAAAAAATTAATGATTTGTGAGTTGAATTTAATGAATCGAACGGCTTAATTAAATTTAATGTTTAAAATAATTTTTATATAAATTTAATTATAAAATTAAATTATAATTATATAAGTATTTGATTCATGATGAAACTCATGAAATCGCCTTGATTTTTGCAAGCAAATTAATTCCACCACATTGTTAACCCAATGTTGTGGTCCTAACGTCAAATTAAAGCCCAACCATAAAGCTAACACTCCCAAGTTCCAACTTCCAACACCTTTGGTTCAGCATGCATATCTCTTCACAAAAAGTAGATGCATTTACGTTCATTAATTTTGTAAATGAGTCTTCGAGCGGTAGCCATCGAGCTACAACTCTTGGTGTCTCATCATCTGTTTGCTCAGTCCAAGCACCACCCATATGATCTTTCAACATGGAAACTGCTATATTTATAAAAACTATTTGTAGAATATCCTTATTTTGAATTTGCAGGGCATTCCTACCTTCCCACAACGAATGAACTATCTCTCCATCAAACACCGTTCCAACTATTACGATTCTTCATAATATGCCACGCAGCTACTCCGAATGAATTAAAGATCACCAAGTACAAACTACAAAGCATTCCAGAATATTGACCATTACCAAGCCAAATGAATTGAAGTCCAAGTACTGGTTACTAGGGAAAGGCATATGTAAAACTGTGTCTTGAGTAATTAAGAGGGTGCCTCCACCAAAAGCATCAATTTGTTTGCAAGCTGTCTAGTAAAGCTAACCTTAAGAAATGTCTTAATTCTACGCGGAAGAGTCAGTCTTCATAGAAAGTGTCATGTTCAGCGAAAATGAACGTCTTAATTCAATTTAGTGGAATGTGCTATTTTAAAGATGAAAATGTATAAGTCAATCAAAAGTAATTAGGATCAAATAATTAAAATATATTAACTAATTTCCAATATGTGGCCAAATGCAGCGTAATTAAGAAATCTTGAAAGGAGAGAGTGACAGTTAGTTTTGTTAAAAATAGAGTGCAAAAATGACATAAAATAATACAGATGAAAATATAAAATTACTTTACATTTTGGTGTATAAAGAATAAGTTATGTTGTTCGAATAAGAAGACGACGTCAGATGGTATAATAGTCATAAAAGAAACTTGCATGTTTGGAGAAAGTGGTTAAGCTCTTGAAGTTGAAGCAAAGGAAACAATGGGATTGGTCAGCAATAAAACTTATCTTTTATTGGGGCGACGACTTGGAAAGCCGCCATATTGACTTGAGATAGGTGAGGTTTGACTTTATTATATGGCATTTGCTAAGGCGAGGGCATATTTATTTTTTGAATAAATATTTATTAAATAATATGATTAATGGAGTGTCTAAAAGCACTTATTAACAATAATTTTATGAGTTGAAAATATTTATTATTAGTTATATTTGATAAAATCATAAATATTTATTTTGTAATAAAAAATTAATAAATATTAACAATTTATTAATTAAGATACTAATACTTAAGAATACAAATATTATTATAGTACCCGTAATTGTTATGGTACTCAAATTTTTTTAATCAATATTCTTAATTAATTATCAACTATTTATTAATTTTTAATTCTCATAATAAATATTTAAAATTTATTAAATATAATCAGAAATTAAAAAAAATTTAATAATTGAAAAAACTTAGATATCAAAATAATCTCTTTTAATATTATATTATAAGAGATAAAAAATTAAATTATTTTTATACACAATTGATAACTGATAAACCTTTGCATAAGTATTTCATTGCACAAAAGAATTATAATAATATGAGCTGCTACGTGATAAAAAAATTTTAACACCGCATTCAGCCCAAAAATTCGAAGAAGGAACATATTTTATTTTATGAGTGGAGTCTATTATAATGGGATTTATTGTCTCATGTCTGCCCGGTCAAGTTCGAGATTTATATTTCTAGACTCTCTAATATTGTTCTAATAATATTATATTACAAAAGAAAATCAATACAGTCAAAGTTAAGAAGAGAGAAAGAGAGAGAGGAGTAAACAAAATAATGCAATAGTTTGAAAAAGTACTTTTCCTTGGTTATATGTACGGCTCCAATGGCTCGTATAAGAGTTTTTTTTTTTACGAAAATAATCAAAAAAATTTATTTATAATTTTTTCACATTTAAGAAATTAATTATAAAAATATGTTTTTTTATTTGTTTTAGGGAAGTTGTTTTTAACAAAATGAATTTTCTAACGTGAAAAATGATTTGTTTTTTTTAATCATGTTAGGTAGTTAGTTTTTATATAACTGACTTTCTAACGTAAGAATTTGTCATTTTTTTTAATTACATTGAGAAGTTAGTTTTGATGAAATTGACTTTTCAACAAGAATTATTTTTAATCATGTTGAGAAGTTGATTTAACCAAAACTAACTTCCGAACGGTTAGTTGTTGGAGATCTTGGAAGATGGGGATGATCGGTCGATTTTTGTTGTTGGAGATGATCCTGGTGAAAGCAATCAGTCGGTAAGATCCTCGTGAAAGCAATCGGTCGGTGGGTGATGAACTCGGCGATTGGTCGATCGAGATGATGATGGGGTGGCGATCAGGCGAGATGACAATGGGGCAAAGATCAATGGTCATGGACAATCATGGTAGATTGACTAATGATTGGAAAGGGATCAATCAGTCATTTCAGAACATATGAAACATGAGTTGATTGGTTGAAAATGATCAGTTGAATAAAATCATGAAAGTGGTCAGTGAGTCGTTCAATCTCATATTTAGTCCCTCCTATTTACGTTTCCCTTTCAATGGTGATCAAACAGTCAATCAAGTGTGAAATGGGAGATGGACGAACTGATTGATCGGTCAGCCGATCGCTGATGAAATGGGGAAGATGAGAATGTTGGAGCACGATTGGTTTGGCTGTTGGAGATCATTCAAAAAGGTTGTTGATTTTTTAGTCGGTCGTTCAATACAATATTCAATCCCTCCTATTTACATTTTCATTTCAATGGAGTTCGATTGATCGGTTAACTTCATTGCTACCTAACATGATTAAAAAAACAATTCATTTTTCATGTTAGGAAATAAGTTTCATTAAAATCAACTTCTCTAAAACAAATAAAAAAGCATAATTAATTTCTTAAGTGCGATAAAATCATAAATAAATAAAAATTGACTATTTTCGTACCAAAATGCCCATATAAGAGTGGCTAAGAAAGAACTTGTTTGAAAATTAAGTTTCATGTTAGTGAATTTGTTTGTAAGGCAAGAATTTGAATTTTATTAAAAATATCTTGTAAATATGTGTTATTACCAAATTTTCAGTTTTTGACAAAATTGGTAATCGACAAAATAATGAGACTTTACAAAGTTGAATCTGGAAATGTGCAAGTCCAAAATAGAATAATTGTCTTACTTGACAATTTATACTTAGTTGAAATCATGAAATGGTGTTAAAGGTTAAGTCGACAAAATATGTGATGAAAGATTAAACCGACATTTAATGTGTTATTTTCGACAAATGGGCAAAACCGATAACAGTATTGTATCCGACAAATCAAGGAAGCGTATCTAACAATAATGTTGCGTTCGACAAATCAAGTCTCAGAGAAGTGCTCGACAAAGTATACACTCAACCGACAAAAGGATTTGCAAATTACTGACAAAGTTGGTGCACCAACAAAATGATCCAGGAGCTAATTATCAATTTGAATTTTAAAAGTAGCGATTGCATCCAAGAATTAAAGAACTGCTGATGCTGACTCAATAGCAGTTGCTGGTAATTTTTAGGATTTTATTATAGAATAAGCAGTATTAGTTGCATGTAAGCCACTTGTACAACAAATGGCAGGTTTTTAGGGATTTTAGATGTAGGATTTTCTCTATAAATATTACTTAGAACAATATATTAGAGGCTGCAACTTGAAACATCCTACACTCATAAAGTCCCAGCGACGCTCAAAGGATACACAGATCAATCAAGTTTATATGCCACTTTCATTTTATACAATTTAAATTCAAGTTCTTTACTGCATTTTCTTTTTCTTTTGATTTGTTTTACTTGCTTTCTTTAATTGCTTTCACTTTTCATTTCTGTTAATCGTCATCTTTTTCTGATTTTTTATACTTTTTGATCCAACTGATACTTTAATCATTTGAAAGTGAGAACCCAGTGGAAGAGGTTCCCTTAGAAGATTAATAACTGGAATTGCAATATTGTCAGCTTAGGCACCGACAAATCTGATAATTGACAAATTTGGCACTTTGGAGTCAAGTTTTTGTCGGTACATTGCCTGACAATTTTTTACCTTTAACAATATGTTAAAATTAACTTTATTTATAGTGTAAGAGTTCTAAATTTTATTTAAAACATCTTATAATTAAGATAAAATTAATATCTAAATAAAAATTAGTTGAATGTGAGCAATACGTCGTAGTCTAAATAAAGAAAAAAGAACTTGCTATGTACATGGAATCCATCAACGTTCTGGTTGCCGCATCCCACGCACCGCGAAATTTAACATGATGTAGCTAACAAGTTTTAAGAATGTATTCCCACTCTCGGTAGGTGCTTACCTTTGTTTTGCGTTAACAGATTTACAGTCTTGATTCTTTTTTCTTTTTTTTTTTGTCTTTGTTTGAGTTATTTCAAAAATCATGGCACTAATTAATATTATTCAATGTGTGTTTGAATTAACTTATTGTGTTTAGATAAATTTTTAATTAAAATACTGTAAAAAATTAACTGAAAAATTAATTTTAAATTAAAATTAATCAAATTCAAACACACATTTACCCTTCTCTACTACAAATCAACCACCAACTTTTATCTCACGAGAATCATCAGTCTCTTTCATGGTTAGGTACGTTTGTTTGTTTATTTTAGAGTAAGAATCTAATTTGGTCTTCCAAAGTTAGATATAGGTGACATTAGTTTAATCATTTAATTATTTTTTACATTAAATTGGTCATTTTAGAGACTAATTTGATGTCAAAAAATAAATTTAGATGACCAATTTAATATGAAAAAATTGACATTCGAGAACTTTTTTTATGTCAAAAATTATTGGAGGACTAAACTGATGTTACCTATATTTAGAGAACTAATTTAAGTGTTTACTCTTTATTTTATTTAGACCTCTCTAAAATGAATTCTATCAGTCTAAAATGAAATTTTATAATAATTATAGTTGTTCCCTTGTTTGGTTAAATTTTTTTAACTTAATATATATTGCTATATATATATATATATTTAATTGATTCATTTTGCGTGAATTAATCTTAATAACGGAATTGACTCACGAGTATATTTTACGGTGCACAAAATTGATATATGATAGGACATTTTTTTATTAAAAAAAAACCTATGGTAGAAGTAGATCACGCGATCCTATAAGGATCTATGACTTAGTTTACTTTCAACCTACTTTGACATAACTTATTTATCCAATGAGTCAAGTTTAGACTTTTTTAAAAGCCTACTTAATTAAATAGGCCTAGGCCTAAGCCTTTAAAAAATATTAGGCTTAATATGTTGACCTATTTATTTATTATAATAACATATAATTAAAATTTTATAATAGTTATATGATTTATTAGTTATATATTAATATAATTTATTTATTTTATACACAATACAATAATTTTGTTAAAGGTTAGATATATTTGAAATTTATAAAATTTGAGCATTGATGTGGTTCGTATCGCAAGTGCACGATTTCGTCAAGTAATAAAAATATCGATCCACAGGGACTTGGATTATGATTAACAATTATCATTAATTGTGATTAACTAGGTGAAACCAATATTATAAAATTGTGGTGATAGAACAAGAACATAGAAACTAAAATCTGGAAATAAATAAGAATCTCAATGTTTAGAATGAATGCAGAAAATCAGTGTAGACAAATCTGGTTTTTAAGAGATCTAGGATATGGGTTCACTACGATGGTTATTAACAAGTCTGTAATCTTATCACCTCTTCTCAACTAAGTTACACTTGAAGACGAATCATCCTGAAGAATTATTGTTTCCTTTCAGAATACAATAACGTATTCAATCTAACTCAACTTCTATTTTCATGATAATCAAATTAGAAAGAATCCATTAAGAGCAGATGATTCATAGAAAGCCTCAAGAGTTTTAATCTACTTTCGTGATTTAAAAGCTCAAGTTCAGTTTATGGAGTTCAATTATCAAGAGTCACCTTTCAGTTTTTCCCTTAATAACTAAGATTATGCAAACAATGTGGCCAGCATTTTCACAAACACTTGGTGTGGCAAAAACTGAATCAAGATAAACTTAGCATTGAAGAGATAGCAAATTCATACATCAAGCATTGTTAATACACCATCGGGTTACTACCAATTCCTAGAACAAAAGAACTACTCAAACATGTTTATCAAAATACAATCCATAAGAATGAAGAACAACATTCAGAAAATAAAATACAAAGACTAGAAGAGAAGAAAAGAAAAACTCTGCAGAAAACTTGTGGCTGCTCTTGTGAAGTTCCTCCAAGACCAAGCTCCCCACTCAACCCTAATGGCATGCCTTTTATACACCACACACCCTCCTCTCTCAACCCTAATTCTTTTCAGGTCAGAAGCAAAGGAATGGGCTGCCTACAGGGCATTAACTTCGCATTTGTGAAGCAGCAGGCTACCAACCACGGCCTGGCCGTGGTTGGTTCTGACTTAAGGATTTCGTGCTCTGAAGGCCAACCACGGCCGTGGTGGCCACCACGGCCTGGCCGTGGTTGATTCTGACTTAGAAATTTCGTGCACTGATGGCCAACCACGGTCGTGGTGGCCACCACGGCCTGGCCGTGGTTGGCTCTGCCATCAAGCATCCTTAGGGAATTTTCCAAAGTGTCCAACATCAAACTTGTAGCCTTGTGTCTTAGCTTTCCATAGCAACTTGAATCACCTCAAAAGGACCTCTGTAGCTCAAGTTATGCTCAAATTACTCCTCAGGGGTCCAACTGATTTTGAGATCTCAGTATCTCTTCAGGGTAGTTCTGTTTTGGCTCCTCCAAGCTTCAATGTTGCACCATTCCTGCAATTGAACATAAACACACCGCATTTATCTGAACTAAAACTAAAACGGAGGATTAAGAGAATAAATGTACTAAAAAGATAATGAAATGTATGCAAACTAAACTCAAAATGACATGAAGAATCACACACATCAAGCATATTGTCTTATTCGAAAACCTTTATACAATGTAAGTCTTTAAATATGTTTTCAAGTCAATCCAAACTTTTATATTTTCATAAAAAGACTAGTTTAGGCAAAAATAAAAATTCTATAATAAATAATAAGTTAGACTAAGGCCAACATTTTTTAAAACAAGTCAGACCTATTTAAGGTAAAGTATAGTATAGCCTAACCTATTTCCATTCTTACCTACAAGTATCATTACAAAGTTAAATTTAACAAGTGATACGTAATAATTTTTCAAAAATATCCTCACAATTATACTTGAAAAGTAATTATGCTCTATAATACTCAAATAAATTCAAAATTTTAAAATAAATTCTTTCAATATCAGTTTCTTTAAAATAAATTCTTTTATAATTTAATATAAATGGACTTATAATACTTTAACTAAAATTTTCACCAGACAGGCACACATTATAGAGCCATGGGTTACGGCCTCCAAGTCTGTCCATTTAATTTGAGAATTAAAATGAGTTAAATAATTAGAATAATAACTGAATATTAAACCGTTGTCAAACTTTGCCACCATTGGAACAAAATAACTTAAATATTTGGAAAATGAGAATGGTGAATATTGGATAACGAGTATCCAATACTAAATATTTAAATTATCTAACTTTTTATACATGAAACGCCGAAAATATTTCAAAATGTGGCATGATATTGCAGAGTTCTATCAAAAGCTTGATGTGAAATGACTATGTAATTCTTGTATCATATATATTTTTTATGTGTGTGTATATTTATATTATGTATAGGTAGATATCAGATATTGTATATTATAAGATCAAATTTGTATCTATTAGTATTTTTTTGGATATTAGATATATTTTTCAGGTAAATATAGATGGATATCCAAAATAATCGTCCATAATCTCATGCATCCCTAATAGATAGCTATGCTATAGATAATGTGCGTGGTTACTACTTGAAAAGCGAAATTTGTTTTCATATTCTCGGTTAATATGTAATTTATTTCCGTTTAATATGTCAACAGAGAGATTAGTCAAAGGGCCAAATGGGTAGAGTGTAGAATACAAATCTGTTTATACAAGAAAATACAAATGCATTTCATAGATATCATTCTTAAAGTTCCAGCAACGAATGTTATAATATATTGAACCCTACATGGTGTTTGTAATGGTTCATGATAGCATGCGATTACAATGAGATGAAAATGAACAATGCCATTTACACAATGCTACATTCACAACTGTGCACAATTGTACATGTGGCTTTAGCTGAGTTGAAGTGGTCACACTTGAAATTTCCTGTCAGATTTGCATGCAGCTATTGGCCTGTTTGTTTAAAAGAGCAAACGGGCATAGGGTGATGTAGACGGGAGTTTTGAGTTAAAATCAACAATTTTTTCCTTTCAGGAAAAGTGCAGAATCTGTGAAATGCACGTTTGCGTTTCCTAAAAGTAAAACAAACATGCTATATATCAATAGTAGTGCATCCTGCAGAGTTATGATCACAAAAGCTGTCTAAAAAAGCATTCTTTGGTGAAAATCCCATCACAAACAAACCCAACGACTACAAAAAAAATGGGGGCCTGCAATATTCCTTTCTGCTAAAAATGAGACAGTTAAAGAATGTAAATTTGCATATGTTGATGAACTTAATTCATCATCTGATTCAATCAAGACTACACATATGTTGTCAAAGGGTGGGAACAGGGGCAGACAACCTTCATAAAATAACAACTTGGCTTCTTTTCATCCAAGGAAGATAAAAGGATTAAGATCCAACTCATCCAAGCTCAAGTTAACAGTGGAGACTATCACAACATCTTTGTCCATGATCCAAAAAATGGAAAAATAGCAATAAGCAATCGCAACAGCAGAGGTGTGTCACTTTTCCTCTCTCTCCTGCTCAATCTACCATCTTCCATTGGCATCCTTTGTGAACCATCCATCACACGAGATGACCTTGTTGCTGGTCTAGATCTCTCCAAATCATCCCATCCACCAAAACTTGGCACTTCCTGGTTGCCCCTATCAACTGAACCATTATTCTCAACTACCCATGACTGGTAGCCAGTCTTCCCCTTTCTGGTTTTCTGGGTTTCTTCTGGTTCTTCCTCAACTTTCGTGCCATTTACAGTGCGGGGTTTCCTCCTCATCCTGTACTTGCGTTTTGGCTTGCTCTCAGTCCTTCCCCATAATTTTTCAAATGCCAGTGAAAGTGCTGACTGACCAAGGGGGAGTGCTAATGCCATGAGGAAAGCTTTTGGGCCACTAGCCAGCAACCATGATGCGAGGATGATAGGGAATGCCCAACCATAGGCTTTGAAAGTCTGCACTGAGAAAAATGCAATATATTGCAACACCTCACATCAATAAAAATGTTGAACACGTAAGTAGACACAATTAAGATGCTGTAAGTTTTCCGTAACCTAATGTTAGACAACAAATGAATTACCACAAAAGTTCTTGCTTTTACACAGGATAGCAAAGACAGCCAATATCTTCATAGAGCAAAATAAATTATGTGTTATATAAACTGAAATGAGATAAAACTACAAAGCAGTTACATCGAAAAGCTTTTAGAGCCTTAGATGCATCAGATAATAAGAAAAGAGTTGCGGACAAGTTTTCAACCGGCATTATTATATAAGGATACAGAAAGCAGCAACATCTATACAGTGCCTTACTAAAAACAAGAGACATTTATAAGTTGTAACTAAAGGAAAAAGTAAGAATGAAAGAAAACAAGATACATATTGTGAGATAATGCCAAAACAAACCCTTCAAGTTCAGATTAAGATTGATTGTGCTGCCTGTGTTTAAAATGCTTTAACAGCCGCACAGAAAATCTAGCATTTTGGTGATTTTTCTAAAACAATGATCTCTCTTCTATAAGATAGTTTCATATTTCAATGCCAGCAACCATTGTTAGTAAATTTTGGTTCACCATATTGACTGTAATATGCTTATATAAGTAGCAGAGTAGGTTATAGTCCCCCAACCTTGTCATTCTGAGTTCTATTTCTTAGGACTTTAATTAAAGATTGTTAGATCCACTAATAAGTAATCACCCATTCAGATCTAGAGAGAACTGTTGTCATTTAAATATACATTGTTGATTAAAATCTGCTTGGTGGGCTTGGTTCCTTGATCTCTCTTGGCATCTTGTTTATGCAATGCTATTTTGTATTGTGTCTTGATATCAAATCAAAATATATGCTTTATAAACTAGGAATAATAATTGAAGATGTCCAGCGGAAATGGAAACTGGCGTCCATCACTACTAAGCTTTCATTCTCATGCTGATGGATGATCCAACAGCCAAGTGGTCAAGGAGTCTTTGCTTCCTGAATAGGATAAATTGACCAGAATTTAGCCACATAACCAAATTACTAAATCTCGAAGCACATGTATTGCCTGGTGAAATTTGAGAATGGTAGGCAAACTAAATTTTGTATGCATTGAAATATAGCCAACTAAAAGTCTAAAACTGCCAGCCAAGTCCTTGCCTCTACCAAGCGAACTTCACAATAGGAACTACCTAAAAGCGCCGTACCTTAGCTGAGACAATGCTCGCCAGGGGGCGCTGCTTTTGCTTGATTGCTCAAGATATGCCTTCAACAAAGACTCCACTGAAAATCAATTGTCTGCCAATTTTGTAAACAACCATTTTGCTCTAAATTAGACACATATAAATATACTCATTATCAAAACCTTTGTCTATTATATGTACTTAATCAAGCTGAAGAATTTTTTTGAATAGAAATATATGAATAGATGTGAGGAAAAGTTTCTTCCTATAGCACTCACAGCAATGTTTCCCATAATCCATTCCATTAGTTTGAAGTTTGGAATTTCAATAGAAACCCAATGATTTTATTACTAATATACTTTTCTTTTTAGGTATTCAGAAGATGCAATTACTAATTGGCACAATACACTAGTACCAAGAAAGCTGAAATTTGGGAACATCATCAAAACTTGGATGCTTAATTTCCATCATGCCAAGAACTATACGTCCCTTGTTATTCATTCATTTTAAAAGAAAAACGAAACATTACATAAAGCTTGAACAGAAGCCTTGGTTCAATAAGACATTTAGGATAAAACATTATTTGCAGTCTGCCTGTTGATAAAAGCAAGCTATATATCTATTTAAATATCTGCCCCAACTGTTCCAAATTTGTGTATATGGCACATCATATTCCTGTTTCAGTTCCTATGTATCACATCACAACAGTTGGATTACTAGACAAATTGTCCAAAGTTAAAATGCATATGCACAACTTTTATACAATAGAGTTTCACTCGGTTAGTGAATACTAACAAAAGATATGCATTTTTATTACTTTACAAACCAATGAGCCATTATCAACATGCAAAAATGTGAAATCAATAAATTACACTAGTGGGTAGTTTTAACACCTCTTCTCTCTCTTTAACATCAATTACAAAGGAAAGCTCTCAAGGTCAAGTCCTATAACTATAAGTATTTGTGTTAATTATGAATTAAAGGAAACAACAGAGAAACGTAAAATCTCTTTACTAGAGTATATGCAAGGATAAATTTTAGAAACTAATCTAACAAAAGTAAGACACAGGAAATAGTAACCATTCGGTCATGTTTCAATATATTTCCAACTATATCAAGAAATTCTAAACAAAATTAATTCTATATAATAAAAAGAAAAAGTAGCATGCAACCAGGATGCTATTATATTCTACTTGATGGTCCTGAATCTACTGATCAACTATTTATATCTTGAATAGTGTTACTAAAGATTACGAATGATGTGGCATTGTTTATATAACCTCAACCTCTTCTACCATACCCACAACAATCAACTTCTCTCTCACTCACAAAGAAATACAGTTACTCTATGTCATTCCTAACACATTTCACGAAAAAAACACTTCCTTGACATTTAGCATTTTCCTTATATCTTCCACGTTAAAATAAAGGGCATCATTCAAATAGCCAAAATTGCCAAGATACATTAAAAAAAAAAAAAAGAGACAAGAAAACATCATATAATAATGGAAATTACTCTGGTACTTATCTTTTTTTCTTCAATACTGATATTCAAATTGAGTTGTAATACATTCATTATTATATTTAATAACTTAAAAATATTTATTATAAAATCAACACTGGATAAATATATGCATAACTAGTACCATAGGTATAAGGGTACTATACCCATAGTGGTAACTCCCTCCCTAATAGCTTGGAATTGGAAACTAAAGTAAAAATTGATTACCTTGAAAATCCAAACACTATCAATGACTTCTTCCCAAACCCCACTAGTTCCTTCCTTGATTCCTGGAGACCCATCAGACCACCACCGCCTCTTCTTCTTCTTCTTCTTCTTCTTCCCATATTCGTTTACATAATCTTCATCTTCATCATCATCATCATCTTCTTCTTCTTCTTCTTCGTCGTCGTTGCCAACCTCAGGTTTGTCTCTGATATTGAAGTTGAACTTTCGGGGTCGAAAGGTTTCAGCGTTGGAATCCCAACGTGGGTAGTTGGTGGAGCAAGAGATGCGAGAATGGAAAATGGGTTTTGGGTTTTGGGAAAGAGAGAGAGTGGGTCGCCATGGACAAGGTTGAGGTCGATGAGGGTGACCAAGGAGGGAGCAGGGTTGTGTGCAGTGCCAGTGATGGGCTTCCATTTGCCACCACCACCTTATCTTTGTTCCGATTATTATTGATTATAAATTTCAATCTCTTCCATCATTTTCTTTCTTTTTTTATGAAAAAATGTTAGTTATTTTTAATGGTAAGATTTACTTAATTTAATTTACCCAAAAAATAAAAATTACGTTATTTAAATTCTTGAATTGATCTAATTCTCTTGCAAAAGATTCATTGTATATGCGATCTTATGCAATGAATCAAAATCATTAATATACAAGGAAATTAGTGTACATGGGGGCACAATCAGAAAATTTGAGGTCGGGGTATTAAATACATACTTATTCGGCTTTTTTTTTTATATAAATATATCTAAAAAAAATTATATATCATTTTACTATATTTCAAAAATTATGTATTAAAATACTCTTTTTTTTTCATGTTAGAAAGTCGATTTGGCTCAAATCGACTTTCTAATGTGCTTTTTTTTTTAAAACAAAAACCTGTTGAGAAGTCGATTTGGGGAAAACCGACTTCTCAACTTTGAAATTCAAATTCTTTTTAACATCCTGTTGAGAAGTCAGTTTCCCCCAAACCGACTTCTCAACAGGTTTTAAATTAAAAAAAAAAGCATGTTGAGAAGTCGGTTTGAGCCAAACCGACTTTTCAACATGAAAAGAAAATAGAATATTTTGGTACATAATTTTTGAAGTGTGATAAAATGATAAAAAAAAATTTTTTAGGTATATTGATATAAAAAAAGCCTACTTATTCACATACACATTGTGAATTTTTTATAGAGGGGACATATTTCATCTTGGTTAAATATTTTCACATAGTAATTAAAGAAAAAAATTTGCTTTTGCCTCATCATATAAGGTTAAGGTCTGCCCTGAATGTACAAGAATCATATAAGAAAAAAATTGTCAATGAAGTATTAATATATAAATTAAGGTCACAATTGATATGCTTGGTAATATAAGATGACAGGATAAGATCTAATAGTATAAAGGAACTAATAAAAGTACTACTTTTTCGAAAGAAATAGTCAAGTATTCATCTCAATTGGCCACGGGCAACGATGGTAGCAGTGCAACAAGATGAAGGTGGTAAGGCGATAATGGTGATGGCGGTGGTGATACATGATAATGGCACTGGCAATGGCAATGAAAATGACAGTAGCGACACTGATGATTATGGAGATGGCAATGATAGTGGTAATGGTAGTAACGGTAGCAATAGTTGTGGTAATGACGGAGTAGAGGTTGCAGCGGCAATGTGATAGTGATAATGGTAGCAGCAGCATGGTGATAGTGGTGACAATAATGATGGTGGCGTTCAAATTTTTTTTAGACTAAGGCAAAGAATAAAGACAATTTTTTTTCTTATGAAGTGGTTCCCTATCATGTCATATCATATAGTGAAATAAAGAATAGTTATATGGAATTTTATCACATAAGTATATTTTATTTTTTAAACTCTATATGGTTATGCCAATTTGTGGTATTAAGCTATCCATACATGCACATACTATGTGGATTACTTTAATGGATGGATTGAGCTTTATTAATTGTCACATATCACCCTTGATCACTTTCGTGGTCGTGTATCATTCATTCCAATCACTTTCTCTCCATGTTGCCTCTGAAACAATGTTTTCATCTAATTATAATTGCAAGTCATTGATTATAAGCCATTACAAGGTCATTATGTTTTTAAGTTATTTTTTTTGTTGTGAAGTGTGACGGTAATGATAATGAGAGTGACGATGGTGACAATGATAGTGGTGGTAGCAACAGTGGTGATGGTCGTGATAATGGTAATGACGGTAGCAATAGTGGTGGTAATGACAAGAGTAGCAACAACAATGATGATTTCATATTGATGATGCCATGGTGACGGTGGCAATGTAGTGATAGGAGTGATTATAGTGGCAATAGCATTCAATTTTTATTAGATTGGGGTAAAGAAGGGTGATAGTAATGTATCACTTGAGAAAGGGGACTTGAATTAAGTGTAAAAAAATAAAAAGAATTTTCTACAACAGAGAAAAAACTTAAAACAATAGCAAAGATAAGCTGGCTAGTTAGTAATGATGTGCTAGCTTATCGAAATGCAAAATTCTGAACTTAAACAGGACATGCACAAACAAGTTTAAACATTAACAAGAAGACATTCACACATAAACACAGTAAAGAGAATAGTTAAGATAAAGCTTGCACACAAATATTTATACTGCTTTGGCCCCCATGTGAAATCTATGTCCAGTCCACAGCCTGGCCGAGATTTTTTACTATCAATTGAGTGTTCTTTGATCCAACTTAACATATCTAAGTTAGATACAAGTAGTTTTGATCTATTGTAGCCTCTCCAAGCTAGAACTGAGTAGTTTTGATCAACTTAACCTCTCCAAGTTATGAAACAACACACCCTCACTAGGCTTTACAAGATAACAAAGTAAAAACTCTCTTAAAAGGAGCTGGATATACAATGATATGCTCAACAAAGATTTACAAATAATTCTCAGAGTAAAGCACAAATGATTCTTCTTGATGTATTGTTGAATCCCCTGAGAGTGATGGGTATAAGTAGGAAAAATAAGAATTTGAACATTGCAGCAGAGGACGTTGCAGTACAAGTTTGTTATTGTACTATTCCAGCCGTCCATAACATTTTTTGGCAGCAAGTGGGTGTGTTATGTCCTTTTTTCCCTTTTTGTATTGTCCTTTCAACTTGTCTGGTATCATTGTAGTCATTCCAAGGAATATTTTAACTATTTAACAGCTTGAGAAATCTTCTGGAATCATCTTATAGCTGGAAACCAGAGACAGAGTTGAACAATGAATTCCTGAAATTTGGTCATTAGTTAACTCATCGGTTCATGAGTCAACTCATCAGTATCTTCCAAAAATGTTGATTGAGCAGAATCATGTTCATCACAAGCATGCTCACCTCTAATCTTCCATATGCTTATCTAGAACATGACTTTGACTCTAGCATCTTTAAAATATGAGGCTTCTCATCTTCTTTTATGAGATAGCTTCATGTAATGCTTCTAACTTTCTAACTTCATTTAAGTCTTCTCTCCTAGTATGAGTTGACTCATTGAAGACTTGAGACATTTGAAATATTTTCTTTAAAACTTGAGAGTTCATATTTTCATTGATAAATTTGCAACACTACATTTCAGCTTTAATTAAGTACAAGTATATAGTGTTACATATTAGAATAATGTTTGGGATCATCACTAGAAATTAACCATTTTAGAAACCTTTGGCTAACAAAGGAAGCCAAGTTTTTTCATATCATGTTTTTCACAGAAAAGGGGCAAAGTCAAGAGCAGATGCCTGTGATATGAATATGAAGAAACAAAGAAGCGACGATGATTTTGATTAAGATGTAAAATTGAAGATAAATCTTCTGTGACAAAATATCCTAATATAAAGAAATAAGTGATAACCAATATAAACTACCATCTCAAGGGAATCATAATGAACATCCATTAATTAACTTGTTTTTCTCAGTCAATGGTGACATCACTTTCGAATCCAAATCATGACGACCGAGTTCCATATCTAATGAGTTTTGCTTTATCCATATCAGAAGGAATTTCAACAGCAACCGAGTTCTCTAGAGATTCCACTATTCCAGAACTTGTGAGACCATTCACATGCTGCTTCCTTACCATCTTGAGTTGGCATGTAACTGAAAACAAAACAGAAATCATCTGTACAGATCTGGAGAATTCTCATTTCAACTTAATGAATACTAAGTAGTCAGTAACACAAACCCAGAGAACATATCAAATTCCACTTCTAATTTACCATCACTATACACATCTTAAAAACCATATGTCATCAATTAAAGTTGTTTATCAAGCACCACTCTAAAAGTTGAAGATCATAAAACTTAGGATATATTAAATTGTAGATATACATTAGCTCTGCTAGGCAGGTTCATCCACAGAAGCACACTCTCAATCTAAATGACAGCCAAAATGTTTACTGGCAATGCATCACAAAAAATGTTCATGGAAATCAAGGAGCGTTTACATGAAGCTCCATTTTTTCCCTTTGTGCAAAGCACGTTTGCGTTTGAGAAAATCTCAAGCAAACAGGCAGTTATTAGTTTCTTCATGCTGCTCCATCCACTATATATTGGAGAACTTTCAAAATGTCCAGGTTTTCCGTTCCCTTTTTGGTCAAGTCTTCTGGTTCAGAACATCCTAATGAACAGGTCCCATAGAACCCCCGCACGAGCCTCAAAATACATTTCCCTACATGCCTTCGGCACAGTTCCAAAAACACAAAACAATCCCATTAGAATTGTACAAAACCCAATTTAAATAAACATATTTGACCCTTTCTCCTCATCTCTTTACATCAATAAGAGAGAGAGAGAGAGAGAGAGAGAGAGAGAGAGAGACATACAGATAGAACCAATCAGTAAACTACCACTCCCAACAACCATTTTTACAAGAAATAGATTTCCACGTTGCAAGGTCCAGTAGTGCCACTTATATAGCAGCTTTTAAAAAAAGGTTAAAAATATACCAAAAGCTGGATAATTTTCAAAATGAACAACATAATAATACAAATGCACACAACATGATAATGCTAACAGATATTAATGGCCATTCAAATGAAAGAAAAAAGACTATTTTTAGGGATTCGGAGAAAGAAACATAGAACTAATCCAGAGCAACCAACAATATTTTTTTACCGAATTTGGGAAGTAAAGGAATAATAGTAGAAGACCACGAGAAGGGGAAACCAGAAAGCAAAAAATTTCAGAACCAAAAATCTGCAGAAAGTTTCAAACCTGAGAAGGGGGAAATGATGTGGGAGCAGGTGCTGGAGCTGGGAGGGGCCACAAAGCAGCATGAGCTGGAAGCACAGCACCAGCAGAAGAGAGTGGAAGAGAGAGCTGGAAGCGCACGGACATGGAAGAGAGCTTAGGACTTGGAACAGGGAGGTTCATTATATGGACGATGGAAGAGGCTGGAAAGCAAAGGCAGTGAAGAGAAGGCAATGCTATAGTGGGAAGATGGTTGTTGGAGCATTCAATTTTAGCCATAAAATTTCCCAATGTTTGCATTTAACATCGCAGAAGCAACCCAATCTTACTTTTGTTCAAATGCTGGTTTCAGGCCAAAATTGCATTAGAGACGCCTCAACGTGATGTTTACCAAACATCACAATTGAGCATGAAAGCCCGTTCAACTGGTCGCACGTTTGAGCTGGGCAAACGCCCAGCCAAACAAACACTGAGTGTCCCTCACATTTTGGACCAAAGCCAACTAGTATAGCACAGAAGCATACCCCTTTAGAGAGCATATTACATATATCGACATTTAAAGTAAATAGTCCTCCACTAATTGCATTACAAGACTTCACTGCTGCAAATTTTGAACCTTCAACTCTCAATACCAAAAGTGAAGAGCCTTATTTCAGATTTCAATTCAGTACACATCTAATGATATTTACTTATGACAGAGGATAGAATTAAAGAAACAACATGTGTAATAAAGCGATAAAATCATAAAACATACTTCATTAGTTGCCACTGAAGAATTGTCAATACTAGTAACATTCAAAAGTGTGACAGACATTTTCATCAGTCTACTAAATGATGACATTATTCTAAATATGAGATTTCTGGCTTATGAAAGTATAGACATGGACTCGATAGACAAACCACAATACAACATGGAGACAGCGGATTTTTACCATTAGTGCAATGAAATTAATTTGTTCACTTGTGTCTCAGACCTATAGTCAGATCCAAAAAAAGAAAAAAGAAAAAAAAAAGGTTTGATATTCTCTTTCTTCTCTAATCTAAATTAGAACCACTCAAAAATCATTTAAGAGATTCAAGTCAATTAAGCAGAGAGGAGAAATGGGAGAGCAAGTGATATCGCCCCCTTCTTTCAGATGAAACCACAGAATTCATCAGAAGTCAGAACAACTGTCAGGACACCCCCAATTTGGCAAATTTTGATCACAGTAGGACTACATCAAATAGATATTTTTTGGTTGATTTTATTAGTTACAACTGCTAATCAAACCAAACTGATATTCTAATATAGTCATTCTAATATAAGTATATATCCATATATCAATTTGCTAAAAGACCTGCATTGAAGTTCTCACTAACACCCAATAAATAATAAATAGTAAAATAATAGACTGTCAATCATCACAATTTGCAAGACTGTACAATGAGTACATCTAAATCCAGCAACTAATTAACAAAAAAATTCATGTAACATGCAACCACAGGCTCCATTAAAAAATCTCTTATTTATTTGATAATACATGAAAATAAGAAGCAAAGGACTATACTACCCTTAACAATTATAACCTAAAACATAGTTCATAACAAAAAGGTCAAAAGTAATCTTTTACCAATCAAATGAAAAAATTAGAAGTAAATAGATAAAGAAGATAGATATGAGAAGGCTTGTATATTTTTATCAAAAAGAGAGAGAGAGAGAGAAGGCTTGTATATTACCCAACACCAGAATGATTGTACATTATCCCAGTTTCCAAACAAGTTTGGTACTATGGAAGCTGGATTTTCCTCTTACCCAGTTCTTCTCATTTGGGCTTCAAAATCATGATGACTTCATAACCTTATCTACCACCGTACTTCCTTCCAGTGCGAAATTGCCAAACCAATATTTGACCAGCTCAAGGTATTTGAAGTGTCTACTTCTGTTGCACATATTCATTTTGTTGTAGAGCACCATGAGAGGAGGATTTATGAAGGCTACCTACAAGTGAAGCAAAAACTCTATCATCAGGCGTTAGGCCCATCCCCATCATCTCGTCATACAACTTAAAAGCTTCATCTGCTCTCCCTTCCTTAGATAAACCTGAAATAATTGCTGTGTATGTCACAACATTTCCAGTTATGCCCCTTAACAACATGTCATTGAAAAGTTTCACTGCCTCATCTACCCTGCCAACAATGCATTCCCCATGTATTAGTGATGTGTATGTATATACATCTGGCAGTAATCCCTTCTTTATCATCTCAGATTTTAACATATGAGCTTGCTTCATTTTTTCTTTCTTGCTATATGCGTCTATTAGAGTATTGTATGTAAAAATATTAGGCAATTCTCCCTTTTTCTCCATATCCCTAAAGAGCTTCTCAGCTTCTGCAAGATTTCCTTCCTTACAATATATCTCAATAAAGGTAGTGAAACTCACAACATTTGGAGTCACTCCTTTCTCTACCATTGTATTTAAAGTCCTCTTGGCTTCCTCATACCTATGCAATTTACATAGCCCACTCGCAAGAATGTTGTATGTAAACAGATCTGCTTCAAATCCTTTCCTTTCCATGATTGCTTGCAGTCTGAAAGCTTCATCTATCATTCCTCTTTTACAGTAACCATCCATCATTGAATTAAATACTACTATATTTAAATCAACTCCCTTACTTTGCATCTCTTTTAACAAGATTTCTGCAGCCTCCATTTGGCCTGCCTTGCATACACCACTGATTAAGGCCCCATAAGTATGAGCATTAGGAGCAATGCCTCTCTCAGTCAATTCATCAAACAAGGTAAATGCCCTTTTAATATTTCCTAACCTACAATTCCAACTTATCATTGATGTATACACATAAACATCCATTTCTATATCTCTTTTGCGCATGTCCTCAAATATCTTTTCAGCTTCCCCAATATTGCCAGAACTTGCATAAAACTGAATCAAAATACTATATGTAGCCAAATTATGAACAACTTGATCCTTCTCCATCAATCTCAGTATCTCATCAACACCCCTTTGATCCTTTCTTCCAACATATGCATTCAACAATGTATTGTAAGTGAATACATTTGGTTTAACAATGCCTTTACCTTCCATCTCATCCATCAATGCCCTGGCTTTCTCAACCTCTCTTCTCCTACACAACCCATCAATCACAAGTGTCAAAGACTGAACTCCAATTTCAACACTACCCGACTCGACCATCTGACGAAAAAACCTAAGACACAAGTCCACCTCACCACATTTTTTCAAAGCAAGCAAAAGCACAAAGCAAGACCTCTCCTCCATCACCAACCCCTTTTCATCCATATAATCATAGACCCTAAAAGCCTCTTTAAACAACCCATTATCAGCATACACCCTGAACAACATATCACACAGCTTCTCAACAAATTGGGGCTCACTTTCATCAACCAAAGAAACTACACCCGTAACAGGGCAACAAAGCTCCTCATCAGTAACAACACAATTCAAAATGCTCTTCATTGCAGCAAATTTTCGAGCATGGTAAAGTCTAGAAACGAGAATCACATGGGCCTTAAGGTCAGGTTTATGTGGAATGAGTGAACTTTTCATTTTGAGGAAGTTGAAAAAGGCTATGCAAGAATAAGGTGGGAGAGTGGGGTTTGAGAGAACAAGGTGGGTGACATGGGGAGTGATAGAGGAGAGCAGGGACTGCACTTCCATGTTGGGTCTGAAATGGTTAGGACTAGAATTGAGGAGGTTTTGGGTTATCTTGTGGGCAAGTTGTTGTTGTTGTTGGTTTGAAGGAAGGGACACACCCTTGTTGAAAATCTTCAAAAGGGTCTTCTGGGATGACATTGTTTTACACATAAAAAATCACACGAAAAACAAAAAAGAACAAATGGGTATAGAAAAATGATTGTTGAAATGGTTAAAGCGAGAGACAAAATCCCAATTTTTTTTTTTACCAGAAAGAAAGACACTTTTGTGGCTCTGGCTCATTCATGCGATCTAAAAGAGCGTTGGAGATTACAGTGAAGAACGATAAGAGAACCGAGCTTCTTCTCTCCGCTGCGTGAGGACTGAGGAATGAAGAAGAGCAAGAGGCAGAGGGTATCTGTGTTTATACAATCCCTCCAAACACCACCTACGAAAGAGTATATGCTTATTTTTAACACAACATTTTCATTACCAACTTATAAAAAAACAAAAACAAAAAAATATTAACATTGAACATCTATTATATAAAAAATTTAATTTTCGTCTAAAGTAATTATAAGGAAACTTTACACTATAATCATTGTTGACAAATTTTGATTAGAATTTAATTTTATTTTATTATCAGTGTAAAAAAATTTTACATTGTCATCTAATCATGTATTATTAAATAAACTATTAAAAGAGTTTGCATATCACACCAACTACCTTAAAAGTTTAATACTTTTAATAATGTATCATATATGATTGGATAACAATATAAATTATTTTTACACTAAAAGTAAATCAAAATTAAATCCTTTTAATTATCACAGTAATTACAAAAAAAAATCTAACTCTTTTCACCAACACATGTTAGTTATTGGAAAAAAAAATTCAAGCCTAAACTTTTTGCTTATTCTTAAGTTGATGTTATTTGCTTTCAAGTATAAGGATACGTCATTTTAACAAGAAACATGTCTCCCCTCACCATTGATTAAAATTTCAATATATATAATGGTCTCAAATTCATCTGTTCTTTAAGAAATTGAAAAAGTATTCAATCTTTCATTTTGCACACTTCTCTAGTATTTTGCATTAGCTTTTTTTTTCTTCTCCTTTCATTTCATTCTTCTCTTTGCACAAATAAAAATGCTCTTTCTTCTCCTCCTCTGTTATAGTAATGCTTCCTCTTGATTATTTTCATATTTCATTGTTCCTTTTCATTTCCATTGGATTTACTGAAGGCTATGAGTATTTAGAAAATCATTTATATAAATGGAATGTCACTCAATTACACATGTCATTTTTTGATAAAACAATTTCCCACTTAAACCTTTCCTCATTTTTTAGCAATTGATGTTATTTGTTTTCAAGGGTGAGGATTTGTCTTTTCAACATAAAACATCTCTCTCCCACACCATTAATTAAAATTTTCATCTAACGATCTCAAATTCACCTGCCCTTTGAGAAATTGAAAAAATGTCCCTTTTTTTTTCACACTTCTCTGGTAGTTGCTTAAGTTTTTTATTCTTCTTCTTTCATCTCATTCCTCTCTTTGCACAAAGAAAAAAAAAACTCTTTCTTCTCTCTTCTTCAACGCCTCTTTAGGGTAATAGTGATGCTTCCTTGTGTTTATTTTCTTGCTCAATTGTTTCTTTTCATTTCCATTTGGTTGAGTGTAGGTTATTTGAGTATTTAGAAAATCTATTTATATAAATGGAATGCCACTCAACTACACGTGTCAGTTTTTGGTAAAAAAGTTCCCTCCTAAATCTTTTCTCATTCATTAGCCATTAATGTTGTTTGGTTTCAAGGGTGAGGATCTGACCTCTCAACAAGAAACATCTCCCTCCCTCACCATTGATTAAAATTTTCATCTAATGGTCTCAAATTCAACTGCCATTTGAGAAACTGAAAAAATGTTTCATTTTTCTATTTGCACATTTTTCGGTGCTTGCTTTAGCTTTTTTTTCCTACTTCTTTCATCTCATTCTTCCATTTACACAAAGAAAAAAAGGTATTTCTTCTCTCTTCTTCATGGCCTCTTCAAGGTAAGAGTAATGCTTCCTCTTGTTTATTTTCTTACTCAATTGTTCGTTTTCATTTACATTTGGTTTTTTGTAGGCTATTTGAGTATTTGGAAAATCTATTATACAAATGAAATATCACTCTATTATACATGTTAGTTGTTGGTAAGAAAAATTCCTAGCTAAATCATTCTTTAGTTGTTGATGTTGTTTGCTTTCAAGTGTGAGGAAATGTCATTTCAACAAGAAACATCTCTCTCCCTCACCATTGATTAAAATTTTCATCTAATGGTATCAAATTCAACTGCCCTTTGAGAAATTAAATTTAAAAAGGTCTCATTTTTCATTTTGCACACTTCTTCAGTACTTGCTTTAGCTTCTTTTTTTCTCCTTCTTTTTTCATCTCATTCTTCTCTTTGCACAAAGGAAAAAAAAACTTTTTCTTCTCTCTTCTTCAACACCTCAAGGTAATAGTGATGCCTCCTTTTGATTGTTTTCTTGCTCCATTATTTAGTTTCATTTCCATTTGATTTATTGTAGGCTATCTGAGTATTTAGAAAGTCTATTATATAAATGGAATGCCACTCAATTACGTGTCACTTTTTGGTAAAAAGTTTTACCACCTAAACCTTTCCTCATTCCTTTGCTGTTGATGTTGTTTGCTTTCAAGGGTGAGAATCTATCTTCTCAACAAGAAACATCTCTCTCCCTCACCATTGATTGAAATTTTCATCTAATGGTTTCATATTCAGCTGCCATTTAAGAAAGTAAAAAAAAAGTCCCATTTTTCTTTTTGTACACTTCTTTGGTGCTTGCTTTAGCTTTCTTTTCCCTACTTCTAATGTCTCATTCTTCTCTTTGCCCAAAAAAGAAAGGTTCTTTCTTCTCTCTTCTTTAACGCCTCTTCAAGGTAATTGTGATGCTTCTTTTTCATTAATTTCTTACTTTATTATTCTTTTTCATTTCCATTTGGTTTATTGTAGGCAATCTAAGTATTTAGAAAATCTATTATATAAATTGAATGCCACTCAATTACACGTGTCAATTTTTTGGGGGAGGGGGGAAATCCTCATAAACCTTTCCACATTCTTTAGTTGATGATATTGTTTGCTTTCATGGGTGAGGATCTGTCTTCTCAACAAGAAACATCTCTCCCCTTCACCATTGATTAAAATTTTCATCTAATGGTCTCAAATTCAACTCACCACTAAGAAACTAAATTAAATTAATATCCCATCTTTCTTTTTGCACACTTCTCAAACACTTGCTTTAGCTATTTTTTCTTCTTTCATCTCATTCTTCTCTTTGCATAAAGAATAAAGATCTTTCTTTTCTCTTCTTCAACGCTTCTTATCCATCATATTGGTTTTTGTTCTGCTTTCATTGTTGAGTTGTGGGGTATTCTTACGGGGTTGGAGGTTACTTGGTAGTCAGGATTTAGAGCAGTGGTTGTTGAGAGTGATTTTGCAACCATTGTTTCTCTTCTCAACACCTAGAGAGGAGGAGCTAGGACTCACATCAAGCTGGTCTTTAGAGTTCGCGCTTGAGTGGGTAGAAATTGGCAAATTTGTTTTGTTCATACGTTGAGCGAAGGCAACTCCTGTGCTAATTGGTTGGCCAATTGGAGTTTTGATCAAGATTTGGGTTTTCATGAGGTTCCCTCTCCTCTGCGGGTGTTCACGAGTTTAATCTTTGCTAATTTTTCTAGGACTTCCATACCCCATTTAGTGTTTGGTTCTTAGTTCCTTGTTGGGACTTGACCCCTTTTATTCACCAAAACAAAAAAAGATAGAAAGGAATGAAATTGTGGGAGGTATGGTCCATATCCCTCAATTTCTCTATTTTTCTTTCCCTAAGAATTAGGAGGTAAGGGATGGAAGCAACTTATATTTTATGTATATAATTATAAAATTATATTTTTGTCCTTATTCTTAAAACAATTAAGATTTAACGTGTTAGAGATAAAGATAATATGAGAACAACAAACTTATAATTCTCATTTCATTCTCTTTCACTTGAACTTCCAAACAAGAAAATGAAAGCTATCATCCCTTAAACATTCAATCAATGATATGAGAACTTCATTTAATTTCATCATTTTTCATTCCATTCCACTTAGCTTAAAACATCCAAACACTGCCATGTGACACAGCAACAATGACATGAATGAATGTTTTAAAATCCAGACTAGAAACTTGGTAACTCGTAAAACGATATCGTCATAGCTTCATCTCCAAAACGACGCCGTCATCTTCTTCTTGCCTTTTGCATTTCCTTTCACTATTACTTTTTTCCACGACCCCCAAGTGTTGTAGGTCATTTGTCACACAGTCCACAACCAGGTGACACATGACCTATAACACTTGCCAAAGCACTAGATCAAAATCCCACTGTCATCAACAATGACCAATTGCTCTCAAAGAAAGCCAAGTTTAAGGAAAAAAATTTAAAATGAAAATTTTCATTTGCTGAAGAATAAATCTCCCTATAATTAGCCACAAGATTGAAAATGAATCATAACTTCATCACAAACATGAATGAACCAAGATCCACCACCATCAAGGTTGACCACAGCTATAAATAAAAGAGAGAATGACCCTTACATTTAGCATGAGAAAAAAGTTGAACAAATTAATTTCTTTTAAAAATTAACCAAGTATTCACTAATTTAACAATAATTTATATACGATTAATCAATAATTTATTTTTATTTTGATACTTAATACGTGATTAGTTATATATAAATTATTGATTAAATTAGTTAAATACTTTACTAATTTTCAAAATGAACCAAATTATCCCACTTTTCTCTCACGCCACCGAACATGAGGATCACTCCCTAAGCCTTTGTTTGTTTTGAGAAAAATGGATAAGAGAGAATTAGAGAAGAGGGAAATAGAAGAGTAATGGGGAAGCTCTCTTGTTTGGTTAGAGGAGAAATAGAGAAGAAAGAAAAAAAATAATAAGTCCCATAATTTTTTCATTTCTCTCCTAAAGTGAGAAGAAATAGAGAAGAAATGGGTAAAAGTAAAAATTTGATTAATATACCCTTCTTTTTGTTATTTTATAAATAAATAGAAACAAATATGTATTTATAACAAAATTTAATTTTCTTTCTTTTCTATTTCTCTCATAATTCTCGTAATCCAAACAACTTAAAAATTTACTCATTTTCTACTCTACTTCTCTTCTCCCTATTTATTTCCACTCTATTTCTCTTCTAATCCAAACAAAGCTTAAATAAAACCAATGCTGAATTCAACTCAATTTGAAGAAAATTCATAATCAACAGTTATCCTCGACTAAAGTTTTCTGAATGGGAAGCAAATACATCTTCAAGTGTCACCAATCTGAGCTTCAACATGTGAGATAGAAGACAAAGGCAAAAGCGAAATTCTAGCCCCATCAAGCAAAATTTTATCTTCTAATGATAAATACTAACTTGTGGTCATATTCCATATAAGGGAGCATTTACAATACTTTACCATTTTGATGTACAATATTTGGAACCAAAATTACAACAAAACTGTGGAGAGCCCGTGATATTACAAGGCTTTGTAGGAATCAGCAAATCAATCAAATAGCCTTTATCTTTTCTGTTTATGTCTATCACTGCTAGAGCTACGGCTTGCACCAGTCTTCATAACACCTTTGTGCGGTCTTTTTGATACCTGACGAAAATGTAATCAGAGTCATATACAGAAATAGCATACAAAAAGTAGCAAGTAATAACACTCTTCACCATTGAATTTATCTTCAGATCTGTCCAAGATTACATTAACATTTTTTACACAAATCCATATAAAATCTAATGGCTCTACACGAAAGGTTGTGTTTTTTTATATATACAACTTTTGTCTATTTAGCGTTACCCTTAATCAAACTGTCAACAAATTTTAAAAGTCAACCATTATAAGTCGCTGAGTAAGTTTTTTCTCCTTTGTTTTTCCCTCCTCTCCCCCAGCCCCTTCTCTTATCCCCCCACCATTTAAGATTGAGAATTGGCATACATTAGGAAGGAGGTAAAATCCGTGGGAAAAATTAAGTTAGTCATACCGCAGCAGAGATGGCCTTCAGAGGGTCTCCACCTTTTCTTAATTTTCTCTTGGATCCCCTGCGGCGATTATTATTTCCCATTGCATCCCTTGAAAGCTTGACCATTTCCCTTGCCTCTTTCGTTGTTTTGTCTAATAGGTAGTCAGGCACATCACGTAGGTGCAGAGGAGGGGCATTCTTGCTCAAAACTTTGTCATGTTTCAATAGATCTGCTCAAATACAATTTCAATCCTTAAAATTTAACTTCTTCAAACATAAAAAATGGAAAAATAAGTGCTAACAATACAATCAACCAATTACATTACCTAGGTCTCTTGGATTAGTTTCAAAGTGGGCCTTCAACCTAAAAAAGAAAAATACAGGATTGCAGGAATGGATCAGAAAGGGAATAAAATTTGAGATCGCATTTACAATTCTCAAGCATACCATATGCAATACCAGCCACTCACTTTTCCGAGTTCAGAATTTCATTCCTCAAATCCTGGGCTCGCGATTCTCGAACAGCAATTTTAGTTACGCTCTTTGCAACATCCTGCAAGATAAATGCCAATCATCATTTTTATTTGCAAAAGCAACTATTTACCCCAAATATACTTGGGCATGCATTGCATATCCACCTAAAATCAGAGAATAGAACTGAGAGAAAGGGCAAAATATCCTCTATATAATCTTCATTTAAAAGAAAGGAAAAACAGCTGAGAAGATGAGCAAGATGCTTGTAATATTCTCAAGTTTAACTCAGACACAAATGACTTGATAATCACAAAAAGATGTTTCTCTTTTTTTTGGTCACAAAAACTATTGACACTTGAGATGAAAACATAATTTGCAATCAGCTAAAACTAGAGGATTCTTAATCAGAAGTTAATACTGAAGAAAAAATATACCTAGTAATTCAACAAGGTTCTCATTGGTATCATGATGTGTTAATGAAATACTATAACAGTTTATCTTCAAGAGTAAAGGAAATGATAAATCACCTCGGCCCTATACCGTAAAGATTCAACTGCATTCTTGGTGAGGAAGGGAAAGTCAGCAATTGAATTTTGGCCCTTGTTTTCATCATCCCCAACAAAAGATCTTATTTCTTCTAAAGTATCCATCTCATCTGGAGAAACCTACGAAGACACAAAGGAATATCTAAATGACCCTGGATTATGTAGCTTGGTGCCACCTTGGATCTCACCAATATACCCAACGGACCAAGACACGGGCTAGAGAGCAAAATCTAATAAGTAATAATATATTTTGAAATCTCCTCAGTGGAAAAGAGGGGCTTTGTTTGTCTGACAAACTCACCAGAGAGACAGAAGCACCAGAATTGTATGCTCTTCCAGTACGCCCAATTCGATGTACATATCCAGCAACACTTTGAGGCATTTCAAAGTTTATAACCTGCTCATCACGAGAGAGAGCATTAACAAAATGATATCAATGAACAGGGCATTCTCCTCATGAAACAAAGATATAAACCGGAAGATGAAATTTACCATAGTATACAACTCTTACTGAAATGACATATGCAGAGCAGCAAATTTAAATGTGCACATAGACATAGACAAATCATAGAGAGATATAGAGAGGATCTGCATACCGTGTATACATTTTTAAAGTCAATTCCCCTTACTACTCCAAATTCAGAATCTAATTTTAGCTTAACATGTTTTCTAGACTTCCGTGATCCACCGTTACTTTCCTTAGTTGCTTCATCCTTCTCCTTTGACTGGCTGACATCAGTTGCAATTAGATAATCAAACAGACCGGCATTGAATTCCTGATAAAAACAGGTTTATCAAAATCATGTGGGAAAATATAAATCCATAAATAATAATAATAATAATAATAATAATAATTGATTTTTGAAGAAAACATAAACTTCTCATGCTTCACTAGCAAGAACATGCCATAGCACTGGGTTAAGTAGAAAAACCTTAACAGCTATAGTACCAAAAGAAAAAAGAGAAGAAGAAGGAATTGGATAATATTGCATACCTCAAGAATATGGAGACGAGAATTCTGTGGCAACTCAGCATTTAAAACAGCAGACTTGATTCCAAACTGGAAGGAGATAGGGGGGGATATGAGAGAGGAAGAGATGATGACAGCAAAATAATCCCACTACAAGTATAAACGTTTAAACTGGAAGCAGAGTTGTAAAGGAAATTTTTTGAAATAAAAGACACGACCTTCTTCAGGATACTTGCAGGGATATTCCAAAGTTGATTGAAAACTTAATGCAAAACATATTGAACAGACATATTGAAAGGATGAAAATTCAGAGTATAGAAAAAGGGTTTATTAATTATTATCCATTAAACTGATACAGTATAAAAATCACTGCACATAAATGAAAAAAAAAAAACAGATATCAGTGCTAACATTGATGTATGACATGTATAATGTTAACATGTAAGATCAGGTGGATTTAATTTACTCAATGCATAAAAAGAACTGCGCATACCTTTTCCAGAAATAGTTTCAATCTGAAACTCATGTCTATAGTATTAGTGAATATCAGAACTTTCTTTTGGACCAACTCCAACTTCAACAGGGAAAGGATGTAAAGCAACTTATCACTGGCAGGGCATGAAATCTGATACAAAATATTCAATGAAAACAGTTAAAAGTTGATCGACTCTGCAAAAATAATGTTGAATCAGAAATCAACAGCCATAGATGCAAGAAGTATATAAAAAAATAAAAAAATAATAATAATGGAAACACAACACTGCCTAAAATCAATTATGCAAAATGATAGCTTTCAAGCACCCTCTAGGGGAAAAACATACTAGATCCTTAAATGGCCAGCAGTATCAACATGCAAGATTTAAAACTGATAAAAAGCTTAACATATTTTTTTGAGGATCGTTGAATCAAATAATATTTTTGTTTCATGCGTTAAAACTTTTCTCCCTTTGAATCAAACTTTTCCTTGCCATAATGGTTCATTTCTTATTAGTATCAATGATACAAGTTGGATCCTAAATGCAAAAATATAAGAAGGTGGTCCTCCTTCTCCATAGAAAGAATTTGCAAATACAATAATGAATTAATTTAACCAGAATTAACTTCATAATATCAAGAAGACGGAGGTAGAAAAGGCTATAGAATGTCTTACCCAGAACTGCTGAACATTTTTAGGGATAGCCTCATCTTTATGATTTCCTACTTCAGGCAAAGTCAAAATAAAGGGGTTGTGTAGAATCAACTTCTTTAGTTTGTCAACATCAGAACTGCAGAAGATGACAGTACATTAGAAACAAATCAATATAATTGAAGAGTGCTTAAACAAATGGACATGATATAATGTAAGATTAATTCTAAAATAATGTCATGGACGATCAATGGTCATACACAGTAAAAACTTGGCCAGTAAAACTTTACAGAGATCACATTTTGTTAAAAGCAAGCATATAATTCAAAAGTGCAAGAAAGATAATTGGGCCTCGGTTTCATATTATCTGATATAAAGAAACAACATGCCACCACAACAAAAGAAAAAATGAAGAAGAGATGTAACATTCCCATTGAATCATAAAGCATTTGAGTATGACAAATATGATAAGAGGCAGAAACACCATAAATAGCACACCTTGATGTTGCAGACATAAGAAGACACTGGCAACTTCTGGGTACGTGAGTTGCAAAAGCTTTTATATCATTTTCATATCCATATGATAATAGAAGATCTGCCTGAAAGCATATGAATATGAATCATGTCACCATATACAAACAATGAGTGAAACAATCAAGGATTGTTTATTGGCTACTTGAATTAGCATTAATAAATTAAAAATTAAAAATTACCAACATTTGAAAATGGCAAATTGATGAAAACCATTTAAACCAAAAATATAGTGGATATCAAGTTATGTGTTATTTATTGTAGTTCAGATTTGCGAAATGCAATTACAGTGTGAATATAATTCAACATAAATAAATAAAAACGATAGTTGTTTTAGAAATGGACAGCTAAGCATAAATGTAGATACTAAACAAACAATGTTATATCTGATTTCACCTCATCAAGAACTAGAGTTTCAAGCGAGCCAGTAATGGATGCTGCTTGAAGTATGCCACTAGACAAGCACTTTGGTATGCAAGCAGGCGTGGAGATCAAAACATCAGGGGGTCCAGTCAACGCTGCCCGCTGCAATCCCGAGACAGAGTTATCCACTAACAATTACAGACATCAATATTCCTAAAAAAACTAGGTAATAGAATTTCCACGTGTATCAGGTGCAGCAGATATGAACTTGTTCCCTAAAATAGTGATAACAATTAAATATAAAAAAAAAAAGTACCCATAACCAACCAAGTCAGAAGCTAGCATATTGCTAGTCAATTGCACAACTTTCAGTTGAACTCTGCATAACTCAAGGAGCGATAAGACCTCCGCATATACCTGAAAAATTATAGATAGAAAGAACAGGTCATTAATTTGAAACAAGTTTTATAAAACAAGGTTTATCTAGTATCCTTCTTGTTTGTGAGAGTACAATTAGTGATTGTGTCCTACTTAATTGAAACATAATTAATTTATGGAGGTTTCTCTGGATACCATGTCATGAACCAACTATCCTAATAGTTTAAGATGTTAGGTGAAAGCACATGGTTAGTTTTATATCTCTAACACACCCCCTCACGCAAGAGCACTTTAGGCTCGTAGCGTGGACAATGCACAAGCCTACTCTACTCTACCTTATGCTGAAATTCAACTTTATTTAAAAAAATGGAGGCGGCAAAGATCGAACTCCTGACCACATGGTCATAAAAGTTCTAATACCATATCAAAGACCAACTATCCCAATAGCTGAAGCTTTTGAGATAGTTGGTTTTTGACATGATATAAGGGTACCCTTCATAATTAATGGGTAATATTTGCTCTTGTTTCTTGCTTACTTGAAATATAAATTCAGTTAATTATTTTTGTATTTATATTTTAAATAAATAGGACACGTAACTTTTAATTACTTAAGTTATCGGTACCCTCATAAAAATAAAGGGTAACAAAGAAATACCATTAATTTAATGAGACAAATGACTAAATATTAGCCACTAATAATTATTAGGGATACCGCTACAGGAATCTCCTTTATTAAAAGTAGAAGGAAAAAAAAAAAGAATTTGAAACAAAGTTAATGATGCGTGGACCTGTTGACAGAGTTCGCGAGTTGGGACGAGAACAAAAGCATTGGGTGCAAGCTTCTTCCTATCAACATTACTAGTAAACAATTTCTGAAGCAAAGGGACAAGGTAAGCCAACGTCTTCCCAGAACCCGTCTTTGCTCGTGCAACCACATCCTTACCTTCCTGAAAAAAACAAATAATAATAATAATAAAAATAAAATAACAATGCGCGTGCAACAAATATAATCAAAAAAAGAAAAGCTATTTGAAGTTGAAGTTGAAGTTGAAGTTGAAGTTGAAGGAATCTCGTCCCACCAATATGAGTGGAATTGCGACGCGCTGAATCGGAGTGGGTTTCTCGATTCCCTTCTTGAGTAAGGCACGAACGAGACGAGCGTCCAATCCAAGCTCTTCGAAACTTTGGACCTCCGGTGCTTCTTCTTCTTCTTCTTCTTCCTCGTGTACGGTTTCTTTCGATGTGTTTTCGCTGGTTTCCGCCATCACAGCGAGATCTTCGAAAGGGTTTGAACTTCGAACTTCGAACTTTGAAAGTTGTTTTTTTTTTTTTTAGGGTTTTGAAGTCTAAACGAAAATGAATATGAATACCAAAACTAGGGTTTAAGGACTCTCGACGACGACGTTTAGCAGTCGTTGGAACTTGAAAAGGGGAAACAAAGTAAATGAGTAATCGGAAAAGAAAGTAACCGACTAACAGGTTAAAAAAAATTTAATTTTGAAATGAGGAGAAAATTTGCAGTACAAAATTAAAATTTCAAAGTTTTTTTCCTTTCTTTTTTTCTTCGTCCAAACAAAGGGTTCATGTTAAGAATAGCTTAGGCTTACAAAGAAAAAAGTCAGAATAAGTAAGTGGTGTAGTTTACAGAATTCTAACTATTGATTAAAAGATTAAGGATTTAATATTTTATAAAATATAAGCATTTTCATAATAAATTATATATATATATATATATAATTCACATTTTTAATTTTTTATCAATGGTTAGAATTATATATTTTATTCTCTTAAGTACATCTTTCTCGTTAGAAAATCTAAATCTAAAATAAAAATATATTTTTATTATTAGAATTACAAAAATACATAAAGGACCCACCGACAAATTACAAAAAAAAAATGGTTCACTATGACCACTGTGTCCAAAAGTCTAAAAAATCCTAAAAAATGGTCCATTACGTCATTCTTTGCCTACCATCATTGTTTGTACCACATGGCTCTCCTTGATTCCCTCATTATGTCCACTATCTATCCTTGATATTTGTTCCTTCTTTGGCTTCTTCTTGCAAACCTTCTAATTTGGATTCAGGGGCTTATTGCAAGACTTAGCATTATGTCATTATTGATTGCAATTCTTGCATTTCATCTTGGTACCTTCTTTGCTAATTCTAGTTGGATTTACAACATCACCCTCTTATTTGATTTTTTTTTCTTAGGCCTACCCGGTGGTATCTTGACGTTTGGAGGAAGGATTTCATCATAGTTACACTTAGAACAATCATCTTCTTCAAGCATAAGATGTATGTGATCGATGTATGCTCTCAAGAAGGTCTCTTTGGAGAATATGAAATGGAAATGGTGACCTTACGATCCCTTTGCAGTGCAGACTTCAAACTACTAGCCTCATAATTAGGAGAATCCCTAAAGTTTTCTAGGTACTTACTAGCTATCCACTTTGCAGTCACTCTCTTGTTTTTGTAATGCTTTCCACATTTATGCCTTGAGTTGAAGATCTTTATTTGGAAAGTCAAAATTGTTTTGTGTTGGAGAAGCAGTGACTCTATTCTTGTCCTTATGAATGTACTTGATATCATATCCTCTTTTAATAGTCAATTCAATAAGAGCCTTCCTAAACATAACATTGGAATCAAACTTCATTCCCTTGATGAGCTCCAACTCCTCACTAAAATATGTCTTCTCATTAAACTCATGTCATTTTGGCCATTATCTGAGCTGGCCATTATCTGAGCTATCACTCCCATCAATACTCAAGAGTTGATCACTGTCTTCATAATCTGAAACATAAGCATACTCAATATTTTGAGACTGCCTTTGAGAAGATATGTTGGTTGAAACATTTTTATACATCCAACTATTAACTTGTCTAAGCAATGTGATATCCCTTTTGGTGTCACAAATATCCTCTCCTTCATCCTCTAAGTTGTCTATAAACTCATCATAATCTTTATTATCAATGCCAGTGGCATATTAACATTATTTTCATCATAATCCAGATCATCTGTCAAATTAGCCACATATACTTCAATAGCTACTTTTGTCAAACCCAATCCACCTTGATCAACTTGGCTATAAATACTATCACCAAATTGGCTAGGAACATCTTGATCCACTGGCTAGGAACATTTTCATCTACTTGCCTAGGTACATCTTCATCAACTTGCCTAGGAATAACATGATTTGGTTAGCTATGAACACCTTGATCAACTTAGCTAGTAAGCACTTCTCCTCCAATAACCAAAGTTTCATCAACAACTTCCGTCGAATCAACATCATGCTTAATGTAGACTTTCAATAATTCCCCCCCTCCATTTTCTTTGTCTTAATCTTCAACACATGCTTTTCATTTACCATGCCTTCGATATCTTCAAATGTCTTGTTATCATACTTGTATTACCATCCAAGAACATTTATATACCCAAGTTCTATTGCTTCCTTGACAAAGTCAATCATATACAACTTATCTGTATCCATATTCCACCACCTCTCAACTAGTCCCCTTTCATATTCTCAGACAAGAAACATCTTCATAGTTTTCACCATGATGTATTTCATCATCAATGTAGTAAAAACTACAAGTTTGAAATTTGCACAACTCAAAACCTAATTCCCAAATCAAAACATAATTTCCTCATCAAACCTTAACTCCTAAATCAAGCCCCAATTCCCAAATGAACCACTAATTCCCAAGTTTAATAATCACAACATTAACATATGGAGAATAGACAAGAGTTACTCACTCGATTGATGAACTGGACCACCATGATAGAACCCACCAAGTTGTGAGTGTGTCATCTCAAACAACGAGGACTAACACGAAAGGACCACCACAAATCCTTTGTTCGTAACTCTTCAATGGAGATGGAGAAATACTCCCATAACTTGGAAGGAGGAGAACAAATGTTTGACACATGGTCTGTTATGCTCTTTTGAATTATTTAATTTTAATAAATTAGTTTTTTTTTTGTTTTGGAAGAATTATTAAATAGCTACAATGAAAATAATAACTTCTTTATATGAATGGTTATGATTTGGACATCTAGACGGTTAAAATCAAATGGTTAATAAAAAATAGATAAAATAATCTATTGAGATAATTTATATAGTTTAAGAATTAAAACAACCACTTTTAAAGTTTGCAGTAACTATTTACAAATGAATCAAAATTTATTTTGTATGATTTTTTTCTTCTTTTAATTATACTTGACTCAAGTTAATTTTATGATAAGCTCATTTGAGTCAAGTCAAAATGTCAATAAAATTTAAGAGACTTTTAAATTTCATAAAACTTTTATTTTTCATATATTGCTATAAATGAGACACATAATTAAATGGATTTAATTTCTATTTACTGTTAGTGTAAAGTTTCTTTACACTGTCATTCAATTATGTATTGACACATCATTAAAATAGTTAGACTTTTTAGGTAGTGGTTGTGATAATCAAACTCTTTTAATAATTTGATAACACATGATTAGATGACAATATAAATTACACTAATAGTGGATAGAAGTTAAACTCTAATTAAATATTAACCACCGATTAAAAGGGAATATAATGTTGAACGGATCTACCGTAACAGAAAAACGACATCGTTTTACCTGGCGTCGCTCTATTCATAGAAAACCCTAGACAAGGGAGAGAGAGAGAAGAGAGAGAGAGAGAGAGAGAGAGAGAGAGATGAGGCCAATGCCAATGGACTTGTTCGGAGAGATGGAGGAGCAGGTATCGACGATGGCGATGGACGTGGACGACGTTGACCCACTTGAGATCTTCGGCGAAGGTGTCATCTCCGCCGACAACAAACTCGCCGATGCCGATTTCTTCAACGCCTTCCATGACGATTTCGATGATGCTGATATCAACTGATCCCCGCACTTCATCAAACAATTTCTGGGTTTTTCTTTTTTAGATTAGGGTACCGCTATTTTGCGTTGTATTTTCCTCTTCGTGATGGAGTTGTTTGTGTGTGGGATTTCGATGTTGTCATTATGTGGATCGAATTGAATATGTTAAAATGAAGCCTTTTTTCTTTTTAAGAAATAAATAATCTTTTTTTGGCCAATTTCTTTTGTGGGTTGTTTGAAATTTTATGATTTCATATATTTATGTATGTATGTGTGTGTGTGTGATTGATTAGCATCGTGATTATTGGTAATTTGTTAAGTGGGTTTTAGGTGATCTTTGATTTTGTGTTGTTTTTGTTATTTACTTTCTCATCCTTAGTCATAGACAAGGGTTTATTGGGTTTTTTTGTTAGATAAATTTTACTCTACCTGTATGTTTGTTCTAGCTGTATATGTTTCAAGGCCTCCTATTTTAACACAAGGTTTGTTCTAGCTGTAGCTTGTAATATGGTTGTTTGTAGAAAGAGGCATGGGATGAATTATTATTATTATTTTTTAAATTAATCTTCGTTCTATAGCTGCAAGCACGGTCATACTATTGTTGCTTGGTGATTGTTTTTCTTCGTACTTTAAATGGTGTGATGGTTGCATTGTTTATCTTAGAAAACTGGTATTGCTAATATGGCTGTGCAAAAGGGTTTTGAATCATATGGTTTTTTAATTCAATGATGAGAATTCACTTCTTCGTTTTTGGAGGGACGGAGGAAGGGGGAGGGTCATAATTGCTACAGTCATTATATGAAAGTAACTATGCAAACAAGACACATTCAGGGCATATATGCATAAACAATGAACCATTTTTGATTTTGAGAAGGACTTTGATAGAAAGAAATTTTTGAAGAGGACTTTATTTATCTCCAATGACTACTTAAATGTTGAGTTCTGGGCCTAATTCCATAATTATACATTTCAACAGTATTTATCAATCATGCATTTGTAGGACTACAATATATTTGTTGGATATTTGTATGAAATTTAGTACTATATTTCCTCATTTAGTAGTTAGTACTTAGTACTATTTCCCCATGTGATGCTTTTTAAGCACTAGTGATTAAAACTGACATTTTCTCTGCACTAACCATTTCGCCTGTTTGAAGCCTGCTGCATAAAGGTTGTACATTGTTCTCTACTTGTCTCACGGTGATATACTGTTCAACTGGTTTTGAAAAAAAAATTAGGGAAATATTGGGGTATTAGTTGGTCCTTCTTCCCTTGCTGCTTAGTGATGTATATGCATTAAACAACCTACTTGCAGGAGGAAAATTTTGAACCTGTAGACAATATATCCCTGCTTTTATTGTAAGCATCAGTTGTTGGCTCTGCAGAATCTGTCCATACTGTATAGAAATAAATATAGACGAATGCTGTTGCATTGTGCTTATTAGTTTTAACTTTTTAGAAAGTCACAATGCTTGACTGGGAAGATCTAGTGATAGAATGCATGCATCTTCTTTAATACCCCAAGAACCCATTTTCTACCAGATGGAAGGTCACGGTTACTAATAGAATTGGTCACGTCATTTCTCATGGAACCTTCATTTACTTACAAACTTAGACAGGCAATTTCTTTTAAACAACAATATGCACTCATCTATTTCTGTATAGGAGAAAAGTTTGATGAGTGTATTAAAGCAGTCTAGCACAATTTCTACTTCTTTGGGTATCAATAGCTTTGATATGGTGAAAGATGCAGTTATTATGGTTTGAATGCTGAGGAGGGAGGTGTTGTGAGATGAAGACTTGTAACATAATGAATTCTATTTTCTTGAATTGCTAGTGGTTTTGATGTGGTGTGTTTGATTGGATATATTGCAGTGCTTTCAAATTCTAGGTTATTTGTTCTTGCTTTGAGTCATAACAAAAATGAATTACGTATATTGTTGAAATTAGTTTCTTACATATCTGGATAAATTGGGTTGAATTTCTTTTGTTTTAGTTGTTTAAGCTTAAATTTTCGTTTGTACTTGGAACTAGTTAATGGTATTGCATATTCGCTGGCAATATTTAGTGATATATTTTGCCATGCCTGGCTGTTGGTTAATCAGGAAATTGGTAATGAGGAATTTGGACGGTTTTGTTTGACCTTCTCTAGCCGCAGGACTGTTTATCGTATGGTCCCGTTAACACTTAAATCTGCAGCCTGTATTGAATTTGACTGAAGAACTTGCTCTTGTAACTTAAAGCCTTTTCAACTGTGTTTGCTGTTTTTTCATTCTTTCAAATTCAAGTGAAGGGCGGTATAGCCAATAGACTTCGGGGAAGAGGCATGCACCGGATATTTTGTAATAATTTTTGGCTCTAATATTACCTGATAAGAATAAAAATTTAGTTACCATCTCTTGTACATCTTACCTAACCAATTTATTTGAGCCAAAAACTTCCAATTAATACTAGTTGCCCAGCGTGTAACGAGGGAATTGATTTGCTAGTTCAGGTCTTCTTGGAGTGTCCCGTATCAATCGAGCTAAGGCGTGCAGCTGGCCTCTTATGGGCATGCTGCTTTTGATTCTCATGGAATGGAATGAATTTGTTTACTAACATTTTGGCGTCATTACCACGGTAGGTGGTGGCCTAGTGTTGGGTGCTTCAGTGCAAAGTGGCACGAGCAAATTTTAATTAATAATGTAAAATAAGGGTGCAGGATGTTCACTTAGGGGTGTTCATGGGCCGGATATAGCTTGACTCAATTCCAACCTCAGATTTTCATGAAGTCCATTTTTTGGACTTGAACCCGACCCTAGACCCTGGCTGTTAACAGTCATACCAACATCTTTCAACATTAAACAGACTGGACATGAGACAGAACTCAATGCAAGCAAATTTACAAAGCAAATTGCATTCTGCATGTGACTATAATGCTGAAACCAGAAAAGAATTACACATGGTACCGTTTCAAAGACAATGTTCAATCTTTTGAATATGATATGCATGCTATAACAACGTCAATTTCTATCTTCACGATGCCAATGACCAATATCAAAACAAAAGCCTTTGTTAGAAAATGTTGCCACTCGCAGTCTCTAGCAGCAGAGTTACCAACATGGCTATTAGTTCCATCTGCAGAGTTATCTCTACTGTCAATACTGCATTGCTGCCATTTTCCTCACTGCCAATACATGTAAGTCTACATCAATGAAACAGAATATTGTGCTTCTAAAGAATATTAACACAGGACACTGAGAACAGGGGATTTAAATAGATATCTCCCAATGGGACTGGGGGATTTAAACAGATATCTCTCAATAGAAGGATGATCCCTTCCAACCCATGCCACAAGTAGCCCCATTCTTGTTACTTTCCTTAGTAAGGAAAAGAATAAACCACAAGTTTCACTCTCTTTACTTCTGCCACACAAGTTCTGGAAGATAACTTTCAACAAATAATTTGAAACTCGAGATTAATGAAATGGAAATATCAACAAAATCAATTCCATAGGAACATATTACACTAGTTTCAGCCTGAGTTGATGCTTAGATATGATTTATCTGTGATAATGCCAACCAATTATAGCTGCAGCCTATCATTCAAGTTAAAATATAGTAGATCACCGTGAATTATGTACCAATAAGGCTCGGTCAGTAAACAAGATATGAGAAGCAAAAAACTGATTTTCATTTTTCATATTACTATTTACCATTGTAACTTCTGCCGTCCAATGAAAAGGAAAACAAAATGTATGCTTATCAGAGAGTATAGCCTACCATACCAGTAAAGATTTGGCTGTATGATATCTGAAATATATATGCTCTTCTCAACATCTTTTCACTATCGTATCTAGCATACTTCTAGCTGTGCATGGAACTCTGCTGCTGGCCTTGAAACTATGAACCCTTATTGCTTCAGTAGCTATCGTTTTCATCTAATTGTGGCATGGAGACAGCTTGGTAATTTGATCTTACATTCTGAATAAATTAATAATAAAGCAGTGCCAGAAAAATTAGTAACAAAGAAAAACGATGAATGAACTAATTATAAGTAATGGTAATAGCATAATACAATGACTAAAATAAATAAAAACAACCATCCTTCAAAGTTATGTGATACAACAAACTTTTATATTTCTATATCTCAACTGGGGCAATGTAATCAACAAAGAATTAGGTGCATTACTATATATATATATATATATATATATATGGAATATTCACAATGGATAAGCACAACATATTGATTAGTGTTCTTAAAATATAGAAATTAATATGATTTCGGTAGGTAGTTTATCAAACATCTAAACTGAATGATGAGTGAATTTAAAGGGCCAAAACGAAAAATAACAAAACAGGCAATTGGTTTGATCTTGAGAAATGGGATTTCCCCCCAAAGAAATAAGCCCAGTCAACGACAGAAAAATTTGAATTCTTAGAATTATATTATTTTTCATATTGCTATTATCAGCAGTTCAACACGATCACTATTAAAAAAAATCCATTTGAACTATTTACTAGTTTATGTCTCTTTCCCCCAAGGACATCATAGTTTTTCCCTAGTAAGCCATACAACTAGTAAAAACAGACAAAAAATGATAATAAAACGGAAGAAGGAGAAAAGTATTCCATGGAAATTGTTTTAAGTGGATGCACTGTACCTCTAGTAATGTGATGTAATAGAAATCTTCCATATGCTGCATAAGAGCAGTCCCATCTCTGATTGAGCGGAATATATTAATTTCTGTTTGTAACAATTTTTCAATAAGCTCCTTCTCACCCTTCATCTGGATAGATCAAAGTTTGGAATGGTGAACATAAAAGAATGATCAACTCTAAAATCTTAAAACGGAAAAATTTTACAACGGGAATAATAAGAATATAAAACTTAAATAAATTGAGAGAAAAATAATCATATATTATTAACGATTTAACTGTCACAGAAACTAACTTCAAAATTTGAGAAGGAAGAATTCACAATGACCATGCCATCATATCTGACAGGTTTTTATGACTTGCTTAATTAAGTTAATGTAATCAAGGGTATTTAGCCTCCTTTGGCAACAAAACGAAAAAAAGAAAAAGAAAAAACAGAAACATATATAACATCTTTATTAAAACATAATTCAAGCATAAAAAAATTTGGAGACAACACGCATAGACTAAAGGAGCATTCAATCAGCCAATTCCAATTATTGAATTTTTATGTTAGAAACAACTTGATTTATTCATTCCAACAAGAATTACAGATAAACAGGAAATGGAACACAGAAGATGAATTACATGTATATATTATCTAGGGTAGTGATCAATTGATACCGGTGTAAAACTTAATACACTTACACTGCTCAATAACTTCTTATAATTGAGTTTTGATTGATCCAAATGTTGAATTGTAACTAATTATTATGTAGATCTTGCATATGCCAAATTGTAAAAAACTGAACAAAAATAAGTACATGATCAACTGGTTGATATTTTACTTTATTTTTTAACACTTTATAAAGTATGTTAAACCTTAATTTTAAGACACATAAATGGAGTAGAAACCATTTCTCAGTTAACGTGAAATTTTATGAGCATGATGCAAATGATACATGCATTCAATCCAGTGGTGAACTCCGTAGAAACTACTCCTTCATTGAAGTTATTCGTTAGTGTAAGATTGAATTTAATTTACTCTGTTGTCAACAAACCCAAACCCTATTGTCTATTCTCTATACAAAAATAAAATCTAAATGGTACAAAATCTAAAAGTCATAAACCAATAGGGCTCATTACATGCCGACAAGTATAGTGTCTGCAAAAGCCAGGTGCAATACTAGTGAAAAACAGAATAACATAGAATTTCTGCATATTAAAATAGAGAAAGACACAATTAATATTATAAAAGTATTCCAGTCAGAGTACTCCAAGACAAGCCAAAAGAATGCTAGTAAGAAATTACGGATTTATTTTTAAGCTCTCTTGAACCTTATCCTCTCAATAAATGTTGCCAACAATCACATAGAAACTGTCCTTTGAATGACAAATCATCTTCTAGGAAATATCAATTCTCACTTGACCTCAATAATAAATGAGGTGAATGACATCCTACTTCACACAACCACAGGATATACATGCCTCCATATGTGAGTTGAGTCTATTAATATCTATTTGTAATATAACATGTAATATGCATGTGAAAGTGAAATGCATGTCTATCTGTAAATTTGTGGATATGAACAACATAAACATTTAGTAGAAAGTTAGATAAGAGGAAACATACAAATTCGGTGACTAGAACATCTGGTGTGGATTCCCCAAGAACATCACCTTGGTAACCATCTCCCAAAATATCCACGTTTTCCTGAATAGCGTGCATTTGATACATCAACAAGTATGAAGCATCAGTAACTCTCCAAGCTATGTAAAATTCAAGATATTCTTCTCGTTTGTCACAAGCAAACAACTTTCATATGTACTGTCATGTTCTTGATAGGAGATTAAATTTACATTTTACAACTATTGATGCCACAGTGCCACCCAACATAATATAAAGAAAAAGGGAGCACAACGAATTCCCTTAGAGGTGGTAAGAAATTAATCCGGAAAAACATTCAAAATTTTAAACAAAGATCAACTGATTTAAGAATCTTAACTAGAACAAGGGATGCATAAATTCTGAAAGTTTTTGTTAGTTATATTAGTATATAATGAAGTTACTTGGCTGGGCTAGTACTAATTGTACTATACTAGTAGTTGTCTTACATTTGTTAGGGTGCGTTTGCATAAGCTTTTAAAAAAAGTGGTTTTATGACATAGTTTTTTTGGGTAGAGCTTTTATGGAAAGTAGAAGTTGTTTTGTGTTTGGATATAGTTATCAAAAAGTGCTTTTTTTTTTTATCTTCTCTCTCATCTACTGCATGAGCTTTTTTTCAGAAGCTCCAAAATGTGGCTTCCAAAAAAAGCACTAAAACAGTTTTTTTTTTTATAATTTTTAACTTTAGCTTTCTTCAAAAAGCTTATCCAAGCAATCATATATTATGTTAGAAGTGCTTTTTTTATTAATAAAAGCGCTTTTTTCTAAAAAAAAGCTTACCCAAATGCACTCTTAGAGCATGTTTGGGAAAGATTAATTCTTTCCCAAAACAGTTTTTTTTTTTGAAAAAAAGCTGTTTTGTCTAAAATCTATCTTGTTTGTTTAAAGCGTGTAAAATTGATTATAAGTTAAGATTATTTTTCTATAACTAAAAACAACTTTTTAAAAAAAGTTGTTATTTTAAGCTTTTAATTATTTGATTTCAAATTATTTCAAAAGTTTTAGGAGAGAAATACTTATTTGGCCTCAATCAAATAACCTTTTCAATCATTTCATACATCTTTTAGTAATTTCATACATAAAAGCGATTTTTTTTATACAATCCAAACAAAACTCTTTATCATAAAATCGATTATGGATTAACATATCCAAACATAAATTAATTTTCTCATAATCGATTTTCTTGAAAATCGATTATACACATAATCGATTTTTTACATAATCTTTTTTTCACAGCTAATCCAAACACACACTTAATATAGACACATACTTTGCCTAACTACAATCAAGTTAATGCGTCCCATGGGCGCTTTCATCAAGCTGTCTTGCAATTTGGGCTTAAAAGTAGTGGTTTTGATCACTCAGTCCTTTCAGCATTCTTGTGGTGGTTGCATTTTTCTATTTGTGTATGTTAATGGTATTGTTATTACAGAACATTAGTTACCTCAAATCCTTCCCTCAGACACAATTCTACAAAAAGGATCTTGGTACACTAAGAGGGTATCCTTTTGATACAGAGGTAGTATATTCTAGATAGTGATCATTGTAAAAGGAGATCTAGGGAATAGCATCTTGTATAGTAATATGGTCATTGTAAGCTAGAAGGCATTTCAGATGCCGATTAGGCTGGCTCTCCTATAAACCGGAGGTCAACTTCTGGTTACTATTATTGGCAGTAATCTAGTCTCCTTTTGGATAAGTAAGAAGTTGGAGTATCAACCCATTGCCCAAATTACATGTGAATGAGCGTGCATACAATATTTGCTATGCTTCTAATCATATTGGCACTAATTTTGTATTTCATGTATGAACAAAGCATATTGAGGCTGACTGCCACTTTTTCCAAGAGAAGATTCAGCAAGGACTCGCAAGAGAACAATATGTGGGCATTTTTTCAAGGCTCTCAATGAACATAAAAGATTATATTTGTGAAAAACTGGGCATGATTAACATCTATACTCCTGCTTGATAGGGAGTATTAGAGAGTTATGTTAGTTACAGTGGTCATCGGGTTGAGATTATGCTAGGTTTACTACACCGGTACTGCTGTACATGTCCTAAATTCATTAGTATAAATACATATTCAGGGAGCCTACCTAAAATCAACTTAGTGTGTCCCATTCACTCTCTTTCCCTATCTCAACTTATCTCTACAGTTTCAAAACATGAAGATTTTGAATATAATGGTTTCGTTCATTATCTCTTGGTTGATTAAGAAATGACATCCAAAAGCATATTGAAGAAATATTGGTAGCAAATGAGGTAATTAATTCAAATAATCAAGCACACAAGGACAACCAATCTCTAGATTAACTAATAAATGGTAAAAATATTTACAGTTTAAAGAACAATTAACCACTCAATTGGTTAACGATGTTCAAAAGTGTTTAATGAGTAACCACATATGGACTTAATTAATCACTTGAATGGTTAATTGTTCCTAAACTAAAAATATTTTTACCAAGAATTTCTATTCAGTAATTTCCCCTAAGTATTTCAGCTAGTAGTCAAATCAAATAGACTCATTACAGTTGCCAAAAAAAGCTGACAAGATAGCAGATGACACAGCATAAAGTATTTTTTTATATTTTAAATAGAGGGGTATGTGTGTGCATGTGTGAAGCATTACAGTAACCACTCACTAGGACATTTCTTAAATCCCCTGCAGCAAGATATACAGGTTGGGCGACATGACAATAACCCATTAGCCGGGGTACTGTAGGTATAATATCTCTGTGATTCACAACTCGCCAGCTATCTTTAACTTTCTGCAAATGCGGGAGCCAAACTGTTAACCGCTTTACAAACCAAAAAACAGAGAAACAAACAAAGTACTACTTTTACCTAACATATGACAATTGAGAAGATAAAATAGCTCAAATTGAAAGATTATATATGGTTATACCATGATTTTTCACCACATGCTTAGTTGATTTTGTTGCTTTGGGAGTATTATTTCTACAATTGCTTGATTAATTGGTGTTAGCATGGATTGTTTGTGCAGTTGAGAGTTAATTCAGAACTTCAAAATTGAAAGAGGCTTTTTTCTGTCTAATTTAGCATCTGCACTCAGGGGCCAACCCAGGGCAACGGCAATTGTCTTTATCCAAATAAAAAAGAAATAAATTACTTAGTACTTGCAATGAATTCCTCTAGAAATTTTCATTTGAAGCTTTTGTTCTCATGTATTGATCAAGAGTTCCTTGTTGATTATAAACAGAAGATATTGCTCAGTTGTGATTAACTAGCATAGATGCACACAATTGCTTGTTTGAAAATACTCCAGAAGCATCCTCCGTGTGTGTGTGTGTGTGTGTGTGTGTGTGAGAGAGAGAGAGAGAGAGAGAGAAATTTTAATCCTGCTGGGATTTTCTTAAAGATGTTCAACTCACGGAAACAAACATAATATAAATTGTCACACATATAAGAACTATGGGGTATGGTGCTTTATATTTTCGAGAGACAATTTGTCATGTATCTACTATCTGTTTCCTGACTTTAAGATGGTTAAAGTAATTGAGTCTTCTTCGTATTACAACATATGTGAAAAAGATGCAGAAGTAAAAAGAATAGTTATTTATGATAATTTGATTAACATGGTGCCAAATATGAGTTAGTTAGTTTGATCAATGATACAGACACGTTATTTAAAATAATAGAACATACATTTAAATATGTCCATTCAGCTTAACAAAATTTGATTATTTATTATACAGACATATAGTTGAAGTGAAATTTTCAAAGGAAAAATGGATAATTGGAGTGTAGCTTGAATCATTGATTGGACTGAAAAGAACCAGGCAATATCTTATCTGCCACATTTGAATTCACAATTAAATGGGATGCAGAAGTTGATAATTATACTGCTCTTTGAACACTCTCATACTATTTTTATTGATAAGTCTGCACATAACTTAACCGATCAGGATGAATTACTAGGATTGATTGACATGCTGGTCATGGTACTCAAGATGCTCAAAGAACAAGATAGTGTTGAATGGTGACAGTTACTTGGTACGATCTCATTTGGCATCAGATGCCTTCATTTTACTGGATCTTTACAGATTTGCTATTATTTTGAGCAGAGAATGATCCTCCATATAATTGTTGGCAGTTGCACAGTAAACCACCGATCTACTTTTATTCAAATGTCATGACTAATCATGAGACAGCGGCAACAACCTGTGGTTCTTTTTTCAGAGCCAAAGGTAGTTGTTGCATAAGATTAATTATGCACATAATTTGCAATATCAGATTTTCCTCATCCATCCACTTCTATAGCTACTCAAGTCCAATAAAGGACACTCAGTACAATATTGCATGCAAAGCAATGAAAGCAGAATCAATAAAATAATTAATACAATAATTATAATCTTTTCTGACCTCATTGTAAACTTCTGCAAATCTTTTGTTACCAACCCTGGGAGATCCAAAGTTATACATAGTAATAGAAATTGCTCCCCTCCTGGTACACAAAAAGTAAGATATTGTATATAGCGGCAACCATAAATTTAAAATGGGGCATAAATATTGAATATAAATATATCTTATATTTCAAGTTGCAGACTAAATGGGAAGAATATTTAGCAAAATAAAAAGGGTAAATAAGATCAGCAATTTTTGAATGATATTAGGAAATAATAATCTCAAGCTCAAACTACTAATGAATTCTAAAAGAAGATTCTCGTAAGTTGAATATCAAGAAATGTCACTTTCCACAGCCAAATATTACAAAAGATACTATTTTAACTCAGCAAGTCTCAAGAACTTAATTATCAATACTATAGATGTAATTTTACACATGTACTGAACATTTGCTTTGTTTATTAAACTGAAGTGTACTGTTCTACATATAACTATAGACAGTATTACTCTCTAAATTGTATGATGCATACTGTTTGGACAACATAGAAAGCAATCAATTATTCTTCTAAAGAGATTTCTAATTGTTTAGGCAAAGGAACCAGTTGGAAATTGACATAATAAAGGACATTGTCCGCCATCTTAAATTCTCAACTTAATGACATTTATTTGAGGAAACTAAAAAAAGGAAATTCATGCTAAAAAAATCTCTAGTTGAGGAACAATTAACCACTCAAGTGGTTAATTAAGTCAATAATTGGTCACTTATTAACCACTCTTTGAACATCCTTAACAGGTTGAGTGATTAGTTATTCCTTAGTTAGAAATATGTTTACCAAGAATTTCTGTTTTGCAATTTTCCCTATTTATTTTGATAGAATAAAAATTTATTAAAAGAGGGGAATACAGAGAAAGAGAATCCAAATTCCTCCAGAAAGCAAAAGAAACACGGAAAAAAGGAAAAATAAAAAAATGGCCCCAAAAGATCTATTTCAACTCCTGCATACATCCAAAGACAAACCAGGAAAACTATCCTATTTGACAAAATATTATATCAAGAAAATATGAATTATGGACAATAGTCAATATCAGGGCAGACAGTGTGAGACACATATTGACATGTTGGTTATTTGTGGTTAGAAATATGACTCTTCCTTTCTCATTATCCCCCTTTTCTGCCCAAAACATAAATAAAGAACAATGAAATCAGACAACTCATAATGGCAGAAATAAACTTCTTAAAATGGGAAAGTACAAAAACCAGAAACATTATGTTTAACATAATGAGTACTGCAAACAGAGAAGAGTCAATTAATGTACATAAAATATGACGTTGCCCTTCCTGCTAATCTGCATGAAAAATAAGTGCTTAAAATAAATTAAAATTGAAAGAAATGCAACTAAGTGAGAAATAATAAACTTACTTAGTTAATTGATTAGATGAAAGTTCAAGAGCAAGCAAGGTTGCCAACGCACCACCCAAACTATGACCAGTCAAATAAACGTGCCATTTGTGGAGTGGCTCAGAATGATCATCACTGGCACAGAAACAATATACCTTCTATTTAATATCAAATCAAATTTCAAGATGTAATACTGAAATAGTGACATGCAATATACAACAGCAATAAAAGGATAGTTTATGCCTGATCATATAGAACAGCAAAAGCAGAAAATGAAGATAATTGGTTATTCAATCCAATAGCCAATATGTGTCCGTTATAGCTTTCTCCAGGGGAAAAATATTGATAATAATGAAATGTCCTCTAAAGTTAGCAACTAGAATCATTAGTTGTCAACTGCAACTTGCTAAACTATCTAAAAATATGTTACATAGTTAACAAAAACCACTCAATGACTCAATCAAAAAGCTTAAATTTGGAAAGCATATGAATTTTCATTTAAATTTTCTAAGAACTACAGCATAGTTTTTTGCCTTTTAGTTAATAAAAGGAACAAGTGAGAAACTAACTATGACAAACCATTGATTTAACCATCCAATTGCAAAGATAATAAATTATCTTGATCTTTGTTTAATATAAATTTGTGACAACAAAACTTTTTCTTTGGATAAAATTTACCGTGACTGAAATCACACATACCAACTGCTTTAAATATTCATATAGATGAAAAGATACAGATAGATCATGGATGACCAACATTACCCAAATCCTAGACTTCGCCAGTGACACTCTCATAAGATTTAAAATAGTGAAATGTGATATAAACAACCTAGTACTGATCTACAAGTTACTGCTCAAGGATCAAAACCTCAAATTGGAAGCAACATTCAAAACATTAAAAGATATAAAAATGCCAAGGTTATGAAACCATTCTTGGTGTCTTGCTTAACAGTTTAAGACATTGGTGACTCTAGGACAGAAAGGAACTTTAGAGAAACGGCTCCACATTACATATTGCATTAGTTTAGTCAAGTACAAGGATGCAATTGATTGCTTTCAAATATTAAAATATATGTAACACAATAGAAATGCAAGAAAATATCCTAGTAGCTGCATAAGCGTGCAAAAAAATTCAGGAGACAAATATGAAATATATTTCTAAGGCAGTGCTTGGTGCAAAAAAAATTCTCTAGAAGTACAACTTACGTATAACCAATTGCAAGTCGAATTAGAGAAATTATCCTGGTCCTAACTGAATCATATGCACTTAGAAAACCACTGTGAACCTGCAAAAATTTCAGCACCATCAACAAATGTGGAATGTGCTGTTCTTGTAGTTTTCTAGACATCTGATAAATATGTTTGATATATATAAACCTGCCAGTAATTGACATACTTGAACCTCTTGCTTGAAATCTCCACCTATCCTTTCAGGATTCAGCCTATGGAAGTCATAGCAAAGTCAGTTATGGGATAAAATCATCTGGTGAAACCAAAAAACCAGAAGGTAAAAAAGCATTTTAAACAATCCATATCTTAATTATGATTTGACACAGCACCAATGGATATTTTTATGGGCCCCCAAGATGATATAACCTCATTTACTGACATGACAAGAAAAAGAGGCAGTTTAAAAAATTGAAGTAATAATAGACTCAATAGCAATGACAAAAACAATGATGTACTTTTTCAATAGTTTAACTACACTCAATAGCAACACATCTATTGCATTTTCAAGTTTTTGTCCTTCCTTTTTTTTTAAAAATTATCTTTTCTAATTTTATACCAGTTATTTTGTTCGAAGTCAACAACACGATAAGTAAACAACTCCTTAATTCATTTACAAAAATCAGTATGCAACTAATTTAATTGCATTTACCCATTATATCATACAGGCACAATCTCTCAGATGAGATTACAAGTTTGTCAAATTGGAGAGGCACTAGAACAGAATAAGCTAGATATAATGACTAGCAAACAACACATTATATGGATAATATTAACCAAATCACTTAACGAGACACAACTAGGTTTGAAATGAATGTTACCCGGCCGGAGCAAGCATTAGATCAGTTCTTAAGTCCTTCCATCGTGCCTGAAAAATTAAAGTATAAGCATCTTGTAGACAAACCTGAAACCATACTCCACTTAACAGAACAAGAATAATATGAACTACCTGTTCTGTCCCCCTAAAAGCAACCACTAACCTTCTTCGCATAGAATCACGCCAAATTGCAACCTGAAAGTTTTAATGATTTAGCAAATAGAAAGCAGTGAACTGAACCAGATATTGGCATTATATCACATATAGCAGTTGGGACGATACATTGCCATTTGCCAATTGTTGCATTCATAAAAAGAAGAGTAGTGAACTTATTGAAGAGGAGATAACAAAACACCTGTGTGTCTGTGGACGCATTATCTAAGAAACATATTTTTTCAAACTCAGACTTAATGAAACTAGGATGGCCCAGTGAAGTGGCTAGCATTGCCCAAGCCTCCATAGCACTCTCTGCAGTTGAAAAAAGTGCTTTCATCTCTTCAGTTTTCTTCTCATCCAACACTAATCCATTTCTTGAGCTAGGAAACTTCTGACTAGTAGAATACTGTAGGTCATCACCTCCTACTTTGGCAAAATCTTCTTCTTTGATTTTCCCCTCTTCCGAAGTACGTCCTTCTTTTTTCATTTTGGAAACAGTTGCAGTCAGAAGCATTAAACCTCCTAAAATTGAATCAGTCTGCTTTATCAAATTCTGTGTTGCTCTTTTGACCTCTGGAAGTGAAGATTGAATTGCAGCAATGGCAGGTTGGCCACTTGTTTTATCATACGTATCATCTGTGCCACCAGGCATTGCAAGTCCAGATTGAATATAAACTGCTTCTGCAATATTTTGTGATTGGGAGCCAATTTTGTTTAGAAACTCCAATCCATCCCACTTTAATTTCTCACGAACAGAGAGACCTAGCTTTTGAACGATGCTATCATTGATAACATTAGCAAAATTCCTCCAGAAAAGTTGATCTGACAGCTCTTCCTTGCTAACTTGTGTCGACGATGGTTCAGACGCATGTCCGTTGTCAGTATCACTGTCAAGCTTATGAAAGTCCTTCAAGTTTTTCTGTTCATCGCAGGCTTCATTAAAAGCGGCTTCTGAATTATCAGCCTCCTGCGAAAGCATATTTAACACAAAAGCAGAATCATTCAGTTCCCCAGAGCCACCACCGTCATACTTATCATTATCAATATCAGACATCTGGCCCTTCTGAAGATATGAATTATTAAATGACTTTAACTGCCCAAATGCATATTCCACAAACTGGCGCGCCTGTACTGTATCAGAACCAGTAACTTTTCTGAGTGCAGAATCAATACCATCTATCTTCAGAAAGTCTGAAACAAAAGGGATCTTCCACCACTTTTTCTCTTCATCAATTTCATCAAAGGTTTTATATTTAACCTAAAATCCAAAAGTTATTATATAAATCAACAACTTATGACATTGAAATGCAACCTCACATTATTTAAATAAGCTGATTAGCACCAAATTAAGCATATAAGTAGTTAGAGCTTTCGATGAAAAAGTGTAGCTTATCTCAAAGAAAGTCTTGACTGATGTATAAGCAAAAGCCAAATTTTACATGAAGCCCTGTCAAGGACCAATTCTCCCAAAAGCTTAAGCTTTTAGGTGAAGGCTCAAGATTGGCTTTGTATCTCTAACATGCCCCCTCACCATTGAGCCCTTTAGGCTCAAAGCTTGCACAGTGCATATGCCCACTTTACCTTGTGCTGAAATTCAAATTTATTTAGAAGAATGAGGGCAGCAAGGATCAAACTCCTGACCATTTAGTCATAGAGACTCTGATACCATTACCAGGTCAAGGACCAACTCTCTCAAAAGCTTAAGCTTTTTGGTGAAGGCTCAAGTGATAAAATATATTAACATATATATCAGCATATGAAGTTGTCATATATAAATAAAAACATACAGAGACATAATGCTTTCCGCTAAAATATACATGAAATACAAATAGCCTAGACATCATTTTGTCCACTAAAATACAAATGGACAATAATTTTACCCCCACAACTATATACCTGTAATGTTGACTTTTTTTCTTTTCCATTATAAGAAACATACCTCCAGCTGAACCTTTCCGCCACCACCCATTCCTTCCAACTCCACCAGTATTTCATGCAAGTCTCCTACAACAAATGCATCTTTGTTATTTGATCAATTTTTGGTTAAAAAAATTTCAGCCATAAGTCTAATCTTAAAGCTCAACTTTATGAGCTCTTACAAAATAAATTGATAAGTCAATTTCTATAGTACTTTTATTGACAGTCAAAATTCCAAGAAATTATAACATTAAGACATGTCCCCATGAAAATGAAACACAAACTCAACCCATATTGAAAATTTAAGCAACAGTAGACTCTTTCAACAATGCACACCAACTATATCTTGCAAGATATTCTGATCCTCACCATCACAAAGCCATTCCAGGTCAACACCAGCATTTCCCATGCGTTTATGAGGAGTTACAAGGTTAGCATCCCAAGCTGCAATCTAAGATATACTGCCACACATTAGATAACTGACATGAACTTTACAAATTAATTTTACCATCAGACTTTCAGTTTTATTTAATGTTGCGCGTATAGTTTCATAAATCCAGTTGACATTCCTTAGTGGAGGTGTTCGATTAAGTTACAAACTTGCAAGGATAACACCTTGCTTTAATTATCACCATAAGAAAAACAGTCAGGACAATTATATATATATAACGAAAAAAAATCCAGTACAGTGTGAAAATTTAAACAGGGGACAAAACTGACCTGGCCTAGAGAATTGTTCGGGAAAATTTCTCATGTTGATCACAACCTTACATGACCACTATCATATCATAACTCTTTTCTGGTTCGCATTTTAATTTGAAACCACCATCTGAAATGTTCTCAACTTATCTATTTTACCCACAACTCCTTTGAACTAACAGATATTCATATTACATTTTGACAAGCCCAGTTCCAGGTCTTACATGCATATGCATATATACCTACTATTGTAAATAAGCTTAATTCTAACATCAATATGCATGAAAGGAAGTATTATCACAATAAGGATCAATGGAATGTAAAACAGAAAGTAAATATCTACGAGTATCAGAATAAATAATTTTATGCCTTTCATTTATTACTTTATATAAAATAAAATATAATACATACAGGATATCTGTCAAAAATTAGAATGGCTTATTTTAAAACATTATATTGTCAACATCTTTTACTGGCAATCAGAAGTCAGAGAGATAAAATAATAATAATAATAATAATAACAAAAGGAAAGCAAATGGACTTCTGCCTTCATGCAAGAGAACTTCACATTACCAGGTAAAATATATACATTAACAGATAAAATAAATCCTCTGATGTGTATTTATGCAATAGACATCAAATATTAGAATAATGCTAGTTACACATCATTTAATGTCCATCTGATCACACTTGCACAACTGGAAGTGCCAGGCTGCAACTGGTCCCAACTGGACTTCTGCACACCTACACTCAGATGTTGCCACTTGTGCAGGTGTGAACATATATATGTGTGTAAATGATGTGTATCTAAACTTTCTCAAAAGATATGAATGTGTATAAGTGATGTGTATCTAATTCTAAACTTTCTCCAAAGATATGAATGTGGCAGTTAAATTTCACAAATATGAGGGTACCATCCATTAATAAAACTGTCTAGACACATATCTAGAGTATGATATAAGACTCAGTTTCCATAGAGACTTTAAATAAAAGCATATAGACACAGTGTTAAGCCCTAGTTAAGAAGACAATCAAACTTTAATTCAACTATGTATATTCTCTCAAGCACGTTAGACTCAATTGTATCACGTTAAAAAAAAGAGTCATAGAAATAGAAGACTGTGGAAGAGAGGATTATGTATATCTATTTAGTATAAGTACTAAGCAGTGATTAGTAACCATATCTGTTTGTGTATCAGGACATGCCAATGCATTCCATGCAAGTTTCAACGTCACTTTCTAACTCTAAAAGGATTCCTTTTCATAAATTTTTTCTGATGTGCAGAAAGGCTTCTAGTGTGTGTGTGTGTGTGTGTGAGAGAGAGAGAGAGAGAGAGAGCATGCATGTTAACCTGTAGAGGTTTGTTTGGAGGTTGCTTAATATTAAAAGTAAACTCCTCGTTCCATGTTGGCTCTTTTGTCCTGCCATCAATTAATTTTACATAAATGAACCAAATGTATTGACGGGTATATATGATAGTAATTTCAAAAGCAGTATATAAATGCATAGCTACAGTTTATTCATCCAATTTTGGTGAAGAAAACTGAAGGGATGTGTTAAGTGGTATTTGATAAAATAAAAAGTATAGTCCCCGCCAATTATTCTATTTTGCCAATACACAAATTTGAAAGAAAAATGAAAATCCATAATACTTCAAATGCTAAAATGCTTGCAAGGACAATATGAAAGATATTTTTAAAAGAAAAGGCAAAACAGTAGGCACTGTACAAATTCTTCAGTGACAGTGGCAGAGAACGATTAAGATGGTAGCCTTCAAAAGAGTAAGGTGAAAGCTCACCCCCATTTGACATTGCTTTTGGCAGTCTGAGAATCCATCTGTATGACCACATATGGATCACTTGTTCCCTGCAAATCACATCAAAAGGAGGAACATAAAGCAATAACATAAATAAAAGAAAATCAAGTAGTCATATTAATTAGCTAAAATAATGGGGAAAACATATATTAACTGTCAAATATAAAGCAAAGTAACAAGAAGTGCACGTCTCATCTCATCACAGAACTATTTAGTAATGTAGAAGTTATATAAGACAACCAACCCATGGATCCATGGCAGGGAAATTGAATCCTTTTTTCAACTTTATAGACAGTTGACCATCATAAATTTCACGAACAAATTCCCTGCATATACCCAGTATGAAACCTTGTTAAGCATGCCCATTATTTTAGGAAGGCATTAGAAGTTCAATACAACAACAACCAAGCTTTATCCGACCGGATGGAGTCAGCTACATGGATCAAACGACGCCACTGGACTCCATAAACAATGGATTTGGAAGTTTACTATTTTAAACTTATGACAGTGAGAACAACTCTAAGTGCAACAACGAATGGCAATTGACACTTACTCAGAAAGATAGACTGTCTTGCAACCTGCGGCATCAATTTCACGCCTGCCCAAGTTTTCCTGAAACATATTATAATGGATAAAAAAAAAAACAATAACGATTAAGAATAACATCATAAAGAAGAAGTATTACGCCCAGTTTAGCATTATGATCAAATTATTCCATTCTACTCATAATCTCATGCTGAAGAAGAAACAGCTAGACAATATAAAGTCCCTTATTCGTTTTGTTAGAACAACTACACCCATGTTCCATGTTTGTTTTTTATTCTTAGCAAATGCAAACAAGCTAAAACCGAAATTGGAGCAGAATACTTATTTTTCTTTTTCATTTTTCATTTCAATCTCACATGCTCAAATTAACCATATTTTTAATTTAATAATAATTTTAGATTAGCTTATTTTCTAAACTTAAAAAAAAATCTCTTACCATTTTGAAAACTTTTCTGAAAACAAAATGATCTAATTCAAACATGCAATAAGAAGAAACAGATATACAATTACAAAGCTTAAAATTTTGACTCTGGCCACATCACTCCTCCTCGTAAATTTCCTCAATTTTTCTCAGAAACCAAAAAAAAAAAATCTTCTAGCATTTTGATTATAAACTTTTCTGAAAACAAAATAATTTAATCCAAACATGCAATAAGAATAAACAGCTTCACTATATACAAAGTTTAAATTTTGACTCTGCCCACATCACTACTCGTAAAAAATTTCCTCAATTTTCTCAGAAACCAAATAGAAACAAAAACGAAAAAATTCTCTTAGCAGTTAGATTATAAACTTTTCTGAAAATAAAATAAGCTAATCTATACATGCAATAAGAATAACCAGCTTCACTATATACAATTACAAAGTTTAGACACTGCCCACATCACTACTCCTCGAAATTTACCTCAATTTTCCCAGAAACCAAACAGAAGGAAAAAAAAAAAAAACTTTCTCGTAGCATTTTGATTATAAACTTTTTCTGAAAACAAATTAAACTAATGAAAACATGCAATAAGAATAACCAGCTTCACTATATCCAATTACAAAGTTTAAATTTTGACTCTGCCCACATCACTACTCCTCGAAATTTACCTCAAAAAAAAGAAAAAAACTTTCACTTAGCATTTTGATTATAAACTTTTCTGAATACAAAATAATATTATTCAAACATGCAATAAGAATAACCAGTTTCACTATATCAATTACAAAGTTTAAATTTTGCCTCTGCCCACATCACTACTCCTCGAAATGTACCTCAATTTTCTCAGAAACCAAAAATCAAAAAATAAAAAAAAATTCTCTTTGCATTTTGATTATAAACTTTTCTGAAAACAAAATAATCTAATCAAAACATGCAATAAGAATAACCAGTTTCACTATATCAATTACAAAGTTTAAATTTTGACTCTGCCCACATTACTACTCCTCGAAATGTACCTCAATTTTCTCAGAAACCAAACAAAAAAAAAATCTCTTAGCATTTTGATTATAAACTTTTCTGATAACAAAATAATCTAATCAAAACATGCAATAACAATAACCAGCTTCACTTTATCCAGTTACAAAGTTTAAAATTTGACTCTACCCACATCACTATTCCTCCAAATTGTCCTCAATTTTCCCAGAAACCAAACAGAAACAACAAAAAGAAAACGTTTTTTTTTAGATGTCCAAGCAAGGTGGTATGATGACATACAGGGGGAGTAGTGTAGGCCTCGAAAGCGAATCCTGCTAGAATAACCGCAAGATTGATATCAAACGGAGGTCGTTCATCATCTTCCTCAATGGAAACTTTCTCAACTTGGGAGCCAGTTTTGGAGGAACAACAGATTGAGCAAGCTTCTTTTCTTATGTGTTTCCCATTTCCTGTGAAAGAGAAAATCCTCAACTTTCCCGGAAAATGAACCGGGAAAGTGCGAGAAAATCTGGGCCTTCGGGGGTGTGGAAGCTTTAGTGAGAGAGGAGAGAGAATATAGAGAGATTGAAGAGATTGCAGAGAAGCCATGGCATGGAAAGAGAAGAGAGTGATGATGACGATGATGATGAAGAAGAAGAAGAAGAAGAAGAAGAGAGAAAGCTGTTAATGGGGTAGTGGCAAGTTGTGTAATTTGGAGGAAAATAAGGGGTAGATGTTTTTGAGAAATAGATAGTAGTGTGTTCGGGCAACGTTGGTTGGTTCTCGAACATGTTAACGTTTCTGTCGTTGGACGGTGACAGTTAATGGAAATAAAACAAATAATGGATGATATTTTTTAAAATTAAAATTAAGTGACATTTATTTTTATTTTATGAGGGTGCCGCCATAATTTTATTTGTTCTTATCTTATTTATTTAAATTATCAATAAAGTAAATTATTCTTATATTTATATTTTAATGGAACAAAATATGTGATTAAATATTAAATATTAATTATTAAAAATATTGGTATAAAGTAAAGGGTACATTAAAAATACTAAAATTAAGTAATATTGTAATACATAAGAATTTATAAAAAAATATAATTTATTGAATTTATATTTTAATTAAATAAAATAGATAATTAAATATTTTTCACTAATTAATCAAAATATTGATGTCTTAATAAAAACAAATTAAAGGTACTTAATTTAATAAGTCAATTTCTAAAAGATTGAATAATATTATGAAAAATGATAACGACTCAAATTTTTTTATCTTAGAACTTGTTCGAATATTGAATAAAGATGTGAGTTCTTTAGTAGACCCTATTTATAAATTTATATTTGGTATTGTCCAGATTGTTTCTGGGTTACAGTCTTATAACATGACACTAATATTATTTTTGACGACTACCAAGAGTGAATTCAACAATTTTGTAAACTATTATTTCTTTTTACCATTGCTATTTGAGTTTCACTAATCATATATATAATTATTGAACTAACAAAGTAGATATTTCATATTCCTAGACTTAGGGTAGTCTAAAGAATTATTGGTTAGAACTTAGAAGACAAGAATATGAACCAAGGACAGCCAGCATAATAACAGGGTAACCCGAGAATCTAATCCACAAGTAAAATGGCCAAAAATGAACTCAAAATCACGATGGTGATACTAATTCAAAAGTTGCAAGTCAATAGTCAAAGGAGGGACCTTTACCTTGGAAACCATCCACAAATGAATGCCAGAGAACTTCGTGAAGGAAAACTATTTAAGGCTGACTTTTGTCAAAACTTCAAATTTCAAACTTTTAGGCAACAAGGTTGTTGGACTGTTGGGGTTTAACAGTCATTTAGTTTCTTTTACTGTTTTTTTTTGTTTTATTTATCAGTTTGTTAAGTAAGTCCTATTCTTTAGGAACGTGCAGATAGGATTTGGATATTTTTCTTTCAACTAGCCACCACGTTATAGGCCGTGTAAAACGTGGTTTGTTACTGCATTTTCTTCATCTTGTAAGACTATAAAGTCAGTAGCTTGTTTTGAATTCAATAAGATTTTCTCTCAGCAAATTCGTGTAGTACAGTTCTGGTTTTAACAATTGGTATCAGAGCCCCATCACAGGGGCCTGATAGTAAGTGTGTGAGAGAAACAGTAAGAGTGTGTGAGGAAAGAAACTGCAGCTTTCTTTCAGAGTGAAGGAGTCGAGAAGAATGGCGGAAGGTAGTAGCAGCAATTTCGTGCAGCCTGCTATTCCTAAATTTGATGGTCACTATGACCATTGGGCAATGTTGATGGAGAACTTTCTCCGCTCCAAAGAATATTGGGGTCTTGTTGAGAATGGGATCTTGGTGGTGGCAGATGGAGCAGAGCCTACAGAGGCACAACGCAAATTGATCGAGGAGCAGAAGTTGAAGGACTTAAAGGTAAAGAATTACCTTTTCCAAGCAATAGATCGTGATATCCTGGAAACAATTCTCAATAAGGACACAGCCAAACATATCTGGGATTCAATGAAGCAAAAATTTCAGGGTTCAACCAGGGTTAAGAGGGCACAGCTGCAAGCTTTGCGCAGAGATTTTGAGATTCTCCACATGAAGGAAGGAGAGACAGTGAATGCCTATTTTGCTCGTACTCTAGCCATAGCCAACAAAATGAAGGCTCATGGTGAAAGTATGCGTGAAACAATCATTACTGAGAAGATTTTGAGATCAATGGTTTCAAAATTTGATTATGTGGTATGCTCGATTGAGGAGTCCAACAACCTAGACACGATGACTATTGATGAGCTGCAGAGCAGTCTTCTTGTTCATGAACAGAGGATGAGAAGCCATGGAGAAGAAGAGCAGGTTCTAAAGATCACACACGAAGATAGAACAGGAAGAGGAAAAGGTAGAGGTGCATTCAGAGGAGGTCGAGGCAGAGGAAGGGGGAGACAGTCCTTCAACAAAGCTGTTATCGAGTGTTTCAAGTGTCACAAGTTAGGACACTATAAATATGAGTGTCCTGATTGGGAGACAAAAGCTAACTATGCTGAATTGGAAGAAGAAGAAGAGCTATTGTTGATGTCCTACGTTGAACTCAAACAAGCCAAGAGGGAAGAAGTGTGGTTCCTTGACTCTGGCTGCAGCAACCATATGAGTGGAAGCAAGGAGTGGTTCTCGGAGTTGGATGAAAGCTTCAGGCAAACTGTAAAACTCGGCAATAACACCAGAATGACCGTTGTGGGGAGAGGCAGAGTTCGTTTGCAAGTGAATGGATTTACTCAGGTAATTTCAGATGTTTACTACATTCCTGAGCTTAAGAACAATCTATTGAGCGTAGGACAACTTCAGGAAAAAGGCTTAGCTATTTTGATTCAGCATGGGAAATGTAGTGTATATCATCCTAGGAAAGGATTAATTATGCAGACAAATATGAGTGGAAATAGAATGTTTTTCTTATTGGCTGCCATGGTACCAAAAGCTTCTACATGTTTTCAGATTGTGTCAGAGAATGAATCTCATCTTTGGCATTGTCGGTTTGGTCACTTAAGCTACAAGGCACTGAGGACACTCTCTTATAAGAAGATGGTAAATGGGCTGCCTTCACTCAAGACTCCGAAGCTATGCACGATTGTTTGGAAAGCAAAGGCCACGAGACTCAATGCCAAAGAAGAGTTTGTGGAGAGCATCAAATAAGCTACAACTCGTGCACGCAGACATATGTGGGCCTATCAAACCAAGATCAACAAAGACAAAGGTACATCTTAAGTTTTATAGATGACTTCACTCGTAAAACTTGGATTTACTTCTTACATGAAAAGTCAGAGGCCTTTGCCATGTTTAGAAATTTTAAAGCTTGTGTTGAAAAGGAAAGTGGTGTATCTATTGCTTGTTTGAGGACAGATAGAGGTGGTGAATTCACCTCGACCGAGTTTGAGGAGTTTTGCAAGGTTCAAGGTATAAGCAGACAATTGACCGCAGCCTATACCCCTCAGCAAAACGGAGTTGCTGAGAGGAAGAACAGGACAATAATGAATATGGTGCGCTCTATGTTGGCCGAGAAGCAGGTTCCTAAAATGTTTTGGCCTGAAGCTATAAAATGGAGCGTGCACATCCTCAATAGATGTTTTACTGTGGCTGTACAAAACAAAACTCTTAAGAGGCATGGAGCGGTATGAAGCCAACAGTTGAGTATTTTCGAGTTTTTGGGTGTGTAGCTCATGCACATGTTCCAGACCAGAAGAGAAACAAGTTAGATGACAAGAGCAAGAAGTGTGTTTTGTTGGGAGTGAGTGATGAATCAAAGGCCTATAGATTATATGATCCAGTTCCAAGAAAATCATCATCAGCAAGGATGTGATTTTTGAAGAAGATGAATGCTGGGATTGGGGCAGAAGCAAAGAAGAATACAGGCTGGATGTTTTAGAATTGGGAGATGATGAAGATGGGAATGACATCGAAGAGGAAGCAGAGAGCAATGAAGATGAAATTCATGGTACCGATACAAGAGACTCAAGTGAAACTGATTCACCTTCTACTGAATCACATGAGAATGATCTACCAATGCTAGATGAAAGGAGGGTAAGAAGAGCACCGTTTTGGATGGAAGATTATGAGACTGGTGAAGGTTTGTCAGATGAATATGATTTAAATGCTATGATGATGCTCACTGAAGATGATCCACTTACATTTGAAGAAGCTGTCAAGAGCAAGAAGTGGAGGGACGCAATGATGGTAGAGATTGAGTCTATAGAAAAGAACAAGACTTGGGAGCTGACTGTCTTACCAGATGGAGTGAAACCCATTGGAGTTAAGTGGGTTTTTAAGACTAAACTTAATGAGAATGGAGAGATAGACAAGTACAAAGCGAGGTTAGTGGCAAAGGGGTATGCACAGCAGTACGGAGTTGATTATACTGAAGTGTTTGCTCCGGTTGCCAGACTTGACACCATCCGATTGATACTTGCTTTGGCGGCTCAACACAGTTGGGATGTTTTTCAGTTGGATGTAAAGAGCGCTTTCCTTCACGGTGAGCTCAATGAAGAAGTCTTTGTACAACAACCATTGGGATATGAGAAGAAAGGTGAAGAAGACAAAGTTTACAAGCTAAGAAAGGCGCTATATGGCCTTAAGCAGGCACCGAGGGCTTGGTACAGCAAAATAGAGGCTTATTTTGTCCGAGAAGGCTTTAAAAGGTGTTTTTGTGAACACACAATGTTCACAAAGTCAAAGGAGGGAGGTAAACTTTTAATAGTAAGCCTTTATGTTGATGATTTAATATATACTGGGAATGATAGGAGTATGTGTAATGAATTTAAGAATTCAATGAAGTTGGAATTTGACATGACTGATTTGGGGAGGATGAGGTACTTTCTTGGGATTGAGGTGGTACAGAGTTCAGATGGGATTTTTGTGTGTCAGAGAAGGTATGCTCGTGAAGTTTTAGCAAGGTTTGGAATGAATAACAAGATGTCACGAGAAAAGAATCCTATAGTTCCAGGCACAAAGTTGTCAAAAGATGAAGCAAGAACCAAAGTTGATGCAACCTTGTTCAAGCAGGTGGTTGGCAGTCTGATGTATTTGACTGCAACTCGACCTGATTTGATGTATGGAGTAAGTCTCATTAGTAGATTCATGTCTTGTCCAACTGAATCTCATTGGTTTGCAGCAAAAAGGATACTAAGATACTTGAGAGGTACAACTGAGCTAGGAATCTTCTATAAAAAGGGAGGTTGCACAGGATCTTGTAGCTTACAGCCGACAAAGACCCATTTGGTGATTTGGATGGTCGGAAGAGTACTTCTGGTTTTGTTTTCTTGCTCGGTTCTGGTGCAGTGTCGTGGTCTTCTAAGAAACAGCCTGTAGTGACACTTTCTACTACTGAAGCAGAGTACATAGCTGCTGCATTTTGTGCTTGTCAGAGTGTTTGGTTGAGAAGGGTGTTAGAGAAGCTTGGACATAAAGAGAAGAAGAGTACTTTGATTCAGTGTGACAACAGCTCTACTATAAAGCTTTCCAAGAATCCGGTCTTTCACGGCAGAAGCAAGCATATTGATATAAGATTTCATTTTCTGAGAGATTTGGTAAGAGATGGAGTTGTGGAGTTGAGCTATTGCAATTCTCAAGAACAAGTTGCAGACATAATGACAAAACCCCTCAAGTTAGAACAGTTCTTGAGACTTCGTAGCATGCTAGGAGTGGTCGAAGCTTCAAAGGTAAACTAAATGCTTTCTGCATATAGTTTAAGGGAGGGAATGTTGGACTGTTGGGGTTTAACAGTCATTTAGTTTCTTTTACTGTTTTTTTTGGTTTTATTTATCAGTTTGTTAAGTAAGTCCTATTCTTTAGGAACATGCAGATAGGATTTGGATATTTTTCTTTCAACTAGCCACCACGTTATAGGCCGTGTAAAACGTGGTTTGTTACTGCATTTTCTTCATCTTGTAAGACTATAAAGTCAGTAGCTTGTTTTGAATTCAATAAGATTTTCTCTCAGCAAATTCGTGTAGTACAGTTCTGGTTTTAACAATGGTTATGCATGAAAAAAAGGTGACTCGCAGTGATGAAGATGAAACTACCAAATACGTAAAAAATAAAATAAAAAACTTGCATGAATATTCAAAGGTTCCAACGTCACCTTCATTGTAAAAAGGGAGAGATGCCATGTTGAAGGATTTTGAATTGATCATAGCACTTTTATGGTATCTGTACTTCCATATTGTAAACTCCAATCCAATTTATTTACATTTTTGCACTTCATTTCAGCATTTTATTTAAATATCAAGTAATTAAGTTTCAAGAATGTTCCTATGCCACGTTCGTTTAAACTCTTTGTGCTTAGCAAACTACAAAACCAAAGCATTTGACATCGTTTAATTTGAACTCACAAATGGATGCCCGAACCGTTCATTACACTTACGCCTATATGGACTATAATGATTTGAATATAACAATGGGTCACTCTTAGTCGCTTTGGAATTGCTTGAAGAAGAAAGAGTTAATTCAATGAGCATTGCTAAAATAACTACTCATGATTACTGCAGAAGAAGGAAGAAAAATTACTTAAATTTGCATGCGTATTAGTAAATAGATGAAAAAACAAACAAAAGAAAAAATAGATACGAAATAAAATGTTGATGCTTCCCCGTCAACTTTTCCTGTGCGACTATATAGGATTTTTTGTTCATATATTTTAAATTTACAATAATGTGTTTATATAATCGTTATTGGATTAATCCATTCTATGTGAAATTCTTTAACTCCCACTTACTCTCATAGTTTTTAATAACTTCCAAATTCAAGTTTAAAAGATGCAATTAGTGAAGAGATGCTTGGTAAAGCAATTTATGCAAACTTGTAACCATTAGATTTGATTTAAATTTTATTTTAAGTATTTAAAATTTAATCTAACGACATATATAATTATATGATGTCACTAGTTATATTTTTAATGAAATAATGTAGTACTCTCATAGCATACAAAAATTTCTCCTCTACCAACTATACCTCCAAGCTTCAAGATGGTCATCAATTCATAGGCCATAATCACCTATTCCCCTTAATAAACTCCAAACATTAAATGTTTCAAACATCACTGGCTTGATTAAAACACAGGAAAATTATCCTCATATTCAGCTTGTTGAAAAGTTATACAAAAGAACCCTATTACAACAAAAAATTATATCTTCGTTTTGTACATAGGAGTTACCCAATAAGGCAGAATCAATAAAAAAAAAAAAACCTAACTCACTTTCATAGACGACAACAAATCTCCTTAATCAAAACTAAATTCTTTCCATCATCTCAAAAAATCCAATGCACGACATCCAACGTTTTCCACTCAGAACCTGAATCAAATGGCACGAATTAGATACCCAAGGATCTACAGGTACAAGCTAAGTAAGATAAATCAAATTATATTAACAAACAAAAAAGCAGACATACCCAAAGTCTTGGTCTCCTCTCAAAGCTTCACTATCTAGCTTTTGGCTTGCGCAAAGCACACACCAAATCAAATACCAAAGCACAAATTAAATAGAGAAACAAATGCACAAGCTTCGAACAAGAATGACCTTCGAGAAGAAAACCATAGAGTCGATCCTTACCTGCGAGAAGACCACCACGAGGTTCTTTGAAGGTGCAACAACGATCTCTACCCTTTTAGATTAGTCAAGTCAGAAGAAGAAAATGAGAAATGTTCGAAGAGGGGAAGAGAGACGAAAGAAAGGTATATGAAATTAGGGGTTTCAAAATTTTAATATGGAAATGTATATTAGAGCGGTTCAAAATTGCCATTTTATTCAAAAGTCCGTTGATTGTCAATGAAAAATATGGCGGTTCCAAAACCGTCGTTATATAAGGTATAATATGACGGTTTTTATAAACCGCTATTATAAAATTGCCATAATAAACATATTTTTTGTAGTGGTTGGAAAAATTAGTTCATTTTGAAAATTAACCAAATATTTAACTAATTTAATTAATAATTTACAAATAGTTAGTTAATAATTTATCTTCATTTTGATACTTGATACGTGGTTAACCGTATGTAAATTATTGGTTAAATTAGTTGAATACTTGGTTAATTTTTAAAACAAACCAATTTGTCTAACTTTTTAACCAAGTCAAATATGAAGATCATTTTCCCTTAAAACACCAAGCCAATCAACTTGAAGAAGGACACATGTATGTTTAGACTTTAGACAAGTAGTAAAGAGATCCTTGGGGTAGAGAGGGCATAAGAAAAGGAATAGGAAAATTTTTGCTTCAAATTTCTCCTCTGATGCACTTATTTCTTCTTCTCTTATATAGAACAAAGAGAACTAATTCAAGTGACCAAAGGGCAAGGATTATGGTTTTAAAACCAGTGAGGTATTACCATTTGGATCAATTCAGCTTAAAGCCACTCACTCACTCACTTTAGACCTATTCAAAAACTTCACATGTTGTTGGGCCTTGATCCAACCCTAATTCAGTCCTAGCATATAAATAACTCTCCTCAGCCCACTTCAACAAATTGTGTGCGTAATTGTGCGCATAAATTATCTCACACAACCAGTAGCCTCCATCTCCAACCTCTCCCTTAAACAACTTATATTAACTAATTAACCTCCAGTTAAGTAGTTGTATTCTCAACAAATTATCCTTCATAATTGTGCACAAGTGTTGAAGTTGCTACGTTTGGTCAGTTCAAAATAGGTCTACCTTGAAACTTTTCTTTAAAATTCAAAATTATCCACAAGTGCTGAAATAGTACTACATATAAGATTCATTGCCAACTCATTTAAAATATTTTATCTATATTGAAAACAAAAGAGTGTAGTAGTATTCTATACATTTATATCTAAACCAATTATTGACTTAAACTTTGATTTCTATTAATTAAGGACCTCAAATATAACTCATCATAACTTTTAAAAAAATGTATTTCTTAGAAATGCTTACGTAGACATATAATTATCTTGTTTTTATGTTCATCAAAAAAATCATCAAAAATCTAAAAAATAGTAAATCAACATAATTGCAAAGATTATTAAAAAAAAACTTGCAAAATTTAAATACAATAATATTTACAAAAATTACTTCCACAATTTTCTGTTTTCATTATATGTATCTGCTGTCTTGCCTATTTTACTCATTATTTCTTGGAATATATAATTTGTATCTTGAAATTCAAAATATAAACGTCCTAAAAGTTCATCTCATGTCATGAACTAATATGTTCCTGGTTTATCTATTTTCCCGTTTAGTGACTTAATACGTTTTTCATCTATTTCTTGCACGCTCTAAGGCACGGTAGGCTAAATTTTGATAATGATACATTTTCTATTGCTCTAATTTTTGTCTTGATGGGCTCTTTTTTCCTTATGAATATTCTGACCTGGCATTTGTCATAAGACATTACCATGTCAAATTTTTATTTATTTTTCTTTCTTTTTCTCTTATGTGTATTATGGAAAGAAAAGAAAAGAAGGAAATACAATAAAAAATAAAAAGAAAAGAAAAGAAAAAGAAATGAAGAAGTGGAGAAGTTATCACTCACTTTGTTTGGTATCACCCAATGAAAAAAAATGAAAATATATATAAATAAATGTCAAATTACTTTATTATCCTTCCTCTAATAAAATGGGTAGAGTGGATAAAATAAGAATTTTGTTTATTTTTCCTCTCACTGCCTCCAAAAAAAGAAGGAAGGAATAATGTGCGACCCATGAAAAAGAAAGAAAGATAAATCTCTTTTTTTTTTTCCATCCTTAATTGATACCAAACAAATAAAGAAAGAAGTATCTATTCCTTTCATTTCCAAATGTTATGAAACCAAACATAGTCCTTTGTATTCTTGGTGAAGTGTAGAAATCAACTTAAATTTTTTCAATAAAAATAAAATTAATGCTACATTATTCGGAGAGACAATATATATATATATATGTGTGTGTGTGTGTGTGTAATATCATTAATTTATACATATTAATGCTACCTTTATTTTATTTTAGGTTTGGAGACAAAAATCAGCATTCTTATGAAAAAATCGAATTGGTAATTCTAAAAATATTAATATATATTAAGGAGTAGGCATGGATCAAAATAGACTATGGTAACATACAAAGCATCTAATTTTGCATTGCATATGTATTATTTTTAAGCTTTTATTACATCGATCAGCCAATAAGGCCGGAAGCTTAACTCTAAATCAAGAAAAAGGGAAAGAAGCTATGTTTTATTACAACTAACATTAGCTTTCTTCAACAAAATACCACTTAATTTGCTAATCCCTAGCTAATAACTAGGAAAAAGCAAAGACCTCTAAAACAAACAAAGAAAATAAACTTATAATTATCTTCCATTTGACGGAGTAGAGCTAGACACTTTCACAAATGAACCAAGATGACCTTGTTTCAGTTTTTGTCCATCCCAAGTGTGTGCTTCACGCTATCCACAGCACCTTGAGCCATATTCTTCACTTGCTCCCCAGTCTGCAACAACAAGATGATGTTAACAATGACACTTCCAAATTCCAAAATATAAACACAATTCAACTAAAAAAGTCCATGAAGAAGAAAACAAAATTGTCCCAAAATTGTGAACCATATTGACAAATTTATAACCTGCTGGAGAAAACCCGCAGCTTCCTCCTTGTTTCTTTCAGCAGTCTGCCCGGTTGTGTTAGCAGCTGCATGAGCCCTGTCTGCAGCTGCCATGGCGGAATCCTTTGTGGATTGCATCCAATCCTCTGCCTTGGCCTAACCAAAATCAAAGATTATTAGCTAACATTTATTTCTTCCATATTGCAAAGACAAAAAATGTTAAAGATGTGGTGCATATTCACAGTGAAAATTTGTGTTTTCACCTGAGTCTGGCCATGGGTTTGGCCTGCATTGAAGCTTTGCTGGGAACTTGACATGTTTGCTGGGTTTGAGAAAAAAATACAAAGACAAGAGATATAAGCTGGTGTTATTAGTGGGTGTTATTGATCTTGTTTGAGAAGGTATATATAGTGTTTTGGTCTGCATTCAAATGTGAGACGCATGGAGATAGGATCACCCCGTCATTGATGGGCGTATATTTCTGCTTTTGAAATGGGCTTTGGGAGACCTGAAGTTAGAATAGGACATACGTGAGCCTCTCACTTGAGTGAATCACGCATCTCCAACTTCTATTTACTATTAATTAATTAATGCTTTTTTTAATACTACTTTTTGTACTTTTTTTTCCTTTTTATCTTGTTCTTTTTCTGAAAGTAATAGTACTTAAACTTATGTAATTTATCGACACATTAAAAAAAATAAATGATATTTACACACCACCAAATATATAACTACTTTACACTTATATTTTTATTATTGATTTAATTAATAATGAATTATATAATCGACACTTAATTATAAAATCAATAAATTTAACAAAGCCGGGTGTAAAAAATAGCGTGCCTTTAAATTTTAATAGTAATATTTGCTTGTAAAATTTATGTTTAATTTTCTTTACAAGTAATCATTTTTAGATTATAAATTTTTATTCAGACTTGTAATTTTAACTTTAAAATATGGTAACTTCCCCTCCCCTCTCCTAAAACTTTCATCTTAAAAACTTTTTAATTAGTATATTCCTTCAAGAAAATTGTATAATTTTAATGTGACTCTTAAATCATTAAAATTTGAGCTGGATAATCCAAGATAGTCTATCATTTTTCGTAAGAAAAAACTACGTAAAATAAAAAATCTGACTGAATAGATAGAGGAAAGAGAATGTGGTGTCAAGTATTTAAGATGTGTACGAAGAAACAAAATGGCTATGATTGCGTGCCAATGGTATCGCCACTTAATTTGGCTTGTGTGATTGGGTTCGTGTTGTCTAACACTAGTCTTCATGAGAAATTTTTAGATAAATTTATTATAAATATTTTATATAACATTAAATACATGTAAAATTTTATGAGTCGTATTATAAATATATTTGTTTTTAAAAAATAATTTTTTAATACATATTAATTATTAAATAAAGTGCCTATAATAAATTATGTCTACTTAAAAATTACTCTATTCTTTATATAACACATTGCAAAGCAAGGAAGCTGATCTTTGATGTGAAGAATACGATGAATGGTTTACTTCAAAGGGTCAATATAATCTTTAGGACTCTCTAAACGGACAGAACTGTGGAGCAAATTCGTTTAATTGCATAATTATGTTAGTTAATTTCTATTTTAAAGACCTATATATAAATGAGTATTTTTGGATAACTCGTTTAACTTATGTGTTAAAAGGATCATAGGTCGCTCGCTTAATTTTTATTTACTATATTTTATTATTATTTTATTATTGATTTGTAACTTGATGTGATTTAATAGTTATTTATTGAATTTTAGGACTTGTTTTTGTGACCTATTTTATTATTGATTTGTGACTTATGTGTTAAACTTTGAGATTTATATATTAACTAATGAATTTTGGTTTCTTACTTTTGTTTTTTTGTTTTAAATATTATTAAATGGGTCAATCCATTTAAGCTTATGATAGTTGATATGAGACAAATCAGACTTAGAATGTGTCGCATAGCCGAAACCTACATTTACAATAGGAAACAAGCTTGCAAGCCCTTGTTAACATGTTTGAGAGAAATCTCAATAGAAGAAAGTGAATGTGATTTTCATCTCAAACGTGAGTTAGGCAGAAGTAACATTTTGTTGCTTTTGCTATGAAAGAAAACTCATTTGTGTGTATTGACATAAATACTTTTATAATTTAATATTATATCACTATTTTAATAATATTTAAATAAATATAACTTAATAATTTTATAAAATATTATTATAATTATATTTAAAGTGATTTTATTTTATAATACTCCAAACAAACTTAACTTTTAAAAGAATTTATTTTGCCATTAATTTTTTATAATCAATCTTTTTAACATCAATTTATTAATCTTACTCAAAATAACTCATATCATTTTTTATAATTATACATCTAAAAATAATTTTTATTAATATTATCTAAATAAAATTTATGTAAAAAAATTAACTTTCAGTTAAAGATTTCTAATATAAACAATTTTACTCAAATTCAATTCTAACTAAAATTAAATTTATCTAAAATTAAATTTGTAAAATTCAAATACACACTTAAAGATACGGTACTAGTTGGTTTCATAGTCCTAATTCTCTCTAAGGAGTAAAAGTTGATTTTTTTTGAGTATCAAGAAAGAGAAAGAAAAAAGAGAAGAAAAAAAAAAGTATCCATTCGTGAAAAATTGAACCCTACGTCTAACACTACCATGATAAAGACCATATAGTTTACTGTTTACTTGGCGGGCTTATACGGCAGCATTGGGCTTGATATATACCAATATGCAAGTTGAGCTTTCTACAATAAGAATAGATCTGACGGATGCTTTGACTTTGAAAAATTACTGTGTATGGTCAAACTCTGTTAACGAGGATCAAAGAGTTAGATTAACAAGCAGGAGCAAACTGCATCGATTAAAGATATAAGTTTAATTTCTATTCATTTTTAGTGTAAATTTTTTTTACATTATCATCAAATCAAGTATTACCAAATTATTAAAAGAGTTTGACTATTATAATTACTATCTAGAAAGTCTAACTATTTTAATGATGTATTAACACATGATTGAATAACAGTATAAATTTTTTTTACACTAACAGTAAATAGAAATTAAATCTTAAAAATATATTACTATAAATTTTTGTTAAGATTTATAGCATATAATAACTTTTAAAATGAAAATACTTTTCTTCTTCTAAACTTCACAAAAAAAAAAAACTTTATTAATTAGGCGTTTGATAAGCTTGATTTCTAAAGGCAATGTGGATTATCGTGTTTATGTTATTCTATTCGTTTTGATATTTGAATTCTCATGCAGCAACAATAGAAAATCTAGTTGATTTATCTCTAATAACATGATATTATCATATGCTCTTAACAAAAATGAGAAGATTCAAATTCTTTTTGCAATATGGGTTCTCATGTGTCTGGCTCTCTCCTATGTTCACATTATTTTCAAAGTAAAAATTCTTCAGACATGGTCTTGTCAATAGGAATGCAAAAATTTATGCTGGCTCCCCTTTTGTCTTCTATCTCGGAATTAAAGAATGACAATGGTACAGTGGGTCCATTTAGTGCCTATGTGATGGCAGAAAGGTATTGGAAACAGAAATCTCCAGTGAATTTTTAAATAAGGCAGCCTAAAATATTTTATTCCTAATATTACTATTCTAAGTACATTACTTATTTATTATTTTTTAGTTTACATTATTTCCTACGCTAATGTATTTAATAAATGAAAAAAGAGTCTAGACTTTATATAAAAGACATTATTTTGATGTATCCGTTTACAACAAGTGTTTAATTTATATTTATTGTTAGGGTAAAGTTTCTTTACACTATCATTTAATTATGTGTTGTCAAATTATCAAAAGAATTTGACTATCACAACAACTATTTAAAAAGTCTAACTCTTTTAATGATATGTCACAATAACAGTACAACAAACAAAAAGGCAATGAAAAAAGTGTGGCAATTTTATAAAAAGCACTTTTGCAAAGCACCTAAAGCATTGCATTTCACCTCACTAACAGAGATAATGAAAAAGAGACCGAAATAGAATAGAGTGCATGTCTGATATATTGTCAATGTTGGAAGTGGCACTATTTTGAGCTTTTTAATCTGACAGCAATACCTTATTTATCTTTTACCGGAGATTATTTGTTATTTATGTTTAATAGACTTTTAAATATTTATTATAAAATTAATAATTAATAATTTAATCTAAATTCCAAATTGATCGTAGTAACATAACAATTTTCATATTTACTTCAAATATTGGAATGAAAAGTGAAGAAGGAATGTAATGCGGTGGCGTGACTATACTGTGTTTATTACCAATGTTTGAAAAACCGGACCGGACCGGCCGGTTCGACCGGTCTGACCGTGACCTGCGTGCCTGGCCGGTCCGGTCCATCCTAAAAACCGTTTTGGCCATTAAACCGGGAAGAACCGGATTGAACCGGGAAGAACCGGATTGAACCGGCGACCCGGATGAACCGGACCCGGTTCTTGAAAACCGGCCGGTTCAATCTTTTTTTTTTTTTATTTTTTTTGAATTTTTTATTACTTTTTCAGATTTTTAAATTAGTTTTTTAGGATCTTTTTTCACATCTATCTTCTAAAAGTCATAACTTTTTACTTATTCGTCCGATTTAAATGCATTTTATATCAATTTCACGTAACTTTTTAAAATCTATGCGATAGAAAATGAACTAATGAAGTTGGACAATTGATTTTAAAAAAAAAATTAATAATTATTTTCATAATAATGAATATTTTTAAAAGAAATAATTATAGTTATTTTTTTAAATAAAGATTAAACATTAATTCTTTTCTTAAATTCTTATTACCTCTTAAAATGAGGTTATTTTAATTGAATATGTATATAAATAATTATTTATATAATTATAATTATAATTATTACGTCATCCGGTTCGACCACCGGTTCAACCGGTTCGACCAATAGAACCATGATCCGGAGGTCTCGCCGGTTCGATCTCCGATCCGGTTCTTAAAACATTGTTTATTACCATCGCCTTTCTTCAATGTTGCAGCAATAATCATTTGGTCCATTTCCCAACCATCCCTATTAATATCTCGATCTATTCAAAACAATATATAATCGAGTTAGTAGCATTTTGCTTACGAGTACAAACAACACAATAATTGGCACAATAAACTAAATGGCAATAGAGAACAAAACAAAAATTACAGCAAGATCACTTTAATTAGCTTTTTAAACCAACCAGTTTATCTAGTCTTCCTGACATCCAACATTGCGCCGCATATATACCTTTCGTGAAAAAAAATTCCATTAGTTTTTTTTTATTGTACGGTAAAAATATTTTCAGGTATGTTTTTATGTTAATTGATAGTAAATTTATCTCTGAACAATATTAAGGGTATATCCATACATTAGTTTTGTGCATTTAAAAGAATTAAATAATTTCTCTTAGTACTAGTTCAAGTTTCTAACCCAAGTCATTAAAGTAAGGAACACATTTGCTTAACCACTAAATCAGCACCTTTGGATTAATAATTTCATTAGTTACGTTTGACGATTAGTTGGCAAGCTTAGTACAGAGAGAAAAGAGCTAACTTTTCTTATTTGCATTTTCAAATTCTCATAAGGGATGACACCAATAGTAATAGTTGCATCCATCATATATAACAGTTTGAAAGTTATCATATATAACTTTTAAAGCTACTATTTTTGCTTATAGTATCATTTTCAATGGGAAAAAAATTAGTCTAAATTACATAGCTTGAGTGTGCATCGGATACACATAAGTGGAATAGGTTTCACTCATTTGAGATGAGATTCATCCAACTTTGTTATACATGTCCAATACACACCCGAGTTGTGTAATTCAGGCTGTGTAGCGTAACTTCAATTCAAAATATTTGCATAAAATATTCATTACAGAAACTCAATGAAAATGTTTGCATTGCTTTGTTTACCTATGGATGAATTTTAACAGAACAAAAATGAGAATAAAATTGAGAGATTCATTGAAAGTAGAAAGAATCAGCACAACATTTAATATATAAATCCTTAAAAAGAAAGAAGAATCTATTCATTAAGAGAAATCCCACAACTTAGAAATCCGTGTTGAACAACTTCCACGCTTAATTGCCCATTAAAGGAATAGTTATTGGTGTACCTTGGAGATGGATCCTATTCAAATTAAAGCATGTTTACTTCTAGAAAACACTTATTTAGGTACTCTTACGAAATTGTGTAATTACTCTTTAACATTATACTTTTAAATAATGTTATAAAATTTAGTTTGGGTCGAATGGTCTTTTTTTTTTTGGATTTAATTTTTATTTATTGTCAGTGTAAAGTTTTTTTACACTGTTATCTAATCATGTGTTGTCAAATCATTAAAATAGGTAGACTTTTTAGTTGTTGTTGTGATAGTCAACATTTTTACTGATTTGGCAATACATGATTAGACGACAGTGTAAAGAAACTTTACACTGATAGTGGATAGAAATTAAACTCTTTTCTTTTTGTGTAAAAAAGTTTAGACGAAGAAAATATCTATATCAATCTTTAACTAACTAGTCTAAACAACTTATTAGATCACTTACGTAATTGAACTGAATTCAACCGACTAGTTATAAATAACTTAGTTGACTCAGCTTGGTTTATTCGAATCGGCCAAGCAATAAAAATTGTCCCGTAGCATCAATTTCCTTCATTAACGCAAGCCGTTTCTTCCTCCATTTGTGTATGCGTTAGCCAGCCGTTTCCTGCTTTGGATCACTCCTTTCTCCTTCCTCCTTCCTCCATTCGTGCATGCATCAAATAGGATTTGCAAAAACCCTTTTTTATGTTCAATATATCAATACATCCAGAATTGTACTGCTTACGGCGTCAAATGTATCTTCCTTCTCTCCCTTGTTATTCCGTTCTTTCAATACTTTTATAATAGCACTCAATGCATTTGGATGAGCACGTTATATATTCCCCTGTTTAAGATAGAAATGGCATTATGATGAATGCAATATAACATGAGTAAGAAATAAGATCAAGAAGAAATTAAGTGTCAATTTAAAGACCCTAGTCACATGAGTTATAGTTATAGTTTTTCGTTTCAAATATTCTAATCACTTAAAAAGTTACAACATAATAAGCTGTAATCAAGTAGTCTTAATTCATATGAGAGTAAGGACAATAAAAGAGCTATATAGATAGACATCGAATTTTCTTGATCGATTAACTTCCTAATTGGGTGTTGGAATTCGTAAATTTGCTCATTTAAGAATTGGGTCTAACCACTAACTGTAAAGTCACTATCGCACTAAGTTCTGACGAATTATGTGATTGTAATTTTTTGTTCAATTGAATCTTACCCCAAAATGGTCACAACATCCTGCAGATAGATAGCAATGTTGACACCCAAACAAAAGGAAAAACACAATAAAAGAGCTAATTTTGTGTTCAAAATTTATTTAGATTGACATAAAGTGACTGCAATCATGCATGCTTTAGATTCCCAATATGGGACCTGGAAGTTTGTTGTTTTGTGATAGACATCAGACAAGTTTAGCCCCCCTACAAAGAAAACGAAATGGTTTTAGACTTAGGAATGAGGATAGATGCGATTGGAGCTCTGTTGCAATTAGGATCTGACATCAAAGTGGGGTTTTCTTAGTATCTTTCAAAAATGATGTTTCTTAGACTATATATAAAAAAATTGATTATGCAAATATCAATATTTTTTTTAAAATTTTTCTCATAGTTTTTATATTAATATATTCATTTTTTTCCTTACACTTCTCTTGCATTTTTTTGTAAAATTTATTTAGAGTTACATTATATATATTTTTACATATTATATATAATATAATAATTCTGTAAAACACAATTTTTTTAATATAATAATGATTAATAATTAGAGTTACATTATATAATATAATAATGATTAACCAAAAAAATATTATATATAATATAATAATTCTGTAAAACACATTTTTTAAATTTTAGGTATGCCTTATTAAACTTAAGAGAAAAGAAAAATAGAGATACGAAAAATCAAATCCTCAGTTCTTAATAAAGACGGGAAATACTAGTTGAGCCTTGAAATATGCTCACCCAGTTAAAACTTAAATAAAGCACACTCTTGGTGACTAGACTCTCTCATTTTGCCTAATTATTTGCCATCAACTTTACTGTCTCTTGCCAAAATTCATGTTCAATTTCTTTTAGCTTTTCAGTTAAACAAAAATATTTGATCTGCAATATTTTAGCAGCTCTATAAAATAGAATTAACATCTACGATGGAAATCGATATAGTGTGGCACAAGTGGTAGATATTTGGACCCTTTAAGTATGTGGTCAGAGGTTTGATTCTTGATCTATATGTATGAAAAAACATCTGTTGTGAAAAAACAACCTCTTAAATGGATCTTCGTACCTCGAAGAATTAATATTTATGGAAATAAAGGAAAAATTAAGTAGTTGGCAAAATACCATCCATCCTGGATTCGCTTTCAATCTTTCTTTTGTGTGCATGTTTAACTATTTTACAAAAGTTAACTAATTCAAAGTTTGTTTCGTGAAAGTTAAAAATAGGACTTCCTGTTCTATACGTGAGGCTGCAGGAGATGCTTATGAATTCTCTTTTCTATATTTTGAAATAATCTTGCTTCCAATAATTGTTCTGCTCATGCTTATATGCTTATTAATCTATAATGTTGAACTTAGTCTCTTTTTACTCCTTTCACTTTATTTAATTAGATTTATTGCAAAAACATCATATCATGATGTCTAAGTAGGTTCAATAAATATTCAATTATTTATCTGTATCTGTAAAAAAAATTGTGTTTGCATTTTGATTTTTTTACTATCCAAATTTTATTCTAAAAAGGGAAAATAAAGGGAAAATCTCAGCTTCCATTGCATCTATTTATTGTATATAAAATAATAATAATAAAAAATTGTTAAAAGTTAAAATTAAAATATTTTTTGGTAGTGTATATTTTATTGTCTTACATTCAACGTGACATTTACTGTTACTACTCAAATCCAAAATAACTATTCCTCTCAAAACAAAAAAATCCTAAAGTAACTGTGAAATAAACTAAACAAAATATAGTTACTTTTATGTCAATTTTGGGGAATTGTTTTCAATGATTTAAAATTCTAATTCTAAAATTGTAAAAAGTGAATTAATTTGTTGTTGTGTGAAGTTTTTTTTCTTAAATATATTAAAAAGTATTGCAACATAACCGTAAAATTTGTACTTAAATTCTCTAACGTGCCAAGAGTTAGATCTAGGTAGTCTTTTCTTTAATATTAAAGTTCATGGAGCAAGAACTTTTCTAATTTGAATTTAATTTTAATTCATTTTTAGTGTAAAGTTTCTTTACACTGTCATTTAATCATGTACTGACATATAATTAAAAGTGTTAGACTTTTGAGGTAGTTGTTATAATAGTCAAACTCTTTTAATAAGTTGACAATATATGATTGGATGACAGTGTAAAAAAACTTGGATTTAATTTCTATCCACTGTCAGTGTAAAGTTTTTTTACACTGTCATCCAATCATGTGTTGCTAAATCATTAAAATAGTTAGACTTTCTAAGTAGTTGTTGTGATAGTCAACTCTTTTACTGATTTGGCAACACATGATTGGATGACAGTGTAAAAAAGCTTTACACTGACAATGAATAGAAATTAAACTCAAAAATTTTTACATTAATAGTAAATCAAAATTAAACTCTTCTAATTTAGTGGTACTTAATTTTTTATAAAAAAGAATTATGTCAGGCTTCGTTTTCAATAAATTTTACTACTTACATTTAATTCACTTTTTTCATCTCCTCATCAACTTTTTAAATCTCCACATAATAAAAGAAAAAAAACACTGTTTAATTATAAATTTTGATATATCAGTTGCCTTGATTTGAGAAACTTTTGGCGAAATTATTTCTTTGGTGTGGTGGTGGAGGTCTTCTTTCATTTGCTTTCTTTCTAAATTATATTTTCAACTTTTGACAAGGAGATCAAAGTTTTCTTAATTTTTTGGTGTGAATTTATCCACTTACGAGTAAAAGCAAGAGACTAATCCTAAAAGTATAATTAAGTGCATAAAGTAGAGACCCTTTTTAATTGCGTTTTTTCATATACACCGCCTCTATAATCAAATTCAAAATAAAACACTTAAAGTGACCGAATCATTTCTACTTGAAAAAAGGCAAGTTGGTAAGTTTTCTTAATTTAACCCTATTAACTCGAATAGGTCTCCATCTTTTTCATCATCATTTTCTTAATCGAATGGGTCTCCATCTTTGTCATCATCATTTTCTTGATTGAACGTTTTAAGGCTTTAAGGGCTATTTTCTTTTTCTTGTCCAACTATTCACTTTGGTTGAGTCCTGTGAGTTTCATATCATGTTCATGTAATTTTCCAATAGCGTAGCGAGAGAGTTGAGAATTCTTTGGCGCTAATTTTTATTTAGACTTCCCAAACTTTGCTTGCAAGTTCTTCATTTGCGTAATTCTTCCTAGGAGCTGTCAAGTAATAATTAACAATGTAATTAATTAACTACTTTTATTTTTTATTGCAGATATTGTACGCTCTGATTCATGCTATATAGTTCATATTCACGTGTAAACGTGTTAGTCCGAACTCTTTTTACTTCACTAGTAAGTTAATAGGTTACTTCAAGAGCATCTCACATTTTCTTTGCATTAAAGCAATTGGAAGTATGAAAGTACTCATCATATATCAAGTCACTAATGATTATTTTTTTGACTTTTACATTTCATTGAGCTCTGTTTTTATCTTCTTCACTCCATTCAGTTCTTATTAAGGAATTGATTGATCATCTTGATTATGTGGGATTAGATGGACAATTTTCAATTACATCTCATTTATCCAATCAATAATGTCAAAAAAGAAAAAAGAACTTGCTTATTTAGCTTCTAATACGTATAATATTATCCTTATATATATTAAGCATCACAATTGATAAAAATGGTCTACATTAATTACAAAATGAAAGTATTGTCACGAGATTTATTATTATTATTATTATTTACTTCTAATGCTATGTTTAGATGTTTATGAATGGAGGGAAAGGAAAGGAAAAATGATGAAAAGAAAGGGGATGGAGGAAAAATTACTTCCTTTTCTCTAGAAGTAAGGAAATGAGAAGAACCATTTTCCCCCTATTTAAAAGTTACAGTTAAAACATGGATAATTCGAGTTACTTCTTATTTAATTTAAAATAAGCATTGTCCCCTTGTTTACACCCAATTCCAAGAAAATTTTTGGAGTATTGAGGGGTTCATTTCCCTTTTCAACTTTAAATGTTTTTTAAATAAGAGTTTGTGTCACTATTTCTCTCTTGTCCCTCTTCTTCTTAGTTCTTACCACTCATCCAAACATGGCATAAAAGTTTTAAAAAACTAGCAGCAGTAGTTTTTAAAACACTGTTGTCCTTTAGTTTATCTAGCACCAAAAAATGATTGCTTTTTGTATAGCACAAGTGAAAGAATATGAAAAGGTATCAAAAAAGAAAATCCGATGTTTATTTTATTGAAGGCTTTTAGGATTATTTGGTTTTATATTTTCCCTTTAGATGAATCCCTTTAAATTTAACTCACTTTTAGTTTTCCCATATTGTTTCTTTTCCTTTTTTTATCATTGAAAAATATCATTTTAATTCAATCAAATAATTCATCTAAGTATAGAAAATGAGCATTTAATTCCTTTGATTCAGTTAATTTACTAATGTAGTGGTTAGACTGTTTCTATCTACTATATAAACCTCTTTCTCAAACCGTTTTGAGTCTATGGACCAGCGGTTCTATAACCTTTTTGGCTCATCTGGTATTTTTTGTATTTTGAACACTTGTTTCAGACTTTTGGTAGTATGAAATAATTCCATGGCGATTGGTAGATTCAAGGGACCTATACGTTTTCCCTGTGTCAAAAGGAACCTAGGGAATGTGAAGATTCACTGGCTAGGTGGCCACCCAACCCTTTTTACCTTCGAAGGGGGATATGCTAAATACAAGAGTAGAACAGAAACTTCTTTTAGAAATGAACTTTGTTTGGATCTACATAATGGAAGTGAAAGGAAAAATAAAACGGGCAAATTCTTCTTTCTTTCCTTAGCTACTCCTTAGACCAGGCATATTCAGTAACTGAGTCCAAAATGAAACTTTGCTCATCTTCCTTCTGATATCCTTTGTCTTTTTCAAGGTCCTAGAAAGAGCCTTTTCTTCTATGGAAGTATTGGCTTGCTTATTTTTCAGCAGAAAAAGGAGAGAAAAATAAAAATAAAAAGGAAAATAGGTGCTGTTGCAAGATACAAACCAACCCAGTATACAATAATACATACTCCACCCCATTGTTCAATTTTGGATATGAAACGTAGTCTTTATGCACCATATTTGCATTTTATCTTCCCAATTTGCTTTTCAAGAGCTTCTCTTTCGTTTGAACTGAATTCTTCTTGCCATTCATGATCCGTAAGCTTTGCCTTAACAAGTCAAACTCCCTCTCCTTTTTGTTCTTTTCTTGCCCCATTGAAGCTAATTGAGCTTTTATGGCTTCGATGGTTTCTTCCTTCTCTTGCAGTTCCCTCTTCAGATTTTCCATTTGGATCTCATTTTCCTCTGCTTTCCAATATAGACCATCCCCTGTGAACAAATAGACAAACAAATAAGCTCAACCAAAACAAAACAACACACACATTGGATTTTAACTGAGTCTCATGTAACTATCTTAGTGGTATGAACATTTCTGAAGAAGAAAGTAAAATTAGTCACCAAACTCTTAAACATCTCAATTGGGTTGGTTAGAAGGGAAGGGGATTGAACCCCACCAGCCACAAACTACTTTTCAAAGGACATAAGAGCATAAAAGTACAGGGCAAAATGGCCAAAAATATTAGTTCTGCAAAATAAGATTTGCTTATTATGTGCTTTGGTGCAAATTCTATTATAAAAAAAGTAGTGTAAGTGAAGGGGAGAGAGAGAGAGAGAGAGAGAGAGAGAGAGAGAGACCATCATATGTTCTCTGAATGAGGTCGTCCAGCTCAGTCTTAATTGCAAGATAAAGTTGCTTCCACTTCTCCACAGCTTCATCTCGCCGTGCTCTCTCCTCCTTCATTTGCTCAACCAAGAGCTTAGTCCCCATTAATTCCCACTCTTTCTCACTGTTCTTCTCCACCATTCCAAGTTCTTTCATCTCTCTTATCTTCTCTTCCTTCTCTTCCACCAACTTCCTCAGTTGCTTCACCTCCTCCCTCATCCTCTTCCCCTCTTGCTTCCAATCTGCCTCCTTAAAAGTGAACACCATTATGTCTCTTTCATAGCTCCTACTCTCCTTCTCCCTCTCATACATCATCTCCTTTATTTCCTCCTGCAGAATTTTCACTTTTTCCTTCAAATTCATAACATATTTTTCAGAAAAGTTCCTCCTACTCTTGCTAACAGTGCCACCCATCTTTGAAACCCCTAATGCCTTCTGGCTATAGCTAGCAGAGTGATTGGTATTGGGTGTTGTTATTATAGTGAGAAAGGAGAAGATAATAATGAAGGGGTGTGGATGGCATAAAACCTGAGTACAGTCTAGGCTCCTCACAGTGATAGAAACCGCACCAAGAATTTTAGCCTATTTTATGAACTCAGATAAGGGTCATAGTCGTACTTATAATTCAATAATGGAAGGGGTGAAATGAGGCTCGTGAGTAGCACTTTCTCAGTAAGATTTTACACTTGACGTATGGACACCACATGATCTGGCTGCAAATATAAATAGAGATACACATATTCACATGGAAATATTTCTTGGGAGCGTGGGGTAGAATTATGACCCCAATTATTTGACAATGTATTGACTACTTCTAATTGGTCCTACTCCTACATCTAATTTTGCCATGAAATAATGCAGGGTTGTACTTGAGCATCCCTGCACAGTGTCTCTTCACACATTGATCAGTACATATAAATACAATCCTCGTGAAATTTATTAATTCAAAAAACATTATTAAGCCATAAATTGAGTGACAAGAAAGAAAAAAGAAAAGGGAAAAAATGGCTATTTGTGCTTATTAAGTGACAATTTGTGCAAACTAAAAGTCAATTTCAATCAAATTGAAAAAGTATGAAAACTCATGTATGCTTAGTTTTTTAATGATAAAACTGCCCTCTAATTATTAGTAAGGAATAAAAAATTGTTTTTCCAAACAATAGAATAACCCCTGCTCCATAAGTCACATGAGTTACACTTAAACCCCACATATGTTAGAAGGAGAAAAGAAACATTAATTAAACTAAGAATATTACGTCGGCACAGCTGCCAATTGTTGTCTTACATATCTAAAACCTATTCTTGTAGCAGTTTGCTAGAAACTCCTGCTGGTCCATACCAACTATACCAAGGCAGAGAGATGGTAGATTAGGCCTACAACAAGGGTCATGGGAAGCACATTCAGAGTGTGACATCTATATTCTCAAACTCAGCCTTAGCCATGCTGGGATAACACCCTATTTTTGCAGGTAATGATTGTCTTTTGGTTCCATAAGAACAAATTTTCAATTCGTGATCTTTGTATATTTCCCAATACGACATTATCATGTTTGTACAAAAAAACATTAATGGCTTGGGGTTGCCACCTTTGGATTCCCTGCTTGAAAGGGACTTGTAGCATTCCTGCTATTATGGCCTTGCAGTCTAGTTTTTCCCTGGAAGGTCCAATCTCATTAAATTGGCTTGTGTGTTACTTCACCCTCTCCTTGGTATGGCATTTAAATGCTACAAATTACAACAGTTACTGTCATTTGTCCATATCCATATTGATGTGGCCATGCTGGCGATCTGTGACCAAGTAAAGCATAAGCTCTAAAAATGTCAAATTCACGTGGGTTAAAATGTGTAAAAAGATAAAAGATCAAGAAAACAGCGCTTTTACAATGATTTCAGTTTTTACTATTATTAGGCTATGCTTTTAAAGAATGAAATAGAATAGGTTGTGTGAATTTGAAGGAATTGGTAGATGTCAATTTGCATTGTGAAAGAGTATTTGGAATGAAAGACTTTTAAAAAACGACAATTTAATATTTATATAATAGATTGTGTATAAACTATGATAATTAATATTTATTATTTTTTAGTTAGTCATTACTTTGGTTTTTCTTTAATTATTTTTATTTTCAAATTACTAATAATTACAAGTTCGAGTAAACACTTATTTTGTTACTCAAAAAATATACACTACATTACATTGGTCATCCATTTATCAACGACATTAAATTGGTCATTTAATGATAATTAATGTCATCAATTTTGTTCTTTAAAGACCAATTTGTTGAAAAAAATGTGACATTAAAAAACAAATTTGATGTTACATATATCTTTAAATGACTAATTTAATTTATAAATAGAACAATAATATGATATAGCGTATATTTTTAACGGATAAAAAAAATATTTACTCTACAAATATTTAACAAAATATTCTAATGTTTTTTCTTGTCAGAAAACGAAACACAATTTTTTAAAAAAATTTATTTACAGGTATTTTTGAATTTTTTTATTAATTTTTTATTAAATTATTTTATGAGCTGTATTTCTTTTAAAAAAAATTAGCATACTACTGTAAATTGAATTCCACCGACGCCACTTTCTCTTCACTTTATACCAATGTTTTAAAAACCTGTTGAACCGGATAACCGGAGAGGAGAGTGATTCAAGGTTTGATCGGTTGAACCGGTGGTTGAACCGGTATATTATATATATATATATATATATATATATATATATATAACTGATCACAAAAATCATAAACCGCTTTGTAGTATCGCCATCTATTTTGTAAAAAAGAAGGAGTAGAACTGTGGAAACCCCTAACCCAACTCTTAAAAGAACTAAATCTTAAGTTTTTTTTTTTTAAAAAAGAACCATTTTCTTCTTTCTTTTTTAATAAAAATTCAATTTAAAAGTTGATAAACGGTCCACCGATTTTTTATTTCCGGTTTTTGCCGGTTTAACCGGTTCAACCGATTCTTTTTTAATGATTTTTGTGGTTTAACCGCTCGAGTGGTTCTTTAGTTGAACCAGAACCGGTGAAGCTTTGGTCCACAGTCCAACCGATTAAACCTGTCCAGTTAGACCGATTTTTAAAACACTGCTTTAGACTATCCTCCTCCTGACACCAAGTCTCTTAAGACTTCATTTGTAACAAAAAAAAAAAGAAGCCCATTTCATTATGAGTTTGAGATTTTACAACTTTATTATTATTATTATTATTATTATTATTATTATTATTATTATTATTATTATTATTATTATTATTATTATTATTATTATTAACAGTGATGTATAACAAAGATACCAATCACAATAAATCGTAATTTTTTTTACAATATTCTGTTTATTAATAATAATAATAATAATATGAAAGAGATATCAGCATAGGACACCAAGTGGGTATTTATAACCCAAAAGTAGTCATGGCCAAAATACTAATCAAACCCAAATTAAATATTAATCCCTTAATTAAAATGAATAAAATAGAATGCTTATCTAAAGATAAAATAAAACCCCTAAATTATCATGAATAAGAATAATATAAATTATCCTAAATTAACATGCTTATATCTATTCCCATGGTTCTCCTTTATGAGAAGAAGAACTCGTCTCTAGAGAGTAAACATTTTTTACTATTCTAAGAGGTTCTACAAAAGGAATATTATATTCCCTCATCCTCGATTGATGGACAGGGATAGAAAAGTATTGGTCACTAACAATTAAAGAAAGTGTAAATACTTATTTTATATATTTAAAAATATAAATATTATCAATTTAATTTTTTAATAATAAATATATTAAAATAGTGATCTCAATGTTAATATTTTGAATTCTATGAACTCACTGTTGTTATTTATTTACTTCTTAGTTATAACGATTTTGTGGAGTATGTGACAGATAATTTTCGGATAGAGATTGAAAACTCATTGTGGTAACCAGAAATGAAGATGAATCAAGATGAGATTATTTACAGACAATGTCTTAACATTTAAATGGATTTAAACATTTCATTCACAAATCAAAAGGGTATTAGCTATTTTGCTGGCTTGAATGGAAATTCCTGGTTAGTGGTCATGCGGGTCCTGACTCCATATTTGGGTCATGATAGATTTATTGAAAAAGACAAAAGAAAATTGCTATGACGTAATAAATATTAAACATCAGCTGTATACATATATTTAAAGTTGGCCCTTGTAAGCATATAATGCCCCATACTCTCAATTGCTGAAGTGGCTTCTTCCAAACAAATTAGTGGTTCTCTCATATCCTAATGTGGAATTTTGCAAATGGTGTTGAAGTTGATGGATGTAACAATTCTAAAGTTGATGGATGTAATGATCTTGTTTTTCAGCTCTTGTTCTGTAGTGAATGTTGCCTTTTCAATTCTAGAAGCATGAATCGTCCCTTATGTTGCTTCAGGTCTAGTAGCACGTCTATGAAGAGCAACTTGCCACATCTTGCGTTGCAGCTCTAGTTTCTGAAGCAGCAACTCTAGGTTCTGAGTAAAAAAGCCTTGAAGTTGATGGATGCAATGGTTCTTCATTGTTGCTGCTTGCCACGACTTGCAATAAAAGGCTCATTTAACAAGCCAAATCTTGCATGCCTAAGGAATACAAATAGGCAAGCACTTTATAATTCGGTGAAGTGAGTTTTGTCAATGCTTGCTTTGTGACGTTTTTAATAAAAAAATTCTTTGAGCATGTGTGATGATCTTATGTGACATCTATCTTCTGGCAAGACAGTTGGCCTTTTAATAGTGTCAAATTGTTTGACACGTGGGTTCACCTAAAGTACTTTTCTTTCCCAACTTGCCAATCTTTCTTTATAATTTGTACTCCATAACAAAATTATTTTGGACTTTACCTCGAGTAATCCTTCACCTGTTTAGGTCTATTTTCATTTGAGATCCATGTAATTTGCTATTGCACCTCTCTCAACCTTTCTTATTTCTATTGAACTTGGTTCGACAAAACAACATTTCTATTTACTGCATACATAACTTAGTTGGTATGGACAAAAATTATGCTACCATTCTAAATTTGAAAACTGAAGTTATGGATTTACATACTTATCGAGATAAAATCAAATGTTTTAGTTTCTTCTTTCTTTGAGTTAGGAATATGAAAGAAAATGACTCTTTCATTAAAGATATTCAATAAAATAGGCAGTGATGAGATTGAAAACTTTTGGGATTATTAAAGTTTTATTTTCCCCAAAATGTAAGTTCTAAATTCCAATTAACTTGCAATAAATTAGTTGAATACGTAATAGACTTTAGAGTTGTTAGGAGCATCATTTGCTGCCCATGCCAAAAGAAGTAGTGACTTCAACAACAAATTTTGCAGTCAACCTCCTCTATGGCCTGATACAATACCAACACATGAACTGCAAATATTAATATGTAGGCACTCGCTCTTTTAGTGAGTTAAATGGCTAGTTTGAAAGTATATGTAGAAAACTAAGTTATATTGACCAGTGGAACGTAACTCAACTTGTACTTTTCATGATCTTTACCAAGGGGTCGTGATTACGTAGTGAAGTTCAATTCCTACATCATCATTTCTTATTCTCTCTTAGGTACAATAGGACATCCCTAAAAAAAATACGATTTATATCGCTAAAAGAATTGTTTCTATAAATTAATCAAAATATCAACCTTACCAAGGGACATTCTTTGATATCCATAAATTAATGATACTCTTCCTAGTTAGTAGGATTGTTTATTATTCAACTTAATAATTAGAATCACAACTTAAGGTACTGGTACTCTTAGGAAACCATGTAATTCCCTTTCAAGTATTCGTGACAATGACCAATAAGTACATATATTGTAATACATGATCCATTGATAATGATATCCAAACACTACTATAAAAGTTACGATGCTCCTAACAACTTCAAGACATTAATCCTGAGTTGCATTACGGGAATGAAAGAAAAGTAAAGGAAATGAAAGGAAAGTGATATATAAATTTTTGTTTGGAAATAGTTTTTAAGTAAAACGGAAAAGGAATGAAGGGGAGTTAATTCCCTTCATTCACGAGAATAGAATCTATTCCCTTCGAAATTGGGAGAAGAAATAAGTGAGGACAAATAAAAAAGAAAAATACAACTTCGAGACGTGAAACAAAAAAAGTACAATATAATTGGTACGGCCCAAAAATAAAACATAAAACGTGATTCTATAATTATAAGGGAGAATTATAGTCTTGATTTCAAATAAAAATAAATAAATTACTAGTGTAATTAACCAAATTATGGATTCCATTATATGATTTGCAAACATTTCTGTAAATTAGTTCTTAATTATTTTTTAAATAAGACATTGGTTCTTAATTCTAATTCTTAATTGATAATTATAATTGACCCAAAAAAGTTAGTGATTATAAGAAAGAATTACTATTAGAGTAAAACAGTTTGGTATTTCCTTAAAATTAATCCAAACTGACTTTATAATAAATGAATTCATAAATTTATTTACGAAGAATAATCTATTAAATACTTCAATAATTAAATTCTTTTTATCATGAACTAATTAATCAACAATTTGATAATATAATTAATTAACCTGTATTTTCCAAACAATAAAATTGTTTTATAATTAGTAATTACAATAAAAACTCATTTTGATCCTTGAAAGTTATAATCAATATCACATTATGAATACATCAAATTAATTATTTAAAAGTATAAATGACATTAAATTAATCTTTAAATATTACATTTTGTTACTAAATTAGTCTTTGAAATAACATATTGGTCAATAAAAAATAAAATTAATGATATTAATTATTATTAAAAAATTAATTTAATATCATTAATAAATAAAAAATTAATATGATATGTATATTTTGAACAATCAAAATATGTGTTTAATGTTTACTCTAGTAATTATAATAAATTAATAACTCCTATAATGGCAATAGACGTAAATACAATTGAAAAAGAGGGCAAATGATGGAAGCCGCGAACTGTCTGCCATGTTAACGCGTTCACGTTGTTGGGGGAACGAAACGAACTTGGCATTCGCAGCACAAAGGGAGAAAAAGTGGAGAGAGAGAAACAAACACAAACTGAAACAGAAAAAACAGAAAACGAAGCGCGCGAGCGAGAGCGTTAGAGAGAGAAAGCGAGGTAGAAGAAACAGAGCGAGAAAGTGAAGGAAAGTGCGAGAAAGTGAGGGAAAGTGCGAGAAAATAAAGGAAGTTGCCGTTGCAGTGGAGTGTTTACGTTCCAATCGTTTCCTCCTCGCGAAAGCCCCCTGTCATTGTGAAGAAGCCTCTTCTGCAACCGCACTTTCTTCATCATCTTCGTCACCGGACCGCCATTGCAGTTACACGACGAAGTTCCTTCAGCCGGATTCTCAGAACTGAGTAGGAAAATTCCGCATTGCACCCGTTGGAGATTTTTCGAAGCTAATTTCTCGTTTTTATGGTGGAGATTGGAGAATCTGAATTGTGTGATTGTTTTTTTCTTTTTCTTTTTTGGTGGTTGCTTCTGCTGATGGAATCTTGGGTTTGAGCATTTCGGAGAATAATATTTTCGTTAACAATGGTGAATATTTTTAATCCTTCATTGCATTAAGTTTCTTTTGAAGTTTTTGTTTTTGTTTTTTTTGTTAAAATTGGATTGCGTTAATGTTGAGCTCATTGGGAAAATATGTGCTTGTGGTAAAATTATTATGTTCTTTAATTAAAGGGAATGAGGATAAATTCTAAAATTAGTGGTTTTGAGAAGTTATTAAGGAGTGTGTGCTGTTTGATTGTAGTGTAAATCTTTTTGAAAAAATGCTGCAGTGATTAGGATACTCCAATGTGTAGACTCAGTTTTTTTTCTCTTTTTGTTAAGACCACGAGGCGCCTCGAGACTAATCCGCACTTGCACCTTAGCTTTGCTCTAATCACAAGGTACTTTAAGTGGGATTCGAACGTAGAATTAAAATACATTTTATCTGGAATAGAATTAAACTTACCTTTACCCATTTTGAGCTGACACTATATATGCTGAAGTGCAATGATTCTTATGGATATTTATGCTTTGATAAAGTTTAAAGGGGTTTACCTAAGTGAGATTTACTATATCTGTAATCATGTGCTGTTTGATGATGATCAAACTATGGTTGAAATGTGGAGCAAATTTTCTTCAGCTAGTTTGCATGTGGGCTACTGATTCTTTTGATGCCAATATTAACTTCAAATGAGGTTCGACTTTAATATTAGAGGTACTGATCATTCTTTTGGATGGACAGGCTGCTCAAATCAATTTTATAGTTGGATCTCATGTTTGGGTTGAGGACCCTGATGTAGCTTGGATTGATGGAGAAATTGTGGAATCTGTTGGTGAAGAGATCAAGGTTAACTGTACATCTGGGAAGACGGTGAGTCTTCTGGAATCTACTTCAAACCAATGCTTTATGACACTAGTAACACACTAGTATATCTTAATATATGCGCAAACAGCACAGAGAGGATTTTTTTTCTTGGTATAGTTCTTCCCTTTTTCTGTTGATCTTTGTGTAGTTTTACTGACATGTTTAATGCTCATATGGAATGAATGGTACTTATTTTATCAGTGCTTTTAGTGACTTCCCATACATGATTGATTTAACTATCTTTTTAAAGAATTACTGTAATTTAAATTATTCTTTTTCTTTTGTCTTTCAAGTAGAGGATTTTTTCTTTTGGATAAAATCCAGTAGAGGAATAAGTTTTATTAATAATAGAGAAAAATGAAAGTACATGAGTAGAGGATAATATATTTTTGCTTTACAAAAAATGTAAAAACAAAGAATGAAAGTAAACAAAATAGAAAATGTCAATGAAATATGACCCTCAAATTTGTCTGGATATGCATCAATGAAATCCGCTTAAAAAGATTTGTGAGCCACCTTGGCAATGGTAGATGCACAAGCCTATGTGAAAGTAGCTGGAAAGGCCTATATTTGTTGCTTCAAATTCATTTTATTATGCTCGAGCCAACTACCCTGCATATATAGGGCATCTCTGCTGGGGAAGTTAAAAAACTAAATGATGCATCTCCAGAGGTTTTAAACTGAAATGTGGTTAACGGAAAGGACAGTGGGTAGTATGTGATTGGAAATAGGAGGAGTCCGCTTCCTTGGATAGAAATCTTAAATGACTTCACTTCACTAATAAAATTTTGAAACTCAAAGAAGGTTCAAGAGAAAAAGCTCGTGTGTTTCTCATATGCATATTAAATTCATTTAATATGGCTGAGAAGAAGATAAATGAGGCATTATATCTCTATTGTAGGTTGTGGCCAAAGCATCTAATGTTTATCCCAAAGATCCCGAGTTCCCTCCTTTTGGTGTGGATGATATGACAAGGCTGGCATATTTGCATGAACCGGGGGTTCTCCAGAATTTGCAATGTCGATATGATATAAATGAAATATATGTGAGCACTCTGACCAGATGACCTAACCTCTGCTTTCTGCTTTTTAACTTTCCTAAGTTATAAAAATTTGAATTGGGATATTATTTTGAAAGAATACCTGCTTTTTAATGTTTTCTTATGTTATGCACCTTTGACCTCTCAGTTTATGTATTTGTGAAGTCTTTGGGATGTGCTTTGTCTGCTGTCCAGTGGACTGTTATTCTCTGTAAATGAAGTTTAACTTGCTAATGGTGTTTCCAGACATACACAGGAAATATATTGATAGCTGTGAACCCTTTTCGAAGATTGCCTCATTTGTATGACAATCATATGATGGAACAATATAAAGGGGCGGGTTTCGGTGAGCTGAGCCCACATTCGTTCGCAATTGCAGATTCTGCTTATAGGTATCTTGTCTTTGCTCTCAATTTTTGCACCTTTGCCATGTCTTAAGTATCCTTGGGCTTGAGTTGATCTTCCAAATAGTTTAATAATTCATACGGAAAGAAAAGTTAAATATTAGTTTTGGCAACTTAAGAACTACATGACTACTGCCAGAGAGATAATTATAGCTTTGGCCTCCTTGCATCTTTTTAGAATCACAGTGCTTATATGTACATTCACAAATCCTCTAAAACATTGGAAGAGAAGAATAATCCGCGTTTTTTACTTTCTTGTTTTGCTATTTTGAAGCTTCAATCTATATCAATAGTCTATCTGCAATCTTGACATCATTTAATAGTTTGCCTTTAACATGCTGTGACCTAATTATCATTGGTTTTTGCATTACCTATAACATTAGATAGTTTTCCAGAATTCCTTCCAAATGAAGCAAAAATAAAAGAAGAGTTTTAATTTTAATCTACTTAAAAGTTTTTCCACTATTATTCAATCATATGTTGGCACATCATTATAAAAGTTTGTAAGTAGCTGTTTTCACAGTCAAATTCTTTTAATGATATGATGATAAATGATTAGATGATAGTGTAAAAAACTCTTATGGACACTGGATCAAAATTAATCCATAAAAATGGTAGCTGTATTCACAAAAAAGCAAAAAAGAACGAGAGGGTTGCTCTTACTGACATGAAAAGAGATTTGGAAGGCTTGTTACATTCTTGAGTTTTTACATGTTTTGTTGTATCTGCTTTTTTCAGTTTTGGAGGATTTCTTATCATCATCCTACTTGTATCCCTCTTTTCTCTCTAATACGGCTTCTTTTTTTCTTTTCCTATTAAATAAAAAACAAAAATGTATTTGCAGGATGATGATAAATGAAGGAGCAAGCCAATCCATTTTGGTTAGTGGAGAGAGTGGAGCTGGTAAAACAGAGAGTACAAAGATGCTTATGCATTATCTTGCCTTTATGGGAGGGAAAGCAGCATCTGAGGGACGGTCTGTGGAGCAACAAGTTCTGGAGGTAAAAAACAAAATTGTTCCCAACCTGCTCAATGGGAGGGGGCGAGGGTGGTGGTTAAAAAATTGTGCTTCTGAAATATTAAATTAGGATGTTATTATTTACTTCTGCAGTCCAATCCTCTTTTAGAAGCATTTGGCAATGCGAAGACTGTTAGAAACAGTAACTCAAGGTATTATCTTTACTGTTGAGCAAGGACCTCTTTATTCCTATGTTTGCAATTTCTGCACCCTATATATATATATATATATATATATATATATATGTTTAAACTGTGCCTTAACTTGAGTATAGTGCAATTTCAGTCGTTTTGGTAAGTTTGTGGAGCTTCAGTTTGATCGAAAGGGGAGAATTTCAGGAGCTGCTATCAAAACTTATTTGCTGGAACGATCCCGAGTCTGTCAAGTTTCTGATCCCGAGAGAAATTATCATTGCTTTTATATGCTTTGTGCTGCACCACAAGAGGTTAATCTTTCTTCCATTTGGTAAAAATTTATGCCTACAGAAATTAAGGTCTGCTTTCATGGTTGATAATAGATGTTTATTCATTAGTATTCTTATCTCTTCAATCTTTTAATCTTCGATTTCTGAAGAAGTAGATATGCTAGTCACTAGGTGATTAGATTCCCTGATTAATTTTGAATTAGTTATTTTAATTTTAATTACCAGGAGAAATGAAGCAATCTGCTATAAATTTGGGATTACAACATGCGGTACAATGTAGCACACTTGATAAAGTAATTTTGGAAGCCAAGAGAACTGCTTTTCATAAATAAGATATTGGGTTGTTGTGTATGGGATCAGGAAAAAATCCTGTCTGCCTTCATACTTTTTTATTGTTTTAATCTCTTCCTGAGGTCATACTTCTCAATCAATTGCAAGACAGAATAGTGCATGGGCTTTTGGCTTAATAAAGTAGAAGTTAGCCTGCATTTTATGTTCATACCTTGCTTTGAAATATGAAGATTCATGGGATAGGTACAGAAGTTTATGAAGATTCTCTAGATGCAGATTGAGCTTAATACCAATATTAATGTTGTATTCATAAACTTACCTGAGATAACAAGTCTTTGATTTGATGAATATATTATACTTTTTCTTTTCCATTTATCTAGGATGTTAATAAGTACAAATTGGGAAATCCAAGAACATTTCACTACCTAAATCAATCGAATTGCTATGAGCTGGATGGGGTGGATGATTCTAAGGAATATATTGCAACTAAGAGAGCTATGGATGTCGTTGGGATAATTTCTGATGAGCAGGTACCCTTCAGTACATTTTCTATGTGAGAATTTTGTTGATCGTTTTATTTATAGTAATTTTTCATTCCTCTACTCAGGCTGCTATATTTCGTATAGTAGCTGCAATACTTCATTTAGGAAACATTGAATTTGCAAAGGGGGATGAGTCAGATTCCTCTGAACCCAAGGACGATCAATCCCATTTCCACCTAAAAATTGCAGCTGATCTTTTTATGTAAGTGATTTATTTCTTTATTCTTAGCATATCTAGAAAATGGAAATTCAAACCTATAAATTCTGTAGTTTATATGTTTATTTATTTGTGATAGGTGTGGCCCAAAATCTCTTGAGGACTCTTTATGCAAACGTGTTATGGGGACACGTGGTGAGGCCATAACAAAATGGCTTGATCCAAATTCTGCATCTCTCAATAGAGATGCCTTGGCTAAAATAGTTTATTCAAGGCTCTTTGATTGGTAACCTTTTGCTAAGTTTATGAACTTGTAATTATGTTTCTATATGCTATAAAAGCTTGCTGTGAAGAGTGTAATGTAAATACATTTGCATGAGTTTTGGTAATTTAATCCATGTAAATATTTATTGATCCGGGATTGTGAACAAGATTAACAACTCTATTGGTCAAGATCCAAATTCAAAGAACTTAATTGGGGTTTTGGATATTTATGGATTTGAGAGTTTCAAGACAAACAGGTGCTTAACCGGTAGGCTATTGTCTTTGTTGTTTACTGAAGTTAATTTCTTGCAGAGAATTTTATGAAATGATTTGATGAAGAGTTTTGTGTCTGCATTATGATGCAGAAGTTGATAACATTTTAATTATTATTTTATACATCAGTTGATTATCCATGATCTGTGATGCTATCTGTATGTTATTTTGATCTTCTATTATACTGCTCATACGCATAGACTTCTATTGGGATCCAAGAGCAAAACCTCTCTGCTAGGGGATGATTTTCTTGGTGATGGGTCTATTCTTGGGCAGCCTTAATTTCTTCTGATATTATTGCTGCTTTTCCTGATGCAGAATTATTAAGTCTGTGATGTGATTGTGATTTATGAATATCATGGAATTTCCTGGCCAAATTTTTCTGCTGTGACTAATTTCTTAAATTTTCCAACTTTTTATGTAATAATGGGTTCTGTGCAGCTTTGAACAATTTTGCATCAATTTAACAAATGAGAAATTGCAGCAACATTTCAACCAGGTTTGATATGTATTTGCTCTATCTTCTTGGGATTCATTCATCATCTGGTACTACTTCCACTGACTTAAATCTTCACAATTTTCCTTCTCTTTCCTTTCCTGGTACACATCAATATTTTGTTACACAGCATGTCTTCAAAATGGAGCAAGAGGAATATACAAAGGAAGAAATTAATTGGAGTTATGTAGAGTTCATAGATAATCAGGATGTTCTTGATCTCATCGAGAAGGTTTGTGATTTACCCTGCTGCCTGCCTATTTACTCTGGGAAAGTTAAATCACCTTTCCATATAATTTGTTGAATTTACTGAATTTTTATTAATTCATATTTTCAAGACATGGCCTCACCATAAAATTATAAACCAGGATTGGTTGAGTATTTGAGATCCTTATGGAAAATATACTTTATGGGGAATTAGGTTTGTTGATACCATAGTGATCTAAAAATCTATTTAAATAAGGATGTGGCATAAAAGTAATTTACCATGAAGATTGGTTTCGTTGGTTTGCAATTGCATAGTAGAATCTGCATTTCTGTATATTTCCCGTGCTTGAAATCTTTTTTTCTTTTTGATAGAATAAGAAATTTCATTAAAGAGAGAAGAAAGAATTAAAACTTGGGGGAGGATAATAAATCCTCCCAAACATAAAAGACTACGTTCATCAAGAAATATCTTTTTTGTCCCATATTTTAATATTTTAAAATAATAATGTCCTCTAATCTCTCTGAATATCTACAAGACAAACTTCTTTAGTCAAACCATGAGCTGAACACCAAAAAGAAGCAAGATGGACGGTTTTGTCTTAGGAGCCTAAGATTTAAACTCTGATTCTTAAAAGTCTTAAGCTTTTCTCAATCCAGCGGCATCAAATATCTGCAAAAGGGCACATCTTTGATAAAATTTTACTATCCTTCTATTTCTGAAACCCCTCTTGAAAAGGAAAAATAGAAAGAGTTGAAGTAGAATTTGGTGCACAAGATGTGGATTCTTTTTCTGCATTGAGGTTTTTTTTTTCCTTTTCTTGAAAACCTTTTCTGCATTTACTTGTACCTGAACTTGTTAGTTCTTGTTTGTGTAGTAGTGGGGTATAAGACCGAAAGAGGTATGGACACTGTTAAAATTATAGGGTTTAGGTAAGGATGGAGGAAAAGAGGGAAAGGATGCTCTGAATAATAACATTATATTGATATAGTGTAACGAATATTGATCGGAAACAACTTTAAATGGATCTGCTTCTAGATAAATGCTTGCTTTATAGATCCCTAAGATGTCAATCGTGACATCCATACATGACTTGTACAGCCTTTGTAGCATAGGCTCCTGTGCGGGGTAGTTCCTTATCCTTACTCTCGATCTTCTGTCCCATAATGTAGGAGTGGTCGTAGAATTGATTTCCACTCCTCTGTGCAAGGTACCTCCAGTGTAATACTTCAAAGTAGGCACCCAACTTATTATGTAAATGGAAGGTGCTCCCATACTACCTCATCACTTCGAGGTATACCGACCAAAGTTCCTTTGTGAGCTTCTTGAACTCGTAGATTCTTGTGCTCTCGTGAAGGTCATACTTTCTCCTTGTAAATTTACATCACATGCCTCTCTCCACCGATTTCCCGAATCCTTTTCATCTTATACAACTTATACCAGTCTTTCTCGTTGATCCTTGATCCTGCCAGGCCATACCCTATTCGTCTTGTACATAACATGCGCACCCTGATACAACATATATGCACAAACTCAACAAACCGAATTGCCTCAATGCTCGCCTCCTTCCATTTAGTATCGAACCTGACAAGTTGGTTTCCAAAGAATTACCTTTGCGAGAGCACAGGGGCCTACAAGTTCAAGAAGCTCACAATGGAGCTTTGGTCGTTATACCTCAAAGTGACGAGGAAGTGTGGGGCAGCTTCCATCTACGTAATAAGCTAGGTGTCTACTTTGATGTATTACAATGGAGGTACCTTACACAGAGGAGACAAAATCAATTCTACAACCACTCCTACATTATGAGACAGAAGATCGAGAGCAAGGTTCTTAAGGAGCTACTCGCACAGGAGCCTATGCTGCAGAGGCTGTACAAGTCATGTATGGATGTCTCGATTGATATCTTAGGGATCTCTAAAGTGAGCATTATCTTGAAGTAGATCCACTCAAAGTTGTTGCTGATTAATATAAGCTACACTATGTCAATATAATCTTATTATTCAGAGAATTTTTTGTCCATCTGATTATTCAGATCTATAATTTTTTCTTTGGTTGATAACTATTTCTGCATTTACTTGTAGTTGTTAGTTCTTGTTTGTGTAGCAGTGGGGTATAAGACTGAAAAGAGGTATAAACACCAAGACTATCTATGCAGTGAAAGCAACTGACAAAATATATTTTATTCATTTGGGAACACATTCACCACTTCACTTAAATCAAATACCCTACACCTTAAAGTTCCAAGCTATAAGGCAATGTAAAAGAAAATGGCTGGGTCCCAAACCGTTACAGCACTTGACACAAATATTGGCAGATTGAGCCTTATAAAGTTTATTGCAATTGGTCGGTGTCATTGATTTTCCTGAACTAAAGTTGGGGACAATGCAAGTGTCCACCCCAGCATCATCTGCACATTTGAACAAATTTAACAAAGCTGACCTTAAGTTCGTTGAAAGGTTTTTTTTGTCTGGATTCCTTTCTGTTTTGTAAACGGAGGAAATTTTATTAGAAAGAGGAAAGAACTACAGAGTATAAAAATATCCTCCTCAATACAGCCACTAACTAAAATTTGGTAGAAACAAAAATTTTATTAATTAAAAAATGCATTCCTATCTCTTTGAAAATCTGTCTGGAATACTCCGTGAAAGAAACAAGCTCAGCATCAATAGAGGCCATAATGACAATCCTAATCCATTACAAATCTAAGGACATTTCTCGTTGAAAATTCAAGCTCTCCATTGCTGCAAAATACACCAGTTAACAACATATATGGCAAAATGTCGTGAAGCTTTTCCCTCCTCACTCTTGCCAAAACATCTGAATGTAATAAATAAAAGCTGGTCCTAACTGAGGACACACCCAAGTTTTTCCAAACACGCCAAAAAGCCTACTCCAAATGAATACATTTTTATCAATGGGCAGCCGTATCCAAGTTGAAAAAACAAGTTATACATATTAGGCTAAAGAGGTTTGTGAGATCTGCAAATGTGCAATGTATCATTAGTATTAATTCTATCGAGTATTTCTGTCCAAATGAAAGACCCGACTTCAATTCTCTTTTGGAACTGGTTATTAAAAAGTAGTGTTTTGTTGATTTTCTTTCAACTAATGCACCATTGCACTTTAGATTTGGTCACTCTCCAATGAATATTACTTAACGCTCATTATCATTTGGCAAAATCCAGATTCGGGATTGCTAGCATGTGCACATATAACAGGGTATTTGTATGCATGTGCTGTGACTCCATAAATTTGGCTTTACATTACTTATTGGAGGTCATCACACTACTGCACTAGTTTTTTCCTTCATAGTTTCCATATTATGTGTGGAGAATAATATACAGGGTTTTTCTTGTTTATTTGCATTTCCCTCCTAATTTATACTTTCATAACTACAGAAACCTGGCGGCATCATTTCACTTCTAGATGAAGCTTGGTATGTATTGCATGATAAAATGGTGTAGTTACTTGTGTTTCTGATATTTCTTATCGATATCTGATGGCCGATCTTTGTATTTTGCATTTATTTTCTTTCTTAAATTTTATGTTTGTATGCATATACTTTGAGATTGTAAGACTGTCCTGCTTATACTTCGTCGTATGTTTCCAAGATCAACACATGAAACTCTTGCTGAAAAGCTATATCAAACTTTTAAAGACCATAAACGCTTCAGCAAGCCAAAGTTGTCTCCGACTGACTTCACCATTAGCCATTATGCTGGTGATGTATGTGAACTATATTTTGGTTTACATGGTTTTCTACAATTAATTGTGAAAGAAGCCTTTATATATGCGTATTTGTTCCCCCCCCCCCCCCCTTTTTCTTTTCTTGGTGATGTGTATATGCCAAAATTTGTATTGCAGGTTACATATCAAACTGAGTTGTTCCTTGATAAGAATAAAGACTATGTTGTTCCAGAGCACGAGGCACTACTCAGTGCTTCAAAATGCTCATTTGTTTCAGGGCTGTTCCCACCTTTACCTGAGGAAACTTCTAAATCATCAAAGTTCTCTTCAATAGGCACTCGGTTTAAGGTCTGTTTCTTTTGCTAATGCATATGCCTGCAAACTTTCTGCCGTCTGTTTTATCAGTTTCATTTTTATTGCCTTGTTATGCAGCAACAACTGCAATTTTTGCTTGAAACACTGAGTGCTACTGAGCCACACTACATTCGTTGTGTAAAGCCAAATAATCTTCCTAAGCCAGGGATATTTGAGAACATTAATGTGTTGCAGCAGCTTCAATGTGGGGTAAGTTCATTGCTAGTTTTGCCATGGTCTCTGGTATGACATGTGAGTATGTTTGTGAATTGAATTATGACTTTATGGATGCCATTTCCAGGGAGTAATGGAGGCAATTCGGATAAGTCGTGCTGGATATCCCACTAGAAAGAATTTTTATGAATTTGTTCGCCGGTTTGGGATTCTGGCACCAGAGTTTCTGAAAGGATGGTATTTTATCTCTTGATCCCCCCCCGTCTTACGAGTTTGGACTATTCAATGCCAATTAATGCTGAACATATATTTACAGCACTGATGAGATGACTGCTTGCAAGAGGCTTCTAGATAAAGTGAACCTTAAAGACTATCAGGTACCTATTGATCCAGCTGACATTTCCATTAATCTCAATCTTAGCTATCACTTAGCTCTCTGGTAATAACAATCATAAATGGTGTTTCTTTTATCGAATCACTTTCACATGCTGTATTCAAGTATGAATTGGGATTTTTAGTGTTCTGCTTTGAAATTGGTTGAAGTGATGCCAAAAAGGGAAGCAAGAAATGTTGCAGCTTGTTAGTTATAGTGTTCACTGATATTCCATACTATGCTACTGTGACTGCTGAACAATAATAGGCTTCTAGCATAAAGGGATAGAAAATCACTCTTCCTGAACTTTTTCTATTGCAGATTGGTAAGACAAAAGTGTTTCTGAGAGCTGGTCAGATGGCAGAACTAGATGCATGTCGTTCTGAGGTCTTAGGAAGATCTGCAAGCATTATACAGAGGAAAGTTCGCACATATTTTTGTCAAAAATACTTCAATTTGTTGCGGTTGTCTGCCATACAAATACAAACCATCTCTAGAGGTACCGATTATGTGAATTCTTTTGTGCTATTAATTTTGTGTTATGTAATCAATGAAAAATTTACTTGATATCTTTTCACTAGTATACATTTTCTGAATAATTTCTTTTTGCGTACTCTATTATGAATTTAATGTAGGACAACTTGCACGCCATCAGTATGATGACATGAGGAGAGAAGCTGCTTCAGTGAAAATCCAAAAACACTGTTGTATGTATCTTGCTAAAAATGCTTACAAAAGTATTAGTGCCTCAGCTGTTTATATTCAAACTGGTATGCGAGGGATGGCTTCTAGAAATGGGCTCAGATTCAGGAAGAAGACAAAATGTGCAATTGCTATCCAGGTAGGTAAAAATTCTGTTCTTAACCATAGAGAAACTAGAATCTGAAGTTTTTCTCTATGCATATATTTACCATGTTACCTTTAATTTTTTTTCCAATGAAAAGTTTAGCATGGAATTTGATCAGAGTTGAAGTTTGAGGTGTGAATTTTATTTTGACCTCCGAATTCATGTTAGTATCTGTTGGTTATGTCATTTAAAATTCATTCTGATTTTTACTGGATGTGTCAACTGAAACTGAGTCTTCTATTTGTTGTTGTTTTCAATGGAACATGCCTCCTTTCTGATGAAAGACAGACCAGGCTTTAGGCTAAAGACTTGGAAATATTGGCAATTGTTTACGTTGTTAAAAGAATTTGAAATGGTATTTGTTGAATTGTCCATTTTGCTTGAAGTATTATTAAATTAATGTGTGTTATCTATCACAGAGTCATTGCAGAGGTTATTTAGCTCGCATTCATTTCCTAAGGATAAAGAAAGCAGCAATTGCTACACAGTGTGCCTGGAGAGGAATAATTGCATGCAGAGAACTTCAAAAGCTTAAAATGGTGACTACCGTCTTTTTCTCTCATTGGTTTTCTTACAATTCTTTCAATAAAAGCAAGTTGTTCGTTTTTATTTCATTAAAGAAGTAACTGACATTCTTTAACATATTAATTTTTTTTTCCTATATGAAAGAATTTTACAAATCTATATTGTTGTGGCAATTATTATGAGGATTTTTTTCCTTTTCAAGTGATGGAAAATTTCTTTGTAATGTTACTATTAACATGCTTCTTTTTGCAAGAACATAATTTTGTGAAGATTGAAATTTTTAATTTTTTTATAACTATATGTGCTATGCACCAGCAGCACTATTAATAGAAATATGTGTCAGATGAAAAAGGTTTAGAAATTTGTTTTCTTTTCTACTGCCAAATTTTGATTGCTGCAATTCTATATCTTAATGGGAATTTTATCCTTTCAAGCAACTACACTACAACTATTTTGTAGCTTAAGATAATGTTGATTGTTCACAAATTCAAAAATATTTTTAACTTTCTTCAGGCTGCTAAGGAAACTGGTGCTCTCCAAGCTGCCAAAAGTAAACTAGAAAAGGAAGTTGAAGAACTAAGTTGGGGTCTACAATTGGAGAAGAGGATGAGGGTAATTTATTTATTGCAGTAGATCAAATTATAGATGAGCTTATGTTTTCCAGTGACTATTCTGGGATGATCACTGTTTTGTCTCTTTTAACGTGTAACTAAATAACAGGCATTCATTACTGCTGAAATTATACGGTTTAGGTGGGGAAGAAGTAAAAGAAAATAGGAATGATTATATGAGATTGTATTGATATGGTGTGTTTAAAATGCAAAGTAATGACACCTATTTATACTAAGAATTAGATCAAGTACTATTGTAGTACTACTAATACAAGCCCAAGCCCACTAATACAATACACTCCTAAACCTAATCAAATAAGAAAACAAATTAGGAAACGTAATGAAATTAGTTTGGTACTTAATTTATCTATGAATGCAGGCCGATATTGAGGAAGCCAAGGCACAGGAAAATACAAAATTATGATATGCTTTGAGGAACCCAAGGCACTCCTCATTCAGGAATGTGAGGCTGCTAAAAAAGTAGCTGAGAAAGCTCCAATTATTCAGGAGGTTCCTGTTAATGTTATTGATGATGAATTGATTAGTAAGCTTACTGCGGAAAATGAACATCTCAAGGTATACATAGTCTGCAAAATATATTCTTCTGATTAATCATATTATGCTTATATCTGAAATTACTGTTGTCCTTAATGCTTTGCAGGAGCTTGTTAATTCATTGCAAAAGAAAATTGATGAAACAGAGAGGAAATATGAAGAAAGTAACAAGCTTAGTGAAGAGCGCTTGAAGCAAGCTTGGGAGGCAGAAACAAAGATCATTGAGCTGAAGACAGCTATGTAGAGGTTCTGATTGTGGCCTCTTCTTCTGTAAGATTGCATTAAGAATATGCATATTTGATGTTTTCTTGGTTTAATATGTTGCCTATGCTATATGTCAGGCTCGAAGAAAAACTCTCTGATATGGAAACTGAGGATCAAATTTTACGGCAGCAAGCACTGTTGACTTCATCTTCTAGGAGAGTGTCAGCAAAATTTTCATTTTCTTCAGCTCAGGTAAACCTGCAACAAGAGATTGTGTGTTGACATCTCTTTACTGGATATTGTACTAATGTAGTCTTTTTGTCTTGCTATTGCAGCCATTGGAAAATGGTAATCATGTAAGTGAGGATGTTCATCTCTGAAAGCCTGTTTTCTTTCCTTTTAATTTATATATCGTCTACTTATTTATCAAGAAAAGAAACGTTATTGGTATATCCTTTTACTATGGTCTTGAAGGAAAGCCTGTTTTCTACAGGAACCACATATTTCTTCACCAGCCAAAAAGTTTGATACAGAGGCTGATAGTAAAATGAGGAGATCTCAAATTGAAAAGCAGCAAGTATGGTCTTGAAGAGTAATTTTTTCTTTCCTGTCAGTTTAATTCAAATTCTGTTGTAATTTTCTCTTGAGAATTTACTTGGATTAATTTTATTTTCTGTCCTTGGGTGTAGGAGAGTGTAGATGCTCTTATTAAATGTGCGGTAGGAGACCTTGGGTTCAGTGAAGGAAAACCAGTTGCAGCTTATTCAATTTATAAGTGTCTGCTACAGTGGAGATCTTTTGAAGCAGAAAAGACAAGTGTATTTGATCGTCTAATTCAGTTGATTGGTTCTGCTATAGAGGTAATTTGCTGTTGCTCTCTTGTGCTTTATCTGAAAGGTTAAAAAACTATTAGATAAAAAAAAATATAAGACATTTGATAAAAGAAAAGCCTTGGGTTTCAGAAGGTCTTATATGCTATTAGTTTTAATGTTTTTGCAGGATCAGGACAATAATGATCGTATGGCTTATTGGTTATCCAATATATCTGGATTGTTGTTGCTTCTTCAGCGAAGTCTGAGAACAAATGCAGCTCGGAAACCTCCTGCTCCAACATCTTTTTTTGGGAGAATGACACAGGTTTTATGATCTTCATTTATTTATTAGTAGATAATTTAAATTATGTTGCACAAAAATTTCATGTAAACTGCTTGAGTCCTACACCGTTATAGAATTAATTAATTGAAGGTTATTAACTTATTATGTGCTAGTCTCCTTATTATTAATATTATTCTGATCTGAAAAGAAAGTAAATCTCTCTCTTTCTGTGTTGATGGCAGGGGCTCAGGAACAAAATCTTAAAGAATTTTAAATCAGATACTATGATTAGATCTAAAGCAATTTAGAATCTTTTTTATTTTTGGGTGGAGCTGGGGGCACGACCACATGTGTAGGCATATTTTGGATGCTGCTTTAGTTTTGCAAGAGCATGTGGGGAATATTAGCACAAAAGCATAGTGGTTTGGGTTTTAAGTTACATTGTTAGAAGGCCTATGTAGGGTTAGCCAATTTTTTTAAGATAAAGTCCTTTGTAGTAAAGGTTTTGGAGATAGGTGGAGTCAATGGTTGGTGACTGTTTTTCTTTTGTAATGCTTTCTGTCTTCATTGGTTGTGAGACCAAATCCTGGCATAGAGGTTGGGGTGCATCAAGGTGATCTTTTGTCTGCTTTTCTTTTTACTTTAGTTGTGGATGTTCTGAGTCAGTGAGTCGTGTTGATTGGATTCTTTTTGGAAGGTTAAGGCTTCCTCTAAGCCCTAAGGTGAAGACTTTTCTTTGAACTGCCATTCAAATGATCTGTTGCAGACTTGTAGTTGTAGGCCTCACAATGCTATTTCTCCTTATGTGTGTTATCTGACTAATAATCATCTTTTTTTCCATTTTTCTGGAGCAATGGGTTGTCTAAAATCCTTGGATCAATGTGTCTGTACTTGTTTTGGAGGCTCTGGTAGGAAAGAGAGCAGAATTCTTTGGCATTGTGATCTTTTTGGAGGTTTATAATAGTTATAGACGCAGGGTAATGCCATTAATCAGAAGTTTCTTTCAATCCATCTTTTGTGGGATAGAGTTGATTTCCTGGCATCCATGTGGGTGTCAGCACATGGTATTTTTAGGGGAGTTTCTCTTACGGATTTATGAAGGGATTGGAAAGCTCTTTTTGAGCCAATGTACTTTTATTTCTTTGTTTGTTTTTGTCTGTTCTAGGAGGATTGATCCTCCTCTTTCCACGTTCTCTGAATGAATTCTTCTTTTATTAAAAAAAAAAAGCTAAGAAACTTCAATTTTTGCAATTTAGTGATGTTTTATTATTATTCACCTTATTTTCGGTCTAAATTTTATTGTTGTTCTAAAATGAGTTTCCTTGTGTGGGTCCAATTTTTGTATCCTTTTTAAAAGGAAAGATGGATACGTTCATGCTTGTCCTTAAGAAAATATTGATACAAAATTTGTGCCTTAAATTGTAAATAGATCATTACATAATGACATTCAACTCAATCTGTGACACTGTTGTTTCTCTGGGTTTCTATTGATCTTTCATCCTCAAGAAATGTTACCCACATTAATGCCTTATATTGTTATTAGATGGTTGTAGATAATGATATTACACTCAAATTATGCGATACAATGTTGTTTCTCAGGGTTTCCATTCGTCTTCCATCAATTTTTCCAGTGATTCACCTGATGTAGTGCACCAGATTGATGCCAAGTATCCAGCTTCGCTTTTCAAGCAACAGCTTACAGCATATGTAGAAAAGATTTATGGAATTATTCGAGACAATTTGAAGAAGGACTTGTCTCCTCTGCTTTCTTCTTGCATTCAGGTATGATGGCCTTTTATTTCTTCATCAAAGATAATGGTAACTCCCATCTTTATGTATATGCATGTGTATAATCTCAGCGTACTGGAATATATATGCTATGAGGAGCAGTATGTTAGGTGGATCAGTGGTAGTTTTCCTTAGCCCTTCTTGTATACTTTATGCTCTAATTTTGTTTTCATGCCCAAGGAATACATAGTAACTTCCTATTGAACATTTTACTTTACATCCATAACTTCCAGAATGTTATTTATGCTTTTGTTTCTCTCTCTCAGACTGGATGTCATTCTTCTGCTTTCTTAGGTCATCTATTTTCTCCAGATGCCTTTATTCTATGAATGCTTTCTGCCCTCTTGTAGTGGCCTGCATTATATGGACTTCTATTTTTCGATGTTTGAACATGAAAGATGCCTTTAGTACTCCTTTTTTCAATAATATTTTTGGGGTGGTTTAAAAATTTCTTTTGCTTGCCTATAGGTGGAGCTGATGCAGTGGTTATTGCAAGTTGTTATTCATTTATCTGCTGTATATGTGTATTTGAATGAGTTGAATATATGTCATTATAAAGTACCTCAGCCCAGTTATGTTATTATGACAATTCAGGCGCCCAAAACCACAAGGGGAAGCATTTTGAAATCTCCTGGACAGTCAAATGAGAATAGCCCACAAGCTGGATGTTGGCATGACATTATTGATTGCCTTAATAGATTTCTCAATATGCTGAAAGAAAATTATGTATGTGACAATTTGGGAGTAAAGTGAATTCCTTTCCTGTTCATTACCTTCATATAGAGAAAACTGATTTTTAGTTTTGTTTAAGGTGCCCCCTGTTCTTGCTCAGAAGATATACACTCAGGTCTTTCATTACATCAATGTGCAACTCTTTAATAGGTACGTTGTCATTTTTTTTGGGATCAATTTTATGGTAATGGTGTAATTATATGCATCTAGGTTGACGTGTGAGGTTATGAATGCTTTATTCTATAGCCTTCTTTTACTTCGAGAATGCTGCACATTCAGCAATGGAGAATTCGTAAAATCTGGGCTGGCTGAGCTAGAAATATGGTGTGGTCAAGCAACAGAGGAGGTACACTCTCTTAATGTTGTAATTAGTCACAGGATGCATTTTTATGGTTTTAGAACTGTGTTACTTCCTTTTCATTGCAGCATATTTACATCACTCAATTTATGAGTGAACAATGATTTCAGTTCTTATTTGGCTTACAATTACTTGTGTTGCAGTATGCTGCCTCATCTTGGGATGAACTAAAACAAGTGAGGCAAGCAGTGGGATTCTTGGTATGCCTTTTACTTCTGCTATAAACCATTTGGCTTTATTAATAGCAACTCCTTCTTGTTGGATGACAATTCAAGGTCAACTTCACTTTTGCTTGTGCACGAACACATGCATACATACACACACTCCCACTCTTACATGCATAAATAAGAAATTGTCTTTGAAATGAATACTAGAGTTTGACCTTTCACTGTTTTCCAAACGCAGTATTCCTTTCTCAGTTGATGACATTTCTACTTCCCTTGAAGATAAGACCCTTTCAAGAGTAAATCCTCCAGCAGAACTTGTTGAGAATCCAGCCTTCCAATTTTTACAGGATTAAGGCCGTGGTTCTTGCATTTGCTAGTCCTCCTCTGATGCATCTTAGCTTTCCAGATTCACAATCTCTTCCTTGATTAACCACCAGGCTGTAAATCCATCCACTTCTTTTTTTTTTTTTGTAGCATGATCATCTATTGCCCTGGCTGTAAAATTATTTCCTCAGTTAGAATTGTAAAGTATGTTAGGCTGGTTGTGATGGTTAAAGTAACCGTTGGTTTCATGCTTACAGTAAATTTCCCCCCTTACTTCATCCACTTTCATTGCATTTCTGGATGGGTTCTTGGGGCACAATTCATTTTAGGGTTTAGTGGAGGGAAGAAGAGTAAGATATTTACTATGATAGGTGGAGTTTATCTTTTAGCATCTTGTTTTGCCCCGAATTTTTACAATGTACAAAGCAGCATATTAACAAGAAAATGCTATAGTGAAATTGTCCATTTGTATAAGAGCATCAATTGCAAATTTGCAATATTAGATAAAAAATATTTTATGTATGTGTTTACTTGGTGGTTCGACAGCTTCTTGTTTTTTGTAGCCGTACCATATTCAATGCGTATCTATTCGTATCTGTATCAAATAGACTGTCATTTTCTTGTCAATGATATTTGAACCGGACCAAACCGATCGGTCGGACCATGAACCGGCTTCCTTTCCAGTTATGGTTCAATGTCAGAACCGGATTCATCAAAACTGGTTAAAACCGGACAAAACTGGTTGAACCGGCCATATTTTCTTTTTTTTTCCTAATCACTTGAATACTCAACTGAAAGTGATATGAGACTTGAGAATTGAGACCCTAAAACCTTATTATGTATTTTATTATTAGTAATGTGTGTTATGAGTTATGTATATATATATTTATTTATTTAATACGTAATTATGACATCATCTAGTTCGACCAGACGGTTAAACTAGTTGAACCTAAACCGAAAAATTTTTTAGTTTACTATCTGGTCCAGCTTTAATAACATCGCTTCTTGTTCCTATATTCTTTTATATTGTAAAAAAAAAAAAATTTACCAATACATTTTGGAAAAGAATGATGTTATTAAAACAACATTAAGTGTGTAGACTCATTGGATATCATATGAATTGAACCACGATCTATATATTTTTTTGGTAAATAAAGAAGTAGCAAGGATAAGTTACTTTAATATTAGAGGTGGGGGCAATTGAAAGGCAAACAAGAGTTTACCTAAAAGATTGCGTACATAATAGTTACTCGCTTTTTTCACTTGGAGGCTATCCATTTGTAGCCCGTGTTTCAGGGGATCCCTTTTAAGGAGGGGCGACCACCAAAATAGAATTACTAACCAAGTGGGAAATTGAACTTGTGCTCTTGGGGAGAACACGAGTCTAGATATAAACCCAATCTAATGATACGAAAATAGTTGAGTTGTACATTTTAATATTTGTGGAGAAACGGTTTGAGGGCTAAAATCAACTATCAAACAGTCAGTAACTATTTGAAAAAACTTAAAATGGGCTAACTTTTGGACTGAAATGCTTAGTAGTGGGAGAAAAAAAATAAAATTCTTACATCATTTAAAAAATAAATAAAATATTCAATTATTATGTTTCATTAGCAAATATGCACTATCTAGTCAACAGCAAAAATTTGAATCAATTTTGATTCATGAGCAAATATTTTAATGCATTAGTTTGTCAATCGAAATAATTTTTTTAATGCTTTACATAGTTAATATTTTATTAAAATGTGAATAAAAATATGTGAAAAAATATTCAAGGCCATATTTTGATTATGTGCAAATGCTATACCTATGATTTTTTTTTGCAGCAAATTAGTTTGTCAAATTCTTCAATAGGATGAGTTGCGGCCTGAGATATGTTAATGAGTTTGTATAATAGCTATGATGCTATATATATATATATATATATATATATGTGTGTGTGTGTGTGTGTGTGTGAGAATTCACTTACTTCAAGAGTAAGTTTTTGCACATTTATTTTATTGAATAACTTTTTATAAACTTTGAATTTCATCAATCCAACATGTAGATTGAAAGTTTTCACTAAGTAGATCAAGTCTATAAAGTTTTATAGAATTTTAAAATTAATTGATACTTAATTTAATTATTCTATTTTAACGTATAATATGCTTTTCAAAATACAAGTAAATATCGGCTATAAGATTAGATATCTATGTATATCTAATTTATCTTAAATTTAGTATACATGATCTTCACGATAATATTACATGATTACGGTTAAATTGATAAAATTATAATTTTATAAAAAATTATTCAATAATGTAAGTCTACCATACTTACTCTTGGAGTAAGTCATAATTCGGCCTTAAAATCATAAAGTTGATGACTTCATGTGTGATGGCACTATTATGCTAACAAACTATGCTGACCGTTAAGGACAGAGATATCAAACTCCTTCTGGAGAATGTCTCTTTCCTGCAGTGCATTGCCTAATACATTTGAACCATACGTGACTGAAATGTTCACTTACGGTTTCTCTTTGAAGTTCCAACTATTTCCCCCTTCTACATTATATATGTTCATGGTCCATTACTATTTAGTTTGCTGGTAAGACAATAACAACTTAATTAATCATGAAATATGCAAATTTAAAAAAATAATATAACAGTTCACAAAACCAACATAAAATCATGTCACCGATCCATCAGAAATTACATTGATCATTTCATTGCATTAACAATATTTTTGTACAGTTATTATCTTTTTCCCTTTATATTAATATATACAAATTATAATAAATACCATCATCACAAACTAACCAAACTGTACAAACTGAGCATACAAATTTTCCTCCATTAATCAGAATATCCATTCACCATTTAATTTAATTTTACAAATTTATATATTTCCACACTATTTCCTCTTTTTTTTTTAAAAAAAATGTTATGAAAAATATACCAAACTTGGGAAAAAAACCATGCAAACCTAACAACAATCCTACAAAATCTACAGTACAAAAAATTCTCAGTAACCATCTAACAATTCCAATAAATTTTGGTGCGTTTTTCAGACAATTTTCGTACCAAAACAAATTATAACCAAAAGAAAAAAGATTTCTGAAGCATTGTAACGACAATCTAAAACCTCAAACAACTCACCATTGGTACCACATTCAACAGATAAAAGACAAGTAGGTGCAGTTTGGGAAAGGCTTGATCGTACTGTTATATCAGTAAGCAATTTGAGGTGTTTGATAAGAGATCAGTCCTTATAGCCTGCCTATATATTTTGTGTTCTGATAATGGTCCATCACCTTGTGCTTTTAAAGTAGTTGTGTGAAACAATGGCGGATCTTGAGCTAAAATTTTGGTGGGATGGTATAATATTTTGATCACATTTTGAGAAGTAATATATAATTTTTTTAAGTACTCATATAAATTTTTTTAAACTTTTGAAGGATTATATAATATTTTAATTATGTTAAAAAAATAATGTGTTATTTGATCATGTAAAGTTTTCAAAAGTTTTGGAGGAGCGTGGCTCCCCCCTGTCCCCCAAGAAGATCCGTCCCTGGTTGTGTCTAAAGTGCATTAAAGCGAAAATTATCTTCTTGGAACAAACGGGTATTTCAAATGTTCAAAATAACATTATTCAGCTTCATAAGCAATATTGGCTCAAGTCCAACAAGATGCATCCGAAGCAGAAAATATCAAGTTAGAAAAATAATTAGGGAGCAGTTAGAACATATATATGCTCCAAAGTGAGGAAAACAAATTTATACAATTAAAGTGCGAAGTTTGTGGTGTTGATTACACTGGTGTATGTGAAATGGGGAAGCTAGTAGTATAAATGCTACAGTAACTGGCAAAAGCTGAAGGATTAGTTCTTGAACTAACTAGCAGGCAAGATATAAGTTCATCTCTCAAATGTCTAGAAATGAGGGTCATGTTGTGTTGCTGCTGCAGAGTACTTTGGATAGTGTACATTAGGTGTCTTCTTGTGTGGAGGCTTGTAGACCAGTGCCTTCTTGAAAGTAGACCTATACACAGGTGGTGGCCGTTTGTGGGGTGATCTCGGTACAGGATGTCCCGTGAAAGGTTTGGGGATGCTAGGTGGCTTGTAGATTGGTGGCTTGTGTATTGGTGGGGGCTTCGTGGAGTTGTACTCAGCAAGCCCGGGAGGGGTGAACACCATAAGTGCAAGTAACAAAGCTAGCAGAAGCAGGTGTATGTATGACATCTTTTGATCCTTGTGAAGATCGATATGAGGAAAAACACACAAATAATAGACGTACTTTTTGTCTTTTTATACTACCTTGTGGTCTTTGTTCAACAGTGAATGTTTATATAGGTCAAAAATATCAATAAGTGCTTACCTATAAGAAGCAAGCAAAAGTCAATATATAATGAGAAATATTTGTAATTTAGGGTCCCATCTTGGGGAGAAAAATGAACTCTTTGACAAGTTCAGGACGTAAAGATTATTGGATCTAGATCTCCATTCACTTTCGGTTAGTCTTACTTTTCTTTTAAATTCTATACCAAAATAAAGTGTTCACATTAAAAATTATTATTTTTTTATAAAAAAAATTACTTTTAAATTTGTGCAATGTCTTATTTTACTACAACAATAAAAATAAGTAGTGACAAGAAATTTCGTGGCACATACATTAAAAATTATGCCTCAAATTCTGTCTCAATGTTAAATTTAATTTAAAAAATTATAAAAATTACTTTTGCACATAAAACTGTTGCAAATTCCATCGTCGCAATTGAGATGAAAAAAATTCCGTCCCAAAATTCCATCTCAAGTTCATTGTTTTCTTGTTGTGGATCGAGAATTTTCTATACAGATCTTCATGGTATCCAATAATTATCTATTTATAGTCTCTTTTTATGTTCTTAAATTTTTTTCATATAGCATTTTATCTTTCTTTTTATATGTTTTAGAATAGCCAACATGTTTAGAGAAATAAAAAGAGGAGAAATCTTATATTTAATTTTGAAATTAAGGAGAAATTATTTCCAATCCATTGGATGCAAAATAAATATATTATAATGATGTTAAATTTGACAATATGTACCTATTCGTTATCTGATGACATGAAGTAATGATTTCTACTTACTCTACAAGTATGTAAAAATTTCTTCAAAATGAATGGTAAGTTCAGATTGTATGTTAATTTATGTAGAAAAATATTGATATCACAATAAAAATTAAAAAAATAAAACTTAATAGTGCTTCCAAGTATATCAAGCCAATTCTGGACCTCAATGCTCTATACGTCTAGCTCTGCAAGTTGCCAAACTTTCCCATTGTTTCTTCTTGTACAAGCTCTTAAACTCTAAGCCCTCTATTAGTTGCAATTAATAGTAGGCTAGCTTGTGGGAGTAGATATGAGATATGTAAGAATGGTAAACACGAAAATTGATGAGTCATGTAATGGGGTTGCTAAGTGAGTGAGGCTTAGGCCACACATACAGGGTGTGGAACCACGTTATGGCTGAGGGGATTTTTAAAAATTTTACAAAACATACCCTTAATTCTTTGTTGTTGATTTTCTTAGGGTGAGGTGCTATTGGACCTAAGGAGAATAAGAAATGGGAATGTAGGAATTGAACCCACATCCTATAACCATAGTCCCAGATAAAGACCGGGAGGAATATCATTTAAGTTACGCTGCACCAATAACTTTTATCTTAGTTCCGCCCTTGCATACATAATTAGATTCTAATCGGCCTTTGATTTGGGTTATCACATGTCATACTCTCTTAACTAAAGCTACTTTACTCATAATAAGTGGTTTAAGTAGTAAGCAAATTTGAACTTAGTAGTTAAGGAACCTCTATAATATCAAGGGTTCGAACCTGTGGGAAAACACTTGTGGGGAATGACAATCTTAGTAGCATAAATAGAATTAGTCTCAAAGAATGCGGAGATATTGATGTGTGTGAAACAACATCATATTTTGTACTTGTTTTGCATGCATTTTTAGGTATTTTAGTTTTCCTTTTTATTTGTTTTTCCTTTAGTTCGCATAATTCTGGCGTTTGTGATATTGTTGCACAAGATTGATGCTAAATTGGCTTAAAAATGGGTGGAAATCTTGCATAATTGAAGTTGGAGCTTTAAGAATAGCAAATTGGGATAAAAGGTTCATTCCAGAAGTATCTACGACCTGGCCATGAAATTTCCCATGGCCACAGGTCAAGCAGTTGTGCAAAGGAAGCAAACGTGGCTTGACAGAAGATTCCACGGCTTGTGTAACACCCCGAAATTTCTATTTTTAATTGAAATATTGATTTTCTCAATTTTTGTGATTTATGATGATTTTTGGGAAATTTTCTGAACTTCATTAAAAATTAGTGTATTTTCTTGAACGCTATGTGTCGATTCGAGCCAATTTCAGAAAATAAAAATAAAAGTTTATATTTTCGGCCTGTAAATACCTTAACTATTTATTAGGGCCGGGGAAAGTCACGAAACTTGATTCTAAGACCAGATTCTTAAGTTTTCTATTTTTGGGAATTTTTAGTTTTTGCTGACCTTATGTGTTAAACCGGGGGATTTCGAATAATAAAATAATAATTTTAAAATTTTGACCCATAAATGCTTTGACCATTTATTAGGAGTAGGAGAGTTTACGAAACTCAAATCCGGGAACAGATTTAGAAATTTTCCATTTTAAGGGATTTTATCATGAAACAAAATTTAGGCGTATTTTATTTTTCATTTGACGATACATACTAGTATTTATACGTAGAATACGTATTCTTCTCCAAGCTTCTCCAAACTTCTACAAGCTTCAAGGTGGGTGGACAAACAAGTGGGAGGGATGAAAATGCCATTATCTATAAACTTTTTAATTACCAAATTGTCCTAAACTTTGGCTATAAATAAGCATGCAAGCATCACTTGAAAACCTCACCATTTCCTCTCCATTCTCTCTCAAAATCCCACGGCCAAGCCCTTGAGTTTTCTTTTCAAAGTTTGTGATCCAAGTTCCATCCATAGTTTTAGAATCCAAACATCATTTTAGGAAAATCTTGTGTAGAAAGTTTCTTGAGAAGAAATTGTCCTCAAACCATTTTCTTGAGAAATCCCAAAGTTGAAGAATCAAAAGGATATTTGTTGGTGCAAGAACAAAGAACTTTCACAAAGTTCTCTTGAGGAATTTTAAACCAAGGTAAGGGAGAGTTTTCTTTATCAACCAATCTTGTGGTAGGAAAATATGATTATGGTTCATGTTCTTAGAATTTCGTGTGAGTAGTTATAATTGATATTTAAATTGTTTATGCTTTATGTTTCTTGATTTATGATTTGTGTTTTGTGTTTATATGCTTTATTTAGTGTTTATATGCTTTATTTAGCCTATGTGTTTTTATGGCTTTGAAATATTGCATATATGGTAATATTAGATGCATAATAATTCTTGGACATACATATGGTTGGTTGGTGTTATGGAAATCATGGTGGAAAAATGATGGATTTTGGTCCAAAGACCTTTGAACATTTTAAACACTCCATAGTTACAAAGGAGTTCATTTTATTAATTGTTTAACTTAATTAATTAGGGGATGTTTAATTAAGTTAATGATTTCTGTAAATAAATAGAAAAGAGCGAAATTATTAAACAAAGCCGAAATAATGCTTTAATTTATACTTATGCTGTTTTAATTGATCTTTATCAATAATAATGATAATATATTGGGAAATAATTAAATAAGCTCAAAATAGCTTCGTTTTTACGAAAAACACTTTCACGCGATTTGGAGTTTACAGAAAACCCTTTCGTAGTTGAAAAGTGATTTTTAAAGCTCTACGCGATTAAAATGGACAGAAAACACTTTACCCGATTTGGTGTTTACAGAAAACCCTTTCGCGGTTAAAAAGTGATTTATTTATGCCTTATGTATTAAAATGGACAGAAAACACTTTACCCGATTTGGTGTTTACAGAAAACCCTTTCGCGGTTAAAAAGTGATTTATTTATGCTTTATGTATTAAAATGTACAGAAAACACTTCACCCGATTTGGTGTTTACAGAAAACCCTTTCACGGTTAAAAAGTGATTTATTTATGCCTTATGAATTAAAAACTACAGAATATGTTTTACGCAAATTGGAATTTACAGAAAAACCTTTTTGCTGTTAGAAAATGAATCTTTAAGCCTAGACCGATTAAAATATGATATTTATGTCTTACGCGATTAGGAAATTACAGAAAAAGCTTTATGCGATTGAAAAATAATTATTTTGTCTTACGCGATTGAAAAATATTAAACTTGAAGTTACCCGACTTGAAAAACAGAAAAATAGTTTTACGCGAGTGAAAAACGTAACAGAAATGTTACATGACAGAAAAACTATAACAGGAGGGTTATATGTTTGAAAAACCGTAACTATAGTGTTACGTGATTTTGAAATTCCTAGGGGATTGTTTTATTCCATTTATAAATAAATTGCATTTTTGTGTGTTGCATTAAGAAAAGTCTGTAAAGATTTGTGGTCAAGGCTTTAATGCCGAGGAGATTGAGTGACACCTTAGTAAGGGTGCGAATTGTGTAGTGAAGATCTATGAATGATCTTGGGGACGTCGGGGTGCGGAAACTCCACAGGGGGCCAGTTGGAAGCACCGCTGTGCCGTGGTAATATGATTGCAACACACCGAACGATCCCGACCAGACACTATCCTATTCCCGATTGGTGGAGAGTGTTCTCGTGAGCCAAGTTGCGCAATTGAGATTATATTGCACTTGTGAGGCTAATGAGATACGGAACATGTACTCCCAATCACTCTCTCCGACTGTTGTGTATAGCTCCATGGAGTAGGGGTCAATCATTGAGTATGTGCATAGTCAGTTGTTACACTGTTGCTTTATCTTGGTCTATGTCAAAATTGATGAGATAATAAGTATAACTGTTAAATAGTTATTATGTTGTGTAGATTGGTTGTACTATCTTTTCTATACTGCTTGATTGGTTTATGATGATATTAGAATCTCACCCGTTCTATTATATTATTATATTTGTGATCTGGTTATGAAGACCAAGATGGGCGACAGGCGTGAATTCTTGGGATTCATCCAAGTCCAATTCCATGGAGGTCCACAGGCGTGGCGCGTACACTTAGAAACGGAATGCGTAGAGTATGTAGGAGACATATCTCTCACACTCCGTAGGACCCGTCATGGGAATCCTATTAGTTCATTTACTATTACTTGCTTTGTAGAAATGCTTATGCCAATAAGGGATCTGTGGGGTTTTGGCACTGAGTATACTCCTCAGGAAGACTCTGAAGTTTCTTCCGCTAGAACTCCTAGGCGTAGAACTGCTAGAATTTCTGTAAGGAGGCCTACTAACTTTGGATGGCTTGCACCGGAAAGGCCCATATCGGAGGAGGATCCAGAAGAAGATCCCGAAGAGGATCCGGAGGAAGATCCTGAGGAGGACCCTTCTCTGTAGGTAGACTTTGATGGCCAGATAATATTAATATATTAGTATTGTATGTTTATTTATTTTCTTGTCAGTACTTATGATTTGTATTATGTATTACCGATAAACTTAAACAGTAAGTAATATAAAGTGTGCGTATTATTCATATCTCAATATGTATATTATTACTACTCTGTTTGATTAATGTCTTATCCGCGAAAGGAAATTTTTAGAACTCATATTTTATATACAGATATTACAAAATTATTATTAAACTTAAATTAATATTTCGTTAAATGTGATATCCTTCCGAGGGTGTTACATTAGTTGGTATCAGAGCTTTGGTTTAAAGCTCTCGGATTTGTGGGGTTCGGTCTGTTATGTTTGTGTTGTGTTCTCTGTGTTATTGTTTCCGAAAGGGGACAATATTGTTTGGAGTGGTTACTTTTGTTTCCACTATGTTTTGATTTTTATTAGTTTTCAAGGAAGCAATGACTCGTAGTGGAGGCACTCATGTGAACACAGGACGTGACAATAACAATAACAATGACATGGTCATTGCTGCAGCAAAGAATGCAACGGATGGCTGATGTATTAGTCCAACAAAATCAAAGAGCTGCACAACGACAAGAAGCAGCTGCAGATACTCTAAATCTGTCTGAATTTCGCTGTAACAATCCTCCCCAGTTTAAAGGAGAATTTGATCCCGAGAAAGCTAGTCTTTGGATCAAAGAGTTAGAAAAGATTTTTAGGGGAATGGGTTGTACCGATGAGCGTAAGGTAACTTATGCTACTTTTATGCTTGTTGGCGATGGTGAAGACTGGTGGATAGGAGCACAACAACTGTTGGAAGCTGAGGGAAGAATTATTACTTGGGAACTTTTCCGCAGCAAATTCCTGGAAAAGTATTTTCCAGCTAGTATTCGACATGCTAAGGAAATGGAGTTTCTTGGACTAAAGCAAGGAGGGATGACTGTCAGCGAGTATGCGGCCAAGTTTGAAAGTTTGTCTAAATTCTCTAGATACTTTCAGCTCCAGCCCGATGAGGAGTGGAAGTGTCGGAAGTTTGAAGAGGGATTGAGACATGATTTGAAGAGGGCAGTGTTATCTTTGGGAATATCTGAGTTCCCAACTATTTTAGATAAGTGTCGCCGAATCGAGGAGTTAGATCGATCTCGGGATACTAGACCTCGCAACTTTGGACCAACTCGATTCCAAAGGGGTGGAAGTAGTAGTGGTTTTCAGAGGGGGAGTAACAACAATAACAACCGGTTCCAACAGAAACCCTATTCACGACCACCGGGGAGTCAGTGACAAGAGGTTGTCGAGACCCCGTCAAATAATAAAAATTACCGGTTCGCAAACTAATTTGTAGTATAGAGCATGAACCGAATCGTCTCTCAAGGATCCAAAAAGAACAAAGATTTAATCAGATCAAGATAATAAAAATGGGGGGTTTTGTTGTTGATTAACAATATTGACAAAAGTACAAGAGTTAAAGTTGAAAACAAATCTAAAGAAGCAACCAATCCAAGGAAATTTACCGATCTTGAGTTTAACTCATCATTGATCACAAGGAATTCACTTAATTGCTAACCGTGTTCTTGGCCTTAGATCACATCAAGAAGCCTCAACATAATCCAAGAATCCTCTACTAGATAAGCATCTAGGATTTAATTAACCAAGGTTAGATAAAGTAAGCACCATCCATACATAGATTAATTTAAGATCCAGAATTTAACCAAGCTAAACAATCCATCAAAAAGCTTTAATAAATTGTTTATTCTTTGTGATCCTCTTTGAATACATGACAATAAAGCTATTATCACATTAACATCTAAATCAAATTAAGCAATTCAATCTAGATAGAAATCAAAAGAGAAAGAAGAGAAACTTGAATAACAATTAAGCAATATGAACAAGCAAAACAAGATCTCCAAATTAAACATCAAGATGGCTAATCCCTTGGATTGATTATGAGAGCCTAGCCTTCCATGGATGGGAAGGAAGAACTCAGAAAATAAAGAACAAAAATGAAATTCTAAAGAGAAGGGAGAAGAAGAGAAAGAAAACTAACAAATACTCAAACTTACTACAAAATTGAATTCTAACTTACTTCAAAATTTAACTGCGGTAAAATACAAAGAGATTGGCTCTATTTATACTAATCCTAGAAGCCAATTTGTACATGTACATAATCTGAATACAAGCTATAAGAATCTGAAATTTGTCAAAAATGGAAGCTTGATGCATGGTTGGTGGGTTGGTGCATGGTAGGTGGGTTGGTGTATGGTTGGTGGCTTTTAGTCAACAACTCTTATCCGACTTCTGGCTTCAAATTCATCACCTAGACGGTGCATTTTGGCTTGGATGTCTTCATCAAAGTTGTAACCAGTTGTCTCCTTGAAAATCTCCAATTTGAATCATGTCATTTGGACTTTTATAACTCCAGAAATGCCAAAAACACTTCACCTACCTCAAGTTAGGTTGGAAGAACGTGTTTCCAAATTCAGACCAACTTCTAGCTTCTGAAGCATGCCTAAAACGACATCTATTGACAAAATGGTCTTCATTGAAGTTGGAGATATGGATCTTATCTTTCAAGTGACCAAGTTTCAGCCTAAGAGGAGGCCTATAACCCACTATATAGTCCAATATGTGCATACTGCCCAGATGGTTCCGTGACAGCAAACCTACTCTGCATTGCAGGGATATTTTGGACCCTTAGCATTCCGATCCAGCTCTTGAGTTCTTCATGAAACTTGTAGAGCATTGTCTTAGCTTTCCAAAGACACCAAGATCACCTCAATTGGATCACCGAGTCCCAAGTTATGACCTAACCAAGGAAGAAAGGTCAAAATGCATCAAAATCCGAAAATTATTCAATATTTGCATTAAAGCCCAATGAAGCCCAACAACATTAAACTCATCTAAAGTACTAATATTGGGCACAATAAACATCTAATAATGCCTAATACAAAGCTAACATAAGTGTCTCAAATTGATTGATCAAATTCCCCCACACTTAAGCTTTTGTACTCCTGGGCAAAACACATAACAACGAAACTAAAGAAAAACAAGAAACATCATATTATTAAACTAAAAGCATAAAAATTGATTGTACCTAATCTAATCCATTTTCGTAGGAAAACACGATGGCACTTAGCATGTGCCACGAGCCTTTAAACCCCTAGGTGTCCCTAGTGGACGAGTTATAGTCTCGTGAGGGTTTACCAGGATGATACCCACAAACATATAATATTTTATTTAATCAATTCAACTAATTTTTAAATACAAGCATTGTATTAAATATAAACCATAATTAATAAGTCAAGTATGCTTAACAAAGAATAGTTGAATCAAACCAATTGAGAATAAAATATAGCATAATCATGCTTTAATCAGAAATAGGCATGTTCAGATTGAGTAAAATTCTTCACAAGTGACACTCAAATCACACAAGGTGTTTAGGTTAACTGTTTACGCTCAACTCAGTCAAATTATGAAAGTATTTTACCATAGGCTTGCATATACATCAATTCTCCACTACTTAGATCAAATAAATTACAAAAATCAAGAGGTCTTTCAAAAAAAATTGTAATGGAACTTATAAGATGAAGGAAGGGAACAATATGGATAATAGCAGGTTAAAACCAAAGAGAATAAAAGAGCATTGAGGAGTAACTCAAGTAGAAAGAATAAAATTTTTACCCAAAACCATAAAATGCTCATTCTCTTCACACATTCCTTCCTTTTTCTATTCTTTTTTTTTTCTTTCTTTTTTCTCTTTTTTTTTTGTTTTTTGTTTTTTTGTTTTTTTTTTGTTTTTTTTTTCATTTTTTTTTGTACCAAGCATTTCGTATCAGCACACCAATTCCCCCACACTTAAATCATTGCAAGCAAAAGAACTCCTCCAATAAGAAAATCAATGCTCTCCCATTCCCAAAGGTAAGGTAAAACATGGTTTTTCACTCAAGGCTTGTAATGAGCTAAGAACAAAGAATAGGCAAGTAGGCTCAGAGGGGGTTAACAATGGGATAAATGCAAGGTAGGTTTATTTGGCCAAAGCAGCTAAGTCAAGAAAAATGCCTCTGTCATTTTCATGCAACATACAGACCAATGTAATCTCAAATCGATTCAATGCAAGTTCTAGAAAATAAATTCATAATTGACATCACTCATGAAAGAAAATAACCAAGTGTAAGTATCAAACTTGGAAAAGCCCAAAACTCACAAAGGTATGAAACATTCACTCAATTCAACCATGCCTTCTTCCTAATATCCACAATCATATACACATGTATATCATGAAAATGATTCAACTATAAATTGTTTTGCATACTTTTATTATCAATTAAGCTCAGATTCAGCACATGCTTGCATCAAAATTAATTGAAAAGATCAAATTTTGTTTTTGTTTTTGTCTTTTTTTTTTGTCTTTTTTTTGTCTTTTTTTTTGTTTATATGCAAGAACAAAATAATTTAAGACATACTATGAAATGCAAGTTAAGATGCGTCTCAAGAGCAAAACTACTCCTTACTCTGCCATCATACATCTAATAAGCTAGTAACAATAAAGATTAGCTAGTTAGTTTTTTTTTTTTTTAACTAAACTATGTACATGGTAATGTCAACTATCCCTCCCCCCAACTAATTAAAGACATTGTCCCCAATGTCAAAATAAAGATAGGTAGAGTGTAGAAGGTCTTACCAGAAAAACTGCAAATCGGGCCTGAAATAAGAAAAATTACAAAAAAAAAAACTAAAACCGTAAGAGAAAACAAAAATTCACAAAGACAAATTCAAATCAAGTTTTGGCTTTTTGCTGCTGCTGCCTTGGTCCCAATTCCGTGGAACCATTACTGGATCACGTTGTGGTACAAATTCATTTAGTTGATCGAGCAATTGTTCAGGAGTTGCAGCAGTTACAAGACTTTGACGTGTCGCTTGTGAGATGAACCCTTTTTCTACAGCATGATCAAGAAAACAAAACAAACTGTCATAAAAACCATTAACATTTAATATACCTATGGGTTTTTGGTGAAAGTTCTGCTGTGACCAGGATGTAATTTGGAAGAGCTCTTCCAAAGTTCCAAAACCACCAGGTAGGGCAATAAAGGCATCAGCATTTGCTATCATAAAGTTCATGCGTTGGTGCATGCAAAATACCATTACTTCATCCCCTAATGTTTTTCCAATGGGCTTGCTTGTAGATAAAGGGTAGGAATGACACCAAGGACTTTGCCACCTCCTAAATGTGTGATTGCTACACAACCCATTAACCCAAGACTACCTCCTCCATAAACTAAATGGATTTTTCTCTCAGCTAGCACTCGACCAAGATGGTGTGCAATATTTACAAACTCTTTATCTTTACCAGGATTAGATCCACAAAAGACACAAACACTCTTGATCCGACAAACTGAAGTGACTTCCATTTTCTCTTTTTTTTCTTTGTTTTTTTGTACTCTCACTTTATCAATGATCTGAAGAGAGCAAAGTGCAATATTTAAAGGCATCAAAACTCAAAGGTAATAATTACACCTATAAAGGAGGGGTAGATCTGCGTGTCAGATAAGTTTGAAAAATAAGCACAGAAATGATAATAGCTATATGACAAAGATAAAAGGCTAATCTATATGTGTCAGAAGAAGTTTGAAAATATGCAACGCATATTTCAAAAGAATACGGCTACTTTTGATTTTTTTTTATTTTATTCTTTTTTTTTTAATTTTTTTTTTGATTTTTTTAATAAACAAGAAGAAAAAAGAAAATAAAAATAAAAATAATACTTACAGGAGGTGTGATTGTGGCTCACATGTTCCTCTGGTTTTACGTCCAGTAACGGCTTAAAGCTCTCTATGGGCCGATGGTTGGCTTCCCATCCAATTTTCTTAAAAATTGGCAAACAGGGTCTTTTTGAGTCAGATTCCCGAGACTATAACGCTCATGTTCATCTTGGAATATTGGCCATAAATCGAGAAGTACTCTCTGCACATCTCCACTAGGATGCGTCTCAAGAGTCAATAGAATGTTATCTAAAGACTCCTTACTCATGCCATCCTTTATGAAGTTAATTTTATCATCTCGGTTTATAGACGTCATTCCAATTGATTTGCATTTTGTGTTACAGGTCCATCTTGCACATTTATAGCAGACCCGTAACCTTTTTGCTCTTCTCTTCTTTGCATATGAACTTTTGCCTAGCCCTGGCATATATGAAACAAGAGCGTCAGAAAATTCACCTCTGAGTCGGACCTTTGCTTCGATCAACCAGCGTATATCCGCAGGGATGCCTTTGTGCATAAGCATCCTCAATCTCTCAAACCTTGCACAGTAAATGTTAGTTAAAGCATTTTGAGGCAGAGAAGGGAATCGCTTGCGGAGATTAACAAGCTGATTATCCATTTCGAAAGAAAGAAGAAAGAGAAAAAAAAATGAGTAAAATTATATACAGATTTCAGTGTTTATGGGTAACTGAAAGGACCGAAAATTTTTTTCACGGAGTACCGTTATCCGCCATTTAACCGGTGAAAAATCATCTGTCAATGAAAAACAAACAAAATTAAGACAGAAAAAATCAAACTCTGATAGATTTTCTTGCTCGGCACCGATTTTCTGTCTTGATTCCTGTGAATGCAAATAAGTCAAAGTTTGAAAAAATGAAAAAGTTAGAAAACTTGGGTTGCCTCCTAAGAAGCGCTACTTTTAATGTCTTTAGCCAGCGTGATTGAAGATTTTGCACGATCCATGGGTCCTCCCCAATAATGATTCAATTTCTGGCCATCGACCTTAAACGTGGCTTTTTTTTTTTTTTTTCAACAAAGATTTATATAGAAAACAGAAAATAAAAACAACAAACAAAACAAAAAAATAAAAACAGAAACAGAAAAAAAAGTAATAAAAGACAAACATCAGCAGTACAGCAAAACAGAAGCAGAAATAGAAACAGACAACACAAACAGCAGAAACAACAGCAACAGAAAAGAGTAAATTGTAACAATCAAATAAAAATAGAAACAATATTAAAAACAATAGCAAAACAGTAAAAATGAAAAGAAAACAACTAGAAAAATGAAATAAAAGTGTGGAAAGAAAACTCCCTATGGATAGCAGAAGCAACAAAATCCCAGCGGCCACACCATAGCCAGTGTAATGGATCACCACATCCAGAATCAAAGGGTTCAGTCTCCTCGGGGGCTGCTTTATTGGCTTAACTCCATCTTCAAGTAAAATCCTACGCATGCATATGGAATGACTAATGCTTGGAATGTCTGCAAGTGTGCATGCTCTCAGATTCTCCCTCAAAATGGGTAGCAACCTCTCCTCCTCATCAGTAAGGAGGTTTTTAGCCACAATGGACTCAAATTTTGGTGGCTTCACTACTTCTGTAGATTGAATTGCTGCATTATCTGTTGAAAAAGATTCATCATGTCTCAAAAAGGCAGCAATCTCAGCACATGCATTACACAACATATCACCATCACAACAAACAGAATCATCAAAATCAGTAAAACTAGCAAATTCATCACACAAATCATCAATTGGTTTTTTCTCATCAATGATCTCATGTTTTGCAGAATCAGATTTCTGCATTTGTTGCTTGCTCAACTGACTCAATGAAGATGTAAGTTGACCAACTTGGGTCTTCACGTTTTGTACTATAGCTTCTGTTCTCTGCTGGAATTGGATGTTGTTCTGAGCAAATTGTTTCACCAAATCCTCTAGTGTAGGCTCGCATTCCATGCTTATTGGGGCTTCTTCTTCGTGCATAGGTCGATATAGACCGATTGGTTCAACATAAGGTTCGAACCAAGGATGATCTCCCAATCATGGTTATATGTGATAGAATAAGGATCATATCTGAAATTTGTTGGTATTGTGGTTCACCAAGAAATACACCTGTTGCATCAACAGAATGGTCATGAAATACAGAACCATCATATTGTAGTGTGGTGCAAGCATATGTGGGATGATAAGAACTACAGCATATACTACAAAATCTTGCAGGTTCTTGCACAGGTAAGTGATGTTGTTCCACTGCCAACTGCCCCACCAGATAAGCCAGCTCATCAAGTTTATGCTCCATCAGATTAGAGATCAAACACAAAAACACAAAATCACAAAAACAAGTCTAAATATACACAAAATAATTACAGAAAACATATTTACAGATTTTTAAAAATTATGGGACTACCACAGAGTGAAATCTACACAAAAATTCTATCTAACAGAATAATAAAAAATCTTAAAAAATTGAAAAAGTGGTCTAAACGATGGAATTTGGCAAAAATAAGGGTGACCTCACTACAAGTAGTGAGCCTTTCTCAAAATCACGATTTTCATTAGTCAACCAAAATTCAGATTAATCAGAGATACGTTACCGAACCAAAATCTTGACAGAATGCCCTTTACCCAATTTCAGCCGAATTCCACTTGAAAATGCTTCAAAAATAAAACAAACACAATTGTTAGAGTTAGATGAAATGATCAAATAGTTGCCTTTGGATCCCCGGCAACGGCGCCAAATTTGACAAGAGGTTGTCGAGACCCCGTCAAATAATAAAAATTACCGGTTCGCAAACTAATTTGTAGTATAGAGCATGAACCGAATCGTCTCTCAAGGATCCAAAAAGAACAAAGATTTAATCAGATCAAGATAATAAAAATGGGGGGTTTTGTTGTTGATTAACAATATTGACAAAAGTACAAGAGTTAAAGTTGAAAACAAATCTAAAGAAGCAACCAATCCAAGGAAATTTACCGATCTTGAGTTTAACTCATCATTGATCACAAGGAATTCACTTAATTGCTAACCGTGTTCTTGGCCTTAGATCACATCAAGAAGCCTCAACATAATCCAAGAATCCTCTACTAGATAAGCATCTAGGATTTAATTAACCAAGGTTAGATAAAGTAAGCACCATCCATACATAGATTAATTTAAGATCCAGAATTTAACCAAGCTAAACAATCCATCAAAAAGCTTTAATAAATTGTTTATTCTTTGTGATCCTCTTTGAATACATGACAATAAAGCTATTATCACATTAACATCTAAATCAAATTAAGCAATTCAATCTAGATAGAAATCAAAAGAGAAAGAAGAGAAACTTGAATAACAATTAAGCAATATGAACAAGCAAAACAAGATCTCCAAATTAAACATCAAGATGGCTAATCCCTTGGATTGATTATGAGAGCCTAGCCTTCCATGGATGGGAAGGAAGAACTCAGAAAATAAAGAACAAAAATGAAATTCTAAAGAGAAGGGAGAAGAAGAGAAAGAAAACTAACAAATACTCAAACTTACTACAAAATTGAATTCTAACTTACTTCAAAATTTAATCTGGTAAAATACAAAGAGATTGGCTCTATTTATACTAATCCTAGAAGCCAATTTGTACATGTACATAATCTGAATACAAGCTATAAGAATCTGAAATTTGTCAAAAATGGAAGCTTGATGCATGGTTGGTGGGTTGGTGCATGGTAGGTGGGTTGGTGTATGGTTGGTGGCTTTTAGTCAACAACTCTTATCCGACTTCTGGCTTCAAATTCATCACCTAGACGGTGCATTTTGGCTTGGATGTCTTCATCAAAGTTGTAACCAGTTGTCTCCTTGAAAATCTCCAATTTGAATCATGTCATTTGGACTTTTATAACTCCAGAAATGCCAAAAACACTTCACCTACCTCAAGTTAGGTTGGAAGAACGTGTTTCCAAATTCAGACCAACTTCTAGCTTCTGAAGCATGCCTAAAACGACATCTATTGACAAAATGGTCTTCATTGAAGTTGGAGATATGGATCTTATCTTTCAAGTGACCAAGTTTCAGCCTAAGAGGAGGCCTATAACCCACTATATAGTCCAATATGTGCATACTGCCCAGATGGTTCCGTGACAGCAAACCTACTCTGCATTGCAGGGATATTTTGGACCCTTAGCATTCCGATCCAGCTCTTGAGTTCTTCATGAAACTTGTAGAGCATTGTCTTAGCTTTCCAAAGACACCAAGATCACCTCAATTGGATCACCGAGTCCCAAGTTATGACCTAACCAAGGAAGAAAGGTCAAAATGCATCAAAATCCGAAAATTATTCAATATTTGCATTAAAGCCCAATGAAGCCCAACAACATTAAACTCATCTAAAGTACTAATATTGGGCACAATAAACATCTAATAATGCCTAATACAAAGCTAACATAAGTGTCTCAAATTGATTGATCAGTCAGCAACAACAATCTTATGGAGGAAACTCGACAATACCTCCATTAAGATGTTTAAAGTGTGGAAAAGAGCATTTGGCTAAAGATTGCACGATCAAAGGCATTCTATGTTTTAGATGCGGAAAGCAGGGGCACATGGCCAAGGATTGCATGCAGCCAAAGGCAGAATCTTCTATCAGTAATGTACGTGCTTCTAGACCACAAGCTGGAGGAAGAGTCTACACTATGAGTGGAGCAGAAGCCTCCCAATCTGAAGATCTGATTAAGGGGGATTGTGACATAGGAGGTAAGCCTTTAATTGTACTGTATGATTCCGGAGCAACACATTCTTTTATTTCCTATGACTGTGTGGATCAATTAGGATTACCTGTGTCCTATTTGCCATTTGATTTGATTATTTCTACTCCTACTGCCAAACCTGTGATAACTGCTCAAGTTTGTCTAAACTGTCCTATTACCGTTAGAAGCCGAAAATTTCGGGTTGACTTGATCTGTTTACCACTTTCTCAAATAGACATAATCCTAGGAATGGATTGGTTATCTTCTAATCATATCCTATTAGACTGTTCCAATAAAACCTTGGTATTTCCTGAGGTTGAGAATTCTGGATTTATAATGGCAAACCAAGTTAATGCTTCTTTGAAAGAAGGAGCTCAAGGATACATGCTACTATTTTCTTCGGAGGTCAAGGGTGAGCAGGATGTGAATACTATTCCTGTAGTCAGTGAGTTTCCTGAAGTTTTTCCTGATGATATTCCTGGATTGCCACCAAATAGAGAGATAGATTTTTCTATTGATCTTGTATTTGGATCTGGTCCTATTTCTATAGCACCTTATAGGATGGCGCCGTCTGAGTTAATTGAGCTTAAGAAGCAATTAGAGGAGTTGTTAGGAAAACAGTTTGTGAGGCCTAGTGTTTCACCTTGGGGAGCTCCAGTTTTGCTTGTCAAAAAGAAGGATGGAACTTCTCGTCTATGTGTGGATTATCGACAGTTGAATAAGATTACAATTAAGAATAAGTATCCACTGCCTAGGATAGATGATTTGATGGATCAGCTAAGGGGAGCTGCTGTTTTCTCAAAGATAGATTTACGATCTGGTTATCACCAAATTCGTGTAAAAGCAGAAGATGTACCGAAGACTGCATTTAGAACACGCTATGGTCATTACGAGTATTTAGTGATGCCTTTTGGTGTGACTAATGCTCCAGCAATATTCATGGACTACATGAATAGAATCTTTCGTCCCTACCTAGACAGATTTGTCGTTGTTTTTATTGACGACATTCTGATCTATTCTCGTAATCGGGATGAACACGCTGAACATCTTAGTGTGGTTCTCCAGATTCTTAAGGAGAAGGTTTTATACGCAAAGTTGTCTAAATGTGAATTTTGGTTGGAAGAAGTTCAATTTTTGGGTCATGTGATCTCGAAAGAAGGAATTGCTGTAGATCCGTCAAAAGTTGAAGCGGTACTTCAATGGGAGAGACCTAAGACATAGCGAAATCCGAAGCTTTGTAGGATTAGCCGGTTATTATCGGAGATTTATAGAAGGATTTTCTAAGATAGCAGGACCTCTGACACAACTCACGCGAAAGAACCAGACTTTTATTTGGAATGATGCGTGTGAGGAAAGTTTCCAAGAATTAAAAAGGCGTTTAACTACCTCTCCAGTTTTAATTTTACCTGATCCTAGTGAACCTTTTGAGGTATACTGTGATGCTTCACATCAAGGTTTAGGATGTGTGTTGATGCAAAATAGAAAGGTAGTAGCTTATGCTTCTAGGCAATTAAAAGTGCATGAAAGGAATTACCCTACCCATGATTTAGAACTAGCAGCTGTAGTATTCGCATTAAAAATTTGGAGACATTTTCTTTATGGTGCAACATTTAATGTTTTTAGTGACCATAAGAGTTTAAAATACCTGTTTGATCAAAAGGAGCTTAATATGAGGCAAAGACGGTGGTTAGAATTCTTAAAGGACTATGATTTTCAACTTCAGTACCATCCCGGAAAAGCGAACATTGTAGCAGATGCTTTAAGTAGGAAGATAATTAGTGTCTCTAATATGATGATGAAGGAAAGAGAATTGTTAGAGCAATTTAGGGATATGAATTTATCTGTAGATATAACACCGGGAAAATTGTGTTTAAATATGACCACTATTTCAAATGATTTGATGAACGATATTAGGATTGAACAGGGAGGTGACCAGTACTTGCAGAATGAGATTGAATTGATTAAGCAGAATATGGTATCAAATTTTAAGGTAGGATCAGATGGAATTTTGAGGTTTAGGGATAGAATTTGTTTACCAAATGATCATGAGCTGAAAAGGATAATTTTAGATGAAGCCCATAAGAGTAAATTGAGTATGCATCCTGGAGCGACCAAAATGTACCAAGATTTAAAGCAATTGTATTGGTGGCAAGGGATGAAGAGAGACATTGCTAATTATGTAGCATCGTGTTTGATCTGTCAAAAGGCGAAGGTAGAACATCAAAAACCTTCAGGAATGTTACAACCTCCAACTATTCCTGAATGGAAATGGGATGGCATTGCGATGGATTTTGTAGTAGGATTGCCAAAGACAAGAAAGGGTTTTGATTCCATTTGGGTAATTGTTGATCGGCTTACGAAGTCTGCACACTTCTTACCTATCAACATCGATATATTCAATGGAAAAGTTGGCTCAAGTGTACATTGGTGAAATTATTAGACTTCACGGTGTACCTTCAAGTATCATTTCAGATAGAGACCCTAGATTTACTTCGAGATTTTGGCAGAGTTTACAAGAAGCTATGGGGACAAAACTTCGTTTGAGTTCTGCATACCATCCACAAACTGATGGTCAATCAGAAAGGACAATTCAGTCATTGGAGGACTTGTTGAGAGCTTGTGTACTTGAACATTCTGGGAGTTGGGATGAATTTCTACCTTTGATAGAATTCACCTACAACAATAGCTTTCATTCAAGTATAGGAATGGCACCCTATGAAGCATTATATGGACGACGGTGTCGAACACCTTTGTCTTTGGTATCAGGATGGTGAGAATCTGGCATTAGGACCTGATCTTGTACAACAAACCACTGAGAAGGTAAAGATGATTCAGGAAAAGATGAGGGTAACTCAAAGTCGACAGAAAAGTTATGCTGATAAGAGAAGGAGACCTCTTGAGTTCGAGGAAGGTGAGCATGTGTTTTTGAGAGTCACACCCATGACTGGGGTCGGTCGGGTAATTAAATCCAGAAAACTCACTCCAAAATTCATCGGACCATATCAAATTCTTCGTCGGATTGGTCCTGTTGCATATCAAATAGCTTTACCACCCTTTTTGTCCAATCTACACAATGTTTTTCATGTTTCGCAATTACGAAAGTATATTTCTGATCCAAGTCATGTCATAGAACCGGATCTGATACAATTGAAAGAAAACTTGACCTATGAGACTTTACCTGTTAAGATTGAGGATAGGAGGGTGAAGCAACTCAGAGGAAAAGACATTGCTTTGGTAAAAATAATCTGGAACGATGTGACCGGTGAAGCAACGTGGGAATTGGAGAACAAGATGAAAGAACAATATCCGTATTTGTTTTAAGATACAACAATTTCGAGGACGAAATTCTTGTTAGAGGGGGAGAGTTGTAACACCCCGAAATTTCTATTTTTAATTGAAATATTGATTTTCTCAATTTTTGTGATTTATGATGATTTTTGGGAAATTTTCTGAACTTCATTAAAAATTAGTGTATTTTCTTGAACGCTATGTGTCGATTCGAGCCAATTTCAGAAAATAAAAATAAAAGTTTATATTTTCGGCCTGTAAATACCTTAACTATTTATTAGGGCCGGGGAAAGTCACGAAACTTGATTCTAAGACCAGATTCTTAAGTTTTCTATTTTTGGGAATTTTTAGTTTTTGCTGACCTTATGTGTTAAACCGAGGGATTTCGAATAATAAAATAATAATTTTAAAATTTTGACCCATAAATGCTTTGACCATTTATTAGGAGTAGGAGAGTTTACGAAACTCAAATCCGGGAACAGATTTAGAAATTTTCCATTTTAAGGGATTTTATCATGAAACAAAATTTAGGCGTATTTTATTTTTCATTTGACGATACATATTAGTATTTATACGTAGAATACGTATTCTTCTCCAAGCTTCTCCAAACTTCTACAAGCTTCAAGGTGGGTGGACAAACAAGTGGGAGGGATGAAAATGCCATTATCTATAAACTTTTTAATTACCAAATTGTCCTAAACTTTGGCTATAAATAAGCATGCAAGCATCACTTGAAAACCTCACCATTTCCTCTCCATTCTCTCTCAAAATCCCACGGCCAAGCCCTTGAGTTTTCTTTTCAAAGTTTGTGATCCAAGTTCCATCCATAGTTTTAGAATCCAAACATCATTTTAGGAAGATCTTGTGTAGAAAGTTTCTTGAGAAGAAATTGTCCTCAAACCATTTTCTTGAGAAATCCCAAAGTTGAAGAATCAAAAGGATATTTGTTGGTGCAAGAACAAAGAACTTTCACAAAGTTCTCTTGAGGAATTTTAAACCAAGGTAAGGGAGAGTTTTCTTTATCAACCAATCTTGTGGTAGGAAAATATGATTATGGTTCATGTTCTTAGAATTTCGTGTGAGTAGTTATAATTGATATTTAAATTGTTTATGCTTTATGTTTCTTGATTTATGATTTGTGTTTTGTGTTTATATGCTTTATTTAGTGTTTATATGCTTTATTTAGCCTATGTGTTTTTATGGCTTTGAAATATTGCATATATGGTAATATTAGATGCATAATAATTCTTGGACATACATATGGTTGGTTGGTGTTATGGAAATCATGGTGGAAAAATGATGGATTTTGGTCCAAAGACCTTTGAACATTTTAAACACTCCATAGTTACAAAGGAGTTCATTTTATTAATTGTTTAACTTAATTAATTAGGGGATGTTTAATTAAGTTAATGATTTCTGTAAATAAATAGAAAAGAGCGAAATTATTAAACAAAGCCGAAATAATGCTTTAATTTATACTTATGCTGTTTTAATTGATCTTTATCAATAATAATGATAATATATTGGGAAATAATTAAATAAGCTCAAAATAGCTTCGTTTTTACGAAAAACACTTTCACGCGATTTGGAGTTTACAGAAAACCCTTTCGTAGTTGAAAAGTGATTTTTAAAGCTCTACGCGATTAAAATGGACTGAAAACACTTTACCCGATTTGGTGTTTACAGAAAACCCTTTCGCGGTTAAAAAGTGATTTATTTATGCCTTATGTATTAAAATGGACAGAAAACACTTTACCCGATTTGGTGTTTACAGAAAACCCTTTCGCGGTTAAAAAGTGATTTATTTATGCCTTATGTATTAAAATGGACAGAAAACACTTTACCCGATTTGGTGTTTACAGAAAACCCTTTCGCGGTTAAAAAGTGATTTATTTATGCTTTATGTATTAAAATGTACAGAAAACACTTCACCCGATTTGGTGTTTACAGAAAACCCTTTCACGGTTAAAAAGTGATTTATTTATGCCTTATGAATTAAAAACTACAGAATATGTTTTACGCAAATTGGAATTTACAGAAAAACCTTTTTGCTGTTAGAAAATGAATCTTTAAGCCTAGACCGATTAAAATATGATATTTATGTCTTACGCGATTAGGAAATTACAGAAAAAGCTTTATGCGATTGAAAAATAATTATTTTGTCTTACGCGATTGAAAAATATTAAACTTGAAGTTACCCGACTTGAAAAACAGAAAAATAGTTTTACGCGAGTGAAAAACGTAACAGAAATGTTACATGACAGAAAAACTATAACAGGAGGGTTATATGTTTGAAAAACCGTAACTATAGTGTTACGTGATTTTGAAATTCCTAGGGGATTGTTTTATTCCATTTATAAATAAATTGCATTTTTGTGTGTTGCATTAAGAAAAGTCTGTAAAGATTTGTGGTCAAGGCTTTAATGCCGAGGAGATTGAGTGACACCTTAGTAAGGGTGCGAATTGTGTAGTGAAGATCTATGAATGATCTTGGGGACGTCGGGGTGCGGAAACTCCACAGGGGGCCGCTTGGAAGCACCGTGTGCCGTGGTAATATGATTGCAACACACCGAACGATCCCGACCAGACACTATCCTATTCCCGATTGGTGGAGAGTGTTCTCGTGAGCCAAGTTGCGCAATTGAGATTATATTGCACTTGTGAGGCTAATGAGATACGGAACATGTACTCCCAATCACTCTCTCCGACTTGTGTATAGCTCCATGGAGTAGGGGTCAATCATTGAGTATGTGCATAGTCAGTTGTTACACTGTTGCTTTATCTTGGTCTATGTCAAAATTGATGAGATAATAAGTATAACTGTTAAATAGTTATTATGTTGTGTAGATTGGTTGTACTATCTTTTCTATACTGCTTGATTGGTTTATGATGATATTAGAATCTCACCCGTTCTATTATATTATTATATTTGTGATCTGGTTATGAAGACCAAGATGGGCGACAGGCGTGAATTCTTGGGATTCATCCAAGTCCAATTCCATGGAGGTCCACAGGCGTGGCGCGTACACTTAAAAACGGAATGCGTAGAGTATGTAGGAGACATATCTCTCACACTCCGTAGGACCCGTCATGGGAATCCTATTAGTTCATTTACTATTACTTGCTTTGTAGAAATGCTTATGCCAATAAGGGATCTGTGGGGTTTTGGCACTGAGTATACTCCTCAGGAAGACTCTGAAGTTTCTTCCGCTAGAACTCCTAGGCGTAGAACTGCTAGAATTTCTGTAAGGAGGCCTACTAACTTTGGATGGCTTGCACCGGAAAGGCCCATATCGGAGGAGGATCCAGAAGAAGATCCCGAAGAGGATCCGGAGGAAGATCCTGAGGAGGACCCTTCTCTGTAGGTAGACTTTGATGGCCAGATAATATTAATATATTAGTATTGTATGTTTATTTATTTTCTTGTCAGTACTTATGATTTGTATTATGTATTACCGATAAACTTAAACAGTAAGTAATATAAAGTGTGCGTATTATTCATATCTCAATATGTATATTATTACTACTCTGTTTGATTAATGTCTTATCCGCGAAAGGAAATTTTTAGAACTCATATTTTATATACAGATATTACAAAATTATTATTAAACTTAAATTAATATTTCGTTAAATGTGATATCCTTCCGAGGGTGTTACAGCTTGGCTGTGGAATTTCCCACAGTCGTGGAATGCAAGAGCAGATCAAATTTCCCTTGGTAGAAAAATCCATAGCCTGGCTGTGGAATTTCGCATGGCCTTGGATCGTAGCTTGACACAGTATTTGAAAATTCATTTGCCTTTCTTTTTATGGGCTTGGATTAGCCTAGACCCCTAAGGTATGTATAGTTGTTCTGAATACAATATTAGGATTCAAATTCTATTTTAAAAGAAGGCTCCTTTGGAGGTTAGGGATCTTGATCTTCTTCTCCTCTTCTCTCCTGGATACTACTGGTTTGGATGTTCTTTAGTTCTTCTTCTCCATGTCTGGGTAATTCCTTTTGTTCTAGGATTAGGCATTGCCCCTTGGTACATTGATGATGATTAATTGACTTGACTTACCTTTTTATTAATTTTGAATGTTCTTTTATTCAATCATTATCATGCTTATTCATGCGAATTTGCGGACTACATATTTGCATCTCATAGATATTTAGGGATGTATTGAGAGGTGAACTTAAATGTTTGAACCATAAGAATTAAACTTAAGGTTCAAATCACGAGAGTAGGTTTAGCCTTTCGAGGACTTAATGAATTACCACAAAGTGTAAATGGTTCAATTTGAATTCAATTACCACAAGAGTAGGAATTGGTTTAATTGGGCATGGTTCTTGTCTCTTGAAAAAGAACATTAACTAATTTAGGATAATTCACCTTCATTTGAATTTGAATTTTAATAAAAGGGATTGTCAATTAGGATTTATCTTGTATTATTGTGATTGTGATTACCCCCCAATCTTGGAGGCTTTTTTGAATTTGAAAACCTCTCTTAACAACTCGTTGTTTCTATTATCAATTTTAGCACCTTAATATATATTTATTTAATTGCTTGGTTAATACATTCTTACCACTCAACAATTATATCTCCTTTGTTTAATCTAATTGAATTAATTAATTGATTGACATTCATAGTACCTATAACCGTTCATTTGCGGATTTCACGCACTACATACTCAAATAAGAAAAAATATATAAAGATATTTTCTTTCAAAGTTTCTTAAGTTGCTAACTGATTTGGATAAGTAAATTTGACAATTTTATAATGAAAATGGACACTATATATGTCAACTAAGATGACATGGTATAACTGTTATATAAGTTAATCTCCGGGGTAACATGGCTATAAACTTTCACGGGCGTCCCATAGAATTCCCCTGGCAAGAGTAATTTAACAAAACTAAACTATAAATTACACAAATAAAATAATAATGAAATTTATTTTTACATCTATATTTAAATAAAGGTTGCAGGCACACTACTATATATATATATATATAATAAATAGAAATCTGTATAAAAGCCAGCCAAAGAAATAAAAAAAGCGAAAACAAATCTATAAAGAAAGTAGGAAGTTGGTGGTGTAGTACTATTATTACAACACATTTTTTTTTACACAGCTTCCAAAATATATTATTAAGTAATGTTGAAATCGTTATTAATTATTTTATAGAAGTTATAAATCACAAAATAATAATACTTATGAGCAAAAATTGTTATTGACATGAATAATAACTTTTCTAAAATAATTAATAACGATGTGAATAATATTTAGTAGTGTCGGGAAAATGTGTAAAAATAATATACAGGAACAACATTACTGTTATTACAAAGGTGTGAAACGGGGAAGCTTGCAGTTGTAGCTGTCAACCCTTGATATAATTAATATGCTATATGCTCAGAATTAAGCTCGTAAAAGCTGAAGTTACAGCTCTTATTTAATAAGCTGGTAAGATAAAAGTGCTTCTCTCAAATTCTTAGAAACGAGGGTCATGTTGCGCTGCAGAGTACTAGGGATAGTGAACATAAGGTGCCTTCAAGTATGGACTTGTAGACTGATGCCTTCTTCATGGTGGCGGCAGATGTTGGTGTGGTGATGCTGGTTCAGGAACTCCCGTGCGTGGTTTGGGAATGCCGGGCCGCAGGTAATTGGGTCCACTGGGAGGGGTTGGCCCACGCGGGAACATTGGGAACCATATGGTCCTGGAGTTGTATTCAGCAAGCGCCGGAGGGGTGAACATCGTAAGTGCAAGCAACAAAGCTAGCAGTAGCAGGGCTAACTTTGACATCTTTAGAACCATGTGATCGATGAGGCAAAAACAAAAATAGTAGACATTTTTTTTATACTAACTTAAGCTTGGGGAATTCGTCCAACATGGAAGGCTTTAATTATATAATATCGGTCAAAGTTATCAACTAGTACTTAACCTTTTAAGAACCAACCGGAGGTCTCTAGAATGGGACCTTCTTGTAATTTTGGGTCCCATGTAGAAAAAAAGGACTCTTAGACAAAGTTGAAAAGCAAAGATTGTTGGATCTGTCCATTCATTCAGTTTTGGTTAGTTTTACTTTTTTTTAATGTTCTAATAATCGTCAAAATAATTATATTTATTTTATCTTTATTTTCTTAAATTTTGTTCATATAGCATTATCCATCTTTTTATATGTTTAATTTAGAATGGTAAACTTTTTTGGAGAAATAAAAGGAGAAGTTGTTAGTTACTTTTGAAGTAAGTAGAATTTTTTTTTCGAATCCAATGAATGCGAAATAAATATATAATGATGATGTTAAATTTGAAATTATGTGTTTATTTATCTTGCATCTCATGATATGATGCATCTAATGGTAAACGCTCAATGTTATCAGACTGCATGTTAATTTATTCAGAGAAATATTGATATCACTCTCATAATTTTAAAATAAATTTAATAGTGTAAAAATAAAAAACTAATATATATATATATATATATATATATTACTTTAATTCTCTTTTTAGTTGAAATGCGGTTGATAGGATTTAATTTCAGTTTTCGGATTACATTAGTCTGCTTTATTGACATCAATATTCAAATTTTTGCGGACGTTAATTCAGATGTTTAAGTTAATAGATATGTAGTTCCAACTTACATCAAAACTCCAAATAACAAAACTAGCAAGGGTAAGTGTGACATTTTCTGAGCATTAATTGTGACGAGGAAGAAGACACAAATAATAGACATCAAATTTGACGTTGATTGTGTTATTCTACATAGCGTGTTTATGATTATTGTCTTAATTTATTTAGGTGTGCAATGAGATAAATATTGATAATTTTATATCATTTGGTTAGAGATTTTGATATATAATTGTTATGTTTTCCTAATTACAAGTAAGGGTGTACGCCCAAGTCTTCATTAGGAGTGTATAAAACACAACATAGGTTAAATAATTCATGTTTATGTAACTGTTATTGGATTAAATCTAGAGAACTTATTCTAAGTAATAACGAAGTAAGGAAAGATTAGGATAACAGAACTTGTTGCTATCTACGGTTAGTCATTTCAATTAGGAATTGTAAATAACATCGAAATCAATTAATCTTGTCAATGTCTAATGATAAAGAATGACTCCTTTGACTAATCTCATCCTCATAGTTTCATTCATATTTTCATTAGCTTTTTCATTAATTTTCTCGTTATTTTAAGTTTGCTTTTATTTTTAGTATTTCATTTAGTAATTCACAAAACCCCCAAATTTTCTTAACTTTATATCTAATTGCTTAGGCTCATTCATCTGCAAGAAAAACCCTTATTTTATCGTTATACTATTTGATGATGACAATAGTGTGCAAGGTTTAATTTGGTAACACATTTGATTCACACCACACTTCCTAAATATTTCATTTGTTTCTTTGGTTGTACTCACATCGTCTTCTTTAAGTATCTCTTTCCTAACCGATAATGTTGTCACTAGAGTCTCAAAAGAATTCTGAAGGGATAACAATAAAAGTGTCTCAAAAGAATTCTGAAGGGATAACAATAATATTATGGATCTATCTACATCTTCAATCTTCAATCCAACTCTACCCAATTGTCTAATTAATTTATCAAAAATATTATTAAGATGATCCCTAATATTTTTACCTTTATTCATCTTCAATTTATATAATTCTTCTTTCCAAATATAATCGTTCTGTGAGAAATTTAACATATATATATATGTACTTTCTAAATATTTCTACACTTTTTTTTATTGAATTTTTATCCATAACTTTATACTTTACCTCAATGGCCAAACACAAGCTAACTGTACATATACTGACGGTTTTTCATAGCAAGATTTTTCATATCATCATTTGACATCTTTTCTCGTTTCTTTTCTTTGAGAGATCAAGCCTGATGTACAATACCGGCTCCATAGGATATCCTTCACCTGTGACAATCAAATTTTTGAATTTGGATTTGGATTCTCTAAAGTGCATGGTGTCTTTTAGAAAATAAAGTGCAAGTGGTAATCACTCATGAGAATATCAAGGGAGTGAGTTCTACTAAATTCATAGTTTGTTATCCAAGTATTTGCATTTCATCGCAATCTAAACCGTTGACTTTTTTAGGCAATGGTTATTAATACTGCAGTTATCGACACTGCACTTTAGAGGATCTTCATCCCAAATTCTTTATCATGAAATCAAATTGCAATCTCTTTAAACATCACTCTCATAGACCCAAAGCCCAATTGCACCCAATTTTCACGTACACAATTTTTTTCTTCCTCTTTCTCAATGCGGTTTCACACCAATTACTCCTCCTTCTCTATTTCTCTCACATTTTCTTCTTCGACTCTCACACATTCACATGAACAGAGGGACTAACTCTTGAAAACCAATTTCACCCACCCACAAAATCCAAAACTGGATCAGATATTTATTTATATCTTTGTTGACCTTTTCAATTCAAACCACAATTTTCAACCGCAATTAAGTCTCTTTGTATTTTACAATTTAAGTCTATCAAATTTCAACACGGTTTTTGTCAAAGTAAACCCAATTTGAACGTATTTTCTGTTTCTTCCGCGCAAATACCACCAAGCTTCTCTCTGGCTGGTTGGTTGGCTTCAGTCTTTTTATCATCTAAACATATATGTCACTAATAATTTTATAATGAGATTTTGGAATTTTATTTAGAGATACGATTAGAGATTTTATAATGAGATTTTACAATTACAAATTTGACATACATTTCTTTCTGAAGCATTTTATTTTGTGTTAAAAATTTCATTTAAAAAATTAAAACTCTTCATGTATATTGTGTTGATATCCAGCCATGATCATGCTGCACAAAGTCAAAAACAATGTGCACCGAATATCATTTGTCAAATGCACCAAAAGTTTGTTTGACAAACTTTCCAACCATGGTTGGTGTGGGAAAATGATAGAAGGGGTGCTTCTACTATAAATAGAGCAGCTCATCCCTCAAACAAATGCAACCGAGAGGCATCAATAGGCAATTGAGAGAAGCATCAGTTCCTCACATTCAAAAAGAAGAGAGTGAGAGAAAAATATAGAGAGATCCTCAGAGAGAGATTTTCTGAGAGAGAAAAATAGTGAGCTAATTTGTGAGTGTTATCCACAAATTAAAGAGATACATTATTCTTGTATTTTGTATTCCCATTATTTTATAGTGGAGGTTTAAGTGGCCTACGGGTCCCGTGGTTTTTTCCCTTACTCACATTGAGAAAGTTTTCCATGCTAAAATTTCTGGTGTTGTTATTACACTTATTTTACGCTTCCGCATAGTGCCTATTTTTGAGTTCACAGAGGAGGGAAATTATGGTGGTATTTCCCAACAGTTGTATCAAAGCTATCAGGGCTCTCGGATATTAGGTGCCGGATTCATAAAGAAATTTCTTAGTATGCTCTGTGGTTGTAGCATTGTCTGATCTTCCACATCAGAAAAGAATTATTCTCGTTGCTGGGAATAACGTGTGGTGGTGTGAAAATGTTGTCTAGGAAAGACTTGGTATTTAAGTGTGTCCATTAGTGACCCACCTCTCTTTCCTAGGAATTTATCTAGTGCACTGTTTGCATACTACAGTTATTGCTTCACATATACGTATTTGCCTGTGCAACTCAAGATGGACAGAGCTGTCACTCATGATGAAGATATGTTCAAGCTAACTGCAGATAACTACTCCTATTGGAAGCCAATGATGGAAGACCACTTATACTGCAAAGATTTGCATGAGCCAATCACCGAGAAAGATAAATCGGAAGGGAAGACCGACAAAGAATGGGAGCTCCAGAATCAGAAAGCAGTAGCTATGATCCAAAAATTTATTGACAGAAGTTTGTTTGAGCATGTATCAACTTATACCAACGCATATGAGTTATGGACGAAACTTGAATCCTTGATTCAAAAGAAGACGCCCAGGAATAAAGCCCACCTTGTCAGACGACTGGTGAAGTTGGAGTACTCGGGAAGTCAAAACACGATCGAACATTTGAATACTTTCCAAGGTATTGTGAATCAACTAGCAAAGACAGAAATGAAGATAGATGATGAGTTGCAAACTCTTCTACTCCTCAGTTCTCTGCCTGAGAGTTGGGACACTCTAGTTGTCACTCTCAGCAATTCTGCTCTAGACGGAAAACTTAGCATGGATTCTGTTACAGACAGTTTGCTGAATGAAGAGTCAAGACGGAGAGAAAGAGGCTTGAACAACTAGTTTGAAGCTAACGTTATTGACAACAGAGGAAGGAGTAAGAATCGTGAAAAAGGAGGTCGTGGAAAATCACAAGGCAGATCCAAATCTCACACTAGACTAAGTTGTTATTACTGTGGTAAACCAGGCCACATAAAGTCTGAGTGCAGATTCTTGAAGAGAGATTAACAAGCTGGAACAGTCCATTCTGACCAGATTAATCCAAAGAAGAACAAGGAAGATGGAACAACTACTGCGGTAGCCTCAAATGATGAGAATATATTTCTTGTCGGAGAAGAAAATTATCTAAACATTGCATCCGATGATTGCATATGGATAATTGACTCAGGAGCATCCTTTCACGTCACACCTCATGAAGAATTTTTCTCATCATACCAAAAAGGAGACTTTGGTACGGTGAAGATGGGTAACCATGTCATGAGTAAAATCATTGGCATTGGTGAAGTAACTTTGATAAGTGAGAATGGAAATAAGCTTGTATTGAAGGAGGTAAGACATGTTCCAGATATGCGCTTGAACCTTATCTCAGCAGGAAAGTTAGATGACACCGGAATGATAAACCAGTTTGGTGTCGGTAGATGGAAACTGATCAATCAATTTGAGACACTTATGTTAGCTTTGTATTAGGCATTATTAGATGTTTATTGTGCCCAATATTAGTACTTTAGATGAGTTTAATGTTGTTGGGCTTCATTGGGCTTTAATGCAAATATTGAATAATTTTCGGATTTTGATGCATTTTGACCTTTCTTCCTTGGTTAGGTCATAACTTGGGAATCGGTGATCCAATTGAGGTGATCTTGGTGTCTTTGGAAAGCTAAGACAATGCTCTACAAGTTTCATGAAGAACTCAAGAGCTGGATCGGAATGCTAAGGGTCCAAAATATCCCTGCAATGCAGAGTGGGTTTGCTGTCACGGAACCATCTGGGCAGTATGCACATATTGGACTATATAGTGGGTTATAGGCCTCCTCTTGGGCTGAAACTTGGTCACTTGAAAGATAAGACCCATATCTCCAACTTCAATGAAGACCATTTTGTCAATAGATGTCGTTTTAGGCATGCTTCAGAAGCTACAAGTTGGTCTGAATTTGGAAACACGTTCTTCCAACCTAACTTGAGGTAGGTGAAGTGTTTTTGGCATTTCTGGAGTTCTAAAAGTCCAAATGACATGATTCAAATTGGAGATTTTCAAGGAGACAACTGGCTACAACTTTGATGAAGACATCCAAGCCAAAATGCACCGTCTAGGTGATGAATTTGAAGCCAGAAGTCGGATAAGAGTTGTTGACTAAAAGCCACCAACCATACACCAACCCACCTACCATGCACCAACCCACCAACCATGCATCAAGCTTCCATTTTTGACAAATTTCAGATTCTTATAGCTTGTATTCAGATTATGTACATGTACAAATTGGCTTCTAGGATTAGTATAAATAGACCCAACCTCTTTGTATTAGTAGATTCAATTTAGAAGTAAGTTTCAAGAAAGTTTAAGTATTTGTGAGAGTTTTCTTTCTCTTCTTCTCCATTCTCTTTGCAATTTCGTTTTTGTTCTTTAAATTCTGAGTTCTTCCTTCCCATCCATGGAAGGCTAGGCTCTCATAATCAATCCAAGGGATTAGCCATCTTGATGTTTAATTTGGAGATCTTGTTTCGCTTGTTCATATTGCTTAATTGTTATTCAAGTTTCTCTTCTTCCTCTTTTGATTTCTATCTAGATTGAATTGCTTAATTTGATTTAGATGTTAATGTGATAATAGCTTTATTGTCATGTATTCAAAGAGGATCACAAAGAATAAACAATTTATTAAAGCTTTTTGATGGATTGTTTAGCTTGGTTAAATTCTGGATCTTAAATTAATCTATGTATGGATGGTGCTTACTTTATCTAACATTGGTTAATTAAATTCTAGATGCTTATCTAGTAGAGGATTCTTGGATTATGTTGAGGCTTCTTGATGTGATCTAAGGCCAAGAACATGGTTAGCGATTAAGTGAATTCCTTGTGATCAATGATGGATTAAACTCAAGATCGGTAAATTTCCTTGGATTGGTTGTTTCTTTAGATTTGTTTTCAACTTTGAGCCTTGTATATTTATCAATATTGTTAATCAACAACAAAACCCCCCATTTTAATTATCTTGATTTGATTAAATCTTTGTTCTTTTTGGATCCTTGAGAGACGATTCGGTTCATGCTCTATACTACAAATTAGTTTGCGAACCGGTAATTTTTATTATTTGACGAGGTCTCGACAACCTCTTGTCAGAAACTCAGCCGAGGAAGCATGATTATTGCTCGTGGCAGAAAGGAAGGCTCTCTGTACATTATGCAGGGAAAGATATGCAAGGAGGAGATGAATGTTGCTCAAGACGCAAACAAAGAATTGTGGCACAAACGATTGTGCCATATGAGTGAGAAGGGTTTGGAAATCTTAGCAAAAGATCATCTTTCAAACATAAAGGGACAGCCACTTGAATCCTGTGAAGATTGCCTAGCAGGCAAACAACACAGAGTATCTTTCAAAAGATCAGATGATGCAAAAAGAAGAAAGCAAATTCTGGATCTTGTTCATTCAGATGTTTGCTCAACATCTGAAAGGTCCCTTGGCGGTGCCCAATACTTTGTTACCTTCATTGATGATCACTCCAGAAAAGTGTGGGTGTATTTATTGAAGATGAAAGATCAAGTTCTTCAAGCTTTCAAGGAGTTTCATGCCTCTCTAGAACGAGCATCTGGAAGAAAGCTGAAATGCTTGAGAACTGACAATGGCGGAGAGTATAGAGGTCCATTTGAGGATTATTGCAAGACTCATGGGATAAGACATGAGAAAGTACCTCCCAAAACACCTCAGATGAATGGACTAGCTGAAAGAATGAACAGAACGATTGCAGAGAAAGTTAGAAGCATACTTTCTCATGCAAAACTTCACAAGTCATTCTGGGGTGAAGCAGTAAAAACTGCAGTTGATTTGATCAATCTGTCTCCTTCAAGACCTTTAAATGGAGAGATTCCAGAAGAAGCATGGTTTGGAAAGAAAGCCTTTTATGGTCACTTGAGAGTCTTTGGGTGCAGGGCATTTGTCCACATTCCTAAAGATGAAAGAACAAAGATTGATGCTAAGACAAAGGAGTGCATATACCTCGGTTCACCAAGAGATGAACTTGGCTTCAGATTATGGGATCTTGTAAACAAGAGGATTGTTAGAAGTAGGGACGTGATATTCTATGAAGATAAGATAATCCAGGATATTCAGCAATCTAAGAAGCAAAGACCATTGTGGTGCACAATTCAGGGGGAGAGATTCCTCAAAAGAATGAGCAACCTGATCAGACAATACAACCCCATCAGATGGAGCAACCTGATCAAACAGAACAACTTGACCAGACAGAGCAAAATCAGGCAATGCAGGGAGACCAGATGGAGACTGATCAAGTAGAACAAGAACCTCAAGTGAGAAGATCAACGAGAGTCAGACAACCATCAAGTAGGTATTTATCAGATGATTATGTCAATATCACTGATGAAGGGGAACCTCAAAGTTTCGTAGAAGCCATTAAGACGAATGATAAGGAGAAATGGATGCAAGCTATGCAAGAAGAAATACAGTCCCTGAAAGAAAATCAGACGTATGATCTGGTGAGATTACCAGATAGACGAAAGGCACTGAAAAATAAATGGGTGTTCAAGCTCAAGACTTAAGAGAACAACCCAAACCCCAGATACAAAGCAAGGATTGTTGTGAAGGGGTGCACCCAGAAGAAAGGCATAGATTTCGAAGAAATCTTCTCACCAGTGGTGAAGATGACATCTATTAGAGCAATTCTCGGTCTAGCTGCAAAACTAGACTTGGAGATAGAACAACTTGATGTTAAAACTGCATTCCTACATGGTGACTTAGAGGAAGAAATTTATATGGAGCAACCAGAAGGTTTCGAAGAACCAGGCAAAGAACACCTAGTGTGTCGTCTGAAGAAAAGCCTTTATGGTCTGAAGCAAGCTCTAAGACAATGGTAGAAGAAGTTTGATCTCTTCATGACCCAACATAATTTCAAGAAGACCTCCGCGGACCATTGTGTGTTTGTGAAGAACTATGAGAATGGTGAGTCCATCATACTATTATTATATGTTGATAATATGCTGATTGTTGGGAAAGATAAGACAAAGATAGCTCTTCTCAAGAAGGAATTGAGCAAATCATTTGCCATGAAAGATCTGGGTGCAGTGAAGAAGATTCTTGGAATGAAGGTCACTAGAGATCGTTCTAGAAGAATGCTGTGGATGTCACAAGAAAACTACATCAAAAAAGTCCTTGAAAGGTTGAACATGCATAATGCCAAAACTGTGTATGTTCCATTACCTGGTCATCTCAAACTAAGTAAGACGCAATGTCCAGGAAATGAAGAAGAAAAAGAAGAAATGAGCAAGGTGCCCTATTCTTCTGCTGTTGGTAGTCTTATGTATACAATGGTCTGTACAAGACCAGACATTGCTTATGCTGTAGGAGTTGTGAGTAGATTCCTATCAAATCCAGGAAAGGAGCATTGAAATGCTGTAAAATGGATAGTAAGGTATCTGAGAGGAACTGCCAAAAGGTGCTTATGCTTTGGCAATGAAAATCTAATGCTCACTGGATATTCAGATGCAGATATGGCAGGAGATGTGGATTCGAGAAAGTCTACATCGGGATATCTGATTACTTTTGCAGGGGGAGTTATTTCTTGGCAATCACGACTACAAAAGTGTATTGCTTTAAGCACCACAGAAGCAGAATTCATTGCAATCACTGAAGGTTGCAAAGAGATCATGTGGATGAAGAAGTTCCTACAAGAGTTAGGACAGAATCAGGAAAGCTATGTTCTCTATTGCGACAGTCAAAGCACAATACATCTCAGCAAGAATTCGACATTTTATTCAAGGTCGAAACACATCGATGTGAGGTATCATTGCATACGTGATGTGTTGGAAAATAAACTGCTGAAGATTGAGAAAATACATACCAAAGACAATGGGGCAGACATGATGACAAAAGCTCTACCTAAAGAGAAGATAGAAGTCTGTAAAGAAGCTGCAGACTTAGCATCAACCCCAAACTAATCTAAGGATATTTCCCATTTGGCTGGAGGGGGAGAATTGTTGAAATCCAGCCATGATCATGCTGCACAAAGTCAAAAACAATGTGCACCGAATATCATTTGTCAAATGCACCGAAAGTTTGTTTGACAAACTTACCAAGCATGGTTGGTGTGGGAAAATGATAGAGGGGGTGCTTCTACTATAAATAGAGGAGCTCATCCCTCAAACAAATGCAACCAAGAGGCATCAATAGGCAATTGACAGAAGCATCAGTTCCTCACATTCAAAAGGAAGAAAGTGAGAGAAAAATAGAGAGAGATCCTCAGAGAGAGATTTTCTGAGAGAGAAAAATAGTGAGCTAATTTGTGAGTGTTATCCACAAATTGAAGATATACATTATTCTTGTATTTTATATTCCCATTATTTTATAGTGGAGGTTTAAGTAGCCTACGGGTCCCGTGATTTTTTCCCTTTCTCACATTGAGAAGGTTTTATATGCTAAAATTTCTAGTGTTGTTATTACACTTATTTTACGCTTCCGCATAGTACCTATTTTTGAGTTCACATATGAGAAAAATTATGATGGTATTTCCCAACATATTGTTAGAAAAATACTCCCAGACTATATGTATTTTTAAATCTGTATGACGCAAGAAGTGATGAAGATAGGAAGTTTTCATGAAGATTTGTAATCGATCAGTAAGGACAGCGACATATGATAGAACGATAGAATAGACGAGAACAAAATACTTTTTGACTAGAAAATAGTATAGTTGCCGTGCAGCTTCCGTTAGCAGTTTCAACTTTCAACTTTCAAAAGCTATTTTCTACATGTATGGGTTGACTTAATGCCAGGGGCAGATTGAAAGATTATATATAATTTTTAGTTTAAATTTTATTTTTATATTATTATTTAATTATATTTTGACATATTATTAAAAAAATTTAACATTTTAATTAATTATTTTGATAGTCAATTTTTTTAATAATTTGATAATATATAATTGAATGATAGTATAATTATTTTTTAAATACTGATAGTGAATCAAAATTAAATATTCTCTTATAAAAAAAAATTCTTTATACAAACTTTTGTGAGGTATGTGCACTGAATCATTCAAAAAAAACTATATTGAGATCAATGTGTTATTCAATAACTTATATATCTTATATAAGATCATAAGTAGGAAAGGGCAAATTTTTGCAAGTATCATTATTCTTTTTGTAAATACTACAAAGTATATATCGATAAGGAGAGAAATTTTTTCATATCTTGTGCAATAAAATGATTCTGACATATCATATTTTGGTTTATTACTATGTGGTAATTTTTGTACAACAATTTGTTCAATCAATATAAATTTTTAATATTTTACAAAAAAAGAATTTAATTTTTCTATAAAAATTCTGTACCTTCATTGTTTTCAAAAATAAAACCAACTTTTAATTGTTGTATACAAAAATGACAAGTTTTTAGACTTACAACTAACAATTAAAGTTATGAATTTTGTTGTTTTGGTATTGTAGCTTGGAGGTGTCACAAAAATTTGTAAGCCATTCGACAATTCACCTCCCCAATCTTATCAAGAGTGAGCTATCTATATTGAAAATAATAGATTTACGAGAAAATTAGTTACTTATTACCTAAAAAATATTAAAATTATGATTCAAATATGTGACAGTACAATTACAAATAACATACTCTGCGGTATGATTTGTGTTTCTATTTTAAATATATTTGTAAGATTTGTATTTTTATGATAATCTGATATTCATTTTGTACTTTGTATTTACTGTATGGTATTCTATATATTTCAGAATTTGTTCAATCATTTTATGTGTTGTATCATACTAAAACGTCCTCATTATACAGCACAGGCAGCCCTGTTGCACTTACTGGTTTGCAATTCAGATACTCCTTCCGCAGACATGGGAAGCTACCCAAGCTTTGCATTTGCTGTTGTTTTCCTTCTGACAGCATTTGCAGAGTTATGTTCATGTGGACATTCATCAGTTAGGTGCATAGAAGAAGAGAGACAAGCTCTTCTGAAGCTCAAAGGAAGCTTCAAAGATCCATCATTCAGGCTTTCTTCTTGGGAAGGAAATGATTGTTGCCAATGGAAAGGTATAGGTTGCAACAATATTACTGGACGTGTTGTCAAGCTTGACCTCAGGAATCCATGCTACCCATCAAGGGGTGAAGGAGATTTTCAATCAAACTGTTCCTTCTCCAAGTATAAGCTTGAAGCTCAACATGTTCACCCTTCTCTGTTGCAGTTCAAATATCTCAGTTATTTGGACTTGAGTGGAAACAGTTTTCATGCTAGCCCAATACCAGTGTTCATCCAATCTATGGAGCAGCTGCAATTCCTTTCTCTCTCTGATGCTCATTTTAGTGGAAGGATCCCCTACAATCTTGGAAACCTCACAAAATTGCTCCTTCTTGATCTCAGCTTCAATGCTTTACATACTGATGACATCTATTGGGTTTCTCAACTTTCATCTCTCCAATACCTTTACATGAGTGATGTGTATCTTGGGAAGGCACAAAATTTATTGCAGGTACTCAACATGCTTCCTTCTTTGTTAGAAATAGATTTGATGAGTTGCGGATTAAACAAGTTGCAGAGTCATCATCAACTTGTTAGTGTCACAAATCTTTCCAACGTTCAAGTCCTCAATCTCGCAGAGAATGGACTTGAAGCTCCAGTTCTGGATGCTTTTCAAAACATGACTTCCATTACAGTGATTGACCTTTCTTATAACAACCTGAATTCAGTTCCATTGTGGTTGGGTACTTGTATTAACCTTGTCAATCTATATCTTGGAAGTAATGCTCTTTATGGCTCTTTTCCTTCTGCTCTTCAAAATCTGACTTCCTTGACAATCCTTGATCTTTCCCAAAACAATCTTGATTCTGTTCCATCATGGTTAGGTGAGTTAAAGGGTCTTTTGTACCTCAATCTTTCACGGAATGATGTAAATCATATCCAGGGTTCTCTAGCATCAATTCTGGGAAACTGTTGTCATCTCCAAACATTAGATTTGTCAAGAAACAAGATTAGAGGAGATGCATCTGTAGGCTACATACAATCTGGATGCATTAGTTACGATTTAGAGGAACTGGATTTGAGTAACAATAACTTCAATGATCATTTGCCAACATGGTTGGGGCAACTTGAAAATCTGGAAGTCCTTGCACTTCAGTCAAATTTATTCTATGGTCCTATTCCTTTTTCCCTTGGAAATTTGTCAAACTTGAGACAGCTAAACCTTGCTGACAATCGTTTGAATGGGACTATTCCGGATTCTCTTGGACAACTTGAAAATCTAAGTTACTTGGATATTTCTGATAATCATTTGGTCGGGGTCCTTCCTTGTAATATAACAAACCTTGTCAATTTAAACTATTTGATTCTTTTCAATAATAATTTGCACGGTTCTCTTCCTAATTGTATAGGACAACTTGTCAATCTTAACACCTTACTTCTTTCTTCTAATCATTTTGATGGTGTTATTCCTAGGAGTCTTGAGCAACTTGTAAGCCTAGAGTACCTCGATCTTTCAATAAACTTCCTAAATGGTAGGATTCCTCCAAATCTTGGTCAACTTTCAAAATTGCACACCCTCTATCTTTCTCAAAATAATTTATCTGGGAATATTCCCCAGAGTTTTGGTCAACTTCTGAACCTGCGCTTCTTAGACATGTCTCTTAATCATTTGGAGGGCATGATTTTTGAAATAAGATGGCCTCTGCAACTCTCCTACTTGAACCTCTTTGATAACCATTTCCCTGGGTCACTTCCCCAAAATATTGCTGATAGATTGCCCAATGTTACTCGATTGCTTCTTGGAGACAACCTTATAAATGATTCTATTCCAAATTCATTGTGCAAAATAGACTCCATGTACAATCTTGACCTTTCAGGCAACAAATTATCTGGTGAAATTCCTAACTGTTGGAGTGATTCTCAAAGATTGGATGAGATAAATTTGGCATCTAACAAGTTATCAGGTGTTATTCCAAGCTCGTTTGGTAATCTTCCAAGATTGGTATGGTTGCATTTGAACAATAACAGTCTTCATGGGGAGTTTCCATCGTTTTTGAGAAATTTGAAGCAACTCTTACTTTTAGATCTTGGAGAGAATCAAATGTCTGGGATTATACCTTCATGGACAGGAGACATTTTTTCCTCAATGCAAATTCTGAGGCTACGCCAAAATAAGTTCCATGGAAACATTCCTTCACAACTATGCCAACTTTCTGCACTGCAAATCTTGGACCTTTCCAACAACAAGTTAATTGGCTCAATCCCTCACTGCATTGGAAACCTCACAGGAATGGTTTTAGAAAAGAAATCAAATGAAGCAAATATAGCACCGTCTTCAATTGCCCAACCTCCTGGAGAGTCTAAGGATTCAACATGGCAGGAACAAGAGGTCAAGCAGATCTTGAAAGGAAGAGAACTTGATTATACCAGAAATCTAAAGCTGGTAGCCAACTTGGACTTGTCAAATAACAACTTGAGTGGATCTATTCCTGAAGGAATAACTTTGCTTACTGCATTGCAAGGCCTAAATCTGTCATACAATCATCTGTCAGGAGAAATTCCTGAAAGTATAGGGGACATGAAGTCGCTGGAATCTTTTGACGTCTCTCATGACCAACTTTCAGGCACAATTCCAGATAGCATGTCTAGTTTAACTTGGCTAAGTTACTTGAATTTTTCCTACAACAACCTTTCAGGACCGATTCCCAAAGGAAATCAATTTTTAGGCTTTGATGATCCATTTTTGTATACTGGCAACCCATTTCTTTGTGGGGCTCCACTACCAAATCACTGTCCTGCAGATGATTCCCAACAGGGCAATGAAGATGAAGATGGCAAAGAGGATAGGTCAGAGAAATTGTGGTTTTACTTTGTCATTGCAGTTGGCTTTGCTACTGGGTTTTGGGGAGTGGTTGGAGGTTTATTGTTGAAGAAGAGCTGGAGGCATGCTTACTTTCAATACATTGATGAGACAATGCACAAGATAGATGTTACAATTGCAATCGGGTTAGCAAGGTTAAAGAAAAGAATCCAGGGAAACCCTGTTGATGAGTGACTCATGATTATCTATGTGGCTATAATTTGTAGTTATCTTATGCCCTAGTGAATATTTCAAGTTTAGTTTGCTAGCTTATAAGTTGAGTCACCTCTTTGTAGAAGCTTGTAATGCTACTTTTAGAATTTCAATTTTCATGCCAGTATTGTACTATTGTTGTGCTCTAGTTCAATTACAATTGCCAAAATCTTGTCAGCTTTAGCTTTTCTATTCATCAATAATGTGAATCCTGCTTTACTATTTGGAGGAAGCTGCTTAGAGGAAAAACATGAGTGAGTAAATACCATTAACATATCTAATCAGAATGTTAGATTTACCTTCGGATCTCATTCTAAGCATGCTCATTTTGTTTCTCCACACACTTTATTCAGTATGATTCCTCGGTTTAAATAAATTTCCTATCCCTCCTGAAAGCCAATAAAAATATGCAGAACTGTAAGGGAGGGATGGTGCATGATTTCACGACACAAATAAATAGGAGAGCTAATGTTTGATGCATATCATTATCTCCTACCAAAGGAAGTGCTCATTAGTTTCAGGGTTGTTCCCACCTTTACCTGAGGAAACTTCTAAATCATCAAAGTTCTCTTCAATAGAGACTCAGTTAAGGTCTGTTTCTCTGGCTATGCATATGCTTGCAAACTTTCTACTGTCTGTTTTATCGGGGTTGTCTCCTCTGCTTTCTTCTTGCATTCAGGTATGATGGCTCTTTTATTTCATCATCAAAGATAATGATAACTCCTATCTTTATGTATATGCATGTGTATAATGTTAGCGTACAGGAATATATATGCTATTAGGAGCAGTATGTTAGGTGGTGCGGTGGTAGTTTTTCTTGGCCCTTCATGTATACTTTATGCTCTAATTTTGTTTTCATGCCCAAGAAATACAAAGTAACTTTCTGTTGAACGTTTTACCTTAACATCCATAACTTCCAGAATGTTATTTATGTTTTTGTTTCTCTCTCTCACACTGGATGTCATTCTTCTGCTTTCTTAGATCATCTGTTTTCTCCAGATGCCTTTATTCTATGAATGTCTTCTGTGCTCTTGTGAAGACCTGCATTATATGGACATCTATTTTTAGATGTTGGAACGTGAAAGATGCCTTCGGTACTCCTTTCATTTTTATTTTTTTTTATAATTATTTTGGGGTGGTTTAACAATATCTTTTGCTTGCCTATAGGTGGAGCTGATGCACTGGGTATTGCAAGTTGCTCTTTATTTATGTGCTGTATATGTGTATTTGAATGAGTTGAATACATGTCATTGTAAAGTTCCTTATACCACTTATGTTATTATGACAATTCAGGCGCCCAAAACCTCAATAGGAAGCACTTTGAAATCTCCTTACAGTCAAATGAGAATAGCCCACAAGCTGGTTGTTGGCATGACATCATTGATTGCCTTAATAGAGTTCTCAATATGCTGAAAGGAAATTTTGTATGTGACAATTTGGTAGTGAAGTGAATTCCTTTCCTGTTCATTACATTTTTATAGAGAAAACAGATTTTTAGTTTTGTTTAAGGTGCCTCCTGTTCTCGCTCAGAAGATATACACTTAGATCTTTCATTACATCAATGTGCAACACTTGAATTGGTAAGTTGTCCTTTTTTTTGGGATCAATTTTATGGTAGTGGTGTAATTATATGCATCTAGGTTGATGTGTGAGGTTACGAATGCTTTAATATATAGCCTTCCTCTAGGTCGAGAATGCTGCACATTCAGCAATGGAGATAACTATCCCAAATATTTTGTCGCAATTCAACATGGACTTCTGGATTAGCTTTATATATTAGTCAAATAGCACGGTAACAATATGAAAATTTTGGTGGTAACACCATTAGATGTGAAATAAATATGTAATAATAATGATGTTAAATCTGACATTATGCACCTATTCATCTTGCATCCAGTGACCTGAAGGAATGATTTATACTTACTTTAAAAGTACGTAAAAATTTATTCAAAATGAGATGGTAAACGTTCAGTATTTTTAGATTGTATGTCAATTTTTATATAGAAAAATATTGATCTTATTCTAAAACTAAAAACAAAAAACAGAAAACTTAAGGCGGGTAGTTTTTGGTTTTATATTTTGAAAATTTTAAAATCCAAATCTAGATTTAGTTATGAGTTTTGAGTTTCAATTTTAAATTGAGTTTTTGTTTTTTGAGTCAAGTCACTCTCTTTAGCTCTCTTCATTATGAATTCACCTAATATAAAAAAACATTGACACATAAAAATAATTAAAAATGACAACAAAACAATTAAGTCTGGAAAAAAAATAAAAATACTTAAAAAATTAAAAATTATATTTAAATTTTGACAACAAAAATATATATTATAAAACTATAAAAATAATAAAAATGGTAATCATAGGTAGTAGGACCAACCACAATAACAACAATAATAATAAAAATAATTATAATGCTTATATAAATATCCATCATACACATGTCTTAATCCAAACATATACATAAATATTCATGTCTTAATCCAAACATAAACATAAATTTTCAGAGATTAAAGACAATATATTTCTTCTGCTCATCTGATAATGCCAAAAACACGTCCCTCCATAGAGGGTATTCTTTCAGCATCTTTACTGCTTTTGTAAAAGGAGCAGCACCAATGCCTTCAAGTTTGTCAAGGATGCTCAAACAAGTCATCAATTTCTTATCTGTTTTATTGTCTTGTCCATCTGCTTCCCCTGTAGCATTAGAAGATGACCCTACAACTTCTTTTGGAACTTTCTCCCATAATTGTCAAAGTATTAGCAAATGCTATTTGAATGTTCTCTCTTGCTTTCCCTTTTTTGGAGTCATAACCAACGCTTGCTTTTATTTTTTGTTTGATGGCTATGTTCCTCATAATTAAAATCATTTTCTCCTTCGCTGTCATCATTACTTATCGAATGACTTTTGGTAGAAGGGTGCTGATTTGCACCAAAGGTAGTTGTGTCCCCCAAAATGATGCAAAGTTTATCATAATGAAAGCATCCTTTCTTCTTAAATTGCTTTGCTTATTTATACTTAAGCAAAATTATATTTGAATTATTAGTATTTTGTAAAATCATAACATACCACAAATATGTAAATATCAAATTATAATACATCTCACATAGCTTCTTCCATTCATCATCTGAGGCAATAATTTGTCATGTGGCTGAATTGTACCCTAATCTAGTTTCCATTTTAATCAAATTAGTAAAATCTTTCCATCTTCCTGTTAACTGATTGTATTTGTTCTTGAATTGCTCCATTGTATATTCCTTGACAAATTTTGTTTGTAGCTCTTCCTTGATATGTTTTTATGTTGCTTTTATAAGAGTAGTTGTTTGTCTATTACCTTTCTTAACTTCTTCCTCCAATAAAGTTATGAAATGAGATTCAACATTTTGTAGTCATATATCTTTTTTAGTTGCTATAATCTTAATCACGTAATCTCCAACCGCTTCATTCTCATTTGTCATATAATAAAGATGTCTTAAAAATGCGGGCTATTTTTATATCTAATAAACTAATTGACATGAAAGTACTTCATGGAATGAAAATTGTAACACAAATATCATAAACTAACCAATAATTACAAAGCAAAAACATTAAACGAACCAATAATATTCTTAACTACTGTAGGATAAGCAATTTCACAATTTGATGGAAAATGCAAGAGAGGTGAATGAAACCACAATTATCAAAACTGATATTATTATCTCGTGAGTCATTTTACATCAATAGAATTAGAAACAAAAACGTATTGGTGAAGGAAACTTAACTGTAACTATATCGTGAGTCATTAACATCATTAGAAACCAACAAAATCAAAACTATAACTGTAACAACATCAACCTTGTTGAGAATGGAAGGGAGAAATGATGAGAAGGGTCTGTAAAGAAAATGAAAGGATAGGAAAAAAATACAACAGAGACAAAAAAAAGAAAAAAATAGCCAGAGAAAAGAAGAGATGGAAGAAGGAGAGAAAATACCTTTACAAAAGCAAGAGAGTCAAGAGCAAAAGAGCCATCAACAGGAGAGGAATTGTGAAAGGGTAGAGAAGGATGGTAAAGGGCACAAGAGAGAGAACGTGATTTTAAAATGAAAACTGAAACAAAAATCACAAAATTTATTTTTATGATTTTATGCCTTAGAATAAAACTATTTTAAAATTAAGAAAAAAATCAATTTGAACCTCATTTTACCTAAACTTATTTTGTTGTCAAATTTAACTTTTAAAACCAAAACTAAAAAAACTTACAACCGCCCCTAACATGGCGTAATATATTGTGCTTTCAAGTATAACAAGCAAACTCTGGACCTTAATGCTCTATACATTAACTGTGCAAGTTGCCGAACTTCCCCATTGTTTCCTCTTGCACAAGCTCTTAAACTCTAAGCCGTCTATTCCTTCTTTCAAGATCACACTTCTCTTTTTTTTCTTCTTTTTCCCACAAGGGGTTAGTTGCAATAGTAGGCTTGTGGGAGTAGATATGAGATATGTAAGACATGCAGACAAGAAAATTAATGAGTTATGTGTAATGGGGTTGCCAGGTACATGGGTGGAACCACGTTATGGCTTAGGGGATTTTTTAAAATTTTATAAAGCACCATTAATTTTTTTAATATAACTTTAGCCCTCTTAAAATTTTTATTCTGTCCACAAACTTTTTCTCTTTGTTCCTCTCTTGAGTACATAATTAGTTTCTGGTCACAACCTCGGATTTGGGTTATCCACATGTCAAACTACATTAACTAAAGCTATTTTCTTTCTAAATTTCGTGAGTTCTCAGCTGATTTGGATTAGTAGATTTGACAATATTTTATAATGCAAACGGACACTATGTCAACTAAGATGACATGGTATAACGGTTATATAAGATAATTTCTGGGGTAACACGTGGGCATAAACTTTCAAGGGGCTACCATAGAATTGCCGTATAGCAAGAGTAATTTCACAAAACTAATTAAATTCTAAATTAAATCACACAAATAATGATAGAATAAAATTTATATTCACATATATATTTAAATAAAAGTCTCAGGCACACCGCTACAAATAGAAATCTATATAAAAGCCAGCAAAAGAAATAAAAACCAAAAGAAAACAAATCTATATAAAAGTAGGAAGTTGGTGGTATGTAGTATTATTACGAAGGTGTGAAACGGGGAAGCTTGTAGCTGTCAACCCTTGATAGTTGATGATGATATTGATATGCTACATAAGCTCGCAAAAGCTGAAGTTGCAGCTCTTATTTAATATGCAGGAAAGATAAAAGTGCATCACTTAAATTAATGTTTAGAAACGAGGATCATGTTGTGCTGCAGAGTACTAGGGATGGTGAACATATTACATAAGGTGTCTGTTGCGTGGAGCCTCGTAGACCGGTGCCTTCTTGAAAGTAGACCTATACACAGCTGGTTTAGGACGCTCCGTGGGTGGTTTGGAGATGATTGGTACCACGGGATCTGGTGTATTGGGTGGTGCTCGCCCGCGTACTTGAGGCTTGTACACTAGGGGCTTCTTGGAGTTGTATTCAGCAAGCCCTGGAGGAGTGAACACCATAAGTGCAAGGAACAAAACTAGCAGCAGCTGGGGTATGTATGACATCTTTTGAGACTTGTGATGAGGCAAAACACAAATAATAGACATACTTTTTTATACTAGTTTGTGTGGTCTTCGTCCAACAGTGAAAGTTTGTATCGGTCAAAATTATCAACAACTACTTAACCTATAAGAAGCAATCAGAGTTCTGATAGTCGGAAGTTTACCTAATTTATGGGGTCCCATTTTGTGGAAGAAAGAAATTTTTTTGAGAAGGATTTTTAAGGAAAGGTTGTTGAGTCTGTCCATTGTGGAAACTGGCCAGAAACTATTTTTATATAAATTAGTTTTACATTTTTTTTTTGTAGTGCTGTACCAATTATGGAAATTTGTTTATATATATTTACAAGAAATTTAACAATTATATTTATCGTTTCATTCTATCTTCTTAAATTTTGTTCTTATAACATTTTTCATCTTTTTATTTGTTTATTTTAGAAGAGTAATGTCACAAAAAATTGATAATTGTTAGATAAGTCAAAAGGGTGAGGATCATTCATCCATTCAAGAGTCATAAATAATGTCAACTCATTTTGGCAAAAAAAATTTGGCTATCTAATATTTTTCATTTTAGAGTGACAAAAAAGAAATAGAAATAAACAGGGAAATTCTTAGTTACTATTAGAGTAATTAGGCTTTTTTTTTTTCCGATTTACTAGACAAAAAATAAGTATATATGATGATGTTAAATCTGACATTATATGCCTATTTATGAATGAATAATGTATACTTTGTAATTTTTTTTTCAAAATGAGATGGTAATAAACGTTCAATTTAATGCAAATATATATATATATATATATATATATATTGATATCACTCAAAATTCAAAATTTTAGAGAAACCGGGCATAGTTCGCGCACCTCGATGTTTATGGCAAAATGCCAAGTTAGAAACTTGATGCACCATCTTCGACAAAAGCTAGGATATAGTTGTTGGTACCAAAATTAAACCTTTCGACAAAAGAGGTTGATAGCGAGGCTGACGAAACCATCAACCCGCGAAGATGAAACAAACCATGACAAGGGTTTGAGCCCTTAACGGAGGATTGAGGCTAAGGCCTGATGCACATATTCAACTTAGGTGATTGAAGCGTGCTCTTCGATGTCAAGACATATGGTTGACAGGTATCATTTGATCATAAAGGAGTTTGCTTGACAGCAATTAAGACGAGGACCCTTGAAAAAACCTAAATTAACTGGCTAACAAGCCGATAAAGCATAATCGATAGAAGAAAGCAATGTTTTAAATCCAAGGCTGCATCACATGATGTGGCCGCAACATCTCGATTACAGCAACCATTGCAATCGTGACACACCACAATTATGGACTGCATTGGCCTACATCAGTTTGCTTCAACCACAGCACGATTACTACAATGACTGTAATTGCAATTTAAAACCTTGGAAAGAAGGACTGACAAGACTAAGTTGACATCATAACATACGATTGACAAGGATTGGAGGTAAGAAACATTTAAGAGGAAAAAGCATCCAAAAGACTTGCTTACTACTGGTGATATAGGTGATGAGAACAAGAGTGTAGAGAGGTGTTGTCATCTTGAACTCTAGAACTAATGATGAATATATGCCCCAACAAGTGATGAACTAGGTGCTGGGTGTTGGGGTCAAGGGAAGCCCACAACGCTGAGAGGATATTTTCAATGGACTTACAGAGGAACCATACAAGTGAGCTTGACACCACATCTCAAGATTTAGCTCACATTCTCTCAATTCTTTACAGTCTTGTATAGAGTTTCTTTATTGAGATTTATCATTTTATCCTCACCTGTAGTGAGTTAAAAACTCAAGCACCGTTTACATCTCCTTTTATTCATCTTAGTTGTTTAGCCTGAAGAGGTTGTGTATAAAAAAATACTTGTGTTATTTAGCTTAAAGAGGCTGTGTATAAAAGAATACTTGTGTTATGAACCTAAAGAGGTTGAGAATACTTGTGCACCTGAAGAGGTGGAGAATACTTATAATCTTTGTAAAGATTAGTGAAAAATCCTTCTCGTTGAAGGGACTGGACGTAGCTCTCGGTTTGTGAGAGTGAACTAGGATAAACTCTAGTGTGAACTTTTCTTCCCTCTACTTGTGTTTTATCTTTCCACTAACATCTAGGGATTGTCATTGTTTTTCTTAACAAAGATTTTATGTTAAAACTTAAAACCTTTAAACTGCGTCCAAAAGACATCTTACAAAAAGAAAAAAAAAGCCTTCTCTGCGTCCAACAAGATTGAGAAGTTTTTCATTCGTCTATTGCATATTAACGTTTCAATCACTGTCTTGTTTAAACTGTTAGCTATTGACTCACTGTCTTGTTTAAATTGTTACTTATCGACTCACTGTCTTGTTTAAACTGTTAGTTATCGAAAAGTTTTCAACAAAGGTTAAGAAACACAATTCAATCCCCTTCTTGTGTTTCACTTGTTTATTTCAATAAGTGGAAAGACCCATGAATCTAATGCCTTAAGGTTTTGAGTTGAGATGTGGTATCAAGCCCATTAATGTGGTTTCACTGTAAGTCCATTGAAGATATTTCCCCAGCCAGTATTGCGGGCTCCCCTGACCCCATGCAAGTAGTATCAGAGCAATAACATAATAGAGACGTGACTCTTGTAAGCAGACTTGGTGGAATGTGCTCTTGGTTAGGCCATGAAATACTCAGAAAAATGCTTCCACTCGAGATGGAGTGAACCCGTGTAAGGACTCACACTTGAAAGGGAGATTGTTGGGAATTCATGTGTGAGTGGGATGTGGGTGAAGAGTCTCACATTGGTAAGGAATTGACAAATTGATGAACATATAAGTGGAAAGACTCATGAACCTAATGCCTAACTCTTTTTTTTATTTTTTTATTGTTCCTTCCTCTTTCTTCAAAGACATTTCTATTTATAGGTAATGAGCAAATGGTGCAGTCTTCATAAGCTTCTTCGTCCAACAGAAATATTTATTACCATTCTGAGTAGCATTAAATGCAGAAGCTGATATCGTGTTGAACTTCTTTTGAAAAGTGACTTTTATTATCAAGGATTATCAAGAATGTGATAACTGAGTCTTGATTTATCTGAGCATGCAGAAAGTTACTTATTTGCTGGTCTTTGTAGTTGTTAACAGTGTCAGCTAAGCGGCTCAGTTGACTTCTTTTGTCGTGTACTTTGTCAGAGTTCTTCTCAGCATTTAACGATGAATAGTTCTTCATATTTGAATTTGAGCTAGGTAAGGAAACATTGGACGATCCAATACAATATACTCGAAAAGCAATTTAGAGCCAATTGGACGAAACTGAGTTTCCTTTTTAGTTTGGATACAAAAAAATGGACGCATACTCAAATAACTGAAGTAAACAAGTGAAACACAAGAAGTGAGGTTGAATTGTTTTTCTTAACCTTTTTGAAAAACTTTTACAAAAGAAGCAAAAAGCAATGGAAGTAAAACAAATTTGAGATTAATAACTTTAAACGAAGTGAAAAAGTTCTAAGTTTTAACTTAACTCTTTAGTTAGGAAAACAATGGCAATCCCCAGAAGTTAGTGAAAAGTAAAACACAATAAGAGGAAGGAAAAGCTTACACCAGATGTTTATCCTAGTTCACTCCCACAAACCAAGAGTTACGTCCAGTCCCTTCAACCAGAAGGATTTTCTACTAGTATTGTACAAAGATTACAAGTATTGTCCACCTCTTCAGGTATACAAATATTCTCAACCTCTTCAGGTTGTACTATCCAAGTATTCTTTTATACACAGCCTCTTCAGGCTTAAACACCGATTTGAATAAAGAAAAAAGGTGGAAGTGCTTGAGTTTTTAACTTACCACAGGTGAGGATTGAATATGAATCTCAAGACTTAATCTCTTTACAAGAGTTTGAATACAAAGAAGAAAGAAGGCTTTAATCCTTTTTTACTTTTGATTTTCTCAGAAAGTTGTTTTATCTTTTTATTCTTCGAAGACAATTGTATTTATAGATGAGAGCAATTTGAGCAGTCTTCATAAACTTCTTCGTCTAACGGAAACATTTATTACCGTTTTGAGTGGTATTAAATGCCTAGGATGAAAACGTGTAGAGCTTCTTCTGAAAGGACACTTTGATTATCAGGAATGTCCAAGAATATGATAGCTTACTCCTGACTTGTCTGAGCGTGCAGAAAGTTCTTTATTCCCAGGTCTTTGTAGTTGTTAGCAATGTCAGCTAATCGGCTCAGTTAACTTCTTTTTGAAGTGTGCGCTGTCAGAGTCTTTCTCAGCATTTAATGAAGAACAGTTTCTTCATATTTGAAATTTGGCATTGGATGAATACTTTGAAACCTGAGCTCAGTAAGAAAAACATTGGACGATCCAATATAATGAAACTTTGTGAAACAGTTCAAAAGGCTTTGGACGCATACTTAGTTTCCTTTAGCTCAGATAAGAATGGACGCACATATAAATAACTATTTGTTAACAATTTGTTCTCTTCTAGAGATAGTTACAGAACAAGTTACGTGAGTCTTTTACTTATTCAATCTAAATTAAAACTTTCGTTATCTTCAAAACTTTTATGGGATAATAATTCTTTTAACAGGAATGGTTCCAAACTTAATTTCAAAAGGTTATTTGGTTCCAACAATCTCCCCTTTTTTGATGATGACAAAACATTTTAAATTTTGATTGAATACTTATCTTTTTGCACGAGAGAACACTCCCCCTAAGAACGTGCATAAAAACAGAATGGACGCAAAAAGGATCCAACAGGGTTTAGCTAGGAGTGAGTAAGTGTGCTAACACAACGCTTAGTTTTGAGCAAAAGTTGATTTTGAGTAAGTATTAAAGGATGGGAAAAAGCTATTGTTAGAGCAGAGTAAGCACATCCTTTACTAAAACAAGTATTAGAGCAAGAATATAATCAAGTTTAGATAGCAGAGAGTGCATCAGAATAAGCATGAACAATTGAAAAAAAAAAAGAAACAGCTCATAGTAAACAAATTTATACAGCATACAGAAAGATTCACAGAAACACAGAAATGCTCATATTATTTTATCACGAGTATTAACAATTATATGAACAAAAGAACAAATGACTCAATCAAGAATTTCCCAATTTTCTCCCCCTTTGTCATCAGACAAAAAGTGAGAAAAAAAATCATTGTCAAAAAAAAATTTTGAGAGAGAGAAAAAAAAGTTAAAATAAAACGGTAATAAAAAAAACTAAGAAGGAGGAGGAGGAGGAGGAGGCCCTTGTTGAAAAAGAGATTTGAGGAGGTCTTCAACTCTCTTGAACAGATGATCCATTTGATTGGTTACATAGGCCTGAACTTCAGGGGGCACTTGAGATTGTGGGTCAACAGTGGAAGGGTGGTCACCAGAGGTCTCTCTAACAATTAACTCAGTGGAAGACGCAGGAGGAGCAACCGAAATAGGAGCAACAATAGAGACTATGGATGCTGGGTCTTCTACAACCGTAGACACTTCAACTGATTCCACTTCATCTTCAGACAACATTAAGTCCAAATTCCAATGGATTGAATCTCTTTGATATCCGAAAATTGTATCCCAGGGATAAGGTTTTCCTAAGTTGTCAGGAGGAGATCCTGAGACATAGCTCGGAGAAGAAAAGATTGTGGACGCAGGCTTTCTCAGTGGTAAACCAAGGATATCATCCACCATGTAGATTGGACAAAAGCACTTGGAGCTTTGTCCTAGCACAGTAATGATCTCTTCCTTCGCTTCATCACTTAGCCCTGACGTGGAAGCTTGTTGTTCACAGTCCCAAATATGCTTTTCCCATAAGGTCTTTGTTTGCATCCTTCTCCTCTGCCTCTCCTTTCTCCGAGATTTGCCGTAATAATCCAAAGTCTACCTCAGGTGATTTTTGAAGGCCGAAGGTAGGTTTGAAGTAGAACGGTGTTAGCAACGTGGCTTGACTTCTGTACTTCTTCAAATCCTCGTTCTTATTCAAGTCCACCATTGGCAGTCTTGGACAAACTCGATCAGGCTGAATCTTGATGACAGTGGCAGAAGAGATGATCAGAGAAGGGGATACAAATCGCAGATTCTTCAGCAAAAGACTCCCTTTGATGACACTGACAAAGATAGTGTCATATGGACTTACAAACTGATCCATTTCTTCCAAAGTTACGGGTCTGAAGGTAAGTTGGCTTGGGAAGATATGGACCCTTGTGCTGATCCCATCACAGCATCTGGACCTTCTTGCTGTTAGCGAGAGAGAAGAGTCCTTTGATTCCCAGGGGGAATAATATGAGGGGTTATTCCCACTGAGAAGAAATTTGGGATAGGGATGGTTGAGGTGAAGTGTTTTGATGGTGAAGGTGAGGAAGGTTCAATGTTTGATGGAAATGAGGGTAATTGAGAGTAAGGTGAAGGTATTTGAGGTTCTGGTTGAGATGAGGGTAAAAGAGGTGAGGGGAGAGGAGTAGGAAGGGGTTCCTCAGGAGTGGACGTAGCTTTTGCAGCAGGTTTTCTTTTGATGGGTAGCTTCGTCCGAGTTCCCTTTGGAATAGTCACCTTGGACGCAACCTTCATCCTTTTCGCGATGGGTTGGTCATCGTCAGAGTCATCATCCATTATCAGCCTTCTCTTTGGAGGAGCTTAAGTGGATGGGGCCTTTTCTAGCTGTGAAGGCTCATCGACAGTGACCAGGGGCTTTGGACTTTCTTTCCATCCACAACTCAGCACAGTATGAAGTTACATCTTCATCAGATTACTCCGTCCAAAAACCTGTTGCAGTTGGGTTCGTCCAAAAGTCTTTAACTTCTCTTCACTGTTAAGAACACCAAACTCACTGAAAATCCCTTGATCTCTGAAAATATTTGTTAGAAGCACACCGTAAGAAATGGTGGTTTTCTTTCCCTTCCCTTGAACACTCTTCTTGAAGTGTTTAAACAGAATGTGAGGGAGGTTGATCTGCTGGCACAGCATTAAGTGACACAAGCGGAATGCATGTATGCTGGAGACTGAATCCTTAGACCCAGCTTTGTCGAGTATCACCGTATTCAGCAGCTGGTGAAGAACTCTGGTCTTATCATGCATTTGCGAGGCTATAATTTTCTTCTTGCTTCCTTGGTTTGGGTATTTTAGGAGGATTTCGAACACATTGTCAACTCTCCCAATGTCCCTTGTCCAATCTTTAGTATCCTTGGCTCCTTCTAGCCAGCACTGAGTCGTGTCTAAAATCTTGACTTCTGACACGGTTACTTCCTTCCCAAGTACCTTCCCAACAACAATTGTTTCAGAAACTACAGCGCTTTGCCAGAACTCACAGATAAGCTTAGGGTAAACTTCAACTGCTTCTTTGAAGTAGTTTTCCCACCCTGCTCCTTGTAGATGTTCAGTAATATCAATTCCATACTCAGCTAGAATGGATGATTGGAACAGGTATTCCACAGCTACTTCAGCTTCGTTCAACAAGGTTTTCTTTCCTCCGGCCATTTCTTAAAAATATTGTGAAGGGACTTTGAGATTTTGAGAAGAAGGGAAAATTGTTGAAGGTTTTTCAGCAAAGGGTTTTTCAAACACTTGAAAGTGTAAAAACTTGATCTTGAAAAAAATTGAGATATTTATAAGAGAGCAGAGCTTATACTGAAAGGTTTCTGGAAAGAGAAGGTGAATCGTTTTTCAAATATCACAATAAATGTGTATTAAAAGTAACTGTCACGTCCGCAGTAAAAAGTAACTTCTGTGACTTTTCGAAAACTGACTCAGCGTGGGAAATTTGAAAAGATTCAAAAGAGATAGAAAGAATGTTAAATTAAATGCAACAGAAATATCAACTTATTCGAGAAGTCATCACATATATTAACAAGTACAAACCTTGTTGGACGCAGAGTATCAATGGACGCAAGAGATGTCAATTCTTTACAAAATGCATACTTAAATGCTTTCTAATAAAATTAAATCTTTCCTCGGAGAGGGGTTTTGTAAAGATATCAGCCCATTGATGATCTGTGTCCATAAATTAAATATCAAACACACCTTTTTGGATATAATCTCTTATAAAGTGATGTTTAATTTCAATGTGCTTTGCTCTTGAATGTAAGATGGGATTCTTTGATAAGTTAATTGCAGCAGTATTATCACAGAGTAAAGGAATCTTACTTTCAAAGATGTTGTAATCTTCCAATTGATATTTGATCTAAAGTAATTGAGAACAGTAATTAGACGCAGAGATATATTCAGCTTCGACTGTTGAAAGAGCAATAGTGCTTTGTCTTTTGCTGGACCATGATACTAGGTTTCCTCCAATGAAGTGACATCCTTCATTGATACTTTTTCTTTCGATTCTATCTCCAGCATAGTCAGCATCACAAAAACCAACTAATCTGTACTCATGAGATGTCTTAAATAACAAACCCAGATTAGTAGTCCGTTTCAAATATTTGAATATTCTTTTAACCGCAATATGATGTGACTCTCTAGGATCATATTGAAAACGTGCACAGAGACACACACTAAACATTATATCTGGTCTGGAAGCAGTGAGATATAAGAGTGATCCAATCATACCTCTGTATATCTTTTCGTCCACCTTTTTATCTTTATCGTCCAAACTTAGTGTGGACGATGGATGCATGGGTGTGCTCATAGTTTTGCAATCGTCCAATTTGAACTTTTTCAAAAGTTCATTTGCGTATTTTGTCTGATGAATGTAGATTCCGTCCAATGTTTGCTTTGTAAACCCAGGAAGAATTTTAATTCTCCCATTAAACTCATTTCGAACTCCTTCTGCATCAATTTATAAAATTCCTTGCAAAGAGATTCATCAATAGCTCCAAAGATAATATCATCTACATAGATTTGGACTAATATAAAATGTGAATTTTTTTCTTTACGAAAGAGAGTATTATCAACTTTTCCTCTAGAAAAATCATTTTCCATTAGAAAAGTGCTTAATCTTTCATACCATGCTCGAGGAGCTTGTTTTAGTCCATACAAAGCCTTTTTCAATTTGAAAACGTGCTCTGGGTGATTTTGATCCTCGAAACCAAGTGGTTGTTTGACATAAACTTCTTCATTGATTATACCATTTAAAAAAGCACTCTTTACATCCATTTGATAAAGTCTCATTCTATGATGAGCAGCAAATGAAAGTAAGATGCGTATGGCTTCTAGTCTAGCTACAGGAGCAAAAGTTTCAGTAAAATCGATACCTTCTTATTGCGAGTACCCTTGAGCAACCAACCTTGCCTTATTTCTCATAACTTTTCCATCTTCGTCTAATTTATTTCTGAATACCCATTTTGTGCCAATGATGGTCTTGTCTTTAGGCTTTTGAACCAGCGTCCAAATGTCGTTTCCTATAAATTGATTTAACTCTTCTTGCATGGCTAATATCCATCCTTCGTCCAACAGAGCTTCTTCAATTTTCTTTGGTTCCATCTCTGAGATGAAGGCTATATCGAAGTATTCTTTAAAAGTAGATCTTGTACGCACTTTATCTTCTGGATTTCTAATGATTTGATCTTCCGGATGATATGCTTTGAAATGTCAATTTCTTTGAACTTCATTTCTTGTTGTGTTTTCTTCTCTTCTGTCATTGTCCAGAGCTTCTTTGTTTGTTGAAGATGTTCCTTCTCCTTTGTCATTGAGGTTTAATTCTGCAAAAGACTCATCTAGCTCTGATAAATTTTTATCAAGTTGTTTGTCATTAAATTTAACATGGATAGATTCTTCAACAGTCAAAGAACGAGAGTTGTATACTCTATATGCTGTTGAAGTTTCAGAGTATCCTAAGAAAATACCATAGTCAACTTTAGTATCAAACTTTCCTAAAGAATCTTTCGTATTTAAAATAAAGCATTGACATCTAAAAGAATGAAAATAAGAAATGTTGGGTTTTCGTCCTTTCCACAATTCATAAGGAGTCTTGTTTAATAAGGGTCTAATATATATTCTGTTTTGAATATAACAAGCAGTGTTAACAGCTTCAGCCCAGAAGTGTTTAGAAGTTGAGTTGTCATTGAGCATTGTTCTAGCCATCTCTTGAAGAGACCTATTTTTTCTTTCTACCACACTATTTTGCTGTGGTGTTTTTGGGGCAGAGAAGTTGTGAAGGATACCACTTTCTTCACAGAACAATTCAAAGTTTTCATTCTCAAATTCTCCTCCATGATTACTTCGGATTGAGTTGATACACATGCCTTTTTCATTTTGAAATTTTGCACAGAATATAGAAAAGACTCTAAAAGACTCATCCTTGTGAGCTAGGAACAAAACCCATGTTCATCTAGTATAGTCATCTACTATGACAAATTCATATTTCTTCCCATTTAATGAGGCAGTTCTCGTTGGACCAAACAAATCAAGATGTAACAGTTTTAGTGGTCTAGAGGTGGAAACAACATTTTTGGACTCAAAAGAATTTTTGAATTGTTTCCCCTTTTGACATGCTTCGCATAGAACATCCGATTTGTACACAAGTTTTGGTAGTCCTCTTACGAGGTTATGCTTATTTAGCTTTGAGATTAACCTCAAGCTTGCATGACCAAGCTTCTTGTGCCATATCCATTGTTCTCCTTTTATGGATACTAGACAAGATACATTCTAATCTGAGAGATCTTCCAAATCAATCTTGTAAAGATTGTTTTGCCTTTTGACAGTGAAGAGTATGGATCCGTCAGAGTTTTTAACTATACATTCTTCATAGCTGAACGAAACATTAGATCCATTGTCACATAATTGACTTATGCTAAGCAAATTATGTTTCAATCCTTCAACTAGAAGTACATTATCAATAGACGAAAAAGGATGCTTACCAATCTTACCTATTCCAACTATTTTACCCTTCTAGTTTCCACCAAAGGTGACATAGCCACCAGTTTTAAGAATGAGGTCTTGGAACAAGACTTTTCTCCCGTCATGTGCCGTGAGCAACCACTGTCCAGGTACTATGACAGGTGTCTTTTTCTTGTTGCTAAGCACATCTACAAGAGAAATTATCATATCCTTAGGTTCCCATATCTTTTTGGGTCCTCTTTAGTTAGCTCTTGGAGATCCATAATATATTGACCTTTTATTGAAGAAATCTTTTGTGGTAGAGTAGTCTTTCCTTTTAATAATCATTTCTAAAGGATTTAGATTGAGTAGGTGTTTTTTGAAAGATTGTTTTCTCAGTATTTTGATATCCCAATCCAGATTTGTCACGAGGATCTCTGGAATATCTGAGTAATATGTTTAGATGATTGGTGCTTTTCACAAATTTGCTGAGATCTTCAGTTAACTCTTTTACCTCAGTATGAAGTTTATCAACTTCATCTGAAGTATTGGACTCAGAGGAAGTTTTCAAAAGAGCATTTTCAGTTTTTAATTTTTCATAAAAGAATTCAAGTTCTTGTTTTTCTGAAAGCATTTTTCCATATTCTTTGGTTAATTTTGAAAACTTTCTCTTTAGGGATTTATATTCAACTGCTAAAATGGATGAATTATTTAACAATTCATCAAAAGCTTTTTGAAGATTAAGGTCAGAGTTTGTTACCTCATCTTCTTCTTCTTCAGAGAATGTGTCTGCCATGAAGCATAGATTGGCTTCTTCTTCTGCTTCTTCTTCATCATCAGCAGTTGAGAGGTCAAGATCTTCCCAAGTGGCCATCAATCCTCTTTTCTTCTTTGGAAAGAATCTCCTTTTCTCTTTCTCCTTGTTTAGTGAAGGACATTCAGCTTTAATGTGTCCAGGCTTCTTGCACTCATAGCATATGATTGGACTCTTGTCTTTTGTTTCAGTCCTGTCCTTTGGAAGTCTTCGTCCAAAGTGCTCTCTCTGCATACCTCATTTATGTTTCCACATTGCTTGTATCTTTCTGGAGATAAAAGATAACCCGTCATTGTCTGAGATATCTTCTCCAGATGACTCGGCCTCATCTGAAGATTCTTCAGCTTTAAGTGCTTTGGACGCAATTCCTTTATGAGCTTTAAGGGCAATTGATTTCCCTTTTCTTGAAATTTCCTCTTCTTGGAGTTCAAGCTCATGAACTGTAAGGGAACCTAGGAGTTCCTCCATAGTAAGAGAAGCTAAGTTCTTTGCTTCTTTTATGGCAGTAACCTTGGGTCTCCACTATCTGGAAAGACTCCTTAGAATTTTTCTGATATGATCTTGATTATCATAGGTCTTTCCCAGAGATCTCAAGCCATTGATTATTGTTTGGAATCGTCCAAACATTTGATCAATGTTTTCAGGCTCTCCCATTTTGAAAAGCTCATACTGATGAACCAGCATGCTTATCTTTGATTCCTTGACTTGAGAGGAACCTTCATGTGCTAAGGCCAGAGTATCCCATATCTCTTTAGCTGTTTCACAACTATGAACTTTGTCGTGTTCTGATCTGGTGATGACGCACATAAGATAATGTTTGGCTTTTTAGTTGAGCTGATGCCTGGTTCGTTGTCATTCCGTCCATTGTGGTCGAGGAAGTTCCTGTCTTTCTGCGTTGGTGGGTATTTGATAGCCATTTTGGACTAGGTCCCAAATGTCCATATTTTGTGCATAAAAAAATGCGATCATCCTCTTCTTCCAGTAATCATAGTCGTTTCCATTGAATAGAGGTGGTCTGTTCACAGCTTGTCCTTTGTTTTCCATTTAAGGGTGTACTGGATCTTTTCCTCTGCACCGTTAGATGCTCAACCCAAGAGGCTGAGCTCTGATACCAATTGAAGTAAACAAGTGAAACACAAGAATGGGGGTTGAATTGCATTTCTTAACCTTTTTGAAAAACTTTTACAAAGAAAGCAAAAAGCAATGGACGCAGAAAGCTTTTGAGTCCAATTGGAAGCTAAAGCAAATTTAAGATTAATAACTTTAAACAAAGTGAAAAAGTTCTAAGGTTTAACTTAACTCTTTAGTTAGGAAAACAATGGCAATCCCCAGAAGTTAGTGAAAAGTAAAACACAGGAGGAGGAATGAAAAGCTTACACCAGATGTTTATCCTAGTTCACTCCTACAAACCGAGAGCTACGTCCAGTCCCTTCAACCTGAAGGATTTTCTACTAATCTTGTACAAAGATTACAAGTATTGTCCACCTCTTCAGGTATACAAGTATTCTCAACCTTTTCAGGTTGTACTATCCAAGTATTCTTTTATACACAGCCTCTTCAGGCTTAAACACCGATTTGAATAAAGAAAAAAGGTAGAAGTGCTTGAGTTTTTAACTCACCACAGGTGAGGATTGAATATGAATCTCAAGACTTAATCTCTTTACAATAGTTTGAATACAAAGAAGAAAGAAGGCTTTAATCCTTTTTTACTTTTGATTTTCTCATAAAGTTGTTATATCTTTTTCTTCTTCGAAGACAATTGTATTTACATGTGAGAGCAATTTGAGCAGTCTTCATAAGCTTCTTCGTCCAACGGAAACATTTATTACCGTTCTGAGTGGTATTAAATGCCTAAGATGAAAACGTGTAGAGCTTTTTCTGAAAGGACACTTTGATTATCAGGAATATCCAAGAATATGATAGCTTACTCCTGACTTGTCTGAGCGCGTAGAAAGTTCCTTATTCGCAGGTCTTTGTAGTTGTTAGCAATGTCAGATAATCAGCTCAGTTAACTTCTTTTTGAAGTGTGTGCTGTCAGAGTCTTTCTCAGCATTTAATGAAGAACAGTTTCTTCATATTTGAAATTTGGCATTGGACGAATACTTTGAAACCTGAGCTTAGTAAGAAAAACATTAGACGATCCAATATAATGAAACTTTATGAAACAATTCAAAAGGCTTTGGACGCATACTTAGTTTCTTTTAGCTCAGATAAGAATGGTCGCATATATAAATAACTGTTTGTTAACAATTTATTCTCTTCTAGAGATAGTTATAGAACAAGTTACGTGAGTTTTTTACTTATTCAATCTAAATTAAAACTTTCGTTATCTTCAAAACTTTTATGGGATAATAATTCTTTTAACAGGAATGGTTCCAAACTTAATTTCAAAAGGTTCTTTGGTTCCAACAATAACAATTTATTTACACTGTGTTTTCTTGTTAAAAGATTATCAACATATCTTTAGGTCAAGAAAGACATTATTGGATTAACAAAAACAAATTATACATGAATTAAGCGAAACTTAACTGGTTCATTCTAATTTAAACATTTTGTTATCTTCAAAACTTTGAGGGGTTTAATTCTTTGAACTTCTTTGGTTCCAAAACTAATTTCTCAAAAGTTTTTTTGGTTCCAACACTTATATGTTCCTCATTTTGTCCATTCCTTACTAATGTGAGATCTTCACCTATATCTCACTCACACATTAAACAAATTAAAAAAATAGAATGTGTTTTGTTTACTTTGCACATGATAACAATACTTTAAAAAGGAAAATAGTGTTTTTGTAATAACAATATTCTTTTCTTGGAGAAGTGTTGAGAACATGAGAATGAGGTGTTTTGCAGGCTCAATTTGCGACATCGATCGAGTAGTCATTTGTGCTCAAATTTTGGTGATTTTTTAGGCGATTTCCTTGATGTTGTGAGCTTTTATTTGTACGGTTAGAATTTGATTTCCTCGTCTCTTTTTGTTGGGCGATTGTACCCTTAGTGAATTATTATGTATTGTTACTTTGGTGATTTCCACTTTGTTGATAATGAGTAGGGACTATTGTGATATCCTTATTTGTTTGAGGATACTTTCTTGTACTCATTAATATTTTCATATTGGAAGTTTTTTTCTAGATTAGGTCTTGTAGTTTTTACTTCTCACATTGAGGGGCCTTTTCATGTTAAAAATTGTGTGTTCTCTTGTGGTTGTTTGTTTTCGTGCCTTCTTAGCTATATCTATTATTTGGATATTTTTGTTTGCTGTAAATTTGCTCTTCATAGGTTCTTTCAAGTGGGAAATATTTATTTTATCCATTATGGTGTGCTATTGCTTTTGCTGTGTGTACACCCTTTCCCAACACCGGGCTCACTTGTGATATCCTTGGAGGTTGTATCTCAATCAAAACATTGGTTCAGAAAAGTTTGAGAGGAGAAGTTGTTGTATTCCAAGGTCAATGGATGTTGCAATTATAAACATGGCTTATAGTGATATTTACAAATGTCCTATCAACAAAGCACCACCAACTCAAATCGGACCCAAGACCTTTGCATTAACGTTATTTGATCATACCAATTGATTCAACCCTCGTTATCTTTAGCCTTTTATTCCATCTTGCAAGCTCACACTTCTCTTTTTTTCCACAAGTGTTCATAAGAAAAGAATACGAAGGACGAATATAGGGTCAGTTGCTATATTAGTACGCTTGTGGGAGTGAATATCCTAAATATGAGATATGTAAGATTTGTAGACTAGAAAATTGATGAGTCATCTAATAGGAATGCTAGGTTAGTCAGGCTTACATAATCTAGTTTCCGATCAGTCTCAGTTTTGGGTTCTGACACATGTTGTACTCCCTAAAGTAAAGTTATTTTCTTTCTAAATTTGTTAGGCTGCTAGCTGATTTGGATAAGTAGATGACAAAATTTATAATGAAAATAGACACTGCCAACTAAGATGACATGTTATAACTGTTATATAATATAATTTCTGGGGTAAAATTGCCATAAAACATTCAAGGGGTTACCGTGGCAAGAGTAGTTTAACGAAACTGGAGTCTAAATCACATAAATAATAATAATAAAATGAAAAGGGGGAAGCTTGAAGCTGTCAAATTAAGTGTCAACCCTTGATCAAATATGCTACATAAGTATTCACAAAAGCTGAAGTCGCAGCTCTTGAACTAATAAGCAGGTAAAGATATTATAAGTACATCTCTCAAATGTTTAGAAACAAGGGTCATATGCTGCAGAGTACTTGGGATAGTGATCATATAAGTTGTCTTCTTGTATCAAGGGTTTTAGACTGGTGCCTTCCTGAAAGTAGATCTATAGACTGGTGGCGGCCTACGGTGGGGTGATCCCGGTAGATGATGTTTCATGGGTGGTTTGCTGATGATGGGTCGCGAGTAGAAGGGCATTTTTCCTGCTGGTGTTGTTCTTAGTTGCTTCTGTATGCGTGTGTAGGACATCGTCAACGTCTGCTTTGTGGATTTGTACCCAGCAAGCCCCAGAGGAGCCAACATCATAAGTGCCAGCAACAAAACTAGCAGTAATGAGGGTATGTATGACATCTTTTCAGCCTTTTGAGTTGTGATGAGGCAGAACACACGCATAATAGTTTGGCATACTTTTTATACTAGCTTGGGGGGGCTTGGACCAACACTTAAGTTTTTTTTGGTCAAAACTGCGGTGCTTAACCTATAAAAAGCAAGAGCCAGTCATAGTTCTATACTAATATATAATGAGTTAATGGCAATGCACTTTTCCAAATTTAGGGTCGTGGTAAAAAAGAACTCTTTGACAAGGTCAAAAAGGAAAAGGCTGTCGGGTCTATCCATTCACACTTTCCATTAGATTTTTTTATTTTTTGGTAAAACACTTTCCGTTAATTTTACTCTCTTTGTTTTTTGGCTTCATCTTTCTATACAAATTATTTTTACTCTCTTTGTTTTTTGGTTTCACCTTTCTATACAAATTATTTTTGCCTCTCACGAGAAGTCTCAACTTAGACATTTTTTATAATGTGTTTCTAATGAGATTTGAATCCTTACATTGGAGGTAAAGGTGTTTGTGGATTCAATTAGTTCAATTTTGAGAGGAAAAGTTATTCGAACTGAACAAACCAATTGATCTTTTAATAATGGGAACCAATAGGTTTGATTTTGATTTAAGAACTGAATCAAATCAAATCCATCACAATTAGTTTAGTTTGGTTTGGTTCAATTGCTTTTAGCCCAAAGATTTTTTTCATAAAAAATTGAGTAAATACTTATTTTGGTCCTTCAAAAATATAAGTGACATCAGTTAGGTTCTCTAATAATAAATATATCAAAATGATCCTATAATGCTAATTTTTTACATCAAATTGATCATTTAATGTCATTTTTATATCAAATTGGTTCTCCAAAAGGACTAATTTAATGTAAAAATATATTAGAGGACTAAACTGATGACACTTGTATCTTTGGAGAACTAAAATAAGTGTTTCTCTAAAAAAAAATCATGCACAACTTCATTTTTTCTATCTATGGCTCAATTAACAACAAATTATCTTTAAATTCCTAATAGATAAATTGCATGTAGATTTGTGTAAAAAGGTAACCACGATGCGTGGCTTAATTGGCAACCTGAGTTTCATGTGGGCAAACTTGACCTGTAATTAGGGATGTTCATACTTGAATAAAATTAATATAAACCGAATAAACTGAACTACAAAAATTAAAAATCAAACAAAACTGATTAATTTTGGTTTTGTATGGTTTCCTTTTCATGAAAATCGATTTGTTTGGTTTGGTTTAATTTTTTATTTTCATTTCTAAAACCGAACCAAACCGAACTCATATAATTACATATGTATTATTTTTATATTTTTATATTTACATATTTATAGATGATTAGATTTTAATTTGTTGTTGTTTCTACAAAAACTTTTAAGCCAATTTGATATTTATATCTATAAAAACCCTTTAGATGTGAGACTAAACTCATTTTGCCAAACTAAACAAAACTTCATGGTTTTAGTAGATTTTTTTTAACTTTGCACATACCAAATAATATATTATTGTTTTATTTTTAATTAATTATTAAATTTTATTATTATTAGAATACAATTCTACCTTGTAGAAGTTGAAGTTTTCAATTCTACTTAAATCATTCATTTCATAATTGTCTGAGGTAGAGAAATTAAGAAAGAAAAGATAAGAAAAAAAATATAATTTGATAAAAAAAATTGCGTATCTGTTAATCTAAATATCTTATGAATTAAGCCACTAAACTTAAGTTAGTGGTAAGGAATAATTTGAAAGAGATTATAAATTGAAACTTGATCACTGTACCAAAAACAAGAATATCTTATGAATTAATGTCCGCAAAATGTCTATTGATGTCAACAAAATCCCAAAACTGAAATTAAATACTATTGACTGTGTTTCAACAAAAGAAAAATGAAAGTACTATTAATATATTTCTACAAAAGAAATACTATTGACTATATTTCAACAAAAGAAAAATGAAATGAAATACTATATACTGTATATATTAATTTTTATTTATATAAATTATTATTTTTATATTTTTATACCATTAAATTCATTAATCTTAAATTTTTAAATTTGAATATTTTTCTTTTTGCACAAATTAACATACAATTTAATAATATTAAATTTTTACCATGACATTTTGAAGAAATCTTTTCATACTTATAGAGTAAGTAGAATTAATTACTTCATGTCATTATACATACAAGATAAATAAGCACATAATTTCACATTTAACATCATCATTATCTCATATAATGGATTGGGAAAAAAAATCTTCTACTTGCTTCAAAAGCCACGGAGAGCTTTTCTTTTTATTTGTTTAAACAACTTCAACATTCTAAATTAAGCAGATAAAAATATGGATAATGTTATATAATCAACTTTTTCTTAAAAAATAAACAAGAGTTAATAAATATATAATTATTGAATTACTAAGTTTACATAAAAGAATTTTGATAATTGGTAGAACACTACCTTAAAAAATAAGTAAAAGCAATGGAAAGTAAATGGACACACCAAACAACCTTTGCTTTGGAAGACCCTCCCCCCCCCCAAACCGGAATGGGACAAACAATATTGAATATTTTTCGTAATTTATGGTGCCATCTTGACAAGACCACGACAAGTGTATCGGATCGTTGTAAGTAATAAAATCGATGAGAATACCGGATATCGTTATCTGGAATCAATGACCAAGTACAAATTCACGAAATTTGTTACTATTCAAACTAATGTTTGGATCAAAGAGCTTAATTGTAAACAACTAAGCATTCAAGAGATGAAAAACAAAGACAAAGATTTTTGGTATTTTCAACTTTGACAAAATAAAAAACACTTCGAATGCAAAAATGATAGAAATTCAATTATATAAAAGAGTTGGGATCAAGTTTCATTTGACTTCATTTGCTTCATTTTAATTGGGGTTAAAACAAGTTTCTGCTTCTATTTTGTTACCAGATTCACCTAAATATCCAAGTCATAATTCCTTAGGCACATGAACCTTAAATCCTAGTTAAAATCCCTAATTTCTTAGGTGATTGTAAAAGAGAAAAAGCATTAAGATTAATAATCCAACGAGATAACAAGCATTCATCGATTATTCATAGCGCAACAAATCACAAGGTTCACAATCACAAACAAAATTCATACATCAAATTTCCATCGAATGCATAAACTTAAAAATCATTCCAAGGATGATCAAACCCTAGAAAGCATTAAGAACATAGATTGTAAACTTAAAATAGTAGCAATCATTTATAATAACTGAATCCCAAGTCAAATACAAGCAAAATCCACTCAATCCTAACGAGGGGAAGTTTAGCTAGACATAGAAACAAATGCAGAAACTAAGACAATAGGGAAGAAGAAGAAGAAAAACTCCATGAAAAAAAATGAAGAAGATCTAAGCTTCCACCTTTCTCTTCTTCAAGTGCCACCAAAAGTTCCTAATTAGGGTAGAAAGAATCTCCTCCTGCTCTTTGGTTTCTCTTTTTTTTCCTCCCCCCTCTCAAATAACAAAGCAAAACATTAAAAACGTGTTTTGTTTGTAGAACTCATCTCCCAGCGACTAAGAGTATGCCGCCCAGCGACCTAGAAGCGAAAAATTTCGAATACATTATGTGCTCCCACCACCTAGCAGCCATTTTGGTTGCCCGGCAACCTGCTAGCAAAATTCCCTCTTTTGTTTGGTCATATTTCTTGTGGCTTTAAGTCCCATTCATGATTGTTTAATCCCTGTAACCAAAATATCATTAATGAGGTCCAAAATACTTAGAGTTAAAATCAAACTCAAGCAAATTTATCAAAGGAACCGAGTCGTATCAATACACACATTCAAACTTTCTTGAGGCCAAACAACGTTAAAAGCTAGATTAAATGGCATAATCCTCCCGAAAAGTATAGGAAAACCAGATAATCTAGAGGATTATCACATCTCTCCCAATTGGTTGGCTTTATTCTTTGTGACGAGTCGTGCTCATGGGTTGGGTTGGCTCGGGTTTAGGGAGAAAAAATGTCCAAAACCAATCAAGGCTTATCTGTTTTAGAAATGTTTTTGGAGTAACCCAAACCAAACTAAGCCGAACATAATTAGGTTGGTTTGGTTAGAGCCATTGGGTTATCTAATTGAAACTTCCCTTTGAAACTAAAGCTAACACTCCACATCCATTTTTTCTTAAAGAACCCACAATTGGGAGCAAAAAAGGAAGAGACAAAAAAAAACTCACAATTTCTTAAGTTGGATGTCCAAACAAATAAGAAATTATCTAAGTTTCCACTAAGTTTAACTCTTTGTTCGTGAGCAACTATATGAGAAAAGGAGATTTTGCAATTATAGAGGGTCACACCAAAATCATCACCACCCAAAGTTCCATTTTCAACCCTAAGAACACCAAATTTCCCGAATGTTCATCAATCAACCAAAAATGAGGAACCCATGGCAAGCAAGCAAGCAAGCAAACTATGAGGAAGACAAAGCACTAGACGAAATGGAAAAGGCACACCTAAAACAGAGGCAAAGAAAGCTCAAACGAAAACGAGTTTTCAACGAAAAAGGCTTCTTCATAGATACACCTGGAGTCATTAGCGGCAGGGCAAATACCAAATGCTTCACAGCAGCTAGGGCTCCTTCTACTATCATAAGCGCTGTCTAAAATAAGCTAAATAATGTTTGGATAAAACACTTTGAAAAGCATTTTTCATTAACCCTTTGGAATAAATATCGAACATTTGAGGGATATGCTATGAATTATGTCAATCCTTTAAGGTTAATTTTGTCAAAAATTATTATAAAAACAATTAGTTTCTAAGGTATTTTTAGCTTTCACAAAAGCTTATTTTCATAAGCTTAAATTTTTAGCTTGTGAAAATAAGCCCAAAACAGCTTATAGGAGTTTTATAAGTTGTTATAATAAAAATACTTCATAAGAACTTATTGTAGTAGATAAGTTCAAATAAGCTGCATATAAGCCTATTCAAATTGGGCCTTAGTCTCCTAGTCAGCTAAAGCTCGTCTTATGAAATGCATATACAACGTTTAAAGGTTCAAGATCACTGGTGGGGTAGTCAGGTCTCAGGTTGGGAACTCATCAACTCATAAACCGAACCACTTATGATCAAGTTCGACAAGGTTTGACCCGATTTGACTTAACCCAAACCAATGATTTTTTAATTGGTTTGGGTCAATTTTTCTGGTTCGTCGAATCAACCTAATCCAGTGAACGCCCTAGTGAAGAATTAGTAATTAATCAGTTTAACAAAATAAATAAGGAAAATACAAAGTGAGATGTGATATAACAAATAAGAAGAAAATAATTTTTGAATGGCAAATAGTTAAGTTTTTGTGGTGCTTTATGTAGCTATGTCAATTTTCATGAGCTATTTCCTACACGTATGAGTTAAGGTTATGTAAAGAAGATACTAGACCATATATTGAAAGTAGATAAATATTAGTACTAAATTTCCATTTTTGGAAAAAATAGATAATCGACGAATGAAAAGACTTTACAAGGTTGGAGCTGGAAGTATGCAGGTTTTAAATTAAGTGGATGTGCAGTTCAACAAAGTTATGCTTGGTTATTATCATGAAGTGTGAATAAAGACAGAGTTGACAAAGTTTGTGATGAAAAATAAAGCTGACATTTAGCGAAGTGTTGCATCTGGAAAATTTAGGTTAAGAAGGGTGCTCGACAAACAAGGTCGCATTCGACAAATATACGAAGCTAACAAAGCTCTAAGTGTGTTATCAACCAATAAAAAGACTTGATCAAATGTTGATGAAGTTGATACGCTGACAAAACCATTAGTAGTTATGCAGAAAGCTGGTGGTTATAGTTTGAAATTCAAAGTGGCAATTACATCCACAAATCAAGGAACTGATAATGCTGACTTAATTGTAGTTGTTGTTAGTAGTTTTTAGGCTATTAGTATGAATAAGCATGTGTTAATTGCATGTATGAGTCTTGTACATCAAATGGCAGGTTCTTAGGAGTTAGACAATAGGAACATAGATTATAAATATTAGTTTCAACAATGTAACAAAGGTTTTGGCTTGAAACATCCCTCACATCATTAAGTCTCTATGACACTCAAAGGATAAGCGGATCAATCAAGTTTATATGTCACTCTTTTTTTTCTGCAATTTAAATTCATGTTCTTTTGTTTCATTTTCTTTGATTTCTTTTGCTTTACTTGCTTTCCTTTAATTTACATTTCTTTATTTGCTTTCCTTTCATATTTTATTTTCTTTCTTTCATCTTCATCATCTTCTTCTTCTTTTATGTTCTTACCCATTTGACATTTCAAATTACTTGAAAGTAAGAATCCAGTAGAGGAGGTTTCCTTCCAAGATTAATAACTAGAATTGCAATATTGTCGACTAATGCATTGATAATTTTTCATGATAAACAAATTGGCACGTCCGGTGAAACACTTGGTAGTAATTCAAAAGTTTTAGTGTCCATTTCATTACCAATGCCTTTCTCATGCAATTGAGGAATGATACACGAATTCTAATCATGTCTAGAAATAATTCATCTTGTAATGATCAAACTTGTGAAAATATTTATAAGGCTAATAATAATAGTAGCGACAATAATGACAATGCAATGAATACGAATATTGAGGCTGTTAGAAATAACGGCCAAGAAGTTGGAGTGACAAATTCCCAACCTACAGTGCAACGTAATATTTTAAAAACTATGAATGGTGAAATCCAAGATTTGTGTCATTATATGGCTTACCACTAGGATTTCCTCTACTGATAATGACCCAACCCATAATGGGAAAAACGTACATGTGTGCATATCATTTGGTTAATGAGTTTTACTAACTTGTAAGTGATTGGTTACTAAAACTCATTAATCAAATAATATATTGTATTAACAAAAAATTTACTCATCGTTAACTAAGTGTAAAAGTAGTGTAAAAAAATGGTGTGCAAGAATCATTATTGTTGAAACTTCATGTATTAAAGTCCAAATTGTTATAAATTTCATGAGGTAAAATCAGAATTCTCCTATATAATCCCATCATTCGAAATCACCGAGACCCTTGGGTTCCTGGGCTACAACAGACGCTGTAAAGTATATATTGCCCTATGTATATGTTAAATCAAGCTCACATATTCAATGCTAAAGAAAAAAACAATGTGGTTAATTTTATAGGAGGAAACATAGCAGAGGAGAAAATAGAAGATTATGCATCTGTATAATCTTTTGCTCAATCCTTAAGGGTACAGCAAAAGTACTCAGTCAGGGTACGAAGTGGGAGAATTGGTTTTGCTTTCAAGTTTGATAACGGCCAGTCAGCCCTTGCACATCTGATCCCAGGTTGCCACTTCCCTCTCCACTTGTCCCACAATGACACAGATTCATCCCCCTCCAGCCACGTGGGTTCAGAAAATGACAACTCTCCTCTTCCCTAGTATTGTTTGGTGATTCACTTTCAATTGTATCCACAATAGAGAGAGTTCTCAGAGATTAAGCAAGGTTCATTTATCTCATCATCTTCACAGGATTCCTTTTGGACTTCCAAATGACAGTCACAAAATGAAGCTCCACTGCATTGGCAATTTGAACTAATCAAGAGTTCACAAACTGTGTTGCTCTTCACCTTGACTGTCTATCAGAGTCCCTTCTGTCTTAAGTGATGAGTCATTCATTCGACCATCTTCCGATTTAACTTGCTCACCATTTTCAGGGCAATTAGGTTCTCTCTGGTATACAAAAGTTGTTCCTGACCGTGCTGATCAGGGCAATCAGATTCCCCATCTTATTGAAGACTAGAAAAAGGAAGTACTTCCATGATGCTATTATAAAATTATAAGTGTGATATGATAGGGTTGCTATATCTGACGACTCCCCATCTCACCACTTAAAAAATGAGGTGGGAGGTTTATGCACAGATATCAGTCCTGTGCCCAAATTGAAGGACAAAAAAAAAGTTTTTTTTTTTTTAATCTACTAGGGGTTTTATTTAAGTAAAAGGGTTGATTTAGATTAAAAGAGGTAAGATGGAATTGAAAGCAAAGGTAAGAGAAAGGGGGGCATGGGGTGAGGGGGAATGGATAAAAAAGGATAAATATATATACTTAAGAATTCGATTATTGTCGCTCTCTTTTTATATATAAAAATAAAGTTAAATTTTAGTACAAAATAAAATAAATTTATGTATTGTCCACGAGACTTTTGCGTGATTGTGATGGGAAAAGTAGAAAAGGTGGTGCAGCAAGGAGAATGCTTACCCTTTGAGGCTTAGGCTACTTGGGGTTCTGTGGCTTCAGATTTAAGCAGCTCTCACAGGCAGAGAGACTGGTTCTGTGAGTTCGTGAAAGAGAGAGAAACAGATAAGTACCATTATATGAATTTATAATATTATAGGTAAAATTATGCAATATATACATAATTAATAAGAGATTATTTCAATAATATCACAAATTAATAGATAATACATCAGTTACTCAAGACAGTAATTGAAGAAAAAGGATGCAAATAGCGGGCTACTCGCTAAGAATCTTTAAGTGGCACTAGTATGCATCTCCTTCGCCTGGTATAGACATATGAAAAAACAACATAAAGAATATGGTTCAGGAGAAAACTGTCTCTTAAGGAATAAAAAACAAATGGGATTTGGCTAGTAATAAATATCTAAACTCAAACATGTGTCTTCATTTAAAAATTAAATGGGAAAAATCACGGGGTGATCATTTACTAACGAAACAAACCACATGGGAACAAAGTGTCAATTGAAATCACATAGGGATAAATGGTAATTTACCCTTATAATAATAACCAAAAGAAAAGTGTAGTTAGTTGAATCCAATCTATTATTCAAAGTTGAAATAAACAAATCTCAAACCCGTACTATCTTTCCAAATACTAATAATAATAAACCAAGCCTTACACTGTTTTTGTTGGATTTTTGTTACTAAACTATCAATATTAAACCCGAAATTTACGGTAGATGACCAATACCAATAACCCAAAAGGAAAGGTTTATGGTTAACTCACTTTTCGTTAGTTTTATCATGTTTCTTTTGATAATGCTATACCAATAATACTCTACTCATACCTTTTTATAATAACTTGGGGTCTTCGTAAGTTTTGTATTGGTCAGAATTATTTATAAGCATTTAACCTGAATAAAGCAATCCACTAAGCCAATTCACTGGGGGTTTTCTCAAGTGCCTCCTTCCCAATGGATAGGTGTTCGATTTATGCATATAGAAAAAGTAAATATCTATTTTAGTTTTTTAAAAATATATACGACATAATATTTGTCATTTATTTATAAATATATTAAATTAGTTTTTCAAAATATGTGTAACATTAAATTGGTCTTTTAATATTATATTTTTGTCATCAAATTGGTCTTTGAAAGACAAAATTAATGACATTTATTTTTATTGAAAGATTAATTTGATGTCGCTGAGAAATAAAAAACTAATGTGATGTCATATATATCTTTAGAAGACCTAAATGAGTGTTTACTCTATAAAAAAGAGTAAACACATATTTTGGTCCTCTAAAAATACAATTGACATCAGTTTAGTTCGTCAATAATTAATAACATCAAATTGGTCATTTAATGTTAATATTTGATATCAATTGGTTCTTCAATGTATTTTTTTTATATCAAATTAATCTTTTAATAATATAAAATGGTCCTTTAAAAGGACTAATTTGATATTACATAATTATTAAAAGACTAAACTGATATTACTTATATCTTTAAGAAACTAAAATAAATGTTTATTTTAAAAAAAGATAGCAATCATATATAGGTCTTTATAATGACAACTCATCGTAATTTAGGATCCATCTTGATAAAATAAAACTGGAAATCTTCTTGTCAAAGAAAGTAAAAGATATGAAATACTGTTTATAGTCACATTTTGTGGAAAAAAACAATGAACTCTTTGACAAGGTTAGAAAGCAAAGGTTTGTTGGGTCTGCCATTCACTTTCCTTTGGTTTTATTATTATTATATTTTAAGTAATGCTGTTACAATTATGAAAGGGGTTTATCTGGTCTTATCAACCTTTTTTTTTAAAAGGATAGTGGTATCCTAATTATAACTTGGCAAATTGCCAACCCCTATGAATTTATTAAAAGGTATTTTTTTATTTGTACAACGAAAGTTAAGGTGAGAAAAATGCCTATCTCTAAAGACTGAGGTAAATTACAAATCTCAACAAAAATTTATGATAAGATTACAAATTACCTACTAACAAGTGTACTCTATATTCAAATCTAAGTCATGACTAACATAAACAGAAGATCTAATCAAGTGAGTGAATACCTATTGGCAATTAGTAAAAGATGTTTAAATTCAAGCCAACAACCTTGGATTCTAATTTTAGGGTAACCTGTAAAAGTAATATGCAAACATATCAATTAGACTAGCAAAGTTACCCTGGGTCTTTTCAATTATGCTGCCTTAAGATAAGAAAAAGTGGCCGTTTTAACTATTCTTAGAGGTAAAAGATATTTGTACATACACACAATTTAGACAATTTGAAAAGAGTTTCTGTAAAACTTTAAGTATTATTTAGTAAATTGTTGCCAAACACTACTGGACCGCCGTTAAACTCTCTTACGTACGACGGTTCTGATAACTGTCGTTAATCAAATATATTAACGGCGGCTACACTGAACCACCATAGAGAATAGGTTTTTTTTTCGTAATGAACCTCTTTTGTTTGAGAGGTTTAATTTTGATACCAACCAATGAAGGATCCACGTTGCAAGAAGATGTGGGAGCACATATGCCCCCATTCAATTTTAAAACCTTCATACGTGGTAATTTATCATTTCAGTCCCAATTACCTTTCGAACGTTGTCCCCATCAAGTGAATGAATGAATAAGTAAATTTTACCAAACTATTTTTTTTCATGTGAAGAGATATTGTCTTTGTACTTGTTCTCATTATTTAAAATTTCAAGGTCCATCACTGATACCAACACTAGATATATAAAATTCAGCCAAAAAAACAAACAAGGAAAAAGGAAAACAAATCTATGTAAAATTACGAAGTTCGTGGAGTAGTATTATTACAGAGGTGTGAAACGGGAGAAGCTTGTAGCTGTCAAGCCTTAGATATAATATGCTACATAAGCTGGCAAAATTAAGCTGATGAAGTTACAGCTCTTATTTAATAAGCAGGTAAGATCTAGATATAAGTGCATCTCTCAAATGTTTAGAAACGAGGGTCATGTTGTGCTGCTAGTGCTGAGAACTAGGGATAGTGAACATAAGGTGTCTTCTTGTACGGAGGCTTGTAGACTGGTGCCTTCTTGAAAGTAGACCTATACACAGGTGGTGGACGAGTGTGTGGTGATCTTCATCTGGGAGATTCAGGAACATCATGATGTCTGGGGTCCGGAGCACCGTAGGAGGGCCTGTTGTTGTCATCTTCATGCTCCTCCTCCATATTGGTGAACACCATAAGTGAAAAGAACAAAACTAGCAGCAGCTGGCGTACGTATGACATATTTTGAGCCTTGTGATGAAGCAAAACACACGAATGTATAATAGACACACGTTTTGTAATGACATGGAGTCTTCCTCCAACAAACAACAGTGAAGGTCTTACATTGGTCAAAATTATTAATAAGCACTTAACCTACATAAAGCAATCATATGCCTTGATAATGAGAACTTTTCGTAATTTATTATACTGTGTCTCCTAGAATATTGGTCCCATTTTGTAGGAAGATCTGTTGTACCCGTATTGGGTATGTATCCTATATCGGTACTATAATTGGATACTCATGAGAATGTGTATCCGGTACATTAAGTAAATTTTTTTTTTTTTTAAAATCTTGCTATCGAGTACGTTTTGATACAAAATAGTGAGACTCAAGTAGAAGCCATTTGTAAAACATAACGTTTTGTTACTATGTTTTAAATTTTTTATTTGTTACTTAATGAAACACACAATTACTTTAACTTTTCAAATATTAAAAGCTACTTCAGAGGTTGTATCATCTTTAGGTATCTTTTACATGCTTAATGTACTTTATGGAGTTTTGTTAAAAACTTAAAGAGTTAGATTAATGTTGTAGAAATAATATTTATCTTTTGATTTAATTATTATATGTTTATAAATATACTCTCTACCAGTACTCCTATCCTAATTTTATAAATTTTATCGTACTTCATATAATCCATACTTGTATCAGTACAGGTACATGTAACCGTATCCATGCAAGGTAGGTAGGAATAAAAAAACAAACAAACAAAGCTTGTTCGATCTGCCATTCACTTTCGGTTGCTTTTACCTTTTATTTTCAAAAAAATAATAATAATTCTGTAGCATTTATTAAAAGGGGTTTCTCCTTCCTTGTATTAAACGGGTTTCTCTCTTTGTACCAAAAAACAAAAAAAGAAGGGGGGAGGGAAGTTCTTCTTCCTTGTACCAAAAAAAAAGTTTCTTCGATATCTTCACTTTTTTAAAGGTTATCAATATGTAATTGTCGAATTGCCAACTATTAATATATTACAAAAAATTGATTTTAAAATTGAAATTTCATCCATCATAATAATTTATATTATTATAGTATCACATAGCTGATATTTGTTAGTAATTATTTACAGCAACAATTGTATCACAGCGAAAAAAAACACATTAACATTATTAAAATATCAAATCACTTTGTTTTGTATATGAATGAATATTAAGGTTAAATATTGTTGAAAGAACCTAAACAGTACATTAAAAAAATTGTTTATGAAAATTATTTCTTAAGCTTAGAATTTTCTTTTTTGCAAAGTGAAATCAATTGTAAAGCAATCTTTAGCTCAATAAATAAGAGGCTTTTGTAATATTAGAAATTCAAGCCGACAAAAAAATATTTGTACAAAAAAACACTGTCCTGAGTATCACTACAGGAAAATTGGTCATTTGTGACACATAATTTTCTACGGTCACAAAAATGGGTAAAGAAAAAATTATATTTCAACATTTATTTGTGGCCGTTGAAAATATAACAATTATTTTTTAAGGCATGAGAGCAAGCCATAAGAAATATTTCTACCCCATAAACAAGCCCCAACACAAGCGACCAAAAAGAGAAATTTCGCTGCTACCCGTTGCTTCTTGAGTTCTCGGAGTTATTTCTCTCAGGTAAAATTTTCTATTTCTCTGTTGTAGTTGACATTTGTTTCTCCATTATTTCTCTGTTGTAGTTGACATTTGTTTCTCCATTTATACTTCATGCTTCAAATCTTCAACGACAATCGCAATCTCCATTTTCGTTTCTCTATGGCTTCAAAATTTGAAAGTGGTTGAGCTTGGAAAATTTAGCTACGTGAATTAGTTTGGGAAGCTAGGTTTTTGTTTCGATGAATCAAATCAATCTTTCTCTTTCGATGAATTTTTGTTTTCATGTTTATCTGTTTGATCTAAGCACATGGGAGTCGTATTTCTTCCATATGTGTATTTCTTCCATTTTTGTTGATTTTTCACTCTCTCACTTGGAAAACTATTCATAGGTGAAGCTTGAACAACTTCAGTATAACTCTTTGCTTCTCTGCCATGGCTATTCGCTTGTGTGCATGCTCTTGAGGCCTCAATTGCCATTTTTGCTTATCGCTTTCTCTGTAGTCAGTTGCTATTACTCAAGCTATTAGATTTTGATCTACCAACTTTGGAATGTAGAATATGTTCTAGTGATGAAACTCAATAGTGTCAATGTAAATTATCTGTGTTTATCCCTAACAGTTGGTCTTGTACACCATGTGTTTGATGAATTTACACATAAAGTAAACCAATAAATTATAGGTATTTATCTGTGTTTATCATATTGTTAGACATGTGAAAAGACCGGTAAGATTTGCAGAGCAGATGTGCTTTACTTGTCTCAAATTCAATTGTCATTTTTACTTTTTCATGCTTTGAATCAGCATAGATATCTGACATGAACTTGGCTTCTTTCCATGCTTTGATGAAAAAGTTTTGTTATTTGGACAGGGATCGTATAGGTTGATATAAATATTGGCATTTGGCATTCATTGACTGGGGAAAAAAAGAAATAATAAAAATAGACCAACGAATTTGTTCAAAAAATCATAGCATCTTAAAGAAAAGACATTAAAATTAAAGCAGGTTTCACAAAAACTGGAAACCATACAAATGGTACACAATTTGGCAATGATGACATTTAATCAACTGTTAGATTGCCATTAGTAAAAAAGTCTTATATAGAAGCTATTGAAGTGGCTAGCTCATTGGATGCTTAGTCAAATCCGTGAAGGTGAAGTGATCACAATTTACCTAGAGAATTTAAGTATCAATTTACCATGCTTTGATGAAAAGGTTTTGTTATTTGGACACCACTTTTACCCCTCCTCTCAAAAGCATTATTTTATTATTAAGTGTTATTTACATCATTCATTGTTCTATATTAAATCACTGGTAACAGCCATAAAATCAATGCTAAGTAAGGAGATGTATAAGGTTGTGTATTTGTTGGTACGCAAATACCTTTTGCTTCTCTAAAATGATAATTTAAGCTCATGCATTGCTGCCAAAAGTTATATACAACATTTTGTACTTATGTTCCCTGCCAATCAAAATTAAATTTTTAGGAAACATAATAATTCACATTCCTCTTCGCTTGCCATTTTAGATCCAAATGAAGCCCAAAGAAAAAATATATACGAAAAGAAGAGCCATCTGTACTTTGTAGGCACATCCTATGGTGAACACTCGTGGGTTAATCCTGTTATGGCAAAGGTACATAATCTGCTTTATTTTTTTTTCTAAATTATCTTGCATTATTAGTTTATAACTGCTTTTTTTCATTTCATTTCAATTATCAATACCATACTTTTATCTTGCAATCTCATTTTTGGCTTTTTCTTTTCCTCTCTAGAAAAAAGGGCCATAATACAGACTTATTATTTTCTATCATTTGCAAAGTTTCTTGTTGCCTTAATATGGATGCAATAGTTCTAATTGCTAAAGAATAGGATTGCAAGTCAAAAAAATTCAGGACTAATGTTATGTCCTATTGTCCTTCCCCGACAAGATCATGGATTGTTTGCATTCCTTCATCTGTTAATGTGGGAATTGCACAACATGGAAAAAAAATTGTAAATAAAGAATGGGGTGGTGATACTTAGCGATTTTATTTGTTTTGGGTATAAGATAGTACAATGGTCATTCAAACATAGCCATCATTAATTTCCCTTCAAATACAATATTCTTTTTGACATTTTATAATTTACCACAAGATTTACAGTTTCTTGTGGCAAAAAATGGTAATAATCCTTAGTGTGTGACTAAAACATCGGGCAGAGTAGTCTTTTCCTTCATACATATATTTTCTGGCCAGTTTGTTTGTAACTAGTTCACCATAACTCACCTAATTTCATTTGCAAGTTTAGTTGCGACATTGGTTCATAATTTGTAATTGCAATGTTAGAATAAGTTTAAGTGTCAATTTGATTCAAGTAGAGGACATACGACTTCCAAACAATGTTTTGAATACTTAGGCAGGCAACTTTCAACTTCTAGTTCCTTAACATGACACTAACTAAGTAGATTAGCTTGGGTTAAGGATACCTCATGTATGGGAGAACTAAGGGACATTTAAAATACCAATCTCATCTTCATGTTGTGTCCCTGGCAGATATAGGCAAGTGGAGTGACAAATGACTTCATATTTGAGCCTAAAAAAGTTAGTCGAATTAACAGTGGCTTATTCACAAGGGATTTTATGGAATCAATTTTTATGACTTAAGGAAAAACCAATGAGAATGGAGAGATAAGCTCTAATTTGCCAAGTGAAGAAGCAAAGTTGTAGGCCTTACAGAAGGTGTTAGATGGCTCATGCCGACACTGAGGAGTAGTTCCATAGCAACACCTGTGGCATACTGGTGACAATTGACTAAGATTGAGTATTCAAATGGATTGAGAGAAGAATCTTTTGAAGTGTTGTTCAATAATATTTTTTCTTTAATTTAACTAATTAAGACTTGCCAAACAAAGACGAGGTTTGCTTTTATGATGGAAAAGGTTTGGCAATAGGACTGCAACAAACTCTATTCTTTTTGTTTTTCTGAAACAAGTGCTACTAAATACAACCCCTCCTTCCAAAAGGGTTTCACTAGAAGGATTGGCTATGCTACTATCTAACTGAGCTAGGCAATCTAGCATGGAGTTTAATTAGCTGCAGATAGTTCTCACCATTTTGATACATTAATTACTTACTTCAGACACCTCATGAAGACTTTTTTCATTGTAGCGTCAACCACATCTACAAAGAAAACTTTTGTGTGAATATATTGGTTGAATATGCACTTGGATTGCAGGAAGTAATGGTTTTCTACTCTTCTATTTTTGGTTTTTCTGGGTCCTTTGTTCTATGCTAATGCAAGCAATATTTAAGTTGCCTTTTAGTGGAGTGTTAGGGACTATGAGGCTAGCTACATCCTTTAGTTCTGTTTGTGCTTGTTTTTGAGAACTTTTTGAACGTCTCTATTGTACTTGTCAGTTTCTTAATGAATCTCTTTCACTATTGATAGTTAAATGAAAACTTTGGTCTCAAGAACAACATTTACCTGAAGTCCCCCGTGGTGAGATTCCAAATCTATTTTGTAATACATTGATGATCGTGTATCTATTTCTCATATGACTAATATGCAAATGCTGGTTTCATTTCACTGCATATGTGTATCTATGATGTAATTGCTTATAGTATCAATTAGACATTTCGTGATAATTTCCCTTACCTTTTATGGTCAGTGCTGGTGTTGGGTGCTCTCAACTCCTCTCTGATATGCAAGCTTTCAAGTTCAAGCTCTCCCTTGAAGAGAACTTTTCTAATAGATATTCTCAATACTTCTAACTATTTCGAAAGTGCCTAATGTTCTGTCTGAGTTTGTTCTGTTATCATATTTTAGGATGCAAATCCTAGTTGTATTCTAGAAGATTTTATAAGATGGCACTCTCCTCCTGATTGGACAAAAATGAGGCAAGTACTGAGGATAGTGACGTTTTTATGGTGGTGAGTCATTTTCTACCAGAGGTCAGCTAAGTGTGCAAATGCAAAAGGAAGGTGTACGAACGGTTCTTTCCTTCATATATTGTTACTTTAATTCCGGTGCAACAGAATTTTATGGCAATGTCTATGTCAATGGACCATCAGCATATGATAAAAAAAATTTATTTTCTTTGCTTGAAACAAAAATATTTTCTTCACTTTATCTTGTCAATTGTTACCAATTGAGAGAAAATATTTGCTATATGCTTATAAATTTTGGCGAATTTACCCTAGTGAAAGAGAATTGGCTGGCAAAATATATTTGAATTTGTGACAACTATTTTTTTTTTTGTTTTGGGAACTTATTTGTGACAGCCATTGGCTGTTGTTAATTGTGTTGGTAACTTATTTGTGACAGTCGTTGGCTGTTGTTAATTGTGTTGGTAACTTATTTGTGACGGCTAAAGGTTGTTGTTAAATGTGTGAAATATTTAGCCAGATGATTTGTTTTCCACACTTGTTTTGACGGCCAAAAGTGTTGATATTGATGTCCATTTATAATCAACAGCCACTGGCTATCGAAAATAGCTTTTGTGACACCACTTACGGCGACGCTCAGAGCGACGGTGTGATGGACGTCAGAAGTAGTTTTTGTGACGCCCTTTCTTCCTTTTATTTACGGCGATGGCCGTAAAAAATAATGTATTTTGTTGTTGTGTATTTAAAATGAGATTATTCTTATACCTAAAAGGTGTGAGATTCTTGGGCAAGGACCAATAAAAGAAACTTAAATTCATTCTAAGTCAGTAAAGCATAAATAAGAATATAAAATCTTGTAGCCTACATATTTAGCATGCACTGCAACTATAGTTTATACCAATAACAGCATCAAATATTCATTTTAATTTGAAAAATTATGTGAAGTAGTTAAAAAGAAAGGCTTGGAGTAGTGATTTGAAATAGTAAAAAATAAATATTGTCTAACAATCATTGAAAATTTATTTTTGAAATTGATATTCGTTAGTTATAAAATCATAAAAATATTATCAAATTATATAATATTGTTTTTTGAGTTGTGAATTATTAATTCTTTAACATAACTCAAAATATTTTCATCAATTTCTATATATATATATATAAACATTTTAAATTTTATTTAGTAAAATAACATTTAAATTTAACTAGACCCACTTACGTTACAATTTAGATATCTTATATTTTGCACACATCATAAGTACGTAACTACTATTTTTAATATTAATAGTAGCATTTGTGATAAAAGTGTAAAAGATGATGAAATAATTTTTCTTTTATCTTTTTAAAGTTTAAAATATCGATAAATAAAACATGGCTTAAAAATATTTGTATAGAAATATTAAGAGCTACTTAATAATAGAAACGTGAGCGTGATTAATAAACTATATTAACTACAATAAAAATAATCTTTTTATAAAAATGAGATACCAAATAAGTCAATTCCACAATATACTATAAAGTTGTTGTAGTATACACATACACTGTAATATTCTCACCATTGAATGTAGAGATGCACGGTTGAGATTATCTCACTCTAACAAATAAAGATACTCAATATTTTGCCCTATTCTTTTTTAGTTAACACCAACAGTTTTTTATAATTGAAGAATCAAATCAAATTAAACTAATATCAATTGGTCTTGTTCGGTTCAATCCAATCAACTTTTGATTAAACTATTTTTTCTTAAAAAAGTTTAAGCACAACTTTTTTTTTCTTTTTATATAAGTTAGCATTCTTTTTAATTTTTCTTTGGTCAGAGTCATTTTAAAAAATCGTTGCTATTATAGAATTTAAGAAATAGCAACATGTATCTATTTATTTAAAAAAAATGCCAGAATTATTAATATATACTTACGAATTATAAAATTAATTTATAACCATGTTGTGATTTATAGATTTGATTATGAATACCAGCCAGTTGTAATAAAACTTCATTTTTAAAGCCAAAAGGCTATGATTATCTCTTTTCTTCATTGATCTTCCTGAGTTAAATATTATTTTTATGAACTAAACTTTTTATGATATATTAATTAAAGGAATGAAATTTTATTATTATCAATTAGGGATCTTAAATTTATTGAAAAGTAGTTTTATTAAAAAATGTTAAAAAGACAAAAAAAAATCTAACTTAACACATAAAAATAATTTATAACAAGAACAAAACATATGACATATATGACGTAAAAAAATTGATAAATATTATCAAAATATTTTTTATTAAAGTTAAAGTCTTTAATTAGTTATCACAATAAAATTAAGATCCTTAATTAATAAATTTTAAATTAGACCTTAATTAGTTATGACAATAAAGTTCTTTCTACCGCACTTTTCTCTCCTAGCTCCTTCGTTCTTTTTTCTTTTTTGGGTTAAGGTTGTTTCTAAAGCGAAAAGGAGTTATATAATATATGCTTGTTTCTTCGCCTCACCATCTCAACTCTTAAGTCTTCTTCTTTCTTCATTCTGTTTACATTTTTTATGTTTTTGTGTGGAGACCCACCTGACAGTAACTTCATCGGTGATAGCTGGTTGTTGAACTAAGAGATTTTGTAAAATAAGAAATGAAATGTGTAAGATGAAATATGCTTTCTCAACTTGTCTAGAATAAGATTGTTCCTTTTTTTTTTCTTTGGGATAGTGTGCTACTGGAAAAAGAAGGACTTTGAGTTCTTTAGTGGAATTAAGGAGGACCTTTTTTGTCAAAGTAAACCTTATTTTGTGGTATTTTCAGTATCTTCCATGTAAGGTCTATGAAAATGGAATGCCTATATAAACATGTGCTACTTAAGAATTTCTCTGTGTCGTACCATACTTATCGTGTTGTATATGTGCTTGTGCCTTTTAGCCCGGACGGAACTCGTGGGATAATCACTGTTTCCATAATTGATGAAAAGTAAGACCTCACTCCTCCACAGTATACCATACAATACAGGCAGCAAAGTAGTACTTGCTGGTTTGCAATTTAGATACTCCTTCTGCAAACAAGCTACCCAAGCTTTGGTTTTGCTATTGTTTTCCTTTTGACTGCATTTGCAGAGTTATGTTCCTGTGGACATTCATCAGTGAGCTGCATGGAAGAAGAGAGGCAAGCTCTTCTGAAGCTTCAAAGATCCATCATTTAGGCTTTCCTCTTGGGAAGGAAATGATTGTTGCCAATGGAAAAGTATAGGTTGCAACAATATTACTGGAAGTGTTGTCAAGCTTGACCTCAGGAATCCATGCTACCCATCTATGGACCAAGGAGATTTTCAATCAAACTGTTCCTTCTCCAAGTATAAGCTTGGTGCTCAACGTGTTCATCCTTCTCTGTTGCAGTTCAAATATCTCTGTCATTTGGACTTGAGTGGAAACAGTTTTCATGCTAGCCCAATACCAATGTTCTTCCAATCTTTGGAGCAGCTGCAATACCTTTCTCTCTCTGATGCTCATTTTGGAGGGAGAATCCCTCACAATCTTGGAAACCTCACAAAATTGCTCCTTCTTGATCTCAGCTTCAATGCTTTGTAAGCTGATGACATCTACTGGGTTTCTCAACTTTCATCACTCGAATACCTTTACATGAGTGATGTATATCTGGGGAAGGCACACAATTTATTGCAGGTACTTAACATGTTTCCTTCTTTGTTAGAAATAGACGTGATGAGTTGCGGACTAAACAAGTTGGACAGTCATCATCAACTTGTTAGTGCCACAAATCTTTCTAGAGTTCAAGTCCTCAATCTTGCAGAAAATGGACTTGAAGCTCAAGTTCTGGATACTTTTCAAAACATGACTTCCATTACAGTGATTGACCTTTCTTATAAGAACCTGAATTCATTTCCATTTTGGTTGGGTAATTGTATTAACCTTGTCAATCTCTATCTTGGAAGTAATGCTCTTCATGGCTCATTTCCTTCTGCTATTCAAAATCTGACTTCCTTGACAATCCTCGACTTCTCCCTAAACAATCTTGATTCTGTTCCTTCGCGGTTAGGTGAGTTAAAGGGTCTTCTATACCTCAATCTTTCATGGAATGATGTAAATCATATCGAGGGTTCTGTAGCATCAATTCTGGGAAACTGTTGTCATCTTCAAACATTAGATTTGTCAGGAAACAAGATTCAAGGAGATGCACTCGGAGGCTACATACAATCTGGGTGCATTAGGTACAATTTAGAGGAACTGGATTTGAGTAACAATAAATTCAATGATCGTTTACCAATATGGCTTGGGAAACTTGAAAATCTGTAGACCTTGAACTTGAGTCAAATTTATTCTATGGTCCTATTCAATTTTCTCTTGGAAAATTGTCAAACTTGAGACAACTAATCCTTGCTGACAATCGTTTGAATGGGACAATTCCAGATTCTCTTGGAAAACTCAAAGATCTAAGTTACTTGGATATTTCTTATAATCATTTGATGGGGGTCCTTCCTTGTAATATAACAACGCTTGTCAATCTAAAGTATTTGGCTCTTTCCAATAATGATTTGCACGGGTCTCTTCCTAATTGTATTGGACAACTTGTCAATCTAAACACCTTACTACTTTCTTCAAATCATTTCCATGGTGTTATTCGTAGGAGTCTAGAGCAACTTGTAAGCCTAGAATCCCTTGATCTTTCAAAAAACTTCCTACATGGTACAATACCTCAAAATCTTGGTCAACTTTCAAAACCGAACACCCTCTATCTTTCTGAAAATAATTTACAGGGGAACATTCCCCATTGTTTTGGTCAATTTCTGAACCTGCAAAACTTAGACATGTCTGTTAATCATTTGGAGGGAATGATTTCTGAAATAAGATGGCTTCAGCATCTCTCCTACTTGAACCTCTTTGATAACCATTTCACTGGGTCACTTCCCCAAAATATTGCTCATAAATAGCCCAATGTTACTCAATTGCTTCTTGGAGACAACCTTATAAATGATTACATTCCAAATTCATTTTTCAAAATGGACTCCTTGTACATTCTTGACCTTTCAGGCAACAAATTATCTGATGAAATTCCAAATTGTTGGAGTGCTACTCAAGCATTGAATGTCATAAATTTGTCATCCAACAAATTATTAGGTGTTATTCCAAGCTCCTTAGGTAATCTTCCCAATTTTGTATGGTTGCATTTGAACAATAACAGTCTTCAAGGGGAGTTTCCATGGTTTTTGAGAGATTTAAAGCTACTGTTACTTTTAGATCTTGGAGAGAATCAAACGTCTGGGATTATACCTTCATGGACCGGGGACATTTTTACCTCAACGCAAATTCTTAGGCTACGGCAAAACAAGTTCCATGGAAACATTCCTTCACAACTATGCCAACTTTCTGTTCTGCAAATCTTGGACCTTTGCAACAAGTTAATGGGCTCAATCCCTCACTGCATTGGAAACCTCAAAGGAATGATTTTAGAAAAGAAGTCAAATGAAGCAAATATAGCACCGTCTTTAAATGCCCAACGTCCTGGAGAGTCTAAGGATTCAACATGGCAGGAACAAGAGGTCAAGCAGATCTTGAAAGGAAGAGAACTTGATTATACGAGAAATCTAAAACTTGTTGCCAACATGGACTTGTTAAATAACTATTTGAGAGGATCTATTCCTCAAGGAATACTTACCACCTCTCTGTCAATGCAGATCTTTTGGGTAATCTCTATCTACGAAAGAGAAAGCGCCAAACGAAAAAATAAAAAAATTGGAACACACCCAACAGGTAATTGGGAATTTCATCGAACATTTGGTACCCATAATTAAATTTGTAAATAACTGAGTATATCAAATTATCAATAATAAACTGAAACCTCGAGAATCACCGGATTCTGAGAAACGACGGTGATGATGGGTTCCGATGCCCAAACTTCACTGTGTAACCAGCTAGCTCTTACGTGATTGATGCCATTAAAAATTTAAAATTATGAAACTTCACCATGGAATTCGTGGAATGAAGGTTGAGTGAGAGGAAGGCTTGATCTTACGCGGGTGGAATTTGTGGATTATCTTCGTGGTAATTGAGCCAGGTTAGGATTAGAGTTTGCTAATTTGAGATAAATCATTAGAAGAATGATAAAAAAAAATTAAATATTCAAATTAATCTTTTAAAATATAATTAATATTAATTTAGTCATTTAATAATTTTTAACATCAAAATAATATTTAAATATTATTTTAATTATTAAAATAATCTTTAAATATTAATTTTTTAAATTAAATTTATTTTTTAAAATTATTTTTTAACATCAAATTAATCTTTTAAACTAACTTTAAACGTTTTCAAAAACTATTTTAACCTAATAAATTATTAAAAAACTAAACTAATTACTAATTTATTCAAAAAGAAGACTAATACGTTAAATATTTTATAATATTTTATTTTAAAATAAAAAATTACTTCTTCACTCTCTCTTACAAACTCCTCCATCCTAATCAAGACTATACAGCAACAATACAAGGAAGCACAAAATAATGTTACCCATATATGGAAAATCAAGAATACAGAACAATGTCTCAAAGGCCCTGCAGTTCCTTCTTCTTAACCTTGTACATCTCATCTTTGTGACTCAGTCAGTGACCATAAGGTGCCTTCTTCACAGTAGACCTAGAGACAGGTGGCGGACGAGTGTGTGGTGATCCCACTATGGGAGGCCCCAAGAATGATCTGGAGATGCAGGGTCGTTCGTAGCGGGGTCCATGGCCATATTCATAGCAGTGATCCTTACGCTCCACAAGGTGCTTGCGGAAATATGCAATCCCCGGAGTGGTGAACGCCATAAGTGCAAGGAACAAAACTAGCAGCAGATTGGGTATGTATGACATCTTTTTCAGCCTTGTGATGAAGAAGCCACATACACAAATAATTGACATGCTTTTATAGGGTATTCATCCACTAAGAAATTATTATGTATTTTCAGAGAATTACAACATTTCATTAAAAATATATGACACAACATAATTATATATAGTATTAAATTAAATTAAAAATATTATTTAATAAAATTTAAATTAAATTTATTAGTTAAAAATTTAATGAGAGTTTTATTTTTATTTTTTTAAAATCACGTGATAATTTTATACCCTTTAAATATAGAATTAAATTTTATTTAAAAATCAACTTTATCTTGATCATGAAATTATTTTAATAGAATTTAAACTCTTGACTTGCACGTAAAGTCCCCGAAAAGTACAAGATGTATACATAATTACTTTTCCCATCCAAAAGTGATGGCTTTATGTTGTTCAAAATTATTAAATGGCACTTAACCTAAATAAAGCAGTCAGAGATCTTTATAATGAGAACTTTTCCTAATTTAGGGTCCCATCTAGTGGAAAATAAAAAGGGAAATCTTCTTGTCAAGGAAAGTAAAAGATATATATGAAATTCTGTTTATACTAGCTTGGTCCCATTTTGTGGAAAAAAAATTGGGAACTCTTTCATGGTCGGAAAGCAGAGGTTGTTGGGTCTGCCATTATTGACTTCCCGTTGGTTTTTAAATGGCACTTAACCTAAATAAAGCAATCAGAGATCTTTATAATGGGAACTTTTCCTAATTTAGGGTCCCATCTAGTGGAAAATAAAAAGGGAAATCTTCTTGTCAAGGAAAGTAAAAGATATATATGAAATTCTGTTTATACTAGCTTGGTCCCATTTTGTGGAAAAAAAATTGGGAACTCTTTCATGGTCGGAAAGCAGAGGTTGTTGGGTCTGCCATTATTGACTTCCCGTTGGTTTTTTTTTATTTAAAAAAAGTAATGCAGTACCAATTATCAAAATTGTTTTCTATAAATTTACAATTTATTCAATAATTATATATTTATTTTTAAAAATTTTTAATTTTGTTTATATGACATTATCTATCTGTTTAGTTTAGAATGGTGATAATTTTTAGAGAAATAAAAAGAGAAGTTCTTAGTTACTTTTAAAGTACGTAGAAAAGTTTTTTTTTTTCAATCTTTTGACCGAGAAATAATTATATAATTAATATTGATTTTAAATATGAAATTGTGTGCTTATTTATCTTGCGTCTAATTGACACAATGATTTTTACTTGCTCTAGAAGTATTTAAAAATTTCTTCAAAATGAGATTTCATTACTACTAAACTGTATGTTGATTTATGCAAAAAAAAAAAATGTTGATTAACTTTTAAAAATTTAAAAACAAATTTTATAGTAGAAAAATAAAAAAAAACTTATATAAATAAAAAGGTTTATAAATATAATTACTTTCGTATTTCTTTTGTTGAAATACGGTTAGTATTTGATTTTAGTTTTCGGCTTGTATTAGTTTTCTTTATTGACATCAATAGGTATTTTTTTTAAATATAAATTAGGATGTTTTCTTATTTAAAAGATAAGAAACTAATTTTACAAGATACAATTAAAAGTGTGAGATAGAGACTCTTTTTAATTATATTTTTTTTATACATATTATTTTAAAAATTAAACTCAAAATAAAATATTTAAAGTAATTGAACCATTTTTAATTAGACTAACGCAAGTTGTTTGAAGACAATAATTCATAAGATATTTAGAGTAACAGATAGGCAGTTCCAATTTATACCAGAAGTTCGAATTATATAACTAGATGACATCTTCTGGGTGTGATGAGGCCAAACACAAATAATAGGCCTTCTGTTAAGGTATGTATCAGTCAACGCCACCATAAAAAAGGTTTATATCAGTCAAAATAATCAACAAATGCATCTCTTGGGAGAAAAAGAAGGAAATCTTTGACAATGTCGTAACATGGTTCTTGGGTCTTTCCATTCACTTTCCCCTAGTTTTATCATTTGTTTTTGGTAATACTATATAAATTACGAGTGGAACTATTAGCGCTCCTAATAAATTGTCTATTCACATTTCTTTCTAATTATTTATAATTTTAATTAACTTAAATGCTCTTGATTAATTAATTATTATTTTAAGTTAAACTTATTTATAATTATATTTATAGTTATATATTTAAAATTTATGATTTTAATAATTATTTATTAATAATTTTTGTATTGAGACAAACAAAATAAATACTTGTATAAAATTCTGGTGACTTATTATTTTATTTTTTATGTGCTATTGTTAGTTAAAATATAAGATTTTTGACCCGATTAATGTTGTTTTTAAAACTTATTGAAATACTGTTATTTTAAAACATATTACTTATTTATTGTTATTTTTGTCATATAAAAAATAATTATTTTTTTCATATAAATACGTCAAACATGTGACACATTTATGTAAGTATGAAAAACGCGTTGAAGCATCCATGCAGGATACGCTAAACGGATTGGTGCATTAATGTAAGATGCGCCAAACGGATTGGCGTATCCATGCAGAATGCGCCGAGCGCGTTGAGATATTTACGTAGAAAAAATATATATATTTTCTTGCTAGGATACACTAAATCGTTTGGAGCATCCTGCATAAATGCATCAAACCGTTTGACATATCCTACATAGATGTGCTAAACCGTTTGGCGTATCTTATGTGGCACATGAAAAAAAAAATTCTTACGTGACAAAAATAACAATAAATTGATAATATGTTTTAAAACAATAATATTTCAATAATAAGTTCAAGAATCAACAGAAATGCCTAGAATATACATACATATAAAAAGGCAACAACTCCTTTTAAAAAAAATATTCTATAGTATAACAAAAATTATAAATAAAATAAAATAATAAAAAATACCTATAGGCATAAAAGATTATCGACCAGATACATTAGAAATTATTTAAATATTAATCCACTTGAAAAACTTGATCTTAATTAGAAAATTTTCAATCGTAACCCAATTTAAATTTAAATTTGTAAATCATATTAATAAAATAAAATTTATATAACTGTTACTTAAATTATTGGAGTACTTTGTTGTATTTGATCCATATATCACGGAAATTAGATTTGAAAAGATTATTTTTCATATAAAATTCGAAAGATTGAAAATACTAATATATTAAAATATTTATTTAATAATTATTGAATTCTAAATAAATTTAGTTTTAAAATTGTGGTTTTCCTATGACCATTGATATGTCTATTATCCATGAAAAATAAACAAAATAAAATAAAAAGCATTGCTTAAATAAATTAAAAATAAAAAATAATGGGCAAAAAGAAAAGCAAAGAGATAGAGAGAAAATAATTTATCTTTTCTCTTTTATTGGTTTGCTTATAGAAAATATTTTGACATTATTTATTTTATTTTATATTGATAAAAAGGTAGTTACTAAAAGTGTATAAATAAATATTTAAAAATTATGTCTGCAATTATACAATATTATTTTTATTTTTAAATTTATACATTGCTACATTAATTTTTTTTTGTATAAATTGATATACAAATTTATAATTTTTTATTGGATCCTAAAATTTTGTACTTATAGCATTATCTTTTTTTATCCTTTTTAGAATAGCAAAAATATTTAGAGAAATAAAAAAGAGGAGAATTTATTAGTTATTTCTTAAGTAGAATTAGATAAAATCAAATATATAAAAATTAAATTAAATTTGATATTATGTCACTATTTATTTTTCTTCCAATGGTGTGAAAAGAAAATATAATTTCAACTAACTCTATAAATAAGCAAGAATTTATTCCAAATGAGATAAGAAACATTCGGTATTAAATGGTAAGTCAATTTACGTACAGAAGTTTTATTATCAGTCTAAAAATTCAGAAGTCAATTCAATAATGCAAAAAGAAATAATATTTTTGTAAAAATTTAAAAGTTATATATACAAAAAAAATTATTTTTTTGTTAAAATACAGTTAATAGTATTTATCTTCAGATTTTGAATTAGCTTAGTCTTCTTTATTGACACTAATAGACATTCTCCAGACATTATTTTATTAGATATTTAGGGTGATAGATAAGTTGTTACAACTCACATCAGAACTACTTGATTAAAGTGATAAGTACATTTAATTTTAGTGGTTGAGAGGTCCTGCAGTATTAAGAATTTGAGTTCATGAAAAAGTATTTATAAAAATGAACAAACTTGATATTCTAAATAAAATTAGTCTTACACTTATAAAGTGTGAAATCCTTCAAAATAAAATCCTTACATAAGACGTCCAAGGAATACAACTAGTAAGGGTAAGTATACGACATTTTCGAAGCATTGTGATTAGGATAACACCGAAATAATAGACACTTTTTAAAGTAGCTTGTGGTTTTTGTCCTCAGAATTATCAGCAAGTGCTAAACAAGTGTGAATAATGAGAATTTTTGGTAATTTAGGGTGCCAATTTGTGGAAAACAAGGTGAGAAAGTATGGCTCTTTCTTCTCTTTGTCCCTTGTGTTTCCGTGAACTTTACCATCGAGGTCCAAAAGATACTGAATAGTAAGCTAAGTGTGAATAACTGAATATTCAAAGTCTAATGATTATAATCCATTTTAAACTTGCATATATTCCAGCTTCCACGTTGCACAAACTTATTATTTGTCAGTCAACAATTTTTTCCAAAACTGAAAATATAACACTTTCACTCCAAAAGTGGATTACAGTACAAAATTAATTAAATAAACCAACAAATAGATTAAAATTACCTAACCACTAAAAGAAGGCAATTTAAGAATATGTTAAAGGTGAAAAATTGTTAGACAATATATCGACAAAAATTTGGCTCCAAAGTATCAAATTTGTCAGTTATCAGATTTGTCGGTGCCTAAATCGACAATATTGCAGTTTCAGTTATTAATCTTGGAAGGGAACCTCCTCCACTGAGTTCTCACTTTCAAGTGATTAAAGTGTCAGTTTGATCAAAAAGTGTAAAAAGAAGAAGAAGATGAAGATGAAGATGACAATGCACAGAAATGAAAAGTGAAAGCAATTAAAGAAAGCAAGTAAAGCAAATCAAAAGAAAATGAAAATGCAGTAAAGAACCTAAAATCAAATTGCATAAAATGAAAGTGGCATATAAACTTGATTGATATGTTTTCCTTTGAGCGCCGCTAAGACTTTAGGAGTGTAGGATATTTCAAGTTGCAGCCCCTAATACATTGTTCTAAGTCCTATTTATAGAGAAACTTCGTACGTCTAAAATCCCTAAAAACCTGTCATTTGTTGGACATGTGGCTTACATGCAACTAATACATATTTATTCTTTAGTAATAGCCTAAAACTACCAGCAACTGTCATTGAGTCAGCATCAGCAGTTCCTTGATTCTTGGATGCAACCGCCACTTTTGAAATTCAAATTGATAACCATCAGCTCCTGGATAATGATTTTGTCGGTGCACCAGCTTTGTCAGTAATTTGCAAGTCCCTTTGTCGGTTGAGTGTATACTTTGTCAAGCACTTCTTTGAAACTCGATTTGTCGAGCATAACATTATTGTCGGTTTCACACATTTGTCGAACGAAACTTATTTGTCAAATACCCTTCCTTGATTTGTCGGATACAACACTGTTGTCAGTTTTGAACATTTGTCGGATATAACACATCAAATGTCGGTTCAATCCCAGATTTTGTCGACTCAACCTTTAACACAATTTCATAATTTCAACTAAGTATAAATTGTCAAATAACGCATTTATTCCATTTTGGACTTGCACATTTCCAGATTCAACCTTACAAAGTCTCACAATTTGTCAATTACCAATTTTGTCGAAAACTGGAAATTTGGTAATAAGAGATGCCCTCCAATATTTTTCTCTTGACGAGATTGGAGGAAAGAGATAAATATTTTAATTGACAAATCTTTTCGACAAAATATTAATCATCCATTTCGACAATTAACACTTGGCAAAATAATTACACTGCCAAGGCATATGTTACGTTTAAGTTTGGGCCTTTTCAAACCGACAAATTTTAAAACCAAATTTAATATTGGCCAATATAAATGTTTTGAAAATAATCCCCAAGATTCATTTTGACAAAACGAATTAACAAATTTCATATAAATGTCAGTTTCATAAACCAACACATTTTTACTTTGAATTCTAGGTTAATATTTACAAATGTCAATAATTTCAAACCGACAAACTATTGGTCAGATCAATTCGTTCCTAGAAAATAGGAAACGCCTTTTCATTTTTTATAGGATTTTAAAATATATTTTGAAATTCAAAATTATAACAACTTTATCTGATCCCAATCTTCCTTGAAAAGGATCATCTCACGATGTAACCGCCAACTATGCACGTTTTCTGCTATCACGGCCAGGTGGCAATTTTTGGTTTGCCAACATCTAAAAAATTAAATACAATAAAGGCGGTAACTCATCATTACACCCTTTATAATCTTTTATCCTTTACCTTTTCAGAAACCTTTTCTGAATATCTCCACTCTTCTTCAAGATTAAACCTTTCTCAAAATCTTCTTCAAACCTTCATCAATGGCGTCTTCATCAGCTCAGTCAAGTTCTTCTGCTACCCAAAAAACTGGGTCTTCTCAACTTCCATTCCACTGGCTTCTTCTTCCGTGGAACCCATTCGCCATGATGATGTTCTCACTGTTCCTGACCCTTTGGTGGAAAACTCAGAGCTCTAGAAAACCCAAGTACTTATACCTTATGAGCTCACACATAGAATAAGTGCTTTCTTAGGTCCTCTCTTTCCTTCTTCTGAAATTTCTAAAACTTGCATCGCAGGTCATTTTACTTGTCAAGAGGACCAAGAAATCATTGCCTCTAAAAATGTTATTCCCATTTTTCATTTTGACCCAAGTAATCGTTTGTTTCGATGTTTTCCACCAAAACCGATAAATCAGTATATAAAATGGCTCGACAGAATTCAATCTGTCAAATCCACCTTTTGGAAAGACATCGGCATTTTTGATGCCATTCAACTTAGTCGGTTTAAAATCAAATTAACTCCCCCATGCTTGGAGCTGCTTTTTGCTTTTGGAACAAAACCACCAATAATTTTCATTTTCCTTATGGGATGATGGGTCCTTCTCTTTTTGACCTTGCTGCCATTGATGGATTTAAGCCCAATGGCATCCCCATTACACCAGATTTGTCCACCGACAAAACTTTTGACATTGAGGCCGACTCCATGTCCTACGGCCTTTTTATAAAATTTCAGTCGCAAACTTCTGGGGATGTAACAGATTCTGAACATGCATTTCTTACTTTTTGGCTTTCTGCCCATGTATTTTGTACAAAATCAATTCAAGTGTCGAGAGCTTACTTACCTTTGGCAATTCTACTTCATGACGGTCAACATTTGGCCTTAGGCCAACTTGTTATTGCTCGTTTATACGAGTCAATCAGTGAAATTGTCGAATCAATGAAAGATTTGACAAAGAAAACAAATCTTGGGGGCCCATTGTGGGTTCTTCAACTATTGTTTAATGTCATTCTTCTTCCGCCATTTTCGACAAAAGCTCCTAACAATCTCCCCTCCAATATTCATGGAGTTAAACTATCATTTCTTTTTGCAAAAGAAAAGTCGACAACTTTCATCGACAATTTCAAACATTACTTTGAAATTTTTCATTCTTTATCTGCTTCTTCCAAGAAAATTATCTTTTCTCCCTTTGCCTAAAGATCTGTCGGTCCAAAATGGTTTACTAGAAACTTAATATCCGATAACCCTGAAACACAAGCTGAAAACAATGATATTTGGTTAAACATGCTCTGTCAACAAATTTTCACTTGTGGTTTACCGGATAGTGGTGACTTAAGCATTACTCTCCATCTTCCAAACACCATTGCCCGACAAATTGGTTTTTCTCAAGCATTCTCAGCCCCCATTTCTTTAAATTCGACATATAGGCTGTGTGATATTGTTCTAGACAATTTAGATATCATTCCAAAACTTGTCAAGAGGAACACCAAATTTTGTCAGTAGTTTATTCCTCGAGAATTTCGACTAAGTTATTGTGTAACTCAATCTTTTGTTGAATGGTGGGATAATTACTACAAACCACTTCACCACTAACTCAAGGATTGCTTTGACAAATTGCTGACTGAATTTACTCCTTCTGTGAAGACTGGGAATCCAGCAAAGAAATCCAAAGGTATGCATTTACGAGAAATTCAAGCATTTGAAAAATATTTCAAGGTTAAATGGAATCCCAAATATCCTAAATCAGTTATTCGAGAAGCCGAACTTGTACTTAAGACAAAATGAGAAGCACACGACAGTAGGTGCTCATTAGCATACCATAAAGCTTGGCTTGTCAACAAAAATGTCTACCCCAAACACTATCTTCAACCTTTTCGTCCAAAACCAATCCCTCTTCCAAATGCTCCATTCGGATTGGCTGACATTTATCTAGACCCACCAAAAGGTGCCTTGGATGTTTTTATCGACAAAAAAGAAAGAATAGAATTTGTCAGATACTTATATACATATGAACTTCGTTTTGTCGAATAATATCCTAGAATAGTTTGTTATCCACCACATGGTAAAAATATTTTCTGACAATATTATTTTTATTAATCATCATATTCTAACATTTTTCTTTTGTATTTCGGTTTCTGAATCAACTCATGTAATGTCGGCTCTCGAGCCGACAATTCTTACTCCTATTAGAAATGAAGAAGAGGAAGAAGAAAAAGAAGAGGAGGATATCGTAACTCCTCAAAAGAAAAGAGGCAGGTCCACTGCCAAACCTGTAAAAGGTCGAGGCCAGAGTTCCGAAGCTCCAAAAAGCCAGAAAAGGATCAAAACTCTTGGCCAACAATCTGCAAAGGCTATTGAAAGCCAAAAAGTATGTTTAACATTTTATTTTGTCAATGGACTTTTATGGTTTACTTTGTCGATTAACTCTTCATACTATATTCTAATATCTTTGTTCTCTTATTAAAAAAACAAAAAGACTGAGGAGATTCCAACCAAAACTCCTTCTCCTCCAACTTCTCAGACTGACAAATTATTGAGCGGTCAACAAAATAAAGAACGAGAAGCCGAATTTGAAAATGTCGGTCTATCTGTTGAGCCTTTTCAAAGCCCAGATATCTTGGACTTGACAATTGAAGAGTCCACTCCTGTTCCTAACAAAGGAAAGGCACCAATGGAGATCGACATACTTGAATTCGGCTTTTCAGATGATGAAGATCCTTTTACTAAGGTGGAGAGCATTTTGTCGGGAAGTCATCGCTCTTCTCCAAAATCCATCAAGTCAGCCTCACTCTGCAATACCTCTGTCAAGGAAGCACTCTACAACTTGGAGTGTTTATTGAAGAATCCTCTTGACTCTCTCACTGCTGATCCTGAATTATGTCGACAGCTCCAACTTGCACTTGCTTGCCTAGATAAGTGTGATGATGATTTGCCAGGGAAAATGGTTCAATTGGTCAACAAAATGAAGACCACAATTCCAAATCTCCTTGAACATTATCCTTTAGCCCAACAAATTGTCAACAAGCACCTTTGGCATCTGGATGAAAAAGATATTATTTCCAAGATCACAAGTGATGCCAAGCAACGACATATCCTTTTAACTAATGAGATTGTTGAAGACAAGGCTGAGATTGACAAAATCAATGCCGAAATTGCCGAAGTCAAACAAAAGTTAGAAGGTCTTGTCAAGAAGTAAGAAGAGTTGTCCTCAACTTTACAGAGTCATGAGGAAGAGAAAAAGAAACTAAGAGAAGAAGGCCGACAATTGGTTCGAAAGGGTAAAGAAATTATGTCAGCTATTGAGAACTCTGAACCAGATTACAAAGCCGCTTTAACTAAGCAAGCTAAAATGAATGAGAACTAGGAAGAGTTCAGAAAACATTTGGCTGACAACCTTCAAAAACTCATGTAATCTTTTAAAATGTCGGTCTCTTTTGTTATTTTGAATTTTGTCGGTTTCTTTTACCGACATTTTTATTTTATTTGAACTTTGTCAAATTTCAATGTAATATTTTGGAAATGTCGGCCATTTTAGGCTGACAATTTAATGACAATTATCGTATTCATACTTCATGCATTGTCGGTTGCTAAGCTTTCAAATATTTCCTATTTAGTGCTTTTATTTTCTGTTTGGAACCGACATCAACTACTTCATAAGCATTTCCTGATAACACCTTTGTTACTTCGAAAGGTCCCTCCCAATTTGGGGTCCATTTTACATATGTCCGACATTTTTGACCAATTGGCAAAATCACTTTCCAAACCAAGTCACCAACTGAAAATGTCTTAATTTTAACTCGACGATCATAAAATCAAGCAACTTTTTCTTTTTGTCGAATAAGATTTTCAGGCGCTATTATACGCTCATCATCTAATTGATTTAACTCATCATACATCAAATTCCAATAATCATCAACTGACAAATCATTTTGTCGTTGTAATCTAATCGTTTCGAGATTAATCTCAATTGGCAATACAGTATCATGACCATAAACCAATTTATAAGGAGTTGTTCCTGTTGACTCCATTGGTGAATTCCTATATGCCCACAAAATTTGTTCAAGAGTATTATGCCAATTCTTTGGCTGTCGGCCAATATGTTTCTTAATTAAACCAATAATAATTTTATTGGCAGCTTCAACTTGTCCATTGGCCTGGGCATAATAAGGTGTCGAAATCAATAACTTTATATTTCTTGAACCAGCATATTCGACAACTTTCCTACCAGTAAAAATTGTTCCTTGATCAGTTGTCAAAGATTGTGGTATTCTATACCGACAAATAATCTTATTTTCGGCAAAATCAATAATCTCTTGCTGTGTTACTTCTTTTAAAGCCATTGTTTCCACCCATTTGGTGAAATAATCAATAGCCACAAGAATATATTTATGTCCTTGCGACAAAAAAGGATGAATTTGTCCAATTAAATCCAAAGTCCAACCTCTAAATGGCCATGATTTTATTATAGCATGTAATTTCACTTGCTGGCAAATGTTGCACTACACTATGCTTTTGACATTCTTCACATGATTTAGCAAATTAAATACAATCTTTAATCATTGTCGGCCAATAAACTCTTTGTCGATTCAAAATCTATTTCTATTGACAAGTTTTGGAATGACATCCAAATTGTCGAGAACAGTATCACACAGCCTATATGTTGAATTTAAGGAAATGGGGGCTCGTAATGCTTGAGAAAAACCCATTTGTCGGGCAATGGTGTTTGGAAGATGAAGAGTAATGCTTAAGTCACCACTACCCGATAAACTACAAGTGAAAATTTGTTGACAAAGCATGTTTGACCAAATATCATTGTTTTCAGCTTGTGTTTCGGGATTGTCGGATATTAAGTTTCTGGTAAACCATTTTGGACCGACAGATCTCTGGGCAAAGGGAGAAAAGATGATTTTCTTGGAAGAAGTGGATAAAGAATGAAAAATTTCAAAGTAATGTTTGAAATTGTCGATGAAAGATGTCGACTTTTCTTTTGCAAAAAGAAATGATAATTTAATACCATGAATATTAGAAGGGAGATTGTCAGGAGCTTTTGTTGAAAGTTGTGGAAGAAGAATGGCATTAAGCTGGAGTTGAAGAACCTATCTACAATGGGCCCCCAAGATTTGTTTTCTTTGTCAAATCTTTCATTGATTCGACAATTTCACTGATTGACTCGTATAAACGAGCAATAACAAGTTGGCCTAAGGCCAAGTGCTGACCTTCATGAAGTAGAATTGCTAAAGGTAAGTAAGCTTTTGACACTTGAATTGATTTTGTACAGAATACATGTGCAGAGAGCCAAAAAGTGAGAAATGCAACATGTTTAGAATCTGTTACCTCTCTAGAGGTTTGAGAATGAAATTTTATAAAAGGGCCGTAGGAAATGAAGTCGGCCTCAATGTCAAAAGTTTTGTCGGTGGACAAATCTGGTATAATGGGGATGCCATTGGGTTTAAATCTAGCGATGGCAGCAAAGTCAAAAAGTGAAGGACCCATCATCCTATAGGGAAAATGAAAATTATTGGTGGTTTTGTTCCAAAAGCAAAAAGCAACTCCAAGCATGGGGGAGTTAAATTTGATTTTAAACCGACTAAGTTGAATGGCATAAAAAATGCCAATGTCTTTCCAAAAGGTGGATTTGACAAATTGAATTCTGTCGAGCCATTTTATATATTGGTTTGTCGGTTTTGGTAGAAAACATCTAAACAAACGATTTCTTGGGTCAAAATGAAAACTGGGAATAACATTTTTAGAAGCAATGATTTCTTGATCCTCTTGATAAGGAAATGACTCGAGATGGAAGTTTCAGAAATTTCAGAAGGAGAATGAAGAGGACTTAAGAAAGCACTTATTCTATGTGTGAGCTCGTAAGGTATAAGTACTTGGGTTTTCCAGAGCTTTGAGTTTTTCACTAAAGGGTCAGGAACAGTGAGAACATCATCATGGCGAATGGGTTCCACGGAAGAAGAAGCCAGTGAAATAGAAGTTGAGAAAGACCCAGTTTTTTGGGTAGCAGAAGAACTGGACTGAGCTGATGAAGACGCCATTGATGAAAGTTTGAAGAAGATTTTGAGAAATGTTTAATCTTGAAGAAAAGTGGAGATACTCGGAGAAGGTTTCTGAAAAGGGTAAAGGATAAAAGAAACCCTTTTTCAAATTTATAAAGGGTATAATGATGAGTTACCGACTTTATTGTATTTAATTTTTTAGATGTTGGCAAACCAAAAATTGCCACCTAGCCGTGATAGCAGAAAACATGCATAGTTAGCGATTACATCATGAGATGATCCTTTTCAAGAAAGATTGAGATAAGATAAAGTTGTTATAATTTTGAATTTCAAAATATATTTTAAAATCCCATAAAAAACGAAAAGGTGTTTCCTATTTCCTAGGAACGGATTGATCTGGCCAATAGTTTGTTGGTTTGAAATTATCGACATTTGTAAATATTAACCCAGAATTGAAAGTATGTCGATTTTTGTAGCTGACATTTATATGAAATTTGTTAATTCGTTTTGTCAAAATGAATTCTGGGGATTATTTTCAAAACATTTATATTGGCCAATATTAAATTTGGTTTTAAAATTTGTCGGTTTAAAAAGGCCCAAACCTAAATGTAACATATGCCTTGGGAGTGTAATTATTTTAACAAGTGTTAATTGTCGAAATGGATGATTAATATTTTGTCGAAAAGATTTGTCGATTAAAATATTTATCTCTTTCCTCCAATCTTGTCAAGAGAAAAATATTGGGGGCATTTGTTATTACCAAATTTCTAGTTTTCGACAAAATTGGTAATTGACAAATTGTGAGACTTTATAAGGTTGGATATGGAAATGTGCAAGTCCAAAATGGAATAAATGTGTTATTTGACAATTTATACTTAGTTGAAATCATGAAATAGTGTTAAAGGTTGAGTCGACAAAATCTGGGATTGAACCGACATTTGATATGTTACATACGACAAATGTTCAAAACCGACAACAGTGTTGTATCCAACAAATCAAGGAAGGGTATTCGACAAATAAGTTTCGTTCGACAAATGCGTAAAGCCGACAATAATGTTATGCTCGACAAATCGAGTTTAAGAGAAGTGTTTGACAAAGTATACACTTAACCGACAAAGGGACTTGCAAATTACTGACAAAGCTGGTGCACCGACAAAATCATTATTCAGGAGCTGATGGTTATCAATTTGAATTTCAAAAGTGGTGGTTGCATCCAAGAATCAAGGAGCTGCTGATGCTGACTCAATGGCAGTTGCTGGTAGTTTTAGGCTATTACTAAAGAATAAACATGTATTAGTTGCATGTAAGCCACCTGTCCAACAAATGACAGGATTTTAGGGATTTTAAGCGTATGAAGTTTCTCTATAAATAGGACTTAGAACAATGTATTAGGGGCTACATCTTGAAACATCCTACACTCCTAAAGTCTTAGCGACGCTCAAAGGATACATGGATTAATCAAGTTTATACGCCACTTTTATTTTGTGCAATTTATATTCAGGTTCTTTACTGCATTTCATTTTCTTTTGATTTGCTTTACTTGCTTTCTTTAGTTGCTTTCACTTTTCATTTGTGTTCATTGTCATCTTCATCTTCATATTCTTTTTCTTTTTACACTTTTGATCCAACTGGCACTTTAATCACTTGAAAGTGAGAATCCAGTGGAGAAAGTTCCCTTCCAAGATTGATAAACTACAATATTATCGACTTAAGCACCAACAAATTTGATAACTGATAAATTTGACACTTTAAAACTAAATTTTTATCAGTACATTACCTGACAATTTTTCAGCTTTAACAACTTCTCTCACATTTTCTTCTTCTTTGACTCTTCTTTGACTCTCACACATTCAGATGAACAGAGAGACTAACTCTTGAAAACCAATTTCACCCACCCACAAAAACCAAAACTGGCCGGTCAGATATTTATTTATATCTTTATTGACCTTTTCAATTCAAATCACAATTTTCAACATGATTTTTGTCAAAGTAAACCCAATTTGAACGTATTTTCTGTTTCTTCCATGCAAATACCACCAAGCTTCTCTCTGGCTGGTTGGTTGGCTTCAGTATTTTTATCATCTAAGCATTTATGTCACTAATAATTTTATAATGAGATTTTGGAATTTTATTTAGTGATACAAATTAGAGATTTTATAATGATATTTTACAATTACAAATTTTACATACATTTCTTTCTGAAGCATTTTATTTTATGTTAAAATTTTCATTTAAAAAATTAAAACTCTTCATGTATATTGTTAGAAAAATACTCCCAGACTATAAGTATTTTTAAATCCGTATGACGCAAGAAGTGATGAAGATAGTAAGTTTTTATGAAGATTTGTAATCAATCAGTTTGACAAAATAAATAAGGACAGCGACATATGATAGAACGAAAGAATAGACGAGAACAAAATAATTTTGGACTGGAAAATAGTATAGTTGCCGCGCAGCTTCCGTTAGCAGTTTCAACTTTCAACTTTCAAAAGCTATTTTCTACATGTATGGGTTGACTTAATGCCAGGGGCAGATTGAAAGATTATATATATTTTTAGTTTAAATTTTATTTTTATATTATTATTTAATTATATTTTGACATATTATTAAAAGAATTTAATATTTTAATTAATTATTTTGATAGTTAATTTTTTTTAATAATTTAATAATATATGATTAGATGATAGTATAATTATTTTTTAAATACTGATAATAAATCAAAATTAAATCTTCTCTTTTAAAAAAAATCTTTATACAAATTTTTGTGAGGTATGTGCACTGAATCATTCAAAAAAAATTATAGTGAAATCAATGTGTTATCCAATAACTTATATAACTTATATAAGAGCATAAGTAGGAAAGTATAAATTTTTGCAAGTATCATTATTCTTTTTTTAAATACTACAAAGTACATATCGATAAGGAGAGAAAACTTTTCATATCTTGTGCAATAAAGTGATTCTGACATATCATATTTTGGTTTATTACTATGTGGTAATTTTTTTACAACAATTTGTTCAATCAATATAAATTTTTAATATTTTACAAAAAAAGAATTTAATTTTTCTATAAAAAAATCTGTACCTTTATTGTTTTCAAAAATAAAACCAACTTTTAATTATTGTATACAAAAATGACTAGTTTTTAGACTTACACAACTAACAATTAAAGTTATGAATTTTGTTGTTTTGGTATTGTAGCTTGGAGGTGTCACAAAAAATTGTAAGCCATTCGACAATTCACCTCTCCAATCTTATCAAGAGTGAGCTATCTATATTGAAAATAATAGATTTACGAGAAAATTAGTTACTTATTACCTAAAAAATATTAAAATTATGATTCAAATATGTGACAGTACAATTACAAATAACATGCTCTGCGGTATGATTTGTGTTTCTATTTTAAATATATTTGTAAGATTTGTATTTTTATGATAATCTGTTATTCATTTTGTACTTTGTATTTACTGTATGGTATTCTATATATTTCAGAATTTGTTCAATCATTTTATGTGTTGTATCATACTAAAACGTCCTCAGTATACAGCACAGGCAGCCCTGTTGCACTTACTGGTTTGCAATTCAGATACTCCTTCCGCAGACATGGGAAGCTACCCAAGCTTTGCATTTGCTGTTGTTTTCCTTCTGACAGCATTTGCAGAGTTATGTTCATGTGGACATTCATCAGTTAGGTGCATAGAAGAAGAGAGACAAGCTCTTCTGAAGCTCAAAGGAAGCTTCAAAGATCCATCATTTAGGCTTTCCTCTTGGAAAGGAAATGATTGTTGCCAATGGAAAGGTATAGGTTGCAACAATATTACTGGACGTGTTGTCAAGCTTGACCTCAGGAATCCATGCTACCCATCAAGGGGTCAAGGAGATTTTCAATCAAATTGTTCCTTCTCCAAGTATAAGCTTGAAGCTCAACATGTTCATCCTTCTCTGTTGCAGTTCAAATATCTCAGTTATTTGGACTTGAGTGGAAACAGTTTTCATGCTAGCCCAATACCAGTGTTCATCCAATCTATGGAGCAGCTGCAATTCCTTTCTCTCTCTGATGCTCATTTTAGTGGAAGGATCCCCTACAATCTTGGAAACCTCACAAAATTGCTCCTTCTTGATCTCAGCTTCAATGCTTTACATACTGATGACATCTATTGGGTTTCTCAACTTTCATCTCTCCAATACCTTTACATGAGTGATGTGTATCTTGGGAAGGCACAAAATTTATTGCAGGTACTCAACATGCTTCCTTCTTTGTTAGAAATAGATTTGATGAGTTGCGGATTAAACAAGTTGCAGAGTCATCATCAACTTGTTAGTGTCACAAATCTTTCCAACGTTCAAGTCCTCAATCTCGCAGAGAATGGACTTGAAGCTCCAGTTCTGGATGCTTTTCAAAACATGACTTCCGTTACAGTGATTGACCTTTCTTATAACAACCTGAATTCAGTTCCATTGTGGTTGGGTACTTGTATTAACCTTGTCAATCTATATCTTGGAAATAATGCTCTTTATGGCTCTTTTCCTTCTGCTCTTCAAAATCTGACTTCCTTGACAATCCTTGATCTTTCCCAAAACAATCTTGATTCTGTTCCATCATGGTTAGGTGAGTTAAAGGGTCTTTTGTACCTCAATCTTTCACGGAATGATGTAAATCATATCCAGGGTTCTCTAGCATCAATTCTGGGAAACTGTTGTCATCTCCAAACATTAGATTTGTCAAGAAACAAGATTAGAGGAGATGCATCTGTAGGCTACATACAATCTGGATGCATTAGGTACGATTTAGAGGAACTGGATTTGAGTAACAATAACTTCAATGATCATTTGCCAACATGGTTGGGGCAACTTGAAAATCTGGAAGTCCTTGCACTTCAGTCAAATTTATTCTATGGTCCTATTCCTTTTTCCCTTGGAAATTTGTCAAACTTGAGACAGCTAAACCTTGCTGACAATCGTTTGAATGGGACTATTCCGGATTCTCTTGGACAACTTGAAAATCTAAGTTACTTGGATATTTCTGATAATCATTTGGTCGGGGTCCTTCCTTGTAATATAACAAACCTTGTCAATTTAAACTATTTGATTCTTTTCAATAATAATTTGCACGGTTCTCTTCCTAATTGTATAGGACAACTTGTCAATCTTAACACCTTACTTCTTTCTTCTAATCATTTTGATGGTGTTATTCCTAGGAGTCTTGAGCAACTTGTAAGCCTAGAGTACCTCGATCTTTCAATAAACTTCCTAAATGGTAGGATTCCTCCAAATCTTGGTCAACTTTCAAAATTGCACACCCTCTATCTTTCTCAAAATAATTTATCTGGGAACATTCCCCAGAGTTTTGGTCAACTTCTGAACCTGCGCTTCTTAGACATGTCTCTTAATCATTTGGAGGGCATGATTTTTGAAATAAGATGGCCTCTGCAACTCTCCTACTTGAACCTCTTCGATAACCATTTCACTGGGTCACTTCCCCAAGATATTGCTGACAGATTGCCCAATGTTACTCGATTGCTTCTTGGAGACAACCTCATAAATGATTCTATTCCAAATTCATTGTGCAAAATAGACTCCATGTACAATCTTGACCTTTCAGGCAACAAATTATCTGGTGAAATTCCTAACTGTTGGAGTGATTCTCAAAGATTGGATGAGATAAATTTGTCATCTAACAAGTTATCAGGTGTTATTCCAAGCTCGTTTGGTAATCTTCCAAGATTGGTATGGTTGCATTTGAACAATAACAGTCTTCATGGGGAGTTTCCATCGTTTTTGAGAAATTTGAAGCAACTCTTACTTTTAGATCTTGGAGAGAATCAAATGTCCGGGATTATACCTTCATGGACAGGAGACATTTTTTCCTCAATGCAAATTCTGAGGCTACGCCAAAATAAGTTCCATGGAAACATTCCTTCACAACTATGCCAACTTTCTGCACTGCAAATCTTGGACCTTTCCAACAACAAGTTAATTGGCTCAATCCCTCACTGCATTGGAAACCTCACAGGAATGGTTTTAGAAAAGAAATCAAATGAAGCAAATATAGCACCGTCTTCAATTGCCCAACCTCCTGCAGAGTCTAAGGATTCAACATGGCAGGAACAAGAGGTCAAGCAGATCTTGAAAGGAAGAGAACTTGATTATACCAGAAATCTAAAGCTGGTAGCCAACTTGGACTTCTCAAATAACAACTTGAGTGGATCTATTCCTGAAGGAATAACTTTGCTTACTGCATTGCAAGGCCTAAATCTGTCATACAATCATCTGTCAGGAGAAATACCTGAAAGTATAGGGGACATGAAGTCGCTGGAATCTCTTGACGTCTCTCATGACCAACTTTCAGGCACAATTCCAGATAGCATGTCTAGTTTAACTTGGCTAAGTTACTTGAATTTTTCCTACAACAACCTTTCAGGACCGATTCCCAAAGGAAATCAATTTTTAGGCTTTGATGATCCATTTTTGTATACTGGCAACCCATTTCTCTGTGGGGCTCCACTACCAAATCACTGTCCTGCAGATGATTCCCAACATGGCAATGAAGATGAAGATGGCAAAGAGGATAGGTCAGAGAAATTGTGGTTTTACTTTGTCATTGCAGTTGGCTTTGCTACTGGGTTTTGGGGAGTGGTTGGAGGTTTATTGTTGAAGAAGAGCTGGAGGCATGTTTACTTTCAATACATTGATGAGACAATGCACAAGATAGATGTTACAATTGCAATCGGGTTAGCAAGGTTAAAGAAAAGAATCCAGGGAAACCCTGTTGATGAGTGACTCATGATTATCTATGTGGCTATAATTTGTAGTTATCTTATGCCCTAGTGAATATTTCAAGTTTAGTTTGCTAGCTTATAAGTTGAGTCACCTCTTTGTAAAAGCTTGTAATGCTACTTCTAGAATTTCAATTTTCATGCCAGTATTGTACTATTGTTGTGCTCTAGTTCAATTACAATTGCCAAAATCTTGTCAGCTTTAGCTTTTCTATTCATCAATAATGTGAATCCTGCTTTACTATTTGGAGGAAGCTGCTTAGAGGAAAAACATGAGTGAGTAAATACCATTAACATATCTAATCATAATGTTAGATTTACCTTCGGATCTCATTCTAAGCATGCTCATTTTGTTTCTCCACACACTTTATTCAGTATGATTCCTCGGTTTAAATAAATTTCCTATCCCTCCTGAAAGCCAATAAAAATATGCAGAACTGTAAGGGAGGGATGGTGCATGATTTCACGACACAAATAAATAGGAGAGCTAATGTTTGATGCATATCATTATCTCCTACCAAAGGAAGTGCTCATTAGTTTCAGGGTTGTTCCCACCTTTACCTGAGGAAACTTCTAAATCATCAAAGTTCTCTTCAATAGGGACTCAGTTAAGGTCTGTTTCTCTGGCTATGCATATGCTTGCAAACTTTCTACTGTCTGTTTTATCAGGGTTGTCTCCTCTGCTTTCTTCTTGCATTCAGGTATGATGGCTCTTTTATTTCATCATCAAAGACAATGATAACTCCCGTATTTATGTATGCATGTCTATAATGTCAGCGTACAGGAATATATATGCTACTAGGAGCAGTATGTTAGGTGGTGCGATGGGAGTTTTTCTTAGCCCTTTCTTGTATACTTTATGCTCTAATTTTGTTTTCATGCCCAAGAAATACAAAGGAATTTTCTATTGAACATTTTACTTTACATCCATAACTTCCAGAATGTTATTTATGTTTGAGTTTTTCTCTCACACACTGGATGTCATTCTTCTGCTTTCTTAGATCATCTGTTTTCTCCAGATGCCTTTATTCTATGAATGTCTTCTGTGCTCTTGTAATGACCTGCATTCCATGGACATCTATTTTTAGATGTTTGAACGTGAAAGATGCCTTAGGTACTCCTTTCATTTTTTTTTTTTATATAATTATTTTGGGATGGTTTAACAATATCTTTTGCTTGCCTATAGGTGGAGCTGATGCACTGGGTATTGCAAGTTGTTCTTCATTTATGTGCTGTATATGTGTATTTGAATGAGTTGAATACATGTCATTGTAAAGTTCCTTATTCCACTTATGCTATTATGACAATTCAGGCGCCCGAAACCTCAATAGGAAGCACTTTGAAATCTCCCTACAGTCAAATGAGAACAGCCCACAAGCTGGTTGCTGGCACGACATCATTGATTGCCTTAATAAAGTTCTCAATATGCTCAAAGGAAATTTTGTATGTGACAATTTGGTAGTAAAGTGAATTCCTTTCCTGTTCATTACCTTTTAACTGATTTTTAGTTTGTGTTTAAGGTGCCTCCTGTTCTCGCTCAGAAGATATACACTCAGGTCTTTCATTACATCAATGTGCAACACTTTAATAGGTAAGTTGTCCTTTTTTTGGGATCATATTTATGGTAATGGTGTAATTATATGCATCTAGGTTGATGTTGAGGTTATGAATGCTTTATTCTATAGCCTTCTTTTACGTCGAGAATGCTGCACGTTAAGCAATGGAGAATTTGTAAAATCTGGGTTGGCTGAGCTAGAAATATGGTGTGGTCAAGCAACAGAAGAGGTACACTCTTAATGTTGTAATTTGTCACAGGATGCATTTTTATGGTTTTAGAACTGTGTTACTTCCTTTTCATTGCAGCATATTTACATCACTCAATTTATGTGTGAAGAATGATTTCAGTTCTTATTTGGCTTATAATTACTTGTGTTGCAGTATGCTGCCTCATCCTTGGATGAACTAAAACAAGTGAGGCAAGCAGTTGGATTCTTGGTATGCCTTTTACTTCTTCTATAAACCATTTTGCTTTATTAATCTTGATCTGCCTACTGGTCTCTGATTTTTCAGTTTCAATTTGCTAATTTTCAGTTTATGCCACTCTTCGGTGTATCGCACTAGATACAATTAAGCCAAATGTTTCAAATTTTGATCTAAACTCATTTTTCCTTCCAAAATTTGGATACAATTTTGTTCTCATGGTTATTCATCAGAAGACTAGAATATCCTATGATGATCTTACAAATAACCTGTGCCCTGTAAGTCTCTGTTTGTCTGATTTATGTGGATGATAACATGAGTGCAATGAAATATGGTCCATATAATTTAAAAGGATAAGTAACAAAAGCTATGCATGATAAAATATATATTTGGAAGTAAGATTCATACCCTACTAAACTGGGAAAACAGCTAACCCAAGTTTTTGGATAGCCACCATTAAGTCAAAATATATCTGATTAGGAGTTGGCTCTTGAAATTCTTGTCCTATTCTACAATGTCTAGGATTAAATGTAGAGTTTGTTTTGTTAAATGTAGAGTTTGTTTTGTTGGGGGACAGGGGGAGGGGGAGAAAGTAATTTCCTTTTCTTGAGAATCCAGCCTTCCAATTTTTACAGGATGAAGGCCGTGGTTCTTGCATTTGCTAGTCCTCCTCTGATGCATCTTAGCTTTCCAGATTCACAATCTCTTTCTTGATTAAACACCAGGCTGTAAATCCATCCACCTTTTTTTTTTTGTAGCATCTATTGCCCTGGCTGTAAAATTATTTCCTCAGTTATAATTGTAAAGTATATCAGGCTGGTTGTGATAGTTAAAGGAACCGTTGGTTTCATGCTTACAGTAAATATCCCTTTATCCACTTTCATTGCATTTCAGGATAGGTTCTTGGGGCACAATTCTTTTCAGGGTTTAGTAGGAGCGAAGAAGAGTAAGATATGTAGTACGAGAGGTGGAGTTGATCTTTTAGCTTCTTGTTTTGCCCCTAGTTTTTACAATGTACAACGCAGCATATTAACAAGAAAATCTATAGTGAAATTGCCCAGTTATGTAAGAGCATCAATTGCAATATTAGATAAAAATATTTTGTGTATCTGTTTACTGGGTGGTTCGCCAGCTACTTGTTTTTTGTAGTCGTACCATATTCAATGCGTATTTATATCAAATATATTTTTTAATATTGTCGTCATTTGAGTCCTTTAAATATACAAGTGTTATTAATTTGATCCTTTAATAATTTTTAACATCAAGAGAAGGAAATGAAGAGTGGCCTTGTGGAGTCAGTATTATCTCAACTATTTTTAGATTGCTACATGTCATTGAGCCATGTCCAATTGCGTTTAAATATAAAACTTAAATAGTTACTCGCTTAGTGTCTTAAGGATTCATGTATTCCTTGACGATCTTGCATTGTTTTATAACTTTGTGCCACTTCTCATGTCATTTAGAATTTGTTAACAAGTTTACTTACATAATATAATTAAATCAAATCAAATATTTTTAAACTAAATTCCTTTGTCTAATATTTTTTGAATCTTTAATTAAAATTAACTAACAAATAATTATTTTTTTAGAGAATTACGCGACTTTGAATTTCTCATTACACATTGAGGATAATGATTTACATAATTAGCTTTAAGATAATTGCCTTATGATGAATGTATTAGGAGTGTTACCTTCCCATAATCCTATCATTATCTGTATGTAATTAGACTCCTGAATTTGATCTAATGTCAAAAGACCAATTTTTCTATTAAATAAAAGTTAGTGTCCACTCATAATAAAATTTTAAATTCCTTTTTATTAAATGTATAATCATGTATTAAGATTAAAAGCATTCATTTCTTAATTTTGATTTTAAAAATAAATTAAGATTAAAATTATGTTATTTTTTAATTTCTGAACAATGAAAAAATAAATTACGATTAAAAGCATGCAGCTTTTAAAAATTTTAAACATTAAAAAAATATTAAGATTAATTTTTAAGTATGCATTTTAAAAAAAAAAAATTTGAACATTAACCAGATTAAGATTAACTTCAAAACATAAATTAAAACCTAAATTCTAATTAAAAATTGATAAGAAAATAACAAATACTTCTTTTAAGCTCAATTCTTAATACTAGTTCTTAATTTAAAAATGTCATAAAACTTCTTTGTTAAATTCTTAAAAAGGAGTAATTTTTTCAGTGAATAATTAAATGATTTTTTTACGATCTAATTATAAAACTAAGTTGGTTATCATTAATTTAAATTTTCTAAATTTTATCATTTATCATTACCATGTAGTTTAATATTGGCTAATTAGTTGTATTCCAATTTCCAACTATTAAGTTCACATTTGAATTTCTGTCAAAAAAAAAAAAAGTTCACATTTGAATTGATAGTAAGTGCTCTCATTTTGCTCTCTGTGTTTATCTCTCACAAATTTAATTTTCTGCCTAAGGACAGTACTTTCCTTTTTTCTAAAATTTATTTCCCGTCTAAGTGCATTACTTTCCTTCTTTTAGAAATATTTCCCACCTAATTGCACTACTCTCCCTCTCTCAAAAGAATATTTTCCCGCCTGTGAAGTAGTCTCCCTCTCTCTCATAAAATTATTTTCCCACCTATGTGCAGTAATCTCCCTCTCTCGTAAAATTATTTTCCAGCTAAGTACACTATTCTCATCATGTACATTGATATGTTTCCTCCTGTCTCTAATCAGCCCTTCTACATTTAATTTCAACTTAAAATTTTAGACACAACCCTCAATTATATGAATAACACTCACCAAAAGTCTAAAACCACTTCCTCTCACTCTTCTTCTTCTGACTCTCAAACCATTCATTTGTTAATGCTTTCACGTGTTCTTATTTTCTTTCCCCAACAGGAACTATAGTATTGTGGTGCTGGTGCTGACAAGGCTTTTGGCCTTGATGTTGTTGGCTCACATTACATGTAAGTTGGAATTAACGGAGAAGTGATGCCTGGCCAAGTTGGAACATTGGGAGATTGGGCTACCATTTTGAAGGTTCTGGAGAATATGAATCTCATATTGCCATATGTATGGAGAAAAGCCTAAGTGCCGCGTTAGATTCTTTTGATAACCTTTTCTATCTCCGATGCATGGTACATGAGCCAATGGTGAAACGCTTGAGCGGGTTAAAAATGATGATATCGATAATTTATTTGGTTTGCCTAGTTGGTGCCAACAGCAGAGTAAACAAGAAGATAGAGATAAGAATACAATGACCATTAAAATATAGCACGTTTATGGATGCTCAATGTTCATGTCCAGAATTTGAAGCAAACTCTGAAATCCACTTTTTGTGTATAAATGTGATACTCGTCCGGTGACGTTTAATATGCATCTTAAAAGACTGGGTGCATTGATGCATCAACAAGTATCAGTCATTAATTAACAATATTAAAATTCATTTATTAATCAAAAGGTTAAGAGTGGATCGGTTTAGCCGTTGAACAAGTAATTATATCAACTTTGCGAAAACGGCCTTGGTATTTAGCTTATTTATTTTTTAGGGCATAATCCTTCATGACCATAAATATAAATGCAAAAATCATTTGAGAAAGGTTTTACGAAAGTGTAAAAAAGGCGAGGGCAGTGGCACCAAAAATGAGGCTTCATTCATTTTATTTATGTTTCATTTTCATCTTCAATCCACATTATCGGTCACTCCATCGTCATTCTCCTCACTCCTCAACTTGTAGTAGACCGTCAACCTCGCACGCCAGTCTCTAGCTTCAGACTTTTCTCAATTCTTGTCATCTTATTTTCATTAATTTTAAATTAAATTAATTGCATGGCAAGATTGTCAATCCTGCCACCCCATTCCTACTAGTATTAGAAATAATTTTAAATATTAATAATTACATGGCAGGACTTGTAATCCAACCATCTTATTTTAGATAATAAAAATGATTAAAATAATTATATGTAATTTTAAATAAAATTAATTACATGACCGAATCAAAGTTAAAAAATAATTTTATATAAAAAAATTATTACATGACAAGAATAACAGTCTTACTATCTTAATTTTTAAATAAAATATAAATATTTATCAATCCCTTTATATTAAAAATAATTTTAAATCTAAAATACATAAAAATAGTTTAAATAATTGCATTATCAAACTTCAAAAAATTTGAAATACGATGTCATGGCGGGACTCCCAATCTTGTAATCCCATTTCTCAAGTAAATAATTGCATAATGGGACATCGCATTAAAATAATTGTAAATAAAATTAATTTTGGCATCATGATATTAGAAAGTGCTCATATCTTAAGAAATTCACCTGTGTCCTTTGAAGAGATTTAAATATTGGTTCCAACTTCAAGTATTTATCATAGATGTTGTGCTACAAAAGAAATAATCAAATAACAAATTAAAGTACGTTATATATTTCTCATAAAAAGTATTAAATCAATATTGAAATAATTATACAAATGAAATAACACATTTTCAACAAATATTAAATTTCTAATTCATTATAAATTATTATTTATTAGTAATGAAGAAATCAAAATTCAATTTGAAAATTTAAAAATAATTTTTTTATATAGTCAAAATCTGATCAATATTTAATATTTAATGGTTATTTAAAATTTTATTATATATAATTAAATCATTATTTTGAAAAAATAATAATTTAATGGATATGGACTGAATTAAAGTATAAAATTTAAAATTTAAGACCCCTAAATATAAAATAATAATAACAAATTATCTTATATAATTTTTATAGAACTGCTCCTTTACCATATAGGTGCATAGCATAGTAAAAGCCTCCGTCTTGTTCACCTAAAAAAGGGAGACTTTTACTATTTAAGTTTTAAATTTTATTTATTACACATGAAAATTTTATTTTATTTTTATTTATCACATGAAATTTTAATTTAATTTCTTATTTAAATTTTTTTTTATTTCATCACATTTTATTTATATATTTCATTAAAATTATTTTTTTAAAAAATTTATAAAAAAATTTCCATCCAAATAAAAATGTTAAACTAAATCATAATTTTAAAAAATTATTAAAAAAAACCTAACTGGCGAGACTAGACATATTAAAAATTGATTAAAATATATATTTGTTTTGAGTTCTCTTATTTTTTTTGTTTAAGTTTATATTAATTTTATTTATTTATTTTTGTCATATGACCCAAAAATGACTTCTTTTAATGATAATAATTATTTTTCATTTATTTTTTTATTGATGAATATTAAAATTATTTTCTGTCTTCATAAAATATATTTTACTATGTCATGGTAAAATTAGTTTATTTTTCATAAAAACTACTTTAATAAAATTATTTTCATTGGATTGGAGTAGGATAGCGGTCTGCCATACAATAAATTTATTAATTTATTTTATTTGTTGGGAATAGGATGGCGAGACTCATAATCCCGCCATGAATTTATATATATATATATTATTTTATTTTAACATTTCTAAATATGAACTTTGTTATGAGATAAAAATAATATTTCATAAAAAATTATTATATTAGATTTTTTATAGAAAAATATAATAAAATATTCATTATTTAAAAATATGAAATAAACATTTCATTAATTATAAATTTTAAGTTTATTTTTCATGCAAAAAATAAAATAAATATTGAATATCCATAAAATAAATATAAAAATGAAGAAAACAAATGTTTTTTAAAAACATTTTTATATTTCATGATAAATAAATAATATATATAAAAAATAAAACTTTTCTTTATATATTAAATTTATTTTCATGAAATACATTAAATATAAAATAAATTATCAAGATCACGAAGAAAACAAAATTTAATTTAATTTATTTTTACATTTGTTTACACTCTCAAAATTAAATAAATGCCAAGGTTCCTAAAATGTAAATAACTTAAATGTCAAGGGTTTATTTTGTAAAGTTGATAGAACCTATTGAACCGGTAAACACATTAACTTCTCACCGTTGGATTAATTTATAAATTCTATTATTCTAAATCAATGGTTGATAGCTATTAGTGCATCTATACACCTAATATTTTAAGGTGTATATTAGACATTACCTAAAAAAGAACACAATAACTATTGAAATGTGGAATATCCACTACCATGTGCCAATACTTCATTTGGGGCCAACCCGTAGACACATGAAGTCAGCAAGAGCTGGTTTAGGCTAGGCTGTGTCATGGATATCAGAAGTACCACTCTCTTTGAATCCATCGGGGAAACTCCCCAAAATTGTCAATAATGTCTAACATGCTCCATTAGAGAATAAGAGCATGGATGCATCATTAAATTTTGTCTATCCATTAGTAATAAAATGACTAATAGATAGATTCAATGGTTCACAATTCACCTAATAACTGATTATATAGGTTTATTAATAATTACATCTCTATAAATATGAAATTGCATTCAAATCCTTTGCAAAATAACCCTCACCCTTTATACTATTTTTCTTTTTTTGCATGAAACACAACAATTTAAAAAAAATTCAGTTTTTAAAGGGAAAAAATATATTTATGATGAAATAATGAAACTAATAAAAAAAATTCATTTTTCTAAACCCAAATAAAAAAATGGCAAAAATAAATTTTAAAATAAAAGATTATTTCAATTTAAGAAAAAAATGAAAATAAAATAATGTATTAAAATTTTCTTCTAAATATCATAATTCTTAAAAATATTTTAATACAAAATTAATTCATATTAAAATATTTTTAAATAAAATTAAATGGATGGCAAGACTACTAGTTCACCCATCGTATTGCAAATATTATTAAAATAGATGTCTAATCCTTGTTGGCATCACCAACAACATGAACCATAGATGTCTAATCACGGAGGGATACTTACTCCATGCTTTTGGTCCTCTCGTGGCTCAATGGTCACGGAAGGGTGCTTACTCCATGCTTTTGATCCTCTCGTGACTCGAGGTGTGGTGAAACCTACACTGAAGTGAGCCAACATGTGTGGTTGGAAAACAGAGGCAATTAGTCTTGGTTATACTTGCATGAACTATATGCTCAACAATGGCTAGTCTACAGGGTGTGGAAGAGTTTTTCATAATGCAACTGGTGGAGCCAAAGAAAATTCATTCCATAAACATAATTAATTAGTATATGGTGAGGGGGTGAGGGGGTGAGGTGGGGATGATCAAGTGAAGCATGTCATTCTTTTATTAAAAAAAAAAAAAGAATAGCATGGTGGGATTGTCAGTCCCGCCATCTAGTAAAAAAGGTGAAAAAGTATTAAAAGCAAAAATTTTCAAAAAATATTTAAAACAAATGTTTTCAAAAAAATATTAAATTTTAAATTAATGAAAAAATAATATATATAAAATAAAAAAATTATTTATATATTAAATTTTATTTTAATGAAATAAATTAAACAAAAGAATAAAATATTATGATAGTTTTAGGAATAAAAAATAATTTAATTTAATTTTCATGAAAAATAAATTAAAAATAAAAAATTTCCATAGTAGAAAAAATTTTAAAAATTAAAAAAATATATTTCATGAAGGAAAAAAATTATTATCCACGAATTAAAAATAAATAAATAAAATTGTTTTATTATAATTAATAAATTCATTATAAGGTCATGCAACAAAAAAAAAACATTGACTATATTGCAAAATTGAATATCATTCTTTTTATAAAAAATAAAAACAAACAAAAAAATTTATTAACATGGTGGCGGAAGTCCCGCCAACTATTAAAAAATATAAAAAAAATATTTATAACAAACATTGTCAAGTCAATATAACAACAAACGTTTTCAAAAGTATTAAATTTATAATTGATGAAAAAATAATATATATAAATAAATAAATAATTCTTTATATATTAAGTTTTATTTTCATGAAATACATTAAATATAAAATACAATATCATGAAAGTTTAGTTATAAAGAAAACAAAATTTAATTTAATTTCAATAAAAATAAAATAAATTAAAAACATTTCAGTAAAAAAAATAAAAAAATAAATTTAATTTTCATAAATTAAACAAAAATAAATATGAAAAATTATTACAATTAATAAAATCATTTTTTGGTCGTGTAATATAATGAAGAAATAAAAATAATCTCAAAAAATGAAGAGTTAAGCCTTAAACAAAAAAAAAAAAAATCAGTTATAATAAATAATTTTGATTGAGTATAGATACTCCCTCCCATTACAGTGTATAGTAAAACGCTCCAAATTTGTCACCAAAATGCTTCCAAAACACTAATGGGAATGGGTAGCCATTCCCACAATTTGTCATGGATGAGTAACCAACCGATAAATGTAGTTACTTAATTGGTTGGGCTTTCAACAGCTTTGCAAGTTACAAGAGAAACCTTTTATGACTTTATGTTCACAATCATTGAACGAACCAAGTAATAATAAAGCAATATAAATGTAAGAAAAATTTCACTATCGTTATACGCATAACAGAAAAAAATTGGCATTCCAATATCCTCAAAGTACAACAATTTGACCCTGATAAGAGGTTACTTTTCCAAACTTAGTTGAAATTTAATTTACTTTAAAGTTACAACAGGACAAAGAAAGAAATAACTTAGGATGTAGTCACCTAAAAGCTGACCATGACACCTCCATACCCAGCCCTTTAATCTGTTGCTAACTACTGTAAAAGCCAGGTCCAGCCCGAGAAAGAAGCCTTACCCATCTTCATATCTTCGATAGCAGATTTGCCAACTGGATGTCTCTAGGATTGCACAAAGGGAATTACAGGAAAGTTAAAGAATTATTATTTGTGAAGGATTAGAAACTAGACAAAGTCAAATTATATAAACCTATTATAAAGATGTTTATAACTCGGGTTCCATCAGGGGAAGAAAATGCATGACATTACCATCATATATGTTTGGCACACAACAACATAATATCTAATCGTGAAAATATCTCCAGCAATTAATCGAAAAAGAAACCAAATGCATGACATTGCAGATCGGTTGTCTACAGGTGATAGCTTTGTAGAAGAATGCAGATCTCCACTATCAACCACAAGGTTTCTTCTCACTGCTTGATATCATGAAGATTTTTATCTTCCGACAACTTAATTTGATCACTGATCATGATATGATAATTATGACAATCATGTGGAGCTCACCAAGTCTCGATTCGACTTTGTGAACAACTATTACCAAAGTGAGATGGAAGAATTGATGGGCAGTATATTGTGTTAGATCATCTTCTCAAATGAAGTTTCTATAGGTAAAAGGAGACCTTCATATTCTTCTGAGTCAAATCAGTCAGAAAAATGAGGTTGCCTATATCCGTTAGCCATGGAATACAGGGTAAAGTTACTGGTCACTGCACAAAAAAGCTATTGTATTCTCCTAGATTGCACTGAAGCAGTAATTAAACCTGAGAATAAAACTTACACCATTCAAGAAACTCCCTAATTGAACTAGGAGGCTGAAAATGTCTTCATTTGGTTCACAATCTCTTGTTAAAACCCTTGGATTAACATCATCATGGTGAAGAAGTCTTATGCTAACATCATTCATCTCTTCAATAAATGTCAGCATTCCATCCAATTGTTGGCTAGTGACTCACAGAAAGTTGATTCTTCTTGAGAGCACAAGTTTTCATCATCAGATGCTCAGTATTGAATCATCCAAGATGAGTATATAAGCTTTCCTGTCATCTTATTTTGCACATACCTCGGGATTATTGATGCAAAACAGCATCACAGTTGTTGAGGCTTCTCTTCAAGTACTCTAGGACGAGGTATCTTTTGTGTTCCCCAAATGCGACGTACTCTTGGAATTATGTTACTTAGGTGTATTATTGGAAACCAACAAGTCCTATGTTAATACTAATTAACTAATATTAGTGGGCTGCCCTACATTTTTTTTTTCAAACTTTCATTTTCCTTCTATTTCTATGTCTTTTTTGTTTTAAATTTCTCCCCTCTTTTGTCAAGGAATTCTTTGCATTAATCTATCTAAACTGTTTATTAACTCAGTGCAGAGATGCCACTCGAAACCTTCATAGATGGTTTAGTTTCTGGTATTTATTTCTTGGAAGAAAGTTTCTTCTTATTATAAGTATCAGGCTAGTCCAAGAAATTTGTTACTTAATTTAGTGAATGCATTTCTTGTCTTTGATTCGATCATATTTTTTCAATGCCATCTGGTGAAGTTCTACACAAAGCAAGAATGGTTGTTATGGATGGTGCAGCAATATTTGACTTATAAAGGTGGAAATAGAGTTTGGATTGGTTTTGGCTGTTCCAATAAAAGGGGAAACTGCATAATTGATATATTAAATTCTGTATATGCTTATGTAATGAGCCATGCTAAATAGTAGAAAATGTTTCTCTCAATCTTTCATGCCAAAACATCAGAGCCAACATTTACTAGCCATTTCAGCCTTTTTTCCTTAAGTTTTTTTTAACCACGCAAGTAAAGCAAGCAACCATAAGGAATCAAAAATCCCATTTTGCGACCAACATGCTAATCACTAATGAAGCGTTTTAAAATATGGAAAAAAAATCCCCCACACACAACTGGATGCAGCTTCACCTTGTTCCATTTCAAATCTTAATCATGAATAAAAGGTTTCAAATTTTTAAAAAATCATTTTTCCAACAAAGATGTACCCATAAATTTCTATACATAAAACATGTGCAAGCTCATTCTGAAGCCAGGATGACTAAACTAACAAGGACAATAAAATTAGAGTGGCACAAATATGTGAATTGACATAATTCCAGACGCACATATGTTCTTTTTTTTTTTTTTTTTTTTGTGGCTAAGAAGGTTCATCCACACTGCTCTAAATAGAAATCTATATAAAAGCCAGCCAAAGAAAATGGGAAAAAAAGAAGAACAAAGAAAACAGATCTTTGTAAAAGTACGAAGTACATGGTGAGAAAGGTGTGAAAAGGGGAAGCCTGAAGCTGTCAAAGTGTCAACCCCTGATAAAATATGCTACATAAGTTCGCAAAAGCTGAAGGTGCAGCCTCTTGAACTAATAAGCAGATATAAGTACATCTCTCAAATCAATCAAATGTTTAGAAACGAGGGTCATTTGCTGCAGAGTACTTGGGATAGTGACCATAAGTTGTCTTCTCGTATGAAGGCTTGTAGACCGGTGCCTTCCTGAAAGTAGACCTATAGACTGGTGGCGGCCTACGGTGGGGTGATCTCGGTGGATGACGCTCCGTGGGTGGTTTGCTGATGGAGGGTCGCAAGTAGTAGGGCCTTTTTGGTGGTGGTGGTGGTGGTGTTAGTGGCTTCTGGACCATCGTCGACGTCTGCTTTGTGGATTTGTACTCAGCAAGCCCCGGAGGGGCCAACATCATAAGTGCAGCCAACAAAACTAGCAGTAGCACTGAGGGTATGTATGACATCTTCTCAGCCTTCTGAATTGTGATGAGGCTGAACACACGTATTTAATTTGTAGGCATACTTTTTATACTAGCTTGGGGGCCTTTGTCCAACACTGAAAGTTTTTTTGGTCAAAATTGCGGTGCTTAACATATGAAAAGCAAGAGGCAGGCATAGTTCTATACTTCTATTATATATAATGAGTTAATGAAAATGTACTTTTCCAAATTTAGAGTCGTGGAAAAAAAGAACTCTTTGACAAGGTCAGAAAGGAAAAGGTTGTTGGGTCTATCCATTCACACTTTCCCTTAGTTTGACTCTCTTTGTTTTCCTTTCTATACAAATCCTTTTTGCCTCTCACGAGAAGTCTCAAAACTCTACTAATTTTCACTAAGGCGTTGTTGCATCTGTTTTAGAAGAGGGTACTTACGATAAGCGTGGCAATTAAGTTTTAAAAATAAAACTTTAGATTAGTTATTTTAATTTTATTTTATTAGAAAAAAATTGAAAAACTATTTTAAAATATTTAAAAGTTAATATGCACATCAAAGTTAAATTTAGGAGTCTATTTATTCATAAAAATAATAAAAACTTAATTTTACTATATTTTTTATGCATCTGTTTTAAAACAGTTATCTTAAAATTAATTATACAAATTAACAATAATTTAAATATATTTAATTTATCCTATAAAATAAATAATGAATGACAGCAATAAATACATGAGTTAATAAATAATTAAAAATTAAATCATAATATTCACTAACCCAAAATAATCAAATATTAAACTAAAACATATTTACAAAATGAAAAAAATGATGTAAGGTTAATTAAAAATATTTAGAAACTTAGAAACAAATAAAGATAAAAACAAAATAAAAATATTTACACATTTGGCTTGCTGTAAATGCTTACGTATCCTCAAGTTCAATAAAAAAGTCAAAATCATATATTTCTTTAAAAAATAATTGTGAGTTGATTAATTTTAATTAATAAAAATATTAATTTATTTATCAAATTAAAAGGAAAAATAAGAAAACAAAGGAAAAAGATTAAATAAAGTTAAAACAAAATTAAAAGAAGAAGGTAATACTGAAAGGCAACAAAAGGAAACTACAAAACAAAATATAAATATCAATATGAATATAAAAAATAAAATAAAATGAATAACCAAAAAAACTAGGAAAAGATAATATCAAAAACAAAATAGAGAACACATAACAAACTACAAAAAATAGTAAAAGAAAATAAGAAGCAAATAAATAAATGGATCATTGAATAAATTTAACAGATAAATACTAAAATAAAATAAAAAATAAGACAAGATAAATAATTAAAAATAATTAAAGAAAACAATAATAAAGGATAAGACAAATTAAATAAAAAAAGTAATAAGAGGATAATACTGAAAGAAAACAAAAAAGGACCAAATAAATATATAAGACAAATCTAAAAGAAGAAAATAAAACTAAAAATAAAAAAAGAAAACTAAAAAATCAATAACAAAATAAAAAAGAAAAAGAAAAAGAGAATGATGCTTTTGATTTAGGGCTAAAAAACCAAGGATAAGGAATAACCTCCTTTCTCCCTTATGTCACAGCCTCCATATCTGACATCAATAGAACTGAGCAAAATGTTCTTACTCTAGATGCAGGTTCAAACATTAAAAATTTAGGCTAAAGTTTGATAAGCCTACAACAAGTCACTACAGGAACTTCTTACTTGAAGCTAGATTTAGGCCAAAAAATAAATGTATGTGAAGATAAACCACCCCTAGAATGATACGGCAATTTAGATTTCAAACTCAAAGCAAGAATTTAAAAAACAAAAGATTTACAAGATTCAACACACAAAAAGCTAGTTGAGCAACATCAGGATTCAAGAGATTACCTCTAATCACACCAGTCTCCTAGAGATGTGCTTCTTTTGCCCTATTTACCTCTGCCTCAAATGCTTCCTCTTTCAAATTTTCCTCTTTTAGTATAAGCTTCCTCCCTTCTTTTCCATCGATGAGTCGTCGACTTCTGTTTTCTATCTATATGCTTGCATGGGGTACAACTAAAACGACATGCAATACATAAATGAAAAATGACAACATGTAGGAAATTACTTTAGATTTAAAGATGCAAAACTTAAATATCAATGAACATTGTAGCCTAGAATCTTTGAACAAATCATTTTCATAGTTGCTTTTGGAAGTGTACCTAACGTGAAAAAATAAGACATCGTGATGATAATGAAACCTACCAATAAATTGAATTCAACCCGTTCTCCTTCTCTTATTTGTAAGCATAAAATCCTAAACCAATTATATGAAAATAGAACATCAGTTTAGATCTTACTTGTTGAAGACATTATCACTGTGTTTCTTGAACTATTGTACTATTCCAATGACAGCAAGAGATTCTGCCTTCCTCTACAACTCACTCCTCAATCGACACAGCTCTCAATGGGGCAAGATGTGTTTTATAAGTGAGTGCAGAGGGGACCTAGCCAACCACATTTATCCCTAAGGCCCTCCCATCCTAGGCTTATGGGTTAAGGCCCACACTAACCAATGCTTAGATGTCCTGAGTCCATTTCACATATAGATCACATAGGTTAATTGGTGGGTTCATATGCATCTTCAATTGGATCATAATATTAGCCCTTTTTTGCAAAACAAAATAATAGTTGATCGTAGCCCACAAGAAAATTAGATTATTCTAATATTCTCCCACTTAGGCAAAATCAATTACGCTATGACATTTTGAAAAATAATTATTTGAAAATGACTTTCGGGCTCATGACTTATTTCATAATATGGTCACTTTTAATAAAAAAAAAACATATGATCTAAGATGTAACATCTAAATATGACTCAGACAAACAAGATAATAAGGCATGGGATCATGGTGATCATTACGTCCTTTATTAACATAAGACCAATACATAGTCATAAATATCTTCCAGCTTGCCGACAATAGTCATTAGTGTGGAGTGTAGCAAGAAAATAGTATGCAAAGGTAATCCAATAATAAAAATGCTATTTTCTTTGTCAGTCCTCATAATTTCTCTTCATGTTATGCTTGTAAAGCAAGAGAAATTGTATGGTTCATGAATAACCATCATGTTTCAAAACGCAAATATGGTGTCAATTTAGAGACATCGTGATTCCTATGACACCGAGTTTCAAAATTTGCAATTGAAACACATACATATATGGTGACAATAATTTAAATCAAATGTATTATCAATTGCATCAAATGACATAAAACATGTTAACCAAACATTCAAGATGTCCAATAAAAATGGTTCAACATAATAAGTAAAATAACATAAATGCAAACAACATAAATTTCATAACTCCCACTACCCAAGTACATCAAAAGAACTTAAAATGCCCATATTTTCAACATGTCTTTTAAAGACTATAGGCCTGAGTCCTTTGGTTAAGGGACCAACTAGCATTGAGTCTGTATCAATGTGCTCCACAACAATATCTTTATTCTTCACAAGGTCCTTAGCAGTCAAATACTTCAACTATAAATGCTTAGAACCACTGAAAGTCTTGTTATTTTTAGTATAAAACACAGCATCATTATTATTACAGTAAATTCTCAAAGGCCTAGCAACAGAGTCCATAATATGAAGTCCTGTCACAAAATTTCTCAACCAAACAGCTTGAGTAGCAGCAGCAAAATAAGCAATAAACTCGGCTTGCATAGTGGAAGAGGCAACTAGAGTTTGCTTTTTACTTTTCCAAGATGTCGCACCCCCAGCCAACATAAATACATAGCCAGAAGTCGACTTCCTATCATCAGGGCACCCAACAAGATCCGAGTCAGCATGCCCTACAATCTCTAAGTTGTCAACTCTCCTATATACAAGCATATAGTCTTTAGTCTTCTGTAGGAACCTCATTACTTTCTTGGTAGCTATCTAGTGGTCATTACCTGGATTAGATTGATATCTGCCCAAAGCACCAACAATGAAAGCAATATCAGGTGTAGTGCAAACTTGTGCACACATTAAGCTCCCTAATGCACTATCATAAGGTTTATCTTTGATCTGTGCTCTCTCAAGCTCATTCTTGGGACATTGATTCTAATTGAATTTGTCACCTTTAACAACTAAAACATCCCCGGGTTTGCAGTCTTGCATATTAAATCTCTCAAGAACTTGATTAATGTAAGATTTTTGAGATAACCCAAGCAGACAACGAGATCTGTATATGTGAATTTCAATTCCCAACACGAAAGATGCTTCACCAAGATCTTCCATGTCAAAGAACTGTTGAAACCAATTTCTTATAAAAAGGTTTGAGGTCTAAATTCTTAAAAGCTATAAGCTTTCCCTGTTAAGTTTTGAGGATAACAAAAATATTTATTTAGTTTGAACAAGTAAGTGTTTCGACAATAGTTTTAACAAATCGCTACTTGTTGTGCGTCCATTCTGCTCTATGCTTAAAGTTAACTCTTCGTCGTCAATATGCTATAACTCTTTATGGGTCCAATGAATGTATTATATACTTTTACTATTGGTCGTCCAATACTCGTATGCATATCTTGTTACTTCTTATTAGTTCGTCAATTTGATGTCTGCCAAAGCTCGGACTCAACTCACTCTTTCAAAGTTCAAGCTCAAGTTCGCGTCCAAGTGATTTTTCAAAAATGAAGAAGCTGTTCCTCATTAAATGCTAGAAAAGAACTACGCTGACTCTCGGCGAGAAGAAGTCAACTAAGCCCTTTTCTTTGACATTGTCTAACAACTACAAAGATCGCACATAAGAAGCGTACGCAATCTTAGACAAATCCCGGGACTTTTGTTTTCATTGATTGGAAATCTCGAGAGAATAAAAGTCGCGTCGGAAAGAAGTTCGGCACTTTTCCGAGTAGATGCATTTAATGCTACTTCGGAACGGTAATAAATATTTCCGTTGGACGATCTAGCCCATGAAGTACTGCTCAAATTTGTTCTTACTTATAAAGAAGAAGCGACACTTGAAGAAAGAGAGATCTTTTCTTAGAAGCATCCTTCAACAGTCTAAAAAGCTTTATTTCCATATTCGTGTAAAAAGAAAAAGCCTTGAGATTTCTATTGTCTATTCTCACTTGTTAGAGAGTTTCAAACTCAAGCTTTCATCTACTCTCAATTATTCATCTTAAGCCTTGTAAGCACGAAGAGGTTTGTGTGTAAAAAAAGAATACTTGTGAGATAGAACCTGAAGAGGTTGAAAATACTTGTTACCTGAAGAGGTTGAAAATACTTGTTACCTGAAGAGGTTGAAAATACTTGTTACCTGAAGAGGTGCATAATACTTGTAATCGTGAAAAAGATTAGTTGGAAAATCATACGGTTGAAGGGAATTTGGACGTAGCTCTTGGTTGATAAGAGTGAACCAGGATAAATCTCGTGTGTAAGCTTCTCCTCTCTTCTAGTGTGCTTTATTATATTCACTAACCTGCGGGGTTTTCCATTGTGTTTATTAACAAAGATCTTTTTATTTGGTTTTAGAATGTGTTAACCATTTTATTAAAAGTCTTTTCGAAACCCTTGGAGTCCAATAGGACTAAGTGGTGTTGGTCTAAGCTCTTTGCTTGTTAAGTATGCATTTATTTGTGTTCTATTTTCTTTTGAAAAGGAAAATCTTTTATTAATCAAAAAGGGTTAAGAAACACAATTCAACCCCCATTCTTGTGTTTCATTTGGTTTTTTCAATTGGTATCGAGCTTCGACCTCTTGGGTTGAGCATCTAACGGTGCGAGAGGAAAAGATCCGATGCACCCTTTAATGGAGAGCGAAGGACAAGCGGTGAGCAGGACCACCTCTATTCAATGGAAAGCGACTATGATTCTTTGGAAGAAGAGAGAATGATTGCCTTTTTGATGCCCAAAATATGGACATTTGGGACCTAGTTCAAAATGGATATCAAACACCCACCTTGAAAGGGCCAGGATCTCCTCGACCACAATGGGCCGGAAGGACAACGAACCCAGGACATCGGCTTAACTCAAAGCCAAACATTATCTTATGTGTGCCATCACCCGGATCGAGCACGACAAAGTCCATAGTTTGTGAAACTGACTAAAGAGATATGGGATACTCTGGCATTAGCACATGAAGGCTCATCTCAAGTCAAAGAATCAAAGATAAGCATCTTGGTTCACGATTATGAGCTCTTCAAAATGGGAGAGCATGAAAACATTGATCAAATGTTTGGACGATTCCAAACAATAATCAATGGCTTGAGATCTCTGGGAAAGAACTATGATAATCAAGATCATATCGAGAAAAATCCTAAGAAGTCTTTCAGGCGAGTGGAGACCTAAGGTTCGCCATACGAGGAAGCAAAGAATCTAGCTTCTCTTACCATGGAGGAACTATTGGGTTCTCTTAAAGTTCATGTTTGGAACTTCAAGAAGAGGAAAGCTCAAGAAAAGGGAAATCAATTGTCCTTAAAGCTCACAAAGCGATGCGTCCAAAGCACTTAAAGTGAAAAATCTTGAGGCAGTAGTCAGTACGAAGATAATATATACGATAATGACGAGTTATCTTTCATCTTTAGAAAGATACAAGCAATGTGGAAAAAGAAAGGAGGTATGCGGAGAAAGCACTTTGGAATGAAGGTCATCAAAGGACAAAGCGAAACAAAAGACAAGAGTCCAATCATATGCTACGAATGCAAGAAGCTTAGGACACATTAAAGCGGAATGTCCTTCACTTTAAACAAGGAGAAAGAGAAAAGGAGATTCTTTCCAAAGAAGAAAAGAGGATTAATGGCCACTGGGAAGATCTTGATCTTTCAACTACGATGATGAAGAAGAAGCGAGAAGAAGAAGCAAATCTATGTCTCATGGCTAACAGTGTCGAGAAGAAGAAGAAGATGAGGTAACTAAGCTTGTGATCTTGATCTTTAGAATGCATTTGATGAGTTGTTAAATAATTCATCTATTTTAGCGGTTGAATATAAATCCTTGAAAAGAAAGTTTTCAAAATTAACTAGAGAATATGGAAAAATGTTTTCAGAAAAACAAGAACTTGAAATTTTTTGTGAAAAATTAAAAACTGAAAATGCTCTTTTAAAAACATCTTCTGAGTCCAACACTTCAGATGAAGTTGATAAACTTCATAATGAGGTAAAAGAGTTAACGGAGGACCTCAGTAAATTTGTAAAAAGCACCAACAACCTAAACATTTTACTCAAATATTCCAGAGACCCTCGTGACAAATCTGGATTGGGATATCAAGATACTGATAAACAGTTTTTTCAAAAAACTACTACTCAACCTAAATTCATTAAGAATGTTTGTAAAAAGAATGTTTACTCTTCCTCAATAGATTTTTTTAATAAAAGGTCAAAATATTATGGATCTCCAAGAGCTAACCAAAAAGGACCCAAAAAGATATGGGTACCTAAGGATATGATAATTCCTCTTGCAGATGTGCTTAGCAACAAGAAAAAGACACTGTCATGGTACAGACGGTGGTTGCTCACGGCACATGACGGAGAAAGGTCTATGTTCCAAGACATCAAAACTAATAAAGGAGGCTCAAGTCACGTTTGGAGGAAACCGGAAAGGTAAAATAGTTGGAATAGGTAAGATTGGTAAGCATCCTTTTCCCTCTATCGATAATGTTCTTCTAGTTGAAGGATTGAAACATAATCTGCTTAGCATTAGTCAATTATGTGATAGTGGATCTAATGTTTCATTCAATCAAGGAGAATGTATAGTTAAAAACTCTGACGGATCCATACTCTTCATTGCTAAAAGGCAAAACAATCTTTATAAAATTGACTTGGAAGATCTTTCAGATCAAAATGTATCATGTCTAGTTTCCATAAAAGGAGAACAGTGGATATGGCACAAGAAGCTTGGTCATGCAAGTTTGAGATTAATCTCTAAACTAAATAAGCATAACCTCGTAAGAGGACTACTAAAGCTTGTGTACAAATCGATGTTCTTTGTGAAGCTTGTCAAAAGGGGAAACAAATCAAAATTCTTTTGAGTCCAAAAACATCGTTTCCACCTCTAGACCACTAGAATTGTTACATCTTGATTTATTTGGTCCTACAAGAACTTCTTCACTAAATGGAAAGAAATATGGATTGGTCATAGTAGATGACTATACTAGATGGACATGGGTTATGTTTCTAGCTCACAAGGATGAGTCTTTCAAAGTCTTTTCTATTTTCTGTAAAAGAATTCAAAATGAAAAAGGAATGTGTATCAACTCAATCCGAAGTGATCATGGAGGAGAATTTGAGAATGAGAGCTTCAAATTGTTACGTGAAGAAAACGGTATTCGTCACAACTTCTCTGCTTCAAGAACACCACAACAAAATGGTGTGGTAGAAAGAAAAAATAGATCTCTTCAAGAGATGGCTAGAACAATGCTCAATGACAACTCAATCTCCAAACATACGGGTTGAAGCTGTTAACACTGCGTGTTATATTCAAAACAGAATATATATTAGACCTATTTTAAACAAGACTCCGTATGAATTGTGGAAAGGACGAAAACCCAACATCTCTTACTTTCATTCTTTTGGCTGTCAATGCTTTATTTTGAATACTAAGGATTCTTTAGGAAAGTTTGATGCTAAAGTTGACTCTGGTATCTTCTTAGGATACTCAGAAACATCTAAAGCATATAGAGTATATAACTCTCGCTCTCTAACTGTTGAAGAATCTGTTCATGTTAAATTCAATGACAAAAAGCCTGACAATGACTTGTCAGAGCTAGATGAGTCCTTTGCAGAGTTAAACTTAAAAGACAAAGGAGAAGAATCAGCAACCCAAGACAAAGAAGCATTGGACGATGAAAGAAAAGAAGAAACAACTAATGGTCAAAGATCTTGGCATTTCAAAACTTATCATCCGTAACACCAAATCATTGGTAATCCAGGATGATAAAGTACGTACAAGATCTACCTTCAGAGAATACTCAAATGTAGCCTTCATCTACGAAATGGAACCAAGAAAAATAGAAGAAGCGAAGGACGAAGGATGGATCTTAGCCATGCAAGAAGAGCTAAATCAATTTAAAAGAAATGATGTTTGGGCGCTGGTTCAAAAGCCTAAAGACAAGTCCATCATCGGCACAAAATGGATATTCAAAAACAAACTGGACGAAGATGGTAAGGTTGTGAGAAACAAAGCAAGGTTGGTAGCCCAAGGTTACTCACAACAAGAAGGTATTGATTTCACTGAAACTTTTGCTCGTAGCTAGACTAGAAGCCATACGCATTTTACTTTCATTCTTGCTCATCATAGCATGAGAATATATAAATAGGACGTAAAAAGTGCATATCTAAATGGTATAATCAATGAAGAAGATTTCGTTAAACAACCACCTGGTTTCGAGGATGAAAATGTACATGAGCATGTTTTCAAATTAAAAAAGGCCTTGTACGGTTTAAAACAAGCTCCTCGAGCCTGGTATGAAAGGTTAAGCACCTTTTTAATAGAAAACGGTTTTTCTAGAGGAAAAGTTGACACTACTCTTTTTCGAAAAGACAAAAACTTCGAAATTCATTTTAGTTCAAATTTATGTTGATGATATTATATTTGGATCTAATGATGATTCTCTTTGCAAGGATTTTTCCATTCTGATGCAAAAGGAATTCGAAATGAGCTTAATGGGAGAATTAAAATTCTTTCTGGGTTTGCAAGTGAAGCAAACATTGGACGAAATCTACATTCATCAGACCAAATATACAAATGAACTTCTGAAGAAATTCAAATTGGACGATTGCAAAACAATGAGCACACCAATGCATCCATCATCCACACTAAGATTGGACGATAAGGATAAAAAGGTGGACGAAAAGGTATACAGAGGTATGATCGGATCACTCTTATATCTCACTGCGTCCAGACCTGATATAATGTTTAGTGTGTGTCTTTGTGCACGTTTTCAATCTGATCCTAGAGAGTCACACTTAATTACTGTAAAAAGAATTTTTAGATACTTGAAAGGAACTACTAATCCGGGCTTGGTATTTAAGAAATCTCATGAGTGCATTAGTTGGTTTTTGTGATGCTGACTATTCTGGGAGATAGAATCGAAAGGAAAAGTACAAGTGGAGGATGTCACTTCATTGGAGGAAATCTAGTATCATGGTCCAGCAAGAGACAAAGCACAATTGCTCTATCAACAGCTGAAGCTGAATATATCTCTGCGTCCAATTGTTGCTCTCAACTACTCTGGATCAAACATCAATTAGAAGACTACAACATCTTTGAAAGTAAGATTCCTTTACTATGTGATAATCTGCCGCAATTAACTTATCAAAAATCCCATACTACACTCAAGGGCAAACCACATTGAAATCATACATCACTTTATAAGAGACTATATTCAAAAAGGCGTGTTTGATATTCAATATGTGGATACAGATCATCAATGGGCAGATATTTTCACAAAACCCCTCTCTGAGGATAGATTCACTCTTATTCGAAAACATCTAAGTATGCATTTTGTAAAGAATTAATATTTCTTGCGTCCATTAAAGATCTGCGTCCAAAATGCTTTGTACTTGATAAATGGTGTGGTAAATTTCTTGATAAGACATAAATCATTTGCATTTATCTTGTTTGAAACTTTTCAAATTTCCCACGCTGAGTCAGCTTTTGAAAGGTCACGAAAGTAACTTTTTACTGCGGACGTGACTTTTGCTTTTAATACACATTTATTGTGTTTGTTTTATTTTTAAAAAAAACGATTCGTTTTCTCTCAAGAAACCTTTCAGTGTAGAAACCTACCTTCTTCTATAAATATTTTCCTTCTTTACAAGATCAAATTTTTACGCCTTCAAACATTGAAAGAAAACAGTTGCGAAAAGAACCTTAGCAAATTTCTCTCTCTCTTTCAAATTTCTTTAACCCTAAGAAATGGCCAGAGGAAAGACCCTTGATGTTGAAAGAGCCGAGGTATCAGTTGAATACTCGTTCCAAACTTCCATTTTAGCAGAATGTGGAATAGATATCAAAGAATGTCTCGTCGGTGCTGGTTGGGATAGTTACTTCAGAGAACCGGTGGAGGTTTATCCGGAATTAGTGAAAATGTTCTGGAAAAACGCATCTGTGTCTGCAACAGAGGTCAGGGGGTGTGTTTTGGGAAAACTCGTTGTGGTTTCAGAGGTAACCATCTCCAACGCCACCCAATGTTGGTTGGAAGGAGCCACCATCACTTCGATTGGGAAAAAGCATTTGGGAACTGATCGTTTCTTGACACCTTACTAAAGGAGTCATCCACGGGGAAGATAATCGCTTCCAAGATGAATGACAAGGCAAGAGTTTTGCATCAACTTCTAAACAAGGCAATACTCCACAAAGCAGGTCCAAAGACTCGGTCTCTACGATTCATGCCTTACGCCTTTGTCATCCGATCTTTGTGTCAACGGTCAATCTCCCTTCTGCTTTTTAAGAACTTTAAGAGAAGTGTACAAGGAAAAGGGAAGAAGACCACCATCTCCTATGGTGTTCTCTTAACCAAGATCTTCGAGAGATCAAGGTATTTTTAGTCCCCATGAGACTAAAGATGTTGAAGAGAAGAAGAAGATTTTTGGACGGATCCAAGAGCAACAAATCTTTGGACGAAGCAATCTTCTAAGGATGAAACTTCAAAGCGTCCAAGATTTTCTCGAGAAAGAGCCTCTTATTCTTTCAAAGGTGAGAGTCCAAAGAAGAAATCACCGTCCGTCCAAGCCCTTCCCAAGCGGAGACTCATAATGGACGATGACTCACGAAGATGACCAACCCATCGCTAAAAGGATGAAGGTTGCGTCCATTGCGAGCATCCCAAAAGGAACCCTGGACGAAGCTACCCATCACAAGGAAACCCTCTTCCAAGCTTGCGTCCATTCCTAAGGAACCTCTTCCTACCATTCCCTCTTCCTCCATTTTACCCTCTTCTCAAACAACCACAAACTTCCTTCCCAACCTCTCAAATAACTTCATCTCCCTTAAACACTGAACCTTTTTCTTCTCAAACTCACATATTACCTTCCCAATCTCCTTCACCTACCCCCTCTCAAAAGACCTTCTACAACTCCTCCTATCTTAACCTTTTCTCTGTGGGAGTTTCCCCTCACATTATCCCTCTTTGGGAATCCAAGGACTCTTCTCTCTCATTCACAAAGAAGACGCTCCCGGTCTTTGTGATGGTTTCTCAACAAAAGTTCACATCTTCCCTAGTGACCTTTCCTTCAAACTGTCACCTTGGAAGAAATGGGACAGTTTGCGAGTCCTTATGACACCATCCTTGTCGGTGTCATTAAGGGGAGTCTTGTTGAAGAATTTGAGATTTGTACCCCCTTCATCGATCATCTCCTCTACAAGCGCCATCAAGATTCAAATAGGATCGGGTTTGTCCAAGGTTGCCAATGGTGGATTTAAATAAAAACAAAGACTTGAAAAAGTACAGAAGCCAAGCCACCTTTCCCAAGCCTATCATCTTTAAGCCAAATTTTGGGAGCTTACGTTCCCCTGTTGTTGATGTTGAATTCTTGTGGCATGTTTCGAATAAAGGAGAAGCTGTGGAGAACGAGGCTAAGACCTTCAGGGAAAAGCACATTTGGGAGTGTGAGCAACAAGCGTCTTCTTCAGGACTAAGTGATGAAGACAAGGAAGATATCATAACTGTGCCTGGTCAGAGCTTCCAGTGTTTTCGTTCTATCTATATGGTAGATGATCTTTTTGACGCCTCTGAACTCGCCATTGCCAACAATCTTCTCTTGTCCAAGCTATGTCTCTGGACCTCCGTCTGACAACATAGGCAGGCCTTATCCCTGGGATCAAATGTTTGGATACCGGAGAACCTCTCTTCCTTGGGATGTTGACCTTCCTCTGTCTGAAGACGAAGTTGAGTCTGTTGTGCAGCAAATGGATGTGACCCCTCCTGCTTCCACCACTGAGTTAGCTATTGTGGAACCACAACCTTAGCGACATTCTCACCCAAGTGCCCTGACTTTTCAGGCCTACGTGAATAATCAAATGGACTTAATGTACAAGAGAGTTGAAGACCTCCTCAAGTCTCTTTTTCAACAAGGGCCACCTCCTCCTCCTCCACCTTCTTCCTCTTGATTTTATTTTATTTTATTTTCGTTTAGCCAAATTTTTTTTGACAGTGATGTTTTTCTTTCTTTTTGTCTGATGACAAAGGGGGAGAATAATGGGAATTTGATTTGTTACAAACAAATTTATTTTATAATTTATCTTGATTCAATGAAACTTGTTTTTCTCTCATCTGGTTGTTTCATTATCCTTGTCTCGGTTGATACATTTGCCTGTGTTCTTTGTGTAGGATCTGATCTAATTTTTAGCATGGTTTATTTCTTTTCAAAAGTATTGTCTCTGTTAAACTCTTTTCTCAAGAACTAAACTTCGATACATAGATAATATTACTTGCTCTTGAAACTTGTTTCGTAAAAATAAATTTCATGTACCACGTCCAATCGACTCTGCGTCCAACAGACTTGGAGTCCGTCCCTTAGAAATGCTTTTCTTAGGGGGAGCAATTTTGTTTTTAAAAAAAAAATCTCTGTGTTCAACCAAATTAATAGTTTTTGTCATCATCAAAAAGGGGGAGATTGTTGAAACCAATTTCTTATAAAAAGGTTTGAGGTCTAAATTCTTAAAAGCTATAAGCTTTCCCTGTTAAGTTTTGAGGATAACAAAAATATTTATTTAGTTTGAACAAGTAAGTGTTTCGACAATAGTTTTAACAAATCGCTACTTGTTGTGCGTCCATTCTGCTCTATGCTTAAAGTTAACTCTTCGTGCGTCCAATATGCTATAACTCTTTATGGGTCCAATGAATGTATTATATACTTTTACTATTGGTGCGTCCAATACTCGTATGCATATACTGTTACTTCTTATTAGTTCGTCCAATTTGATCTATCTGCCAAAGCTCGGACTCAACTCACTCTTTCAAAGTTCAAGCTCAAGTTCGCGTCCAAGTGATTTTTCAAAAATGAAGAACTGTTCCTCATTAAATGCTAGAAAAGAACTCGATGACTCTCTACGTAAGAAGTCAACTAAGCCACTTTGACATTGTCTAACAACTACAAAGATCGCACATAAGAAACCGTCTCGCAATCTTAGACAAATCAGGACTTTTGTTTTCATTGATTGGAAATCTCGGAGAATAAAAGTCACCGTCGAAAGAAGTTCAGCACTTTTCCGGTAGATGCATTTAATGCTACAAACGGTAATAAATATTTCCGTTGGACGATCTAGCCCATGAAGTCTGCTCAAATTTGTTCTTACTTATAAAGAGAAGAAGCAGCACTTGAAGAAAGAGAGATCTTTTGCCGAAGCATCCTTCAACAGTCTAAAAAGCTTTATTTCCATATTCGTGTAAAAAGAAAAAGCCTTGAGATTTCTATTGTCTATTCTCACTTGTTAGAGAGTTTCAAACTCAAGCTTTCATCTACTCTCAATTATTCATCTTAAGCCTTGTAAGCCTGAAGAGGCTGTGTGTAAAAGAATACTTGTGAGATAGAACCTGAAGAGGTTGAAAATACTTGTTACCTGAAGAGGTTGAAAATACTTGTTACCTGAAGAGGTTGAAAATACTTGTTACCTGAAGAGGTGCATAATACTTGTAATCGTGAAAAAGATTAGTTGGAAAATCCTTCTGGTTGAAGGAATTTGGACGTAGCTCTTGGTTGATAAGAGTGAACCAGGATAAATCTCGTGTGTAAGCTTCTCCTCTCTTCTAGTGTGCTTTATTATATTCACTAACCTCTGGGGTTTTCCATTGTGTTTATTAACAAAGATCTTTTTATTTGGTTTTAGAACGTGTTAACCATTTTATTAAAAGTCTTTTCGAAACCCTTGGAGTCCAATAGGACTAAGTGGTGTTGGTCCTAAGCTCTTTGCTTGTTAAACTGTCTCTTTCGCTGTGTTCTATTTTCTTTTGAAAAGGAAAATCTTTTATTAATCAAAAAGGGTTAAGAAACACAATTCAACCCCCCTTCTTGTGTTTCATTTGGTTATTTCAAGAACTTGGAAACATATGCTTATTCTCATGAAGTAATCCAAGGTCATTGCTAGCAAGTAGAATATCATCCACATATAAAACAAGAAAGATGATTTTGTCCCCACTGACCTTGAGGTATATACATCGATCAACTTTGTTTTCCTCAAAACCCAGGGAAGTCACCACCTCATCAAATTTCAAATACCACTATTTAGATTTTTTCAGTTTGCACACCAAGTGCTCATTCCCACTTTCTTGAAACCCTCATGTTGTTTCATATAGACCACTTCACTAAGGTCACCATTCAGAAAAGTTGTCTTAACATCCATCTGATGCAACTCCAAATCAAAGTGAGACAAGTGCCATGACAATTATGAATGAATCTTTAGTAGATACCGGGGAAAAAGTTTTAGTAAAGTCAATGCCCTCTTATTGGGTAAAATTCTTTGCCACAAGTCTTGCTTTAAATCTCTCTGTTTCCCTTGAAATCTGTTTTTGTTTTGAAAATCCATTTGCAACCTATAAGCTTATAATTTTCAGGCAATTCCACAAGCTCCTACACTTTATTATTGGCCATAGATTGCATATCCTCACTCATAGCATCAACCCACAAAGCAGACTGAGGCCAAGAAACAGCCTCCTAAAAATTCTTTGGGTCAATCACATTTCCAATATCATAAACATCTTCACTTAGATAAACCATAAAATCATCAGAAATGGCAGGATGCCTCTGTCTAACTAATCTCCTCATAGGCAATTGCACAACAGGCTCAACATTTTGAGGAACATCAATTGTTGCAAGAGCATCAACTGTAACAATGGTGGCAGGTAAGATGCTATTATCAAAATCAGGCAAAGACAAAGACACCGTCTCATTCATATCAACAATAGACACAACAAGAGGAAATTCAACATTAGCCACATCAAGTTCTAGAAATTTGGCATTCAAATATTCCATAATTTTAGTACCTTTGCTAGGACAATAGAACCTGTATCCTTTTGCATGGTCTGGATATCCAATGAAAAAGCAACGACTAGTCCTGGGGTCTGTCTTTTTCTTTTTTCTAAGGGATTATAAATTCTTACTTCTGCAGGGCAACCCCAAACACGAAAATAATTTAAACTGGGTTTTCTACTAGTCCAAAGTTCAAAAGGTGTTTTTGGAACAGACTTACTGGGAACTAGGGTAAGGATATAGAGTGCATTTTTTATGGTCTCACACCATAAAAATTCTGGCAAGTTTAACCTACTCATCATGCTCCTCATCATATCTTTTAGTGTGCAACTATGCCTTTCGGCCACACCATTTTGTTCAAGACTACCAGACATGGTATATTGTAACAATTCGACAATCTTGTAAGTATTTAGCAAATGATCATATGTGTTGTCCATCATCACCATATCTACCATAATACTCACCATTACGATCAGATCTCACTATCTTAATGACTTTTCCTAATTGATTTTCCACCTCAGTTTTCAAAATCTTGAATTTTTCAAGTGCCTTCGACTTTTCTTTAATCAAGTAAAGATAGGAAAATCGAGAAAAGTCATCAATAAAAGTGATAAGCTATTTATTACCACAAATAGTAGGAGAGTAAGGTCCACTAATATCAGTGTGAATGATTTCCAAAAGACTAGAACTCCTAGTAGCACCTTTGTTTTTAGTCTTGTTAAATTTTCCTCTAATGCAATCTACACAAGTCCCTAAATCATCAAAATCTAAGGAAGGTAAAATTTGATTTTTAACCAATCTCTCAACCCTTTCCCTAGAAATATGACTAACAAAAGATTGTCGAGACCCGTCAAAATAATAAAAATTATCAGTTCAACAACTAATTTATAGTATAGAGAATGAACCGAATCGTCTCTCAATGATCCAAAAACAAGGATTCAATCAGATCAAGATAATTAAAAAAGGGGGTTTTGATGATTTATAAAGAAAATACACTAGTTAAATTTAAGAAAAGTAATTAACAAATTAACCAATTTAAGGAAATTTACAGATCTTGAGTTTAATCCATCATAAATCACAAGGAATTCACTTAATTGCATACCATGTTCTTGGCTTTAGATCACATCAAGAAGTCTCAACATGATCCAAGAATCCTTTACTAGATAAGCATTTAAGATTTAATTAACCACGGTTAGATAAATTAAGTACCATCCAAAACATAAATTAACTTAAGATCATGGATTTAACCAAGCTAAACAATCCATCAAAAAGCTTTGATATATTATTTAGTATTTGTGATCCTCTTTGAATACATGATAATAAAGTTATTATCACATCAACATCTAAATCAAATTAAGCAATTCAATCTAGATAAAAATCAAAAGAGGAAGAAGAGAAACTTGAATAACAATTAAACAATATGAACAATCAAAACAAAATCTCCAAATTAAATATCAAGATGGTTAATCCATTGGATTGATTATAAGAGCCTAGCCTTCCATGGATGGGAAGGAAGAACTTAGAAAATGAATAACAAAAACGAAATTCTAAAGAGAAGGGAAAGAAAGAGGAAAAGAGAACTCTCTCAAATACTCAAACTTACTTCAAATTTTATTGATGCTCAATACAAGAGAGATTGGCCATATTTATACAAATCCTAGAGGCCAATTTACAGTTGATAAAAGCTGTAAACAACTGGAATGCAAGATAAAAATGGATGTTTGCCAATAATGATTGCTTGATGCATGATTGGTGGCTTCTTCTTACCAACTCTTCTCTGACTTCCAACTTAACTTGCATGACCGAAACAACGTATTTTGGCTTGGAAGTCTTCATAAGAGTTGTAGCTTTATGTCTAAGCTTTCCAATAGGACTAGTTTCATGCCAATAGGACTCTTACAACTCAAGATATTTTAAAAACACTGCATCTACCTCAAGCCATGTTGGCAGAACGTGTTTTCAAATTCAAATCAACTTACAGCTTCATAATCATGCTGATAACGACGTCTATTGACAAAATGGTCTTCAGTAAAGTTGGATTTATGCATTTCATCTTTCCAATGGAACATGTTTCAGCTCAAAAGGAGGCCTATAGCCCACGATATGGTCCAATATGTGCATACTGCTGAAATTCTAGCGATAGCAAGCTCACTCTAACTTTCAAGTCTATTTTGGACCATTAAAAGCCCGATCTAACTCTTGAGTTCTTATGAAACTTGTATATCTTTGTCTTAGCTTTTCACAGACACCAAGATCACCTCAAATGGATCATTGAATCCCAAGTTATGGCCTAATTAAGGAGGAAATGTCAAAATGCATCAAAATCCGAGAATTAATCACAATTTGCATTAAAGCCCAATGAGGCCAATAACCTAAAACTAATATACTAATATTGGGCATAATAAACATCCAATAAAGCTAAGTACAAAGCTAACATAAGTGTATCAAAATGATTAATCAAATTTCCCCACACTTAAGCTTTTGCCCTCATTGGCAAAACACATAAGACCAAAACTAAGGAAAAACAAGAAACACCCTAATATTAAACTAAAAGCATAAAAACTAATTATTCTTAATCTAATCCACTTTCGTAGGAAATTACGATGTCACTTAGCTGTGCCACAAGTCTTTAAACTCTTAAGTGTCCTTAGTGGACGAGTTATAGTCTCGAGATGGTTTACCAGGATGAAACCTACAAACATGTAATACTCTATTTAATCAATTCAACTAACTTTTAAATACAAGCATTGTATCAAATATAAATCATAATCAATAATTCAAATATGCTTAACAAAGTATAGTGGAATCAAACCAATTGAGAATAAAGTATACATAGCATAATCATGCTTTAATCAGAAATAGACATGTTTAAATTGAATAAAATTCCTCACAAGTGACACTCAAATCACACAAAGTATTTAGGTTAACTGTTTGCACTCAACTCTGTCAAATTATGAAAGTATTTTATCATATGCTTGCATATACATCAATTCTCCACTACTTAGATCAAATAAATTGCAAAAATTAAGAGGTCTTTCAAAAAGGTTGTAATGGGGTTATACGGTAAAGGAAGGAAAAATATGGATAATAGCAAGTTAAAAACCAAAGAGAATAAAAGAGCATTGGGGAGTAATTCAAGTAGAAATCATAAAATTTTACCAAAAACCATAAAATGCACATTCTCTTCACATATTCCTTCATTTTTCTATTCTTTTTTTTTTACAACATTTTGGCTTTTTTCTTTTTTTTTTAAATTAGCTTTTGTTTTTTTGTCAAACATTTCACATAAGCACACCAATTCCCCCACACTTAAATCATTGCAAGCAAAATAGCTCATCCAATAGGAAAATCAATTATCTCTTATTCCCTAAGGTGAGGTAAAACATGATTTTTCACTCAAAGCTTGTAATGAGCTAAGAACAAAGAATGGGCAAGTAGGCTCAGAGGGGGTTAACAATGAGATAAATGTAAGGTATGCTTATTTGGCCAAAGGAGCTAAGTCAAGAAAATTGGCTTTGTCATTTTCATGCAACATACAGACCAATGTAATCTCAAATCGATTCAATGCAAGTTCTAGAAAACAAATTCATAATTGACATCACTCATGAAAGAAAATAAACCAAGCCCAAAACTCACAAAGGTATGGAACATTTACTTATTCAAACTTGCTTTATTCCTAATATCCACAATCATATGTACATGTATATCACGAAATTTGAAAAATGATTCAACTATAAATTGTTTTGCATACTTTTATCATTCACTAAGCTCAGATTCAGCATATGCTTGCATCAAAATCAATTGAAAAGATCAAAATAATTTTTAATTTTTTTTATATATGCGTCTTAAGAGCAAAACTACTCCTTATTCTGTCATCATAAATCTAATAAGTTAGTAACAATAAAGATTAGTTGGTTAATTTTTTTTACTAAGCTATGTACATGGCAATGTCAAGTGTCCATTCCCCCAACTAATTTAAGACATTGTCCCTAATGTCAAAATAAAGATGGGTATAGTATAGAAGATCTTACCAGAAAACTACAAATCGTGTCTGAAATAAGAAAAATTACAAAAAACTAAAACCATAAGAGAAACAAAAATTCACAAGGACAAAGTCAAATTAAGTTTTTGCTTTTTATTGTTACTGTATTTTCCCCAATTTAGTAGAGTCATTGCTGGATTACGTTGTGGTACAAATTCTTGTAGTTGATCGAGCAATTGCTCAGGGGTTGTAGCAGTTACAAGAATTTGACGTGTCGCTTGTGAGATGAACCTTTGTTCCATAACATGGTCAAGAAAACAAAACAAACTGTCATAAAAACCATTAACATTTAATTTACCTATGGGTTTTTTGTGAAAGTTTTGCTGTGACCAGGATGCAATTTGAAAGATCTCTTCCAAAGTCCCAAAACCACCAGGTAGGGCAATAAAGGCATCAACATTTGCTATCATAATCTTCATGCATTGGTGCATGCAAAATACCATTACTTTATCCCCTACTGTTTTTCCAGCGGGATTGCCTATAGATAATGGACTAGGAATGACATCAAGGACTTTGCCACCTCCTAAATGTGCAACAGTTGCTACACAACTCATTAACCCAAGACTACCTCCTTCGTAAACTAAATGGATATCTTTCTCAGCTAGCACTCGACCAAGATGATTTACAATATTTACAAACTCTTTATCCTTTCTAGGATTAGATCCACAAAAGACTCAAACACTTTTGATTCAACAAACTGAAGTTACTTCCATTTTTTTTTGGTACTCTCACATTATCAATGATCTGAAGAGAGCAAAGTGTAATATTTAAAGGAATCAAAACTCAAATGTAATAATTACACCTATAAAGGAGGGGTAGATTTGCGTATCAGGAAAGTTTGAAAATAAGCACATAAATGATAATAGCTATATGACAAGGATAAAAGACTAATCTATATGTGTCAGAAGAAGTTTGAAAATAAGCAATGCATATTTCAAAAAAATACGGCTAATTTTTTTTTAAATTTTTTTATGAACAAGAAGAAAAAATAATACTAATAATATTTATAGTAGGTGTGATTGTGGCTCACATTTTCCTCTGGTTGTACATCCAGTAACGGTTGGAATGCTCTCTATGGATCGATGAGAGGCTTCCCCTCCAATTTTCTTAAAAATTGGCAAACAAGATCTTTTTGAGTCAGATTCCCGAGACTATAACGCTCATGTTCATCTTGGAATATTGGCCATAAATTGAGAAGTACTCTCTGCACATCTCCACTAGGATGCGTCTCAAGAGTCAATAGAATGTTATCTAAAGACTCCTTACTCATGCCATCCTTAATGAAGTTAATTTTATTAACTCGATTTATAGACGACATTCCAATTGATCTGCATTTTGTGTTACAGGTCCATCTTACACATTTATAGCAAACTCGAAACCTTTTTACTCTTTTTTTTTTTTGCATATAAACTTTTGCCTAGCCCTGGCATATATGAAACAAGAGCGTCATAAAATTTACCTGTTATTCAGACCTTTACTTCGATTAACTAGCTTATATCCGCAGGGATGCCTTTGTGCATAAGCATAATTAATCTTTCAAGCCTTGCACCATAAAAGTTAGTAAAAGCATTTTTAGGGAGAGAAGGGAATCACTTGTGGAAGTTAACAAGCCGATTATCCATTTTGAAAGAAAGAAATAGGAAAAAAATTGAGTAACATTTTATATAGATTTCAGTGTTTGTGGGTAACTGAAGGGATCGAAAAAAAAATTTCACGGAGTACCGGTATTCGTCATTTAACATGTGAAAAATAATTTGTCAATGAAAAACAAACAAAATTAAGACAGAAAATATCAAACTCTGATATATTTTATTGTTTGGCACCGATTTTTTGTCTTGAATCATGTGATTTCAAATAAATCAAAGTTTGAAAGATGAAAGAGTTACAAAAATTAGGTTATCTCCCAAGAAGCGCTACTTTTAACTTCTTCAGCCAGATCTGTCATTGCTCTATTCATTGTTAGCCATCGTGATTGAAGATTTGTCCCAGGAAATAATTTTAACTTCGAGTTGAAAAGTAAGACTTTTTGTCCTATGGATAGCAGAAGTAACAAAATCCTAGCGACCACACCATAGCCAGTGTAATGGATCACCACATCCAGAATCAGAGGGTTCAGTCTCCTCTGGGGCTGCTTTATTGGCTTAACTCCATCTTCAAGTAAAATCCTACACATGCATATGTAAGGGCTAATGTGATAAACAAATTTTACATGCATAATTTAGTACCTCTCATTGGCTTATCCTTATGAAATTATTGCATATATGAAGTGAAAATTATATAATTCCTCACTTATTGGTTATGTTGTTACAAATTGAGCAGAACACCTGAAGAACTATTCAAAGCAGTTGTTAAACCAAAATATCATGAACTTAAATGTTTATATCAGTATAGCTCAAACAGAAGAGAAATGAAGACTTAAACTTAGTGAATTTTGGGCTATATCAAATTCAAGACAAACCGAAAAATTCTTGCTCAAACCTATACTCGGTTATTTGGGGATTTCTTAAGATCTAACCGTTGGATGCAGCTAAAAGTTTGATATATCATTCATGACATCATTCTCTACAACTTTCATGAATGAAGATTTCTAAATTATGATCGGAAGTGGGTCAAAAATGGGAAACAAGTGGATGGTCGTCATTGTTGATGTAATTTGAGCAGTTTCAAGAAAATGGTCATATCTCAAGATCCAACTGTTAGATCTAGTTGAATTTTTGGTATGTTCTTCATGACTGTATATGCTACAACTTTCATGAAGTTAAGATTTCCAAATTCTGACACGAACAATTACCAATTTGGTGATCTTCGGAGTTGAAATTTTAGCCCATATGCAGCAAAAATTTGACAAAGTTGTAATTGAATAGTTGTAGCATTTGCCTATAAAAGGAAGGCATTTGCCACACTTAAGAGCATTCCATATTATGAGTTCTCTCATTTTAGTTAGAGTTAGGGGTGAAGCTTTCATAAATTGTGAGATTTATACTTTGATTTCAAGGTTAGATCTTTCAATTTGTCTAAAGTAAATCCCAAAGCTCTTGTTCTTTGTATAATATATTCTTCATCTTATTGAAGTTTCTTCATCTTCATGTCCAGTTGAGTTTCTTCCTAGAGTTAGGGGTAAAGCTTTCATAAATTGTGAGATTTATACTTTGATTTCAAGGTTCAATCTTATAATTTGTTTAAAGTAAATCCCGAAATTCTAGTCCGTTGTATTCTTGTTAATACCAACAACCACTTTCATTTTTATTATGCTTTTCACTTGTTCTTTTGTTTCCTTTAATATAATGAGTAGCTAAATTTCTGTACTAGAATTGCAATTTGAACTCACATAATTTGATTCGTTTATCATATCTAAGAGTAGGTTGATTATCTTGAATTGTTTATCTTGCTTGTTCCTAATGTTTTTAATTAATTAGCCATTAATTAAATTGAATTGATAAACCTTAAGCAACTTGACAAAGGGATTTTGGTTTTAGATCTAGGTAAGATAACATATGATCTTTGCGCGAAAGCCTTGAGTTTGTATAGGATAGACATATACCTATATAACATATGTAACCATTAATGAAACCGGAACTTACCCTTTGTTTGGTAGGAGAGAAATAGAGAAGAGAGGAGAGAAATACAAGAAAAATAAGAAAGTTCTCTTGTTTGGTTAGAGAAGAAATAGAGAAGAAAGAAAAAAAAATGGTGGGTCCCACAGCTTTTTCATTTCTCTCCTAAAATGAGAAGAAATAGAGAAGAAATGGGTAGGGATGGAAATTTGACTAATATACCCTTCTTTTTGTTGTTTTATAAATAACTAAATAGGGGCAAATATGTATTTACAACAAAATTTAATTTTTTTTCTTTCCTATTTCTCTCATAATTCTCTTAATCCAAACAACTTAAAAATCTACTCATTTTCTACTCTATTTCTCTTTTCTCTATTTCTTTCTACTCTATTTCTCTCATAACCCAAACAAAGCCTTAATGAATTCTTGATTACTTAATAGACATAGACATATTGTTTATCATTAATTAAGGATATTTTTATTTGACCATCGAAAAAGGCTTATAGATAAGTCAGGACTTCCAGTTTACAATTCAGATAATTAATTGATCTCTGATAGAAGTAAGAGAATCTAGTAAAGTGTGAGGGATAATTGCAATCCTAGGCTTGGTTAATTTGATCATTAAATTTGTCTTCTTGCTTACTTTAATTTTTAGTCTTTCATAAATCATCGCTTATTAAGTTGTTTAAATAAGATTGAGTTTTACAAACTTTAAGTAGATAGTCAAATTTAGAATTAATCCCTGTGGGTTCGACACTTTCTTACTATTGCATTACTTGATTTGCGATAACATATACTTTCTTAGCCAAGTATTTCCCTCCTGCGAAGAGTGCAAAGTTGAGGAATGACATTACCTCTTTTCAGCAATATGAGTCAGAATCATTATATGAGGCATGGGAAAGATTCAAGGATCTACTTAGAAGATGCCCTCATCATGGGGTACAAAAGTGGCTTCAAGTTCAGACTGTCTATAATGGCTTGACTAACTCTCTGAGGTCAACCATTGATGCTGCTGGTGGTGGTGCATTGATGAACAAAACTGTTGAAGAAGGTTATGATTTATTGGAAGAGACGACTTCCAATAACTATGAATGGCCTACTGAAAGAGCATCACAAAGAAAAGTAGCTGGAATTTATGAAATAGATACTTTATCTGCACAAGTAGCTGCATTGACTAAGAAGCTAGACTCAGTTGGGAGTCAATCTAATTAACAGTCAATACATGCTATTTAGAGCCCTTTCATGATTTGTGAGTATTACTCTGGACCTCATTATTTTGATCAATGCTCATTGAATTATGAAACTACTAATTATGTGGGTAACTTCAATCGGCAACAACACAAGCCAAATTCAAATTTCTATAATCCCGGTTGGAGGAATCACCCCAATTTTTCTTGGAAAAATAACCAAGAAGCTTCATCATCAGCCAGACCGATGGGACCACCTGGGTTTCAACAACAAGCTCCACAACAAGAAAAGAAATCTGCAATGGAGGAAGCCATCCTACAATTGACTAAGGGTACTCAACAATGTATGAATCAACTCCAAAGTTAAGGAGCTTCTGTCCGTAATCTTGAGGTTCAGATTGGGCAATTATCTGTTTTTATGAATAATCGTCCTCAAGGTAGCTTGCCTAGCAACACGGAGACTAATCATAAGGGAGGGAATAATGAACAATGTAAGGACCCTTAAGAGTGGTAAAGAATTAGATGAGCCCATTCAAAAACTTGAAGTAAATGAAGATGAGAAGATTCATGAACAATCAAAAAGCAATTCTAAATAGCCTTCTCTATTGAAGAAATCAGAGAAGAATGAACCCCTCTACCTCCATTCCCACAACGTCTTCAAAAGTAAAAGACGGACAAGCAATTTACCAAGTTTTTAGAGGTATTCAAGAAACTTCATATCAATATTCCTTTTGCTGAAACTTTGGAATAGATGTCGAGCTATGTCAAGTTTATGAAGGAAATCTTGTCCAAAAAGAGAAGACTTGGAGATTGTGAAACTGTTGCACTTACTGAAGAGTGCAGTGCCATATTACAGAAAAAGCTTCTGCCAAAGCTAAAAGATTTAGGGGTTTTTCTATTCCTTGTACTATTGGTAATAAATTTTTTGGTAAAGCTTCATGTGATTTGGGTTCAAGTATAAATTTGATGTCTCTTTCTGTTTACAAGTAACTTGGGTTGATTGAGGTGAAACAAACTAATCTAACTCTACAATTAGTAGACAGATCTCTCACATACCCAAAAGGAGTGGTGGAAGATGTTTTACTTAAAGTTGATAAATCCATATTTATGCTGATTTTGTAGTGTTAGATATGAAGGAGGATCGAGAAGTTCTAATCATTCTTGGGAGACCTTTCCTAGCTACTAGTAGAACTCTCATAGATGTACAAAAATGTGAGTTGACTATGAGGATACAATATCAAAAGGTAACATTTAATGTCTTTAAAGCTATGAAATATCCTCAAGAATCTGATGAATGCTTCATGATTAATGTTATTGATGAAAGCAAATTCGAATTAAGTACTAATGGTTTTAGTACTAATTCTTTAGAAGATGCTATTATTAATCTACCTTGTGAGGATAGGCAGGAATCCCTTGAATTTATGCAATGGCTAAATGCATCACCATCTTACAATCATGTTGGAAAACAATTCGAGGATTTGGAGTTGTCCATGAAAGATGGGACTGCAATGAAATCCTCTGTTGAAGAACCACTAGAGTTAGAGCTAAAGTAACTTCCTGATCATTTGAGGTATGTGTTTTTAGGAGATTCTTCTACTTTACCAGTGATTATCTCATCTTCTCTTGATAGTGTATAGAAAGAGAAATTGCTAAGATTGTTGCGAGAATATAAGAAAGCATTGGGATGGACCATAGCATATATCAAAAGAATAAGTCCATCCATTTGCATGCATAAGATTCTGCTAGATGAATGATCAAAGCTCACCATTGAACATCAAAAGAGGTTGAATCCTATAATGAAGAAGGTAGTCAAGAAAGAGATTATTAAATGGTTGGATGCTGTGATCATTTACCCTATCTCCAATATTTCGTGGGTCAGCCCAGTGCAATGTGTACCTAAAAAGGGAGGTATGATTGTGATTACTAACGATAATAACAAACTAATTCCTACTCGAACTGTTACAGGTTGGCGAGTCTGTATGGACTACAGAAAATTGAACAAAGCAACAAGGAAAGACCATTTTCTTCTCCCTTTCATCAATCAAATGTTAGACAGATTTGCCGGACAAACTTATTACTGCTTTTTGGATGGATATTCGGGGTACAACCAAATTGCCATAGCTCCTGAAGACAAAGAAAAGACAACTTTCACATGTCCTTATGAGACATTTGCTTTTCAGAGGATGCCATTTGGATTGTGCAATGCACCTGCCACTTTTCAACGATGCATGATGGCAATCTTCTCAGATATAGTGGAGCAGTCAATAGAGATATTTATGGATGACTTCTCCGTATTTGGTAATTCTTTTGACCTATGTCTTAATAATCTTGCTTTAGTGCTTAAAAGATGTGTAGACACTAATCTAGTACTAAATTGGGAGAAGTGTCATTTTATGGTTCAAGAAAGAATAGTTCTTGGCCATAAAGTTTCTGCTAAAGGAATTGAAGTTGACAAAGCAAAGATTGAGACAATTGAAAAATCACCTCCACCTACTTCAGTGATTCGCAGTTTCTTAAGACATGCAGGCTTCTACAGACGATTCATTAAGGATTTTTCTAAGATCTCTAAACCTTTGTGTAATTTACTTAAGAAAGATATTCCTTTTGAATTTGATGAATCTTGTCTTGAAGTTTACAGGATTTTGAAAGAGAAGTTGATTACAGCACCAATCATTGTAGCACCAGATTGGAATATCCCATTTGAACTCATGTGTGATGCTAGTGATTTTGCAGTGGGGGCAGTTCTTGGTCAAAGGAAGAATAAAAAGATGCATGCCATTTACTATTCGAGCAAGACCTTGAATGATGCTCAACTTAATTACACCACCACAGAAAAGGAACTTTTTGCAGTGGTATTTGCTTTTGATAAATTTCGATCTTATTTAATTGGAACAAGAGTAATTGTCTATATGGATCATTCAGCAATCAAGTATTTGATTTCCAAGAAAGATGCAAAGCCGAGGTTGATCAGATGGATACTCTTGTTACAAGAATATGATCTTGAGATTCAAGACAAAAAGGGAATTAAAAATCAAGTGGCTAATCACTTATCCAGATTGGAAAATGACAACAATAAAGGAGGTAAAGAGTAAATTAATGAGTGTTTTCCTGATAAACAACTCTTTACCCTTCAAGGTAATATACCATGGTATGCTGATTTTGTTAATTATCTAGTAAGTGGTATTTTACCTCCTGAGCTTAACTGGCAACAAAGAAAGAAATTTTTACATGATGTTAAATACTATGTTTGGGATGAACCTTTCTTGTTTAAGCAATGTGCAGATCAAATTTTAAGAAGGTGTATCCCCAGTGAAGAAGTTGATAAAATTTTGCATCAATGTCATTCATCTGATTATGGAGGACACTTTGGAGGAGAAAAGATAGCTGCTAAGGTGTTACAGTCTGGATGTTATTAGCCATCATTATTTAAGGATGCTTACTCCTTTATTGTAAAATGTGACAAGTGCCAACGGACTGGAAATATTTCTAGAAGACATGAGATGCCCTTCAACAACATCTTAGAAGTGGAGATCTTTGACGTATAGGGTATTGATTTCATGGGTCCTTTCATCTCATCTTTTAATAACCTCTATATTCTTGTTGCTGTCAATTATGTTTCTAAATGTGCTGAAGTAACTGCTTTACCCACTAACGATTCTAAAGTGGTGTTGAATGTTTTGAAAAGAAACATATTCACTAGGTTTGAAACTCTAAAAGCAATAATAACTGATGAAGGGAGTCATTTTTGCAACAAATACTTTGGAGTCCTTCTTGCTAAATATGGTGTGACTCATAGGGTGGCAACTGCATCCTATCCCCAAACTAGTGGCCAGGTTGAGGTTTCTAACAGAAAAATAAAGAGGATCTTAGAGAAAATTGTGAATCCCACAAGAAAAGATTGGTCCAAGAGATTGGATGATACATTATGGGCTTACCGAACGGCATACAAAACTCCAATTGGAATGTCACCATATCGATTGGTGTTTGGCAAAGCATGTCACCTTCCAGTGGAGCTTGAATATAATGTATATTGGGCTATCAAAAAGCTCAATTTCAATATGAAGCAAGCTGGTGAGAAACGCCTCCTCCAAGTCAATGAGATAGATGAGTTCCGTCTTCAGTCATATGAAAATGCCAAACTCTACAAGGAACAAACAAAAAGGTGGCATGATAAGAAGATTGTCAAGAGAGAGTTCCAGGCAAGTCAAAAAGTCTTACTTTTCAACTCGAGGTTGAAATTATTTCCTGGGAAACTTAGATCGAGATGGTCAGGGCCGTTCGTGATAGTCAAGGTGTCCCCATTTGGAGCAATTGAAATCAAAGATGAGAAAACTCAAGCCACGTTTAAGGTCAATGGCCAAAGATTGAAGCATTATTAGGGAGAACCCATCAATCGTGAAAAATCTTCAATCACACTGGTTGATAATGAATGATCCTTGATAGATTATTTTTCACCGGTTAAATGGTGGATAACGGTACTCCGTGAATTTTTTCGGTCCCTTCAGTTATCCACAAATACTGAAATATGTATAAAATTTTACTCATTTCTCTTTTTTTTCTTTTTTTTTTCAAATGGATAATCGGCTTGTTAACTTACGCAAGCGATTCCCTTCTCTCCCTCAAAATGCTTTAACTAACATTTATTCTGCAAGGTTTGAAAGATTAAGGATACTTATGCACAAAGGCATCCCTGCTGATATACACTAGTTGATCGAAACAAAGGTTCGAATAACAGGTGAATTTTCTGACGCTCTTGTTTCATATATGCCAAGGCTAGATAAAAGTTTATATACAAAGAAAAGAAGAGCAAAAAGATTACGGGTCTGCTATAAATGTGCAAGATGGACCTGTAACACAAAATGCAGATCAATTGGAATGGTGTCTATAAATCGAGATGACAAAATTAACTTCATTAAGGATGACATGAGTAAGGAGTCTTTAGATAACATTTTATTAACTCTTGAGACGCATCTTAGTGGAGATGTGCAAGGAGTACTTCTTGATTTATGGTCAATACTCCAAGCTGAATATGAGCGTTATAGTCTCAGGAATTTGACTCAAAAAGACCCTGTTTGTCAATTTTAAAAAAAATTGGATGGAAACTGACTATCGGCCCATAGAGAGCATTCAAGCCGTTACTTGACTTAAAACCAGAGGAAAATGTGAGCAACAATCACACCTACTGTAAGTATTGCTATTAATTTTTTTTCTCTCTTCTCGTTAAAAAAAAAGAGTTAAAAAAATATTTAAAATTTTTTTAAAAAAAAATTAATACTATTTTTTTGAAATATGCTTTGTATATTTTCAAACTTCTTCTGACACATAAAGATTAGTCTCTTTTCCTTGTTGTATAGTTATAATCATTTATGTGCTTATTTTCAAACTTTCCTGACATGCAGATCTACCCCTTCTTTATAGGTGTAATTATTACATTTTAGTTTAATTTCTTTAAATATTGCACTTTGCTCTCTTCAGATCATTGATAAGTTGAGAGTACAAAAAAAAAAGATTGAAGTAACTTCAATTCGTCAGATCAAAAGTGTTTGTATCTTTTGTGGATCTAATCCTGTAAATGATAAAGAATTTGTAAATATTGCAAACCATCTTGGTCAAGTGCTAACTGAGAGATAAATTTATTTAGTTTATGGAGGAGGTAGTCTTGGGTTAATGAGTTGTGTAGCAACTACTGCACATTTAGGAGGTGACAAGCAATTGCTGCACATTTAGGAGGTGACAAAGTCCTTGGTGTCATTCCCAGTCCTTTAGCTATAGACAATCCCGTTAGAAAAACAGTAAGGGATGAAGTAATGGTATCTTGCATGCACCAACACATGAACATTGTGTTAGCAAATGCCGATGCCTTTATTGCCCTACCTAGTGGTTTTGGAACTTTGAAAGAGATCTTCCAAATTGCATCTTAATTACAGCTGAACTTTCCCCAAAAACCCATAGGTATATTAAATGTTAATGGTTTTTATAACAGTTTGTTTTGTTTTCTTGATCATGCTATGGAACAAAGGTTCATCTCACAAGCGATACATCAAATTCTTGTAACTGTTGCAACCCCTGAGCAATTGCTCGACCAACTACACAAATATGTACCACAACGTGATCCAACAATGGCTCTACTGAATTGGGAACAAGGCAGCAATAGCAAAAAGTAAAAACTTAATTTGACTTTGTCCTTATGAATTTATGTTTTCTCTTATGATTTTAGTTTTTTTTTTTGTAATTTTTCTTATTTCAGGCTTGATTTGCAATTTTCTAGTAAGATCTTCTACACTCCACCTATCTTTATTTTGACATTGGGGACAATGTCTTAAATTAGTTAGGAAGAGGGATAGTTGACATTACCATGCATGTACATAGTTTGTATTAAAAAAAAAAAACTAACCAGCTAATTTTATGGTTATTAACTTATTAGATGTATGATGGCAGAGTAAGGAGTAATTTTACTCTTGAGATGCATTTTAACTTGCATTTCATAGTAGGTCTAAACACATTTTGTTCTTGTGTATATATATACATTTAAAAAATAAAATAAAATTCATTTTGATCTTTTCGATTGATTTTGATACAAGCATATGCTGAATTTTAACTTAGTTGATGATAAAAGTATGCAAAACAGTTTATAATTGAATTATTTTTCAAAATTTGTGATATACATGTATATATGACTGTGTATATTAGGAAGAAGACATGTTTGAATTGAGTAAATGTTTCATACCTTTGTGAGTTTTGGGCTTTTCCAAGTTTGATACTTACACTTAGTTTATTTTCTTTCATGAGTGATGTCAATTATGGATTTATTTTTAGAACTTACACTGAATCGATTTGAGATTATATTAGTCTGTATGTTGCATGAAAATGACACAGACATTTTTCTTGATTTAGCTGCTTTGGCCAAATAAGCATACCTTGCATTTATCCCATTGTTAACCCCCTCTAAACCTACTGGCCCTTTTGTTGTTCTTAGCTTATTATAAGCATTGAAAAAAAAACCATATTTTACCTCACCTTAGGGAATAAGAGAGCATTGGTTTTCCTAATTAGTGGAGCTCTTTTGCTTGCAATGATTTAAGTGTAGGGGAATTGGTGTGCTTATGAAAAATGTTTGGTACCAAAAAAAAAAGGTTCATTTTGAAAAAAAAAAGAATAGAAAAAGGAATAAGTGTGTGAAGAGAATATGCAATTTATGGGTTTGGGTAAAATTTTATGCTTTCTACTTGATTTACTCCCCAATGCTCTTTTATTCTCTTTGGTTTTTAACTTGCTATTATCCATATTGTTCCCTTCCTTCACTTTATAGCCCTATTACAACCTTTTTGAAAGACCTCTTGATTTATGTAATTTATTTGATCTAAATAGTGGAGAATTGATGTATGTGCAAGCATATGGTAAAATACTTTCATAATTTGACTGAGTTGAGCGCAAACAGTTAACCTAAAACACTTTGTGTGATTTGAGTGTCACTTGTGAGGAATTTTACTCAATTTGAATATGCCTATTTCTGATTAAAGCATGATTATGCTATGTATATTTTATTCTCAATTGCTTTGATTCAACTATACTTTGTTAAGCATATTTGAATTTGATACAATGCTTGTATTATTACATGTTTGTGGGTATCATCCTGGTAAACCCTCACAAGACTATAACTCATCCACTAGGGACACTTAGGGGTTTAAAGGCTTGTGGCACATGCTAAGTGAAATTATTACATATATGAAGTAAAAATTGTATAATTCCTCACATATTGGTTATGTTCTTACAAATTGAGCAGAACACCTGAAGGACTATAAAAAGCAGTTGTTGAACCAAAATATTATGAACTTAAATGTTTATATCAGTATAGCTCAAATAGAAGATAAATGAAGACCTAAACTTAGTGAATTTTGGGCTACATCAAATTCAGGACAAATCGAAAAATTTCTACTCAAACCTATACTCGATTATTTGGTGATTACTCAAGATCTAACCGTTGGATGCAGCTGAAATTTTAATATGTCATTCATGACATCATTCTCTATGACTGTCATTGAAATGAATTATGACCGAAAGTGGGTAAAAAATGGGAAACAAGTGGATGGCCGTCATTGTTGATGTAATTTGAATAGTTTCAACAAAATGGTCATATCTCAAGATCCAGCCGTTAGATCTGACTGAAGTTTTGGTATGTTCTTCATGACTGCATGTGCTACGACTTTCATGAAGTGAATATTTCCAAATTATGGCACAAGGAATGATGAATTTGGTAATATTCGGAGGTGAAATTTCAGCCCATATGCAGCAAAAATTTGACAAAGTTGTAATTGAATAGTTATAGCATTTGCCTATTAAAGGAAGGCATTTGTGACATATAAAAGCATTCCATATTATGAGTTCTCTCATTTTAGTTAGTGTTGGGGGTGAAGCTTTCATAAATTGTGAGATTTATACTTTGATTTCAAGGTTAGATCTTCCAATTTATCTAAAGTAAATCCCAAAGCTCTTGTTCTTTGTATAATATATTCTTCATCTTATTGAAGTTTCTTCATTTTCATGTCCAGTTGAGTTTCTTCCTAGAGTTAGGGGTGAAATTTTCATAAATTATGAGATTTATACTTTGATTTTGAGGTTAAATCTTACAATTTGTTTAAAGTAAATCCCAAAACTCTAGTTCGTTGTATTCTTGTTAATACCAACAACCACTTTTATTTTTTTTATGCTTTTCACTTGTTCTTTTGTTTCCTTTAATATAATGAGTAGCTAAATTTCTATACTAGGATTGTAATTTGAACTTACACGTAATTTGATTCGTTTATCATATCTAAGAATAAGTTGATTATCTTGAATTGTTTATCTTGCTTGTTCATAATTCTTTTAATTAATTGGCCATTAATTAAATTGAATTGATAAACCTTAAGCAACTTGACAAAGGGATTTTGGTTTTAGATCTAGGTAAGATAACATATGATCTTTAAGCGAAAGTCTTGAGTTTGTATAGGATAGACATATACCTATATGACATATGTAACCATTAATGAAACCAAAACTTAATGAATTCTTGATTACTTGATAGACATAGACATATAGTTTATCATTAATTAAAGATATTTCTATTTGACCATCGAGAGAGGCTTATAGATAAGTCAGGATTTCTAGTTAACAATTCAGCTAATTAATTGATCTCAGATAGAAGTAAGAGAATCAAGTAAAGTGTAAGGGATAATCGCAATCCTAGGCTTAGTTATTTTGATCATTAAATTTGTCTTCTTGTTTACTTTAATTTTTAGTCTTTCATAAATCATCTCTTATTAAGTTGTTTAAATAAGATTGAGTTTTGCAAACTTTAAGTAGATAGTCAAATTTAGAATTAATCCCTGTGGGTTCGACACTTTCTTACTATTATATTACTTGATTTGCGATAACGTATACTTGCGTTCTGAAATTCCACATCAATAACATATACTGCAAAATCTTGCAGGTTTTTGCACAGGTAACTGATGTTGTCCCATTGCCAGCTGCCTCACCAGATAAGATAGCTCATCAAGTCTATGCTCCATCAAATAAGTGATCAAACATAAAAACACAAAAACAAGTGTAAAAATATACAAAACAACTATAGAAAACCTATCTAGAGATTTTTTAAAAAAATTATGGGACTACCAGATGGTGAAATCTACACAAAAATGCTATCTAACAAAATAATAAAAAATCACCAACATAGTGTGGCACAAGTGGCAGATACTTAGGCCCCTTAAGCATGTGGTCAGGGGTTCGATTCCTAACTCATATGTCTGGAAAAACATCTGTTGGGAGAGGTCAACCCCTTAAATGGATCTCAGTACCTCGAGGATTAGTCCCCATAGTCGTGTGCATGGATATCCTGGGAAACAAAAAATAATAATAATAAATCTTAAAAAATTGAAAAAGTGGTCTAAACGATAGAATTTTGCTAAAATAGGGGTGACCTCACTTTAAATAGTGAGCCTTTATCAAAATAACATTTTCCATTAGTCTACCAAAATTCAGCTCGATCAGAGATACTTTACCGAACCAAAATCTTGACATGATATCCTTTACCTAATTAGAATTCCACTTGAAAAAACTTCAAAAATGAAAACAAACACAATTGTTAGGGTTAGATGGGGTCTTGAAATGATTAGATAGTTGCCTTGGATCCCCGGCAATGACGCCAAATTTGACAAGAGGTTGTTAAGACCCCGTCAAAATAATAAAAATTACCGGTTCAACAACTAATTTGTAGTATAGAGAATGAACCGAATTGTCTCTCAAGGATCCAAAAACAAAGATTCAATCAGATCAAGATAATTAAAAAGGGGGAATTTTGATGATTTATAAAGAAAATACATTAGTTGAATTAAAGAAAAGTAATTAACAAATAACCACCCCCAATAACTTCATCAAAAAATTTAGGCTTCCAACTAAAACAAACAACCACCCCCTTTGGGCAGGTAATTGTATTCAATAATTAGAAACATTCCTCAAATTATAAAAAGTTCCACAATTCAAAATGAGTAATCTCACTTTGGCGATAATCACCCATAATAATCAGTGAAAATTTTTATATAGGAATCTCATGCCCAAATGTTTCATAATACAGTCCGAAGAGAAGATAAATAATAATAAATACCTTTACTGATCATGAAATTAAATTATATAGCATTTCATGGACATGTTTTGCACTTATACAGTTCAAATAAAAAAAGAAATTTAACAAATAAAAATATTTTAGCCCGCGAGTACAAAATTTAAAACAACCAAAAGAGATAGTATATATAATCAAAATGTAAAGAAACACACAAATTATTTTTCAAAAATAAATATCTGAAGCAGCGGAAATTAAATTGGAAAAACCATGTGGGTTTGGTCATTATTGGGAATAGTTTGATACCAGCTTTTTAATTTTCCATGCCTTTGGCCTTTTGAAAGAAAACCAATTTCCCATTCAAAATCATCCTATGCCCCTCACTAAAACACAAGCTTTTAAATTATTGAAACCCGAAAACGCACGGTAACCAATGGCTCCAAGAGAAAAACTCCTGTATACTAGAAACATGCATATGATAATATATTGAATTGAATTTTTAAATTGATTAAAGTATTCGATGTCTCTTGTTGAACATCACATATCCAGAAACATGCATCATCACATTTAAAAAAGGTAAAATCATCAAAAAGCTTGCGTCAGCACCGAAAAGCTTCATTGAATAGCATAACCCATTTATATACATTTGAGCAACACAAAGCTAGGAGGGTACTAATAAACTAAATTTGGCAGGGCAGAATTATCAATAGGGTGTTCAAACCCTAACTTTTTTAATTGGAATTTTTTTTAAAAGACTTTTCTCTTTATAAGCTTGATCGATTATGGATCCTAAAATCATATAATTTAAGCTCTAATACTAAATGTAAGCATTAAATCTTAAACTAATTATATGAAAATAAAAATTAACTCCTCAGTCGACACAGCTCTCAATGGGGCAAGATGTATTTTATGCGTAAGTGCACCAACGACATTTAACCCTAAGGCCCTCCCATCATGGGCTTATGGGTTAAGGCCCACACTATTATCTATACTAACTAATGCTTAGATGTCTTGAGCCCATTTCACGTATGGATCACATAGGTTAATTGGTGGGCTCATATATATCTTCAATTGGATCATAATATTAACTCATTTTTGACAAAATAAAATAATAATTAATTGTAACCCACAAGAAAATTAGATTATTCTAACATTATTGTCAAAAGGGTGGGCATAAGTTTATTTGTGTCCTTGAAGGGAGATCGAGGATCAATCTATATATCAATATCTTGCATAATACATGTACCCAATAACATAAAAAAAAAAAAAAAAAAAAAAACTCTATCTCTATCTATATGCTTGCACGAGGTACTGCTACCAGACGGCCTGCAATACATCAATGATTTTATTAAAATAAATTTTTCTTGCTTAATGCTGATTTACCTGAATAAACATCGTGCTGCCATGTGAAAATTTCTTCATTCAGATTATCTTTTTATATTTTTTTCTCACTTAATTTCTCGTGTAGCATTAATTTTTTATTTTATTACATTTTGATAGTTTTTGGAAAACCCCAAACTAATATAAACAGATTATCTATTATTTGTGTTTTACCTCGTAACAAGCAATGTTTTAAGAATTAGACTAGAGATCGAACCGAGGAGACCTTTGGGTCATGGTTCAATTGGTTTAACCGATCGAATTGGATGACGTAATAATTATAATATTATACATAATTATATTATATATATATGTGTGTGTGTGTAAATCTAATAACATGAATTATAAAAATTGACTACGATAATGTTTATTATTATATTTAATTAAAATAACTTTATTTTGAGAGTAACGGGAATTTAAGAAAAAAATTAAGATTTAATCCTTATTTAAAAAAATTACTATTATTATTTATTTTAAAAAATTGGATATAGTAAGTTACAAATTTTATAATGAGATTTTTGAATTCTACATCCATTTAATAAAAGAAACATCTTTAGAACAACTGCAAATTCTACATACATTTATTTCTGAAGCATTTTTCCTATTAAAATTTTTGTTATATAAATGGTAGATAGAAATTCAAATCTGTAGTATAAACACACAAAACCAATATAGATATAACAAAGTCACAGTACAAATGCAGTATTCCAGTAATATGAGGACCGAGGCTTGAAGAATTGTATCTTCTTAGTGATTTGTTCGAGTCTTCATAATTTAGTTGTTCCTTTTGAACCAAGTTCTTAGGATCTCCAATCATCTAGGTTGGGTTTCCATTAATGCCATTCCCCTTATAAATTATATATTTGTTCTCTAGGTGAAACTTTTTGTTAACAGATCTGCAATATTATTTTTGGACATTATGTAAGCCATGGAGATTACTCCTATCGAGAGCAAATGCTTTATAGTATTATGTCTTGGACGGATGTGTCGAGACTTGCTATTGTACATGCTACTTTGGGCCCTTACTATTGCTGATTGGCCATCATAGAGTATACAAATAGCAAGTACAAGTTTTTGCCAATTTGAAATATCTTCCAAAAATTTCTGAAGCCATTCAGCTTGCTTCCCCAGCTTTATCCAAAACAATAAACTAGATTCCATTGTCACTACAAAAAAAAGTGTATATTACGGCGAATTTTTTTTGCATATAACGACGGTTTCGAATCATCATTATTTACGTTAACAGCGGTTTGGTAAACCACCATAATTGCGTTCGTCATTCAAAATATTATGGCAGTTTTCAGTAAACCACCGTAATGTATAATGTATAACACAACGGTTTTTTTCTTGTATATTACGGCAGTTTTGAACCTCCGTAATATACAATATATAATATGGCGGTTTTGCTCTTGTATATTACGGCGGTTTTGAACCCTCGTAATTTACAAAAAATTTGGTCTTATTTGAATTTTTTGTGACAGTTCTAAATCGCTGCAATTGTAAATAATAAAATAATATATATATATATATATATATATATATAATGACAGTTTGAAACCGCTGTAATTTAATTTTAATTTTAGTTATTATATTTTGTTATGTTCATAGCACTGTATATCAATTATTGCTGTAACGTTTCACCTCCATAATACAAGTAATTTTCCAATTTTAACATTTGGCCTCTATAATATAAGTAATTTAATTTATATGTATAATAATTTTTGCTTATAACCTTGATTACATCAAGAAACAAATACTCATGAATTTATAAATGAAATAATCATTGTAATTATAAATCAAACATGGGTACATCAAATTAGAGTCAAATAATCCCAAAATTACATGACAAGTATTAAAGTTATGAAAAATAGTATCCTATAACTCATTTAGCAACAATTAAGCAAATTAATTAATGAGGATTCGCTTGTCTTTGTAGGAGTTCCTGGATGCAAGAGTCTTCTTCCTCTATGAGCTGCTCTATGGCACATTGTCTCTGCTTATTGAAGCTCTTTATTAGTTCAACTTCATTTTCCATTGCATTTTGATTATTTCCCTCCTGCAAATCAATTTAGTACCATTATGGTTTTGATGCAAAGGCCAGGTAACAAGCATTATATAAACTAGAATAATATAAAATCCATTTATCCTTTAGGTTTTGACAAAGGATTCAATCAAATTGATAATGGGCTACTACTACCCTTGTGAACTGAAATCAAGGAACCATGCAAGGTGCCCTTCAACCCAAATCTAATTCGATTTTTGTTTACTTGAAAATATTGGACCACATCTCCCAGGCAAAATTAGGCGAATTGCCTGCCCTTTATAGATTCAAGCTGCTTAAATGGTCCTGTATCCCATAAACTCCCTAATAAAGTTGAAATGAAAGCAAACATAAAATTAATTCAACTATCTTTAACAAGCTAGTTCAATTCAGTAGATGTCCAATACAACTAAAATTTACAAAATTTAGTTTACTAATCATGTATATAAGTAGGCCCTTGGTTTAGGTATGCTAAAACTCTGCCAGACAAAATAGGCGCAATTATTACCATCATTATTCCCCCCTGCTCCTCCTTTTCTTTGGACTTCCCCTCATCTTCAATATGAAAACCCTCAATCTTGCGTGAAACCTCTTCTGCAGTCACCTTCACCTTTTCAATTGATCCATTTGTGGATAAAGCCTCTGATTCATCATGAGTCAATGGGCCTGTCTGCCATATTCTGATGGTTCCATCCTCAGATCCTGAGGCATATGATTCTCCTCTAGGAGAGAAATGGACATAGTGTACAGGACCATGGTGGCCCTTGTTGCATGCTGCCATTACAGATAGACCACAAGATTTATAAATACAACACAAGAAATCAAAAAGACAAACTAAAAATCAATTTAGTTATCTAAAAATAAGGTAAACCAGTACATGAAAAGACAGAACTGTAAAATAACTATCCTAAAATAGCTTCAGACAACCAGCAGCCTCACATATTCAATTATTTTCTTTCAGATGTAACTAATGTTCAGTAACTTACCAATCTCATTGCCAGTATGGAAATAAAAACATGAACCCACATCTCTTCTCCCCCAGCAATGAACTTGTTGCCGTACTTTGGCTCCAACAAAGCTGATTCCACAGTGCAGGGCATATCATAACTCTTCACCAATCCATAGCTGAAAAAAACAGGTAACGCTATGAAGGTGACAAACGCCATCTCTTTCCCAACTGGATCAAGCCAGCAGATTTAGAGCCACCTCCACTTCTGGTTTACAAATGGTGTCAGGGTATAAACAATTTGCAAGGTATATGGGATACCAGTGATGTCCAGTGTGTTGTGATGCTGCAGACCAAGTTCGAGAAGTTTTTTGAAAAGATTGATTTAACAATGCTAAACAGGTATGCACTTTGTAAACCGCCATCACTTCTAAATTAAATTGTGGTGTTGCAGGCTTCTGCGTTTGGTGCTAGACCATAATATTGCTGATAATGTCACCGCAAAAAACAATGTTGTATTGTCGTACAAGGATATGAGCCACACAAATTCATATGGTCTTATTTGTGGTCTACAGTTTGCATCCTTTATTGTTCAATATTATGGACTGGTACTGGATCTATTGCTTCTTGGGCTGACTCGAGCTAGTGAGATTACTGGCCCGCCACAGATGCCAAATGAATTCATTACTTATTGGGACACAAAAGTTGAGACAAGGCATTCCATCAGGTTGTATTCTCGTTACATAGATCAGGTTCATATATTATTCCGCTTCGCTGATGAGGAGGCTCGAGATCTCATTCAGCAATATCTCACTGAGCACCCTGATCCTAACAATGAGAATATGGTGGGGTACAATAATAAGAAGTGATGGCCAAGAGATGCAAGAATGAGGCTCATGCATGACACATGATGGTATTTATTTTTCCTTTAACCTTGTGTGGGTTCTAATTTGTTATTTTTACACTTGTTCTAATGTTTGGCAAATGAAGATATACTTTTTTGAGTCCATTTCAGTCAATCTTCGGAGGAGTGTCTTCTGGGATATGAAGAATCGTCTTCCTCGAGCATCACAACTTTAGAGTGGGAAAATGGCTTTGTTTCTGTATACAGCAAGGATAATCCAAACTTGCTTTTTAGCATGTAAGTATTGATATATTTTAAGCAATTGAAGTTCTAATTTTGTACTTTAGTTTTAAAAATGAAATGGTTATCTTTGTCAAATTCTTTTCACTTTGCATTTAAGTTTTTCAGAGTTTTAAACTGGCCATGGACGTCTAACCTAACATGATAGTGATTGAATTTGTAGTTTTAAATGGTCTAACTCTTAGTCAATTTCTTTCAGTATATGTCCACTCCTCCCCCATAAAAAACTCTGCATTTCTATCTGTTTGATTCTTTGGTTGTTGCCATTTTTATCAAATTGTCATTAGTGACTTTGTGTTTTTGGTCCTTTTTTTGGGGCTTTGATTTTTCCTGTAACCTATTACCTATATATGATGATTGAAGTCCTCTTTGCTGACACTTCTCAATGACCTACAAGTGTGGACTCGAAGTACGGATACTTCCTAAAATTAGAATGACTCAAGAAGCATTCAGCAACACTAGAGATGGCGTCTGGAGTACTAACTAGGCTTAGTACTTACTAATTTGCATCCCAAAACATAACAGTAGAACCATCAGCAATTGTAATATAACGACTTGGTCAAAGATGACTTGGTCTCAAATGTCTGGACTATTTTACCACTTCTTAAATCCCATAACCTATGAATTATCAACTAGATTCAGTACAATATAGCATCCAAGCTTGATATCAAATTTTATAAATTAAAACTAGAAAGCTTATACACAAAAATTACAACCCAAGACAACGTTCAGTATCAAATGGCTAAATGGGGCATACCTGACACCTCTCATATCAGTACAAGAACTCCATATTGTCTGGTCACTATGTAGCCATGCAACAGTTTTGACTGAACCAGGGGATTTATCCAATTCTCTGGGTGGTGCATCAGGCCGATTCAAATCATAGATTCAGAGAATTTTCTCTACTCCCCCAGTGAGCAAACGGTGTGTGTCCTGCTCCCAGGTATATAAATATCAATGCATATGAACAAGGGAGCATTTGCTGGCAAACCCAAGATAAAGAACAAGTGTCAATGAAGTATCCAAATTTCAACAGTATCTATAATAGAGATGGCATTGAGAATGATTTTTCAGTAGACATTTAGTGTTTCTAATTCAAACAATTGGTTATTCAACTTACATAATATTGAAAGGGATAGAAAGTAAAGTGGGAGAAGAAATGTGGAAGTGTAGAGGAGAACTAATAAATTGGAGAGGTCACTATACACATAAAGACCTTGCTCAATAAATCTAGACAAAAATATTACAAAACTAAATGACCAAAAAGTTACAACTGTAGTATAAAATATCTATTTGAAATTTAGAATCATAAAACACGCAGATTCTTGTTCCTGGGATGAACTCATTTCAGCTCTTTGTAAATTTGTAATATGACATTACGATTCTCACTTAATAAATTCTACGCACTGTCTGTTTTGATGCTTCTAGGATTCTAATTCCTGCATTTTGTGTGTTTGCATGTCCACTATTTTGTGCTTTTGAACTAGTCATGTAATTGTAGGTAATTAGGTAAACTACTAGCCAAGGGGTAAATGCATAGAATAAATTAAACACTCATTTACTCATAAGAAAAGGGGTAAGGGCCAACTCTAACTCTAAGAACGAGCGATTAAACGAAAATTTTTACCATAAAACTTGAAAGAGAAACTACTAGGGGAAAAAGAATTCCTAGATTGATGTAACTTACTGTTTGTGTTCTTAGTGGAAGCTCATTGCTTCCAAAAGCTCATATTTTTACCAAAAGGAACTGAGAAAATGGAATTCCACTGCAGATTGGCAAGAAGTTCCATGACGTCATGACCACTGCGTAGATTGGCGAGGCTTTTGACGCTCCAGCCAACACAAATCTGTGCCACACGTAGAGAGAAAACGCTGATAAATATAATCAAGAGAATCCAGGGATTAACTCACGTAGCTTCAAAGACCTACTTAATTGGAAAAAAAATTGCAAAGCACAAATCAAAAACACAGGGATGAACTAATGTTTAGGAACTCTGCAAAATCGAAAACAGATCAAAAACCACTGGAGCCTTGGACGCTTGCCACTGGAGCGTCGTGGAGGGGAAGTTGACTGGAGCCGCCGCCTGATGTCGTCGGGGTGGAGCCTTGTTGCCCTGCTCGTCGAAATGCTGAGCGTGGTGAAGATTGTGAAGAGAAGATATCAAAGTGCAAAAAAATTGATATGAAAGAAGAACTCTTTTGATGGAACGTGTGAAGAATGTGAATGTGAAGACCATAAATGGGTAATAGAGACTCAGCAAGAAAGAGAGAAAGAGACCACCGCTCGGCTTTCAACCGCGCTCCCTCTATGGCTGTGTTCAAAGAAATGAATGAGGGAAGAGAGACAACACGATATGAAATTAGGGATTTAAACCTTTTAAGTCATCGGCAGAAGCAAATTAAGGCAGTTATAAACCGCCTTTTTGTCGAAAAGAAAGTCGTTTTAGTCTTGCGAAATACGAAGTTCATCAAACTCACGTAATATATGGTATAATATGGCAGTTTTTATAAACCGCCATAATAAAATTGTTATAAAAAACATGTTTTTTTTTAAGTGTGCAGATCTAGCAATACAAGTTTTCTTGGAGTAAGACACGACTGCACTCCAAGGGCGAACATATAGCCACTTGTTGACTTGGAGTCATTTGAGTGTGATATTCAGTTTGCATCACTATATCCTTCTAATACTATTAGATATCTCGTGTAATGTAGTCCATATTTCAAGGTATGTTGTAAATACCTTAACACTAACAATAATTATCCAGTGATCCTTGCTAGGATTACTAGAATATCTACTAAGTTACATAGGCTATGTCTGGGTGAATGCAATTCATTAAATACATCAAACTACCAATTATCTAGGAATATTTCAATTGAGATATTCTCTCACCAACACTTTTGGTTAGTTATATATTTAAAGCTACAGTTGTTTTTACAACCTTTTATGTATCGTTGTCAAATTTTTGAAGTATTTTCTCAATATAGTGAGATTGAGACAAAGTATAACCTTTAGAAGTTTTAGTGATTTTTATCCCTAGTATAACATTTGCAACACCCATATCTTTCATATCAAATTTTCTTATTAGCATTCTTTTGGTAGTTTTAATGATGTCGTTATTACTACCCATAATCAGCATATTGTCTACATAAAGACATATGATGATGTATCCTTTGTCAGAGCTTTTGATATGGACACTTTTATCACATTCATTTATTTTGAAGTCATTTGACAACATTACTTTGTCAAATTTCTCATGCAATCTTGGGGCCTGTTTTAAATCATAAATAGATTTTACAAGCTTGCATACTTTTTCTTGACAAAAACCACAAACCCTTCATGTTGTTTCATATATATTTCCACGTTAAGATCACCATTTAAAAATGATGTTTTAACATCCATTTGATGTATTTCAAGATTGTTTAAGGTCTCAATGGCTATTAACACTTGAATTGATGCTATTCTTGTAACTGGTGAATATGTGCCAAAGTAATCAAGACCTTCCTTTTGCTTGTATCCAATATCTGTCAATTGATTCATCCACTTTCATCTTCCTCTTGAATGTCCACTTGCAACCCAAGAGTTTACTTCCAGGAGGAAGATTTACAATTCCTATGTATGATGTTGTATCAAGGAATCAATTTCACTATTAATTGCCTCTTTCCAATATGGTGCTTCTGGTGATGACATTGCATCTTGAAATTTTTTAGGCTCACCTTCTAGCACAAATGAGAGAAAATCAGGACCAAAGATTTTGGCTACTTTAGCTCTTTTACTTCGCCTTGGTTCTTGGTTCTCATTCTCTTGAATTTTATTTCCTTTACTTTGAGTATCCATTTTGGAAATACTTCTTCAAAGAATATTGCATTCCTTGATTCTATTATTTTATTAACATGAATGTCACTTATGTCTGATTTATGTACAAGAAATCAATAAGCAAGCACTAATATTGATTGCATATCCAATAAATATACAATCAACAATTTTAGGGCCTATCCTTACTTTTTTAGCTGTTGGAACTTCTACTTTGGCTAGACCCCACCCCCCCCCCCACATTTTTAAGTATTTATAGCTAAGTCTTTGACCTTTCGAAAATCCATATAGTGTCTTATCCTTTTTCTTGTGAGGTATCTTATTAAGCACATAAATGGCAAATTAGATAGCCTCCCCCCACAAGTTATGGGGTAATCCCAAACTAATAAACATAGCATTCATCATTTCCTTTAAGGTTCGATTCTTGCATTCGGCAACACCATTTTCTTGAGGAGAATAAGGTGCATTTGTTTGATGAACTATACCATTGTCTACACAAAATTGTTCAAAGGGTGATTCATATTCATCATCTCTATCATTTCTTATCATTTTTATTTTTTAGCTAATTTACGACTTCATTTTTGTATAGCTTGAATGTTTCCAACACCTTGTCTTTGCTTTTTAGCAAATACACATTGTTGAAACCAAAGCTAAATTGAGAAATTAAATTTGGAACCAAAGTAGTTCAAAGAATTGAAATCTCAAAGTTTTGAAGATAACAAAGATATTAAATAAGAATGAATAAGTAAAGTTTCATTTTAACCAGTGTGTAACCTGAAATAATTGATAATCCAATAATGTTTATCTTGCTTAAAAATATGTTGATTATTCTCTGATAAGGAAGCACAATTTTAACTAAACTTTATTAGCGTGCGTCCAATATGACTCTTGTTATGACTGAAAAGAAATTTTTGGCATGCGTTTAATATACTCTGAATTACTTTATTATATCATATTGGATCATCCAAAGTTTCCTTAAAAAGCTCATATTCAAACATTCTTTCAAAGCTCGAATTCAAATACAATAGTTGTTCATCATTAAATGTTGAAGAGACCTCTGACAAAGTACGCTGCAAAAAGAAGTCAACTATGCTGCTAAGCTGACACTTCTAACAACTACAAAGACCAGTAAATAAAGAATTTTCTGCGTGCTCAGATAAATCAGGACTAAGATATCATATTCTTAGTAGTCTCTGATAATCAAAGTCACTTTTCAGAAAAAGCTCAACACGATATCAGCTTATGCATTTAATGCTACTTAGAATGGTAATAAATATTTCCGTTGGACGAAAAAGCTAATGAGGACTACTTCAAGTGCTCGTTGACTATAAATACAAGTGTCTTCAAAGAAAGAAAATGTAGAGTTTTATGTGAACAAAAGAGAAAAAGATTCAAAGTTCACATTCTTTCTATTCTTTACACTCTTGTATAGTGTTTCATTCTTGAGAATAATTCTTTTATCTTCACCTGTTGTGAGTCAATCTCAAGTGTTGTTTACAACATCTTTTATTCAACTTTTGTTTAGCCTAAAGAGGTTGTGTATAAAAGAATACTTGTTTGTTAGAACCTGAAGAAGTTAGATAATACTTGTATACCTGAAGAGGGGGAGAATACTTGTAATCTTGCAAAGATTAGTGGAAAATCCTTCTTGTTGAAAGGACTAGATGTAGCTCTCAGGTTGTGAGAGTAAACTAGTATAAACATCTGGTGTGAGCTTCTCTTCCCTCTACTTGTGTTGTATTTTATTTACTAACTTATGTGGATTGTCATTGTTTTCTTAACGAAGTTTTTAAATTAAACTTAAAACCTTTCAACTGCGTCCAAAAGAATTTTCATAAAATCCTTCTCTGCGTCCAACGAACTGATAAGCTTTTAATCTCATCCATTTCTTATTAAATTTCAACAGGATCCTTGTTTGAATTTTTTGTTAAAGAAAAGTTTTCCAAAAAGAATAAGAAACACAATTCAACCTCCCTTCTTGTGTTTCACTTGGTTATTTCACATATAACTATATCTTGTACAATCATCTATGAAAGTAATAAAGTACTTCTTCCCACTTCTAGTCTACACAAACTTTTGATCACAGATACTACTATGAATTAATTATAGATTAAGATTCAATGCAAATCTCACATTTGTGACTAAGATTGATTTCACATTTAGGTAAATATTCTAAATTAACTAATCTACAAATGATTCCATAATTAACATGTCATAATCTACCCTGCCATAAAGTAGAAGACTCAAGCACATAAGCAACAGAATTATTATTATTGATATTAACTTTGGGTACAACAATCATTACATTCATCTTGAAAAGACCATCACTTAGGTACCCTTTGCCTACATACAACCCATTCTTGGCAAGTACAAATTTCTTAGACTCAAAAACTAATTTAAAACTATTCTTGCTCAAGAGGGAACAAGACACCAAATTCTTTTGAATATTTGGAACATGCAAAACATCTTTGAGTGTTAGTTCTTCTCCAGAAGTCATCTTCATCACAACTTTTCCTTGTTCAAGAACATGAGAAGATGAGGAATTTCCCATATAAAGTTGTTCTTAATCAGCAACTTTGTCATAGGTCATCTTCTTGAACAGACATGATGAGTAGCGCCTGTGTCTACCCACCATTGCTTGGGACTATTCCCCAAGTTCACTTCAGGGATGATAGCGAAAAGATTTATGTCGAAGACATCTTTAGAAAGTTTCTCCAATTCACCTACATTTACCTATGCATTTCCTTTGGTGTTTCCTTGGGATTTATTATGGTCGCAATCCTTTGCACGATGTCCTGGCTTCTTGCAGACGAAGCAGGTTCCTTGAAATCTCTTCTTACCACCCTCAATATTTTTCTGGCTTACTCTTTTTTCTTTTGATGTAGTTTTTCTGTCCTTGTTCCACAACATTATTTTTTGACTCCATGGACAGATTTTCAACCTTCTTATTAGAATCACGATTGTCTTTTTCTATCCTTAGTGTGATGATCAGTTCTTCAAGTCTCATTTCCTTGTGCTTATGCTTGAGATAGTTCTTGAAGTCCTTCCAAGATGATGGTAATTTTTCAATTATTGCTGCTACTTGGAAGGATGCACTAAGTTGCATATTCTTAGCATGTATTTCATGCAGAATAACTTCTAATTCTTGGACTTGACTGATGACAGTCTTTGAATTATCATCTTATAATCAAGGAACCTTTTGACAATGAATTTCTTCATGCTAGCATCCTTTGTCTTATATTGTTTGTCCAAAGATTGCCATAGTTCCTTTACAAATTTGATTGGGCTATATACATTATACTATGTATTATCTAACCTATTGAGGAAATAATTTCTCCACAAAAAACTCCATGTTTCCATGCCTCAATTTGCAACAACTATATGTGCATCAATTTCAATCTCTTTCAGAACAAGAGCCTTTTCCTTCAAAAACTTAGCCTGATTAAGATTTGTGAGATAGAACAGCATCTTTTGTTGCCATCTCTTAAATTCAGTTCCATTGAACTTCTCTGGTTTCTCAGCAACTAGGTTGGCAGCAGTACTTATAACAAATATTTGTAAAGTACTAAATAAATTAAACACACAGACTCACAAAGAGTAAATTTCTATCTAAAAGTTAGGAGCAATTTTGTCTTTAGATTGTTATACAAATGGTAGATAGAAATTCAATTATGTTGTATAAACACACAAAACAAATATAGATATAATGAACTCAGAGTACAAATTCGATATTCTAGTAATAGGAGGACTAAGACTTGAGTTGGACTCGATCTCCTTAAGATGAAATCGCCCCGCTATGGTGCTAGAAAGATTCAAATGGAAAATGTCTCCCAAGATGCAACGATCTAGGCACTGTGTGATAAGCAGCACTCCAAATCTCTAGCGCAAGTGAACTGAATATGAGATTCTCTCTCAAAATTTTGACTCAATGCAAGAAGAAAGAAGGAAGGAAGATTTTCGAAAGTGGTTTCATGTGGAGATCTCCCGGGTATTTATAGGCAAATTCATGCCTATCCAGAAGGGATGCATCTGTTTAGAAAAGTTATTTTCCTTGGTTGGGTTATGTGTTTTGGAGAAGACACTATTTCAGAAGGAAATAAATGGAATGGAAATTGTTTCTGTTTCCGCACCCGAACCTGCACCCAGGCCCAACTCCAAAATCCCCGTTCATTTCCAACAAATTTATCACTTCAAAATTACAAGTCTTCATGCATTTTGACAGATACTTTAGTTAATAACACAAAATAGACCCGAACTATATGAATTTTTCAATCTATATCACCCTAGAAGTGATTAAGAGATTAAGTTTTTATGAAGAATCATAATCAATTAGTATGAAAAAATAAGGACAATACAAGGCTAACAAGAAGAAAATGATCTTCACTTCACTAGCAAATTGTTAAGTTATTGTGTAGCTTCAGGTAGTAGTTTTAAGATTTATTCTTTAACAAAAAATTTCATTTATAAATCAAATCAATTCTCAAATTTTGTCATTTCAAACATACTTTGAAGTCCATTAAGTATAATCAACAACCAATATACATTTGACAACTAATTAAGATACCAATATATTTTTAAAAAATGGATAGAATAATCAGAGCTTGTGATTAACTAGGAAAACATAGAAATAATGTATGTTCCTTATTGAATTTAACTGAGTAGTCTTGAGGCAATAGAGGACCAGCAAAACAAAGAAAATACATTTAGATGCTCAAGTAAGTATGTGGCTAACTCAAATCAGAGTAATTGATTGAGTAAAAATTAGGTGATCATACCTTGGGGGATATGCCCCTTATTTATAGGCTGATACATAGAGATTCCTTGTCGAAATTAGACTTCATCACCTTCAGTTGTAGGGAGGTGATCTTTCAGTAGAATTCGAAGTTGTACCTGATGATGAAATCCTCTAATAGGAGTTTATTCAAAACAAGGATTGATGTTGTCAGAGTCTTTCCAAAAGTTGGATCGAGTTATTGGGCAAAATTACTGGGCCTCTAACATTTGTGCTGAACATTGCCCCCCAACTTGATAATCGATGAGTTAAAGTAATGGGCGAGTCAAGTGGTGAGATGTATAAATTGTAACATTGTCACTGGCACACCAGTCGTGCTCTAAGGCCTTAGTCGATATCAATCCATAGTCATCCTTAGGTGTTCATTTCAATCTGACATTGGGCCGAAATTAAGATAGACCGTCACTGTAGCCTTCATTTAATCTGACATTAGAATGAGATTAAAATCAATTATCATCATATTCTTCATTTAATATAACGTTGAGAAACGATGAAAATCGACCGTCATCGAAGTGTTCATATTGCACATGATTAAGATCGATCATGGTTAGGTAAGTCCAACGTCAGGATTGAGTCAACTATAGTCATATTGGCAAGACGACGAGCTATCAGTTGAATATGGTAGTTGTAATCATATTGGTGGCGTGTGGGCCTTAGTGTAAGTTAGTGCATCTATAATGAGCTTGTTGGGGCCAATAGCATTTCGAGTTGATAGTTGGATGGCGTTTGGCACATCGAGAGGCCAGAGCCTTATTGTTTTGGCTGGTCCATAACACTAGGTTGTGAGTATTGAAAATCAAATCAATTTGCCATGTCAGTCTTTGTTGATCCTAAAAACATATAAGTGCATTAAAAATAAAATGCAACTAAAAATAAATTCTAAGGTAATTAAGTTTCATATTCTGAGAGTGAGATATGTAACATCCCTGATTTTTAAATCTTTAGATTTTATATGAATTGTGTTGACTGATGGTATGACTCTGGGAAATTGGGGTGAGAATTGAGATTTAAGAAATTATAATAATATTTTAATAACGTTGGCTTGCTTGGAAGAATCAGGACTGAAAAAGAAAGAATACGAAATTTTAAAGTTTTGCGATTCCGGCTCGACCACAGGGGCATTTTGGTAAAATACCACACCCGATGGCAAACTAGTAAAAACATTAGTGAAGGAGGACATTTTAGGAACCAATGTGAAACTATTAAGGACACTTTTGTCCATTGCACTCATTAATGGCATTTTTGTGAATAACTAGTAATGGGAGGGCAAATTGGTCCTAGTTAGGAATGGTTGGGGGGCAAAATGGGAAGAAAATTTTTCTCTCTAAGTGGTTGACGGTGGAAGAGGAGAGGAGAGCTCTCATCTTCTTCCTCCTCACCTATCCTCCATTGATCCCCACTTGAAGCTCCAAGAACACTCATTTTACACCTCATTTCACCTTGCTTCCTTCACAAAGATTGTTCCCCTCACCTTCCTCTACACTTCCATGGTTTCAAAATCTTGAAACCTCCTCCTTCCTCCCCAAAATCGAAATCTACCCATTGCCTAAAGTTGCTTGGATGGCTTGGGTCCTTTGAGAAGAAATGTTGAGGAGTGTTTCTTGAGTCTTCCACCGAAATTGGGAGCACTTGGAGTACGAAAATTCGGAGAGCAAGGCTGCACTTGGGAGGGTTGATTGGTGCTTGTTAGAGGCCTCAAAGGTAGTGGCTTAAGTGCCTCAAATCACCTTAGGTGAGTGTGGATTACTTGTAACTTTGATATGGTAACAGTTAAGATTTTGAGGGTTGAAGGGGGAAAATCTAATAATTATGACTTTAATATGTGTTTGATGCTTGTTTAGTCTTGTTAATGATGTATGAATGTGGTTAGTATTGTAGAATGGAGAAGTTGAGAGCATGTACCAAAATATGGATGATTGCTTAGTCTTGAGAATTGGTGTATGATCTAGTTATAGGAAGTTTAGGCATGCCCTATCTAAAAGGGTGACTTGTGCATTATTATGTTGATTGCAATTTTGATATAAATGATGTTAATGCATAATTGTTGAATTTAGTGATCATGATGGGGAAATGGTAGACCATGCATTAATGTTTTGATTGTGATGCTGATCAATTAATTTGAGATACTTATGTTAGCTTTGTATTAGGCTTTATTAGATGTTTATTATGCCCAATATTAGTATTTTAGATGAGTTTAATGTTGTTGGGCTTCATTGGGCTTTAATGCAAATATTCAATAATTTTCAGATTTTGATGCATTTTGACCTTTCTTCCTTGGTTAGGCTATAACTTGGGACTCGGTGATCCATTTGAGGTGATCTTGGTGTCTTTGGAAAGCTAAGACAATGCTCTACAAGTTTCATAAAGACCTCAAGAGCTGGATCAGACTTCTAAGGGTCCAAAATATACCTGCAATGCAGAGTGGGTTTGCTGTCACGAAAATCTGGGTAGTGTGCACATATTGGATTACATAGTAAGCTATAGGCCTCCTCTTGGGCTGAAACTTGGTCATTGGAAAGATAAGACCCATATCTCCAACTTCACTGAAGACCATTTAGTCAATAGATGTCGTTTTAGGCATGATTATGAAGCTACAAGTTGGTTTGAATTTGGAAACATGTTCTGCCAACCTAACTTGAGGTAGGTTCAGTATTTTTGGCATATCTGGAGTTCTAAACATCCAAATGGTATGATTTCAATTTCAAATTTTCAAGGAGACAACTGGCTACAACTTTCATGAAGACCTCCAAGCCAAAATGCACTGTCTAGATCATGAAAATTAAGCCAGAAGTCGGATAAGAGTTGCTGACTAAAAGCCACCAACCATACACCAACCCACCTACCATGCACCAACCCACCAACTATGCATTAAGCTTCCATATTTGACAATTTTCATATTTTTACAGCTTGAATTCAGATTATGTACATGTATAAATTGGCTTCTAGGATTAGTATAAATAGAGTCAATCTCTTTGTATTATGAATGATTCAATTTTTAAGCAAGTTTTAAGAAAGTTTGAGTATTTGTGAGAGTTTTCTTTCTCTTCTTCTCCATTCTCTTTACAACTTCGTTTTTGTTCTTTTATTTCTGAGTTCTTCCTTCCCATCCATGGAAGGCTAGGCTCTCATAATCAATCCAAGGGATTAGCCATCTTGATGTTTAATTTGGAGATCTTGTTTCGCTTGTTCATATTGCTTAATTGTTATTCAAGTTTCTCTTCTTCCTCTTTTGATTTTTATCTAGATTGAATTGCTTAATTTGATTTAGATGTTGATGTGATAATAGCTTTATTATCATGTATTCAAAGAGGATCACAAAGATTAAACAATATATTAAAGCTTTTTGATAGATTATTTAGCTTGGTTAAATTCTAGATCTTAAGTTAATCTATATTGGATGGTGTTTACTTTATCTAACCTTGGTTAATCAAATCCTATGTGCTTATCTAGTAAAGAATTCTTGGATCATGTTAAGGCTTCTAGATGTGATCTAAGGCCAAGAATATGGTTAGCAATTAAGTGAATTCCTTGTGATCAATGATGATTTAAACTCAAGATCGGTAAATTTCCTTGGATTGGTTAATTTGTTAATTACTTTCCTTTAATTCAATTAGTGTATTATCTTTTCAAATCATCAAAACCCCCCTTTTAATTATCTTGATTTGATTAAATCTTTGTTCTTTTGGATCCTTGAGAGACAATTCGGTTCATGATCTATACTACAAATTAGTTTGCGAACCAGTAATTATTATTATTTGACGGGGTCTCGACAACCTCTTGTCAGGTGTTGAGATGAATGATGATGATGTGTGATTGTGAGTTTGATATGCATGAGTGTTGCATGCAAAAACGAGGAAAAGTCGGACCGTGAGGTAGTCTTGGCCAACAATGAGGAAAAGCCAGACCATGATGTAGTCCTTGGCACATATGAGGAAAAGTCGGACCTTGAGTGTCATTGAGCATTGTGGTGTATGACGATGGGGATTGGCCCTTGGTTATGTTATTACATTGTGATGTGTATATTAATGTAAAGTGAGCCCTAGATATGTTATTGCATTGTGATATGTATATTCATAAAGTATGAACCCTAGTTATGTGGTTGCAATGTGAGGTGCATGATGATAGGGGGTGAAAATTGATGGTGCTGATTAGCAACTCGTGTAGAGTTTGAAAGCTGTCATCGCTGAGCGATGATAATCCATCGCTGAGCGATGGTACCTAAATATGGTGTGTCGTTGAGCGATACCAATCCACCACTGAGCGATGGTACCCAGAAAGGGTACGTCGTGAGCGACGATAGGACTCGTTGAGCGAGGGAAGTCAGTAGCAAATTGGGTTAATTTCGCTGAGCAAAAATATTCCCTCGCTGAGCGACAGAACCTAGAAATGAGATGTCGCTGAGCGACTATAAGTATCACTGAGCGATGGAAGTTAGTAGCGAATTGGTTGAAATTCGCTGAGTGAATACCCTGTATCACTGAGCGATGGTTGAATTGCCCTCATTCCATGTTTTCTAAATTGTGAAAGTCCTACACTTAGTTATAATCTATCAAGACTATTTTTATACTTTAAGAACCATCCATACACTATGTTATCGTTGGCATGTTTTTCCCCATAATAAATTCTACTAGCCACCATGTAAATTTCCAAGTTGTTCATTAAATTCACAATTGAAATAGATGTATTGATGATCTTATGCTCTCATCTCTCAACTCTCAACTCTCATGTATACCTTAATTACGAGTGTATTCATATTCACTAGGATTAATATCTCACTCCCCTCACCTTTAGACTCGCAGGTTGAGCTAGGGCCCTCTACAGGCTGAGTATGGGGTTGCTGATAACTCACCGTAGTAGATGTAGCATTTATTTTATTGTCTTATTTTGGAAGGGGCTAAGCTCCTTGATGTATTTGTTGGGACAACATTGTATATTCCTTTTGTTGGGGCATGGTAGGAGAACTGGCGAACTATTGTTGATGTTCCCAATTCTACTAGTATTTTGTTCATGCCGCCTTAGAAAATTGTTATAATTTTTTTTTCATTATGCTCAGTTAAGGTTATTGTTATTATTAACCTTTATGTTTTGTCCACGGAACATAATGTTGTACGTTTCTAAAGAGGTTGGAGACCTCTTCACGATATCTATTTTGCAAATGTTGTTGGTGTTACATTATTATCCCCGTAAGAGCTTGTAAATTGATAAATTATGCTGTTAAAGATCTAGGTGTTACAAGATCTCCTCTTTCAATTTAGCAAATCCAAGTTAAGTTTAGTGATCAAGGCATATGGCCGATCTGCATGGTAATTGAGCCTCTATCTCCCAACGAATTTGCCTTTTTGGGATGACGCGTAGTTTCCTTTCTAGTGGTGCTTCCTCGAGTATTAGGTACCATGGGGCATTCTTCCATAAGTTAACTTCAACATTTTATTCTTTTAAGTACTTGGGGATCCAGAGTGACTTTAATCATCTCGGTAAAAGTAATTGGGGAAACTTTGATTAGTTTCCTCTCTAAGTACTTTGGCGTCCTCAGTAACTTTAATCATCTCGGTGAAAGTACTTGAACTTCTTCTCGAAGTACTTTGGCATCTCGAGTGGTTTTAATAATCTCTGCGAAAGTACTTAAGGAAACTTAGATAGCCATCACTTCAGGTTGGCTAGGTAATATAAGTTGTGGCTGCAAACATGCTAACTCAATAATTTAATGGCCGCATGCATGTTGGTTTGTTTTCCTATTTTTGACAAAATGTTATAGAAAATGTATCATTTTAATAATAATTGAAAATTAAGACTTAGTTCGATATAATAAGTTTGTTGGAGTTACTAGCATGTCGGCATAATAATCAAATGGTCGCTAACATATCGGAGAAGTCGGAGCCTTGATGCTCTGAAGAAACATTATTTTGAGCTTTTGTGAATCTACAACTTGTAGTTGCAAACTTTGACAAGTTAGATCAATATGTCATGTTGGTTTTAAAGATTTTAGTAATCCTAAAAATAAGTGTATAAAATGCAGTAGAAAAAACCACTTGGGTTAACCGAATTCAATGCCTCAAAGGTAAGCTCTTTCGACTTATAGTAACCAATGGGAAATTTATATCTTGGAGACTTAGACACTTATTGGGGCGTTATCTCTTGGTGACTTTAGTCACCTATTGAGATTTTATCTCTTAGCCTTTGTTTGGTATGAGAGAAATGGAGAAGAGAGAATTAGAGAAGAGAGAAATAGAAAAAAAATGAAGAAGTTCTCTTGTTTGGTTAGAGGAGAAATAGAAAAGAAAAAAAATGGTGGGACTCACACTTTTTTTATTTCTCTCCTAAAGTGAGAAGAAATAGAGAAGAAATGAGTAGAGGTAGAAATTTGACTAATATATCATTCTTTTTGTTGTTTTATAAATAAATAAATAGGGAAAAATATGTATTTATAACAAAATTTAATTTTTTTTTCCTATTTCTCTCCTAATTTTCTTAATCCAAACAACTTAAAAATCTACTCATTTTCTACTATATTTCTCTTTTTTCTATTTTTTTTTACTCTATTTCTTTCCACTCTATTTTTCTTATAATCCAAATAAACCCTTAGTAACTTTGTCACCTATAGGGACTTTACCTCGACTTTAGTCACCTCAGGAGACTTATCACTTGTGACTTTAGTCACCTCTTAAGACTTTATCACTTGGCGAATCTAGTAAACTATTAAAACTTTATCTCTTGGTCACTTTGTCACTTATTAGGACTTTACCTCTAAGTAACTCACTACAAAAAAATCATGTTTTTAACGACATTTATATTACGAAAACCGACCTATTATACACTATAAGTTTATCAACCGTAGTATTCTTACGACTAAAATGGCATTTTCTTTTGAATAAAATATGACCTCCATAATTTACCTATTTAGAACACACTGCTTTCAATCCCTAATTTCAGATCAAATTTCTCATTTCCCTCCTTCCTCTCTTTGTACGCAACCATAGAGGTCCTCTATTCCCTCCTCCATCTCTTCGATATTTTTGGTACACTTATAGAGCAAATTCCACCACGAAGCAGTGGGTTTGTTTTTGTGCATTCTTTGGATTTTCATTTTGTTTAAAAAATCAGATTTCCTCTCTGACTCTTCCTTGATTCTCCATCGTTGTTGTATCAGCTCAGCATTCCCTCTGCAGCTATCTCAAAATCAGATTTCATCTCCACCATACACAGACAGAGCCTTAGTCGCACCCAATCTCTGTGAAGGTCAGCCCCCCCCCCCTTTCTCTCTCTCTCCATGTGAAAGTCGCACCCAATTTCTTCATTTTGTGCTGAACCGATTACATTACTCTACTTGGGATGGCAAGTATCTTTGTTTTTTTTTTTTAATCTTTATTATTGGGTTTCTTTTAGGTTGGTGAGAACATGTGGGGAATATATTGCTTGCTGCCCAGATTAGTGATTTTTAAATGTTTATCATTTGCCTTGTCTTTTCTGAATCACATTTGACTGTTGATTGGATATACATGCTAGATACCTTTTCTCTTGCAAATTTGTTTATTGTCATGCCTTACTATGATTATAGGGTTTTCTGAACATTGTCTTTTATATGGTTTATACCTTACTTCGATGTAGGTAGTTAGTGTAATATGCTCAACATATTTTTCTTACCCTTTTCAAATTATATTCCTTAGGTCTAATAAGTAATAAGTCCCAAGAAGGAGAATAATTGCTGCTGTGGTTTCATGCAATTGCACCTGTGAATGTAATTATTTAATGACATTTCTTCTTCCCCTGATTTATAGCTTGTAGGCTTGTTGAGTATTATGATATATGCATGATACAAGTTTTATGTGATGACATAGGATACTCTATATTTTGCTATTTGTTTTTGAATTTGCCATACTGTCTGTTTTCCCATCATCCATATCATCATACTTGCAGATTATTCGTCATGTGTCTTGTGGGCTGTCCATGTGGTTGCTTTGTCTGAGGAAGGCCTACTACAAGCTTGGGGTAATTACTTTTCTTTATTCATTATTTTCTCTCTAAATATATGAATATACAATTTGTAAATTTTAGGTCAGTGATTGCCTTTATATATGGAGTTGACATGGCTAGAGGCTTATAAATTTATAGATCATTGAATGTAGGAAAGTAAACTTGAGCATTTCATAAACTAGGCTACAATGAGTATGGTCAACTTGGCCGATGTGTTTTCCTTTGAGAAGGTGTTCATCCTTTGAATTCAATGGTTTCTATGTAGAACCATTCATTTTTTTACATTAGAATGCTTAGTATGCCAATTCTTCATAAGATTCTTAGTTTTAATGCCCTTCTTATCAATGCCCTGTATACTAAAACATCAAGACAAAGACCTTTACTCATAAACTCATCTGGCAGTGTTAAAACTCCATCTTCATTGTCTTTCTTGTAGTAGCCATCTACAATCCATGAGTAAGTGCAATAACTGGGGGAAAGTCCAGCATCAAGCACGCTAAAGAATAGCTCCTTGGCACTTTCCAACTCACTCATCTTGCAGAACCCATGAATTAGTGCCTCATATATAAACAAGTCAGGCTTTAGTCCAGTTTCTAACATCTTGTTCTTAAATTTCAAAGCATATTTCAAATCTCCTATCTTGCAATAAGCATTAATCAATGTGTTACATGTGATATTGTCAACTTGAACTTTTCTTTCACTCATCTCATTCAAGAGTTTGTTTGCATCCCTTATCCTGCCATCTTGACAGAGCTTGCACAAAATTGAATTATAAGTAACAACTCCAGGGTACAAAACGCTTAGCCTCCATCATCTCACGCATTTAGTGAGCTTGATCCAGGTCATTTGTTTTACAATACCCATCAATTGGGAGTTGCACTTTTGATTTTGCTAAACATCCTAATGGCTTCTCTCATACTACCCTCTCTGCAAAATCCATACATAAGAGAATTGTAACTAACAATATCAAGATTTATTCCCACTTTTTCCTTTTTGTCCTAGATTGATGAAGCCTCATAGTGCACACCTTTCTTGCAATATGACGATATCAAAGTATTGTATGTGAAAATATTAGGAAGCACACCCTTTACTTTCATATCATTTAGTAACTGTTTTGCCCTCTCCACATCTCCTGATTTAGAACATGCATGGATTAAACAATTGTAAATATGAATATTAGGAAAAATCCCAACTTGAACCATTTTCTTGTAATTCTCACCAAAGAGCTCAAAAAGACATCGATGACAGAAAATCCTTGTGGGCAATTTTCTAAAGCATCTCATGTAGTTATAAAATATTTATGATTAGTAAGAATATGAATCATGGCCCACAGACATTGCAAGGAGTGCCTATAATTAGGGATGGGCTGAACCTATTTGAAGAATGCCAAGGAATGAGATGGCCCACGAATAATTTATTGTTTTTACACACATTTGTTAACGTTGACAATGCTTATTAAAAGTGAAAACACTTAATTTAAATTTTAAGATATTATAAAAATTTATATTATAAAAAAATTATGTCATATCATCTCTTTAGAAAAAGTTTTACATATTTATTTGTAAGTAAAAAAAACTCCTAATTATTATAATAATATGACAATTTTTTTATTAATAATCTAAAAAGATTTACACTAACATGTAACAATAAAATATTGAATTTTCTCAACCAAAAAAATATCAAAATTATTTTTTCATACAATTTAAAAACTCAAAAGTCATTTGATATAGTGTTTCACTTTTTCTGAGAAGATATTTGATATAGTGTTTCACTTTTAGGAATGATTCCATTTTATAGATGCTTCGTTACCTTTTTTATAATTATATATACCTAAAAGTCAAAAGGAAATAAGGAAGAGTGAAGTATGAAGACTTCACTAATAATGGGACTTGTTAGAGACGTTTATAATCATCAAACTTTAAGCATGTATATGATTATAGAAGCTGAAGAAGAAAGGTGGGACGCCATAAACAATTAATCGGTGCCATTTTTGGTTTTCTTCTGAGTGTTTATGATTTTCATTATCAATCCTACTAATCTTTATTATGACATCCATCATTATGTTCCCAACTTACACTATTATGTTGTTTCTTTTCATTTTTCCAAAAAAATTACATATGATTCTGTCCTCGAGGTTTGTCAAATTTATCATTATATTTTTTTTAATATAAATTTCATCTAAAGTGTCAAACTGCATTCATATTTCCTTCTAAATTTTAATATTTTTTTTTAGTATATATAATAGATATAGAAGAAAAAAAAGACACTTCATTCAGAGAAAGTGCAACATCACTTACTATTTTTATTATAAAATTTGAGTAAACTACCATTTCTGGCTGAACTAGTTTAAATTTTTGTTTTTGCAATTAATGATTGAACAATAAAAATGACTATATCGAACAAATAATCAAGGAGAGAGGCAGTAGCCATCATGGGCGAGGAATCAGGAGAGAAGTAACCGTTAGACAATGAGAGTTATGTCCATGCTAATTGAAGGATTTTTTATGCTTTCTATGCGTAGTTAAGTAGAAATGTTAATTGAAGTGTATGATTGTAATCATACTTGTTTTTATTTAATATTTGTATTTTCTTTGTTATAGCTACCGGATGTTGGAAGTGGGGCTGAATCGCCCAATGAGCATAGAAGATCATTGGATGGAAGTAATACAAATCAAACGAGTCACGCGAGTCCTCATTAAATAGTAGTTTGCTATTTGTTGTTAAATGATTTATAGGATATTATTTCTCTAAACATTAGTAACTTATCAAGTAATTTGTTGCTATAAACTTGTTTAGCTTCATGAATTACATTATTTGTTGATGTTTATTATATTTCTGTCCTTATAAGCCTTTTTGATTGATGATAATATTATTTGCTACGTTTATGCCTTTACCCCCCTTCTTTTGTAAAATTATTCATTAATATTTTGTTTCTTGATATTATTGAATTGGATTTGTATCACAACTTGAGCAGGGTATAATAAAAAATATACTTCAGATCTAGAAATTATAATAACTAATATAACAGAGGATAAAATATAAAAAGGTATGGTATAAATTTTTTTTAATAAATTATGGCTGCCACAATATGCATAATTTTTTTTAAATGTGCTAATTATGGCGGTTCAAAACTGTCGTAATGTACATGTTAATTATGGCAGTTAAAAATCCTTGTAATATACATTATAAACATTACGGTGGTTTACTAGAAATCGCCGTATTATACTCAACGACAAGCGCAATTATCGTTTTTTGCTTACAAAAACCGCTATAATATATATATTTTTTGGTAATGACTTTGTCACCTATACATTGAGACTTTACCTCTTGGTGACTTTAGTCACCTTTGGAGACTTTATCTCTTGGTGACTTGTGACCTATTGGGACTTTACCTCTCAATGACTTAGTCACCTATTGAGTCTTTATTTCTTGGTGACTTAGTCACCTATTGAGACCTTACCTCTTGGTGACTTATTACTTGGTGACTTTAGTCACCTTTTAGGACTTTACCTCTTAGTGACTTAGTCATCTCTTAGGACTTTACCTCTAAAGTCAATCCTAGTTGCTAAGTCGTCACACTCAACGACTAGAACTCAATACTTCATTTTTTTATTAGCTCATCAACTTAGAGGCAATGTTTAATACTATTATAATTGGTTCCAGGTTAGGCCCGTTACCTGACTTATTCAAGATTTACTAACTTAGACTTAGTCAATACTAAATAAGAATAAAGGCCTAAGATAAGGTCTCCACGTAATGATATAGCATCATCAATAAACACGCTACTAAAGGTAAAAGACTCCCCTAAGAACTTTAACACCTCGGCTATAATAAGAGTAAACTCATAAGTATAATCATGAAACTTTAATCACTAGTATACCTACTAAATATTCTAACTTGATCGTCAAAATTCCTTTTGCAAGTACTCACCCTCATCTTAGAAGAGCTTAAATAGCTCGGGATCTTAAAAGCTCACATCAAATTTCACCTTCAAAGTATTCAGTCGTAAACAATGTACATACTTTTAATAGTTGCTCTATTAGATAAGGTCTACAACGGTAAAAATAATCAATAAGTTCTAAACAGGTGTGAATAATGAGAATTTTTGGTAATTTTGGGTCCAAAATTATGGAAAACAAGGAACTCCTTGACAAGGGGAGAAAGCATGGTTCTTTGGTCTTTGCCCCTTCTGTTTCCGCGAGCTTTACGAGTGAGGTACAAAGACTTAAGTAGGCGACAGAGAATACTATAAACTAAGTTTGAATATCAATATTGAGAGTTAAATGCTACCTGCTAGCTAGACTACAACTCGAGTCAAAATTCATGCATGATGATTCATCTTCTGATTGATTGAATGTACCTAGTGAATATTCTACCTTTTGAATGTCAAAGTGTCTTTTGAAAGTACCCATCCCGGTGTTTAAAAAAAATCGAATAACTCAGGATCTTAAAGGCCCATAACAAATTTCACCTTCCAGGTATTTTCGGTTGAAAACAATGTACATAGTTGCTGGGGCATTTTTATCTCATATTAGTTAAGGTCTACAACGGTCAGAATTATCAATAAGTGCTAAATAGGTGTGAATAATGAGATTTTTTTTTTATAATTTCGGGTTCAAAATTGTGCAAAAACAAGGAACTCCTTGACAAGGCGAGAAAGCATGGTTCTTTGCTCTTTATCCCTTCTGTTTCCGTGAGCTTTACGAGTGAGGTACAAGACTTATAGGCGATAGAGAATAGTATAAATTAAGTTTGAATATTAATATTGACCGGTATCGACCAAATAAGAGTCAAGACCAATTGTTTCTAAAGAGAATTAAATGCTACCTACTAGCTAGACTACAACTCGAGTCAAAATTCATGCATGATGATTCATCTTCTGATTGATTGAATGTACCTAGTGAATATTCTACCTTTTGAAAAATCTTCTGATTAAAAAAAAATCGAATAGGTCAGGAGCCCATATCAAATTTCACCTTCCAGATATTTTCGGTTGAAAACAATGTACATAGTTGCTGGGGCATTTTTATCTCATATTAGTTAAGGTCTACAACGGTCAGAATTATCAATAAGTGCTAAATAGGTTTGAATAATGAGATTTTTTTTTTATAATTTCGGGTTCAAAATTGTGCAAAAACAAGGAACTCCTTGACAAGGCGAGAAAGCATGGTTCTTTGGTCTTTATCCCTTCTGTTTCTGTGAGCTTTACGAGTGAGGTACAAGACTTATAGGCAAAAGAGAATAGTATAAATTAAGTTTGAATATTAATATTGACCGGTATCAACCAAATAAGAGTCAAGACCAATTGTTTCTAAAGAGAATTAAATGCTACCTACTAGCTAGACTATAACTCGAGTCAAAATTCGTGCATGACGATTCATCTTAAGGTTGATTGAATGTTTTGATTAGTTTTTTTTTTTTTTTGTATTTAAAAAGCTTAAAATCAAACTACTACCAGAGTATTGTACCAATACTCATTCCTTTGATTTCTTATGTAAGTTTGAACCAACCACCTATCTGTCACCCTAAATATCTTATGAAATAATGTCAGCATAATGTCTATTGATGTCAATAAAGAAGATATAATTCAAAAAATTAAAATAAATACTATCAACCGTATTTTGACAGGAAAAAAATAATTTTGTATATATAACTTTTTACTTATACAAAAAAAAAATTATTTCGTTATGCATTATAAAATTGACTTCTGTAATTTTAGAGTGACGTCAAGTCGTCAACACTTCTGATCTTTTATTAACTCGTTTTGGACAAATTCTTACTTCTTTCTGAAGTATAAATTATTCTTTCAGGCCTTTGGAAGAAAAAAAAACACATAATATCAGATTTAATTTCATTATTATATATTTATTTTGCAACTTAAAATACTGGAAAAAAATTATACTTAATTCAAAAGTAACTAAGAAATTTTCCTCTTTTATTTCTCAAAATATTTTTGCTATTCTAAAAAGGATAAAAAAATGGATAATGATATAGGTATAAAGTTTCAGGAACCAAAAAAGCTTATCAATGTATAATTATTGAGTACGTTAAACTTTAAATTTGATCATAAATTTCATTCTACCTCATTTTTTTAACTAATTGTTGACTTAAAACCATTAAGTGCATCAAAACGAAAGAAAACATACTTATAAGATTAAATTATTCATTTAGTTTTTATAGTTTCAGTCAAAATTTAATTTAATCTCTATAGTTTAAAATTACTAAAGAAAATATTTTTAATTTTCAAATAATGAAAAAATAGTCGATATAATTTTTAAACAATGCAAATTGACCTCTATAGTTTCACTCCAAATAAGGAACAAACCCAACTAATTAATAGGGACCATTTTATATTGTTTGAAAATTATAAGAACTTTTTAAAATAGTTTTAAATTATAAGAAGTAAATTAAATTTTTGTGTGAAACTATAAGGACTAAATGAGTAATTTAACCTACTTATATTAGTTATTAGTGAGCTCAATATTATATATATAAAAAATTCATTTAAACTTAATCTTATGATTTTTCTTTTCAAAATCAAGTTGACTTTTAGATATCAAAATGAAAATGATATAATTATGAAGAATAGTATATATATATATATATATATATATATATATATATATTATAATAAATAATCGATATATCATGTATGTTAATTATGTAAAAAAAAAACAAAGAATTGTACTCTCTTATGCCCGTTTTGCTTCTTTGTTGAGTCTTCTAATTCAATTAACTTCTAAGCAAAGATCATATTTATGTAAGATAAGGATTTTCATAACATGTTTCTAATAAAAATGACAAAAATATCTGTTTAAGTTAGCAACTGCGAGTATTTCTCGTGCTAGTGCGGATATGGAAATAATTTTCTCCTTATGGGGTAGGGATGGAGAGAAACTTGTCTTAGTTTAACATTACAGGTGCGGGGTTGGGATCAAGTCTCATCCCTGTAATAAATGTATAAAAATATCCTTAATTTAAAAATACAATTATGTTTATAGGCACATAAACAATTATAATATATATATATATATATATATATGTATATTATATCACATATATTATATCTTGCTTGTGTTTAAAACACCAAAATATGTAATATACATGGTATTATAGGAAGAATTGAATTTAAATTTACTAAACAATATTATTAGTTTTAGAATTTCATGTTGTTGCTTATACGATTAAGTTGTGTAGTTTTATAATTTCATATTGCTAAAGAAGGTTGTGCTTTGTGATGCTAGAATTATTTTTATATTAAAAGTCATCTTGATTTTTTAAAGAAAAAATCATAAGATTATGATTATAATTTTTTTGTAATATAGAGCTACCTAATAACTATTAATAAGTGAGTTTTTTTTTTCTTTTTGAGGTACTTAAAAGGTGTTAAATCAACTGTTAATTGAAGTTAAAAAATGGGGTGGAGTGTAATCAAGGTAGGTGAGTGAAATTTAGTCTAAAAATAAATATACTATTGCATAAATAAGTATTAACTTTTATATAAATGAATCATAAATTTAATTTTAATCTATTGTTTATGTAAAAAGAAATTTTACACTATTATGCTACATTATTAAAAAAATTTGATTATGATGACAATTATTTTAGTGATCAAACACTTTTAATAATATTAACAATACATAATAATTAGATAATAATATAAAAAAACTTCACTTACATATATAACTCTTGAGTTATTGTTGATTTAGCATTACTAAAGAATGATAAAACTAAAGCAAAGAGAATGGAAAGATATAAGAACCATGAGACTTCGACCTTGTCAAAGAGTTCCTTTTCTTTTCCCCCAAAAGATATGGGTTGAGCAATGATAATTTTGACCGATATAAACCTTCACAATTGGACGACGACCCTAAGCTAACTTTCTGATGTAAGCTGAAACTGCCTACATGTTACTCTATTTAATTTATAAATTAAGCTATTAAAAGTGAGTTAGTGGTAAGGGTTAGTTTAGATAAGATTATGAATTCAAACTTCTGTGCAATAATTGTACCAAAAGCAATAATATCTTATTAATTAATTAATGACCTCAAAATGTCTATTAATGTCAATAAAGATGACTAATACAATCCGAAAACTGAAATAAAATACTCTCAACTGTATTTCAACAAAAGAAAAATGAAAATAATTTTTATATATAACTTTTTATTTATATAAATTTTTTATTTTTATATCATGAAATTTATTTTGAAAATTTTAAATTAAATCAACACTATTTTGTATAAATTTATATAAAATAATTTTGATAATTGAAACAGCATTACGTTAAAAAAAAAAAGAGTAAAACACACGGAAAGTGAGTGGACAAACCACAGAACCTTTGCTTTCAGAAAATTTCTTTTCTCTTTCCCACAAAAAGGGTGCATGCTAGTATATTGAATATTTTTTGAAATTTAGTCTAATTTATTTATGTCTAAATCTAATCAAATTCATCCACTAATAATAATAAATTAAATAGATTAGATAGATTTGATCATATTAGTTAATGGATGATTAATGAATTGAGCCCAATATTTATTGGATATCCAGTTATTAACTAACTCTGACTCATTTAAAATTTAATAAACCCATAACTCATCTGAAACTCTAACTCCTTCATTTTTAGAGAGAGAAAAAAAGTTTTTTTTAGAGAGAGAAAATCATTTTATCTCTAGAGAAAAAAGCTTATTTTTTTTACTGAAAGAAAAAATTCTAGAAAGAGAAAATTAATTTTTTTAGAAAAAGAAAATCATTTTTTTCTTGAGGGAGAAAATTACTATTCCTACATAGAGAAAATTAAATTTTTTTTAGACAGAGAAAAGTAATTTTTCTTTAGAGAGAGAAGCTTACTTTTTTAAAGAGAGAAATATACTTTTTTTAGAGAGAGAAAATCAATTTTTTCTAAAGAGAGAAAGTCAATTCTTTTTTTAGAGAGAGAAAATCAATTCTTTTCTAGAAAAAGAAACATACTTTTTCTAGAGAGAAAATTAATTTTTCTAAAGAGGAAATCATTTTTTTTCTAAAGAGATAAAGTTATTTTTTCCTAAAGAAAGGAAATTAATTTTTTTAGAGAAAAACTTACTTTTTCTATAGATAAAATTATCTTTTTTCTAGAGAGAAAAAATTATTTTTTTCTAAAAAGAGAAAATTATTTTTTTCTAGAGATAAAAAGTTACTTTTTGTAGAGATAGGAAATTATTTTTTCAGAGGGAGAAAGAAATAATTTTTTTAGAGGGAATTTTTTTAAATTTCTTTTAAATAAATGTTTCGCATATCCATCCATTCTATCTATTAAAATATATTAATGGATGAATTGAATACCTATCCATTAAAATGAGTTATGGATGATTTGGATAGTTTTATCAATTTTTTAATGAATCTCAAATGAATTAGTAATTGATTTTTTATTCATCATTTATGATCTAATACAAAATACATCCAATACATCCATTTGTCGCCCCTACTCTCCGGTTGGTTGGCTCTAATCTTTTTATCATCCCACTCGGATATAGGAAGTGACTAGTTTTACAAGGAGACTTTGAAATATTATTTATACATCTACTACAATTACAAATTTTACATACATGTCTTTCTGAGGCATTTTTTTATATTAGGACAATACAAAGCGAGATGAGAGATATGATAGAAACACTTAGGAATTTAAGTATGAGTGAGATGTAGGTAAAGAGTCCCCAACATTATAAAGAAATGAACAAATTGAAGAACATATAAGTGAAATGACCTATGAACTAATAACTTGGTGGCATTAAGTATGTAATTTTGGTCACAAGAATGGTAATGGTCAATAATGTATCCAACATTGACAAATAATACTTGTTTGACGTTACTTGGTGTCAAAATCGGGTTTTTGTTGAAAACAGAGGTAGAAGGTCATGACTCGACACCAACACTTAGTGAATTTGTGGGAGAAGATGGCTCACAGTAACTTAACATCTGTTAGTAATATAAAAATTATGTTTTCGACAAAACATAAAGTTATCAAAAAGATCTTTGATCTTGACAAAAGGAATGAACATGTTTCAGATAAATGACTAGAAGAGTTAGCGAGGGGAAAAGTGTCAAGTGAATTTGACATCAACACATGTGACGTTCTGAAAGAAGAATATTCGCTTTTTACTTGACATGCTGTTGGAAGTTACTTGTTCATTTGTATTAAAAAAGAAGATAATGAATTTATTCTGGAGGAGTTTGAATATTTGAATTCAAAAGTTTAAAAACTGACTAATGATTCAGCGTTATTTTTAGAAAGTTTTAGTTAGTTTTAGAGGTTTAGAAGAATAAACAAGTGTGTCATCTGCATACACAACATCTGTCCAATGTTAATAGGTGTTAGAATCCTAAGACTTAGGCAGTTTACTTCTTTATTTATAAATATACTAGTTTCTTCCTTTTGTAAAAGGTTAGCTCTTAAACACATCTTAGCATCCTAAAGTCACGCAGACGCACAACAGATCATAGAATTATAACTCAAGTATACATTTCACATCTTAATTCATGTATCTTTACATATCAATGTAATTTAATTTAGCATTGTTCTTTATTCCTTTACATTTCCTACACTTTAATTTGACGCACCTTTACTTTTTTGTCAATTTCCTTTCCTTGCGGTTTACTTACTCTTCAATTTCTTTTATTGCGGATTTATTTTTAACCATTTACTTTAATGCACTTTTACATTTTGTACATTTAATTTTCTTGTTTATTTATGTTTCTTGCTCTTTAGATTCTGCAATTTATTTTTCATGTAACTTTACATTTTTTTGATTTTACATTTCTATTAATTTTATTTTTAATGTTGACATTTCAATTTCTACCACAGTAACAACATTTAAATTCACTCTTCATATATTGTCGAATTTCTTTCAAAGATTGACATTTGCGATTCAGCATTATTATAATATCAAGTTTGATACTTATTCTTTACAAATTATCAATAAATTAAGAATTTATTTGAAAGAAATTTTCTTTTAATATTGAGAATTAAAACCATGACTTAGTCAAAATTATTTATGAAATTTCACCATAAACAATATAAATATGCACACTGCTTGTAAATAGAAATCTATATAAAAGCCAGCCAAAATAAAATAAAAAAAATAAAAAAGAAAGAAAGCAAATGCTCAAGGAGATATATAAGTGCATCCCTCAAATGTTTTGAAACGACAGGAGGGTCTTGACTGTCTTATTGTACTGCAGCGTTTGGGACAGCATCAGTCACAGTCAGTGACCATTAGGTGTCTTGTTGTAGGGAGGCTTTTAGACTCTGGTGCCTTCTTGAAAGTAGACCTATAAACAGGTGGCGGCCGAATGGGCATTCCCGGCGGCATAAGGAATGGCCCCTCTATTGGGACTGGGATGGGTGGTGGATTCGGCTTTCTGAGTGAATTGGGCACGTAATTGGGATACATTGGGTTGCTGGGAGGCACGTAATTGGGTCCACTTGGTGGTACTAGCTCCTGGACTTGAGGCTCGTACTTTGGGGGCATCATGGAGTTGTACTCAGCAAGACCCGAAGGGGTGAACATGATAACTGCAAGGAACAAAACTAGCAAGGGTAAGTAGGACATCTTTTGAGGCTTTTTAATAGTGATGATGAGGCAGAACACATTTAACAGACTTTTATACTAGCTTGCTTGGGGTATTTCCTTTTTGTATTTCGCAATTTAGGGTGTGGAAAGAAAGAAGTATTTGACTAGGTCGGAAAGAAATAGTTGCGTCTGTGTGAATTCGCTTCCCTTTAAGTTGTAATTAAAGTTTAATTTTGATATATTATTAATGTAAAAAAATTTTATACTGTTATTTAATTATGTACTGTTAAATTATTAAAAAAGTTTGACTCTTATAACAACTAAAAGAGTTTGACTATCATAACAACTACCTAAAAAGTTTAACTCTAGTAATAATGTATTAGCACATAATTAAATGACACTATAAAAAAACTTTACATGGAGAGAAATTAAATCCTCTAATTAATGCTGTATCAATCATCAAGACTTTTTTATTCAAATTTACATGCAATTAATGCTGTATCAATCATCAAGACTTTTTTATTTAAATTTACATGCAATTCAATAATTGTATATTTTATTATCTCTTTTTATCTTCTTTAATTTTGTTCATATAGAACCACGAAATTAAATAACATTGACTGTACTTTCAATAAAAAGAAAAATGAAATTAACTACTATCGACCGTATATATCACCTTTTATTTATATAGATTATTTTTATTTTTATACCATTAAATTTATTCTTAAATTTTTAAAAATGAGTCAACATTTTCTTTTTGCATAAATTAACATACAATTTAATAATATTGAATGTTACCATCATATTTTTTAAGAAATCTTTTCATACTTTCTAGAGCTTAGTAGAACTAATTAATTCATGTCATTATATGCAAGATAAACAAGCACATAATATCAGATTTAACATCATCATTATCTCATCCAATGGATTGGGGGGGGGGGGAATCATCTACTTGCTTCAAAAGCTATGGAGAACTTTTCTTTTTATTTGTTTAAAAAAATTTCAGCATTCTAAATTAAACAGATAAAAAGATGGATAATGTTATATGAACAAAATGTTTGAAAAAAACAAGAGTTAATAAATATATAATTATTGAATTACTTTTAAATTTATAGGTTAAAATATATTTTTGATTCCTATTGTTTACACTCATTTTCAATTAGCCCCTATATTTTTTTTTATAAATCAGTCATTGTACTTATAATCGTTAGCTAAATGGTCTCTGCTGATGACCGGTTATGACGCCGTTAGTTTATGGTCTAACTTGAAAAATAGAGGCTGAGGTGGCACTATTTTTTGCCCATGTCATCGTCACTGACATTAGGATAAGGACCAAATTAAAAACAAGAGAAAATTATATGTATGAAATATATAATGTGTTTACTGTCTCTATATACCATGAGACTATGAGAGCAATTTAACTTTAAGTATGATAAGAGTTTATAACATACTCTTAAAGATTGTAAAATGGATAGGTGACAAAAAGAAAAACTCAGAAATTGCCATATTTTTTCTTGTGCATTTTTATCTTTTTGTTCGTTGTTCTTATATTCATATTACTTACTTTAATTTGCAATATATTTTCAATCTTTTATATTTATGTAATTACTACTAGTTTTAACCCAATGTAGTTGACTTAGTAATTAATAACAAGGCATGCTTCTTACCTTAACTACTTGAATTTGAATTTTAGACCAATTAATTCTCTTAAATGCATCATGCCAATGTAAGAGATGTTCCCTTAAGATTGTTTAAGGAGGGATAAAGTCCAGGTTGACGTGAAAGTTGACTCGATGATACTCTTATGTACAAAAAAGAAAATATTAGTAGCTTTTAAGTAACGATACTTGTTTGTTAGAAGTCTTTCCTAAAACATATACTAAAGAGCAAGTTCTCTTTTTGGAAGTTCATATACCAACATGAAAAATTATATTAGTGAGATTGTGCTTAGGGATATAATATTTACTAAATATAAGATTATACTAAAGAAAAATGACTAAGCTAAAATGTTTTTAAATAATATTATACATTTGATCCTTATAATTTTCTCTTATTTTTAATTTAGTCCTTATAGTTTTCACTTTTTTTCATTTGATTCTTATATTAATGTCAGGAACGATGATGTGGACAAAAACGATGTTACCTCAGTGATGTGGAATTTCAGAACGCAAGTATATGTTATCGCAAATCAAGTAATATAATAGTAAGAAAGTGTCAAACCCACAGGTATTAATTCTAAATTTGACTATCTACTAAAAGTTTGCAAAACTCAATCTTATTTAAACAACTTAATAAGAGATTATTTAAAAAATTAAAGTAAACAAGAAGACAAATTTAATGATCAAATTAACCAAGCCTAGAATTGCAATTATCTCTCACACTTTACTTAGATTCTCTTACTTCTATCTAAGATCAATTAATTATCTGAATTGTTAACTAGAAATCCTAACTTATCTATAAGCCTCTTTCGATGGTCAAATAGAAATATCCTTAATTAATGATAAACTATATGTCTATGTCTATCACATAATCAAGAATTCATTAAGTTCTGATTTCATTAATGGTTACATATGTCATATAGGTATATGTCTATCCTATACAAACTCAAGGCTTTCGCACAAAGATCATATGTTATCTTACCTAGATCTAAAACCAAAATCCCTTTGTCAAGTTGCTTAAAGTTTATCAATTTAATTTAATTAATGGCCAATTAATTGAAAGCATTATGAACAAGTAAGATAAACAATTCAAGATAATCAACCTACTCTTAGATATGATAAACAAATTAAATTACGTGTGAGTTCAAATTGCAATCCTAGTATAGAAATTTAGCTACTCATTATATTAAAGGAAACAAAAGAACAAGTGAAAAGCATGATAAAAATGAAGGTGATTGTTGGTATTAACAAGAATTCAACGTGATAGAGTTTCGGGATAACTTTAAACAAATTGTAAGATTTAATCTTGAAATCAAAGTATAAATATCACAATTTATGAAAGCTTCACCCCTAACTTTAGGAAGAAACTCAACTGGACATAAAGATGAAGAAACTTCAATAAGATGAAGAATATATATTATACAAAAGACAAGAGCTTTGGGATTTACTTTAGACAAATTAGAAGATTTAACCTTGAAATCAAAGTATAAATCTCACAATTTATGAAAGTTTCACTCCTAACTCTAACTAAAATGAGAGAACTCAGAATATAAAATGCTCTTAAATGTGGCAAATGCCTTCCTTTTATAGGCAAATGCTAGAACTATTAAATTACAACTTTGTCAAATTTTTGCTGCACATGGGTTGAAATTTCACCTCTGAAGATCACCAAATTCGCCATTTCTTGCATCATAATTTGGAAGTCTTCACTTCATAAAAGTTGTAGCATATACAGTCTTGAAGAACATACCAAAAATTCAGCTAGATCTAACGGTTAGATCTTGAGATATGACCATTTTGCTAAAACTGCTTAAATTACATCAACAATGACGGTCATCCACTTGTTTCCCATTTTTGACCCACTTCCGGCTATAATATGGAAATCTTCATTTCTATGAAAGTCGTAGATGTGAACACCGTATTTTGTCCGGGCCACTAAAATTTCTTTTTTAATTAATTAGCAAACTAATTAATTACAAAGTCCAAAATCCAAAAAAATATGAAAAAATATAAAGAATACAAAAAAATACAAAAAATGCAAAAATAAGGAAAAATATAAAAATATTTAAAAAAAAATACAAAAATACAAAAAATACAAAAATAATAATAATACAAAAAAATGAAGTTAACTCTAGGGCCAGCCCCTACTTGAGCTTGAACCAGAATCTAGCCACGGTCCAAGCCCAGGATCCCCACATCTGCAGGCCCAAAAAGCCAACCCAAACCCAACCCGCGGACCTACCCATCCTACCCTAACCCGGTTTCCTATCCACCCAACCCATCTCCTTTCCCCTAAATTCCCTTCCCATAGAAACCCTAGCAGAGAAAGATCTCTGCGCCGCTGCCATGACCGCCCAAATCGTCCAGCCACCTCCAACTTGCACACCTGCACGCTCGCGGCAGCACCATGCCCTGAGCCCCCCTGCACGCCCGCGCCAGGAAGTGCGCCCCACACCCTGCTCTGCAACCTCACCCCCTCTCTACCGCCGCACCATTGCACGCCTGTGCACCAGCCACGTCGCTGCACCCACAAGCCGCAGGCCACGGACCACTCCTCTGGATCCTGCACCACTCCCTGTGCTCCTGATCCGCGGAGTCAACATAAGGGATTTTCTATTCTTTTTTTATTATATTATTATTGTAGTTTATTTATTTTGTAATCTATTGTTTATTTATTTTTGGTTTTAGGTTTTGTAATTGATATAAATAAGATAGGGTTTTGTTAGGGGGGAGTTTTGGGTGTTGCTTTTTTTGAGTTCTCACCGTGTGAGTAGATAGGGAATTTTTTTGGTGAATGGACACTGGTCCTAGGGAGCAAGAAGGATTAGGCGAGCCGGAAAAGTTTGGATTTATTTTGGGGAGGGACGACACAGCATTTCTGCTATAGCTAAGCATCGCCTTCTTGGTAATATTTCGAATATTCCCCTTTATCTGTTTTGAGAAGTAGTTTATTAGGATCGGATATATATCTGAGTTTTATCTGACTCTTTTTAAGACAATAATTATGATTCGGTTTGCTTAATAGCTATCGGTTGGATTGTTTAATGATTCTGATTTTATGTTAATGATCCAAGACTGCATCCTGGATTGATTGTATGCTAATTCTGGTTTGTTTAATAATTCTGGTTTGGATGGTCTGGTGATTCCGGTAATTCTTGGTCTGATAATTGTTAAACTGATTGTTTAATGTTGCACTTGTTTGAGTGATGTGTCCTAAGCTGGAACTAATCTTCTTATGAGGACTATAACCTTTGATTTTGACTTGATACAAAGTTTGAATCATTGTGCATATTTCTGTCTTTATTTGCACATAAATTGATCATGGTTTTCATGCATTTTATTTCTAATACAATATCAGTGTATCCAATCACCATGGATATGTATGCTTATTTTGGTTTTACCTATGTTATTGGATACTGATTTTCATTTCAATCCCAGTTTAGCCTTGCCTCCTGTATTTTATGACTGCCTGTAAATATCTGAAACATTGTATGGGGCTAGATGCTGTAATCTCACTTCAAAGTGATATATGTGTGTGAGTTTGCTTATGAGGGGATAGCTTGATAGTTGTCTTTAGGTTCTGCTTAATGAGCAAATGTGCAGAGGGGGTTTAACATGATATGATTGTTTTTTGGTGTTAATTTGGAATAGTCGAGTTTTATGTTCCATGATAGCTTGCTTTGTCGTTATGCAGCCACGTTGGCATTTTGTCTCTGGAAAAATATGGAGGAATAGGGTCCTGTTGTTAATTATTAAAGAAATTTGATTGGTTGTGGTTATCGGGTACTACAGGCTTTCTTAAATCTCAGACAGGTTGTGAGTCCAATTTCCATAACTAGCTAATTGTTTTTGACTCAACTGTGGGTACCACCTGTGCCTATGCATTTGAATAAGGAATAATGATGGTTTGGAAGGAATTTTGACTAGGAAGCTGTTGTTTAATTTGGCTAAGTTTAATATTGGGATGACACTTTTCACTTTTGTTTTATTTTGGGCGTGCTTGTGTTGTTTAGAGATTTAATAATTGAACTCATCTATTTTACCTTGTTAAATAATGGAGATGGGCTAGAAATAAGTATTGGGCCTTACGTGAATTGCATGTCTACTTTAATTTTTTAGGTGATGCTGATAAAGTAGAAAAAAAAAGGGAAAGAAGAATAACAATAATAAAAATGAAATGCATACTACGAAGGAGACCAATGGCCCATTGAAAATGAAAAGCAAAGTCAATCATTCTTCCTTTTAAATAAATTGAGGGTAGTATGGTAGAATTTTAGGACTTACCGTAAGGATTGCAAATAAAGGAAAATATAAAAATGAATAGTAAATAAAATGGGAAAATAAAATGGTAATTTGGCAGGATGTATCAGTTGTCTACGGATGAGATTTTTATGCTATTTGACTTAATACCATTAGTTTTTTTTTTCTTTTTTTTTCTCTTTCTTTTTCTTATTTTGATATCCTTGAATGTGGACAAATGTTAAAATTAATTTGTGGGATAAGATTTTAATGATAGGATAATTAAAAATATGTTGTAACGGTGACATTTTTTTAATTTTCTTGAGGTAAAGGATATTCTTTTATAGTTTTGCTGGGAGTGCTAGCAGGGTTATAAACAATTTCTCACAAAAATATTATTCCATGATTAATTTCATTAATTTGTTATTTTATCATCTTACTTTTTTCTCAAAAATTAATTTATGGAATAAAGTCCCAATGATAGGATATTTAAAATTAATTGAAATGGCGGTGGCATTTTAATTTCCTTAAGGTGAGGAGAAATTTTATGGTTTTGTCGGGAGCGCTAGCGAGGCTATAAATAACCTCTAATAAAAATCATATTCTATTATTAATTTTGTTGCATTTTAATTACAATCTAATTCTTACTATAATCTAATTTTTCATCTTGGTTGTGTAACTTAAAAATGATACCCAATAATAATCATATTTCATTTGCTACACAATAATTCATTTGAAACATTAATCCCTCACGCCACAATTAAAACTGACCGATGAGAGAAATTGGGAGAGGATCAGGAGTCTGATCAACTAAACTCTTCTCGATATTCTTCAGGCATTAATATCAGATTTTGCCGGGAGCGCTGGCGGGGTCTGATTCCCAAAATAAATAAAAAAAAAACAAAATATTTTTCAAAACATCAAAAATAAAATATTTTTTTCAAAATTAATAACAAAAATAACTGTGAACGAATTCACACAACCTGTATTTGATGACAATGGTGAATTAAAATTTGAAATTCCTTTTAAACAATGCATTTTCAAATCATTTACCTTGTTAAATAATTTTCTCAATTGTGAAACACATATTCAAAAATTATTATATTTCTCAAAAAAATATTTTCTTGGAAATCTAAGTTCTAATTTACCATTATTACTCCCAATAAATTACGGGTTTACAATTTGTTCCTCAATAATGGCTACTAAGCCACCCATTCCCTGTCTCAGCCATTTATCAGCCATTGATAATATGCCTGACAAAATGGGACATAAAAATAATTAAAATAAATAAAATATTTTCTTCAAATAATAAACAACCAACGCATTTAACTTAGCAGATAACCTTAGATTAAATAGGTAACCGTTCTTGGAACGGATGGCGTGGGGTGCTAATATCTTCCTTATCCGTAATCAAACCCCCGAACTTAAACTCTGGTACGCAGATTCTCTCTGTAGGTGTCCAATCGCACCATTCCATTTTTTCAATGGAAAATCGATTGGTGGCGACTCTGAAAACCCTTTCTTTTCAAAACTAAATTTTTAGTTGCCTTCTCCCTTCGTGGCGCCCTTCGGGACAGTTGCGACAGTAGAGAATGATGTCAAGAATGACATATCAAAATTTCAGCTGCATCCAACTGTTAGATCTTGAGAAATCACCAAATAACCGAGTATAAGTTTGAGTAGGAATTTTTTGGTTTGTTCTGAATTTGATGTAGCCCAAAATTTACAATGTTTATGTCTTTATTTCTCTTCTGTTTAAGCTATACTGATATAAACATTTAAGTTCATGATATTTTGGTTCAACAATTGCTTTGAATGGTCCTTCAGATGTTTTGCTCAATTTGTAACAACATAACCAATATGTGAGGAATTATACAATTTTCACATCATATTGAAATAACCAAGTGAAACACAAGAAGGGGGGTTGAATTGTGTTTTTTAACCCTTTTAAAAAACTTTTCTTTTAACAACAGATTGAACACAACGAAGGTTAAAGGTTAACAAATAAAGAACGTAAAAACAAGACTTCTCAGTCCTATTGGACTCTAAGGATTTTGGAGAGATTTTTAAGGATGCAGTTAAGAACTTCGAAGAACCAGTTTAAAAACTTTGTTAATAAACACAATGGTAAACCCCAGAAGCTAGTGGAAATAATAAAACACACTAGAAGATAAGAGAAGCTTACACCAGAGATTTATCCTGGTTCACTCTCACCAACTAAGAGCTACGTCCAGTCCCTTCAACCAAAAGGATTTTCAACTAATCTTTTTCAAGATTACAAGTATTATTCACCTCTTCAGGTTACAAGTATTTTCAACCTCTTCAAGTTCAACCACACCAGTATTCTTTTATACCCAGCATCTTCAGGCTTACAACACTAAAATGAATAAGTAGAAGATGATGAAAGCTTGAGTTTGAAACTCACTAGAAAATGAGAATAGACAATTGATCTCAAGACTTTAACCATTTTACAAGTGAAAAGAATTCCAAGAAGAGATAAAGCTTTTTAGTCTTTGTAAGTTGCTTGGACAAAAAATTTCTCTCTTCTTCTAGTGCTGCTTCTCCTTTTTATAAGTGAGAATAATTTGAGCAGACTTCATAAGCTTCGTCGTCCAACGGAAACATTTATTACTGTTCTGAGTAGCATTAAAAGCATCGACTGATATCGTGTTGAGCTTCTTCTGAAATGTGACTTTGATTATCAGAGATTTCCAATCATATGATAACTAAGTCCTGATTTGTTTGAGATCGCAGAAAGTTCCTTATTTGCTGGTCTTTGTAGTTGTTAGACAATGTCAGCAAAAAGCGGCTCAGTTGACTTCTTCTGTTGCCATGAGTCATCGTAGTTCTTTTCTAGCATTTAATGAGGAACAGTTCTTCACTTTTAAATTTTAACTTTGGACGAGAGCTTGAGCTTGAATTTTGTAAGAGTGTTTTGAGTCTGAGCTTTGGTAAAAGGATAGTATTGGACGAACCAATAAAATAGTACTAGTATATGCATACAAACATTGGACGCACCAATAGTAATAGTATATGTAGAATGGAGGCAAATAAAAGATTTCGCAGAAAACAGATTGGACGCAGACTATCAAATAATTTATTTTAAGAAACTATTTTGCTATTAAAAAAAAACTCATTAAAGAATTCCTCAATTAACAGCAACAGAGTCAATATAAGAGAATATTTCAACACATAATTCCCTTTCAACTTTCAAACCAAAAATTTTGCTCCATTTAGTTTCTAAAGGGTAACCAATAATATGTCATCATAGGTACCAAGAAATTGCAATAGGCTCAAAATGGGCAACTAATGGTAGTGATATATCAATATACTCAGAAGGCCTGGAAAGATACCTAAAATGCCTTAATCACTTTCAAGCATGCAAACAAAAACTTCGCCTCAAAATGGTTTCAAATCAAGTTCTAGAGCACAGAATCCAAGAGGAACCAACTTCACTCAAACAAAGAGGAGGGGTTAATATAAAGCACATACCCCTTTTTGGCACAAATCTCACTTTTAGAAGTAAAATCAATGAGAAACACAAAAACAGAGAACCTTATGCTAATCATCAACTATCAAAAAGATCAACTCTTGTAATTAGCCTATCACATGATAACAATTTTAGGTTCCAAATTCATTATGTCAAAAAGTTCAACTAGAGGATGCAAACTTATCAAGGGGCAATAAGATGGTGTGATAATGCAGAATGAATGCAATATGCAATATATATATATATATATATATATATATATATATAAAACAAATCATGAAACTAAGGTAAATATGAAACTAACTATGAAAGCAAGAAAGTAAATACCCCACCCCAAGCTTAAAGACTTACATTGTCCTCAATGTAAATTATTAAGTTAGAGAGGAGAAAAAAACAAGAAAAGGAATGGACTCACTGCGGTGGAAAGTGGTGCTGGCTCACATGCCAGTCATACATGGTACGGATCATGCTCTCCATGCGGTGACCTTGTTGTTGGAGTTGCTCCAATATCAATCTTTGTTGAGCTTGCTCGGCATGGATAAGCCCTTGATCTGCACGAATGAGTGCCTGCTCGGCCTGAATGGCATCCAGAGAGGAGTGGATTCGAGCAAAGGCATCGTCAGAAGTACCTGCAGAAGAAGAAGTAGGCCTAGATGGCCTAGTTTGGGGTGGTGGCCGAAGAGGTTGCTGAACATTAATTGGTTCAGGCTCATTGGCTGTTGGCACACGCCAGTTGGCTGGGTTTCTTGGTGAGATGGCAGCAGGGTTAGGAAGGGGGAGGGGGTGCTGGCGGTTAGGAATCACTAAACAGTATGAATCTTCTTCTCTAACAATCATCTTCATTGCTATACACGCTGTAAGATCAATCCTAGTTCGCCCATCGGCTTCGGCGAAGCCTTCAAGGTCATACTCAAAATGGTGGGCTATTGCAGTGATAAGCCCACCGATGACTATAGAGCCAACCCCCTTTTTGGCAACTTTCAATAAGTGCCTTACCATATGAGACCCTGTGTCAAGGTGGATTCCATGTAACATAGCCCAAAGAAAAAGGAGTTCGTCCTGGCGGACTGATCCATCACTATCCCCACGGCCAAACAAGGTATTAGCCATTACTCGATGGAGATAGCGAAAGCAAGGGTTTACTAAGGCTGAGGCCTTAGCTTTTGAAGAGTCGTAGGCACCTGCACCTATTGCACTAATCTCATTCCAGAATGACCCGGCTCTAAACTCTATGGGCAGACGTCTATCCCCGCCAACAGGCAAAGACAAGATGGAGTTAAACTCCTCAAGATTTAACACATGATCATTATTGAATAGCCGGAAAGTTATCCGGCCTTCTTCACACCCTTCCCCTTGTAAAATGTCAGCATTAAGGGAGCTCAAGAATTCCAATGTGGGTCCAATAAGTGTTGGATAACGGGTGTGAGCAAAAGTGCTCCACCCTACATTGTCCAGCATCCAAGTAATGTCATCAGCTAACCCTAGGGTTTCAAGAACTTGGTCATCTAGGTATTTTGTATTTACAATTTTTCTTTTGACAAGCACATTATACCTATCCCTTTGTTCTCTATCCTTAAACTCAATGCCATAAGGGTTAGGGGTAGAAGAATTACCTCTTGAAGAAGTACCACGTGCTCTTGAAGATGAGGATTGATCCATTCTTTGTCTCTTGCTAGCCATTGGTACTTCCAAATGCAATGTAGACCAAAAATTCAGCAAGAATCCCCTTGTATTTGTGAACTTTCGAATTTGGGGCTTAGGGTTCTAAAATTTAGGGGTTTTGGAATCAAGGCCAAATTGGAGGATTTGATGGATGGGTTTGGTTAAGAATGGTTGGGAAATGTGAGAAAGTGAAGAAAATGAGTGGTTGTAGTGGAAGAAATGGCAATGGAGGGGAGATAGGAGAAACTTGAGGTTTGGCTATGGTGGAATGAGGGATGAGAAAGAAGAAGAAGAAGAAAGAAAAAGTGAAAAATGGGGGTGGTTTAGTGTTTTTGATGGAGGGATGTAAAGGTTGATGGTGGTTTTGTGAAATGAGGGAGTTATGGAGGTTGGGTGGTGTGGGTATGGAGGATGGGGAAGAAAGGAAGAAGAAGAAGGAGGAGGAGAGTGTTTTGGTGAGAGTTTGTGGGGTGTATTTCACCCCAGGCCACGAACCACGGCCGTGGTTCTCTCGGCCTGTTTTTTTTGCGTTTCCTGCAGCCACCACGGCCATGGCCACCACCACGGCCTGGCCGTGGTTGGCTCGGGAATTCAAATTTATTTTTTTTTAAAATTAAATTTCCTCCACCATGGCCGTGGTCCATACCACGGCCTAGTCGTGGTTCCCACTGGACTTGGATTTTCACATGTTCAGTCCACCATTAGTTCCAGCCTACACAAAAAAACAGTTACCACTCTTTAGAAAGTGATTATTGCTCTATAATTATTAAAGTTTTAAACAATTAATAAACATAAAAACACAAGGAAATGAAATTGCAATAAAAGAAAACTTGGGTTGCCTCCCAAGAAGCGCTTATTTATGGTCTTTAGCTAGACCCCTGTAGTTCTTAATGTGGAGCACTTGGGTTGAGAAGGAGGTGCTGCATTCCCTTCTCTACTGGTTCATCACAAAGGTAATGTTTCAATCTTTGCCCATTCACTTTGAAGGTTCCTGTTGTCTCGCTCCACACTTCAACGGCTCCATAGGGAAATACTTTGCGAACTTGAAATGGCCCGGACCACCTTGACCGGAGCTTTCCTGGAAACAGTTTCAATCTTGAGTTGAAGAGTAACACAAGATTTCCTTCACGGAACTCTCTGCGAAGGATGTGCTTGTCATGCCAACGCTTGGTTCGTTCTTTGTAAGATTTGGCATGTTCATATGCATCAAGCCTCAGTTCATCCAACTCTTGAAGTTGAAGCTTCCTTTTCTCCCCAGCAGTTTTCATATCAAAATTGAGAAGCTTGATGGCTCAGAAAGCTTTATGTTCCAATTCAACTGGAAGATGACATGGTTTACCATAAATCAATCGGAACGGAGTCATCCCAATAGGAGTTTTGTAAGCAGTGCGATACGCCCAAAGAGCATCGTCCAGTTTCAAGGACCAATCCTTCCTTGATCTAGATACAGTTTTCTCTAGAATGCTCTTGATCTCTCTATTAGATACTTCCATTTGGCCACTGGTTTGAGGATGGTAAGGTGTAGCAACTTTATTAGTGACTCCATATTTCTTCAATAGGGTTTCAAATTGTCGCTCAATGAAGTGTGAACCTCCATCACTAATCACAGCCCTAGGAACTCCAAACCTCGGAAATATAATCTTCTTAAATAGCTTGATTACGGTCTTTGCATCACTTGTTGGGGATGGAATGGCTTCCACCCATTTAGATACGTAATCAACTGCTACAAGAATGAATTTGTTGTTACAGGAGGATGGAAAAGGTCCCATGTAATCGACTCCCCAAACATCAAAAATTTCAACTTCCAGAATGTTGTTCAAGGGCATCTCATGCCTCTTGGATATATTTCCAGTTCTTTGTGGCTTATCACAAGAAATTACAAAATTTCTAGCATCTCTGAAGATATGAAGCCAAAAGAAACCAGATTGAAGAACTTTGGATGCTGTCTTTGAGGCACTAGCATGTCCCCCATAAGATGAAGAATGACAGCAATTCAATATATTATGTACTTCATCCTCTGAGACACACCTCCGATAGATACCATTAGCACATCTCTGGAAGATATATGGTTCATCCCACACAAAATGCTTTAGATCAGAGAAAATTTTCTTTTTCTGTTGATAATTGATTTCTGGTGGTAGGACTCCGCAAGCTAAGTAGTTCACAAAGTCAGCATACCAAGGAGCATTCTCCTCTGAAATGACTAGCAGTTGTTCATCAGGGAATGAATCGTCAATAGGCAAGTTATTCTGCTCATTCACCGGTGGTTCAAGACGGGATAGGTGATCTGCAACTAAGTTTTCAATCCCTTTTTTGTCTAGAATCTCCATGTCGAATTCTTGTAAGAGAAGTATCCAACGGATAAGTCTAGGCTTTGCTTCCTTCATACATCTTTGGAAAGTAGCAGGAGCATTACATAGACCAAATGGCATTCTCCTATAAGCAAAAGTGCCATAGGGACAAGTAAATGTGGTCTTTTCCTGGTCACTAGGATGAATGGAAATTTGGTGAAATCCTGAATACCCATCCAAGTAATAAAAATATGTATGCTCAGCTAATCTTTCAAGCATTTGGTCAATGAAAGGAAGCGGAAAGTGGTCTTTCCTAGTAGCTTTATTCAATTTCCTGTAATCGATGCACATTCTCCACCCTGTGACAGTTCTGGTGGGGATCAGTTCATTTTTCGCATTTTTAGTTACAGTTATCCCCCCTTTTTTAGGAACTACATGCACCGGACTAACCCATTCGCTGTCCGAGATTGGGTAAATTACCCCAGCATCTAACAACTTAAGAATTTCTTTTTTAACCACCTCTTTCATATTAGGATTCAACCTTCGTTGATGATCAATAGATGGTTTATGGTCAACTTCCATCAAGATTCTGTGCATGCAAAAGGAAGGGTTTATGCCTTTAATGTCATCAATTGTATATCCTATGACCTTCCTATGCATCCGAAGTGCTCGAAGCAATTTCTTTGTTTCTAACTCATTCAGATCAGCACTTACAATGACAGGATAAGAAGAGTTGGGACCAAGAAATTCATACCTGAGAGTGGAAGGAAGGGGTTTGAGTTCTACCTTTGGAGCTTTTTCCTCTTTCCAATCTTCAGATTTGAGTTTAAACTCAAGCTTTTCAAATTTCGCATTTTTAGGTAGAATTTCTGGGTTAGCTTCCAACAAACGGGCATACTCCGCTACTTTGCATTCAAATTCAGACGAGTCTCCTCCAACTAAACACGCTTCCAATGGATCTTCAAAGTGCATTTTGGTGGTTTCTTCTTTCACTACCTGATGCAATAAATCAATCCTGCAACAAGAGTCCTCAAAAGAAGGTTGCTTAATAGATTTAGATATATCAAATTCAACCTTATCATCACCAACAGTCAAGGACAGCTTACCATTTTTGACATCAATAATAGCACCTGCAGTAGCTAAGAAAGGCCTACCAAGAATTATGGGGATTTGAGAATCCTCCTCCATTTCAACTACAACAAAATCAGCGGGAATAAAGAACTTACTCACTCTAATAGGGACATCCTCCAAGATCCCTACTGGGTATTTGACGGAACGATCCGCCAATTGCAGTGAGATAGTTGTAGGTTTCAATTCACCTACCTCTAGCTTTTTACACACAGAAAGGGGCATAAGACTAACACTAGCCCCCAAATCACACAAAGCTTTATCAAAATTTGTATTCCTAATCAAGCAGGAAATAGAGAAACTACCTGGATCTTTCAGCTTTGGAGGTAATTTATTCTAGATTAAAGCACTGCACTCCTCAGTCAAAGCCACAGTTTCATATTCTTCCAACTTTCTTTTATTGGACAAAATGTCCTTAAGAAACTTTGCATAAGTAGGCATTTGTTTCAATGCCTCGGTGAATGGTACATTGATGTACAACTTCTTAAGAACCTCTAGAAACTTCCCGAATTGCTTATCAAGCTTGGCTTTGGCCAATCTTTGAGGAAAGGGTACTGGGGGTTGGTAAGGTTTTGGGAGAACATATTTAGACACTTGCTCATTTGTTTCCTCTGTTTCTAAGGTTTGTGTCTCAATTGTGCCTTTTTCTTTTTCTTCACCCCCTTATCTTCATCATATTCTATTTTTTCTTTGGAATTTTCTAGTTTCTTTCCACTTTGTAAACTTACAGCCTTACAATGTTCATTAGGATTTATTTCAGGCTGTCCTGGAAATTTACCAAGTTGTCTTTGTGAAGAACCAGCTTGTTGGGCTATTTGAGTTTCTAACATCTTGTTATGAATAGCTAAATTATCTACCTTAGATGTCAATTCCTTAATAGCCTCACTCACAACTCTACCTTGGTGCCTAAACTCTTCATTTTGTTTAGACTGACTCTCAACAAAATTCTCAAGAAGAAACTCGAGTTTAGATTTTTGTACCTGTTGGAATCCAGAAGAAGGTTTAGCACCACTTGGCCCAACTTGGTTTTGATTATTCCGGTAAGAGAAGTTGGGATGTGACCTCCAACCGGGGTTGTAAGTTTGAGAATATGGATCATTTCTCCCTTTTTGGTTGAAGTCTTGAAAATTATGGCATGATTCCATTTGCTCCACCGACGTACCTTGTGAGGAACCAAGTCCAACTTGGCATTCAGCACTCATATGTCCCTGTGCTCCACAAATCTCACAAAAATTGTTAGAAGTAACTATGGCATTGGCATTAGCTTTTTCAAGTTTGTCAAAACGTTTATTCAAAGAATCAAATTTTGACATAATTAAATCAACACCGTCTACCTCAAACTTACCTCCTGAGAGTTTTCTCGGGTTGTTACCTCTTTCATTTGCCCATTGGTGATGGTTTGTGGCTACACTCTCTATGACCTCATAGGCTTCTGTTAACCTTCTGTTCATCAAAGCTCCACCAGCTGCGGAGTCTAGAGATACCTTCGAAGGATATTCAAGACCATTGTAGAAGGTGTGGACGATTAACCATTTCTCTAGCCCATGATGTGGACATGCTACCAGCAAAGCCTTATATCTATCCCAAGCTTCTGACAATGACTCTCCATCTCTTTGAATAAAGCTTGTTATTTGGGTTCTAAGGTGAGCGGTCTTGGAAGGTGGAAAGAATTTGTCCAAGAAAACTTGCTCCAATTGGTCCCAAGCAGTGATTGTTTCAACTGGTACAGATTTTAACCAAGATTTAGCTCTATCCCTTAGTGATAAAGGGAACAAGCGGAGACGGATAGCATCTACAGAGGCGCCTTCAATTCTGAGGGTCTCACAGAGTTCCAAGAACATATCCACATGATCATTCGGGTCCTCTGACGGCAATCCTCCAAACTGGTTCTGCCTTATCATAGAGAGCAAAGCGGGTGGTATGGTGAAGTGTCCAGCTTCAATGGCTGGCCGAGCAATCCCAGATCGTAAACCCCGAGCATTAGGGGCTGCATAATCCTTCAGTGGCCTATTTTCATCACGTGCTGCTATGATGGGAATAGGTTGTTGTAGCTCTCTTGCACCTTGCAGCAGTTGTCTTCTCCTCCGATGCAAAGCCCTTTCAATTTCAGGATCTGCTTCAATGAGAGTTCCAAAACGTCGAGTACTTCGCATAAACAAGAGAAATTACCTGCAGCGAGCAAAAGAAAAGAATAAAAGAATAACTAGAAAATCATATTAAGAATTAAATTGATAATCAGAAAACCACAAGTCCCCGGCAGCGGCGCCAAAAACTTGATGTGTTTCATATCGCAAGTGCACGATTTCGTCAAGTAGTAAAAATATCGATCCACAGGGACTTGGATTATGATTAACAATTACCCTTAATTGTGATTAACTAGGTGAAACCAATGTTATAAAATTGTGGTGATAGAACAAGAACATAGAAACTAAAATCTGGAAATAAATAAGAATATCAATTTTTAGAATGAATGCAGAAAAACAGTGTAGATAAATCTGGTTTTTAAGAGATCTAGGATATGGGTTCACCACGATGGTAATTAACAAGTCTGTAATCTTATCACCTCTTCTCAACTAAGTTATACTTGAAGACGAATCATCCTAAAGAATTATTGTTTCCTTTCAGAATACAATAACGTATTCAATCTAACTCAACTTCTATTTTCATGATAATCAAATTAGAAAGAATCCATTAAGAGCAGATGATTCATAGAAAGCCTCAAGAGTTTTAATCTACTTTCGTGATTTAAAAGCTCAAGTTCAGTTTATGGAGTTCAATTATCAAGAGTCACCTTTCAGTTTTTCCCTTAATAACTAAGATTATGCAAACAATGTGGCCAGCATTTTCACAAACACTTGGTGTGCCAAAAACTGAATCAAGATAAACTTAGCATTGAAGAGATAGCAAATTCATACATCAAGCATTGTTAATACACCATCGGGTTACTACCAATTCCTAGAACAAAAGAACTACTCAAACATGTTTATCAAAATACAATCCATAAGAATGAAGAACAACATTCAGAAAATAAAATACAAAGACTAGAAGAGATGAGAAGAAAAACTCTGCAGAAAACTTGTGGCTGCTCTTGTGAAGTTCCTCCAAGACCAAGCTCCCCACTCAACCCTAATGGCCTGCCCTTTATACACCACACACTCTCCTCTCTCAACCCTAATTCTTTTTAGGTCAGAAAACAAGGAATGGGCTAGCTCCAGGGCCTCAAAATCGCAAGTATGAAGTGTCAGGCTGCCAACCACGGCCGTGGTGGCCACCACGGCCAGGCCGTGGTTGGCTCTGGCTTGAGGATTTCGAACTCTAAAGACCAACCACGGCCGTGGTGGCCACCACGGCCAGGCCGTGGTTGGCTCTGCCTCAGAAATTATGAAGGTGCGAGTTTCTCACACCATGGCCGTGGTTGCCTCTGTCCATTAAGCATCTTGGGGAATTTGCCAAAGTGTCCAACATCAAACTTGTAGCCTTGTGTCTTAACTTTCCATAACAACCGGAATCACCTCAAAATGACCTCTGTAGCTCAAGTTATGCTCAAATTACTCCTTAGGGGTCCAGCTGATTTTTGAGATCTCAGTATCTCTTCATGGTAGTTCCGTTTTGGCTCTTACAAGCTTCAATATTGCATCATCCCTGCAATTGAACACAAACACACCGCAGTTATCCGAACTAAAACAAAAACGGAAGATTAAATGAATAAATGTACTAAAAAGATAATGAAATGTATGCAAACTAAACTCAAAATGACATGAAGAATCACACACATCACTCATACTGGTGAACCAGCATGCTTATCTTTGATTCCTTGACTTGAGATGAACCTTCATGTGCTAAGGCCAGAGTATCCCATATCTCTTTAGCTGTTTCACAGCTATGGACTTTGTCGTGCTCTGATCTGGTGATGGCACACATAAGATAGTGTTTGGCTTTTGAGTTAAGCTGATGTCTGGTTCGTTGTCCTTCCGTCCATTGTGGTCGAAGGAGTTCCTGTCCTTCTGCGTTGGTGGGTATTTGATATCCATTTTGGACTAGGTCCCAAATGTCCATATTTTGGGCATCAATAAAAGCAATCATCCTCTTCTTCCAGTAATCATAGTCATTTCCATTGAATAGAAGTGGTCTGTTCACAGCTTGTCCTTCGTTTTCCATTTAAGAGTGTACTGGATCTTTTCCTCTACACTGTTAGATGCTCAACCCAAGAGGCTGAGCTCTGATACCAATTGAAATAACCAAGTGAAACACAAGATGGGTGGTTGAATTGTGTTTCTTAACACTTTTAAAATTTTTTTCTTTTAACAACAGATTGAACACAACGAAGGTTAAAGGTTAACAAGCAAAGAACGTAAAAACAAGATTTCTCAGTCTTATTGGACTCTAAGGATTTTGGAGAGATTTTTAAAGATGCGGTTAAGAACTTCGAAGAACCAATTTAAAAACTTTATTAATAAACACAATGGTAAACCCCAGAAGTTAGTGGAAATAATAAAACACACTAGAAGAGAAGAGAAGCTTACACCAGAGATTTATCCTGGTTCACTCTCACCAACCAATAGCTACGTCTAATCCCTTCAACCAGAAGGATTTTTGATCAATCAATTTGAGACACTTATGTTAGCTTTGTATTAGGCTTTATTAGATGTTTATTGTGCCCAATATTAGTGTTTTAGATGTGTTTAATGTTGTTGGGCTTCATTGGGTTTTAATGTAAATATTGGATAATTTTCAGATTTTGATGCATTTTGACCTTTCTTCCTTGGTTAGGCCATAACTTGGGACTCGGTGATCCAATTGAGGTGATCTTGGTGTCTTTGGAAAGCTAAGATAAGGATCTACAAGTTTCGTGAAGAACTCAAGAGCTAGATCGGACTTCTAAGGGCCCAAAATAGCCTTACAATACAGAGTGAGTTTGCTGTCACGGAACCATCTGGGCAGTATGCACATATTGGACTATATAGTAGGTTATAGGCCTCTTCTTGGGCTGAAACTTGGTCATTTGAAAGATAAGACCCATATCTCCAACTTCACTGAAGACCATTTTGTCAATAGATGTCGTTTTAGGCATGATAATGAAGCTACAAGTTGGTTTGAATTTGGAAACACGTTCTTCCAACCTAACTTGAGGTAGGTGCAGTGTTTTTGGCATTTCTGGAGTTCTAAAAGTCCAAATGACATGATTCAAATTGGAGATTTTCAAGGAGACAACTGGCTACAACTTTGATGAGACATCCAAGCCAAAATGCACCGTCTAGGTGATGAATTTGAAGCCAGAAGTCGGATAAGAGTTGTTGACTAAAAGTCACCAACCATACACCAACCCACCTACCATGCACCAACCCACCAACCATGCATCAAGCTTCCATTTTTGACAATTTTCATATTCTTATAGCTTGTATTCATATTATGTACATGTACAAATTGGCTTCTAGGATTAGTATAAATAGACCCAACCTCTTTGTATTAGAGAGATTCAATTTGAAGTAAGTTAGAATTCAATTTTGTAGGAAGTTTAAGTATTTGTGAGAGTGTTCTTTCTCTTCTTCTCCATTCTCTTTAGAATTTCGTTTTTGTTCTTTTATTTCTGAGTTCTTCCTTCCCATCCATGGAAGGCTAGGCTCTTATAATCAATCCAAGGGATTAGCCATCTTGATGTTTAATTTGGAGATCTTGTTTCGCTTGTTCATATTGCTTAATTGTTATTCAAGTTTCTCTTCTTCCTCTTTTGATTTTGATCTAGATTGAATTGCATAATTTGATTTGGATGTTTATGTGATAATAGCTTTATTATCATGTATTCAAGAGGATCACATAGAATAAACAATTTATTGAAGCTTTTTGATGGATTGTTTAGCTTGGTTAAATTCTTGATCTTAAGTTAATCTATGTTTGGATGGTGCTTACTTTATCTAACCTTGGTTAATTAAATCCTAGATGCTTATCTAGTAGAGGATTCTTGGATCATGTTGAGGCGTCTTGATATGATCTAAGGCCAAGAACATGGTTAGCAATTAAGTGAATTCCTTGTGATCAATGATGAGTTAAACTCAAGATCGGTAAATTTTCTTGGATTGGTTAATTTGTTAATTGCATTTCTTTAATTCAACCGGTATATTTTCTTTTCAAATCATCTAAACCCCCCTTTTAATTATCTTGATTTGATTAAATCTTTGTTCTTTTTGGATCCTTGAGAGACGATTCGGTTCATGCTTTATACTACAAATTAGTTTGCGAACCGGTAATTTTTATTATTTGACGGGGTCTCGACAACCTCTTGTCAATTTTCAACTAATCTTTTTCAAGATTACAAGTATTATTCACCTCTTCAGGTTACAAGTATTTTCAACCACTTCAGGTTCAACCACACCAGTATTCTTTTATACCCAGCCTCTTCAGGCTTACAACACTAAGATGAATAAGTAGAAGATGATGAAAGCTTTAGTTTGAAACTCACTAGAAAATGAGAATAAACAATTGATCTCAAGACTTTAACCTTTTTACAAGTGAAAAGAATTCCAAGAAGAGATAAAGCTTTTTAGTCTTTGTAAGTTGCTTGGACAAAAAATCTCTCTCTTCTTCTAGTGCTGCTTCTCCTTTTTATAAGTGAGAATAATTTGAGCAGACTTCATTAGCTTTGTCGTCCAACGGAAACATTTATTACCGTTCTGAGCAGCATTAAAAGCATCGACTGATATCGTGTTGAGCTTCTTCTGAAATATGACTTTGATTATCAGAGATTTCCAATCATATGATAACTGAGTCCTGATTTGTCTGAGATCGCAGAAAGTTCCTTATTTGCTGGTCTTTGTAGTTGTTAGACAATGTCAGCAAAAAGCGGCTCAGTTGACTTCTTCTGTTGCCATGAGCTGTCAGAGTTCTTTTCTATCATTTAATGAGGAACAGTTCTTCACTTTTGAATTTTAACTTTGGACGAGAGCTTGAGCTTGAATTTTGTAAGAGTGTTTTGAGTCTGAGCTTTGGTAAAAAGATAATATTGGACGAACTAATAAAATAGTACCAGTATATGCATACAAACATTGGACGCACCACTAGTAATAGTATATGTAGAATGGACGCAAATAAAAGATTTATGAGAAAAAGCAGTTGATTGAGACTATCAAATAGTTTATTTTAAGAAACTATTTTGCTCTTAAAAAAAACTCATTAAAGAATTCCTCAATTAACAGCAACAGAGTCAATATATAAAGGAATTTCAGTTTTAATGAAACACTCTGTCGAACCACTTACTTGTTCAAACTTAATAAATATTTTTGTTATCCTCAAAACTTAAACAAGAAAAGCTACAACTTTTTGACATTAGTGCTAAACCTTTTTTTAAAAGATTTTGGTTTCAACACATATATGCAATAATTTCATAAGGATAGACCAATGAGATGTACTAAATTATGCATATAAAATGTGTTCATCAAATTCCCTCACACTTGACTTGTTGTTTGTCCCCAAACAAGAAGCAACCTAATATTAAACTAAAAGAATAAAAACTAATTATACATAATTAGTATGTGCTACAAGCCTTTAAACCCTTAGGTGTCCCTAATGGACAAGTTATAGTTTCGTGAGGGTTTACCAAGATGATACCCACAAACATGTAATACTTCATTTAATCAACTCAACTAATTTTTAAATACAAGCATTGTATCAAATTCAAATATGCTTAACAAAGTATAGTTGAATCAAAGCAATTGAGAGTAAAATATATATAGCATAATCATGCTTTAATAAAAAATAGACATATTCAAATTTAGTAAAATTCCTCATAAGTGACACTCAAATCACACAAAATGTTTTAGGTTAACGGTTTGTACTCAACTCAATCAAATTATGAAAGTATTTTACTATATGCTTGCATATACATCAATTCTCCACTACTTAGATCAAATAAATTGCACAAATTAAGAGGTCTTTCAAAAAGGTTGTAATGAGGCTATAAGGTGAAGGAAATGAATAATATGGATAATTGCAAGTTAAAAACCAAAGAGAATAAAAGACCATTGGGGAGTAACTTAAGTAGAAAGCATAAAATTTTACCCAAAATCATAAAATGCACATTCTCTTCACACATTCCATCCTTTTTCTAATCTTTTTTCTTTTGAAGTACCAAACATTTCGCATAAGCACACCAATTCCCCCACATTTAAATCATTGCAAGCAAAAGAACTCCTCTAATTAGGAAAATTAATGCTCTCCTATTCCCTAAGTTGAGATAAAACATGATTTTTTTTTCCCACTCAAGGCTTGTAATGAGCTAAAAACAATAAAATGGCCAGTATGCTTAGAGGGGGTTAACAATGGGATAAATGTAAGGTAGGCTTATTTGGCCAAAGCAGCTAAGTCAGTTATGAAGCTGCAAGTTGGTTTGAATTTGGAAATACATTCTACCAACCTGACTTGAGGTAGGTATAGTATTTTTAAAATATCTTGAGTTGTAAAAGTCCTGTTTACATGAAACTAACGCCGAAAGTTCAAGGAGACAATTGTCTACAACTGTCATGAAGACACCTAAAGTCAATTCGGTATGATGAAGGGTCATACAAATCATGGAAGGAGGCACACAAAATCTGGCAGAATATCAACTTTGTTTTTCTTTTGTAATTGTTTATCATTTGGTTGGTTAACATGGGACCACTATATTTGACAATCTCCATTTTTTACAGCTTGCATTCATTTTATTTTTAGTTACAAATTGACTTCTAGGATTAGTATAAATAAGGTCAATCTCTTTGTATTAAGCATTAATAAAATTTGAAGTAAGTTTGAGTATTTGTGAGAGTTTTCTTTCTCTTCTTCTCCCTTCTCTTTAGAAGTTCGTTTTTGTTCTTTATTTTCTGAGTTCTTCCTTCTCATCCATGGAAGCCTAGACTCTTATAATCAATTCAAGGGATTAACCATCTTGATGTTTAATTTGGAGATTTTGTTTTGATTGTTCATATTGCTTAATTGTTATTCAAGTTTTTTTCTTCCTCTTTTGATTTTTATCTAGATTGAATTGCTTAATTTGATTTAGATGTTGATGTGATAATAACTTTATTATCATGTATTCAAATAGGATCACAAAGACTAAACAATATATCAAAGCTTTTTAATGGATTGTTTAGCTTAGTTAAATCTCTGATCTTAAATTAATTTATATTTGGATGGTGCTTAATTTATCTAACCGTGGTTAATTAAATCCTATATGCTTATCTAGTAGATGATTATTGGATCATGTTGAGGCTTCTTGATGTGATCTAAGGCCAAGAACATGGTTAACAATTAAGTGAATTCTTGTGATCAATGATGGATTAAACTCAAGATCAGTAAATTTCTTTGAATTGATTAATTTGTTATTTACTTTTCTTTAATTCAACTAGTGTATTTTCTTTATAAATCATCAAAACCCCATTTTTAATTATTTTGATCAGATTGAATCTTTGTTTTTGGATCCTTTAGAGACGATTCGGTTCATTCTCTATACTACAAGTTAGTTTGTGAATCGGTAATTTTTATTATTTTGATGGGTCTCGACAACCTCTTGTCAAGGATTCCAAACTAAGTGAAGAGTGCTCTGTTTTTGTAAGGGTTTCTCAAGCACCCAAGTTAGAAGCTTAAAGTATAGTGGAAATCTCGAGTGGACGATCTCGAAGACTAGACGTAGATCACACGAAGTGATCCAACCAGTATAAATCTTGTTTGCACTCTCTCTTCCCTACCCTCTTTACTAATTCAAGCTTTGGTGCCTTCATTCTTGATAAGTTGATTTCTAGATTAAACTTCTGTGGTGTTATTATTTGCATTAGTCCATACCTCTTTTGAAATTATTGATTCAATAAAATTTGTACCATTGAAGCATTTGTTTATGAAAAATTTTAGAACTTAATTCACCCCTTCTTAAATTATTGAAACCATTTGGTAACAAGTACAAAGTGAGATGTGACAAATCAGAGATGAAGGAAATAATTTTTGGAGTAACATATTTCATATATATTTTATATATGTCACATATTTTTATTTGTCTAAATTTTTTAATATAAAAAAGGGAGAAAAGAGGAGAGAGTGAGAGAAAAAAATAGAAATAAAATGGGATATATAAGATATATAAAATAAATAGTATGTGTCACTATAGTTTCTTTTATTTTTGAAAGGCAAATAATAAAGTTTCCGTGAAGCTTCACGTATCAGTATCAAATTTGAAGAGCTACCTAGTTCATTATTTTGGGAATCATTTTTTTTTAATATCAGTGTTTTAAGTAATTTATTAAATATTTATTAATTATTAACTATATTTAATATCTTTTAAATATTTATTATAAAATTAATAATTATTAAATATTTAATAATTCAATTTGCATGTCAAACTCTTCTCATAAACGGTATAGAATATCTTTCGTAATTTACGGTCCCATCTCTCCCGATTGGTTGACTTACTCTTTGTGAATACTTTTTATTGGTTTTAAATTGTGGACCCATCATTTCACGCGGCGTCAATATCGTGATTTTGTAATATTCCGATTTTTAGCTGCAATAGTGCAACTGCGACAGTGTCTGCGACTGCATCGAAAATGATTTTCATTCAGCCAACGAAAATGATAGCAGAAACGCGCTTGTTGCCATGGCTATTGCAGAGGTGAAGGAGGCGCTGGTAGAAGAACAGACCTAAATGAAACGCACCGTTTCACTTTTGGTCAACTTCTTCTGGACACCCTTGTGGACTGCCACCTTGCCACCTGACCTTTGGTATTCTACCATCCAACACCCTCATTTCGTTTACAGAAGAGTAAAGTAATTTCTGGTTATATATATATAGAAGAGGTTTTTCCAGTATTTTTTTAAGAGACAGTATATTTTTATAATTAGTTATTTATATTTAGATATGTGTGACATTTAATTAAAATATAATTATTTTATTTATATTTTAATATTTAATTTTTAATAAAGTGAAATACGTAATTAAATATTAACTAATAATTACTAAAAATATCATATCCTTATAATTATAAAAACAAAAGGTATGAAAAGAATCTTCAAAATATGATAACTTCGTTGCGTAAGTTTTAAAATAAGATTATGTATAAATGTGAAAGGTCTGCATAAATATGCTTTCTCATCTTCAACAATTTATTTAAAAACCAAAATTTCTAGGGTTTTCCAAGAACTTTTAATTCTTTATCCATTTTGGTTGCATTAATTACATAAATAATTCTTGTACAGGATTTACTTATATTTCCATCTTATTTTACAATTGATTTTGTTCAAATATTAAAATTATTGTAAACTGACATAAAAATAGTGATATAATTGTTTGGTAAAATATAATAATAGTGATGCCTAAACATCACTAGTTTTCTTTCTTATGCATGACTCTTTTTTTTATATACTATGCTGGACTATTTCTTATTGGATGACTAAAACACTTAATTTAAATAAGTAAAATATTCGCTGATGCCTGTTTATATTGTGTTTGTGGAGTGCTACAACCATGGTTTTAAAAATCGGACTGGATCGGCCGGTCAGACCATGACCCGGATGCCTGGCCGGTCCGATTAACTCAAAAAACCGTTTTAGCTGTTGAACCGCGAAGAACCGGATTGAATCGGGTTGAACCGGCGACCCAGATGAACCGGACCGGGTTTCTGAAAATCGACCGGTTCTCTTTTTTTTTTTTTTTTTTTTGAAATTTTATTACTTTTTCATATTTTTAAATTAGTTTTTTAGGAGTTTTTTTTTTCACATTTATATCTCAAAAGTCAGAACTTTTTACTTATTCGTCCAATTTGGATGCATTTTATATCAATTTCACATAGCTTTTTAAGATCTATGTGATGAAAAATGAACGAATGAAGTTGGACCAACTGATTTTCAATAAAAATAATAATTATTTTCATAGTTATGAGTATTTTTAAAAGAAATAATAATAATATTTTTTTAAATAAGGATTAAACTCTAATTTTTCCCCTTAAATCTCAGTTACTCTCAAAATAAGGCTATTTTAATTGAATACAATAATAAATATTATCATATATAGTTAATTTTTATTATTTATATTATTAGATTTATTTATATATATAAATAATTATGCATATAATTATAATTATAATTATTACGTCATCCGGTTCAACCACCGGTTCAATCGATTGAACCAATCGAACCATGACCCGGAAGACTCGACAGTTCGGTTCTTAAAACATTGGCTACAACTCGGATTCGTTCTTATTAGAGTTGCGCTTGCTGGTTTGGAATTTGGATACTCCTTCTGCAGATATGGGAACCTACCTAAGCTATGCATTAGCTGTTTTTCTCTTAAATGCATCAAACCAATATAATAAGATCGTCCAAGGAAGGATTAAATTGGATTAAATCTCAATTGATACAAAAATAGTCTTGATAATACTCTTATGTACAATAAATAAAAAAAAATATTACTAGCTTTTAAGTAACAATATTTGTTTGTTAAAAGTCTTTTCTAAAACCCATACTAAAGAGCTGATTTTTCTTTTTAAAAGCTCGTATATTAACATGAAAAATTATAGCGGTATGATTGTGCTTAAGGACATAATACTTAATAAATATAAGGCTATACATTATGTAGAATAAAAAAGAAAAATGATTAAGCTAAAATATTTTTAAAGAATATTATATATTTGGTCATTATAATTTTCTTTTATTTTTAATTTAGTCATTCTAATTTTATTTTGTTTTAATTTGATTCTTATACTAATGACGATGATGTGGACAAAAAGCGATGCTACCTCAACGTATATTTTTCATGTCAGACTATAAATTGGTGACGTCATAATCAAGACTAACGACAAGGATTATTTTGCTAACAATTGTAAGTACAGAGACTGATTTATAAAGAAAAAATATAATGACTAAATTAAAAATAAGTGTAAATTATAAAGACTAAAAGTATATTTTAACCAAATTTATATAAGGCATCGTTTGACGGATGTAATTGGCTTGGAATTGGAATTTGACCTTTCAATTCCAATTATCTTATTTGGTGTGTATATTAGAATTAATTTGAGTCCAATTTCATGGAATTGAAAAATAACTAGTTTATACTATTATCAATTCTTAGCTTAAACCTTAAAAATTATAATTCTAAGGATCAAGATTTTTTTTTGAATATTAAAAGGTAAAAGTTAAAAACTATCCAACAACCATTGTCGCTCTCAACACCGACATATTCAAGCAACGTTGTCGTCGCTATGCTCTGGCCACGTCGTCCACCACATGTGCTAGCTGCAAACGGCCTCCGATCACTATTGTCGTCGTGTGTACAATGGCCAAATTGTTGCACTTCCTCCCATTATTAGCATTGGTGTCCTTCAATCATTTTTGTCATTGTCAATTACATCTTTTAGTTTGGCATCCATTGCAACTGTTGTAATCTAGCAACGCAAGCTCTATTAATTTTTTTTATAATTTAAAATTATTATTTATTTATTATATCTTTATAAATTCTTGATAAATTATTCAAATAATAAAATTTTAATTCAATTAAGAATTATAATTTTAAAGTATCAATTCTTTAATTATCAAAAACATAAAAAATAAAAATTTTATTAATTCTAATTCTAAAAAAAATAAAAGTAAAATAAAAATTTTAAATTTTATTTTCAATTCTATTATCTAAACCTATCATTGTTAAGAAAATCGGACCGGATCGGCCGGTCCGACCGGGAACCGGTTACCCCACCAATCTGGTCAACCCCAAAAAACCGCCCAGCCTGAAAATCAGTCAAGAACCGGTGAACCAATCAACTCGGACCGGTCTAATTAGGTTCAACAGGTCTTTTTTTTTAAATTTTTTTTGCTAATTTAAATGATATCATTTTGATCTAAAAACTGAATGTAAGTCAATTTTAAAAAAATTTATATGAAATACTTAAACTTAGATTGTATAGAAGCTTAGAAACTGAATGTATAATTGATTATATATCTCTTTAAACTGAAATTAGAATTTTTTAAAACAAAAATAAGTTATAATACTACTACTGAATGTTTTGGACTCTCAAAAGATAAGTTGTAAATTATTTTTTATTATTTGTGTTGTTTTTTATAATTTTTAATTTATTTAATTAGTATATAATATATATTTATATATATAAATATATTTAAATTATTTAATTATACTTCAATTCAATTTCAACCACGATTGAATTATTGAATCTTGAATCAGTTTCTGACTAATTCAATAACCTGTTTAATTTTCAGAATCTTAAAACCTATATTAAAAGAATTTTGAAAATTAGTACATCACTACCTTCAAAAACGTAAAAGTAAATGAATGTGAATGGACATACCAACCAACCTTCGCTATGAGAGAGTCCCTTTTTCAAAATGGGACCAAGCTAGTATAAAGTGTATTGAATATCTTTCATATCGTGGTAAATCAGTTTGACCGAAATGGGTAATTGACTTGTTTGGGATGATTTTTAAATAATGTAATTTTTGTCACGTTGACAAATTATTCTATTTTTTTTATTTTAATTTTTTACATATACCATTGGAGGTCGATTTATGAATATGAAAAAAGAGTTGGTCGAGTCGACAATGAATATGAAAAAGATGTTAGTTGAACGAAGTTGGTCAGTCAACGGTGACCCATGAAAAAAGGGTTTTGATCGACCGACGAGACCTTTACATTTATTTTTATTGCTGGTGACCCGATTCCTTTTTTATATTCACCATTGACTGACTAACCCCATCTCATATTTATGGCTGACTAACTCCTTTTTCATGTTCACTGATTAACTTTCAGTGACACATGTAAAAGAAAAATAAGTAAATTTGTCAGCGTTGTAGAAAACACTATTTTAATAAATAATTTTAAAACAATACTAATTTAATAAATAATTTTTAAAAGTACCCCAAATAGGTTAAATATCCAAATAAAAAAGGATACTACAAAGTGAGATGTGATAGAACAGAGATGAAGGAAACAGTTTTTGAATGGCAATTAGTTAAGTTTCCCTCAAGCTTCAGCTATCAGTGTCAAATTTGAAGTGTTACATAAGTCATTATTTTGGTACATAAGTGCCCCTCAAAATACAGCAGGCTGAGTTTTATAACTATAATAACTTTATTGGCGGTAGTTGATTCTTAAACCTATATTATTTATATTTTTATGTATGAGTTTTATAACTATGATAACTTCGTTGCGTAAATTTTAAGATAAGATTATGTATAAATGTGAAAGCTCTGTATAAATATGCTTTCTCATCTTCAACAATTTATTTACAAACAAAATTTTCTAGTGTGTTTTCCAGAACTTTTAATTCTTTATCCATTTTGGTTGCATTAATTACATACATAATTCTTGTACAGGATTTACTTATATTTCCATCTTATTTTACAATAGATTTTGTTCAAATATTAAAATTATTGTAAACTGACATAAAAATAGTGATATCATTGTTTGGTAAAATATAATAATAGTGATGCCTCAACATCACTAGTTTTCTTTCCTATGCTCGACTCTTTTTTTTTTTTTTTTGATAATATGCTGGACTATTTCTTATTGGATGACTAAAACATTTAATTTAAATAAATAAAATATTCGCTGATGCCTATTTATATTGTGTTTTTGCAGTGCTACAACTCGGATTCATGCTTATTAGAGTTGCGCTTGCTGGTTTGGTATTTGGATACTCCTTCTGCAGACATGGGAACCTACCTAAGCTTCGCATTTGCTGTTGTTTTCCTTTTGACAGCATTTGCAGAGTTATGTTCCTGTGGACATTCATCAGTGAGCTGCATGGAAGAAGAGAGGCAAGCTCTTCTGAAGCTCAAAGGAAGCTTCAAAGATCCATCATTTAGGCTTTCCTCTTGGGAAGGAACTGATTGTTGCCAATGGAAAGGTATAGTTTGCAACAATATTACTGGACGTGTTGTCAAGCTTGACCTCAGGAATCCATGCTACCCATTAAGGGGCCAAGGAGATTTTCAATCAAACTGTTCTTTCTCCAAGTATAAGCTTCAAGCTCAACATGTTCATCCTTCTCTGATGCAGTTCAAATATCTGAGTTATTTGGACTTGAGTGGAAACAGTTTTCATGCTAGCCCAATACCAATGTTCATCCAATCTATGGAGCAGCTGCAATTCCTTTATCTCTCTGATGCTCATTTTGGTGGGAGAATCCCCCACAATCTTGGGAACCTCACAAAATTGCTCCTTCTTGATTTCAGCTTCAATGCTTTGTATGCTGATGACATGTCTTGGGTTTCTCAACTTTCATCACTCCAATACCTTTACATGAGTGATGTGTATCTGGGGAAGGCACACAATTTATTGCAGGTACTTAACATGCTGCCTTCTTTGTTAGAAATAGACTTGATGAATTGCAGTCTAAACAAGTTGCACAGTCATAACCAACTTGTTAGGTCCACAAATCTTTCTAGAGTTCAAGTCCTCAATCTCGCAGAGAATGGACTTGAAGCTTCAGTTCTGGATTCTTTTCAAAACATGACTTCGATTACATTTATTAGCCTTTCTTACAACAACCTGAATTCAGTTCCACTTTGGCTGGGTAATTGTCTTAACCTTGTTGAGCTCTATCTTGGAAGTAATGATCTTCATGGCTCATTTCCTTCTGCTCTTCAAAATCTGACTTTCTTGACAAACCTTGACCTTTCCCTTAACAATCTTAATTCTCTTCCATCATGGTTAGGTGGGTTAAAGGGTCTTCTAAACTTCAACCTTTCATGGAATGATGTAAATCATATCGAGGGTTCTCTAGCATCAATTCTGGGAAACTGTTGTCATCTCCAACTATTAGATTTGTCAGGAAACAAGATTCAAGGAGATGCACTCGGAGGCTACATACAACCTGGGTGCATTAGGTACGATTTAGTGGAACTGGATTTGAGTAACAATAAATTGAATGGCCGTTTGCCAACATGGTTGGGGCAACTTGAAAATCTGGTAGTCCTTGCACTTCGGTCCAATTTATTCTATGGTCCTATTCCTTTTTCTCTTGGAAAATTGTCAAACTTGAGATATCTAATCCTTGCTGACAATGGTTTGAATGGGACTGTTCCAGATTTTCTTGGACAACTGGAAGATCTAAGTTACTTGGATATTTCTGATAATCATTTGGTCGGGGTCCTTCCTTGTAATATAACAACACTTGTCAATCTTAACTGTTTGGTTCTTTCCAATAATAATTTGAACGGGTCTCTTCCTAATTGTATTGGACAACTAGCCAATCTAAACACCTTACTTCTTGCTTCTAATCATTTTGATGGTGCTATTCCTAGGAGTCTTGAGCAACTTGTAAGCCTAGAATACCTCGATCTTTCAAAAAACTCTCTACATGGTACGATTCCTCATAATATTGGTCAACTTACAAAATTGTACACCCTCTATCTTTCTAAAAATAATTTACATGGGAACATTCCCCATAGTTTTGGCCAACTTCTGAACCTGCGCAACTTAGACATGTCTTTTAATCATTTGGAGGGCATGATTTCTGAAATAAGATGGCCTCAGCAACTCTCCTACTTGAACCTCTCTGATAACCATATCACTGGGTCACTTCCCCAAAATATTGCTGATAGATTGCCCAATGTTTCTTCCTTGCTTCTTGGACACAACCTTATAAATGATTCCATTCCATATTCATTGTGCAAAATAGACTCCTTGTACCATCTTGACCTTTCAGGCAACAAATTATCTGGTGAAATTCCTAATTGTTGGAGTGCTACTCAAGGATTGAATGAGATAACTTTGTCATCAAACAAATTATCAGGTTTTATTCCAAGCACTTTTGGAAATCTTCCCACATTGGTATGGTTGCATTTGAACAATAACAGTCTTCAGGGGGAGTTTCCATCGTTTTTGAGAAATTTAAAGCAACTGTTAATTTTAGATCTTGGAGAGAATCAAATGTCAGGGATTATACCTTCATGGACCGGGGACATTTTTTCCTCAATGCAAATTCTTAGGCTACAACAAAACAAGTTCCGTGGAAACATTCCTTCACACCTGTGCCAACTTTCTGCACTGAAAATCTTGGACCTTTCCAACAACAAGTTAATGGGCTCAATCCCTCACTGCATTGGAAACCTCACAGGAATGATTTTAGGAAAGAAACCTTCAGTTGACCAACCTCCTAGAAAGTCTAGGGATTTTGAATGGTATGAACAAGACGTCATGCAGACCATGAAAGGAAGAGAACTTGAGTATACCAGAAATCTCAAACTGGTAGCCAACATGGACTTGTCAAATAACAATTTGAGAGGATCTATTCCTGAAGGAATAACTTTGCTTACTGCATTGCAAGGCCTAAATCTATCATTCAACCATCTGTCAGGAGAAATCCCTAAAAGGATGGGAGACATGAAGTCACTGGAATCTTTTGACGTCTCTCATGATCAACTTTCAGGCACAATTCCAGACAGCATGTCTAGTTTAACTTTTCTAAGCCACTTAAATTTGTCCTACAATAACCTTTCAGGACCAATTCCAAAAGGCAATCAATTTTTAGGCTTTGATGATCCATATTTGTATACTGGCAACCCATTTCTCTGTGGGGCTCCACTACCAAATCAGTGTCCTGCTGATGATTCCCAACATGGCAGTGAAGATGAAGATGGCGAAGAGGATAGGTCAGAAAAATTGTGGTTTTACTTTGTCATAGCAGTTGGCTTTGCTACTGGGTTTTGGGGAGTGGTTGGAGGTTTATTGTTGAAGAAGAGCTGGAGGCATGCTTACTTTCGATACATTGATGAGGCAATGCACAGGATAGATGTTACAATTGCAATCGGGTTAGCAAGGTTCAAGAAAAGAATCCGGGGAAACCCTGTTGATGAGTGACTCATGATTATCTATGTGCCTATAATTTGTAGTTATCTTATGCCCTAGTGAATATTTCAAATTCAGTTTGCTAGCTTATAAGTTGAGTCACCTTTATGTAAAAGCTTGTAATGCTACTTTTAGAATTGCAATTATCATGCCAGTAGTGTATTGTTGTTGTACTCTAGTTCAATTATAATTGCCAAAATCTTGTCAGCTTTAGCTTTTCTATTCATCAATAATGTGAATCTTGCTTTACTATTTGGAGGAAGCTGCTTAGAGGAAAAATATGAGCGAGTAAATACCATGAACATATCGAATCATAATGTTAGATTTACCATCGGATCTCATTCTAAGCATGCTCATTTTGTTTCTCCACAAACTTAATTCAATACGATTCCTCTGCCAAATAAATTTACTGCCTATCCTGAAAGGCAATAAAAAGATGCAGGGCTGTAAGGGAGGGATGGTGCATGAATTCAAGACACATTTAAAATTAGAAAAGATGAAACACAAGGTCTGACATAAGTTTTCTAAGAAAGGAGTAAACTACAGTTCTGTTTGTGTGCTTCCTGGGAACAAATTGGCTACTGAACTGGATCTATAAGCGCCCTAGTGCTGAGGATACTGAACTGGACAAGGATTTCTGATAAGGAAGAGTCTGCGAAGCTGAGCTGGCATTATTTTGTACCACTTAACATTATCATTATTTCTTAGATGCATACCATTATCTCTTCAAGATCTACCAAAATTGTTCTGCCATAATAAGATCTTATCTGGCATCTGAAGCTTACCTTGCAATGTCGGTAGTGAAGAAGATAGATCATTTCATATAAAAACAAGTTCACAATATATGAACAGTTACCGTCAGGTTGAATCTCAACAGAGAGCAAGCATAGTACTATAAAATGCGCTTAATTTAGCCAATGAGTCATGTATCCAACTCGTAATTTCAGTGTTAGGAAGACCCAGTATTGTCATAATTCCAGCAGTCACCAAGCTCATCTAGAAACTTGCTTGCAGTACCCTTTTTCCTCCAGCACGTATAATTTGGAAGCTTCCCTAAATCAGCAGGAAGGTTCCCATTTACATTATTATCAAATATGATTATGTTCATAGGGTTAAGTGGTATAACACATACACCAAGCTCCCAGGGAATTTGCCTAGTAAGCTCGTTAGAGTTCACTGTCAATTCTTGGCTCATATTGTAGCTTTACTTGATGTGGTGTGAACCACATGGCCCCAAGATTATTAGAACTAAAGGCAATGAATATAAGCTTAGGACAATTGTTATGGTTCCATGGAGTTTAGCACTAGAGATAACAAGGTTTATATTATGGAAATGATGAAGCTGGTTCAACTGCTTATGTATTGATCTCCGTGAGGAGATTAATGGAAAGCATTTGATGCAACACCAAAACAATGCTCTGCAAAAAGGAAAGGGTTCTCTATAACAAAGAATGCTCTGTCGTCTTCCCAAAAACAGGGCAATATTTTTATTTTTGCTAACTTATCTCTGTCCATCTAATTTAACAAACAAGTTGAACTGTTTCAATGTCTGGCGTTAACAGTAGAGTCCCATCATTCCAAAGCAACGCCACCCTTGGGAAGTACAAGAAAGTTGGGATCCAGAGCTACAATAGACACTGTAAAGTACATGTTGTCCTATGTATAAGTTAAATCAAGCTCACATATTCAATGCTCAAGAAAAAACAATGTGGTTAATTTTATAGGAGGAAACATGGCAGAGAAAACAAAATATTATACTTATGTACATCTATTTAAATGGTGAAACCTATATTATGCAAACAGGGCGTGTGCATCTGCGTGTGAGAGAGCGTAACAGAATAAGCAGCAACAATGTGAAGACTTTTTTTTTGTTATAAAAACAATTTCAAGAAAGTGGCCACTGCTATAACATATTTATGATGATACGAAAAAGCCACTCTGATCTGTGTTGGTCTTAGGTTTAAAATTCCTCAAAACAGTTCACTGAAGGTTGCTTTGTAGGATCAAACACAAGATGCCTAGCACAATATCAGAGAATGTGAAGAAATTTGCATATAAGAAAAAGATTAACTTTCAAATGATGTAGAAACTGAAATTGTTAGGAGTGTCTAATTGAGGAAGAAAAACTTGACAGAAAAGCTTCATGCCACAAACCATATGCGGCAAAGACCAAAGCCTCCTTGTCAGTGCAGCTTATTCAGCAAATTAAGTTCATTATTAACTAAAATGCTTCATCTTGAGCAAATAGGGAGAAATTTCTGCTATCTTCATTTTTATCGTTAACCCAACCAAAGTTAAAAGCAACAGTTTTTATAGAGGTGTTCTTGCCTAGGTCCAAACTTACCACCTCACTTCTACACACACTCACAAAAATTCAAGCTAAAATCACCCACAATGTGTTGAGTTGTTATTGTGGGTCCTCTTTTGATGTGTTGTCAAAAATTTTGTGAGTGTGTGCAAAAGTTTTGGACCTAGGCAAGAATATCTCGTTTCTATATGCTTCAAAAGTCTTCTGATGCTCGAGATGCTGTTCATAAAAGTAAGAGTTTAGGTACTTAAATTCTTCAAAACTCAAGATCTAGTCCTCTCCAACCAATCAACCAGGGAGAAAGTTGCAGATGCAGGCTACTGGACAATCCAAAAGGAACAATGCTGATTGTAATATCCCACAGCTTTATTGTATCATAATTGTTTAGGTTTATAAGCTTAGCAAGTCATTTGTTACTTCCGTTAACTTTATATTCTCAGTACAAGACATTTTAGTAATTTGCTGTTTAAGCCTTGGTCAGAAATTTAATCATGTCTTATGGTATCTAGTTCTGTAGGCTTTTACCAATATAGTTATTAGGCTTTCATTTAAGTTTATTTAATAGTGATAAGTTGTCTAACTTGGACCCAAGTTTTGGCTAGAGGCTAGTCAGACCTAATGTTCTGACCAAGGTTATTTAGACCAAACCTGCCGGTCAGACCGTAAATCAATCCCTTATTTGGTTATAATTCACTGTCATAATCAGATTCATGGTTGGATCAAATTGAGCCGGTCAAAATCAGTAAACCCGCCGGTTTTTATGTGAACCGGTCTTTTTTTTTTAAATTTTCTAATTACTTGACTACTCAACTAAAAATAATATAAGACTTGAGAATTAAAACTCCAAAATCTTATTATGCATTTTATTATTGGTCATGTGTATTTTGAGTCATATATATATATATATATATATATATATAATATGTAATTATGACATCATTTGATTCAACTAACGATTGAACCTAAATCGAAAGTTTTTTCAATTCACTGTCTAGTCCGATTTTAACAACATCGGTTCTGACTAGTCCCATTTAAGTGATTTATCAGCTATTACAGAAGGGAATCACAAATTTACTTCAAAAAAAGCCTAGCCACCAAGACGTGTTATGCGTATCTTAAGTGTCATACCGCCCAGGTGTTAAGGTTCACTTTCTTCCTCTTTTATTACCTTTTCCACTCTGATTTCTACTGATTAAACTGCCCATCAGATCTGTAAATTTGACCAGAAGAGTATAAATTCATCCAGTTGCTGAAATCTGGAACCATTTGGCTTCAAAATTTCCCTAACTTCCATCAAATCCTAAAATTACAGTTTACAGGTACTGTTCTCAGCCCTAGAAAAACACCTTTATTCTGTTGATAAGTTCCTGCATCACTTGTCCTTCACCCCAATCCGTTTTTCTATGTATTGTTGATTTGGAGAAACTTCAGTGAGATAATAGAGATTAAGTTGCATGTCATTTTCTACACCATTCAGTCTTACTAGCACCATTTGTTCCATTTCTAAACAAATAATCAGATGTTAGCTCAGCCTGTTTCTTCATAGAAGTGCCCTCAATTTCAAGTTCCTTCAACATAAGTTCAGCTAATACTCTCCTAAATTTTGTGGCTGAAGATCAAAACTTATAGACTTTCAAGTTTCAAATGTCAATCACACGCATATCCAAAATTATGTCCATCTAAGTACAAAAATTTACCAATTGCTAAAACTTTATTTGATAATGTGCAAGATCAACCTCCAAATATGCTTCTTCATTCGTCCAATAACACAAAAGGAAAAATAAGATCACAACTAAAGCCATAGTAGGCCAAATCCAAAATTAAAGATGGAAAGTTCCTCTGGCATACAATTCTTTCCATGTAGCCTTTAAATGTTAAATTCTAAAACTACTTTCATGCTTGCCTTATTACTTATTAGTAACATTTGACAAGTATTTAACATGCTATGCATCAACTTCATCAATCTATATGCTATTTCTTTTGTTCAAACTTAAATAGTGATAATTCATATACTTAGGTTAAAAATAAAAGCAGAGCCTAGTATTTTTCTCAATCCTTAAGCTTACAGAAAAGGTACAAAAACAGGGTACAAAGCAGCACAGGACAATGTTATTCTCCATTAGCATAACCAGTCTGCGCTTCTCATGCAATGAACCATATATGGAAAAACATGAATACAGAAAATTAAAGGTCTCAAAGGCCCCTCATATGCAGTTCCCCACACCTAAACCTTGTGCATCTGTGTGCATGTGCAGATGGAGAGAGAAAGAGAGAGATTCACGTAATACAAAAGCTTTCTTCAAGTGGGGAAGAACCAATATGAATATCCATTCAATGTTAGTTGTTACAACGTACAAATACATAAGATTTTGGGATAGTATCAAAGTAATTATGGATACTAACACCATTTGCAAAGGATTAATATGAATTCCCGTATTGAAGAATCTAATCTTCACACAATTGGCTATAGTAGACCAAATAAAAAGAAAAAGGGAGGAAAGGAAGAAACAAGAAGCAGCTAGAAACTCAACTCTTACAAAGGAGATGCAGTGCCTATGGAGGAATACATATTGGCAAAACTCAAGCATAAATGGCGGTCTCTGTTATCCCCCCAGCCTCCCCAACCCTTAAACCCAGCCTTATAACCAGGCTGATTTTTATAGATGTGGACTTCCCAATCTGATTCAATGTTAGAAACCTTGTCAGGCTCTTCTACTTTAATGTTCACCATGCCATTATCAATGCAAGCATTTTTCTCCCCCTGACCCTGATGCAAACCACATTTCCCAAAATGAACTGCACTAGTCCTGGGACCTCGTAATGTGTAAACAGGACTACCAAATGAGGGATAAACAGTTGCCCACATTGTGATATCCCAATTATAGTCATCAAAGAAACAAAATTCTCTAGCCTTATTGTGTATTTTGCTCCAAACAGTTCGATTGAAAGAGTATCCTACATTTCCCATTCTCTCTGCAATTAAAATTTCCCACCCTTCACCTCTTGAGTTCACATCAGATGGTGCTAAATTTGCAGCATAACAGTCAGGGCATTTTTGCGGCTTCAGTGAAGTTAGAATCTGTAAATTGCGATATGCATTGGGAAATATGAAGTGGTCCTCTTCAACGAAAAGAATATGACCAGAATGCTCCCTTGTCTCTCTCAATCCATCCCATACTGTGTTCATCATCCACCACCAATGATGCTTCAACGATACAATCTTTGGTGAGCGGTGGTTTCCATACTGATCAGGATTCCCATCACAATGTTTTTCTCTGGCATCATCCTTGTCCTTGCAGTCACTAGCCGAGACACCAGGAAAACTATTAGAAAATACATGGGGTGAATACGGGGCATATATCTGTTTCACTTGGCAAAATCTAATACCATCAATGATCTTGTTCATATTCTCAAAGATTCCATCATGACTAACAATTAGTAAGGTCTCATTAATGCCTACAACCTGTGAAAGGCTGTCAACAACTAGTTTGAGATACTGAGGGCGGTTGTGAACATACAGAACAATGATTATATGATCCTTCGCAAGAGTTGGATACAGATCCAAGTTTCTTGGAGGCAAACCATTTAGCTTTTCCAATTTAAGTGACAAGTCATTCTGTTGGGGGAGGCTGTGCCCCTGTCCAAACTTCAAGTCATGATGATATGCAGAACCATCATCAACTTTGTCTAAATCCCTCACAATGGTTGATGTTGAATTTGATCCAAGGTGAAATATCAGTAACAAAACCCCACATAGCGTAATAAACACAACAGATAACAGACGGCGCAAAGCCACATCTCTAAGGCGGGGTTTCTTGGAAGAAGCCATAGAACTAACCATACAGTGATACAGAAAACATCAAAAGGGTTCTAAATTGATTTACAAATTACAGCAAATTGATAAAATAAAATAAAAAAGGCATGACTAATAGTTAAAAACTGATAGACTAGAAAGTTTGAGCATGAAAAAACATATGATATCCTTAATATTGAGATTGAAGAAGCCAAACCCCCTATTAGTTGGAGCTAAAGAACAAAACTTTGGAACTTCCCTTTGCACCTGCAAGTAGAATCAGATGATGCAGAAACCAAGTTTGTTGAAGCAAAACCTGCAAAACCTATGTGGGTAGGGATCAGAAATGCAGTGGGGAAGAAGAGGGCATGGATTTGGTATATGGGTGTGGATGCAGAAGAGGATCCATGGTCAAGAGGGAGAAGACTTGAAGAGCAAAAGAGGGTTTTGGAAGCAAACTTAGAGAGAGACAGAGAGAGAGAGAGGTTTGAAGTTTGAACAGGAACAAGAAGGGGATGGACAAACCAAAGATTATTCGTCTGTTGCACGGTCGGGTTTGGTATGGGCTCCAACCGGAAGCCAGTCAAGTAAAACTGCTGTTCCTTGTAGTCCATTTGGTTTACCCTTCTAAATACAGGTGAAACTTCCACCCATTGTGAAATTTAGAGGTAATTTAGAGAAAATATATATTTTAGTCTTTTAAATATATACGTAATATTATATTAATTTTTTATTTATATATATATATATATTAAATTATTATTTTTAAAAATATATGTGATATTAAATTAATTTTTAAATATTATTTTTTCTATTATATTAGTTATTAAATATTATTTTTTTCATTATATTAATTTTTTTATGACATATGAAATTGATAATATTATTATTATTAAAGGATTAATTTGATATCACTGATAGATGATAAATATAATATCATGTATATCTATAAGTGACTAAAATAAATGTTTATTCATAATTTTTTGGTAACATAATATTTGGTTGGAGGGAAATAGAGGGAAAAAATTATTTTAAATTTTATGTGTTTAGTTCAATTTTTTAGAGAGGAAAATAAAATTTCTCTTAGGACAATTTTAGCTTCCCTACAAAAGTAAGAATTTAAAAAAGAGAGAATATATGTTTAAAAATAGACTAAAATATATCTAAATTAAATATTACATTAAATGTTATAATTGTATAAACAAGTAAATTTATACTTTTTTTTCATTAAAATTTCTTTCTTTCCTTCTTTTAACCAAACACACATAATTAAAATCTCTTTTCCCCCTCTCTCTTCCCCCTTCCATTAAAATATATCTCCTCCTCTACTTTCCCTTTAATTGAACCAAACAGTTTGTTATTTAAAAAATTATTCTCAAATTCTTTTTTATCCGCCACTTTAAAAGATGCTAAAATAGTTCAGAATATAATATTTTCATGAGAGGCTATAAATATTTCAAAATGTAAGGCTGTTTTTTTCTTGTAAGACCGTGTTCTCAAATTAATCACTGTTGGAACGTTAGCTTTGATTTGACGACGAGGTGTGTGGTATAATTCTAACACTTTTAAAACTATATCTTGTAGAATTGTCTAAAGTAAGCTAGCTCGATCCGGTGAGTTCAGGTTTTATTGGCAGTAAAATATCCAACTTATTAAATGGATTGCTAGAATTCTTGCCCTACATGGGCTAGTGACAGCTCATTGGCCTCTTCGACTTTGTGAGTACTGTGTTTCAAACCTAGAATCATTGTGTACCTGTGTTATGTATTGTTTGAAGAAGATACTTAAAAGAGTCCTTAAATAAAAGAGAGTTTAATTTTTATGTAAAGTTTGTTTATATTATCATATAATTATGTATTGTTAATTTATTAAAAAAAATTAATTATTATAAGAATTATTTTAAAAATTTAATACTTTTAATGATGAATGAGTATATGATTAAATAATAGTATAAATTTTTTTATATTAACAATGAATTAAAATTAAATATTAAAAGATATACATTGTGTACTTGTGTTATGTATTGTTTGAAGAAGATACTTAAAAGAGTCTTTAAATAAAAGAGAGTTTAATTTTTATGTAAAATTTGTTTATATTATCATATAATCATGTATTGTCAATTTATTAAAAAAATTTGACTATTATAATAACTATTTCAAAAATTTAATACTTTTAATGGTGAATCAGTATATAATTAAATAATAGTATAAATTTTTTAATATTTGATAAATACTTACGGTAGAGGGTTGGAACGTGGACCTGAGTCTAGCCCAATGTTCAGGTTCATCAAAGCTAAGGATAGGATAGCCTTTTATAAAAAATAAAAAAATAAAAAGCCCTATTTCTGCATTTTTCTGGTGGGAAGTCACTACACAGTCTACACTAGAGCTGGTAAGTAGTTAAGTGTTTAGATAGTTATTCAAACTTTTGTACTCTCATTATATATTAAAAAAAAAATCTCCCATTCGACCTCCAACTTTTTAAAGCAAAACATAAGAATTGAAAGTAACTAGTTGTTTAACTAGCACATTGCGCAAACACTTCTATTTTTATATTTTAGTTAATATTTTATAAATTAAATTTTCAAATTTTAATGTGATAGATTTAAATGATGAAGTAAAACCAATAATAAGTTAGAGGATTTAATTTTGGAAGAGATATTTTTAAAAAGTTTATGTATATTAATTTTTGTATTATGCTTATGTAACTTAAATTGAAAGTACGAATCTTGTTATTAATATTGTGTAGCATAACGAATCTTGTTATTAATATTGTGTAGCATAAGAGTCATATTTAAGTTCATACACCAAAATTTATAAAAAATTATATGTATTTGTTAATGAGCGGAGACTCATTAAATATCATATTTAAATTCATATATCATAATTTGTGTAAATTTATATTTATTAATAAGTGAAAGCTTAAAAGGTCAATTCATCACAAGTTGAAAAATTATTTAAAATGATGATTTTGAATGATGTCATCACACGAATCAACTTTAATATATATATATGAATCTGTTCCAGCATAAAATCCGATTGAAACATCTCAAACCTCCTATCCTGTTGCATTTTCAGACCATAAAAGCTCTAATATGGCTTTCTGCATCAAGTTTTGGGAGTAAAAAGCCATAAAAAATGGAGGGGGGGGGGGGAATTGGTGTCTTTTATATACGCATACACCCTTTGACTTGTTTCGCAGCAAGTGTGAATCAAATGAAAATCATGCAATTCAAATTGTGAATTGCACATAACATTATAGACATTTGTTGATAAGACTGTGGAAGCTAACTGTTCATCATTATATGGGGGTGAGTGGTCGCATGGATAATGAAACTGGTAATGGCAATAGTAGCACTATTTAGGGACAAAACTTTTTTCCACATAATTGTTTAATTTCTTTTTTCTTTTGGTCTAATCCCATAATTGTTTAATGAAACAATGAAACTTTTTGTCTCTTTTCTGATATTATGTGCCAGACGAAATTGTTGGGTCTAAAAGTTTTATTGGGCCTTCTTTTCAAAGTAACAAAAGTTGAGATCAAGTTTAGGTGCCTATGGAAATTGTTCGATTTGAGAGATTTAATGGCCCTTATTTGATGGGGTGGCTCATTGGGATCCACTCTCAGGTAGGTGGGCTGCAGAAGTCTGAAATGATCCATTGATCTTTTGATTTCATCCTTTTCCCCTTTAGGCCCAAAAGAAAAGATATTGGACATTGTCATTTGTCAATGTCGATGAAGAGGAACAAAAGAAAAATAAAAAGGTCTCAATTTTATAGTTTTAATCTCTTTTAAAATTAAAAAGGAGTTTCGCTTTTATTTTGAGGTAAATATTCATTGCTGTTGTCAAATCTTCATGCAGCTAGTTTGTTCTCATTCCATGAAGGAAATTCTATATGAAGAATAAGCCTAATGAAATTATATTGAGGTGTAAACTTTACACACACACACACACGCACAAATATGTATGTGGTGCTAGTTTTCTAAAATCATTATCATAATTTTTAGAAATTATTAATTGAAAATACTATACGTTATCAACAAATTATAAATTTTAAGAAATATATCAACACCTTCAAGGTTTGGTAAATATAAGCAAATAGTTTTAGAAACAGACCCTTGACTTTTAATTTTGTAACTAACTTCTTTGAATTTTGAAAATTGTCTCTTAAAGCTCAAAGGTATCGGTATTTAATTTACAGAAATTGTTGCCGACATTAAAATTTGAGAAGTCTATTTGCATAACAACTCAAAGTTAAAGACCTCATAGCACCAAAAAAAAGTTAATGACCTTATATGCATTTTTTTCTCAAAATTTTATCATCGCAAATGTTTAAAGAACCATTAACATAAAATGATGTGTAGAGATAGCGAAATTTGAAATATGTGAAAATATAGGTATGCAAGTTGATTTATTTTATTTAAAAAAAATCAACATCTTGGGAGATTTGGAAATTATATTAAAATGCATAATATTTTTTTCACAACTCCAATTATGCGGTTCGTATATTCATATTTAGGAAAACTTTTATATAAATAATATTAATTAAACATGTCTAGTCCAGTAACTGTTGTGCACAATGCCCACGTGGGAGGAGAAAATATGTAGGGTCCGTTTGATTTGGATAAAACATGTTTCTGAAAACTATTTTTTGTATTTCTAGTGTTAATTTGCTGTAAAAAAAATATACCAAAATGAATTAGTAGAGGGGGTAATATTATAAATTCTGAATTTTATTCTAATTTTGAAAAGTATGGTTTTTAAGATATCTTTTCAAATATATGTAAGATTATTTTTATTTTATTCATCACTGATATCATGGGTCATACAAGGAGAGACAAGTCTTTGTCTCTTTAATCCCTTTCCTCTTTGGAAATATTTAGGTTCCAAATGGTTGGACCCTGAACAAGAGACGTTATTATTAAGTTAAAATGCTAAACATCTTGGCATGTAAAAAGTAGTGAAATAATTGTTATTAAAAACAAAATGTATTAAACATAAATTATGAATGTTAATATTAAATGGTAAAACATTAAAAACTACCACACTCAAAACAAGACCTTAGTGCTAATAATCTGCATTTTGTATAGACTCTAGAGATGAATGGACAGATTTACATATACACACATTGATCTCGGTTTTTACATGAAAAACCTCAAATTTCTCAATTTTTGACTTGGTCAACCATTCTTTATAAACCACTATTTTCTCTACTTTTTTTCCGCTTTAAATCAAACCTGAATTTTATATATTCATAACATTTTATTAGCATACAAGAAATTAAGTCTGGGGATTTTTTTAAAACATATTTCATATCATGCATTCCCCTAACTAAGATACTCATTGCTGTAATTTTTATAATACAAGTTTGGAGGTAGCTAGGTTCACCTTATTTAATTATTTAGCTTGGTATATATTGGCAGTTTTCCAAGCACATGGTCTTCTCCATGATAAGTTATTTGTTCATTTAAAGCCTCATTGACCATTTCCTCACTTAAGGTCTCAACCTGTTGTCCTATTCCTTCTCCAATATTCATGTGATCACATGTGTCCCCATGTTTCACATCTGATTCTCTCTCCCACAGGGAATATTTTGACTAAATATTATAGCTTAGATATACTATTTCAGTTATTACAGTTATGGAGTTAGTTGCATTTGTATACATATTCTGCCAACATCTTTTATAAGAGTTTTAGATTACAATATTGTAGTAGCAGTTTGTAGAAGGGCATATAGAGCTTGAAAGGTCCTTTTATAATGTCCACTTGAATTACATGACATTATTTTATACACTGAGAAGCAGACAAGGATTGGGCTCAATAACTGCATCTAGCACATTTTAACTTCTGATTGCTTAAAAGATCAAACTTCGAACCATATCTAGATTCATTGAACTAACGGGTTGAAAGTAAAGTCCACATTTAGATCCTCAAAAATCAAAATCATAAATGAAGAACTTGTTTCAATTTTTTTTTTTATTCTTTTTGCTAAAACAAGCGAAAAACTTGAATTAGGATGAAATCTCCGATACTTAGCCAAGGATAAATGTTATTGTAGATTTGTAGTGGTATCTGTATTTCCTTTGTGCTTCGGAGTTTAGCTAATGGAGTTAAATAAAGTTGGAGAAAATATATATGTTCAAGAAAAATTGAACTGAGCAACGTGTAATTCGACTTGCGCATAATCTATAATAAAGGAAAGAGAAAAGTAGGGTTTTTTTTAATAGCAATACTGCAAATTTGTTTTTTTATTTATCAAAATACTTCACTTTTATTTTTATATACTGAAATACGTTTTTTTCATTCTTATTTAGAAACCGCTTTAGCCCATGTCAATTTCATAGCATGTTTTCTCTCTTAGTTTTATACTTTTAAATTTTAGAAACATAAATGAAAATCGTCGTGCTAGGGGACGATTTTTGACTTGTTTTATTTTAAAATGTTTCAAACTTCATCATAAAATTTGCCTCCGATGGAAGTGGCTTCTGACCTATATAATGAAAAGAAAAAAAGAAAAATTATGTTGCAAAATTGTCCTTGGCCCATGATGGGTTTTTAATAGATTTGAAGAAAAAAACGTATTTTGGTACATACATAAAAATAAAAGTGGGGTATTTTGATAAATAAATCAATAAATTAGCAATATTCTTATAAAAAAAAACCGACAAAAGTAGAAGGAGGATAAAAGCTAATATAAATTTAAATTTTAGAAGAAGAACTACTGAATAATGTCAGTGCTTTAACACCAAATAATATAAAGTCAGTATGGTCATGAATGATGATACGTGACCATGTCTATATCAACTTGAAAACTAGTCGCACCAAAACACTTTTTTTTTTTTGTTCAACTCTTACATAAATTCTTATGCAATTTTGGCTAGCTGCGAGCTTAAATTTTGGAGAGAGAAAAAGATGCACACCACTTCCTTTTAATTAATTTTGACAATTAAACTCTTTTAACTTAAAAAAGACATCTGAATAATTCAGTTGCATTTGGTTTCTAATGCTTTAGTATATGTAAGAACATAATGAAAAGAATTGATAATTAAGCAATTTCAAGTTAATTAAGAGTGATTAGAATATGGATTAACTAACAAAAAACTAGATAAATATAGCTATTGAAAAAAAATTCAAATTCAAGAGGTAATTGTCAAAATTGAAAGTTGAAATGGTTATTTATCAAAGATTCAAAGCTGAAATGCATTTTTGTCTAAATTTTGTATAAATAACATTACTTTATATATAATGATAAATCTTTCTTTGCATCATGTAACATGGGACTCATCGTACAAGGAAAAGGGATCCTAGGCCCAAAATTACATTGATGGCCATTTTAAGCATATCAAATAATCACGTTACTCCTAGTTAATCATAAATAAATGAAACTTAACGCAGTCATAGTTTATATTAGACAATGTTACAGGAGTTGTAACTTTGACTTAAATCAAGTAATAAGGGTGGCTTAGAGTTTGATTAGATATTATAAGTTCAATCATTATAAAAAAAAAAAGTGTTTGTGAACCTAGAGGTTGGCCTAAAGATGTGTGCTCTCTACCTTGATTATTCAGGTTTGAATCATAGACCAGCATCTAAAAAAATTAATTCTCCTAATTAAATGTACAAAGTCAATGTGAATAATGCACCCACATTGCTCATGATCATATAGTCTCAGTTGACGTAAAAGTTAACCCTAGAAATACCCTTTCCATAATTAAAAAAATAAAAGTTTGTAAGAGTTATGCATGGCTTGGTGCTACACCATCATTCATTGTTCCATAAGAATTAAATATGTTACCCATGATAGGAAGTCATTAATTAATCAATCGAATTAATTTTGTTGCAGGTCAACCTAAAGTATATGATCTAATTATCCAACCCTGTGCATGTGAAAGGAGAAAAGTATGATTTGGATTTACGAGATTAAGATTACATTACAAAAGTAGCCTGCCATTTCTATTAGAATTATATTTGCGAGATAAGAAAAAAATATTAAACCAACTTGGACTAGAATAATGAAATTTCATGTGGTGATGCATATATAATTTGTATGAACGAATGACTTATATCCTAAGCTGTGGCCAAAAAACCCTACAATCCTCGAGCAAAACAAACGGTTGATACTGTCATTTAGAGACTTTAGATTTCTATGACATACAGTGATACAAATGAACCCATTAATTCTAGCTGTTTTTGACCTATAGAAAATTAGAGATTCTTTCGTGTGGTTTCCTTGGAGTTTTACTCCTTTTTGTGTTCGAAGGTGTATGGGTTTACCTTAGTCAATCTTCCCTCAGTTCTACATTCTAATTGTCTGCGATTGCTTTAGGAATTTTACACGTATCTATGATCAAGAAAATTATCTCTGGGATCTATAGCATGGATACAATCCTTATAGTCACAAACTAGAAACACCCAATGGGTGACGAACCAATTGATCATTAAGGACCAATCTTTCTTTGCAGTTGTAGAACCGTGTTAGAAAAAGTTTCTCACAAGCCAAACAAATTAATCGCCAACATGAAACATAAGAAAACAAAGAATTAACCTAGTTCAACACCTTACCTAGAGTGACAACCGCAGCAAAAATCACTAAAAAAGAAATTTAAACAAGTCCCAAACATGTTCAATAAATCTCGTACAAACCATAACCCCAGTTACATCCAAGTCCCACTCAACATTCACAAAGTCTCACTTGAAACTTGAAAGCTAATCTCCTCAAAGAAGTTCCACAAGTAGCATCACTCTTCTCTCGATCTTTTTGGCACAACCAAGGCCAATATTTCAGGTTCAACTGCTATAATCACCACGATGTACTGTAAGAGAATAATAATATAATCTAATATAAATATCTCTTATATAATTTAAAATTAAAATGGATTTACCTTTTCTTTTTCTTTCTGCTATTTAACCTCCACTACCTTACTTTCATTCTAACATCCAACACATCCGTTTTCCACTTTTTAATCCCTTTCAATTAATAAAAAAAATTATTAATTTAAATCAACACCTCAAGAGGTGTCCTGGGCCTCTTCTCATCTACAGGAGCGTTAAATCTTTGGATTAAAAAAGAAAATTGATATCCTCAACAGATCCCTAACTTAGAAATTAGATAGGTTATAATTAGTGGGTGTTGCAAAGTTTTAAATTATTCTTTAATTAATATATCTTTATGACCTTAATTAGTTGGAGATGGAAAAATAAATTAAATGTGAATACTAAGATTTGAGAATTGAATCCAGCATTAAGCGTTTTCTAAAGAAATAAATATTATTGGTTAAAGGATCATTGACAATCATTTTTATTCTTTAAATAAAGATATTAATAAAATATTATTGACAAACACTCACGTATCAAGAGGGTAGGCTCCTTAAATGTGATATGATAAAATTTAAAACCTAATTTTGATAATAAGAAAAAATTTATATGATCATCAATACTTAAGAAAGATATAATAAGTGAGAGAAAAATGATGATTACTTATTTTTAGGATTTAATTTTAATCCACTATCAGTGTAAAGTTTCTTTACACTGTTATCCAATAATATTTTAGCACATCATTAAAGAGTTAGACTTCATAGATAGTTGTTATGATAGTTAAATTCTTTTAATGATGTGGCAATACATGATTGGATGACAGTGTAAAGAAATTTTATACTGACAGTGGATCAAAATTAAACTCTTATTTTATTGCTTAAAAATAATTTAACGACTATTGATTTTAGTTAATTATCTATTTTCTTGTTTCCTAACTAACAAACGTTCGAGTTTGGTCACATACTATAGAACTAGCTTCCCCAGGCAATTCCAACCTCCACTAGTACCAACAATTTGAAGTCAAAATCTAATTAACCTCCAAAGTGTATAAAATAAGTAGTAGAGTGTATCTCGAAATCAACCATCACATGACCATATTTAGTTATATGTTTTTTAGTCTATACTCCGATATTTATGTCTCACATACATGGTGGTCAAAAGGCACCAAAAATACAAAGATTGGGAAGCCAAGCTTTAGAATTTGCAAATAATATAAAAGATGTTGGTACCACAAGAAAGATTTCGGTTTAGCACAATAATGCGATATCTACCATGGTTTATATTAATTATTAAGATGACCCAAACTAAAAGAACTTGGGGCCTCGTTTATTCTTACTTAACACAAACCGACCTCAAAAACCGAATCAAATCATGGAAAGCTGTGTTATTATTGTGTGCAAATGATGCAGCAAGAAGAATGTATGCCTACCTACATTAATGTTCCATTCATATATCCTTGATCTTCTTTCCCTACATCTATATCTCTTTTTTGTTTTTCTTGTTGAGATTCTTCAATTATGATGGTAGCTTTATTTCTTAAAAAAAATATAGCTTAAAAAGTATTAAGAAAGAAAAAGAAAATTATTGTCAGAATGCTCTTATGTGCACAAAAATAATAATAAATAAATTAGTAGGAAAAGAAAAAAAAGAAAAATGATTGGTTTGTTAGCTTTGTTCTGTAACCACCAAATTTTAGTCATACGCATGATAGTCTTGGTTGATTAAGTCACATGCAAGCTCTGATATAGGTCTTTCCCTACCTCATTATTAAAAACAAAACTTGGTTCAGTTGCAAATAATTTATTTCCAAAGTTTTTTAGTTTTTTCATTTTTTATACACTGCATATGCCAAAAGTATAGGTAGGGAATGTGCAAATGGGAAAAAAATGGGGATCAAAACTTGTGTTGCAACGTGGTGATAGTTAAGTCAAAGATTTTCGGCAAAGTCGAATGTTAATCACATTTCCTCGTTTGAGCTAGTTACGTTGTCATGTGTTTCACATAATAAATTTTATTTTGCCGTTTCTATAATAAATGTTTGAGATAGAAATAAAATTTCAGTTAAAAAATTTGTAAACAAAATTAAAGACTAATTAATCTCTATAATTAATTATTTTACTTCTAATGAATTTTTTCAATTACTTCCTTGTTTATTGATAATATAAAAAGTTTTACACTACTAATAAATCAAATTTAAACTCTATCAACAATTAACTAAAACATTTGAAATTTAATGTCTTTCAACATTTTATTTGGTGAATGCTATAAATATTTAGATTTATTAATTACCAATATATTGCACTCTATTATCTTCGGATTCTTTTAATGGGAAAAAATTGAAAAGACCAAAAGAAAAACACAGTATTGCTCTACGGAAACAATCTTCCTATTTATAGAAGAGAATAAGAAGAAAACACCATTGTTTAAACATACAAAATAAACATTAATCTTCTACATATTTAATATATTTAAAAGTTCAAATATATTTCACTGTAGGTGTAAAATCCTACAAATCACAAAAATTATCACATCAGTAAAGTAATTAAGATAGTTTATTAATTGCATTAAAATATTTTAACATTTTTCTAATATTATACGACTCCTTTTTTTTGTGAAAAATATTATATATATATATATATATATATATGACTCCTGATCTTAAAGGAAAAGCTCTTTCCTCAATTTAATAAAACCAATATTTTATGATGATATGCAAAATTATTTCAAACAGCATCAAGCATAAATTAATTAGTTGTTGAAAAATCATATCATTGTGAAGATTATTTCAAAAAATTAAGGAATGAATATGACCAATTAATAAATGATTATGCTTTTTAAATGGCTATCCTTATGAGTGGTTATCTATAAAGATTACACAAGTTTTGAGGAGCTGTTATGGTATCTTTGTTTATTTTTTTATGAGTACAAGTATGAGAATGAGTTGTAAAATATTTATAGGTTATTCGTTTCAGAATAAATATTTAAAAGTTTATTATATGTAACTAATTAACTATCAATAAAGATTTCACAACTTACTTTGATATTGATAGTCATAAACAAATATAATATTAGAATAATCTCTAAATTTTGAAGAAATTAGAGAATGAATATTTTCAATTATGAATGGTTAGTTTCCTTCCCCAAATAACTATTCAACAGTGGCGAAAAAAAGGGATTCTCATTAAGGATATATTTTTTGTCTATTAAGTAAAATCTTATAATCTTCTCCCTAAATAAATCTTATATGATGCTTCACAATAATTTGAACATTTTATGTCCCTTAAAATTAAATATTATTTACTAACTATCATTCAAATTAATTATCCCTAATAATTTGTGAAAAATCCAGTGTATAATTGATTCCGTTAAATGAGTGGATTTGGGATATCGTTTAACACTCCACTATTCAATTGAATCCTGTGAATGCATGGATGGATTTAAGATATCGTTTATCTATATTGTGAGGAGCATATTTAACAGGATAACGATATATAAATAATATTTTAAAAAATAAAAATATAATAATAATTATATAGAGAACTATTGAATTAAATGTGGATTTGTTCAGAAAACTTTTGATATGATGATACACAGATTTAAACATAAATCTAATAGTGTAAAAACATATATATATATATATATATATATATATATTATTCGCATTATTTAGATTATTCGCATTGTCCTATTGAATAATATTGATCAATTCTTATAAGGGTTACTCCACATGCACGCTGATTCCAAGTCATAAAAAGTAGTCATCTTTAACTTTTATTTGTATTCAAAATGGTTAATAACGATCTATCATGTCAGAAAATTTTATTTATTTAGTTATAATAAAAATTTAATTCTTACCTTGAATGTTGTCTCTCTCTTGATGTGAGGATAATAAAAGTCTCTTATTAAGAGTATGTAAAAAAAATTCAAATGTTATACAGTTTAAATTTCATCAACTGTAAAAAAAAAAAAAAGTTTACACAATCATCTAATAATATATTGATATATATGTCATTAAAAGAGTTTGACATCCTAAGTAATTATTTTGATAGTTAAATTCTTTTAATAATTTAAATAAATATGATTAAATTATGGTGTAAATTTTCTTTTACACTCACAATAAATGACAATTAAATCTTTTTAATAAAGTTACTTACTATAATTCCAATTGTCAGAAAACTCGTTAAGTCATTTTTTACTTTTATTTGCATTTAAAATCGGTTAACAATTAATCATGTTAAAAAATTATTTATTAATTAATTTTTATATTAAAATTTTAATTATTATTTTAATAATTAATGATTAAATTTTTTATTTAAATGAAAATAATTAAAATTTACGTATATATCCTTATATTAATATAATTAAAATTTATAATATACAATTTTTTGTTCTTGTTACAATTTAATACACTTGGAAAAATTATACTAAATATAATATTTTAAACGTTTGTTTTAAATTAATCTATGCATTATATGGGTTGCACACTTGTTGGATTGTACATTAATTTGAGAAACCAAATTTATATTTTAATATAATGTTAGTGGGACTGAAATATATTATGGCTTCTAAATATTTATCTCAAAAAGCACCATTAATTTTGGATAAATCATTTTTCTTTATGTACTGCAATTTAAATTGCAACTATATGTTATTGATTATTTATCATTTAAAAATTAAAACTTTAAAAATTTTAAATATTAGTTTAAATTTTATGTATGCACTAATCAAAATATATAACTTCAATTGAACCTTGCTCCCTAAGCTTCAACGAGTACTCAAATCATACCTGTGGTTCCCACCAAACAATGAATTTTTCAATGAAATTAGTATTTGTTCTAGAGATTGCAAATTGTGCAGCCTCCAGAAAGCCATGTTGCCCCAGCTGTTTGTTTATACGATTTTTTGTAATCATCAAACATGCACTATGCATGCATGTTGTTGAACTTGCAAATGTTGGATAGATTGAACAACAATACCGAGGGTTGTGAGCCTCGGTTGTGGCACTTGTTACGCTGACTCGGTAATCAGTAGTATAATTGCAAGTACTTGAAATAAAGCTAGCTAAGCCAAAATTTATTATAACTAGATAAAGACCCGCGCAATGCGCGGCTAGAATTTTTCAGACGATCCACACCCAATTAACATCTCCTGGGATTCATTCCCACCCTCTTCCTCTCGCGGATTAATTAACATATTTATTTGTTTCTTAACTATCTAGTACTTTTCAATCATTCATGTGACTAAACGCGCTGTGATATCTTCACTGTTAATATTCTAAAATGTTCTTTATATTCTTTGTATAAATCCTTAATAATTTTCAAAATATTCAACACAGTCAATGACCATAGCCAGTAAAGCACTGTTCTGTGTTGTAGCTTCCCTTGAATTATTTACTATATATGATGTTGAGTATTCTCCCTCTACAAACAAAAACGAAGGAAAGAAAATAACAGTTGTGTCACAATTCACTCTACTGAAGGTGTTTGGATAAGACTTTTTTTCCCAGTGCCAAACTATCCAGATTTAGTAGGTCCTTACCTCTAAGTTGAATGAAATTGTTCATCAATTAACCACAAACTCATTTAACAAAAAGAAAGAGGGAGAGAAAAAAATAAAAACTGCTAAAGAAAGTAAAATAAAATTAAGGTAACGGTTAGAAATTGCTGACCTATAGCATACATCTTTTGGTACGTCCAATAAGTAGTTGAAACTCTTGGTTGAGGTGAACTCATACTTGTTGGAGCTTGAAGAAGCCATATTAGTACTCACAAAATCAAAACTTTCATTGTAGCTTCCCTTGATTTCTTCACTATAGTTAAAGTCCAAATGAAGAAAAATAATTATCGTTGCCACCACAACGCTCACAAGGCACAGTTCATGAGTCAAAAAGCACAAGGCACACTGGATGTTTCCAAGATATGATGTGTTTTACTTAAATACCCATGGTGGCTGGTTCACCTAGTTTTTTATTCTATTTTCTTCCCTGAAAACCTAGTTGCAGTTGATACTGCAAACTTAAGCATGAATCACAATTGCTATAATAAAGCTTCTATTTTCCATTCAATGATCCAAATAAGTTAGCCTGCTTATACACGATATATACAAAGGCTGAGTAGCTAACTCAATATGCTACTTCACATTCTATCTGCTTTACGTGGTAAATGTAAATTAGTCTATAAGATGGAGCTCCTATGGTGTCATAGAACAAATTACACAATTCCATCTCTTTGCATTTTTCACACCTTTAGACTTTAGTTTTGCTTCCAAAAAGGTCTTCATCTTTTGTTTCTTCTATGCTTCTTTACATCATTCCATATGGGTTTAACTAACAAAAGAAACACCTTGGACATCTTAGATTTGGCTTTCACTTTTGGAGCTTTCTCCTCAAGCTCTGCCTCGCATTCAATCTCTCTTTCCCTAACATCGAGATTCTTCTCTAAATAATACTACAATTTATGAGATTCAAACATGTTAGAAACCTATAATAAGCCATTGAATTGTTGATTATGCTGCATTCATTATATAAAAATCGGATGAGATTTAAATCAGATATAAGAAGCCAAAATATAAATATTCAATATGTAGTCATTCAATAAAAATATGGCTTCAAAAAATTATCAGAAGTTACCATAAATATAGTAAATTATGCCCTCAAAACTATTTAAGCCCGATATACAACCTTAAAGAAAGAGGATATAACAGGTAAAGTACTTAGTGAGACTGTTTCAAGACACTAATTTGGAGGCTTTATGATAATTTAATTTTCATATTCTCAACTCATAAATAAGTAAATTTTTAAATCTAACATCAAATGAGTTTCTACACTTATGCCAATTATATTTGATTGATACATGTGTTTTTGTGCATGAATTTATAATGAAAATCTTCAGCCATACTTATCCTTTTTTTAGAGGTTTCAAGTGCCCGAGTAACACCCATACTTATAAGATTATGTTTTTATCTTTGTCCAAATATTATCACACTTTTTGGATGTGAGATTAATCATGTTTAGAGTATTGAATTTGCCTCTCCTTATAAGTACTTTATTGTGGACTCAAACCTTTATTATTGTAGAGGCTCCTCAATCGCTGAGCTCAAACTTACTTACCACTTAAACTATTTTTTATGTCTCTATTAGATGAGTCTCTCTAAATTACACACTATTTATATATATTTTTTAGAGGTTTAAAGCGCTCAAGTAACACACATATCTATAAGTAGTTAAGATTATTTTTCACATCCCTATTAGACCACTCTCTCTAAATTGCATGTCCATCGGGTAATAATGTATCAGACGCCAGCACACGTAAAGGGATAGGGATATTATTTAGTGTTTGGGTTATATATATATATATGAATTATAGAAAAAGAAAATAAATATATAAAATTTGGTTGTGAACGAGATAATTGAATCACAATTTTTTTTCTTTTTTTTAATAGACAGCATTTACATCATAACAATTATCAAATTATATAAGTTCTCTCTCTTTATAATAAATGGTAAAATAAAGTGGAATAATTTGATAAGAACAAACTACACATTTAGAGGTTACTACATATCTCTCCAAACTTTAAAATTTGTATACGTATAATGAGGTTATAAGGTCAATATTGGAAAAACAATTACAATAACAACAACATTTTCACTAGGTGATTAGGTCCACTACGTGAATTAAAGAATGTCATTGAGCTCTATCAAAAGCAATACTTGAGAGAAATACTTGCTTCAGCAATATGGCATCACTAGATTCCCACCTAATAAGAAAATACTGGAGATTGTTGTTGCTTTTGTAAAATCGCTTTTATAAAAATAAAAATAAAAATAAAAAACACACAATTAAAAAGAAACAAATTCTCTAACTGTTTTTGCTTTTTCTTCTAAAAGAAGAACCGATATCTTCCTTTCTTGATCAACAAGTTTCCTGCTTCTATTGTTACATAAAACACTTCTGTACTTTGGCCAAAGACCTAAAAAATCAAAGAAAGTGCTTTCTTTTTGTAGCTAAATTAGCTTTCACAAATTTCATAATACAACCAAAGCCATGCTATATAATGTGATTCAATCACATGAAGGCATAGCTATATCTACAAATAAAAAATTCATAGTATAAATAAACTTTTACAATATTATTAGAATTGACTTTTGTATAAGTTTCATGTATTCACTCATTGATATAATGATTTGCTTTAATCAATTAATTGTTTGATTAATTTTTGACATGAAGACATCTTTAGTATTCCTAAAAATAAATCAAAAGTGGAGCAACACCTCTCAACAATAACTTTAGTAAGTCTACTTCTACAAAAATCAAAAGCATTTTAAATAAATAAAAATGGAAAATTGTAAAACAAAGATCTATGTATCACGCAGTTCTGTATGAGAAGATTGAATTTTACAAGATCAAGGTCCCATGCACGTGGGAGCGGCTCCTTGGTCCGGACGATGCCCTTTTCTCAATACAACACAAAACCATTTCTGATTTCTCCATCTTAATCAACAGTAGTATGAAAATGTGCTGTATCCCTTGGCGTATACATTAACAATTGGAATTGGTGGTTGTAAAAATAGACCTTTTGGTGGGTTACAACTTACAATTGCAAACGGTTGCTGGTTCCCATGCGCAAAGAGAAGAAGCTACGTACAATGGTGTGGTATGGTTCCAAATTCCAATAATTTTCTATAGGTCTACGAGAGAGTTTCAATTTCAATAGTAGTGTGTGAATCTAGGAGTCCATGTTCAACTGCTCCACATGCCCACACGAGTCACACGACGGCTATCCTTGTCAGCTTTGCCTCGATTAGGAATTTGGACTTGCAAGATAAATGTTATTAACTACAACAAGTGGTTGTTTCTTTATTGATCCAAAACTTGGTGCCAATTGGACTTGGAGTAAGGTGAAGGGTATGGTTTTTTTTTTTTCCATATTTGGAAATACAGCCAGAAAACTTTGGTGGTAACACATGTTTTCTTATGAAGCAATATCATGGTCTTTGTCAATTATTTCATAGGCTCTTTTTGTCCTATTCTAATATATGTCTCATCAACGAGTCTTATGGAGTATACAGATATGAGGCTTAATTAGCTGCACTCAAAATTTCTACCCTAAATATTCTTGGTAGTTTCATCAATAATAAGTGTACATACATACATAGATCATACATACATACATACATGCATACATATATATATATATATATATATATATATATATATATAGAGAGAGAGAGAGAGAGAGAGAGAGAGAGAGAGGAAGTACATTTCATGTATAAAAACATTTCTTATCAATTTCTTCCTCATGATTCCATATTTTATTATAGCCAAATACACAAATGTATATAATACAATTTATCATAACATTTCCAATAATCCATACATATAATATTCCATATTATATCTATGTGTGTGTGTGTGTGTAATTAATAGAATATCTAGCAATTGTTCAAATAAAAATTAGATAAATTTAAATTTTTATGAAATCATATATCCTTTCATTCTCATTTGCATTTCCGCAATTGCTCCTACAAGTTAGCCATTAATTTCTCTCTATTTCTTTGAAAATTTCTTATCAACTTTTACTTGTTCCTCGTCCCTAATCATAAGCCAAAATATATCCATATGTTAATTCCTCAGGTTAGCTTGTTTCACCAAGGATGTGAGAAAGTCCATTAAGCGTGTGAAATAGATGTGATTTGAATAGGCTCAGAAAATAAATAAATAAATAAAGTGAGTTTACAAACTCGACGAGTAAAATATCGACTAAAAGAAAGCATGGCATATAATTATCACACCTCAGTATTTATAAGGATAAGTCACGAATATAGAGTCATTAAAGCACAACTAGAGTAAATTATCATTCAACTCCAAACACTTTTTAGTCAAGCCGCAACATTTTCATCATATAATTCTTAGACTTTTACTCGAGCATTTCTCAAATAGTTCATATTCACGTGTCAAGTGTACTTCTAGCATGAATCATGATTGCTTTAAGCCTGATTATAATTCTTGGGACTGGACTATGAAGTCCATACAGTGCACATGCAATACTAGTTTAGCCTAATTATAAGTAAGATAACTCATAATGAAGTATTTATTTATTTATATTGACTAGCTAAAACGTTAGACATCATAAAATATGTGAAATCATCCCAATTCTGGAGTTTTCGTAACTACCTGAAGGAATAGAAAGGTTAAAGAAAATTGGGGGGGGGGGGGTAATAGAGTTAAAATTAAAAAAATAAATGTTATAAATTACGTTCCAAAAAAAAAAAAAAAAAAAGTTCTTTATCATGGATCTTTGTCATGATATTCCTTGAGTGACACGTGAGTGGCCCGTGTGAAAACGTCTCTTCTCCTCGTATGATGCAAAAATATAAATAGTCAAAAATAAATGCTCACTTTCATGCACTTTCGTGGCGAGGTTTATGCTTTGCGAGTCTAGGAGGATAAATGATTGTGACATTGAGAAAATTTGAGGTTACGAACTTGGGCATTATTCTGATATTTATTTATTTATTTTTAAATATTGATATTTAAGATAAGTTGTTAAATTTTTATTAATTATTTTTTATATTTAATAAATTTTTAAAAATTTTATTGTGAAATCAACAATTAATAAATAATTAACAAATATCATACCTATCAGGCAATGTTATCCGGACCGACTAGTTGGACCGTGAACCAGTCCTTTATCCGGTTATAGTTCAATGTCAAAACCAGATTCATGGTTGAACCGAATTGAACCGGTCAAAATTTGTCATAATCGGGTTGAACCGGAATAAAATCGAGTTGAACCGGCCATCTTTTTCTTTTTAATTTTTTTTTAATTTATCAATCACTTAAGTACTCAACTGAGAGTGATATGAGACTTAATAATTAAAACCCCAAAACCTTATTATGCATTTTATTATTGGTAATGAGTATTATGAGTCATGTGTATATATATATATATATATATATATATATATATATATATTTATTTATTTATTTAATATATAATTATGACATCATCTGGTTCGACCAAACGGTTAAATCGGTTAAACCTGAACCGAAAACTTTTCCGATTCACTATCTAGTCTGACTTTAACAACAATACTATCAGATACCATAACAACTCTCAGCAAACCTTCTTAATTCTTATCTACGTTTGGGGATAGTGGGGGTTGCTCTTCATTTGATTTTGATTACAAAGTTCGTCTCTTTAATGTGTCTCACTATCTATACATTCTTATTTTGGAACTTGGGAAAGATTATAATCATTTTGAATCTTCTAGAGAAATGTGAAGCAAAATATACTTTAAGTAACATCTAATCTTGATCATATATTGATGATCTAATGGTCAATATTTACTCCTCTCACTCTCACAATAAACTAATCGAAGTCTTGGCAAGTCATTTTTTGTGTGTGATTGTCAAGGCAAACATTTCAGTGATTGTGCGCACTATCAAACTTGTTTTTGTGCTGTTTGTTTAAAGGTCTATAATTAGACCAACAGCTTCACAAGTGACAAACCTCCCTGTATCTTTCCGATTATCAACAATAATGATTCCAATGTGAGATCACCATCATGTTCCTTTCTGCAACTTTACAAGTGAACCTTCTAAACTTCTCTGCATGCTCTGTCTTGAACCTCATGATGGACCACTCAATCACTAAAAGTGAGAGGCAAATTAGTACTCACAGAACAATTTACTGAATGATATATACTAGATGCTTCTCAGTCGGCATGACCAATCCCTATCAACATAAAATTGATGAAAAATGGCCTCAAAATCCCTTAATTGACCTAACTTTTCACCTGCTGAAAACATCTGGCGGTTTCCTATTAAAATACTGTTCTACTTGTTTTGGATATGAATTAAGTTGACATTTTATTGTGTTAATAAGCAACGATGACTAAAATGTTCCTTCTAAGTTTTAACTTGGTAGCCTAGCTCAATGGATCCGTATGCTGAATGGGAGAATATAAATAATTTTGAAAGCTAATGTGACAGCAAAAGCTATGTAGACATTTGATAAGTTATAGGCACATATCTTGGAGACTTGAAAGTTGAAACAACAACCCATGAAAGCGGCTGGTTTAACCATGTGCGTAGCTAGAGAAAACTGTTGATTCTTTCAAGTAAATGGTATTGTTAGCTGGTTAATACTCACAGTTGGCTACCCTAGGCCTAAATTTGCAGGAACTGTATAAGTCTGACCAAAAAAATGACCCTTATCAGATGGTTTCAGTTTCAGATATGGGTTTTCTTTTTCATTTTCATCTCAAAGAATGATTGATTAATATGATTATGAAGATTTATGAATCAGATTAACTTCAATACAATATTGATTGTAATAAACAAAGAAGGCGGCCACAAACTTATCATTTGAGAATGACCTCATTTAAGTATCATTTGAGAATGACATCACATGCTGCTCTGATGCCCAAGACCCTTCACTATTTATAGCCCCAGTTCCCCTTTCCCCCTCTACTCATCAATTCAAACAATCTCAATTCATTCTCTTCTCTTCTCCTTTCTCTCTCTCTCTCTTACACATCCATCTTTCAACAAAAGTCAATTCCTTCTTGTGGCAGATACCATCTATATTATTCCTCACCCTCTTTTCATCTTCAACCACTGAATCTGGTGCCCATTTGCTACAAACCCAAGTCTCAGCCCTTTTCACAACAACCAAAAAGATACAGAAAATGCATAGAATTTGTCTCAACATACCACCAATGGTTCAAACTTTCGACCCTGAGGACCTTTTCACACGTCGCTGCATATGGGTGAATGGACCTGTCATAGTTGGTGCTGGTCCATCAGGTCTTGCAGTGGCTGCTGGCCTCAAAGAACAAGGTGTTCCTTTCATCATCCTTGAAAGAGCTAACTGCATTGCCTCTCTTTGGAAAAACCACACATATGACCGTCTTAAGCTACATCTTCCCAAACAATTCTGTCAGCTACCCAATTTCCCATTTCCAGATGACTTCCCTGAGTACCCCACCAAATTTCAGTTCATAAGATACCTGGAATCCTATGCTCAGCACTTTAACATAAACCCACAATTTAATGAAACAGTGCAATCTGCTAAATATGATGAAACCTTTGGTTTGTGGAGGGTTAAAACCATTAGGAAAAGCCACTCAGGTGCCTGTGAAGTTGAGTACATTTGCAGGTGGCTAGTGGTTGCTACTGGAGAAAATTCAGAGAAAGTGGTGCCTGAATTTGAAGGGTTGGAAGAATTTGGTGGCCATGTCATGCATGCTTGTGATTACAAATCAGGGGAGAGTTATAGTGGGCAGCGAGTACTGGTGGTTGGCTGTGGAAATTCAGGCATGGAAGTGTCCCTTGATCTGTGTAACCACAATGCAAGCCCATCAATGGTGGTTCGAAGCTCGGTGAGTACTAAAGTATCCTTTAATTCTGTTAATCTTCATTTAAAGTCAGCATTTTTAAGTGCAAATTTTAACCCTGTATTTTCTGTTTCAATCATCAGGTTCATGTCTTGCCAAGAGAAATGTTTGGGAAATCGACTTTTGAAGTTGCAGTTATGTTGATGAAGCGGCTACCTCTTTGGATGGTTGATAAGATATTGCTAATTCTAGCCCGTTTGATTCTGGGAAATGTTGAAAAGTATGGTCTTAAAAGGCCATCCATAGGCCCTTTAGAGCTAAAGAACACTGCAGGGAAGACCCCTGTATTAGACATTGGAGCACTTAAGAAAATTAGATCTGGTCAAATCAAAGTGGTTCCTGGAATCAGAAGATTTTCGCCAGGCAAAGTGGAACTTGTTGATGGCGAAGTTCTTCAGATTGATTCTGTTGTTCTTGCTACTGGGTATCGCAGTAATGTACCATCATGGCTAAAGGTTAGCTCTTGTTTATAATGTATATTTATTTATTGATATGCTCTTTCTTTTTCTTTTTCTTTTTCTTTTTCTTTTTTCTCTTGCATTGGATTCTTGCTCACAGTTATGGAAGTGGGATTGGGTTTAACCCTGTAGATACTCTCTCTCTCTCTAAATGAAACTGGGTCAGATTGTTAGTTTTGGCTGGTAGCTTTGTTTTTCTTTTCATCATCTTATGTGGATATATATATATATATATATATATATATATATATATATATATATATATATATATATATATATATATCAGATGTTTCTTCTGCTATCCACTTGTGCTTTGTTTTTCCTCCCAGCTGTAACTGGTACACTGATAAGTGCAAGCAATGGGTTCAGTTGTTTTGTCTCCCTATGAGTCTCCACACAGCCTTCTGGTCCTGTTTGCTGACCAGGGCATCAGCTTTGTTTTTTCCTTTCTGTTTTGAAAATTTTCACAATTTTGTAGGCATCTGCAGATACTTGATTACTTAGCACATGTTCAGATATTAATCATGTTTTCCTTTTAGGGACAAGTAATTTTAGATGTAGATATTTATGAAACTGGAATGGTTTTTGACTTTGTTTAAGCTAATTAGTGGCTCAATGGACTAAACTAGTATGCAATGTTATGTGCTGCAACAGGAGAATGACTTCTTTTCCAACGATGGGATTCCAAGAGACCCATTCCCAAATGGATGGAAAGGAAAAGCTGGCCTTTATGCTGTTGGGTTCACAAGGAGAGGTCTTTCTGGTGCATCTTTGGATGCAATTAGTGTGTCTCATGACATTGCCAAGAGCTGGAAAGAGGAAACTAAACAGAAAAAGAAAACAGTGGCTGCACGCCATAGGAGATGCATATCACACTTCTAAGAGATTCACTTCCATGACAGATATTTTGGGTTTGTTTAGTTTCTTTTGCTTGGCTGCTGATCAATCCAAAACAAAAGAGATCAGTTGGAAAATAATGTAGATTTTTCTAACAGATAATAGCACACAAAATTAGCCCTCTCCATATGAAAACCCACTGTTTGAAAATAATTTGGCTATTGGAAGATGAGGCTTATTTGCTTATTGTTTATTACTTGTAAGGAATATTGTTTCACACTAATGAATATTGTATCACACTTTTTTAAGCTTCAGTAATGAAGTCAAAGTTCTCTCTCTCTCTCTCCTATAATCTGATTTCTATTTTTGGTCAAACACTCAAGTCTGATTCACAGAGCAATTTCATGGCTTCTGTCCTCCACCAAAGGCCCAATAAGTATTGGCATTTTCAAAAGAAGAATGAGGATAAAACATACTTGAGGGTTTTTTTATATATATATAAATATACCTAAAAAAAATTATATACCGTTTTATCATATTTTAAAAATTATGTACCAAAATAATTTTTTTATGTTAGGCTCAAATCGACTTCCCAACGTGTTTTTTTTAAATTAAAAACATGTTGAGAAGTCGATTTGGGAGAAATCGACTTCTCAACGTTAAAATTCAATTTTTTTTAACATCTTGTTGAGAAGTTGGTTTTTTTCAAACTGACTTCTCAACAGGTTTTAAATTTTTTTTTAAAAAAAACATGTTGAAAAGTTAGTTTGAGCCAAACTGACTTTTCAACATGAAAAAAATATATTTTGATATATAATATAAGAAATGTGATAAAATGATAAATAAATTTTTTTTTAAGTATATTGATATAAAAAAAGCCCATACTTGAGACCCTCTTATTTCCCCCATGTTGCATAGCACATGGATAGATCCTAATATCAAAAGAACATGAATCACATTTGATTTGAGATAGGAATGAAATTGAGAATGAAAAACAACTTTTCTCATCCATCATAAAGTAAGACGTGAATCACATTACGTTGACCCGTTGGAGATTCCCAATGGGCAATAATTAAGTCCTTTTGTTTATGGACATATATCTTGTTCTTTAACTACAGCTCACTTTCAACCTTGGGTAAAAGTAGGATTTTAAGTTTTTGGACATAGCTCAATTGACTGATGTTTGTAAAAATTTAATAAACTCAAGTTGTAATAATAACCGTTGATAAATCCCAAAAAAATAATTTTTTTTAGAAAGATTCAAATTGGGATTTTTGACTAGGTAATATCCATTTTATAATAAATTATTAAAATACTTATTACCTAATTATTGTTCATGTCATTATTTTATGCGTTATACATGGTTGTAACATTTTATATGGTGCATTTCTAAAGAATTGCATCACTAATATTAACCCATTAATTGTAAAAAATGCATTAACGTGTTTGGTTAGATTTTTGTTTTCATTTTTAATTAGATATATTTTTATTTTAATTACAAAAATATCTCATTTGTAAAACAAATAATGTAACATTTTTGTAATTATAATAAAAATATATCTAATTAAAAATAAAAATAAAAATTAAACCAAACACACTCAACATATTTTACGTAAATTATGATAATACGGGTGACAATCCACATGAGATGTGTCACCTGAATTGACACAATCCTTTCAATTCATTTTCCCCTTCTTCTGAAGTCACTTTAGGTTATATATTCATATTAAATTAAAATTTTTTTATTATTAAGAATATATTTAATTTACCTTGTAATAAAATATTATATATAAATAATTTGAGTATAATTGTAAAACATAAAAAATATCTTAACTAGGAAAATACAATCTTTATATAAAAAAAAGGGAGGAAACCATAATTGAGATAAATTTTTATATTTTAAATTATTTTCCTTTTATGCCTTTTTGTTCTTTTTTTTCTTCTTCTTATGTTGTGTAATGAGATTAGTAGTTCATTGTTGCAATAACACTAAGCAAACACTGAAGTAGTTCGACTATTTCATATTTGAAAAGAACTCATTTCTTTTAGATTTGAAAGTTGATAGTATGAACTTAAAAAACAATATGCTCATTATTCAAACATTGCAAAAGGTCACTTAGTTTTCTTCACTACTCCCATTTATCAAGCACGTAATTGTCGGTTACCGAAGGATTTGGATCACATGGAGTTAAACTACATGTGCAATTAAAAAAAATAAACACAAGAGATGAATTTTATAACTTCTCAATGCATCTCTCTAACTTCACCTACAGTTAAACTCTATAGAGGATCCCTGTTTGTTACTAAAAGGTAATATGTATTTCTCTAACTTTACCAATAGTTAAACTCTGGAGGATAACTATATACTAATAATTACTTGAGATGTCAAACTTTTTTAATAATATAACAACCCATGATTAGATAATAGTGTAAATAACTTTACATTGAACATGGATCAAAATTCTTTTAAAAATTATTATGATTTTAAAAATCAAATCACCCATTCATATGAAGTTTCCTATATCAATTTATTTCTAACTATCCTCAATTCACATACATTTCACCACATTAATCTCACATTATCTCATGCAGCTAGGTCATTCATATCGAGTTTTTGCCAAAACTAATTATTCCAAGTATATGTAAGTTCCTTTATTTATGTTCATGTTGAACTCACTTTTCCCTGTTCACTCTTCGTAAATGCTTCATCCTTGATAGTCTTTTAAGGATATAACTTCCCATCGTTTAAACTTTTACAGATTTATTTATATAAAGAATCATTAAATTTATTAAATAAATATCTCTTTACAGTTTTCACAACTTTAGAACCAAACTAAATATCATGCATATATAAGTGGTGACACTTTATGATTCTATTCATTACTAACTTAATTACATCACATAACTAAAAAAAGGAGTATCCTCTTTTGGAATGAGATCTTATAGTCTCCTGTGGCTATGTATAGTATGTATGGGTATACAAATGGAAAAAAGACACTTTAGTATTACTTGCAAGAAAAATATTCTATTTTAGTTTATGAATTAAATTAATTAAGTATTAAACTAATTTATTAATAATTTATATACAATTAACCAATAATTTATTTTTATTTTGATATTTGATATATAATTAATTGTAATTAAATTATTAATTAATTTAATTTAATATTTAATTAATTTATTCTAGGAACCGAAACAAAATATTTTCCACTCTAAGTCACACGTCTTCTTCCTTACACAAATCATACAAAAGACTCTACAGTTTGGGCCACAAGGATGTGTCAGGTGTAGTCAGTCCTTGTAGTTCTCAGGTTGGTGAGCAGTGTCTTGATGAGGAGGTGACTTTTGCTCTCAGGTGACAAAATTTTCATTTAATTGACATGTCAATTCCCATAAACTTCTTTAAAATCCACCATAAAAGATGTTAACTTTATATATTAATATTTTAAGAAGAAGAAAGGAAACCAATTCTTCATAAAGTTGATTTCAACAGTCTCCAAAGAGCAGCAAACGAATAGCAGGTGGTTAGAGGAGTATCAGTTACACAGAAGAGGGTGTGTGTGTAAATAATATTGCTTGCTATCTTTTGGTCCATACATTTCAAATCAAAGTAAATAAGAAGTCCAGAAGATATTGAGAAGGAAGACAACCCATATGAGTTCCTATGCATCCTTTCAGACATGCAAAAATTACATTAACTCCATGGCCCATCTGAAGGCTACTTACCACCACACAAAGAATTGCTAGTGGGAAATCTGAATCTGTGGGAGCAGAAAACACATCTATTTATACACATAGCTCCATTTCTTCAATTTGTTCCATGTCAAAGAACAAAGATTTACTGTTCGAATTTGGCACCCCTAGACATTAATTGCAGCCTACAATATGCACTGCACAACTATAGTTTTGTCGACTCACACTAGAACTTCCAAGGTTATCATAAAAGCTATGCAGCCATTTACTTAGACATCACAGTTACCAAGAGAGGAAAACACATGGGAGGCGCCACCCATATCCTCCCTTCCTAGTCTATCACCAACAAAAGCCCATTCCTCCATGTGTCCAAAATTCAGTTTACCACCACTGAGTACCGTATAGCAGATGTTGTAAATTTAAAGGATTAGTTACATAATAGTGAGTTGCAACCGACAGTAGTTGGATAAGTTCTTGCACGAGTTTTGATTAAAAAAAAATGTTTGGCACAATTAATACTCGGGAGTTGCTATGGTATCTTGATGGGTTTGGTATCCAAGGTGAGTTGTCAATTATTTATTGACTGTTAGTTTCACAATAAATGCTAAAGAGTCTATTAAATATAAATAACAATTAATGAATATTAGACAATTCACCCTGAGTATCGGTACCCTGAAAAAAAAAATGGTTACCAGAGTAATATCCTACTCGAGCCCTTAATACTCAGGTACATATATTTATAAACAGTTTAATTTTTATCTAATAATTTAATTGTGTATTATCACATCATTTCAAAAAATTGATTATGATAACAACTACTTGAAAGATTAAACTTTTTTAATGAAATGACAATATATAACTCTTTTAATAAAATGACAATATATAATTAAATGATAGTATAAAAATTTTATACATAAATCAAAATAAAAGACTATTTATAATCAGTTGTGACCTGATTTATTTGTAACTAACATTACTCAATTCAAAAGTACCATTTCTGTTCCGGTACAATGTATGCACATTCCTACCATTAGGGTATACCATGACATGATCAGGATTATCCTTCTGCGCATGTTACGCCTGCTATTATGTCTATTTATGATGTATGGGGTACAACACTGATACGATGGGGATATGGGATTTTTTTTAAAAAATTAGAATATATAAAAAATTATATATATCATCTTATAAAATATCAAAAAAACATATACAAATATTATAATACATCATAAATAAAAATAATAATAGTTTAGTCATTCCATAATTAATAGAAAAAACATTAAGAAAATAGTTTTATTTTAGCATTAGTCATTACGGTCATAATACAAGATTAACATTTATCAAATTATTATGATATTTCACTCATATTGACACAAAATTTCAAAAATACAAAATAAAAAATATAGAATGTAAGCTAATAGTATTTGATAGTGTACGAGGAATATATGGTATGGTATCCAATATAAATACATATTCGACATATGTACGACATACATTTTAAAGTATATGTGCTTCTTAAATGTCCATGAATTAAGTATTGTTACTACTGTGACTTAGAACAGCTTAAGGGGCTGTTTGTTAATTTTTTAAAATCAGATATCTAAGTGCAATGAGACTAGTTTTTAAATATAAAGTGTTTGGTTATCACTTAAATTTTAAAAAACTAGTTCTTGTTTAAACACTTTGAAATAAAACTGGTTCTTAAAAAGTCAGTCTCAAAGTTGATTTTTTTCTAGTTCAACTTTTTTTTACTCTCCCTTCTTCTCTCCTCCTTTCTCTCTCATACAATTTATTTTGTTATAGGAAACTAATAAAAATTTATTATCTCAAAGTTTGTATAAGGGATCATTTCTTAGACATGAGCTTATTTCTGTGTCGGGAGATTTTAGTTGTTGCAGTATTTTCTTTCAAAAATTTGAATTGCAATTGAGTCTTCCGAGCAGTTGTTGCTACAATAAACAACACAACCATAAAGTAAATTGGATTTGTCTACCAAAAGAGAGAGAAATAATTTGGTATTATGACCTAAAAAGTAGGACATATTCAACAAAGGATAAGGGAGGAGAGAAATTCTGAAGAAGGAACACTTCATTCAACATTAAACACATGTATAAAGATGTGTAAATCATATTATAAATATACATCTCTAAAAAGTGACACATGTCAACTGTTCAATAAATTTATCTTCCTTTACACCATTAAATGTATACCACCTTAGCCATGTGGACTATTACTATCTCTTACTTTAATTACATTTTTAATGTTACAGCTGAGATAGTACACATTTAATGATATGAAGCCCGGAGCAGCAGCACCTAAAGCATATCTCTTCAGCAGTGTTCATAGGATAGCATTGAATCTAGCATCTGTGGTAACAAACTTATTTGGTTACATTACGATAATCGTAAGCATGTTTTTATTGGCTGGGGTGCCATGGAAGACAAATATGCTATTGTGGTTAGAATAGTTAACTTGTGACGTGTTTTCTGCTTAATTAACCTCGAAGATAAAAACAAATCATGAATATCAGTTTCACTTCCAAGTTCTAAGAAACACGAGTAATGTACCTTCACAGTCTGGTAAAAGGCAGATCCACACCAGGATTAGGTGATTCACAAAAACATTCCTTGTGGTCTAATCCAAAAATTTGCCAAAGCTAGGATTTAATCTTAGAACAATGTAACTAACCACACATCACATGGTCAGATCTACCATTAAGCCAACCTCCTGAGGTTGGATTCTTGACCCCTCTTCTTGAGTAACTAGTAGTCTCAGAATTAGGACAGGAAGACAAAATCGGTTTCTTCTAACTGTTTCCTTACCATATAAATAACTTTCGTAAACTGCTAGTGAAAGACTCTGAAATGTAAACAAGTAGCATGACATAAATACGTCCCATCATGAACTCAATAACTACATGATGGAAAGCATATTTTACTGGGAAATAATGTTGAAACCAATTGTTCAGAAAAGGAACAAAATATAACAAATTCTTCCTACATTTTATTAGTTACAACTAGCAAGCATTACTACTTACTAGTTAGCAGTTCTACATGGCACTCATGGCTCAACAATGAGCAGATTTGTTATCAATAAGTTCGAATATAAATCTTCATATTTACTGCATGCTCTATGCTAGCCCTGCATACTGCCATATGGTTCAAGAGCTGTCAAACCTGCTAATCACTTCTCTTAGAATCTGGTATCAATCAGAAAAGCTTAGATACTGGACCTTTGTCAACTGAGGCAAAATTATGACCTCATGATCATTCACAATGACTTCAATACAAACTTGGAAGTCACCTAAGCCCCCGATTGGAACATATAATCTGCTCGAATCACTTGTTAGAAAGCATCTCCTCAATTTGACCCTTTTGGTTGTACAAATCCACAATTTTCTTAGCATATGTAGGCATATGCCTATCAGCTCTGCATGCATTAATATTTCAACAATATAAACAAGGTGCACTTACATCAAAGCAAGGACTAAGGAGGGCCATAAATCATCCTACATACCTTTCCTTTCCCCACAAACGATTTACGTACAGATAGTTGCGAATGGTATGATAATCAAGTGAATAACGTGCAAATTCAAGACCCTTTGGACCAATCTGAACATAAAAGCCAGAGTTAAAATATCATTATGTTGGGCATATACATGTTGTATCAATGGATGAATTGTTAAGAATCTTATACCAAGTTTAGTATAAAAGCTAGCAAGTCTCCAATAAATTTTGGGGCAGGCTGAGAAGGACCTCTTCCTGGTCAAATCAGGAATGTCAAACAAAGAAGTAATCAACTTTGAAATTTAATGAGCTTCAGTACTAATCAAAACAAATCTCAAAGAGAAGAGATGCTCCAAGGTAACAATATGGTAATTGCCATAGTCTACAAAGGACACATACCTACAAAATCTAATTTCAGCACAAAGCAAATAACATAAATACAACATGCGACTCTACCATGTGGTCCAGAGTCATAAGCGCTAAGCATAGGCCATATGCCAAGGGCCAAAATAAGTCAAGGAAACTCCGATAAAATAAATAGTTAAATACATTATATAATGAATGTTATGCATACCTAACTTAGCATTGTCATCAGCCTTAACAGTCTCCATGACAAATGGTCGCCGATCCCCCTGAATCAGACTGTAAAAATCATACTCTTCTTTCTTAAAAAAATATTTAATATGCTTAATTGGAACAGAGCTGGTAATTTACAGCACTAGTTGTTGGACGAATCTCCAGTAAGTTCTCAACAAGACTCAACATCTCTCTTCCACGCTCATTCCTGTCATTTCAAGAGCAAAACATACATTGGACTCAACCCTTCTTACAAAACAGTAACCCTTCAAGAAATAGTAATGCATAATTTCTTAGCGCAATATACATTTATGACAACTGAAGACATATATAGACCAAAAGAAGTAGTGCAAAAAAAAAAAAGAGACATTGGCATCTTAACAGTGGTGTTACCTGACTGTAACATACTGTGGATGTTGTGTCATGCTGATTCCGGAATATTTTGGCACACCCATATATCCAACCACTAAGTCCTGAAAATTATTATTCTACTGTCTAAATAGATCAAGTAAAAAGGAGAGTTTCTTAAAATGATAAAATGCCACAACCAATGTAAACACCAGCCAAAACAAGTCTATTCAGGGTACGGCAATGAACAAAGGTATTTCACATTTCACACACAGCACATACATACACATACATGCATGAAAATGGGGGGCAATGGCAGTTGAGATTTCTTATAACTATATATAAGTTAACAAGAGCAATTTTTTTAATTTTCTTTTTCTTTTTATGGGAAAAAGTTTAGGTGAGGGGAAGACCTATCTCTAGTTCAAGGCCAAGACAAACTACCAACTTCAGTGAGAATTTATAGTGGGATTACAGATCGCCTACCAACAGGCGTACCCTGGATTTGAACCCAAGTCATGGCTAGCATGAGCAAAAGGTCCAACCAAGTGAGCCAACACCTGTTGGCTAACGAGCAAATTGAAGGTGAAACTACTCCACAAAAACTTGTTAAACAATGTCAAGCATGAAATTTAGTTCTTACAAGAGAATAAAAAAATGTATATAGGTTTTCAAGCATGGCGTGAACTATATTATACAAGGCATCTGTAGAAGAAAGGAAACAATCAAATACGAAAATCAATACAAAAGATGTTTGTGTAAAAAACAAAAACATACATAGATACAATATATTATTCTAATCGATAAGCTGTCTTAAGTCATCCCATGGTCAGACTACATTGCCATATCCAAATGTGATTTTAGGTCAAATTTGGATGATAAAAGGGGCATGTAAGCATGTGAAAATATACGAGTAGATACATTCATAATTCCATAATACCAACTGAAGTGATAAATTCTCAACTCTCAAGTCTTAATATTAATGGAATAATTAACCAAAACCAAGTTTGACATAATATTTTATGCAAGAAAAAGGTCGACATATTTGAGAATCATAGAAAGTGATTGAACTTCTGATGTCGAAAGAACTTAACATGTGAACAGTTTGTAGACAACTTTACAATTGGACAATTAGAGACAATTAACACAGGCCTCCTAAGATCAAGTGAAATAATATGCATGTTAAAAAGACAAGACAGTCAAGCAGATAAGGACTTTACCGCTAAAGCATTTGTGTAGTCAAAACAGCTGTAGGAAAAAAAGGAGAGATTCTGACAAATTAGTGAAACATAAAATGAAAGAACAAATAAGAAGTTGAAGTAAAACCAAATTCATGAGTGTTACTACAGGTTCAGTTATGATTCTTATATAGAAATTTCTAGCCATCACATTAGACAAAGTAAAAGAACAAATTACCTGTAGCAAGATGGGGCAATAACATCAACCAATTCATTTGCAGGAAGACAGAAATATGGAACCTGTTTAAGTTAAAATTTGAAACTGAATGAAGCTGCTTGCTCGTGAAACCCATGGGCAAACTAAAATAAAGGGAGCTCTTTTACCTCTTCAATATGACCATCCAAATGCTTCAAGTGAACCTGACCAGAAAGTTTAAAACAGCAACTGAGTAGGAAAAAAAAATCTTTGCTATACATCAAGATTTTAAGAGCTGTAGAATGCTTCATTTTTGTAAAATGTTATGACATTTGAGTAAGATATAAGCAAAGCAATTAAAAAGCGGTGACCCAATTCATGAGGCCCCCACCATTGTGGGTTTGGGAACTTACACAGCCTTACCCACCGGGAGCTGAGAGGCTGTTTCCGAGACTAGATTCTGTGACCACAAGGTCACAAGGTAGCAACCTTACCATTGGGCCAAGGCTCAGTGGCTCACCCTTTGTTATAAGCGATAAAACTAATATAAAGTTTTGTGACATTATAAATAACCAATTTAAGTTTGTAATGCAAGTACTTAAATTTCCAATACCCTTGAATGTAAAGAACTATAGCATGTCTTGCTTTAATAAGAAGCAAGATGTTTGGCTTGGGAGTCAGGACATAAACCATCCTACATACACTGAATTTGAGGCAAGAAAAACATTTATTTTAAGTTTGTTATGCATCTTTCCAAGTAGAAGAATTGATGGCAAGTTGGCAACATTGCCATATATCTGAAGAGATTAAATTTAGAGAAATTCTTGAAAATAATTTAAGCTATTTGCAAGGAAAAAAGAGACACCAGTAATCAGAATATACATGTGCAAAACATTTACAGCATCCCAACTACTACTCTAAATGATTCAGTAGGTGGTTCTACAATAATAAATTCTCTGTTTATATTTCACTGGCTGACCAAAACATTCAGTCGTCCATAAATGCAATAAGCTAAATCAGAAAGGATTTATCAGCAGAAAACCTTGTAGTCTTGCATAAACTCGTAATGGAGAACTGTTTCCGGTGAATGACTCGCAGCCTTTAGAAACTTATCCAGTCCTTCCCTAGTTCCATTGTCCACTGTGGAATAAGAATTTTAGTATTAATCCAAATTCTTCAAGGACTTCCAGTGATTTATATACAACAAAATATAATTAAACCTCATTAAGAACAAAGTTCATAATCCAAAACATTCAACAAATGATTTATAGAAAACTGAACACAAGACCTTTTGCATACCACAATTAGTGCCTAAAACATAGAGCTTATCCAAATTCAAGTGTTGCTCCACAGATCTTAATGCTGCAATTGAAGAAATTATTCTGCATTACAAGTTTACATTACAAGTCACAAAGGAGAAAATGATGGAAACTAGCAAAGAACACATCTGTATACTAGTGATACCTTGCACCTGGCAACCTACACCACAGAAAAGAAGACGCTTGACGCCTGCAGCCTGTCGTTAATAAAAATTCAAACAGACATATTAAGAATAAAACAGGTTGTCATTGAACAATAAGTCCAGGAAATCTTATGATGGAAGAAATTAATGGAACCAAGCAGAGTGATGCTATATGCACAAATATCAAAGGCAGTTGACAGGTTGTCCTCTCCTACAGTTTCATATTGTAAGAATTAAGGTCTATGATTGCTTGGACTTTCTATAGGTGAAAATTTCATTTTTTATGTGAAAAACACTCTTGAAATCAACAATTAGTTTAGAGATCTCTCTCTCATCTAAGAGACAGAAAGAAATAATATAAATCATAAAAAACCTCCAATCCTAAGTAAAGAATAGATTATTGAAGGACCAGCTGATCTTGAGCAAAGTACCAAATGAGCAAAAACAGGAAGAATAGATAAACCCACAAATGAGGGAGTGAATTCTAGAATATAAGTCTCTGAATTAAATTTAATGATCACAGCAACGGATTCAATTCTCTTAAAGCCAAGGAAGGTGTATAGAAGGACAAGTGATGCTGCTAAATGTGATCATTTTATTGTCACAACTCAAACAGAATGCCCAAACAACCGAATCTTGTTGAGAAAATCCTCAATACTCTCATAATGAGCAAAAAAGTTTACTCAGCTGCATCTTCCAATTTCAAATTTTTTGAAGAACCCAAAAAAGGAGAGTAAGGGAGAAATCAAAGATAAAAGTCAAAATTTCACACACATCACATACATACACATACATTCCCTCATGTTGTTTCATATTATATCAAGATACTTCAAGCCCTAGTACAGGACTCCCATGCATTTAGCAACCTTGATCCATTTAAATGAAATCTTTTTTAAAAGCTTTTTCAAACGTGTAGATAATTTTATTTGCATAAGGAATTTGTTGCTATATGCAATTGCAAAATTTAGGTAAGAATTATCCTAGATAATGACAAATTCTCCAGAAAAAAGAGATTTTGCACACCTCAACAAGAGCAAGGGTATTGAGGTTAGGAGATAATGTTGGCTTGACACCTTTAGCAGCCAACACTTCATCTGGTGTCCTGCAAGAAATTTGAAGAACTAAACAAAGGAAGTATTTTAATCGGAAAAACGAAACTAATATAGCCAGAGAAAATTAGCTTAGGCTAATTTAAAAATGAAATAACTAGATGCAAACCTGGCTAAAACAGGCCTTGGAGTGAATCTGTCATCAGGATCACTACGATATACAAAGTTACGTTAAAGTTATTAATACAGAAAACAAAGTCATCTTTAAAAATAAAAGACATTAGCATCTTGTCTCCCATCTAAAATTGCATTCTTTCCAATACCTCTGTACACAAATGACAGCTTCAACCATGCCTGATTTAAGCATTTCTATTGCAATGGTTGTTACTATCCCAGTCCATTGAGCTCCTATCAACAGAATGAATTTGATAAGTAAAACTTGGCCTAGAATTTAGAAACCTAAGCTAATATCACTTAGAAAGTAAACAGAACTTTTGATAATATGTCCATGCCAAATATGTAGAACTTTTGATATATGTCCTTGCCAAATATGTTAAAAGGTTTCGTTTAATCTTTTTGGAGCTAAAAAAACGTTTAGTCTTTTCTCAGCCCAAATAGGTGCTTAGAGAGTCATGAAAAACTTCCCTCTTTATTCCTCAGTCTCTTCACCGTGGAATTGAAAGCAAACAACAGGCCAAACTCCCACAGCCCCTTAGTAGTTATCAATGAACTCCCCATCAGCCCTATTGGGAAACCTGCCCACATAGGTTGGCTCTAATATTATTGACTTGGAACCCTTGGATCCATAATTACCTATTATCTATTTACAGTCAAAATTGTGCAAATTAAGAGGTTTACTATCAAGAGAGAACATAGGAAAAATGTCAAAGCCCTAAGAGAGAGCAAACAGACAATAAAGGAAAAAATGGTAAACCGCCCCTCTATACTGTTGACACTAATTGCAGTAGCAAAGATCCACTATATTCCTGTATTACAAATATTTTGTGGTAAAAATGTAACTTAAAGCCACAGTTCAGAAAGCAAAGAAAACATTGAGGCAACTTGTGCATACTAAACTAGGAAACACGAATACTTCAAAATGTACGGCATCAAATACTTACCTGTATTGGATACTCCTTGGACACCATCAGATAACACTAGCTTGCATCTTATAATTTTTTATTTTTTTATTTTTTGAATTTTTGTGCCAATACAAGTGAAATATCAATAAGAATTTGATAAATACCAGTCTTCTATCTGCAATAGCTAATGCTGAAAACAAAATCCTTTTTCTCCACTTTTTGATGTTTTATGAGATGATACATATAATTTTTTATATATATGTTATGTCATATCGTGTCGTACCAGTATCCTAATTTTTTAAGAAATGTCATATCCCCTTGTCATACTGGTATCATATCCAATACCCGTACTTGTATCCGTATATCATAGGTACTAAATTGTAGTTGGCATTGTCAAAACCACATTTTCTTTAAATAGAAGTTGTTCATGTCATAATATAACCAATGCAATTAATTAAAAGAAAAAAAATCCCCATCATCTTGACACCCCAAAGCAGCATAAAATATAAAATAAGCATCCATTAAATTGGTCTCCAAACTAGGCAATACCCAAGAAAACCTTAAATTCCAATTGAACTTCTGGCCTGTTGAAGGAAGTCTCATTCAAATAAACCTCAACAGATGATATACTTCAACATGATATAAGAAAGTCATATTTTCTTTTCCCCTACTCTCATTCCCATCAAATTCCTTACTCCCTCACATCCTCATAAAAATACTGCAAAGGGCCTACTTGTAATCCAGTAACAAATAGAAACCATTCCATCACACCATGTAAAAGCATCAAATTGAGAGACCAAAACTGAAATCCATGCAGACTACATACTGCAGGAAACAGAAAATCTTATATATCATCAACTCAGACAAAATACCTTCCACAGGGATAAGTTTCCGAGCATATAACAGTTCCTCATGGACCCCTAAGTAGGCCTCATCTAAGGTATCCGTTTTCCTCCCTCTGCCATGAACAACAGGTTCCAGTCTCTGAAAGGGAAAACAATTATGGAGCATCAAAGCAACCTTAGTTAGTCAAAAAGTTGTCCAAGACTAATGTTCTGGATGTAGTCATACCAGCTTTGAAATTTCCAGACAGCATTAAATCATCCTAATCAAAGTATTTACATATGCAACGTTTAAATTAGGCATAAAACAATTTGAAGTTCAATTTTGAAAGATGAAATGACAAATAAATAACTGTTGCACATTGAAACTTCAGTTGTCAGCTTCATGCAACAAAATGTGTTCACATAGTAACGATCAAGTAATTATATAATAGAAATCAAGTATGGACAATTTATATGGAGCATACTTCTACATAAGCATTTGAACTAAGTAGACATCAAAGTGGCTGAGTAATTGATTGTTTCCACTCAGGTGCCAAATACATGTCATGATGTGGCTATGCGACACAGTTTAGGCCCAAAAACTTCCCCATGTTGTCAACTTAGTGGAATAAATGAACAGAAAAACTTTGTTAAAGAAGAAAAGGGTTCCTTTCCTTCCAGTAGGTGATATTGTGCTTTATTATTTGTATTTATTTTTTTTCCAGTTGCAGTTCCCTTCATGAGAGAAGGATTTTCAGAAATAATTTTAAAGTTTTCAACCAACTAGATGAGGAAAATTGGCATGACATGGATTGGATAACCATCATTCCATCACTAATTGATCATCACTTCGAAATATTTTATTTTATCATAATTTTTTAAAAACTTGAAGTTGCCACCTCGTTTATGTATCCTTCCAAATAACAAGTTCCAAATAACAAGGTAAGGAAGTAGGAATTGGAAGAAACTGACTTACTTCAATCCTAGACATTCCATCTCCCAAGAAAGCACATGCATTCTTCACATGGGCAATATAATACGTATCACACAACCCGCAACGACTGCCCCAAAAGATGAAGAAGTAAATCATATTATCAGAAACCAAATTCACAGGGAAAATGGAGCAGCAACTACAAATGAAATAAATACTGGGAAAATATATAAATAGGATTTGATTTTATCCATTTTAGTGAAGTTTTTTACACTATTATCCACTTACATCCTTAAAAGAGTTCAAAGACTACTGCTACTTGATATGTCAATTTATTTTATTTTTAAAGAAGTAGCAATACATGATTAAATAGTGTAAAAAAAGTTGTACACAGTAAATAAAAATTAAATTCAAATAAATAAACCCCACAAACTGTTGGAAATGGGAAGGTGGGAATTTGAAAGAGAAAATGGATAACACACTAACACGTACCTGCAAAGATCCTTTGCTGGGTAGATGCCACCTGGTGGGATAGGCCTGGACCTTTTCCTCCAGTCATCTCTCAAAGTGGCATCTGTTATATACCAAGAAAAAAAAAAAGATGGGTCAGAAGGAAGCAAAGCAGAGAATGAGAAAAGCCATGCATGCAGAGAAAGAGTTGTTTGGTGGTACCTTTGGATGAAGAAGAAGAACGAATGGAGAGGGAGAGGGGCAGAGAGGAGAGCTTGCCAATGAAGGAAGACATAGCTCAGTTCAATAGAAACTGAAACTGAAACGAAGAGCTCAGCTCGACATTAAAATTGATGATAGCTGAGTTAGCTGAGCTGGCTAGTCTATGCACCACAACTTAATAATCATGTGGGACCAAATATTACCACAAGTCCACAATCTGAAGACATTCCTAATTTCTTATATATATATATATATATATATATATATATATATATATATAATATTACATTAAATCACTTTATGCGTGTAGTCTACAACTTCTTGCAAGTGAAGATAGGAAAAGTACTCGCAAAACAAATTAAGAAAAATTCGACTCTAGATAAAGCAAATTTTTAATAGATTTAGTATCACTTAAACTCTGGCTCTCGAATATATTAATTATATAAGTCGTTATTATTTAGTTGAATAAAATTTTATTGAAATATGTCATAAGAAATTAATATCAAGTAGTAATAACTCACATATTTGATATAATACACGTTGAGTGTTATTATATATAAAAAATAATTTTATATTTAATTTTAGTGTTGTCTAAGTATTTACGATTCAACATCATAACCAAATTTATAATAAGATTAATTTGAGCCAAATAAGACTAACTAAACTAGTTGATCATCAATTTAAAAAAAAATTTACATTTAATTGAAATTTTAATAAATTTCATAATATCACATGTGAATTATTTTTGTAATATTATCCAATTCGACCAATTTAACTAATTAATTTTAAATCAAAACTCTTATCAATTTATTGTCAGTTTAATTTTGACAACATTGTTTAATTTGTCATATAAGAGATTACTTAGAATATTTAGAAGCAAACCTCTGCAAGTTAAATTTAGTAATGTTGAAACTCATATATATAGTTTAGGTAAATATGACGATTAATAATTGTCCAAAAGAATCTTAACTTAAGTGACATTAATTTCTTTTAGGGACTACTTAAGCTCGGGATGCACTTTAGCCTACCATTTTCTTCCCTAAATCAAGTCTCATACTTCCTTTGTTAAAATGAGATAAAAAAAAATATCTTAACTAATCCTCAAATTTTTGGTTTTATAATCATGACCAATAATAATAATAACAATAAACGTTTATCCCATTATATAAGATGACTATTTGATTAAAAAAAAAAGTGAACCATTTAAAATATTCCAGTCAATCTCATTATTGGGCGAAATAATGCATAGTTGCGGATCCACAAGTTAGGAGAGAAAAATAAGAAAGCTTAACAAATCAAAAGGAACGGAATAGAGTTAATTAAATATAATTAAATATTCAACATAATTTTATAAATTCACTATAAATAACAATTATATTAACATTATATTTTAATAACTACTTTTAGATAAAAAAAATTATTTTCTAAGAGTACAATAGTAATTTAATTAAGACTTTCAGGAGTTAGTTCAAGAATCCCTCAAACAGAGAGAATTTAGAAGAAAAAAGAAAGTATTGAGAAATTTTGAAAGTGGAAAATCTCATTGGAAAAATCCTTCAATGGGAAGGTCTCACTCCAGCCTTTCAGTCTATGATCCTATTCTACTTTGGTGTTTCTTTGTTTTAAGTTACATTAGAGGTGCTTGAGTAGGGGAGGTAGGTGCCTAGGTAAATAATAGAACTTCCAAAGCTCATCGCATCCTTTGGTGTTTCTGTTTGCACGTTGTCTTCCCTTTCCATTTCATTAATGTAATCTCCTCGAGCTAAAAACAAAGTAAACATAAACCTGGACAAGAAGTTGACTTGACAATATCCACGATAACCTATTATTACTCCACTTGGACATTCCATTGAAGCCTTGTTATATATATATATATATATATATATATATATATATATATATATATATGAATTTAATTTTAATCTTATATTAGTATAAAAAAAGTTTACACTGTCATTCAATTATGTACTAACACATTATTAAAAGTATTAAACTTTTAAAATAATTATTATAATAATCAAACTCTTTTAATGAATTGACAATACATGATTAGGTGAAAGTGTAAAAAAACTTTACACTGAATCATAATTAATCTATATATATATATATATATATATGTCAAAATCGGAAAGAGAAAAATTAGGAACCTTCAGTTTAGAGTCATTAAAGCTGCTTGCGTAACTGCCAATTGAATTAGGTTCCGATTTTCAAATTTTCTTGTGAAATTAACCAGACAACATGATGTCAACTGAAACTGTGTCACAGCAAAAAGACGCCTATTTTTGCACAATCATGGCAAACGCCCAAACATAGTCTTACCTTCCAAATAACTGGTAAGTGTTGTTTTCACTATTTATACTTAGGGATGTAAATGTAATGCTCATAAGTGATGTAGAGCACTGAAAAATACAGACTTCCATTATATATCATGTTTTGCACTTGTCCCTTGCATACATTCAACAAATTGTTCCCACATCTAATGCTTTTCTTGACCAATTGGTCCTGTCTTTCCCACTAGGCTTCTGGGTACAGTCTCTTTCATATCCAACTACTATCCGCACAAAATTTGGAATTCAATCAAGAGAAAAAACCGCAGAACATATTTTATTGCCATCTTCCAAAATAATTGCAGCCGGATTCAACAATCAATAAGCAGCTCTGAAAAGATGCTCATTTCTCTTCAAGAATTTGTTGTATGATTCACTCAAAATATACAGATCACGGCCTCCACTGCGTTGAGGAGGTGACAATAAACAAAAAGCAACTCCGTAGACTTCGTTGACACGACTCGTGAATCTGGGTTGAAGTTTGCTGGTTCTTTATCTTGTTGGCAGACTGGGAAACAGCTTCATAATCCATCCCAATACCTGTGTACACTTTGGTGACAACAATTACAAGTCCAATGTAAATCCAATCAAAGAAGTTTGCTGGTTCTTCGTCTTGAAGGCCCACCAGGAAACAGCTTCATAATCCATCCCAACACCCTTTCCACCACCTAGTAGGAGAAATAGAGAAATCAATTCCTTTTCTTTTTATTTCAAGTTTTCTACCGCTTATTTTTCTTAACAACCACTACTACTTACTAGTTTTTCAGCATAGACCAACTACTTCCACTCTTAAAATATAATGAGGTTTCAATTTTTTACCTAGATACTTGCACTCCTCACAATTTAGCGAAGCTTTCAATTACAAAATATAAGGCTGGAATTGGTTGATACTCCAGAAAACATGAGGATATATAAATTATGTGCTCTAGTTATTCAGACCATAACAAGTTCACATAATCAACATAAAGTAAACTAAACATGTAAGTTACCTCGTCACCCTCATCTGCATATGGGGCGCTCTCATACAAAGTGCGAGAATCTGGTTGTTTTGCTGACATATTTTCATTAACCATGCTTTGAGCAGTCAAAAGCTCTAATCTTCGAGTCTGGACCTCAAGTTTTCGGGACAACTCCTTGTTCATCTCCTTCAATCAGGAAAAGAAACAGTGGAGATTGCATGGTGAGACTAATAGAGAACCAAAATGTAATTATAGACCAGAATTTAACATACTGAAAAATTTCTGACAGACTGCATGCCCAAATATTTATTGGTCATACCATATGTATATACTAATTTCCCAACAATGTATATGAATACTGTTTGTGTTATAGGAAGATCCCTAGATAACCAAGCAATCTAGTCTAACATGTAAATGTCAAGAATGCAAGAAGTGGCATTACCACCATCAGAAGGAAATTTTGTTTAAGAAACGAAAGCCTGAAGGAAGGAAGAAAAGCGTAAAGCATAGAGAATCCAGTGGGAATATTTTGGAGCCAACAGAAGGATCAATAGGACTTCATCTTAAGATAGGCACCAAGAAGAAACCTACAATCAGCTTTTTTTATAGACAGAGAAAATTTATAAGCAAGAAAAGAAGGAAAGTAAGGAAGAGGATAACTGGATAAGATATCCTCCAAATCAGAAAAATCATAAAACAGAATGAACACAAAAAAAGTTCATAATTTAGCAAGGCTGCCTATTCTGTCTGCATATCAAAAATGGCAACTCCCATGAAATAATCAAAGAGGAACATGAGAGAGAATCCAAAAACAAAATCCTATCCCATAGCAAATTTAAGGGCAGGGAGACTCCCTTAATGATGATGGCCTTAAAGATGCGTTCAACTGGCTCCAACCAAATGCACCAAAGAATTGCATAAACTGCACACCGCCACAAGGTTTTCTCCTTGTTTTACCCAAACCACTATAACAGACCATCAAACACTGCTCAAAAGTAGGACAAACCCACTGCTCACCAAGTAGACAAACCCACTGCTCACCAAGTAGACAAACAAGGTTTCCATAGAAAAGAGCTGCCCTATGCTAGCACATGGCCACCTATTAAAAAGGTGAACAAAAGGAGAGGTGCGGTGGGAAACAGGAGATCATCACCCCAATTAGGCATGGATTGTGAGCTCCATCAGCATAACTGCCAGCTGACATGGCAGGAAACAAGTGGAGAGAAGATAGTGTGTGGGAAATCTGTTAGGAGTGAAAGGAGATAATGAGGGAGAAGAGGGAAGGGAAGAGGGATTGGAGAATTAGGAGGAAATTGGGTGGGAGAGACCAGGCCTCTCGAAAGTCCTGGCCTCTCGAAAGTCCTGGACTATCTGTATTTTCTTTCTTTTTCCTTGTGTCCTCATCTCTGATACTGTTTCCCCACTCGAATCAGTAACATAAGTTCATAAATAAAACTCACATACCAGTTCCAGTTGGGACTGAATTCAGTTTCTATATGCCCTGCAACCCATTTTCTATCACCCTACTGTACAAAAATAAATGGCCTACTGTTTCTGAACTTGAATTGAACATAACATATATTTGGAGAAAGAGCAGAGTGAGTCCTATGAATATGCAACAAGTCATCCTATTAAGTATCATTATCCAAACAAAAGACTTGACCTTTGACGGAGCTTTCGATTTCCAAATGGGTTTGTGAAGGAGGAACCTTGATGATTAGTAGTGCGAGTTAAAAGTAACAGAAGGATTTACATGAAAACACAAAAGAAGAATCCAAAGTCCAAATTCTCCTACCAGAATCGCAGAGAAATGGGTAGATTTAAAGTAAAAGCAAAAGGGATTGGAATTTGCTAGCTTCTCTATCACTCAAGCTTTTATGAAAGTGAAAATCGCAATTTAAATGACGACCCTGACTAGAATAAAAAATTGTAATGAGGGAATTATCCATAGTAGAGAGCTATTTTGCCATACTATAGAAGTGCTTTGCCTTGAAAGTAAAAGCAGAAGCAGGGAAAAGATAAATGTATTGTTTGGATGGCCAGGTAAGGAGGGGGAAGGGAGGAGAAGGGAAGGGAAAAATGACCCCAACTCTTGTTTGGATTATTTTTAATGAGGGGAAAGGAGGGTCCCCCTCAAAGCCCCAAAATTCTTCTCCCTCATATTGAGGGGTAAGGAGGAGGAAAGGATTCATTTCTAATTAAATATTTATCAAATTACATATAAACCCTGGATTTGTGTTATGAGATTGGCAACATAATAGCTATATTGGAAATCTAAGTTAAAAACTTATCCCTTCCATCTCTACTTTAATTTTAACTCCCAAACAAGGGGAAAGGAGTTCCTTTCCTTTTTTCCTTTTACTTCAACATCCAAACAAGGGAAAGGAAGTCCCCCTCCATCCCTTCCCTTCCCTTTCCTTTCCTTTCCACCCCTTCCCCTCTCGCATACATAGCATAAGTGCCCATTTGCCTTTGCCATGAATTTTTTTTAAAAAAAATTACTTTCTTGAAAATCACTTCTATAACAAGCATTATTAGAAAGAAAAAATTGTCCAAAAAAAAAAATTCTTCTTCTGCTTTTGCTTCTTAAGAGAAGCACCAATTTGTTACTTCTCTTTAACAGCAGATTTTCTGCTTCTGCTGTCTTTTCAAAACGCTTTTATACTTTGGCCAAACACCATGAAAAATCAAAAGTATTCTTTTTAACTAAGAAGTAGGTTTTGCTGATTTAACAATAGGGCCAAACAAGCTCTATAGAAGCATTTATTTCTAATATCACCTTTTATAGAAGCATTTTTTTAAAAAGAAAAAATTTCAAAGCAAGGCCAAACAAGCACAAGAGCATTGCAAATTTTCACTGAAGTCTCAACTGATTCATCCAGTAATATCAGAGGCATCATACCAAGAACCCAGATCTACTCTTACTTTCAATAAAGTGCTCTCTTCCATGGTATAAATAATAGCAAATTATGCCTAAAACTTACAGAGAATAAGACAACAAGTGCTCACTGATTCAAACAAAATCACATTCTGATTAAATTACCTTCATCCTGGAACACTCAGATGATTCAGATGTCAAGGCTTTCATCAATTCTTCCTTCTCCGATGCCAGCTACACATAAAAATTTAAAGGTGAATATGCTGGGTCTATTCAATGACAAGTTAACACTACTTTGATCAGCATACAGAAGCAGGATGGGTGAAAAAAGTAATTCTCCATACAGTAATGAGAGCAACGAGAGGTGGCGTATATATAACTGGCAAAAAAAAAAAAAATCAAGAGACCAAATCCTACCTCAGAAATAAGTGCATTAATGTTCTCAATCATTCTCATCTGATCACGAGGAATATTCACAGGAGAAACTCCAAAAGCCGAATGTCCAATTTCAGGAACCAAGGACAAACTAGAGGTTTCAGCATCATGAACAGCAACAGAATCATCGATTTCCTGGTTGGAAGAGTTTGCAGCAGCATCTCTGCTTGCTGCATAACATAGATATATAAAGATAATTAGAGATGCTAAACCAGATAAAATACTCAAACTAATTAGGAGTAATTTAATCAAGTATATAAGAACGAAGAGGGCATAGTTTTAGTTACACAACAGGAGATCAAGGAAAGATGGAAAAGTTATTTTCACAAGTTATTAAATGAAGAACATAGAATAAGTGGAAGCTCCAATATCTTAAACACTAGTGAGGAAGACCAAAATTTCACCTTTTATCGTAGAATTCGGGAATTTGAGGTAAGGGAAGCACTAAAGAGAATAGACAATGGGAGAGTGGTTGGACCTGATGATATTCCCATTGAGGTTTGGAAGTGTTTAGGGGAGAAAGGCATAACCTGGCTAACTAAGTTGTTTAATGAGATTTTGAGGTCTAAAAGAATGCTGGATGCATGGAGAAAAAGCACTTTGGTCCCTATTTACAAGAACAAATGAGATATACAAAATTGTGCTAATTATAGAGGGATAAAGCTCATGAGCCACACTATGAAACTTTGGGAAAGAGTAATCGAATGGAGATTAAGACAAAAGACTCACATTTCAAATAATCAATTTGGCTTCATGCCAGGGCGGTCAACCATGGAGGCAATATTCCTTATGCGAGGTTTGATGGAAAGGTACCAAAAGAAACAGAAAGACCTTCATATGGTGTTCATTAATCTGGAAAAGGCTTATGATAGGGTGCCAAGAGAAGTCCTTTGGAAAGCACTAGAGAATAAAGGAGTTCGTTTTGCTTATATCCGCGCTATCAAAGATATGTATGATGAGGTTACAACTTGCGTGCGAATGGACGGCAGAGTCACACAAGATTTTCCAGTAACTGTAGGATTACACCAAGGGTCAACTTTAAGCCCATACCTTTTTACCTTGGTTTTGGACGTACTTAGTGGGCACATCCAGGATCCAGTGCCCCGATGCATGATCTTTGCAGACGACATAGTCCTAGTGGAAGAGACGAGACAAGAAATAAATGATAAACTAGAGTTATGGAGAGAAGCTTTAGAATCACATGGGTTTTGACTAAGTAGGAGTAAAACAAAATATATGGAATGCAAGCTCAACAAAAGGCGATCTAGCTCTGACTTGGAGGTGAAAATTGGTGATCATATTATTCCACAAGTTGAATGGTTTAGGTATCTTGAATCTATTATACAAAATGACGGAGAGATTGCAGGGGATGTAACTCATAGGATTCAAGATAGGTGAACAAAATGGAGAAATGTTTCGGGCGTTATTTGTGACCTCAAGATACCTCTTAAGCTAAAGGGAAAATTTTATAGAACAGCTATAAGACCAACAATGCTGTATGGTACCGAGTGTTGGACGGAAAAATGTCAACATGAGCATAACTTTCGGGTTGCAGAGATGAGAATGTTGCGCTGGATGAGTGGACACACAAGAAAAGATAGAATTAGGAACGAGTGCATTCGAGAGAAAGTTGGATTAGCACCCATTGATGAAAAGATAACAGAGTCTCGCTTAAGATAGTTTGGTCATGTGAGGAGAAGACCATTAGAAGCCCCGGTGAGAAGAATTAATCAGATGGAGGATAGTCCTTTAAATAGAGGTAGAGGTAGACCACTAAAAACACTAAGGGATATCAAAAAATAAAAAAATAAAAGATCTTGAAATAAATGGTCTATCTGAAAATATGGTCTTTGACAGAGCACAATAGGATCGTTTGATCCACGTAGCCGACCCCACCTAGTGGGAAAAGGCTTTTGTTGTTGTTGTTGTTGTTGTTGTATATGTGAAGTAAACTAAATAAGGGCAACTACCAGTAAGTTTATGTTTGCTGGAAAGATCTCAGCATGAGTACTTCTAATTGGTAGATTTATATATGCTGGAAAGATCTGATACCAGATGTTGGTGATGCACATGAATATATGACATTCACACAAGTTATATAAAAGCATATATTTATAATAAAATTAAATGAATCTGATCTACGTACACTACATCATATGCTTGGTCTGCAGAACCTAACAATAATCACAACTTTGTAAACCTGTAATGAATTTTTTTTTCATTTTAAGCATTTAGTTGATGGATACATGATAGAAGCATTTCCTTCTCTTATTCCCACTTAAGAATAATGGAATCACAAAAAAAGGCTAAGGTGACTTGCAAAATTAGCATGCAAACTCGAGTGGTTGATGCCAGATAGGCAACATATATAAATTGATAACCCAAGATGAATACTTAGACTATATAGAGTAATAGCCATAACTGAAGCAAACAAACCTATATCTTCAGTAGATGTAGAAACATCCCTTTTATTAGTTTGACTCCCAATAGACTTTCCACTTCCTGAAGCCTTTCGCAGCTTAGACTGCAACACCTTCTTCTCTGTATCAGTGAAAGGACAAAGAACAAACATGGATTTCTGAGTTCATATATGACTCAATTCATATAAAATTTGTTTAAATTTTTAAATTTTAAAAGAAGAGTAGCCATTTTGTTATCTCGGACAAAGGAGTACATATAAAGAGAGTTTGAGATATCATACTTAACAAAGGCACCAAATTAAAACCCAGCATAAACAAGCTTTTTAATACAATAATAAAGACCTAATCACCAAAGAGAATCTAATGATAGTGATGTATCCCTGAACATGCAACCATTTGTCTCTAGCCAAATACACCAAAGACCAATGGATAGAACAATACCTTTAAAAGACCACCTTCAATAATGCAATAATATAAATCTTGAAGAACTAGAGTCAAGGTTCACTATTCCTATGATTGGAATTTGGAAAATGTAAAAACTATAACGGCATCATATATGATTATTCCTGTAAGCACATTCACAAGCTAAAGCATTCTGAATTAAGAATTAATTTGAGATGTCTGGAAACAAGATAAAAGAATGGCTAAAAACAATCCAGAATAGTTTGTTATACTATTTTTTTTCCATTACTAATTAATGTTCCGTCTTAATCCTGGTTCTTTCCTTCTTTTCTAAGCTTCAAATAAGTAAAAGCACTAGCCTTACCACCGCCAGTGCACATCTGCAAGTCAATATAAAATTACAATGACAACTAAAATAAAAAATTACAATCTATATGAATCTAAAATGCAGCGATAAATTACAGTTAAAGTCTGATTACCCTCTTGAAGAGCATCAATGGTTGACTGCAAATCATGGCGCTCTTTGTCTAGGCTAGACATTTTCTTTCTGCAATATTTTATTATGAGCTGTTATTTTAAAATTCCCCAGAATCTTTAGATAAAGAAAATCAACAATGGAAGGAAATAAGAGGTTGACATCAAATCAAATGCCATCAGAATAGGGTAAATTTACAATTTATTATATTAAAAAAAAGTCAATACTTTTAAGAGCTTGTTCGAATATCACACCAAAAGTAATTGCAGAGGTTTCAGAATTAATTCTGAACCTCAAAAGTAATTATAGAGGCCAAGCTGTCATGTTTGGCTGCCAAACCCAAAATTGAAATTTTGGGTTCCAATAGTTATTCTGCAAAAATAGCAATTTGTTACTTCAGGTCAAAAGTAATTTTAGTATCTCTATCCCAATCACCCAAACATTTGGGTGAACATTCCCAAACATAAGACTCATTCTTTCAAAAGTAGTTTTTTAAAAGTTCTAGCCATACAATAAGAAATTTTATTACAAAAATAATAGGTGAGTATTTCAGTCAAGGATAAGAAATCCTCATACAAGAAACCAGAACACGGAAAGTTCTTTGAAAATAAATTCCACTTAAGTAAATCTACACCAATTACCCAAACATGCACTCACAGTGCATGAAGGGGTTCCTTAGAGTCTTAGACAGAGAATCAAAGATAAGAGATGGCATCACTTATTTCATTTCTTTTATTTTTCATTTTTTGGCTAAAATGTCAAAGTGTCTCTTCAACTCTGGACCAATAACCTATTTTCAAATATCTTTCATTCTAGTCAATATGAATGTCTCCCCTAATTCTATGCTTTGCCCTCTGTTCAATGCTTTCAAACGTTCTTTGTTTTAGACCACAATATCATTCAGGAAAAAAAAATAAAACAATAATTTTTAATTAATTACAGTCCATCTGCAACTTTAGACAGAAGTCCTGACTAAAGCAGACATTTGAATATAGATACCCTTCAAATTAAATGCCACCTATTCAAGCAAAAACCATGGTTGAACATTCAATAAATCTAAACCTAGCCATCTATGGTTCTTCCTTTGCAGGAAATTATAAACCTCAAAAATACCTGTATGAAGAAATTTCTGCTTGTGCATTTTCCAACTGCTTCTCAAGCTTTAGCTCACTAGATCTTAGTCTGAGTGCCTACAAAGTTTATTGAACACAACAAATTAAAAGTTGGAATGTAATAGATCTCCTAAACCCATATGCAATAATCTACGTAAGTAAGTTCATATTAGAATAGTCACATCCGTGTCCCTGTGTTTAGGTCGATAGACATAATCACTCTATACTACAGATTAAAAGATGGATGCAGAGATATTTTTATTAAACAAGTCAATGTCACCACCTCCTTTTTTTAGGATGGTCCAATATCCAATCCGTAGTTACTTGGCATGTTACCTAATTTTTTCTCCTTTTGCTTTTCCCTCCTATTGACTACAATTTCAGACATGCTAAATTTTCATAACTTATGATTTTGCAGTTTGGCATGTTCATTCAATGTGTTAAGTAAATTTACAGCATAAGATAATCTAAATTCCTACAGTATATTTGATATAATTATGCAAAATATAAGCATTGTTATCCCAATTTTACACGACGAATTAAGATACTTACGAAGCTCTGAATATATAATTATCATAAATTGACTAATTAAAGAAAAGGTGATTTTATATGCTTAGCATATATGCATGATGAATTATTCTTAATTACACAATAATATGTAAGCATAAAAAATGATAATATTCAGATACCAATATGAATGACTTCAGGATATGATTGTGAAATAATTATACAACTATACAATACAAGCATAAATTACTCATGTACATCACAGCTCAGGTGAAATGCCTAGGTTCTACCCTTTTTATTTCATCATTTTTAAATAGAACCATTTCAATTTTTATCATTATCAAAGACCAACTCTCCTAAAAGCATGCTTTATATCTCTAACACACCCCCTCATCGAAGAGACCTTTGGACTTGAAGCGGGGACATTGCCCAAGCCCACTTTACCTTGTGTTGAGAATTTGAGATTTGATTTAATTATGAAGAATATGGTTGGTAAGGATTAAACTCCTGCATACTTAGTTATAGAGGCTCTGATACCAACTCTCCTAAAAGTTTAGGCTGTTAGGTGGAGGCTCATGAATGATTTATTTTATATCTCTAACAATCATATATATTGGTAATTTTTTATATTTAAATTTACTCCACTATACTAAATTATATTTTTTTTAATCCACTATGCCTTTTTTTCTCTGACACATGCTATAAATAATCCAGGTTATTATATTTTTATCTCTGTATATTATATATTATATCTCAAGATTGAAAGCATATAAAAAGAGTCAACTTTGCAAGAATTCCTACGACAGGATAATTGAATTATTTATTTCATTATTTCAATTCATTTCATTGTATTCCTTCAGCAAATCATAATAAAAAAATAATACAACCCTCTTTATTATATTGTGTTTTCCATTTTCTTAGCATAACATTGTAGTTGTCACTTGTCACTTAATTTCAGATGATTGTAGACAAGGACCACATCTATTTTCTTCCTTTCCATTCTTAGCAAAGTTAGGGTAAATTATATAATAAAAGATTAAACCAAGTGCTCCAAGTCAACTTAATTCTTCTGACTTGTCACATATAATCTGAAAATCAGAATAATCAATACATACAGGAGCAGACTCCCATATCTATCCCAAAAATCATGAACATATGACACCCTAGAGTTTCATACATGCTATAACAAAGATGAATAGACAAATTGTTGGAACAACTTTGTGTGCAATCATAAGTTATACAGTTATAACCCCTTTATAAATCCATTACCAGTTCTTGAAATTTAACTGAACTTGTACATCTCAAGCCCATTTAAGATGATGGTGATTATAACAAAGAAGAAAAATCAACCAACAAAGGCTGGACTCATATGGCTACCACTCAAATTTAAAAAATTATTGCCATCGAAGGACAGAATAGCTAATTACATGTCAGAAAATGTCATAACCTTGATAAAGACAAACTATTTCCAAAAACCTAGATAAAGACAAACCATTTCCAAAATAAGTTTTCAGTTAACTTGATAATATATAAAATAAAAGATGGGGAAAATTACATTTTATCCTCAAAAGTAAATAACAAAAGGCAAACATACCAAGAAAATTTAGTACCTTCTCCTCTAAACCAATAACTTCAGATGCCAATAACTTGGCACGCTCATCAGATGCATTACACTCTAGTTGTGCATTTGTATATTCACTCCTGACAGACTCAAGCTCAACCTGTTGACATGAAAGGTCACATATATGCCAATAGCAGAGGGAGGGAGCATGAATTGGAAAGCAAATATGGAGATCAATGCACAGAAATCAGTCTGTCTTCAACCAAAGAGAATCAATGATCAATGCAGTAGAAAGTTTGAACTCCAAGACAGGACGATGACAATCTTGGGTATCAAGAAAGACACCACACTGAGCAGCAATCATTGATGAGCATTTGGGTTGCCAAATGGTAATCCACTACGAAAATTTTCCCAAATAATGGAATTAAATAGAAAGGAAATAGGCAAGGTACACTAACATGACCACCATTATTTTTCCACATGAACAAAATATGAAGGCCAACTCTCAATGACTCATGGAAAGATTGGATAGAATATAAATTTTCTTTGATGATTATGGACGAATTTTGTTGTTTTTGCACCTTTCTTAGGAAGTGTGGTAAGTCAAATAATGCCCTCAGTTATGCAACATTTCAAGAAACCAAGGATATCAATTAAAATGGAAGGGTTTTAAAAATGTAACAACACCTCTTGTGTATCCCAAAAAAAAAAAATATCCATTACAAATATTCCAGACAAAAAGATACTCATAGAGCTATCCAACGTATCTAATCATAACCTTTCTATTTACCAAAGACTTGGGGAAGGAATCAAAACGAGTTCAATTAGAAGCTCAATTCAACAAGTTTGGTAGGCTTGGCTCAATTAGAGGCTTGATTATATCTAGTTCGAGTTTGATACGAGGCTCGATTATATAATTGAGCTGAGCTCATACACCCTGATATTCAGCTCAAAAGCTCGTGAGTTGGCTTGATTAATCATATGTAATATTTTATTATATTTTTCCAAAATTATAATAAATTATAAATTTGATTAAAATCATTACATGATTTAGTATTATAAATGTAAACATGTGTGAGCAAGTACGCAAAGCTAGACTATGAATGATTGTACAATGGAATACAAACACAACAAAAATAATTAGGAAATTAGATATATAGGGAGTGTTGATACAAACCAGTTGCGCTTTGATATCTTCCTGTAACTTCTCCATGTCCGATTTTAATTGGTTGACAACACTTCTCTGTTAAAACAAAAACAAAAAAATTCAAAAACAAAGTAGAAGACTATTTGATATCTTTATGGACAACTATGCTACCTCCAATGTAAACAAAAAGCAGCACTTTAAATTCAAAATCGGATTCTAAGTAATGCCCATAGCCCCAAAAGTAATGCACAATTAAGGTCTTTTCTAACCCCCCCCCCCCACACACACACACACACAGAGACCAACAATATTCAAATGTTCTATCTCATACCACAGGAGCACAGGTAGACCCAAAAGTCACTGACTCGAAGGAAGTCACAGCAATCACTCCTCCTACTATTAGAAACTTAATGTTCTTCAAAATTTATTATTAAAGATCTCAACATGAAACATCATAATATGCTCATAAACAATCTGGAACACTGAAGTATGTTTATAATAATTAATAAAAATTGTCACTACCAAAGACATCTAGTTCAGCATGAAAATGACAAAATAATATTTAAAAAAAAAAAAACTGCAACAGGTTCAAAGTTGAATATCCCACAAAATGACATACTCAAATCCACAAGCCAACCTGTTGATTATAATTATCAGTCAGAGATGAATTTTCAGTAGCTAGGGACTCTGCTAACACTCGGGAAGCCTCAAGAGCACGTTGCAAAGAAAATTTTTCTTGGGTCAGATCTTCAATATGCTGCAGAACCAAAAAGAGGAAAACAAAAAAAAAATTAAAGCCAACATACCAAATATATATTTTTCAAATGTAACAAAGGCATGTAAAAGCCAAGATGCTTATAACATGACTAGTGCATTAATAACTCTCCCTCTCATAAAAAGAATGTCCTCTACTACATAAAAAAAAAATATTGATCAATACCAACAAAAAAATTGAACATTTATTTTAACTCATAAGAGTTAGAAACTTTTTACAAGTTGAATTCACATTTGGGAGAATTTGTACAAAGGACCTGTTGAGTAAAGACATGGGCAAAATATAGCCTATGACTCCAAAAGTTTTTCCAAAGAAGAAAGGGGAGAGAGAGAGAGAGAGATAAAGAATAGAAAAGAAAAACAATAGTCAGTTTCTGTTGCTGGTTATACAACTAATGTGCAGTGGTTCTCATTGCCGTAAGTTCAGTACTTACTAATCTAAAAATATTTAGACTCCCACAAAACCAGAGAAAGAATCACCTCATAATTGACATATGGAAGCACTGCAATATTACTAATATATACTTCAAGAGGTTTTAGATTTTTTCCCTAAATAATGAGGTTACATCCCTTGTGCATAACATATACTAATCTTCTGCTGCTAGAACTGGCAAAAGAATAAGATGAACTGATGAACAATTTATATCCACATTCCATTGGTTTAAACTAGACAAGCATAATACACTGCATAAATCATCTAAGAACATATCTTAGTTCTAACCTATCGCCATTCCTTGCACAACTTATGCACTAAATCATGCAGTCAAGAAATCTCCATGACTCCAATTGAAATTTACGTATGTAACATTTTAAGCTCATATTTGCCATATCATAGATACTTCCAATAAACAAATACTTAAACAGTTACAACCATTAATATACCTAATAAATCAAGCACCAAAAAAATCTTCTATCAGAAATGAAAAATCTTCCATCAGAAAATCATTTTCTGATGCTAATTCATCAAAAACACATAGGCAAAGTAAAGCAGTACATCATACAATAGGCATCAAGGGAAAAAATGCCTTGACCTAAACTAGCAGAAAGCACCTGTTCTAAAGCAGCAAAGTCTTCATTTTGTGAAGGTGAATAATAATCATGCTTCTTCTCCATGCCATTTTCCTTAGCACTTATCCTCAGCATGTCTTGACTATTATTATTAAATCCTGAAGGGCTTGTCACGTGCTCAAATGGACTATGAACACTTGAAGTTGTAAAATTTGAGAAAGGTGCCACAGTTTTAGTCTCTTCAGATGGCTTAGGGAAATAAGCAGATCCAGATATATTATTGCTGCTTGATTCTAAATGATTGGACCTAGAGAAATCTTGCTCGAGTTGCTGAAATGGAGAACCCAAAGAAGGTCTAGTGACGTTTAGAGAATCAAGAAAAGATGGGCGAGACCTCCTAGCACTTGATTCCATTGACACTGAATGTATTGGAGTATCGTTAGAGGAATTCCTTCCTTCAAAACTTGTGGAATCAAATTTTGGCATAGTTGCACCATGAAGACTAGGCAAATCACTATCAGAGGTAGCAATGGTCTCTCTAAACTTAGAAATGAAAGAATCAGTGATGCCTGCAATACAACATATATTATGCACAACTTCATCAGCAAAGAGTACTAGGTCATTATCAGGTTTTATAAAAATGGTAGGAAAAAAAATTATAAAAATTATAAAAATCTCAGACTATAGATGCAGAGAAATAAAAATTAAAATGTTACCTCCAGAAAGTGAACCATGTGAGTAGCCACTGTCTAAAGTGCCAGAATTTGTTGGCTTAATTTGCGGTAGTGTATCCACAGAGTTCTGAGGTGAGATTTTTGAAGGAAAATAAGGAGAAGAGGAGCCACGACCAGTAACTGTATAATCCTTCACAGAAGTGTTACTCTTATTTGACTGATTTTCATTCATCCCGTGAAGACTAGATTGACTAGTATTGCTATCAAACTCTTGACTTTCTTGCGAGTGTAGAGGAATGCTTTGGTGGTTTGGCATCCCATAAGGAATTCCACCAAGATCACCAGCATGAATTCCATATATATCATTCACCTTATTTGCCTCATTGTTTTGACTAACATCTGCAGAAGCATTATATCTCTTAGCTTCATCAATATCTGAATATTTCTCCACCAGACTAGTAGACAAAGACCCTTGATTACTACTTTGGCTAAACAAATTCAGGCTCTTGTCATTATTGCTCATCCCTGCAGTTGATGTGTCAATAACAGCTCCTCCAACAATACCATCCGATGTGGTAACTCCATCCGACTCATTAACTCGTACATTTTCAATTTCAGAAGGTTGTTTTTGGTTCAGGCTAGCATCAGAATTGTGAACTTGGCCAGAGGATGCAGCCTTCTTGACCCGCTCTGCTGCTTTCTTCTTACGAAACTCCTCTAGCTGCAATGCAAGACCCCAAAAAATCATTTAAGTTACACACACACACACAACACAAAAAAAATAAAAAAAAGAATAGTACTTTAAATCAGAGGGCATTTTCCTTTCCTTTCATTTAGATTGTGCATTTATTTCTCTTCCTTTCAGTTGCCCTATTTATTTCCTTCCATTTACCCTCCAAAATACTATTATTAGCTCAATAATCTAAAGGCTACACTACAGGTTCATGATGGAAAAACAAACAAAAAAAAGTGAAAATTTGAACTCTATCTATCCCAATGAATCACCCACATTCATCTCACAAATACAATGCATGAAAAGGAAACACCCCACAAATGCATAAAAATACCAACTCAAAACACAGAAAATACACAAACCCAAATCAATAACCCATTTCCACATCATCATCATTAACAAAACAAACAAACAAAAACAAAAAAGGAATCCAAAAAAAATGGGTACCCGTCGCTTCCCAGCTTCCAGATGCTCTTGCTTCCGCGAAGACGAGTTTGGCAGAACCTGCGCCGACGCCATGTGAGATCTACAAACACACAAATTTAACGCACAATCGCCATCCCCCTCTCCAATTCACAAATAATCCAAACCAAACAACCCCCAAAATCACAACCAATTTCCCAGATCGCAGAAATTGAGAACAAAACACGATGCCAAAATCAAATGATGAAAAAAAATTTGAAAATTTTGAAAAAAAATTAAGAAAGATTGGAATCAAAAATCTCTATGGGGTGTGGTCTTGCGTTTCAGACAGAGAGGTATCCGATCTGATCGGAGAGAGTGAGAAAGAGAGAGAGAGAGAGAATCGGTTTGAGAAATTTGTTGGGGAAAAATGGCTTCTCTTTTGTTTCTCTCTCTTCGTTCCCGTTTTGGGGTTTTTTATTTTTTAAATTTTTTTTATGTTTTGCTTTTGTTATCTCTTTTTTAAAACGTTTATTATTATGTTTTGAGATTCATTCAGGTGTTGTTGTTGGTGTGAATTTGGGTGGGTGATGGAAAAAGAAAGAGGACACGTGGAAACATCTAAGGCAATGGGCTGTGTTGTGTTGTGAAGTACTGATTTGTAACGTCACGTAATCCCACATCCAACGCACCACACTTGGCAATTAATTTTTAATTTTTGAATTTATTTTAATATTGTAAAATAAAATGTTTTTACAATAGCTCACGTTTAAAATTTTGAATTTATTTTATTAATTGTAAAATAAATTGTTTTCAAAATAACTCACGTTTGTTTTTACGATGATGGAGAGAAGGAACGGAGAAAGTTAACTTGATAAAAGTGTAAACTTTCTCCATTAATATTACATTTTGAACTGGTATTAATTGAACTTATAAGCTCTTTAGCAAAATAAGTAGTACATTAATAAATATTAAAATTTAATTTTGATTTATTATTAATGTAAAAAAATTATCTAATCATATTTTAACACATCATTAAAGAGTTAAACTTCTTAAGTAGTTGTTATAATAATCAAATTTCTTTTGTGATATGACTATATATAATTGGATGACAGTATAAAAAAACTTTATATTAACAGTGAATCAAAATTAAACTCGCATTTTTTTTTTTTGTTTATACAATTACATTAGTATGAGAACATTTGTTTTATGCTAAAAGTGTTCTTATGTCCAATTTTGGGTTAATTGAAACTAAATTATTATCTAAATGACCCTAAGTTTCAATTAAATTTTTTTATCATCATTTAGCTTTTCGTATCAAGTAAAAAATATAAGCGAGCTATAGTGAGCTAATGTTAAATATGATCGTTCAAAGGAGATCAAATATAAGTTCTGTTAGAAAATTTGTACCACTTATTACTTAATAGTATTTGCCTCCTTGAATTGCACCGGTAATGTTTATTTTCTAATTTTTATAATCAGTGTATTTTTTTCATTATATGTGTTTTTCTTATTTTTGTTTAAAAATTCATATAATATAGTTTAACTTGATAGTTTATTAAATATAAATAAAATTTTTATCATGTGAATGTTTGAGAAATTCATATCCTTTGAGTAATAAAATGCACAAGTCTAATATATTGTTGTCATACTATTCTTTTAATTTTTGCATCATAGATAGTTTGTTTGTTTGTTTTTTTCCTTACTAAAAACATTAATATATGGCATGTTGACCTATAGCATAAAAAAGAAAATTTAGTAAATAAATAGTGTAATTAAGAAATGAAATAACAAGTGTTCACACCTGGATATTTGGATGGTGAATTCCGACGTAAACTTTTATTTTCTCAACTTGTTGGAGTGCTTTTTGATATGAGGTGGATACTTATAAAATATACTATGAAGCTAAAGTAAGTGATAGTATAGGGCAAGCTCATGTTAAGGGTTTAATGACCATATATGTAAGATTTATCCCTATTTATATATGAGGCGTTAGAGTCCTTGATGGACTTTCTCTTCCAAACGTGTGTCTTGACTAGGCAGATTTCTCAGGGCAACTTTCTCGGGGTAGAAGTTTCCTGATCCTTATCCGTTGATTGAATTAAAGGGGTCATTATTCCATAAATTGGTCCATTGATCTGACCCAATAATAACAGTATCAAACATTACCCACAAGTCAGTGCCCAACTAATAGGTTGGGTGTCGAGCTCTTATGGGTCATCGGGTAAAGTTGATCTCCTAAAAAAGGCTGTGTGGGGCTTGACATATCATTCTAAAAAGATCAAGGGAACAATTACGGTCCATATAATCTATCTTAAAAAGTTTAAATTTATGTCCAGTGAGCTTAACTCACTTGGTAATAGACATTTGATGTTAGTATTAAATGCAAGGTTCAATCCCTAGCGAGTGCATACCCATTTCTCCTTTAGGGGTTACCCCTAGGTCCCGTACCAAAAAAAGTTTAAATTTATTAACTTATTTAAAGTAAGTAAGAAAAGCAAGTAACTAATGAAATTATTTTTTAAGATTTAAAATTAAACATGTGTGAAAAAGGATTCTATGTGTGTCAATAAATATTAATGATTAACTAGATGTAGACCTGCGCTTTGTGCGAGCACCTAAACGAAAAGAATTTAAATTTAATAGAGTCTCGCTTAAGATGGTTTGATCATGTGAGAAGAAGATCATTAGAAGTCCCAGTGAGAAGAATTGATCAAATGAAGAATAGTCTTTTAAATAAGGGTAGAGGTAGACCACTAAAAACACTAAGGGATATCATAAAAAAATATCTTGAAATAAATGGCTTATCTGAAAATATGGTCTTTGACAGAACACAATGGCATCGTTTGATCCAGTGGGAAAAAGCTTTTGTTGTTGTTTAAAAAGTGACTGTTATATAAACATATGCATCATTTATGCTTTATATTAATACAATTAAGAAATACATTTCAAGCATAAAGATTAACCAAATGGCCAAACCTGTACCAACAAAAAAATAGAAAACTGATTTAACATATCCAATAATAAAGATAACCCTATTATAAGTAGAACTCAACTTAAATTGGCAATAAAGCCATTGGCATTGATTGGAACAAACTAGAGTAGACTAGATCAGACCTGTCTAGACTCAACCCTACCGGACCAAACCAAACCAGAACTGGCCAAACAAGTTCCAACAGAATCAAATTAGACCACATCTAACCTGACTGAACTAGATCAGAACCAATCGAACCTAACCAGACCAAACCACATTAGACTAGACTTGACCGAACTAGATCATACCATACCATACTAGATCAAACCAAACTAGACCAGACAAAACCATACCAAACCAGAGCAAACTAAACCAGACCTGACCAAATCGAACTGGACCAGATCAGACCTTATCGGACTATACCAAATCAAACCGGGCCTAACTATAGCAGACCATATTGGACCAAACTGGATCATACTAAACAAAACCAAACTAAACCTAGTCTAGCCTAACTAAACCAGATTGGACCAGATTAAACTAGACGATACCAAATTGGACCAGATCGAACTAGACCTAACCCGACTAGACCATATCAAACCCGGACCAAATCAGACTAGACTTGACTTGACATAACCAGACCATACCAGAAAGAACCAAATTAGACCAGACAAAGCCAAACCTGACCAGACTTGACCGAACTAGACCTGTTCAAACCGTAACGATCAGACCAAACCTAACTAGACCAAATCAGATTGAAATGGACTAGACCAAACCAAACTAAACTAGATCTAACTAGACCAGACTAGACAAGATCGAAACTAATTAGGCCTGACCGGACAAGACCAAATCAAACCTAGCCAGACTAGACCGGCTCATACCAGACTAGACTAGACTAAACCTAACCAAACTAGACCAGTCTAGTTCGGAATAGTCATGACTAATGTCAACTAATACAATGAAAGTGAAGGAATTTTTCTATTTATCACCTGTGGTTTGGGAAATTGCAACGACGATGTTGCAACTTTTGTGCTTAGGATCATAATGAGAGCAACTGATCATACTTCTGTCATTGGTCTTAAAATCATCATGGCATGTTGAGACATGAAGGATTCTAATCTAACCCAACACAATAGGAGGACCAACTTTAAAAATACAAATGTTGGATTGTGACGGGAAAGTTGAGGTGGAAGCTATAGGTGTTTAACTGAGATGTTCATAAGGCAAAATAACTATAAATGAGGCTTAAATCGTTGGTGCTCATTTATATTAGTAACTAATGTGAATTCAAAGGATTAGAACTTAGAACTTATTCATATGAGTAATTAAAGTAACATTAACTAATGAGGATAAAGGGTTAGAATTTATTCGAGTTATTAAGGGGTGTGTGTAACCAAAATTATAACAAAGCAAACGAAAGAATTCTCAATTGTGGAGAAAAGAAACAATGGAGTTAATAGCATGATTATTTATAGGTAAAGGAGTTGAAGCAAAAATTTAAGAACTATGATGAAATGGGAACAAGCTTAAGACGAGGCATTGTGTGAGAGCATAACATGACTAATGTAGTAACACAATAGCTCGTGAGTTAGGATTTATATATTATAAATATATGAGATGCCTAAGAAATAAAGCATTACACAAAAAAAAATGCAATCTAAAGGATTAAAATTGAACATTTGCGAGAAAAATAAGAATTCTTAAGTGACACATGATCGTGTATTATGCAGGATGGTTACTTTTAATTTAAAATATTACGAAAGAATTTGGTTGATTATTGCATTCAATATTGAATTTATGAAAACTGTGATATTTAATTTATATATGTCTCCATAAATTAATAGATAAGAAAATGAATAAACAAATAATGGTTAGCCAAAGAAACTAAAAAGGAACAAATATAGAACGTAATGATGAATACGCATATAGAATGATTTCTATTTTTTTGTCTTTTGTCATTTCCTTTCTTCTTTTTTTAAATGAAATAAATCAAGTTAATTATTAATCAAAATAAAACAATGAATGAAATAAAAAGTTTGATTACAAAAAAATTATGCATATTACTGTTTACACCATATTATTGAAACACTTGGAATGCACAAAAAAAAAATGGCCCAAAGAAGCTCAATAAAAACCAAACACCATGAAGCCTTTTTACCCTTTGATTTAAAGTGCGGTGAATTTGCCTTTGACTATGTGACTCATTAAATCATCTCTTGCAAACCAAACCACTTTCTAAATGCAGCATATTCACTAACTTAACAACCAAATGACAGAAAGAATAAAGAGCCAATTAGTGAAGTTTAAGTACAACCATCAATGACCAACTGCACTACCCAGTGCACTAACACCAAATGATTTAAATGGCATGAAAGACAACTGCAGCCTATCCAACATAAACTAAATGATAATACCTGCAGAACATCCCAGACCACAAGCACTATATATAAAGCTCAACACAAACCTCACCCCTTTCATCAATTACACGCTTATCATGTTATAACCAACCATAAAATAGATATCCAGCAAAGAACAACATAAAAATCCAAGAAGTAGAGCATAATCAACTATCCATAACCTATTAGACAAAAGTTAAGAAATGCTCAGCATTCAACCAATCTCCCAGCACAGATTCAGGTTAAAGGCTTGCAGCATGTATGATGGCCACTTGGCCAGTTGTGAATATTTCCAAGTAATCGACAGAGCAAATTGATCAAGCTCTCCCATAACAGCATTCATATATATGATATGATAACTCTCAAAAATTGCACAATCACAAAATTCATTGTATTAACTAACGGGAGGAACTTGAGAAGATTATGGTGTTAAGTTACCCAAGTATCAATGATTTAAAAGGATCTTAATAAAATATTCAACACAGAACCCTATGCAATGATCATACAAATGCACAAGGTCATACTGTGAATTCAAATCAGACACTTAATCTCAACCAAATTTCTTGCAACAAGCATTTCTTTGAAACTTTGTTAACAATGCAGGAATTATTTAATCATGGGATTAACCAAGACATGGACATTAATATTCAAATCCAACCCCAATTATGTTAAAACCAGCTTTCAAAAAATAGTTATTCACCAAACAGCAAGGTATACTCAAAATGCGTTCATTGCAAGGCAATTTCTATTTTGCACAACGTATATTCTCAATTGAATTCCACAATCAGAGTACATATAGTGAGATCATGCACATCAATATACTACACGTTGAGAATTCAGTTAAAGTGTTGGACATTTGACTGTTCAACTATACGTCCAAAATTAAATTAGGCTTCAGTACCTTTGCTGTCCTAGAATTTAAGCAAACTTAGAAAATCACTAGAAATCATAGGAATTGAGTTAGAACTTCAAATTTGAGTTCAACATAGATGAATAACTTAACTTTCAGATGAGACCAGAATCATTGAAAAATATCAGGTGTAGCTTCAGATCTAAATCAAACAGCAACAATGCCCAAACAAGATATTATGCAGAAAATGGCTTCACTTTGAATGCAAACTGGTATTTTATGACCTATACTTAAAAGTCTGATTTTTATTTTTACAGGTTAAAGGCCTACTACACATTTTAGGTTTCAAAGGTGACTGACATTATGTAATTGTAGCTTTTGTAACCTAAGATATGCCTAAAAACCTACTGGCTGTCAAGACCCTGACTGCATGCAAATTCTGCAGAAAACAAATCTGAATTTGAATGGAAACTGGAACTGAGCATGAATGAATTTGAATCTGGAATTTGTATGATTAAAAGCTTTGTATGCTAGGTTTCCAAGGAATCCAATGGTGCATGATTTCGAGTTGTATAGCTTAACTTATGGTCAAAAGAACAACTGCTGCCAGAACAAGAACAGCGAGTTATCAGGTATTTACATATGTCAAGCAATTCAAAACTCATACCATCAGCAAAACATGCAGCCTGGTCAGAAAACATTTAAAAATCAATGCCCAAAATGTTCTAAACAATAGAAAATCACAACTAACCTCATCAAAGACCAAATTACAAAAAAGAAAGGTCCTATTACTAATAACTGTCAGGGAACACAATCAGAACAAGCCAAATGAACCAAAGCAAATGAGGGAGATCACAACCTACTTTATGTTTAAGGAAGCAAACCATGCTGCTTTTAGGTGTCAAATAACCAGAAAAACCATGAATATACAGCGGATGGAAGGAAATACAGGAAAATAATAACCATTTGAAAAAAAAAGTAATGTCTACACAAAGTACGACTGGTAAAGGGAAAAATTGTAGACAAGCCTGTCACAGTGACTTGTGCTCTACACCAGAACTAGAATCGATGTACGCCTTGACTACCTCATGCTTGGGGGTTTAGCAGCAGAGACTTTCTAGAGCAAGACTCGAGACACATACAAAACTTACCCAGTATGTAACTAAAACCAAGTTGAATTTATTTTATCATCTTATCTGAGAACATCCTTTTCCTAAAGTATGACCTTTTAAGCTTCACAAATCAAATCCAGGCCCCAAACAAAAATGCATAAAAGAAGGGTTCCAAACCAAGATAAAAAAATCAGGCTTTGAACCTGCAACATACACTGTGGCTAGTTGCGAATGTTTTTCAAGGTGAACAGCAGAGCCATTTAACAGGGTTTTTCTATCAAAGGCTCTCTAGTGACAGTTTAGAATGTCATCATTCATTCAGAATCGACATAATTCTGTGCAAGTATCATTTTCCTTCACGGAAAAGGTCTAGAAAGGAGCTAAAAACAACCTGAAAAAAAAAATAAGTGAAGTTGGAAACAAAATCTAAAATGGAAAGAAGAAAACATCTTGAAGGGACAAGTACAACAGAAACTCAGCTGCCAAAGAGGTGGAAAAGAAGATCCGGAGAGAAGGAACCAGACTTGGAAAAAGTTGTCCATAGTCAGGCACCACTTGGAAAAAAGTGGCCATAATCAGGCACCATCATGAACGACTTCGAATGGATGAGAGGATAAGGTACAAGGGGTTAAAGTAGTGCTAAATCAAACTACATGCCATTTAAGATATGATCTTCTGGCATTTTAAGTTCACTTCACACCAGTGACTTCTGAAATCAGTTAATATAAGGAAAGAACAAGAAAGATTTTCCAAATCACTTATGGCCAAGTGGGTGTGAAACTTGTTGGAATTAACCCTTTACCCCAATGATGTTGCCACCTTATTCTGCTACAAATTCAATACGTAATCCCTAAAGACAAAATCAGAGGTTCGATCTGTACTCCCTATGACACCAGCAACCGACGCTGATTCCAAACTATGTTACACATTTCACCTCTTCTCTCTTTTCAGTTTGAGACTTGTTGCTCTTTCCTCAACTTACTACCAAAGCGCATACAATGTCCTATGCCAAGAATGTGCAGTCATCCTAATTTACATGAGAGAAAGGTTGGGATCAACATCATGAAGTACAAATTCAAAAAACATTGCTGTTTTAGAATTCTGCAAAACAATTACAAAGCTCCAGATACAACTTTATTTCAGAGAGACTGGGACAAAAGTACCACAACGTAAACAGCATGTAGGCAGCAGAACCAATTCTTGATAGTGATGGCTGAAATAACATCACCAGACATCAGGACGCAGCTCACCACTTGATGGGGGCACCCATCTTCCAGAGTGATACACACTTTCACCAACTTTCCAACCGGGCACATCCTTCATCACCTCTGCCTCATATTCAAGATATTTATGCCACTCTTTAACAAATCTAGAAACAAGAAACAGATCAAATTGGAGATGCTTCATGGTAAGCACAACAACTTTTATAAGCCGCGTGATGATACAGCTTAGGAGAAAGCATCTCATATACCTCTCATCCTCTTCAGCTTGGAGCACAGGCAGTATGGCTCGGCGAGCAGCATATTTTTCTTCCTTCAGCGCCCTATAGAGAATGAAACATTTTGATACATCAGTTTTAACTTTTTGAGTTGGAATTGAAAAGAAACCTAAGGGGTCTGCATGCTTCTTCCCTAAACAACTATAATTCTTTTCAATGTAACACACCCAATAACTAAGAATATGCACTAATTTCCATTCCTTTATATATATATATATATGTATATATTCTCACAGGCACAGAAGAGATGAACAAATTTCCATTATCAATTCTGATCAAAATAACTTGCAAGAGAATACAGTCTCCTTTGGTTCTCCAAAAATTCAAAATTGATCCAACCCAAGTATCTTTCCAGAATAGTATAAGGAAGAATAAGCACTATCCCAAAACTGTGACTTACATGAGATAAATCGGATGCAATTAATAAGCTTAATCAATATATCCACTGGAAAAAAAAAAAAGAAAAAAAAGCTTGATAGGACTAAAAATCGAAACCCAATTTTTTGGAATATATAAAAAATAATTCAAAAACCCATCCAAATCTTTTGGAACCCAATTCACAGAACAACGAAACCCATCAAAATCCAAAACTAAAAACCGAGAAAAAAAACATCAAAATAAAAACTTGATGGGAATTAATAGGAAAGCAAAGAGTGAGTGAGTGAGTGATAAACCTTCGAATCTTGTTACCCTGTCCGACCTGGTACATGCCCCAAGAGAAGGCGCCAAAAGCGGTGAGGAAAATAGCGACGGCGCTGGGACCCTTGTTGGGGATCCGGCGAGCGAATCGAACCGGGGCGAACCCACCCGGTGGTGGACCGTCTTGGAGGACCGGCATGTCCTTCACGCTCGCCATGCCTGGCTTCTTCCTTATCAACGCCTCCGTCATCTTCGATCGATGATCTTTTCCTTGGTTTGGTTTGGTGGCTATGATTCCAAGCTTTTGCTGTGCTTCTTCGCCCAAAAAAAAGGGGAACTAGCTGCAAAATGAAAATGGTGCGTGTTCTTTCGGGTCGGGCATATGGGGGCGGGTTGGGTCCATGATTCATAACCCGTATATTTGCGGGTCAAATAATCCTTAGAGTATTTAAGGGTTTACGAGGATAAAGTATGTGTAAGTATTATTAATCTTGATTCAAAGTTTTCCAAAGCCTAAGATTGATCATTTTTCATTGAGTAATGATACTTATACAAACTTACACACACATTCTTCACATCTTTTTATGTAGCAATTAAATAACATTGTGATTCTGCTATAACTTTTTTTAAATAGTCTAAATTGTGCACATACTTCACAAAAATTTTATGCAAGTATGTGAATTGACTGAAATATATATATATATATATATATATATATATATGACAATAATAATACTTTAATTTAATATATTTATATGTATTTGATTTGATTTTTTATCTAACAATCCTTTTTTTTTAAATTAAGTACATAAATAGCAAACTTTATTGAGTCATAAATTCGAGCATAAACTCAACATACTTTTTATGGCAAAATGACCCTAACGATCAGCTTGGGAAAAAGTTTTTCCATCCAATTCGTATAATATTGTTATCATATGAGTGAATATTTAAAATAAATAAAATTACCATTTAACCCTTATAGGTTAAAAGAAATACTTACTTGCATCCCGTTTGGTGTTACATTCTTGGTCTCCTGCTTCGCCTCAGCCTTCCGCAACGCATCATAGGTTGCCTTCCCTGTTAAGAAAGATTGTTGTGCGTAACCGTTCAGATATGTGTCCGACTGATGTCTGTCTTCATTTCATCTCCATGTATGCCTCACGATTAGTGCTCTTGTTCGATTTCTTGTTAACTCTTGTTAGATTTCTTAGGTTGTCTCTTTCGATTTTGTAGTTTGTGCAAGCAACATTGATTTCATCATTTGTGATTTTACCGATAATAGTTTTCTTTTGATCCCCTTTGTTCGTTTGCTATATATATATATTTGTGTTTCTTAAAAATTATTGTCAACATTGATATAAGAGAAAAGTATATTGTGAATTACTTGTTTGCTAGCCTTATAAGTTATAATTACCAAGAGCCTGAACAAAAGTTGTTGCTTGTTCGGCCTCTTTATTTTTATTTTGTTTCATTGAACGATAAAAATATGACTCTTTTTTTGGGAGTGGTTTTTTGGTCCCATCCAAGGTGGTGCTTTCCATTGGAATTATTTTTGGTGAACTGTTAATTTTTTGGTAAATAAACAGGGAAAGAGCCCTAAAAAGCACACAACTATATAGAAACAAGGTGAAAATGTGATCATGTTATTTGTTAAGTTTTTTTTAAAGAGATTTGACTTTATGAATGAGCTACCTAAAATTGCTATTGTTGGTAAGGTGTTTGTAATATGATATTTTTTGCAAGATATAGGTATATGCAGTGTAAAGAATTAAGCTAATTCTTGACATGATACACTTGCAAATACAATTTCATTGAAGTTTATTTGCTTTTTAATATAGTTGAGTCTTCTTACATCCAAGTTCTTCTAATGTACTATACAAGATATTCTTCATTACTCTTATATTGCATCGTCACTATTTAGACAAGTTTTCTTTCCTATATATATCTGTCATTATAATTGTGGCAAGAGTTTGCCTTGTATTTGTACCATAAAAATGGAGTGCCATTGAGAAATACCCATTTAGAAAAAACCAGGAGGGAAAGATTGTATGCTTTTCTCATGTTCAATAGTTTAAGTATGTGTTTTTATTTATATATTTAACTTTGTCTATGTAAGTTTTTTTTGGTATTATTTTATATTTGTTCGAAAATAAAACGAGGATGGAAAGATAATGAAATGACTTAAATTTATCAATGTTTTTAGTACATGTATTATGTTTGGACTCAATTTCAATTTTCATTCCTTATTTTGATTTCCTAACACGCTATTAATGTTAATAAAAAAAATTTACTAGCAGATTTGGCAAAAAAGTTTATCCATTTGAATTCATTTTATAATTTATCATGTAAGTTGTATACACTGGGTGGCAATGAAAGGAATAATATTAGTTGTATATTTGTTTAAGAATAGTGATTTGAATTACCTTTCTGATATTTATGTCTGCTTTCTTTATATAGAGACATATATGGATATGTAAGTCCATCATTGAAGTATGTTCTGATTTTTATATTTTTATATGCTTTGCTTCCTCCAGTTGATTTGACAACCTTCCTTATCATTGTATATATGTTTCACAATTAGGTAAGCTTCTTAGTTCTCTCTGTTTGGTTTCTAAGTTATAATATTTTAAAGCCTTAAAAAGCAATTTAGATATTTTATCAATAATGTGCAAATGATGATATTGAAAAAGCAAAATGGGCAAAAATAATGTTCTTTTTCAGACTTTGAGATTGTAAAATTGTTACTATAATCTTAGTTAATATTGTTATGCTTTTAATCGTTTAGCTACTGCCCCAATACTGTCCAATGAGCTAAAATTTTGGTTAGTACTGAAAAGTATTACAAAAAGTTAGGTTAATTGATAAGGAAAATTAAGTTAATGACTTTGGCTATGACTCTTTCTCGTTATACAAGAAATTGATTTCTTAACGATTAGGTACTATTAAAGTAATAAGTTTTGTTGAACGTAAAAGCAACCATTTAGTTTAAGGTTCTATTACTAAAAGATATGAAGGATCTTTTGACCCCAGTAAGAGAGTAATGGAAGAATGCGAAAATATGAACTACGGTTAATTGACAAGAAAAATGTAACTTCATAAAGTGAGATGGGACAAATAATGTGTTGATATTATGGTTATTCCATGATTAAGCGGTAATGTTGTCATCAAACGAATTAGGTGTTAGAGTGCTCGAAGAATGTATTTGAAAGTGACTGAGGAATGTTAACATTATTCAGGACTTCAATATTAGAAGTGTCCCTTTAATGAATTTATTAAATTTTGTGAATTATAAGAATGATTATCTAATTAGAATTGCTAACCAAGTTATTATATTATAGGGTCCCTTGTTTATAAAGGTGTGGGTCCCTAGAATGATGATAGAAAGTTTGTGAAATTGAATTATAATAGATTTAGGTTTATGAGTTTTATTAATCAATGTATTTGGTATATGTTGAGTTTTACATAATTTTTTAAATGATTAATAATAACATTTTACATCTTTAACACGAATAGAAACAAATGAGGCTTCAAAATTAGGCAAGTAGCTCTTAATTGTGGCAGGTTATAGACTCTTAAATTAGGGTGTGACACATACTACTCCAAGCTTACTATAGTACATATACATGTAGTGGGAAATAATATAAGGGATGCCTAAATATAATATTGATTAGACATACATTTTATGTTGTTGAAGCCAACACCATGCATAGAAAAGGATCTCATAAGGTGAGGTTGTTGAAATTATACCATGTATTTGCCTTTATGCTTTTGACATTGGTCTTCTTTCACTGTCGTGTTATTTCTAAATTATTAGAAGTGATTTAATTTTATATTTCATTGAGCATGACCATCAAACAAGAGTCATTGTGACGAAGTCAAAGCCTATGCAAATTAAATGCTTCAAGGAAAGCCTTGGTCTTGCCATTCAATGTCTGTAATGTTTGCCAAGTGTCACTGTCTCCTGATCGTAGTGTTCATTGAACTTGTAAGGTTAAAGGAAATCTTTTTACATTCATTCTTCAAAATTTAAGAACATTGTTGCATAATTTATTAACGTCCAATCAATTTTGAGTCTATGGAATTGATGAATTTGATGGGTTGCCCTGCAATTATTGGATTTCATTAATCCTCCATCATCATTACCATAATTTGAAAAGTGGATGCCAAATTTTTTTTCTTTGAAATGAGGGATACAATCAATACTATGTTGAGAACAAAGTATGACTTGACAGTATCTGAGACAACTATGACAAGATGAAGTCTTTACTGAATGCATCTAATCAACATAGGTTGGGACTTCATTAGGACGACTCTCATCCCACTACAAGGTATAAGACTTTTCCCAGCGACTATTTTCACTGCTAAAAGTTCTCAATTGCTTGGAAAAGTACTTTTCCCAGCGACAAAAGAGTCTTTGCATATTGTGACCACAAGTGCTGTTTGGAAAAGTTTTACAACGATACAAAGAGTTGCTGCCATAAGTCACCATTTCTCAGCAACCACTTGTCGCTGCCATCGGCTAGAGTTTCCCAACGACTCGCTACCATAAAACAACATTTGCCAGCGACTTAACTCACTGCTATATGATAGTTTTGTTAACAAACAATAGTCGTCGCCATAGATTAGAGTTTCTTGGTGACAATAGTTGCTACCATAGACCAACATTTGCCAACAATCAATTTCGTTGCTATTGGCTAGCTTTTCCCAATGATAGAAGTCGCTACCATAGGCTAGAGTTTCCCAACGATAATAGTTGCTGTCATAAGCTAGTGTTTTCCAACGACAAGAGTCGCTGCCAAATATTTTTTATTTAAAACATAGTTTTTCCTAATAAAAATGATCGTTGTGAAAAGATTTAGGATTTTTATTATTGCTATATTGATTTTCACTATTACTATATTGTGTAATGGATAAATTGTGCTCCTTGAAATAAAAGTTGTCCTTTTAATAACATAATTTATTTATTTTTATATTTTCTATGAATAATTAATATTTATCATATTATAATTGATTTGTCTTTTATATCCAAATATACATTATACAAGACCAACTATATTTAAATTGGCCAAAATATAATATCCATTGATATAAACATAAGATACATTACAACTATTGTCAATGCAAATACATTTTTTTGTTTCTTTTTCTCATTACAGTCCTTTATAGGTTTTCACTAATTGGGAATTGGACAGTAGAAGGTTGAAGGTTTTGTCAACTTCACGGGAAAAATATGTTAAATTGCACGACCAACAATGCTCATTTCACTGATTAAACAAACCCTAAATAGGGTCCCGTCTTCCCATCTCAACCCAAAGTGGCAACATGAAGCTACCAACCTTCTTGACATGTAACTTAAATTGACTTAGGATTTGGCTTTTTCTGATAATAGAGCGGCTGATTGATTACTGGAGAGTTTCTTGTATATGCACTACAACAGTTACCTACAAGTGAAGCCCTTAACTCACACCATATGTTTACATAAGAGACAAAATATTCATCTGAAACACTTGTATTTTGTTGTAATAATGACAACGTAACATTAGTATTGCATAATTCAATAAATATCCCATTTTTTTCTTTAAAAGGATTAAATCACCAATCAAGGATCGCCATTTGTTACCTATATTGGTCTCTAACAAATATAAGGTTATATGATATGCAATACTTATCAACTTTATGAAATCAGGGGACCTTGTTGACTAAACCAACTATTATAAACTTGTAAAATACAATGAACTCGATAAACATAATTTAAACAACTAAAGGTTAGGCTGGGTATATAATTATTTCACTTTTCTGGTATGAAAAAATCCATTATTTCCACCTACTCCAAAATAAGCAAGTACATATACTTGACCCTCAGATAGCAGTGGTTTGAATTTGTAAACCAAGGTCTTCCTGACCGAGGCATGAATTCTACATCCCTAAACAAATTTCAATAAATTATGTAAGAATTAGATCACATAATATTCTATGTAAAAACCCTAATTTAAATTGTATATATATTAATTTAGGAAAACCAAACAGACTTACAAATTCGTCCATGAAGACCTTCTCAATCGAGTTAAGAGCTTAAGGGTTATTAAAGCTGGGTAAATACCACAAACGAACTATCCAAACTTTCAACCTCCAAGTCTCCCTCTGAGGGGTAATTTTGATCAGAGGATCAATTGGAGGATTCATCAAAATCACAAAACCAAATTAAAGAAAAGTTAAACAAAAAACTATAGGAACAAACAAAAAGTAAAGCATAGCAGAGTAGTACGTTAATGGCTGAAATAACACAAATATCAGAAAGAAAAATAATAGAACCCTCAATGGAGAATAATAGTTTAAAGCCACAAAGATAAAAAAAAAACCCAGGAGTAAGAATGTGCATAACAAAATTGAAACTTAGGCATCTATATATAGGCATGGTAACAGGTTATAGTTTTGAATCAAAAAAATTTAAAATTAAAATTAAAATTATATGAAAAATTAAAAAAGATATCACAGATACATTACCGAATGATTGAGTGGTGAGGCTTGAGAATATCATATTACCAAGATGAACATTCCCATGAAAGACGACTGAGAAAAGCAGAGACACTCCAAAATATTGGTCAAAAAATAAAGCAGGTGTTTGAGCCTCACTGGAATGGGGAGACGAACAGCCTTGCCAAAGAAAAATCCTTCTGAGATAAACTTAATGGATGGGTCTCTTGGTCTGAGGCTAAGCAAGGATAGATAATCATATAGCGTGTCCAATACAATTGAAGAAATGAATCTGACAAAAGGATAAGAGTCTGTTGCATTCTTCAACAAATACATTAAATGATAATGAAAATTTACTTGAATGCCATTTGAATATAAGATTTAACAGCTGGCATTCATTGCATTTAATGAATAAGAGATATTTTAATAGTGGAAATCGGTAAGAAGGATTAGTCAGGTGAGAAAAAATTTATTTACTATTTTACCTTTATTTTGGGTGGGAAAAGAATTCACAAGAAGACGACACCTGTCCTCAAGAAGTTTCTACTTTATACTATGTATAGATTCCCAACGACTCCCTTTAGTTGCTAGCTTATGTGTAGACTATTCCTAACGACTTATATTGTTGCTGGCATATGTATAGACTATTCTCAATGACTTCTTTAGTCGCTGGCATATTGTTAGTCATAGTAACGACTAAGAGATCATTAGGAAAGAGTATGTCTTTGCCAACAGTTTGAAAAAATTGTTGGCATATATCTCTTTTTGCTAATGACATTAAAGTCATTGGGAAAAAGTCGTTGTCTAATCTCTGTATTCTTGTAGTGTCCAAAGGCCATGCTACATGAAATACAAAACCAATTTTATTTCTACTAATTTTGAAATGATGCGGCGATGAAAGAAAACCAATGTAAAAACCACAAAGGCAAAAGGCAAAAGGTATTATAAAAATCCAAAGAACCTTTTCAGTTCCTGTTCTATCTACCATGGTCATTTCAACAAGAAAAAAAAATGACATGTATTGTATAGTTTTGGTCAAGGATTGACTATATAATGCATAGTAGGATAGGAAAAGTTATGTCATTTTATACTATGAATTATTGCTTGAGCACTATCCCACATAAACATGCTTCAATGGTAATACAATATTGTGTATGATTTATTATGATTATGACTTTATAAGAGATAATTTATTTTTAATGAAATATAATAGGCGTAGTTTACTTTATATAATTTCATAATTGAAGTAAAATAAAGTTAATCAAAGGCTAATGCAAAATAAGTTATGATACTAACTCATGACATTGTTGATTTCAAACAAGACATCATAGGAACGTAATTCTATGAATGCAACAGGTGCGTATAATGTATTTTTGTGTGACAAATCTTAAGTTATGTATATACATATAGTTCTTATGCATAGTCAATATATATTTTGCATTGAATAATGATTGTTATTTACATCAAGGCATGACTGTGTAGAAGTACATGATATTTTCATGTTTATCTTTCCCTATGTGCAATACAATTTATACTTTATAGTGTTGCTATTGGTTCAGTTAGCCATATATCAAACAATACTTTTACCGTCACTGTTATCTTTGTATTATGTGTAAATATATTTTTGAATGGGTCAATCATGCCTTCATGTGTAGGAATTAAAGCAGATTGTTCAAAGTCAGGGTTTTTCACTGAAACATTATGTTGTCTATCTAAATCCTGAAACACGTATTTGTTAAATATTCTGGTTAGACCACATTTTACATATATGTAACATAGAAACTTGGTTAGTGCATACATTATTTGGAACACCTTTATGTTTATGTCAATCGATTTTATTACTTCACATTGAATGAAGCTTTAGTAATTGGTAATCGATTCTTTGTTAGTATTCATAAGGTCATAAGAACTATGACTTAAAGCCACATAAGCATGAAGTGTGTATGAAAGTGGCAGAACCATGATTTTGAAAGTGAAGCTAACGATATAATAGGTGTGGACATATGCAATGTCTATGTAGATGTAGATGTATAAATATCATTTTTTTAATTGTTTTACTATTTCTTCTTACTATATAGGTTTGGTGAGACAACCTATTGACTGTTGAGTTAGACGCAAAAGACGGAGTGCCTTGTAGTAGATATTGATGGCCCTACAACGAAACTGTGGATTAATTCTATGGTTTAAATATCACTTAATTTTTAATTATAAGTTGTTTATAAGTATGGTTTGAATATTTCTTATATACTAAATTTTATTGTTGAGACATGTTGTAGGTCATGGCTCATACCTTATAAGAAAATTTGTGAAGAAGATGCTTGATGATCATTATGGTGACTTTTATTTTAATCTCAGACTTGTTGTATAGATGTTAAATTATCAATGGTTTATGTTAAAGTTTATTTATCAAGTAGGTTATTAAACATTTTATTTTGTTCTACACCGTTGTTTTCACAGATGGTTGCTTTATGTGGTCAGAAGCTTGTAATTCGACATTTAAAAGGTTTCATCATGTGAAAGATATGATTAGGTCAGTATGTTAGGTTGTTATGTCATTTGATTTATGCATTGACTTGTATATATATTTTCATATGAATTTATTTCACATTTTCTTAGAATTGACAATTGTTCCTTCTGATTGTAATTAAAGGTCATTAGATACTCATGGTTGCTGAGCGCATAAAAAAATATCACTTGTTATGATTCATTGTATAGTCGGAAACAGCCATAACATAGAACAAAATTAGTACATGTAGATGTATATGATATACATAATTTCATTGTTATAATGATAACCACATTGCAAAATAGCCCCTAATTTGGTTGGTAAAACTGCTTGTTTTTGGGTCGTGGCTAGACTAGTAATTGTGATTACAAACATTTGCACAAAATACTTACTTATTATATACAATTAGCGTTAATGTTTAACATTTCATTACTTCTACATAGGGAGTACAATCACACATTATATAACCTAATTGAAATAAACAACTACTTACATAAATAATGTTGTACCTCAGGTTCAAAAATGCTTTACATTCATGTCAAATAAATGCATATCAGCCACTATGAACTAAGTATATTTGCATATATCAATGGTGTTACTATATCTTAAAAAAAAAATTCCATCCTAGCATCATGAGACAACATACACGTGTTCCACATACACTCAGCCATATAAGTCCAAGATCCCTCATTTACAAACGATATGCATTATATACAACAACTTACAACCTGCTTATGTACACTATCAAAAATATGAACATCCTACTTGTAGTATCATAACTAATCAATAATGCTATAGAAGCATGTACAACCTAAAAAATATGACAATGACTCATTTCTCAAGCTACGAGGGATTTAGATTCTTACAAGTAGAACAACAATGACTACTCTACCTGCAATTTGGGCAGTGGTGGGTTTGTTTGTCCATAAACTATGATTCACGTTGTTTCTTTTGAGGTCTTTTAGGATGATGTTGATGGTGGATAGAACAATTTGGCTTGCCATGTATCTCTATATGGATCATGATGTGTTGATAAATCCTCAATTGTATTTAAGAAGCACTCATCCACATAAGAGTACACATTTCCATCAAACATTCTAATAGTTACACAAGCATGTTGACATGGAATTCCTATCATATCTCACACCTTGCAGATACATTTTTAACAGTTAACAATTATTAAAAAAAGATTTTTCTCATAATGTCTTGCATTTAATGCATTGCTCCATGCAATATTTTTCAATAGTTTATTTTCTATTCATAGGCTACTTGCAGTCATCCACTTAGACAACTCTAACTTATGACGATTAATTTTTGCAGTCAATTTCTTATAATGCTCTTCAATAAATTAAAATATGTTGTGTTGTCTTTCTTTCACTATCCACGAATTGAATGATTTTGCAAGATTTGATGTTGTCTCAAAGCTTCAATAGGAACTTGCAAATTGCCAATCGATGAACATCAGAACCATTCTTTACCTATGTTGTCAATTGATTGCAAAAGGCTCTAAGGTTGTTCATGGTCAAATTGTAATCATCCTCTTACCTTGCATTTACAATAGAATCTATAAGCAAGTGGACATCATTTCTAGCATTTTTTAGACCAATACAATATCTGACAATGTGTGTGCGAAAATCCTATTTAATAAGCCTGTAACAAAAGGCATGCTAACTTTTACCAAACATTGCCTCGACATCACCCTTGATAGCAGCATGTTTATTAGAAATAATTGTGATATTTAAATCTCCAATAACTGTCCTTACCTCATTAAGAAACCAACATCAATCAGAGAAGACTTCCTAACTCACCACACCATATGCTATTGGGTATATATTATTATTAGTATCAAAGGCAGTAACTGATAATAGAATACCATGATATGGACCACTAAGATGGTATCCACCTATATATAGTAGCAGATGACAACCATCAATAAAACCATTTATTGAGCATCCATAAGCAACAAATACTTGTTGAAAATGAGAATCATTAGAAGATATTGAAGCAATCTTAGTGCAGACATCTGCTGCTAAAGCTTGCTTGCACCACCAAGGAATAAGCATATATAACTATCACCTATTTTCATAAATGTCTGCTATTGCCTTTTCCTTACACCTCTAGCCATGTTTATACGTTAATTCAAGCCTATATTTGTTAACAAAATCACAACGAATGTCACTAATCAAAGAATCAAGTTTACTAAAAAAAATTTCATTACTTCACAAAGAAACTTTGAATGTTTCTTGCCCTTTGCTTTAAGTATATCTTGAGTAGAGTGAGAATGAAAGTCATTGTAAATGCAGGTAACAAGCATCTCATTGACACCAATAACATTGACAGTGAATGACCATGAGCAACAAACAAACTAATATATAACATGTATCCTCACACTGGTGTTTCTAATCAAGGAATACTGAAATTGACATGCAAGACAAAATTTGTACAAAGATAGCCGTACTTCTTTTGCATTGAAAAATTCTTGTTTTTTACTCCAACTTAAGTTTGACCATTGGACACTACCATCACTACAAATGAGCTTAAGTATACAATGCACAAGAGATTCCTGCATTTTAGTGATCAAATTCTTGCAATTTATAGGTCAATGTGGAGATTAACATTATCATAAACATATTGAGATAATAATATGAGACAACAATTAACTAAATTTTGGAATGGTTCATATAAAGTACGATATGTAAGTCTAAATATGACATCTACTTAATACATACATTAACAATTAAATCAGTCATGCTTTTCAACTTCACATAAGTTTCATTTATTAACACCCCTTAAGTGAAAGTTGTATATAATAATATGTGCAATATATAAAAGAATAATGAAATTTCTGTTCTAACTATGCCTATTAGGTTATCCATCAACATCATTATTCAATTCTAAATACATGAATATTGAAGGGGGAAAGTGACATTTTAAAAAAAAATTATATATGTACTTGGCAAGAATGTGGTCAAGGTTTTCAGTAGTACTGTCAATATGGGTCAAAGCCCATAGGACAACCCACCAAACCCTACATATAGACCACAATGCAAGAAGGCTTTTTGGCCCCTAATCCATACAAGCCCTAGTCTAAGTGGGTTAGGGTTGGGGCCAACCCATGGGTCACAAGGTCAGCCACAATTTAATGTATTACTCATTTACTTTTATGAATTTTATCATTCTTCTGATCATTAATCCCAAATTAACAAACCCTAACCCTAACTTTGGTACAATTCCCAAAAGAGAATCCATGAACGAAACCACGAATTCCACTAGCGTAACCACGTAAGAGCCAAGCTTCCTCCCATGGCCTCCAGTCCACAAATCCTCAAATTCCATGGTGAAGTTTCATAATTTTAATGGCATTATGTAAGAGCTACCTGGGTTACATAGTGAAGTTAAGGCATCAAAACCCACATCGTTGTCGTTTCTCATAATCTGGTTCCCAAGGTTTGAGTTTATTATTGATGTACTGAGTTATTTTGAAATTTAATTATGGGTACCAAATGTTCGATGAAATTCCCAAATACCTATTGGGTGAGTTCTAATTTTTTGTTTTATTTTCACTCTCACACACACACACACACACGTAGCATAATTAAATTAGATGCATTTGCGGGTAACTGATTTTCACCTTTGGCCACCAATACTTGTTTGTTTCTGTGAGGTAGCTCTAAACTTCTAATTATGGCTTGTCTGTTCTTGTTCTAAGCTGGGAATTAGCCTCTGAATTAAAAGAATCCAAAGCAAGGTTTGATTCAGCTGGTGTGAAACTAATTGCAGTTGGTGTTGGTACTCCCAATAAAGCATGTATCCTTACTGAACGAGCAATTTCTTTGTCCTATGCTGCCATTGATTTCACTATTTTCCTAGCAAAGTTTACGCTTAAAAACAAGAGCAAGAGACAATTTGTATTAAAGCATGGCTTTGCTTCTCTAAAGTATTATATTGATGTTCTGAATATGTTTGAACTTTAATTAAATTACTAAAACTGGACACAGAATGACATGTATTTGGAATCTCATCATCACTTCCATTAGGACTTAGGAATCAAATTTGAGAAGTGAATAATCAATAACATCTCTGTTTATTGCATGTCCTGCTGTTCTTGTTTAAATTAACAGATATTGTTGTTTCCTGTATATGATTTTAGAAAATCATTATTCTTGCCTGTTATAAATGACATCCCTTAATTACTAGTTTAGGCGTGCCATTAGATTTGAAATGGTTGATTTTGATGACAGGTTGGTATCAGTAGATGCAAATTTTGTAAGGAATTTTGGATCTAGTGTCATGCAAATTTTGATGAAGTTTAAGATCATAGATATTACCAAAAAGATCTGCGTTGATAGGGATATGAATAGAACACAATGTATGTCGCATTTTGGCTTCCCATCGTTGAAGATATTAATAGATCATTGAATTGGTTTTATTTTCTTTTGGGAATTGATTGGCTAATTGAACTGTTATGGAACATTCTTTTGTTGGAGGGTATTGGTTGCTACAATACTTAGCTTCTTTGTTAACATCAATTATGGCTGAGTTTAGACTATAGCCTGTCCTACTTTTTGAAGTGGAAATTTGATCATAAAAAAAAATTGGAAGTATGTGCTTTTGTCTATATCTTTTAAATTCAACGTCTTAAACTTCCATAACAAATTGTGATATCAAGCATCTTTAGGTATAGTAAATCACGTTCAATATATCTTATAGGAATAGTCAAAAGTTAAAGTCATATCACTTTTTACTTTTTAAGTAAAACAAGCATCAGAATTAAAATGCTACATAATCATTGAAATATTTATTAAAAGTTATTTAAATTAATATAATAAATGATATTGTAGTATTTAATAATTAAAAAAAGAACTAGTTTGCTAAAGTTTCACTTATATGCAATCATGTATTCTGCAAGTAAATTTTTTTTTATAATTTTTTTTGAAAACTGGGGTTTTCTTCTTTTAGTACTGGTACTTAAGGACACCAAACTAAACTTACTATTTTCTGCTTGTTTTCAGCTCATGCATTGTGAAGTCAATGAAGTCAGGTTCTACTTGTCTTGTATGTAAACTACCCTTTGGTCATTTTAGGTAAGTGTCATGCTTTTACAATAGAGCTAAATAATCTGATATTCTTGCATGATATTCATATGTTATTATTCTTTTCAAACAATCTGATTTGGTTGCCTAAGATGCTGTTTTTGGTTTTGGTTTTTGTTTTTGTTTTGAATGCTTAACACCCACAATGTGAAGTCCATTGTTGTTGTTCTAATGTACTATATTTTTATTTGTTTTAATGTGTAGGAATTAAAAGATTATGTTATGGAGTCTGTGAATAATATTGTGAGTGTGGATGATGAAGAGGTTTTTGAAACTCCTCCCAACGTGTCTAGAAAGAATGAGAGTAGTAAGAAAGAAACATCAAATGTTTGGAAATTCTTTACAAAAACTGGTAAAGATAAAGATGATGTTGAAAGAGCAATGTGCAATTATTGTAATCGTGACTATGCAATAGGTAGAAATCCCAAGACCAAATCAAACTATGTGACTTCACACTTAAGTCGCCATATTTTAGTTTGTAAAGGTATTTCAAAATCAAATTCTGATGTGGGTGAAATGCTAATTGATCAAGATGGAAATTCTAGGATGAAGAAGATTAATCAAAAGACCCATCGGAACATGCTTGCACAAGCTATAATTCAGCATGATCTTCCTTTTAGTTTTGTTGAATATGAGAATATTAGAGATTAGGTAAATTATCTAAATCAAAATGTAGTGATGCCTTCTAGAAATACTATAGTGTCAGATGTGCAAAAGATTTATGTCAAAGAGAAGGACAAACTTAAGCAAGTCATGTCAAAGATTCCTAATAGAGTGTGTTTAACTTCCAATGTGTGGACAACATCTACCACTGAGGGTTACATTTGTTTGACTGCTCATTTTGTTGATGATAATTGGAAACTAATCAGTCGAATTCTAAACTTTTGTCGTATGAAGCCTCCACACACTGGAGTTGAGTTAGAAGCGACTATATTTGATTGTTTGAAGCAATGGGGAATAGATAAGAAAGTGTTTTCTATTACCTTGGACAATGCTTCAGCTAATGATAACATGCAAGTTATCTTAAGAAATCATCTGTGTTTGCAAAATAACTTGTTGTGTGATGGTGTGTTCTTGCATGTGCGTTGTTCTGCTCATATACTTAATCTCATTGTTCAAGAAGGCTTAAAAGTGGCAAGTGAAGCCCTATTCAAAATTAGGGAAAGTGTTAAGTATGTGAGAGGATCAGATGGGAGGATGGTCAAATTCCAGGAATGTGTTCAGCAAGCAGGCATTCACACAGGGATTGGTTTACGATTAGTTGTGTCAACTAGATGGAATTCAACATATTTGATGCTTGACAGTGTGATCAAATATGAAAAAGCTTTTGATATTTTCCAAGTGATTGATAGGAATTATAGACATTGTTCGACAAATGAAGATTGGAGGAAAGGAGTAAAAATGTGTGAATTCTTAGAACCATTCTTTGAGACTACAAATATGATCTTTGGCTCATCTTACCTGACCTCGAACTTGTACTTTATGCAAGTTTGGAAGATTGAATGTATGTTGAATGATAATTTGTTCAATGATGATGGTGTAATAAGGGACATGTCTGTGAGGATGAAAGGAAAATTTGACAAATATTGGAAAGAGTATAGTGTAGTCCTTGCTTTTGGAGCTATTCTTGACCCGCGCTTGAAGCTTGATTTTTTAAATTTTTGTTATGCAAAACTTGACCCTTCAACCTCTCAAGATAAGGTTAAAAATGTGAAGGACAAGTTTGAGTTGCTCTATGGAGAATATGCAAGTAACTTCAACCCACCAAGTGCTTCTCATTCTCACTCATCCAATGAATCCACTATGTTGCATAGGACAAGTGGAGGTGAAGAAGGAAGTAGACACAAGAGATCAAAAGTATTCAGCGTAAGTTTTTTTTGCCAACTTAGTAGTTATTTGTTTCTTACTTTCATTTTTGTTTTGTTTATATGGTTAATATATTATACATTGCAGAAGTACAAAATGTTTCAAAATGAAACTAATTCTAACATTGGCAAGAGTGAATTAGATCTTTATTTGGATGAAGCACAAGTTGATTATGATGACAATGAGGATTTTGATGTCCTTAATTATTGGAAGATTAATGAGAAACGATTTCCTACTCTTTCTATCATGGCACGAGATGTGTTGAGTATTCCAATTACTACAGTGGCATTTGAATCGGCTTTTAGTATTGGTGGTCGTGTTCTCACCAAATATAGAAGTTCAACTCTTCCTGAAAATGTTCAAATGTTGATTTGCACTGGAAATTGGTTGCATGGTTTTGTTCCAAATCCTAATAGTACTGTGTTATTGTGCTTTATCTTTTTATAACTATATGTAATCTTGGTTGTCTAATTGATTATCTAATTGTTTTTTTTTTTTTTTGGTTGTGAATTTTAGATAAAGATGATTTTAAAACTTCTAGTCTTGAGACATCAAGAGTGGAGTCCAATGTGCTTCAAGATCAAATTGAAGACTAAAGAGGAATAATGTAATTTTCTCTGCTATCAAACAGCCTGGTATAATAGATGCAGTAGAGCATGTATAGTACCATCTAGATCAACCTATTAGTATTTAAATGAGGTTTGACACTTGAAGATTCGGTATTTGTGAAGCCTAGGCCTGAATTGGCAACATATTTTCAAAATCCATTTGAGCTCATGATTGTTAAATTTGGCTTAACCTCATTTCTTAGAAATATTGAGGAGTTGATATCTTGCCTTCTTTCTGTTCTAATTGAAATGTTGAAGTTTGATATAGGTTTGAAAGTTGAAGATATTGTTGCAGAACATGTTGATGGGGTAGATCAGAACATGTTGATGGGGTAGATGTTCAGCAGTCTGAAGGCCTTACTAAGATGCTTCCTGTTACATTGGATTCTGTTTATTTCAGATGTGCTACCGTGATGTTACATTGGATTCTGTTTATTTTAGTGGTGCTACCATGATGCTACTTGCATATGGAGACAAGGAAGTTAGGTGAGAGCCAATCTTATCATTTATTACTTAATCACTCTAAAGATGAAGTGATGAACACACTTCTCGACCAGCTTATGATTTTGATATTATCATTATGTAGGTACTTGGGGAGTTCCTGTTAGATCCTCTTCTAAAAGTGTATGATAGTTGACCAGCTAATGCTAATAGCTTTGTTTTTTAAGAGTATGATAATTAATTGATCTTCGGAAAGGGTGTATCTACAGTTGGCATGTTTGTTAAGCCATCCTTATAGGAATTTAACCTAGATATTTGCAGAAAGCTAGAAGTATGAAGAATTCATGTTATGTTAATGTTGTATCTGATAGAACACCCTCTGAATCCTTGACATAGGATGTTTAATCCTCCTAAATCAATCTATTGCAGGTCTTTATTTTTGGTTGCTCCCATGTGCCTCTTTTAAGATTTTATTAATTTATGTATTTTTTATTTTCCTTTTTCCTTCTTCTGTTGTTCTTCTTGCATACATTGTGTGTACATGTGTTATGCACGTGCTTTTTCTGAGGATGCAAATGACTATAACGTAATTCAACTTTTGCTTATCTAATTGTATCAAATACTCATGCAGTCATTCTGTCATTGAAATTGAACTAATACACTAGTCTAAATTCTTAAACGTTTATCAAGTAATGAGGGTTCAAGCTTGTTCTCAACACAATTTTTTAGGGTGAATTTTATCTCATTTTGTTTATTGGGTTTTGGCATAATTGTATTGGGAGAAGCGTTTTATGGATTCTAGAAACTTGAAAATTTTGATTTCAGTTTCTAATTTGAATATCTTAGTTCTCATTTTTAGTCTTGAAATGGCGATTGTAGCTGGGGTTTCTGTTAGTTTAACTGCAAAATATTTTACTTGCATTGGACATAGCTTTTACAACATTAGAAAGATTCCCAACTTTGGCCTGTCATGTTGGTATAGCAGATTGTCTTATTGTTTTATCTAGTTGTCACTTTTGTATCTTGAATTAAATTCAGTGAACTGATGTGGGATTTTTTTAATATTTTATGAATAGTATTTAATCTTTGCATTGTAAGATAAAAGGTGGAGATATGGATTTTTTTAGGCGAATCTTTTATATTATTGAGTATAAGCTTGAGGCTGGGAGATGAAGCCATAGTGGTTGTAAATAATAAAAAGACACCTTTATATTGGAAAGCAAAGTCTTAATTTTAAAAAATGATGATTTGCATGAATTTAAGTGTTCTCTATATTTTACTTTCAGGGTGATGGAGAATGTCAATGGACATGTAAAGTTTCACTATAGTCGTGTATATGTACAACTAATAATAAAGAAAAAATATATATGGTTGGTTTAGTTGACTTAATCAATTGCAAATTTAACTTTGTTTTTTTAATTTAGTGGACTAGACCATGGGCTAGCCCTAGAACAGTTTTTTTAAAAAAATTGGTGGGCTGGCCCATGCCCACATTGTATAAAATGAAAAAATTTAATATAGTGGGTTGACCTATGGGCTGGCCCTAGCCCACGTAGGGTGGGCTTAGGCCAGCCCATTTAAATAGTGGGCCTTTTGGCCCTATGGGCTTTTTGGCCCTAACCGCCATGGGCTAGGGTTAAGTGCGCTGGGTTAGCCCATATTGACAGCTCTAGTTTTCAGTGGTATGCCTATATTCAACCTCATCTAAACAAAACTTAGCAATAAATCAAATACTTATGTATATTTATTAGCCATGTAATCAATCCAATGAAACTATTAATTGAAATGAATTGATAAATGCAATATACTAAGTACACACACATGTTTGCCATTGAATAAAAAATAATAATCAAAATATGTATTGCAATCAAGTCAGAATGGATACAAATTTAGCACATGCTTCTCGATTTACATTATCATTATTCACAACATTGATACAATCCATGATGTAAATATAGCCACAATCAATGTTGTTCATTATGAAATTCTCCTTGTTTATATCATCATCTAAATCAAGTAATTGACTTCTATCAATCTCCATTGAGTATTTAAATGACTTCTTTGAAAGATCACTTTGAACTCTATCAGACAAAAGACTAATGAATGCATAAAACTTTGTGCCACATTACACCCTAACTCCAAAATTTCATCAATCCTTGTACTCTAACCTAATGTCACCAGCAACAATATTGTCATCTATGTGACAAAAACAATATATAAAATTGTTTCTAATAGAAACTGTTGACATGATGCATTGATCAACTGTCTTACTAAATTTACTTTTCGTTCTACAAAGTATTGGACCAACAGTAGCAGCACCAACTATTGCTGCCAATGGCATAACAACTATAACACCTCCACTTCAATATCCATACAAAGGAAAGTTAAAACAACAAAATAATACAGTACCTTTACAACAAAAAAATGTTTCAAATTTTTTAAATGAACATTACATTCAATGCCTACATCATAGTATTCAGTTGCATGTAGGTTGTATATTTATTTCACCTTATTTGTATTCAACTAACTTTCTTTTATGGTATTGGTATCCAACAACTTGTACACAAATGGCCAAGCATACCAACTCAATGAAAAACTAAACCAAAACCCTAGCCAAACTCCCAACCAATCGTTGACACATCAGTTTCATAAACCATGCTTACATTATTAAAAACCTGCCACATTATGCCTTTGCCATTTGGTTCACCATTGTCTTAATGACTATTACCAATCCAAAAGCAATTGTTTGCCCAAACAATCCCAACATGACACATTCATGTACTTTACACATTAAATCAAACACCTAATAAGTAACTATGTATTTTCAAGCAAAATTGTAAATCTTAAAGCTCAACATGCTAGACAACATCAAATCCAAAATCAGTATACTAGTTTAAGTGCATATGGATGTGGGAGCATATATTTAACTTCCTAAAACAAAAATATATATATCATAGTAAAATAAATCATTAATTGTTTCATTTTTCATACTGCATCCATACATCTGACTTCGAAAACATTTCAAATATGACACAAATAATTTTGCATGTTAGTTACTCTTAATTATGCATGTTCTTAAAGTTCTTTCTCTTTGTCCAAACAATAAATTCAGTGAGGATATTTATCTTATTTCCTTTGAGGTTTTGTAATATTGTAAATATGATTGATTTCAATGTCTTGGAGCAGTTTAGGATGGTTGGTCCATTGTAATAAATGATTTTAATGACAAACCATGATTTTTGTAAATTGATGATTGATGTACACATTATTTGGTTAACATCAAACTACCAACTGACTTCCAACCATGGAAGAGTTACAATCATCTCTGTAAGATTTACAATAAATTACAACTAAAGTTTCTAGTTTAGCTCAAGTACTAACAATAAATTGAGAACTTTAGGACAAAACTGGGCATGTAGAACATTGGGGCAATACCTAAAACAAATCAGTGTTTTCATTTCAAATTCAAATAACTTGATATTAACCATACCACAACAAAACAACAAACAACAATAAATGAATTTCAATTCAAAACGAGACAAATAACGTTACAAGTTTAGCACTTAATTATATTATCAAAATACTTAAAAATGTATATATACTACATAATCACAATCCTTTTATGTGCCACCATACATCATTCTCAAGCATAAGTTTCTTTTTTCTTCAGTAGCTTCTTCTTTTCAAATAGATAGAAAGTCATGCATAAGTGAAAAAAACTCATCAATAAACCAATGTTGTTAAAATCGGACCAGATAGTGAACCGAAAAAACTTTCAGTTCAGGTTCAATTGGTTTCACTGTTTAGTCAAACTGGATAATGTCATAATTACGTATTAAAATATATATATATATATATATATATTCATGCCTCATATCACTTTCAATTGAGTAGTCAAATGATTAAGATATTAAAATTTTTATTTTTTAAAAATGACTGGTTCACATAAAATTGGTCGGTTTACCAATTTTGACCGGCTCAACCCAGTTTAATCATGAATCTGGTTATGACCATGAACCATAATTGGATGAGAGACTAGTTCACGGTCCGACTGGTTAATTCGGTTTGGTCCAAATAACATTGCAATAAACCATTCATACTTCATAGTAAATTCACAACTAAGTAGCCAAACATATCTATTTCTAATGCAATTTATGATAATTATTATTACTAATTCAGCAGCATCAACAACAACTGCTTATAAGATTTACCTTTCCATAAAACATAATTGAGTATAACAATCAAATGGTATAATAATTAACATATAATTAACTGAAAACATTAAAAATTCTCCTTTCTACCTCATAGAAGCTGATTGCATACTTTACTTCAGCTTTAATACACCTTTAGTTCCTCTCTACAAATTCTTTCCTACATTTACTTTGTGGCATGTCACAATTCAAACTTTGAAACTCTTGAAGAACTAATACTAACAATTTCGAATATGCATTTCACAATGAAGATTGTAACAATTATGCTTCCAGTAGAGACTTATTTTTTTCTGCACTGAATTGAATGATATACATACTTTTACGACAAAGAGACAGAGATTGAGATAAACACCGACACAAAGTGAGAGTAAAGAAAGAATTTGGAGGTGTAGAGCAACAACAATGAGAGCGAGGAAATGGCACCAAACATTTCTCACACACACCAGAGATGAGGAGGTTTGGGGGGGGATGGAGGTTACTTTTGACTTTTATCTTCGTACGTTTAAGATTGTATAAACCTAATAGGAATGTATTTCCTACATGAGCCTATTCGTCTATGTTTTTCAAAATGCCGACCTTTTGAGTCATTTTCTCTCCTTTTATTGAGCTAAGCCGGAGTTAGGCTTAGTGCGGCTCATTGCCACCCCTAACTTTATGCAACTGTAAAGTTACTTTGTCATCATCTTCTCCTCAAAAAAATATCCCAAATCCTTAATACCAAAAAATATATATATCTCCAATCCTATGAGTATGTGTTGGATTGTTGTGCACTTGGGCTTTTGGCTCGTCACGCAAAGTCACAAGCTAAGAACGAGTTTGTCTTTCTTTTTAAATAATGGGTCAACTCGTTTAACACATTATTCATAGCAAGTTGGTGTTATAGTAAAATTTATTTTTGGTAATTTACAGGTGCATATGTTATCAATTTCTTATGTTAAAAATTAATTTTATTTATTTAATTTCTCAATTTTTAATTTCTCAATAATCTTATCACTCCTTTCATTTTACCATAATTCCGTTAACTCAAAGTGATGAGTTTTGGGGGTGAAACTCATATCTCCATGTGCCTTCGTTGAAACAAAAAAAAATTGTGCATAAAAGATAGCATGTATTTTCTGAATATCTATACTTATAATAAAACAAAGTTTATTCACTGTTCATAACACTATTCATCCACGCGGCAACTTATTAATTTTTTCCTTTATTTTCCCCCTTCTTACATATTTACCTACTCACTATACATTTTCTACTCTTTAAATTTAAAGTTTACATGATGATATCTGTTATTGTAACTCTAGGTCTAAAAGGCCTATTCCTCTTATTTTATTATTATATATCAAATCACATTAATTTAAAAGCAACTACTTTTACAGTGATAAATTTAACCACGTTATTTTTACATTTTCATCTGCAAAGAAGTTATTTTCTTTTCCCTCCTAAGCTCCAAGCTATTCCTACACGTTAAGTTTACATTCAGAGTTATTCCTTGCTATTCGAGTTGTGCCTTTTGTGATGTTCTTATCTGGTCAAGAAACTTTCTTCTTCGATTTTTAGGTAAGTGAATACTATGACTTCATTTTTTGCTCTAAGTATTTCAACATGAAATAATATTCTAAAAACACAAAGTTGGAGACCTGTAATTGACTTCTGGGTAAAAAGGAGAAAGGAATGCAATGAGTTTTATTAAAACTTGGGTACAAAGTTGGAGAGTCCACCATAGTTTTGTTAGATATTAGACCGGGAGTTGCTGTGGTATCCTGATGAGTTTAATACCTAGGGTGAGTTGTTAATTATTTATTGACAGTTGATTTCACAATAAATGTTTGAAAGTCTATTAAATATAAATAATAACTAATAAATGCTTGACAATTCACCGTGGGTACCAGTACCCTTGAAAGTCTATTAATTCCAAGTCTTTTCTTTTTGGACAAGATTTCCTTCATAAACTTGACATAACTCGGCATCTGTTCCAAAGCTTCAGCAAAAGAAATATTAATATAAAGTTTCTTGAATACCTCTAGAAACTTAGTGAATTGCTTGTCCATCTTTTGCTTTTGAAGTCGTTGTGGGAATGGAGGTGGAGGAGGTTCATTCTTCTCAGATTTCTTCAATGGAAAAGGCTCTTCAAAATTGCTCTTTAATTGTTCATGAATCTTCTTATCTTCATTTTCTTTAGGTTTTTGAATGGGCTCATCCAGTTCTTTGCCACTCCTGAGGGTAACAGCCTTACATTGTTCATTACCTCCTTTAGGATTGGTCTCCGTGTTGCTCGGCAAACTACCTTGAGGGCGATTATTCATAAAACCAGATAATTGCCCTATTTGAACCTCAAGATTCCGGATAGAAGCTCCTTGACTTTGAAGTTGATTCATACATTGTTGAGTACTCTTAGTCAATTGTAAGATGGCTTCTTCCATTACAAATTTCTTCTCTTGTTGTGGAGCTTGTTGTTGGAACCTAGGTGGTCCCATCGGTCTAGCTGATGATGAAGCTTCTTGGTTATTTCTCCAAGAAAAATTTGGGTGATTCCTCCAACCGGGATTGTAGAAATTTGAATTTGGGTTATGTTGTTGCCGATTGAAGTTACCCACATAATTAGCAGTTTCAGAATTAAAAGAGCATTGATCAACAGAATGGGGTCCAGAGCAATACTCACAGATCATGAAAGGGCTCTGAATAGCATGTATTGACTGTTGATTGGATTGATTCCCAATTGAGTCTAGCTTCTTGGTCAGTGCAGCTACTTGTGCAGATAAAACAGATAAAGTATCTACTTCATAAATTCCAGCCACTTTCCTTTGTGATGCTCTTTCAGTAGGCCATTCATAGTTATTGGAAGCCATCTCTTCCAATAAATCATAACCTTCATCAACAGTTTTGTTCATCAATGCACCAACAGCAGCATCAATGGTTGACCTCAGAGAGTTGGTCAAGCCATTATAGAAAGTTTGAACTTGAAGCCACTGTTGTACCCCATGATGAGGGCATCTTCTAAGTAGATCCTTGAATCTCTCCCATGCCTCATACAATGATTCTGAATCATATTGCTGAAAAGAGGTAATTTCATTCCTCAACTTTGCACTCTTTGCAGGAGGGAAATACTTAGCTAAGAATTTTTGTGCCAACATATCCCAAGTAGTGATAGAGCTATCGGGTAGAGAATTCAACCAAATTTTAGCCTTGTCTCTTAGTGAAAAGGGAAAAATTCTTAACCAAATAGCATTTGCAGAACATCCATTGTGCTTGAAAGTGTCACAGATCTCCAGAAAATTTGCTATATGAGCATTTGGGTCTTCATGAGGCAAACCTCCAAATTGATTATTTTGCAGCATCTGGATCACTCCTAACTTAATCTCAAAGTTGTTAGCTTGTATTGGAGGTTTGACAATACTTGAATGAACTCCATCAGCAGTAGGAATTATATAATCCCTAAGAGTTCTGGGTTGTTGATTAGCTAGCCCAAGTTCTTGATTTCTGTTATCATCAGCCATTCTTCTTTGTTGCAATAACTCTTGACGACGTTCTTTTCTGTTTCTGCGGCAAGTTCGCTCAATCTCAAGATTAAGAGGAATTAACTCCTTGTCTCGAGCACTGCGCATAAAATAGTTCAAAAAATTAAAAAGAAATAAAAGAACAAGTTTAAATTAAGACCAAGTATGCTAATATTAATAGCAGTAAAATAAAGAATTAATCCCCGGCAACGGCGCCAAAAACTTGATGTGGTAAATCAGAACGCAAGTATACGTTATCGCAAATCAAGTAATATAATAGTAAGAAAGTGTCGAACCCACAGGGATTAATTCTAAATTTAACTATCTATTAAAAGTTTACAAAACTCAATCTTATTTAAACAACTTAATAAGAGGAAGTGTTATGAAAGATTAAAAATTAAAGTATACAAGAAGAAGAATTTAATGATCAAATTAACCAAGCCTAGGATTGCAATTATTCCTCACACTTTACTTGATTCACTTACTTCTATCTAAGATCAATTAATTATCTGAATTGTTAACTAGAAATCATTAACTTATCTATAAGCCTCTTTCGATGGTCAAATAGAAATACCCTTAATTAATGAATAACTATATGTCTATGTCTATCAAATAATCAAGAATTCATTAAGTTCCGATTTCATTAATGGTTACATATGTCATATAGGTATATGTCTATCCTATATGAACTTAAGGCTTTCGCACAAAGATTATATGTTATCTTACTTAGATCTAAAACCAAAATCCCTTTGTCAAGTTGCTTAAGGTTTATCAATTCAATTTAATTAATGGCCAATTAATTAAAAGCATTAAGAACAAGTAAGATAAACAATTCAAGATAATCAACCTACTCTTAGATATGATAAACGAATCAAATTACGTGTGAGTTCAAATTGCAATCCTAGTATAGAAATTTAGCTACTCATTATATTAAAGGAAACAAAAGAATAAGTGAAAAGCATGATAGAAATGAAAGTGTTTGTTTGGTATTGACAAGAACACAACGGGCTAGAGTTTCGGGATTTACTTTAAACAAATTGGAAGATCTAACCTTGAAATCAAAGTATAAATCTCACAATTTATGAAAGCTTCACCCCTAACTCTAGGAAGAACCTTAACTAGATATCAAGATGAAGAAACTTGAATAAGATGAAGATTATATTATACAAACTACAAGAGCTTTGGGATTTACTTTAAACAAATTGGAAGATCTAACCTTGAAATCAAAGTATAAATCTCACAATTTATCAAAGTTTCACCCCTAACTCAAACTACAATGAGAGAATTCAGAAATAGGATGCCCTTAAGTGTGGCAAATGCCTTCCTTTTATAGGCAAATGCTAGAACTATTCAATTACAATTTTGTCAAATCTCTTTGCACATGGGTTGAAATTTCAGCTCCGAAGATTACCAATTTCGTCATTGCTCCTGTCATAATTTGGAAATCTTATCTTCATAAAAGTTGTAGCACATGCAGTCATGAAGAACATGTCAAAAATTCAGCCAGATCTAACGGTTGGATCTTGAGCTCTGACCATTTTGCCGAAACTACTCAGATTATATCAATAATGACAGTCACCAACTTGTTGCCTAATTTTGACCCACTTCCGGTGCTAATCTGGAAATCTTCATATCTATGAAAGTCATAGAGAATTATGTCATGCATGACATATCAAAATTTCAGCTACATCCAACGGTTAGATCTTGAGAAATCACCAAATAACCGAGTATAGGTTTGAGCAGGAATTTTCTGATTTATCCTGAATTTGATGTAACTCAAAATTCATTGAGTTTAGGTCTTCATTTCTTTTCTGTCTGAGCTATACTGATATCAACATCCAAGTTCATGATATTTTGGTTCAACAACTGCTTTGAATAGTCCTTCGGGTGTTCTGCTCAATTTGTAACAACATAACCAATATATGAGGAATTATGCAATTTTCACTTCATATATGCAATAATTTCATAAGAATAGACTAATGAGAGGTGCTAAATTATGCATATAAAATATGTTTATCAAGGACTCTACAAATGGTCATTATGACTTTTTTTTGTGCTCTCAATATTTCAACATTTAGTATTAGATGGTATAAATAAGTCCCTAACTCTCTACAAATAGGCACCATGTCCTACAAACAAGTGTTGTGAAATCTCTACTCATGAAAATTTTATAATTTACTAAGTATTAATTAATAGTTTATCATGGTCATGGTGATTCAGATTCAAATTGTGAAGCATATGGTGTGTCAAGGGAAATTATTTCCTTTATCTAAAGCAAATTAAGCAAATTTAACTTTTGTGTTTTTTTATCTTTCTATTAGGTGAATTCTCTACTCATGAAATTTATGTCTATTTATTGCACTAATATCATCTTTCTGTTATTACAATTGGTTTTTGCTTAAGCTCTATGCTAAATGACTTTACTATTTTACATCAATGCATGCTATCTTGATATTGGAGATCCTTATTGCAAGTGTCAATTTTGTGGTGCTAACATATGGTATAGAGACAGGGTTATAAAGCATAAAAACTCATTTGCACCTAAATTCTCTCTTTGTTGTCTAGAAGGAAAAATTAAGCTACCACAACTTAAAGAACCTCATGAGTATTTGTGAAGTTTGGTCTTTGATCATCATTTTTCACTTTCCAAGCAATTCCTACCAATATAAGGCACTATAATTCGATGTTCTTATTTACATCTACGGGAGGAAAAATTGACAAGACAATTACTAATTCTCGTGGACCATATCCAATTTATCCTTAATGGAAGCAATTGCCACATGATTGGTAGTCTCTTATTTGTTGGAGGGATGCACCGAAATTTGGACAACTTTACATATTTGACATTGATGATGAAATCTCAAACCCCATTGCTATAATCAGGTGTGTAATTATTGATAATTCTAATAGTTTTCCTTTAAGTGTCTTATTCCTTTGTAATAATAGGTTCAAAATTCAAGTATAAGTTCTTGACAAAAGCGGAAGTGCATTGTTTGTGTTTTTTGATAAAGTTGCATTTAAATTACTCAATAAAACTGTTATTGAATTATTGAAGCAACTCCAAGCTATAAGTCAAGTCTCAAGTCTCAAACAGTTAATTGACACCATAGAGGTCTACAATTTGACAAATTACTACATCAACATTTTATACAAAATGAATATAATAACACTTGCAACTTGATTTTTTTTTTAAATATCAAACCTTATTAACTTCTTTGCAGGATACTTCTTCTATTCTTGGTGATAATCAAGGAGATACTTTGTCTTCTTTAGATATCACTCTTATGAAAAAGGCCAAGTGAACGAGAAAATGAGATTGTAGACATGCTTTTTCCTCAATTTTCAACCACAAGACTCATCAAAAATTGAACAGCTTGATTGATTATTTATTCTTTCATCTAGATGATATTAGTGTATAATTATCTATTTTGTTAACCTTTTTGAATTGATTTTGTGGATTATATTCTACAAACAACTGTTGTTTTGTATTATGAATCTAAGAAAATTTGTATCTAATAAGTAAATTATTACATCACATTAATTAGTTAAAATTTCGTAAACAATAAATAAATATATAATATCAATATACTCTCAATTAATTATGATAGATGACAATTTGAATTTGAACAATTATAGTATAATATTAATTAGCTACTATTATCTAAATGAATAAAATTGCTCAAAACCTGAAACTTATTTTTTTTTTTTCCTTAATGAAAAAAACCACTTGAGTGACCCGTTAACTACGTAGTGATGGTTTAAACCATAAAACCCTAAACCCTAGAAGCCGCTTCTTCTAGAGCCTTCTCATTCCATTTCAAAAGGCCAAGTCTCTCTCTCCCGTTTCACACTACTTTCTCACTCTTCATCTTTCTCTCTCTGCCATTTTTTCGCCATTACCCATTACTCAATCAACCTCTCCCATTCCTATCATGTATCGCTTTGCTTCAAGCCTCGCCTCCAAAGCTAGGTGAGTTCCCAATCCCAATCTCCCCCCCCCCCTTATTTTTATGCTGTTTTTTGAATTTGCTCTTCTGGGTCATTGAGAAAATTTTGGAAAATGGATCAAAATTGAATTTTTATGTTTTGTTTTTATTTGGGGTACTTTGTATTAGATCCTTCTATGTTGATTGCTTGTTTGTGGGTCATCTGTGTTTTGAGTATTTCAATATTTGGAAGCTAACACATGAATTGTTCTGACTGGAAATTTATGTCCTTTTTGGTTGCAGGATTGCTAGGAGCAGTAGCCAACAGGTGAAAGACTATTCTTTTAATGGCACAATTTTTGTTGAAAAGGTTTTGAGATTAAGGGTGAATTTAATCCTTAACCTATGTTCTGTCTTTGGTTTTTCTGTTGTTGTTGCATGCCATAGATTGGAAGTAGGTTGAGTTGGAACAGAAATTATGCGGCCAAAGACATTAAATTTGGTGTGGAGGCTCGGGCTCTGATGCTTAAGGGTGTTGAAGAGCTTGCTGATGCTGTCAAAGTTACCATGGGTCCTAAGGTAACTGAGCATATCGTTTATTTTCTTGTTTTGTTTGTTGTTATTTTTACATTGATTCATGATAGTGTTTGATGGGGAAAAATGTCTTTGGTCAGGTAGAGTAAGGGGAAAGGGTTGGAAGAAATGAAACTCTATATTCATGATTGTTGACTTGATCCCAGATGTTTATTAAGTCAATTATTTGTTTTCTAAAGGGAAAACACCACTGTTTGATGTTAGAATAAAAGATATTAATGCTGGTCTGTTTCTTTTGGGGCTTCATTTTGAGTATTTATAATCCCATCGCTCAATTGGTGTTATTCATGATTGTTGGTGTCAAATTTCTTTTGTTTTAGGGGCGTAATGTGGTGATTGAGCAAAGTTTTGGTGCCCCTAAAGTGACAAAAGATGGAGTAACTGTTGCTAAGAGCATTGAATTCAAGGATAAAGTTAAGAATATTGGTGCCAGTCTTGTAAAGCAGGTTGCAAATGCTACCAATGACGTGGCTGGTGATGGTAAGCTGTTATATCCATAGAAGATTATGCTTTATAGTCAAATATTCATCATTGGCTTCTTTGTTATTTACATAATGCTAGACTGCATGGTTCTGTGATGTTTGGAAATTGGTTTGGCTTTCTTCTTAGGACATGGTATAGATGCTGACATTTGGCATGCAAATATTATGCAATTATTTTGGTGATGTTAATGTGACGGAATAATGAGGGAGCATTTCAAATGTTTGACAGGAACCACATGCGCTACAGTCCTTACCCGAGCAATATTTACCGAAGGCTGTAAGTCAGTTGCGGCTGGAATGAATGCAATGGACCTGAGGCGTGGTATTACTATGGCTGTTGATGCTGTGGTGACAAACTTGAAAAGCAGAGCACGGATGATTAGCACATCTGAAGAAATAGCGCAGGTTTGTGGGTCAAACTTTGTTAGGGCCTCTCCTGGCTTATTTCAGGAGACGCCAACAAGGACTTTGAGTTTTTACTAAACTATATTTTTAAATTTAAATTGATAGGTTGGGACAATATCGGCTAATGGGGAGAGAGAAATTGGTGAATTAATTGCAAAAGCTATGGAGAAAGTTGGCAAAGAGGGAGTAATCACAATCTCAGTAAGTTTTTATATGGTCATCTTATTGAGCTTTATTTTTTCCTTTGTTTTACTTTCTTTGTGTCAAGGGTGGGGTTTGTTTGATAGTATTATCTTGTTAATGCAATGTTTGCTGAAGCTTCCTCTGAAGTGTTCTTATGTTTCCCCTTCTCTTTTTCCCACATGATTCTATATTCCATCTTGGCCACCCATTATTGAGTCGTTTCCTATCCTTCCCTTTCCAAAGGGGTCTGTGGTTTGAATTGTTGTGCTTGCATTTCTGTATCTTCTGAGACCTAACATTTGAACTATTTCAGGATGGCAAGACTTTGTATAATGAGTTGGAAGTTGTTGAGGGAATGAAGCTTGACAGGGGCTACATATCTCCTTATTTCATAACAAACCAGAAAAACCAGAAATGTGTATGTTCTCTCTTTATCTCTCTACTTCACAACATTAGAATATTATCCTAAGGATTTTATGAAATGCCTTGGTCGTGAACCACTCTTGTTTTAATGATATATCATACTTAACAGTGCCATGTCTTGTGCCAATAGGAACTTGAGGATCCTCTCATTCTAATCCATGAGAAGAAAATCTCAAGTATAAATGCTATAGTCAAAGTATTAGAGTTGGCTTTAAAGGTGAGCAATGCCATGCACTTTCTTTTGCATTGGCTTTTAAAATATTGATATTGGCTGACACCTACTTATCTCCAGAGACAAAGACCTTTATTGATTGTTTCTGAGGATGTGGAAAGTGATGCGCTAGCAACTCTTATTCTAAATAAGCTTCGTGCTGGAATTAAGGTTTGTTTTTCTGTCTGTAGCTTTAATTTTTAGGTCTTAGGTTCCCTAAAATTTGGATTGTTGGCTTTCCTGATTTGATTTTATATCTGGTGCTTTGCTGTAGGTATGCGCCATTAAAGCCCCTGGTTTTGGTGAAAATAGGAAATCAGGTCTCCAAGATCTTGCAGTTCTTACAGGAGGAGCTGTAAGTTTGCTGTTCTCTATGAGGTTACTACTACATTAAATCTTATCATATGGACCTGTTATTAATACATTTTCTGTATCTAATTAGCTTATCACTGAAGAGCTTGGCTTGAATCTTGAAAAAGTGGATCTGGATATGCTTGGCACTTGCAAAAAGGTAAGATTTTAGCATAATTTGTAAATCATTTGAATCTACCTTTTAATTTTAGTACCCTTTCTGGGTTAACGCTCATGATTGGATGGTTCTGGTAGAGGATGTTGACTTTCCTGAAGCAACTACTTGTGTTTAAGCTTGAAATAAATTTTCATTGAATTCTCCCCCATTCTTAGCTCTCAAGTATATAGGTTAAGTAGACAACTAACTATGGTTCTTAACGTTTTAGGTAACAATTTCTAAGGATGATACCGTCATTCTTGATGGAGCTGGTGACAAGAAAGGGATTGAGGAGAGATGCGAGCAGGTTTGAGTTAATCTCCTATTTGATTTGGTTCTACCATGGTTGTTGTATTCTATTTCCATGCAATGACTGGTCAGTTGGTTAATGATGCATCTGACTTGTTTCTTGCGATGAATTTTGACAAACAGATTAGGTCAGCAATTGAAAATAGCACTTCTGATTATGACAAGGAAAAGTTGCAGGAAAGATTAGCCAAGCTTTCTGGGGGTGTTGCAGTGCTTAAGGTATGCCTACTTAAGTACACCTTGCTTGTTAATGTTTTTTTTTTCCTGGTGAACATCCTAAGGAGGTGTTGTTATTCACAAGTAATATTTGAAACTGCCCTTCTGCAGATTGGAGGAGCTAGCGAGGCTGAAGTGGGTGAGAAGAAAGATAGAGTGACAGATGCCTTAAATGCCACTAAGGCGGCTGTAGAGGAGGGCATAGTGCCAGGTAAATTATCTACACTGGCCGTTTTATGATTAGTTTTACAACCTCCAATCAGATCTGACTTTAATTTGTTCACACAGGTGGTGGTGTTGCTCTTCTCTATGCATCAAAAGAGTTGGATAATCTTCAAACTGCCAACTTTGATCAAAAGATTGGCGTCCAGATTATCCAAAATGCTTTAAAGGTCTGTGTTTTCTGTATTTTTGCTGATTTTCTGTTTAGATCCTCCATTGCATTTTGCTTTTGGCAGGGATACCGCCTGGTATCTTCTGCTAGGAAAACCTGAACCAGATTGTTTTTCTTTTCTCCTCACTTATTACTGATTCCTTTCAAGTTTCATTTTGCAATTTCAATGTTGGTTTTAAATTGCAATTTTGGTTGCTCACTCTTTTATTACTTGATACAAAAATAATTCAGACACCTGTGCACATAATTGCATCAAATGCGGGAGTTGAGGGTGCTGTTGTTGTTGGCAAACTATGGGAACAGGATAATCATGATCTTGGGTATGATGCAGCGAAAGGTTAGTGTTCTTTCCCCCCCCCCCCCCCTTCTGGTTGTGTTTACTTTCTATGTCAAAAGAGATTAGAATGTGCCACTAGTTACTGATTCTGCTATCATATTTGTTTTTCTTCTGCTTCGTAATTAGATGAATATGTTGATATGGTTAAAGCTGGAATCATAGACCCTTTGAAGGTGATTAGGACCGCCTTGGTTGATGCAGCCAGGTAGGATGTTAAGAAATTTGACGTAAATATGGATATGTTATATGTTTGTTATGTAGGTTGCTTACCACAGTTATTGTGCAGCGTTTCATCTTTGATGACAACAACTGAAGCTGTTGTGGCTGACCTTCCAAAGGACGATAGGGATGCTCCATCTATGCCTGGTGGCATGGGTGGCATGGATTATTAACGGGCTATTCCCTGTTGCTCATATTTGAATCCAGCTTCCTTTTGATTGGACCTGGAACAAAGAATGGTGCTGAACCCACTTAACAGCTTTTTCTTTCTTTAATTATTTGTTGTGAGAAGGCATCCATGTAATCATAGTGAGAGATCAAGATGTAGGTAAGAAAATTTGTGAGTTGCAATAATACCAATCAAGATATTTGGAACAATTTTTACCATCCAAATCATGACATTGTTCCAATGAAATTGTCAATTGAAAGATGGTCTTTATATATTTCAACAGTTAGCTAGAAGTTTAGCTGTCAGTTTTCCGTAGTTCCTGTTCCAAGTTGTACAAGGATGGAGATCTTCTGTCCCACCTGTCTCCAATAAAAAATTTCACGAGTAAGACAATTTTTCTCATTCAATTTAACACCATTTAAGGGTAAAGAGAATTCAAGTCGAGAATTAAGAATGAAATAAGAAGCAACCCTAAAAGATGTGTTTTGTTCAATGTATAACAAAATTTAGAAGTCACATTTCAACCTGCTTCTTAGAGAATGAAGAAGCCAATGTAAGTGTCGTTAATCTACCTCAATTCCTTTCAAATTATGATTGGTTGTGGTAGTTTCCCTCACGCATCAAATTCCTTTTACAAATGAAAAAACCAAAGACTTGTTCTGAAAGCATTGGATATGGACTTGAAATGGAATATGCAGTGGCTTAGTTTTGCATGAGTAGGGAACGCCAAGAAATTATTCATATATGAATCCATAGTGACGGGCACACGAATAACGGGAACATTTATCACCCAGATTAGTCATGCTTTCAGGACTAAGGCAATGGTGGAGGATGTGATTGCAGTGCCTCCAATGGTGGTCAATTATTCTTTCTCTGCATGTCTGTCAAACAGTGTTGAAGAGTTCACAAAACATTGCAAAAAAAGAAAAATATTAGAAGGATGGGGACCTTATTCACCAGCCCAATAGAGAATTGAAGCTTATAGCAAGACTTCGGCCGTTTGCTTAGTGGGGAATTGACAACTTAGAACCTTCCTTGCCAACCACAGGAAGAAGGAAATTTATAATTGTTACAATCAATTACTTCACCACGTAGGTTGAGGCCGAGGCCTTGGCCAACATCACTGAGGTCAAGGTGGAAAACTTGGTGTGAAAAAAATTGACGTATGCTACCAATGCAGTTGTATAGGTTGAATGCCTAATCTCATAACCTCAACCATTGAGCCAAGAAGAAAGTGATCAAGGGTTGAAGGACAACCCTGACATGCTAGAAGAAGTGTTGGGTTTGACCAAACTCTTCTTTCGATAATTATTGGTGGTTTTCTATTTTGAGTTTTATTAATATTATACACACACACACAACGCACTTAGGTTGGCCCAACTGGTCTATGAATTTCAAATAAGAGTTTTACATCCCCATGTGCACGAGTTTGAATTCCCCTCACGGCTAGTCATCTTGCTTGGTGGGCAGCCTTTCCCAAGAAGATTTCCTGGCGCCCAGAGACTAGTTGAGTAGCCATGTAGAGGATTGCCTTGAGTGGTCACCGAGAGTTAAGCCTCTGCTGGCCTCCTCGACATGTCAGTAGCGCCCTGTCCTGTTAGTTTGGAGGAATCATCCCCTATCCCCTACTAACTGCATATTATTCACCATATATATATATATATATAGTGCAGAAAATTGTCTTGGCCTGCAAAGATGAGTGGCCAATTGATATATGACTAGAAAGTTAGAAGTCAGAATTTCTAAAAGGGCAGTACATGCTTGGAAAGCTCGAAGCAACTAGGATGCGAGGGTCAGGGCCACAAATTGAGGGCCCATACCAAATTGTGGAAATCAACAAAGCAGAAGAAATTTACAAGTTTGCTGTCACAAAAGAAAAGATACTCACACCCCTGGAAAGCGCTCAATACGAAGAAATTTTTACCTTTAGTAAAAGCTATGAAGAGGAATCCTTAGAAGTGTAATGTACACGCTTATCCATTATACTTCTTTCCAAATCCTACACATGCTTTTGTACTCAAGAAGCATTCAATCAAAGATTCCTTAAAAAATATTGGAAGCTTGGTTTTGCTTAGTATAAATTGGTCACACTTAAGCATGGTAAATTATTAAGACAAATGCCTAGAGCTTGTTTGTACAAGCTTGCTAAAGCATGGACAGGTAAAGCAACAAGACAAATTCTGGAAGCATGGTTTTGCTAGCTCAGTATAAACGGTCATGCTTAAGCAAGATCCTTATACCCTGATCATCCTAAAGCATAGGCAAATAGATACAACACGAAGGGCATAAACAACTACAGAAATAGCAGGGCAGGCAGAGTTAAATCTTAAAAAGGCTACAAATATCACGAGGCAAGAGTTTCCTTCTCTATTTCATAAAAAATGTAAGAACATTCACCTAGCAAGTGTTGAGAAATATATAGAGTACATAAAAAGGTACGTGAGAACAAAATGGATACCAAAAGCAATAGAAGTTAAGAGTAAATGTCTATTCTGGTCCTTTAAAGATGTATGCAACATCATATTGGTTTTTAATTTATAAATACATTAAATTAGTTTTCAAAAGATATATGCAACATTATAGTACTTATCCAATGTCACATTTTTGTCATTAAATTAGTCTTTAAAATAACATCAAATTGATCATTAGAGAACAAAACTAATGACATTAATTATCATTAAAGAACAAAATTAATGTCATTAATAAATAAAAGACAAATATAAGACAAATATGATATGACGTATATATTTAGAAAACAAAAATGTGAACGTTCATTCTAAAGTTAACATGAAATACCAAAGCCAGTACGGGAAATGGCATATCTTACTTCTGAAGGTCCTAGGACTCAATCTATCACTTAAAGGTTTGACACGACCCACAGTGACAAACATCTTGGGGCGATGAAACATACTATTCACGTCTCCATGGTAATGGTTCCCCTCTCAACGCATACCTGAAATTTTGAGAACGCTTAAAATCATTAACAGCCTTTTCTGCAAATGGTCAAACTTGTTTTTACGCATTACATTATACCAATTATTTGTTTTTACACATGGTATACATCCTATTTTTACACAAACATTAAAACATGTAGTTACTTTGACGAGTATAATTATAATTAGAAATGCCATAACTTCTAATTATAATTAGTTTAGTGCACAAACTACACTGTACACCATGTGTACACAAGAATTTTATCGCTATTTCAAGTCTGATCTACAATGAAAGAAGAGAGCCATTCAATGGCTCAGAGAAGTACAATAGACTAAAATAACACAGTAACTCAGTAGCAATCTGTAATTTCAAATTTTCCTGAACAATGACAGCTACAGAAGCAAAGTTTCAAGGCCCTGACACATCAAACAAAATAACTCCCCTTCTAAAGATATTAAGAATATACACTCAGCCATGTTAACATTAATCTTATGCTTCTGTCAGCCTCATTTGCCTCTCCGGCGATGTCTTGTTGCAGCACAATCTGAACAGTACCATTTTCCTTTTGGATGTTCTTTGAGACCAACACAACCAAAATGGAACCACTCTATTTTGCACTGTAAAATCAAAGAGAGTATCAAAATATGTTATGAATGTATGTAAAATGGACATAAATATAAGAAGCAAAAGCAAATACATACATCAGGGTTGTCGCAGGCAACCATCTCCCCATAGCTAACTTGGTTACAAAAGCAGTATGTGGGTTCATTTGGATCAACTGGTAAATCTAAATCCATGCCAGCTGGGTTTGCAGATGTGGTTTGTGTTCCCGCTGCCGCTGCTGCCGTGACCAATGTTGTTTGGCGTGTTCTGAAGTAATTGTAATTCAAACCATATCCATTAGATTCTAATTGTTCCTTTAATTCTTGTTTTCAAATGCTTGATATTGTAGCAGACAAGCAGCATAAGTGTATCCATCATGGGAAAACGAGGGAAAGAAAAAGAAAAAGATAAAATTATATATAAATAAATACCACCTCGCTTCATAACCTTACATATTCAATGTGTCAATGATAATGTTGTTTCAAGACTCAAATGAAAATTGCTACTGTTATCAGGTAATTATAGGGAATTATAATGGGAAATTTCTGATCTTTTATTAAGATCAGATGTAAGGATTTCAAGTTTAATCATTATGGTCAGTATTTTGGAAATTAAGATTTGGCTTTCAAAAATTTAGGTGAAGTTAAGATTTTCCACTTCTAGGGTTTCATATCAGAATTTGTATTACTAGAGGAATATATAGGGTTTCTTATCCTAATAGAATTGGGACTATTTGTGGTTTCAATATGTATAGATCTCGCTAGGACTGATATGACTGTAAGATATCCACACAACACTGAACAACAAAGCACGCATGTGGGCATGACATATGTCAAAGAATATAGGTTGTATTGTAGTGGCATAATCACCTCTGATATACAATAACTTCAAGCTCTAACGATGCACATATTTCTTAACCTCCATAATAACCAGAAGAAGCATTAACTGAAGATAAAGTGGGCATGTAAATGTGGCAGAATTTAGTTTCTTTCTGCCACCTATTGATTCATTCACCAGTCTGAGATACTGAAGTGCCTTCTCTGTCTATCACTCCTCCCTCTAAATGCCCTCTCTATCTAAAGATACTGAGAAAGAATTTCCTAAACTTCTCAATTTTTCTATCATCCAAGGTTTTGATAACCTTGGTTTCCTCATTTTAATAGGTAACTAGTGTCTATTTGTAGATCTGTACCTCATGATCAATCAATATCTTACATAGCAGAACACCATAGAGGGAGGAATCAGTATTTAAGGAATAGACAGTTGAAAATCATAAGGATAAACATCACACAAGTGATAAGCTATGAGAAAATGAATCACAAAAACTGTACTAGAAGAATTACATACTTTTTACGCCCTCCTCTACCACTTTCATTACCCCTTCCAGATTTTGTATTACCATCAACACCTGAAGCAGGCACTCCGGTTATAGCAGCATTTTCTCTTTCTGTCATAAATCATAAAAGATTAGGGTTTTATTCATACAAATGAGGGGATTCAGTTGCTGTCAATTACAATATACTTGAAACTTTTCAAAAGACTATTAACAACATTTTTATAGATTATGAGTGGCAAAAAAAGGAAGAAAGTACAGTACCACGCCGAATCTCTTCATCAAATTTTTTCAGATACTGATCAAGTTGTTGTATGTGTGTATCTACCTGAAACAAAATCATGAATATGCGATTACAAAATCTTTGAAACAAGAAGCAAAGGAAACTGCTTGCACTAAATTTATGCCAATATAGTCTGTTCCTTAACCAAATTTATTTTACCAAATGATAGCATGTATTATGTATATATAAAATCTTTATCCTGCTTCCAAAATGGTAAGGAAAATTGTTGTGTGTTTGTGTTTTGTGTGTGTTTTTTTTTTTTTGGAGGGGAGGGGGGGACAAAATGAAAATAATATGCGAACCATGTTTATACTAATATTTCATAGACAATGCAATACCTTGGTGTAAATTAAATCATGGATAACACAACACAAAAAAATTCAACAAATATTAATGAAGCAAGATGCAAATAGCAAAGTTGTGGAAATATGATCCAGCTATATCAAAGAAGGTATTACCATAAAACCACAATATCAAAGTCCAGGCAGATTTATCCAAAGCCAAACATTAATAGAGGTCTTCAAAAATACAGGTAACAGGATAAGTGAAGTACCAAATCATATGCCTGGACAGCCAAGGCAACTTTTTCATCAGTAATCCTGATGCTATGCTTTTGCTCATCAAGTGCTTCATCAGAGAATCTAATAACTGAAGTATCAGGAGTGATGTTTCCAGCCCTAACTCCTCTCCTAATATCTTCAATTTCTTGTTCGCAACGCTGTTCATTTTGCCTTTGAATATCTGTTCATATACATCACAATGCTTGTGATGCTTAGAAACCTCAAACAAGACTCAAGGTGATATACAGAAAATAGAAATGCACAACTAAAAGCCTTTTCTTTTATTGTCAACACAAGAATGGGCATTGCAAACACTGATTACAAAAATGAAGAAGAATGCACCGTGCCTTGAGTTTAATATCTAATTATAGGTAATACAAAAGCAAGCAAAATATAACATATAAATGGAAACAACATTGATGGAAGAGAACAGAAAAAAGAGGCCATGATCAAATTAACCAAAGACAAGGTCTTCAAAATATCTGCTCCAAAACTATAGCAATAAATTTGTATCACAAACTTAACATAAATTACCCAAATTACCATTAAACATATTAAAAAATCCAGTCTAACAAATGTACCTCACAGTGGATAAGAGCAAAAATTCATTTATTATAAATTGTATTTGTAACAGTTTATCATGGCATAAAGCCACACTTATGTGTTTGTCTAGACTCTAGATTTGAGTATTATATCAAATGACTAAGACAAACCTGGCATCATGATTACTTCACAAAAATATAGCATGAAATGTGCAAATTTGATCTCAGCAATAGGTTTTGGAATCCTGGTGGCTTCTAACCCATTATTTTTGAAACCCGGATCTTGGCAGAAATCACCTTGGTTAAGGACAATACAATTCCATGGGAAGCTCAATAATGTTACCAGTTTGGGAGCAAAGAAGTCTTTTGAGAGATGGACTGATTCTAGCCTCACATAACCATTATCATATCTCTGAATCACTAGACAGTACACAGATTCTAAGAACTAAGGGTACACATTGATCACCACAGAAAATGAAACTAAAATTGAGATAGACCCACTAAAATCCAGATAGCATTCTTAAAAATTGTATTGGTATTAATTATTAAGATTTAATCAAAGAAGAAAAACAATATAAACCCACTAAAATAATTATGCTCTCATTCATATCAGGACCCAAAAAAAGATAAATTTATAAATTCCAATTACCCTGTAAACTCTTATCAAGATCACGCAATAACGCGTACTTCTTCTGAAGAATAACGGGTAATGAATCCAAATCTGCAGAAAAGGGCAAAGTCCTTTGTTAAGCAAAATTGGAAACAAAATGCATAATTGAACCCTAAAAATACTAAATTTGTGAAAAATGAAAGAGAAATCAACTTACTCCTTTGTCATACAAAATTGAAAACAAAACACATAATTGAACCCTAAAAATAATAAATTTGTGAAAAATGAAAGAGAAATCAACTTACTCCTTTGTCATACAAAATTGAAAACAAAACACATAATTGAACCCTAAAAATAATAAATTTGTGAAAAATGAAAGAGAAATCGAGAGAGAGAGAGGAATAGAATCATTACTCCTTTGTTATGCAAAATTGAAAATAAAATACATAATTGAACCCTAAAAATACAAAATTTGTGAAAAATGAAAGAGAAATCGACGAAAGGGAAAAAGGGGAATAGATTACTGGCTTGAAATTCTTCAAGGAATGACATTAGGGTTTCTGGGAAGAATGCTTGCAATTGAATTCCTTCGATTGCGGTTACAGATGAAGAAAAAAATAATTATTGATTTTATGTAAACCGAAAAATATAAAAATAAATACGTATGAGTATTATATATTCTTTTTATAAAAATATATTAAAAATATGGCCACTAAAAGAGAACTGTTAAATATAACAATTTAAAGTTTAACTTTCTACTTGGTTAATCTAAAAGTTCGTAATAAAATTAAGCGTTATATATAAAGTTTTTTATTACGCTATGATTATTGATTTTTCTTCATTATTTTTTATAATAATAAATGTTGATGAATGAAGTAAAAACCTAAAACTTGTAAAATAAATATTACACTAGCTATTTATATTAAAAACTAAACATTATCTTGTAACATTGAAGTTTTTATATATTTGAATAAAATAAAATTTACTTCAATAAATAAAAAACTAAACAGATACTAAAAACTTATGCCTGCAAGAGGATCAAAGTCATGGGCATGTGACCCCACAAACTTATTTATAGGAAGATGATAGGTCTAATTATGAAATATTTAACTACGACGAATAATTCAGTTGATAAATTATATTTTATATAAGTGAATTTTATTTATAGTATAAAATTTTAAATTATATTAAAAATATCTTACAACTAAGGTCAAGTTCACACTTGATAAAAAATTAATTTTACATTCAAAAAATATAAAACTACTTTGTAATCTTAAAAAAAAAACTTATGAAAAATCTCTCATTCTCATTTCACCCATCAAATCATCATTTTGTCATGGATGAGTTTAGAGGAGAAGAAAATGGTGAAAAACTTTTTTAATTTTAAGGGTTGTTTAGATAAACTTTTATAAAAAGATTTTTATTATTACCTTTTTTAAAAAGATCTTTTGTAAAAGTAAATGTTATTTTATGTTTAGATGTAATACTTAAAATATTTTTTTAATTATATTGTTGTTTGGATGTAAAAATATAAAAGTACTCTTTTAATGGCAAAATTACTTATAAAGGCAAATATAAAATAACAATTTCATTTTTACAAGCTTAACCCATAATTAGAAGATAAATTTTAAACTGTCACATATATTTCTTAGTTATTTATACACTTATGGGAGTATTGACTTCTATTTAATTTTTTCCCACCCATCTTTGCTAAAATGCTTAGGAGCTTATTACTAGCTTGTATTTTTTCTACACATATTGTTAAAAATATTTTAGTATTCAAATCGTTCCATTTTGCCTTCATAATCGTATGCTCACCATCATCCATCATATCATCATTATCAATATTTATTTGCTTAGGACCTCTTCTAGAAAGTAATTTTCGAGTTATTCTATAATTTAAAAAAAATTATATCAAATTAGAGTGATGAGATATAAAAAAATTAAATATTAGTAATATTTTTCAAATGTTGGTCATTCAAAGAGTGCTTTATATATATCTATTCAAACGATGCTCTATGTAATTGAATTACAAATCAAGAATAATATAATTGAATTGCAAACGAAAAATAATAAAGATCATCACATACAAAAAATAAAATGAATCAAAGGAACATGCTCTATGCAAATGAACAAATTGATATATATATATATATATATATATATATATATATATATATATATATATATATATATATATATATATATATATATATATATACAGGGGACATATCTAATGAGAGAAGTGGTTTATTATAAAAGTGAGATGAGCAAATCTTGATCATTGGATCATCTATGTATGGTCAATAATAGAACATAAAGTTATGTGACATTTAAATAACTTCTAATCTTGACCATACATGGATAATTTAATGATCAAGATTTACTCTTCTCACTCTTACAATAAATTATTCCTCTCACTAGATATGCCATATGGTGGGGATCCACTCAATAATATATTTATAGAATATGAATTTAACTAATCTAATCGTTGAATTAAAAGTTCTCATAAGATAGATAAACTCCATAAAATTTTCTACAAGTAAAAAATTATTTGATACTTCATCGCATTACTTTATTTTAACGTATAATATGATTTTAAAATGTAAGTAAATTGTCTACTATTAGATTAGATAATTATATATGTCTGATTTATTTAAAATGTGGTATGCATGATCATTAAGATAATAGTATATGATTCAACGGTTGGATTGATTAAATTCACATTCTACAAAAAATTATTAAATAGTGTAAATGTATTAAGACTTACACTTGGTGTAAGTGGATCCCCATTCGTGGATCCACTTACATGGGTGGATTCCTTTATTTTTTTAAAAAATAAAAAATTATCATGTAATTTTTTAATTATCTAAATTTAAAAATAAAAATTATCCTTTTTCTTTTCTCTTCTCTAAACTACTCCATCTAAATATAAAATAAACTGCCAAATATCAGTTGACGCGAAGTCTTTGTGCTTATTATTGAATTTTTTCATCATTAGAGTATTTCATTATATCTTACACGAGACTATCCAACATTTGAGGCGCCTATTCTTCTTCTTCTTCTCCTTTTTCTTTTATTAAAAAATGGAAGAATAGCTATAAGGTTAACTTAGAATTCCATATTCCAATGACATAATGTTTTCTTTCGAAAGAAGAGGGTGATCCCAACGATAATTCCACCTACATCACAAGTGTTATAAAAAAAATTAAAGCCGTAAATTATAAATAAACGCATAGTTTTAAATATTTAAATAAACTCACTTTTAACTTACCAGAAAGTTAATTCAGTTAATTAAGATTGAAACACTTTGTTTGAAAGGCTTAGGTTGGACTCTCACGGCCAACAATTCATTTGGTAAGGGATATATAAATACTACTATAAGTGATAACTTCTCTTTATTCTAATTTTATTTACAAATAAAAATAAAAATTTCTTGAAATAAAAAACTTTCTTTCATATCAGACCATATGTGATATGTCATACATTAATGTGCAACCAGTTGTAACCCATGGCATTTTTACATTTTTCACATATTGGTCCGCTTCTGTTCTGCAATTAGGAATCAGTTTTGTGCTTAAAAGCTCAATAACTTGAAACCTATCTTGTACAGGTATGGGTATGAGTATGGATATGAGTATCTGATATGATATGTTATGACACGTAAATATGTTAATTTTGTAAAAAATTAAAATACAGAATGACAATGTATATGGAATAAAATAAATTTATATTTATAGATGTATAAAAAACAAACTTTAAAATCGGTAAAATTCTTTATCAATTTACTATAATTTTGAGGATGAGAAAATTGCAAGAATGAGAATATGTTTTAAATGAGGAAACAGGTGAGAATGAGGCTTAAATACATATCTTGATTTTTCAAGTAATAGTAAATATGGATGCAGAAATATTATAAGAGTATCGATATCGAATACGGATACGTCACTATTTTTGAAGTATCTCTGCATCATAACTTGGTACTTTATAGCTTAGGGCTATATATGCAGCAACAATTAAACAAATTCAAAGAAAGGTGATTTTGAACAACATTGAATGCAATGTTATTCAATATAAAACGCTAAACAAGTTATCAACCTCACCTTTGTTCTTCTTCTTGAATAAATTCGAAATAGTTGATTGATGCAAACCTTGTAACAATGTATAAGTTGAATTATTAGTTTAATTTCATCTTCTTCATTAGTCAATTCAACTGTATTCTTGGATTTTTTTATTTATTTAATAGAACCTCCAATGGCTAAGAATTCTGCAGCTTGGACTTTTCAGGAGCTTTAGTGCAGATATCAATATCACCCTTTAACCATAGACATGTGATTTAATTCTTTAATTTTTTTGTACTTGCATATGTATGTATATCGCTGGTGAGGTGTTTTTTTATTTTTTATTTTTTTAAAAGATTATTTAGTGAATTAAATTCTCATCAACTTTCACCAAACCTAATCTACACCGTTTTCCAAAATACACTCCTTACAAGTTCTCTGACTCACTCTAAAGGACAAACCTTAACCAAATTATGATGTAACTATATAACATCAATTATATATATATATATATATATATATATATATATATATATATATATATATGCAAATTCTTTACAAACAAGTTCACCATGTTATGCTTAGAAACACGGGCAAAGTGAACAGCAAGAAAACTTGTGTCTAAGGGAATGGGAAAGAAGTGGGCTAATAATGACTATCGATCACAAATCCAATGGAAAAGAACCTAAGGCTAAAATTTCAATGTTCTTTATTATCTAAGTTATTTACTTTTTAAAAATGGTATTTATTTTATTTTATTTTATTTTGAATTCTTTTTCTTTTCAAAGGTAAAATATTAAGAGAATTGTTATTTTTATTTGATATATCACATTCTTTCCGCAACATAATAATTATGGTCATAAATAATTTTTTTTATAAAAATGTATTAAGAGAGAAAAAAGTACAGTACAAATGGATCAATAATCCTACATGAAATAAAATAGTAAAAAAGATAAAGAAAATAGATAATACATAAAATCAAAATAGTAATCCATATATTTTTTTTTGCAAATATGATATAGGAATATAATACCCTTAAAACTCATGAGAATAAAGCTATAAGAAAACCAAGAAGACAAGCTTGTCCCATAATATATGTGGAGGAAGATAATTATTGCAAGAAATTCTAAAATTAAGCTTCAACCAAATACATCTCACTCTAACAAAAAAAGTCCAGCGTCAAAGTGCGATTTTATTCTTCTACCTCCAAAACCTTTATAATGAGTAGAGAAAAATACTTCCAAATTAGATGGAAATATAGCACACTCCAAATAACCCAAACAACTTACAATGCAAAAAGAGGTGGCTATTTGTTTCAAAATCAAAACACTTGAAGCACATGACACATGCATCGGGAGAAATGGCCTTATGATATTTGCGTATGTGTTTAGTGTTAATCCTATCAAGCATTGTTGTCCCAAAAAAATGCTTAATGTTATCAAATTAACCAAGTATTTATCGAATGAAGCACCATTATACATGATTTGATGATTTAACAATAAATAATAATTAATTTTTTTGGTAAAATTTAACATATATATATATATTTTATAAAATATATAAATCAAACTTGCCACCGCTGCTCAAATTCAACGGTCACTAATCTTCATTTAAGACGCGTGAGTGGGTTTGTCAATCAGCAAGGTAAAGCCGGAAAGTTCTACATTGGGCTAACCATTCTTGTCTTGGCCTTGTTTGTCCATATTGCAACTTTTATTATTTATATACCACAAACCTTTAATTCAAACCATTTCAGCTAGCTCCTAAACCTTTCCCTGTTTCATTTACCTCCAACATTTTCTCATACATATGCAAATTAAGAGGCGTGATTTATTATGAGAGTGAGATAAATAAATTTTAACTATTAGTTTATGATTAGAACTAAAACATAAAGTCATTATGTACAGTTGAATAACTTTATGTAAAATGTAGATTTTACTAATCTAACCATTAAATAATATGATATAAGGAAAATTTTTAATCTAATAGTTAAATTAATAAAATTGAACGTTTATAAAAATTATTTAAATAGACTATATATATACTTAAGTGTTGGACATTTCAAATTTTTCTCTGGTAGTATTTGTGCTAATAACTCTCCTTATTTCGTGCTTTGTTATCAATTTTTACATAGTCTGTTTTAAGTCTAGATAAAAGAGAAGGATTGTATTAGGTAGCCGGCATCACACAATTATGCCAGAAAGCTGTTTATCCAAATTAATTGGATTTGAAATATAAATTCTTGTGACAATCTCATCTAACAGCTGGCTTTTTCTAGTTGGAAAAGGTAATTAGATTTGTTTACCATACTTCTTGGCAGGTTTTCTGTATAGTAATATAGTTTGTATATAATATTATGGAGAAGAGGAGGAAACTTCAAGATAATGAGCTGTACTGAAAACCTGAAGATTTACTACAATCATGAAGAAGTCAAAAGAAGACAAAAAATAATTGATATGGAAAAGTATGTAAAGTGTGAGTAACATTGTGCTTCGCATATGAGGGAGCATCATGACATCACAAATGTGGACACCAACAAACGGGTTTGAACCCCAGTTGCAATATAATTATCATACAGCCTACTTCAGAAGCTGGGACTTGGTAGCATTTTCTTTTAACTCCTAGAACTACAAGTAGCACCAACAGCTTCATACTCTTCCTCCAGCTCAGGAGTGTCCTAGCCTCAAAGAGTGCACTCTTAACCAAAAGAAGGTGGGAATTTTTTAGTTCCTTTCATGCATTAAATTGGCTTTTCCTACACTGAGTTCATAAAATTTGCACCATGTTCTACTCACCATCATAGGTTCCTTACAGCTTATTGAATATTTCTTTTGTGAGCATCATTTGTAAGGCATTGTCTGCCTGAGTGAAATGGGGTTTGGTCTCCAATCTGTTGTTTTCTAGATTAGCATCTCTTGTGGGTGTTTCCAGCTTTTAGCATACTTCACTGTCGTTGGAATTGAATTTGAGGTTTTCTAATAACATTTGGATTCTTTCCCTTCTCTTATAAAGTAGAATGCTGTATTGCTTGACATTTTGATGCTTAGATTTAATGTATTTAGTTGCTCATAGTGAAATATATGAAAGGAAAAAAGAAAGAAAAACATATACATTTGGAACTTGACGTGCCTTTCTTTAAATAGATTTTCTAGAAATCCTATGATAGCTTTTCTAAGTATGCTGAAAAGGTAGTTGCAGAGTTTATTCATTGCAAAACAAAACTACAGGGATCAACATCTTTTGGTTGTATTCACTGCTCCACAGGGATTCAATGTTGTACTTTTAATCTTCAAAACACTGTTAGGTGTGGGACACTGCCACCGTGTGATAAAGAGAGGCTGAAAGTGATTAATCGTGTTCTTTCTTGTAATTGTAGAATGAGTGCATCTGGGGTAACAGCTGAAGCAACAGAAGTACATATTCATGTAAGTGACGGACAGGGTATTCCTCAGGAAGAAGTACCTACTTCATTGGAGTTAAACAAGGTTGATTATGCAGTAGAAAGAAAGAAATCACTGCAAGCCCGCTATTATTTTGGCATTATATTCTTGATAATGAATCTTGTTGCCTGGTTTTTCCGTGACTATGGGCAAAGATTTATACCTTGGGTTCATTGTAAGTCAATGTTCTTTCCATTTCCAAACTCAGATCACTGGTACTTTGTTCAGCAGACTCTGTCCTTTTTTCAAAGTTTTTTTAAGCTTTTAAATTTCAGTTATCACAATATGATTTCAAATTCTATTAATCTAGCTTCATATATATATATATTGGTGAGAATTTGAGATAGGTAACTTCACTGCTTTAGAATTATTAAAGGGGCGAGGCATCATGCTCATTTTCATGTTGTATCTTATATCTACATATTAATCATTAAACAAAAGAAATTAATTCTTTTGGTGGTATCAATTTCAAATATCAGATCATGTACAAATCACACATCATTTATTCATTTTGTACCAAAAAGCATTTTCAACTTACAATCAGAAATGAGTAGAATATGTGGAGAGACTTTAAACAGTTTTAAAATTTCTGTGGAAATGTGTGGAGTACTTGCATGAAATAAGACAGTAATTTATGTGGAATTGTATTCTGCAACTTTATGAAAAAGAATTCTGTGCAAAATTCACATATTGGTAGATTTTTTTTTTCCAAGTGCTGGCATTAGATAATATAGAAATGTTGCATTATAAATTCATGGAAATTAAAAGAAGCATTAACTGAAACATTTTCTGAAGAAGTAGATTTTGATTGTTTAGCAAACTTTGAGGCTACCCTGGGGTGCAGACCATTTAGCACATATCCTCTGGTCTGTGTATATGCTTCATCTGAGAGTCAACCCATCTGCTATCACGTGGTGGCATATCTAGATCCTCACTAAAATGATTAAACTTGCATGTCTATAATGGATACTGAAAAGTTTATCCGGAGGCTCACAGCAAATGATTTTATATCTTCCTGATGATGAATTCATTATTCATTTTTTCATAAACTTGGAGATCTTGACAAGTGCAGGACACAAATGAAGATGATTTAGGATTTAGAGTTCCAGTTTCCACCATAATTGCTATTGGTAACATTTAAAAAAAAAAACAACTCCATAATATAGCTGTGAACTGCTTGAGTATCTGCTTTTGTAACTTCTGTTATTATGCTTGCTTGAAACTTGCTTTTCTTTCTTCTCTTTCTTGCTTAATTTTATTACCTTCTGTTTTTTAAGGCCAATATTTTGTTAAGCATGAGAAGCTAGAATTTATTATTTTGACATATACTAGTGATTCATGCCATATAGTTACTAGTGTAAAGGAATTTATAGTGAATGATATTATGGCCTTTTGTTAACCTTTCTTGTTATTGATCCTTTTCTACTTTCTACAGATATCAAAGTTTGTGGAATTGGAGGAGATGATTGTTTTCATTCATTGGGAGTTCTCCGTGTGAGTTTAGGATGCTATGTATCTTTCAGTTATCACGCAGTTTCTTCTTCATGAGGAATCATTATATAATGCTACTAGATCTCTAGATATAACCCTGTAAACAAAGCAATTCTTATTGAACTTAGAAATATTCTGGCAATTTTGTATCTTCAGCCAACTTCCTTGCAATGCAAACAATATTTATAAATTGGATGAAGCTCAATCTCAGAGGGATTTAAACATGACATTTTTCTATTTTTAGTTCTAACCTAGGAAGCACCGATACTTCAAAACATCTGCCGTACCCGTGTCGGATACGCACCCGTATCGGATACCAGTATCCGATACTGGATACTCCAACTACACTGTCAAAGCCTATTTCCTATAATTTTTATTTTTTATTTTTGAATTTTTGTGCCAATATAGGTGGGATATCATAAGAATTTGATAAATTATAGTATTCTATTGTGTTTGTAGTGACTAATGCTGAAAATAAGAAGTATTTTCTCCACTTTTCTCCCTTAATCATAGAATGACTCAACTATTTTCTCCATCTTTGATATATATATTATGTCGAATCCTGCCGTACCCGTATCCTAATTTTTTAAGAAATGACGTATCCCCGTGTCGTACCGGTATCGTATCCGATACCCGTACCCGTATCCATGCATCATAGGTTCTAACTTTCTGAATTGGACTCTTGACAGAATATGCCTTCTTGAAACGAAATAACAAAATAAGGTTTAGAATCCACCAATTATAGGTAATCAAATGAAAAACAGGTATTATGTACACCATGAGTCTTCTTTGAACTAAATATGGGCCTCATTCTTGCAAATCTTACTTATTCAACTCTCAGCAGCTGATCTCTTTAGTACGTGAAAGAATAGAATTCATGTGTTGCATTTGATATTAAAGGAAAAATTGATTTCTATTCTCTATATAATCTTTAGAATTCTTTATTAGTCATAAGAACTATTGTCCTTGACAATGAATTCAGATATTTTTCTTAGTTATGTTTCTCACAACAGTTACAACAAGGAAATTATGTGAAGGTCGGAATTCATGGCATTCTGGATGGTGGGAACTGAAGTCTGTTTTATTGGTTGTATCAATGGCACTCCCATTTTTCTTTCCTTCAGAATTTGTTCAAATATATGGTAGGTTTCAAGATTTTCAGAGTTTTGACAATTGGCAGTAATAAAATAGTCAGATTGATGGAACAAATCCTTTTTGGCACAATGCACTAGGATTTTAGTCATAGTTGGTCATTTATATTTTGAGAAATGGTACTCAAATAACCATTTCGGTTACAAAATAGGACAAGTTCTTGTACAAATCATTCATTTGAAAAACAGTCAGTCCTCCAATGATCTGAATAGGAAATTGTCCTCTTTTATAACCCAAATAGTTCTGTGAGCAGTACTACTCTTATCTTTTCTTCATTGAAAACGAAAATCCATTCTTTCTTTTCCTTTTCTCAAATGTCATTGAATAAGAACCATGGCACACCTATTATCTTGCAGGTGAAATTGCTCGTATTGGTGCAGGGTAAGCTTCAGATCCTTCACTTAAAATAAGCTTTTTGGAGAATGGTCAATATCTTTACACATGGTATCCAGTCTTGAACCGTGTACTTGCATATCTAGTGCAAAGATAGTTTTTGAAACCACATCTCAACTTGGTTAGCTTATTCAAGTTCCACTTGAAGACATAGGGTAGTTGTCCAGACATCGAAGTTAAAGATAATATGTCAGGCTTTATGCAGAGTTGCAGGCAGTAATTTCCATAGGGAAACCATTCTTCATCTTCAATATGGATGGTATTGTGGGTTATGCATGATTTATATTTGATGCAGATCAGCACCTTAAATTTTCATTGAATTTTTTTCTGTTGTGTATTAATGTTTTTATAAGTAAATTCTCGCAGATAAGTAAAGCCATGTGTTTAAAAATTTAGTATCTATAAGAACCAAACTAAAATCAATCTCAGAAAGGAATCCATTTGATAACCAGTGTCCAATGTAAGATGAGGTCAAATAAATATTAGAAAAATCCTTATAAAAAATTTAATAAAACATTTGACAAAATTGACTGCTTAAGTATGAAATTTTAAGTTTAATTTACCTTTTCTACTCCTTAAAACTTGTGGAGAACTGGTATTTTCTTTTTCTTTTTTCAGGGATTGAGAGACTCCATCAGTGTATGGTATCTGCTTAATTTTTCTCTCTACAGATTGTTACTAACGTGATATTGACATTGTGGTTCAAATTTACACAGAATTTTTCTTCTTTTACAACTTGTGAGTGTCATCCATTTTATCACTTGGTGGAATAAGTACTGGACTCCAGATGAAGAAAGGAAGCAGAGGTACATTTTATTATTGGTGCAATAATTCATTGATCAGCTTAGAGCTATTTTTGATACCTCATTCTGAGGATGAAGACTGCCTAATTAATTTCTGAATCAGTATTGTGCAAAGGTTATTTCAGTTCTTAATAAGTAGTAAAGACTTAGCCTTTTAAATTTAAAAGATCCTGCACTTAATAGTTCAAGATTTTTATGTGATACGAAAAACTCCATCGTGGTCTTTATTATTTGCCTATGCAGCAGCAGTATGTCAATTGTTTGCTTAATGTTTATTACATAAAGAGGTTACCTTTGTTAATTATCTGAAAATGGTATGACTCTGTACTGTACAAAGATCAGCAAAGCAAATTCATACTACAAAATTAATCTGAAAAGACAAACTTGAATTTAGACTATGCTACTTGAGTACCAATATTAACTTTATGTTGTGAAAGAAAAAGGAAGAAATTTTTAGTTTGGAATTGGACTATGTCATTGGTTCATACCTGTTAAAGATATAAAATCAATCTTGACCCTCCACTTAATAGTTTAAGTTTGTTGGAAAGTTGGTCCTTGACATGGCATTAAAGCCTCTATAACCAAGTGATCAGGAGTTTGATCCTTGCGACTCCCATTCTTGATAATTAAGTTGACTTTCAGCACAAGTTGAAATGTAAAAGATATAAAATCAATCTTAGACCTCCGCCTAATAGCTTAAGCTTTTAGAAAAGTTGGTGGTCATTATTGACAACACCCATTGAATGTATGGATAGAGGAAATGACATTATATTATACCTTGGTGTTTGAGAAGATCCATTCTGGAGTCGTAGAAATAAAATTAGTTACTGGCACTGTCATTATTTGACTGAAATGACTTTTAGATGGACATACTACAGAGAATAAATCCTTTATGAAAGTATACAAGTAAGAAAATTGTCATTGGAAATATAGTTTAAGTAATTTACATACAAGCAGGTGGGATATAAACTAGAAGAATAAAAGAAAAGGGAGGAAAAAGTCGAAGGTGTGCCCTTAGATGATGTAATTTGCCATTCATATGATCTACTTTAAAATGTACAGACATTGTTTCAGTGTTTGCTTGTGAGGAGGGTAAGGTACACTTAACAATATGTATGAAAAGATACAAGGTTTCAGATAGGTTATTAAATGTAGGGTATAGAAAGATGTGACCATGCAAAATATCAAGGTAGATAGTCCTACTCCTGTCTAATAAATCCCATAAAGCTTCTAAATCTCAAAGTAAGTAAAACAGATTCCTTTTCTTTTAAAAGTACAATCGTACTGAGATATAGTGAAGAATTGCCTCATCTATCATAAGTTATTTGATAATGATTATAAGATTATTGAGGAAGAGCACTGGAAATAACTGATGATTACACTGCAAATCGAAAGCAAACAGATCGAAGTTATTCAATACCATTCATGGAACCATATGTTTGACAAATACTTAATTTTGGGAGGGCAGAAATGTTGCATTTTAAGTGATTTATTTCATTGATCTAATTATCTGTTGAGGCATATTCAAAGAAAATAATATAGAATTCATTAGAAGAAACTTGTTTATATATGTCACTTTACATTTGAAATCAAGTTCTTAAAGGAAAATTGAGGATGCATAACAATTTCGCAGTGAGAAGGGTAACTACTAACTACAGATCTAATAGTATATGTTGCCTTAGACAATTTGAATCTCTCAGACTAACTATGATGTAAACTTTACAAACAAGAGAATTAGATCAATATGCATTAAATTGTAACGGAACTCATCTTTTCATTGTGGATTTGATAGTCATTGGGCCTATTGAGCTCTGGATGTTTTTTATATTATGTATTTAAGATAATAAAGACACTTCAAGAAAATTCAAAATCTAACTGAAAATAATGTCTTAGAAGCTGCCATCGATATCTCCTTATGTAGGGATGGACCAACAAAGCATTCCATATGAATTAGCACAAATAATAATTGTTTAATTGAATTAGTTAGTGGTTAAATGATACAATAAATGGAGTTACTGGCTGAGCTTAGCTCAACTAGTATCCCCTTTAGTATGTGGTGGGGGTTCGATTTCCCACATCCCCATTTCCCATTCCTCTTAAGTCTAATAGAACCTCCCTAGAACCTAAAATGTAGTTGAAATTATAACTGGTATCAATATCACTAAAAGTATTCTAGTAGAATTTCTGTAATTTGAGACAGGTACAAAATCATCTCCTCATCCATGAGTACAATGACTTAAGGTTTTTGACTTATGAGGGGTAAGTAGTAGGGGTGTTCGCGGTTTGGATTGGTTCGGTTTTGGGGAAAAAGTCATCCGAATCAAACCAATCGGTTTTTCTATATTGATAACTAATTGGTCTTTTTTTAAAATTGGAGAACCGAACCGAATCGAACCAATTACAATCGGTTTGGTTTGGTTCAGTCCAATCGGTTTTTGACTAAATATTTTTTTCTTAAAAAAAATTCATACATAACTTTACTTTGTTCTTTTTATGGACCAATTAAAAAAAGTTGGTATAAAATCTTAAACATCATTACATAATTATAAACAATAAATTGGCCTAAAAATATTTATAGAAACAACAAAAAATTTAAATATAATCATCTATAAGTATGTAAATTATAAAAAATATATAAATAATTATATGAGTCCAGTTTTGTTTGGTTTGGTTTTGTTTCATAAATGAAAACCGAAAACCGAACCAAGCCAATCGGTTTTCATAAAAAGAAAACCAAACAAAACCAAAATTAATCGGTTTTGTTTGGTTTTCGATTTTTTTATTCGATTTTTTCGGTTTTCGGTTTGGTTCAGTTATGAATACCTCTAGTAAGTAGTTATGCTTTCTATGTTGTGAAGCTACATATTTTGTACATGAACAATTGTAAATTATGTAATTTTACTCATTTTTTTTCTTTTTTATTGTATTGACAGTGATATTCATATGATGTGTTGTTATCCTAATTAACTTGACATGATCAATTCTCTTACATAGTTTGGTTAAAGTTTATGCCTTTCCTAGAAAAATTACTTTGCAAGATATGCTCCTAAATTTAGTAATCTAAAGCTTATGAATCATAAAATCTAGGCCACTCCGACAATTTAATTACTTTCTGGAGGAAAGAATATAACTTTAAATCAGAAATAACCAACATTAATGCGTTTGACATTATTTAACATTAAGACCATTTTGTTATGCCTCTTAGCTCAATAGCAATGTCTGTATTTTGATACATTAGCATCTTATTGAGTTGGCACAGGTGCTCCCTTGGACTCTTCATGTCAACATTGTTTTATGTTGCCTCTATATGCGGAGTTGTCTTTATGTACATATCATATGCCTCAAGATCTTCATGTTCTCTCAATATATTTTTCATCACATGGACTGCAATTCTGCTTGTTGTAATGATGGTTGTATCCTTACATTCAAAGGTACACTATTTTTCTACTTCTATTTTTGCAAGTAGAATTTTTAGTGGTTTACAGTGACGGGAAAAACACTGATTTTTACTTCTATGTTCTCTTGTACTATCCTTGAGGTAATATAATTTAATGTACAATATCTTAGGCAAAAATGCACTTTTCTTCTCTTAACTTTACCCTATGTTTCATTTTCATTACAAATCTTTCTAAAACCTATCAAATTTGTCCCTACCACTAACTCCTTTAGAAATGCTAAGGGAACTTGCTAACATGGCACCCTATGTGAGTAAAAGCACACAATTGGCACCATACTGTGTCCAACTAGGATTTTCTTATTTGAATTAGTGATTGGGATGAATTTAGTGAGTTTTAGAAAGATTTGAAACAAAAATGAAATAAAATATAGTAGTGGGACAAAAAGTGGAATTTTGCCTCTAATGAATTTTATGCATCCTTTTCTTTTTTAACTTCAATATTTGTGTATTAAAAGGAATTTTGCTTCACTTATAAATTGGTTAAAAGTCAAGATATACCTCAACATGATCCTATATTGTTTCATTTTGCTCAAAGGCACTCCAATGAACCACTTCTTTGTTGCAAACTAGTATGGCTTGAATCAGTATTTTGCAAGTAATAAAGCATAGTAACTCACACTTGATATATAGTCATTCAAATTATTAAAACTTTATAAGAACTTATATCAAGAAGTTATCTAAATATTTTAATTTGAACAAAAACCCTTAAAATATATGTTGTCATTTAAATGCTTAATTATTACAGGTTAATAGAGGTCTTTTATCCTCAGGACTTATGGCTTCTTACATTGTTTTCCTTTGTTGGTGTGCAATCAGAAGGTAAGGATTCTAACCCATACATCTGAATAATTGTTCCTTGACTCTTTTTAAAGTTTATTTTTTTGATAATATATCAGTTCTTTATTATGTCAGACGCAGTGACTGCTCCAATTAACACCTTGTAGAAGGTTTACTTATTTGGAGAATATATTTTTGTCTAACACTGACCTGGCTGAGACTGAGACCACCATCAAAGCATCATTTGTAATAAAACATCTCTCTTAATCTACATACATTAGAAATTTATCTAATTTGTAATAACATCCCAAAACTTGAATGGCAAATTGTAAAATTGTTGTCACCTGAATATTTTAGGGCTATTAATCTATATGCGATCCAGCTATTAGCCCTAGTACCTTTATGGTGAGAAAGTTTCCTACACATTAAACAATGATCTTTTGGTTGCCATAAGTTAATTGAGTGTTCAATATGTTAGTTGTAAAATTCTTTTAGTATTTTCACTAAGTTATGGTGACCAACATATTGAATATGATAGTGTAAAATAGAGCACAATCATTCAGTGAAGTCCTTCATTAATGTTAGCCAAACTTGTTATTAGGGTAAATTAAATTTTTTATAAGCAGATATATTAAATAACATGCAAAATGTTGCTTAGAACTAACAACCACTGTTGCCTCTACCAAGGAGCAAGATGAAATCAATCCTATTGGCAACATGGATTGTTTATTTTTTATATGTAAATCATAATTAAAGGGTGAACTAAATATTACCTTCCTTGAAATGCTAAATCTCTGTATGTGCTGCATCCATAACTTAATCTTTAATTTACACTAAGTTCCTTATTTGGAGAAAAAGTGATATTCAAATTTGGGTTAATTGGTGATGACTATTTTTTGTTACTCTAGTAGCTAATATGGTATTTGTTAGAGATATAAAACCATTCCTGAGATTCCACCTAAACAACTTATGCTTTTGGGAAGTTTGGTCTTTGACAGTATTATTAGATTATACATATAAAACTTAATAATTGGAAACTTATATCAGACTGACTAACAAATGTTGTATATTTAAGTGATTTTAGCATATATTTTTTGGATTGAAGTTAAGATGAAATTCATTTCTTACATGCAATGAATGTCGCTCAACAGTGGCTGATTCCATCCTCATTACTTTTTTCTGGCTAAAAGGGATACATTTATGTTTACAATTTCAATTGTAATATATATTGCTTTTATATTGTTATTGTTAACTTAATTCACTGTCAACTTCAAATCATAAATTTTGTGTGAAAGTTTTGAAAATTCCTTCTAGACATGGCATATTTATGGATCTCATTCATGGGATTTTAGTGAACTTGCCACCGTAAGATGTGACACAAAGAACCAAGAGAAAGGAAATGATGGTTGGATTACTATACTTGTAAGTCTTTAAATATATCTTTCTGTTAAGTTTTAAAAACCATTGTTTACATCCTCCAAATTTCCCTAGAGTTCAAAATCCTAGAGGGGATTCCTACTTCCTAGAGTTTTCTATAAGTAATTATTGCAGTTCAAAATAGTAGACTTTCTGTTTGAGTGTTGACAGAATGGTAACAATGTTTAAGTATTACCAATGTATCCATCTTAAATCTATGATGTGAATATAATATAATGAAATAAAAATATGACTTCTGTCTTCTTTCTCGCAGTATTGTGAATTAGTTTCAGATGAATCTTTCCACTACTTGTGTCTGCAACACTAGAAAGTTAATAATTTGTTTAGATAGTTGATAATCCCAGGATAGAGGAAAACCATTTTGATAGGATCTGATAAAGTCATGAGCACCTACAGATATGGCACCAAACCTTGTCTGTCTTTCTTTTATATCATCACAATGTAAACCCTACATAACTGATACATCTTTCTAAAATCTAAGCTAAATAATGAACATTTAAGATTATATTGGTGTCTTTGACTTTTTATATTTCAATTGTTTTTCTAAATTCATGTTTAAATGCAGTGTTTTAGAGGCTAGAACCACCAACAAGGATAAATTATGAAGTAGAATTAAATGTTGAGATTTAATTGATCATGTATATAGTGATTGACATATAATGCTCAATATGTTGTCTACTTTGCTTGCAAGTTTAACCAATGCTTTAGTTAGTTTCTCATGTGTGGATTTTACAGTCATTTTGTTGACTTTGCACTCTTTGTCGATGTGTGACTTTGTTCATGAATTAGAATATACATAATCTTATACTGTGGATGTTTTTTTTATGAGTGTTTTAATCATTCTGTAACTTTGTGCAATATATTATTCTCCTAACAGGGCTTCCTTATTGCCATATTTGCAATTGTAATGGCAGCCTTTTCCACTGGCATTGATTCAAAATGCTTTCAGGTGAATCAATCTTCACGATTAAATTCAGAATTTTTTTCTTATTACTTCAATATCCTAATCTCAATCTTGTTCCTCTAGAAATTAGGGATCAATCTTGTTCCTTTCATAAACTTCTCAACATCCAAATAGGAATAATTTATGTCTAAGCCATGCCTATATTGTGACCATTAGAAAATGACCAGTGTGATGATAAAAATAATATTTTTGTTCCCCACAAATTAAAATATTTTTGTCCTTTCCAGTTTTGCAAAAACAAAGTTGAACAAGAAGATGATATTCCTTACAATTATGGATTTTTTCATATGGTATTCTCCTTGGGGGCCATGTACTTCGCAATGTTATTCATCAGTTGGGATCTGAATAACTCAGCCAGGAAGTAAAGAACCTAATTCATGATTTGGTCATTCAGTGCTTTTGGTATGATGATTTTTTAGGTCTTATATGCTTTTCTTGTATAAACAATGCACATTTCAAACTACCAGGTGGAGCATTGATTTTGGCTGGACAAGTACATGGGTGAAAATTATCAACGAGTGGTTTGCAGCCACAATTTACAGTAAGTGAATGATTATTTCTTACATAACAATAATTTTCCCTAGATTTCAATAGCTTTGACCTTGATCTTCTTCATACTAATAAAACAACTAGTATGCTTGAAATGTACATATAAACATAAACATATATTACTAGTAATAACAGGTAGTAGATTGCCACAGTGAATAATAACTAAGCAGTTTGGTTTGATGCACCCACCTCTCCTACTCATCTTTCATTGCTTACATTTTATTTTCTTAACAGTATGGATGCTGATTTCCCCAGTTGTGAGACAGAACAAAGTTATGTATAATGATGGAACTGTGCAAGAGACAGCTGACTCAGTTATGGCATGATTGATAATAGAAAATTATCAATATTCTTCCTTTTTAGATTCTTGCTATTTCTTAATAATATTTTATTCTTCAACCCAGTTAATCTTCAATAAAGGAAAAACTTATGAATGTAATAAAAAGATAAAATATTTTGCGTTGGGTGACAGACATGACTATTTAATAATTTTTCAAAGCTAGTTGCATTGGTCTTCATTTGACTCACTTTGTCCTTATAACTAATAGCATTATACACTATTTAAATGAAAATCAAGTTTTAGTTAGGTTATAATATGTTGCATATAAAAGTCATTATTGGCTGGAAAATAACTTGTAGTGGACCACAGATTACAGGTTGAGTTGGTAGAATTTCTTATAATTTTTGTTAACTTCATTATTCAAATTAGCAACAAAGATGCCCTCGCATTCGAGGATTTGTATCAATAGCTTAGAACTATATAAAGCAAAGACATGGGACTAGGGTGGCAAGTTCCATTGAGAGATAAGGAGAGAATTATGCAAAATACGTAAATCAATTTTCCAACGACATATTTGATGCATAAGGCTTCCTATGGTACACATTTGGAAAAGTATTGTATCCTTAAGTCATTTACAACATTCTTTAAAACAATTGATAAACTACCAACAAATTGGCACCAAGCCGAGTTTTTAAGTATTGGATGTAATGTTGATATCGGAGGTTCGATTCTCTACCATGCTACCTTTCCCTATTTCTTACCTAGGTACTTGTATATTTAATGTTACAAAAAAAAGTTGCAAATTTCTAATATAAATTCTTGTAATTCTTTTGAAATCTACGTAACTTTGATGTTACTTGCAAGTGTAAAATTTTGTATAAGTATTTCAAGCTTGTAAGTTTGATTTTTTTTATGAAAAGGGTAAATATTATACTCTTCATAAAAAATTGTCACAAAAATTTTGCTTAGAAATATTAAAAGATTATAAATTGTTTGGTCAAACATAACCGATATATTGATATATCCTTTTCTCAAATGGGAATGGTAAAAAAGCCCTTGATGCATATTAGAAATAATGCATGTTGTCTGCAGAAATAATTAAATGCCCTCTATATAAAAGTTCAGAAAAGGGGATATGAAGCTTATGAAATGATTATTTAGAGAAACATAAATTTATTTAAAAAAATGAATTTGTTAATGGATGCACAAATTTCATTCATCACAATTTTTTTAAGAAAAATATATAGTACAATGTTTAAGGATTCGAAGTTTGTGCAATTAGCAATTTCAATGAGTGATTTAAAGTTTGTGCAATGTCTTCGACAACTGATTATTGCAATTGACATGTATAACCTAAATGAAATTATTACAATCAAGAATAGAAACTAGAGTTATCTGGAGTCATGAGAAAAGTGTTGTGTTTTTTTATATAATGAAAAAAATCAAAAGCGTTGTGTTAAATACTTGGATTATATTTGTTTGAGTATATGGGAATTTTTTTTTAGGGAAGTGAAAATAGAATGAGATAGAAATGTTCTGACTTTCACACATTGTTACATGATAGAAAGTGAAAAATTACTCTTACTTTCAATCTTTTCTCATTTTTATTGTTCTAAGCAAATGTGAAGTAATATATCTTCAATCTTTGGTCATCTTTCTCACCTGTTATGTGTGTGTATATCTTTGTAATACATTTGTAACTACTTTAATGAAATGAAAAAAATGCTTTTTAAGTTTAATTTGATGAACCTCATACTTTCACCTTTGATGGGAGGAGGGGTAACAGTGTAACACCATGTGAGGTAGTGTTCTCGGACATCGGGATAAGAGAAATTTTTATGTAATCTAAGAGTATTAGACTACTCTACTAAAAACATAACATGTGACACTGCATAATTATATATGTCGTTGGATTAAGTTTAAAATGTTATAAAATAAAATTTAAATCAAATCTTATAGTTGAAAAAACTATTAAAAATATTACTCTTAAAATACTTATGAATTTCTTTGGAGATAAGGCTTTATTGTGATTGTTATTGCTAAATTTTTTTTTTATCAATTATAAGGGGTTGTAACATAACAATAAGAGAACTTTGTTTCAATATTTTTACTAATAGTACATTAAATCTTGTCTAATTTATGTTTGACACTGTCAAATTTTTACTTTGGCCCTTACATTTTTATATAAACAAAAATTATGCTAGGTTGACAATTTTTTTATATACACAATAAAACAACTAGTGTGTAGAGCTATTTGAGAAATATTATAACCTTAAATTTGGGATAATATAAATTTAGAGTTTGAAAAGTACAAAAAAAAAAGAAAGAAATCATGCATATTATTAACAGGTGCAAGACGAACTTTATCATCATGTCTGCTACCTATATAACAAAGGGATCATTATTTCACTCAACTTTTCAACATTTGTAACAATTGAAAAACAGGGGAAAGGATATCATGAGAATAAAATTGTCTTTAAGGGTAATTTTATAATTTTGCATCTAAACTTAAAAAAGAAAAAAGAAAAAAAGATATACATGATTTTTTTAAAAGGGGATTGGCAGCAGTGGGAGAGGAGAATGTTTTCTCCTCTGTCTTTTCTCATGTAACATGCGTGGAGCTCTCCTTTGTACCAAGCAAACATCTCTTCTCCCTTTCCTCCATTAAATCACTAAGCCCACTTGATTTTATAGTTTGAGATAAGTTTTTAATTCTTGACTCTTTTTCTTTTTGTATCTTTTAGCCATAAGAACTCTAAAATATAGTAGATAACTCTATTTTTGTGAAAACAATAATAAAGTAAGGGTTGGGGATAATTTCTAGTGGGTGATTAGACACTTTGGAGTTATATTGGAGTAGAAATTTTATGTTTTTTGGACGAACTTACAAATCTTAGAAGTCATGCTTAAATTATATTAGGAAAAAATTATCCTTCATGGTTGCGAATTTATGAAGGTCCTTGTTTGCCTATATTAATTTATTAAAGTATTTTTATTTATAATCAAATTTACAGGATACCACTCTACTTACTTTCGGCCTAAGATCGGGTCATGTCAACATTTTGATGTGAAAATTTTAGCTTGCATTGATTTATTGTTAATTGCTATGAAAATTCTGAAACTTTCACATATAACTTCCAAAATATGTGAATAAAATAATGAGATAAGCTATTTAATGAAAAAATAGATATACCCAAAAATTTTATTTATAAAAAGCAATTGCTATATGCATTCAATTGAGGAAAATAAAATTAAGGGTAGATATAATTAATTTTAAATTATTTATTTAATATTTAGTTTTGGCCCCACAACACTTATTTCCTGTATGCGTCCCCCGATAACAATTAATTTACACAATTTTATATAGATGACGGGAATATATTGTATTTGTACTGATTGAAATGTTAAGAGGCAAATGACAGATTGAATAAAGCTGAATGATTTCTCATATAATTACCTTCAAAAAAAAAAACTTAATAACCTTCAATTAGTTTAACAAAAGATAATGACTATATGGAACAGTAATAATAAATGTTTGAAAAATACTACATAGTTCATAGCCTTAAAAAATGGCAGTTTCCCCTCCTTAGAGGGTCAATTTGCTGTTGTCTTGAGAGTTTGGTTTAGTTGTACCCACTTCATAAGTTCACTGACTGACTTCTCCTGGCTTGTGTGAACACATCTTCCAACAGGTATGGCATAACGAAAGCATTAGGAATTGAGTGGCTGTGATACAACAAACTATTAGTTTCTCCCATAGATCTCTCCACAAAGAACCATATTTGAACAGTTATTTTCTTCCATTACACCTAGAAAATGCCACTAATACAGAAATATTGGCTCATCTAGTTTGCTAATTAAGGCATAAATAATCTACTTTCTTCTTATTTTCAACCACTTACTACCTCCCCATGTCTGATAACCACTCCAACACAGTCTGCATTCCCTAATATATAAGACCCAATATTTGCATTCCATTGCACTCATCCAAATAACAATTCTTCTTTGCCAAATAGAAGAACTAGCCTCTTCATCTGAAACACAAACAATTGGAAATAATTAGGATGTCTATGGGATCATTAAGTACAGCTTTCCTGGCAATGTTGCTAGCCTTTGCACATTTGGCAATGACCATAGCAGCAGTTGACCCTGTTGCAGCCACTGGCAAAGAACCCATTATTGAGTTATACATGCATGACATTCTTGGGGGCAGTAACCCAACAGCTCGCCCAGCAACTGGCTTGCTGGGCAACATATACAGTGGTCAAGTTCCTTTTGCAACCCCAGTAGGATTCAAGACCCCACAAGGTGCAATTCCCATCCCCAATGCTAATGGTGCTATTCCCACTGTTAATGGAGTTACTGGTATCCCACTAGGGACTGGTTTGGCTGGTACTACCTTTGCACCAAACTCAGGCAACAACAACCCAAATGGTGTCCAGTTACAGTTAGGACCAGATGGGCTGGGACTTGGTTTTGGTACAATCACTGTAATTGATGATGTCCTGACCTCTCAACCTGAGTTGGGGTCACAAATAGTTGGGAAAGCTCAAGGAATATATGTGGCAAGTTCAGCAAATGGGACTAGACAGATGATGGCATTCACAGCCCTGTTTGAAGGAGGGGAATATGGTGATAGCTTGAACTTTTATGGCCTGTACAAGATAGGAAGCACCATGTCACATTTATCTGTGATAGGGGGCACAGGCAAGTTCAAGAATGCAAGAGGATTTGCTGAATTGAGAGCTCTTATCCCACCAGGGCAGATCTCCACTGATGGTGCAGAGACATTGCTGAGGATGACTGTCCATTTGAACTACTAAACTGTGATGTGGATGTGTAAAAGCAACTGGGTACTGTTTAATTACAGATAACCATGAGTTTGGTCTTGTATTTTGTCAGTTTGAATGAGTTGTTCTTTTTAAATTTGGTAACCTATGGCCCAAGTTAATGATGGATTATAGCATGATTGACAATGGACAAATGATCAATATTCTTCCCCTTAAAATTTGTTTGCTATTTCTTTAAAATTTTATTCTTCAACTCAGTTAATCTTCAGTGGTTGAAAGGCAAAACTTATGAATGTAATGAAAAGATAAAATATTTTGCTTTGGGTGACAAACATGACTGAATTTTTTTTCAATGCTAGTAGCATTGGTCTTCATTTGACTCGCTTGGTCCTTATAACAAATATCATTCTACACTATTTAAATGCAAATCAAGTATTAGTTTGGTTATAATATGTAGCATATACAAGTCGTGATATTTGGCTGGAAAATACCATGTAGTGAACCACAGATTACAGGTTGATTTGGTAGCATTTTCTTATAGTTTTTGCTAACTTCATTTTTCAAATTAGCAACTAAGATGCCTTCACGTACAAGGTTTTCTATCAATAGCTTGGGACAACTTTACAGAGCAGAGACATGGGACTAGGGTGGCAAGTCCATTAAGAGATACGGAGAGAATTATGCAAAATACATAAATTTTTCAGGGACATATTTGATGCATGAGACTCATTATGCTTACACATTTGAAAAAAGTGGTGTATCCTGAGTTCATTTACAACATTTGTTAAAAAATTGCGAACTTTTGATATTTTGATATAAATTCTTATTTTATTTTTTAAAGTATGTAACTGTAATGTTACTTGCAAGTATCAAAATTTGTAACTTTTGGCTTTAAAAGTTGTAAATTTGGTTTTTCATGAAAAGAGAAAAGCTACAAAATAATTGTACAATGTTTAAAGATTCGAAGGTTGTGCAATTAGAATTTTCAAAGTGTATAAAGACTTGAACTTTGAGCAATGTTTTTAACATGTATAACCTGAAAACATAATTACGATTAGGAATACAAAATAATGTTATCTGAAGTCCAGTGACTCAAAAGTATCTTGGCGGATATTTGGGTTTTTTTCGTTATTTTTTGTTTGGATAAGTGAAAGCAAAAAAATTAAAATAATAAAAATAGCTAGTGACATAAAAATGTTTTGATTGTTACTCCATAGAAAGTGGAAAATTATTTTTAACTCACTTTCATATTAGAGTTTAAATTTGATCTATTGTTATTGTTAAATTTTTTTACACTATTAACACATCATTAAAATAATTAGAACTTCTGTGCAATTATAATGATAGTCAAACTCTTTTAGTGATTTAACAATACATAATTAGATGAGTGTTAAGAAATTTTACACTGAAAAGTAGGTCAAAATTGAATCTTTGGTATTATAGGAGTGACTAGAATTTGTATGGGTAAAATGTATGTAATTGAATCAAACAAATGTTATTAATTTTTTATTTTAAATGTTTCACCTCTTTATTTCTCACCTACTTAAATATACATAACTTTAATCTAAAGAGGTTAGACTAATTGTTAAAGAAATGTACTCTTAGTAGGGTTCGAACCTTGAGGTTTGAACCTTGAGACAAAACTTATGAAAATTATTTTCCTTAAATGCATTAAGTCAATGTGGAGATTGCTTTAAAAAAATTTAATATCGACCGAAACAAAAACTAGCCTAATGATACCCTTACCATAAAAAATAAAAAATAAAAATACATTGCCATAATGTTTATAATCTAGTGCATTGTTAATAAAGAAAAAAGAGGAATACGTTTCTAAGAACACACCTTGGTGATTAAGTATTTTGAAAGTCTTAATTCAAATGATATTAGAAGAGGTGAAGTAAATTTTATAGGATGAGATGATCTAGTCTCATTATTTAATCCAAGTTTGCTTTATAAAAGAAATATATAAAATGCCTCGTTTGTCTTTTAGTGTACACCTATATTATTTGGAAATTTTAACTGAATTATGATTGGACAATGGACATACAAGTAAGCAAGATTATGAACGAATTCATTCGACAAAAAATCAAAGTGGCACCTATTAAGATAAAGAAGTTGGTTTGGTTATGTGAGGAAAAATGAACAAAGATTCTAGCAAAAAAAAGTTGATCAAATAGAAGATGATGTATTTAAAAGAGTTAGAGCAATATCAAATAAAATATTAAGAGAAATCATTAAATGAAGGTATAAATTGAAGGAAATAAATTGAACTAGTTGAAATATTAAGGGGCAAATTATAGGCTGAATGACAATGAGCAAGTTAAATTAACATCGACCTAAGTCTTTAAGATTTGGTGTGATATTGAAAGTTCGATCCTAACATACCATCTTTCTTCATTCCCACCTATCCAAGTGTTTGCCCTTCCAATATAAAAAATAAATAAATAAATAAAAAGCTAAATGATTTCTTTTATAATTTTTTTGTTAAATAATTTCTTTTATAATTTACTATCTAAACTTAAATTAAAAACCTTTAATTAGTTTAAAAGATAATGATAATTTGGAACAACAGCAATTAATGTTTGAAAATCCTACCTAGTTTTTTTTTTGGCCATTAAATACTACATAGTTCATACACTTAAAAATCGAACTTTCCCCTCATTTGACGGTCACTTTTCTGTTGTCTTGCGAGTTTGGTTTAGTTGCACCCACCTCATAAGTTCACTGACTTCCTTCCCCTGCCTTGAATCTTAGAACAGGTCTGGCATAACAAAAGCATTTAGTAATTGAGTGGCTGTGATACAACAAACTATTAGTTTCTTCCATGGATTTCTCCACAAAGAACCTCATTGCAGTTACTTTCTTCCATTCCACCTCAGAAATGCCACTAAACATAATTATTTGCTCATCTAATTTGCTTAAGGCACAACTAATCTACTTTCCTGTTAATTTCAACAACTTCATTACCACCCATGTCTCACAACCACTCCAACACACTGAATTCCCTCCTATATATAAGACCAAGATTTACATTCCATTGCACACATCCTCTTCATCTGAAACACAAACACTTGGAAACAAGATGCCTATGGGATCATTAGCAACAGCTTCCCTGGCAATGCTGCTTGCCTTAGCACATATGGCAATGACTATAGCTGCAGTTGACCCTGTTGCAGCCACTGGCAAAGAACCCATTATTGAGTTATACATGCATGACATTCTTGGGGGTAGTAACCCAACAGCTCGCCCAGTAACTGGATTGCTGGGCAACATATACAGTGGTCAAGTGCCTTTTGCAACCCCAGTAGGATTCAAGACCCCACAAGGTGCAATTCCCATCCCCAATGCCAATGGTGCTATTCCCACTGTTAATGGAGTTACTGGTATCCCACTAGGAACTGGCTTGGCTGGTACTACCTTTGCACCAAACTCAGGCAACAACAACCCAAGTGGTGCCCAGTTACAGTTAGGACCTGATGGACTGGGACTAGGCTTTGGTACAATCACTGTAATTGATGATATCCTGACCTCTCAACCTGAGTTGGGGTCACAAATAGTTGGGAAAGCTCAAGGAGTATATGTGGCAAGTTCAGCAGATGGGACTAGACAGATGATGACATTCACAGCCCTGTTTGAAGGAGGGGAGTATGGAGACAGCTTGAACTTTTATGGCCTGTACAAGATAGGAAGCACCATGTCACATCTATCTGTGATAGGGGGCACAGGCAAGTTCAAGAATGCAAGGGGTTTTGCAGAACTGAGAGCTCTTATCCCACCGGGGCAGATTGCCATTGACGGCACAGAGACATTGCTAAGGATGACTGTCCATTTGAAATACTAAAACTGTGATGTGCAAATGTAAAAGCAACTGGGTGCTGTTTAATTACAGATGACTATGAGATTGGCCTTTTATTTTGTCAGTTTGATTGAAAAATGTATTTGAAATCTTAGTTGTAATCCCAAGAAAACCATATGGTGATTTGTTTTTCTAAACTTGGTTACCTATGGCACTTGGAGTCTTGGTGGTATTCTACTGTTTATTTAGTGACACTGAAACAATCTTAAGAGGGATTTTGAATGCAAGCAGAAGTTCTAATCTAAATGCCTCACACTATGACAAGTTACAAGTAAAAAAAATAAAAATTAAGCAAATCAGTCATTAGCTATCATGAGTACTGAAAGCATTAGCTATGGTGACATAATCCAGAAAGGAAAAAAGCATGATGGAAAATAATCAGGAATAACAAAAAAGGAAAATACCCAGACAAAGAAGAGAAAAAGTTCACTGCATATGAAACATGGCATGTAAGAAAATGTTATTCATTTATCCATATATACTCGATTCCATCAGTCATCAATATCGTTAACAATGCATCAGGGGTTCATGAACAACCTCCACCAAGCCAATTCCTATTTATCAAACAAAAATTATGAAGAATTAACTTCTTTGAACAAATAAGCCTATATATATGGGGATGGTTGACCAAACTAAATTAGAAAAAAAAAAATCTCTTATATTCTTTCTAACCAAGGCAGTACTGGAGAAACCATGAGATATTTTGAACTATATGAATGTCATGTTATTACTAGAGGCAGCTACTAGTGATTATTGACATAAATCGTGCAGGGATCTCTACTGCCACACATGTCAACCAATTAATGATCCATCTTCATGTCCAACCTATGGACACCGTAGACAACTGTGATAGATATAAATATAATGATAGTTACTAATTAGCATGTGTTACATGCAGATCTTCACATTTCAAGACAAACTTGTAATATTAACATGAGATACCAAGGCAGCTTCATCAAGCCCATAGAGCGCATCTATCAAATGCATTCGCAATGACGCAGGACCTTTAGCCATCTTCATTCCTAGCTCACCAGCAACACCAAATACAGCTAATGCTGATACCGCCGCATCTAAAGCATGGAATTTGTCAACAGCAACAAAGGCAGCAATCAGTGCAGTAACTGAACACCCAGTTGCTGTTATTTTTTGCATCAATGCCACCCCATTGTGAGCACCAACAACTTGATTTCCATCTGTGACAATGTCAGTTGCTCCTGAAACTGCAACTATGGCACCACTTGTTTGAGCCAATAATTTTGCTGCTTCAACTGCATCCATCGACTCATGGATGCTGTCCACACCCTTGACAATAGAGCTAAATTACAAAGTGCAATGAATAAAATTCTCGGATTAAAGGGCAGATAATAAATAAAGATTTCTTAGTTGAAGTCTGAGATCAGTCCCCAATATCCATTTTTCTTTTTCTTCTTCTTATTTTTGAGAAAATTCTCAAGAACTATTAAGGCCAGTCATTTACAAGCATTCTGATGTTTACTGCAAGAGCATCATTTTAAGAATGATATTAGAATCATTAGATAAGAGAATCCCTTCATAATCTACAACATTCTGATAAAGAAAAAATTTTGGACCATGGTATTGATATTGTTCTTCTCAGAGATTTTAACAGCCCAATGACTATGAGAATACAGCCTGTTAAAAGGTTCAGGTAAATTAATTCCAGATCAGTTTTAACAAATTAAGTATCATACAAAACATACCTAGTACGTAACTCACTCACAACATAATACTCATGTTATAGCATGCTTAAAGCCAATGGAAATGAATTTCCTTTTGTTTTTCTTGTTATGTTAATTCAGAATTAGTAACTAAGGCCCCCAATGCTAGGATATCATTTAACTCTTGGTTTATTCTTATTGAAATCAGAATGACATGTACATTGTCATTAAGAACTGAGATATGTAATCTTGATTGAAATCCCAAAAAATGTAATGTAATGATACTAGAGAACCCGTAAACAACCTAATTCAGAGATTTCCTAAATGTAGTACCAGTTTTGTATCAAATATGAGTTCCCTAAATACTTGATGAATAGTCATGGAAGCTGATTATATTTACCAGTAAAAAAGGCTATGAATATTATATTTTTTGCATCATTGCCAAACTATTGAGAGCACCAACAATTTGCCTTCCCATCTGTTACAGTGTCAACAGCTCTGAACTATGGTAGCATTTGCTTGAGTCAATAAACTTGATTCTTCAAACTTCAAAGCATCCTTTTTGTCAAGGACCAACTCTCCTAATAACTTCTCCCAATAGCTTAAGCTATTAGGTGACGACTCAAGATTGGTTTTATATCTCTAACATGTCCCCTTACGCAAGGGCCCTTTGGGCTTGAAACGTGGACAATACACAGATCTACCCTACCTAGTGCTGAAATTCAACTTTATTTAGAAGAATGAGGGTGGCAAGGATCGAATTCCTGACCACTTGGTCATAAAGGCTCTGATATCATGTCAAGGACCAACTCTCCTAATAGCTTAAGCTATTAGGTGAAGGCTTAAGATTGGTTTTACATCTTAACACTTTTTGTTGTGGAAACCGTCCACCCCCTTGAAAATAGAGCTAAATTGCAAAGTGCAATTACCAATTTCCTAGAATTTAATGGGAGAGAAGAAATAACAACGCTCTGGTCCGACTTATAAGTCTCCAAGGTGAATCCTCATTTTTTTTTAAAAAGAAAACCCTTAAAATAAATTAGTCATATGCATTTTGCAGTTTACTGCAAGAACAACATTCTAACAATTAGATTAGATAAAAAATAAAATCCACACATAATCTACTATATTCCGACTCAGCAAACAACCAGGCACTCAAAGATCAATGCAATCCCTCTCAAAGATCTTACCAAACTAATGATGATAGATCCGAGTGGCGGGTGAAGAGAGAGGGAGAGAGAGAGAAAGAATCAAAGAAGGATCCGAAGTGGATCCTCTCTGCCAAGGGAGTGTCCCTTCATCAACTGGATTAGCAGTTTCTTTACAAAATAAACAGAATGTCCACCTCCTATTTACAATTTGTATTTATACCACAATACTTCTCTCCAACTAACTATCCAGCTGTGCATCCGCTGTAACAACTCCTAACTCCCCCCAACTGAATTAACTACCCTCTACTCTCTTCCTTCTAACATATACATTCAGCTTTGGGCTTCCTAAGTCCCTAACAAATGACTTCAAACTTCAAACATATCATCAGTTAAAAGTGCACATAATTTGCTCCAGAAGGCTATGCATGTATTCTCACAATGGTTACTTTCATTGTGTTTGATCCGACATCCTCACTCTAATTCCAGAAATGTTTTAATAAATAGGGTATCAAGTTTAACATACTTTCTATGCATGTCCTCACTGACAAATTATGTTTTATAAACTCATCACTCAGTTACTAATTTACATCAATGAATGCAACCCTAAGACCCCACATGGAGGGAGACAAATTTTGGATATTGAAGGGATCAGGGAAAAGCTGTTAACGATGTTCTTGATAGAGGGGAGGAGCCTAAAACTAAGAGAGGTTCTCCCAAATAAATACAAAACTATAAAACCTATCCAACTAGAAGAAGAAAATGAGCAATCTAAATTTCCTGTCCTTGCAATTAAAATTCCATTGGAAATAAAGCAATTCCTTGTGTTGATTTGAAAAAGAAAATAGCAAACAAGGTCCCTAGTCTACTCCCTAATACAAGAATATCATCATATAATGGTTTCATTCTGCCTGACTGACACAGACATTGCCATGCACAACTCACATATTACAATTTTTACTGAAACCTAAACACCTAATGTTACTTAAAAAAGGCTGTGTGCACTGTGCACACACAAATTGTCTCATTCTAATGCTTTGTAAGAAAGAACACAACAACCAACAACAACATCGTACTATGCTAAAACAAACCCAATCACGGTCTCTGATCACAAAAAAACACCCCCAGAGAAACTATGCTCAAAACCCATCAATCTTTTCATTGCTCCATTTTGCACAAAACTCGAGACACACAAATACAATAGCAAAAATTAAAAAAGAAAAAAAAAACACACATTCTAATGCTTTGTAAGAAAGAACACAACAACATCGTACTATGCTAAAACAAACCCAATCACGGTCTCTAATCACAAAAAAACACCCCCAGAGAAACTATGCTCAAAACCCATCAAATCTTTTCATTGCTCCATTATGCACAAAACTCGAGACACACAAATACAACAGAAAAAATAAATTAAAAAAATGAGTAAACACTTTTTATAATATTTTTTTACATTAAATTAATCATACTAATTTAACATTGACAGGATTAATTTAATATAAAAAAATACATTAAATAACTCATTTAATCAAAAATTATTATTTTAATGTATTTATTACCCATTTAATAACACTTCAATTTTTAAAATATTTGAAGATAAAAATAGGTGTGTACTAAAAAAATAATTTCTTTTTAAAGAGAGAGAGAGAGAAAATGACAATGATTAGAAAAATTACCTTTGTGTGTTCAGTGGAAGCTTTGGAAAGAGCAATAATCTCAGACCCATTTCCCCTAACAACAGCAGGTTTCAACTCTAATAGCTGGAGACAAGCCTTCAAGCGGAAACCAGAAGCAGAAACAGCAACTGGGTCAAGAACCCAAGGCTTACCCAACTGAGAGCACACCTCAGCAGCTGCTTTCATGGCAGGTAACCAAGCAGGGGAGAGTGTGCCAACGTTGATGCAGAGAGCTTGAGCGTGAGGAGTGAAGTCTGGAACCTCCTCTAGGGAGTGCAGCATGGCTGGTGATGCACCAGCAGATAAAAGGGTGTTGGCCATGAGGTCCATGGAAACGAAGTTGGTGATGCATTGAATGAGTGGTGATTGGGTTCGAACTTGGGTAAGGAGTTTCCATGCCTTTGTGGCCCAATGGGTTGTTGTGGTTGTGGTTGTGGCTGTGGCTGCATTTGCAACTTCTTTCAGGTTGGATTCCATGAAGCAGAATGGAACAAGAATAGGAGGTGTGAGTGTGAGAAAGTCAAGAACCCTACAAAACAAAACCACTCTTGGTTTTATTGCTGTCCAGTTTGTGATGATTTAGGTTCTGTTCAGAAATTGTTTTGTCATTGTTATTACTCAGCATTTCTCTGTTTTCTTTTTTTTTTTCTTAAGAAAATATGATATTAAGGATATGTTGGTTTTAATATCAGTGATTTGTTAACGAGTTCCTCAACACATTAATAGAAATAAAAAAAAGATATTAATTATTAAATATAAAATTAAAGAATTTAATATTTTAAAAATTTATAAGTGTTTAATATTTTCTGTATTGAATAATTAAAAATAATTATTAAAAAATATTAAATGATTCTTAAACAGTAAAATAGTTAATAAGACCATTAATACTATCAATTAGGAAGTTAGTGGCAAGTTTAAAATTCAAAAAGAGGTGGACATGATCATTTCGGATCAATTATATATCATTCTAAGTTTTAACCATTTATTTTTTTACATAGGAGGTGCTCAAGGAGAGAGAGGAAAGTCTGATAATGGATAGAACCTTTAACATTAATATTATACTCAAATCTTAAATATTTTGGTTAGTGTAAATTAAGTTACAAGTTCAATAACTAAATTTTAACCACTTTACAGAAGAAAAAAAATTGAATGAAGCAAACAAATTTATTTTCTCATTTTAGTTAACCGGTTTAGTGGATTTGAAAAAAATTAATTAAAAAATGTAAATAATTAACAAAAAAGAATAAAATGTAAACAAAATTTTATATTTAGCATTATATTTGTATTTTATTTTTTTGGTTAAAAAATATTTTAAAATTAAAGCTATTTGGCTCGTTTAATGGTCAACTAAATCGGATATAGTATGAATGTAACACCGCAAATTTTTCTATTTCTAATCTATATGTTGAATTTTTAAAATTTTTGTGATTTATGATTTTTAGAAATTTTTAGAAGCTCTATTAAATTCAAGTTTAATTGAGTTTAATCTTATATGTTGATTTTGAGTTATTTCAAAAAATAAAAATAAATTTTATTTTTAGTTCGGAATACTTTTGAATAATCATTATTAACACAGAAGATTTCACACTCCAAATCTGTTCAGACGTTTTTCATTTTTAAGGATTTGATTATCAAATAAAATTTTTGAGTACATCTTATTGTCCATTGTACAACAAATACTAATCTCTATCCATTGAATAATAATTACTAAAAAACATTTTGAGGTAAATATGTAATGCAATTATTTGTAACATTTATGTAGATGATGAATCATCTAGGTGAGTCATGTAAACATTAATGGCAAATGATGAATCATCTAAGGTGAGTCATAGGCCATTTATGGTGGAGAGCAAATGTTCAAATTGAACAAAAAGTCTCCACACTTGATCCTAAGGTGGCCAGCCAAGGTGAGAAGTTTTGGAGTAAATATCTTGATTTTTATCTTTTATTAAATTACATTTAATCCTTAAACATTAATGACAAAGGGTGAATCATCTAAGGTGAGTCATAAGCCATTTATGGTGGAGAGCAAGTGTTCAAATTGAACACAAACTCTCCACACTTGATCCTAGGGTAGTCGGCCAAGGTGAGAAGTTTTGGAATAAATATCTTGATTTTTATCTTTTATTAAATTACATTTAATCCTTACTTTTCTTTTATAAATAGCAAACTTCACTATTCACTTTAATTTACCAAAAATTTCCATCTTTTTTCTAACAAAAAATCCAACCTTGTTTTTAACATCTAGATATCATTATAAGATATTTTTGTGTTAAAAATTTCTTTAGAAGAAATCTCATTCAACCACTTTTTGGGCATCCAAAGTTTAAAAAACAAAAGGTAAAAATTCTTTATCTTCACTTTTGAATTTCTATTCCAAAGTTTTAGACCATTAGATTGATCCATGATCATCTTATTCCATGTTTTAGAACTTAAATAATATATATTTGGTTTCTTTAAAGATTTGTGTTGATAGAAAGACCAAGATCCTATACAAAGTTCCTTTGAGAAGATTTTAAACCAAGGTAAGGGAGAGTTTCTCTATCAACCAATATTGTGGTAGGAAAATAAGATTTTGTTCTCTTAAATTTCGTGGGATTAATCTATGATTGGTGTTTTGGCAGTTTATGTTTTATGTTTTGATATTCTATGTTTTGTGGTTTTATACTTTATTTAAATTATGTGTTTTGTGTTTTATGGCGTTTTAAACATGACATGGATTTGTGATGCTAAGAGCATGATAAAAGTTGGATATAGATAAAATGATTTATATGTATATGATTAGATATATTTAGGACATGCGTATATTTGATTGAATTTTGATCCAATGTATTTGGGGTGGTTTAGCCACCATATTTTGAAAAATGAAATTGTTTTCAAAATTGTTTTCACTAGAACTTATTTTATTTGGAGAAACTCTAATTTTTGAAAATTTGAGGAGAAAATGTTTTTAATACTTAGTTTTTATCACAAAAGATGAAAATAAACTTGAAAAATATTTTATTTAGTTCAAAATAACTTAGTTTTTGTGAAAAATGCTTTACGCGATTGAAAATTTATAAAAAACCCTTGACGCGATTGAAAAATAGTTTTACCCGATTTAAAAACATAACAGAATTGTTGCGTAATTTATGAAACATAACAGAGGTGTTACGCTATTTGAAAATCGTAACTGTAGTGTTACGTGATTTTGAAAATATTTTAAAAGCATCATATGGTTAAGAAATAACGGTACTACTATCGGGTCGACGTAGACTGGACCCTAGAACTTGTTTTCAATGTTGTTTTCACTAGAACTTATTTTATTTGGAGAAACTCTAATTTTTGAAAATTTGAGGAGAAAATGTTTTTAATACTTAGTTTTTATCACAAGAGATGAAAATAAACTTGAAAAATATTTTATTTAGTTCAAAATAACTTAATTTTTGTAAAAAATGTTTTACGCGATTGAAAATTTACAAAAAACCCTTGACGCGATTGAAAAATAGTTTTACCCGATTTAAAAACGTAACAGAAATGTTGAGTAATTTATGAAACATAACATAGGTGTTACGCGATTTGAAAATCGTAACCGCTGTGTTACGTGATTTAAAAAATATTTTAAAAGCATCATATGGTTAAGAAACAGCGATACTATTATCGGGCTGACGTAGATTGAACCTTAGATAGGTGAGTTGACGCTATTCTTAAAGTGGTGGCTTGAATCCCGAATGGATTGTGTTTTGAAAAATCAATAATTATGGGTTAGTTAACCATGAATTATTGTATTGATCATGATTGATTTAATAATTATGGGTTAGTTGACCATAGATTATTATGTTAATTATGAGTGAGGGTACTTTGCATGGGTTAGTTGACCATGGTATTGTGAAAGTCTATTAAGACTAGTTGTTAAGGTTTTGAGTTTAGGAGATTGAGCTTACAGCTTAGTGTGGGTCCGAATTGTGTAATGAAGATCTATGAATGATCTAGGGGACGTCGGGGTACGGAAACTCCACATGGGCCAGTTGGTAGCACTACTGTGCCATGGTAATATGAATGCAACACACTAAACGATCCTGACCAGACACTATTCCTCTTCCCAATTTGGTGGAGAGTGTTCGCGTATAGCCGTGTTGCACATTTGAGATTTTTTAACACTTGAGGTTAATGAGAAACGGAATATGTACTCCCAAATCACTCTATCCGACTGTTGTGTTTTAACTCCATGGAGTAGGAGTTGATCATGTGCATTTATATAGTCAGTTGTCATACTGTTGCATTATCATTATGCACATCGAGGTTGGTATGCCATTTTGTTTGATAGCATGTTATAACTGTTGGATAGTATTGAGATGTATAATTGTTTATACTATTTTCTGTATTGTTTTATTGGTATTTTTGATGATGTGAGAATCTCACCTTTTGGTTGTGTTGTTCTATATGTTTTATACTGTTTTCTTTTTGTTTTATGAAGACGACGAAGACATCGATGAGGGATCTATTTGGTTTTGTTAGAGTACAGTTTCCGGGTGATTCAAACGCATGGCACGTCCACTTGGAGACTAAGTTTGTAGGTATTTGGGACTTTGACCAGTAGGGTGGTGTACAGAGTCTATTTGCATTCTGCTAAGTGCTTTTGTATTATGTACGTCATTAAACAGGAGAATTGGATATAAGTAAATACGATATATATTATTGAGATCTTTGGGTATTAAGTTATTTCTTTTATGGTCTTTTTATGTTCTCTACGAAAAGAAATTTTGATAACTAGAAATTACAAAGAGATGTTAATTTATAATTAATTCTTCTTCAATGTAACATAAAAAAGAAGGTGTTACAATAAACATGTTTATTTCACATTTTTTTAACACTAATAGGTGTTGGGAGGAATTTTTTTTGAGCTTTCTTTAAACGTGCCTTGAAATGAAACCTCGTTGGCATTAGGATAAAGTTAAATCAAACATAGCATAACTCCTTAACCAAATTGTTTTTTTGCCAAAACAAAAAATGGAATTTGACCATAATCAGTTCAAAATATTTGAATTTTTATCTTGTTCGGTTTCAAGATTCAATTCAATTTTAGATTTTGTTTTTTCTCACAGGAAGAAGCTCACCAAGAGAATTACACTCTTCTAAATTAAAGCTATGTGTTTCAATTTTGAACAAAATTGTGTCTTTGTAAATATCTAAAAATTTCTTCATTTTGAAAGTATATAATATGGAGTTGTTGCACTTTAGGTATCACTATTAAAAAGTCCATTCTCATTTAGGCTTACGACATATATTAGCATTGGAATGAAATAACATTCTCTCTTCTTAAACTTTTGCTCATAAAAAGGCTATGTAAAGGTTTTTCTTACTCATGTATTACACATTGAAAAATAATTTGCAAAAGAATAACATTTTAAAACAATTTATGAATGCAAAATGCAAGAGAATCACAAAGATACATAAGTGTATAAAGTTCTTAAATATTATGTATAAACCAACTTTGATTTCATTTTGCATTGATTCCATATACATTGATTCCATATACACAAACAATGAAAGACATTCCATTTTGAATGTTACCAAACTTATTACCCCAAGGCTTCCAACTTGGCATTTCTTTAAATGATGGTTCCAGACATTTGAATATTCTTAACAATGTATATTTACACTTGATTTTAGTCAAACGATAATTATACAGATTTGTCAATGAATGAATGAATGAAAGTTTGAAGCTACAAAGCTTAATATTCCATTGAAAAGGCCAAATTAAGCTAGCACGAAGTACACATGCTGTCTTAAGTAAAATCTTTATAAGAAGGCTAGAAGAATTTTATTGAGGCCAAAACCAATTTTTAGAGAAGGTACTTGAAGAACAAAACTAGGGATGCTTATGAATGAAGATAGGTTTACTCAAATCTGTCAACTATTTATGAGTTGTGAAATACCCAAATGTGTGTTATCTCGTGAATGAATATAAGCTCGCTTATGACGCGATTCAAGAATATGTTGTTGATCCTTGTTTCATGTTTCCCACTCTAAAATATTGCAGTTCATATTTGAACTTTACAAAGAGGTATTGCAAACCATTTGAAGCATTTGGTAAATAATAATAATAGTCTCACACCATCAATTTTATATTATTTTTTAACTTATTTAACGATAAATAAATTAATATATTATTTATTTAATAAATTTAGATATTCCATTACTAAATACATTAACAAAATATATATTATGTGTTTGGTTTAGTTTTTCAAATTTTAAAATTATAATTTAAATAAAAATATTAAAAAAAACTTTTATCTAAACTATAATAATTTATAAAATTTTAAAAGTTAAACCAAGTAACAGTGATTAGTGTGTTTGATTTTGCAAGTATCTTTTCCGTTTGGTAAAATTGGTGTTGTCAAAGACAGAAAAAAGGTGAGACAGAAACCCAGAGACAGAATGCAAAGACAACATAGGTAAGTAAATCTCAGTGGAAACCAAAGCTGAACCCTCACCTCTGCACCCAAAAGATGCAAAATCCAGGTGCAGCATCATCATCACCACCACCACCACCACAGTGGCCTTCAAATGCCATATTCCCAACCAGCTTCAATTTCAGAGACCCAAAACCAAAACCCATCCTTTACACCTTCATAGCCATCTCTCTCATCTCCATCATCTTCATCCTCTCTCTCTCCTCTTCCTCCTCATCCCCTCCACATTCTGGACCCGACCCATTTCTCTTCCCCACCCACCAAACCCACCGCATCATCTATGACAACAAAGCCACTCCCTCCCCACCCTCCATAGCTTACCTCATTTCCGGGTCCCATGGCGATTCGGGTCGGATCCTCCGGTTACTCTTCGCCACATACCATCCCCAGAACCACTACCTCCTTCACCTTGACCCCTCTGCTCCTCAGGCTGATCGTGAGCGTTTGGCACTCAATGTTCAGTCCAATCCCATTTTCAGAGCTGCCCAGAATGTCCATGTTATGGGAAAACCCGATTTTGCATACTTCAAAGGGTCTTCACCAGTTTCTTTGACCCTTCATGGTGCATCCATTTTGCTTCGCTTGTCCCTGAAATGGGATTGGTTTGTTAGTCTCAGTGCTGATTCTTACCCGCTTGTCACCCAAGATGGTATGGTATGAGGAATTTTGGTTGCATTGTTTTTTCCTTTTTCCAAAATGTATGTATGTATATATGTTATCATGGATTGGTGTTTTGATGTTGAATCTTTTGTGGGTGTGTCAGATCTTCTCCACATTTTGTCATTTCTGCCTAAAGATATGAACTTTATGAATCATTCAAGCTATATTGGCTGGAAAGAGTAAGCTAATGTTCTTTTTTGTGTGTGTTTTTTAATAGTCATTGATGTTTTGGATAGGAAATTGCAGTAATTAACTGTTTATCGTTGTATAGACTGTAGAGATACTTATTTTTTGTGGTATTTGATGCTGTAGGTCGAGGAAGTTGAAACCCATTATTGTTGATCCGGGCCTGTATCTTTCTGAAGGGACTGAAATGTTTTATGCTACTCAGAAGAGGGAACTCCCTAGTGCTTACCGCTTGTTTACAGGTATGGTTTTCTTTCAATGTCTCTGTGCATGCTTTCAATTTTTTCGTTTTATTTGATTTGAGGTAATATTGCATATTTGGCTGAATGTGATATCCTGGTAAGCTAGATCGAGTTACAGCACTTCCTAACATTGTAAAAGTAATGGAGATAGGACAGGATAGCAGTTAGATAAACTAATAAAAACCAGTCAAGAAGGATAGAAGTTTGGTTGTTATTAATAGAGACTTTGAGCTATTTTTGTTGCATAGTTGACATAATTTCCAGCTCAGATATTTAGTTGATCTTTTAGCATGGTTGAGGCTGCAATCTTCATGAATTGCAGCATCATGGCTTTTCTCAACATGACCATAGCTTTTGCTAAAATGGGGATTGCAATTCAAGTTGGGTGTAAAATGGACCAGAGTAGAAGTTTATCTGGTGGAGTGGGGTTATGGAATTTTAGTTTAGGATACATTTGGAAAGCACATTGCTGGTATGTAATCTTTCAATTGTACGAAAGGAATTTTTAGTCATTATTCGTAACATGCAAGTAGAGTTATTCAGGGTTCATTTGGTTTCCATTTGAGGCTCAAACTTGAACCAAACTAGACTTCATCAGTCCTCAAATTTTGGAGACCAAATCTAACTATTGGGAACTTATATTACCAGCCAAACCGAACTATTGGTCCTGGTTTGATTAGATCCAAACCATGCTTAATTATTATTTCAATTCCTGCCTATATATGTCAATTGTAATAAAATTTATGCCCCATCACAAGACACAAATAAAATTAGTACATAACATAAACTCAGTAATCATACATCAAATTTAGTCACTGATACAAATTGCAATAGAGAGTGACATCCTGATATGAGAGGTAGAACGGCTTGAGATCGAGAAAATAGTGAGTCTTAATTCAGATTTGGAGAAGAAAATAGGTTAGGGCTACAACTTTCAAGAAAAAATGGTGTTGTATACTATATACTCTTTTTTTACTTTTTTGATTTTATGAGAACTATGTACTCTTGTTTTATAAAGCTTTTAAATCTTATGGCTATATCAATGTGTAAAATTTATATAGGTTTAGTTTGATTGAGTTGGTTTTATCAGAACCTGTAGATCATGAATTAAATTGTACAGTCTTTTTTGCAAACTGGACAGTGGAAGCCTTAGGATATAACAGATCAAAATTATGGTTTCTTGGGTTGATTGATAGTAGAAAATAGGAGGATTGAAGGTTCATTGTGTATATGTGAGGGTAAGGGGGATTTGTAGGCAATAGGAGGGGGTTTAAGTGTTAGATTGGTGGCTATTTGGGTGCTGCAAACAGTACCTGCGGGATTAGTGTTTTTGGTTGTATGGGCTCTAGGGAAACTTGAAGCAAGAATCAACTAGGGTTTTGATTGGGTGAATTTTTAATGATGTCTACCAAAGAAATCAGATCTGGGTAGGTGTAAACATAAAAAAAAAAGTAGCTGAGAATAAAGAAGAAATGAAAGCTAGGCGTCACAGCTAGGGTCCCTTAGTAATCATACCTAGAGTTTGATTGTATGATGCAGGACAAAGGAGATTAATTATAATTATATTTTATTTTGGACTTTGATTCTTTTATTGTAATTTTCATAAGAATTATTCGGAGATTTTTATGCATGTGTCTATATATGTATGTTATGGGAGAGAAAAACACAAACAACTCCTGTGCAGGATTTGTAAGCCCCTAGAAAGTAGAAACATGACAATGCCATTGACATGTTTAGAGAGAGAAAAGCACAAGAAACTCCAGTGATGGATGTGTAGGTCCCTACATAGGAAATGGTGGGTCCTGTGCCAGAGTTTTATGTCTCTCTCTGTGAAAATGACACCATCATGTTCTTAAGGAAAATGAGAGCATCCAAATCATTTTAGATAGTGTTGAAAACAGAATATTATTAGCTGTGTGTAATGAGTGTGTGATGTGCTGTGTGTAATGAGTGTGTTAGGTGTAGTGTGTGTGTGATGAGTACGTTAGGTATAGTGTGTGTAATGAGTGTGTTTAAGATAATATATATTATCTTATGTAAATTATCTATATATACATTCTTCAGCTGAGTGAAGAAACTCAAGCATTTTATTCACAATTCTTATTCTTAAATTCTTCAACATGGTATCAAGAGCCTCCATCAACTCTTGAATTTTTTTTTTTCTCCAAGGTCTGCTTTCTGGTCTAGCGAGACCTGCATCCCAAGTCACTCACTCCTTTATGAGTCCGCATCACGGCGGTCACCCATTACAGTTCGGTGTCACCCACGGCCCTCAAGCACTAAAACACCACAGCCCCTTCACGCACCAAGTGTCAAACCATATACCCACCATACACCGACACCAGAAATCATCCCAGAAGTCTCAGAAGCCAGAAGCCACCCTCCCAGGAACCCCGTCGCAGGGAAACCACGCCACGCGCCTCCACGCGCCACTTTCTCGTCGGCCACGTGAGATCCACGCGCTGCTTGAACCATATACCCACCATACACCGAGCACCGAAATCATCCCGAAGCCTCGGCCAGGCCACCCACCGGAACCCGTCAGGAAACCGCACCACGCGCCTCCACGCGCCACTTTCTCTGTCGTAGCGCGTGAGATCACGCGCACCACTTTCAGTAGCGTGAAGCACACGCTCGCCTTCCTGCTGAATATTTTTCCGACCCGGATCTAGGTCCCTTCCTTTGTTCACTCGCTGAAAACCGCCTTCCCAACTGTAGGAAAATTTTTTCCGAATGCTGACCGGATCTAGTCCCACTTCCTTGTTCACTACTTTGAAGTGGCTTCTGTCTTTATTAAATTTCTGATCTGATTATTATCAAAAAAAAAAAAAACAAAAAAAAAAAAAAGGAAATGGCCTCCAATTCTCAAAGAAATGATGGCCCTGCCTTCTCTTTCTCTGGCACACCAACAATTACTTCAGAAAAATTGAGTGCCAAAAATTATTTAGCATGGTCTGCCTCTGTAGAACTTTGGTTTCTTGGTCAAGGATTCTATGAACATCTCGAAAAAGCCTCCGATGATATTTCAGAAGACAAACGCGACCAATGGAAGAAGCTTGATTATCAACTGTGTGCTCTCTTGTGGCAATCTGTTGAACCAACCATATTGACAAACTTCAGAACTTTCAAAACTTGTCACACCTTCTGGAAAAAGGCTCAAAATGTCTTTGCAAATGACATTCAACAAATGTATGATCTTTGCACACAAATTAGCCACTCTCAAACAAGATGATCATAACATGGTTGCATATGTCTCGAAAGCCCAATCTGCGGTGGAGGAGTTAAAATTATCTTTGGAAGCCGATAAGCTCGAAGACATAAAGAAGAAACTTGATAATCTATATATGGTGTTGATTCTACGAGGAATGCATCCAGTTTTGATCATGTTCGCGATCAAGTCTTAAGCTGGTCAAGAAGTTCCTTCATTAGAGAATTTAATCACTCGACTACTTGGGTCCCTTCATCTATAGGAGGCAATTCGATTAACACTATTGAAAACACGCCATGATTTCTAGTCGAGGAGGGACGGAGGTCGTGGAAGGCAGGGAGCGGAGGTGGGAGAGGAGCGATCCTCAATGTTCTTATTGCAAAAGAATGGGTCACACACAAGACACTTGCTATTCTATTCCGCAGTTTCCGGGAAAATTTGTGAATATTTCCAAGTCGAAACATACGAGATGAAGTTTTCCGAGCGAATATCAAGAATATCTCATTAAAAGCTGCCAGGAACCTCGAGATCTCCTCATCTATAGGTGCTCATAACTCTGTGCTTGCATTTCCCAATCTGGTAATGATCAAAATCCATGGATAATTGATTCGGTGCCTCACGATCACATTCTTGGTAATAGTTCTTTATTTTCATCCATCTCCTCTCCAAATATTCCTCATTTCATTACTCTAGTGATGGCTCTCAAGTTCTGACAAAAGGAATCGGTCATGTCTCACCCACGTCTTCTTTGTCTTTATCCTCTGTTTTGTTTATCCCCAAATTGTCCTTTCAATTTAATTTCTATAAGCCCATTGACTTACTCGTTCTCATAATTACTCGGTAACATTTGATGCTAACTCATTTTGTTATACGGGAGCATTAGTACGGGTCGGACGATTGGCGTAGGACATGAATCTAATGGTGTACTATCTCAAGCACGATTCTTCTTGGATTTGTAGTGTTCTTAGCGTCACCAAAACTCCTTCATGAGCGTTTGGGACATCCACATTTGTCCAAACTCAAAATAATGGTCCCAGTCTTGAAAAAATAAAATCCTTCAAGCTGTGAGTCATGTCAACTAGGAAAACATGTTCGTTCTTCTTTTAGGCATCTTTGTGATCATGTTGATTCCCTTTTTTCGATTGTTCATTGAGATATATGGGGTCCTAGTCGTGTGTCTTCTTTGGGTTATAGATATTTTATCACCTTCATTGATGAATTTTCGATGTACTTGGGTTTTCCTAATGAAAGACCGATCTGAAATTGTGTCCATCATCACTTCTTTTGTCAATGAAATTAAAACTCAATTTGGAAAAACAATTAAAGTGCTTAGAAGTGATAATGCAAAGAATACTTTTCTTATGAGTTTCTTCCTTCTTGTCATCACAAGGTATTACGCATCGAGTCTTCATGTCCTCATACTCCTCAACGAGAATGGTATAGCCGAAAGGAAAAATAGACATCTTGTTGGCTTTGCTCATTACATTATTACTTCATGCTAATGTACATCGTCATTGGGAGACGCAATTTTGACTGTTTTTAATAAATCGGATGCCCTCTTCCTCCATTGAAAATAAAATACCACATTTTATTTTATTTCCCAAAGAACCATTGTTTCATATTGCTCACGTATTTTTGGATGCACTTGTTTTGTTCATGATATGTCTCCGAGGTCTTGATAAACTTTCTGCTAGAGCCATCAAATGTGTCTTTCTTGGATATTCCGGACTCTAGAAGGTTATCGATGTTACTCTCCCTATTCACAATCGTTACTACATCTACTGCAGATGTCACATTCTTTGAAGAAAAGTTATATTTTTCACCTTCCACAGTTGAGTCAAAAACTCTACAAGAAGTTTTCCTATTCCCTATCTTGGTCCATCACCTCCTTTGCAAGAATCGGGGTCAATCATAGAGTCTACTGAGATATTCTGAAAATCTTCAACTTTGAGCTTGACCACAAAGACCACTTGTCACATACAATGGCGTCCACAAATTCCCAATATCGAATTGGAAGGCACTATAAGACCCGATTTGAATCATGTCCTACTCGGCCGAGACAACGACTACGGACCTACGAAGAAAATCTTGCCTGGCCAATTGCTCTTAGGAAAGGTATTCGGTCCACGAAATCCTCATCCTATTTATAACTTCTTAAGTTATCGCCGTCTTTCTCCTTCTTTTTACTCTTTTGTGTCCTCTTTATCTTCTGTCTCTATTCCTAAAAATCTTTGTGAAGCACTTGATCATCCAGGATGGCGACAAGCCATGATTGATGAAATGCGAGGCATTGGAGCATAATGGTACTTGGGAGTTAGTTCCTCTTCCTCCGGGAAAGAAGCACACATCAATTGTCCGGTGGGTATATCTTATTAAAGTAGTGACCCGATGGACAAATTGATCGTCTCAAAGCGATTGGTTGCAAAAGAGTTATACCAGTTATGGTCTTGACTATGGAGATACTTTTTCCCCTAATGGCCCAAAATTGCTTACATTCGCCTTTTTCTTGCCATAGCGCCATCAACCATTGGCCATTATATCGAGTTGGATATTAAAAATGCATTCCTACATGGAGAATTAGAAGAGAGATCTATATGGAGCAACCACTGGATTTGTTGCTCGGGGAGTCTGGCTTGGTTTGCAAATTGCAACGATCTCTTTATGGACTCGAAACAATCTCCACGAGCTTGGTTTGGAAAATTTAGCTACTTGTTCGAGCTTTTGGAATGAAACGTAGTGAAGCGAGACCATTCAGTTTTTTATTGCCATACCTCTCCCGAGGTAGATGTGTTTACTTGGTAGTATATGTGGATGATATAGTCATTACGAGGAAATGACCCAAAGAAAATTTCTCGAGTTAAAGGAACATTTATTTAGTCATTTTCGAGGACTAAGGATATGGGAAGCTGAAATATTTTCTTGGAATTGAAGTTGCCCGGTCGGAGAATGGGATTATCATCTCACAAAGGAAGTATCACGTTAGACATACTTAAAGAAACTAGTATGTTAGGCGTAAACGGTGATAGTCCCAGCTGGATCCAAATTTGAAATTACTACCCAACCAGGGAGACTTATTCTAATCCTGAAAGATATCGGAGATTGGTTGGAAAACTCATCTACCTCACTATTACAAGGCCCGGACATTTCCTTTGCGAGTTGGAGTGGTAAGTCAATTCATGCAATCTCCTCATAATGATCATTGGGATGCGATGTCCAAATTACGAGATACATTAAAAGGACCACAGGGACAAGGACTACTCTATGAAGACAAAAGAAGCACTCAAATAGTTGGATTTTGTGATGCGGATTAGGCGAGCTCACCCATTGATAGGCGTTCCACTTGAGGAATCTTGTGTGTCTATTGGAGGAAATCTTGTCTCATGGAAAAGTAAGAAACAAAATGTTGTTGCAAGATCTAGTGCGGTGAATACGAGCTATGGCTGTAGCCACATGTGAGCTTATTTGGATTAAGCAGATTCTTCAAGAGCGAAGTTTGGGAATACTCAACAAATGAAACTATGTTGTGATAACCAGGCAGCCTTGCATATAGCTTCTAATCCAGTATTCCATGAGAGAACTAAACACATTGAAATTGATTGTCACTTTGTCAGGGAGAAAGTCCTTTCTAAAGAAGTCATCACCGAATCAGTTAGTTCTAATGATCAACTGGCAGATATCTTCACAAAATCACTAAGAGGACCAAGAATTCAGAATATCTGTTCCAAGCTTGGAGCATTTGATTTATATGCTCCATCTTGAGGGGGAGTGTTGAAAACAGAATATTATTAGCTGTGTGTAATGAGTGTGTGATGTGCTGTGTGTAATGAGTGTGTTTAAGATAATATATATTATCTTATGTAAATTATCTATATATACATTCTTCAGCTGAGTGAAGAAACTCAAGCATTTTATTCACAATTCTTATTCTTAAATTCTTCAACAGATAGGAAGTAGAACTGGCATAAGACATTAATCTCACTTCTCTCTCTCTCTCTCTGGTAAAGATAACATTGTTGATGCATGATAGAGTGAGAACACCTTAGTTTGATGAACTGTTTTCTGTTCTTCCTGGGACTCTGAATTTTCTCATGACAAAGGTCAAGTTTGTGGTACCTCTAGTAGGCAATAGTTTGCAAGGTTTGAACATACTGGGAGTCTGGGATTACATTCATATGTTACTTAGTATTCTGGCGTGTCATGGATTAATGATAAATCTTCATATGTTTAATGTACAGAAAGAAATCCATTGTTGGAAACTAAGAAGTAAAGAAAAAGATAGTGTTGTTTGAGATGAAATATTTTTGTCTAGTTGGTGGGTTAGGTATACAAGTGTTCAAAATTTTTAATTAACATCTTTTTAGGTAAATGGTTGTTATGCTGTTAAAAGTAATTGCCCTCCCTGGTCTTTCCTTTTAGAAGTAGAGGTTACTTCTCTTTATCAAACCTCTTCCTCGATTAAGGTGAAATCTGTGCTAGGTCTTGGAATGTTGCCAACAAATGTTTCCAACCAGATCACTGTCTACTTAACTTTAATTTTATTTCTTTGGAGGGTTGGGGAAAGATAAAAGTAATCCCAAGAGAATTACCTGTAGAGTCATGCTAGGTGGGAAAAAAAAATACAGGAGCATGTAGGGATTGGTTTATTGATCCTGTGGGGATTACTCAATAACGGGAAGTGAATTTTGGAAATTCTTTTAAAACCATGGGCAACAAACTAGAAGTTTTATGGTGTGTACTGATACAATGAGATAGAGTCGTATAGCATATCCATGCAAGCCATTAAGTAATTGAGTAAAAGCCAGCTTCCACATAGCTATTCTGGCCACATGAACTAGTCTATTTGGCATGTCGCGTATGAAAATTGGGCTACTTGAGGAGTTGCACACTGTCTGAACAACAGGCTTCTTTAGTTGACTAGATTTTGAATTGGAAGGGAACTGAAGGGATAGTGAATACAAAATAAGAAATCAAATCTATTTCTATGCACTTTCACAGAGATTTCTTTTGATTGCAAGAAATAGAATAAAATGTTAGACTTTTGTTCATTTTATAAGCAGTAGCAACTAGCAATTATCATAATTTTTCAACTGTTGATTCAGTAGCAAATTCACAATAAACTTTTTCTACTATCAGTAACTAATATTTTTCGCTTGCAATGAAAGCTTTTAACAGTTTTTAAACAAATGGCACCATATGGTTCATTATCAGTGTAAAACTCATGTCACTATCTGTGGATCAAAGTTAAATTCAAATTTTCTATTATATTCTTTGAAATCCAAGCAAATAGAATACAACAATAACAACAAATCCTTATTCCCACTCAGTGGGGTTGGCTATGCGGACTCTAGTTCGCCATTGTGCTTGTTCTTGTATCAAAGATTCACAGAGCCCCATGTACCCTAAATCCTTCTTAATAGTCTCCCACCATGTCTTTTTTAGTCTACCCCTACTTCTCTTTAAAGAGGCTTTGTCTGTATTCTCACATCTCCTTATTGAGGCATGCCTTTTTTACTTGCCCAAACCATCTCTTAAGCGATTTTTCATAATTTATTTCCTCTATAGGAGCGCTTCTATCCTTCTCCCTAATAATCTCATTCCTAATCTTGTCCATCTTTGTATGCCCGCCCATCTATTGGAACATCATCATTTCTATGACCTTCATCTTTTGTTTTGTGTTTGCAATTCACTGCCCAGCATTATGATGCATACAACATTGAGGGTCTGACTGTGGTTCAGTAAAACTTTCCCTTCAGTTTTATAGGCACTCTATGGTCACACAAAATTCCCATCACACATCTCATGGAACAGGTTTTATTGTTCTGCTCTCAGTTGCTTTAAAGGAGTTGCTATTTCAGACTTGCAGAGAGATTTTAGCGGCCTTGTTGCATTCTTGAGGTTTTTTTTAATGTTCATTTTTGTATCTATTTTCTATGTTTTGGAGGATATTTTATCCTGCCCTAGTTGTACGTCCCTCTTTTCTCACTAATAATTTTTCTTTCTATCATAAAAATAGTTGAGTTGATCTGAGTTTTTTCTGGTGCAGGTTCATCTTTTTCTATCTTGAGTCGTAGTTTTATGGAGTTCTGCATCCTGGGAGAAGACAACCTCCCAAGGATTCTACTGATGTATTTTGCAAACACACCTTCATCCCTATCCAGCTATTTCCCTACAGTTCTCTGTAATTCTCGTCAGTTCAACAAGACAGTCATAAATCAGAACTTACTATATGCTATTTTTGACAACCACATAAATGATCCTAGACCACTCAATTCCAGTGATTTTGGTGACATGATTCATAGTGGAGCTGCATTTGCTCGAAAGTTCCAACCAGATGATCCTGTGCTTGATCTCATTGACCAAAAAATTTTGGGTCGAAGTCCTAGATCAGTTGTTCCTGGTGGATGGTGCTTAGGTGAGCCTGGAAATAGCACATGTTCAACTTGGGGGGATGCTAATATCTTGAGACCTGGTACAGGATCTCAACGACTTGAGAAAGCAATTGTTGAATTGCTGTCAAATGGCACTTTCAGATCCCGCCGGTGTATATTTGAATGAACTGACTCTAGCCTGATTTCACACACTGTAAAAAAATAGAAACCCACCTTGAAAGAAAGGAAAAAGAATTGGTAAGAACTAAGAACAAACTGCTTGGTGTTGTCTATTGGAAATCTAGCAAAGTCAGGGTATGTATTTTTTTGGGTGGTGCTTTGTACAAGTTAGATATGATCACTAATTCTGTTAGCACAATTAAATTTTTGCTGATTCTGGTTGACATTTTACAATTTAATATGAACGTCAATATGCATGCATGTTCAGAGTTGGTTGCTGCCTGTTAGCTGAGATGTTTGCTTGGTACTTGCATGCTGAGAAGTGGACAAAATGCACTCTAGGTGGGAATTCTTTCAAACCCCATCTTACAATTATGTGTCAAGGTTGTTAACTGTTATTTGTATGCTTTTAAGAGTTTACAGGCATGCCCCTTGTTGTTGCTGGTGTCTTAAATCATGAGAAGATGTTGGGTTTATCTGTGGTGATGGAATTGTGAAGTTACAATTTTATAGTTGATATTATTATATGAGAAAGCTTGGCGTGTTTGGTAGGTGAGATAGAAAATGATGAGTATACTATGCATATTCGTGTAACTTTTGCTCCCATTTCATCTTTATTGACAACGTAGTACTGTATGCAGTTGACAAGTTTTTTTAAAAAAATATTAAGGATTTAATTTTAATTGTACACTATTATTCAATTATATATTGGTATATCATTAAAAATGTTTTCTTTCATAGATAATTGTTATCAGAGTCAAATACTTCTAATGCATAGTAACATATGATTGAATGATAAGGGACATATTAAGTAAGAACACTGTCTTATTGTAAAAGGTAAGTGGAATAAATTTTGACCATTGAATTTTTTATAGATGATTAAAATTAGAAGTTATTTAAAGGTCACATGATCATTTAAAAAAGTCACATGATTTTATGTTTTAATTTTGATTATATATACATGATTCAATAGTTAAGATTTGTTACAATGTAATTTTTTTTTCTATTGACAATGAACTAAATTAAATCCTTTCATGTCAATGAGCTTAAATTGGTAGCGTGGCATTGATGTTAGATGTTTAATAATTCACCAAGGTACATTTTCTCACCCTTACGTAGATGCATGCACTTTCTATGTATCCGAAAAAAAAAAAATTAGACATTTTCATTAAGTTGGTTTTATTTTGAAAGGAAATAACGAGAACATAAATAAAAGAAATGGAGGAAGCCCCATCAATAGAACAAGAGAGATGGTAGGGGTGTTCATAACCGAACCAAACCGATCAAAACCGAAAAAATCGAACTGAAAAATCGAAAACCGAACAAAACCGATTAATTTTGGTTTTGTTTGGTTTTGTTTTATGAAAACCGATTGGTTTGGTTCGGTTTTTGGTTTTCATTTATGAAACCGAACCAAACCAAACCAAACCGAATTCATATAATTATCTATATATTTTTTATAATTTACATACTTATAAATGATTATATTTAAATTTTTGGTTGTTTCTATAAATATTTTAGACCTATTTATTGTTTATAATTATGTAATGATGTTTTTATTAGGATTTTATACAAACTTTTTTTAATTGGTCCATAACAAGAACAAAATGATGATGTGTATGAATTTTTTTAAGAAAAAAATATTTAGTGAAAAACTGATTGGACCGAACCGAACCAAACCGATTGTAATTGGTTCGGTTCTCCAATTTTAAAAAAACTGATTGGTTCTTAATATAGAAAAATCGATTGGTTTGGTTCAGATGACTTTTTCTCCCAAAACCGAACCAATCCAAACCGCGAACACCCCTAAGAGATGGGAGAATTGAGAAATTCCCATTATTTTGGCGGTAGTTTATATTTCTTATTTTAAGAAAGAAATTATCCAATTTTTCTGATTTTTAAAATTTTTTTTATCATTCATCTAAACATTATATTTTCTTGTGAGATACATTAAATATTATATAGTTACTAATATGATGTGACACAAGTGATAGATATTTGAGTTTAAGTATGTGGCCAATGGTTCTATTCCTAATTTATGTGTATAAAAAAATATTTGTTGAGAGAGATCAATTCTTTAAATGAATCTTAATACTTCGAAAAATTACTTTCCACGCACGAAAATACTCTAAAGAAAAAAATTATATAAAGTCACATTTCACCCCCAATTTCCCATCTAAACACAGGCTAAATGTTAATTAAAGTAATATATCTCAATTCAAATTTTTTTTGAAAGATGGAGCAGGACAGTATAAATTTTATCAATCAGTGACAATGTTCTTGCATCACCAAACGATGACAATTTTATAAATTTTGAATTATCAATAAATGACAAACGATGACGCAAGCTCTTGCGTCACCAAGACAGCATGGATACTAAAAAAGTACATTATCTTGTTACCACAAAAAAAAAGTACATTACCTTGTAGATTTTTAAATACTAGACTTTGGAAACTCTTCGACTAGACGGAATTATCTTAATTAGATAATTATGTTTAAAATTAAAAAATTATTTAACAAAATAGTTGTAATTATTTAGATGCAAATTGGATTATTTAAAGAATATTTATTCTAAATGATTGTTAAATTATAATACGAGAGGCTTGCAATTATATTATGAGTGCTGCTAATAAGTGTCTTATAATATTGTTTAAAAAATATTTAAAATCCTTCATTAACCATAAATAATTACTTAAAAAAGAAAAGTAATAAATACTTTTTACATCTTCAAGATATTAAATACTTATACTTTTCATTTAATAGATTTAAATATGTTGTTTTATTCTCTTATTTTTTTTTCTTGTTCTCTAATTAAATGATGATAATTCAACAAAAAAATATTTTTATCTATTAATTTTTTTGGTAAGTTTTTTATCTCTTAATTGACAATAACTTCTTTTTTATTTGTCAATTTTTTCTACTGAATTGTCATATTTAATTAACAAGACAAGAAAAAGGAATAACATATTTAATTACTTATTTAATACTTTCTATTTTAATTCATTAATTCAGTTCATTAAGTCACTCGTTAGCAAATGTTGTTAAAGTCAATTTCTGACTGTTAATTTATCATAGCAATTTTTTTTTTTGGTGAGGAATTTATCATAGCAATTAATATTTTATGTTCTTTCTGAAATTTGAGCTTGTCAAAGAGCACTCCATGTCTGCATATAAAGATAGGGTGAGGTTTATACCCAACTTTGACTTAGGAAAATGGAAGAGGTGAAGCTACATGGAGCTTGGATTAGTCCCTTCAGTAAAAGGGTGGTATGGACCCTAAAGCTAAAGGGAATACCATATGAGTACATAGAGGAAGACCTCCACAACAAGAGTCCTGAACTTTTGAAATACAACCCTGTGCACAAGAAGATTCCAGTGCTCATTCATGCTGGAAAACCCATTTGTGAGTCCATGATCATTGTTCAATACATTGATGAAATATGGCCACAGAACCCATTGCTTCCTGCTGATCCCCTTGAGAGAGCTTTGGCTCGGTTTTGGGTTAAATATGCTGAAGACAAGGTATATTTTGAAACTTGCTCATATGTATTTGTTTGGTCTTTCCATCACCAGCACTTGCTCTTCCTAATACAATTCATGTTACGTTTACCTTTGAGCTAATTAAAGTTAGTGAACCTTCTTGTTTTTGTCTTGTAATTTTCTATGCACTAAAATTCCTATCTTAATTCAAATGAGTTGGAGATAAGGTTTTGTAAAATTGAATATAGTAGACTTGATCAATTTCAAGCTCAAGGTGACAATAACTTGGCTCATATTTTGGTAGAGTTCTGCAGTTGGGGCACTCTTCTGTAGCAGTGATGAAGAGCTGGAGAAGGCCATAAAGGAGACTTTGGAATTTCTCAGGGTTGTTGAGGATCAGTGCTTGGGTGATGAGAAGAAATTCTTTGGTGGAGACAACATTAACATTGTGGATATAGCATTTGGGGCCATTTTCCTCTGGCTAGGAATTGTGGAAGATGTCATTGAAGTGAGGTTACTTGAAGATGAGAAGTTCCCACACTTACATTCATGGATTACTAATTTCAGGGGTGTCCCAGTCATCAATGAAAACCTTCCTGACCGTGAGAAAATGTTGGCATTTTTCAAGCGTCCCAGAGAATAATTATTGGCATTTTCCTAAGACAAATATGTAGGAAGTGATATGGCACGTTTGCATGCAAGTTTCGTGTAAAATTACTTTTAACTAAGCCTATAAGTTTGCAACTATAGGTATAGTTTGGTCATGACCATCAATCAAGGTAATAAAATTGTCTTAAATGAAGGTTAAAAATAGGGGCCTCACAGAAATTATGCAAGTGAATCTTTATGTTACCCAATTATAATGTGAAAAAAAACGTATGAAATATTGCAAATTCAAATATCTTCAAAATGAATTCCTTAAAGAATCAATCCCAAACATGTAGAATCTATCAGTTTGTTTCTCAATCAAACTTGTCACATAACTAATTTTACTAGATTTAAAGAGCAACATAAAGAACATATAAGATACAATCCATGCAACCATAAATACATAAATTCTTTTAATGCAACTAATCACAAAATACAAGGATTGAAACCAACATCCTTGATTCCCTGACAGCCTAAAATGTTCAGTAAACAAGCTTGCGTATCTAACAACAGCTGAATTTTTTGATAGATCAGCATCTTTAGGGTAGGTTTGTTTTTTTGGGGTACATCTTTAGGGTAGTTTTATTAATACAATAAGCACAAGTTACAAAGGCTAATCTCAAGGAGAAAGAATTATACAAGTTTCTCATAATACCCTAACATCTAATGGCAGATTTCATTCTCATTATTCCCTCCCTATACGAGCAATTTGCTCCTAATGTCTACATTAGGAAATCTTCAACTAAGTTGAAGTATTAATTCTCTATGTTCTCTCAAAATTTGTTCTATGTTTGAGCATGTGTCCTTCCTTGTATTTCCATCAATGACACACAAAAAAGGAGTAGGGCTAGGCAACAATAAATCATAAAACCCCAAAATAAAGGTTGCTACAGCAAAAACTAGAAATAACACTCGAGATTCTTGTGTATATTTAGTTTAAGTTGTGCGATTAAGTTAATAAATAACTGGTATATCATCGATTTTTATTAATTACATAAAATTTTATATCAAACAACTATTTTATATTTACAATAATAATTTGTTAATATCTTTTGGCTTAATCTAACTTATATAGGCTAAATTTTCGGAAATTTAGTTGTCAGAGAGTTCTCCTTCACTTCACCCTCAATTTTCCATCCAAACACTCGTTAAATGTCAAAGTAACATCTCATTATAAAAAATAAAAAATAAAAAATAAAAAAAATCAAATGATCGAGCGAGCACGACAATACAATATTTTATCAATCTGACAATGACGCATGCTCTTGCATCACCAAGTCAAATTATTAATTATCAATGAATGACAATGATGCAAGCTCTTGCATCACCAAGTCGAAATGGATGGTAAGAAAGTACATTACCTTGTGAATTTTTAAATACTAGAATTTTAGAAACATGACGGGATTATCTTTATTAGAGAATTAAACATTAAAAAATTAATGTTAAAAATAATTGTGATTATTCAGTTAAATATTGAACTATTTAAAGAATAGTTATTCTAAAAGATTGTTTAATTATAATACAACAAGTTTTATTAAATTTTAAAAATATAAAACAAAAAAAATAAGGTTATATATTTTTAATTATAATAAAAATATACCTAATTAAAATAAATAAATAAAAAAATTCAAACACCCTCGAAGTTGCTATTTGTGTTTTCTTGCAATGTTACATTTTCATGCTCCTTTACTCGATAAATCCCAAAGTTTCAATCATAAATCTATACCTATATAACAAAGTAATCCCTTATTTACTGTAGTAGCCTACTAGGTTTGAAAATTTACTTTTTCTTGTGTTATATATTTATTTTGAATAAATAGGTAATTTGGCCATTAGAAATATTTATCACTTGTAATATAATACATGAATTTATTCTTACGTATAAATTAATTTTTAAATTTATATAACTTGTATTAATTTAACTTTTTTGTTATTTTTTATTAATTAAGTTAAGTGATGACATTTAACATGATATGTTAAATTTTTATATATAACGTTAAGTGCCACATAACTTGTTACTTAGCTATTTTTTTTGAGATATGATATCGGTTTAGTTTAGTAAATCATAACCTCCTTATACACAACACTCAATTACTTACTCATTAAGCTAAAATGATATCCTATTTTAAGAAAAAATATTAAGTAATGTGTCATGTGACATTAAATGTTACACATAAATATTTAACGTATCGTATCATGAATCATCAATTAACTTGATCAACTAAAAAAAATAAAAAAACTAAATAAATACAAATTTTATAAATTTAAACATCAATTCATATATAAAAATAAATTCAAAAACTAAAACTATAAATAAGAGATATTTACATAGACAGTCGCGTGTTTACTCTATTTATTTTAGCTGAAAGTCTTACATGGCAGCTCTTTTGAAACGACCTTTTACTTTTTTTTATTCTATCTTTTCAGTTGTATATTTTGAAGCATGAAATTTATATCATTGGGAAACAAATAAATTACTGGGAAGACAACTCAAACATTGGCAAACGAATAAACTAATCATGCCATATCTTATTTCTAGCCCTCCCTCCATTTGGAATTAGAGCTTTTTTGTTTTTGGTTGTAGAATTGGATAAAACGTTAAAATAAGCAAGATATATGCGCAAAAGACAAATGTACCCGTGGGATGCACGGCCCTCTAACTAGTATATTAAAGGAAAAATGACAATTTCATTAAGTTTATTGCAGAAAAAATTATTTTAGTTTGATTATTAAATTAATTAAGTATTAAATTGAATTAATAAATAATTTATTTACATATAGTCAAATTATTAAAATGATGCAAGGTTGCATGACCAAGTCAAAAAGGATGCTAAGAAAGTACATTGACTTGTGATTTAAATACTAGAATTTTAGAAACTTTTGATTATAGACGGGATTATCTTTATTAGGGAATTAAACATTAAAAAATTAATTTAAAAAATAATTGTGATTATTCAGTTAAATATTGGACTATTTAAAGAATAGTTATTCTAAAAGATTGTTAAATTGTAATACAACAACTTGGATAGTTAAATTTATGATTATAATAGACTTTGATTATTAGTCTTTTTAATTTACATGTCCTGAAGACAAATTTTCCCTAAACACAAATTATGCATATGCGGCTACATGTCAAATAAGCTTAATATATTGTTTATTCAAATTGACTGTTAATTAACAATTAATATTTTATTTTACTTTTTAAATTTTAGCTTGTCAAACAAGTTGTAAGACTCCACGCATCACCACACACACACACCAACGTTGGCTTACAGGAAAACACACACACACACACACACACACCAACGTTGGCTTATAGGAAAACACAACTAGGATGGAAGAGGTGAAACTACATGGAGTTTGGGCTAGTCCTTTCTCAGTGCAAGGGTGGTATGGACCCTAAAGCTAAAGGGTATACCATATGAGTACATTGAGGAAGACCTCCACAACAAAAGTCCTCAACTTCTGCAATACAACCCTGTGCACAAGCAGATTCCAGTGCTTGTTCATGCTGAAAAACCCATCTGTGAGTCCATGATCATTGTTCAATACATTGATGAGATTTGGCCACAGAACTCACTACTTCCTGCTTGGGTTAAATATGCTGAAGACAAGGTATGTTAAAAGTAATTGCCCTCCCTGTTCTTTCCTTTTAAAAGTAGATGTTACTTCTCTTTATCAAACCTCTTCCTCAATTAAGGTGAAATCTGTGCTAGGTCTTGGAATGTTGCCAACAAATGTTTCCAACCAGATCACTGTCTACTTAAATTTTATATTATTTCTTTGGAGGGTTGGGGAAAGATAAAAGCAATCGCAAGAGAATTACCTGTAGAGTCATGCTAGGTGGGAAAAAAATACAGGAGCATGTAGGGATTTGTTTATTGATCGTGTGGGGATTACTCAATAACGGGAAGTGAATTTTGGAAATTCTTTTAAAACCACGGGCAACAAACTAGAAGTTTTATGGTGTGTACTGATACAATGAGATAGAGTTGTATAGCATATCCGTGCAAGTCAGTAAGTAATTGACTAAAAGGCAGCTTCCACATAGCTATTTTGGCCACATGAACTAGTCTATTTGGCAAGTTGCTTAGAAAAATTGGGCTACTTGAGGAGTTGCACACTGTCTGAACATCAGGCTTCTTTAGTTGACTAGATTTTGAATTGGAAGGGAACTGAAGGGATAGTGAATACAAAATAAGGAATTAAATCTATTTCTATGCACTTTCACAGAGATTTCTTTTGATTGCAAGAAATAGAATAAAATGTTAGAATTTTGTTCATTTTATAAGCAGTAGCAACTAGCAATTATCATAAATTTTTTGTGATGACCCGAAATTTTTGCGTATGATAGTCGTATTATGTATAGTCTTTTTCTTATGAATTTGAGTTCAAAGGATTAACATTTTAAGTCACTTTACTTCATTAGTGGGATTCTTAGAATTAAACTTACCTTATAAAAGTTATTTAGAGCCATTTTGGGTGTATTAGATAACTACTTGTTAATATGGGTCCTGAAATTTGGCTAAGTCTGGGAAGTGACACCTATATGGAGGACTATAGTAAATATGTATTTTCTTGAAATCAAAATTGGCGGTAATTGATAATTGGATATCAAAGAGCTATAAAATGATTTTTAATGAATTTTTAGAAACCTTTAACTCACTTGTTTTGAAAGGAAACATCTTTGAAAGTTTCGGATTTCAGGAATTTGAACTAAAACTCAAGAGTTGACTTTTTATTTATAAGGATTTTAATTTTTTTGATATTTTTATTGAATCCAAATGGGGGGTATTCCCTTATTTACATTTATGTTTTAAAGTTAATGGAGAGTAAAATTAATGCCTCTGTCTCTGCTATCTCATTCTCTACTTCCTCTCAATTCTTCTCTACTACGTTATCTTCTTCCATCCACCGGATTCCACCATTCTTGGTCGTTTCAAGCTACTGGAAACCTACTGGAACTTAATTCCTTCATCTTCCGAGGGTTGGGTTGCACGGTTTGGTGGAGCAACCAAGTTACCCACTTCATCCTTCCATTATTGTGACTCATTTAGGTAATCTCTTAGCTCAAATATGTTGTTAGTGGTTGGATTATTGTGAATTGTAGATTGAATTGTAAGATGCATAATGGGTATTGAACCTAGGGTTTGAATTGGGAATTTTGGAATTCTTGGAAATTGATGGTATATGGAATGAATTGGATGAGTTTTAATGTTGTTATGGAGAAGTGATACTAATAGGAAGGGTGTTAGAACATAGAATTTTCGTGCTAGCTTTGGAAAAAAAGGATTGCTCATCAAGTGTTTGATAAAATGCTTAGATGGGATAAAAATTGAATTCCCGTGTAAACTGAACAATGTGTAGTAATTTGATCATAACTCTTGATTGGGAGATCGTATTGAGGTGATTCCAGTTGCGTTAGAAACTAGACACATAGGGCTTCAATTCCATATATTATTTGCAATTTATTAGCCTCTGAATCAGTACAGAATTTCTGTCAAAACAAATGTCATATTTCTAAGTTAACTTGAATGTTTTCTAGATTCTTCAAGAATTCCTTATTCCACAAGTGGATGAATCCTTAGTTTTAAATGTTGATTGTTGTTTTGGTTATGTTGTTGTAATCCTAGATTCATTGGAGGATCGTCTTATTGGTCCGTGACAACATAGCTTTTGGAATCGTGGAGTTTCGTCCTTTGTGTGAGTTGATGACATGATCTATAATATGTTTTTGTACATTTTCTTAAAATGTTCTTTATTGAAGGATTTCACAAAGTCATTTATTTTTCTTCGTGGTTAAATTATAAGAAAGCTTGGGACAAACACTTTTTCATGATTCTAAATATCTATCGTTGTGTTTCTGATACTTTGTTTTGAATTATGAATATATGTATATCTAGGTTTATACAACTATGTTTTGTTGGGAGGAAACTTTGACAGAATACTGTAACTAACGGCAGTAGACGTTAGCCTTGGTGCACCTTGGTCCGAACCTCAGCTAGTAGGGGTGTTGCTAGCCCGACGTGTTGGCCCACACGATCGGATCTGTTTGACTTGACAGGTGGATTTGACCCCTGTGCCCTGTTGGTGGGCGTTTGTCAAACCTTCGAACTATGTGTTCGTTGGTGAGATTTCTGATTAATTCTGGATTAGGAACCTCCCATATGACATTTGACACTTGACTATTGATATATGTTATAGTTGATTTGGTAATTCATGATTGACTTACTTATTAATATACGATTTATGATTATTTGAACTAACGCATATGTTTTGATATGTGGATGTATTTTCCGTGAAAAACTTGTGCTTATGCTTGTCCCAGTTTCATTATAGATTATGTTATCTCTCACTGGGTCTTATGACTCACTCCTCTATCTTATATGTATTTCAGATACAAATACTGAGCCAGGTCCGGGTTCTTCCAATAATTAAGAGTTGGTCGTTTTGGTGAGCCCAACACCTTGTCCGTGTGGGCATGTTTGTTTTGTTCCTATTGTTGGTTTCTTATACATTTTTGGTTATGTAATAATCTTAGATACGCTCCATTATTCACAGGCAGGATCTAGCTTCCACTGTATCTTTGTCTGGTCTTATGATATACTGTTAGTGGGATTATGTTTAGTGATGCTTATAAGTGAACAGGTTGTGAATTGTTAAATTGGGATGTCTAACTTTTAGAGGTTACTCTGCTGAAATTTTGGTAGATTTAGTATATTGTCTTATTATGGTCTTTGGCCCGTTAGGCTTGCTAGGTTGGCTAGTCTTTCCTATGCGCCGGTTAGGACCCTCTAGTTTGGGTCGTGACATTTTTCAACTGTTGATTCAGTAGCAAATTCACAATAAACTTTTTCTATTATCAGTAACTAATGTTTTTCGCTTGCAATGAAAGCTTTTAACAGTTTTTAAACAAATGGCACCATATGGTTCATTATCAGTGTAAAACTCATTTCACTATATGTGGATCAAAATTAAATCCATTTTTTCTATTATATTCTTTGAAATCCAAGCAAATAGAATACAACAATAACAACAAATCCTTATTCCCACTCAGTGGGGTTGGCTATGTGGACTCTAGTTCGCCATTGTGCTTGTTCCTGTATCACAGATTCATGGAGTCCCATGTACCCTAAACCCTTCTTAATAGTCTCCCGCCATGTCTTTTTTAGTCTACCTCTACTTCTCGTTAAAGAGGCTTTGTCTGTATTCTCACATCTCCTTACTGAGGCATGCCTTTTTACTTGCCCAAGCCATCTCTTAAAGCGATTTTTCATAATTTATTTCCTCTATAGGAGCACCTCTATCCTTCTCCCTAAGAATCTCATTCCTAATCTTGTCCATCTTTGTATGCCCGCCCATCTATTGTAACATCATCATTTCTGTGACCTTCATCTTTTGTTTGTGTTTGCAATTCACTGCCCAGCATTTTGATGCATACAATGTTGAGGGTCTGACTGTTGAGGGTCTGACTGTGGTTCAGTAAAACTTTCCTTTCAGTTTTATAGGCACTCTATGGTCACACAAAATTCCCATCACACATCTCATGGAACAGGTTTTATTGTTCTGCTCTCAGTTGCTTTAAAGGAGTTGCAATTTCAGATTTGCAGAGAGATTTTAGTGGCCTTGTTGCATTCTTGAGGTTTTTTTTAATGTTCCTTTTTGTATCTATTTTCTATGTTTTGGAGGATATTTTATCCTGCCCTAGTTGTACGTCCCTCTTTTCTCACTAATAATTTTTTTTTCTATCATAAAAATAGTTGAGTTGATCTGAGTTTTTTCTGGTGCAGGTTCATCTTTTTCTATCTTGAGTCGTAGTTTTATGGAGTTCTGCATCCTGGGAGAAGACAACCTCCCAAGGATTCTACTGATGTATTTTGCAAACACACCTTCATCCCTATCCAGCTATTTCCCTACAGTTCTCTGTAATTCTCGTCAGTTCAACAAGACAGTCATAAATCAGAACTTACTATATGCTATTTTTGACAACCACATAAATGATCCTAGACCACTCAATTTCAGTGATTTTGGTGACATGATTCATAGTGGAGCTGCATTTGCTCGAAAGTTCCTGCCAGATGATCCTGTGCTTGATCTCATTGACCAAAAAATTTTGGGTCGAAGTCCTAGATCAGTTGTTCCTGGTGGATGGTGCTTAGGTGAGCCTGGAAATAGCACATGTTCAACTTGGGGGGATGCTAATATCTTGAGACCTGGTACAGGATCTCAACGACTTGAGAAAGCAATTGTTGAATTGCTGTCAAATGGCACTTTCAGATCCCGCCGGTGTATATTTGAATGAACTGACTCTAGCCTGATTTCACACACTGTAAAAGAATAGAAACCCACCTTGAAAGAAAGGAAAAAGAATTGGTAAGAACTAAGAACAAACTGCTTGGTGTTGTCTATTGGAAATCTAGCAAAGTCAGGGTATGTATTTTTTTGGGTGGTGCTTTGTACAAGTTAGATATGATCACTAATTCTGTTAGCACAATTAAATTTTTGCTGATTCTGGTTGACATTTTACAATTTAATATGAACGTCAATATGCATGCATGTTCAGAGTTGGTTGCTGCCTGTTAGCTGAGATGTTTGCTTGGTACTTGCATGCTGAGAAGTGGACAAAATGCACTCTAGGTGGGAATTCTTTCAAACCCCATCTTACAATTATGTGTCAAGGTTGTTAACTGTTATTTGTATGCTTTAAGAGTTTACAGGCATGCCCCTTGTTGTTGCTGGTGTCTTAAATCATGAGAAGATGTTGGGTTTATCTGTGGTGATGGAATTGTGAAGTTACAATTTTATAGTTGATATTATTATATGAGAAAGCTTGGCGTGTTTGGTAGGTGAGATAGAAAATGATGAGTATGCTATGCATATTCGTGTAACTTTTGCTCCCATTTCATCTTTGTTGACAACGTAGTACTGTATGCAGTTGACAAGTTTTTTTTAAAAAATATTAAGGATTTAATTTTAATTGTATACTATTATTCAATTATATATTGATATATCATTAAAAATGTTTTCTTTCATAAATAATTGTTATCATAGTCAAATACTTTTAATGTGTAGTAACATATGATTGAATGATAAGGGACATATTAAGTAAGAACACTGTTTTATTGTAAAAGATAAGTAGAATAAATTTTGACCATTGAATTTTTTATAAATGATTAAAATTAGAAGTTGCTTAAAGGTCACATGATCGTTTAAAAAAGTCACATGATTTTATATTTTAATTTTGATTATATATACATGATTCAATAGTTAAAATTTGTTCTTTGATATTTTTCATAAATGATAAATAACAATGTAATTTTTTTTTCTATTGACAATGAACTAAATTAAATCCTTTCATGCCAATGAGCTTAAATTGGTAGCGTGGCATTGATGTTAGATGTTTAATAATTCACCAAGGTACATTTTCTCACCCTTACGTAGATGCATGCACTTTCTATGTATCCGAAAAAAAAAAAATTAGACATTTTCATTAAGTTGGTTTTATTTTGAAAGGAAATAACGAGAACATAAATAAAAGAAATGGAGGAAGCCCCATCAATAGAACAAGAGAGATGGGAGAATTGAGAAATTCCCATTATTTTGGCGGTAGTTTATATTTCTTATTTTAAGAAAGAAATTATCCAATTTTTCTGATTTTTAAAATTTTTTTTATCATTCATCTAAACATTATATTTTCTTGTGAGATACATTAAATATTATATAGTTACTAACATGATGTGACACAAGTGGTAGATATTTGAGTTTAAGTATGTGGTCAATGATTCTATTCCTAATTTATGTGTATAAAAAATATTTGTTGAGAGAGATCAATTCTTTAAATGAATCTTAATACTTCAAAAAATTACTTTCCACACAAGAAAATACTCTAAAGAAAAAAATTATATAAAGTCACATTTCACCCCAATTTCCCATCTAAACATAGGCTAAATGTTAATTAAAGTAATATATCTCAATTCAAATTTTTTTTTTGAAAGATGGAGCAGGACAGTATAAATTTTATCAATCAGTGACAATGTTCTTGCATCACCAAACGATGACAATTTTATAAATTTTGAATTATCAATAAATGACAAACGATGACGCAAGCTCTTGCGTCACCAAGACAGCATGGATACTAAAAAAAGTACATTATCTTGTTACCACAAAAAAAAAGTACATTATCTTGTAGATTTTTAAATACTAGACTTTGGAAACTCTTCGACTAGACGGAATTATCTTAATTAGATAATTATGTTTAAAATTAAAAAATTATTTAACAAAATAGTTTTGATTATTTAGATGCAAATTGGATTATTTAAAGAATATTTATTCTAAATGATTGTTAAATTATAATACGAGAGGCTTGCAATTATATTATGAGTGCTGCTAACAAATGTCTTATAATATTGTTTAAGAAATATTTAATATCCTTCATTAACCATAAATAATTACATAAAAAATAAAATTAATAAATACTTTTTACATCTTCAAAATATTAAATACTTATACTTTTCATTTAATAGATTTAAATATGTTGTTTTATTATCTTGTCTCTTTTTCTCGTTCCCTAATTAAATAATGATAATTCAACAAAAAAAAATCTTTTTATCTCTTAATTTTTTTGGTAAGTTTTTTATCTCTTAATTAGCAATAAATTTTTTTTTATTTGTCAATTTTTTCTACTGAATTCTCATATTTAATTAACAAGACAAGAAAAAGGAATAACATATTTAATTACTCATTTAATACTTTCTATTTTAATTCATTAATTCAGTTCCATTAAGTCACTCGTTAGCAAATGTTGTTAAAGTCAATTTCTGACTGTTAATTTATCATAGCAATTTTTTTTTTGGTGAGGAATTTATCATAGCAATTAATATTTTATGTTCTTTCTGAAATTTGAGCTTGTCAAAGAGCACTCCATGTCTGCATATAAAGATAGGGTGAGGTTTATACCCAACTTTGACTTAGGAAAATGGAAGAGGTGAAGCTACATGGAGCTTGGATTAGTCCCTTCAGTAAAAGGGTGGTATGGACCCTAAAGCTAAAGGGAATACCATATGAGTACATAGAGGAAGACCTCCACAACAAGAGTCCTGAACTTTTGAAATACAACCCTGTGCACAAGAAGATTCCAGTGCTCATTCATGCTGGAAAACCCATTTGTGAGTCCATGATCATTGTTCAATACATTGATGAAATTTGGCCACAGAACCCATTGCTTCCTGCTGATCCCCTTGAGAGAGCTTTGGCTCGGTTTTGGGTTAAATATGCTGAAGACAAGGTATATTTTGAAACTTGCTCATATGTATTTTTTTTGGTCTTTACATCACCAGCACTTGCTCTTCCTAATACGAATCATTTTACGTTTACCTTTGAGCTAATTAAAGTTAGTGAACCTTCTTGTTTTTGTCTTGTATTTTTCTATGCACTAAAATTCCTATCTTTATACCCCCAAAAAAAATTCCTATCTTAATTCAAATGAGTTTGAGATAAGGTTTTGTAAAATTGAATATAGTAGACTTGATCAATTTCAAGCTCAAGGTGACAATAACTTGGCTCCTTTTTTGGTAGAGTTCTGCAGTTTGGGCACTCTTCCGTAGCAGTGATGAAGAGCTGGAGAAGGCCATAGAGGAGAGTTTGGAATTTCTCAGGGTTGTTGAGGATCAGTGCTTGGGTGATGAGAAGAAATTCTTTGGTGGAGACAACATTAACATTGTGGATATAGCATTTGGGGCCATTGTCCACTGGCTAGGAATTGTGGAAGATGCCATTGAAGTGAGGTTACTTAAAGAGGAGAAGTTCCCACGCTTGCATTCATGGATTACTAATTTCAGGGATGTCCCAGCCATCAATGAAAACCTTCCTGACCGTGAGAAAATGTTGGCTTTGTTTAAGCGTCGCATAGAATAATTATTTCCTAAGGCAAATATGTAGGAAGTGATATGGCACATTTGCATACAAGTTTCGTGACTTTTTACTAAGCCTATAAGTTTGCAACTAAGGGTATAGTTTGTTCATGACTGATGAAGGTAAAATTGTCTTAAATGAAGGTTAAAAATAGTGGCCTCACAGAAATTATGCAAGTGAATCTTTATGTTACCCAATTATAATGTGAAAAAAAACGTATGAAATATTGCAAATTCAAATATCTTCAAAATGAATTCCTTAAAGAATCAATCCCAAACATGTAGAATCTATCCGTTTGTTTCTCAATCAAACTTGTCACATAACTAATTTTACTAGATTTAAAGAGCAACATAAAGAACATATAAGATACAATCCATGCAACCATAAATACATAAATTCTTTTAATGCAACTAATCACAAAATACAAGGATTGAAACCAACATCCTTGATTTCCTGACAGCCTAAAATGTTCAGTAAACAAGCTTGCGTATCTAACAACAGCTGAATTTTTTGATAGATCAGCATCTTTAGGGTAGCTTTTTTTTTGGGTACATCTTTAGGGTAGTTTTATTAATACAATAAGCACAAGTTACAAAGGCTAATCTCAAGGAGAAAGAATTATACAAGTTTCTCATAATACCCTAACATCTAATGGCAGATTTCATTCTCCTTATTCTCTCCCTATACGAGCAATTTGCTCCTAATGTCTACATTAGGAAATCTTCAACTAAGTTGAAGTATGAATTCTCTATGTTCTCTCAAAATTTGTTCTATGTTTGAGCATGTGTCCTTCCTTGTATTTCCATCAATGACACACAAAAAAGGAGTAGGGCTAGGCAACAATAAATCATAAAACCCCAAAATAAAGGTTGCTACAGAAAAAACTAGAAATAACACTCGAGATTCTTGTGTATATTTAGTTTAAGTTGTGCGATTAAGTTAATAAATAACTGGTATATCATCGATTTTTATTAATTACATAAAATTTTATATCAAACAACTATTTTATATTTACAATAATAATTTGTTAATATCTTTTGGCTTAATCTAACTTATATAGGCTAAATTTTCGGAAATTTAGTTATCAGAGAGTTCTCCTGCACTTCACCCTCAATTTTCCATCCAAACACTCGTTAAATGTCAAAGTAACATCTCATTATAAAAAATAAAAAATAAAAAATAAAAATAAAAAATAAAAAATAAAAAATAAAAAATAAAAAAAATCAAATGATCGAGCGAGCACGACAATACAATATTTTTATCAATCTGACAATGACGCATGCTCTTGCATCACCAAGTCAAATTATTAATTATCAATGAATGACAATGATGCAAGCTCTTGCATCACCAAGTCGAAATGGATGGTAAGAAAGTACATTACCTTGTGAATTTTTAAATACTAGAATTTTAGAAACATGACGGGATTATCTTTATTAGAGAATTAAACATTAAAAAATTAATGTTAAAAATAATTGTGATTATTCAGTTAAATATTGAACTATTTAAAGAATAGTTATTCTAAAAGATTGTTTAATTATAATACAACAAGTTTTATTAAATTTTAAAAATATAAAACAAAAAAAATAAGGTTATATATTTTTAATTATAATAAAAATATACCTAACTAAAATAAATAAATAAAAAAATTCAAACACCCTCGAAGTTGCTGTTTGTTTTTTCTTGCAATGTTACATTTTCATGCTCCTTTACTCGATAAATCCCAAAGTTTCAATCATAAATCTATACCTATATAACAAAGTAATCCCTTATTTACTGTAGTAGCCTACTAGGTTTGAAAATTTACTTTTTCTTGTGTTATATATTTATTTTGAATAAATAGATAATTTGGTCATTAAAAATATTTATCACTTGTAATATAATACATCAATTTATTCTTACGTATAAATTAATTTTTAAATTTATATAATTCGTATTAATTTAATTTTTTTGTTATTTTTTATTAATTAAGTTAAGCGATGACATCTAACATGATACGTTAAATTCTTATATATAACATTAAGTGTCACATAACTCGTTACTTAGCTATTTTCCTTGAGATATAATATCGGTTTAGCTTAGTAAATCACAACCTCTTTATACACAACACTCAATTACTTACTTATTAGACTAAAACAATATCTTGTTTTAAGAAAAAATATTAAATAATATGTCATGTGACATTAAACGTTACACATAAATATTTAACATGTCGTATCATGAATCATCAATTAACTTGATCAACTAAAAATAATAAAAAAAAACTAAATAAATACAAATTTTATAAATTTAAACATCAATTTATATATAAAAATAAATTCAAAAACCAAACCTATAAATAAGAGATATTTACATAGACAGTTGCGTGTTTACTCTATTTATTTGAGCTGAAAGTCTTACATGACAGCTCTTTTGAAACGACCTTTTACTTTTTTTTATTCTATCTTTTCAGTTATATATTTTGAAGCATGAAATTTATATCATTGGGAAACAAATAAATTACTGGGAAGACAACTCAAACATTGGCAAACGAATAAACTAATCATACCATATCTTATTTCTAGCCCTCCCTCCATTTGGAATTAGAGCTTTTTTGTTTTTGGTTGCAGAATTGGATAAAACGTTAAAATAAGCAAGATATATGCGCAAAAGACAAATGTACCCGTGGGATGCACGGCCCTCTAACTAGTATATTAAAGGAAAAATGACAATTTCATGAAGTTTATTGCAGAAAAAATTATTTTAGTTTGATTATTAAATTAATTAAGTATTAAATTAAATTAATAAATAATTTATTTACATATAGTCAAATTATTAAAATGATGCAAGGTTGCATGACCAAGTCAAAAAGGATGCTAAGAAAGTACATTGACTTGTGATTTAAATACTAGAATTTTAGAAACTTTTGATTATAGACGGGATTATCTTTATTAGAGAATTAAACATTAAAAAATTAATTTAAAAAATAATTGTGATTATTCAGTTAAATATTGGACTATTTAAAGAATAGTTATTCTAAAAGATTGTTAAATTGTAATACAACAACTTGGATAGTTAAATTTATGATTATAATAGACTTTGATTATTAGTCTTTTTAATTTACATGTCCTGAAGAAATTTTTTCCCTAAACACAAATTATGCATATGCGGCTACATGTCAAATAAGCTTAATATATTGTTTATTCAAATTGACTGTTAATTAACAATTAATATTTTATTTTACTTTTTAAATTTTAGCTTGTCAAACAAGTTATAAGACTCCACGCATCACCATATATATATATATATATATATATATAGATATACACACACACACACACCAACGTTGGCTTATAGGAAAACACAACTAGGATGGAAGAGGTGAAACTACATGGAGTTTGGGCTAGTCCTTTCAGTGCAAGGGTGGTATGGACCCTAAAGCTAAAGGGTATACCATATGAGTACATTGAGGAAGACCTCCACAACAAAAGTCCTCAACTTCTGCAATACAACCCTGTGCACAAGCAGATTCCAGTGCTTGTTCATGCTGGAAAACCCATCTGTGAGTCCATGATCATTGTTCAATACATTGATGAGATTTGGCCACAGAACTCACTACTTCCTGCTGATCCCCTTGAGAGAGCTCAGGCTCGGTTTTGGGTTAAATATGCTGAAGACAAGGTATATTTAGAAACTTGTTCATATGTATTGTTCTAGTCTTTCCACCACAAGCACTTGCTCTTAACTAATGCAATTCATGTTTGTTTTACCTTTGAACTAATTAAATTTTCCATGCACTAAAATTCCAATCTTCATTCACATGAGTTGGAGATAAGATATAATGTAAATTCTAATATATAGGAGACTTTATCAGTCTGAAGCTCAAGGTGACACTAACTTGGCTCAATTTCTGAAGGGTTCTGCAGTTTGGACACTCTTCTATAGCACTGGTGAAGGGCAGGAGAAGGCCATAAAGGAGAGTTTGGAATTTCTCAAGGTTGTTGAGGATCAGTGCTTAGGTGATGGGAAGAAATTCTTTGGTGGAGACACCATTAATATTGTGGATATAGCATTTGGGGCCATTGTCCACTGGCTAGAAATTGGGCAAGAAGTCATTGAAGTGAAGTTACTTGAATATGAGAAGTTCCCACACTTGCATTCATGGATTACTAATTTCAGAGATGTCCCAGCCATCAGTGAAAACCTTCCTGATCGTGACAAAATGTTAGCTCGTTTCAAGCGTCACATAGAACAATTAAAGATATAGGAAGTGATATGGCAATTGCATGCATGTTTCGTAATTGGCATAAAATTACTTTTGAGTACAACGTATTGTAAAACTACTTTAAGAAAAATAAATTTATGTTTGGGAGTTATTTCAATAATTAAAACCACAACCACCCTTAAATTATGCAGTTTACTGATTTGCTTTTGTTGGCGTTGGTAATAACATTGGATCAAACAAATGAGGAACTCTAATGAAATGAAACTGAGCTTTAAAAAATGGTTTTGTAAGTGAGACTTATTCATAGAAAATGGTTGGTAAATGGAACATATGTGCAGAGTGGTTTATAATTGAAACCTAGTGTCAAAGTATGGATAATGGAGGAAAGTCAAATCTAGAATGCACCAAGTATGAATATGTAAATGAAAATGAGGAATTGATGTTTGAGTAAGATGTATTTATTATGTATTTTTTTTTTAAAAAAAAAGATACTGCATATAATGAACACGTTACATGAGTAGCATGTGGAAATCTTCTATAGGCTAGTTACAGCACGAATTGAACCGAGACCTTTGGTCGAATTAGTTTCATCCTACCAGTTGAACTAACTGTCACAAGAGGGAGGGAGTTTATCAATTATAGGAGTGGTAATAAAAATGAGAAGCACATGGTGTAACAAAGAAGTCAATAATAGTGGATTTAGGGTTAAAAATATTTTAAGGTATCCAACTCAAGTGATGAGTCAAGTAATTGAGGTGTATCTTACTGAAAAATAATCTTAAGTTATTATATAAAGGCATTTTCCTATCAATGTTTGGGCCTGATAGTTAGAGCTACATTGAGTACTTCACATAAGGTATTATATTTTCATTGCCATTACAATCATATTTATCGTTATGTAGGTTTATATTATTTGCATTTTTTCTTTTTTCTTTTACAATTAATGACAATGTTTTGCCCTAAGAACTTGTGAATAGAATTCATTTTAGGGCTGAAAAATAATTCTAATTCTAGGAGCAAAAGAATTTCAGGACATGGTATTCAATCATGTATGGATTCTTGCAAAATTAAAATATCTAGAAAATGAATTCCCTAAAGAATCAATTTCAAACATGCAGAATCTATCAGCTTGTTTCTCAATCAAACTTGACAGATGACTACTTTTATTGGATTTTAAAGAGCAGCATAAATAATATATAAGATACAGAAACATCCATGCAACTAGACATACGTAAATTCTTTTAATGCAAATAATCACAAAATTCAATGACTGAAACCAACATCCTTGATTTCCTGACAACTCAAAATGTTCAGTAAACAAGCTTGCATTTCTAACAACAGATGAGTTTTTTTATAGATCAGAATCTTTAGGGTAGTTTTATTATTACAATAAGCACACATTACAAAAGCTATTCTCAAGGAGAGAATTACACGAGTTTCTCACCATACCCTAACCCCTAATGGCATATTTCATCCTTCTTATTCTCAACTCATGAGAGCAATTTGCTCCTAATGTCTACATAAGGAAATCTTCAACTAAGTTGAAGTATGAATTTTCTCTGTTCTCTAAGAGTTCGATCTGTGCTAGAGCATGTGTCCTTCTTTGTATCTCAATGACACAAAAAAGGAGTAGGGCTCAGAAACAATAAATCAGAAAGCCCCAAAAAAGGTGGCTACAGCAAAAGTTAGAAACAACCCTCCACCCAAGTAGCCAACCTGATGGAAGATAAAGTGACTTACATGAGATATTAAATTAAAATTTGAAAATTCAATGTGAAATCAGGTTATGACTTATACCAGTTTTTCAGAAATGTAGTTAGCAAGGAATGCTCCTCCAAGAATTGCAATAGATGTAGCAAGTAGATGTCCGGCGATGGCTCCACTTGCCACACCCCAAGGAGACTGTAAAGAATGAGATACTACTGAGGTTAATATATTGAGCAATATATATTATGAATTGTCTCAGAATTTAAAAGTGCACCTGAGCAGCACCGAGTGCAATTGTCGCAAGCATTGACCGATCCCCCCATTCCTAGGCAATTCCAGTTACTAAATTAAAATTCATGCCTGGGAACATAAAAGGATACAAATGCTTGATTCTATATATGAGGTGCTGATTAATCACTACCAACAACTTGACATTTAATGTTCAGCCAGAAAATAATTATTCTGAAATTGGACATTCTGACTTAAAAAACATATCAACAGTACAAAGTAGATGAATGGGGCCATATTGAGCAAATGCAACAAATATTAAGAGTTTCACAATGCATTAATATATTTTTTTGTTTTTCAGTGACGAATTTACTATCAGAAATATATGCTAAGCTGTTGCTGAATATAAAGATAGGAGGAAAGGAGCCTTACAGCAAAAAATACAAGGCTGAATGATTTCCAAATAATCTCAAGTGGATTTGAAAGCCGTTTCGACACCTGAAAACATTTTGGAAAGACATGGAGGGTGGGGGTGTAAATGAGAGTTAAATTGCCAATAACGAGGTTAAAATAATTTAACCACACATACCTTGCATACATTACTGAGTTGCTGCATATTATAAAACTTTTAAACAAAAAAATTCTTATCTGAATAAAGGTCCAGGACTCCAGGTTATATAGGATTCAAACCTTTTCTTTCACAAGCTCCTCCGCTTCAGCAAGTTCATCAAGTTCAGGGCTGCTGTTATTACCATTCTTAATCATATCTGATGGAAGATCCCATGCGTCTTTTATTGATTTTAGGCCGAAAAACAAAAGAAGAGTTACTGCTGCATATTCTCCAATTGGCAAGGCTGTAGGTAGACCAGACAAAGCAGAAACATCAGCAATCACCATAACAAATTATCTAGACGCAACTTTCCTCCACGGTAAAAAGAAAATTCAATACTACAGATTACCAAAAAAAAGAAGTATTCAATAAAAGTTGAACTAAAACTGATAGAAACTACAATTTTAAACTAAACTAGAAGATGAAAATTACAGCATACAGACTTCAGATATTGCTGTTCAATGTGAGAAGTACGGTGAACAATGGAGAGATTGATAGTCTGAAAACCAAAAGCTACTTATTGCAGATGAATAAGCTCTCTCATAACGGAACCTCAGAAGGGCCAAAATAGCAGCTCAGTTTATATCAATGTTGAATAACAGGTAACTATAACTTGCGTTCCACTCTGAGATGCTTAAATCAACTTCCAAGTTGATGGAGAATTTATACTTCACTTTTGAATAGAGGGAAAAGAGTAGATGTTCAGCATTTACATGAACCCATCTTACTTCAATTGTCAGGGGAGATGGGTGTGAGCATGCATATGTATTCCATTAAATTAGGCTCCAAAGGAATTTAAGTCAATGACATGGACAGCATAACACTCATCCAATATGATGCCTCCATGAAATTCTCAAGAGGGACCCTTATTTGCCCAAGTAAATGCAAATAGCAAACCATGTCAGGTTTTGATTGAACATGAGAAGAACACTGAAAAGGGTTGCTTTAGTACAGTATCAGCAGCAATGTAATTTTTTTCTTTAAAATATATCAAAATATTAGTTTGAAGTTTGAACAGAAACTTCCTACATCTTGTACATTAGTACAAACTAGTTGGAGGTAATTCCACTGAAGGCCAAAATTTAGAAAGTCTATTACAGTTTTTACACCAGTACTGACTGCTGCACATCAAAACAGATTAAAGACAAGAGACAAATATGTGGAGATGATTAGAGAAGACATACCAAGCCGTAAGGTGAAAAAGAAAATAATGATAAACACCAGTGTGTCACTAGTTCTCATTACACTGTGTCAAACTTTAACTTCTTGCGAAGAAATTTCAGAAAAAAGAAAAGATATATTATAATAATTTTCCAACTCATACACCAGATATTAATTTATTAGCATGCTTTGCTTGTGTTTGTTAAAAAGATTACAGTAATGTTTTATATGTATGTTATTCATTGCCTATAATGTTGTGAGATGAATTCTTTCACTCTAGAGACAGTACTAAAATATAGTAAATCTGATCAGGATGAGAAATACCATATTTTACTACTTACTTGTCTGGAACTGAGCAGGCACTGATTGAAAGATTCGGCCAATTACAACTGATAGGACTGACATGAGTGAAAGAGCACCAATTGACCCCAATAGAACCTGGTCAATATATAAAATTTCCAGTAAAATATATAAAATTTTATTCCAAAATATAAATTACACTGAGTTCTGATGATCAGTAAGTTAGAACTATGAATGTTGATAGGTACAACAGTCCCAAAATGAGTATGGGGATTGCTTACGAATTAACAAGACATTCTTTCAAGATTAAAACTATCCAATTCACAAACAAGTCAGACAATGCAGGAAGGTAAAGTGATGACTGCAACACAAGTTACTAGATGTAGATTTAAGCATGGATTATATAGAAACAGAGTGTTTCAGTAAAATTGTGTGTCTAGGTTTGCACACAGATCTATGGGTACAATTGAACAGGGAGCTAATCACCAGCTAATTTGCAGCAAGCTAATATATACAGTTGACTATCTATTAAAAAGTGTTAAGTATTCTAAAACTTCCGTGAAGCTGCATTCTTGTCATTTGTTGCACATCAAGCCTATACTACAGGACAGTAGGGACTCATGTGACAGTATATAGGAAATAGAGGAATTTGCTTAGTCCATAAAGTACGCTAGAGAGGAAATAAACCACAGTGAAGAATAATTTCAATCCTAAAAAACTGGAAGTCTATAAGCCAAGAAAATTAAAACAATAACAGAAAACTAGACATCAATAATGGGATTTTGTCACAGAGACAGTTGGGGGAGGGGGAAGGAGGGAGACAATTGTTGAGAAAAGAAGTCAAGAGACTTACCAATCCCTTCTCATATTGCATTGCCAAGAGTGCAGCAATAAAGAATGTCTGGTCAAAACATCAATGAGTAACTTTAGGTCCATGAATACATATAAGTGTAATGAATGTTTAAAGAAAAACTATACTTGCCTAAGTTTTTGTTTTTTGGTATAAGTTTGTAGCATTACAAAACTCAACCCAACCACATAAAACACATTCCAAGTACCCAAGATTAGCTGCATAAATCTCTATCACCTTCTACAAAATTAAAATAACTTTCTGCAATTGATTAAAAACAAAATCATGTTCTAAAATTTTAATCCCTGTAGGATTTTCATCACTAAGTTGATATTTTCTTAGAGCATGAAGGGTTCTGCTGATCCAGATAACCTGAGAACATAACTATTCTTGTAGTTGCTTATTAAACTTAAATTTGTTAGCTGCAGAATCCTCACCCCCTCCCCACTGCAGGAACGATTATGGTCTTCTACATAAATCACTGTCTTGTTTATCCCTTAACACTGCTTTCTATTCACATGTTAATGATAACTGTTGACTAACCACAAGCCAATAGCACTTAGCAGCATAAAATAAAATTATGTCAAGCTGACTTTGATTTGATCTTTGACATGTTGCGGTGGTAGGACATTGGTTGCTATCACCAAGATCTCAGATAAGTTCCATCTGTTTCCAATAAATTCTGTTGGAAATATAAAACCCATTCTTGGGCCTCCGCCTAATAACTTAAGCTTTTAGGAGAGTTGCTCCTTGAGATGGTATTAGAGCCTCTATGACCAAGTGGCCAGAAGTTCGATTCTTGCCGTCCCCATTATTCATAATTAAGTTAAATTTCAGCAAAATGTAAAATGGGAAAGTGCATTGTCCACGCTTCAAACCCAAAGCCCAAAGGGCTCTTGCATGAAGGGGCGTGTTAGAAATATAAAAACCATTCTTGGGCCTCCTCCTAACCTTAAGCTTTTAGGAGAGTGGTTTTAAGTTTATCTACAGTTCTAGGAACTTATTTTGTACCTAAATAAGAAGGTTAAGCCTCTAAGAAATAATAATTTACAAAAAATGAGGATAGATTAGGAAGTTAAGAATGTATACACAAAGGAACAACATAAAGTCTTGGTTATAATAGTATTTACCTTGTCCCCAATCTCAGAAACAAATATTAATGTAAATGCAGCAGTGAATCCCGATTTTGCAATTGCTGCTAGAATTGATGAAGGTCCCCCTTTCGAAAAGGCTATCAGTGAAAACACAAGAGCACATCCAAACAGCACAAGAGCTATAGAGATAGGATAAGGGATCCCATTAGGCGGTTTCACACTGCCAAACCATAAAATATATTTACATAAGAATTGTAATAGGGCCATGAATGATCATAGTATATTAAAAAATAAAAATTCAAGTGAAAAGAATTGAATGACATGCTAAATCACTCAACAAAACTAATCTATAGACATAATCTCTAATGTCAATCTGCTGTATAAATTTAAGTGAAGAGTTGTTCTCTTTGAATGCATTCCACGTGTGATATTGGGGATGGGGGGGGGGGGCTAAACAGCTCCTCCTATATATTTCCAACAGTGACATGAATATGCCAAATTTTTTTTCTTTCAAATTATTACCTTTTACAATATGTATCTTTTATATCTCACTGCAGGAGGAATATATTTCGAACTTGCATAGCCTCATAAGGCTAAGCCAGTATGAGGGATAGTATAAGTGTCATATTGCATGGAGGCACACAATTTCCTCATATAAAAAAAAATAGCACAAACTCAAGCTTAAATTTGATCCAATATAAAGAAGAGGATCATCTGAGATTGTTTGGACAAAACAACATAAAATGCCATGCCCTGGTATGCAAGAGTAAAAACACTCTACTAAGAGAACAAAAGGGGATAAGCAAGAATCGGAGGGTCAGACTGATAACAAATAATATAATTGTGGTGGAGAAAGAGTGTGGTGCGGAGGATCCAGGTTTATTGACTCAAAGCTCATGTAGCCAACTTCAGATTTTAAGGTTAAGCCTAAGGTTTGTTGCCTTGTGTATTGAAAGCTTCAACTTTAATAGCAACATTAATAATATAAAGGAAAGTAAAAGAATTAAAGAGTAAAATCATCGAATTCCCCACACTCCTTAATTTCATAAGTGTGCATATATTATATAGCAAGTTTGCAACAAATTCCAATGCAAAAATTTGGATTAGGCAGATCACAATCATAAAAGCAACCATTATGCCAACGAAACAGTGTCAAAACCAAAAGTCATCCTGATAAGTTCCTAACACCACCGGTCACTTCACTAGCACCTGTAAAGGTCTAAACGGCCATCATCTTGCATAGCCAAATGAAATCAATCAAATGGAACTCACATTTTAGATGAACTCTCATTGGTGGGACTTCCTTCAAAGACATTCTGGCTGTCATTCTCATTCTTGCTTCCATAATCTCCGGGTCCAATGCTAACATTGGATGCTTGGGCTCGAATTGTCCCATGGGCCAAGCTCAACCTTGATTTCTGTCTGCATCTTACTATATATAATTTAGGCATAATGTCACTCAGTAAGACAACAAATACAAGTACCAATGGATATAAGTTATATAACAGCTAACCATTGAGCAATAAAGGTGAAACCATACAATCCACAGATAAGAATTGATTCAGATCTCTAGAATCAAAATCAACGACAAACATATGATTAGCAATACAACTTAAACTATGCATTTATCTCGCCAATATTACCTACTAAATAAATTTTTTAAAAAAATTGAATTCCAGAAAATAAAAGATAATAAAAGTTACTTCAAACTACAATACAAAAAGTAACAATAATTGCTCACAATCTTAAATTTGTTATCATAATTACTTCAAACTACATAATTTTCTTATCAACCACCCAATTGGGTCGATTTTAGATTTGACCCACTTGAATTGAATATCCATCTGAACAGAATGTTGGCAAGTAATAATAGCATCTACTCGATTGAACTGGCATGCACATCTATACTTATTCAGTAACACTAAAATTCTTGATATACACATCTTAAACCAAGTGGGTCTCTTTCCATTTGACCCTTCCATCTCCCAACACAAATAGCACTTATTCCACCAGTGTTTACCAAAACATAACAAAAAATGTGTGAACTTTAAATTACTCATCTTAAACCAATTGGGTCTCCTTCCATTTGATCCTTCCATCTCCCAACACAAATAGCAGATATTCCACAAGTGTTTACCAAAACAGAACAAAAATGTGTGAACTTTAAATTAAAAGGATAAGATCATAACTTTCTGCTTGAAATTTCAATCCAAGTCAAACCCAGATGAAAAAATTTAAATGGGAGGAAGAAAAACAGCATAAAATACTGGTTAAGAACTTACATGGGGATAAGATGGTGGTTCTAGATAAATAAGCACAGCATGGTAATGTGTCCACCACCAACGCCAACAAAGGAGGCTTTCCCCTTGAAACCAATGGTGTATGAGGACCTAACCCTTTCATGTTTTCTGAAACTGCTTCTACAATTTCATTTTCTTTTTGGCCTTGTTGGGTTTATGGGTTCTGCAAATCTGTGACAACAAAACTCAAATTGAGCAAAGTTTGAATGAAACCATGAGAAGAGTTCGCTACACAACTGTGCTAAGGTTCTGGTCTGTTCTGTGTATGTATAGTGTCTAGGTAGATAGATGCTATGTTAGTTTGGTCCCATGCTGACACGTATGCAAAGGGAGATAAATGACCAGTTATGGGACGAACCAAGAAAGCAGTGTTTGTTGGGCTTTCATTTTCTTTTCTTTTCTTTGTTCTTAAAAGAAAGAGCAAATAATTTTAAGGGTGTTAATTTATAAAAAAAAAAACAATTGAGAGTCAAACAAGGGAGAATATATTCTACATTAAAAATAAATAAATTGAAGATGATATTTATTATATGTTAAGACTTGTTTGGATTATTTTGTGTTAAAATTTTTTTATAATAAAATGCGGTAGTGAGCACACACATTTTCAAAACAAACATCAAACTATTACCAAACCCTAACACAATAAGGTTATCAATATAGTACTTTTGTAAAATGGGTTCAATTTTCTTTTCGCACACATATATTAAGTTTAATTTTTTTCAAAATTTATAGGTAAAAGGAAATAGTTTTGTGTTCATCTCATTTAAGTCTACTAGTTAATGAGTTTATTTATAATTTGTTTGGGTCGGGCTGACCAGTCGTGTGCAAGTCTAAATAAGTCAGGTTAATTTATTTAATAGTTATAATAATACCAAGTTTTTATGAGTTTATTTATAATTTGTTTGGATTTATTTATTACAATAAGTATTTATAAAATATTTTGATCTTGTATTAGATGAGTTTATGAAAACATCTTTTGAAATTTATATAAGTTGTTTTTAAGTTAAAAATTCAAATATATGATGAAAGTAAGTCTTTATAAAAGTTAAAAATGACTTAAGCAATAACTATTTTTATAATAATTTATCATTAAATTAATCTTAATGAATTATCAAAATTTTATTCTTATATAAACGCTTTTTGAAATTTCTATTCAAACATTATTCAACTTACTTTAAATTATTCTTATAAATTTTTTTAATAGAATGTGAATTTAATTAATTTAACTGTTGAATCATATGTTATTATCTTAATGATCATGTATATCAAATTTTAAATAAATCAAACATATATAGTTATCTAATCTAATAGTAGACAATTTACTTACATTTTAAAATCATATTATACATTAAAATAAAGTAATACGATGAAATATTAAATAATTTTTTAATTATAAGGAATTTTATGAAGTTGATATATTTTATAAAAACTTTTAATTCAACGATTAAATTTGTTAAATTCACATTCTACAAAAATTTATTAAGCGATGTAAATGTGTCAATACTTATAATTGATATAAGTGGATCTCACCATATCTATATATATATATATATAATCAGTTTAAAACTCACCCTTAACTGCCAACCTGAAGTACGTGACGCGTGCATTTTGCTTGTTTCATTTGAGTGTTTTATTTCATTATTTAAATTTCAAGTATACTGTGTACCTATGTTTTGCTTGGTAAGAAAATAGTGTTTAACTTTTAAATTTTTGGATTATTTTTTTATACAAATAAATGGAAATTTTAAAAACCTATTATGCAGTCGGCATACGGGCACGTGGTGTTAACCTTTTTAATTCGTGAATAAAATAAATTGATCCAAAATTATTTTCTTATTTTTATAAATTAATAATTTTAAAGTTCAATTTACATAAAATAAATTGATCCAAAATTATTTTCTTATTTTTATAAATTAATAATTTTAAAGTTCAATTTACATAATACATGCAAGTAAATGAATTAGCGTGACAAGTTGATCTATTTTAATAACTAAGGTAAAGAACCTAAGAAAAAGAATTAAGATGTTTTAATAGGTACAAAATAATCTTTCATTTCTTTGATGAAAAATTTGGCACTGATTTAATTATATATTTAACCTTTAAATTATTTAAAAAAAAATTTATATATCTTGCCTTCTATAATTTTGGCCCATCAACAATACAATTTCTCGATTCGTCCGTCGTCATGAATATTATATAGTTGGCAAAGCGATAATTCTAACGGGAAATTGGAGAATGGGGGATCAAACTCGAACCTTCATTTTTTGTGGGAAGAGTTTCACCACATTAGCTACTGGCCTACTGCTCATGGAATTGTACGTGTCTATTACTATTTATTTCTATTAGCAAAAAAGATTATCACTTTACGATCAACATAAGGTGATCTTGTATTTTGTATTAAAAAAAATTACATTCTTTATGTCACAAGCTAATGGAAAAGGACTTGAAAATTATAGAAAATAAAATTTTAGAAAGGTACAGGCTGGGTTATGAATAGTTTTTGGTGGGTGGTTTGATGTCTAGTAAGTTTATTAATTATTAATCTTGACTTGTCAAAAATTTAAATTTAACAACTGGTAATTTTTATAATTCTACCCAAAACAACAATGAATGGAAACACTTCATGTAAATCTTGTTCTATCTTTTGTTCTCTTTTAGATATCCTATGCATAAGTTAAATTAGAATTTCTTTTCGAGGTATGATAGGCTTATACAATATAATAACCATAACTTTTTAAAAATAACAAAACAAGGATTCTGTGGCTTTGTCTTGTTTTTGCCATTCTTTGGTGTTTATGGTTGGAGAGAAATGCTCGAATCTTTCATGATTCTTTTGCTTCTTTGGATTGTATTTGGGATAGGATTGTGGTTTTAGCTTTTCTTTAGTGTTCTGCGCATGGTTGTTTTAGAGGGGTGTCTTTGTCAGACATGCAAAGAGACTTACCTGCTCTTTTGCATGGTGTAAACACCTAGTTTCTTGGTTTCTGTTTTCTCTTGAGGATGTCTTATCCTCTTTTCTGTTTTTTGTATATTTCTCTTCTCTCTCAATAAAATTTCTTATTCTATCAAAAAAAAAAAATAACAAAACATATTTCAATAATTATATTGTAGTAACTTATCCTTATTATCATTTTATTCATCAAAAAATATTATAGTGAGTGATTATAACTTCTAAAATTAAACTTTATGAGCAGAAAATCATTTTGAAGAATGTCTAGAATAGTATGTACAATTATGCATTTAGAATTCACATGTTATAACAATATCTATTTATAATTAAATAACCATATTTTTGTAAAAGATAACTATTTTCTTTCACAAAGTAGTTACTAAATGAACTTAAATACCTAATGTAATAATCAATTTATAACAAATAACCTCATAATTAAATTTTATTTAATGTTATAAAGAATAATTAGTCTTCTATAATTGTGTTATTTATAAAACCAAGTCCTTAATTTAATCAATAAGCACTAAGTACTAAATAAAATAATAATAGAATAACCGTAATTTCCTATAAGTTATTGTTGATTCTCAAATAATATACTCCACAAGGATTCAATAAAGACCTATAAGTGGCATTTGGGAATCCTCTGTTAGTTATATTCATTATATATATAATTAGAATCAGTTAGTAAAAATAAAAGGATAAAAATTAAGGGAGAATTAAAAGTGTCTGATCTGTCTGGTTTGGCTTTTTTTTCTTCCACAACTATCTTTTACATAGCCTCATATTATAGTAGAATAATTATAATAAGAAAAAAGTAACTTGGTGTAAATTAGTTATTTTACACAATATTTATATAACCCAATTATATAAAATAATAACTCTTCATAACATTAATTTTTTGTCATTATTGTAATAGAGCAACCACTTCCAACAATACAATAACTATTTTTATGATTGTCGTTATCTGGTTATAGATCATATTGGCTATTTTATCGTGTAATAAAGTGCATCGTGCTGAATTATATAGGTAAAAAAAGTGGGTATCATTTTCAAAAAGATTACTTAATTTAAAAAAAAGTTAGACAAAAACTCTATTTAAGTCCCTCACTAATTTTTTTGTTCACAATTTAGTCTCTCACATACCAATTTTTATAATCTAATAGATCATTAATCAAAATCCACATCAATTTAGTCCCCATGAGGCATATTTTTATCATAGAAAGGACTAAATTAAGGCAAATTTTGATCATTGAGGAACTAGATAGTTTACAACACATATTTTCAGCAAAAAAATAAATAAAGTTTACAACACCAAATCTACTTGATATAGCACTAAGTTAACAATCTATAATACTGACAATCCCAAAAGAACTTACTAATACATGCATGAAGTTGTCTGCTTAACAACCATACAGCAAAGGCAAACTCAAAAGTACTTGGCAATACATACATACGTCATATATGCTTAATAACACACATCAAGTTATCTACTCCACCAATACAAACTACTGTTACGGGTGCGGATGGTATGCTGCATGCTTTAGCCAAATGAACTTGGCATTTTCATCCTTAAGTGCCGAGTAGACCTCTCTTGCAGCCTTGTTCATCATCAAGGAACAACATCTAACAAACAACTCACGATCCTCTGTCACCCTCGTCTGATTTAGCAAATCAGACATCACTATGCTAATGCTACAGGGATCATGATTCCTTGCAACAATAGCAGCAGTGTAAGAGTCAATCACACTTGCCATCCTTTCAAGCTGCTGCTCTATAATTAAAGCACTATCCATTTAACCCCTTCTTACCCTTTCCCTACTCCTCTTTCTTTTCTCTCCATTCCTTGCATTAGATGTGCCTTCAAAGGTGTTTAAGTTAGTATTTGATGCACATATACTAGCACCATCACAAACACCTACAGTAGCACCTACATCTAGATCATCACTAACTCCTGAGACTTCAGCCTTATCCATACCAACACTCTCAAAACCTTCTATATATTGTCAATCGTCTCCAAATCACTCCAGAAAAACAGTAGATGACGAAGCTCAAGCAAATTCACCAGTGGTTGTGAGTCTTATGACATCTTTAAAAAGGTCTGTCAACTCACGTGCTTGTGCTAGGCCTTCATTCCGGTATTTAGCATAGAAGGGATTTGCCTGCAAGTTCGAAACTTATAATCACAACTAAATTCAGCTAAAGAAAATTTTAATTTTATAAACAATTATAAAAATAAATGAATGCCTATCAGTGTATGAGTGTATCAATTCCTTTGCATCCCACCACTCTCAAGATGCAATCATATTGTTTTTTCTCATTATCCCCAACCTAACCTAGTTTCATGTCTAAATAGATTATACCATGCAGTCCAATCCTTTTTTAGACTATCCCACTTGTGCTTGATTTTTGTTTTTTTATTGTTCCTCCCGCTCCCACTAGTAGCATTAAATTGGGTAAAAACATCTCTCCACCCTTTCTTGGACAAAGATAATTCTTGGCATTCACCCTTAGCCACTTGGTCTAGACAAGCATCAATGAACATCTTTGTTGTAGTACAATCCCAAATGGCCTTTAGTTTGTGTCTTGATTTTTTATCATTTGCCGAGGGATGCTGTATAGCTTTTCCCTTGCACTGATTTTTAAAATCCTACTCGGTATATTTGACATCCTATCCCATGTATATCAAAAGCCATTATTCAGGCATATCAAAGTAAAATAAAGATCTGCCACAAAAATTTATAGACCATGTAAATGACTAGTTGACATTAAAATATTCATTAAACAGATTTAATACTTTCTGGTAGTTCACATCTTGTAAATGACTAGTTCATATTCAAACATTAATGACTCGTATACTCAATCAAAGTAAAATACCAAAAATTCTACATGTTAATGAAGCTAAGTTTATAATCTGACCTAAAAGGAGAAGAAACAAACCATTAAAAGTGTGTTTCCATAACGTAAATATATTTTCCAACAACTAGAAACTGAGAAAAGATCAGTAACAAAGCATGTGCAGTAGCACTACTAACAGCAGAATAGAAAATCACATATTCATATATGTCTGACAAAACGAGATTCATTTAACACAATATCAGAGATTGACATTGTAATTTAAAGAAACCACTTTAATCTAGTTTTTGGAATGAGATGGCTTGATTACCTGAGAATATGCAAGATGGAGGAACAAATGGAAAGGCAAAACGACTGAGAAGAAATATCAAACCTTAAATGCAGATCTTCTTAGAGACATATCGCTGCCAACAAGAACAGTGACAGTCACCTTAAAAAAAATGCCATACAAGCCACATGATTTTTTTATTTTATTTTCTGATGTTTCAGTATCTTTGTACATAAGAATTTTGTACATCTACAATATATACATTTCTTATTGTTGAGTTGCTTGCACATTATAACAAACAAAATATTCTATTAAAATCTGGTTTCATTAGTAACCTGGTGGTCGGAGCTGTGATCTGATGACCTGGTCACATTGTCTATTTTTATTAGCAAAAGAAAATTAAGTTTGGAGTTTTCATGGAGGAAACAAACAACGAATCTGAAGATTCTGTCAAGGCATCACCCTTCCCAATCCATGTCATCGACATCTTTATCCCACTTTCTGTATCTTAATGAAACACTGCTAAAAGACTTCAAATTTCCTTTTTTATTTTATTTATTTATTTGGAGTAATCATGTTGACTTCCATCAAGTTGGATATGAGGGAAAGCAAAGTTAAAAGTTGGGTTACTTAAATTGTAGCCACTACTATTTCAAAGAAAATTGAGGAGAATACACATAAACTTAGGCTGCATAATGACAGAGCTTTATAACCCTCCTTCATGCTCCTTTTAAAAATGAAAAGTGAAAACTGTACAAGTTTCTCATGAGTGGACAGCGAACAGGGGAAAACCAAATTGCCATAAGCAGAGCTAACTAGAAGCATGCAAATTGTATTCCAACCAAATTTAGTTCAAAATCCACCATTTATCCCACAAGACATGCAGGGGTAGGAAACTCCGGTTAAAAACACTCTACCAGTAGTTATGTAATGGACCATGCTATGAAGTTGGGTCCTTGGTATTGTATCCACATTACTAGGACTTCTAAATGATTACTTCTTTTTTGGTTTGCTAGTCACTTCCTAGTTTTCTGGTTTATTCAATCATCAGAAAGTGGCCAAAGGATTCACCAAAACAAGTTGCTTTTTCATTCCAAATATGTAATTGGGCAGTAGATTTTTATTTTATTTTATTTTATTTTTCAGTTTGAACATGAGGCAGATTTCTCATTTTTCTTTCTCCTCCTTTCTATTTCTCATATCCTTATTCTTCTTTTTGGAAAAAAACTACCTTTTTCATTCTAGCAGCAAATTACTTACACAGCTTCTTGCTTGTGGGTACTCAACTATTTCTTTCCCTTTCCCATCCATAGGGGGAAATGTTACTTTTCAGAGCTTTAAGCCTTCTCTTCATCATGTGCACAGGTTGGTCATTTCATTTCATTTGAGAATATGTCAACTTACATACCCCACCAATAGCAATTTCCTAAAGAGATTTGAATGATGACATTATGTTACACAACAACAACCGAATGCCCCATAACAGAGAACCTTAGCCCATAAAATAAAATAAAAAAGTCACAGTTTCACAGCTCTCAACAACCCTTTTCCTTCTCCCAGTACCAAAAACTCAAAAATATTGAACCAAACCAAAATCATCCACATTCTCCCCTTGCAAAGTAAAGGTACAAAAGTCATGCAAACTGTATAATTTATATGAAGAGCATAGAATAGAACCCAATAAAATAAAATAAAATAAAATGATGGTGCTAAGATTAAGGGCACATATGATATGCATGGTTAAGAGCAAGACAAGGATAGTGAGATAAAGGGCACCTGATAGTGATAGTGTCACACCGATGAGAAAATCACGCCGATTTTGTTGGAGAGTGAGTGGACAAACAGTGAGCTGAGCAACATTGGTCTTTGCTTTGATCTGTTCTTGTCAGAGATAGAAATGTAAGTAACTAAATAAAAAGTAGACTTAGATGTCTAAAAAGTGAATGGTTTGCGAGTAAAGTGGATAATTAATAAATTATTTTTATTTATAACTAATATTTAATCTTATATATATTTTTAATTCTTCTCTAATTATTTTTTAAAGCATATTTTGTTAAATACTTATTCATTTAATTACTTAATTATTATGATATTTCTTCTTTGTTCTTTTTCTCTTTGTTAGTAATGTAATTTTGAATCCATCTTACTAGAGTTAATATTTATAATAAAGCTCAAAGTAATTAAAATTATTAAATTAAAGATTTAATTATATTTTTTCTTACATGTTGTATCACATAATCATATTGAGTAAAAAAATTTATATGCATCAATGTTAAAATTATGCAATTTCAATTTTATTATCAACTAATAAACTGATTACTAAAAAAATGTAAGTATAGGAAAACCATTAAATTTTTTTTATTTAGAATTAACTAATATTTATAATTAATAAGGATGAGTTAAGATAAATATAAGAGTGGAAATAGATAATTAATTTAGATAGAAATAAATAACTACAATTTAATTTCTGTCAATAATTAATAGTATTTTGAAAAAATTAAATAAAAATTGGTTGATGAAGGATGATAATAGAGTAATAATAGTGACAGTAGACGTTTCAAATAATTTTAAAAAAAAATATTTATTTTATTAAAATATTGAAAAACTCTAACCATAGATGAAAGACTAAAATTTACATATTGTTTTAATAAAAAAAAAAAGAAACTTAATATTGAAATAGTCACGAATTTATATATGCAAAATTAATGTAATTTACAAAATAACAATACTTATGAATTTATTATGGTTTTTATATGTTCTAATTCATTATAGTCAAAAATAAAATCTGACATATTAAAAGAGTAAACTTATACTAACACAACAAATCAATTTTAATATGAGAGTTAAAAGTTCTTTTAATGGTAATTAATAACTGACGTTATATAATTTTTGGGGAGGGATCAACTTACACCGGTGTAAGACTTGATTACTCTTACACCACTCGATAATTTTTTATTGAATAATTTTCTTACAAAATCCACCGTTAGATTGAAAGTTTCTGTCATGTAGATCATACTTATAAAATTTTACATTAATCCGAAATTGTTTTGCGACTCATTGATATACATCAAAATTAACATAAATATAAACTATTAAAATATATGAAAATATGAACTATTTGATTATATTCTTATTGATATTCAATTTTTTTAAAATTTGACACAAATGCTCTACATGATAGAAACTTTCAATCTAACGGTGGATTTTGTAAGAAAATTATTCAATAAAAACTTATCGAGTGGTGTAAAAGTGATCAAGTCTGACACCGGTATAAGTTGATCAATCCCCTTTTTAAAATTATAAATATACATATTAAGATATTAAAAATTTAAATATTTAACGAATATTATAATTTAATAAGTATAATAAGAGTTAAATTCTCTCTTTTCATTGAAGTCAAATCGTTATTTTTTTCTTATTAATGTCATTTTTTATTATTTTCTCTTTTCATTAAGTTAAATGATCTTGAATCATTAAATAAAATTAAAATTAATAATAATTAATTAGCGTTAGAGTTGTATTCTTAGTGTCAATTGATCCTACATATATATACTATTTTTCATTTTTTTGGTATGATTAATTAAATACAAATGTACATGTATTAATGAACACATATAACTCATGTGATAAATATTTTTTGTGTAGTTGGTGGAGAACAAAAAAGTCTCTTTACAAGTTTGAAAAAGTTTAATAACTTATCAACCGAATCCAAAAAGTTGATATGAATTATTTCAAAAAGGAATAAACATCCAGAATGCGTATAAATCTTTTCCTAATCAAATTTATGTCTGAATTTCTGATAAGCAAAAAGTGGGATAATAAACAAAATGAAAAAAGACAAAAGAGGACAATGTCCAAATGGGCCTTTCCCTAATCCAATGCCTCACCACACCATCTCTCGTTCTCGCAGTCCCACACCCAATATCTCAAAGCCTCAACTCTCTTCTTCTGGGGTTTCCTCTCTCTGCTGCTGCTGCAACCTCAACCACTGCACCACGTGAAAAGCTGGGAGGTACTCTTTTTTGTTCTTTTGGTTCATACCCATGTTTTCATTTCCCTTAGTTTCTATTTGTTGATTTTTATTTGATTTTATTATATATATATATATATATAATTTTATTTTATAAATACCATATTTAATTTGCGTGTGTGAAATTGAACATGCTGCAAAATGGGTTTTTTTTTTTCTTATTTGTGTGGTTTGAGAATTGGGTGTATAGTCTTATAGCTGAAACTTGAAATGGTGGGATACCCACTTGGAATCTGACCCTTTTCTTCCCTGCTTGCTTCAGATTGAGGGTTGTTTTTGCATTTTTTCTCTCTTTCTTCTGTTTTTTTTTTTTTGTTCCTTATTTATATGTTTTTCTTAAGTTTTACTTCTAACTTCATTGTGGCTCTCCATTTGTGTAATTCTTTATATACTTTAGTGAGTGGAAATGTGTTGGAATAGTGAATGCAGTATTAAAAGTGTGAACTCTTTTAATTATTAATTATCACAAGTTTTCTTTTATTCTTTCTCTCTCTCTTTTGGGGTCTTTTTAGTTAAAGCTTGTGTACATAATATGTTTCACCGTGTTTCTGAAGGTTAATGTTTTTTCAAATAGCCTCTTTGCATTGCTTTTGACCCTCCAGACTTTATTTATTTTCCATAAGATTTGTTTCTTGTTAATTTTGGTTTCTTAATCATGTATAATCTTTTAACTTTGTTCAATCTTCAGTAATTTTATTTCTGAAAACCTCTTCATACCTAATGTTTGCTACTTCTGTGGTGAATTGTCGATTTGCCAAGTTGGCCTGGACTATGTATGGCTTAAAATCAATGTAAAATAATGTAAATTACCAAGGAGGGTTATGGTATATATAAACCTGTCGTGGCTATGTTTATACTGACATATTGCTGTAACAAAGCACATCCATAATCCTCAGTAAAATGACTGCTTGAAATTCTTTCCCTATGCATATCTCTATTATAGAAGCCAATAGCTTAATCTTATTCAAAATCAGTTGTTGAGCCAATGAAACGTCCTTAAAAATGAGTGTTATGCTCCACCAATTGCACCAAATAGTAGCATAGATTGCACTTTGCCATAAAAAATAAGCCTCTTTACTTCTACCAAAACCACTAAAGCTAGTCAACAAAAATTGTTTAAGGGACCTAGGGCACACCAAGCATTCACCAAAAAGGCTGAACAGTGTATTCCATAAGGGAAAAGATACTTGCACAAACTTTTGTGAGGTATATGCACAATCTAGACCATTCAGAAAGAGTTACAGTGGTACCGGAGTGTTATCCAATGGCTTGCATGTGAGTATGTGAGGAGTGTGTGAATGTAAGTTTGTGCAGGTATCATTACTCATTCTATAAAGAGACATTAGGAGAACAATAAGAATAGATGAGGAACTGATTCTGAACTAACACCACATGTAACAGACTTATCCTGGGTTAGAGCCTTATGTGGCCTCGAACCTGCAACATGTCATTGGTATTAATTCTGTTAAGCACCGCAGTCCAAATAAAAGACTTGAGATCCTAAAATTTTGGGCCTACTGTGAGATCTTCAGGTACCCTTTTTGGGATTATATAATGGCATTGGCCGGCTTAATCAATTCTTTGGGAGCCCTACAGTTTCAATCAATTCTTTGACAACAATACCATATCTTGTGTCCTTTATGAATGCCATGCTTAAATATTTAGCTTCAAGAGGTCTAGGATCTGACCTTTTCTAATTTGAAATTTTATCTCAAAAACCTTAATCTTCGAACAAATATCTGACTGTCTAATTATATTGCTGTCACAGCTTAGTGTAATTCAGCTATTTCAAAAAATAGCAGTTTTATATATTTTTTTAATAATATTCAAAATGACAACGAAATACAAACAAAACAGCTAATATATACGAAAAACTAAACTCACATTTAAATATAACTTGTAAAAACTAATCATCCAAATAGGGTCTGACATTCTACTGCACTTGCTTATTTTAAACAACCTGAATTGAAAGTAATAGTAGTATGTAAAACCAATGGAAAGGAGAGAAGACAGGCAAAAGGAAAGAGAGCAGAGCATCACTGTATGCAAAATGAGTATGCAGCAGAGATAGAAGATAGAATTAAAACCCAAAAAGAATAGACAGAAGAGAGAACAGAAATGAGAGAACAAGGGAGAAGAACAGAGAATAAGGGAGAGAGAACAAGTGAGTACACTACTACCTGAACAGAGAGCCACAAGTTGCTGTCGGCGATGACAAGGGATCTAATCTAGTGAAAAAGTGCCGATAGACATGGTCGATGACGTTTGAGCTTTCTGGTCTGGTGGTTCCAGCTTGCTGCGGTAGTGGTTGCGCTTGTTGGTTTGGTGGTTCCAACTTGCTGCGGCGGTGGTTGAGTGGTTCGTTGGTTCCAGCTTGCTGCAGTGGTTTGGTGGGCGTTCTTCAATATTCAAGCCAAGGTATTCATCGTATTGATAATTTTAATAATTTAGATGATGAAGATGAAGAAAATGGAGGAGGGGAAGAAGACAATGTGGGAAATATTTCTCCTAGTCTTAATGATGAAGATGATGTGAGAGAGGAGGAGGACTTAGAGAATGACAGTAGCAAAGATGATGGACGTGAAGTGGCAATTGATGATTTATTTTAGATTTTAGTCTATTTTATGAAATATGAGTTAAGAATTTATGAAATTTGCATTAAGTTATGAAATTTGTTAATGTAGTACTTAAAATTTGAGTTAAAATTTTTATAATCAATATTTATATGTACATATATTGTTTGTAAAATAATATCTTATATAGTGTGTAACATTTGTGCTTTTATGTTTTGCTTTTACCTGACCCTCCAGCATTTTTTGCGGAAATCTCGTTTTTGACAACCTTGGCATGTAGTGCTCGCCACACTATGGCCACCATAGCACATATAGCATTGGCACAGGTGCAGCATATCAAAATCGCTTTGCCTCTATAGTGTAGTCATTGTAGTGCAATAGAGCTTAATGAGTCGCTAATCGCTATAGTGGGCTATTAACAACTATGGTCACAGGCTCACAGCAATTGTATGTCATGTAGATACTATATTTTATATTTACATTCATTTATTTTGTATGATGGCTTTATATAGTCCTTTGATTTGTTTGTTAAGGTAAATATCTTATTCTCCTCTTTATTTGTACTCCTTCTCTCTTCTCCTTAATAAAATTTATTCCTTTATACCTCTCCCATGCCTTCCGAAGAAAAGTATAGACCATTGTTGTATTGTTTTACCATAAAAACATGGCAGAGTGAATGGTGGACTAATAAAATATACTATTTAGCTTCACTGTGTATTGTCATTTGATAACACAAGTTCATATCTCATCAATCATCCATCCATGGTAAGAAATGCTCACTCTTAGGTATCTTAACCCATCCCTTTAACATCCCCTATCTTTATTTTGTTCTGTTTTTTGGATAGAAAAATAAATTATATTAGAAAAGAAAAGAGGGAAGTACGACTATGGTAGGATATGGTATCCTCCAAAACATAAAAAACTTAATACAACAAAGAATATGAAAAGAAATATCAAGAGTTCAGTAAGGCTGCCTAGTTTCTCTGCATATCAGATACAGAAACTCCGTTGAAAGAGCCATGAGCTGAACATCAAAGTGAAGCCATAAACATAATCCTATCCTAAAGCAACTTCATGGGCAAAGAGACATCCTTAAAGATGCAAGCATTCTGCTCCAAGTCCAACCAAGTGAACCAAAGGACAGCATACACTGCAAACTTCCACAAAATATAGCCTCTGTTAGGATCCAATTGCAAGGTATGGGACTTGAGTCCCACATCGGAAGTATGGGATTCAGATGTGGGGTTTATATGGCCTTGGGCTCTCCCACCTTGATAGTTAGCTTTTGGGGTGTGGTTCTCCCAAGGTTTGTATCAGCCTCCTTGTTTTTACCTAAACCTTTAAAATGAACCAGAAAAAACTGCTCCAAAGTAGGGGGACACACCGAATGCTCACTGAAAATCCTAAAAAATAGCTCTATAGATAAGTGTCTGCCTTTACAATACTATCTTTATATTTCTAAGGCTGCTAAACTTAAATTCATTACTATACATATTATTCTGATTTAGGGTAAGTGTATTCATATCATGTAACCCAATCTGAGTTCGGAGACCATGTTATGTCTCATATATTTTCTCTTACATATAATTTGTTGGCCTACATCTGATTCTCATGCAACGTGTGCAGACATGACATCTTAAGCTTCCAGAGTTCAATTTGATTCTACATTGTGTCTTTAAATTTCAGTACTTTGCACAATAAAAAATTTGTACTTTCTTACTCCACAAACTTTTACAGCATGCTCTTCATTATTTTATTTTATTTTCTGTCTACACATCTCTAGTCATACATTTATTTTCTCTCTCCGTAAGAGCCACTTTTAGGCTTCAACATTTCTTTCTTTTCAGGGATGGAGACCCTTGGTTCTGTGGACGACCTCTTGGATTTCTCATCGGACATAGGTGAGGAAGATGATGAGGAAGACAAACCCAGGAAAGGCTTTCCTTCACTTAACTCAAAATGCAGCGATCCACCATCCTTTAATCCGTTGGACCTTGGTGATCCTAGCCGTTCATTTTCTGTAAGTTTGATTGTCCAGTTTTACCTTTTTTTTGGAATGTTTATGAGGCCATGAGATAATTGAATATGTTGGTTGTTGTTTGAGTTATGACTTGTTTAGGGCTTCTGTGATTACAAAAAGAGAAAAGATAGGAAAAGCATTTATGAATTTTGGTTTGATTGGAATCAGCTGGAATTAGGATTTGGACTGGGCTGACTTTGGTGAGTCAATTGCAGAAGGCATTAAGAGGGATAAGATATATAGATTGTCTTTTAGTGAGCATAAAAGGTTTCTAATTGGCTTTCAACTTGTTTTATAAGAGTGCAGCTCTTATTGCAGGACAAGTTTGTCCTGGTGGACTCTAAATGTCGTGGTTCATATACTATTGCTACTACAGGATTATCTGGATTGCTCAAGGGTGTCTTTGGTATTGTCCTATTGTGGCAGTATTGTATTTGTCTCATCAAAAGTAGAATATTTAACAGGTGCCCACAGAGTTTTATTTATTTAATTTTTTTTAGCATCATTGTATTGGCAACCCTAGATTGGCTAAATGAACAACATATTCTATCTTTTTGTCATACTTTTGATTTAATTGTGATGATCACTATGGTTCCAAGGTTGCTGTATTTTGGAGGTTAGAGCCATATGTTCCTTGGCTTGGAAGAAAAAAAATGGTGTGGACACGATTTTCTTGATCCAAAGGTCACCACGTCTGTGACTAATTGCACGAGTCTGATGAGTTGACTTGAAAAACCCTTTTTCTTTGTACCTACAGATTGATGTGAAGATTAACATGCTTCCATTTTCATGTTCCAGGAGTTTGCAGAAGAAGAGCTTGAATGGCTATCCAACAAAGACGCGTTTCCCGCTGTTGAAACATTTGTTGACATACCCTCTGTCCAACCCAACATATCAAAACACCAAAGGACAGCCTCAAGGCTTGAATACAGCGCAAGCAGTAGCAACAGTAATAACAGCACTAACAGCATTACCCTCTTAAACGGCTATGGTCACCTGAAGGTCCCTGTCCGCGCTCGGAGCAAGTGTCGCAGTAGGCGTCGCCCTGGCATTGCTGACATCTCTAGCCAGCAATTCTGGTGGAGACAACCAAGTAACAAAATTGCCAAAGAAGAAGAAGTGATAAAAATCTCAACCATTGGGAGGAAATGTCAGCACTGCGGAGCCGAAAAAACTCCACAATGGCGGGCAGGTCCCCTTGGTCCAAAAACACTTTGTAATGCATGTGGGGTTAGGTTTAAGTCTGGGCGGCTTGTGCCTGAATACCGCCCTGCAAGTAGCCCAACTTTTCGTAGTGAATTGCATTCAAATTCCCACAGGAAGATAATGGAGATGAAGAAGCAGAAGCAAATGGGAATGGTTTGAAGGCCATGGATAAAGGCTAAAGTGGTAGTGAGCAGTGTTTTTAGCATTTAGCATGTTAGGACTTAGGGTTTTGGTTTTCTTTTTAATTTTGATTTATTCTAATTTAATTTTACGTCCATTTTTGCTATGGGATGGGTTTAGTGGGCAGTGAAAATTCTTGATGAAAAATGAAGTTAGGGAGGTCTTAAATCATTTGTGTCTTTGTTATGCTGGAGACGACAAGCCAACTTGTGGTTTTTCAATTTGGCCGTTGTTATGCTTGCAACATGTACTTTGATTGGGGATCGGGGAAATGGTGAGTTGCTGGAATGATGGTTGTGGTCCCTTTACCAGAGTGAAGAGGCTGTTATGCTTATCTGAACAAATTCTAAATTGATGGACAATGGTATAGTTGATTGTTGAGGAATTGTGACACCATTCAGGTTGTATTCAAGGAGTTGTAACATCATCCATGTATTTGAAGAAAAAAAGAAAAAATCTGCTGTCTATCTTAGATGTAAAGACAGGTATGTTCTTTATTATTTGATCCTCTTAGGAGGTCAAGATGTATGCAACAAAATTGAATTGATCAAGCCCTGACTATTTGGTGGCAACATGAAATCTTTCTGTTTTCATTTCAATTTTTTTGTCTTGATTACAATACATGGATGCAGTTTGAGAAACAGAAAGCCTTCTTTCGTTTCCTTTTTGGGTCTAACTCCCTTAACGTTAGCATTCATCTGTATTTGAGGTGGGAGAGAAAGGAAAAGAAAAGGGAAAAAAAAAAAAGCAAGAGCAAGATCCTTGTCTCCTGTCTCCTCACTGATATATGGTTAGATGTTAGTGAATTTTGACAGACTACAACTACTCTGTGATGAGGGGGGCCATCAACAAGCTGCCCTATGTGATTGATTCTGTCCATCTTGTTGAGGATGGATATTGGATTGCAGATTCGTACTTTGTTATTTGGAACTAGTTTAAGTTCTGACCAATGAGATCATTAATATTAGTGCCGCAACATTGCATTCACCAAATAATAAAATTTGTTTCTTTTATCATCTATGATAATTTGTCAAATTGATGGTACAAAGAAAGACTTACCAGCAGATGGAGATGGAGCCTTCATGGCCAACCTTGGATGGTGCTCAATCACGGACATTGGAATTTGGAGTATTCTCCATGGTCATGGTCTTGGTGATTCCAAGAGTGCCTTATTCTTCTTGGATCATGGCTGTGCCTGTGACTGAGCCTGTCAGTTGTGGCACCCGTGCCTCATTACTGAATGAGATTTTCTGCTTGGGTGGTGCCTTGGCACCATTCTTTTCTGTGAAAATATGGGGTTTGCTAACCTCCTCTTCTAGTGGAGATAAGCAACTTCCACCTTTTGTATTCCAACAATTAACTTTTCTCTTTTGAAAAATTAAAATGTTTTGGCAGTATGAGTAAAAATTTTAAAATCTAACTTAATTAATTATCTTTTTTTTTTCCCTCAATTCATTATCTCCTTTCTTTCTTTCTTTTTTAATTCATCATTTTTTTTTCCAACTCATTAGTTTCTCACTTTAATAAAATATCTAAAATACTCCTAATTTTTTTTAATATTTTAAAGACAAAAAATACATTTTCATATGAATAAAAAAGTAAAGATCGTTAACTATTATTAAAGGGAAGTCAGCAATTTTCTTCTCATATATATATATATATATATTTAAGATTAAAACATAAAATTAGGTGATTTATTTTAAAGTGAGCATGTGAAGTTTTGAGTACAACTATTCCTTTTACTCTATATACACGTGTAACTATTACTAATATAGGTGTATCTATTACTAATATTAAAAAGGATTTGATGCTTTTAAACTTCTAGAAGTATACATTTCATTTATAAAAATAAATCGCTTATGGTGACGAGTTATGTTAGTCAATAACTAAAACAAAAGATTATTGATATTTTACAGATTTTATTCTCACAAACTCTTTACCGACCCTAAAGTGGATTTATCTATACCATTCAACAAAAGTTGTAGTAAGTTTTATCTAATGACTTGCATGAGACTTTGAAAATTTTGTGAGGATTTTATTTGTACAAGTATAATTTTTGAAAGAAAACATAGGAAAAGAAATTGGTTGAGGCTTCTACCATATTAGAATGCAAGCTTTAGTCTGAGATGTCTAACGTTATTCATCTTCATTTAGTTTCTGCAAGCCAAAACTTTTTTCACTTACATGTCCTTTTCAACATTATTTTAGAAGTTTTGGAATCACATAGTTTTTGATTTAGTAAAAGTAAAACGAATTATATAGAATGCAAGTTTAGCAAGATGTAAGTTAGCACTGACTTTGAGGTAAAAATAGGAGATCATACCATACCATAAGTCACATGGTTTAAGTATTTTAGATCTATCATAAAAAGTGACAGGGAGATTGTGAGAGATGTAACTCATGATTCAAGCTAGTTTGATGAAAAGGATAAATACTTCATTTGCTATTTGTGATCGCAAGGTGTCTCGCAAGATCAAAGGAAAATTCAACTGAACAACTATAGACCAACAATGTTTTATGGTATCAAATGTTGGGTAGTAAAGTGCCAATAAGAACATAAGTTAAGGGTTGTGGAAATGAGAATGTTGCGGTGGATAAATGGATATACAAAATAAGATAAAATTACAAATGAATGTATTTGAGAGAAAGTTGAAATAGCACCTATTGATGAAAAAAAAAATATTTCGCCTAAGATGGTTTAGTCATGTGAGGAGAAGATAAACAGAAGCCCTAGTAAGAAGAGTTAGTCATATGGAGGATAGCTCGATAAATAAAGGTAGAGGAAGACTGATGACAACTCTAAGTGAAATCATGAAAAAAGACTTGACTTAAATAGTCTTTTCAAAAATATTATTTTTGACATAGAACAATGACGCCATTTGATTCATGTAACCGATCTCACATAATGGAAAAATACTTCTATTGTTGCTGTTGTTGTTGTTATATATGTCCTTTTTAACGATTTTCATTGAATCGGATATAGATAGTTGATGTGTGTGAAACAACATCATGTTTTTGTTCTTATTTCGCATGCATTTTTAGGCATTTTAGTTTTCATTTTTCTTGGTTTTCCTTTTAGTTCGGATAATTGCGGCGTTTGGGGTATTGTTGTGCAGAATTTGTGCTAAATTGGCTTTAAAATGGGTGAAAAGCTTGCATTATTGAAGTTGGAGCTTTAAGGATAACAAATTGGGACAAAAGGTTCATTCCATAAGCATCCACGGCCTGGCCATGGAATTCCCCACCGCCATGGACCGAGCAGTTGTGTAGAGGAAGCAAACGTGGCTAGGCAGAAGATTCCATGGCTTGATTGTGGAATTTCCCACGGCCGTGGAATGCAGAAGCAACTCAGATTTCCCTTGGCAAAAGATTCCACGGCCTGGCTGTGGATCATGGTCTGACACAATTTTTAAAATTCTGTTTGCCTTTCTTTTATGGGCTTGGACCAGCTTAGACCCCTAGGGTATATATAGTTGTTATGAATACAATATTAGAGTTTAAATTCTAGTTTGAAAGGAGGCACCTTTGGAGGCTCAAAATCTTGATCTTCTTCTCTTCTTCTCTTCTAGCTACTGGTTTGGATGATCTTTATTGTATTTTCTAGTTTCTTTTTCTCCATGTTTGAGTAGTTCCTTTCGTTCTAAGATTGGGCAATGCCCTTTGGTATATTGATGATGATTAATTGACTCAATTTACCCTCTTATTAATTTTGAATGTTCTTTATCCTTATCGTACTTATTCATGTGAATTTGTTGGCCACATATTTACATTTCATAGATATTTAGGGAAGTACTGAGAGGTGAACCTAAATGTTGGAACCATAAGAATTGAACTTAAGGTTTAAATCATGAGTAGGTTTAGCCTTTCGAGGACTTAATGAATTACCACAAAGCGTAAAGGGTTTAATTTGAATTCAATTACCACTAGAGTAGGAATTGGTTTAATTGAGCACGGTTCTTGTCTCTTGAAAAAGAACATTAACTAATTTAGGGTAATTCACCTTCATTTGAATTTCAATTTTATTAAAAGGAATTGTCAATTAAGATTTGTCTTGTATCATTGTGGTTATCCCCCAATCCTGGAAGCTTTCTTGAATTTGAAAACCTCTCTTAACAACTCACTATTTCCATTCTTAACTTTTGCACCTTAATATTTATTTATTTAATTACTTGGTTACTACATTCTTATCACTCAACAATTATATCTCATTTGTTTAATTGAATTGAATTAATTAATTGATTAGTATTTATAGACATAATCCATGTGGATTCAATTTTTTTATTACTTAACGACGAAACTGTTCACTTGCGGATTTCGCGCACCAATAATTAGTCAAATTTTGAAGTGTTGATTTTTCATATAATTGCAAAATGATCCTTAAAACTACTAGGTTGCTAGCGCTAGGCATGTTTGTTAAAGTTGAAGTTCAACAATTACATAATTTATGTGGACATTTTTGCAGGGTAAGATAAAATATGCACCAAATTTTGATAAAATTAATTTTAGTTTGTCCACATAGATATTCCATTGAAATAATGAAATTGCACCAAAGTATAAGGTTAACACAGAACAAGATAATTGGTAGCCAAGAAAACATTAAGGAGGGTAAAAATATCAAAACAGGACAAGTCATAAACCAGACAAGGTAAGAAATATAATTTGAACATCAAGGAGGTAACTTGTCAATTTTACTCTCCTTACCACGAAGTAGCTTATAGGATTTCCTCCACACTCCATGCTACAGCTTTGCCATTAAACTATAAGAAGAAACAATACAAGAGAAAGTTAAATTGGGTTGTTCCTAATTTCCATCAACAAACTGTTTTTGGTGAAAATTGTGGATCTAGGATCAACAATCTAATTAATTCTTTATCTCAATCAAGGAAAGGAATCACTTCCTCTAAGTTTTACTGGATTAAAGCAATAAAATGTAAAGTATAGTGATCAAGAATGAATTAAAAGTTCATACAAAAAAGAATTAAAGAAATATAAGTAAAATCCAAGTAAAGCGAGAAGTAAAAAGAAAATAAAAATGAAACTTGAATTGATAACTGGAAATAAAATGAAGAAAAAAGGTGATTTGAGTGGTTCTTTTTCTTGTCGTATGTGTGAGGAGTAAGGAATTTCAAGTCCTTAAACAATGGCCCTCATGCCTTATAATGCTAACCTATATAAGTGCTGAAAATAGCTAAGAATACAACATTGAGACACATGTCTAACTATCCAACCTAGTTACTAGTACATAAACATGTAGACCATTAATTACCTTTAAATGGCTTACTGACTCTACTAAATTAACTACTCTGTAAATAACTGTTGTGAAATTGCTACAATCGTTCTGGCACTTCTCACGCTTCCTGTAATCGATGTCATTGCAGGACATGTTCTTCCCTAAACACTTTTCTTATTGTCGATTCATGCCACATGTTGAGCAAACTTGGCTTAATTCTTCATTTCTTGGACTTTTTCGACATTTTTGCATTTTTTTGTCGAACTACTTGGGTAACTTGGTTGACCTCATGTCTTTCCTTCTATGTTTCCAAGCTTTTAGACTTTACCAGAATTAATCTTCCTTAGTATGTGCTAACTACATGTTTGTTGACATTTAGTAAAATTGATACCAACACAAACTAGGGCCCTTTTTTTATTTTTGTATGGTAAAGATATTTTTGGGCCAACTTTGCATCAATTGAGACTAAATTCTTTCCTACGTGATTGTAAGGGCACATCTCTTACCTCTGTCTGACGCATTTAAGGAAATTAATTAATTCCCCTAACTCATGGTTTAATATTCAAATCTGAGTAGTTAAGACAATAAGTACATCTCCTTAACCAATAGGTCAACTCTCTACCCATTTTGAATGTAATAGATAAATTCAATACAAAGAAAACAATATGAATATGATGAAGAAGTGTTATTACCAAAATTTCAGTTTTCAACAAAATTGGTAATCGATAAATTGTAAGACTTTGCAAGGTTGAAGTTGGAAATGTGCAAGTCCAAAATGGAATATATGTGATATTAGACAATTTATACTTAGTTGAAATCATGAAATTTTATTGAAAGTTAAGTTGACAAAATTTGTGATGAAAGATCAAGTCGACATTTTGTGTGCTATATTCGACAAATGTGCAAAGCTGACAATAGTGTTGCATCCGACAAATCAAGGCTATGAAAGGTGTTCGACAAATGAGTTTTGTACGACAAATGTTTGAAACCGACAATAATGTTGTGTTCGAAAAATCAAATCCCAGAGAGGTGCTCGACAAAAATTGCATTTGAGTAATAGTCGACAAAGTTTCAAGCATATGCTCAACCGACAAAGGACTTGCGAATTATTGATAAAGCTGGTGCACCGACAAAAAATCATTGATGGTTATCCATGAACTGGTGGTTACCATTTTGAATTTCAAAGTAACGGCTGCATCCATTGTTTGAGGAACTGCTGATGCTGATTCATTGGGCATTTGTTAATAGTTTTTAGTCTGTTATTAAAGAATAAGATGTGCTAGTTGCATGTATGCCACCTGTCCCACAAATGGCAAGTTCTTAAGAATTTAGATGTAGTATAAATACTAGTTTGAACGATGTAATACAGGCTGCAACTTGAAACATCCTACACTCCTAAAGTCCCAGCAATGGTCAAAGGAAAACAAATCAATCAAGTTTATATGTCACTTTCGTTTTCTGCAATTTAAATTCAAGTTCTTTACTACATTTTATTTTCTTTTGATTTGCTTTACTTACTTTCTTTAATTGCTTTCATTTTACATTCGCATTCATCTTCATCTTCTTTTTACACTTTTGATCCATTTAACATTTTAATTACTTGAAAGTGAGAATCCAATGGAGGATGTTCCCTTCCAAGATTGATAACTGGAACTGCAATATTGTCGATAAAGGCTTAGGATTGACAATTTGGCACTTTAGAGCCAAGTTTTTGTCGATTACATTGCCTGACAAATTTGCACCTTTAACAAGAAGATGAAAAGATGTTCAATGCTATGAAGATATTTTAAAAGAAAGCTATATATACTCAAAGATATATAGAAAATATAAAGTAATAACGACATAGAAGACATAGAAGGGTGCTTTAGTGGTGAGATGGGCCAACCAATGTGACAGGGTCACTGAGTGGGATACAACAATCAAACTCAAGTGTACATAATCATCAAAACTATGTGCATAATAAGACAACAAAGTTTTCTTTTCTTCAAATATTGCCAGAAACTCTCACAACTGTGGTTTTCTTCCCAAGAGCACAACCACAAAGCTCTCTTTGGTTTCTATCCCATGAACACAATCCTAAACTCTCACTTATTTTCTTGCCCAAAAAGTAGAGCTTCTAGCTCAAAGAAATTAAACGCTAAGAATGCTAATTTCCACACTATTCTTTCTTGGCATAGGTGTTTATGACAAAAATATTGATCAACAAATGTTAAAACATAGATAAAATTTCGAACTACTCCTAGGAGTATATATGCAAGTGAAGCCTAAATTAGGTTGGTGAAGAACTTAGGCTTCTGAGAATGATAAAACTTTGATACTTGAAATCTCAGCTTAGGCCCCATTTGGATAGGTTTATACGCAATTTATTTAGTCTTATCTACTACAATAAGCACTTATAGAGTATTTTTATTCTGTTTAGATGAGCTTATTAAAATAGCTTATGAAACCCCTATAAGCTGTTTTGGGCTTATTTTTATAAGCTAAAAATTTAAGCTTATGAAAATAACCTTTTGCGACAACTAAAAATACCTTAGGTACTAGTTATTTTTATAATAATTTTTGACAAAACTAACCTTAATAGTCTGTTTGGTTCAAAGGAGGGGAAGGGAGGGGAGGGATTTTAATGGAGGGAAAGTATAAATTTACCTTTTTACACAATTATAACATTTAATGTAGCATTTAATTTAGGAATATTTTAGTCCATTTTTTTAACATATATTCTCTTCCTTCCAAATCCCCCCACTTTTGGAGGGGAGCTAAAATTGACTTAGGAGGGATTTTGCTCCCCTCCACTCCCCTCTAAAAAATTGAACCAAACACATAAAATTTAAAATAATCCCTCTCATCCCCTCCCCTCCCCTCCATTTCCCTCCAACCAAACACTATGTAAGGGATTGACACAAGTCATAATATATCCCTCAAATGCTCGATATTTATTTCAAAGGGTTTATGAAAAGCAATTCTCAAAGTGTTTATCCAAATGCTATTTGCTCATTTTAAACAGCGCTTATGACAATAAAGCTTATTAAATAAGTTCTACTCTAATAAGTATTTATATAAGCTATTTATTCAAACAGGGTCTTAATGTTAGTGTTTGATGCTTCATTTTGGTCCATTATATGCATGAATGTTTTTGGACCATTGTGAGTCTCATTTGCACGAATTCTACTCATTGGATAGGTTTGCACCTTGAATTTGACTATTGCAGGTTGTGTTGATATAATACAAGTTGCAGACTGCCTACTCCCTCATGAACATCATTGCTTTAAGGAGATCTTGATTGCTTATTCATGAAAACTCGTTTGCTTGCTCATTTTTCTCATGTTTGAATAATTTTAAGAACGCATTTCCATATAGACATAATGTGTTTAGGAGAATTAATGTCCTTAGGTGTTGGCCAAATATTCGAACCAGAGAGTAACCAAGATAGAAGCAGACCTCTTTAACAATTATACCAACACCTTGAATTATTAAAAAAAACCTAAAAATCACCACTTGAACTTTTCTTAGTCATATGAATCATTGGACCATCAATGTAATGCACTTTTAGCATAATAAAATCAATTCAATCTCCACAAGGAACATTGTTTAATGTGACCATGGTAGTTCTTGTTCAACAATTCGACATGGGATATTTTTTAGGAACTTTTTAGCCACTGCCAAACTGTTAAGAAAGAATCTCTAGAGAAAGAAACTTATCCCGCATGGATTAGCTATTAGCTAATGACCAAAGACACCTCTAATGCAAAGAGAGGCCTTGGTTAGAATTTTCATACAAATATACAATGCTTGATGTGAAAGAGAAAGGCTTGTACAATGACCAAGTTGGACTTAGGCCCGTTTGGATAGACTTATATGCAACTTATTTGGGCTTATTTACTATAATAAACCATTTATGAAGTATTTTTATTTTGTTTGGATGAGCTTAAAGGTAAAAGAAGACTTGAGAAGGGGGTTGAATCAAGTCACCCTCTATTTTAGTTCCTGCAAAAACACTTTAAGCAAAGAAACTGGTACAGAGGTGAGATAACTCAGCATGTAGCTTATGTCAGCAGAAACTTAATAAAACAATAACTTAAAGACTTACTCAAACAATCAAAACTTGACACACACCACAGTTAAACAAGGTAATGTAAAAGAGTAGAGTTAAGAGAAATTGCATAAGAGAATTTATACTGGTTCAGCCCCAATGTGGAACCTACATCCAGTCTCCAGCCAAGCTTAGATTTTCCACTATCAACTTGAGTGTTCTTTGATCAACCTTAGCCTCTCCAAGCTAATAACAAGCAAGTAGCACCTCTACACTGCTTCACTGGTTACTCACAGACCTAACTACTAGCTCACCTATCTAGATTTCCTTTCATCCACGTAGGGCTCTCTCAAAAGAGTAAAGTATATAATCAACTCACTAAGAGTAGATATCTCACAGGTTAACTCATAAACAAAGTACAAGAGAATATTACAAAATGATAACACTATAACTCTTATTTTCTAATTGTATATGATGTGCTTCGATGTCCAATCCTTCATGCAGCAAAGACTTTATAGCAAAGAGGGAGATTTGACCGTTTGAAAGTGGTTCTCACACTTTTTCAGAAAGTAGAATAGGTAGAATACCTTTTCTGAAAAGTTCCTTTTACTTGTAGGGTTGTTGGGTGTTTGTCAACATGCAAACAACCTTTTGACTTTGAGTTTCAACTCTGCAGAAGGGTTTTGAATCGTTGGCAGTCCTACAAGATCAAGCAATATCAATCTTGGAAGTTACATTGTCCTTGTAGCAATTTCAGATTCCTTTCAATAACTAGCTCATCATGAATCCAGAAACTTACTGAAGTTTTGCACAAATTTGAGCAAACCTATCTTCAATCATAGGCATCCTCATCTTGTTCTTCCAAAGGCTTTGTCAGGACTTGTTCTTGATCTTCACAGTGGTCTTCTTAGTTCTCATAGGTTGTTCTTGATCTTCACAGTGGTCTTTCAAGTTTTAGATGTGAAACTTGTAATCTTGGGACAACAGCTTGTACATTGATTTTTTGAGACTTATAAGACTTGCGTGATCTTCATTTGAAAATTCTTGTAAAGTTTATGTAACCCATGATATCAGCTCCTCTTGAAAGATCAACTTTTTGTACTTGAGTTTAATGAGAAATATGTGTATTAGTCTTTTGACTAAGATCAAGCATTAGCATTGTGTGTTATTAAATATGTGCTTGTTATCATCATATAAATATGCTTCCTAGGGAACCTTGGGCTTACAATTTATTAAAACATCTTATGAAACTCCTATAAGCTGTTTTGGGCTTTAAGTTTATGAAAATAATCTTTTGTAAAAGCTAAAAATACGTAAGGTACTAGTTGTTTTTATAATAATTTTTTACAAAATTAACCTTAAGGGATTGACACTATTTATAACATATCCCTCAAATGCTCGATATTTATTCTAAAGGGTTTAAGAAAAGTGATTTTCAAAGTGTTTATCCGAACGTTATTTAGCTTATTTTAAACAACGCTTATTAAGCTCTACTCTAATAAGTACTTATATAAGTTATTTATCCAAACATGATCTTAATATAATGGGAATTAGTTCTACTCCACACAATTTCAACCCAACCAGAATTTGGCTGAATTTGAGGTGCCTACTTAGGGATGCAAAACTGTAGGGAAGATAACATCAAGTTCTCATTCCATAGGCGTGTAAAAAAGAGTTGTTGACCAACAAGAGGATAGCCGGATAGGAATGAGATTCAAATAAAATTGCACAAAATGGAAACTCACCAGGACACAAGAATCATCAAATAACTGAATAGTATCTATGTGATTGTGTGTGAATGTACATATTTGATTAACACTTGTTTTGATAGCTTTATTGTTTTATTTATTTTAAAAAATGTTATTGTAATCTTTACCTAGAATCGTTATCTAAATCTTATAAAGATAATGAAAAGGAAAGAATATTGGGTAGAGAAGATAGCAGATTTGGTAAATAGTGTTGAAATCTTTTGGCGTTTATAACACCAAATATTGGACAAGCATCAATAGGTCAATAAATCTACCCATTCAGGTACAGTACGTGATATTTCATGTTGCGAAGGATTCTAAGTGGATATGAGCCAAATTCCAGAAGAGCATGCACAATTGTAGTGCAGATTCATCCTATCAAGCCACAATTAAATCCTATAAAGTTATTAAAAAGTGATGGCCTCACGTGCTCCAATTACTTGTGGAGTAGCTCTTTGCGGGGGCCAAAGGTTAACCTTTTTCAAGATTGCATGATGGGTAGTGAGAAGGAAAAACCCACAAATGGGGACCCTCTGATAGGGACATGAAGAAATTGGATGGAAAGCTTGCGCAGCTATCTCACCCAACCCCAAAAGTTGTGTCCATCAGATTAGTAGGGCCACTAGTATAACTGGTTGGATATTTGGTAGGGACCCATTTCTAGCCCCTATGTGTTGTAGTTTATATTTTCTTCACCTTCAAATTGAAAAGAGTAGTTTGTATTACTTTATTTATATACTTCTTACATATTTTATAACTCACTAACTAATATTGTGTCTCTTTGTAAATTTTCATAAACAATTTAGATTCAATGCATACTTCACATAATATGTATAATTTTTAATTAAAAATATATAATCATTTTTTTAAATGCATAAAATTTCCGTTTATTATAACAAATAAACAAATTTTAATTTTGATAATTAAGATTTTAAATTTGAAAATATTTTAATAGGAACTTTATTTTATTTATGGAGAATGACTAATTTTTCATGTTTTGGTTTATAAGGAAAAATTTAATTACTTATTAAAAAGTTCATATATAGATCAATAGTTTAAGAGTTTGAGTGTGAGAGTAGTATCAAGATAAAATCACGAAAAGGGTTCGATCCCTTCTGTGTAGACTAAAAAAAAATCACGGAAAGGAAATGAATAGAAGCAATAATTAATCCATTTTTTCAAAGCTGACAAGCTTTATCAAAATTAATAATTGAATTATTTATTTAATAAAGTTTGAAATTTGAAGTACTTTCACAGAAAAAAAAAAATTAATTCCTTTTCTTTTTTACATAGGATTCATTATCATATAATATAATTTTGTGGAGTTTGGGTAAAATTCATAGGTTCAATGCTGATTAAACAAAATAAATTACTATTACACGTATACTTTCTAGTCTATTATATTTTAGCTATAAGATCGATCGCAGAATAGATAATCATAGTATAAGCTTTATCTTCCATACATCCGTCGTGGATTCTAAAGTTGTATATATATATATATATTGTTGATAAAAACCTTACAAAATTGTTTCAATGATCTGTTTAATATTAAACAAATGTTTTATAATTATTTAGAAATAATAGCACGAAATAATTAAACCAAAAGTATAACCAATTGTGATCATTGATTTAATTTTTTTTCTTATAATTTTATACAAAAATATATTTTAAAATAAGTGCTTTCAAAATATATTGTTAATACAAAAATTTTAATTTATTAGTTTAAAATCATAATAGTTAAACTATTTATATAATTATTATAATTTTCACGGTCAATCAATATAATAAATAATAGCATATAACATTAATATGTTATACTTTTTTTTCATTTGTTAAATGGCTCAAATCTTCTATAGGTATACGTCATACTATACGTAATCGAGATTTCATATTTGATCTATTCTATCTTACCTAAAATGACCAAACACTAAAATCCAACAAAGTATCTAGCTAAACTATTTGGTCAAAAAAAAAATTCTAGCTAAACTATGATTCTTTGCCTTTCATTGTTCCTTCTCCTATGATGAATGGAAAATAATAATTTGTTTAGAAGAAAAATAATAAATTAATATTTTTCTATTTTTCTATTAAAAAAAAAAGCGAAAGGAGGAAAAGAGGTAAAGGTTTGCTCTACTCGGATTTCTTTTACTCCCAAAGTAATGTTTGAGTTGTTTATTTCCTATTGGGCTCCTCATTAGTAACTACTCAAGTCATGTATAGGTTCCATACATAACTTTTCTCCTTTGCCTTGCACTGTTTGACTATGAGTGATCATAGATTATGTCATTCCATATCTCCACATACAATTTTACTTAAGTGTTACACTTATACGGAATGATGACTTGATTCTATGCTCTTTTTATAGAATGGGGATTCTCGTATTTGTTAATATAAAAAAAAAAGTATGAAATGATAATTCTATTTTATGTCTCTTTTTATAAAATTAGGATTATTCCCTCCTTTCCTCCTAAAGATTTGAAATTAGTGACTTAGTATTCCATAAAATGAGAATTAATTATTATTTTTCTCAATATATCTTCATTGATTTTATAAACTAACAATTATTACCTTTCATTAAATTTAATTAACTTAAATTCCAATGTTTCTTCTAACATTTCCTAAACCAAAAAAGCTAAATTCTCCTCAACTTCATTTTTTTTTTTTTACATTTGTTAATAAGTGCCCTTAATATATATGCTGGTTAAGGAAATAAAATAAATTTTTTTAAATATAAAAATAGATTATTTAATATCTTAAAAACTAAAAACACATTTAATACTTTCTTCATTAAGTAATTAGAAAATTTTATTTAGGAGTATTAAATATTTCTTAAACGTTTCCCTAAGGGCATTAGCTAGCAACACTGTTTTTTTTTTCTGCTAAGTAACAAAAAAAATTAAATGTGAACATTCATATTTCTCACACAGACACACACACACATAGCATGCATGTGCGCACACACATACACACATATATATTAGCATATTAAGTGAGAGTATTGTTTTATTATGAAATGTTAAATGAACAAATTTTCATAATTAAATTTCACATAAATAGTCAAGATTAGAAGTTGTTTAAAAGTCACATGATCACTTAAAAAAATCACATGACTTTATATTTTAATCTTAACCATACATACATAATCTAATATTTTCTCCTCTTCAGTACTCTCACAATAACTTATTCCTCTCACTTGATATGTATATAAAAGAAAATGTAACTTTCTTGTTTTACTTTTATGTTATTTAAATTAACTTTTATTTTATTCCACATTGATTTTATATGTACAATACCAAACTGTAAAATAAGAATATCCATTCCATTATAACCTACTACATTTTATTATCATTTTATTCATATTTTATAAAATTATCATTCTGTTTAGCAAACATTACGTACGAGTTTGAATAGAATGACTTTCCAACAAACATCAAAGCACTATCAATGTGAGTGACAAGCTTGATCATGATATGCTCTTTGCTTCATGCCTTTGTGGAATTTGCTTCATGCCTTTTGGGATTGATAACTTTTAAATCGAACACTAATTATAGTTTTTAATGTAAGAAAGAAAGTCTAAGAACTAGGGTAAGGAATGAGAAGGTAAGTTAAATTTGAGATAAAATGAACCTAAGTGGGATTCAATCTCAAAATCAAGTAATTTCTAAAAGTACTTGGTAGCACTTGAGATAAGGCTCTTGGAGAAATTCAATATAAATTCAAATATATATGGGTTGCTTCACTTAAAATAACTATTCCAAAAATTAATTATGTTAGAAATTAATTTTGCATTAAACTAATCAAATTAGTTTCAGACTTTTAGAGATGATTTGGCCAGGAAAGAACATGAAATAGCTGGCTTGCTATATTATGAAGTTTTCTCCCTCAACGACAAATCAGAGTCAAAAGAATTGTGATGCTTTTCATGCCATTGTACCAAATTATACTTATTATTGTGGAAGATTTACTATGGAATTTTGGGACTTGCAAGTTTTGTTTATTTTAGATTTTGTTGTGGAAGAATATTTTTCAGTACTTATCGTGTAAGATGCGTATTTGAACAGACTTTTTCTCTTTGAACTTTATTATGATTATTTGACCTTAGATGATACTAGGAATTTAAATAAAGTAATAAACATCTATATTGGCACTAGTGCATTTATAATGATTACTTTCTCTAAGTGGTGACCTAGTGTTCAAACCCAAATAATTAAGGTAGAAACACATTTTTTTAGAAACACATTTTTTTAATTATTAGGTCAATCCCTTGAGTTTATTACATTGTATGTAAATTGTTGTCTAACACACTCAAAATGTTTTTTTAAGAGAAAATTTAGGTTAAAGGGAATGTCTACTCCAATCAAATGTGAGAGCATACTACCAACCTCAACAAGAATTTACAGTAAAGTTTATAAATGACTTACCAGCGTGGGAACCTTAGATTCAAACCCAAATTATAACTAGCATAAGCAGAAGTTCTAGTCAAGTGAGCCAACTCTTATTGGCATATGCCCAAAATATTTTAAGTGAGATGACTTAATCTCAAAAAAATTTGTTTATATTAATTGTGTGAAGTTATAACATGTTATATAAGCAACATGCATTAGCATGAAATATTTTGGATAGGCATTAAACATTCAGTTCCCAATATAATTGTTAATAAAGAATAAATTATATCGACATATATATATATATATGTATATATAAGTTTATGAGATTGTTTTAAATTACACTAATATTCTATTTTATTTTTCAATCATATTAATTTCTTATGTTTTCAGCTTTTGTTCTTATTTTTTACGTACATTAGAGCTGTAAATACTTAAGTAAGAAAAATGGATAAGAGGTTTGGTCGAGGATCAAACTTTCAACATCATTACCACACCCAAATCTTGAAGATTTGAGATGTTATTGATTGAGCATGAAATTTAATATCAAGTAAGACCATATAAAGAAAGTAAATATTAAAGTAATATGATAAACATTTAAGATTATTAATGAGAGTAATACTTATTTTGAATAAAAGTAGAAAAATAAGTGTGAATGCGAGTTAGTTAAACTAATTAAAGAGTTTATGATAAGGTTTGTACTCTTTAAATGCATGAGTTCGAATTCCCCTTAATTAGTCAATAATCTCGCTTGAGTAGTCTCCGTGTAAGAAAAATCTTCTGAGTAGCTATTATCATAAAAGTAATATCCTTTGAAATCCTAGACATATCACTGGTATCTCAAGATAACAATAGCAAGTTTTGAGTAAAGCTCTTCGAAATCTCGGACATGTCACTTACATCTAGGATAACAATAATGTGGTTAAAATTCAAAGAGATGTTATTCTATCTATGATACTATAGTGAGTTATTCAATTATTTATATATTAATTATTAATTTCATAATAAATATTTAAAAATTTATTAAATATAAACAATAATTAATAAATAATTCACAACTTATTTTAAATTATATATATACCTAAATAATTGCCTTGAATTCATGAGAGGAGTAAAGATCCATGTGGAGATGATTAGTTCAAAAAATTTAAGAGGATAAAAGATAATGACATGGGGAATTTGAAGATTTACTCAAAGTTTCTCTCACGTGGCTAAAGAAGGTAGGGTGATGATTCCATTACGCTTAGAAACGTTAAAGAACAAACATGTAACCTTAGTAGCAGTGAGTACAAGTAGTAGTTGTTGTAGTACATGTACAACAATTTCAGCGCCTACCTAACAAACCACGACGACTCCATACGTGGTGGTTTCAATCACAAGCAAACCAAACCAAAGCAAACTCCAAAATTTTCCCGAGAAAATTCCACCAAACTTTTTTTTCTCACACTTTCTTTCCCAGCACTGAAAAGGGTGCAATCAAAATAGAAAGAAAGAAGAAAACAACAGCAACTAGGCTAGGCCCCCCTTGATTTCCCTCGTGGGAGAGAGAGAGAGAGAGAGAGAGAGAGATACAATGAACAAATGATCAAATGAGAGAAAGAAAGGGATGTGAAAGATGAAAAAAAGCATGCTTTGTCGGCCATTAGAGCTTCAACCAAGAACTCTTTGTCTGTCCTTTTGATCTTCCTTAAGATCCTCCACAGTCATCATCATCATCCTCTTCACCTCACCACCACAACTTGCTTTATGTCTCCCTTAATTTCTTCCCACAACCCACCAAGGGATGGATAATGGATACCCCATTTTTTCTGATTCATTGCACTTTTGAGTCTTTCTGAATTCTAAACCCAAAAATCTTGGCTTTTTCAGTTTTGGGTCGAAGATCCCCACTTTTTATGTGAAAAGGCGAAGTGGGTATATTCTATTTTTGGCTAGAGATTCATGAATTGTTATTCCATGGTTCTCACTTTTCCTTCTCATGGAATTGATCCCTTGTGCTGTGGACTTGCTTCTTTTATTATCTCTTCTTTGATGAGTGATGGTTGGCTTTGAAAGGTATGTTATTATGATGCCTTTCATTGTTTTCCCATTTTGAATCGTGAATTTCTTTGTAATATGCATATGTGTATCTTTGTTTTGACTTTGAATTGATTGATTAAGATTCTGGAATGGCATTTTGAATTTTGTTATTATCTTCTTTTAAGTTGATTGGGCCTACCCCAAATCTGAATTTTGAGATTTTGTTGTCTAGTTTACCAAATTTCTGGTTTCACGCTCAGAAAAACCATTTGGGTCATGCAAGTGCCTGATTGATTACTCGCTTGTGCAGGTCTTAAATATTAAGATGTCTGGGAATATCAACGAGTGGAGAGCTTTGGCAGACGGGTATTCTGTTATTTTACTGTTATTGATTTTACTTCTTTATACCACAGAGGGGTTGAACACAGAGGGGCAATACCTCCTAGAGCTTAAGAATGGTCTTAATGATAGTTCTAATCTTTTAAGAAATTGGAAGTCTACTGATGAAACCCCATGTGGATGGATAGGTGTGAAGTGCTTCTCTGAATATAATAATCCAGTGGTCTGGTCTCTTAATTTGAGTTCAATGAATCTTTCTGGAACTCTAAATCCTAGCATTGGGGGTCTGACCCATCTAACTTATCTCAATCTTGCTTATAATGGGCTGACTGGAAATATAACCAAGGAGATTAGTAAGTGCTCAAGTTTGGAATCTCTATATTTGAACAATAATAAATTCGAGGGACCAATTCCTGCTGAATTGGGTAGGTTGTCTCTTTTGAGAAGTTTCAATGTATGCAACAACAAACTCTCTGGTGCTCTTCCAGATGAGTTTGGAAACTTGTCTTCATTGGTTGAGTTAGTGGCCTATAGCAACTTTCTCGTTGGGCCCCTGCCTCATTCCATTGGAAATCTTAAGAGTCTCGTAACTTTCAGAGCTGGGGCAAATAACATTTCTGGTAGCTTGCCAAAGGAAATTAGTGGATGTAAGAGCTTGGTATATCTTGGTCTTGCCCAAAATCAGATAGGAGGGGAGCTACCAAGTGAGATTGGTATGCTTGACAGCTTAACAGAACTTATTTTATGGGAAAACCAGTTGTCAGGATCTATTCCTAAGGAGCTTGGGAATTGTAGCAATCTTGAGACCCTTGCTTTATATTGGAATGATCTTGTTGGACCCATACCTGAGGAGATTGGAAACCTCAAATCATTGAAAAGGTTGTATCTTTACAGAAATAAGTTGAATGGAACCATTCCAAGGGCAATTGGAAATCTTTCTTCTGGGTTAGAAATTGATTTGTCAGAGAACTCTTTAATAGGTGATATCCCCTCTGAGTTCAGCAAAATAAGTGGTCTACTTTTGCTCTTTCTCTTTGAGAACCAGCTAACCGGTGTTATACCAAATGAGTTTAGTAGCTTGAGGAACCTGTCAAGGCTGGACCTGTCAATGAATCATCTTACAGGTCCAATTCCATTTGGATTCCAATATTTGACTCAATTGTATCAGTTGCAACTTTTTGACAACTCCCTAAGTGGTAATATTCCTGAGGGACTTGGACTTCATAGTCCTCTTTGGGTGGTTGATTTTTCTGACAACAGCTTGACAGGAATAATACCTCCTCATCTATGCCGAAATTCTGGCTTGATGTTGTTGAATCTGGCAGCTAATAAGCTTTATGGAAATATACCAACAGGGATCTTGAAGTGTGAATCATTGGCGCAGATGCTGTTGGTTGGAAATAGGCTTACTGGTGGCTTCCCTTCAGAATTATGTAAACTGGTGAACTTTACTGCCATTGAGTTGAATGAGAACAGGTTCAGTGGTCCGATTCCTCCTGAGATTGGGAACTGCAGGAAATTGCAAAGGCTTCATATTGCAAACAATTACTTCACATTGGAGTTGCCTAAGGAAATAGGAAATCTTTCTCAATTGGTGACCTTTAATGTTTCATCAAATCTTTTCACTGGAAGAATCCCACCTGAAATTTTTAGGTGCCAAAGGCTTCAGCGGCTTGATCTCAGTCAGAATAGCTTTATTGGTTCCTTGCCAAATGAGCTGGGAACACTTCAACAGTTGGAGATTCTCAAGCTCTCAGACAATAAACTCTCTGGATATATTCCTGCAGCATTAGGTAATCTGTCTCATTTGAACTGGTTGCAGATGGGTGGCAATTTATTTTTTGGTGAAATACCTCCTCAGTTGGGTTCTCTTTCAAGCTTACAGATTGCAATGGATCTCAGTTACAACAATCTTACTGGAAGGATTCCATCTGAGCTTGGCAAACTCAATATGCTTGAATATCTCTTTCTCAATAACAACCATTTGGATGGTGAAATTCCCAGCACGTTTGAACAACTTTCAAGCTTAATGGGGTGTAATTTCTCATACAATAACCTCTCTGGACCTATACCTTCCATTAAACTGTTCCAAAATATGGCTATAAGCAGCTTTGTTGGTGGTAACAAAGGCCTCTGTGGTGCACCTCTCGGTGATTGCAACACTAATCCATCTTCTCGCTCTGCTCCTCTAGTGAAAAGTGTTGATTCTCCTCGTGGTAAAATTGTCATGATCATTGCAGCTGTTGTTGGTGGTGTTTCTCTCATTTTAATTTTAGTTATTTTATATGTAATGAGACGTCCTACAGAGGCTGTTGCTTCCTTGCGAGACTCTGAGATTCCCTCCCCAGATTCAGATATTTATTTTCCTCCAAAGGAAGATTTCACATTCCAAGATCTAGTTGAAGCTACAAAAAGATTTCATGAAAGTTATGTTGTTGGTAGGGGAGCATGTGGAACAGTTTATAAGGCAGTGATGAAATCTGGGAAGACCATTGCTGTGAAAAAGTTAGCATCTAACAGGGAGGGAAACAACATTGAGAATAGTTTCCAGGCTGAAATATTGACTCTGGGAAGGATAAGGCATCGAAATATAGTGAAGCTGTATGGGTTTTGCTATCACCAGGGTTCCAATCTCCTACTTTATGAGTACATGGAAAGGGGTAGCTTAGGTGAACTACTGCATGGCTCTGCTAGTAATTTGGAATGGCCAACTCGGTTCATGATTTCTCTTGGAGCTGCTGAGGGTCTTGCCTACTTGCATCATGACTGCAAACCAAGGATTATTCACCGTGATATAAAATCCAATAACATTCTGCTTGATGAAAATTTTGAGGCTCATGTTGGTGATTTTGGTTTGGCAAAAGTGATTGACATGCCTCAATCGAAATCAATGTCTGCAGTTGCTGGATCTTACGGGTATATTGCTCCTGGTAAGCTCCTTTTAGTTAATGAAGCATAAACTTTCTTTTTACTTTATATCTTGTTTTGGCATAGAGATTCTGTCAAGGTGGGTCATATTATTGTGGGTCCTGTCTTGTAGCTTATTATGATTTGCAGCTTCACTTCATGCTTATAATACTTACATGTTGTTTGAAGAAATTGAGTTTGCTACATTAAGCAGTTTTGAAATGTCTTTTTCTTATCATAGATTTTGATGATATTAAAAGCAAGGATCTGGTATTGTTACAATCTGGTTTGTTAGCCTTTATGCATTTAGTTTTCTTTCGTTCAGTTATAATTCTAATATTGACTTACTTTGGTTAATCATATGTCTTTTCATCATTCAGTAATGGATAGATATATAAATAAGTGTTAGGAACATAGGTACAAGGGTTTACGCTGAGATCATTAGAAGAAATCACAATAATACATGACCATGTGATGTACCTCTATATTATCGCTGTCTGCATTATATTCATCCTTGTGTTACTTTCAAGGTTAAATGTTAGTAAAATATACATATTATGCCACCTGGGATTTGCTCATGGGGTTGACTGAACAAAATTGTTTAGAGATCATATGTTTGATTCCCAATATATTAGAAAAGGAAAACAGTTGCCTAATTTCTTATTCATGGCAGGTGCATTTCTTAGTGTCTCACGTTTTTTTCTTCTTTCATTTAGTCAACTCCTTAGGAGACTAAACTTGATTACTTGTCAATTATTGTTTGCTGACCCTTCTATCCTGCATGGCAGAATATGCATATACTATGAAGGTCACAGAAAAATGTGACATTTATAGCTATGGCGTTGTGCTCTTGGAGTTGCTAACTGGAAAAACTCCAGTTCAGCCACTGGAGCAAGGAGGTGATCTTGTCACATGGGTGAGAAACTATATTCGGAACCATAACAATGCATTGTCATCTGGGGTACTTGACAATCGTGTGGATCTTCAAGAACAAACCACTGTGAATCACATGCTTACTGTTTTGAAAATTGCTTTAATGTGCACAAGTATGTCTCCTACTGAGCGGCCATCAATGAGGGAAGTTGTGTTGATGCTTATTGAGTCGAATGAACGAGAAGGGAACTTAACACTCACTCAAACTTACCATGATCTTCCTTCTAAAAATGATGCATGAAAGTATGCAATTTCTCTTGAAATTTTATTAACAAAGATGATTTTTTTCTGCTCATTTTTCCTAGTATTGTTTTCCACCAGAGAAAATAGAAGATGATTCTTGTACATTCTTTCACTCGATTATGCCACTAGACTTGCCTATTTTACTTTATAGCAGCGTTTGTTATTAATTTCACGTTTCTGTAGTTTCTTTTGGAATTCAGTATAGTAACTTTATTGTACAGTTGGGAATTACCATTAAATGTGTATCATGAGGTTATGTCCTGGTGTAGGGAAGGATAAATGTTTAAGTTGTTCATATAACATGGTCTGACTTTCATGGAATTTATTTGTGAACAATTAAATTCATTCGCATTATAACATATTTCAGTTCAGTTTCATTTATTGAATCTGTTATCTTTGGGACTAATTTTAGAATTTTAAGATATTTCTTCAAAGCTATTGTTTGGATGCAGAATTAAATTATGGAACTTCTTTGTATTTTAATTTTAAGATAGTATCCTCTTATCAAATTACTATAACTTTATCATGCCATGAATTTCATGGATGCTGAAAATATTATTTATTAATAGTAAAATGATAGTTTGATACTTGAAAATGTACATCACTTATAATTTAATTCCTAATTTAAATTATGTGTATGATTCACTCCTTGAATTATTTAAATCCGTTTTATGTTGCTCTTCTCTAGAGATAGCAAAAGAAATAACGTAAAATGAGTTTAAATAATTTAAAAATTAAATCGCACATATAATTTAAATCAATGACTAAATTACATGCAGAGTACACTTTTAGAGATTAAAATAACAAAATTTTACTGTGTATTCAATACAAATTCAATTTCTTATTGTTGGAATCAAAGCGTATATTTTACTATAATCACTGGATTGTATCCTCAGATTAACAATGAAACCGTTTCCTAGCAGGGTAGTGCAACTAAAACGACTTTTTTCTTTTCTCAAACTATTCACAATGAAGTGCCGGCATGAGTTCAAATGGCCCCATTTAAACGATTTTCATATCAGATCAATCATAGATGTAACCATCTTAATAATTGTATATAATTTGTGACAAAAGTAGTTGTACAACTGTATTTATTTATTTGTTTGATATGCTTTATAGTTTTGTTGGATCAATGTTAATTATAAAGCTCGGAATTGATTGCTCTCTCCCTTAGCAAACCTGCCAATTTTGTTTTTGAGATAAAGGCTAATTTTTATTTAGAAGTTGATTCAATTATTAAATTAAAAACTTACTATATGTGTGACATTTACGTAAAGACAAATTATCTATGAAAAAAATAATGTTACAAAAAGGTACATAAGTATCACTTCCCATTTAAAATTTAACAACATCCAGAATCCAAACTTTGATTGACCAAGGTGGAGTCTCCATCGTAGAATATATTATCCAGTGCTTGAATAATTATTTGGAAGTGAAATATAAATAAGATTAAGGTACCTTGTAGATAGAAATAAGAAGAAAAAAAGAGAGGGTGGGGGGGGGGGGGGGGAGCTATTAAATTCTTTACTTGCATCATGTCCTATGCACTTGGTTGGCAATATAGAATTCGGTAACCCTATCTCAGTGAAAGTTTTCTTTTTCTTTAAAAATCCATCAAGTTTTATCTACATATAAATAAGATATTAGAGTTTGGAAAAATACAAATGGCCCATAAACTTTGTGCTAAAAATACCATTCATTAAGTAGACGGTTAAATATCTAATGGAATTGTCATATGACACAAAAAAAAACAATTAGTCAAAAATTTAAGAAATAAAAATATATTTTAACCTCCTATAATATTATAATTAAGAGATAGAAGAACCAAATTTAAGTAAATATCTTACATAATTAGAGCCTTATTTGTAATTTTACAATTCCATCAAACATTATTAACGGTTTGTTTAATTTAGAGTGTTTATTACACAACATGTAAAGTTTAAAAATTCATTTACATATTTATAATTCACACGTAAGTCAAAGTTAAATGGTGCAATTAATAAAAAATAAAATTGTTTCCAGTTTTTGTTCTCAATCAGAGTTCTATAAAACCAGCAAACATGACAAGCCAATTTGGACATCGGAATAGAAAATATTCTCAGTTGTCACAGAACCGCAACTTCTTCCTTCCTTCCTAGCTTATGGATGTTATTTTATTAATTATTTTTTGTCTACAACTAAAAGCTTTCTACATGTGGATGTATTTTAATTAATACTTTTTTTATGTGGATGTATTCTTTTGAATACTTTTTTATGTGCTTTAGTCAATACTTTTGATTGAAGCAAAAGCAACTTACGTTTTACGAAACCACTTTCATTTGAATAATTCAAATCATAATATTTTTTAATTTTTTTTGTAGTGTACTAATTACAAAAATCATTTTTGTTTGTTTTGTCTAATGTACCAACAAAAATTGTTCGTATGCGAATCTCTTCAATTTATTAATTTCATAATTAAATTAAAAAAATTATTATTTTGACCTAAATTTTAGGTTGAAAGCTTGTTTTGTATAAAATAGTTTAAAAAACAGGATAATTTTCTTTTTGATATGACTACAAAGTGTTCATGTACTAATTTATATTTGTTTGAGTGGAAGGAGTTTAGTCACCTTAAGTTTGTTTCGAGTTTGACTCATGGAATAGTGTGTATGAAAAAAATACAGTTAGAAAGAGTCTCCATTTCACGCGTCTGACTGTACTTGTAAAATTAGTTTTTTACTTTTTAAAAGAGGAGATATTCTAATTTATACACATAATAAAAAAACACAAAGTGCCCATGCACTCTTTTAGTGAGACTTCAGATTTAAAATCATATACTATAAGTAAAGTTCACATATATTAAATTCAATTTACTAATTAAATTACACCTCGTAGTTTAAAATAAAATATAAAAAAATATATAAAAAAAAATAGTGCAACCAACCATTGATATGAAATCGTAATTGATATGCAAATTTTAAAATAATTAATGAGTAGAATCATCGAAATGAATGATATAATGGAAAAATTAAAATTGAAGTCACACTAATTTACGGATGATTATTTTTTTTCGTGGATTAATTTTCGGATGAATTGTATTGACTTATTGTGGCTTAAATCAAGAAAAATAATTAAAATTTAAAATTTTCTTTATTTTAAATAAAATTTTACTATTGAAAAAATAATGAATTTGAAAATTCTAAAATGTTATTTATTAAATTTATATTTTGATATTAAATATGCACAAACCCACGTCAGCAGATATTCACATTAGAGCCAACTTTTATTTGAATTAAATTGTGGAAGAATTGATTATAAAAATATTATATTAAAAATTAATTTTAAAATTTTGATTTGCGTGTCTTTGTTCAAGTGTTGACTTATTGAAACAATTGTCATATAGCCAAGGTAAAAATGTAGAGAAATGAGAGTAATTCCCACATACACCCCTCAAAACACATTAGAGTTGAGAAAAAAATAACATCAAACTCTTGAAAATTAGATACGTTCATGCCATCAAATATGCCATTAACAAGTATGTTCTTGTTATCATATTTATTTATTATCTTCCATTCCTGTTATATTATTTGAAGAAATTTCTATTAGAGTTTAATTTTTATTTACTGTCAGTGTAAAGTTTCTTTATACTGTCATCCAATTATGTATTGCCAAATCATTAAAAGTATTTGACTATCACAACCATTATTTAGAAAGTCTAACTATTTTAATGATGTGTCAACATATGATTAAATGAAAGTGTAAAAAAATTTTATACTGACAATGGATAGAAATTAAATCCTTTCTATTATTGAATCATCAACTAATAAAGATGAAATGTGTAAATAAGTAAATTTATCTTTATTTGATAAATATTAATAAATATTTAATATTTATATAGAAAACACATTTTTTTAAAAAAAATTATCTAAGAGCACTAAAGATATATACAACCATACTATTACCATACAATCTTTATATTTCAAAATTTGGCGAATTCACACCCATGTCGCACTGGCACTACAAATTTGTAATCTATAGGTAATACCAATTGAGATTTTTTCTCCATTTCTCTATATTTATTTTGTACTTGCTCAAATCCTAATCTCAACCAAATTTAAATTCTTTAATTTCCTTTAGGAATATGCCAAATGTTATATTTAAAAAGAGAAACACAAATGATTTTTGTAAATGACTTGTGGGCTCTTACACAAAAAATGATGGATCCTATGCAAAACTTATTTATTTTTCCTCTAAAATGATATTATCCTGCTCCAAAGAAAAAGAAAATCATCAAAATCTGTCTTGCCCGAAACTAATATATCATCAAACATATATAGGTCAAATAATTAATTTCAGATTTTCCTAATATGGAAGTTTATTTATTTATTTCCAACAAAAGATAAATAATTTTCATATTGGGAAAATATGCAATTGATTAGCAAATTTAATTGAGAATTTCGAGTTTTAAATGCCAAAATTTGGAATTAAAAGGAAAATAATCCGGGAATTTGAGGAGTGAATGCTTTCTTATTTGGCTTCTATTAATCTCCCTCCATTTCTTCTCTGTTAAGATTACAACAAACAAACTTAGAATTCACCAACAAATAAGGTAGATTTTTAAGTTACATTCTTTACTTTTTTTAAGGTGTATTTTACACCACTTATTTGATTTGTCACGTGTCATCACTAAAATGATAGAGCTAACCTTTTTTTATTTTATTTTTTTTATATCAAATTTATGTCACTTTCTTTTTCCACTCTCAATACATATCCATCCATGTACAAGCCCAAGATTTTCGGTTTTGGTTATGGATACCTTGAGGTAAGGTTGTTCTATGATATAATAGATAAAGATATCTAAATTACTAACACGAGATTAAACAAAAACGTTAATGATACATAGATGTTAATGGTGACTATATCAAATGAAAGAAAATTCTCAAATAGATTTGCAAATTTATTGTGTCTCGTGGTTTTAGATTGATTCTCTTCTTTTCCTCAGCAACGGAGCAATTCTCTTATAGAGTTCTGGGAATTTTCTTGTTTTTCTCTGGACACATAAGAGAAAATGTGTGTATATTGTGGATAAGATTTCTTCTTCTTTTTCTGATTTTTTTCCTCTCCCAATGTTTCAAACATTGAACTCTAAATTATTCAATAGTAATGCCTACTAATTAATTATATGTCAATCATCCTGAATTGATTTTGGAGATTTCTTTATTCTTTATGTTACACTTGAGCCTAAGACATTTATCTAAATCTCTATCAACCCTTACAATCTAAGTTTAACCCAGTTGGCAATATTTGGAGAATTTTAATGCCCTTTATAAATTTTACAATTTTGTATTTCATCCTTGCTTAGATCATGGTGGTGCCATTGATCTCAAATCTGCTATATGGTCTATAGAGAAAGAATATAAATCCCATAGAAGTGAAGACTCATTCATAAGGGACACTTATATGATACAAATTCTCAATGTAATCTGTATTTACTTATGCTAAACCTCTGGAACTCCTTGTTAATTCATCTGGTGATTGATATTGGTTTTGTGACATGGATCAGGTTTCTTAAGCTTGAATGATTATAACTGGAGTTTCACATTGAATCTGGCTAGCCATGGGAAAGCGAATTCGGGAGAAACAGCCTGCAATGGCTATTGGAAATTGTAGTCCTCATATTCATCCAGGACGAGTTTGGGGAATTCTTCATATTATAAAGTATCAGCATTGGCGTCATGTCAAGAAAAGGCTTACACACAAGAGGCATGGTGGTGGAAGATATGATGCAAGTAAGTACACTTTGTGCTGTTGATACTAATACTGCTCCATATCTGGCTAATTCAAACCAACTATTGCTGCCTTCAGCTATTTTTATGGGTATTGTTTCTAACTTATATTGCCTCTATCGATATACCTGTGTATGTGTAATGGCCTATTACTGTCATTTTGAGTCTAAATAACCTGTCACACTGCAAAACAAAATTTGGAAGCATTGGTTTATTCTCACTTGGTACATATTTATAAGTTCTTTTTATTGCTGGTGATATGTCTCAAAAATTTCTGTTTCCACTTCATAGATGTCACAACTTTCTTTCACTTTGTAGGAGCTGGAGGAATTCCATGTACTTATGGTGATTCTGGGGTCGATAATATGCCAGAACATTATGAGCCAAATACAACATTATCTAGTGTAAGTAATTGATAATATTTTGGTTGACTTCTTTCTTTTCTTGTTTTCTTCTTCTATTTTTTTGTCTGAGTGACTTCTTATGTGTCAAGTTGTCAACCATTATAAGTTTTTTCCCTGTAGAATTTTTTTTCTTATGTTGATCTTTTTCACTGTAGAATGTTAGTCATTCTGATATTGACTTTGATTGTCTATATTACATTATCTGCCATTTTAGTGCCATTACTTCCTTATTTTTTAGCAGCATGTAGAATAAAGGGATATAGTGAAAGATAGCATCTAATTTAAAGTTTCCCAGGTTGAAGAAAAGCTGGTACACTCCACTCCACCAGCAAAACATTCTATCAAAGCCCGAATAAAAGCACTTATTACTGAAGAGAAATCCAAAAAGAAGGGTCGACATAAGAGAAGTTCAACCTGTCCTGTAAAGTCACAACTAACCCGTGCTGATTCCATTCATCACTTGGAGCATGACCCACTTAGTGAATTGTTATTAGCTGTTGAGAGTCCTGAACCAGTTCTAGAAACCTTTCAAAACCATCATGCTGCTGACACATTGGATGTATTATCACCGGTTTTCTCTGAGAAACCAATTACCAATAATGACAAATGTGTAGACTGTGGTACCATGTTTTCTAGTGACATTTTGGAACATAACCAGATTCATAAGCATCAGAAGCAATGGAAAGATATAAAAGACTTGAGCTCTCCTAATCAAGGTGTGCCAGAAGAGAAGTTGATAAATGCAAAGATACTTACAACTGATGCTTCACCCCATCTTTTCAAGGATTTTCATGATGCTTTGGATATAATCAACTCAAACAATGACTTTCTATTAAAATATCTACAGGAACCAGGCTCTCATTTGCCATACCACTTTCATAATCAACAAGCATTCAGTGGCAAAATGAGACTAACCAAGTCTGTCTCATTTCCTGTATCTGGCTCATCATCAGGACGTAAAGATTCTGAACCTGGCCAACTCATAAACAAAATGGTAGATGACTGGTTCAATGCAAAAGGGGAGAGCCAGTTACAAAATCAAAGTCACATGCAAAATGTATCCATGTCTGAATCTTCAGAAGATTTCCACCATCAGTCCATATCATCAGATTCTTCCAAGAAAGTTGATCAGTTCCAAAATCCAGATCAAGAATGGGTTGAAAGAGATCATAATTCTTCATCAGTTTCGTCCCAGGTTCCCAACCATGTGGTAACTAAGAATTTCAAGGAACTTAGAAAGAAGATAAAGCATCTAATTGAAGAAAGCAAAAATGAAAAGCATCGCATTACCAAGGATGGTATACTTGACAAAATTCCTCATGGGCATAAACTTTCCCAACATGTAAAGAAGTTGATCCATGACCAATCCAAGGACCCCAAAATTAATGGAGAAGGAAAAGACAGTGCCAGAAGTGGATATGGCAGTCGTCTCTCTTCTTATTCCTTCAACAAGCGTCAACTATCCTCCATGAGGACTTCATCTCTAAAAGAATCAGTTGGCAGATATTCTCTGCTGTATGAGACTTGTTTTAACACAGATGTCAAGTACCCTAAGTCTGAGAGGTTAAGATTGAGAACAGAAGAGAGAGTTCCAATATTAAAGACCCCAAAATCCTTTAGAAGGTTTCTTTCATTGCCTAATCTAAAATCTTATTTTCACCAGAGTGAGGAGCCTTCTGCTCTTTTATCTCCCCAGAATTCAATTAGGCAATTCAGAGAGAGCACCACCACAAGCACAAGTGTTACTAATGAGCAGAGGAGTTGTGACCATAGTGATTCAAAGAACCAAGTTATGCCACATACCCTTGCTGATAATACACTTCAAGAAAGCATCTTGAATGGTGACCAAAAGGAACTTCTTGTCAAAAGTGCTGAAAAAACAGGATCAGATCTTATTAATGAGGCAAAGGCAGATGAGAGCATAAGAATTGATGGTTTAGGAAACACGAGAGACAGTGATGGTGCTGCTTGCAATGAACAGGATACTGGACCTGCAACAGAATCTACAACTATACTGGTAGAAGGAAACTTAGTCTCCTTGTCTGACTCCAGCTTCCTAGATGATACATTTGAATTTGAGAAGTTAAACGTACTGGAAGGTATATGTGGTCCTTTTATAATTATTCAATGCAATATATCATCCCTAACATAAGTATGTTTCTGTGTGTGTGTGTGAACACATGCTTGTCTAATATATTTAATTGCATGAATTTGAGGTATATAAAGGACGATGTGGTTTTCATATTCAAAGTGGAAATCTTTCAGCATAAAGATGGGCGTATAAGTCATGTAGTTCGAGCTTGAATGAAATTTTATTTCTATTTGTCGGATTCTGTCACTACCAATGTGGAGGAAGTCATGTACTTGTAGTCCTATATATTGGAAACTTGAAATGCTTAAAGTCCGTGACAAGACATATAGCTTTAACACAATGCTTTTGTGAATGATCAGCTAATTAGTTTACTTTGAATTGTTCATTTCTTTTCAAAAAATGAATGTATAAATTTCCTATATAAATTTACAATCTGAACATAGTCACATAGCTAATCTTGTTTATTCTCCTTATATTTATTCTGGAAACAACCTGTTACCCTTACCATGGTTCTTCTTGTCTGAATTGGCTCCTCTACTGCTGCTGCTTGTATGGTTACAGATTCAGAATTAAAGCCAGGGCCAGCTGATGGATTGGATAATATGGCTGAGCAGCAAGAGACTAAAGTGGATCACCCTGAGGTGGCCGAGAGTGGAGAGAATTTTCAGAAATTTGGAATTCTAAGCAAGCGCTTCAACTATGATATTCCATGCATTGAAGTGGATGCAAGTAATGAAGCTGCATTTAATTATGTGAGAAGTGTCTTAGATCTCTCTGGGTTCACTGGCCATGAATCCCTAGGGATATGGTATTCTGATGACCAGCCAGTTGATCCTTCAGTATATGAAGAATTGGAGGGCTGCTTGCTTCTTGATCCTGATTGTTCTGGTAATTGTGATGAAGGTGGACACTGTAATCATCAGCTGTTGTTTGATATAATCAATGAGGGGTTGTTGGAGATTTTTGGGAGATCATACAACTATTATCCCAGACCCTTGTCTTCTCTCTCCCATGTTCACCCATTGCCAGCAGGAGACAATGTTCTCCATAAAGTATGGACACTTATTAGCTGGTATCTAAACTCATCTCCTGAGGTTTACCCATCATTGGATTACTATGTGAGCAGAGATCTAGCAAAAAATGATGGGTGGATGAATCTACAATTTGATTCTGAATGTGTGGGGCTTGAGCTAGATGACTTGATTTTTGATGATCTTTTGGAGGAAATTATCTGCATTTGACAGAAGTTTTGCTGGGTATTTTCCTTCATACTCTACCACCTCTCATACCATGGTTGAAGTTTGATGTAAAAGTTAATGTAGTTACTAGTGTTTATTCTTCCTTGTGCAATTCTTTTTCAAGGGGAAGAATTCAAGGAAACATATCTGTACATTAATCATGCATATACAGCTGGATAGTTGTTTGACAATAAACCATATAAAAATGAATAGCCAAAAGTTTGCTCAGTTACTTGAGGATGGGTTCATAGCAGCTGTCATTCATGCTGATCCTTTTTCCTGTTCTCATTCTCCCCTTGGTACTAACTGCATAACCTCAAAGTCAATGTTCAAAGATGACAATGTCTAAGGACCTAACATGTCTATGTTTACGTATTCTGTAAGTATACACTACATTACAAGGATCAATAGAGTTTGTAGACGCAGATTGAGATAAATTTTACGCCCCCATGAAAAGATGAACATAAGGAGAAGTTTATTGTGCGTCAATATGCATTCTTGCACTGGTGCATCAAAAAAAATGAACCATTAGATTAAAATTATTTGAATGAATGGCTGTGGTTTATGTAAAGTTTTTATCACCACATAATATGACCGATGCTCCTAGTGCTTGTTCATTGGCTGATGCTCCCAGTGCAGAGAACCATGGGATCACCCCCACCTAGACAAATGGTGAGAGGACCACCAACTTCATCTTGGGATGCCTACGAACTTAATTTTGTTATTTTTTATTTTTATTTTTATTTTTATTTTTTACATTAGAGGTGCAAGCACCTAAGTAATGGAAGAGAATAAGTAGCTTTTAGAAGATAGAAGCTTTGACATCATCACACATCAATCTTAAAGATTAGGACTGGTGTCAACTGATCTACAAACTCACTGACTAAGAACTTGAAGTTCCTAAAGTGGATCATTCAACATGTGGTTGACAGACAAGGCATTTTAACACCACAGGGGAAAAATTAAATAGTATTTACCAATTTCGAGTAGATTTCAAACTATTTTTTGATGGGGTGTTTCTTGTCATGTGGGCATCCCACTCAGTGTAATATATCTTTTGGCACTCCACAAAAATTTTGCTCTTCAGGAGACAGTTTCAAGGCCAGAAATTGGCAGTCAAACAGTTTAAATACTCGACCTGAAACCGTCTCTTAAAGGGCTGGTATAGTAGGCCTGCCTGTATGGGCTGCTCAGCGCCCTTCAAACTTGGAAAAAGATTGAGGAATTCTATGGTACCCCCAACATGTATTTCTACCCCTAAGTAATTTTTTAATAAAAATTATTTATTTTTTAATATTATTTATATTTATATTTTAATATAAAAATAGTTTTGACTGGGGACAATAAAATCATTTGGAGTAGGATAGATTGAGCCAAAAAGATTACTAACATAAATTGGCTCAGATTGGAGGGATTCAAATAAGATTTTGTACTCATATGCATGAATTTGAATTCCCTTTTGGCTGGTAGTCATCCCTCCACATGAAAATCTCCTAACATTCATGAGCTAGTTGAGTACGTCCTTTTAGAGAGGGGGGGGGGGGGAGACACCCTAAGTGGTATAATTGAAGTAACCTATCACTCTCATTATTAGTTTATTACCATTTTTACCTACCAAATAATAACTTAGAAAAACATTGTGCATGGGTATGCTGCATAGATACCAGTAGTGCAAGGTTCGTATGCACATGTTCAATGTATTTATTTATTTTTTGGTTTTCCAAGGTATCCCCGTATGCAACTATGAAGACTAATTTCTTGAGGTACTGAAATCTATTTAAGGGGTTGACATCTCCCAAATAATGTTTTTCCATACACATAGGTCAAGAATCGAACTTCTGACCACATGTTTAAGAACCTAAGTATCTATCATTTATGTCACACCATGTTAGTTCAATGTTTTTATTTTAACCTTGCATAATGTACATTTCTATGCATTCTTTTTCTTTTATTTGTTAGATAATAACATGTCATGTCATATCATCCTTCATTGCTCTGTGCATATTGTATACTTTTTTTTTATTTTTTACAAATGAGGTTCAAAACTTAATGTGGAAAAGAGTGGTATACTAAAGTTCAAATAAAACGGTCTGGTGATATTCTATTTAGAAATCAAGTAGTCTTTTAAAAAATTTAGTACTACTTGAACTACAACCCTTAACTTGATGGCTTAGGTATCCTTCATGACGCAAGGACCAAAATTAAATGGAATCTTATGCTTTCTTCACTTAATTTAATTTTCAATCAATTTGGAACCTTGATCATTAGAAATCATAAATTTTCGAAGTAGACCTATTCATTGAACTTGAAGCCTCAAAGTGAGGAACTATTTTTGAATTGAACTTCAATCTCCAATTGATCTAGAATGCTCGAAATCAATTGAATTCCCAATTGAATTAAATCAATCTTACTCGCGTAAATGATTTTATAGATAAATAAGCTCATAAGCTATTTTCAAAGAGCCTTGGGCCTTGGGTTAAATTTTAAAAGATGTAACAATATTACCTTGAAGGGGATTATGTGGGCTTTAATTTTGATTCACATGAAGTACGCAAACCTTTTTGTTTGAAATTAACCGAGAAACTTCTAGATTTACGATGCATGAATTTTTTTCAAAAAAACAAGGCACTACGTACGTCCATAGATCTAAGCACTAAATTCATGAAATAAATCATTACATCAATTAGTCATTATTTCTTTAAAATACGGTGCTATGTATTTACTAGATTTAATTATGACTTTCTTTCTTTTTTGTACAATTAAAAAGTTTAGGGGAAGATATATTATCTCATTGCAATGTCAAGGTATGTCATAAGTGTCAATGAAAATTTACCTAATAGAAAAAACTGCTGACAGCGAAATTAATTATGTTTCTAGAGTTTTGCTAAAACTTTTATATAAGATATAGTTGTAAAAGTCCATTGTTAGACTTCATGGATTTGATTCAAATTCTTGTTTTGATAATTATTGTTAGTTTCTTATTTTATTGGTAATTTTTTATTTTTAAGTTATCATTAATATCAAGATATGTGAGAAATGAGAGAGAAAAAAATGTGAGAAATATTAGTATAGATGATAAAACTGTGTGAAGGTTTGTTTGTAATATTTTTTCCTAATTATAGATATTTATCAAAGCACATAAAGAAATTGATGTAGTATCCAACAAGATTCAATATTAAAAGGGAATTGTTATGGTACCCTTATTGGGGCGTTTGGTTCAAGGTTTGAAAAAATAGTTTCAGGAATAGCATGCCCATGAATGATATTCCCAGTAATGATATTCCCAGGAATGATGATTACTACGTTTGGTTAACTAAAACCTTTCCCGGGAATGACTCCAACCGCCGGCGACAGTAGCCGATGTCGTCTGTAACCGTCAACCTCTAGAGGCGGCAGACGTGGCTGGATTCCGGTGACTAGGGCGGTAGCTTAAGTCGTCAAATTTCGGTGACCGGTGTGGTGGCTAAAGTCGTCGGTCATTGTTAGCTGCCGCCGGTTTACAATGGCTAAATTCCGGTGACTATCATAGAGGCCGAAGTTTTCGGCCACCGTCAATTGGAGGCGGTGACGGAGGTAGCCAGATTCCGGTGATTGGCCGCCGTGAACGGTGGTCAATGATGGCCGATGGCGGTCACCGGTAATAATATAACGGTTGTTGGTTAATGACATGTCAATAGAAGGGTAGATATTTTGAACATTTCACATGGCAAAAATATTCTCATGCCATGAGAATGTTACAAACTCACCTCCCCCCATGGGAATAAAAGTGTGGGAATCTTGGTTAAAAATCATTCCCGGGAATCATTTTACGATGGGAATGTTTTTTCAAAACTTGTACCAAATATGGGAATCCAACATTCCCATCTAAAGATTCCCATGAATGAAAAAACAATCCGTGAACCAAACGCCCCGTATAAGTTTGATACATAGAGTTGTCAAGCATTTATTTATGATTAGTTTTACAATAAATGTTTGGAAGCTTATATATTAAATATAATTAATAATCAATGAATGTTTGACAACTCACTCTATATATCAGTACAGAAAAAAAAATATATAGGTAGTAAAATAATTTCCATATTACAAAAGTATCTCTTCGATTCAGAGAATAAGACGAAATAATTTTATATTGTCATATTCGGGCAAAGACATTGTAGAAATGAGCAACCAAGTTCCCTACTTTTTTCCATAAAAAATTCATGACAGACTAAACTCTTAACGGTTGTGAATGGTTGTATATTTGTTTTGTTTATCTTTTTATGCATTTTCTCTCTATTTCATACTATTATGCTTTATTCTTCTTCCATTTATATGATTTATGAACATTATTTGGGTGACGATAACAAAGAAATATAAATCACGTTACTTGCATATTTTAACCAACCATCTTTGTAATCAAAGAAAAAAAACAAAAAATATGAACACGCATGCACACACACAAATATATAGAAGGGAGATCCATTTACTTAGATTATTGAATCATGTTAATTTATCTCATAAAAATTTTTAATTTAATAATTGAATTGATAAATTTTAATGTTTATAAAAATTATTCAATAAAATAAGTATGTTAAGATTTACTCTTAAAATAAATAAATTACCACTCATATATATAAATGAGAAGCTAGTTATTTAGTGAAACGCAAATCTCTTTTATTTTGACACATAAGGTAAAGGGTAAACCATGACATATAGATGGTCACCATTACACCAATGACCACAAAAGAAAAGTACAGAAGAGGACTGGTCCCTCTCTCATGATGCATATTCAGTGAATTCAATATCCAACGCCAACGAAAAGTCCTCCACCTCTTCCACCAGATCCGCCGCCACCAAAGCCAATGCCGCCACCGCTGCCAATGCCACTTCCTATCCCAACGCCACTTCCTTGTCCACGACCACCTTGACCAACGCCACCAGTCCCACTTCCTGAGCCTATCCCAATGCCAGAGCCACCACCCCTGCCAGTTCCACTGCCCCCACCTCCTCCAAAACGAATGGGAGAAGAAGAAGGAGATGTTGGGGGAGCAGGAAGAGAAGGAGATGTTGGGGGAGCAGGTGGAGAAGGAGATGTTGGGGGAGCAGGTAGAGAAGGAGATGTTGGTATCGTGGTTTGTGCCATGACCGTGGAACTTAGAAGCAGAAGAGAAAATGCTGAACAGAAAAATACAAGTCGAGCCATGTCTCTTAACTCTCGAAGTTTTTTCTGCTAAAAAATGCTGGTTGGAGCTTCATTTATACACGTTTGATTGGAGCGGTGCTTATGCCCATCACTTTGATGTGGCATGAAATGCAGTTTATGTGGAATATCATGTTTTGTTATCTCATGATATTGTCAAATATTGACATGCTTAGTTCCACTCCCAGACATTCATTAGAGTCTTTAGAAGTCGGTCCATAATATCAGAGACTCTACATGTTATGCAGGTAGTAATCTTTAATACTGGATAAATAGTTAGCATTATTCATGCATACTTTTAGGCTTCACTATAAAAAGAGTACTGGATGTATATGTAGTATGAAGGTAAATAATAACAATCAAATTAAAACATAACAAGTCGCACAGGAATATTACATATGTGCAGTAGATTAATTTTATAACATAACATAATAAAATTTAGGTAATTAAAGGCATGTTTGTTTTACATTTCTGCAAGGCAAACAGTCATTATTGAGAAGGGGGAAAAAGTTGATTCAAATAAACACATTTTGATAAACAAGCTGCCTGTTTGCGTTAGAAAAATGTGAAACAAACACGTTTTAAGCCTTAGAGTACGTATATAAGATCGTAGCCTGTATAGCGCAGACAGAAATAGATCATGGGATCAATCTACAAGTAGAGTGAGACCCATCATAGTTTTTAAATTGTCCGAGGGCTACACATTATTAAAAAAAAAATAAAGACAATATTTTTTACTTATAGTAAAATGAGGGTAGTCTGGTGGAGGCTATGCCAAGTGTCAGTTTCTCTAGAATTCTTTTCCAGCTCAAAATTACACATAATTACTATGAGAGACTGTTTTTATAGAGTTATAATTCCTGCATATTGAATTGTTATTGTAAAGCAAGGTTTTAAAATGCAGCATTTTTCTTCTTCTGTAATTTTGCAGTGCAACATAACGGCAACATATATGTTGCACTGACTGGTAAAGCAGTCTACTCTATATCTTTGTTGTACGAAGATCACAGAGAAAGTAAAAATAGGAGGACTCTTATTATAATATTTTCTATTAAGAATACACACTAACTAATTTGGTTGAACATTCACTCAATAAATGCCCTTGGAGAAGTGTTTGCTTGATTCTGAATCGTAATTAGTGGCGATTAGATGCTAGAAATACGATAAAAAGGTAGAAGAAGAAGTAGAGCAAGTGGAAAACTATGATCAATGAAAGAAACATGCCAACTCATATAGACACGACCAATAGGAAGAGACGTGCAGCAATTTCCCTTGTGTTGATTTCCATAACCTAAAAAGGCATAGGCAGTGGAACGAGGTTGTAATTTGTGTGTATTAGAGGGATGAAGATAAGGAAAATAAAGACATCCAAAGACGAGAAGAATGGTGTAGGCATATGGGAAACGAGAATAAAAAAGTACCTAAAGGGTAGAAGAATAACACAACAGACGAGTGGGTAACTCGTTATTCAGAAAAGCAATATGAAAAGCTTCAACCAGAAAGGAATTATGAAGAGAAGAATGATGAAGCAGAGTATGACCAATGTGAACAATATGGTGATGTTTTATTATGCTCGAGTGTGGGAAGACAAGAGATAAGAATTAATGAAAGAAGAATTAAGAAAATTAATTAATTGTCCACTGTTATACTAACCAACTACAGAACGAGAATGGTTTATCTTGGTAGATAAAAGATTTCCTCCATGAGAATTGAATTTTTGAAAGCAAGAGAAAACTTCATTTTTGTAGTAGTGCATAGGATAAAACCAAGTAAACTATAAATAAATAAAGCATAATAATATAAACTACTTATTGCCTTTATTAGGCAGCGTCTCTTTCAAAATTTATAGGCTTAACATTCCAACTTATAGCACTTGTAATAAGTACAATTCTTTAATACTTAATGCAGTTCTGAGAAATTATAATAAAATAAAGTTACACTATTGTCATAAATTATAACTTTTGACTTAATAATAAGCGTTTCATCCAACAGTACAAACAAGAACATCAGTGTGTATTAAATCTAAAACTCATTGTGGAGAAAGTACAACTCATTGTGCAATACCCTTGGAAACTAAACAAGAACAATAAAAAAAATTACAGAAAACTTTTGAGTGAAAATGAACGCTAGTAGTAGCTAGAGAGTTGTTGAAGAATACATGGAGAGAGTAGGATGACCAAGACAAACATGGTACACAAAATAATGGTGATACACGAAGAGGAGAAATAGGAGGCAACAAACACACCACAGTGGAAAATAATGGATTAAGAGGATGGGCACTGCGTCAATGATGTAGAATCTTCTCTATTCGAAAGTTATTTACAGGAAAACCCCGTGTGCAATTTAGTAAAGCAATGATTATCAAGAACAAACTGATAGATAGAAATTCAAGTTTTACTGGCCATTAATCCAACTCTCCTCCACATTTCATCAAGTAGTGAATTTTCATTTGTCAAAAATTCATGCATCACATACACGGTCTATATTCTTTTTGTGAACTTAATTATTTATATGTTCTATGGATTCGACAACACATAAGATAATTAGTCTTATTACAAAAAATAAAAATCTGATCGAATTCACAAACTAAATATAAATTAGGGAATTATTAGGGTATTTTAATAAGTTTGATATTTAGAATGAATTGTCAATTATTTATTGATGATTAGTTTCATAATAAATGTTAAATTTTTTATTAAATATAAATAATAAATAATTCACTCTAAATATAAAAAAAAATTAATACCATAATAATTTCCTATAAACTAATTCTATATAAGAATCTGTTCAATTAATTGTCACGCCCATGCCATTCTGTCCGTACATGTGGCAGGAGAAAAGCAAAAAGGAGAATATATCAAAAGTCAATAATGGTTCTTGAATATTATTTTTTTTATACTACTTTTATATTTGGTTAATGATGAGTAAATGTTTAGTTAATACAGCATATCATTTAGTTAACGAGTTTTACTAGCTTATAAGTGATTGTTATTAACCAAATAATATACTGTATTAACCAAAAATTTACTTATCATTAACTAAATATAAAAATAATGTGAAAAAAATGACGTGGACGTAACATTACTCAAGTCAAAACCCTGCATTGGTGTCTCGCAGTGTGTCTGCTAGTTCCAACTTCCGTGCCAGTCACAGAACTACATAACTCGTGTGTTTTCGTGGCTGAGGCCCTACTGTTACAGGTGGTAGCCATGCAAAGCGGAAGTTCACAGTTAATTTATTTCGTCACACCACTTTGTACTGTTTCCTTTTGGGTTTTAATAATTTTTAATTATTAAATGAAGAAAATATTTTAAATTCTTTTAAATTTTTAATATAGTAAATATTTTATTTTTATATTTGATTCTTTTTATTTTTATTTATTAACCAATACAGTTAGAGCATTTGTTAATAAATACCTTTCCTTTTCTCTTTGGTATTAGAAGATACAAAAACTTCTCTCCAAAAACAATAAAGATAAAGGAACAAAAAAACACTAGGGTGGGTACCCTCCAGTGATCTCTGTAAGGAAATAAACTTACTCCAAACTTTAAATTTCGTTTTTTGCGATATCAAATTGTACATTTAGTTGATATTACACACTGATTTGATAAATAGTTGATATTATATATATGATCTGCGACCTCTTGTACATTAGTTTAAAGTAGCTAGATGTTTTTAATTATTTATAATCACACACTCACATACATGTAATAACATAAATTCAAAAGTCAATGGATGAACAATTTTTCTAGCTAGTGTTCACTTTTTTAAAATGTGATATTGTTTTTTAAAAGTTGTTATGGTATTGTTATGAGTTTGATATCAAGCTATTAATTGTAAGTTTCACAATAAATATTTAAAAATTTATTAAATATAATTAATAATTAATGAATACTTGATAATTTACTCTAAATACGGTATCTAAAAAAATGATGAATACCAGATAATGCCCTTATTTTTTAGTGTAATTTACAAATTAAAAATTATAATACATTATTTGAATACATGATAATTTGAACTTTTAATTTTAAACTTAGTAATTTGTGAATAAAATAATAAAAAATTATTTAAAAATAAAGAATAAGTGAGAAACAGCCAAAAAAAATTTGGGAGAATGTGAAATTAATTTTGCAAGTGATAACTTATTTAGCTTTTTTTAAAAAATTTTAATTAGAGTGAGAGAGCATGACTGTATTTGTTTAACATATTAGTATAGACATGAAAAAATTGTGTTAAGGAACCAACTATCTTAAAATTTTGGCACTTAACAGTTAACACATTTAGGAATTATGATGAATAATAAATTTAAGAAAGTTTTGTGCATCAAGCATTATTACATACTGACATTAATTCAAGGGGATGTGCTAATTGTGCTTGCCACAAATCGCCATGCAGTATGAACTTCAAACACTGCTACAAATAACATTGAAAACATGCTTGGTATCACTAAAACAGATGGAATACAACTAACAATAATAGAGGATTGATCATTGATGCATGCCTCCATTGGCCTGAAACCTCAAACTGTAGAACAGACAAAATAACAACTTGAAGCTGAAAATAACATGCAAATGAGAAACTAAGACTACCTAAACTACAGCAACATTGGCAGCCCTACAAATACAAAATCAACAAGGAAATGCATGCACAGTACTGGAGTGAAATTAAGGATTGTGACAATGGTGAAAGCCGCCAATACCAACTCCACCTCCAACGCCACCACCACAACCCAAACCACCCATGCCACCAACCCCACCCAAGCCTCCAGCACCACCACCTAAGCCTCCCACACCACCAGCCCCACCCAATCCTCCAGCACCACCTAAGCCTCCAGCACCACCCAAGCCTCCAGCACCACCTAAGCCTCCCACACCACCAGCCCCACCCAAGCCTCCAGCACCACCTAAACCTCCCATGCCACCACCAGCTCCACCTAAACCTCCCACGCCACCACCAGCTCCACCTAAACCTCCCACGCCACCACCAGCTCCACCTAAACCTCCAGCTCCGCCACCAAGACCACCTACACCTCCTAGACCACCAACGCCACCACCAATACCATGGTAGCCACCAATTCCTCCAGCGCCACCGATTCCACCAAACTTGCCAATCCCTCCGCCAATTCCACCAAACTTCCCAATCCCTCCACCGATCCCACCAAACTTCCCAAGCCCACCGATTCCACCAAACTTTCCAATCCCCCCTATGCCAGCAAATCCACCTACACCACCAAAGACAAAGTGCTTCCTGTCATGAAGACCAGTACTACCTGGGGACTCTGCATGTGGTGCACTTGCATGCATAACTAGTGATTGTTCATTGTGGCCACCACTGCTTGGCACCTTACGTGCACTTGCATGCGCTATAACTAGTACAAGCACCACCTGCAGAACACACCAGTTTGCCATCTCTCTCTCTCTCTCTCTCAACTTTTCTCTAACAACAAAAGAGTTGTGGTGGATGGCATGCAAAGGGGTCTCTTATATGTATGATCGAAAAAGTGGAGAACAGTTGAGAGCAATAAAAGATGCAAGTGAATGGTATAATGAGCCTGAGTGTCTCTCTCTCTCTCTCTCCGGCAATCCCGAGAAAGGGGGTTCTTTGAATTAATAAATTTTGGTATCTACAGAAAGTTAGGTGGAATCAAAAGAAGAGAAAATTTAAGGAAGTCATGTGTCATGTCACTGGTATTAATTGCCAAAATTAGTTTCTGCAGTAACTAGGAGATTATTTCGTAGCCATCTTTTTTTTTAGGGTGTCGGTATCTAGGGTGAGTTATCTAGTATTCATTAGTTGTTATTTATATTTAATAGATTTTCTAATATTTATTGTGAAACCAACAATGAATAAATGATTGACAACTCACCCTAGATACTAAACCCATCAGAGTACCATAACAACTCCCTAGTAACTAACGTGCTTCTTGTAACTCATATTATCGTAATTATGTTAGATCAGATTTTACAAATTTAATTTTAAATCAACTTAACTTTACATATTTAATTTTGGTTAGTAATAAGTTATGTTTAACAAATTTTATTTAAAAATTAATTTTGATATATGAATATTATTTAAATAATGTTAATCAAAATTATTTTTTATTATGTAATTATGTAAAAAAGACATGAACTCTATATTACTTTCTCTATATTTACTTTAGTTTCATTTCATTATTTTTGAGGTATATCTAAAAAAATAAATACATATTACTTTGTTCATATGGTCTTCATTTCATTTTAAGTTTCATATTACTTTGTTTATATTATCCTTATATTTAATTTTATTAGTGGTCCCTACAATCAAAATGGTCACAAAATAACTTGTCTAATTTGATCACAAAAAATGAATAAAAAATTAAAATTTAATTATTTATTAACTAAAGAATAAAACTTATAAGTAAATCTGTTATTCAATTTTAATATATGAATCTCACGACTATTATATAAGTTTCAAATATCAAATAGTTATTTTTCCGTATAAGATATTAAATATCCAAATATTTGTTTAAATTATTATTTATAAATTATATATATCAAAATTGGTCCATATTTAATTTTTAAATTAAATAAACTATATAATTTCTAAAATAAAATTACATATTCTTGTTATATCCGTAATATATCTGCCTCTTTTAATTTTTATATTATTATTTTTTTAAGTTTTGTAATTATCTTTAAAATGGATGGACTGTGGACCTTCTCTTTGTTCAGAAACTCCTAAATCTTTCAACTAGTTCTCTTTGTTTCTTTTGATTCTCATACACCTTCTTTGCTATGAGATGATGTCGGTTAAGTTTTTTCATGGCCGGGTTTAAACCACTCCCATTTAGTTCCTCAGTAATGGCTGTAGTATGGAATCTTTAGAAGGACTTCAATGAAAATTATAGACTTGAACAGAACGGAGAGATGGCTCTCTATCTTGGTTGGAAGAATAGAGCTTTGGCACCTCTTCTACTTGGACGGCGATGATGAGCACAAATAAGAAGGTATGAAAAGCCCGTTTGGCACCTCTTCTACTTCGAATGAAAAGCATGTTTGGAGCCAAAATAAAGTTTGAGACATGGTACTCATGAAAGCACAACTAAACATCTATTTACAAGGACAAACGCCAGTTTAAGTGAGCAAACGCTTGTTTGGAATTAGCAAACGTCCGTCCACCCAAACATACTCTATATGTTGTTCGGGATCCAAACATTATTATTGGGAGAATTCTATCATACCCCTATGTATTCCTACCCGATATATTTTATAATAAAAAATATTATTTTTTTATTAATATCATTTATATTATTATTGTAATATAAACATTATCTTTTTAGTTGAGGGTAGCAAAACCTTTTGAGGGTTGGGTAATGTGACCCTTATTCTTATTGTATTTTGGTTTTACTTTAAAGTTAAGTTAAAGTGACCACAAGGTATTGTTCAATCAGCAAATTAAACTTTATGTACCCAGACTTTACTTACAGTGCAAGAGTTTAAATTCTATTAAAAGAATCTTGCAATTAGGGTAAAGCTGATGGAATTGGTGTTACACCCAAAAGGCATAAGGACAGCTAGTGGTGTTACAAAAAAATTAATTTAAAGTAAATTATATTGTTCACTCATTCACGAAATGACATTCTACCCTATTTTACATACAAAATTATACTCTTTCCCATTGATTTATTTTGAGTAATGAAATATGTTACAATGAGATACAATAGTTTGTTTAAACCCAACAACTAACAATAGTTTATTTTTGATAGATTTGCAACTCATGTAAGCTTAATAATAAAATCTAAATCATTCATCAACAATTGTTACCCATGACTAATGATAACAATTCGTGCTCTATTCTCTTTACATTTTCCTGTGACTTCTTCCAAGTGCTGTGTGCTACTTGGCAAATATTGTTTTGTGTACAATCTATCAAAACTTATGAGAAACAGCTAAAGCTACAAATCTAATCAGAGTCATTGGATGTATTGAAATCACAAGCAAAGTCTTGTGTTCCATCATGCTCACTCCCAACACTAGGTTACGACTTACAACTCCTATAATGCTCTCCTCAATGATGTAAACGTTGATGTCATCATTTTCCATGAGTTTGAAGGTCCATCAATTACAAGAATTGTGACTAATGGTCATGAGAAATAATTGGTGATGAATAATTTAGCAGTGTTGTTTGGTCTAAATAAACCAGACACTCGAACCGATCTGACCATAAATTGATTACTGGACAACGTTGTTTTATAGATATTATGTTTTTCCCAAGAAATAGTCATTGTTTACGGTTATTCCTCGGGCAAAAGTTGCAAAAGTACTATTAAAATGTTGTCTTAAATTGTCAGTCGTTTCCAAAGCATTACCATTTGATAGAGGTTCTCTCAATTTTTGCAACATTAAATGCTCATGCACTCAAATAATATATAATTTTAATGATCTATGGTGTTTCAAAATGGTTATAGGAGTTTGCAGCTCAATCTCCTGTGCTTGAGCTTGTTATTCCATGTGACTTTATGTTTCATAATGTTTGATAAAAGGTTGAAAACCTATGCCATTCGAAACATAATATATTCAGGGATTTATTTTTATATAAAGAGTAACTAGCTCTACTTGATTAAGAGAACCAATGAGCATGCAACACAAATTTTTGGGCTTTACTAGTGTTATTTCAATCCAAATATATCCCAAATTAATGTGTCCACGCTATTTTTCTCTACAACTTGGCATCCAAAAATTTAAAGCGATATGACATGTATGCTGAGATCTTATATTGAGTTGGATATATATGAGATCTTATATTAATGGGTTATATATGAATTCTCGCATTTCGGTGATCCTATATTCAGCCTAGAGGCTGGAACATGAGAATTTCTCCCCTGGACATGACCCACTATTTTAGACATATCTTCATACTTATCTGCACTTTTTGAGTGAAACTTGCATGTGCTAATGCAAATTAAATATGTATAATATAGAAATCTAGAACAACTCAAAAAGGTCAAAAAAGAAGTTTCTAGAGCATTTTGAATTCGAGCCAAGGTTATTGGGCCTTGTAGGACTGTATGGCTACAAAGACTCTATATGGCCCTCAATTAGTGTTGTATGGCCCTCATTAGGGCTGCTCAACGCCGAAAGAATATCGTACATATAAATACCTTGAAACTCCATGTTTCATGGTTTAGCTCATTAACAACTCTTGAACTATACTAGATTGCCTAATCGGAATTAATTATATAATATTATTGGTTAACTAGTTAGTCAAATATAGGTTAAACCCACTTGAATAAATAGAAATTAGATGATTGTATTGAATAAATAATAAGATCAAATGTGACTAGAGAACAAGGTTCTCTAGATTGGTTATTAACCTTCTATTGAGTTCCTATCATTGCTAGATGTTTTAATCACTATATTAACATATAATATGGGGAGGGATAAACTTACAGTGTAAGACTTGATCACTATTACACCACTCAATAACTTTTCATTGAGTATACTTTTTATCGATCCAACCATTAAATTATAATTATTCATCATGTTGATTATTTGTGTCAAATTTTAAAAAAATTAAATAGCAATAATAATATAATCAAATAGTTCATATTTTTATATATTTTCAATAGTTTATATTACGTTAATTTTGATGTATATCAATGAGTCACAAAACAATTTTGGATTAATGTGAAATTTTATAAGTATGATATACATGATAGAAACTTTCAATCTAATGGTCGATTTTGTGAAAAAATTATTCAATAAAAAATTATTGAGTAATGTAAGAATGATCAAGTTTTACACCGATATAAGTTGATCATTCCTCCATATAATATTCATTTGATAAATATGTAAATTTGCTATTTTCTGAAATTAAGATCTAATAATGGGGTCATAAAACTAACAAAAGACCAACCAAATAAGAGATAAGTAGGTATAAATATTGATTTTATTATATTTTGTGAAATAAGTGATAATATTAAGGAATATTCACGTTCTCTTTAACTGTCCTAATTATTAATTGCATCATATTTATCACTTGAAATTTTGTTTTTAAGAATTCTCTAATTTTGGCTTATAGATCATCCTAGCTATCTTTGCAGAATTGCAGGGCACTTACTTTGTCATAAGTACACTATTTTTCTGCCAATCTCTTTAGGATATGTTTGGATGTAAGAGTTTGGAGAAGAAAGGTGGGAGTAGAATTTTTTTTTTCATTTTAAGTAAATACTCCACTTATTTGAGATTTTTTTTAAAAAAAATAAAAAGAAGAATAAAATGAGAGATTATCATGTAAATTTTCTATCATCACTTATTTTTTTTATAAATATTTTATAATTCTCTCAATTTAAAATAAAAATTACTCATGATATCTCTTCTCCTCCAAACTTCTCCATCCAACTTCTCCATCCAAGTATATCATCATTAGGTAACTCTCACGATCTAGTTGAAGCCAATGACTTTTCTTCCTCCACACTTCTGTGACTCATGTTGATGAGTCAAGTTAGGAAGGATGGAAGCCTCTTATGTGGTGTGCCTTGTTTTCAAAGATACATCCTCCGTTATTGATTTTTTGAAAACCACGCTTGAATGTTAAAAGATGTTTCGATGATGTTTTCTTTTCTTTTGCACGATTTCTCCCTATTCTACTCCATTATTCTGTTTTGCTTTTGTCCTTCATCTCAAAGGAAAGATGTTATATGTTCTTTAATTGGTATGATTATCGCATGTTAATTCTAGTTTTTATTCATTGAATACCCAATACTTGCTAGACTTTTTGAAACTTTAGGTTTTATGCTCTTCATCTTGCATGATTCCTCTCCGTTCTAAACCTTTCTTTTTCTAATTGTTAGATCTTTTTGAGACATGATTTTATATGTTCTTAAGTATGTTTTTCTAAACTTTTAGATCTTGCTTCATACTCCCAAAACCCAGCACATGCTTGACATCTCAAAAACCCATCATAGGTTATACATTCTCATGTTATCACTAGATCTTGCATGCTTAGGGGTTGTTTTGTGTACCAGAACCACAGCCCAATACGTGGCTGTGTGATTTTAGTAATTTTAGTACCCTTTTTTGTTGTACAAATTTTAGAACTCATTTTAATGCACCTTAGATATGATTTTATGCCTTCGAAACTCCAGCCAAGTGGTTGGAAAGTTTTTGAACTCATAACCTTCTAGATTTGTTTCTTTTGGCTTCCTTTGTGATTGAATTTACATCCGAAAACTTGGGCCACTATGATGGGTATTCGTTTTAACCTTTTAGAAATATTTTTATACACAAATCATGAGTGTCCATTAAGCATGAGTAAACCCGGGCCACGTGGCTAGACCTTTGTGACACTTTTGCTTCATGTTTTGGCTTGTTTTCATGTCTTTATTATAATCTCAAATATTGCCAAAAAAATGTTTCAAGGATAATGAAGTTTAAAGAAAAGGGTGAAAGGACCCTTTAACTTTTTGTTTGGTTAATGGGAAAAAATGAAAAGAAAGAAAAAGGGAATTTTTTTTTGTTAAGAAGTGATCATTGGTTGTAAAACCGAGGCTATATTCCGAGCCAACTTTGTGTCTATGTTGACCAAGGTCTTTAGGACCTTCTTCCTTCATAGAACCACTTTACTATTTATTTTTTTAACATTTTTTAAAATAATTTAATGTAAAACGTGTTTGTGGATATCCTTCAACATCCCTTGCATTCTTAGGTAAATTTTCATGTCTATTTTACCCTTTTACCTAGTACCTCCTTTCATTAATGCTTATATGAATTAGCAACTTTAGGGAACTTTTGGCTGCACTTATAGACAATGAAAGGCTTCCAAAATTGCTAGGGATTTTTCTCAAATCCCAAGAGACAAGAGAGTGCTAAACCAAAGAGAACAGAGGAAAAGAGAAGAACTGAAGGAGAAATTGGAGAGTTCGTAAGTGGTTGCATACAATTCTGGTTGAAGTGATAGTAATTTTAAGTGGTTTACTGGTTGCTTCCAGCAATGGGACTTGAAATTCAATACCAAATTCGTTTAGGAAGGAGATGAGGCCAACAAAAAAGAGAATTAGCTCTCGTTGTATAAAAAGTAGAGGATATTATGAAGTCCAATTCTACAATACACTATAAGATTATAGTGTATGAGTACACTATAATAGTTTTATTTTTAATTATTTTTATGCACAAATAAACGGTTGTGATTATTTCATTTAATAAATTTAATTTATTTATATTTTTAGTCTCTCCTTTTTATTTAATTACAATATTCTTTTCCATTTGTTTGGATTAAGAATAATTTTTAAAAAATAAAAATAAAACTGCCCCCATGCTACCATTAGCAATCAAATTTGTCTCTTTCCTCTCTCCATATAAAAAATGAACCAAATATGAAAACTAAAAGAAAAAATATATTATGAACAAACTGGGTTTGTTTGCGGCAATGGTCATTATTTGCATTTACTCATGATCAATTTTCTGAAAAAGGTTTGATTGCTATTAAATTCCTTTCACAACTCTCACCTCCGAATTTGTGATTCACCGGTAACACTGAGAGTCTCTGCGCTTTATCTTTTTTGTTTTTATTTTCAATTAGATCTGTTTTTATTACATATAAAAAAATTTGAAATAAATAAGTGAAACATAAAAAGAAGGGTTAAATTGTGTTTCTTAACCATTTTTTTAAAAAAATTCTTAAAACAATTCTTGAAACAAAAATTTCACAGGAAAGTAAGAGATAATGGGCGAAACATAAACTCTTTACAGTTTGATGGACGTAAAGAGAGTTTTTCTAAAAAACTTTAGACACAAGTTGAAAACCTTTATATTTTTAGAAAATAGTAGTTAGAAACAATCTCAAGATGTTAGTTGAGAAGCAAAATAACACAAGGAGATGGAAGAAAAGTTTACACCAGATATTTATATTGGTTCACTCTCACAACCCGAGAGCTACGTCTAGTCTCTTATACTTAAAGGATTTTCAACTAATCTTTTTCAATTTATAAGTATTATTCACTCCGTCTATTCAGGCTTACAATCAAGTATTCTCAACCTATTCAGATTCTAAACAACAAGTATTTTTTTATACACAGTCTCTTTAAGCTTACCAATGAAATGATAAAAAGTGTTTTAACAACACTTGAGTTTAATTCACAATGGGTGAGAATAACAAATATTCTCAAGTAAAACTATATACAAGAGTATAAAAGAAAGTGTAATAAAACAGAGTGAAGCTTTGAATATTTTCTCTTGTTCTTGTTATATCTTTTTCTTTTGCTTCTTGAATTTTCGAAGACTTTGGTATATATAGGCTTGTGAGTTTCGTACTAGTCTTCATAAGCTTCTTTGTCTAACGGTAATATTTATTACCTATTCTGAGTAACATTAAATTAATAATACTGATAACGTGTTGATCTTCTTCTAAAAAGTGGCTTTGGTTATCAACGTTAGCAAGGAATATGATATCTTAGTTCTAAATCTTCTGAACACACAAAAAGTTCTTTATTTGCTGGTCCTTGTAGATGTTAAAAATGTCAACTTCAGCATACAAAGTTAATTGTAGAAAGTCACGTTTGTATCAGAGATCCCATATACTTTATTTTGCTTGTCTTTAAATATTCTTGGATGGATGCTTTTGAGAAATAGTCAACAGACAAACAATGAACAACCTAATAAGATAATATAATTCAGTTGTATTGGATGCACGTTGTAAAAGAGATTTTATCAAAGCTTGTCTTGGGTCCAAAAGTATTTGTCAGTTATTTAATCAACAAATACAACTTCGTAATAGGTATAAGTTTATTCAAAACTTATTTGTTCTCTTTAATTTAATATTTATTGTTATCTTAAAGAGTTTAATTTCATATATTGAACAATTTTGGTTCCAGTATCAGATACTAAAATACATCTTTGGTTCTAACAATTTCACATTGTTTTCATTTTATTTCCTATTTTTAAAATTTTGTAAAATAAATTGTGAAAATAAGTGAAAATAACAAAATGTTGTTTTCACTATTTCCTTCATAAAATTTTGAAAACAAGAAACAAAATGAGAACAAGGTACACAAAACAAATAGGCTCTAAAATTTCATTCCCAAGCCAACAATATCTAGTATTCCTAAAGAGTAATGTTAAATCCTCCTAATATATCATCTTAACCTCATTTTATTTACTTAAAATTGGAAGTATTAAATAAAAAAGTAGAAACATTTAATATTTTGGGAACATAAAAAATATTTAATATTTGTTTCTTTAAATAATTAAGAGAATTATTAGGCTAATTCATTAAAAGAATATAGAATTATTCATTTTTAAAACCTGTAATCCTCTAAGATCCATTCCCTAATGGCCATGAATTCTAAAGAAAATGAAATAATCCAACAAAATCAATAGACTTCAATTTTGATTGAAATATTGATTCCATCATTTTATTTTGGGATAAAATTCATTGCCTACAGTGTTGAAATATGGGCTGGAAAAGGGAAATAAAAATGTTAACGGAGAATGCATGTATTTTTTTAAATTATTAATATCCCAAACAATGAGAAAGAATGTAATTATTAAAAAAAGCATTAAAATATAAAATAATTTAAATTTATTAAATTGAGATAATCATAATCGTCTATGTGTATATAAAAATAATCAACCATAAAAATATTATGGTGTACACATATACTATAATCTTATAGTGTATTGTACAATTATCGTCTATTAGGAATGTTATCTAAAGTAATTTTATTGAGATTCTATAATTAGTTTGTAATCTTATATCTTTCACAAAACTGTTAATAAATATTGTAATAAAATAAATACCTTTTTTAAAAATTTGAAATTATATATATATATATATATATATATATATATATATATATATATATATATAGGTTAGGGACTCAAGATCAATTGACATTAGAGTAAGAAAATAAATTTTATATTAATTTTTGACAATTAATTCTATTTTAATCTAATAGTTAAAAATTATCGAATTTGATTATGAAAGAGAATAATTAAAGCTAATTTTAATAAAAGAGAGAGAAAATAATAGAGTATGATTAAAGAGAAGAATAAAATATGACTTTAATTAAGGAAGAAAGTGAATTTAATTTTATTACTAACTCTACTAATTAAATTATACAAAATTAAGTGTTGATATAATTATTTTTTTACCAAAAATGTGTTGATATATTTATATGTCAATATGTTATTATTTTTTTTTGCAAATTTCAATAATTCATTTGAATAAAGATTATCATGCTGTTATTTCTATTGTTTTTATTATTTATTCATTTGATCTTTTGATTTGAAAACAAATTGAAATGTAAATGATATCAACTCATGTCATTTTTTATCCTCAAATTGGTTGAAATAATTAAATTTTACAAAGAAAAAATGTGTTTCATTATACTTCGGGTCACTTGCATCTAATTAAGCTTTTAAATTTTTAAAATTTGAAATACATATTTCACATAAAAAATAACAAAATCCCTAATTAAATTTTTAAAACTTTAAAATCAGATATTCCAAAAAAAATGATAAAATCATATAATATACATTGTTTTTATCGAAATCCATCAATTCATAGTTTCTTCTTGTTTAAAAAATTAAATACCTTATGATATATCTATTTCTGTATGATTTTTATTTAGTTGAAAATATTAATAAAATCATGTGTTAAATATAGTATATGATTTTTAGTACAAAATATAATAATTAGAAATATAATTAATAATAGCTAGAGTTAGTAATCAAATCAAATTATGTATTTTTTTTGTTAAAATAGAATTTTATTTTCTCTTTCCTCATTAAAAGGTGTATTTTATTATTCTTTTTCTTCATTGAAATTAACTTTCACTATTCTCTTTCTACATTAAATAGGCTAATCGTAAACCATCAGATTAAAACAAAATTATGAGTTAAAATTGATTACTCATTCTTTTCTTTTTTTTTATTAGGTAAGATGTTTAAAATTTAAAAAAAGATTTCGTGCCACTTCAATTAAAGCTGTTCACCACTCATTGTTTTTTTCATTAATAGTAGAGATATATATTGACAAGTGGATTCACAAAATTCAAACTTTTGCACTACGTACATTAATTAAAGGTATCGACAAGATTCACATAATGCATACTTCATGAATTTGCAGTATATAAACTTGACAAATTTCCACATATTGATACAGAGGATTGAAAGCGGAAGAGGCTACACAGAAATGACTCTCACACTTTTCTCAATGACACTGAAGAAATTTATCTTGGCAGCCATGGTTATAGCTCTTCTATTCTCACTAGGTATGTAGACAAATAGCCAAACAGAGTTTGAATCTTCCAAGTATTATTTACTTGTGTGCAATTCTTTACACTTTTATTACTATTCTTACTAGGTAGGAGCTCACAGTATTGTCCAGGCACATGTCAAGACTTTCCTGACTGTAAAGGCTACTGCCAAAGTAGAGGCTATCAGACAGGACAATGCGTCCCACCTGAAAATTATTTCTGCTGTTGTGCCAGGTCCTTGAATAAACTTGGAACTTAGAGATTTTCTTCTAATTGGAAGAAAACATTATAATAAATTATAAATAATTAAGCTTCATTGCTGGAAATGAAACATTATATATTTAAGAAGCTGAGTTTTGTCCATCATCTATTATTTTTTCTATTTTTCTCAAAATTCGAGAAAACTCTGACTTTTTTATTTTCAATTTAAAGATAATGAACTAAAGTTTAAAAATAGTGATCGATTCGTGTTTAAAATGGTTGCAAAAACTAGATATTAATTCATATTTTCCTATTTTAAAGTTTATTCGTCAAGATTTAATAATTTAATTTAATTCCCCTTGCTATTTCTTGGTTAGTATATAAACGTTTTCAGTTTCATTTGACAAATAATATTTAAAATTGGTTAAACTTTTTCAGATATCATGGTCACGTCAAGTTTAGATTGGACCAGAATATTCTTCAAGAAATTTGCTACACCTTTTAAAAATCAGCCGCATTTCGTTCTCGTCTCTTACTTGTCAGAACGAATTTTGGTGTTGTAACTAACGTTCATAAAATTGAATCGCACAATGAATCAATCAATCAATTACACTCTCAATTTCTGTTTATTCATTTAAATTGATTAATCAAATTGGATAATATTATAATAATAAGTCATATATAATAATATAAAATATATAAGAATATTTATAAAATATAAAAAATAATAAATTAAAAAAAAAGATTTAATAATCAATCAATTCAATCAAATGAATAAGATAATTTAATCGAATTTTGATGAATTTTAACCAGTTTGAATTAGTGTAAAATAGTCTAACTGTAAATTCGATTATGAAACTAAATCATAATTGTTTGAATAGACGTTTACAATCAAACCAATCAAAATATCTAATTTAAGCTGATTTTAACAACACTAGTTTTAATTACAAGATAATAGTAATAATAATAGAAAATAAGATTAAGAACTTAAAGTCTTCAAAACAAAATAATATTAAATAGGAAGACTACTAAGAACCCTCAATTTAGGTAAAGAAAATAAAATAGTATTATCTTCTGTAGCACAAGAAGAAAATTTTGGTGACGATTAACGCCAAAATCAATAATTAGTAATAATAGAGATAAAAAATAAACTTCAAAATTGGCCAATACGTAAGGTCAAAAACAAAAGAAATTTATAACCCAAGTACGTTCAACTTTAGGGCAAAAGAAGTAATTCAAACAATTGAATCATCACATTCAATATGACAAGTTCATAATACTATAAAATTCCTTAATGAACTCCTTTTAGGTCAACGTATTCTAGATGGCTTTAAATGTATCCTTATAGGACTAATCCAAGTAGTTGCAAAACCTTAATATAGATTAGGAATTAATTCTCCAATAGTTATATTTTTAAGAGACACGAGATGCAAAAAATTTCAAGTCATGATGGTTCTGTGTTTTTTAATTGTTATAAAAAATTTTTAATGAATTTAAAAAATTCTTTCACAAAAAATTCAATAGTATTAAATATTAAAACCCCTTGAGAAACATTTGAAGGAGTAAACCATATATCAATATTATATAGTTCATTATAAAGTATCAACAATAGATTATAATTTAAAGCTTTAAGATCGTCAATAAAAAATGAAATAGTACTTTTAGAAGCAAATTTTAAAAAAGCTTCAATAATATCCCCTAAAAGACTTAAACATTTAGAAATCTTAGATCAAATGCTAGAAGAATTTTAAAAGATATTCTTCTTCCGCCAAAAATAGAAAATACAAAAATAAGGTCAATAATATAAGAAGATGAAACTATTAGATTAGGAATGTTAAGAACACCTTCTCTTAATATTTTAAATACAAACCCAATTCCTGCAAGACATTCAGTAGATTCAGGATCCATTCTTAATATTAATTTAACAGGAGTAAATTTTCAACCAAATATTCTGCAACCCTTATATCGACAATATCCAAACTCTGAATCTCCTCAAATGTATCCTACAAGATGCCGAGTAATTAATATGATAAAAAAATGATCAACCTTTTGAAATTGATAAAGCTTGGATTAGAGAAGGGTTTGAAGCTCCTCATAACTCAATAAAAAGAGAATGATATTTTTCAACACTTACAAAAGAACAAACAACTGTTTACCTTCAAGAAATTTTATTCATTCCTTAGAAAAAAGAAAATTCAATATGAATTTCTTTAAATGGTTTGAAATGTCTTGCATCAATAATAAGATACGAAATCCTTTTGTAGAAGAATTACAATTCTCTGTAAATTAAAAAAAATCCATATTATATGGAAAACCTCTGTTAATAAATCTGTTGTATCAATACATCCTCCCTTAGACCGTTAAGATTCAAACCAAAGAAGGGATAGACGTTGAGGCCTTTCCTTTCAAAATTATTCCTCAAGAGACTTTTCAACAACCACCTGAAAAGAAATATTTTTATAAAGTTCATTAACAACTTAATTATTCAAATCAAATATTACATATTATAGTCCCTACAATTAGAAAGAATAGAATTTTAAGAAAATATTAAAGAAAACGCCTCTTGTTGTAAAACTGCTACATTAGATCCAACTAGACCAATATATAAATTAAGAAATGTTCTAGAAAAAAGAATTAGAATCAATAAAGTTATGATGAAATTCTAATGTTGCAATAGAAGAAATTAGAACAATTATCAACATCAAATTCGAAAATTAATACTTTAACCCATATAGAACAATTTGAAGAAGATTTATTAGATATGCAAACTCCTAGTATCAATAAATTAAGATTTCAAAAGGCTCCTTTACCTATAACTAGAAGTATTATTTTATGCCAACATTTCTAGATGTTCAATTTGAAGAGGAAAAAAAAAATCAAATTTTATAGAAAAATATTATACTGCAGATGCAATAGTTGAGTGGAATATAGATGGAGCAAGTGATCAACAAATAATGGATATAGTTCAACAAATGACAATGGCACCTACTACCTTCAAATCAAAAGAAAATTCAAAAAAGAAAACCACAACATTAATAGTAATGAGTTTCACTGCTCAACAAAAAGGATGGTTGGATAATATCCTATCTTAAAGTGAAAGAGATACAATATTAAATTCAGTAAAACAAGAATCAATAGGAGAAATAGTTCAAGATTTAGTAACAACCCTTTTATATACAATAATAAACATTTTATAGGAGATCCTTTGAAGTTACAACAAAGAGCAACTGATCAATTAATAAATTTTTATTGTCCATCTATGTCTGATTATAAGTGGTATAAATATACGTCCTTATCAAAAATTTGTTTAAGAAGTGATGGATCTCGAGATTATTAAAAAGAATGGTTTTTAGCTAGACTTTCCAAATTATTTGCAAAAAAAAGTCAAAATTACTATACAACAGCAATATAATGGTGCATTACCTTATAGTTTATTAAGCTTTGGTGAATTAAATAGTTATGTAATAGAAACTGGTCTTCAAATTTGTACAGACTTCAAAATTCAAAATAAATTAAAAAATGAAGCTAGAGAAAGTAAAAGAGAGTTTGGAATTTTCTGTAAACAATTTGAGATAGAAGGAATTAAAGCTCCTAGTATAAGATCAAAAAAGAAAATAGTTTCAAAACCCTTTTATATACAAGAAAAGAAAAATAAGAAACCACAAAATTATAAAAAACAAGAACCTAAAAATTAGATCAAAATCTAAAAAACCTAAAGTAAAGTAAAGGAAAGAAAAGTACAAAATTTCCTATAATAAATTTTATACACCATTTTCTTCTTGAACTTCTATATTTATGAAAAGAAATTAAATTTTTCATATTACATTGGGAAAACTTCTGGAACTTCTTGTTAGCCAAGGGCAACCATCACACAAGAGGGGGTGAATTGGGTGATCACAAATTTTATTTACAAACTTAAGTAATTGTGCATTTTGATGCACCCAATCAATACATGCAGCAGAATAAATATATTTCACAATAATTTATGCTTTCATATTACTAACAATTCATATAATGCATAATATCAATCACATATAAGTATATTGAACAATGTAAATTATAGTGTGATTAATTTGAGACTAGTGGGAAATAAACCAAGATAGAAAATCACTTGGTTGAAACCTTGAGTATAGCTTAGATATATATATATATATATATATATATATATATATATATATATAAATCAAGCAAACAAGATATATATTAAGTTCTAATGATCTAAGTAGAAATATCACAAGATATGCAGTAGATCAATAATTATAGCTATCATGAGAACTCAACAAATAAGTAGTTAAATGTAAATTGCTATAATGTAAAGAGAGTGAAGGATAAGAGAGTGCAAACAATATTTTACTGGTTCAATCACTTCTTGTGATCTACATCCAGCCCCAAGATCATCCACTTGAGGTTTCCACTATTCTTCAAGCTTGTAACTTAGGTGCTTGAGAAACCTTTACAAAAACAAAGCACTCTTCACACTTTGAGATCCTCCACCCTTATGCTTGAGCCTCTTTCTTTTCTCTTCAAGGGAAGTCTACCCTTGAACTCTCTTGAGGGATTATCCACCCTCTTACAAGTATATATGATTGATAGAAAATGATAAACTCTCTCAAAGAGTAGATAATACAACTTGAAGAACTAATGGATAGAGGGATTATGAAAATGAAGAGCTCAAATGTTGATTTTGATAGAAAATTATCAAATCCTCATAATGATTTGCAAATGGGTGTTCATCAACTTTTTAATGCTTCAATCTTAGCATATATTAATAGCCCAAGTGATAAAATAGCCGTTGGTGGTGTTTAGGAATGATTAATTTCGAAATCTAGCCGTTTATAGCCGTTACAGGCATTTTTGGCACGTTGTAGTCGACTACAGATAACTTGTAGTCGACTACGATTCCTCTCTGGAATGTAGGTTTTGAATTTTAACACTATGTAGTTGACTACACAACCTGTAGTCGACTACAATCCATTCCTCGGAATGTAGTTTTGAAGTTTTAACACTTTGTAGTTGACTGCAGATACCTTGTAGTCGACTACCATTCATCTCTGGAAAATATATTTGATTTCTGACACTTTGTAGTCGACTACACAACCTTGTAGTCGACTACAATCCATTTCTGGTGGTCTTGTAGTCGACTACAAGTCTTGTGTAGTCGACTACAATTCTACTCGGGAAAGTAGTCGTTTTGAAATGATCATAACTTCTTCGTTTCTTAACCAATTTAAGCAAATGATCATGCGTTGGAAAGCTCTTTGAGTGTACTTTCATATGAAACAAGTTTCAGATCAAAACTCAAAGTATTTTAAAAGTTATGATAAAAATAGTGACCATATGTCAGTTTTTCAAGGTCTTGTAGTCGACTACAAGTCTTGTGTAGTCGACTACAATTCCTAACCGGAAAGTAGTCTTTTTAAAAATGTCATAACTTCTTCGTTTCTTATCCAAATTAAGCAAATGACCATGCGTTGGAAAGCTCTTTGAGTCTACTTTCATATGAGATAAGTTTCAGATCAAAACTCAAAGTATTTTAAAAGTTATGATAAAAATAGTGACCATAGGTCAGCTTTCAAAATTCAGATCTGGCTATTTTTCATAGTTTTGAAATACCACCATGACTAACTTCTCAAAACTTGTTTGTTGGGCATTTTATCATGTTAAAAACATTTTTCAAGATTGAATAAAGATATTTGAGCTCTCTTCATGTAAAACCTCTATCCTTACAAAGAAGAATAGCCTATAAGATAATATATACCAAAATGAGTCCTTAGGCTTCTTGATGCAATCCAAGCTTTTAAGATTTCTTCTCTTCAAATCTTCTAAATGCTTGGTTCATCTCTTCATTCTCCTTCTTCTTGAGTTGAGCATAAATAGGATCTTTCACTTTCTTATTCCAATGCTCACTCTTGATACTTGGATTATCCTACAAAGCATAACTCACTTGAAAACCATGGTTAGTCCAAATCCATAACTCAATAACTAAACATGCATGATTCACATGTATATAACTTTATAAAGTTCTTCATGCATATATGATTCACATATAGACACATATCCAATAATTAATTATATCACTTATCAAGTACATTGGATATATCCTATCAATGATGCTACACAAAACTTAACGCATGATTCTTATAATAGGAACAACAAGATAATATATAATCATGCATTATCCCATATAGCTCATCACGCACATATGTAGCATATTTGTAATCCTTTTTGTAATGTATTTGTCATCATCAAAACACAAAACAATAAACCATTGGGGCAAACATATTTCCACACTTCTAGTTGTTGGGCACAACATAAGAATTTTATGTTTCCTTCAAATTAAGTTCCAGATGTCAAAAAGAAAAAGTTTGAAGCACTTCAGTGATTCTTACCTTCATGGTTCATTTGATACTGCTTTGTTTTTTTGTTTCTTTTTCCTTGGTAAAAATGAAAAACTTTACTCCTTAAAGTTGAATCTACATCCTGCCAAAAACCAAATAGAATATTACTGTAGAAACATATTAAAATGAAGCGTTAAAAATGAAAATATATACTATCTCTATACCAAAAATAGGATCCCATAATTTAATGTTCCAATTGGGCTTTAAAAATTCTAATTAAGGGGAAAGAAAATAATCTGTAAAAGAAAATTCAATATCTCTGAACAGTTTTTTCACTTCCTAAAAAGATCTTTTTTCATAAAATAAAAAAATTAACCAAAAAAAAAAAGAAATATTATTTGAGCTTTTTTTTAGTGCTTCAATTTTTTTTTAAAAAAAGTTTATCCAAACATGCTAAAAAATATAAAAAGTAATTTCTTTTTAGAAAAGGATTTTTTATATAAAAAGGATTTTTTTAATAAAAAAAGCTTATCCAAACCAACATTATGATATTTTTTTTATAGATATTTTCACTTTCTTCAAAGTCCTCAAGCAAAACAATTAGTTTAGTTCAATTTATCTATTTCTCAACTCCATTATCCTTCTTATGACACTGCTTCGATTTTTTTTTTTAAAGTTAATATGTTGGTACCAAAAAGCATGGCTTGTTTAAGTTCAATCATCAATATCGTTCAAGCGTAAATAGAATTTAACCACAATTATAAATTCATTTATTGATAAATAGCTAAACTCATTTATCTATTTATATAATATATAAATTCAGGTTCGTGGGTTATAATATTGTCACATCAATTATGTTGAACTTCTTCAAATTGACACATCAATTTTTCGTTACATATCTATCTCAAGCCACCTTGTTAGACACCTAATGCTTTCAACTCCTTCCAGCTATATCACCAATCTTAGATTCTCTTCTATATCTGCCACATCATCCAAAATGAGTTACCTGCCACATCACCAATTTCTTCTAACTGTCGTGAGATATTTTCAGTTTCCTGCCTCCACATGAACTCTTCTAAATAAACATCAATGTATTATTTGAATATGAGTAAGGAGGGGGAAGGGAATGGAAAAATACTCCTACCCTTGTTTGAATATTTTTAATGAGGGCAAGGGAAGGAAAACGAGGGAGAAGTATTCCCCCTCCTTCTAAATTCTTAAAGTCTAAACATTCTTCTACCTCAAATTGAGAGGTAAAGAAGGGAAAATGATATATTTTTAATTAAATATGTATTAAATTACTTATATATCCTATATATGTGTTATAAACAACATAAGAGTTATATTAAAATTTTAATTTTAATATTTATTCATTCATCCTACTTAAATTTTAACTTTCAAATAAGGGGAAGGAACTTCCTCTCAATCTTTTACTTAATTAAACATCCAAATAAGGAGAAATGAATTCCCCGCCACCCCTTCCCTTCCCTTCCTTTTCTTTTCCACCATTTTCCCTCTCCCAAACATAACTTCAAAAACATTGTCTTTTTGAGTATCTCAATTGCATGAACACTAACTCAGCCTCAGTTACATTGTCTTGTATATAGCTGTAACATTCATCCATATCCCTCCCTCACTCTTATTAATTTTTGGCAGGCTTCAATCAATGTGTAACAAGTATTTGTGGGACAATTTAGCTATATGATGGTTAGCTTTGTTCTTCTCAAATGTATGCATATTCTGCATAATACAATTTTTATTTTTACTTTTTTGGTTGCAAGGAGGGGACAAATCCCCAGTTAACAAGCTACACAAAGGAAAAGGGACACTCCAGCAGAGTCTTCCAAAAACAACTTGCTACAGCCCGGAGGAAAAGAGCTTCCAAAATAGAAAGCCATGTGTGATTTTAACTCTCCATGACCTTCCCCTTAAGTTGTTGATGGAACGGATGATGGAGGTGCATGGATCAGACGCAACACAGCCATGCATAACGAGATGGACTGCTAGAGAAGAGTCTGATTCCACCCAAAGTTGGGTTATACCTTTGTCCCAAGCCAAACTAAGGGCAGAATGGATGCCCCAAAGTTCAGCCATCAAAACACTGGTTGCGCCCAACTTGCAGGCAAAACCAATGATCCAAGAACCTGCAGCATCTCGAAACACCCAGCCACAGCCAGCAAGATTAATCCCTGTCCACACGAGCCATCAACGTTGGCTTTTATCCAACCAGGTCCTGGAAATTGCCACCCCACAACCACTTGATGATAATGGCGATCCTGCACTTCGTTCCACATAACAGCATGAGTTTAGCTAGGTAGTAAATAGTGTCCACAGCCCCTGCATTACCTTCAAACACAAACTGATAAATTGTTTTTGGCAATATATAATTATTCAAAATTCAATAAATTGTTTTTGACAATGTATAATGATTCAAAAGGAAATAAATTCTCTCTTTAATAATTGTATAACAATTCAGTAATTTTTTACTAAATTCAAAAGACAATAAATTCAACAAATTAAAAAGGCAATGGCTTTATTTTGTATAGATAGAAAGCCACGCGCGTACAGCCCTTTGGCCTATCATTCTTACTGGCCGATTGTGTCATTAACCGCATTTAACCCACTTAATGTCAAATGAACGCCTTAACCGTTGGTCATCAAATGTCCTTAACTTGCATCAGTTTTTCATGGCTTAATGATCATTTACTACTCTTAATGCATGTTTTTAATCTTATACCCGTTTGGTCAGTTTAGTAAAGTTAAAAACGTTTTTATTTTGTTTTCTTAATAAAACATTGTTTTTATAAAAATATACTCCAACAATGCATAATTAATGAATATGTATTATATAAACTTGACAAACTTCCACATTGATATAGAGGATTGGAAGTAGAATAAAGCTACACAGAAATGACTCGCACGCTTTTCTCAATGACTCTACTGAAATTTACCTTCGCGGTCATGGTTATAGTTCTCCTATTCTCACTTGGTATGTAGACAAATAGCAAAACAGAGTTTTAATCTTCCAAGTAATATTTACTTGTATGCAATTCTTTATACTTTTAATTTATTACTATCTCTTGCTAATACTCTGAAGTACCCATAAAATGTAGGTATGAGCTCACAGTATTGTCCAGGCAGATGCCAAGACTTTCCTGACTGTAATGGCTACTGCAAGAGTAAGGGCTATCAGATAGGAGAATGCATCCCACCTGAAAATCAGTTCTGCTGTTGTGCCAAAGTTGGTTAATAAGCTTGGAACTTAGAGCTTTTCTTCTAATTGGAAGAAAAAATTATAATTGAGAGCTGCTATATGACACGAATTTTGATTTTTAGGAAACACTTACGAATGATGGCATAAATTAGTTTCGTAGCAATTAGCATTTTCCATTATAATTCATGAATAATTAAGCTTTATTGCTGGAAATAAAAGCATTATATATATGAAGCTGAGTTTGGTCGATCATCTCTTATTTTTCTTCTTTTCTGAAAATTGTAGAAAGTAATGACGTGTTTATTTTCAATTTAAAGATAACTAACTGAAGTTAAAAATAATGATCGGTTCGTGTTCAAAAAATGGTTGATAGATAACTGAGTACTAATAGAATTAATCATAATTTTTATTTTTCTATATTTTTCTATGTTAAAATCTATTCGTCAAGATTTAGTAATTAAACTAGTCTAAACTCCCGTGAAATTCACGGGTATTTTTGAATTTTTATTTTAATTATTTATACCAAATATTTTCCTTCATATATTTCTGTTAATATAATTTTAACATGATATTTTATGTCTCAGATAATTTTCCTTTTTATTACAATTTATTTTAACAATAATATTCCTTTAAAGCAACAATAAAAAAAATGCAAAACTACATTACTCAGATCTATATATAAGAACTTATAATATCTATTCGATTTTTCATGTAAAAAAACATTAACTCATCACCCAATTTTTTTTACCTCATTATAAAAACATAAAACAAAAACTACCAATTAAATGCAATAATACAATCATAACATCTCCAACTATTCAACTATCAAGCGGTTATAAATTATCAACAAATCTTTCAAATACAAAGAGATGTTTTAAATACTAAATTTGTTTACAAACATGTTTCAAATTAATTGAAATTTCTCAATAATCCTCTATAATCCAAAATTTTTTGATATATAAATCAGATGCTAAACTTGAAAATAAAAAACAAACTTTCAGATTTTTTAATAAAATATAAATAGCAGCTAATTTATTCTTGTTGAACATTAATAAATTCAAAAATTTAAAAACAGAAATTACAAACATCAAATTTATAATTTAGAACATAATAAATATAATTCCCGGGGAAATCATGGGTATAGAACATAATAAATTAAAAACAATCATCAAGTATCAACCAGCAGAGGAAAAAAAAAAAAGAAGCAAAGAAGACACACCGATAATTTGGATACAAAAAATATACCATTAAAATAAAGAGAGAAAAAAAATAATAAGAGGAAGATAAAGAGACAGGGTTTTTTATAGTTCAGCTGCAAAGGAAAGAAAACGAATATGTTAACAACTGATGCATTCGAAATTAGGAGATAATGGATTGGCGATGGAGACCAAGAACAATCTGTCATCGATGGGGGGGTGCAACTTTTTCTCAGAGAAGAAGAAGCAGAGAGGGCGAAGAAGCGTGAGGTAGAGGAAAAAGGCAATAGCTAAATGCCACAACAATAACTAAGAAAACACAAGAAAACGAAAATGAATAAAAATGAAGTAAGAAAACGCGAGCCAGCTCGAGAAGAATCACCTCGAAAAGCACAAGAGAAAAAAGGAAAATTTGAGCCAGTAGAATAGTTTTGGCTCAACTGAAATTAGAGATTGCCACGTGTCAAGGAGAGGCAGTCCCTTTACTAAGTTGTAATATATTTGAATTCTCTTTGATATTTCTTGGTTAGTATATAAACATTTAAAATTTCATTTAACAAATAGTATTAAAAAATCGCTAACATTATTTTTAGATATCATGGTTGCACCGCTTTTTGATAGGAATATATACATTTTTTCTGAGTAGAAATTTGCTATACTTTCTAGAAAACAGCCATATTGCGCTATAGTCTCTCATACTTGTCACAACGAATTTCGATATTCCAACAACAAAATAGCAATCAGAACAACAATAATAATAATAATAATAATAATTCTTAAAATTAAAGTTCCTATCAACTAATTATAAGTTCTAATTGAAATACCTTTAGAGAGTGTTGTCAAAAACCTGGTTCAGAAGGGTATTTATGTATATATGAGGAACATATTTGGCATTCCATATTGCACCTACGTACCAAACTTAAGTCGGTGCCAAAAATCTATTGTTTAAAATCAAATTAATCCAAAATTATACATCAATACATGTATTAAATATGAATTCTTAATAATCACAAATAATCAAATAGATAAACAAAAAAATTGTCTATATGTGTCCTTATTAGAGTAATCACTATTCACGCACAGCAGAATAATTATACTGATCTTTATTGCATACGGAACCCCCACATTCTATAAACAATGTGAAAATACTATTTTACTTTGATTAGCTAACTTTTCACATCACCAAATTTTGGTCTGAAATAGACTCGATTGCCTAAATATTTTGTGATGAATTTGATGATTGAGGTGGTATATATAAAGAAAATATAGTAGAGAGAGATTTCCCCTTCATGTGTATGATTATATCTCGTGAGATCAGTCTCTTATTTTATTGACAAGGGATATCCTAATTAATAAAAAAGAAAGCTAACTTTTCACATCAAAACACGTGATTACGGCAAACTTTTTTCTTCTTCATATTTTACTCAAATTAAAAAAAAAATTTAATTTCTATTTATTGTCAATGTAAAATTTTTTTACACTGTTATTTAATTATGTGTTGACATATCATTAAAATAGTTAGACTTTCTAAATAGTGGTTATAATAGTCAAACTTTTTAAATAATTTGACAACATATACGGATAGAAATTAAACTCTTAAAAAAATTATAATAAAACTTAAAACTTTAGGCTTCTACTTTCCCTATCAAACGAGCCACTCTCCAGTCCCCACTTGTGAACTTGGTCACCTCTAAATAAATAGTAGCCACCCCTTCTCCGTGTAAACTACCTGCAGACTCGGGAAACATGGCTCCATTTATAGAGTATCAACTAAGCCACAAAACAGACAAATCACCTCACTGTTTGACACCTGCTGTTAACAAGTTTCCCCTTCCCACAAATATATAATCCCTTTATGTTAATTAAGAACCTCCAAAAAAAAGAAAATAACTGTTTCGTTACCTGCTTCACCAAAAAAAGCCAAGATGTCAAAATTACAACTTGCTGCTGAGCTTTCAAGATTCCTCACCATCAGAAGCACTAGGAGGTCCAGAGCCTTTGTCACTGCGTCTTCTAGACCCTTGCAGGTCGATCAGTTACATGCAGCGCGTGTATGCATGTCCCTCATTTCATTTCATGAGTGATTAGCATCTTGTGTTGTTGATCATGGGTTAACCAAGTTTTGGTTTCTTAAACGCAGGACAGTAAGAGGAACGACAAGTGCAGGAGAGATGAAAAGAAGGAAAAGGCAGCAGATAAGACAATAGAACAAGCAGAAGCAGTGAAAGATGCAGCAAGAGAAGTGAGGAAGACCTGTGAATTCGTGAGAGACACTGGTTCAAGGGTAAGACCCAAATTTACACTCTAATTTTGGTTTAAAAAACATAGTTAAATGTATTGTAGTGTTAAATTAAGTTTTAAAAAAAAAACGTACTTGGGAGGGGTTTCCGCTTCACGTGCCTGACAATATCTCATAAGATTAGTCTCTTGCGTTCCAAACGAGGGGATACCTTAGTTTACATAAAAAGAAAATTAAGTAAAAAGAACTTGAATTTCAAAAACAAAAAAGGAAAGGATATTGTCAAGGACTTTGGAAACTGAATACATGCAATATAGAAAAAGCTAAGTTTTTTGCGCAACAAAATACATATGATCTTTTTATATAACCATGTATTCGGGAGCTCTAGTTTATATATTGTACAAGTAATAAACAACAAAATTCATAGGCATGCATGTAATAGATATTTTTTGACTTATTTTTAAAGAATAAAAACAATATATGTCTTTAATTAGTTTCTTCGCTTTTTTTTTTCTTCTTAACAAGAAGTTTAGGAGAATGAGAGCTTACCCCATTCCAAGGTCAGGTATGCCACAAATCTTTAACGAGAGTTTACAATGATATTTACTGATGATCTACTAATAAAAGATTAATGAAAGATGATAAAGAGGAATCCAACTAAAAGACCTTTTAATTGACACTTTTGAATTCTACCAATTAAGCCAATTTTGATTGGCTGTCTTTAGTTTCTTTAAATAAATGGCAACATTGTAAAAGATATTGTTTGACTCACGGATTAATGGGAACACTCTAAAGTATCGAAGAATAAAAAGAGATAGACCAGTGAGAATTTTGAAGAAAAGGATGAAAACATTATATATATATAGAAAATGTGTTAAGAATTGAAAGGAAACATCTGGAGGGATAGACATAGAATTGGAACGAGGACCCAAAAATAATAAATAAAAGAAAGTAGCATGCAAAATGAAATCTGAATAGACGGCTCAATTAAGTAAAACGATTGCTTAAACTTACAATGTTATATGAACTTATTAGCAACATTTTTTAAAATTGAGTGTCCAGGTGATCGACATGACAAAGAATGCATCTGAGAAAGTATGTGAAGCAGCTGATACAATCACAGAGAAAGCAAAGGGTGCATGGGGAACAGCAAAGAATACCACAGACATTATCAAGGACAAAATTGTGGGAAAGTGAACTAGAAAAGTTAATGCTACGTACTTGCATCATTATTGAAGTTATAATGATTTATAATTAACTGGAGACATGTTTTCTTGGAGTTTAATTGAATAAATTTCAAATGGGCCACTTAAACTGAAATATAATCTTATGTTACGATTGTAAATAGTTTATTTAGGTTAACCTTCTCTCTCTCTCTCTCTCTCTCTCTATATATATATATATATATATATATTCTTAACCATTTTTGTATTAAGGTGTCTTAATTTCTTGCATGTTGTTTTGCATTAATATATATATAAAAAAAATACAACCCTTTACACTAAATGTGTTATGGTTTTCGCTATTTAGAAACAATGTAGGGGCAGTCTCCTCTATGTCTTAATTCATTTACGCTGTTATGTATCAATATGAAAGGCATCTCTATACACAAAAGTGTTTTTGCTGTGTACATGTGTCTTATTATGCAAATTTGAGATGGTTGTTGCAATGTTCCTCTCCGCACGGCCTGGCGCATCGAAACTCCTTTAATTTTAGAAGAAAAAGTTAAATAGGATAAGGATTTAATGTAATGAATGCATGAAATGAACACAATAGATTAAGTTGCTACCAATCGATTTCTTACGTTCAAAAAAAGAATGGTGCGATCAGTGGCTTCTAATTTGTGTGATTGTTAAGAAAAAGCTAAGGTTAAGGATTCTGCGGATCAGCACAATGCATATAATCTTTTTGATATAACCATGCCAGATCTATTGTACAAGTAATAAATAATAAAATAAGAATATAAAAACTAACAAGTGGTTGGTTAAAGTGGTCATTAACTTCAATTTTTAAGAAGAAGCCAAATGTTCAAATTATAAGAGTTATCATCGTTGAGAGAACTTTACCATAACGTTTCCCTGCCTGAATGGGATTAATTTCACGACTAAAGAGTGTAAGGATACTTTTAGTCAACATAAAAAAAAAATATTAAGTTTACACTAAGATAGTGTAAATTTTTTTAACATTAATAATGGATCAAAATTAAATAAAAAGTTATAAAATATAATACATATTGAGTTGTATACTGTAAAAAAAAGGCTAATAAATTCTATGATAGGAGATATTTTTATGTATTCTAAAAGTATTATGTCACTTCACTAAAAACGTAACATGTGATACCGCATAATCATACATGTTGTTAGATTAAATTTAAAATAATTTTAAATAAAATTAAAATTAAAATTAACAATTAAAAAAACTGCTAAAAATAATACTTTCAGATATATTAAAATTTCTCCTATGATAAAGGTGTCCAATGTAAAATATAGTAGACATTTTTTTATTTATAAAGTAAAGGGGTTAATCTTATGAGCACTAAAATACATATTTTCTCATGGACATTTTTTTGTCCAAGTGCTGACAAAAAATGAGCCCATATAAACTTTCAGCCCAGCCCGAAAAATTGTAACATCATACCGGCACGTGGTAAAAATTTCAGACAGAAAGAACAATTTTTCACACTTCACACAACTCACGCTGCCGCCGTCGCCGCCGTCGCCGCCACCGCCACGACGGCTCGTGTCGCCGGCTTTCTTCGCGGTGGGTATGTGGTTGTTTTTTTTGTATGATTCACACCTTAGAACCTTCAACTGATGATGATGCCAGCCATTCTACGATTTTTTGGTTCCCATTCACCCAGAAATGGAACCAAGTAACCAACCAACTCTTTCTTCTTGAATTTGGGTTACAATGTTACATTGCCAAAGTGAAAAATGCTGAGATACTGAAAAGATATAAATAAGCTTGTGTTGTTGTAAGTTAGTTGCATAATTTTCTCTCTAAAGGGTTTGGGTGCCCATGTGTTGTAGAAAATCTCTAAGTTGGGTTTTTTGTTTGTTTTTTTTTTTTTATATATAAAAAATTAGATTTTTGTGATTGTTGTTGTAATTGTATTTGTATTTTTTTCCACGGATAGGCTTCAAGTCCTTGTTTAACTTGACCACTGATAAGAACCCTAAGAGAAAATTGGGAATTTCAAAAGAAAGAAATGGTAGAAAAAAGCCTTAGGCTAGCAATTTTATTGATAAGAAAATAGCCATATGGTATCTACAATATTATATATAGTCCAAGGACCCTACAAGGAAAAAGCATAATTAAAGGAAAATAGCAACAAAGCCAGGAAAATCATAACAATTCCTAAAATTTTAGGAAATCAGGTTCTTAACAACCACAAACAAAAAATGAAAAAAAAAAAGATTTTTTCTAAGGGGTCACTGAATTTCTCATTGAACAGTGGTTTTACTTGCTGCCCCCAGAAAATCAAAGAAGACTTGGGAAATGGCTGCTGCTGCTTCCAGACTGGTACTGCCACGGCCAGTTACTTTTGTCACTGGCAATGCCAAAAAGCTTGAAGAAGTTCGTGCCATCTTGGGCCAGTCCATTCCTTTTCAGTCCCTCAAACTTGACTGTAATATCATCACTCTTTCCCTCTACTTTATTTATCATCTTTTTTCTTTTTATGTTGTTTTTTCTTTGGGCATATTAACTCTTTTGAAAAACTACTCTTTGTGGGCTTTCTTGTTATGTTTTTCTGCTCCTAAATTCCTTGTTATTTTTCCTGCTTGCCTCATTCTTCTTAGATGTTATTTTTGCAGTGCCAGAGTTGCAAGGCGAGCCTGAAGATATCTCCAAAGAGAAGGCTCGATTGGCTGCTGTTCAGGTACTTAGTTACTAGTTGCTCTCATAGACACCTAAACTTGTGTGATTTTATATTGGTTTCCTGTTTTTCAATTTTTTAACCTTTCTCATACTTTTTATGCGTTGCAAGGTTAATGGACCTGTATTGGTTGAAGACACTTGCCTATGTTTCAATGCCTTGAAGGGTCTTCCAGGTAAATATAATTTTCTTATTGTTAATGCTGTGAAAGCTAGCATTATAGACCTTGACACTGGTTTTGTTCGAATGTTTCAAACTTTTACAGGGCCTTACATGTAAGTTCTCTTTCACCCATAATCTTCGTCCTCAGGTGAACTTTATTTTCCTTTTACCTAAAAAATAGTTTGTGGCCTCGTAAAAGTGTTATTCCTTTTATATTTTGATTTCTGAGATGTATACCTTATTACCATGATTGAGGACAGAGCAAGAAACATAAAAATTTTCAAAATTGGTTGGAAATATGGTAATGGAGGACAAAATGGGGCCAATTTATAACTTTTAGGAGTGGATTCTCCTCTACATAAAAAATTATGCAGACCAAGCACTATTTATCTCTGTTCATATGAAAATTTGAACGAAGTTCTTAAGTTAATAATCACAAATTTGTGACTTGGTCATACCAATGCTTTGTCTTGATCATACCATCTGTGTATGACTCATTTATTCATGACCTTATAGATCCTCTTAATAGTTAGGAAAATATTATATCTTATTGATTTTGTTTTACTGCATCGAGATTACTCTGGCCTTGCTCTATCTTTTTGGGGAGCTGAGCAAGTGATACAACTGAATTAGAATTGTATTCCTCAAGATGGATCTAAGTTCAATGTTAATGAAGTGATTTTTAAGGACAACCTCAAAAGCGGCTGAATTTATTAGCCAGTTTTAAATGAATGTCATCCTCTCTGGTAATTGGTATTGTGTTGATTAAAAAGTTGGAACTTCTAATTGAAAGTTCTCTCCAGCATGATTTGCTATCTTCCAATTTACAGTAGCACAATGTTCATGTTTTCTTTTGGTTGGACTCTTCTTGTCTCTCCTAATCCCTTTGCCCTTTGTAAGTTAGCTGTCTTTCAACTGTCTCCTGCCTTCCAATTCCAATTCTAAGTAATCTTTCTCATATGTTTGATAGGCCCGTTTCTGTTGAGCTAGTGAATATTTTTTAACTTAGGTCGAACTTGAAGAGTTAAAAAATCCATACTTTGTTTTTCTTATTCGTTATTTGTGTTGTAGAAAATTGAGAATGTGAAAAAATATATATAAATAAAGAATATATAACAACCCAGATTTTATAAGTGGGCTCTCCTCTACATTAAGTAGTATCAGGGCCCAGTTTGTCCACCCCTGGTATGGACGGATCGCTCTTACCAATCCAACGGGATTGATGAGGGAGCATGAGTCCCATATCGTCAAGTGAGACACCGAATTCTCATTTAAAGGAAAGGCCCTACCCTCTTAAAAGCTTAGCTTTTAGGAGTGAGCCTTTCTCTACATCAAATAAGATTATGTTTATGTCATCTATTTGGTGTTCTGCACGTGACTGTTTCAATGGAGTTGCCATTTTTGATATGCAGAGATATTGGGCAGCCTCGGAGCATTCTTTTTTTTTTTTACATGCTCCTTGTTGTATCTTGCCTTTCCTATTTTCGAGGATATCTTATCCTCCCCTAGTTTTACTTTACCTCTTTTCTCTCTAATAAAAATTTCTTTTAATATAAAACAAAGTGATGTAATAATAAAAATTTCTTTTAAATTGCAGTTGCGGTTTGGTTGCGGTTACGGTCGCGTTGCAGCTGTTGCGGCCGATGCGGACTGCAATTGCGGGGTGTCGTGGTTGCAGCGGCAGCCGCAACCGAGATGTCGCGGCCGCATCACGTGATGCTGTCCGCGATTTAAAACTCTGAGGTTAAGATTCATAGTTGTAGTGATTTATTACTAATTAGAGGAATCAGGAGAAATGAGCCCTCCATTCCCTTATGTCTTTTTATAATTGTTTTGGATTAATATGGTAATTACCTTGTATAAAACTTATAATGCTTACACTGCAAGTATAGGCTTTATCCTTCTTAACTTTTACATCCCATGATCACACTTTATTTCACATTAAACTTTTCTATTGATGTAACAAATTGGGGCAAAGTACAAAATGAATCTATCTAAATTTTCCACTAACTTAAAAAGTTAAAATAGTACTAAAAAGATGGACTTAGTCTACTTGAACAGTAGAAAACACTCTCAAAGTTGTTAGTATAATGTCCCCTTTAGCCTATTGAGCCTCAATCAGTCATAATTTGTATCTGTTGTTGTGATTATTGGTCGAAAGCATACACAATATTGTCTCTTTTCCTTTTGTAATATATTTTTATCTTTCTTTCATTAAATTGGTTATTATATTAGTGCTTGTTTTAGTTATCAAAACTGTGTGGTTTGCAGTTTTTCTTCAATTTTGTTAGGCATTTATTTTGGTGGTAGGATTTCTGTGAAGCCATTTAACAACATAGTGGGATATCTGCTATTGTAATCATAGTTTTCTGGAAACGATTTACCTAACAATTTTGTTTTACAATACTATAATTTTATGAAGGCTTTAAAACTTATTTTTTACATGATCCTTTTTTTATTTATGTTCCTCTCCATATTCTGAATTTTCTACAACAATTGCAAATTAAATTCATATGCATATCTTATTTTTAATGAACATGGAGTTCAATTCTAAAGGTGATATATTTTATCTCTCTTTTTTGTTTTGGTTATCAATATATTTTTCATATCCCTTTCTTATCTCCAAAATATTTGATGCCTCTAGAAACGAGTAGCTGTCTTTTTTTTATAAAATAAAGAATGATGTATGTAATGTTGCATTTTAGAAGGTATAAATTTCTTACTCATTTATATGTTAAGTGGTTTTGTAGTTTGGACATCATATATTTATCATTTTATGCCAATCCTGTAGGTCCTTCCTGGAGTTGTCAGTTGTGTTACAGTTGTCTAATTTTTTCAGTAAGCTTTTTAGTTGCTAGAGGAAAGGATTCTTGATGAACTAATATGTTTATCACTTTATGCCAATCCTGTAGTCCTTGCTGGTGTTGTGTTACATTTGTCTAATTTTTTCATTAAGCCTTTTAGTTTGCTAAAGGCAAGGTCTCTTGATGAACGTAGTCCAGTTGATATCATTTCACAGAAGGGGATTGATGAGAAAATTTTCTGTTTCAGAAATATTTATTACTTCTGTGTGAGAATTGTGTAAGCATTTCAAGTAACCTTCAGAGTTGAGAAGTCATACTATTGTAGATATGATAAGTTGGACATGTGAAGGGTTGAGTGATGCATGATGGATAGATAGTAGTATGCATCTCAAGTGTGTTAGATATCTCATATCATAGTATTATCTAATGGTTATGATTAATGGATGCCTCATCTGTTCCTTGAGAGAAATTAGCAAGAAACAGTTGTCCTTGTGATACTATTTGATTGATGCAAGTTCGGGAATAAGGTCAATTTCACATAGCATTTTTTAGCCATTGCCTTGTTGATCAAGCTCAATATTCTGTTCTTTCTGGTACTTTACCTATTCCATTTTCTTTCATTTCTGTATATTCTAAACTGTAGCTTTGAAATTTCCTTGTACTTCTCCTTGTTGTTGTTGCTGTTGTTGTCGTCCATTTTTGAGGGTAGAATCACATGGGTGGAGGCCCAAACTCCAAACTCCAAACTCCAAACTAAACATGTACTTATTCAACTAAGCAAGTGCACATTTTATTTTACACAAAGTTGCAATAGAGTGACCAAAATTTAGATTTAGGCAAAAAGTAAATGTAAATTATGCAAGAAGTGATAATATAGGATCAAACATGGTGGACTTTTGCATTTCCTGTAAACTTAATGTCTCTTTAATATTCTGATTCATGTTGGTAACTGTTATTGAATATTGAATATAAAAATATATTTACCTGAATTCCTTCAAACTTAATTTCTAGGTTAATACAAATACTAGTTTCTGATCATCAGCAAGTGAGATTATTTAAATTCATTATCAGTATTAGGATGTGACCTGATTTTTAATGTGATCTCTGATGGTATTGTCTAATGGGTTTGGTAAATCATGCAGCAAATGGTTTCTGCAGAAGATTGGTCACGAAGGTTGTACCTTAACTGGATAATTTTGGATTAATCTTCGATTTTTTACTACTTGGATTTTAGGATATCTCGCAGAATCTGATTTACTCATTCCTCTGATTCATTTTCTAGGTCTCAACAATTTGTTGATGGCATACGACGATAAATCAGCCTATGCCTTATGTGTATTTTCCTTTGCGGTTGGTCCAGATAGTGAACCTATCACATTTACAGGAAAAACTCCGGTATCTCTTAGAATCCCTGTATACTCTGCCAAATATATTATGTATGCGTATATTATCTTTGAATTACCTGTTGAAATTTTGAGAGTGAAATTATATGGATCTCCTTATTTCATAAAGTTACACAAATGAGTAATTTTTATGATGGAATCTATAAGATATAATAATTATATTTGGTTTTCCTTGCAAAAATGTGTTTCCTCCTTTACTTGTATATTATATTTGTAACAGGAGTTATGTCTGGAGAACTTCAGTAGATTGTAGCTTGTTCTAGTTTTTGAAGTTTAAAATTTTGAAGGGATTTTGATCAATTGACACACCTAATATGCACTTGATGTAATAGAAAGCAGTTCATGTATATGACTAACTCATTTTTTGCTGGCATGTTAGGGGAAGATTGTTCCTCCAAGGGGACCCAATGATTTTGGATGGGATCCTGTTTTTCAACCTGATGGCTATGAGCAAACGTATTTCCAACCCTCCCTTCATATCATGCTCTGTTCAAGGGTTTCATAGTTAGTTACAAAAGCTAATTTATTTCATTTGTTCTCATTGTAGTTATGCAGAGATGGCAAAGGAAGAAAAGAATAAAATTTCACACCGCTCCAAATCTCTTGCACTGGTGAAATCACATTTTGCTGAAGCTGGATATACTTTTCAGATCAACAACGTCTGAGAGAGCTATGGTGTTTGTTGCCATTGTGCTAGGTTCTAGACTACAAACACTTTATCAGCTCAGTTGCTGGCTTGCTGCCATTCTTTCATAGCCTTCCATATGGAAAGGACTTGAGTTGAAAATAGAAGGATTAACATTTTGCTGAAATCGAAAAGAAAATGCTGTTATCAATATGGATGTCATTTAAACGTAATGTTGCAATCTTGAGACCCTCTCCTCCAAAATAACAAATAATAATAATAACAAAAGAATAAAAGAAAAGCTAAGCTTGCATGTTTATAGAGGTAATGGTTTGAGCATTGATTGTGATTAGCTAAAATAAAATAGAGTAAATAAATAGATAGTTCTATGTTCGACATTCGCAGGTTACTCGTGATACTATACAAGTTCTTTGTTTGAATCATTTTGATTGTTTTCTTTACTTTGCTTATGATCAAGAATATATTGAAAACCATTAAACTACAGAAACAGGACATAAACGTTGCTATATTCAATACAAGCATAGTTTGATCAGTACATTTGATCCAACAAGGGAAAATGAGCCCTAAGTGCTTTTTGAGAATAAGTTTTCCATTTCAGTTCTAGTATAACTTTTTTAACCAATTAATAACATAATTTAATTCAAAATAAATATAATTAATTACTAAATATGCTATTAAAGAAATGCAGAGTGATAATTAATTATGAAGTATTTTGAGTTAAATTATGTTATTATTTGATTTAAAAAGTTATAGGAACTGAAATGGATAACATTTTCCTAAACAGTACCTATGAGTTACTTTTCTATCCAACAATAATGTTGGCTCTAATGGGATGGTTCATTTGACAGCTCTAGTCATATACAACTCTTTTACGTTGGAATTATCTCATTTTGTAATCATGTGAAATGGGAGGGGTCTAATTAATGTGTTATTGTAAAGTGAAATGATACCAAGCCTGCACTCTCTTTGCTTCTAAGATATTAAGATCTGATATTATTATCAGAATGTGCTAAACGAAGTCTCTCTTTTTCTTTTTCTTTTTTCATTTTTCATTTTTTGGCCGTTGTAAACAAATACCAATTGCTCAAGGTTAGTGTTACTGGTTAGTTAGGCTGTGGTTTTTTATTTTATTTTTTATTTTGGGTTCAAGAGAGGTCTTATTGTACATTAGAAAAAATTGAGAAATGGGAACTTAAGAAATCCAACTCTCTCCACGTAACCACATTTCCTGATAAAGTGTCCTGCTAAAAGACCACGGTAATTTGTGGGTTTTTTTTCCCATTCTAGTGACAGATGACACAAACCAGAGCATGCAATTATTGACAGCCATTTTTGAATAAATTTCAGTGTCCACTTACTTTTAGCAATAAAAAAAAATATTTTTAGAAAAACAATTCATTTTCTAAAATTTTCTATCCTTTGATTTGTTTTGAAAAATGACTGACCCGTTTTTAAATGAAAAACCATAATTTTCATTCCTTTGATAAGTTGTAACAATTAATTAGAAAAACATTTTTCCTTCTCATATATGGCTTGTAGTATACCTTGTGTTTTAGAAGAAGACGCAAGTGCAGGGTGAGAATCAGATGCAGAGAAAATGGCAGATGAGAGTGACTCCCACTATAGGCGCCACTGCTGCACTAGAGATTTGCTAGCATCCTTGAACATCAAGAATAAGGGAAAATTGACAATGCTTTGTCGGTATTTATTTTTTTGAATTATATTATTTGTTTGTGATTTTGATTTGTATTGCATTTTTATTGAATGTCAAAAGATGAATTAAAAATTGACAATGTTTATACCACTGTTCTAAGAACTGGATCGGACCGGGTGATTGAACCGATAACCTCACCGATCTGGGTTACTCAAAAAACCATTGAGCATGAAAATCGATTAAAAATCAATGAACTGGTTAGTTAGACTTGACCAATTAGGTTCAACCGTCTATTTTTATTTTATTTTTTATTCTTGCTAATTTAAATGATGTCATTTTTATCTGAAAATTGAATGTAAGCTAATCCAAAAAAAATTTATATGAAATACTTAAACTTGGATTATACAGAAGCTTAGAAACTGAATATATAATTGATTGTATATCTCTTTGAATTAAAATTGAATTTTTTTAAACAAAAATAGAGTATACTACTATTACTGAATACTTTGAACTCTCAAAAAATAAGTTGTAAACTATTTTTTATCATTTGTGTTTTTTTTATAATTTTTTATTTGTTTAATTAGTATATAATATATATATTTAAATTATTTAATTATATTCCGGTTCGACCACAGTTCAACTACAATTAAACCATTGAGCTTTGAATCAATTCCCTAACCAGTTCAATGACCGATTTAATTTTTAGAACCTTGATTTATATTTTCTATTACAACTACTATATTTTGTTAATCATGAATTCTGACTTTAGTCACCATTATAATTATGTAACATTTTTTAAATATAAAATTATGATTTTAAATATTTTATTTAACATATTCGCATATCATAATTTCTTTTTTAAAAAATTCGTGTATTGTATTGTATTCATACCCATATCTATGCAACATTACACACAGTTGTCTGTCTGTGTGCTTAGCCAGTTCTCAGCCAGTTCTCTATCATAAATTATGTAGTCCCTATGTTAACATTGTAAGCTTCTCTTGCAACTTCTCAAGCAGCATAAGAGAGTTGCAATTATGCATAAGAGAGTTGCAATTATGTGAAGTACCAACTCTCTTAAAAATTTAAGTTATTAGGTGAATACTTATGAATGATTTTATATTTCTAATATATTTTTTTATGGAAGAGCTCTTTGAAGTTGAAACCTGAATAATGCATAAGTCACTCATTTTATCTTGTACTAAAATTCAATTTTAGTTAGAAGATTGAGGTTAGTAAAGATCAGACTCTTTATCACTTGATCATAGAAGTTTTAATATCATGTTAAAAACTAACTCTTAAAAACTTATGTTATTTAAGGCAGGCTTATGGATAATTCTATATCTCTTAAGAGTCTGCATGAGTTTTCCTGACTCCAACGCTTACAAATAGTTTGTTTCACATCTTCAGATCCAAGTCATCTCTCTAAATAATAACAATAACAATAATTAGTTATCATTTGTAAAATGCTGTTTCTTGAAAATCCACAATAAAATCTTGCAAAGTGGACCCTGTTGGATCTTTTGGGATGATGACCATTTTCAACTATGCCTAAAATTTTCACTGGCCACTCACACAAAGTTGCCTAGCATGGAATTAAAATAGTGTAGAAGGGTACATTCACGTAGCCTGAAAGGGTTATCAGCAAATGTCTTATTCGGGTCCGTGGCTGACTTGACCTTTTGAAGGTACACTTCCCTGTGCTGTGCTGATTGAAGCTTTTTCTCTGTGGGGACCAGTAGGACTAGGACTAACCCAAACCATTGTCGGTGCAGGAAATTTAGATTAACCCTCAAATTATTCTCTTACTGAATTTTGGCCTCAATTACCATAGGATTGTTACTTTGAAACAGGGTTCTCAAATTGTGCCAAAAAAGCATTATGACTCACTTTTCTCTACGTACGAGTACTGTTTCCACCAGACAAAGTTCCCTGTATGTTTCAACCATCATCTTTCTTGTCTAGAACGTATTTTTTTAACTTATTGGAATGTCAAAATCAACCTCAGTTCCAATGTTGAGAAATCCTGTTCTTCATGTCTCACACTAATGACAGCTGGCTCCTTTAACAGAAATGGCAATCATTCTGCTATGTGCATCTTGTCAATGGCATTCAGGCATCCACTCTTTGAACTTAACTGAATTCTGAAATTATTTGTAATACCAATTTTAGCAACTTTTTTGCTTACATAACCCAATTTTCTTTCATTTCAAGGTGTGGTGGTCCTTGCTTGCTTCTTTATTAGTTCTGTTTAGAAAGCTTTCACCGACAGTCAAAGGTAATTTGCACTTCAGAACAACATGAAATTGCTTCAAGGCTAGACATCAATTTGTGGCAATCTTGGAGCAACGATCAAGAAAACGATGGTCCTAAATGCTTAATTCTAGTAACTGCTTTGAAGTGACAGCTTCAATAAAGGTTTCTATCAATAGAGTGATGCTACTTACACAACATTTTAGTCACAACTGACACACCACTGTATCTTTATTAAACAAGTAAAACTTAAGTTGGATCATCTAAAAACCATATGTATGTACTAGAGTACTAGTTGTATGCAACTGTAAGTGCAATGTTGTGTAGGTGGCATGTCTCCAAGGTAAAAGTGCAGTCGTGCAGAGTTGGAAAGATAATGGACTAGTCCCCTAACTCAAATCCCATATGATCTGTAACCCAATATTGGCCAAGAGCTGTCCACATGCCACATGGGCCCTATCTCACATGCAGAAGCCGTGTAGTCTTTTATTACAATCTAACATGTGCATTGAGAACTCATGATGCCTCTGTTTAGCACTGTCCCTTGCTCTCTCCGCAGGCATTTACTAAATGCCTCTAACAAGTTGTGACGGGGCAGGACATGCTTTACTCGAGTTCACGTCCAGAAGAAAGACAAAGACATTTCAACAATCCAATTGTTTAGGTCATTTGAATTTGCATGTTCTGCCGAGCATTCAGAAAACACCACTTACATTTCTAGTAAATATTCAAGTTTAAGTTTACAAATCATTCCCTGGTTGACCATTGATATCTCTTGTTGCACAGTGACTTATGTGGAGGGTTGCTTGTGCCAGTTAATGCTACTTTTTTGAAGACCTTTAGAGACTTTTATTGTGTTACACATGCTCCTGTGAAGTGCACTTTTGAAAAAGTTGGCAAACAGAACTTATTGAATCATCACCGGTCTTGTCCATATTTTTCAACCATGATAGAGTAAAAGACAGGGAAATCTTAAACTAATCGCCAGTTAACATTACATCATTTGGGGGGAAACAATGTAGGTAAAAAGGGTCATCATATTAATTAGAAAGATAATGACGGAGTATCATGTGCTGCACATGAACGAATCACACATGTTGGTAGAGAAACGGACATTGGCAGATGAGTTTAATGATATACAATCATAATTGCATAACAAAAAGCAAAGATTACTTCTATTGACAAAGAAAAAGGCTAAAAAGGTAAGAAATTTAAAAAGGAACACCACTGATATTGCTATTCCATCATCGCCATTGATAAAGTGTTTCCATAACTCAAAGTTTTACAATCATACTTTTGCTTGTATAATTAACCCAACAAAACAAAGAGTAAAAAATTGCAACAGAAATGTAAAAGGAAAAACTATGTATCTCAGCTCATTCAAATCCTATAAAATGAAATTGACTGAACAGTATGTAAGGAGACATGATTTGACATTGGAAAAAATATGCATATGAATTGGTGGGTAAGGTTGATGAAATGAGCTGGGAAGGACCAAAGAAGAAAAGTAAAGGAAAACAAATGGACCACGCTTCTGCACCCGCTCCTACAATGGCATTGTTTGTTTCAGCTGGAGCAGGTCGAGCCGCTGAGGTTGACCAATAATAGACACACAATGTGGACGGCAAATGGGTAACATAACGTATTGACATGTGTAAATAATGTACACTTGCCAAGAATGCAGGATGGAGATATGTGAGGAAAGCAATGGATATGATATAAGATGCTACTATAATATGGTAAAACTGAAAATCAAACACACAGAATAATGGCCTCTTTTTTGCTTCATTCACATTACTGATATGCTAGCACTTATTGCCTCTGCGGCAGCCGAGTGCACCAGCACCAGAAGTCATGGAACCAACCATAGAAGAAGATTTAGCTCCTAAGCTAGAGGCCCTGGCATAGCTGGCTGAAGCTCCAGCTCCAGATGGAGTGAAATAAGCACCATTCAGCAACAAATCTCCCTCTGACCTCCAATTCCAACCCTTCCACTGGCTTGCAGCTGTTTCAACTCTCTTAGTTACCTGCCAACAGCAATTGTCTCTAGCGGTCAGCAAATTCAATGTGAAACTCATTTACCTTCTAAAAAATATGATTTACAGCAGCACATGAATTGATTGTACTATTGTACCTCCTTGGCAAAGGGGTTAAGAGGAGCATTGTATCGATTGCCCTGGCTGTTGATGGTGGGGTTAGCACTTCCACCAATAGCATACATCTCCCAGTGAGTGTAGTCATTGTTCACCACATGGAAATATCCATGTCTACACCTGCATTATTCATAATCAATATCTTGTTAGATTAATTCATATTCCACCTATGACTTACAATGCTTAATTGGAGGAGGAAAAATAAAGTCCTATTAAATTGTTGATTTCAGCTAATGAATAAACCATCTGGCCACCTCAACTTAATTCTTCTAATACATATACAAAATTGGTGATTTCCTTAAGCTGGAGGTAGCTTAAAACAAAATTAATGCATCAAGATTCAAGAGGGCTGTTTCTGCTCGAAACCAACCTGTCTTATGGAAACGCATTTATTTCCATTTAAAACAGACAAAGGGAAAGGGAAAGAAAGGGGTTTCAATATGAAAGTGGCATTAAATATTACCGTGGCATTCTCTGGATAAGTCCCTCTCCAAAATGGTTGTATGCGATGGTCACTTGCATTTGCTTGTCTCTTGTGTAAGAGTCACTGTGGCCCAGCAGAATCACCTGAATTTGTAAACAAGTAAATAATAATATGAGCTTTCCAACAAGAAAAAGTGCAACTTGATACACAGATCTAGGAAATGCAGTGAAGGCACCTCATTGTGGTGGGTGAGGTGGTTGTTGGAAATTGTTATAGCTGTTGAGCCCATGACAGCATCCACAAGGCCATCAGCACAATGGGACAAGGAATTGTGATCGACCCAAATGTGACTTGAGCTAAATATGGAGATGGCATCTCCATCAGCCATTGTCCTCCATCCAAAGTGTGTTGGGGAGCTCCTCACCATGGCATTTCCAGTGGGTTTGCAGTCATGGATGTGCAGGCCATGAATTATAACATTAGTAACAAACTGAATTGTGATGCACCCTCCATTAGCAATATGGACATTGGCTCCTCTACCATCAATGGTCTTGAAGCTGTTCATAATGAGCTCCTCCTTCAACTGTATAACCATGTCTCGCTTGAACACAATCCAGAGAGGCTTATCCTGAATGACAGCATGGCGCAGAGTGCCAGGCTTTGGGTTAACAGGGTCATCATCTCTGGGATCAGTGACAACATAGAACCTGCCATCACGACCGCCAATGGCATTTCTACCAAAACCAATGCCACAGTCTGCAAGACGCTTCCTGTTACGCTGCCAGTTGTTGTCACAACGCCAGCAATCATCAATGGGGTTACCAGTTCCACATGAGAAAAATCCAAGCTTCCTTCTTTCTGTGCTATTCTTGATGCTCCTGCCATATCAAACACATTGTTTTCCTATTGCCATCAGTATCAAACAACCAATCTTTCTTTGGTGATTATACAAGTTGAATCAAACTACACAACATCAATTTCTTTGAGTTCTCATATCATATCCAATCTGTTTCCAACATTAATACTATACCTAGATGTGTTACACATTGCAAACATTTGCTATCTGTACAGTCACAGAAGTTATTTTAATGCAAAATCCTGGTATTGCATGTGTGGAATTCAAATACAGACAAAAAGTACTAGCTTGTGTAGAGGCAGCAAACAACACAACAAAAATAAAATAAAAATAAAAATAAAAATAAAATTTTCAATCAATTATTTTAGAGTTTTGAAGAGGTAGCAATCAATGACAAAATAATTTATCCACTTGAAGAGTGAAGACAATAGGAATTTTTTCCAGTCTAACGGCTAAATATTCTTGGCTTTATTTTGGAATAGAAGATATGGTAAATATGCTTTTTTGTCATTACATGGATCTTGACCCAAATATGCTACTGTACTCACGTTGTAAAGAATCAATCACATAGTAAATTTTTGCTACAGAAAACTCAATCAAATCACATATTAGGAACCAAACAAAAAAAAAATTGATCAAGCAGAACTCCTAGAAGCAACTATATTAATGATAAAATCTGGGAGAGTAAGAGTTGTACCCGTAAGTACAACATATTTATAGAGAAACAATTTATATATTATAAATTATAGGATAAGGTTAAGAGGACACGCAAAAGAATTAGGAGCGTGAAACACGGATCTCAAAAAGGGCATGTGATTGAAGCATGAGCCAAGGATGTAGCTGGTTAGGGACAGGGTAATGGTTCCAAGTAGAAATCCCAAAAGGGAAAACAGAAAAATGGGTAATTCGTCACAAATTCAAATTCATTCAACAATGGCAAAACCAGGAAAGTAATGTGACAGCAAAAAAATTGGTCAGTTGGAGAGAGAGTTAGGTTCAAATTCACAAGGGATAATTATGAGGGCCAACAATGCCAGGGCACACCTCTACCCTACCCATTAACATTTCTAGTTCCTAAACCATGTGAACATATAATATAGATCATTGTAGTTGCATGTAGCTTTCTCTTTTGCTCTAACTTGTTTCTTAGCTATGAATGCATCATAGAACAAAAAATTGTCAATGATGAAAATGTAGAAAGATGGAGACCCACATCTCAACCATAGAAACCACCTCCTCTGGGTCAGCCACAGCAGCCTGCTCATTTAATTTCTCAGCATCTTTTGCCCTGAAAGAAAAACAGTCACAACACAAGATTATAATCATATATTATAGATAAATTATAAATAAACAACTAATAGAATATTTATATATGGATCAATAAATGTCATCAAACTCTATTATAAATCAAATTTTCTCAACAAAACTATTTAAAACGAGATTTTTTTTAATCAATTATTAGATATGAGACACACATAAAAAAGTAGGCTTAAGTATTGTTCTTTCTGTATTATATTAAAAATTAATAAATACGAAAAACAGATTAAGTAAGCCTAACGGAGACATTTTTTAGCATGTTGGGTCATTTTTTATTTACCCGACAAAGTAATAAATAAATAACTATTTAAAAAAGTGGGAGAAAAAGAAAAAGAAATTAAAAGTACACTGTAAAAAGAGAAGAAGAAACAAACCAGCAAGCAAACAAAAACCGTTAAAAGCGTTTTCTAGAGAGGAAGAAGAAAGAGAAAAGATTTATCCTCAGTGAAATGACTAAAAACACCCCTCGAGGTCTGTTATGTAGGGGCACACTTTGGAGGGCAATTTCGGGTGTGTGGAAAAAGTTTGTTGACGGTTAACCCTTTTATTGGTGTGGGGAGTTATTGCTTTTTTTTTTTTTGGTGGAAGGAGTTATTGCTTTTGCACACAACAAAGGGCAAAGGAATCCGAAGAAGAACGGACAAAACAGAATAAACGATCCAGATCGAGGAACAACGATTTTCAACGGCTGTGATCGTTAGTTACGGTTGTAAATCCCACGGTTCACAAGAAAAGTAGGAACGGAATGGACGGCTAAGATTAACTGAGATTTAAGGAAGGTGAAAATTTAACGTTGGAAAATATGGGAGGGACACACTACAGTACTATACTACACTAACCTCGCCGCCATTGATGAGTTGCTCAAGCTCTGCAACTGCAACCTCTGTGCTTCAACTTCAACATTCCTTTAACAAAACCAACAAAAACAGAAAATGGGTCAATGTAAGATCTTTGTTTCTCTTTGAATATGAAACAGAAAGAGTGAAAGACTCCATTGAAATGGTGTTTGTTTCCATAGGAATACATACATACATATATATATATATGGTTTTTGAAATGAGAAAAAAAATAGTGGAAAATTTGATTCTCACTAGCTGATTTCAATTTCAGCTTTCAAATTTAGAACCCATTTCAGTTTCACCCTTTCCTTTTCATTTTCTTTGCATATATATATATATGTGTGTGTAGATATATGCAATGTAGTTCAAATCCAGAAACAGAGAGAGAAAACGGGTCAATGCAAGATCTCTCTGTTTCTCTTTGAAAATGAAACGCAACACTGAAAAAGCACTGATAGAGCTACCTCTTTTGAACATTTTGGTCATAAGCTACCTTTTTGTAAAGGAAAAGGGTGAAACTGATATTGAATTTTTGTATCACAAGAAGCAAATTTCCCACCATTGTTTTTCTTCTTTCAAACAAACCCCACACACACACAATGTAGTTAGAAAAAAACCTCAAATTCCACAAAACAGAGTCACATGATATACCTGAGATCAGAGATCTGTGGTGTGGCCATGGCTTCTCCTCCAATGACCATCACTAGAAGCAAAAACAACCAGACCCATTTGGCAGAAACCTCCATTGCTTGCTCTTATCTATCTGAATTCCTCTCTCTCTTTCTCAGTGGAAGAAGCTGAAGAGAGAGAAAGTCTAGAGAGAGAAATTGAGGAAGAAGAAAAAAAGCTGACCTTAGGAGAAGAATGGAAGAGTGAAAATGAGTAAGTGGACTCGGAGAACATGTTCTAACATAAGGGCCCGTTTTATAGAGAGAGAGAAGACAAAACGGTAACGCTAACTTTTGACGCCGTTAATTAACTGATCGTTTTTTTGTTTGTGTTGTCTGTCTTCATACTTTGGGGGTCCCCTCCTCTGACGCCGTTATTAACGAAGTCGTTGCTAACCCTGACTCACTTTTTTACCCACTAACGGCTTCTCTCTCTCTCTTGCACGTGAGTACCATAGGTAGTCACGTGCCGTGGCAGTGTCTACTCTTTACCACTTTCTCTTTTTACTTTTATTACTTTATCCACTATTCATTGCCCAACTAACAAAAACGGTTTTGAAAGTTTGTATTTAAAATTTAATATTTGTTTGTACAAATTTATTGTAATATGATTTTATTTTATTTTAAAAAATTGAAATTGTCAAGGATTAAATTCAGTTTCTTATAATATGATTTTTTCCTTATTTTAATGTATTATTTTATAATTTGAACTTTGTCATTTTATTTCATGTAATTTGCTATATTAATTATTATATATAATCACGTTATTTTTTTTTATTTTTTTTTCTTAACGAAAATGAGATGTGAGAAACACCTATATGCATATTGAAATACTTCACACTGACTTGATTTTATGTTTTATATGCTTATCAAAATGTTCTTTTTTTGGTTAGAAAATGAATAAAATAAAATAATTTTAATCAACCAATAACATAAATTTTTCACACTATAATTCAATTGATTACGACAATAACTATTTTGAGTTGTTATATTATTTTAATAACATTGTAACATATAATTAAATGATAATTTAAAAAGAAAAAATTACAATAAGCATAATGAAACCTTTTTTGTTATAACACCAAGACCAAGAGACGTGAGACTAATATCTTTCTAATTCAGCTTTGCCCTTCAAGATAACAAAGTTGAAATTATTATGAAGTCTCAAATTGAAATAAAATAAAATCAGAAGATGAGAAACTCAATGAATTTGCCACAATATTGCATAGAAACAAATAAGAAAACTGAACAGTGAAAAGGAATACTATATTAGAGTGGTGGTTATGGAAGGGGACCACGTGAGGAAGAAGATCCCCAAGAGTTGGGGCCGTACAAAGATGATAAACACAAAACACAGATGTCACAGTTTCCTGCTGATTTCACGGCAATGCACAAACAAGAACGCGTAAGAATAAAGACAACCAATAAACAAATAAATAAATAAGAAAAAAGAAAAAGAAATATAAAATTTATATATTTTTTATTTTAATTTATTATTGGGATTGATTCCGTGGAAAAAACGTACGTCCAAGCTGCGCTAATCACGGTCAGTGACTTTCTTTTGAAGATTAATGAATTTGAAGACTATTATTCCATTCCATCCACCACCATTCATTCAACTCTTACCAACAAAGTTACAGCCTTTCATATAAAATATAAAAAATATATATATTTTTTACCTATTCAATTAACCCACATTGAAATTTTTTTATATTATAAATTTGGTTTGGGGTTTCTTTCTCTTGTTGAAATTTAGTGTTTTTTTCATTTATTTTCTTGATAAATAATTAAATATTGAGTACCAAAGGAATTCCATATTCTAAAAGTGAGATTGTTAAGTTTATAGTGAGGTTGATGAGTTTTTATTATTATTATTTTGGAGTGAGGATCTAGAGTTTTTCTTTTTAAAAATAAAAATAAAAATCTTTGTACTTGTTCATATATCTTTCGTCTCATATACACTTTGTTTTTATGTCATTCTTATATTGTTTTACCATAAATGGACATGCATGAAGTTTTTTGGTTTCATTATATATCTTCACAAAGGTCCTTGAGATCTAGGAAGGAATGATCTCTCTATTCTCCAACGAAAATAAAAACAACATTTCACAGCAATGGAAACCAACTTTGATTTCTATCAGAAAGTCCTTGAGGGGAAAATTATCAAAAATTGGATAGAAATTAGAAAGCTTCGTCATGGTATAAATGGTATATTTCCCTAATGAAATTAAACTTTAAAATTGAGATAATGATATATTTAGTTATACTATTCCAATTATATAAGGAGAATAATCCAAAAACAAAAATCATCTTGGCTGTCATTTCGTTTTTCCATATGGTCAACTACCTAGCTATTTTTTACCTCTAAGGCAATATGGTTGACTTATAACCTTTTAAGAGTTATCGTTGAAATTTCACTTAAGTCAGTATTATAAAAGTGTTTTTCTTTTCATCTTCTGTTATACTTATCTTCATAATCCATGGGCCACGGCAAAGTCTATATACTATACTACTATATTAATACACTTTTCTTTTCTTTCTAGTTATTTCTCAATCATTAAGAAAATTATTGTTGAAAGATTTCAATATTTCCTTTTTTTCCACTGACTTATTCATTGTACCACTTTTTTTTTATATATATATATTTCTCTAAGGAGTTTGGAATTAAAAATAAGTATAAATTTATTTAGTTAAAAATGAAGTATTTAACTTCTTGAATTCACTACATTAATTATTTGAGCACAAATGTATGTCATATCTTTTATACGATTCATGAACTAAGCTTGAGATCACATTTTATTTGGACTAAATTAAAGATTATATTATTAGATTTTAATTGAAATTTTTTATTATGTTATAATTCCATCAGTTCAGTTAATTACAATCCTAAATTAAAAAAAATTACAATATATATGATTGTTCGCCCAATGTGTACATAATTCTCAAATGTTTCATTTTCCCCATTTTTCACTGTTTTAGTTTTAAAATAAACATATAAATCCCTTCTCCTTATGTGAGAAAATAAAAATATAAAAAGAATATATTTTCTATATATAGCAGCTAACACCTGTGACTCGCTTTACACTTTTTTTTTCCTTCAAAAAGATAAAACAAATAGAGAACAATGTATCTCACACCAACTTTGATGAATTGAACAAATCATTCCACAATCCATGCCATATCTCCCTGCTTATTTTCTTCATTTTTCTTTTCCTTGTTGTGGATTAGGATTCTTTGAACTGATCGAAATTGGTTATGAAATTTGTAGTCAAAACCAGAAGACTTGCCAACCCCTAACTAAAATAAGAAAATTGAAAGATAAAGACATAATGGGCAACATGTGAATGCATCTATTGGTGCATGTGACACAGTGCAATTTTCAGATTTCACGTTGAATTTAATGTAGCTTTTCAACATTAAGACATTAAGGTTCAGGCATACAAACACAATGATTAGTGCCATCTTCAGTCAAACTATATCAAATCCCATATATAAAATACAAAAAATTCATACTTTTGTGTTCTCACGTACACTATGCATATTAATTACACAGCTATACACATAATAGCATCTAAGTTTAATTAAAATCGCTATCTATTTATAGTTTAATCAAATTTACCTAAACTTTAATTATATAATCTGAATTTCTATACACTAATGTGCAAATTTTCTGTAAAAGACTAAAAATTATAACAATCATATAGAAGCACAAATTGCTCTGTTTCCTTTTCTCGTATATATAGTTTTTAAAAAAATTCTCTTGTTCGCAAAAAGGATATACAAATCATGCGTGTTATTTTTCCCCCTTCTTTCTCGCAACCTAATTTGTGCTGAACTATTCATGCAAATAAGGTAGAGAAATAATTAAATATTTATGCACCTCATAATTCACTCTCATTCATATTGGAGACTACTAAATTTATTACTGGCCAAATTTTTGTTCACGAGAAGAACAAGCAGCAACTAACATATCTAACTTCTGTGCATTTCCAGATTAATTAACACAAACTTAATTTGAAGAACAATTCAGAAATCAAAAATAGAGAATTGATAGTACATGATGCAACGTGTCATTCTGCTATTTATATTCTATCCACATTTAGTACGTACCAGTCTAAAGTTTATTTTTTTAATTAAAAAATATCTTATTTCTTATGTGGGATATAAGTTCCTATTTAAATCTCATAATATACTGATTATTTGGGTTAATCTAAAAATAGTCTTTATCATAGTTGTCAAACTTTCAAATTAATTCTTAAAACTCTTATGAGTTTAAGATTTTAGGAGATAAAACGAATAAAATCACATGTAAATTATCTTTTTTCTCAAACTCATACGAGTTTAAGTAAATTCTAACAGAATTGGTATACTCTCGATTCTACTAGCGAGTTAACAACCTTGGATTTACATATAGTTTTGGTATCAAAATACACACTTTTGGTTGATTTTGTTAGCTATTTAGTTGAATTGCCTATGTTCTATCATATATATTATGTTTATGAAGCTAATTTTATGTTGTTATTATTTTTGTTCTATTTTGTTAAATTACAAACTAGTGTAAGTGCTTAATCAAGTATAATATAGTGTGTCAAGTATATTGAGTTATGTTTTTACTTTATTATTTTTGTTTGCTTTATTCTGAGTTGGAATGTTGAATATTACTTATAAATATCTTATTAAATTATGTTTAGGTATTAGAAAATGTTTTTTAAATAATAATTTTAAAATATACAAAACTCTTACGAGTTTACGATTTTAATTTATAATTCAAGTTTACTAAGGGACTTCACAAGTTTACCTAAACTTTTAAGTTTGACATCTTATTCCTTACATTAACACTTTCCAATTTGATCCCTATATATTTTTTCATTCCATAATTGCTTTAGTTTTCTAAAATCACTCAATGTTATTCCTCCTGTTATTTCTATTGCTATTTAATTTTTGAGTGGAAGAAAGTAGAGATACGAGGGATACAACTTATAGGGACATGGGACTTGGGAGTACCTCTTTTTCTTGATTGCTGTAAGTAATTTAGGAACTCTAAATTTAAGTAATGTGTACATTTTTCGAGCCCTTAACAATTTACCTTTTTGGGGCACGATTGTGCTTCCAATTTCCATGCAACAACCAAGGTGGTTCCCATGATGGCAAAGCCCCCACGCCTGTGGTGAACATTCTTTCCAAGTAATTACACTTTTGCCCTTGCTATCATCACCGTGTACCAAAAGGTACACGCAGCATTATGATCAAATGCAAGCAAAGAGAACCATTGATTAGGGTGGACCAACGTTATACCTCGCATGGGTTAGTTATGAGCTTTTGACTTTTTTCAGTTGAGATGTTAAACCGAATCATTTGTTTCAATTAAGTAAAGGGACAAAATCATTGTTTTATCAAGACTCTTGTATTGTAAAAGATTGTTTAGAGAAATTTCATCCCAAAATAGTGTCATCTATTTATTGGGTTTGAATTTAAAATAATTCTATATCCTCTTAATGAATTAATATAATAATTCTCTTAATTACTTAAAGATATAAGTATTAATTACTTTTTAAGTTCTCATGATATTAAATATTTTTACTTTTTTATTTAATGCTTTTTATTTTAAGTAATTAGGATAATGTTAGTAAGATATATTAAGAGGATATAGTTTTACTAATTTAATATAGTATTATTTCTCTAAAACCATATTTTAAAAACAAATTAGCTATGGAATCAACAACGATTGACTCAATTATAGGAATCGAAACGCTTCGTTTGTAAGGCAAGTTTAATTCTCACTATTGACAATCCTCCTTGATAGGTCTAAAAGTACAATACGTAAGCCCTCACTTTTATGTACCAAAAAAAGAACTAGCTAAGGAGAAAAATACTAATTTCAGCATAGTCTATTAGTAGCTTATACATTATCAATGGGAGAGTTTTATTGTGATTTTAGTTAGTAATAATTTATTTACAAAAGAATCATAGTGTGGGAAGGAGAAAAGTATGTTAAAGTGTAGACAATCAGTTTGACCTCTCAAGCAGTTTTTATCATAGTTAAAAATTTCTTAAATGATGTGATAATAAATTATTAGATAATAGCGTAAAAAATATTTCACACATGATCAGAATTATTAAATCATTCTTTAACAACTATATTATATGTTAATTTTAAAATATTTTAATGATACATTGAAAATAATATTGCTTTGAAGTGAAATTTTGTAAGCATATGTATAATATGAATTTTTAGTCTAACAATGTCTTAGTAAGAAATTCATCTTAAAAGTAATTCGTTGATGAGATTAATTTCGATTTATATTGTTGTCAACAAATCCTTCAATATATATAAACCAAACCCAACCTTATGTGGATTTAAGGCATGCAACACCAATTATGTTAAAATGTGTTCAACCTATAATAGAGGGAATATATATTAAAAAAAAAAAAAAAACTACTCAGCACCAAATCTCAAATTTTGAGCTTTATATTTTGAAACTTTCACATTAAATTACGTCCCTAATGAACTGTGCAATTTTAAGACTGGATAATATATATATATATATATATATATATATATATATATATATATATATATATATATATATATAGTTGAGCTATTGCTCGTGAATCGATCGTGATCGTAATTCTCATATGTATTTTGACTATTTTCATTAGAAACTTATAATTGATCTATGTGTTTGAGACATGATTATAAAGTTTAAGTTTTCTAATTTAAATAATGCATTTTTCTTAATCTACATCTTTAAGTGCTAATATATATCCTTCTATAAAATAAGCTCATATACTTTAATTTGACAAAACTACTAATTGGATATAAGTCTAATGATTGGAGTAGATGGGAGTTTAAATAAATGTCATAAATTCAAAATAAACTGAGATTTATTTTGGATCTATCGTTAATGTATAAATTTTTTACATTATCATATACTTATTTTTTACTACATCATTAAATAGTTTGATTATGATAATAATTATTTGAAAAGTTAAGCTCTTTTAATAATATGTCAATATATAATTAAATGATAGTGTAAAAACTTAAAAATTGTAGTAGATTAAAATTAAACTCAATAAAATGACAAGTTTCAAAATATCAATGAAAAAAGGTTGCCACTAACATAATTGAAGTGGTAAAGTTAGAGTCTAATTAAGGTTGAAGTCATATATTTGATTCCACGTAAAAAAAACCCGGAAAAAAAGAAACTTAGGAATGTTGAAATGATTAAGAAAAGCACACTAATGTATATTAGCATCACCATCACTGTTATCGTTTATTATTTCAACTACCTTATTTATTTAATATACGTAGCCTATTATTAATTACTGCCATGGTCGCTTTCAATGTTAGATGTTATTACCTTTAATTAATTGGGAGGGACAAAATGTGCATATATAAATGCAGGCATCACATTATATTTCTAAATATTGAACAAACTTACTCGTGTCTACAAAAAGCCTACTTCCCCCCACCCCCCTCCCCCCTCCCCCTAAAAAGCAATATTTGTGCATTACCGCCAAATTGATTGTTACAAATTAACCTTTTCTTAAGAACGCAACGAAGTGTAAATAAAGATTGGTTACATGCATAAAAGAAGAAAAGATTGATAATTACCCATAACATCCATGCCAGAAGAGATTACTATATTCTATCGATTACTTAGCCTTAAACCAAGGATAATCTTAATTATAATGTTACTAGCAATCCATGAGTTGTTCCTGAATCTATGCAATGATTTTTAAAATTAATAATCAATACTTAAAAAATAATCCATGTCTTTAGTGAGGTTTTAAATTATACAGAGCATATGCTCCTCGACATTGCTGAATATGCAACAACAAAAAATTGATTCCTTTGCTTATAATTTATTTTTAAACTTGGCCTCATTGTAAGTCTTTGTTAACCTTGTTGTTTTTCAGCAGTTTAAATTTAATAATGTTAATCAATGCTCCTCTTTATAATTGATCTTGCTTTCAGTTGGCCAAGAATGTTTTGCTTTATTTTATCCTGGCCTGCACAAATTCTCTTAATTTTTTTATGTTTATATATTAAAATTTTAATTATGATATGATAAAAGAATAGTATAACAATGATTGATAAAGCCGTCAAGAATAGACTTGTTGTCTCTCTATGTATGAAAGAAGTAAGAGGTTCAAAAAATTGCAGCGAGCAACATATACATACTATTAAGAGTTGACCCTACAACCACACCCAAATGGTGCACATGGGGAGAACCAACGAATTTCAAGTGGAACCTTTTTTCAGTTGGTGTGGATCACCACCCATGTTCAACTTGCCTAATATTGGATATATTTTTGGGTGATATTATTATGTGTATGTGGTTCAGTTTGGACACGTATAGTGAATTAGAGGTATATGGTTTTAGAATCAAAGATTACATGGTCCAGTTTAGCAACCATATTCGACCAAGCATGTGAGCACTAATTAGGTATATACACCATTCATGCTTGGCTCACATGGCTGAAAATGTTGTGACACTGAATTCCTTCAATATTAATCTTTATAAATTATACCTCCAAGCATAAAGAACCTTGGACTATATATTATAATAATATACAATTATACATGAAGTTGCATAGGAATGTCATGGTCACATATTAATTAGGGATGTTGTTTGTTGTGATAGTATGCAAAGAGAATCCAGATTCCAGGCCTGCAAATGGATAAAGAGAGCTTTTTGATAAGATATAAAGTGGATAGGGTATCTATATATAATAATTGGAAACATTCAATGTCAAATGCTACATGATGTTATAGAACAAAAATTTTGCTTTTAAAGATTTATGTACAGAAAAAAGGAAAAATATAAAGCCAACAAAAAAAAAGGAAAAAATAAAAGAGAAAAGAATTTATTGAGGTAGTCATTTATGCGCCACGTAACATTTTTCATCTCAATTTTTTTGGCCAGTGTATACTTAGATATAACATTTGATTAATGCAACTCATCAAACAATGATTCTTTCTATAAAAATTGATAACTCACTGACTATAAAAATAGTTAGTTCACTGTGCAGACATTTGGATAGTTACTGTTTCTGAAATCACTTATCTATTAAGCTAGTCACATGGCAATAGCCAGAGATTAAGGTAAGTAAAAACTTCAATTGCGATGTTAAATTGTTATGCCTAAAAAGTTATTTATACAGCTAGTTTTAAATATATATTTTTTTGGTACAAAAGACTAATTATGTGAGTAACATAAATAGTCTTGGCTACCATTTTTTTTTATAAAACCACAAGGTATTCTTATACATTTTGAGTGTGAAATTAATTCTCACTCGAACGTCTTTTAACTTGGTCATAAGGTGTTTTTAGTGGGATTCGAACTCTAACATTACAAGTAAAATCTACTCACATATAACTCAATTTGTCAATAAAATCACACCTTACTACCAGTTGTGCACTATATATGATCAAAGCTTGAAAAGCTCATTTCTATGAAGATGAGGCTTGGTGGGTTGATAAGTTTACTAAAATTGGTCTTACTAGTTAGAATTGTCAAAATGAATATGGCTCATGAGTCATTCCATTTAACTCAATAAATGCAGTGGATTGAGCTCATATATATTATAAACAAATGAAGTTTTTAACATAGCTCAAAATGGGCTAAGATATGGATTAATTAAGGTTTTATACTAAAATTAGTGAATAATGAAAATTTAATAATTTCTTTAAAAAATTATTTTTTCTTACTTTTTTTTAAAAATTTCTTTACTTTTTTGCTTCTTAATGTTTGAGTAAATACCTATTTTGATCTTCCTAAGATATAAGTGATATCAGTTTGGTCCTTTAATAACTTTTTACATCAAATTAATCTTTTAAAAGGATTAATTTGATGTAAAAAGTGACATTGACTGACTAATTTGATGTTAAAAAAGAATATTGAATGACTAATTTGAAGTCAAAAATTGACATTGAAAAATTATTTTGATGTATTCATCATTAAAAGACTTAACTGATGACATTTATACCTTTAGAAAATCAAAATAATGTTACTCTTAAAATTTTAGCGAGCTAGTCATGCTATTAATTAGTGGCGCATATAGCAAGTATGTTTTACTAACCCAGCTCACAAAACTCAAATCCGTGTGGGTTATAGTCGACCTATTTTAACAGCTATATCCCTAGTATATAGCATTATTAAAAAAATTTATTCTTGAAATGACTTTACGAAATTATAATATATAATTTATAATTAGCAGCTATAGTGTAATGGAGATTATTCCGGTATCTTTTTTTTCAAGGTACATAAGGTGAGTTGTCAAGTATTCAGTAATTATTATTTATATTTGGCTGAAATGCAAGAAATCCCTTCCAACTATAGGTTAAGTTTAAAAAACTTTCATATACTTTTAAACTCATCAACTCGACTCCATAAACTAACAAAATAATTTATAATAACCCTTTTCTTAACCTACCACTTAAACAATTAATGAAAAAATAGTCACGTGTTGATTTTTTCTACTAATCTCACATTAAATCATTATTATTTATCTTTGAAATTATCTCTAAGCCTCTTTTCTGGGCATTTATTAACCTCACATCTCCGTTTAAAATTTTCATGAATTACTCAAACGGTGGTGTGAGGTTAATGAGTGCCCAAAAAAGAGGCATAGAGATGATTTGATGGATAAATATTAATGATTTAAGATGAGATTAATGAAAAAAATCAACACATGACTACTTTTCCATCAATTATTTAAATGGTAGGCTAACAGAATAGTTATTATACACTGTTTTGTTAGTTTAAGGAGTCGAGTTGGTGAGTTTGAAAGCACAAGAGAGTTTTCTAAATTTGACCCATAATTGAAGGGACTTCTTTGCATTTTAGTCTTTTTATTTAATAGACTTACAAACATTTATTGTAAAACTAACAATACATGATTAATAACTCACCATGTGTATTAAATCCACCAGCGTACCATAACAACTCTCATAATTTAATATAAAACATGGCTTTAAAATGTTGAATTTTTGTGCTCAATAAAAATTAATTAAAAAGAATTTTAGATAGTAAAAAGTGGAAGGTTGGAAACTTCAAATTAAAATTTTCCATAGTTATTCTCTTAAAATTTGAAACGTATTTTTGTAGAAGACATGTGAAAATAGATAAATAAATAACGTTTGAAAGCATCAATAATTAACTTGATTTTAAAACAGCATAGTACAAGGAATAGCAGTAATTTAAAACATTCATTTTTTTATCATATTTAAAAAAAAATTCAATTTACTGATTAGTCTCCTACTTGAAGTTTAAGAAGAAAAAAAAACAGAAAGGTATTAGGTGACAACCTAGCTAGAAGTGGTAGATTTATTAATAATTTTGATGAATTCTTTTGGTGATCATTATCTGAGCCAATTTATTGATCCAGTTAGAGAGTTATGGCATGGCGAGATAAGAAGAAACATCCTTTCAGCTAACATTACTGATGCTGTATTTCAAATACCTTCCAAGTTTCAACACTCAACAGGTTTGGTTTGTGTCCCCTCTAATGTTGAATATTCAGTCATTCAGTAGGCTTGCACGTACTACTTCTGTTGATTGGCACGCAAATTAAGTCTGACCTCAAGCTGTTCGAAATTGAAGTCATGAGAATTGCTGCCTTTATTGCATGGAACTTGTGGAAGAATGGGATGAACAAGTCTTCATGAACATAGGTTGGTTAGCTACACAAACACAACTTGTTCATCATAAGGTTGAAGGTCAATTTAGAAAATTTTCTGCTATTCCTTATCCTTTAGATCATTAATTAATGATATATTTGGATTTTTAAATTAGAACTCCAATAAGAATTAATTTTAAATTTTGGATTGATAACAGTTGTTTGAAGTTATGGATTGACTTTCATTGTCATTCGTAGCTAGCAATCTTTCTTGATAAATTATTCATAATTTTTACCATCGGTTCTCATTGAGACTTGTGACATACCTTAAAATATGGTAGCCTTCCCTTTCTTTTAACCTCTCAAGTGGTTATCATAGTGAAATAATTTTAATGATATTGCAACATATTTAATGACAAAAAATTTGCATATGTATGCATATGTTAGTCAATTAGTTTTTATTTGGTGAGCAATCAATGAGGTTTTAGTCAAATATATGTAGAGCAAGGCAAACGGATCAAGGTCCGCAAGCCAACCCATTTAACTTGCTAACTTAAAGGGTAAAAACTACCTAAATACCTAGTCATGAACATCTAGATCGATATGTTTAACCTGTTTAACCCGTGGGTTAAGTGAGTTTGACATGGCTAGTTCGCGGGTTGACATTGTGACCCGATGTGACTTGTTCTAAAAAAAAACTGGCCTAGTGCTAGGTTGCTGCATTTCTGTTGGTCCAACTTTCTTTCAAACAGCAAAAGGCCAACACCTCAAGCCAAACTTCCCTCGCCCAAGTCCCAACCCAATTTCCCAAGGAGTAATGATAGATAGTTTCACATAATGTTAGGCTCACATACCTCTTACATTTGTAGATTCAACAATTATTTATTGGTTACTCAATTGCTTGGTTACTCAATTGTTGAGCTAGTTAGTATCATTTAAAATGAGACTTCACCTCAGCATATATGAGATATGTAAGAGAGAGGAGTATGTGCAACTATCATTTCTCTTACCCAAGTGATGTTCGCCCTAGTCCCTCATATACAGAGTACGCTACACACGTATTTCATTTTAAATAAAAAAAAAATTTAAATAAAAAAATTGTCAACAAGTTAACATGTCAACTTATTATATTATCCTACGAATTTAAAGGATCGGGCCAAACTTCTAATTTTGTTGGTTTATTTATTTAAAAGTAAGCTCGATCTGATCTGCTTAAGACAGGTTCGTCGTGAATTAAGCCGGGCCAAGTTGGTCTGCATACCCAAATCTAAATGTATGTACATAGTAGTCAAGTTCCAGTTAATTCACCAGACTGCCTCTGAACTCAATCATCATCTCTTTTTCTCACAAAACAACATTCCTGCACTTTCTCAGCAGCCAAACGAGAGAAGATGCATGCAAAATGCAAGACAGCTAAGGAAATGGAAATTGATAGAATTTTGAAAAAGTGATCAAAAAGTGTTGGACCCACAGGTAGCAAAATAATGAATTATTATGTACCAAACAAGCACCCACCGGATGACATGCACACTCACTCACATGGCCTCCAACCCAACAACGCCAGGCGTTCATTAAGGGGCAGTGACTAAGAGGAGAACCATTCTCATCCATTGCCCACCAACTTTCTAACTCCGTTTATTCCTCACCCTCTTTATATATGGTTGAATCTCTTCCTCTTTATATTTATTTATATATAATTTTTTAAGCTATTAACTTTTAATTATTTATTTATGTGAATGAGAGTTAGCTCAACTAATAGAATTAAACTGCGTCGCCATTGACTCATAGATCTTGAGTTTGATTTATGTTGGTGACTTTTCATTAATAAATCATCTGTAGTTAATATTGTAAGCATTTGTTGAAGTTTATAGTATGTATCAAAAAAATTATTTATTTATATTTTTCATTAATTATTTTATAATAATTTTAAAACTATTATGATTAAATATATAAAAATAATTAATTAAAGTTTAGCCTGAGTGCAAATTTATTTAATAATTTTCTTTTTGTAAATTTGACTACTTTTTGAGATTAATGTTCTTTCAATTTTTATTTTTAAATTTGACTACTTTCTGCTTGCGGAGTGATTGGTGGAGATCTACAACTCAATGGGAACCGTCATTCTCTATTGGCTTGCTGAAAATTGCAAGCTTTATTTCATTTTTGAATTTATTGCAGAAAAATGAGACAAGGTGAAAGTGAGGGATACCCATGCAGTTGTACGGTCAGATCAGGTTGGTGCAACAATCCTAACTGAACAATATATCATTTTTCTTTCCTCTTTGTGGATATAATCATATAAGTGAAGTGGACAAGACCAGTTAGATATTATTTTAATGAATTTTTTTTTTCTGTGTTTGTGCTCCACTGCTCCTAATCTAAATTGTGTCAATTTATATCTTTAAAGCATTAATTAGTATAACTTTTTTTTTAAGGTTTTATTTATAGATATTTTGTTTTAAGTGTTCGTGGATGCCCCAATGCATTAATTCGTATGATTTTTGTTTTTTTTGTTTCTTTTTATGCAAATGTATCTTTAAATTTAATACGCACATTGTGTCAATTTATGTTCATTAGTTGAATTAGGTTTGTATCATGGTAGGAGGAGTATTACAACATTTTTACTTGATGTTAACACTAACTATTAATAATTGTGTTATATATATTTTTAACTATATGACAATACTCTGTTATTGAATCTGACTTGCAAGGTTAAACATCAAAATCTTGAGCATAAATAGAAATGAAAAGCTTTGTAAAAAAGCTAAAAAGGACAGACAAGTTGTGAAATTTTTCAAAACTCCTCCACATTCAACGTAAGTCCTCTACAAGTTTGTTTTCCTTTAAAGCACTTGAAAACACATTAGGGGTAAGGATGAGTTATGTAGAACTTAGAAAGTAATCAAAAATAAAAGTGATCAAGAATAATTTGCAAATACTTATCATGTAAATCTAATAATATTCCATTGGCTATATACCAATCCTGTAAAATTGTCGTATTTAATTCAAATAGAACAGTGAGATGACAACTTTCTTAACAACACTAGTGATATATCTTCTTAAATATCCCTTTTGTCTACATAAATAATTTTAGGAAAACCAAAACCTCAAACTTCAATGCTCCTTTGATCATAAATATATAAGTTCTGCAGTTATAGGGATCAAGAGGTCCTGATGGAAGAACTGGCAAAAAAATTATATCAAAAAGCCCAAGCATAGGCTCTCATAAAGAGGCTTGAAGCCTAAATGAGAGACCCCAAGGTCTGAACAAGAACAAGAGGCACTATGCCTAATGAGAGGTCCATCCACTAGTCTAAAGACTAAACAAAAACTTAAAAGGTCAAATAGTATAAGAGGCCAAAACACTAAAAGAAAATGCAATATTTGCAACCACCAAATCTATCCAAAAAAAAAATTAATTACGAAATCGATCACAATTTTTTTTGACAGATCATATTAAAACATTGGTCAGTAATAACAGCGGAATTTTACAGAAAAAAAAGGCTTTTTTGTGATTTTTTTAAAAATTATTAATATAAAATCGGTAACAAAATCAGTTACAAAAATATTCCATAATATTTGTGACCATTTTCCCGGTTAAAAATTCTAAAAACATAATAATTAAAACGAAAACGATACAAAATATTTAATAATATTTGTGAACCATTTTTTTATCACAAATAATTTTTAATTTAAACAAAACATTTTTACTTATATCAATTTTTACCTGTTATAAAACCTAATATTTGACAATCAATCACAAAAAGAAATCATATGAAAGACAATATTTTATAAATTCAAATGATTAATTTATATAATTAAGTATAATCATCATCTAACAATCATTAGAATCAAATTCAAATATACAACTAAAAATAATCTAACAATCATCATAAGAATCAATATCATCATCATCGGGTAGAAGCGGGTGGAGGTGGATGTGAAGTAGATGGCATGAAACCTAACTTATGAAACAATTGCTTCATCATGTTTTCATTACGATCAAGCTTTTCCAGAAGCTCCTCATTCTCACGTCGCTCTCTCTCAATTTGAACTTGTAATTCAGTAGTTGTAGCTACAACTGAATACCTCAACTGCTCTTGAAACTCTGGAGTATGCATCCATGACCTTGTCTGCGTGGAAGATTGGGCAGATGAATGATGGCCAATCAACACTGATGTCCACATTTTCTTCACCATGAACTCCAAACTTAGGTCCAGCAGCATCAAACACCAAATCCTCATATCTATGTTAATTATCAATTTATCATCCAATTGCACACTACTTGAAGCAACATAATCAACATCAACTCCAGTTACTTCAGGTTCCTGCTCTCCACGTGATGTCCAATACCAATAATCATGAATAAACCCTTTCCTATAAAGATAACCCTCACTTCATATGGGGATAAGTATTTCTAGTCTTTATGTTTAGAACAAGGACACTTAATTGCACCATCACTTGAGAAAATGGGACGTTTGCATTCAAAAGAAATAAACTCTTTCACCCCATGTAAAAAGTTGTCCGTATATCCCTTTCTACCTAGGTTTAGTCCATTATACATCCATCTACAACCATAGGAGATTTCAATCTTCTGTATAAAGATAGAAGACAACCATTTCATTACTAACAACCAAATAATGTAAAGTAAATGGACTAAATTCAATTAACCACATCACAAATTTATGACAAGCAAATAATTTTAAAATTTTTTGACAGTCTTCCCTTAAAATTTGGCATTATCCCCCTGCGTTACATTTGAAAACCAACAAATAGGTATTCATTTCCAACAAATAAAGAAACATATGGGTATGTTCACCACTATATACCAAAGAGAAAGACATCAAGAGCAACCGACCAAAATCTGATCTAACCTTGGGAATTTATTATAATTATTTAAGAAAGAATTTGGAAGTGAAAATTTCCAGATTGTGGGAACTTTATTCTTAGCTTTCAAATGCAAGAAACTGCTCCCAAATCCAACATGCCTAAGTCAAGATATGAACCAAAAAACGTGTGCTGCCAGTTAATAAAAAATGCAGAATTTGGTCCAAATTTGAAATAACACTGGTATTGATTTGCCAGGAATTAAAATCTGAAAATATTCTAGTTGAAAGCATTATGTGTTAGATTTTCAATGCAACATACGGTGCGTGAATCAGAGTTTTGAAGCTTATGTTGTGGAGCATGCAAAATTCACCATTTTTGAATGAAAAATACTTCCCTATGAGCTATGGGACATGCAATTGTTCAACATAAAAATAACGAGGACATTCATTTACTCATCCCAAATGAACAGAACCGCAGGAGTCATTTGGTTATTGTCACTGACAATAACCAAATCAAATTCCAAAATGCTGCATTATAACCACCTTAAGAACAAGTCAAATAAAAAATGTATACCAATTACTCCACAACATTCATATAGAAAATAAGCTGACATCTTCACTACCTCTAACATATACAAATAACTAGAAACAAAACTCATAAATATATAATAGTATAGGTAGAATGAAACATACAATAAGCTAACACCTTCACTACCTTGTGAACCTGCCATTAAAATACAGAGCAAGCCCCCTGAGATAAATAAAAATGAGCCAATCACAAAACAAAAATGAGCACATGGAAAACCAGAGTTGCGTTACTTGTGTAGAGAGTGAAATGGGATCAATGGCAAGAGTTACATAACTTTTTCAACATAAAATTTTAAAGACTTTTTTCAAGCTCTTTGATAAACTAAACTTTCATATCCTAGGTGCTAATTTTATAAGTTATGAAAGTTAATATTTGGTTAGCAGTAATTTACCCTATCTAACTTCATCTAAGACAACTCTTTAACTTCTTGATAAATTCACTATGCTTTGGAGCCTACAAATTGCCACTATTGCTACAGACCACTGACAATTTAGTGCCTCTAAAGTCTAAACTCAAGAACAGTTTGCAATATATGCTTTATTTAATTTTTTTTTCCACATGGGATCAACAAAATGGGAAAGAAAATGCTCTCTCAAGATCTGTTAAGTCATCAAGCACAGGATGCTAGTCATCAACTTTAAGACACACAGGCAGATACACAAAAAAAAAAAAAAAGGAAACATGAAAAGGAACTAGCAGCAGAAACATAGGTTACCACAATATGGATCCGAGAAACAGTTTCAGCTAATTGTGATTAGGAGTAAATGAAGTTAATCACACAAAGAATCATTATGTAGACATAATTTGGTACAAACTACAAAGTAAAAGAACACAGATTCAATTCACATGTAGCATACCTAATTGAACATAAATTTAGATCTCAAGAGTTTCACATATTTAATAGATTTCAAGAAACAAATTATGCACACTACACACTGGGTTTTAAGGAAATAGGAAAAACACACACACACACAAGTCTTTCCAGAATTGCCTAAAAAACATAGAGACAGAGAGGAATATCAGCAGAGGCATAATCCGGAAACAAACATCCTAGCAAACAGATTTTCCAGACAGTTACAAAAAACAAGACCGTACATATATCATTCACAAGGCATACTTCAAGGAAATTGTTGAAACAAAGAGTGTTTGAGAGAAGTTGTGTGTATGGCTTGCACACTTGATCTCTTATTTATAGTTTGATTACAATCTACAATCAATCAATGGAGTAATCAAGGAGCTAATTAGTAGCCAACTTACAGCCTAAATCAGTAATCACTATCTAACAACGAGGTGTGACTCAGTTGGCAAAGTGAGCTCCGTGCAGGCGGACTTTACCTACATCAGGGTTTCGAATTCCACTAGAAGCACCTTGTGGCCAAGGCTAAGCCAATGCTAGAGCGAGAATTAATCACATGCCCAAAGAATGTAGGGACACCTCATGGCCTTAAAAAAAATGTAATCACTATCTAACAATCAAGAATTATCATAATTACACTTGACCACATATTCTTCTAACATAAAAATGCTAATAATATTTCTAACAAACAGAGAAATAAAATAAAAAAGTTTGAAGTCTTCAACCTAAAACTAACACAACACAACAGGCATTGGAAAATACTAGAGTAGCATATGAAATTCAGAAACCAGAAGATAATATTAAGGTTTTATCATTTATATGACAACTCACACTCAAATACCCACTCATGACTCATAGAACTACAAAGAAAGAAGCAAAAACAAAAACTCACCGGAGATGGAGCTTCCGGCAACTGAGGACCGGTAGCGAGCGGCGGAGACGACGGCGGCAAGCGGAGGAGAGAGAGAGATGGGGGTAAGGAGCGGACTGATAAGGAATGCGAGACGCACCGTTTTGGGAAAACACGGTTGGTAGAGTTGTGAAAAGGGGTCAAAGCCCATGAGTCAGGCCATTGGGCCCTGCATGGGCTGCCAAAATCCCATTTGAAGGATGGGCTTTGGCCCTAGCGTACTGGCCCGTGGACTGAATGGGGGTGCTTTTTAATAATTGCATATCAAAAAGTAATTTTTATCTTTGTTATTAAAAAAATATTCATGTGTTTTTTACCAAATTACTTTTGAAATAAAAAGTTTTCAAATATAAATTACCTTACTCTTTAAATAATTTTTAATTAAAATCATATTTGTAAAATTAAGCTTATCTAAAATCTAATCTAAATAAACATTACAACTAGATGTTGTCTAGTTGAAGGATTTAATTGTTTTTCAGTCAAATTTAGTGATCTATGCATAAGTTAAAAAAGCGTATTTGAGTTAGGTAAAAACAAAAACAAAAAAAAAAAGATTTTGTGACTTTTTATTTTTTAAAATAATCATTTTGTTTCAATAACTTTTCTCAATTAAATTTCAGATAAGTGGTTAAACCAATGACCTCATCATCTGGTTCAATTCGTAAAACTATGGGTATAATAAGTGTGTGTTTAGATTATGTTTTTTCTTTTACAAAAAAAAAAATCAACAAATAGAACTACAGCCTAACAAAACAATGTGCTATAACTATCTAGTCCAGGTTTCCAGCAAGAAAGTCAGCATATAGGAAAAGATGATGAAAATCAAGAACCCAATTTCTGCACCTTAAGCACCTAATATCAGACAGAAATAGTGGAACCATTTTTATGGCTGTTAATAATAATAATAATAATAATAATAATAATATCAGCATCATCAGTGATGAAGAGACTTGCATCTTTTGATTCGGTTTCCACATGGCATGGCCCCTGCCCAAAGTGGCAAAGTTGTCATTGAGCAAAACTACATATGCTAAGTACTTTTTTTGTTTTTTTTTATTCATTACTTTTTTTGTTTTGATAATACATATGCTAAGTACTTTGTTTATTGTTTTTGGTCGGATTCACACCACATGCTTATATTTTACACGTAGACACAAAAGTCTCTTTGTAAACCCTCCACGCTTCTTCTTCCCTACACCTCCACGCCCATGTTCCATTCGGCTCCAATCCACTGCACTCCCACACACTCACCCACCTCTACACCCACCAACTCAACCAATCTTCTTAAAATCAGATTAAACAAATAAATCAACGAAGCGATCAGGTTCAAGCCTTTAAAATAATTAATCAAATTAAATGATATTATAAAAATAATTTATATATGATAATATAAAATATATAAAATTATTTATAAATTATGAAAAATATTTATTTTTAAAAAAAAATAATTAATCGATTCAACAAAATTAAAAGTTAAATAAGATTTTAATTAGTTTAAAGTAATATGATTCTAAATTCACTTATAAGATTAAATTTTTAATTGATTGATTTAATTAAATGAATTAGGTGATTGAACTAATTTTTAACTGATTTTAATCATTTTTAACTAATCCAAAACAGTTTAATCCTAAATTCACTTATAAAATTGAAGTATAACTGTTAAGTATTCGATTCAATAACCCAAAAACCAGGACACAACCCTCATTCCACATTTCCACCCAATACCCCAAAAACCGTTCACTAATCTCACAACTCCATTCTGTCGAAAAAAAAAAAATCTCACAACTCCATTACCTTGCCACGTGTCAAAACCTCACACCATTTCTCATACCCATCCACCGCACCAGATCACTCCCCCTCCACCTCGTCCTCTCCAATAAAACCTCAGCACTCGCTCACACACTGTTCACCCTCACACACACACTCTCTCTCTTTCTCACTCCTCCACCGTTTCTCTCTCCTCCATGGGCATGCAGTACAAGAACCTTGGCAAATCGGGTCTGAAGGTGAGCCAGCTCTCGTACGGAGCATGGGTGAGCTTCGGGAACCAGCTAGACGTGAAGGAAGCAAAGTCCCTTCTGCAGTGTTGCCGCGACAACGGCGTCAACTTCTTCGACAACGCCGAGGTTTACGCAAACGGAAGGGCAGAAGAAATCATGGGTCAGGCGATTCGGGAGCTGGGTTGGAAGAGATCCGACATCGTGGTATCGACGAAGATCTTCTGGGGTGGTCAGGGACCCAACGACAAGGGACTGTCGAGGAAGCACGTGGTGGAAGGAACGAGGGCATCGTTGAAGAGGCTTGAAATGGAGTACGTGGATGTGATCTATTGTCACAGACCTGATACTTCGACGCCTATTGAGGAGACAGTGAGGGCTATGAACTATGTGATTGATAAGGGGTGGGCGTTTTATTGGGGGACTAGTGAGTGGTCGGCGCAGCAGATTACGGAGGCTTGGGGTGTTGCGGAGAGGTTGGATTTGGTTGGGCCTGTTGTGGAGCAACCTGAGTATAATTTGTTGTCTAGGCATAAGGTAGGTGAGGGTGGTTTTGTGACTAGCCTTTTGATTGTTTTTGTTGAATGTTTTTGAATTTGAAATGGGTTTGTGGTGTGCTATGTTTTAGATTTGATGAATGGGGTTTTTTTTTTTGGCATTTTGTGACTACCCCTTTTGATTGTTTTTGTTGAAAGTTTGTGGTTTTGTTTTGGATTTGAGATGGGTTTGTGGTGTGGTATGCTTTTTCAGATTTGATGAATGGTTTTTTTTTTTTTTGGGATTTTGTGACTACCCTTTTGATTATTTTTGTTGGAAGTTTGGGGTTTTGTTTTGGATTTGAAATGGGTTTGTGTTGTGGTATGTTTTAGATTTGATGAATGGTTTTTTTTTTTTTTTTGGATTTTGTGACTACCCTTTTGATTGTTTTTGTTGAAAGCTTGGGGTTTTGTTTTGGATTTGAAATGGGTTTGTGGTGTGGTATACTGTTTTAGATTTGATGAATGGGGGTTTTTGTGTTGTGAAACTGCATACCCTTTTGATTGTTTTGTTTCGAAAGTTTATGGTTTTGTTTTGGGTGTGAAATGGGTTTGTGGTGTGGTATGTTTAGATTTGATGAATGGGGGTTTTTCGTGTTGTGCGACTGCCTGCTACCCTTTTGATTATTTTTTGTCAAAAGGTTGTGGTTTTGTTTTGAATTTGAAATAGGTTTGTGGATTAATGGAATCTTGAGATGTGATGAAAGGTTGTGGAGGATATTTGGATATAAGTAAAAAAAAAAAATTGGCTATTTGGTCAGTGGTGGAACATTGATTGATGTTGTTGTTGGGAACAAAATTTCAGTTTCTTTAACTTGGCTTCTATTGTGGATTCTTTTGCATTAGTATTTTAAGCGGTCGTTGTTGGTCTTGTTAAAGGGGTTGAAATGTTGAATCAGTTTACAAAGCCGCCCATTATTATTGTTATTTTTATTTTCAAGTTTTTTTCAATGAAGACATAATTAGACCTTTGACTGTATTTACAGGTTGAGTCTGAGTTCCTCCCTCTTTACAGCAACTATGGCTTGGGTCTGACCACTTGGAGTCCACTTGCATCTGGAGTGCTCACAGGAAAATACAAGAAAGGAGTTATACCGCCAGATAGCCGGTTTGCTTTGGAAAATTACAAAGTAAGGATTGATTTGCTAGTTTGGGAGGTTTTCCCCATTCTTTAATCTATTGGGTTCTTTAAGAAAAACTATAGTGATGTCTTGGTGTTACTTTATTATTTTTATTATTTCCTTGTAAATTTGCGTTTTTCTGTTGCATATATTGAGCTATGCTTGCTTGAGTCCTGTTTCATAGTCTTCTTGATTTGTTAATATAATCTGTCTCTGAATCATGTTCAATGGTATAAAGTTATTGAAGAATGTGCAAAAGATGCTATGTGTATTCTATTGACTAATAAGAAGTATGTATGTGCACTGCACACACTACTCAAAAGAGGTGTTTACGTGGCATTTTGTATTTATTTATTCATGTTGTTTCTTTTATACCCAGTTAAAATAATATGTATTGAGTGATGGGATTATTCTGCCCCTTTTGTTTAGGATACTAAGCTGGTAATTGTTTTCCCCTTTTCTCATGTCTTGTAGAATCTGGCAAATCGATCACTAGTTGATGATGTGCTCAAAAAGGTTGATGGGCTAAAGCCAATAGCGGACGAATTGGGTGTGCCATTATCACAACTTTCAATTGCATGGTGTGCTGCTAATCCTAATGTTTCATCAGTTATTTGTGGCGCTACAAAAGAGTCTCAGGTTAGTTCTAACCATATTTCACATGCTCAAGACTTATTATAAGGAGATCATGTTGTATAGAAAGCATTCATGTGTATTTTATATCATATATTCTTTACAATGATACTGATACCTTCTGCATCATTACTAAAAGCATAGTGTCGGAGATGTGCATGATTCTGATTTCCTAATGGTAGGGAGACTTATTAATTAGAAGTGAATGAAGCTAGAATTAGACAGAGAGGTTAAAGTTTTTAACATAGGTTATTAGAAGTTCCACTTTTGGTCTGAAGGAGTTAACATCAGCCCAGACCACGAGATGCTGGTTTGCTTTTGTAGTTGATGTTTAAACTGTATTATGTTTTGTTTTTCCCTATAAACTGTTGCATATCCTTCAAATATCATTTAATGCAACCATGCTTTAAAATTTGGAAGTTTCATTGTTCTATCATTTAGGGAGCCAATTGTCAAGAAATATGTCCCAATTTCAGTAAAATCATTGTGGTTACCATTTGAATTCTTTAAGGGTAAATACTAATTTCAGTCATTGAATTTTGTGGTCATTTTGAAAATTATTGTGATATTTTGTGTTGAGGGATAGGGCAGCTTTACTCCTTTGATGTTTTCTTTTTTCTTTGTTATTTTGTGTTTTGCTCTTACATTAAGAAGGATTTCTTATCCTCTAAACTCATTGTAAATTTGTAATTTCTTCTCTTCGTTTTAATGAATTTCTTCTTTTATCAAAAAAAAATATTTTGATATTATCTATGGCTTCAAAGAGAGAAAAACTGACAAAGTTTGTATCTTTTTAAATTTATTCCTCTAAAGTCACTTGGGTTTGGAATCTCCTTACTGTTACTGCATATCAGAAGACTTGCATGTATGTTGCACTGTCCTTCTAGCTATCCAAAGGCCAATTTGTTCCATTGTGGTTGGAGGTAATGATACTTTGAGGTAGTAATCAAAGAGGTATCAATGTCCAATGGTTTGAATAGGATGAGGGAAAGAGCGATCTTAACTAGGAGATCATATATATATTTCAATTGAATTCATCAACTTCTTTAGTTATCAAGTGAGTATTTTAGCCTTTTGAAGTCCAAAAATTATGACCTTTTCCATATATGCTAATATGGGCTGAATGCTTTGTTAAAATATCTGTTAATTGCTGTCTTGCTGACTGTTTTTGTGTCTAACAAATGATATAAATGACACATGAGCAACATTGACCCAATTTTTTATTTATTGTTTATTCCTTGAATCTTCGACTGCTATGCTTTTCTATTTCTTCCTGTACTCTCTATCCCTTGGCATTGCTCATTACCACTGTTTCTATTCCACCATATTTTAAGCAAAAGGAGAATCTATTAGCATATTGAGGTTACCACTCTGTTTCTATTCCACCATATTTTAAGCAAAAAGAGAATCTATTAGGATATTGAGGTTAGCTATCAGAAGTGGTGTACTGGTGTTGAATGGTCATTTTGGCAAGCATGGTTGTTTTTAGTCATAGAAAAAACAGAGCTAGGCTTTCTATTTGATATGTTTCATTGAGCGTCCAACTACATATATGTATATGTGTGAGACAGAAGCTCCTATTAGGTTTGTGATAAAATGATTTAGAAGCAGAAGGAAATGCTAACAAAAAGAAAAGGAAGGAAAATTCCTGAACAGATTAGCCCCTCCCAGAGAGTTAGTTTTTATTCTCTTAGCTTGAAGGATTGGGTCCAAGCATATCTTGAGAGGAATTTTGGCCACCGGAAGGAGGAGAATTGGCAATGTAGGTGGGCTACTACTATTTGGCTCCTTTGGAATTGGAGGAATAAAAAAAAAATTGTGGAAGATTATTGTAAACCCAGCAATCCTATCAAAGTCATAAACCGGTGGACTTCTTGCTCTTTGGACATTATTGCTAGGAAGGGGTCAGGTGTTGTCACCAATACTTTTTTGAAGGAGGTAGCTTGGTAACCTCCTGATGAGGGGTGGGTTAAGATAAACAGTGACGGAGCCTGCAAGGGAGTGAATCAGGCAGCAGGATGTGGGGGTTTGATTAGGAGCAGTGATTGTGCCTGGATTAGTGGTTTTTCCCGCAAAGTTGGGACTGCTAGTGCATTGGTTGCAGAAACTTGGGGTGCTTGGAAGGGCTGAAACTTGCCTGGGAGTTGGGATTTAGAAGAGTCATCCTTGAAATTGACTCCATGGTGGTTTACAGCATGCTGGGAGGAAATTCGGATGGAAATCACTTCACTAGAAGAGTTATTCAAGCCATTAAATGTCTCCTACAACAAGATTGGAATGTGAAGTTAATTCATGATTACATAGAAGCTAATTCTTGTGTTGATTGTATGGCTAACATCAACTTGAAGCAAGACTGCGACCTGCTCTTGTGGAATTCTCCCCCTGGAGATCTTGTCAGCCTTCTTCTTCATGATGCCTTGGGAGTTTCGACTCCTCGTTCTATTTCTGTGTAGTTTCTCTTGTTCTTGGGCCTTTGCCCCATTTTCTTACCAAACGAAAGAAAAAAAAATCCTGAACAGAGTTTACATCTTGAGGAGTCTAACAAAAAGCAGTCACAAAATGTCTCTATTGCTTAAACAGGGAAGCAGGGAAGCCATTAGTGTTATGTTAAAATAATTTAGAAGCAGGAGGAAATGTAAAGAAAAGGAAAAGGAAGGACAAAACCAGAATAGAGTTTACATTATGAGAGATCTAACAAAAAGCAGTCACAAAATGTCTCTATTGCTTTGAAAGGGAAGGGGGGAAGCCAAGAAATAAAAATAATAAATTTTTGTTAAAAAGAAGACTGGTGAAAGTGTTGTTGATGCATCATGCATACCAGAGTGTTACATAGATGACATATCAGCAACTATCAGAAGCATTTTGCCACATATACATGTAGGAATTACAAACTGAAGTTTTATCTTTTCATAAGCTATGGTGTTGAACTGAAAATTATAAAAGTTGATGGATTAAATTGAAATGAAAAAGTAAAATATGCTAGTGGCGTTTATTTAAGTTCAAATTGTAAATAAGAACTGTTATTGTAAAGCTAATAGAGTTTAGATTGAAATTTTTGAACCTATAAAGAAGGATAAAATCTGTAAATGGTGCTTTAATATTGAAATATGGAGCATCTTTTCTCCTAGGTATAGTTTGTAGAAGGAACATCTAAAATAAAGAATCTGAATTGTTATTTTAAACAAGGCATGCGGCATAATGATGATCTAAGTGTGTAAATTTAGTACTTGTTACTTGATAATTAGATTTATGTTTGTAATTTTGTGAAAATGATATTCTAAAAAAAATTTATTTTTGAAACTGTCACTCATATTTGTACATAACTCCATCCATATCCGAAGACTGCCAAGACAAATTCTGTTATGCCATTAAGTGTCTTGCACTGTTGCACGTTACTTAGTAATGATAAAGATGACTTTAAAAATATATATGTACATATAGATAGGTAAAACAAAGATAAATAGCTTACATGTCCCTGACCCTGCATAATGCATATCTTAATTTGAGGTATTACATGATCTTATTCTTTTTTCTGTTTTCCTTTGTTTAGATTCAAGAGAACATGAAAGCAATTGATGTCATTCCATTACTGACTCCTGCTGTGATGGAGAAGATTGAGGCTGTTGTTCAAACCAAGCCAAAGCGCCCTGATTCATACAGATGAATTCAAGGTTTTCCGTATGCAACACTACATTTATGTGCATTACATGGGAGGTTCCTTAATCCCTGTGCACTGGAGTGCAAATTCATGTTGAAATTAATTGGTGTGCTTGATGTGATGTCCCTTTGAGAGTTCCCTTATTTTCTTTCCATTTGTTTCCTCGCTGTATCCTTTTGGTGCTGATTATGCCTTTTCTTATGGGTTCAAGTTTTCCAAATTGATTTTAGTAGCAATATATTCCAAGGATTGAGGACTTGGGATTTAGGTTTACATTAATTCTTCCAGATTAAGTGCCTGTGGTTCTTATTTGGTTTTTGATATTTTTATTGAGTCCAATGATGTTGTTTGATGCATGTAGTGATTGTTAGTCTCAGGGAACATGAATTGGGACATAAATTTATTTCACTACCGACTTATTGAAGGGATTATATTCTTTAGCAGAAAGATACTCAACAGCTAAAGGTATTCTTGTTAGAGAAGATTGAGAAAATAATTTTAAAATGAAGGTGTAAAAAATAGAAATGGTTAAATTATACTGTGTCTCTTAAATATACACTAATTTTATAATTTTTTTAAAAATTATTATTGATTTTAATTAGATTTTACAATTTTTTTAATTTTTAATTGGATATAAAATTACAAAGAGCCGTCAAGTCCTTATGTAGGTTGGATATCAATTAAAGCGATCAAATTTTATCCCACTAGGTGGGGTTATATAAACTACTACTTTCAACAAATAGTTAGGTCATGGTAGCTGCCATGTAGGTACCTAGATGCCAAACTTGTGTGAAAAATGATATTATTGTATAATTTGAATCCAATTGAAAGCAAAATTAATCACCAAGTTAAAGTAGTTTATTTTGTAGGGACTCGTTTGAAAGTAATAGAGCTTTTCAAGAACCAAAGTATAGTTTAGATTAAGTAAACAGATTGATACTAGTGCCTATCTTATTGTTTTTTTCTATGTCATATCTAGATTGCTAGAATGGAATGAGAATGGCTGAAAGTGTATTTGGTTGTCATATGAAAAGAGAAAGGACATTCTTTAGGAAATTTCTATTCACATAAATGAGAGAACAATTATTACTTTATTCCCTCCAAATCTATATATATAAGTAAAATTACCTTTTAAAGCAATTAATAGTATCATTAAATATAATTATATCATTAAATACATGGTAACATTAACATAAATGAAATAATAAAATTTAAAAAGATAATTATATTAGGAAGTAAAATGTTATCAAAGTATATAATTAAAATTTAAAGAATTAAATAGTGAAATAAAAAAAAAAGACAACTTTTCCAATATAAAAAATTAATTTATAATGTTTCCTGTATTTACTTTTAAGAATTTTTATTAAAAAATACTTTGTAAATTTAACATATATGAAATCATAATTATATATAAAAACATTATTTTTAAAAAAATAAAAATAGCACGGATAAAATAAAATAAAATAAATTATTTTAGACATAAAAAATTAATTTTTAAAAAAATTTCATCTATTTATAAGAATTTTTATAAAAATCATTTTATAAATTGAACATATTCAAAATAATAATTATAAAAAATATAATTATAAATAAAAATTTAAATTATAAATTATAAAATAACTCGTGCAAAGCACGGGTAAGATAACTAGTTTAAAGTAATCTTGATTTTAGACTCATTGGTGTAATTAGTTTGGTCTTCTACTAATAAATACATCAAAATTGTCATTTAATGTTAATTTTTGACATAAAATTAGTCTTTTAATGTTATTTTTTATATTAAATTTGTCTTTCAATGTAAATTGATCAAGAACAGATATGGGATTTCAGTTTTTAGGAGGGAATTGTAGAAGATTACATGTCTATTGTCTGGAAGACATAGAAGGATGAAAGTATTTAATCATTCTCTGTTCATCATAGGTTTTGCATTAATTTGTACTCAAACAATATGTCAAAATATATATTTTGTTTTATAGTTCTAAATTGTTTATTTACACATTGACTATTTGGATTTGAATTTTGGGTTAACACCTAAATAAATTATTAATTCTTCTAAATGTACCCGAATGATGTGGGAAATGCGTATATAATATTGCTTAGGGATGAACTTAGTGTAGATTGATATAAAAACTATTTTGAGGATATCGTTATGATATAAAACAAAAAAAAAAATTGTTTATTTAGAAAGAAGTTGGATCGATTGAGATAACTTCTTTAACATTTAAGATATATATAGTCAGATGTATGTATGTAAATAGCTTCTTCTTTTTATAGTTGATTGGTTTGCTTCCAATTACTTCTCTTATATCACGTAGTATCATGTATACTGATACAAATTAAACAACAATAGGTTTTCAAACAATCAAATTGCATATATTGTAAAAATTTCATTTCCAAGTCATTAATAGTCAAGCATTACAAATGTGATCGAAATATAAAATTAATTAAAAATACAAGAATTATAAGACATTGATTATAGAGAAATATGATACTTACCCTTAATATAGTTTTACTTCTGTTTTCAAAATTATTTTGCTCCTTTACTTGTTTCTTTTGTAAGCAAAAGATATCGTAGTAAACCCTAAAAAAATTTAAAATATGGAAAATAAATAAATAATTTTTTTATAAAAATAAAATAGAAGATAAAAATCAAATGAATAAATTATTTCATCCACTCCTTTATTTGGCTGAGCTTATTGTTTTATTATCTTCCCTCTAATTTAAAAATATACATAAACAATTTTTGGGATGTACAAAACTTCACGTAAAAACTAAACACGATTCTTCTCTTAGATTTAGGAAAAGTGCATTCTAACCAACTTTAACCCATTTGTAAATTATAAAATTATAATTATTGTTTAAACAAAAGAACAAGTTGAATTAATTTCAAAACATTTATTTTTAAACTTGTAAAATCTTACACAATCATTTGCTTCATTTCAAGCAAAAGCTTTTCTATTTTACCTCTCAAATAATAATAATAATATAAATAATTTAACAAAAATAAAATCACTGAATTGAATATAAATTTATGAAAAGAAAATTAGAAGCCAACTTCGGTTTGGCCATAAATAATTGCGAATCGTTGAATTTTGACTCATTCACATTCACATAACCAAAAGAATCCCCAAAGTTTATCAACATACGTGTCCCTTACGGATTAAGACTTGCTTACCAAAAATGGCACGCATCCCAATAATCCCACTTGGTTCATGTTCAAGCGCTGTTCAGTACGTGAATACATCTTTCATTCTATTCTTTTGCTCTTCTCTAAAATGCTAAAGATGAGATGAAACCAACCAACACTGGTTTGGGATACTTTTGTTTTCAATTATTATTGCAACCAATACATTTTGAGAGTTGTATTCATTTTCTTTTTAACAAAAGAGGAAAGAAAACAGAAGTTAGCCCCATGAAAAACAAACATCATAAGTCATAACTATCTGCTAGAAGTTAAAACTCCATAGCTGAAAGAGGCAAATGCCTAGATAAAAACAAATTGTGGTTATTTGCTTCAAACTTAGTTAAAATATCTACACACCTGTTAATTTCTCAAAGTCTATGAAGTGTGAACAACCGGTGGGAGTGGGATCACTGGTGAAATGAACTAGGTCAATTCTTGTCCTTTTAACAAGGTAACAATTGACATTGATGTAGGAGTTCTAATCTTACATCAATATTTGATCATTTATTTTATAGTTTAAAATTATTGAATTTAATGAAAAATGGTAATATTAAAATATGTTTTCAATGAAACCCCTATTCAACAAAGAAAAAGAATTTGACTCTACATATTAAATTAAAGAAAAAAGGTAAAAAAGATTTAAGGTTTTAGAATTTATTTCCTATAATTTTAATAATAATAATAATTAAGTCACCAAAAAATTAATTAAATATTATTTTTAAAAAATAATTAAATTTTTTTGTTATAAATAAAAATATTATTTATTATAATAATGTAACTTTTAGTAAAATATACTAACTAAAAATTTATCAAATTTAAATTCTAGGTAAAATAAAAAAATTGTATTTTTCTGATTGTAATTTAAGTATTTATTGTAAGGAAAAATCTCAAAAGTTAACACTTTTGTTAACAATCACATAAGAAATTAGTAACATTTTTTTTCAAAAATTATATCTGTTCACACGTTTGGGTACAATTATTATTCTTATTATTTAAATTAATTAATGAGATAGAAATAATTTAAATAACAAAAAATGTCTTCAGATTTATTTTTTATCTATGAATTTAATGAAGAAAAAATAATTTATTTTTATTTTTTAATTTAATATATAGAGTCAATTTCTCTTTTTCATTGAATAAAGGTTTGTTATTCTCTCTTCACTAAAGACACACTTCAGTATTCTCTTTCTTTATTAATTTCAATATCTTTAAACATTGGATTAAAATAAAATCAATCACTAGATATTGTTGTATATCAATGCATCCTACACTAACATTTAATCAAAATTAACTCATAACTTACTTTCTTCAAGTTTAATTTTGATATGTAAAACTTTTTATACTATTATCTAATCATATGTTTTTACATCATTAATTGAGTTTTACTATATTAACAACTATTAATTGAGAGATCAAACTCTTGTAATGATTTAGCATCACATGATTAAATGATAATGTAAAATTTCACATACAATGAATCAAAAATTTTCTTGGGTGCTGATAAACACTATTTACACACTTTATTAATCCTTTATATTTAGTACTTTATATCTCTTTTGTGTTTAATTGATTAGACTTGACATTGTTTTATAAGTTTGGATTTCAATAGGTTTAATTGTAAATTATCAGCATTTCGTGGTTTTTGACACTGTTTCTGTATTTTGATCATATCTTGAGTTCTAGACATTTAAAAATTATGAATCTTACATTTAACGAAATATAAGAGAAATCTCTACAACTTTCATAAGAGCTCAGAAGCTGAATTGGATGTCTAGTAGGTCTAATTGGGCCTAGAAGTCAAAACATGGAAGTTGTCGCTAGAACCGAACCTGCATACAATAAATGGATCATATATTAGGCTTAAGGTGTCGAATTGAGATAAAACCGGTGCCATATGAAAGATAAAACGCTTGGATACAACTCTTATGAAGAACATTTTTCCAAAATGAGGCATTTTGAGGGTGTGATTCCCATGTGAAGTTGGAGATTGTTTCAAGCTACCTATGAGACTAATTTGTGCATAACTTTGTCACCTTAAGTTCAAATTAAACAAATTAGGTGACATTGGAAAACTAAGAGAATGAGGATTACAACTAATTGAAGGGAAAACTTGTATTTTCATTTTTAAGACAGTTATTTGGAGGGAAACAAAGACACACGAATTAGACTTTTCATATTCAGCATTTATTGAATCTTTGAGTTTTCTTTTCCTTCTCTCTAGTTCTTTTTCTCTTCCTCTACAAGCCTCCTTGGAATACAACCATGGAAGGATAAATCTAATATCAATTCAAGGTGCTTGAAGGAAATTCGATTTAGCTTGAGACCTTGTACTTCAAATTTTGAAATTGAATGCAATTGAGTTTTTTCTTCTCTTATCTTTTCTTAATTCGAAATTCTAAATTGCATGAATAGATATATCTGTTTGTGTGTTTAGAATTATGAATTAGGGTGTAATTTTGGTTGATTGATCATTGTTATATACTCTAAATTAAAGATATTAGCTTAACAGATTTGTTGGTTAGGTTAATTGAATTCTTGTTTCTAAATTGACATTGATAATACATATATGTGTTTTGTTTGTTAGTTGAATTCTAAATGATCATCTAGTAGTGAATTTCAAATCTAATGCAAAGATTTCGGTTAGGTTTGAATTAACCAGTTTAATTGGATTCAAGTTCATAATTAATGGTCAGCCTAAATTGGATTTAAGATGGATCTTAGATTAATTGTTTTGTTAATTACTTCTTTTATTTTCGTGATTTTACAATTTGGAACACATAATCCTCACTGTTTTAAGTCTTGACTTGATTGAATTACATCTATGATTCTTGGGAGACGACTTGGTTCATCCCCTTATACTATAAATCTTTTGTAAACTGAATTTTACTATTTGATTGAGCTCGACAACTCGAATCAAGTACCAATAAAGTGATACGTTTAAAAACATTTATTAATTGTTAATTTTGACAATAAATATTTGGATTCTATCACTCATAAGTTCCTTTTTTTAAGGTACTTCTGCACTAATTAAGAAAACTATTAAACAAGCTAATTTTAGGATGAATAATTACATTTGACTAAATTATCTTTTTTATTAAAATACTTAAAATATTATCAATTCATTAATTTGTTCCCACTTCATTAAAATACTCAAGAATAAAATTAAAAAAATAATTAATACTTCCTTGATTTTTCAAAATAACAAATATAATGAAACAAAAAAGTTTTCTAAACTAATTGATAAAAATGAAACAAAGGGAGTAAATATAATTAAAAATTAAGAAATGTTTGACAATTAATTAAGGCACTTGGTATCTTTAAAAAAAGTTTAAATTTAATTTCTTATCAGTATAATTTTTTTTACACTATTATTCAATGATGTGTTGACAAATCATTAAAAAAGAGTTTGACTTCTTATGTAGTTATTGTGATAATCAAAATCTTTTAGTGATTTGACAATATATGATTGAATGATATTGTAAAAATATTTTACATTAACAATGAATCAAAATTAAATTCTAAAAAAAATATAGAAAGATTTAATTTTGATCTACTGATAGAGTAAAACTTCTTTACCATCTAATCATATATTATCAAATCATTAAAAGAGTTTAACTATCTCAATAATTACTTAAAAAATTTAATTATTTTAATGATATAACAATACATCATTTAAATAATAATATATATATTTTTAAATTAACAGTTAATCAAAATTGAACTAAAAAAATATAATATCTTAGAATAATCCCTACAAAATTAAATTCATTGCCTTCTCATAATCATATAAATTAATAGGCAAATACTAGTCAAATTTTTTCATAAAATGAGTTAATATTATTATCAACTCTGTGATACAGGGTCAGATGCTCCCTTCCACTTTCACTTAACCAACATTCATAATTAAATCTTCTGACTGAATTTTAGTAATTTTTTTGTTTAGCATTACTCAAGTAGACTCAAATTTGTAGTTGCAAAAGAAAAAAAAGACATAAATAAAAAGGATTAAATCACGCGCTAGAATCTGCGAATGGGGACATGAAGAAACATGTTTCTAGACGCCATCATCATCGTTCTCATCCTCAGTGTCCCTCTTTCTCTACCCATAATAATCATATCTTCCCATTTTATTATCTCTTTTCTTCATTTTGTTTTATTATCTTTATATCTTTATTGTCTCTTTGAAATTCTTAGTATTAATAAAATAATAAATAAATCTCTAACTTTCTATTGCTTTTGAATAAATACAAATAATAGTAATAATAGATAATAGATATAAAGTGAACATTACACACCCAAATCTCTATCTCTGCATTTTTCTCTTCGATACGCTTCGATTCCCAATTCACAAAACACAAAAAATGGAGAAAGCGATCAACAGACAGAAGGTTCTTCTTCACCATCTCAACCCTTCATCCTCGATCAACGCCAACGATTCATCATCCCTCCATGTTAGTTCACTTCCTTTCAATTTTCAATTTTCCTCCATAATATGGCGTTTTGGATGTTACCCTTTTCTTCTAATCCACTTCGATGGCTTGTTTGGCATCTGCGCAAAGTACCCTTTTGGCAATTTTGCTAGAATTTGTTTCCTTGATTGATTATTATCTCAAAGTTTTGTAAAATGTTTTGTTTGATCTTATATATATATATTTGAAATAGGTTGTGTGGCATGTGGGAAAGTACCCATTTGGCGCTTTTGCGAGAATTGGTTTCCATGATTGATTATTAGCTCAAAATTTTGAAGAAGTTTTGATCTTGCATGTATATATAATTATTTGAATAGGTTGTTTGGCATGTGGGAAAAAGTACCCATTTGGCATTTTTGCGAGAATTTGTTTCCTTGATTGATTATTAGCTCAGAATTTTGTAAAAGTTTTGATCTTGTATGTATATATATAGATAGATTCATTTGGATGGGTTGTTTGGCATGTGGGAAAAAGTACCCATCTGATACTTTTGCGTCAACTAGTTCCTTGATTGATTATTACCTCAAAATCTTGTAAAATGTTTGATCTTTTCTTATGCTGTGAATTGAACTGGTTATGGTGATCTTCGTTTGTATGTTGAACATTTGATCACTAGGCTTCGGCATGTTTGGCGGGGGATAGTGCTGCTTATCAAAGGACTTCTGCATTTGGGGACGATGTAGTGATTGTGGCGTAAGTTCAACTTTTACTCAAGTGAAATTTCTCAAGTTAAACATGTTTTTTTAATTAATTGAATGTTCAGCTATGAATTATGAGTATGAATATTGGATGGCGCTTTTTGTTTATTGATCCTATTTTATAGTTTATAACTGTCACTATTTGGTTACATATTTGCAGAGCATATCGGACTGCTCTTTGCAAATCTAAACGTGGTGGTTTCAAAGATACTCATCCTGATGATCTGCTAGCCCCTGTTTTGAAGGTTTGATTCTTTTTTTTTTTCTTCTTTTGCGTTTGAAAGTTTTAAATGAGGTAAAATGAAGGGTAAAATACACATTACTCCCTTGTAGTATATGACATTTTCAGCTTACTTTCTTAAACTATTTTTGTTGTCACTAAATCCCCCTAGAGTATGGTTTTAAATGAAAACTAACATTTTCAGTTAAATCAAACGGTGATGACATTTAAAACTATACTCCAGGGGGGTTTAGTGACAAAAAAAATTAGTTTAAGGAAGCAAGTTGAGAATGTCATATACTACAGGGGAGTAATGTGTATTTTATCCAATCATATAATACCAGGTCATGTGCTATGCACATGTCATCAGCGTTTGATTTAATTAAAAATGTTAGTTTTCATTTAAAACCATACTCTAGGGGAGTTTAGTGATAAAAAAAATAAATTAAGGAAGTAAGTTGAGAATGTCATATACTACAGGGGAGTAATGTGTATTTTATCCTAAAATGAATGACTGCTTTGTTTAAGCAATGATGTTCATTGCATAAGCATTATGATTATGTACATTCACTTTGCAAACTAGTTCATAATCCACTCTATTAATGTATGCCATATATGTGACCATGATGATAAGGTTTCATTGTAGGCTGTAATAGAGAAAACCAACTTGAACCCGAGTGAAGTTGGTGACATTGTTGTGGGTAGTGTATTGGCACCTGGATCTCAAAGAGCTAGTGAATGCCGAATGGCTGCATTTTATGCTGGTTTCCCTGGTATATGTCTCTTTAATGTGTTTGTGGACCTGATAGATGATTCTGGTTTATGATTCTTACATATGATATGACTTTTTCCCCATCCAGAAACTGTCCCTGTTAGGACTGTTAACAGGCAATGTTCATCTGGGCTCCAGGCTGTTGCCGATGTAGCTGCAGCTATAAAGGCTGGATTCTATGACATTGGTAAGGATGCATCAGATTGTTTACTACTTTTTATGATTACTATGAGACTTTGAACACCTTGTGTTACCTTCAACTATTTTGTGTAGGTATTGGTGCCGGTTTGGAATCTATGACAACTAATCCAATGGCATGGGAAGGATCAGTCAATCCCAAAGTATTTCTCCCTCTTTTCCTCATTCCATCACCTTTGCCCCATTATTGTATTTAATTTTGGTTTCTGGAAATAAAACCTTTTAAATGGCTCCAAGGTCCTGATATTTTCTTCTGTGTTGTGACAGGTAAAAATATATGAACAAGCCCAAAACTGCCTTCTTCCAATGGGGGTTACCTCCGAAAATGTTGCACACCGCTTTGGGGTATCAAGGAAGGAACAAGATCAGGCTGCAGTAAGTTGGATATATCTTTTAATGCAATATCAGGTTCTATTTTTATTTTTACTATGCTTAGTTGAATTTTCATAACAACAATGTTGGTAGGTTGAGTCTCACAGGCGGGCTGCTGCCGCTACTGCTTCTGGTAAATTTAAAGATGAAATTGTCCCAGTTTCCACCAAGGTATTTACTATTAAAGGTTATATTTGATCTTTCTTTGGGGTCATAGGCTCTGAATGAGACTTTTCTTCAATAGATTGTGGACCTGAAAACTGGTGAGGAAAAACCTGTCACCATTTCTGTTGATGATGGAATTCGACCTACTACAACATTGTCTGATCTAGGGAAGCTCAAACCTGTGTTCAAGAAAGATGGAACCACCACTGCTGGTATAAGATCACAAAAATATATGGTTCATTTCCTCAAATCCCTGCAGTTGATATACCTTATTTAATCTTTTGATGCCTGCGTTTTAGGTAATTCTAGCCAGGTGAGTGATGGTGCTGGGGCTGTTCTGCTGATGAAAAGAAGTGTTGCGGTGCAAAAGCGACTACCCATCCTTGGTGTATTCAGGTACTTAATGGGTATTATAGAAGCTATAATCCTTCGCAATATTTATAGGCTGATTTCAAATCGGCATGCTGCATGCTCTATAAATCAGGCGGGGCCAATAGAATTTCCCGCTTCTGAAGCTACCACTCACTCGCTGTTAAATAAACTTTCTTGTTATCTGCAATCTCCCCCCCTCCCTTTCCCCTTTATTAAAACAAGAACAACAAAATTAGAAAAAAATTGAAAATGAAAGGAATGTTTGTGATTATTTTGGGACAAATATTAAAGCAGTGGTAACTTGTCAAAATAATGTACTTTTTCTTTATTGTTTTGGCCAAACAACATACGTTTCTACTACTCCAGATTTTCATCTTCATCGTATTTCTATTTCCTTCTTATTTTGGGTGTATTTAACTGGTTCTCAAGTTCTACTAGGTTAGTACCAACTTTCTTGCTGACTACACCAGCAACTTCTGGCACAAGTATTCACCCAAGAGAGCTTGATTCATCAAGCATAACAGCACATAGCTCAACATATATTAAAAAAATAAGCATATTTTCTGATGGTTGACGTATACCTGTTTTCTCCACTCTGTTATAGTACCACATCCCTTGTCTCATTTAACATTAGCCATTTTTCCCTGTGTACTGGTTGTGATGATATATGAAATACATTATGATTGAGAATACTTAGAAATTAAAAAAATGAAGAAGAAATTGCATAAGACTAGAATCCCTTAATACGAGACTCGATCCATTTAGTTACTCATGCAGTATTATCAAGGAAGAATCACCCTAACAATTTGTGGAGCATACTTGTCAAGCATGTCTTTCAGGAAGTGGAGTCTTCATATTTACATATTTATCCTTCAAGGAAAAAACTATGCTTTATTATTATCTCAAGAAGATTACTTTTTGGCTTTCATGTAGGACTTTCACTGCAGTTGGTGTTGATCCTGCCATCATGGGTGTTGGCCCAGCGGCTGCAATTCCAGCTGCCGTGAAGGCAGCAGGTCTAGAGCTTGATGATATTGACCTTTTTGAAATAAATGAGGTATTAAATTAATATGATTGTCTTATTTTCCTTTTTTGTCCATTTGTGTATGTACTCACTTGAATACTTTGCATATGTTCAGGCATTTGCTTCCCAGTTCGTATATTGCCGTAACAAGCTGGAGCTTGATCCTGAAAAGATCAATGTTAATGGAGGTGCAATGGCCATTGGGCATCCTTTGGGTGCAACAGGTATATACCACAACTAGTATTCTCACATTCCAAAAGTAACAGCACCACTGCTGATTAATGAAGTGTTTAGCTATTCTCATTTATATATAAGATATAATTTCTCGTACTTGTATTGTATCCTAGTTTTTTCAAAAGTTACCCAGATCTATGCAAGATAGATCCTACCTGTAGCTGCAATAGCCAATACCCATAAAGCATAATTTATTGCTAAAGGCCTATCAAGATGAGAAGAAAACAATGCAAATTCGAAAATTTGGGGACACATTGATAGTTGAAATCAATGGTTGAATGTTTAGGGGCCAAATGGAAAATATAAGTGAGGGACAAATTATAATTTAGATTTGTAGAAATTTCTTTTCTTTCATGCAATTGATTGTGTAAGAGATGTAGATGTAGTAGGTTATATGCGTTTTGAGCCCCACATTCACCTCAAATGATTAGCTTGTGTGTGGAGAAGTTTAGGAACCATGCAAATACTTCATCCCCTTCCCTGGTCAGTGATTGGGACTCACAGCCTGGAACCTGCTTGCTGTTGCCTGCGTACTTGTTAAATACCAACAATACTGAGCATTCTTCTTGTCTTGTAAGCATGTTTTTCCAATGGATTTTTTTGTTTTAGGTGCTCGATGTGTAGCAACGCTATTGCATGAAATGAAGCGGCGTGGAAAGGACTGTCGATTTGGAGTTATATCTATGTGCATAGGTACTCTCTCACTTTCTCACCGTGTGTGCGTGCACATGTTTGTGTGTCTATCTATGTGCTTGAACACATTGCAGAGAATAATGGATATTGTCAATTGTGAGCAGGCACTGGAATGGGGGCAGCTGCTGTTTTTGAGAGAGGTGATGGTGTTGATGAGCTTTGCAATGCCAGAGTAGTGGACGCCAACCTTCTTTTATCTAAGGATGCTCGGTAGAATTAGTTAATTCACTCTCTCTTGATTTGGTCGTCAATTAAGAAATCAAAATAAAGCTTTGTCATAAGATAGTGAAAATGTCAATTACAGGTCAAGAATTTAATATTTTAATCCTTTCTATTCATGATAGACTTGCATTAGTTTGTGAATTATTCTTGTTTTGACCTTCTCAGCAAAGTCTGTGTTGGGTAGAAAATATTGTACCAGAGTGCTAATGCAATATCATTTTGTATTCACATCTATGCATGATCCGTTAGACCCCAGTTACTCACGTCCATATTGGAAGCTTGCAAACAAGAAACTGGAAGAAAAAGAAATAATGTAGGGGAATTTTGAGACTAACCTTCATGAGAGAGGAGCAGGATTTCTTTGGACTTGTCAAATGAAATGTTGTTTAATAAAGCCACGAAATCACTTCACCTCCCCATTCCATCAAATTGACACAAGATTCTGAATTTGAACATCGATTGACCCCCATATAGTTTAGAAAAGAATATATTATAGATTGAGGCATGCTACGCTAGCTTGCGGAGTGGAGTTCAAAAATGATAATGAGTAATGCCTAGATGAACACCCCAAAAAAGTTACGAGACTGTCTAGGAGCCTTAAGTAGCACAAATTCTCTTTGGTAACTACTTGATTTTAAAGTCTCTTTGGGAACTACTTGATTCTAGGATCGAAGTCTAGTGAGGTTGCTATGCTTCCACTTTTGCATACCTTTTTTTTCATTACACGAGGTCTTAATTTCCTTTGTAACAACATAAAATCTACGACTCTGCCTCTCCACCACCTCCCTTTATGTTCCATTAGTATTGAGGAAGACCAATTACATACCATCCATGTCTCGGTGAGTGAGTCTATGTAAGATGAGGATTCTCATTTATCTGTCTTCTTCTAGTTCCCCTCATAGAACCGAAAACACCACAAATTGTACCTACCTAGCTTGGATTTAACTTTGGATTATTCTGTTACGTACCCAAAACAGAGACAAGAAAACCAAAAAAGGACATGGTATATAATAATAAAGCAAAAAGGATGTCGTGTTGTGTACTATATTATTTGGTTCCCAAGAAACAAAAAGAATTGTAGGACGAAGAAAAAAGCAATAGATTTATTATGGACCCATTAGTGAAACAAGCAATAAATTTATTATGAACCATTAGTGAAACATATTACCATCACTTATATTAGCGTTTTCACGTAGATTATGTCTATCGTGTTAACGGTATTAAGTAAATCACGCTTACCGTATTGATGATACTCACGTGAAACTGAAAAAATAAAATAAAAAATCCACAGGACAAAACCGTAATCTTAATAGTTTGTAAATGGGAATATTTTGATAAATAGTTTGAAAAACCGGAGCATAAGGGTAAAAAATCCTTAAAGTGGTGGGTACTTTGTACTGTTGTAGCAGTAAGGGGGTGCCATCAACATCTCTGTTACAGTTCCAATGTATTCATGTCTTCAGCAAAAAACGACTTGGTGCGACCAAGCTCAAGGAAGAAAGAAGAAGATGAAGTGGCATTATCACTATTGAGTTCAAGCTTGTAGTTTTTGATGAGTTGAACATGTATTTTATTTATCATATTTTGTTTGTCCAATTTACCGTGAGACGTGTGTAGGAGTAGTATCATCACTTTCCAAAGTCATTTGGATGGAGTTAGGCACTATGAAAATATTAGAATAATTCTAAAATTCTATAATACATAAATGATATAATTATCCCGTGCGTTGCAGTGCACGGGTACATCACACTAGTATTAGAATAATTCTAAAATTCTTGGGATAAAATTGAAATAAATAAAATTTTAAGAAATTTGAAAGGTGAGACAAACATAACCAATAAAAATTAAAAAGTTTGGTGATTCAAATAAAAGAAAAGGATACTCAGTTAGAGGTTTTATATAGTTAGTTAATTGGGGTCTATAAATAGGAGAATAATAACATTGTAATATCATAGTTGATGTGAATAAGATCATTGAGGAGTCTTTCTCTTACTCGAAAAGAGTTACCAAGAGTTTTGTTCCTGACTTGAATAAGGAACGTATCACTTGACTTTGTCCATTTTTTTTTATCATTGGATTCTGTATCCAAAATTCATTTTACAGTCATCCAATGACCAATAACTACTAACTGGGAAGAGATACCAATCTTTTGAGAGTACCGTAGAATTTGCCAACTATTATTACTCAGCAAAATATTTACGTTCGATTTTTACTTTGAAATAGCTTTGAATGTCCGAGTTGGCTCATAATTTAAGACAGATTACAGTTTTTGAGCAATGGAGGATGAAGAGAAAACATGATAGATTGGAGTTTTGGCAATCGATATAAACATTATAGTGATCAGAGAACTTGGGGCTTTAATGCCTTTGTGTTAGATATACATGTCTTTATTGATTTCGCTAGTATCCAATTAAATCCCATGTTTTTTCCTTAAGTATCGATATTTTGATGAGTTATTAAATATTTATTAATTATTGAATAACTTTAAATATATATTATAAAAATAAATAATTAATAAATATTTGATAACTCATAAAATTTTGCTATACAAGGCTCTAGCACGTAATGCGCTCAAGCTATGGCTGGATGATTTTACTTGAGACCTGTTTAATTTTACAAAGCAACACTGAACTAATGAGATGAAAATTTTATTTCTTTTACGTGGTGAGCTCTTTCCATAGCATTTCCCTAACTCATTAAGGGTACTATACCCAAAAAAAAAAGAGTATTATAGCAACTAACGTGAAGAATATATACATAGAAAAAGCCATGAGAGCCCATAGGAGTTAGAGCTCCACGGAGCAATTATTTAAAAAGTGGATTGGATCGGGAAGTACAACTAGTTATCAGCCAAGCTTCCAGTCCAAACTGTTGGGAAATTACGCAAAATTTCCTTATCATCAAATTTGTAGAAGAACGAAATAAATGCGGAATAATTATACACACACAATTGATAATTGAATTTGGCCAATTATGCCTACGCTTCCAAGTTGCTGCAGATCTTTTACTGAAAAAGAAAATACACAAAATACTTATAAAACACTCACAACCTCTCACAACACCACAACCCAATTACACCCAGAAATTGAAGCTTTTCTCTCTAAGCTTCTTCTATTTCTCTCTCTGGCTTATTCTCTCTTTCTGTTGTGTTTTTTCTTTCATCTGATAGCTTCTATTTATAGAAGTTGAAATCCTCCTTTCACACGTCTTTGCCAACAAAGTCACAGTTGGCTTCTCATTCTTTTAACAATTGTTGCATCGAAAGCAATTTGCAATTTTACAAATTACTATTTGTCAATTTTGGTAGGTGGGTAGTCGGTGCCTACTTCATTTGACCAACAATCTCTCACTTGAAGACTGATTTCAATCTGTCTTCACACCTCGATCAATGCAGCAACCTTCTCTGGTCTGTTAATCTAGCAGGCCCACTGAAATTGAGCACAACTTTAGTTTGTCAATAGTCACCACTTTTGTTAACACGTCTGCTGGATTCTTACTTCCTTGAATCTTTATCAATGTTAGCACCTCATTCCCAAGCAGAGATCTGATGAAGTGATAACGAAGATCAATGTGCTTTGTTCTAGAATGAAATGCTGAATTCTTTGTCAGATGTATCGCACTCTAACTATCACTGTGCAAAACACTCTTCTCCTGGATAAATCCCAGCTTTGTCAACAATCCTTGAAGCCATATCAATTCTTTACTGGCTTCTGTTATTGCTACATATTCAGCCTCTGTAGTGGATAAAGCAACAATCTTTTGTATCTGCGACATCCAACTAACAGTTGTTGTTCCAACAGTGAATGTAACCAATGGTAATTCTTTGGTGATCGACTTCACCTCCAAAGTCTGCATCTACGAACCTGTATACTTGTAATTCTCCTTTTCCAAAGTACAAACACTTTTTTGTAGTGCCTCGTAGATACCTCAAAATCCACTTAAATGCTTCCCAATGAGCTTTTCCTGGATTTGACATAAACCTGCTTACAACTCCCACTGCATGGCCAATATCTGGCCTCGTACAGATCATTGCGTACATCAAACTTCCAATGGCTGAAGCATACAGAACTTTAGCCATGAATTCTCTTTCTTCCTCTGTCTGAGGGGACTAATCCTTGGACATGCGAAAATGACTAGCCAAAGGTGTGCTAACCGGTTTGGCGTTGTCCGTGTTGAATCTTTGCAAAACACGGTTGATATACTCTGCCTAAGATAACTGTAAAATCCCTCTTTGCTTATCTCTCGTGATTTGCATTCCAAGAATCTTCTTTGCTGGGCCTATGTCCTTCAAGTCAAATTCCTTTGACAACTGCATCTTCAAGTTTCTGATATCGTCCATATCTGAACCGGCTACTAACATATCATCGACATAAAGTAGCAGAATGATATAACTGGACTTATATCTCTTGAAGAAGTAATAATGGTCGGCATTGCACTTATAGAAACCTTCCTTGTGCATGAAGCCTTGAAGCTTCCTATACCACTGTCTTGGAGCTTGTTTCAGACCATCCAAGCTCTTTTTTAATCTACACAGCATATTCTTTTTCCCTTCTTCTAAGAAACCTTCTGGCTAGTGCATGTATATCTCCTCATCTAAGTCTCCGTGAAGAAATGCAGTCTTCACGTCTAACTGCTCAAGGTTGAGCTCTTCACTGGCAACAATACTTAACACTGACCTAATAGTATTGAGCTTCACAACTAGAGCAAAAATCTCAGTGTAGTCAACTCCTTCCTTTTGCTAGAATCCTTTGACGACTAGTCGGGCTTTGTATCTCTTGAAGCCATTATGCTCCTCCTTCACCCGATACACCTACTTGTTGTGAAGTGCCTTCTTTCCCATAGGTAACTCAACTAGTTCCCATGTCTGATTGGAGATCAAAGACTTCATCTCGTCTTTCATAGCAAGCTCCCACTTGCTGGCATCTATTGTCTGACATGCTTCATCATAGCATTCAGGCTTCCCTCCATCAGTCAACAACATGTAGTCCATGTATCTCCTGTTAGGCACATGAGGCCAAGAAGACTTTCTCAATACAGGAGCTGGAGTAGGAGGCCCTGGTGTGTTAGACTGCTGCTCACTGCTCTGTTCGGTTGATTCCTTTGACTGATGACTCTCAACTATAGGACTTTTTGGGACATCGTCCACCTCTGCATACACTGACCCACTTTGTTCTGAGTTGCTAGCGTCTGTGTTATGTCTGTCCTTGTACATCACTCTTTCATTGAAGATCACATCTCTACTACGGATCATCTTTTTGTTTTCATCATCCCAAATGCGATAGCCAAACTCATCCTCACCATAACCGATGAAAGTGCACTTCTTTGATTTGGGATCAAGCTTATTCCTGCCTTGATCACTGATGTGCACGTATGCTACACAACCGAAAACTCTAAGATGTGAGAGTTTTGTCTCTTTTCCGCTCCATACCTCTTCTGTTATTCTATGTTCCAATGGTATCGATGGACCTCGGTTGATCAAGTAAGCTGCTGTGTTGACCACTTCTGCCCAGAACTACTTTGGTAGGCCTGACTGCACACACAAGCTTCTGGCTCTTTCAGTCAACGTTCGATTCATACGCTCAGCTACACCATTGTGTTGAGGTGTACCTGACACTGTTCTTTCCATTCTGATTCCGTGCTCATAGCAGAACTTCTTGAATCTGGTGTCTTCATATTCACCACTATTTTATGTTCTAAGCTTTTAGACCTTCAACCTTGTCTCATTTTCTACCATGGCTTTCCATATTTTGAAAGTCTCAAATACTTTAGACTTATGTTTTAGAAAGTATACCCATACCTTCCTAGAATGATCATCGATAAAAGTCATGAAGTAATGTTCCCACCAATGGATGAGATGGTAGTTGGACCCCAAACATCAGAGTGAACAAGCTCGAGTTTTTCCTTTTTTAGGGTTCTTCCACTTGTCTGAAAGCTGACTCTTTCTGCTTTCCAAGTATGCAGTCTTCACACATGTCAATTTCCACTGACTGAAGACCTGGTAATCTGCCCTTCGAGTGCATGATCTTCATCCATTTTTCACTCATATGGCTAAGTCTTTGGTGCCATAGATTGGGATTTTCATTTGCTGCAACTGCAATCAAATGACTTGCCCCAGCTATCTTGTAAAGAGTACCACTCTTTATACTGCAAGCAATCATCATTGCACTCTTTGAAATCTTCCAATTATCACCATAGAAGACTGTTGTGTAGCCATCACTAGCCAACTGGCCTACTGAGATTAAGTTCTTCGTTAGGTCGGGAATATGTCTAACATTCTTCAATTCCCAAATAGAATCGTTCAACTTAATCTTTATTACACATTTACCAATGATATCACAAGGTTGATCATTACCAAGATATACATTTCCAAAGTTTCTAGGGACATACTTCTCGAAGAATTCTTTCTGCGAAGTAGCATGAAAAGATGCTCCAGAGTCTAACACCTAAGACTCTTCCTTGCTCTCTAAAGAGCATATCAATGCATCATCTTTCCTTTAGGTGGAAGCAACATTTGCTTCCTCCTTTGCCTCCTGCTTCTTCGGTGCACTCTTGCACTGGTTTTTGTAGTGCTCGGTCTTCCCATAATTCCAACACTTGATAATCTTCGAGTTGTGGGAACCTTGATGATTTCTGGACTTGGACCTCCTGTCTTTTGATTTACCACATTTATTTCCTCTGGTTGGATTTCTCCCTCTTGACTCTGTATGCAATACTAAAGAGGATGAACATTCACCCGACTCTCTCCGTCGGATCTCCTCACTGAGAACCAAATCACGAACATCATCAAATTTCAACTTGTTGCTTCCTGATGAGCTACTCACAGTTGTGACAGTAGCATTCCAACTTTCTGGTAGGGAAGACAAAAGTATCAATGCTTGTACCTCATCATCAAATTCGATTCCAACTGAACTCAACTGGGTTGTGACTGTATTGAGTTCATTAAGATGTTGCGCTGTTGATGCGTCTTCCGTCATCCGCAGGTTAAACAACTGCCTCATCAAGTGAACTTTGTTTGAGGCCGACGGCTTTTCATACATGCTGGAAAGAGCCGCAATAAGACCTGCTGTGGTATTTTCTTTTGTAATGTTGAACGCAACATTACGGGATAATGTCAATCGGATAACTCCGAGGGCTTGTTTGTCAAGAATGGTCCAATCATCATCCTTCATGTCCTCTGGTTTCTTAACTTTGAGAGGTTGATACAACTTTTTCTGATACAAATAATCTTTGATCTACATCTTCCAAAAGCCAAAGTCTGCACCATCGAACTTTTCAATTTTCACATTTCCTTCATGTGCAGCCATCGCTCCCACTTAAATTTGATTTCCTCTGGATCGTTTCTGACAATTTCTGATAACCACCGTGCTTTAGAACACTGCTGTGGACAAATTGGTAACATCGACCAATTTTTACTATTCACGAATTTTACTATTCACAAATGTCACTATTTACGTGAATAGTCCTCCATATACTGGAGTAGTGTTTGTAGTTATAAACAGTACCACTAGGAAAGTTCCCAGGAAAGAGAGGTGGGTCACAAGGACACGCTTAAGTACCAAATCTTTCATAGACAGAACCTTTCCTAGACATGCACTTTCATACTACCTACACTTCTTTCCAGAAACGACACCTTGACCAATAACTCAAGGACAAATCTTTTCTGATGTGGAAGATCAAATACTACCGTAACCACTGAGCATACTAAGATTTTTCAAGAGAAAATTGTCCTGATCACCAAGAGCTCTGATACCAATTGTTGAGAAATTACGCAAAATTTCCTTATCATCATATTTGTGGAAGAGCGAAATAAATGCGGAATAATTGCACACACACAATTGATAATGGAGTTTGGCCAATTATGTCTACGTCTCCGAGCTGCTGCAGATCTTTTACTAAAAATGAAAATACATAAAGTGTTTACAAAACACTCACAACCTCTCACAACACCACAACCCAATTACACCCAGAAACTGAAGCTTTTCTCTCTAAGCTTTTTTCTATTTCTCTCTCTGGCTTATTCTCTCTTTCTGTTGTGTTTTTTCTTTCATCTGAGAGCTTCTATTTATAGAAGTTGAAATCCTCCTTTCACACGTCTTTGCCAACAAAGTCACAGTTGGCTTCTCATTCTTTCAACAATTGTTGCACCGAAAACAATTTGTAATTTTGCAAATTACTGTTTGTCAATTTTGATAGGTGGGTAGTCGTGCCCACTTCATTTGACCAACACAACCTACCCTATAAAGCAACTAGTGAGGAGTCTTTGTGAACCAACTTGGTACAAGTTTTTTTAGTACAGACTTGGTGAGTGTTTGGATTAATTTATTTTTGTGGATTAACTTATTTTGCACTAAAAAAGCCTTTTAAGCCAAAAGCTTCGTTTAAGCATTTTGATTACAAGATTTTTTTATTTTAGAAACAAAATAAGCTTATCCAAATACATCTTTGGGATGAAGCTATGAAGTTTGTTGTCAATTACAGTGACAGTGAATGAACCAAGGCTATCAATATGACCACCTTGGTTAGGTCTCGTCGTTTTGGTGGTTTTGTGATGGTATTAGGAAAAGGGTTTAAGGTAGCAAGGGTAGTAGAGGAGTGACTATGGCAGGTAAGGTGATGCTGTTGTGAAGGAAGATATCCAGGTGATGGTTATGGTTATGCTAGAGTTAAGGCTACATTGGTGGAAGGGAACTATTTCAGTAAGGGACTTGAAGAAAATTTCATCCTTTGTTAGCTTATTTATCACAAGGTTAACAATTCTTACAACTTAGATTTCTTGTCATATTTAATTTGATTCCGAGTAAGTTCAGTAGTTCAAGTTTTAATTCGGCCCCTTTATTTACTTTACAAACTTCAAAGTCACTCAACTTTGAAAAACCAATTTTGGAGACAATTCCACTCTCAAGTTCAAAGATTGGAAATATGATTTCTAGATGACATTTCTAAATTTCAAAGAATTTCTAAATTTCAAAGAAGACCGTCACCGACTAATGTTAAAATCAGATCGGATAGTGAACCAACGAAACTTCTAATTCAAGTTCAACCGTTTAAACTAGTTGATCAAACCAGATAATGTCATAAAAATAATTATAAAATATGAAAAATATTGAGATTTAAAAAAAAATTTAATGGTTAATTTATTCAACTAGATGAACTAAGCAATTTCTTTAAATTTTGACTAATTTTAATTGCTCCAAAATGATTTGACTGTGAATTCCATTATAAAACTAAACTGTAATTGTCAAAGTATCCGATTCTAACAACACTACCTTCAACTATATATGAGAGTTACTGTAATAGCTACATTCACTTTGGTATCCTTGTTAAGTTATTAAACACTTATTAATTGTAACTTTTCTCAATAAATGTTTAGAGCCTACCAAATAGGACAGTGGCTTGGTAAGCTCAACTGGTCGAGCTCCCATGCAATAATGGCTCACATCTTGTGGAACCCATCCAATCTCACATGATACGAAGTGCTCTTGTATCATGTGGAAAGGCACTCAACTAATGAATATAACTCGTTAAGAGACAAATACCCAAAAATAATTGTATTAGAAAGAAGCTGAAGTCTTTTATTAGAAAGCACTTGATCTCATGTTTGACCACTAATGATCCTCCTTGACCACATTTAATTTAACCCTCATTTCTTCATCCCCTTACTATATCTTATCTTCAAACCTCGTAACCATGAAAAGTTACTTTTAATCACTATATAAAAGCAAGCATTAGCTGATTTACATCTTAAGTTGCATGCATATTATCCTTGTGCATTGTTATTCATTTGGTCTCCGGATTCATTATACCAGCAATTACATAATGGCACTGTAATGTTGCCCAAGAAAACGGGTCAGCTTCCAGATAATGTTGCCTGGTTTAAACATAGTACTTTTAGTTTCATATTCAAATCAAATCTAGTATTTGACATATTCAAATTGTACAGTGCCTTTTTTTTTCTTTCACAAAACCTTTTTCATAGAAATTCGTTTTAACTAAAAATATCATATAATTTGGAACAATTTATAATTTTATTTGCGTGCAGGAGTATTTATTTTTATCAAATTGACATCAATACACGTCATATGCAATCCTGCACCGAACTGATAGTATTTCATATTCCACTATCAAGTACGAGAAACTAAAAAACGGGCCTTAGGGCTTCTACACCTGAGAAACCTTTATTAGGTTAAAAAAGATATTTCCAATCTCATTTCATTCTATAAAGGGGGGAAAAACTTGTGAAGGACAAATTGACTTACATTTTTCTTTTATTTTCAAGGGTTAATGACCATCCAGATGCAACAGAAATAAATAAATGTGACAGTTAGGTTCATGAAACTTTGCATTTGGCATGGCCTCACTGAAGATCATATATATGCAAGTAGCATACCTTCAAAAGGAAGGATAACAACCGTGCTCTTGCCAGTGCAATATGATACATCTTTACCAATTACCACATGGCAAAATAGTTTTGAATCCCATGATACCTGCCACCACAAATCCTGTGTTCCAATCAACCAAATGGTCCTAACTCATCCGTCTTAGAAATAATACGGCCTTCAGACTTGCCACTGGTATGCAGACTTCATTAGGACCAGCAGTAGGTGTTCAATTACAACACCGTGATTCAGAACAGTTACCTCAATATGCATATCCCAGAACTAATCATAATTCAAAAGACAGTAACAGTATATCAGCACCATAAAAGTTACCAACTTGCATATTTTTCTAGACCTTTCTATTCTTTTTTTGATATCTAACAGATCAAAAGATAAAATAGCACACTGAAAAGGAAGTATGTCCTTATTACAATTTCAACTTCTAGCAGAATGATATTGTCATGCATTGCTTTACCTTGAAAGACAAAATGAGATGGCTGAGATAACCCACCGCAGCATGATAAATTAACCATTTAAATTCCAAAGTGAATCAGGTGATAGATGACTTGCACACTGGGCATGACGTTTTCCTATGGAGCCAAGGATCAATACACTGCCATAACGCAGGTTAGTAAGACACGTTTGCATTTTACTGTCTCTTCACAAAAACAAATAAATAAATAGTTTCATTTAATGGTCTTACATCTTTGTGAAATTTGTGCAAACAAGGAAGGTGGCGAATAATTTCTCCCTTGACTGGGGTCTCAAGACATATAGCACATGCCTCTGTGAAGTTGTCAGTCTGTGGCAAATGAAGAGGAACATAAATCAGTGCTGAATCTATAATTGTTCCCAATTTTCAGGTGGATCATTGTCCACAACCCCATTTTCCCCTCATTCCCTTCTCCAAGACCAAAAATGGGACGGCTAAAGAGGAAAGGTTGCCGCAGGGGGGTGTTTAATAGAGTATAAGATTCACCTAACTATACAATCTGTTGCATCTTGACCGAATGATAACTATATGTGCTGAGTCAGCACCATTCGGTTATGATTGTTGTTAGAAAGTAGTTAGAATAGTTGGGAGCTGTTAAAGAACTCAAAGCTATATATATAGCTCTCTGTAAACAGTTCAAATATAATGAAAATACAAAAGATTCAGATTCATCTTCTATCTCTCTCTCTCTCTGTTTTTCTTTCTAGTCCTCTGTTTCTATTCGTTTATGGTATCAAGAGCTTTTTCTCTGGGCCTCATCTTCCATGGCTACATCACCGCCACCTACCTCCAGCACTCCTATCACTGAAACCGTCGCAACTCCAGCTGCGGCGTCATCTACGACGAACCTCAATCCTTCCCTCTTGGTAAAGCTTGATGATCAGAATTTCCTTCTTTGGAAACAACAAGTGGAAGCGGTGATTATCGCTCACAATCTTCATCAGTTCGTTGTTAATCCCACTATTCCACCGCAATTCACCTCTGAAGCTAATCGTGAGCTTGGAATCGAATCTGAAGCATATCAGCTATGGATCTTGAGGGATCAAATGTTGTTCACCTGGCTTCTTGGTTCCCTTTCACCTTCGATCTTGCCTTGATTCTTAGGTTGCAAACAATCGTGGCAAGTTTGGGACAAAATCCACAAACTCTTCTATTCACACCTTCGAGCTAAAGTGCGACAGTTTAGGTCTGACCTAAAGAATACAAAGAAAGGAACAAGAACCATCTCCGAATACTTACTAAGAATTCGTGCATTAGTAGACTCGCTTCAAGCCATGGGAGATCCGATTTCTGAGCAAGATCACATTGACTTGTGTTGGAAGGACTTCTAGAAGAATACAACACTTTCGTGATCTTTGATCTATGGTGTGATGATTCTCCCTCCATTGATGATATCGAAGCTCTTCTTCTGCTTCAAGACTCTCAATTTGAGAAGTTTCGTCAAGAATTGTCCTCTGGCGGTTCAATCTCGGCTAATGTCACACAAGCCCCAAATGCTTCAGATACAAACCCTAACGATGCTGCCAATGGACAATTTTCTACACAGCGTACTAGTTTTCAAGGTGTGTATCGTGGTAGAGGAGGCAGAGGCCGCAACCGTGGTGGCAGAGGTCGCGGCCGTGGACTGAAACCAACTTGCCAACTCTGTGGAAAGTATGGCCATGACTCATTCAACTGCTGGTACAGGTTTGATGACACTTTCGTTCAACCACCCATGCCTCCTCCCAATCCCTATCCCACCAATCAAGGGCAATACATGATGCAAGGACATTACCCGCCTAATCCAGGGCAAGGTATACTGGCTCTGCCACCTACCCACCCAAGTCCTCAACCCACTGCATATGTTGCCACACAGACTCCACAACACCCAACTGGACCTACTGGTTTTTCTGGCTCGAACCACCTTGAAGGTCAAACTTGGTACCCTGACTCTGGTGCAACACACCACATCACTGCAGACTCCCAAAATGTGACTCATAGCACTCCTTTTGGTGGCCAAGACCAAGTTCTCATGGGTAATGGACAAGGTCTTCCTATCAACTCCATAGATTCTTCTAAACTCTACTCTTCTTTTAATCCCCATACCACTTTCTCTCTCAATAATCTTTTACTTGTCCCAAAAATTACCAAGAATTTAGTATCTGTTTCAAAATTTGCTAAAGACAACAATGTCTATTTTGAGTTCCATCCATTCTCATGTTTTGTTAAATCACAGGACTCTAGTCAAGTTTTACTTGAAGGCTATCTTGGGAGGGATGGCCTCTACTGTTTCAACAATCTCAAAGTTCTTCCCAACCCTTCCTCATCAACTACGTCTCAGCCTCCATGTGTAGCAACTACAACAACTTCATCCTTAGCTAGGTGTCCTGATTTTCCTGTTTCAGTCAACTCAAATGTAGTGTCTACTAGTCCTACTTCATATCATACTTGGCATTGTCGCCTAGGACATGCCCATTTCAATGCTGTAAAAACTGTCCTCCAATTGTGTCATATTCCCATGTTAAATAATAAAGAAAGTGATTTCTGCAATGCATGTTGCATGGACAAGGCTCACAGATTACATGCACCTCTCTCTAATACTGTCTATCATGCACTTTTGAGTTAATTCATACTGATCTCTGGAGTCCCGCGCCCTTTCAGTCTTCATGTGGCTACACCTATTATATTACCTTTGTTGATGCCTACACACGCTTCACTTGGATTTATTTTCTTAAACAGAAATCTGATGCATTAAATGCATTCAAGCAATTTTCAGTGCTTGTTTCCACTCAATTCTCAGCTAAAATCAAAGCCATTCAATCTAATTGGGGAAGAGAATTTCGCCCCTTCACCAAATACCTAACTAAATTGGGCATCATCCATAGGCTAACATGTCCTCACACTTCCCATCAAAATGGGACAGTTGAAAGGAAACATCGCCAAATAGTAGAATTGGGACTCACTCTTCTTTCTCATGCTGCCATCCCTCTCTCATATTGGGATCACAGCTTTACTCAAGCAGTCTACCTTATAAATCGGCCCTTACAGGAGAACTCTCAAATCCTTTTCCTCACCTTATCGGAGCTCTTTATGGTACCGCTTCACAGTACAAATCTCTGAAAACATTTGGCTGTGCATGTTTTCCTTTCCTAAGACCCTACAATCAGCACAAACTTCAATTTCGCTCCTCTGAGTGTGTATATCTTGGTCTATCACCTCAACACAAGGGACACAAGTGCCTTGCACCCTCTGGATGAATCTACATCTCCAAGGATATCCTCTTTAATGAGTTTAAATTTCCTTACCCAACACTCCTCAATACTGCTCCTCCTAAGTCGGTTCCTGCCACTAGCTACCCTGCCTCAATTCCCACCCCACATTATCCCTTACTCTCTCCCATTCCCATCACTCATTATCCACCTAGTCCTACTCCTACCCCTCTTACTGAGTCCTTCATCCCTACTCATCCTCCTGACTCCCCACACACCTCAACTCTCCCCCACTCGGATTCCACTTCCACCTCTCAATCTCCAGCACCATCCTCTTTATCTACTGATCTGTCTACTGCTGCTCCGTCCAGCTCCTCTTCCCCCAATCTCAGACCTTCATCTTCAATCAACAACCACCCTATGCTGACACGGTCTAAAACTGGTTGTTTACCTTCCCGTGCTCTTCTAGCCCACTTAGAACCCACCTCTGTCAAAGATGCCTTGTCCATCCCTCATTGGCTTACTGCCATGCAAGATGAGCACACTGCTCTCCTCAAAAACAGCACTTGGACCCTTGTTCCCTTGCCCCCAAATAGGACTGCTATTGGTTGTAAATGGGTATTCCGTGTTAAAGAAAATCCTGATGGCACTATAAACAAATACAAAGCCCGGCTTGTTGCCAAGGGCTTTCATCAACAGCCCGGGTTCGATTTTCATGAGACATTCTCTCCAGTTGTCAAACCTGTAACCGTTCGGATCATTCTCACCTTGGCTCTCACAAACAATTGGGCAATCCAGCAAATAGATATCAATAATGCTTTCCTTAATGGCTTATTGCAGGAGGACGTATACATGGTTCAACCTCCAGGGTTTGAAGCTGCTGATAGGTCACTGGTGTGTCACCTTAACAAGGCTCTTTATGGGCTAAAACAGGCACCACGGGCCTGGTATGAAAGGCTTGCTGCCACTCTGGTTCAGTTTGGTTTTACCACGAGCCGCTGTGATCCTTCACTTTTTATTTACTCAAAAGGCAGCACCTCTGTTTATGTACTTGTCTACGTGGATGATATCATCCTTACAGGATCCTCTACTACTGTTATCACTGACCTCATTCAGAAACTTAATGCCCAATTTGCTCTCAAAGATCTTGGCACTCTAGACTACTTCCTGGGCGTGGAAGTCAAGCATTTGCCGTCAGGTGGCCTACTGCTAACTCAATCAAAGTACATTCGGGACCTTCTTGACAAGGCTCACATGTCAGAAGCAAAAGGGATCTCTTCCCCCATGGTGAGCAGCTGCAAACTCACTAAGTTTGGCACTGATTCTCTCTCAGACCCTCACCTGTATAGATCAGTTGTTGGTGCCCTACAGTATGCTACCTTGACCAGACCCGATATTGCTTTCAGTGTGAATAAAGTCTGCCAATTCTTGTCTAATCCTCTTACAACACATTGGCATGCTGTTAAAAGAATTCTTCGCTACCTAAAAGGGTCTATCTCTCATGGATTACTACTGCGACCAGCACCTAACTCCTCACACTTCTCTCTCCATGCCTACTGTGATGCCGATTGGGCAAGTGATCCAGATGATCGTCGGTCAACTTCAGGCTCTTGTATTTTCTTTGGCCCCAATCTGGTGTCTTGGTGCTCAAAGAAACAACCTCTCGTTGCTCGTTCCAGTACAGAAGCAGAATATCGTAGTATGGCCAACACTGTTGCTGAACTCTCATGGATCCAGTCACTACTTACTGAGCTGGGAATCCCCTTTGCTGCCCCCAAACTCTTCTGTGACAACCTCAGTGCTGTGTCTTTGGCTCACAATCCAGTTCTACATGCTCGCACCAAACACATTGAACTTGACATTCACTTTGTCCGTGAGAAAGTAATCTCCAAAGCACTGACCATTCATCATGTTCCAAGTACTGACCAACTTGCAGACTCCCTCACCAAGCCATTATCCTCCTCTCAGTTTGCAGCACTCAGAACCAAGCTCAATGTGGTTCCTTCACAGCAACCACCTTGACCTTGAAGGGGGGCTAATAGAGTATAAGATTCATCTAACTATACAATCTGTTGCATCTTGACCGAATGATAACTATATGTGCTGAGTCAGCACCATTCGGTTATGATTGTTGTTAGAAAGTAGTTAGAATAGTTGGGAGCTGTTAAAGAACTCAAAGCTATATATATAGCTCTCTGTAAACAGTTCAAATATAATGAAAATACAAAAGATTCAGATTCATCTTCTATCTCTCTCTCTGTTTTTCTTTCTAGTCCTCTGTTTCTATTCGTTTAGTGTTCAGCCTAAAAGTTGCCAAACGTAAATACTACTTTGACTTGACAGTCTCAAATTACCTGTATGGTGGACTGTGGCAAGCTATTGATCTGATTGGCAGATGCACCGGTATGTTGGTGATTTCCCTCATCAAGGGCCAATAACATTTCATAATCATCTCTGCATGAGGATATGAGGAAGGCAAGAACCTTAAATTCAATGTTATATTTTAATATGAAACAGAAGAGAGCCAAGAAAGCTTTCCCTCAACACTTGTATAGCTACCATTCACAAGAACTTTATCAGAAAATTCAGCTATCAAGGAAAAGAAACACATGCTAAATTGAGTCCACTATGGGGACCTTGCACAACCTAAGGGCTCGTGTTTTGAAAATATGCAGTACTAATTTTATATATAAATGGAGAGATGGCTTCTTTGTTGCTTCCCTCAATGTGGGACTTCATCTTTATCATTTTCTTTTATCATTTATGGTGTATTTGTCATAGTTTTCTTTTACCATCAAGTTGTGTTTATTATTCTCTTAAAAGTTTAAGGATGAAAAGTTAAGAGGCTAGATTTTCGTAAGAGTAAAAATTCAGAGGCTAGAATAAACTTTCCACCTTTTCAGTAGAGGTATAACACAATAATCAACCAGGCCAAAATGTTACAAAGGAAACATTTACCTGGCTTGATTCATATATCACGTTCCTATCCCTACTCTTTGATCTTATAGCAGAAAAGCTGATAATTTAGTTCTCAGCCTGGAAGAAAATATATTTGTTTCCTAGTTGTCAAGCATCATGATTTCTTACATTTTCCATCCACATCCATTAAACACAAAAAACCAAATAATATTCAAAATGTACATTCTTAATGAGAATACTGCAATCCACCAATTTCTAGAATTGGAGACCACCTTGGCAATGAGGCAATGAGCAGAACCTGTTGGGTATCATTCTACACAAGAATAAAATATAATTTATGTGCATAAATTATTCACTAGGAGCTTACTCATTGAAATCACGTTGAGCATGAAAGATGTCATCAGCCACTCCCATATCACTAGGATCCCCTACTGCATCCTCTAATGCTTCCAATATATCAAGTCTCTGCATAGGAGAGATAGATCAATAATTTAAACTATATTTATACAATACCACCTAATCCCAACAGATTACCCAAAATAATTGACAAGAATTGACAATTGTCTAGAGTTAATTGTATTGACAATTAACAATTCTAAATTCTAATATACAAAAAGCAGTGTAAGTGAAGAGAGATTCCCCTTTAAATTGACACTGAGCAAAAGTTGAAGTTCTTGCTATATAATAATTTGATGAAAAGAAGATAGAAGTTAGGGGGGAAAATTTCTCGGGGATACGTGTACAAAAATAAGATGACCACAACAAAAACTGAATATCAATATGGTAAATATTAAGGCAAAATAACACTTTTTGTCCCTTCACTTCTTGAGTTTAACTTTTGTCCCTCAAGTTTTATTTGGTCCAAAATAGTCCCTCATCTTTTAAAAGTGTAAAAATGTCTTCCGAATTCATAATTCCATCTAATCCATTAACATATCTCTCCTGTGTGGCACCTGATGTGGCAAATGTGGAGTGACCTCGACTAGCAACGTAATAAAATTACAATTTTGTCCTTCAACTTATTTTCATGTTTCACTTTCATTCAAGTTTTATTTGTTTTCCTTTTGTCCCTTACTTTTAAAATCATATCAATGTTTTCCTCAAGCCTAAATCTGTCAATCAACTAACAGAATCTGCCTAAATGGAATCTAACATGGCAAACCATTGCATATGTAGCATATGATATGGCAAAACATATTATGCTTGGATATAAATAAATTAAACGACGCCGTTCTTTTCTTCATTGTTTGTAACATCAATTCCTCTATATCTCCTCACCAGTCTCCTCATTAAATCCCCCTCCCCCATCCAAATCTCAACCCAAAAACCCATCAATCAAGGCTTCCTTCTCCTCCCTACCACCTAATTTCTACAACCATGCTTTTAAATTCATTGCAAAATGAAAAATCATGAGAAGATTAACCTCAACTAGAAGCATGAAGTTTTCTTTGTTCAATCTAGACATACTTTATAAAACATGATAATATGTTCCTTCCAAGTGGTTCAAACACCCTTGTGAGAATTTTGGTGTTACCTTCTACTAATAAGAAAAACTGAAGAAACATTATGTATCACTAGGGATGGCAACCAATAGGGTAGCCATGAAATGAAAATATTCCCACAATCCTATCTAAACTTGAACGAGTCCATCCCAAACCCATTTAAGATATCATTTAATTACCCCCCAAACCAGACTCTCATAATGGCAATCCTTATCAGTTAATGTCCAAAATCTGATTATAAAAATGTTTCTACTAGTAATATTATAAAAAAAGTAAAAAAATACATAATACCCTAATAAATAAAATTCAACTCAAAATCAAACTATAGCCTATCATGTCTGAAAATTTTAAATTTAAAGCAACACAACAAGCTAGAACTCTAATACTAAAACTTTCTTTTATAGGAAAAGAAATATTATTAGAGAAAGGAGAAAGTACAGACACAATTTAGAAAACAGGGAACTAGGGAAAAAAATGCAAAAAAGAACTCCCGGCCCTCCTCATATAAAAAATGGAAACTCCCTTGAAACAGCCATGATTAGACTACCAAAGACAAATCATAAATACAATCCTATCCCACACCAAATGGAGGGGGAAAGAAATACCTTCAAAGATGGGAGCATTACACTACAACCAAATACACTAGAGAACCTTTTATTCAAAAAAAAGAAACCAAATACACGAGAGAATAACAAAAACTACTGTACACTGCCAAAAAGTTTTGGCCTCCTTGTTTTAACCAAAACCTTTATAAAGGGAATAAGAGTAGAGTAAGACTAATACAGGAAGTCTTATGTAAGGAAAGTCTTAAGGATTAAGAGAGAAGTTTCTTGAAGTGTACCGAAAGTAAAGGGTATAATGGTTATTTGGCAGTTGTAGTATTAGTATAAATAAATAGGGGTATGAGGTCAGTGTTATGAATTACAATTGTTCAGAACCATGTTATTGAAACAACTTTGAGCCCCTTGATGAGGTCTCTATCAACAGCCCTGGAAAACATCCAACTCAGCACATCAACTACTAAGGTAAACAAAAACAAAGATAGGATCCCCTTGTCTAGTACCTCGGTGACCATGGAACCAGGATTAGGGGGAAAAATCACAATCATAGAAAAAGTAGCAGTAGAGAGGTAACCAGAAATCCACCTCCTTCGCCTAGAACCAAAACCCTTTCTGTCAAGAACTTTATCTATGAAATACCAATTTGCTTGCCTTCTTGAAATCCAGCATAAAGACTAAACCCTGATGATTCCATCTTCTCACATCATCCACAACCTCATTTGCTACAAGAGCAGCATGTAATACTAAAACATTTAATTTCAGTATTTAATATAATCATCTTAGATCTTACATCATTATAAAATAATAAACCTCTTCAAGTAATATTCAATTTAACTATATCATATTTTCTACATACATATTACGATGATACTTATTAGTTCAACAAAAAAAGGATAGAGTTCCCTTTCAGTAGCTTTTGAACATGTTCATCTATATAGTAATATATTAAAATGTAATTAGATATTAGGTATTTAGGGATCACATCGAAAACCCATCCTAGAAACTCACAAGACGAGTATCTGCTTGAAGTTTCGAGTATATCCTGAATTCTATTAAGCTAGGATAAAGAGATCCTATTAGGTTTGGATGACAGATGCCCTATTAAACCTGTGAAATTTCCAACCTTTATCATGTCCATGGAGCATTAGTACTGACACCAAAAAAGAAAAATCCAAATTCATCTCTATATACCTTAAGTCAATTTGAAATTCAATCTTAAAATCTTGATTTTAAAAATGCTGCCTTCTAGGAAATTTAAGAAAGCAATAAACATGACATTCAAAACATGAAATTGCAAGAAAATTTACATTACAAAACCATCATGGCATACAAGAGAGGTAAAATGAGAAAAGAAACTGGAATGGAACAAAGGGGAAATGGTAAGAAAATACCATGTCTAAGTCCATATCCAGAGGAAACCGGGGGTGTCTTCCTCTAGATGATATGATAGGTGTTGGGGACCGACTTAGAATGCGACTCCTCAACTGTGACATTCGATTAGATAAAGGAAAGTGGGGCACAGCTCTCCTCCTATTTGAAGGATTTTGATGAGACCGTGAACGAGGCTGTCTATTTGAGGGTGCCCTTCGCAACCATGTCTGTATAATTAAAAATAGATGGTTCATTACAACATATTAAGCACTGCTGCATGAATACCAAACTCATTATCCACTCAACAATCAATTACCATCTCTATATATATTATATATAGTTCATACTTTTAAGCAGTAGGGGGCATATCCAAGATACTAATCCCGCTAGGGGACTAGGAAAAAACGGGGGGACAGGTGTGGTGGGGAGGGGGAGGGTTATAGATGATCAATAGGATCCTGGATGAGCATCCATAATATTCACTCTACTACTTAAAAGTATGAGTTCTGATACTTGATATTTTTCTTGCAACCTATCAATAATATGGATACAAAATAACATCAAACCATGATCATTACAGCAGATCTCTTTCAGAGAAATATACAGTTAAGCCAAATAATAAATAGATAGATAAAAGGTAATGCAGTAGGTAGCTTTCAAGTGTATTGCAGGCACTTCCACCTTTAAATTCCACATTTACCATCCATAAACCATCTTTTAAGTCTTTCAAAATATATGTAAAAGGAGTAAATCATGATATAAAGAAAAAAAAAGAAAAAGAAATTGACAAAAGCTTATTGCTGCATAAAAGAAAGCATGTTAACAACACATGATATTCTATAGAACCTATACAAGAAACTCTGCTTATGCAGAAAGGAATTTTCTTCAATATATTTAAATCAGAGAGAAACAGAGAGCGACTTAGTTACAGGATGAGATATATGGTGACTATCAATAGATGTATGCAGAAGATTCTCCTCATTCTGCAGCTCCCATGCTAAATGTTCATCAATCTGCAGCAAATTAACACATGACAAGTTCTTGTAAATAAGAAGCATGTGCTTAAACTACCACTTACTATAAAAAAAGTGAGCAAAAAAAAATAAAATAAATAACTGACCTCTCCACCTTCAAAAGAATCATCATGATACATTTGTTCTTGGAGTTCCCGCGCCAATATCTCATCTGCTTCCACCTGTCTTGCCCGAGCATCTGGGCTATTATTGTTCATGTCATCTAAATCTTCAGAAACTCTGTTGGTGTATCTGGGTTCAGATAACAACTCAACCACTTCAAGATCCAAGACAGGGCTCTGAGATGAGCTTGAAATTGATGATTCCCCAGATGAACCGAGGAACATAATTTCTGAATTATAAGATGCTTCATCAGGATTTCTCGAAGTTGATCCACGTTTCCTTTGCCTTTTAGTCAGTGTGTCTGTGGTAGGACGAGTTCCAGTCAACTGGTCTACCTCTGGAATGATCAGAGAAGTTGCTTGGGCTGCATGATTTAATAGAGAACCATGTACATCCTTGCTGCTTTGATGGCTCCCAGTGTCTCTTCTGTCCATTCTGTTCGTACATTGTCTACTAATAAATCTTCCAACATCATCATTTCTCCTCAAAGGATGTCCATTTACATCATACAAATGCTGATCAGTATTCTTATCATTATGTGTAGTTCTCCAACCACCTTGTCCCCCAGAGTATTTATGTGAATTCCTCATAGCATGACTGGTACCATTGGCCTCATAATTGATCACAGGGCTGCTTAAGAAGCATCAAATGCCTTTAATCTCAGGATCAGTAGTCAACAGAAATAAGAGACGTGGCTGATTTAAACATGCAGACAATCAAAGTTAAACGATATATGTCTAATATGTCATCTCTTTTCACTTTCCAAAATGTTTCTACAAACATCAGTTTTCAAAATGAAGTTTTGCTATGCACGGTATTCACACCTCCGCCAGAATTCATGCCAGTGCCCTGGTTTAGCAATTATTTGACAAAATTTTGAAGCAAAATTGCAAAACTATGAGATCCACAGTATATATCAAAATATCTATATCAAAGAAAACTTCTCATTATCCTTCCTCTCTTACAAATAAAATTTCTTCTTTTGTCCAAAAAATTAGGTGAACTCCTGTCAATCAGAATTACCACAATATTAGTGGAAGATTTTTCTTTGGCTTGTTATTTTTCTTAGTCTCATCTAATTCTGATTAAATGTGTCAGTCAAAGACTTTTCAATCTACCAAGTTCCAATTAGTCATTCCAAGTTAAATATTTCTGAGGCTCATATGGTCAAGACTCGATATTATGCAAATTTCATAATAAATTTTAGAAAATCTGTGACCTCTATAACTGAACCACTTGCATGCATTTTGAGTTTAAGTAATGAAAGAAATAATCTAATTTAACTTTCTGGTGTAACTCCAAAAGTTGGAATCTAATCCATTACACAAAAAATTTTCCTCACCTCCATTGTGGAAGACATATTTCTACAGTGAACAGCTATAAATACACGGACTTCATGAAAACCCAAAGAACCAATTTCCGATAGATTTTAATGTCAAAAAATAAACAAACTGATGCTGACAGCAAATAGACCAAGAAAAAAAAAAGAGCAAACAAACCCCAAAAAAAAAAAATTGTGAATATTGGTTAGTTTTTTGCTTCCTATATTATTAGATTTAATACATTATTATGATATGATTTACTACAGTGCTGTATCCTTCATGTTAGTTACTTTGATTTTATGAGTTAGGAGTGTGCGGTAATTTATGAATTTACTAACAGGTTATTAATATAATTTAATATTCTCATGCAGGGAAATCTTGCATAATAGTCGAGCCTAGATAGATAGTATTATCTTGATGCAAGATTTCCTAGAAAAGGAGATATAACCTCCACTAAGAAGCACTACAATGTGAAATGCATAGTAGGGTTACCTGCTAGCTGTGTAAATAGTTCCAGAATTATGTCCACTTGATAAAGGATGAATAAGTACTTCCTTTCCTTTCACTCTACCACTACCTCTCTCTTCAGAAACTATATCATCAACACTAATCAGAGACATTGTATTGCTAGAAACTGACTGCCCAGCAGGGCTCTGTTCAACATCATTTGTTTGGTTGCTGTTCTGTTCAGCTGATTGTTTTGCCCTTGTTGCAATGTTATGTGGTGAAATACACCCATTTCGTACCAATCTCTTCTGCCCTCTAACTCTTGGAGCGGTGGAAAGACGAGGAGGCAAAGACACCTGCTTTTCAGTTTTTAGCTGAGATTGAGAATCATTAGACAGAGCAATGCTCTTTCCACGGTCCACAGATATATTAGGACCTGGAAGTGCTTTATTATCTATTTTACACTTTCCTGTGAAGGCATTACTAGATGAATTAGAAGAATCATTGATGAATGGTAATGAACAGTTCCCAATGCTTGCTTTCAGTTCTTTCTCGTCTTCAGTTGCTATATCTTTCAATCCACGATGTGAGAAAGCTGGTTTCAGTTGTTGGGATTGTCCATTCTCTTCAGTCAAATCTAAAACAGTAATAGGCCCATGGTGAGATGATTTAGAAGAAAACTTAGAGCTTATAGTTTTCCCTTTCTCCATCTTTTCAGATCCATTAGAGTGCGTTGTCCTATGTCCAAAATTTTTGTCAGTTTGGGCTCTCCTGAAGATGGGAGAATTTTGACACGGATAAGATTTCTCTGATGGGGACACTGTTATACAGTTGCTGCGATTATTCATTTCGTCACTGTAAGAATTCTTCAGAGGACGAAAAGACTGTCTTCTATTCTTAGCAATATCAGCAACAGGAAAACCCCTCTCCCTCTTCTCATTCATATACATTTCCCTAAAATCAGGATTACCAATATATTTCTGATCATCATTCCTGGTAGTTAATCTATCAGGAGTATCAGGAACATCCACAATTTGATCAATTTCCATATCATCCATATCCTGTTTTTGTATCATATACAAGGATCAAGTAAGAGATATTCCACAAAAAGGTAACTAAATATTATAGATGGCAGTAATTTACATGCATGAAAATAGTCTATCGACTATAAGAACTCTAGTGTTAAATGCACACAAATACTTTACCCCACAATATTTAACATAAAGTAGTAAAAGTACCTCACTACCACCAGCATTTAACAGAAAAATTATTACCAAGAAGATAATGGAAAATATTACACGTGAATGCAAGACATTAAAACCTAAGACTGTGATACTAAAGTCAAAATCAGATACAACACATGGCTATAATAATCAACTTCAGATAATGTGGGTAACATGAAACATACTTTAACCACATTTTCATATATTTAAAATAACTATAGTTCATTTTAAGACTGGAAAGACAAATCAAAGAATGTCTAGTGCATAGGCTAAACAACTTTGATGTACAGGCACATATATTGAGTATCACTTTACTACCAACAGGACAGATCTAAAGCCTAGTATCCATTTAAAACAGCCTTATTTAAGCAAAAAAGTTCTTTTTATTTTCACATATAAAAAAAATAACTTTTGGAAAAGCTAAAAATTTTAGCCTCTGATAAAGGCACCAAAAAAGCTTGTTTTCAAAATTTTCTAAAATCTGAAATATTTAAATTTTTCCCAAAAAATTGTTTGCTTTATAATGAGAGCACTATAAGGCTTTGACAAGAAAACTGGAAAAGAAAAATCATCCAAGCACACAAACCTAATAATGAAGAAAAATGCCAATGTTATGTACCCCTATCAACAAAGTTAAGCCACACAACATTGACTATGGCTTTCATAAACCATGATATAATGAAGTGAACAAACATAGTTAACATGGGAGTATAAAAACCTCATAAAGACAGATTCTAGTCAAAGGCAACCAACAAGGAACTAATTTTTCCCCATAACAAATGCAGCCAACAAGGCAGGAATTTCATCTATCAATAACAAATGAGGGTTAGACCCTAGGGCCCAGAGGTCACAGAGTGAAAGAAAAACCTACAACAGAAATTATCCAAATTCTGAAAGCCACAAGCAAAACTCCACAAGATGGCTTGGGTTGGAGACAAAAATATTAAAATACACAGGAAGATTGCAGTGTTATTGCACACCAAGTACACTATGCAAAGATAAGCAATTGCAATGGAAACTACACCCTGCAAAAAACTGAAGCGAAAGCAGAATGACTACTTATAAAATCTCTATTGGACTTTAATCACTTTATTAACTCAGAAATCAGACTCAGAACTAATGGAAAAGTTCATTGTTCTACCAGGCAAATGAAATCCCAGAAATTATAAGCAATAATTTGGCTTCACTGAACAAGGACTATAATAAAAAAGGGTGGTATCACCTTGGGATGAAAAGAGAAAAATGGACGCAAAACTATAAAAATAAAATAAAAATAAAATAAATAAAATCCTGCATAAAGGAAGTTGTTTCACTTTAGCAATATGCTTTATATGACATACCCACATCATAAAAATCAGACAAGAATAAAAAATAAAAAAACTGAAACTTGAAACCAATGCATAAATAAATAAACTTATTTTTTGTGATTAAACAATGGGAGGACACCAACCCAATCAAGATAAGAACTTGATAATATTTTGATTCAAAATAATAATGATAATAATAAAGAGAGAAAGGATCAAGGAAATGATGATAAAAATCGAATTGCTGAAGCACGAAAACAAAAAATTAAGAAATGAAAACAACCATTGATAGGTATTTTTTTCAGAGCAAAAATCAGCAAGAAAAAAAAAGAAGAATACCTGAATAGTAGTGAGTGGGCGATTGAAAATTGAAGGAGAAAGAAAGAAAGAAAGATGAGAGATCAGAATTTATCACTGCGCTCAATCCGAACGATCGATCTCTTGCGTTGCGATGCGATCCATTTCATGCCTACCAAACGGGTCGGGTCGGAAAAAAAGGTGCATTTGGTGGTATATCTTACACCGCTCCTCGTTTTCGGATTTTGTTATAAAAAATATCCTTTTTAAAAAAAAAAATAAAAGCATCAAAATTTAATTTAAAAAATTACATTTTATATTTTTTTAGTTGTTTACCTTTTTTTAAAAAAATTAACTAAGTATACTAAAAGTATAACAAAAGTAATATTTAAAAGAAAATGAAAAACAACACATTCAAATAAGCACGTAAGAATCTATAAGTGAGAAGAAAACATGGTGACAAGAGAAATTCTTCTATATCTTATAGATTAAGTTTATAAAAAATCGAAAACATTATCATAGTTTATTAAATAAATACAAAATGATTTCATATAAATTAAATATTTATATAATTCGTTAATAAATAATAATAATATATCAATTTTTTATTGAATTAATCTACAAAAAAGTATGTAGATTAAATTTATAAAAGAACTAGCCATTTAATCTATACGTAGTTCGTGTGTTTATATTAAATCAGGCCATAGAGAATATATATATATATATATATATATATATATATATATATATATATATATACTATAAAATTTGCTGATGAATCATTACTTCATTTAGAGTGACACAGCCCTTACATCGTGAAGTTGTCGTTGCAATTCCAAAAACATTAATTCATCTAATTCATTACAGGTTAATTAGAGAACAGAATCTACATTTTGAACTCCAATCCCAAAAAAATTTCAATCTCAGTATTGCGTATTCTTTTGAAAATCTTTAAGGCTTTGTTTAGTGGACAGAATTAAGCTTGAAATTAGAATTGGTCATTTCAATTATGCTTATTTTGTTTGGTTATACAATAAATTTAAAATTTTAATTTTAAGTTACAATTCGATAAAATTAAAAAAATAATTAATTTACATTACCTACAATTTTTAGCTTAAACCTTAAAAAGTACAATTACAAGCACCAAATTTGTTTATAATATCAAAAGAAAAAAGTTAAAAATAATGTTTCATATTTTATTTGATTTTGCTTACTCCATCAATCATCACTGCTTGCTAGTACCTTTCGGCCACCATCATCCATGAGGTACTCCGGAACCATCGCCGTTCACTTAGTCACTGACGTCTTACTCTTGCTATAGAGTTAACATCATCATTTGACCACTTTTCGTTGACAGCATCCTTTGACAATTATAAAATTTAGTTCAAAATTACATTTATGTGTATCAAATCTTTATTTGTCTAAAATATAAAATTTAAGATTCTTGGTCAATTCTAATTTTGAAAAAAATTAAAATTAAAAATTATAATTATGAATTATAATTTCAATTCTTTTATCCAAATAGAGCCTAAATAGAAGAGTTATTTTTTTTCTTCATATTCCTAGTTCAAAGAAGAAACTAAAGCATTTTGATTTTATCTGTATGTAAATGTACAGAATTACAACATAATTTTGTCCATGTCAACTAGTTCATGTGTGTGACAATTAAAAACATTGTCTTTGTTGGGTGGGGCCAAGTACAGCAACAATAGGACAGTAATAAGTAACGTAAATTACATTTCACTCTATGTTGAGGTTTGTCAAAACAATAATAAACCCTAAATTTGATGATAAATTACACTCTACTTCATTTTTTTAACTTTAATTAACTATTAACTTAATACCGTTAAGTAACTCAAAAAGAAGGAGGAAAAAATATCACTTATAATTAATTATTCTTGAGCTCTATATTACTACAAATTTTTAAAAATTAATCTTATGATTTTTTTTTATTTTTTTTACAAAATCAAGTTATCTTTTTAATATAAAAATAAAATATATATAATTTGAGAAATTTTATTAATTAAGAGGAGTATAATTCATATGTATATTTTTTTACTTTAACAAATGTTTGATATATTATGTATGTTTATTCATAATATATTGTTGCTAATAAAGGTGACAAAAAAATCCGTTTAAGTGGGTATATGTGACTAATGTGATGATTCCCTACGATAAGGCGAATATGGAGACAAATTTTGTTTCCTATGACAATGATTGAGATAAATTTATCCCCATTTAATAAACAAAGATAAGAGTTGGGAAAAAAGATCTTCATTCTCACTAGTACCTACTAAATAAACATATAAAAATATACTTAGTTTAGAATCAAAAGATATGTAATATATATTTACACATATTAGTAATTTATGTTTGTAGGTATATAAACAATTGTAAATTATAAAGTAAGTACTTATTTTATTCATTTAAGATATAAGTACCATCATTTTGGTCCTCTAATAATTTTTGATATCAAATTGGTCTTTTTGGAGGACCAATTACCAATTTAATGTAAAAAATGACATTAAATGACTAATTTGATGTAAAAAATTACATTAAAAGACTAATTTAATATCAAAAATTGATATTGAAAGACCATTTTAATGTATTCATTATTTGAAAACCTAACAGATGATACTTATATTTTTGGAGGACCAAAATATGTGTTTACTCTAAAATGTATATTACAACATATGCCATATTTTGCTTATGTTTAAAAACACCAAAATATGTAATATTCATGGTATTATAAAAATATTTGGATTTGAATTTACTAAACAATATTATTTTATCTTTTAGTGATTACAACATTATTTTATTTTGAAATTTCATACGACTAAACTAGGATGTGGTTTGTGATGCTAGAATTTTGTTCATTTATTTATTTTCTTAATTTACTTAGAATTATTTCTAGCATTAAAAACCATAATATTGTATATAAACATGAAATTTCAAGATTAAACTATTTTGTCTAAGAAGCAACAAAACAAAGTTGTAAAATTAAATATTTTCAATAAATTCAAGCAAGATATAACATATGTTAAAAATCAGCTTGATTTTGCAAAAAAATTATAAGATTAGACTTAAAAAACTTTAATAATATAGAGCTTACTAATAACTTAATATTTTTTTCTTTTTGTGGTACTTAACGGTATTAAGTTAATGGTTAGTCAAAGTTAAAAAAAAAATAAGATAGAATGTAATTTAGAGCCAAATTCCAAGTTTATTGTCATTTTGACAAACCTCAAAATAGTAGAATGTAATTTACTCTTATAAATAAATAGAGTCCTTTCTTAGATGTTAAATTTAATTTTTTTTTTGTCTATGCTTAACTTTTTTTTATCAAACTCAAAATCAAATCACTTTAAGTATAATGCCATGTTTATTGAAAACCTAGTTGCAATGGTAGATGAAAACTTTTAACAAAAATAAAAAAAATTATTACCATTTTATTTGTATTTAATATATTATAAAATAAAAATAAGAAAATGTTTTTATTATATGATTGTGTTTTAAAAGAGGTTATAAGAACAATACAATAGTTACATCGTAAAATCAATGATTTCTAACTCTATTAGACGACAATATATATATATATATATATATATATATATATATATATATACACATACATATTTTGTGGGAAGATGACAGAAAAGATTTATGAAATTAAAAAATAAACATCAAAATGTGCATTTGTTATTTGACCAAACCTATAGATGATGGATGTAATTTCCTTGTTTTATTTTCTTGTGTACAGTGACTACTTGCCTATTATATATTTACTCATAGCTTCCATTTATGTCGTGAATTAGAATCCAGGCCCTTTAAAAGTATGTTTATGCAAGTTTTGGCCATGAAATAAGCAGGATATAGTGGAATGAAGGTGGCCTAAACGTAATAAAAGTAGCAATGGGAGAACAGATGACTGTATTATTACTATGTTGTATGCATAAATAGATGCATCAGAATTTGCTGGCACAAGAGATAAAATTCAAAATAATTTGAACACAGAAAAATATAAATTTTAAAACTTCTGATAACAATTGCATATTTGGTTAACAAAAACCAGCTGTCCATGCTTTTATATCCACTCTTCCAAACTGGTGCTGCTAATAAATTGTTCTCCAAGCTTTGACCACTGTGCTTCAATATTATCTTGTGTCATCCTTGTCCAATCCTGCTCAGTTTTTAACTGCAAGTTACTCAAATCAGCCATTTCACCTTTCAGCATTCTTCCATTGTCAAACACTCCTCTCTTTCTCTTAGCAACCTCTTCTATTGCTGATGTAAAATCTGCAACCTGAGCTTTCATGGCATTGATTTGCTCTTCTAGTTCTCTCTTCCTTTCCTGCAAACAGGCTAACTCATTATGCAACCTGTTTTCCAACGTCTCCAATTCCCGGAATTTTTTTAGACAAAGTCTCGCAGAATCAGCAATGCTTTCTAGGTTTCTTCACTAGGCCTAGTTCTGACAGATAAAATGTTGATTTGGGTATCTTGGATATGTGACAGAGAAGTTGTCTCTGCTTCAAGAAAGAGATGCATAAAATGCTTTCATATTGTCTTCATCAATTGTAGACTCAATGATACTTGTGTAGGTTTCTGCATTTGGCACTGATTGCAGATCGTTATCTCTTCCTTCTGGAAAGTGGGTATGGGAGTTCTCTGCTTGATTTTTTTTAATATTCAATTGTGGCTTCTGCATTTGATTTTGCTTGATTTCTTTGCTTCTTTTTTTTTTTTTTATCATGCCAATATTGTCAAAGCCCGAATGTCATATGGACCCATTGATTTATTGGTCAGAAGTGATTTTATCAGCTATGTCTTCCACAGCTTATGGCTTTATGCTTGTTGGCGTAATGACAGTTGACTCCTGATAGCATGAATAGTGAAATGGTTAGCTTAGCTAGGATATTATCAAGGTCGCATGGCAAACATGTCCAAATTTACCAGCGCAAGATTGCTATTCCTCTTCAACTTTCATTTTTTCAGAAGCATTGGCCATTTATCATGGATGTTAGAAAATATAATTATTTCACATAAATATAAAATAATAAACAACATATATTTGGAAGCAAAAATACTTTTACAGCATAAATTTTAAAACTGATTGAATTAAAGAAGTACCTTATGACATGACAGGTAAATAAGCATGATAATGTAAATCAAGAAAAGAATAATACTAATCTATAAGATCATTAGGATTAGAACAAAATGCGACACTTTGATATTTTTCTCACCCCTCTATAACTGTTATATTTGTGTTGGATGATAGTAACCTCAGAAATTTATAAGCTCTCAAGTTGGTGATGGAAGAGGGACTAATAGCCCTTTATATAGCCTTCAAATGACTCATTTTATCAAAAAGTTAGGGCTTTTCACTTTCATCATTTATTAATCAATCTATTTTTTTTTTCAGAGTATCTCCCGCGCACGACTGCGGGAACTAATCTCTCGAGATATTTAAGAGATTGATCTCTCTCAATAAATGTTTTTTCATACACATGGGTCAGGAATTGAACTCCTAACTATATACTTAAGGGGCTTAAGCATCTACTACTTGTGCCACACCATATTGGTATTAATCTATCTATATAAATACATATGACTAAATGATAGATTTTTTCATTATCTATAATAATACACATGCATTTACTTCGGTTAATAATTATTTCTTAAGAATAAGGATAATAATTAATTGTAACTTTTGATATGAAAGGTCACATTCATACTTTTGGCTGTATTTTTAATAAGAATAATTGAAAATTAACTGTAACTTTTCATATGAAATGTCACATTTAAAATGCATTGATACTTTGTAATTCATCATGTGTTATACGATGAATACTTGTAACAAGGGGATTTTGTCGCATTTTTCTTAAAGGACCCATATATATATATATATATATATAATATAATATAATATATTGTTTCGGTATATTTTATTTTTATAAGGATATTAGTATCTTTAATAATTAATGATTAATATTTAAATATTTGTCTTATTTAGTAGAAATATAAATAATATTTAGGTTTTAATTAAGTAAAACATGTGACTAAACATTAATCAACCTTACAAAAAAAGAAGGATACTATATGAAAATTTATTCGGTACCTTTTACTTTTATAAGAGTCATACATTTCTTCAGTACCTTTGGTTTTTATGAGGATACCAGTATTCTTAATACTTAGTGGCTAATATTTAAGCACATATTTTACTTGGATAAAATATAAATATTGAAATATAAATAAAAAATTTTGTTTTAACTAAAGTAAAATACATGATTAAATATTGACTACTATACGAAAGAATATTGATAGTTTCATAAAATAAAATAAAAAGATACCAAAGAAACTTGATAATGGGTATCTTCACCTCATGAGGACATCATAGGTCCATACATAGCTGAAAGGAAGAGGAGGAGCAGGATGCTGGACCAGCCATGAATGAGGCATATAGTATGAGTAATGAGTATGGTTGGAGGGTTGGGCCTAGAAAATCAAACAACAATAAAGTAGCTAGGTGATACAGTAGTAAGAAGAATATCAACGTGGGAGCACACTACTTGGACAGTTGGACTGATAATGTCTTTGCCACATAGACTAGCAACGCGGAGGAGCACCCTCCTTTTGTCCACCTGAGTTCTTTATTATTATTATTATTATTATTATTATTATTATTATTATTATTATTATTATTATTATGTTACAAATATAAATGTTTGTAATACAAGGCGCACATGGAATATAAGGCAATTGAGAAGGAAGTTTCAGAAAAGAACTTCTCGAACAACTACATACAATGCATCAGATTGGTTTTCTCTCATTTACGCATTTTTAACGAATCTCCATGAATTTTTAAATTATAATTAAAAATCCTTGAACTTTCTTTTATTTTTTTTAATTTCTGTTACAAATATAAAAGTTTAACCGACAGAAATTGTCATTCTATTATATTGTTTGATTGTGTTTAAAATGAGAAGATATTTTTATTATTTTTTTGTTCGATACTTCCACGAAGTAGCAACGCCAAGGGGCCGAGACTTCCAAGAAGATTCATGGCATGTCTTTTTTAATGGCATTGCAGAAAGTAATCCGAAGAACCAAACAAGTCTTACATTTACACCTATGCGGTCAAAAAAGCCTTAAAAAAAAGCATGGTGGCCCACTTGAGATGTAAGAAAACAAATGAATAAAGTCAACTCCTGGGTCAAGTACTTACTTTTCACCTTAGAGATGTAGGAAAGATAGCGATGAGGTTGCTTTTATATTGCACAGTGAACATTGTATATTGATCAACTAGATGGAACCACACTTACATTGATCACAAGAGACATGATGAAGGCCAACAAAACAAGGGCCGAAGCATTGCCAATGACTCTGATATCATCTATTGTGAAGACTTGGGTTCTAAGCATTTAAAAAGATAGTCAATTAGAGAGTACTGATAAGAAAGTCCTCACTACAGCTTCAGAAACAATAACTACAACAACAATAGCTTCACGTAGTTTATACTTTCCACAATTGGGAACAAACCTCTGATATCACTAGTAGGAAAAATCATTACAAAATAAATTATACAACAGAAAATCACTCTCATATTTATTGATATAGTTACTTTCTTATGCCTTATATATGCACTCCAAAGAAGACAACAGAAAGATAAACCACTAATCTAATCAGCACATATTTTTCTGCCATACTTCTTGAATTTCAGTTTTTCATTTCTGAAATACATGTCACATTGAGCTTTCAATCCACACCTAACAAGTTCGGTTGCCATTATGCAACTCATCATTGCATTGCCTCAAGTTATCTACAAAAAGGAAAAAGAAAAAAAGAGGTGTTTTCTAACATCAGTAATAATGAATTAAGCTCACATCAAAATATGAGCATTCATAGAGAACTGCCATCATAATTTCACCTGTTATTGACAGCACCTCTGACTCCTTCCTTTTCCCTCCTCATCCTTCTTTCTGTATATCATTACATTGCTTCGTTTGGCTTTATTCACATTTTCATAGTCTTCACTCTTCAGAGATTGTGGTCCTATATGTTGCTGCCACTTCAAATCCACAATTTAAGAACCAGTAAAGAGTCAGCTAAACTCCCAAGACATTTTAATGCAGCTGATCATGTTTCTATAATAAAATCACTTCTTCAACAGTTGAAAGATGATGAATAGTCTAATTTGCTTGAGAATGCCTAAGAATTTATGTAGATAACATCATAACGTCAGATGAGATTCCTAATATATGTACTTGGTACATACTAGAGAGGTTGATCTCGTCAACCAAATGCATCAAATGTCACTATGGAGCATCACTATTAAGCAGCTGCAACAGCCTCTCAATTAAAAGAGCTATTGATCTAATGAAAATTTTGACTCTAAATCTATTATCTGCGCCCCAATAACAATTATACATCATCCAAAGTTCAGATATATGCAAGTATGCAGATAATTTTATCATAAAAATTCCAGTGAACAAGAAAAATTCATTTGAGATTCGAGGTGCTACATTCTGGACTTGATAACTAAGCATCAAGATTTCCAAAATATTGTAACATTTTCTGAGTAATGATAAAAAAGACAAGGAATTCAATAAATTATGACTCAATTGATAATTTGATTCGTCTTGTCTTGACTCTTTCAGTATATAACTACAAAGCAAGTTTTGTAACTGATGAAAATTGTGAAAGCAAAAGTCAGAAATAAAATCAATTACGAATTTCTACCAGATAATTTAATTGTTTATATAGAAAACAAAATTGGAGCCTTCAGTCTGATAGGTCAAGAAATAGGTATTCATGCTATAATGACGAAGTTACCAAATCCACTAGCTATAGAGATGAAAGTGAGATGACTGATTGGTCTAAAACTCCCAATTCAGCAATTTCAGAATTTGGCCATTAGGAGATAGAGAACAACCATTGATTTGAATTCACATGACTATTAGTATATAATAAGAATACAGATCTATGGCTTCAGATACCTGTTAGTTGAAATGATTGGACTTCTTTGTCATTAGAAAATGATGCCATCTTTCTCCGCCTTATTTTGCAATTTACCTTATCATTGCAGAATATTTGGCTGTTCAGTCTGCTAAGACTTATTACAGCGGTCACTTATGTATTGTAGATCTTACTTCTCACAGCAAGATTTTGTAAATTTTTCTGCTAGTTTGACCATTCAGCTATAATTCTTGTCAGGGGTTTCTTGGCAGATTCCTGCTCATCTCTCAAGCTCAGAACTTGTTGCCCCAACTCATCTCTTAGAGCTTTGAGCATCTTTCTTTCCTCATAGATTTCTCTCTTCCTCTTAACAGCCGTGCCCTTGGCTCATTGAGAAACAGAAATGTTAGCTTTAATGATATTTGTTTGTTCTACTAGCTCTTTCTTTCTTTTCTCCAAATAGACCAACTCATTGCAAAAATAATTTTCTAACCCAAAAACTTCCCTGAAGGTTCCAATTCATCTGCTTTCAACAGGTTAGCAGTGGTCAATTCACTTTTCCTACTTGCATCGACATAGTCCCTACTCCCCAATTAGTGAATTCTGTTGAAACTTCTAATATTACAGACCTCATTTCCACCCAGATTCCTCCATTTGGAAACAAATTGCAGAGGTACTGTAAGCTGATTTTGATGGTACTGTACTATACCTCATTAAACAGAATAGAAAAATCTTTTGAGAGGAAGTCCTTTAGTGTTTCAAATGTTCTCTGGGTCTCTTCACTTGTCTGAGGCTGAGACAGAGGGAGGCTAGGATTTTTTAACCTAACATCCTCCATGTTGTTTTCTTCCTCATAGACATGAATTAGGGTCCATTTTATAGTCCCCATTGTGATTCTGTTGGGGCTCGGCAAGTGGTATTTCAGCTCACATAAAATCTCAACTTGATTCCAATCATGCTCTGAAAATACCCTCTCAACTTGGCATCGTAGATCACACAAAAGTAAATGGTTCGTCATTCTTCGTGTAGAAAATATGTAGTTACATGAAGAACTGAATTGTTCAGTGCCATTGATGAGTACGCTGAACTTGAAATCCAACAACGAATTGACTACATGCATTCCAGGATCTCCAGCAAAACATACAGCTATATTGGGGAATTTCTTTCGGAACCAGAAAGACATTGATGATTCCATGCTTCCGTGCTTGTACCAATTTATGCTCCCTCTTTCAAGAAATTTGAACAAGAATTCAAAACGAGGAAATGCAAGGCCACTGGGAATCCATGAAGGTCTACATACTTGGATGAAATTATTATGGCTTATTTTCAGATCATACAGATGAAGGAACCAACACAGGCCTTCATTATAAACAAGCATCCTGCTTGAAGACACTTCTGAGCTCACTTTTTCTTTATATTCGTTCTGTTCAAATAATTGAAATCCCCTACACCCATAAGTCATTACCACCTTAAGTTTAGGCATCATTTTAATGCTACCTGGTAGCTGATTAAGCCTTTGGCAATTCCTCAAGTACAACCGTTCGAGCCCAACAAGATTTCCAATTGAAAATGGCAATTCAGCTATGGCAGTCTCATCTAAATAAACATCTCTTATATTCTCCATCCTTCCCAATACTTCTGGGAAGCTCTTAAGACATGAGCAACCCCTGAGATCCAGAGTCTCTAGAGATGACAACTTGATGCAGCGTACCAATGTTTCTAGCTGGGTGCATCCTTGAGCACTCAACAAAATGAGTTTATCAAGAAATCCAACTGAATCATGGATTCTAATTAAATTCTTGCAACCATCAAGACACAGTGCCCCTAAATTTGGTACTTCACATAGGCTAGGTAGTTCAGTTAAGAACTTGCAATCTCCAAAATCCATAAAACTCAAGGACTCAAACATCTGCAAAATAAAAGCAAATGACTTAAGTTGAAATTCATATTATTAATATTTAAGGCCAACCAAACATATCAAATAAGCTATTTTTAAAAAAAAAAATTAAAACATGCCTTGAGTGATATGAACAATTTAAGGCAACTTTCAGGCAGGCTGAGTATCACAATTTTCTTGGGATTAAAATCATAAGGTAAAGACGGTGATGGATATCCAGTCCAGTCAAGCACCCTCAAACTATTTGGTAGATGCTGGGGGCCTCTAGAAAAGCGTGCATCTCCGATAATAAGAATTCTCAGGTTTTTCATCTCCTTGAAGGCTTTTCCGCTCCACTGCACTTCTTTGTCTTTGCCCAAGCAGAGGATTATGACTTCAATTTTATCAGTTCCCTTTCAAGCCAAAAGCAAAATTTAAGGACAAAATGTACACGTTAGGAATGTGATCTACATATTTGGAGAAATTTACAAATTCTAAATCCTAATGTCTTCTGCTGCTAATAAATTTTATCAAACACTCAATTGAGAAGGGAGCACTAAGAATCCAGTAATATAATACATATTCATCAAAATTGGTAAATAAAGGAATGTGAAGAGAAGAAATAGCAAGGAGATGGTTCTAAGTTTCTAACGTACCGTATTTTCTTCCAAAACATGAACAATGTCCTCAGCAAACCATAACCTACTGCGTTTGCCAGGCTCTAATGTTGATTCCTGCCTTACCATTTCTCTGCCCATGTCTTGAATTAAGTCATGCATTCTCACACAATCAGAACCATCAATCTTTAGGAGAGATTTGTCAACCAACACTCGAATGCCATTTTCTGCATGAAAACCATGAGCGTAAAGCATTTCTTTGACATAGCCCATTTTGTAAGTACTGAAGAAACAAGCAATGTCAAGGAAAATTCCCTTCTCATCTTCTTCCAAACCATCATAGCTTACTTTAAGTATGTCATGGATCTCTTTATGAGGAATTCTTTCATATTTATCTAATGCAGAATTCCATTCATCTAAACTTTTGCCAAACAAGTGAGAACCTATCACCTCCAACGCCAATGGAAGGCCACACGCATAAAAAACTGCACGGTTTGAAATATCCACATAACTTGGATCAACTTTGCTATTTTTAAAGGCATGCCAACTAAACAATTCAAGAGCTTTTTCATCATTTAACTGTTTAACCTCATATAATTTTACAACCCCATGAGTGGCTAGCAAATGCTTGTCTCTTGTTGTGATTATGATCTTGCTGCCAGAGCCAAACCAATCATGTCCTCCTGCTATTACTTTTAACTGCTTCAGTTTGTCAACATCATCCAGAATCAAAAGAACCTTCTTTCCATGGAGCCTCCTTTTTATTATTGAAATTCCTCTATTGACATCTCCCACTTTGATATCTTTCTCACCGACTATTTCAGAAAGTAGTGTTTCTTGGAGTTGTACAAGGCCATGATTATTAAATGCATTTTCTCTAATGTCAGCAAGAAAACACAAACCTTCAAATTGATCAGCAATCAAGTTATACACAGCACGAGCAATTGTTGTTTTACCTATTCCACCAATTCCATAAATGCCTACCATGTTGACTCCCTCATCAAACCCAAGTCCTAGAAGAGATGTCACTTCTAGCACTGGATACTCTAGCCCAACTGGGTTATTAGCAATATGTAAAGGAATGTGATTGATCTTTTTAGAGACCTCATCAATGATCCCTCTAATAAACTTATATTCAGGTTGAGACCTGCACATTATAGAAGTACATGTGAATTGAAACTAAAGCATTGAATTCGTGTTTAGTTCATTCACTTCAATCATAATTAATCACATACAAATTAGGACACTATTCAGTATATTTCCTTCATCAATATTCATGTGTTATTTCTTTTTTCCTTACATAATATGAAAATCATTAGGCAAACAACAAAAAAGAGGTAATAACATATACATATATGTGTGTGTGTGAAGATTCTTTCAGTATCCTTTGTTTTTATAAGGGTACTGGTACCTTTAGTAATTAATGTCTAATATTTAGCCACGTGTTCTACTTGATTGAAATATAAATATTAAAATATAAATATAATAATTATATTTCAACTAAGTGGGATATGTGACCCTTGACCATGAAAGGGTACTAGTACCCACTCAATAAGGAAGGGTACCAAAGAAACCTCATATAATAAGGATAATGTGACACTAAAGTGTAAAAGAAATAATACACATGTTATATTTTAATAGGAAAACAAAACGAAAATCACTTATGCAAATTTATATATATAAAAGGATGGTGTGAGGTACCCAAGTTGGAAATGCCAGCCAGACAGGTTAGCTGCTTGATATAAAGCTTCCCTCCATTTTTGTACCTTGTCCTTGTCATGCTGGAACCTTTCCTCATGTTTCGCCAAAGCTTCTGCATAAGTCCCAGTCTGATCCCGAACCTGTGATGGATCCACATCATAAAAAATTGGCCAAACCAATCGACCTTCTGCCTTTAAGAACTCAAGGATCTTGACAAGTTCATCCAAACAATATGTTGAGGATGCATAATTTTGAGAGAAAACAATGATGGCAATCCTAGAATCTTGAATGGCTTTGAGAAGAGCAGGTGTAATTTCTTCACCTCTTCTAAGCCCATGATCATCAATAAAGGTTTGAATTCCCCTCTCATGCAGAGAATTGTAGAGATTACCAGTGAAATTGAGGCGGGTATCTTCACCTCTAAAATTGAGGAACACATCATAAGTCCATTCACAGTTGAATGAAGAGAAAGATGGTAGTGTTGGCTGTGTCATGATAACTACAGTAACCAAATTTGCTACACTTGAAAATGGTAGAGAGAGGCCTTAGGAAGAGCACAATGTTGAGAACAGAAACATAATTTAGAGACAGCACTTTACTTCAAAGTCTTCCCACTGGGTCAACGCCCAATTTTTGAAGTTTTATTTTTTTATTATTCTGTAAATTAAAAGTAAAAAAAAAATCAAATCAAAGGAAAAAAAAAAGAAAAGAAAATGACACATTAAAGTTTATTATTATTATATTTCTGTAAATTAAAAATAAAATAAAAAACAACACAAAAGAAATCAAAGGGAGAAAAGAGAGAGAGAGAATGACATACCAATTTTGCTACAAAATGTAAGAACTTGAAAACGGTAGAGAGAGAAGCCTTAGGAATAGGAAGAGCACGAGATTGAGAACAGAAAGACAATTTAGAGACAGCAGTTTACTGCAAATTCTTCCCACGTATTTACGTCAACGCACTATTTTTGTCGCGCTGATTTTTAAGGTTTTTCATTTTATTTTATTTTTTTCTGTAAATTTGGTTCATGTGATTTCTAGGTTCTTACTATAATTTAAAAACCAAAACAGAACAAAGAGAGAGAGAGAGAGAGAGAGAGAGAGAATGACACACCACCCACCAGACACGACCCTCTGCACCACTTCACTGCACGCACATTTGGATGTGCCAATTTTAATATATAATTTTTAATCATTAAATTTGATTTAAATTTTATTAAAAGAATTTAAATTTAATTTAACAACATGTATTATCGTACTAATAAAGTGATGTAATATTATCAAAATAAGTAAGAATCTCTAAGTTCGTGGAGACTCGAATTTTTTTTGAGAAAATGACGTTTAAAATTAGATTAAGAGAAAATTATCAAATTTAATTTTTAAATTAATAAATAATTTTATTTTAATATTTAATATGTAATTAATTATATATAAATTATTAATTAAATACTTAATTAATTTTATTTAAAAATTAAATAAAAATAATTTTCTATTAATCTAACTTAAAGGTCATTCTCTCTTTTCTTTTAACTTTTGACACATAAGCACAGATACTATTTGAGCTTCGGTTGATATTTTTGGTTCAAATTATGTGGATAGTTTAATCGGAGTGGTACTTGATTTAATTCATTTCCTCTCCATTGCTTGAAATGGGTCCTCCTCCTTTGTCTTAGTTTATTAGGAAATCTTTGTAATGGCAAATTGACCTTTATTGTGTAACATTATTATTTAACCATAGATTAATATATTATTAAAATAATATCTGTCACATAGTTATTATCATAATAAAAAAAATCAATGTAAATTTTAATAAATTAAAATTAAATTAATAATTATTTTACAAAATAATTTTTAATTATACATAACCATGATTGTTATTACTTTGCAAAAAGAAATATATCTCAATACATGATAATTCAAACCTAAACTAATACACTATTTAATAATTTAAAACTCATGATATTTACCAAAATAATAATGTAAATGGAAAATTCTAAATTTAGAATCCATATGGAGTTAGTAAATAGAGAGTAAACATTTATTTTAGCTATTCAAAAATATAAGTGATATCAGTTTAATTCTTTAATAATTGTGTCACATCAAATTAGTCTTTTTAAAAGACAATTTAATGTCATTAAATGACTAATTTAATGTCAAAAATTCATATTGAAGGATCAATTTGATGTAGCCAATAATTAAAGAATTAAACTAATGTCATTTGTATCTTTAAAAGACCAAAATAAGTGTTTACTCAAAAAAATATGATTAAGGGTCATTCCAAAATTTGATTATATAATAATTTAGAACAATACAAGATCAAGAGAAAAATTACTACTTTTATTGCTATATTTTTCTATATATTTTTAATTAAAGTTCTTGTTTCTCCAAGAATGACTCAGGTTTGGTAATACGTGGTAACAATCTTTACGAGAAACAAACTGCAAGATGAATAAAGATTGAGCCTTGTTTCCTTTTAAGGTATACACAGGAGACATGGTTGATAGAAAAATGAGTGATGTAAAATAGGGGAAATGGCAACTTGTATTGCCACGGTAAACACTTAGTAGAAACACATACAACATCATAACATATTTCATCCATTATCAGCCAGGCCTAGTCAACAAACTTTGATTGAACTAAATCTACATCAGACACTTTCTTGATGCTACAAATGCTCAAACAGTCCAGAAATTGATCAATTATAAATTAGAAGAATTTCAAATTGAATACTACGAAATAACTTATTTCAAGTAAGAATTGCCTGAGGATTGGGCTGGCTTCCAATAACACTAAGTAATTGTGCATCAAAAGTGTCTATTATTTCATTCACCTGATCCCAAGTTGCCTACTATTCATCTAAACGGTGAAGAACATGCACTATAATGATTTAAAAAAATATGAATCACATTGCATATGCTATTGCGTCACTTATAACCAGGGCTTGTTACAGAAAGTATTTGGAAACACCTTTAGGGGGTGGGGGGTAGACATATATGAAAAATCACAGAGCAGCCAGAGAAGAGGAGGAAGAACAGAGTAACACAACTGAGGAGATTAAAGCACACAAGCATAATTGCCCCTGGCCACTTCTTTGTTCAGATCCCATCACATGACAGTCCTTATGATTGATGGTGCTTTGGATATGTCACTTGATATTCTAATTCTGTGGGATCCCAAGTTATGCTAACCTCATTTAAGGCATGTTGGCTTTTGTCGCTTGTCACCTGATATTCCTATTCCATTGGATTCAAAGTTACATTACTCTACGTTCAATATCTTTTAAATATATCTTAAGATGAAGTAAATTTAAATACATTCAACTTAATTTTCATATAACAAATATTTCTTTACCATTACTAGGGAGAGCAGGGATGCAGTTTTCCAGCTTCACTTTTTGTCCATAATATTATAAAATTATCCTTAATTTATTGACTTATTTTCCCAACAAGTTAATAAAAAAACATAGGGTTATAAGTGTAAATATAAAATTACAATAATTCTATTTAAGAATAATAAGCTCTCTTTAGTTTTTTCTATTAATTTTCTCCACATCTTTAGTTTTATGCACACATGCTTGTGCTCATAGTTAGTGTAAAATAAATAAATAAAATTTTCTACAAACATAATTAAAAATAGGTACGCTTTCTACAAATGACATGAGGCCTGATATATATCCTTTTTTATGTTTTAAAATTTTAATGTACCAAATTAATAAGTGGCTTTTAGTAGCACAAAATTATCTGGCATAGTCAAACATTCACTCTAGTGAACCCAAGTATTCGATAAAAATTTATATTATTTCAAAAATTCATTTCCAAAGAACTAGTGAATATGAGAGTATTCATGTTTTCCAAAATGAAACTTATTAGGATCCGGTTATATGAACAACATTACAAACATACAAAAAGTGATAACAAGTGCATGAAGCATTGGATTGCATGTAGATTTGTGCAATTATGTGACACGCATATATTAAAAAATAGAAGGATTAATTCAAGGATTCATATTAAAAATCCGGTAAGTGCATCTTTCAAGTTTGTTTATGACTTGTGGTTGTAAATTTTAACATGTGTGATGTTATTAGCTTCCTATATAGGCATGTAAATATTTTAAAAATACTTCCATGTATTATAAATATTCATATTTAAAATAAGGTAACTGCATATTTCAACTTATATCTTCTTGAGGAGAAAAAGAATTTACCAAGCATTGAAAAAATAATTGTGAATTTTCTTAACTGTTAGAAATACATCAACTTAAAATCACTAAAGTTATACAGGATTTTGAATTAAGATATTTTAAATTAGTTTTAAATATATAAGAAAGGAAAAAACTATGCGCTACTAGCTCAACATTTGAATTGAATTTGGAAAATCTAGATGGTTTTGTAAGATCAACTATACGTACAATTAGCGTCTAGATTGAAGGTGTAATAGCAACCAGAAGTGCTTAATAATAACTAGAGTTTTGGACATATTATAAGTTCATGACTAACCCAGCGTATAATTAGTTATAAAATCTTCTTAATTTTGTTATGGAAAAGTTTTATAGAAAAACATTTAAAATAAATTACTCTCACTTTCTCTGAATTTATATGGTAATTACAAAGACTTCCCTTTTATTTTGTAGAACTTACTCCCATAAAGGCATAAAGGCGTAAAACTATGTCTTGAAAAAACTAAACATATCTCCTCTGAGTTTTCTTTATTTTTTTACAAACTTCCCTTCACATGCCTTATATTGGGGAGGTTTGTTCAAATCTTCAAATTAGAGAAGAGGTTTCTATAATAAAGACAAAAATAAAAAGATGCGACAATTATTTAGTCAATTATTTATTCTTTCATCTCCCACATGAGTATTAGGACTAATCTATGTCCAGTTTTTCAAAAAAGAAAGAGATAATATAATTAGGTTATTTTGACTATACTCTTTTACTTTTAGGCCAAGAGTTCGACAATAGTGATTAATAAATCACTTACAGGGAAGTACCACAATACCCTCACCTCTGTCTCTGTCATTGGTAGCAGCTCCATTAATGGACTCCTGCCATTGTCCTCCCTATCATTGCTATTGCATGCTACCATTCCCTTTCCTTTGGCTTCATTTACACTTTCACAGCCTTCAAAGTTGTGTGGGATGATGGAAGTTAAATGTTGTTGCTTTTCCTTACCTGAAATTAAAGCAACATTTAGACTTATTTAGTAGAATAGACATTTTAATTGATTTCCTTGGTTTAATTGTTTGTTAATTAAAAAATCAAACTCTACATCTCAATGTGCATCTTATTATGGTAAAAAAAAACTCAGTCTCTTGAGAACTCCATCTCTCCATAAAATTACCAAGTTAATCATGACATAAGGAGAAATAAATGCCATCAGACAGCTTACCTCCATCAGTAGCAGTATCACTAGTCAAGCTTGACATTATTGAATCTGAATCCAAAACCACTTTTGAAGGTGCCTGATAAAACGGCTCACTGGCTTCATTGTCCAACTTTAATGCACCTATTTTTCTCTTTCTTGATGCAATTTCGCAGCCTGTTGGGATCATTCAGTTGAATAAGTTATTTTCAAATTATGAAACCAAAATAGTTTACAAACATAAGTTAGAGATATAAAATCAATCTTGGACATTTACCTAACAACTTAAGCTATTGGGAGAATTGATAATTGACATGATATCAGAGCCTCTATGACAAAGTGGTCAAGAGTTCGGTCATTGCCGCCTCCATTCTTCTAAATACAATTGAATTTTAGCATAAGGTACGATGAGTCTGTGCATTGTTCATGCTTCGAGTTCAAAAGGCTCTTGCGTGAAGGGGCGTATTAGAGATATAAAATCAATTTTAGACTTTCACCTAACAGCTTAAGCTATAAGGATAGTTGATTATTGACAACACTAGTTAAATCAAAATTTACAAATAATATTTTCTTAAAATTTTCTTACTATACATAATCAAATAGCATTCAATTTCTCTTACAATAGCAAATTACTATTTTGTCATTACTTAAACGTTAAACTTGGAATAGTTTATATTTTCTGCAAGAAAAAATTAATCATACGCAACATGAGTGCTCTAGTCTTGGTACTCCTTTTTCTGTTTCTTCCATTTACGTAGAGGAGCAAAATAAGTGGTTTTTTGTTTATGAAGTTATGAGAGCAAAATAAGTGTTTTACGTAGGCAAGTAAAATTAGTGATAGAGAAAGCACACAAAAAAAGAAATGTCACAAGCATGTTTACCTTGGACACTGGGAGTGCTACTTATCTGCGTTGATACCCAATTCACATTACTGTTCAATGACTTCATTGATGAAGGTAGAAGCAATGAAAGCGACTCTTTGCTCTGTCCCACATGCGGTTCCATTAGAGCCCAACATTGTTGCTGCTGCATATATAGTGTATGAGAAACTCCTATGTTCCCCAATCTATGTTTTTCTTTCAGAAATAGGTGGTTTTTTGTTCCTGAAGTTATGAGATCATCATCTAATTTTCTCCTTTTATAAGGATCGGTGAATCGAATATCCTTCATTCTACTTTCTTGTTTGAGTACATGGAGTCCAATTTGATTAACAAATAATTTCATTGGGACTACATATTCAGGCTCGATATGAAAAGAAACCTCCACATGGTTCCATTCATTTTCTAAAAGTACTTCATTGAATTCTATTTGATTGTCATTAAAAATATATATATGATCCGCTACTAACAAGCACTGGATGTACTCTTCATAGTCAAAAAAAGCTGTATTGCTATTGATGATCAATTTGAGGCAAAAACATTTGAATTGCATATCATGCTCTTCCACCTGTCCAATAACTAAACAGAGAGCTATCGCAGGGAACTTGTTACGAAACCAAAAAGAAATTGACCCTCCCCTTCTACTGTGCTCGAACCACTTTGGAATCCTTGTTCCTGGAAATTGAAACATCGTGTTTCTAGCCTTGTGCAATTCCTGTCAGATGTAAGTTTAGCAACATATGTAGAGTTTGAGTCAACCTGAATATCATATCAAATAAGTAATAAAAGAGGAACCTGATTTAGTAACATGCTTCTACACGAAGAACTCAAGGATCTGCAATTCATTGCAGAGAATTTTTTCATGCATGGCGGAATCCCTCTAATTTCTCGAAGAAGCTTGCAATTATCCAAAATAAGGCTCCATAAAAAGTGACATTCTTTGATGCATGCAGGAAGAATTGTGAAATTATTCCACGAAAGGTCTAACTTTTTCACATTGGCAAACCAACTGAGACCTATTTGAAGGAATTCATCTGATATATTGCAGTTCCAGAGAGTAAGATGTTCCGTGTTTGAACACACTTCAGATCCACCTCTCAAATCATCAAGTTCTGGCAACATGATAATTCTACTTGGTAATTGAACCATTCCACTGTCACGCAGTTCTAACCGTTGAAGTCGAGTAAGATTTTGAATTGAAAATGGCAATTCATTAATGGAAGTATGCATCAAAACAAGCTCTGTTATATTATCCATCTTTTCTAATATTTCTGGAAAGCTCTCAAGACTTGAGCAATATGAAAGTCTAAGTTGTTCAAGAGAGGTCAACTTGATGGGTGGAAAAGTCCTAAGCTTGCCGCAACCCCGAGCATTCAAGATTTTAAGTTTATCCAGGAATCCAATCGAAATGTGAATCTCAATTAAATTCTCACAATATTCAAATGATAATTCCTCTAAATTTGGGACACCAGATATATCAGGTATTTGTGTTATACATTTAGAGTTTCTAAAATCCAAAACTCTCAGATTCACGAGCTTCTGATAAAAAAGAAAGAAAAAGAAACAAAGATCAATTGAATAATCTTACAATGAATTTATTAATATACAAGACTAGGGAAAAGAACTTATACTTACCTTGATTGGTTCGAGTAACATTAAGCGACTATTGGGCGACTTGAGTATAACAAGTTTCTTTGGATGAAAATCAGATGGTAAAGACGGTGAAGGATATCCCCGCCATTCCAGCACTCTTAAACTATTCGGAAGATGTTTGGGACCTTCGGAAAACCGAACATTTCTTATAATAAGTGTTTTCAAGTTGTTCATCTTCTTGAAGGCCTCTCCATCCCAGTCTACTTCATATTTGGATGCATCCCAATGTACTTTTTCATCTTTGGGGAAATCCAGAAATATGATTTGAATTTTACTAGTTCCCTTTTAAGACAAAAGCACAAGTCAACCACAATGCATGTATATATATGTTAGGAATTCAACATGCATATTTAGAGGAGTTTACATATTAAAGGGGAAAAAATTGTCAATGAATTAATACTGTCAACAAAAGATTGAAAACAGAGACATAAATGTAATGTCGTCTAGCACATAATATTCAAAAGAGATAAATCAAGGTTAAAGATGAAAAACCAAAGCATCCATATCAGTCTTACTCACCGTATTTTCTTCTAAAACTTGAACAATATCCTCATAGAACCATAACCTACTGCGATTGCCAGGCTCTTCCGGTGATTCCTGTCGGACAATTTCTTTACCCATATCCTCTATCAAGTCATGCAATGTCACATAACCATTATACTTAATCTTTATGAGAGATTTTGCAGCCAACACTCTAATACTATATTTCACGCAGACACCATGATGAGCACAAAGTATAAGTTCGACGTCTGCCAATTCATATCCTTTGAAGCAACAAGCAATATCAAGAAAAATTTTCTGCTCATATTCTTTCAAAGCATCAAAGCTTACTTTAAGTATCTTTTGGATGTCTTCAATAGGAATTCTTTCATACTGATCTAATGCAGATTCCCATTCTTCTATTCCTTTTCCAAACAGGTTGGAACCTATTACTTCCAAAGCCAATGGAAGCCCAGAAGCATAAGTTATTGCTCGATTTGAAATGTCCATGTAACTTGGATCAACTTTGTGATTTTTAAAAGCATTCCAACTAAGCAATTCAAGAGCTTCTTTCTGATTTAATTCCTTTACTTCATATGTTCTTTCAACCCCATGAGTTGCTAGCAAATGCTTGTCCCGAGTTGTAATGATGATTCTGCTGCCAGAACCAAACCAATCAGATCCTCCAACAATGGCCCGCAACTGCTCCACTTTATCGACATCATCAAGAATCAAGAGAACCTTCTTCTGTTGGAGCCTATGCTGTAGTATTGGAATTCCTTCTTTGGGATGTCCTAACTTAGTGTTGCATCCAAATATTTTAGAAAGAAGCTTTTCTTGGAGATGTTCTAAGCCATGTTTAATTGAATTTTCTCTAACATCGTCAAGAAAACATGAACCTTCAAATTGGTCAGCAATCAAATTATAAACTGCTCGAGCAACTGTTGTTTTACCTATTCCACCGATTCCATAGATCCCAACCATGTGGACTCCATCATCAGATCCGATAGCCAAAAGTGAGTTTACTTGCAGCAATTGAGACTCCAGCCCAACTGGGTAATCAGCAACATGTAAAGGAGCACGATTAATCTTGCTAGAGACGTCTTTAATGATCTTCCCAATCAACTCATACTCATATTCATCCCTGCCCAATCAGAGAAGTTTTTGCATGTGTGAAGTCATCTTGATACTTATACAACAAATTAACTTGTTCAAGGTTAACAAGCATTTCTTTCCACTTTAAATTTTAAGATTAAATCCTTAGACAAATGAAAATAAAGAAACAAAATATAATAAGGTAAAAGATTGGTGAGGTGGGATACCCATGTTTGAAATGCGAGCCAGACAAGTTAGCAGCTTGATGCAAAGCCATCCTCCATTTGTGCACCTTCTCCTTGTTATCCTTAAACTTCTCCTCATGCTTAGCCAATGCTTCTCCATAACTCCCTCTCAGATGTCGCACATCAGAAGGATCCACGTCATAAAAAACCGGCAAAACCAACCGACCCTTTCCGTGAATGAAGTCAAAGATGCTGGTAAGTTCATCTAAGCAAAATGAAGAAGAAGCATAGTTCTTGGAGAGGACAATGATGGCAATCCTGGAGTCTTGAATAGCCTTGACAAGTGATGGTGTGATTTGCTCCCCTCTCTGAAGCTCCTCGTCATCAATGAAGGTGCTGATTCCCCTTTGATGAAGAGCATTGTAGAGATTGCCAGTAAAACCAAAGCGGGTATCTTCGCCTCTGAAGCCGAGGAACACATCGTAGGTCCATCCATAGCTGAACGTAGAGGATGCTGGCGCTGTCATGATTGCTCACTGCACTAAGATGAAGCTTAAGCGTATTATGAGTATAGTTGGAGTGATGGACCTCAAAAATTAAATAACTATTTAATAACAATAAAGTAGCAAACTGATGAAGTGGTAACAAGAAGACTTGAACTTGCACAGATGTTGTTGCCTGACAATAATGTAGCAACACGGAGTACACTCTCCATTGACTGACTATCCGAACTTTCTTATTTCTTTTTCTTGTATGTTATATAAAAATTTGAAAAACAAGAACTAAATCTTATGGCCAAATTTTTATTAACATGATTTAAGAGAGAGATGGTGAGGGCAGAGACTTCCACGAAGGTTCATGACATAAGTCTTTTTCAGGTATTGCAGAAAGCCAGAAATTAATGGGAAGAAGACAATAATGCAGTGTAGGCAATGCGGAGAAAGAGAAAAAGTTGATTCTTCGATTAAGTCCTGGGAAATTCTATGGAACCTGAGTATAAGTTTGGGTTCCAAAACCCATGCATACGTGGACAAATAAAAAATAGCCATGTGGAATAATTGGATGATGTCTGACTGAATCGTTCCACTGTTGATGAAGTCCAGGAGTCTTCAACATCTCCGGCAACAACCTCGCCACCCTCCCTCACTTTGAAGCAGCATCATTTTCGAAGAATCCGGGTCTCTGAGGGGAGATCATCCACAGGGCATGTGACCCCAATTAGAGGTTCTTTGGTTCCTCCAATGCTGACGCCTCCTCCACACCACTTTGATCCTTTTTTTCTTCATTCCAACTCTCTCAATTTTTTTGGGTTTCTCTCATCACCTCACTACGATCTTCTTCCAATGAGGATTGAGATTTGGTGAACTGGGCTTTGGTTTTCTGCTCTGTTTGGTTGCTGAGAAACATCGAAAAAATCAAAGTATCCCGTGTTTCCTTATTAATTATCTATTTACTGACAACATTCTTGTGTTGGAGTTCAGAGGCTCAAACAACTCGACCCAGTTTCTAATTTTTCTGAGTTTTGTTCAATCTTCATTTGAAATGAAAGAAAAAAAAACAAGATTTTTGAATTTGGGTCTTCCCTATTTTTATCATATGATACAAAGAATTTGAATTTGGGCTTTATTTTTTTTTTTAATATGATACTTTCCTTTGTTATCTTGGTGACCAAACAAAGGAAAAGCTACTTGTTAACAAGGTAGGAAAATGTTAGGTACTACCCTGCAGTTTGGGGGTGTTCGTGGTGATGATTGATTTTTCATTTCAATGAAGGCTAGGAAGAACCAGAATCAGCGTAAACATGCTCAAAGAGTCAAGAGTAGTGAAACTACGAGTGCAGATTCAGCTTCAAAGAGCAAACTTTTTTCTTCTCGGAATAGGAATCCCAATGAATTGAACAAACCATCTTCTTGTCCATATGATGAGCCTGCTAGTAATATTGATAGGTTCCTGGAGTCCACAACGCCATTAGTATCAGCATAGCATTTTTTCTAAGACTGCAATAGCGAGTAGTGAAATGTTCAATCGGTACATGAGAATGGTAGGTGGGCTTTGACACCCAAATTTGGTTCCGATTAGATCTTATTTTCAGGCTAAGGGAGAGAGGCTGATGATCTATGATTATTAACCAAATGGCATCCTCTTCAACCTCGTTCATCGTACGCAATTGCAAGCACTGTAAATGATACTCCCCTTCTTCTTCGTCCCCTCACCTCCGTTGGCCTCTCCCACTGCCATGCTCTCGTGCCTCTTGGGCTTATTTCATTTGTTTTTATTTTATTTATCAATGTCAGCATGGGTTTTAGTACCCATGATTTTACAATGGTGCCATAGCATTCCCCGTTAAGTCCTTACTTTTCTCCTTGGTGAAACTCGAAAGAAAGAAATATGAGTTTGCTATTTTTCACTGCAGTGTGAACAGGTGTTTCAATTTAATAATTTTAAAGTTATTCTATATTTTCAATTTAATTATACTATTTTTCACTGCAGTGTGAACAGGTGTTTTAATTCCTTATTGGAATTTTAACCAATGTCGAATCTATACATATTTAACTCAAAATCCTAAATGAAGAGACATGTAAATTTATTTGAAAATTATTTAATTTAAATATCTAATTTCACCCAAATCATTTTTTATATATTTGGTCTTAGAATTTTTTGAAATAAAAATTTAATGCCTAAACTTTAATTTGCAAACTAAAACCCAGCAAAAGAAAATACTAGCATATATTTTTTTTAAGAAGTATGCTCATATATTAATTTAAAAGTATTTAAGACTTAAAGATATATTTTCCTTTAAGTAATGTAATTTTTTAATTATTTTTTATTTCTTTTATCATAACTCTGAAAAGTTTATCCTTAAGATTTAAGGATTACTAAGTATAATTATAATTTTGAAGGAGTATTTAGAACTCATGGGTTGAAAAAAATATTATTTTTTCAGTAAAAAGTAATCAAGGAAACAGATTATTGCCATGTTCATTACTTAATTACCAGGAATCTACATCGTCAAATCAACGAAGATAGAAGAAGTCATGGGACTATGGCCCACGATGAAAGATAAGGAAATGGGAAAGAAGTTTCACAATACAGCTTCTCGATAAAATAAAGGAAAAATAACTTAAAAATTAGCTTGATATAAAAATATTTTCATTTGATTTATGTAAAAAATTAATTAAATATTTAATTAATTTAATTAATAAATTATATACATTTAATTAATAATTTATTTTTATTTTAATACTTGATATGTAGTTAATTATATATAAATTATTAATTAAATTAATTAAATATTTTATTAATTTAATAATATATTGATTTAACAAATTTTTGATCTTAGACTTTTTAAGAAGTATGAGCATATATTAATCTAATAATATAATTAAGATTTAAGGATATATTTTCCTTTTTATAATGTAATTTTTGTATTTCTTATGTCATATCCCTGAAAAGTTTATCCTTAAGATTTAAGGATTAGTAAGTATAATTATGATTTTAAAAGTATTTGGAACTCATGGTTAGAAAGAAACAAATTATCACCAAAGTGGTATGATGATGGTTTGCATGTTCATTACTTAATTACGAAGAAGTCACATAATCAAATCAGGCAAGGATAGAGGAAGTCCTGTTACATAGCCCATGATGGACGACAAGGAAACTGGAAAGAAGTTTCACAAAAAATCTTCTCGATCAACTACAAACCATGCATTAGAATGGTTTTATCTCATTTAGTCATTTTAACCTTTTATAAAGTAGTTACAATGAAATTTTGAATTTGAATAAAAGGTCCAACTTATAAACAGACATCTTTACCTACCAACTAAACGAAAAATATTTATCACATGTGTATTGAGGAACAGATCAAGGAAATAAGTGTTGTAAGGATTAAAATAAATATTAAATAAATAATTAATTATATATGTCCTTAATGCATAGTATGAGCATGGATGGAGTGTTGGACCTCAAAAATCAAACAACAATTTAAAAACAATAAAGTAACAAACTGATTATTGATTAATATGAGTGGTAAGAAGAAGACTTTAACTTGCACAGATATGTTGTTGCCAGACAGTAGTAAAGTAGCAACGCGGTGTACACTCCGTTGACTGACTACCCGAACTTTCTTCTTTCTTTTTCTTATATGTTATATAAAAATTTGAAAAACAAGAACCAAAAATCTTATAGTCAAATTTTGATTAACATGCTTTAAGAAAGAGATGGTGAGGGCAGAGACTTCCACGAAGGTTCATGACATAAGGCTTTTTCAGGTATTGCAGAAAGCCAGAAATTAATGGGAAGAAGATAATAATGCAGTGTACCTTGTACGCAACGCGGAGAAAGAGAAAAAAGTTGATTCCTCCGTCAAGTCCTTACTTTTCTCCTTATCTTTTGAGGAAAATAAAATAAAAGTGAGAAATTATTTTAAATTTTATGAGATAAAAATTTATTTTAATTTTTATGAATTTTATTTAATTATTTTTAGAAGAAAAGAAACAGAGTAAAATTTTTTTAAAGTTAATTTTAGTTCCTTTTTTTAAAGTGAAGAGATTTAGAGGAGAGAAAATATATTTTTAAAAATTAATTAAAATATTTTTAAATTAAATATTACATTAAATATTATAATTATCTAAAAAAATAAATTTATATTTTTTTATTAAAATTTCTTATATTTTCTCCTTTAATCAATCACATAAAATTAAAATTTCTTTCTCTTCCCTCTTTCTATCCAAATATATCTTTAGTAGCACAGGAAAAAAAAAGATGAGTTTGCTGTTTTTTCACTGTACTGAAAACAGGTATTTCAATTTAATAATTTCAAAGCTATTCTATATTTTTAATTTAATTATAAGTTTAATTTTGATTCAATATAAAATTTTTTTACACTATCATCTAATTATATATTGTCAACTTATTAAAAAAATTTAATTATTATAACAACTACTTTAAAAGTCTAACACTTTTAATAATTTGTCAGTATATAATTAAATAACAATGTAAAATTTTTTTACACTGGTAATAAATTAAAATTAAATCATTTAATTATACTATTTTTATTATTTAATATAATAGTAAATTAAAAAGTAACTATTATAATAATTTTAACCAATGTCGAATCTATACATATTTAACTCAAAATCCTAATTGAAGAGACATGTAAATTTATTTGAAAATTATTTAATTTAAATATCTAATTTCACCCAAATCATTTTTTTTATATTAGGTCTTAGAATTTTTTGAAATAAAAATTTAATGGCTAAACTTTAATTTGCAAACTAAAACCCAGCAAACGAAAATAATTAAGACTTAAAGATATATTTTCCTTTAAGTAATGTAATTTTTTAATTATTTTTTATTTCTTTTGTCATAACCTGAAAAGTTTATCCTTAAGATTTGAGGATTGCTAAGTATAATTATAATTTTGAAGGAGTATTTAGTACTTATGGTTGGAAAAAAATATTATTTTTTCAGTAAAAAATAATCAAGGAAACAGATTATTACCATGTTTATTACTTAATTACCAGGAACCTACATCGCCAAATCAAACGAAGATAGAAGAAGTCATGGGACTGTGGCCCACGATGGAGGATAAGGAAATAGGAAAGAAGTTTCACACAAGAGCTTCTCGATAGACTACAAAGTGCTAATTTTGAGATGCACTATATTTTTGACAAAAAAAAATTAAAAGAATTTTTTGTTATATTTTGATGTGTTTAAGCGAATTTTTTTTTTAAAAAAGTTGAAGTGTTAAAAAAAATATTTTATGTTTTTTTAAAATAAATATTTATTTTATTTTTAAAAAAATATAAGTAACATCGATTTAGTCATTTAATAATTATTGACATTAAATTAGTTTTACATGTAAAATATGTTATTAAATGACTAATTTAATATTAAGACTTAGTTTTTTAAGAAGTATGGACATATATTAATTTAATAATATAATTAAGATTTAAGGATATATTTTCCTTTTTGTAATGTAATTTTTTTAAATAATTATTATATTTTTTATGTCATATCTCTGAAAAGTTTATCCTTAAGGTTTAAGGATAACTAAGTATAATTGTGATTTTAAAAGTATTTAGAACTCACGGTTGGAAAGAAACAAATTATCACCAAGGTGGTATGATGATGGTTTGCAATTGCAAGTTCATTACTTAATTACGAAGAAGTCGCATAATCAAATCAGGTAAGGATATAGGAAGTCATATTACATATAGCCCATGATGGACGATAAGGAAACTGGAAAGAAGTTTCACAGAAAAGCTTTTCGATCAACTACAAACCATGCATTAGAATGGTTTTTCACATTTATTCATTTTAACACTTTTTTAAGTAGTTACTATGAAATTGTGAATTTGAATAAAAGGTCCAACTTACAAACAGACATCTTTGCCCACCAACTAAACGAAAAATATTTATCACGTGTATTCAGGGACAGATCAAGGAAATCAGTGTTGTAGGCACTAAAATAAATATTAAATAAATAATTTAAAATTAATCAATTATACCTATCCTTAATTTTGTTTTTCTTAATTGAATGCGTAATTTTATTCACAATTGATTTTCATAGGTAAAAGTTTAAGGTCTTTTTATTTTTATTAATAACTTATCTCATTATTTTATTCACAATTTTAAAAAATTATATGTGAAATTTTTTAAATTGTCGTGGCAATTAACCCCAAATTAATATAAGTTAAGACTCCATTCGAGATAATGTTTGGTTTTATATTTTGAAAATTTTAAAATCTAAATCTAGTTTCAATTTTGAGTTTTGAATTTTAATTTTTTTTTAGTCAAGTCATTCTTTTTGTCTCGCCTTATTATGAATTTATTAAATATAAAAAAAAATTGACACATAAAAATAATTAAAAATGACAGTAAAACAATCAATTCTAAGAAAAAATACTTAAATTTTTTTTAAAAAAATATAAATTTTGACAACAAAAATAAATATTATAAAATTATAAAAATAGTAATCATAAGTAGTAGGACCAATCACGATAAATACAAGTCATACCATTAGAAAAATACAAATCTTAACTGAAACAAAATATAAATATTCAAACATAAACATAAATATAAATATCCATTATACACATGTCTTCTTTCACAAGTATGTAAATATCAAATTATAACACACTTCACATAGCTTATTTCATTCATCATCTGAGGCAATAATTTGTCATGTGGCTGAATTGTACCCTAATCCAGTCTCTATTTTAATTAAATTAGTAAAATCTTTCTATCTTCCTCTTAACTGATTGTATTTATTATTGAATTGCTCCATTGTGTATTCCTTGCCAAATTTTGTTTTTAGCTCTTCTTTGATATGTTTTCATGAAGCTTTGGTAAGAGTAGTTGTATGTGTATTACCCTTCTTGACTTCTTCATTCTTCCTCCAATAAAGCTATGAAATGATATTCAACATTTTGTGATCATATATATTTTTTAGTTGCTATAATCACAATCATCTCCAATCGCTTCATTCTCATTTGCCATATAATAAAATTGTCTTAAAAATGTGAGCTATTTTTATATCTAACAAACTAATTGACATGAAAGTACTTCATGGAATGAAAATTGTAATACAAATATCATAAACCAACCAATAATTATGAAGCAAAAAAGTTAAAAGAACCAATAATATTCTTAACTATTGCAAGATAAGTAATTTCACAATTTGCTGGAAAATGTAAGAGAGGTGAATGAAATCATAATTACCATAACTAATATTATTATCTCGTGAGTCATTTTACATCAATAGAATTCGAAACCAAAACTTATTGGTGAATGAAACTTAACTGTAACTATATCGTGAGTCATTAACATTCTTAGAAACTAACAAAATCAAACACCATAACTGTAACAACATCAACCTTGTTAAGAAGGGAAGGGAGAAATGATGAGAAAAGTCTGTAAAGAAAATGAAAAGGTGAGAAAAAATACAATGGAGACAAAAAAATAGAAAAAAAAATAACCAGAGAAGAGAAGAGAGGGGAGAAGGAGAGCAAATACTTTCACAAAGCAAGAGAGTCAAGAGCAAAAGAGCCACAAGCAGGAGAGGAATGGTGAAGAGGTAAAGAGGGATGATGAAGGGCACGAGAGAGAAGCGTGAAGGGACACGAGATAGAACGTGGTTTTAAGATAAAAACTGAAACAAAAATCAAAAAACCTATTTTTATGGTTTTGTAACTTAAAAGAAAATTGTTGCATGATAAGCATCACACTTTTTGTTAAAAGAAAGTCCATTCAAACATGTTATCAAAAATGATAAATAACTAAGATAAAAATGAGTAGCCAAATAGCCATAATTTTATATGGAACAAATATTAACCCATAACTTATTGTGTGAAAGTGGTGAATTATGCAACCCTATTTATTAGCAAACATTTTTAACAAAATGAAAGTTTTAGAAATGAATTTCACAAAAGGTATTTTCAAATTGAATGATTTATTGAAATTTAAATTGACCACAATCACAAAGTTTGGGGCTATGCAAAATTGTTCACAATTATTTATTTTTTGTTTTTCTAAAATTAAATAAAAATATTTCTCTTTATTTTAATTGTGAAAATTAGATCCCACCAACGCTCCCAACAAAATCTAATATAAATGTGAACATAAAATAATTGAAGAATGCAACAAATTAATGAATTAAGAAAATACAATAAATTAATAATTAAATAATTTTTTTATCAGAGATCATTTATAGTCTTTTCAACGTTTCTAGTAAAACTATAAAATTTCTCCTTGCCTCAGGTATATCAAAAAAGCATTTCCGTCACACCTAATTTTGATTACTCAATCAGAATCTCAAACCAATTAATTTTAAAAATGGTAAATGCAAAAAATATAATACAAATATGTAGGGGTAAATAGATAAAAATGAATAAATAAATATTTATACAATAGTACAGAAAATAAAAGACAAGTCCAACAATTCACTTCCTAAAAGAATGAAACCATGAGAAGCTAACCCCAAAATGTGCATAAACTTAATGAAAATAAACACAGAATGAATTAATCAAAATTGGATGCTACCAGTGTCTTTTGCATATATTGAAGAGTGATGTGCTACTGGTGATAACCTACATAAGACACATGATCTAGATGCCTTGCAACACTTTCAAGAGAAAAGGTACTTGTTTTGTTTGTGAAAAGCCAGGACATTATGCACCCCAATGCAAGCATAGAAAGAGGAACGACAATCCTCCTAAACCAAAGGCAAATTTGGCAGATGGAGATGATATTATTGCTGCAGTCGTTTCTCAAATTAATATGGTGACCAACGTGAACAAATGGGTGGTAGACTCTGGTGCTACTAGGCATATTTGTGTAAACAAAAATGCTTTTAGCTCTTACACTTCTGTGGAAGATGGAGAAGAACTGGTATATCTTGGAGATTCTCAAACTCCTAAAGTTTTGGGAGAGGAAAAAGTTCTTCTAAAGCTCACATCTGGCAAGACACTAGTTTTGAATGATGTACTTCATGTGCATAATATTAGGGCTAATCTGATTTCTGTATCTCTTTTGAGAAAAGTTGGGGTTAAAGTGTCATTCGAATCTGACAAGATTATAATGACAAAAAATAATGTATTTGTGGGAAAGGATTATTGTGATCAGGGACTTTTTGTATTGAACATTGATGAAATTATTAATAAGAATGCATCATCTTCTGCTTACTTGATTGATTCCATTGATATGTGGCATGCTAGATTAGGACATGCAAATTTTTCTTATATTAAGAAAATGCGATATCTTGGTTTAATTTCTGCGACTAGTGATGCCTGTTTAAATAAATGTGATATTTGTATTGAATCTAAGTTAACTAAAAAATCTTGTCCTTTAGTACAACAATGTGAATCTGAATTACTTAGTTTAATTCATATCGATTTAGGAGATTTAAAAAATACCATGACTAGATGCGGTAAAAAATATTATATAACCTTTTATAGATGATTTTTCTAGGTTCACTAAGGTTTATTTAATTAGAAATAAAGATTAAGCTTTTGACATGTTCCTTTCATATAAAGCGGAAGTAGAAAATCAATTAAATAAGAAAATTAAAAGAGTTAGATCTGATAAGGGTGGTGAATATATTTTATTTAATGAATTTTGTGAAAAAGAATGCATAATACATGAAGTAACTCCTCCTTATTCACCCGAATCTAATGGAGTAGCTGAAAGGAAAAATAGAACATTAAAAGAAATGATGAATGTCATGTTAGTTAATTCTTCCGCACCTGATAACCTTTGGGGTGAAGCCATTTTAACTGCTTGTTTTTTGCAAACTAGAATACCTCATAAGAAAACTAGTAAAACACCTTATAAGTTATGGAAATGTTATATGCCTAATTTGAAATATTTAAAAGTGTGGGGGTGCCTAGCTAAGGTAATGTTTCCTGAACCTAAGAAAAGAAAAATAGGTTCTAAAACTTCTGATTGTATGTTTATTGGATATGTTGAACATAGTGTTGCCTATAGGTTTCTTGTTTTGAGAAGTAGTATAATTGATCGTAACACTATTGTAGGACTAAAAATGCTGAATTTTTAGAACATATATTTCTTTTGAAATCTGGGATTAATTCTGTGGAAAATAATTCTGTAGAAAACAATAGTGAAAACTCATATGAGGATTTGAGAAGAAGTAAAAGACCAAGGAAAGAGACATCTTTTGGAAATGACTTTTACACTTATCTTATTGAAAATGATCCTTTGACTTTTACTGAAGCTATTTCATCTTCTGATGTCTCCTTTTTGGAAAGAAGTTATTAAAGCCGAAATTGATTCTATTTCAAAATGCAATACGTGGATTTTTGTTGATTTACCTTTTGGAACAAAACCTATTGGTCGCAAATGGATTTTTAAAAGAAAATATAACCCTGATGGTTCAATTGAAAAATATAAAGCTAGACTAGTAGCAAAATGTTTTACTCAAAAACAAAATATTGATTATTTTGATACTTTTGCTCTTGTGACCAAAATTTCTTCAATTCGAGTTTTAATAGCCTTAGCTTCAATTTACAAACTTATTATTCATCAAATAGATGTGAAAATTGCCTTTTTAAATAGTGATTTGGAAGAAGAAATTTATATGACACAACCTGAAGGGTGTGTAACTCTTGGTCAAGAAAGTCAAGTGTGCAAACTTCTCAAATCTTTATATGGTTTAAAACAAGCACCAAACCAGTGGCATGAGAAAGTTAATCAAACCTTGATTAATGATGGTTTTTCTCCTATTGAAGTTGATAAATGTATGTATACCAAATTATTAAATGGTGAATGTGTTATTATTTGCTTATATATAGATGACATGCTTATTTTTGGTACTTGTAATGATGTAGTGATTAGAACACAATCTTTTCTTGCATCTAAATTTGATATGAAAGACATGGGTGAAGCAAGTGTAATATTAGGAGTTAAAATCATAAGGAATGGTGATAGTATAATGCTATCACAAGAACATTATGTAGAGAAACTTCTTAGGAAGTTTGGTCATTTTGACTCCAAGCCAATGAGTACCCCTTATGATGCTAACTCTCAATTAAAGAAAAATAGGAGTGATCCTGTTGCTCAATCTGAGTATGCTCAAATTATTGGAAGTTTATTACATTTAATGAATTTCTCTCGACCTGACATAGCATATGTCGTGGGCAGATTGAGTAGATATATACATAGTCCCAATCAGGATCATTGGGCTGCACTTGTTAGACTCATGAAATATTTGAGAGGTACCATGGATTATGGTATAGTGTATAGTGGATTTCCTGCTGTATTAGAAGGATACAGTGATGCTAACTGGATCTCAGATTCAGATGAGACAAAATTCACTAGTGGTTATGTATTTACACTTGGTGGTGGTGCGGTTACTTGGAGATCATCAAAACAAACTATAATTGCTAGATCCATTATGGAGTTAGAGTTTATAGCTCTGGAGTTGGCTGGCAATGAGGCTGAGTGGTTAAGACACTTCTTGGCAAATATTCCTTTAGGAATAAAACCGACACCATCAATGTCATTGCATGGTGATTGCCAAGCGGCAATAGCCATTGCAAAGAATAAGACTTTCAATGGTAAAAATCGACATATACAATTGAGACATAATGTAGTAAAGCAGCTGCTAAAAGATAGAACAATATCCATTGATTATGTGAAGTCAGAAGTGAATTTGGCTGATCCTCTGACAAAGCCTATTGGAAGGAAATTAATATATGAAACATAAAGGGGAATGAGACTTAAGCCAATTTGAAATTAACAATGATGGTAACCCAACCTTTGTAATTGGAGATCCCATGAAAAAGGTTCATATGGATAAAAAAAGTCACTTGTTAGTTCTGCTAGCACTAATAATTTTTTGTCCCTTCCCATGGTGTGAGTAGTGCTGGAACTGCATTATTAACAGACCTCTAATGTACGATAAAGTGTTTCTGGTTCGAGAAGTTTACTTCACCAACTCACTGTATATTATGTTTGTCAGTTTAGGTTTGGTTCATAGTCCAAAAAACACCAGTTTGATGCATTTACACCCATGGTGTTAACCCAGTTAATTATATTCTGTTTTTTTAAAATATATATGTTTTCTTTTAACTTTTGAAATATGTGGGGGATTGTTGTATTATGTGTTGTAGTATTTCAAAAGTTCAAAGAAAACAATTTTTGCTCTGTTTTTATTTAAATTTAAATTTTAAACTATCCTATCCAACCACAGTTATTTTTTAAATTTTAAATTATCCTATCCTCAAATGCATATTACATCCTCTTATTTTTCTCTGCTGGTTACCAACTGCAGATCATGTTCTCTTGATTCCCTCAACCCATGATTTACTCTACAGTTACCACTTTTTTTTCCACTTGTTCCCACTACAGATTAGCTTTGTATTTTTAAAACCGGTCATTCCATGTGTTTGATGAGATGATGAAACCTTCCTTCTTCCTCCCCTGCGTCTGGGTTAACAAAAACATATTTTCTCTACTGATCTGATACCTCAGCCACATCTGGCCCGGAAGAGCCTGTTATATCTTTGAGGGTTTTCACACCAACCGAATAAATCCTTAAAAACAATATGCACCCACACGTCTCAGGCCTTTATTTTTTTTCATCTACTCTATTTTGCAGGTCTATTGTCACCTACACATTTACAACAGTTTAACCTTTAATTTCCTTTGAAGCTGAGATTTCGACTGAATGTTATTTGGTTAGCAGGTTAATCAGTTTTTAAAATAGTAACCTCCATTATTAAATAATGACTAATAATAAAATACTGCACCAAAGTGAAATACGTCACAATCAATAATTCTCCCAATTACAATATAATAACTGAACTCATAATTGATATTTATCCATATGACATAACATTGTTATTTTGATTAATTCAGCTTTTGTCGTTCGGAACAACGGAAATAAAGTGAATATATCAAGCTCTAACAAATAGAACCTCTAGCATATCACCCTTAGGGCCTATTTGTATTATTTTTTTAGGAATAGAAGTATTTTTTTAAAGTATAAAAATATTTTTTTAAAAGTTAAAGAGTTTAAGTTTTTTAAAAAAGCACTTCATGTGCTTTTTTGTTACACATGAAGTGTTTTTTTAAAAGTTTAGATTCTTTAACTTCTAAAAAAAATATTTTTATTATTTTAAAAAAGTAATTTTTCTCCTTAAAAAAATTAATACAAACAGACTCTTAAGAATACTCGGTATGCCTAGGGGAGGATCATACCAAGTTTAAAGGCAAATGCTATTTTTGGTATAATAAATTAATAATGATGCTAATGAACTTTCGCGTTTCCAACAATTGCTGGAGAACTTGATTGGTTTGGTACTAGCAGCAGAATAATTATCACAACAAAAGATACAAGCCCTGGGGTTGAACGAATATGAGGCGTAGGAACATGCCATGAGTGGTTTGTTTAATAATACAATGTAACTTACAGACAAGTGGAATCTCACCAGTTTGCTCAACTGAAATATCCCTTCCAATTCAGCACTCTTAGATTATTTGGAAAATGTGTGGGAATTCTGGAAAAGCGAGTATTTATAATTTCAAGAATTTTAAGATTTTTCATATTCTTGAAAGCCTTTCCATCCCAATGCACTTCTACACCTTTAGGCAAGTCAATCTTCATGATTTCAACTGTATCAGTTCCCTTGAAAGCCAAAAGCATAAGTTACGTTAGCCACGATATATTTATATGTGTTAGGAATTTTACGTAAATAATTAGAGAAGTTCACAAATTATCAAGGATGCTGCAAGATCCATTGCCAAGTTTTTGACATACAAAAATTGAAAGGTCATGTCATCAAGCACATAAAAAGCATAGAAACGACACCAGACAAGGATATGACATGAAGATACAGCAAATTCTAAAAGTTAGCAACATATAAAATTAATATAACATAAACATAATAACACAAATCCTAAATTAAAATAAAGACATAATGTTCCAAAAGCTAACATTAATCATTATAAACATAATAAAACATTATCATTTATCTAATTATAGTATTATCTTATCTGTTTTGGTATAAAAATTCAAAAAAAAAAAGTAAAAGTAAAAGATGTAGACTAGTAGTGTCCAAAGACAACAGTCATTTTGAAGTCTCCATGCATGCTAGTCTAGCACATATTCATCAAAATAAGAAAGTAAAGGAATTGAAAACAAAAACAATCATGCAAATCAGTCTAACGTACCATATTTTTTTCCAAAACATAAAGAATGTCTTCGTGGAACCATAATCTACTTCGTCTGCCAGGATCTCTTGGTGATTCCATCCTAACAATTCCCCTTCCCAGTTCCTCTAACAAGTCATGCATTCTCACCAGGTCAACATCAATCTTTATGAGAGATTTGGAAATCAACACTTGAATACCATATTCTACATGGAAACCACGACCATTTAGCAGCAAATCTGTAACGTATTCCAGTTTGCAACCATTGAAGCAACATGCAATGTCAAGGAAAATTGTTTTCACATATTCATCCAAACTATCGTAGCTAACAATAAAGATATTCATAACATTTGAGATAGGAATTCGTCGATACTTATCCACCAGAGAGTGCCATTCACCTATTTGTTTACCGAACAAGTTAGAACCAATTATTTCCAAAGCCAATGGAAGGCCATGGGTATAATGTACTACTTTTTTTGATATGTCCATATAACCTTGACCGGCTTCGTTATTTTCAAAGGCCTTCCAACTAAACAACTCAAGAGCTTCTTTATGATTTAATTCCTTGACTTGATATATTCTCTCAACATAATGACGATGAAGCAAATCTCGGTCCCTTGTTGTTATAATGATTCTGCTACCAGAACCAAACCAATCACATGCTCCAGCTAATGACTGTAACTGCTCCAGGCTATCAACATCATCAAGAATCAAAAGAACCTTCTTTCGGTGGAGCCTATGTTTTAGTATTTGAATTATTTCACTGACATCTGCAAACTTGATGTCCTTTTCCTCAACTATTTCAGAAAGGAGGGTTTCCTGCAGTTTCACTAGGCCATGATCATATGACTTCCGTCTAACATCAGCAAGAAAACATAAACCTTCAAACTGACCAGAAATCGAATTATATACCGCTCGCGCAAGTGTTGTTTTACCTATTCCGCCAATTCCCCAGATCCCTACCATGATGGCTTTCTCATCAGACTCCACTCCTAGAAGTGAGGTTATTTCTAGCACCCGGGACTCCAGTCCAACTTGGGGATTACCAATATGTAAAAGGGTGCGTTTGATTTTTCTGGAGACCTCTTCAATAACCTTTCGAATAAACATATATTCAGATTTAGACCTGTCAAGTTACAAATAGTGAATTCCTGTGAACTGAGACCGAATGCAGATTTGGATCTCTCTTTTTTCTTCAAAGACAAACTATTTCTATAGAGGATTGATGGGCCTTACACAGATAATGGTACATATCTAGAAATTTATTTTTTTCTCTCTTATAACATGAGATTCTAAGGGAAAGAAAACAAAACAAAACTCAAAATTCACCAAATGCATTAAAAAGTCAATATATTTTTGAACAGAAATTAAAAAAAAGGAAATTATTGGTATATTCATTTTAGGAACAACAAGAACATTGAATTGGGTAACTATGATATAAAAAAGTAGTTAATGACTAGTTGCTTATTTACATAATTAATCATTCAAATGTTCCTAAAATGATTATTATCATAAAAAATTAATTTTTAGTAAACTTCTCTTGATTTTCCTCACAGTAAAGCAAATAAGGTTTGTTTGCAATCCAAGTGAAACGCATGAAAAGTGAGAAGAGGTACCCTTGTTGGATATGCCAGCCGGACAAATTAGCTGCATCATATAACGCCTGCTTCCATTTTTGCAGCTTCTCCTTGTCAACCTGCAACTGTTCCTCATGCTTAGCCAAGGCTTCACCATAAGCCCCTCTATGATATCTCACTTGTGATGGATCCACATCATAGAAAACTGGCAAAACCAACCGATCTTCACCCTTACAGCAACCAAGGATGTGGACAAGTTCGTCGAGGCAATATGCTGAGGATGCATAGTTTGGAGAGAATACAACGATGGCAACCCTGGATTCTTCTATGGCTCTGAGGAGGGATGAGCTAATTTGTTTCCCTCTTCTGAGCCCGTTGTCGTCCATGAAGGTGCAGATTCCTCTTTCTTGCAGAGAGTTGTAGAGAACGCTGGTAAATCCAACACGGGTATCTGCTCCTCTGAAATTCAAGAACACATCGTATTGCCATCGACCCGTTGAATAAAAGGGAGTTCCTTGTCCTTCTGCCATCGAGTAATAGGAAAAGAACTGAAAGACAAGAACACTGATCCACTCACTATGCAAGACAAGACTATTTGATAACCTATGACTCTCAAAAAACCAGACTATCAAGAAGACATAAATGGTCAAATGATTTTTCTGAACACATAATTAAAAGTCAGAAATGATTGTCGTCATAGGCCTATGAAGAAGTTAACTAAAAAACAAAAAAGTTATGTGACATATTATTTAATATTTAGTTGGAAAAGTTGTGAAAAGTGTATAAATGATATGAAATGTGTAAATTAGCATTACTTGAATGAGCTGTCAGGAACTCATCTCGAGTCTATCAAGTCCCCCCTCACCCAAAACAGCTTACCTCAAGCTTTTGTATAAATTTTTTGTCTATTTAACTTTAAATAAATTGCTAATGTAAGATAAAGAGAAGTGCCATTGATTAGGCTATCTTTGAAATTGTGAGTCGGAGAGATGAAGAAATAAAAACTGAGGACAAAACATTCCATACAATGATGGCGTTTTCCAAGTCTAGCAATGCCCCCTTGAACAATTTCCTCTTTATCTAAATGAACTCGTAATCAAAGAATCCAATAAACCAAATTCGAGTTATTCTATATTTTTTATTTAATTATACTATCTTTTATTCTTTAATATAAGAGTAAATTAAAAAAATAACTATTATAAAATTTTTAACCAAAAGTCCTAACTCAAGAGACATCCAAGTTTATTTAAAAATTGTATAATTTAAATATAAAATCTCACCAAATCGTTTTTTACATATTAGGTCTTAGTTTTTTAAGAAATATGGGCATATATTAATTTAATAATATAATTAAGATTTAAGGATATATTTCCTTTTTGTAATGTAATTTTTTAAAAATAATTTTTGTATTTATTATGTCATATCCCTGAAAAGTTTATCCTTAAGATTTAAGGATTACTAAGTATAATTATGATTTTAAAAGTATTTGGAACACATGGTTGGAAAGAAACAAATTATCACCAAAGTGGTATGATGATGGTTTGCATGTTCATTACTTTTTTTTTTTTTAAGAGTGCATGTTCATTACTTATTTACGAAGAAGTCACATAATCAAATCAGGTAAGGATATAGGAAGTCATGTCACATAGCCCATGATGGACGATAAGGAAACTGGAAAGTTTCACAGAAAAAGCTTCTCGATCAACTACAAACCATGCATTAGAATGGGAGCTTTCTACTATGCATCTATAATTAGAAGGAGTATTCATCCTCTATCAAAATAACTTATTATAACCGATTTTATGTTATTTTTTTTTTGTTGAAACCTTAACTCTTCAATTTTACACTTTAATCTATTTTCAATTTTACATTTCAGTCTATCTTAATTTTTATTTTTGTTGCATGACCAAAAAATAATTTTATTAATTGTAATAATTTATTTAAATCACCGTTATATTTAATTCTTATTTTTTATATATATTATTTATTTTTCATGAAATATAAATTTGATATTTATTTAATTTTCCTTCATATATATTTTTTTATAATTATAACTGTCAACATTATTTTAATTTTCAAACATTACAGTAATTAAATTTTTTTTTCTAATAATAATATTTTATCATTAACAAGACACATCATATATATGTATGGGTAGGAATTTATTAGTTAGGCTTTTTTTTCTTTTAATATTCTAATGCATGGCGGGACTGACAATCCCACCATGGAATTTTAGTTTTTTTTTTTTTGTTACACATGTCATTAAACTTATTTATAAGCTATAATAAGATGACGTAGTGATATCAAAATTTTTTTTTTAAAAAAATTATTGACATCTAAGAGTCACGGTTTAAGACATACACACTCTCAAAAAATTAAATTCAATTTTCATAAAATAAAAAAATAACATTATTGTAAAGAAATAAAGTTTACTTTATTTTCATGAAAAATATTAAAAATAAAAATAAAATATCATATTTTGTTCATCCTTACACAGAAAACAAAATTTAATTTAATTTTTATGAAAAATAAAATAATATTTTAATGGAAGTAATAAAAATTTTATTACAATAAAATTAACATATAAAAGTAAATAAAAATATTAAATTTCATGGTAGCATATCAAAATAATTTAAAAAAGAATTCAATGACAATTTTAAAGTAAAATATTACAATTGTGATGGTATATTAAAAAAATTATTAAAAAAAATAAATTACATAATATATTACTAATTTTCATGCTATAATTTTTAAAAAAAATTAAATTTTTTTCGTAAAATAACTAAAACAAATTTTTTATGTATTAATAAATATGTTTAAAATTATATATATGTATATATATATATATATATATATATAACTTAAAGCACAACGAAATTTTTTTTTTAAATTTTTTTTTAGTAAAAATCAATAGTTTATATATATATATATATATTCTTGCTTCTTAAATAAAATATTCATAAAATTAAAAAAATTATTAAAAATAGTGTAAATATATTACAATAATTTTAATAAAAATATTAAAAATAATTTTAAATATTATTAATTACATAGGGATCATAATCTGATAATAAAAATAATAAAAATAATTACATATAATTTTAAATAAAATTAATTATATGGCGGGACTACCAGTCTCGCCATCCTATTCTCGAATAAAATATAAAGGATTTCAATAAGATGGTATTACTTTTAAATTAAAATAATTACATGTCCTAATTAATGTTAAAAAAATTTATATAAATTTTTTTGCACTCCAAATTTTCAAATAATATATATATAAATATTCAAATAGTCAGTCCCCCCCATCCTATTTACCTGACAAGATTGTATGGCACACCATTGTTATTTTGTGAGGAAAAAAAATTTTCACGTAAAAAAAAGATATATGAGAATTTATAAAAGAATTGTTGAAATAAAAAAATTTTATAATGTCAAAATAAATTTAATTTTCATGAAATAAATAAAACTAAAATAAAATTTTCATGTGTCATAAAGAATATGAAAAATAAAAAATTTACCTTTTGATTAAAGCTAAATAAGGATTGGAGCACGGAAAGATCACAAGCTAAAATTAAAAATGTCATTCTTTAAAAAAAAATTTAATAATAGGATGGTAGGACTTACAAGTGAGTCTCCCCAACCATTCAGATGTTCATGTTATTATCATATAAAAAAAAGTAGAATATATCCACTTAAATATTTTTAATATAAAATTTATCTAAATTTAAATAGTTACTATGTAAGTCGTGAATATAATTATTTATTCATTTAAAAATGTTTTTTTCTTATTATGAAAAATTGAGTCTTGAAAAAAGGAGGAAAATGAAAAAGGAAAAAAAAAGGATAAGAAAGCTAAAAATGAAAATAATATTTGAGGGGTTTTTTTTGCAAATTATCAATAACCTTCTCAACCGGTTCTCTCAACAATTAACCACCGTTAGATTAATTTATTAATTTTATTAGTGATAATCTATGATTGATATTGAATGATGCATGGATGCTCTTCTCCTTGTTAGGTGTATATTAGGCGTTACCATTAGAATGATTTTTCACATTTATTCATTTTAACCCTTTGTAAAGTAGTTACCATGCAATTTTGAATTTGAATAAAAGGTTCCAACTTATAAACAGACATCTTTGCCCACCAACTACACGAAAAATATTTATCACGTGTATTCAGGGACAGATAAAGGAAATAAGTGTTGTAGGGGGCTAAAATAAATATTAAATAAATAATTTAAAATTAATTAACTTTATCTATCCTCAGTTTTGTCTTTCTTAGCAATTGACTCTTATAGGTGAAAGTTTAAGGTCTTTTTATTTTTATTAATAACTTATCTTATTATTTTATTCACAATTTTAAAAATTATGTGAAATTTTTCGTAGCAATTAGTCCCAAATTAATACAAGCTAAAATTTTGAGACAATGCTAAGAAGTTGTGTGAAACAAATGTTATATTTTTTATAAGTTGCATATATTATAATAAACTTAATCTTATACACCTTAAGTATGCATGGAGTTTTATGTATTTATATAACTTGAAGGGACAAAATAAATTATTTGTACTTTTCAAACTATGAATTTATATATCTCAAATTTAAAGTCATAATATTTCTTAAATAACTCTAGACAGTAGTTATTTTTTTATGTATATAAAAAAACTGTCCGTTTAACATAATTTTTATTTATATAAAAAATATAAGAAGATAGAAGAAAATTTGAAAAAAATTGAATCACCCGGGGGGGGGGGAGCCACACATGACTGCCTCTCATTTTTTCACATCATTTATCTTTTAAAGAATTTAAAAAATAATTTTTCCTCCTTTTAATTTTATCTTCTTTAATTATTTTGAATTTTAATAAATCAGATATAGAAAGTAAACTAAAAATAGAAAAAAATTTAAAATTATTTTGTAACATATCAACATTTAATCCTCTCAAATAATTGTTATTATAGCAAAAAAATTTAATAATGAAACAACATATAATTAAATAATAATGTAAATAATTTTTATATTCACATTGGGTCAAAATTAAATCCTCTATTTCTATTTCATTGAAGTTTGAAGATATGTAAGACTATTTGTAATTTCGTATGATAAGCATCACACTTTTTGTTAAAAGAAAGTCAATTTTGTCAGACATATTATTAAAAATAATAAATAATTAAAATAAAAATGAATAGCCAAATAACCATCATTTTATATGGAACAAATATAAATTCATAACTTATTGTGTGAAAGTGATGAATTATGCATCCCCATTTATTAGAAAATATTTTTAACAAAATGGGAGTTTTAGAAATGAATTTCACAAAAATGTATTTTCAAATTTAATGATTTATTGACATTTAAATTCACCACAATCACAAAGTTTGGGGCTATGCAAAATTGTTTACGTTTATTAATTTTTTGTTTTTTTAATTAAATAAAATTTATTTATTTATTTTAATTGTGAAAAATAGATTTAGCTAACGCTCCTTACAAAATCTAATATAAATAGTTTTAAAATATTCAAAAGAGTTTATTTGATCACAATCTTAATTGAATAAATAAATATTTATACAATAGTACATAATATAAAAGACAAGTCCAACAATTCACTTCTTAAATTAATCAAAATTGGATGCTACCAGTGTCTTTTGCATATATTGAAGAGTGATGTGCTAGTGGTGATAACCCACACAAGACATGATCTAAATGCCTTGCAACACTTATCACAATTATCATGGCAGCTTAGACAGATATCTCTTTTTATCAAACAGCTTGTAAGCGCAATAAAAAGGCCCCTAGATCTGACCGTGACTTTCAAACTACTTCAAACACACCAATTCAAACCATATAGAACAGACTACCGTCCAAAACCATCATCAAACAGAAAATAAATAATAAAAAAATGGAGGTAAATTAATATCTATCACAATTCACAATTAAGCAATTATCATTAACAAAAGACCAAACATTATAACCATCTCATTCTGCAATTGAATACAACCAATGAAGGATAAGCTCTGAAGATTACCTATCCAGAAGCGCTTTTTCTCCCTCTCAAATCTCTTCTTTCTTCGCTTCCCTTCTCATTTTTCCTCTTCCTATTCTCTCTCTTTCGGGACTTGATGATCTCCACTCCCTCCTTGTGCTTGCCAGGACCACATGGTCCCATGGCTGGGAAATGCAAAAGAAAAGAAAGGGAATAAAAGGGAAAATGGACTTTTGGTTTAATGGGTTAAGGATCGTGGGGAATTTGCTTTCGGATCACAGGCTTCCTATTGAAAATTAGGTCAATGAATTTTATTTTGGACCATACTCTTATTATTATATTTCTAATCAAAAATATTTTTTTCATTTAATTTTTTAAAATTTTATGTTTATTAATTAAATTAATTTTTTAAAAAAAATTCTTTAAAATAAGAAAGGCAGATTTTTATTTTTATTTTGGTCATTATATATTTGAGTCGGGGCAAATTTGAGTGATGCCAATCATATATTAGCATTTAGTTTTGTCAAATAATTGTCATTATAGAAAAATATATATATATATATATAATTGAATAATAATGTAAATAATTTTTATATTGCCAATGGGACACAATTAAATCCTCTATTTTTACCTCTTGAAGTTTGAGGACGTGTTATCTACTATTACTATTTGTAATGTTCGATGATACAAATCACAATTTTTGGTTAAAAAATGAGGTCCACCAGAGGAAAATGTAAGCTAAAATGAAAATAAAACGACTCGACATAAATTCAATCTCGAAATCAAGTAATCCTAAACATCAATACAAAATTAAGATAAATAGCTACTTTTATTTTAAATTGAAGTTATTACTCCTCCAAAACTGTCCCCGAGAGTTCTTATATTCTATGCATTGAAAACCAACCAAAAATATAGCATATAATTTAAATTTCCATTATTAAATTAATTTTAGAACAAAATCTCAGCCATGATACAACTAGTGTATGTAAAGAATGAGTCCAATAATCGAAGGAAAAATAGGGTGACATTGCAAATAGAAAAACTAGTGATGTAAAATCTATTACTATATATAATTTATGTTCCTAATACGTAGAACGCAAACTTATATGACACCTGGTTATAGGTGGTGTATTTTGCCTCTCCCAAGTTTGTCACTCCTATTTCCTCTCCCTCCGCTCTCCTATGATGGCCAAGATGCATACTAGAGCAGGCTGTTGTAACTGGCTCAAAACAATGATGAGGTAAAACTACAACTAGTATATACCGTATTAAACACAGCAGAAATCAATAAACATGCTACACAACAATTTTCATTCAATATCAGCCAGGCCTAGTCAACAAAATCCTTTACTCAGCTCCCATAGTCACATTTCCAAAAAGCCTTGATCGAACTGAGTCTAAATCTGACACTTTCTTGATGTTGGAAATGTTACAGACAATCCAGAGGTTTTATAAACTATAAGAATTTCAAAAAGATTACAAAATAACTTCTTTCAAGTAAATATCAGAGGATTGGGCCCACCATAACAATAGTAGACGCATCAAAAGTTATGTTATTTCATTAAACTGATAACAAGTAGCCAGTTGTTCATTAAGAATAAGATTAATATGCTCTAATAGATATAATAATTTGAAAAACAAAATGAAAAATGTTACTTGCATTCTACATTCTTTTGTAGTTTGTACAACTTATAAACTCTCCTCATTACAGAAAGCCATTTTTGGTTGTAAAATTGGATTTGCAAGGAATCAGAATTATATCAGGCTTTACAAATAGTATTAAATTGTGTCACACAACAAGTAAATTAACAATACATGGACTAAAAAAATTATGGCCTGATTATTTATGCAACAGGGCTGTCACAAGCTGGTAAACATCAGATTAAGTAATAACGTAGCATGTGCTGATGCTTAGGTTTGATGCAGAAACATGGCAAACTATGCATTCCCCTACTAACAAATCAATAGAGTAGACATCTTCATTGACATCAAATGATAATATGAATTAACTATGGAATCCATTGAAGGTTGGAATTTCATAATGTTAGATTTAGACATACATTGGGATTCAATGGTACTTCTGACAATGCTAACAATTCTAGTATAGGAACCAACTTCTTGCAGATCCAGTCTGGCACCAATTTTCAAGAAACTCAACCTGTTCTTCAACATCTCCTATAGAGATGACAAGATTAGCTAGCTACTGAGTTTATTAATAACAATCAATCAGGAACATCTTGTAAATTGTAATAAATAGTATTAGAACATACTAATCTCAACAAAATTTGAACCATTCACAATTATATTGTGCAGGAGCTCCTCTTTTGTGATTAGAGAGCATTTGACAGAATGAAACATGGAGTGAATCACATTAGCTCATGCAACGAGGAGGATTTCAGCTGCAATGTATATAAACCAACTTGAATTTGGTTATTTTTCTCAAGAAAGCAACCAAGCCTCTCTTCTAACTGCATTGAGAAACCAAGTTACAAGAAAGACATAACATTCACATGAAAAAAAAAAGCTTTCTTGATCATAATTTTCAAGAAAGATAATTTAAAATTCATTCATGACTTTTCAAAAGGAATCTTCCAGGAAGAAAGACCATTGAACTTGATCAAATCATGGCGTAACGACAAGTACCTCAAGATTCAAGAACTTACCGAAAATTGATAGTGTGGTAGGTCGAAAGAAGGTAGGTATTAACAAGTATTAATACTTGGCAAAAATTCAATATGTCTGGTAACAGTTGTCATCAAAACTGTACAGAACAAGCATATACTTGTGAATCATGAATATATAACAGATTTGACTGGTACCAGAAAAGTGAAGGAGGAGAATATAAAAAATGAGAAACGAAGAAATGGTCCTTGGTAAAATACCTTTGTTGTCAATCTAGAAAGAGAAGGAAGGAGCACTTACAAAATATAAAACCATCTCCATTATAAATTAAAAGAGCCAAGTGGCAGTTTTATATCTGCACTTTTGATCCCATAAGTTTCAAAGCAAACCTTATTTCAAGTATGCCTATCGAATAGATCAACTAAAATTACAAGATTATAAATTTTAATAAAAAAATTAATATTTTCATATAACTATCCCTCATGTTTTCACTTTCCATCTTCCTCACTTTTCTTACTCCTTATCTTCATTATCTTCTCATAACGATCTCCTCTATCCCACTTTTTTCAAACAATAATTATTAAATTTTCATGCATGCATGCATGTTTAATGTGTACCCCACTAATTAGTTTGAATTTAAAATCAAAAAACCAAATAATATTGCAACGATTATATTCTTTACATTGTCAAAAATATGAGATCCAAGACAAAGGCAACACTAGGATCAATAAACACCATGGAAAAGGAATGCATGCTTGTTCAATAATATTTCAATGTGAACTTTACAATATTAGAAAAGCTTTGTTTCATTTGCAAGATGTCCGATGTTGACAGAAAGAAAGTTTCAAAATGTAATAATTAGTGAGATTCAGAAGTATAACATGGAGAATCAGATAAAAATTAAAACCAGTGTAAGAAGGCATTCCTCCTGTGGTAGAGCAACAGAACCAGAAACATTGCAATCCCCAGAACATCCTCCACTACTACATTCAGTGATGCTATCATATTCATGCGGATCTCTGCTAGATTCTAACTTCTCTACTCTAATTTCCAAACCATCATTGCCTTCCATGTGTGAAAAGTCAAGAACTCTTTTTGCAGGCTTATTACATGATGTTGACTTTTGTGTGGTCATAATCTGAACTGAAGCTTAACATCAGAAGTGGATATTAATCTCCTAACTAGGTGTTGACTGTGCAGGTGTCTTTGTCATTAAATTTTGATATCAGGGATTTCAGAACTACAACAACTAACAGAATGGGGAGGGAAGATCATATGCACCGGTGTATTAATAACACTAGGTTGAAAACACATTTGGGACATATGATTGCTTCTGCTGCCTTCTTTCTGTATTCATATTAGTCATTCAATCAGATAAAGGTGCAGAGAGCTGAAAGAAGGAAAAGAGAAGAGAAGGCAGTTAACAAGGACCATTTGGGTCTGTTTCAAAGGGGATATCAAGGAATTTGGAAGAAACTCGAAGGGCTCAACACAAAGGCAAAGGTTCCATCAGTTGCAGGTAAACGGCTCTGAACTCTTTCCTTAACTTTTGACATATATTTGGTTCAGATTGTGCATAATTGGAGTGGTAGTGGATTTAATTCCTAGTCCTGCCAATTGCTTGAAATGGGTCCTCCATTGCTGTTTTGTGTTTTTAGTTTTGCCCTCTAAAATTATTCTGGTGGAGTTCCTACTTTATTTTGCAAAACCAAACAGCTTTCTATTACTTTTTTAGGAAATCTTTATAATGCCAAATTCACCTTGATTCGACAAACCAAACATCATAATATATATATTTTTAATTATAATGTCAGTCATATAATGCATGGAATAATTAGAGTTCAATTTTGATTTAATGTAACATTATCATTTTAATGTAAAATAATTAAACTATTTTAATAATGCATTAACACATGATTGAATAATAATCCAAATTTTGCAACAACAGTTTATCAAAATTATATCCATAATTATTTTACAAACTAATTTGTAATATTATACAGAACCATGATCGTTAGTGTTACTACTATACAAAAAAAAATCTCAATACATGGTGATTCAATCCTTATCTAATACTCTAATTACTAATTTACAAATTACAACCACACTATTGAATAATTTACAACTCATGATATTTAAGAAAATAATGTAATGGACAATTTTAAATTTAGAACCTACATGAAATTAGTAGATGAAAGGAAGAAATACAAGTAAAGGCCATTCTAAAATTTGGTAAAAAATGATTCAAAACAATACAAGATCAAGAAAGAAATCACTACTTTTATTGTCATATTTTTCTTTATATTTTTAATTGAAGTTCTTGCTTCTCCAAAAATGTCAAACACTTAGCATAAAAGTATACAACATCATAACAAATTTTTTCCATTATCAGCTAGGCCCAGTTAACAAGCTTTTAATTAAGCTCCCATGACCCATAGTCACATTATTGAAAGGCCTTTGATTGAATTGAGTCATCTGACACTTTCTTGATGCTGCAAATGTTCAGACAATTCAGAAATTCAAATAAAATAAGAAATAACTTATTTCAAGTAAAACATGCCAAAGGATTTGGCTTCCAATAACACTAAGTAATTGCGCAACAAAAGTTTCTATTATTCCATTAAACTGATCCCAAGTAGATGCCTACTATTCATTAAAAAGGAAAAGAACATGCACTACAATGAATTAATATATATATATATATATATATATATATATAGTATATAGTAACACTACATATGCTCTTGAACCACTTATAATCAGGGCTCGTTACAGAAAGTGTTCGGCTGTTTACCTTTTGAAGGTGAGGGACAAACGTATATGAAAAATCACAGAGCAGCTAGAGAAGAGGAGGGAGAAAGAGTGAGACAACTGAGGATATTAAAGGCAAAGCACACAAGTAGAATCACCCCTGGCTACTTCTTTGATCAGATCCCATCACATGACAGCCGTTATCACTAATGGTGCTTTGGATATGTCACTTGATATTCTAATTCCATCGGATCCCATGTCATGCTCTCCTGATTTAAGGCATGTTGGCTTTCGTAGGTTGTCATATGGTATTTCTATTCCATTGGATCCAAAGTCACATTAGTCTATGCCATCAATATCTCTTAAATATATCTTGACATGAAGTAAATTTAAATACATTCAACTTACTTAATTTTCAATTTTCATTCAACAAATCTTTCTTTACCATGAACATTCCAGCTTCACTTTTTGTCCATAATATTCTAAAAATATCCATATTATATTTACTTATTTTTCCAACAAGCTAACAAAAAAACATAGGGTTATAAGTATAAATAGAAAATTATAATAAATACTATCTAAAAATAAGAAGCTCTCTTTACTTTTTTCTTTTAATTTTCTCCACATCTTTAGTTTTAAGCACACATATGTCAACACTCACAGTTATTGTAAAATAAAGAAATAAAATTTTCTACAAACATAATTAAAAATAGGTATACATGCTACAAATTACATAAGGCCTGATAATATATATCCTATTTTATGTATTAATTTTTTGTGTAACAAATTAATAAATGACCATTAGTAGTACAAAATTATCTGGCATAGTCAAACATTCACTCTAAACTAAAGAACCCAAATATTCAATAAAATTTATATTTCAAAAATTCATTTCCAATAAACTAGTGATTATGAGAGTACACTTGTTTTCCAAAATGAAACTTACTAGGATAATGTTATATGAACAGCACTCAAAATACAAAAAGTGATAACAAGTATATGGAGCATTGGATTGCATGTGGATTTGTGAGATTTTATATATTCAAAAGTAAAAGGAGTAATTCCAGGATTCAGATTAAAAATCCAACAATTGCATCTTTCAAGTTTGTTAATGATTTGTTATGGAAATTTTTATAAAAAAACATCTAGAATAAATTATTCTCACTTCCTCTGAATTTCATGCTAAGTACATAGACCTCCCTTTTATTTTTGTAGAACTAACCTCCTGTAAAGGCGTCAAACTATGCCTTGAAAACTAGACAAATCTCTTCTGAGTTTTCTCTGCTTTTTCACAAACTCCCCTTGACATGCCTTATATTGGGGAGGTTTGTTTAAATTTTAAAATTAGAGAAGAGGATTCTATAATCAAGACAAAAATCAAAAGAGAGAATTATTTACTCAATTATTTATTCTTTCATCTCCCACATGAGTATTAGGACTAATCTGTGGCCACTTTTCAAAAAAGAAAGAGATAATATAAGGTTAAATTGCTTTGTAGGTCCCTGAACTTTTTGAGAAAATTCAAATTGGTCCCTATGCTTTAAAAATTTGTAATTCGGTCCTTATGGTTTTAAAAATTTATAATTGGGTCCCTGCCATTTTATAAAGATGCTCTAACGGTTTGCTGTATTTAGAAACTCAATTACAATTTTTTGAAACTATAGGGACTCAATTACAAGCTTTGCAAGTCCCTATAGTTTCAAAACTTTATAATTAGGTCATTGAATTTAGGTTACCGTTAACAATTTCTAACAGTGCTCTGACGGCAATGACCTAATTACAAATTTTTAAACCTATAAGAACCCAATTATAAATTTTTAAAGCATAAGGACTTATTTGAATTTCCCCAAAAAGTTCAGGGATTTACAGAGTAATTTAACCATAATATAATTAGTTTATTTTTACTACATTCTTTTGCTTTTAGGCTAAGAATTAGAAAGTAGTGATTAATAAATCAATTGCAAGGAAATGCCATCAATATCCACACCTTTGTCATTGGTAGCAGCTCTATTAATGGACTCCTGCCATTGTCCTCCTGTCCTCCCCATCATTACTGTTGCATGCTACCATCCCCTTTCCTTAATTTGGCTTCATTTACACTTCCACAGCCTTCAATGTTTTGTGGGGTGATGGAAGTTAAATGTTGTTCTTCCTTACCTGAAATTAAAAAAGCATTTAGACTTATTTTCACCTTGCTCCTCTTCTTCATTTTCATGTCTCGACATCAATGTTGAGTAGGCTAAGTTGCTAACATTATGTACACAATTTATTGAATACCCAAAAAAATCAACAGTAAATATAGTATATATAGTTCTTTCTTTTATTTCTAAGAGTCAATTTGAAATAACTTTAAAATCGGAGTGGAGATTCAAGGATGACTTTTTTTTTTAATATAAACTCATCCTTAATTTTTAGTCCTATTTTTAACACTTCACCAAACTAACTTGTCAAAAAATAAAAAAGATCTTCAAGTAAAAGATCTTGTAGGAATTGAACAAGGAAAGCTGGGTTCAGTTACCACTGCAAAGTCTTTGTCAGTGGTCTAAAATTCATCAAATATCCTTGTGAAAGAAAAGAAAATCTCTTTTCCTTAAACAAAATGGGCTCGAGCATAAATAAAGGAAAGAAATCAAAAGTGAAACTTCTCAAGTGCCAAATTTCCAAGGAATCAACAAGCAAAAAGGTGGCCATCCCCTGAAAGGACTCTTTATTTTCTTTTCTATTCCTATTTGCTAAGTTAAGCGTGACCTTCTCAAGTAAAACAGTTTAGTCAACTATGAGAACTTATTTACTAGTATCACATTACTTGCAAGCTGGTCTTTTGTTATTTGTAAAATTATTTAGAGATGAACCTATAATAGAAAGCAAACATAGTCAGAGTTGACATGCATTAAATGCAAAACAACAGTTGCAGTGTAAAAACAGGGGGAATAAATCAACTATAAAACACAACTAAAAGAAGAAAGAAAGAAACCATGGTCACTGATGGTGTCACTTGTGGATGCCCATTTCATTGGATTTGAATCCCAATTCACATAGTCCAAAGGTTCTTGTCAACATGGACGCAAAGAAAGCCACTCACTGCAGTCATTGTACACCAATAAATCCTTTCCTTTGTGTTTAGACACAGTTGCACAACCTGTTGGGATTAAAGCTAAACCTTGTTCATGTTGTATGTCCAGTGGTACACAATCACAAACTCCAATAAATAAAGTAAGTAAAGAAACGAAAAAGGTAACTTCTCAAGAGCTAACTTTCCATGGAATCAGCAAAGAAAAAAGTGGCTATCCCTGAAGGGACACTTTGTTTTCTTATCTTTTCTTATTTGTTGAGTCATGCATGACATTCTCAAATAGAGTAAAAGAGCTTGATTAACAATGACAACTTGTTTCCTATTATCACTACAACCAGACAAGATCTATTTTTGTTATTTCCCTCCTTCTCAACATAGAAATCAATAGTGCTCTTTGCATTTCATATTGCATATTTTTCTTTTCATCTATATAAAAAAATAGAGTTTACAAACTTTCTCAACATATACATTCAAGTGTTGTCGTAACAGATCAAATCTTAAATGTGAGACATAACGACTTAGAGCATGAATTTTAATGCAAACATAAGAATGATGTATTTAGCCAAATTTAAATAGAAAAAATAAAAATGAAACTGAAACAGAATGGTACAATTACAAAATAATAAGTTATTCAGATGGTGAGATATTCAATTTATTAGTTATGACTAATCTTTTTTTGTTTGAATATATATAAGTCTGTAATGTTGGTTTCAGTAATTTGTTCTATTTTCAGGAGTCTATAGTTTTTTGGTATGACCACGACTAATTCATGTTATGCTTTGACCTGGCCGCAAGATGATTCTAATGGGATTTAAACCCTTGCACTATAGGTAAAGTCTGCCCACACACCTTGGTATTTATATGAAATAACCACAAAGAATAAATGCAAAACACGACAAATTAAGTAATTCTAGGGATAGGTACTGTCAAGACTTATTTAGTGGAATTGACATTATAATTGACCACATTGGTTTAATTGTTAATTAAAATATTAGTTTGAATTTCAATGCGAATCTTATTATGGTAAAAAGCTCAGTCTCTTCATAACTCCATCTCTCCATAAATTATCAACTTAATCATAATATAAGAAGAAATAAATGCCACCAGATTGTTTACCTCCATCAGTAGCAGTGTCACTAGCCAAGATTGACATTATTGAATCTGAATCCAAAACCACTTTTGAAGGTGCTTGACAAAATGGCTCACTAACTTCATTGTCCAACCTTAATGTACATATTTTTGTCTTGCTTGACGCAATTTTGCAGCCTGTTGGGATTATTAAGTTGAATAAGTTATTTCAACTTATGAAGTCAAAATAGTTTACAAACATACTAGTTAAATCAAAATTTACAAATAATCTTTTCTTACTAATTTGTATTCAAATAGCATTAAATTTCTCTCACAATAGCAAATTACTATTTTGTCATTACTTTAACAACAATTTGAAATAATTTAAATTTTCTTCAAAAACTAATCATGCACCACATGAGTGCTCTAGTCCCGGTATTCCTTTTTTGTTTCTTCCATTTACATAGAGGAGCAAAATATATAGGGCAAGTAAAATTAGTGATAGTGAAAGCACACAGAAAAATAAATGTCACAAGCATGTTTACCTTGGGCACTGGGGGTGCTACTTATCTGCGTTGATACCCAATTCTCATTATTGTTCAATGACTTCATTGCTGCAGGCGGAAGCAACGAAAGCCACTCTTTGCCTTGTCCCACATGCGGTTCCAATAAAGCCAAACCTTGTTGCTGCTGCATAAATTGTGTCTGAGAAACTCCTATGTTCACCAATCTATGTTTTTCTTTCAGAAATAGGTAGTTTTTTGTTTCTGAAGTTATGAGATCATCATCTAATTTTCTCCTTTTATAAGGATGGATGAATCGAATATCCTTCATTCTACTTTCTTGTTTAAGCACATGGAGTCCAATTTGATTGACAAACAGTTTCATTGGGACTACATATTCAGAATCAATATCAAACGAAAGTGGCCTTAAGTAGTACAAAATTATCTGGCATAGTCAAACATTCACTCTAATGAACCCAAACGATAAAAATTTATATTATTTCAAAAATTCATTTCCAACGAACTAGTGAATATGAGAGTACTCATGTTTTGCAAAATGAAACTTATTAGGATCATGTTATATGAACAACATTACAATCATACAAAAAGTGATAACAAGTGCATGAAGCTTTGGATTGCATGTGGATTTGTGCAATTTTATATGACACGCATGTATTAAAAAATAAAAGGATTAATTCAAGGATTCAGATTAAAAATCTGGTAACTGCATCTTTCAAATTTGTTTATGATTTGTGGTTGTAAATTTTAGCATGAGTGATGTTATTATCTTCCTATATGGGCATGTAAATATTTTAAAAATACTTCCATGTATTATAAATATTCATATTTAAAATAAGGTAACTGCATATTTCAACTTATATTTTCTTGAGGAGAAAAAGAATTTATTAAGCATTGAAAAAATAATTGTGAATTTTCTTAACTGTTAGAAATACAGTAACTTAAAATCACTAAGTTATACAGGATTTTGAATTAAGATATTTTAAATTAGTTTTAAATATATAAGAAAGGAAAAAAACTATGCGCTACAAGCTCAATATTTGAATTGACTTTGGAAAATCTAGATGGTTTTGTAAGATCAACTGTACGTACAATTAGCGTCTAGACTGAAGGTGTAATGGCAACTAGAAGTGCTCAATAATAACTACAGCTTTGGACATATTTTAAGTTCATGACTAACCCCGAGTATATTAGTTATAAAATATTCTTAATTTTGATATGGAAAAGTTTTATAGAAAAACATTTAGAATAAATTACTCTCACTTCCTCTGAATTTTATGGTAATTACACAGATTTCCCTTTTATTTTGTAGAAGTAACTCCCGTAAAGGCATAAAGGTGTAAAACTAAGTCTTGAAAAAATTAAACATATCTCCTGTGAGTTTTCTTTACTTTTTTACATACTTCCCTTCACATGCCTCGTATTGGGGAGGTTTGTTTAAATCTTCAAATTAGAGAAGAGGTTTCTATAATAAAGACAAAAATGAAAAGAGGCGAGAATTATTTAGTCAATTATTTATTCTTTTATCTCCCACATGAGTATTAAGACTAATTTGTGGCCACTTTTTCAAAAAAAGAAAGAGATAATATAATTAGGTTATTTTGACTATACTCTTTTGCTTTTAGGCTAAGAGTTAGACAATAGTGATTAATAAATCACTTACAGGGAAATACCATAATACCCTCACCTTTGTCATTGGTAGCAACTCCATTAATGAACTCCTGCCATTGTCCTCCCCATCATTGTTGTTGCATGCCACCATTCTCTTTCCTTCGGCTTCATTTACACTTTCACAACCTTCAAAGTTGTGTGGGATGATGGAAATTAAATGTTGTTGCTCTTCCTTACCTGAAATTAAAGCAGTTAAGACTTATTTAGTGGAATAGACATTTTAATTGACTTCCTTGGTTTAATTGTTTGTTAATTAAAAAATCAAAGTCTGAATCTCAATGTGCATCTTATTATGGTAAACAAAACTTAGTCTCTTGAGAACCCCATCTCTCCATAAAATTACCAAGTTAATCATAACATAAGGAGAAATAAATGCCACCAGATAGTTTACCTCCATCAGTAGCAGTATCACTAGTCAAGCTTGACATTATTGAATCTGAATCCAAAACCACTTTTGAAGGTGCCTGATAAAACGGCTCACTGGCTTCATTGTCCAACTTTAATGCACTTATTTTTCTCTTTCTTGAGGCAATTTCGCAGCCTGTTGGGATCATAAAGTTAAATAAGTTATTTTCAAATTATGAAGTCAAAATAGTTTACAAACATATGTTAAATATATAAAACCAATCTTGAATATTCACCTAACAACTTAAGCTATTGGAAGAGCTGGTATTTGACATGATATTACAGCCTTAATGACCAAGTGGTCAGGAGTTCCATCCTTGCCACTTTCATTCTTCTAAATACAATTGAATTTCAACCCAAGGTAGGGTGTGCCTATGCATTGTTCACGCTTCGAGCCCAAAGGACTCTTGCATCAAGGGGTGTGTTAGAGATATAAAACCAATCTTAAACTTTCACTTAATAGTAAGAGCCATTGGGATAGTTGGTCATTGACAATATACTAGTTAAATCAAAATTTACAAATAATATTTTCTTAAATTTTCTTACTATTCATAATCAAATAGCATTCAATTTCTCTTACAGTAGCAAATTACTATTTTGTCATTACTTAAACATTAAACCCGAAATAATTTATATTTTTTACAAGAAAAAATTAGTCATGCACAACATGAGTGCTCTAGTCCCCTTTTTTGTTTCTTCCATTTACATAGAGGAGCAAAATATATAGGGAAATTAAAATTAGTGATAGTAAAAGCACACAAAGAAAGAAATGTCACAAGAATGTTTACCTTGGACGTTGGGGGTGCTACTTCTCTGCGTTGATACCCAATTCACATTATTGTTCAATGACTCCATTGGTGCAGGTAGAAGTAATGAAAGCCACTATTTGCTCTGTCCCACATGCTGTTCCAATAAAGCCAAACCTTGCTGCTGCTGCACAGATTGTATCTGAGAAACTCCTATGTTCACCAATCTATGTTTTTCTTTCAGAAATAGGTGGTTTTTTGTTTCTGAAGTTATGAGATCATCATCTAATTTTCTCCTTTTATAAGGATCGGTGAATCGAATATCCATCATTCTACTTTCTTGTTTAAGCACATGGAGTCCAATTTGATTGGCAAACAGTTTCAGTGGGACTACATATTCAGACTCGATATGAAAAGCAACCTCCACATGGTTCCATTCATTTTCTAAAAGTTCTTCATTAAATTCTATTTGTTTGTCATTAAAAATATATATATGATCCGCTACCAACGAGCACAGGATGTACTCGTGACAGTCAAAAAAAGGTGTATTGCTATTGATGATCGATTTGAGGCAAAAATAATTTAATTGCACATTGTGCTCTTCCACCTGTCCAATAACAAAACAGAGAGCTATCACAGGGAACTTGTTACGAAACCAAAAAGAAATTGACCCTCCCCTTCTACTATGCTCGAACCACTTTGGAATCCTTGTTCCTGGAAATTGAAACATCGTGTTTCTAGCCTTGTGCAATTCCTGTCAGATGTAAGTTTAGCAACATATGTAGAGTTTGAATCAACCTGAATATCATATCAAATAAGTAATAAAAGAGGAACCTGATTCAGTAACATGCTTCTACACGAGGAACTCAAGGATTTGCAATTCATTGCAGAGAAATTTTTCATGCATGGTGGAATCCCTCTAATTTCTCGAAGAAGCTTGCAATTATCCAAAATAAGGCTCCATAAAAAGTGACATTCTTTGATGCATGCAGGAAGAATTGTGAAATTATTCCACGAAAGGTCTAACTTTTTCACATTGGCAAACCAACTGAGACCTATTTGAAGGAATTCATCTGATATATTGCAGTTCCTGAGAGTAAGATGTTCCGTGTTTGAACACACTTCAGATCCACCTCTCAAATCATCAAGTTCTGGCAACATGATAATTCTACTTGGTAATTGAACCATTCCACTGTCACGCAGTTCTAACCGTTGAAGCCGAGTAAGATTTTGAATTGAAAATGGCAATTCATTAATGGAAGTATGCATCAAAACAAGCTCTGTTATATTATCCATCTTTTCTAATATTTCTGGAAAGCTCTCTAAACTTGAGCAATATGAAAGTCTGAGTTGTTCAAGAGAGGTCAACTTGATGGGTGGAAAAGTCCTAAGTTTGCTGCAACCCCGTGCATTTAAGATTTTCAGTTTATCAAGGAATCCAATCGAAACGTGAATCTTAATTAAATTCTCACAATATTCAAATGATAATTCTTCTAAATTTGGGACACCAGATACATCAGGTATCTGTGTTATACATTTAGAGTTTCTGAAATCCAAAACTCCCAGATTCACGAGCTTCTGATAAAAAGAAAAAGAAGAAGAAGAAACAAGGATCAATTGAATAATCTTAAAATGAATTTATTAAAATACAAGACTAGAGAAAAGAACTTATACTTACCTTGAGTGATTCGAGTAACATTAAGCGACTATTGGGCGACTTGAGTATAACAAGTTTCTTTGGATGAAAATCAGATGGTAAAGACGGTGAAGGATATCCCCACCATTCCAGCACTCTTAAACTATTTGGAAGATGTTTGGGACCTTCGGAAAATCGAACATTTCTTATAATAAGTGTTTTCAAGTTGTTCATCTTCTTGAAGGCCTCTCCATCCCAGTCTACTTCACATTTGGATGCATCCCAATGTACTTTTTCATCTTTGGGGAAATCCAGAAATATGATTTGAATTTTACTAGTTCCCTTTTAAGACAAAGCACAAGTCAACCACAATACATGTATATATATGTTAGGAATTCAACATGCATATTTAAAGGAGTTTACATATTAAAGGGGAAAAATTTGAAAACAGAGACATAAATGTAATGTCGTCTAGCACATAATAGTCAAAAGAGATAAATCAAGGTTAAAGATGAAAAACCAAAGCATCCATATCAGGCTTACTCACCGTATTTTCTTCTAAAACTTGAACAATATCCTCATAGAACCATAACCTACTGCGATTGCCAAGCTCTTCTGGTGATTCCTGTCGGACAATTTCTTTACCCATATCCTCTATCAAGTCATGCAATGTCACATAAACATTATCCTTAATCTGTATGAGAGATTTTTCAGCCAACACTCCAATACTATATTTCAGGCAGACACCATGATGAGCACAAAGTATATGTTCGACCTCTGCCAATTTATATCCTTTGAAGCAACAAGCAATATCAAGAAAAATTTTCTGCTCATATTCTTTCAAAGCATCAAAGCTTACTTTAAGTATCTTTTGGATGTCTTCAATAGGAATTATTTCATACTGATCTAATGCAGATTCCCATTCTTCTATTCCTTTTCCAAACAGGTTGGAACCTATTACTTCCAAAGCCAATGGAAGGCCAGAAGCATAAGTTATTGCTCGTTTTGAAATGTCCATGTAACTTGGATCAACTTTGTGATTTTTAAAAGCTTTCCAACTAAGCAATTCAAGAGCTTCTTTCTCATTTAACTCCTTTACTTCATATGTTCTTTCAACCCCATGAGTTGCTAGCAAATGCTTGTCCCGAGTTGTAATGATGACTCTGCTGCCAGAACCAATCCAATCAGATCCTCCAACAATGGCCTGCAATTGCTCCAGTTTATCAACATCATCAAGAATCAAGAGAACCTTCTTCTCGCGAAGCCTATGCTTTAGTATTGGAATTCCTTCTTTGAAATGTCCTAACTTAGTGTTCCATCCAACTATTTTAGAAAGAAGCTTCTCTTGGAGATGTTCTAAGCCATGTTTAATTGAATTTTCTCTCACATCGTCAAGAAAACATAAACCTTCAAATTGGTCTGCAATCAAATTATAAACTGCTCTTGCAACTGTAGATTTACCAATTCCTCCAATTCCATAGATCCCTACCATGTGGACTCCATCATTAGACCCAACATCCAGTAGCGAGTATACTTCTAGCACTCGAGACTCCAATCCAACTGGGTAATCCGCAACATGTAAAGGAGCAAGATTAATCTTGCTGCAGACTTCTTTAATGATCTTCCCAATAAACTCATACTCATATCCATCCCTGCCCAATCAGAGAAGTTTGCAGGTGTGAAGTCATACTAATTATATCCATGTCTTGATACTTATACAACAAATTAACTTGTTCTCTTTAAATTTTAACATTAAATCCTTAGACAAAAGAAAATGAAAGAAACAAAATATAACAAGGTAAAAAAGATTGGTGAGGTGGGGTACCCATGTTTGAAATGCCAGCCGGACAAGTTAGCAGCTTGATGCAAAGCCATCCTCCATTTCTCCACCTTCTCCATGTTATCCTTAAACATCTCCTCATGCATAGCCAATGCTTCTCCATAACTCCCTCTCAGATGTCGCACATCAGAAGGATCCACGTCATAAAAAACCGGCAAAACCAACCGACCCTTTCCGTGAATGAAGTCAAAGATGCTGGTAAGTTCATCTAAGCAAAATGAAGAAGAAGCATAGTTCTTAGAGAGGACAGTGATGGCAATCCTGGAGTCTTGAATAGCCTTGAAAAGTGATGGTGTGATATGGTCTCCTTTGTGAAGCTCATGATCATCAAAGAAGGTGTGGATTCCATTATCAAGGAGAGCTTTGAAGAGATTGCCAGTGAAACCGGTGCGGGTATCTTCGCCTCTGAAGCTGAGGAACACATCGTAGGTCCATCCATAGCACAACGAAGAGGAAGCTCGTGATGTCATGATAATTGATACGTCACTGCACTCAAATAAAGCTTAACCGTAGAAAATTGATGAAGTTAGAAGAAGACTTTGAACTTGGACTTATCACTTATGCTGTCTAAAATTGATATTTTATTTTTTTAATTTTTTTCCTCTCTAAAAATAGTTTCTTTGGATTTTTTATTTATTTTTAGAGTATGTTTACTATACTAAAATAATTTGCTTAGAAATGAAGGATTCTTATTCTTACATTTATCCTTATATTTGGATCCTTCAGTACTGCAGCTATGTTAATTTCTTGGTTTTACAGGTAAGCAGAGAGATTATCCTACATTAAAAATAACCAATAAATGGTTCAAATCATATTTTATAAAAATTACACAAGGATGAAATGAATTTTAATGCAATCGAAAAGAATACCTTATAGAAATTGGTATGTTTACCTTGCGGTGATCATCTTTTATTTTGTTTGTTTTCTGTCACTCTGTAAACAATTAATTAAAGCACAAAAACTCTCTAATTCTAGCGTTTATTTTGTTTCTTTGGTCACAAAAGATTCTGCAAGTAAAATGTCTTGAAGGAACAAGGAAAGTTGGTTCAATTTGGCTGAAGTTTAGGCTCTTATAAGGCTGTTGTTTTAAAAAGGCACAATATGCACAAAATTCAGCAACCTATGCTTCCAGGATAGCTAAAATATGTTCAAGCTTATACAAGGTGCAGATATGGACACAAATGGAAGTAACAGTTTGTGTAGTTCGTAAGTTTATTGTTTTGGGGTTTAAGGTCTGAATACTGTGGACTCTCCTAATTCTATTTGATAAAAATAAGTAAATAAATATGGTAAATTACTGTATTTTTGAATCAAAATCACTTTGTCCCTTGTGGTTTAAAAAGTGACACTTTGTCCTCATGTGGTTTGCTTTGTTAACACATAACCAATGGTTTTTTATAATCCAATGTGTTAAGAGTTTAGAAATTTGTTACTAGCCAAATTTCAATTGTGATTGTACATATCACTTATTTGTTTTATAACAAAAGTGAAGCATTGTTGTTTTGTAACATGAGGAAATCATTGATAATTTACTTATTTGTTCATCTTCTTCTTGATGTGGGATTTGATTTTTTTTCTCTAGTTTTTGGTAATTGAATATTTCATGTTTTCTATAAAAGTTTCTAAGTCATTCATAACCTTTTTTTTTGGTCCAACACATGTTTTTTGTTAAAAAAAAGTTGATGGAAAAAACTGTAAGGTGGTTATGTAATAATAGAAGAAACCATAGGGGGTAACATGTCACTTTTTAAACTATAAGAGGGAAAAATGATTTTGAGTGATACCACGTGAGGGTAAACTATAATTTATCCATAAATATATAACAACTACAAATGATGTGATAAACATAAGGCCAATACTTCAATAGCTATTCTGAACTGATGGCTGGTCGTATGTGTTAAAAGGAAGTGAGTCTAGCTATTGCTAAAAAAATTCCTTATTCCTCACCCATCCCTGCCCTCAAAACACCTCTATGTGAGAAAATAGCCCCAAATTTTGGTTCATCCTTGCAAAATTCATGAGTTCAATGAAATACTATTCCTATTTGGAATCTTCTGTGTACCATCTAGTATCATTCAGGCTTGAAGTCAACCTTATTAGTTATGACTTCTGTGCCTTTGGCTTGTTCTTCTCCTGACTCTTCATCTTATCGTAATTTTTTTATAATCAGAGGGAACCACAAACAGGTCTTGGCTATCATCTATCCTACTACTGGAATCAGCAGCAGATGAACTGGGGTGAGGGTTGGGGGCCTTTATCCACTGAAACCATGATGATGAGGATTGTGCCACTGCAGGGTTATCTTGATCTGCAGCAGTAGGACTTGATGGGGCTGACTCAAACTCATCTGCATGCTGTAATTCTTCAAACTTCGTAAATGTAACCAATACTCTAACAGTGGAGACCACAGGGATGGCAACCTGAATTTGCAAAGGCAATGAAATGGGTTTATAATCATATATATTAACAAAAAAATTGAAAAAAAGAAGAAGAAAAGGACAAAGATAATCATAAAAAGAAATACAAACCATACAGAAAAGAACAGTCAATTAATTTTTCCCTTTTAATCCTATCAACCAACATGGTTACTAGTAAATCCTTTTAAACAATACAAATAGAAAAGGAATAAACAATAAATTGATTGCTTTCACTCTACAAATCATAAGGAGTTTGCCAATTGTCAATGAGCACGAGTATTAAATCATAAAGGGATACAAAATTAAGAGCAAGTACTGTTACCTTACCACTTCATAAGAGTGTACAGAACAGAAGTACCAAGGTTCTTAGCTATTACTCTAGCAGGGTTGCAGCACTACCCATAGGATCATGAACTTAAGAATTCTTTTTTCCCAAATCTAAGCAATACCAAAACCATTTAGATCCAATTTGTTTCAGAAGATGAGAACTAGATAAATTACAGGTGATGTGCAAATACTAGCAGAGCAGGATGCCAAGGTTTTGTGTACTTAAAATTAAATAATTCATTGGCTAAATTACATATAACACCCCTTCAACTTTGAGTGATGAGCACATAATTACATTTGGTGGGGGGGGGGGGGGATTCATTTGGAAATATTTGATGTTCTCATATTGATGTCATTCTCAGTGAAGGTGGTTGAACGATTGCTACCCATTCGACTTCTGGAGCCAAATTCATGTGGAAATCTAAGCTCCTGAGCAAACTCTGCTCATTCAATCTTACCAGTGGAATCGATAAGCAAAAGAAAAACCAAGGCTAGAGAGAGGTCCACTATGCCCTCTTGGATGATAAGCTAACAGAGAAAGAAAATTTCAAAATGGACCTCTCAACCACATTCTCTTTCTAGTGAGAAAGGAGTGAAAAGAGCATGTTCTGTTTGATACTACAACTCATTTCAACAAAATTCCCCATTCTCACGTACTCCTCACTCAACCTATGCACTCAGCTCCACTGCCTTGTGTGCATCTCTTCCTATCTACATTCCATGTGAAGAAATATAGACTGAGGTATTCAACCTAAGAATGAAGTAGGAAAAGCATCCAGACAAAGAGTGAAGTATAGGACTTTGAACCTCGTTCTTAATCCCTCTCACTTGTGCTATGGACTCCAGCACAGGTATTGACCATGACCTTGATCATCAGCTCACTCTAGCCCTTACCAGGTTCTGCAACTCCACACTTCACAGATTGCTGGGTGGTGAATTGCAATCACAAGCAAAAAGATGAAGATCACAGAAATGAGGTGAGGATGTTGCAATGGATGAGAGGGCATACCAATATTGATAAGAGTAGGAATGAGATCATTTTGGAGAACGTTGGAGTGGCTACTATAGAGGAAAAAATTGTGAAAAACTGTTTAAGATGGTTTGGTCATGTAAGACGACAACCTACACTAGGTCCTGGTAAGAAGATGTGAAATTACAGATGAGATGATGCCCCTTTAAAGAGGAATACAGGAAGACCAAAAATAGACATTGTGGGAGAAGATTAAGAAGGATTTAGTGTACATGGAGCTTCATGAATCTATGATACAGGATCGACCATAATGGCGTACTAGAATCCATGTAGTCGACCAGCTTAGTGGGATCAAGGCTTGGTTGTTGTTATTGCTGAATTGATCTAATTGAAGTGAATCATGTGTAATTGAGCCTTTTTTAACAGATAAATTGGCCCTTTAAAATCAATGGATATAGCTCTAATTTTCGGTCCAGTTGAATATTAGAAACTTTTAAGTTTTTCTTGAGCTGTTTCTCAAAATGAGAGTCTAGTTCTTTTCACACCAACAAAAAGTTAAGGTCTTGTTGATAGAAGTGAATAAGGAAGATGGCGAAGGGAAGGAATGAAAGTTATTATGTATCAAATTATGATATATGGTTTGATACATTCTCAAAGTTCACTCCTTCACCCTTCAATACTTTCATTTTCATCCTACGAAGCACATCATTAGTTTTTGACAGAACATAGTATATTATTTGTATAAACACACTGCTAGCTGTAAAAGAAATGCACAAGATATAGACCAAGTTCCATCTGATGTCTAGATAACAAGTTTCTTAGTTTTTCACAATTCAATCATTAAAAAAAATCGCCACATGCAGGCTGAGATATCTACAAAGGAACTACACTCATAATAACAAGGAATAGATATTCCTTAATAATTTTTTTGGGCCATATGTTCTTGAATAATTTAAGCTTTCAAGTTTGCAACTGTATAGCAACATTAACTTGTCATAGATAATAGAGTTGCAATTTAGTGATTAGGTATAAGAAATATTTGAGAAATTACTATGATGGAGAAGGTGCTGACAACAGACATTAAAGCATTTGTATAAAATTTCACATGGTTATCATTCCTATCAAGCAGAGCAAAATAACCGTGAGAAATTATTCCTGTTTCATTCTTCATGATTAAACTCTAGGCTTTGCAGATAATTTTCACGAAATACTGTCTTGAAGAAACAACTGGCCAACAAGCATTGATGAGTTCAAATCAGTTGCTGATAGCAATCTTCAGGCTCAAACATGTGCAGCAAAATAGTATAGTGCACCTTTTGAGTATAGAAAAGCATAATATCTACCCATAATCCAACACATGATGAGACATTATAAAATAAAAAATGCTAATTTTCCCTAGTGAGTAGTGCATCAAGGAAAACAAAGTAAACTAATTACATGGAATTTTCAAAGAGCACACACCTTGACTGGAAAGGTATTCTTTGGAAGTTTTGTTGTAAGGAGTTCTCTTAAACGGCGGACTGCTTTAACTTTTTCCGCAAGAATGTCAAGCAATGGTAAAAATTCTTCAATCTTTAGTGGAAAGTTTGGGGAAAGCCAAAGAACAGGCATCATTCCTCGCTTATACTCACTCTCACCATTTTCATCCTTATGCCTACTACTGCTAGCAGAACTCATAGAAGGTGCATTGGAGTTTTTTCTCTTGCGGTGTTCCTTTTCTCTATGTCCACCAGACCTTCCTTTCATTTCTTCCTTTATTTTATTTTTATGACCATTCTCATCTGATGAATTCATTGCAGCTTCCAATTGCTTTCTTTCTTCATCCGTTAAAATGTCATCAATTATTTCACTGTCTTTCTTACTTTCTTTGCAAGATAACTTAGCATCAGTTGGAGCTCCAGGACACTTTCTGGATTTGACACTTACAACCACATTTTCCATATCATACACCTTAGCTTTCCATGGCCCCACCATTTCTTTTCTCTCCTTTCGCCTCCATGTCAACTGGGGAACAAGAAGTGCCTGACTCACATCAATCCCAATCCTTACCATTTTAGCCTTGGACTTTCTTCGAGCCAGCTCTTGCCTAACCAATTCTTCAGTAGGTGATAAACGAGAAGTTAAAGAAGCAAAGGTTACTTCCTTCTTCTTGTGTGAGATCTTGCAAAGTGAACCAGGGATAATCTTCCCATCATCTAAACCATCACCAAGGAAAAGAATGCTCTGATCAGACCTCTTGATTTTTAAACCATCAAAACCAGCCAAAGTCATATCTGCCCTCATATTGCCACCCCTTTTCCAAATTCTGTAAGTATCTGAAGGTGCAATCCTTGAGATGAAAGGTATTACAGAACTCTCAAAATGGAATGTAATCTCCATATAAAAGTCCATCATCCTTCTCATGGACCCTACATAACGAGGCAACCTTCTTTGCCATTTTTCAGCATAGTAATTCCAAGAATGCCTAATCATGATCATTCCTATTTTATCTTTTTTATTAATAATAGCTTCTCTAAGAGCACTCCATCCTTGCTTGTTCTTCAAGCTATCATTTGCCCCAGCAACCATAAGCATTTCAGTGGCTACCTCATCACCAAGTTTTGCAGCCAAGTGAAGAGGGGTGTCGCCATTTGGCACATCACGCCTATTTATCACAGCAGAGATGGCAGCAGCCTTCTCATCCTCAGCTATTGAGGCAGCCTCAGTTTTAATCTCAAAGGGATTACTAAGTCTTGGGAGACCTGCAATTATCTCCTCAAGACCAGTATAATCCTTCAATGCTATGGCCTTGTGCACAGGACTATGAGCATATCCTGAGACATCAATGCCTGCCATACCTCAAGAGTAGAGGGTACCAACCCACACTAATTAATAATCACAAGCACACACTGATTCAATCATCCAAAACTAGAATCAGGAGGAATTCAAAAAATGAAACAGACCCATTAACCCTTGCCTTTTAAAACAGGAAATTTTCATGTAAAAAATCATAAATGAATTCAACGCAATTCTAATCACAACCAAACAGCAGGATCAACAGAGCTGAGACAACCATTAGAAGCAAAAAAGACAAGGGTCAAACCATTTAATGAGGCAAAATTCTCTAATGGGAAGTTCAAGAAAGATAAATGGAAAAAATGTGGAGAGGGGAGATTTTATAGAGAAAGTAGAAAAAAGAAATATTTACTTATAATGGAAACAACTATAATGGGAATTAAAAGTTAGGGACAGATAAAGATACTTGGAAGATAAAAAAAAAACTTAAAAATAGAAAAGATTATTTTAGACCAGCATGTGTACCAAATTAAGCCAAAGAGATTAAAGGGAAAATTTTCCAAATTTATTCTGTTTTTCAGAAGATATTTTGAGAACCTTTTTTTTTGTGTGTGTGGATAGAATATGGATGAGAGGTGGAAGGAGTTGAAGATGATCATTGCGTTGAAGTTCAATCCGTTTAAATAGGTTCTTGCTATGGCGCGCAAATATTGCATGCTGGCCAATTCTCAGCCAACAGCCACCCATTTTCTTTTACCAAAGCTTAACTTGGACAAAATAAAAGTAAAATTAAGTAAACTGCTGTTCCAAAACTTTTAGAAAAAAAATTGCTACTTGTGCAGGATTAGTTATCTTAGTATTCATTTTTTATTACCAAAAATTACAGTTTGACTTTTTTTATTTATTTTTTAAAAGTTTAAATAAACTTTTGGTTCTTACAGTTTACACTCATTTGTAATTTTAGTCTTTATATTTTTTTTCTTTGTAAATCACTCCTCATTCTTACAATCGTTTGTAAAATGGTCCATACTGTTAGACTCGGTTATGACGTTGTCAGTATATAGTAACCAAATTAAAAGCAGGAGAAAACTATAGGGACCAAATTAAAAACAAGAGAAAATTATAGGGACCATAAACTGACAACATCATAACTGGAACTAACGACAATGACTATTTTACTAACAATTGTAAATACTGATTTACAAAAAAAAATATATTGACTAAATTAAAAATAAGTGTAAACTATAGTAACAAAAGGTTTGTACCTTTTCTAAATTAGAGGTAAAAAACTCAAAAACAAATTATACAATTTTTCAGAAATGCTGAGTGGCGGTAATTGACAATTTTATACCCAAAGTTATCTTGACTGGATAAATATAATGGATAGGTATAGTTTAAGTGAATCCCACCAAAAAAAATAACACTTGTTCTTTTTTTTAACTTCTCCAGCTAAGTCGGTCTATAGTTATAAAATTTATTCTTGAATATTTTATCTCTAATTTTAAAAATAAAACAAATTGACCATTTCTAAAAATAATTAAATTATATGCACATATCATCTGTTTAACATTGCATAAGATATATAATTCTTCATATATGATTTTTTTTGTTTAATCTAACCCGATTAAGATTAAATGAGTTAGATTTTAAATCCCTAAACTCTTGAACGCTGTTAATAATCACAATTTTTTTGGTCATAAATTAGGAGATTATCATGTTATCCATTTTTTTAAATGGTACTCAAGTGAGTTGTCTCACGTTTATTTTATGCCGATTATATTTAATAAGCTTCCAAAATTTATTATAAAATCAACATTCAATAAATATTTAACAACTCATCTTGAATATTGTATCCATAAGAATACCATAACTACTCTTCGTAAACTAATAATGAAATATCCATACTTGTAACCAAATAAGTAGGTTTTTTTTTCTGTTGTTGTTGTATACAATATGCAAGCACCTAGGTAGAGAAGGAGAAAATTTTGCCTGAATAAAAGGTTAAACCACATCAATATTACACCTAAGTCTTAAAGACATAAACCAATGTTAATTAAGTTACAAACTCCGTTAAATAAGTGATTTTTTATAGCAATTTTGGTTATCAACCAAATTCAATATTTTTTAAAATGCAATTTTCTTATCAAAATACCGTGCGGCAGTATGACAAATTCTGATCCTAAACTAAATCACTTAATCGTTGATTATTTTGTCAATGATTATCCATATTATACTAAAAGTCCATCATGCACCTTAGAAGAAAAAAATTTCACATCCCTCGAGACAGAAATTGCTTAGTTAGCACCACCCTGATTGGCCATTAGAATCTCCCATTCACTTCAATCTAATCACAAGGCATTCTTAAATCCCATTCTCCTAAGTTCTCTTTCACAACCACAGCACAACAGACAACATCCAAGGCGTGTTGCATCCTCAAATGAACTAATACTTCATACCAAAGTCAATCAATGTCAATGCTGAGATATAATAAAACATACCGTGGTAAAGAGCCCAAAGCTAGTAAACAAATTCTTCAGTTTATTTACAACATGAATAAAATCAAGGGAAAGAATTATAATCAAACACTGAATTTAAACCCCAATCACCATGATGAAAGGTCCCACTGTGATTGTAACTATGCTCAGTTAATGGGTTTCCACATATATTGAAACAAAGAGCCAACAAATCTATGGTGTAAACTTGAAAAGTCCAGCAATTATTGCAAGAATCACAATATTTCTTTTCCTTATGCCACATGCCCCCAAATGGTCAAGCACGTAAACTTCTTGAAGGATCACTCCTACGTGAAAGATAGCTTCAATTTCCAGACAAATACAATTTCTATTTAATAACCCCAGAGTTCTCTACATAAACCAAAGTATCTCCCAGGTCAGGAGCTTGCTCATGAAGTGACATCATTAGTTATGACTTTTCCCCTTCTTGGATTTGTTCTTCTCTTGCATCTTCTTTTTCTTTGCTTCAGCAGTAACCCAAGTATAGTCGGAAGGAATTGCAAATGGGTCTGGAATATTTTCTATCCTACTGCTAGAACCTGCAGCAGATGAACTAGGGCGGTAAGGAGCCTTTATCCACTGAAACCAAGATGAAGCTGAGAAATGTGTCACTGCAGGGCTCTCATGGCCAGTAGCTGAAGGACTTGAAGGGGGTGTTGTAAATTCATCTAATGGCTGTAGTTCTTCAAACTTCGTAAAAGTAACCAATACTTTGATGGTTGGAACCACAGGGATGGCAACCTGAATATGCATGCAAAGGTAATGAGTTTACAATCATAATGAGAGAAAAATACACCAACAAAGACCGTACTATACTACAATGATGTTTTAAAAGTTTAAACCCCCTCCCCCTTTATGAAAGACGTTTCTGAAGCAGGTTACTAATAGATCCCTATAAAATACAATAAAGAACCAGCAAGGGATTAACATGAAAGGGAAAAGCCTTCACTATGAATGATATATAATTGACAAAAATTTAACTCAAGTTTGAAAAGAGCTAAGAAAAAAGTAAAAGTATAGATTCCAGATATGGGCCAGCAAGGCAGCTGCACCACTTAAGCATTGACCTATTTTATGCCTGACCCATCTTTTGGACCAAACTAATGACTCAAAAATGTTACATGCCTAGATTGATCAGATGAACTTGTGTGAAACCCTATGACCTAGCTAGCTCAAAGGAAGGAAGGACATGCCACTGCATTCGAAGAATCTGACGACATACAATATTTTATCAGTCAATACTAACTTCAGGAGTTGAATAACAAACCTTAAGGCTGGAATTTACTATCAGTACTTGCACTTCATCTAAACTAATTACATGAGAAGAAAAAGTTAATAAAAAGACCCATTACTATAACAATTAGATGTTTTCCCGTCAAATATTTAAGCATGCAATGATCCATGATCAAATCCAAGTTCTGCAGCTGGATTTTTCTTGTCAAATGATTTCTCAATACCCCAGGACTGGAGATAACAGGTTCAACACCATATTGAGTTAGGGAGCATCTAACAATCCTTTTTTCGGAAGAAGCTAGAATAACACAGTTTTTTTTTAATAAAAAAATCATACAGAGAAAACAAGTACAAAGAAGGAGGATAAGTGGATAACAAATCAGTTCAAACCAACCCATCCAGATCAATCAAACCCAAAAAACTGATGAGGATTCTGATTCCCAAGGACCACATTAGGATCAGAAGTATAGACAGAAGGGAAGATGTTCCTTGCCAGAGTGGGTCAAATCCCCTAAACAACAATTTCCAGACAAATTTTCTGATCATTGACATAGAACAAGTTTGGGATTGTCAACTCGAGTATTTCTTTTTATAGTAGAACAAAATTTATTAGAGAAAAAAGATGGAGTACAGCTATAAGGAGAATAGCATATCCTTCAAAACATAAAAAGCAAAATACATCAAAGAACATGAAAAATCAAGAATGCAGTAAAGTTGCCCAATCTCTATGCATGTTTGAAATGGCAACTCCCTTGAACCATAATTTGCACAACATAAAGGGAGGCCATAAACAAAGGGCAAGAGAGACACCCTTAAATATGCAAGCATTTCACTCCAACCAAATACACCAAAGGACAGCATAAACTGCACATTGCTAAACAATTTTATCTTCCTTGTATTTACCGAAGCCTTTATATCTAATCATCATAAATTGCTCCAAAGTGGGACACAAGCAGAGCTCACCAAAAACCCAAACAAAATCCTTCCATAAGAAAGTAGACACCTTACAATGCAAAAATAAGTGTCAAACTGCTTCTAAATTATAACTACACGTAACACATTTGGGAGAAAGAGTAGTCTGAGGCCTATGAACATGCAACAAGTCGTTTGTATCAATCCAACTAAGCATTGCAGTCCAAACAAAGGACTTGACTTTCGAGGGAGCTTTGGACTTCCAAATAGGCTTATCAAGAGGGAATCTTTGATGATAAGGAGAATGAATTAAAAACTGGATGAAGGATTTACAAGAAAACACACTAGAAGAGTCCAAAGTCCAAATTCTCCTATCTGGATTGGTAGAGAACTGAGCAAAATAAAGTAAAATTAGAAGGACCTAGTTCCCTATCATTCAAGTCTCTTATGAAAATGAAAAGCCCAAGATACATATTTTGTAGTTGTAAACCTAAAATTGAAAGAAATCTGTCAATGGGTAAATTATGCAGAGTGAAAAGATGATTAAGGCGAGGAAAAACCTCTAAGAAAGGAACATTCCCAACCCATACATCCTCCCAAACCCTGATATTAGTATCATCACCCAAACCTAAAGAAAGCAGTGTCAGTGGTCTAAATCAATGTATCCTTGAGAGACAAACTTCCAGGGTGCATCATGAGTTGCATTGATAGTTGGGTTGGTACCCAATCCATTATGATTTAAACCATATTTACACTGAATTACCTGGTGCCATAATGAAGTAGTCTCTAAAGGAAAGCACCATAGATATTTAGCTGCCAGAGCAATGTTTTATGACACCAATTTCCAAGACCCAATCTCCTTTCATTCTTAGGCCTGCAATACGGGTTCAAATCAGATGAGACAGAAATGACCATTTTTCAAGGAACAGATTTTGAAGATAGCATTCACTGGCAAGGTATCCCCATCTTACACCAGTGGATATTATCAATCAAAAAGTCTCAGTTTACATTCTCTAAGTTTTAGCTGCCTCAATCATCAGTTAGTCACATTTTAGCTGTTCCTGTTATCAAGCACCTGTCAAACTCAATAGTCCCATAAAGCACTGCAGTTCTATTGCAAAGAATTTTTAGTAGCAGAGGAGGAAGACAAGGACAGTGACAACGATACCAAAAATTGAACCAATATGAAGGGCTCATGTCAAGTGCCTTCAATTCTTCTTGCTTTATAATAAGGCAAAAAATGGACTTTTTGTCCCTTAAGTATGAGGCTAGTTACAATTTCATCCCATAACCATTTTCTTCTCCAATCCCTTCCTTCATCTTATAAGACGTTGCCAATTTTTTCCCAACCCCTACCTCTGTCAGAATGGAATATGGAAATAGCCAACATGGCAACTGAGTCATCTTACTTGAAAACCATGACTGAACTAGTAAAAAGAATATGAATATTTTCCATAAGTACAAATTAAACCATCCAATTTCAACCTTTTCTCCCTCCAGCCTATCACAAGTGACCACAACTATAATCCCCAGTAACAGGGGAATAGCACAAGAAGATACAAAGAGCTCTGGCACACCCATTCTCAGAACAGAGCAACCCTCTTCCAACAATTTTGTGCAAAAATCCACAGAGCAGAGCACAACCTTTCTTTCTTCTCACCGATCTCTTTCTTTGCACTACAAAAATACAGAGAAAACCACTTCTCACAGCCTTTCCTCAAGCTGCACACAGAGCTTTGCTGGCTTCCTTTGATTATTGATCCAAGTGGGTAGATTCTGAGAAGGCCTATGATCAGGTTAGCTAGGGTCTTTTATATAAGGTTCTATATAGAAAGAATGTTGGTCCTACATGGAGAAGGTGGAATGGTGGATGGTTGTCTCAACTGCGACTTTTTCAGTACTTGTGAATGGTGAGCCTAAGTCTTGGTTTCATGGCCAACGAGGAGTTAGGCAAGGGGATCCTTTATCTCCTTTCTTGTTTACTCTTGCGGTTGATGATATTTCAGATGATTTCCAGGGTTGTTGATAGGAATCTCTTCAAGGGTATGAAAGAAGGATAGGATCACATGAGGTCATGGTCTCTCACCTCGAGTTTGCGGATGACATCTATCCTCTTTTTGGATGAGGATAGAGATTCTTTCATGAATGTTCTCTCTCTTCTCAAGTTCTTTGACAATATCTGGATTGAATATCAATTTAGCTAAGAGTTGTTTGGCGGGCTGAATGTGGATAATCAGATTCTTTCTGTATATGCCTCTTTTGCTTGTTATCGAGTCTTGCAATGGCCCCCCTTTACTTATTTGGGTGTGGTAATCCATGGGCTAAGTCCTTTTCGGGATCCAGTGGTACAAAAGGTTTCTAAACACTTAGATAATTGGAAGGGAGCTTTCTACCCTGTGGGTGGTCGCATAACTCTTATTCAGACCCGCTTGTCCAGCATTCCCCTTTATTACCTTTCCCTTCTCTAGATCCCTGTAGGAGTGGCTTAAAGGATAGAGAAAATTGTGAGGGACATTCTTTGGTCTGGAGTGGGTGAGCAAAGCAAAGATCATCTAGTCAGTTAGGAGGTCTGTTGCAAGCCTAAGAAGGAACGGGTTTGGGTCTTGGGAATTTGGTATCCAAAAACATTGCTCGAGGCTAAATGACTATGGTGTTTTCCTCTAGAAACTGATTTATTATGGCACTATGTAATTCAAAGTGTTAGAATACTTGTCTATATTCATCAGCATATTTAGCACAGCTTAGACGGTAATTAATAGCTTTTAATTAGCTCTGTAATTAGTCCTTGATTAGCTCTTGTACTTAATGCACTCACAGTATAAATAAGATAGACTATGTGTACACAGACACAATTTTTCCCAAATACTCTATTTCAACATGGTATCATAGCAGTACAATCCACCGTGACCTATTTCTATTATTTCCACTGTATTAAGTTCCCATGGAACTCCTTTGGTATATTGTTTCCTCCGTTTTCCCTTTGTTTCTAAGTCAGAATCAGTTCTGTCCATAGTTGTTTACTGTCTTCTCTCCTATGATTTGATGCGAGTTGTTAGAGATATAATATACCCACGTGCATCAATGACATGACCAAAGGTCACGCAGATGACCGTTTTATGTGCGACAAGTGTCTGTTTGTGGCGTGCCCAGTAAGCACATGTCTTGTGGGTAGCTGTATTCAAGCAGCAGTGGAATTGGTCCAAGGTGCTGTGCAAGTGCAGCCAACAAGACTGTTGTGCCAGTACTCTAGCAGGGTTCTAGTGTTAACCCTAGGTGCACAAACTTTAAGATTTGCTTCCCCCATCTCATAGTGATGCCAAGACTCTTGAGATCCCATTTTTTGAGGAAAATGAAAATAAAAAACTAGACTCTTCGTTACTAATGGAATAAGCCCTTAGCTTTTCCATCCATTTAAACCTTGTTAGAGATATAAATCATTCATGAGCCTACACCTAACAGCTTAATCTTATAGGAGAGTTGGTTCATGGCATGGTATCAGAGCCACTATGAACAAGTGGTCAGGTGTTCGATCCTTGCCGCCCTCATTCTTCTAAATAAAGTTCAATTTCAGCACAAGGTAGGGTGGGCCTGTGCATTCTCCACACTTCGAGCCCAAAGAGCTCTTGCGTGAGGGGACATGTTAGAGATATAAATCATTCATGAGCTTACACCTAACAGCTTAAGCTTATAGGAGAGTTGGTCTATGACAAACCTCTTTTGGTTTTTCTGAAACAGTTTCTCAAAATGAGAATTTCTTCCACTACAAGAAATAAACTTTAGTCGCTGTTAGAGATGAAGTATTTTTCTCTTACACACTCATATCTGTTAAAAAGAAACTCACAGGAAGAATAAGACAAGTGTCATCTGATTTCTAGATGACAAAGTACATTAGTTTTTTTTTTTTTTTAATGAAGAAGTTATCTTAGAAAGAGAAAGGAAAATACATGGAGAGAAGATAAGGCATCCTTCAAAGCAAAACAGAAACAGAAAGACAAAAGACTGACAACGAAAAGTAACAAAATATCAAAACAGTGATACCCTCTAATCTCTCTGCATATCAGACAGACATCCCCTTAATCTGCCAACCGGGCTTAGCATAGGCATTTGGGTGGGTGGAGATTTGGGCACAGGAATTATGTCAAAATACAACTTCCCTAGTACCAAAGAGACCACCAAAAAAAAAAAAAAACAAAAAACAAAAAACAAAGAAATCCCATGAAAGTAGCTATAAGCTGAGCACCATAAACAGAAAAGTGCAATAGTTTGTTTGTATTTGAATCCTCACAAAAACATTGACACCATTAAGCTAAGATATCTATCCAGCAACCACTCATGTAAGAAGCAAAATATACTAGAATATTTGCGCTCGCTGGTTTGGAAATTCAATTGCAAAGCATTACTGATTATCACAAAAACACAATTGGTACCTAATTAGCATGCATAAACATTATTTATATTTCAAAATGATAAAGATATTGGCAACAGTGACATTAAGCAATCATTAAAGTAGACATGATCACCAACACCTATCAATTCACAGAGAATTCCTATCTCATACTTCATTATTAAACTGTAGCAGTCAAATATTTAAGTAAATAATCTTCAGATGCTACAGAACAGATTGGTTGACCAAAGCAGGTATCAGATGAAAATCCGTTTCGAAATACAGTTGACTAGAGCAAAGATTTCAGGACTTTCTCTGTTTTCCTTTCATATATATTTACATAGTGTTTGGTTGGAAGGAAATGGAGGGGAGGAGTTATTTTAAATTTTATGTGTTTGGTTCAATTTTTTGGAGGGGAGGGGAGAAAAATCCCTCCTAAGCCAATTTTAGCTCCCCTCCCCTCCTCTAACCAAACACACACAAAATTAAAATCCCTCCCCTCCCCTCCTTTGAACCAAACAGACCATTAATGTTTCTTCTATTTTTAAAATTGCTTCTGTTTTCCAATTCTCCTTTTAGTATAGTTACAATAAAGCATAGTATCTAATCATAGGTAATGGGGAATGGTATAGGAATAATGGGGTACAAAATACGGATATCAGGATTATTAGGTGTATGGAATAATATATTGAGAATTTACCGTAATTTTGGAATTTTTAGCATTTTTTGGGTTATTAGGGATTTTTTAAATAAATTAGGGCTATTTAGGGTTTTTAGTCGTTCAGGATTACTTGGTCATCAAGTTGGGTTTGCCTATTAAGGATTGCTATGTACTGAGTATTGCAGATTTAGAGACTTGAATTTGAGATTGAATAGGGCATCACTATTCTGTTTCTCCCTCTCAAATCTATTCCTTCCTCCTATTCTTCTATTCCTTTACCTATGTTACTTCGATTTTTCTCCCTTTCTCTGTCAATTTCATCCTTTCTTCTCTTTTCCCCCACCAGTTCCACATCAATAGGCCAGCACATGATGTGGACACTACAGTATAAGCAAACTAAACCGGCAAGAATATAATTTATCCTAGTGAGTGATATACGAAAGAAAACAAAATGGAAACAATTAAGAACTTAATTTATGCCCAGAATATTCATATCTCTAGTAACATGTCTAAATTGAAGATGATGAGAACAGACCTTAACAGGAAAGGATCCCATTGGAAGTTTTGTTGTTAGGAGTTCTCTTAAACGACGAATTGCTTTAACTTTGTTAGCAACAATGTCAAGCAATGGCAACAGTTCTTCAGTTTTTAGTGGAAAGTTTGGAGAAAGCCAAAGAATAGGCCTCAACCCTTTCTTATATTCATTTTCACGGTTTCCATCCTTATGACGACTTCTGCTATCAGAATTTGCAGAAGAAGCTTTGGCATCTTTTCTCCTCCGCTGCTCATCACCCCTCACAGCTATCTCAACAGAATGTCTTCCTGGCTTAATCTGATTCCTTGAAGGAGAATCCCCCAGTAAATCACTCACCTTTTCTTCTATGCAGAGAGAACTTCTTGGTGGAGCAATCTTCTTTTGTGGTTCAGGTTTAGAATCCTTTTTTCTCCACCCACCAAACCATCCTTTCTTTTCCTGCTTATTTTCTCCACTTTTACAACCATTTGTGTCTTCAATAGGAATATCCCTATGTTCATAACAGCTGTGACGATGCCCAATGATCCCCTCATCATTCTCATTGTGCAATTCTGACGAATCCAACTTAAGTGCATCTTCCAGTTGCCTTCTTTCATCCTCAGTCAAAATATCATTAAATTCTTCACTCTCTGTTTCATTTTCATTGCCAGATGAGAAGAACTCATCATCTGTCATAGCTCCAGGAACTCCTCTAGATTTGATGCTTACAACTACATTGTGCATATCATACACCTTAGCTTTCCAAAGCCCTACCATTTCTGTTCTCTCCTGTCGCCTCCAAGTCAATTGAGGCAAAAGAACTGCCTGAGTAACGTCAATCCCAGGCCTAAATATATTTGTTTTAGACATTGCAGCCACTTCTTGCTGAACCTCTTCATCATTTGCAGGAAAGCCAGCATCGTCTAGAGCATTCATTACCTCCTTATCCTTGTGTGAGATCATGCAGAGTGACCCAGGCGGGACTTTCCCATCCTCCGAACCATCACCCAGAAAAACAATACTCTGATCTGATCTCTGAATTCTAAAACCATCAAAACCAGCCAAAGTCATGTCTGCCCTCAGATTTGCACCCCTTTTCCAAATCTTGTAAGTATCTGAAGGTGCAATCCTTGAGATGAAAGGAATCACAGAACTCTCAAAATGGAATGTAATCTCCATGTAGAAGTCCCTCATCCTTCGCATGGTCGCAACCAAGCGAGGCAACCTTCTGCACCATTTTGCCCATGCCAGAGGCTGATAATGCCTAATTATTATCCTGGCAATACCCTCTTCTCTATTGCAAATAGCTTCCTGAAGAGCACTCCATCCATGTTCATTCTGCAAACTCCAATCTGCCCCAGCAACCATAAGCATCTCAGTGGCCACTTCATCACCAATTTTCACAGCCAAGTGAAGAGGGGTATCACGGTTCAACACATCACGCCTATCAATTACAGCAGAGATGGCCTCAGCCTTCTCTTCCTCTGCTATTGAAGTTGCTTCAGTGCGAATCTCTGCCACGTTACACAGTCGTGGGAGACTAGCAAGTATCCTCTTAAGTTCAGCATAATCCTTCAATACTATGGCCTTGTGCACAGGACTATGAGCATACCTTGTAACATCAATCCCAGCCATACCTCAAGAACACAAGGGACCACCAACCCACACTAACAATCACAAGCACAAACACATACCAACATCAAAAATCAAAACTTTTTCTGAATTGGGTAACACAAACCTGCACAATCCAACCAGCAAGTGGTGGATTAAACAAATGAAACAAGACCCTTTTGCAGAATTGCCCTTTAGAACACGAAAAAGTCCCTATCAATCAAAAATAACAAAGACCCATTTCGAATCAGAACCCAAAAAGCACAACAGAAAATCAAAACAAGGAAAATCATAAAGTGGGGTCCCAGATCAAGCATTCAAAGAGGTGCAAGATACTACTAACCTTGTTCCTTTCTTCCTGTGTTTTGCTTATCCTATGATTCCCCCAAGAGTTCCAAGATTAATGGGCACTCAAACCCCACCACTTCCCCCAAGTAGCACACAAAAAGGGAAAATGGCAAAGATCCTTGTGATCCAATCCAGATCAGACAAGCATGAAGAGAACATGCATGTGGGTGCGTGAAGCAAAAATTCTATAATAAAAAATATATTAAAAAATTATGAAATTAATTAATTAATTTTTTAGAAAAGGAAAATCATAATAAAACAGAAAATAAATAAAAATAAAAATAAAGGAAGAAAGTGAAGAGAGGGGAAATTGTTAAAGAAAAAAACTGAAGAAAGGAATAACAAGGAATCAAAGAAAAACCCCACCACCCAAGCAAAGAAAGGGAACTAGTTTATGTTTGTAAAAGGTATTGCTAAAAATGGATGGAGGACTAAAAGTGAGACAGTTAAAAACGATAGATGATTGCATATAAAAGAAAAGCATATTGTTGAGTCAAGAATCAAGATGTGTGTCTTTGAGACAAGGTAAAAGAAAAAAATAAATTTTTAGATAAATTTTTTTATGTATTTTAAGATTAATATATTTAATGGTTTAAATTTTATTATATAGTATTATGAAATTAATATAATGGTATAGATTTAATTTTTGTGTTGCGTATTATATTTTAAATAAATTAGTGTATTATTGTTGTTAGATTATATTTAAAAATAATAATAATTGGAGAAACTTGGGGCTGGGGGATAAAGGATTTGGAAAAACGACAAAGCATTTGGGTTGTGGGAAAAAGTGGAAAGGATAGAAGGGGCTTTATTGTTGAAGTTCTATGAAAAACGATTTTGGACGACAAGAAAGGCAGAAGAAAAGTCAGTCAGAGAAGGAGAGGGTCCATAGGATAGGAATGATGAAAGGGCAGCATGCATGTGAGCCAGAAAAGAAGCAACCTGCTTTCCTATCTCCTTTTCATTTTTACTGTTAATGCCATCTAGATTTTTTCGATGGTGCAGGGTACGTGTTCATTTGATTAAATATATCTACACTTTTTAATGTTTTACTGTAGAACAAATTATGTAGTCATATAAAAAAATTACCCAAATTGAGTTTGTCACACTTAAAATTTTTTAATTTAATTTTTAAAAATCTATTTGATTATAATTTATATTCCATAATATATAATCTTTCGGATAGATACACCATAACAAAAGTCTTCATCATATTAAAATAGCCCTTATTGAATATGCTTGACCATCATTGTCAGTCAAATGGTGTAAAACTTTACACTTTATTTAAAATTTTACATAGCAGTTTGAGGGAAATTAAGTTATCGTCAGTCCTTCTTAAACACTGGTCAACATAAAAAATGTAATGAGGTAAGGTAACCATTATTATAGGATTACTGAAATTGTAAAAGTTTTTTGAGTTTAATTTTGATTTATTATAAGTATAAAATTTTATATTTTTTTTTAGTAATAATTTTGTATAACATTAAAAATAATTAAATTTTTTAGGTAATTATTGTGAAAATTAAACTATTTTAATAATTTGTCAATACATTATTAGATGATGGTATAAAAAAATTTTACACTAACAATAGATTAAAATTATATTCAAGTTTTGTATACTATCATCTAATTATTTATTGTCATGTTATTAAAAGAGTTTGATTATGATAACAACTATTTAAATAGTCAAACTCTTTTAATAATGTGTCGAGACATAATTAGACGATAGTTTACAAACTTTTACACTTACAAAGAATGAAAATTAAACTCTTATAATAAATTAGAATGTACTCTTATAACTGGAAAAAAAAACATTAATATGACATTTATTTAAAGAAAAATAAATTTGAATGTAGACCCATTTTTTCTCCAATTATTATGTTAATTTTATTAAAATAATAAAATATGAGATAGTTAAATAATTACAAAATTACTTATTTTTACTTGATTTTGTTACCAAGTGGCTTCAATAACTCAAGAGGGGGGTGAATTGAGTTTTCAAAACTTTCGCAAAGTTTATTTCAATGATACTAATTATATTGAATCAATATACTTGGAAAGGATAATGACTAAGAATAATGAGCTCTTTAATACATAAAATATAAGATAAGAATTCACAATATTAAAAACATCAAACTAGTTAAATTGATAGAATATAACTTATAAGTAAAAGATAAGGGTTGAGAGAATGCAAACAAGATTTATACTGGTTCAATCACTTCTTGTGATCTACGTCCAGTCCTCGAGATCGTCCACTTGAGATTTCAACTATACTTCAAGCTTCTAACTTAGGTGCTTGATAAAAATCCTTACAATATAGAGTACTATTCACTTAGTTTGGGATCCTCCACCCTTTATGTGCAAGATAATCAAATGATTTTTGGTTGTTTGTAACTCTCACAAGAGCAGATATACAACTTGAGGAACTGATGAGTATTCGATCAAATCACTAAGCAAGCTTTTTCAAATAGAAAACAAAGTATATCAACTGAAAATTAGAAAAAGCTCTTTTAAAATGAATTTATGATCTTGGGTCTTATTTTAAAACTCATTTAGATAAGCTATAAATAGCTCTCATAAAATTATTTCCGTTGGGTAGTAGGTGAATATTCAATCAGTGCTTAAACTAGCCATTGGAAGAATTTCTGGAGCGTGTGTAGTCGACTACACAACCTTTGTAGTCGACTGCCCTTCCTTTCTGACTTTTAAAAACGAGAGTTTATTTTATGAAAAACGCACGTAGTCGACTACACTTACAAAGTAGTCGACTACAATAGCTCTCGGACACTTTTTAAAAGTAAAGGACATCTGAGATATATTTTTAAAATAATATGTAGTCGATTACAGATCTTATATAGTCGATTACATTCCTCCTCAAATTTATGAGCTTAAAAAAGGAACAACTTTTTCAAGCGTTGTAGTCGACTACAATAGTTTTGGTAGTCGACTACAAGTGTCCTCGATTTACTCATATTTAACATATGAGTACTTTTATTAGCATTGTAGTCGACTACTGCAGCATTGTAGTCGACTACAAGTGTCCTCGGGACATTACAAGAATATAGGCATTTCAAAGTTTTGCCTAGTGTAGTCAACTATAGGACTTGTGTAGTCGACTACAAGTTTGTTCTGACTTTTAGGCAACGTTGTAAACTTGAAATTTTACAACTGTGTAGTCGACTACACCAACATTGTAGTCGACTACAAATGACTTAAAAACTCATTTTTGATCAATTTAAAAAATCTTTCTTTCCAAAGTATTTTAAAGATGACTTTCTTTTTATCAAACCTTTATTTTAGAAATAGTTTTGTAAGATTAAAATAAATTACTTGCTAAGTAATTTAAGCAATTAAATACTCTTACAATAATAAGTAAAAACCTATAAGACTTGAGTACTCTTTGTGATATTGTTCTTGTTCTCTTGGTGTTGAAACCTTTGTTTGGTTATCATCAAAATCCTATATGTCAAAATGTTGTTCACATTCTCCCCCTTTTTGATGATGACAAACAATGTAACAATGGAGTGAGAAGTGTTAGTAATAAAAGAAAGAATAAATAAACAAAATCTCCCCCTTTGATAATCAGAGTTTAGGAAAAGGTACAACAGGAGCGGTTTCACATTATGCATTGACTCCCCCTTAGTTTTGCAATAGGAGCATTTCATTTCTTTATTCTTTCACAAGGTTTGAGCAGCAAATATATTTGAAATATTATTGTACATTCATTATGAAATATATATAAGCATTGTTATTTAAGCATATAAGCATAGTCGCATTTGAACATTTCTTTTAACATATTTCTCCCCCTTTTGGCATTATCAAACAAGGGCAACGAAATAGCCACGATAAAATTTAAGAGATATTAATAACCAATGAATAACAATCAAAACATTAAGATATTTAAAGATCAAACAATAAACTTGTTCAACATCAAATAACTAAATGACATATTCTTTGGATTAGTTCAAAACACAATAAGAAAGAGAAATCCTAAGAAAGTCTAAGCCCCATCATCGTCCTCGTCCTCGTCCTCATCATCTGAGCCAGCCAATTCATGTTGAGTAGGATCATCTGCTGGAATGGTCAGTTGGTTTAGCTGGAAGGTGACATCGGTTATTTGAGAAGTCAAATCTCCAACTGAGGTTTCGAGACGTTCAAGCCTCACATCCATGGAATGGAGATGAGTTTCCATAGCTACTACCCTCCCAAATACGTCTTCTTTCACAAAGGAGGTCAAACTATGGAGCCTAGTCATAATCTCAGCTATGCCATGAGAGTAGTCCGGCAGTGGTCCTAAAGGATAAGCTTGAGATGGTGGCTAATCTTCCTCCATGTGATGGTGAGTGGACTGATAATCAAAATCCTCATCTTCAGCGTCTCGTACCCAATGCATGTCAACCTTCTTCAATCCCATTTTCCGAAGGTTTTGTTCACGGATCCGGTTAGCATCGGTGACAGTAATTGAGTTTTCACCTTCCAAAGGCACATTAAACTTCTCTAGAATCTTGGTTATCAGCATGGCGTATGGAAGTGCAGGTCCAAGTTTCTCAGAGACACGTTCCATATGCTTCATAATGCGATAAGCCCAGTTGAGTTTCACCCTTTTGTTTAGTGCCCACATGTATAACAAATCTTCTTCAGAAACGGTGGCATAGTTCCCATTTCTCAGCAGCAAGATTCGGCACAAAATGTAATGGAGTAGCCTATTCTCAACAGACAGATAGCCTACTCTAAACCTAGAGGTTGGAAAGGGTCCACTTTCTCTAAGCACACTCCAAGTTGCTGCAGTTTTTTCAAAATCTTCTAAACTCTCTTCACTTCGGCCAGGGATGAGGGGAATGCTAGTGAGTTCAGCGAGTTCAGAAAAATCAATATCTATCTTAATTTTCTTGACTGATAGAATGCGTTTATTATGATACTTGAAGTTGCAAAAGAATACCTTCACCAATTGTGGGTAAATCGGACAGAGGATCCTAGTGAAGGCATTGAGTTGGAGATCTTTGAGTAAGTGTGGAAGAGCGAAACCTTCGATCCATAGAAAAATCTCATCTAGCTAGCGGGGTGCCACTATAGGACGAGATTGAAAATCATTGGTAAACTTGATCATCTGCTCTTCCTTGGTGAAATACCTTCGTAAGTTTAGGGTTGGAAGAATTGAGACATGGCCATGGGTGGTTTTCTTTCATTTTGGAGCAGAGGAGGAGCTTGCCATGACGATAATGTGATGAAAAGATGAAGTGAGTGGAGGGTTTGGACGGTTAAGGTTTGGGAGAGAATTTAAGGGATAGAGAAAAGAGTGGGTCGCAGGAGAGAAGAAGGAGAAATAAAAAGAATGGTGAACGATGGCTGCCGTGGGGTATTTAAAACCCGCGACTGTAGTCGACTACGCCCAACTTGTAGTCGACTACAAGTGAAATAACCAAGTGAAACACAAGAAGGGGGGTTGAATTGTGTTTCTTAACCCTTTTTGAAAATTAATAAAAGATTTTCCTTTTCAATAGAAAATAGAACACAGCGAAGGATAAAGTTTAACAAGCAAAGAGCTTAGGACCAACACCGCTTAGTCCTATTGGACTCTAAGGATTTTGAAAAGACTTTTAATAAAATGGTTAACACGTTCTAAAACCAAATAAAAAGATCTTTGTTAATAAACACAATGGTAAACCCCAGAGGTTAGTGAATATAATAAAGCACACTAGAAGAGAAGAGAAGCTTACACACGAGATTTATCCTGGTTCACTCTTATCAACCAAGAGCTACGTCCAGTCCCTTCAACCAGAAGGATTTTCCAACTAATCTTTTTCACGATTACAAGTATTATGCACCTCTTCAGGTAACAAGTATTTTCAACCTCTTCAGGTTCTATCTCACAAGTATTCTTTTACACACAGCCTCTTCAGGCTTACAATGCTTAAGATGAATAAGTGAAAGTAGATGAAAGCTTGAGTTTAAAACTCACTGACAAATGAGAATAGACAATAGAGATCTCAAGGCTTTTTCTTTTTACATGTATATGGAAATCCAAGAAGAAATAAAGCTTTTTAGACTTTGTAGGATGCTTCGGCAAAGATCTCTCTGTATCCTCAAGTGCTGCTCCTTCTCTTTATAAGTAAGAACAAATTGAGTAGACTTCATGGGCTAGATCGTCCAACGGAAATATTTATTACCGTTCTGAGTAGCATTAAATGCATCTACTGGAAAAGTGATGAACTTCTTCTGATGGTGACTTTTATTCTCTGAGATTTCCAATCAATGAAAATAAAGTCCTCATTTGTCTAAGATTGCAGACGGTTTCTTATTTGCAGATCTTTGTAGTTGTTAGACAATGTCAGCAAAAGTGGCTTAGTTGACTTCTTCATCGTCAGCCGTGAGTCAGCCGTAGTTCTTTTCTAGCATTTAATGAGGAACAGTTCTTCATTTTTGAAATTTCACTTGGACGAGAGCTTGAGCTTGAACTTAGAAAGAGTGAGTTGAGTCCGAGCTTTGGCATACAGATCGTATTGGACGAACTAATAAAAGGTAACACTGGAAGCTCTGACCAGGCACAGTTATAGTATCTTTCTTATCTTCATCGCTTAGTCCTGAAGAAGATGCTTGTTGCTCACACTCCCAAATGTGCTTTTCCCAGAAGGTCTTAGCCTCGTTCTCCTCAGCTTCTCCTTTATTCGAAACTTGCCACAAGAATTCAACATCAACATCAGGGGAACGTAAGCTCCCAAAATTTGGCTTAAAGATGATGGGCTTAGGAAAGGTGGCTTGGCTTCTGTACTTTTTCAAGTCTTTGTTTTTATTTAAATCCACCATTGGCAACCTTGGACAAACCCGATCCGGCTGAATCTTGATGGCAGTTGTAGAAGTGATGATCAGTGAAGGGGGTACAAATCTCAAATCCTTCAACAGAAGACTCCCCTTAATGACACTGACAAGGATGGTGTCATAAGGACTCGCAAACTGTCCCATTTCTTCCAAGGTGACAGGTTTGAAGGAGAGGTCACTAGGGAAGATGTGAACTTTTGTTGAGTAACCATCACAGCACCGAGAGCGTCTTGCTGTGAGTGAGAGAGAAGAGTCCTTGGATTCCCAAAGAGGGATAATGTGAGGAGAAACCCCCACAGAGAAAAGGTTAAGGTAAGAGGAGTTGTAGAAGGTCTTTTGAGAGAGGGAAGGTGAAGGAGATTGGAAAGGTATGATGTGAGTTTGAGAAGAAAAAGGTTCAGTGTTTAAGGGAGAGGAAGTTATTTGAGAGGTTGGGAAAGAGGTTTGTGGTTCTGGTTGAGAAGAGGGTAAAATGGAGGAAGAGGGAATGGTAGGAAGAGGTTCCTTAGGAATGGACGCAAGCTTGGAAGAGGGTTTCCTTGTGATGGGTAGCTTCGTCCGGGTTCCTTTTGGGATGCTCGCAATGGACGCAACCTTCATCCTTTTAGCGATGGGTTGGTCATCTTCAGAGTCATCGTCCATAATGAGTCTTCGCTTGGGAAGGGCTTGGACGGATGGTGATTTCTTCTTTGGACTCTCAGCTTTTGAAGGAATAAGAGGCTGTTTATGGTCCAGAAAATCTTGGACGCTTTGAAGTTTCATCCTTAGAAGATTGCTTCGTCCAAAGATTTGTTGCTCTTGGATCCGTCCAAATATCCTCTTCTTCTCTTCAACATCTTTAGTCTCATGGGGACTAAAGATACCTTGATCTCTGAAGATCTTGGTTAAGAGAACACCATAGGAGATGGTGGTCTTCTTCCCTTTTCCTTGTACACTTCTCTTGAAGTTCTTAAAAAGCAGAGAAGGGAGATTGACCTGTTGACACAGCATCAGATGACACAGGCAGAAGGCATGAACTGTAGAGATTGAGTCTTTGGACCCTGCCTTGTGGAGTATTGCCTTGTTCAGAAGTTGATGCAAAACTCTTGCCTTGTCATTCATCTTAGAAGCAGTTATCTTCCCCGTGGATGACTCCTTTAGTAAGGTGTCAAGAACAGCATCAATCCCCCCAAATGCTTTTTCCCAATCAGAAGTGATGGTGGCTCCTTCCAACCAACATTGGGTGGCGTTGGAGATGGTTACCTCTGAAACCACAACGGGTTTTCCCAAAACACATCCTCTGACCTCTGTTGCAGATACGGATGCGTCTTTCCAGAACATTTTCACCAATTCCTGATAAACTTCCACCGGTTCTCTGAAGTAACTATCCCAACCAGCACCGACGAGACATTCTTTGATATCTATTCCACATTCTGCTAAAATTGAAGTTTGGAACGAGTATTCAACTGATACCTCAGCTCTTTCAACATCAAGGGTCTTTCCTCCGGCCATTTCTTAGGGTTAAGGAAATTTAAGAGAGAGAGAGAAATTTGCTAAGGTTCTTTTTGCAACTGTTTTCTTTCAAGGCTTGAAGGCGTAAAAATTTGATCTTGTAAAGAAAGAAAATATTTATAGAAGAAGGTGGGTTTTTACACTGAAAGGTTTCTTGAGAGAAAACGAATCGTTTTTTTTTTAAAAAAAAAACAAACACAATAAATGTGTATTAAAAGCAACTGTCACGTCCGCAGTAAAAAGTTACTTTCGTGACCTTTCAAAAACTGACTCAGCGTGGGAAATTTGAAAAGTTTCAAACAAGATAAATGCAAATGATTTATGTCTTATCAAGAAATTTACCACACCATTTATCAAGTACAAAGCATTTTGGACGCAGATCTTCAATGGACGCAAGAAATATTAATTCTTTACAAAATGCATACATAGATGTTTTCGAATAAGAGTGAATCTATCCTCTGAGATGGGTTGTGTGAAAATATCCGCCCATTGATGATCTGTATCCACATATTGAATATCAAACACACCTTTCTGAATATAGTCTCTTATAAAGTGATGTTTGATTTCAATGTGTTTTGCCCTTGAGTGTAGTATGGGATTTTTTGATAAGTTAATTGCAGCAGTATTATCACATAGTAAAGGAATCTTACTTTCAAAGATGTTGTAGTCTTCTAATTGATGTTTGATCCAGAGTAATTGAGAGCAACAATTGGACGCAGAGATATATTCAAAATTTGTTGATAAAGCAATTGTGCTTTGTCTCTGGCCGACCATGGTACTAGATTTCCTCCAATGAAGTGACATCCTCCACTTGTACTTTTCCTTTCGATTCTATCTCCAGCATAGTCAGCATCACAAAAACCAACTAATCTGTACTCATGAGATTTCTTAAATACCAAACCCAGATTAGTAGTTCCTTTCAAGTATCTGAATATTCTTTTTACAGCAATTAAGTGTGACTCTCTAGGATCAGATTGAAAACGTGCACAAAGACACACACTAAACATTATATCAGGTCTGGACGCAGTGAGATATAAGAGTGATCCGATCATACCTCTGTATACCTTTTCGTCCACATTTTTATCCTTATCGTCCAATCTTAGTGTGGACGATGGATGCATTGGTGTGCTCATTGGTTTGCAATCGTCCAATTTGAATTTCTTCAGAAGTTCATTTGTATATTTTGTCTGATGAATGTAGATTTCGTCCAATGTTTGCTTCACTTGCAAACCCAGAAAGAATTTTAATTCTCCCATTAAGCTCATTTCGAATTCCTTCTGCATCAGATTGGAAAAATCCTTGCAAAGAGATTCATCAGTAGCTCCAAAGATAATATCATCAACATAAATTTGAACTAAAATGAATTTCGAGTTTTTGTCTTTTCGAAAAAGAGTAGTGTCAACTTTTCCTCTAGAAAAACCGCTTTCTATTAAAAAGGTGCTTAACCTTTCATACCAGGCTCGAGGAGCTTGTTTTAAACCGTACAAGGCCTTTTTCAATTTGAAAACATGCTCAGGGAAATTTTCATCCTCGAAACCAGGTGGTTGTTTAACGAAAACTTCTTCATTGATTATACCATTTAGAAATGCACTTTTTACGTCCATTTGATATAGTTTCATGCTATGATGAGCAGCAAATGAAAGTAAAATGCGTATGGCTTCTAGTCTAGCTACAGGAGCAAAAGTTTCAGTGAAATCAATACCTTCTTGTTGTGAGTAACCTTGGGCTACCAACGTTGCTTTGTTTCTCACAACCTTACCATCTTCGTCCAGTTTGTTTTTGAATATCCATTTTGTGCCGATGATGGACTTGTCTTTAGGCTTTTGAACCAGCGTCCAAACATCATTTCTTTTAAATTGATTTAGCTCTTCTTGCATGGCTAAGATCCATCCTTCGTCCTTCAGTGCTTCTTCTATTTTTCTTGGTTCCATTTAGAGATGAAGGCTACATTTGAGTATTCTCTGAAGGTCGATCTTGTACGTACTTTATCATCTGGATTACCAATGATTTGGTGTTCTGAATGATAAGTTTTGAAATGCCAGCTTCTTTGACCATCAGTTGTTTCTTCTTTTCTTTCATCGTCCAATGCTTCTTTGTTTTGGGTTGCTGATCCTTCTCCTTTATCTTTTAAGTTTAACTCTGCAAAGGACTCATCTAGCTCGACAAGTCATTGTCGGCTTTTGTCATTGAATTTAACATGAACAGATTCTTCAACAGTTAGAGAGCGAGAGTTATATACTCTATATGCTTTAGATGTTTCGAGTATCCTAGGAAAATACCGTGAGTCAACTTTAGCATCAAACTTTCCTAAAGAATCCTTAGTATTCAAAATAAAACATTGACAGCCAAAAGAATGAAAGTAAGAGATGTTGGGTTTTTGTCCTTTCCACAATTCATACGGAGTCTTGTTTAAAATAGGTCTAATATATATTCTGTTTTGAATATAACACGCAGTGTTAACAGCTTCAGCCCAGAAGTGTTTGGAGATTGAGTTGTCATTGAGCATTGTTCTAGCCATCTCTTGAAGAGATCTATTTTTTCTTTCTACCACACCATTTTGTTGTGGTGTTCTTGGGGCAGAGAAGTTGTGATGAATATCGTTTTCTTCACAGAACAATTGGAAACTCTCATTCTCAAATTCCCCTCCATGATCACTTCGGATTGAGTTGATACACATTCCTTTTTCATTTTGAATTCTTTTACAGAAAATAGAAAAGACTTTGAAAGACTCATCCTTGTGAGCTAGAAACATAACCCATGTCCATCTAGTATAGTCATCTACTATGACCAATCCATATTTCTTTCCATTTAGTGAAGAAGTTCTTGTAGGACCAAATAAATCAAGATGTAACAATTCTAGTGGTCTAGAGGTGGAAACGATGTTTTTGGACTCAAAAGAATTTTTGATTTGTTTCCCCTTTTGACAAGCTTCACAAAGAACATCTGATTTGTACACAAGCTTTGGTAGTCCTCTTACAAGGTTATGCTTATTTAGTTTAGAGATTAATCTCAAACTTGCATGACCAAGCTTCTTGTGCCATATCCACTGTTCTCCTTTTATGGAAACTAGACATGATACATTTTGATCTGAAAGATCTTCCAAGTCAATTTTATAAAGATTGTTTTGCCTTCTAGCAATGAAGAGTATGGATCCGTCAGAGTTTTTAACTATACATTCTCCTTGATTGAATGAAACATTAGATCCACTATCACATAATTGACTAATGCTAAGCAGATTATGTTTCAATCCTTCAACTAGAAGAACATTATCGATAGAGGGAAAAGGATGCTTACCAATCTTACCTATTCCAACTATTTTACCTTTCTGGTTTCCTCCAAACGTGACGGAGCCTCCTGAATTAGTTTTGATGTCTTGGAACATAGACCTTTCTCCCGTCATGTGCCGTGAGCAACCACTGTCCAGGTACCATGACAGGTGTCTTTTTCTTGTTGCTAAGCACATCTGCAAGAGGAATTATCATATCCTTAGGTACTCATATCTTTTTGGGTCCTTTTTGGTTAGCTCTTGGAGATCCATAATATTTTGACATTTTATTAAAAAGATCTATTGAGGAAGGGTAAACGTTCTTTTTACAAACATTCTTAATGAATTTAGGTTGAGTAGTAGTTTTTTGAAAAAACTGTTTATCAGTATCTTGATATCCCAATCCGCATTTGTCACGAGGGTCTACGGAATATTTGAGTAAAATGTTTAGGTTGTTGGTGCTTTTTACAAATTTACTGAGGTCCTCAGTTAACTCTTTTACCTCATTATGAAGTTTATCAACTTCATCTGAAGTGTTGGACTCAGAAGATGTTTTCAAAAGAGCATTTTCAGTTTTTAATTTTTCACAATAAATTTCAAGTTCTTGTTTTTCTGAAAACATTTTTCCATATTCTCTAGTTAATTTTGAAAATTTTCTTTTCAAGGATTTATATTCAACCGCTAAAATAGATGAATTATTTAACAACTCATCAAATGCATTTTGAAGATCAAGATCACAGTTTGTTACCTCATCTTCTTCTTCTTCTGACAAGGTGTTAGCCATGAGACATAGATTTGCTTCTTCTTCTGCTTCTTCTTCATCATCAGTAGTTAAAAGATCAAGATCTTCCCAGGTGGCCATTAATCATCTTTTCTTCTTTGGAAAGAATCTCCTTTTCTCTTTCTCCTTGTTTAGTGAAGGGCATTCCGCTTTAATGTGTCCGGGCTTCTTGCATTCATAGCATATGATTGGACTCTTGTCTTTTGTTTCTGTTCTGTCCTTTGGTGACCTTCGTCCAAAGTGCTTTCTCCGCATACCTCCTTTCTTTTTCCACATTGCTTGTATCTTTCTAGAGATGAAAGATAACTCGTCATTATCAGATATATCATCTTCAGATGACTCGGCCTCGTCTGATGATTTTTCAGCTTTAAGTGCTTTGGACGCACTGCCTTTATGAGCTTTAAGGGCAATTGATTTCCTTTTTCTTGAGCTTTCCTCTTCTTGAAGTTCCAGCTCATGAACTTTAAAAGAACCCAAGAGTTCCTCCATGGTAAGAGAAGCTAGATTCTTTGCTTCCTGTATGGCAGTAACCTTAGGTCTCCACTGTCTGGAAAGACTTCTTAGGATTTTTCTGATATGATCTTGATTATCATAGTTCCTTCCCGGAGATCTCAAGCCATTGATTATTGTTTGGAATCGTCCAAACATTTGATCAATGTTTTCATGCTCTCCCATTTTGAAGAGCTCATCTTGGTGAACCAAAGATGCTTATCTTTGATTCTTTGACCTCGAGATGAGCCTTCATCTGCTAAGGCCAGAGAAACCCATATCTCTTAAGCTCTATCACAGCTATGAACTTTATCGTGCTCTGATCTGGTGATGGCACACATAAGATAATGTTTGGCTTTTGAGTTAAGCTGATGTCTGGTTCGTTGTCCTTCCGTCCATTGTGGTCGAGGGAGATCCTGTCCTTCTGCGTTGGTGGGTGTTTGATATCCATTTTGAACTAGGTCCCAGATGTCCATATTTTGGGCATCAAAAAAGGCAATCATTCTCTTCTTCCAGTAATCATAGTCGTTTCCATTGAATAGAGGTGGTCTGTTCACCGCTTGTCCTTCGTTCTCCATTAAAGGGTGTACTGGATCTTTTTCCTCTGCACTGTTAGATGCTCAACCCAAGAGGCTGAGCTCTGATACCAATTGAAATAACCAAGTGAAACACAAGAAGGGGGGTTGAATTGTGTTTCTTAACCCTTTTTGAAAATTAATAAAAGATTTTCCTTTTCAATAGAAAATAGAACACAGCGAAGGATAAAGTTTAACAAGCAAAGAGCTTAGGACCAACACCGCTTAGTCCTATTGGACTCTAAGGATTTTGAAAAGACTTTTAATAAAATGGTTAACACGTTCTAAAACCAAATAAAAAGATCTTTGTTAATAAACACAATGGTAAACCCCAGAGGTTAGTGAATATAATAAAGCACACTAGAAGAGAAGAGAAGCTTACACACGAGATTTATCCTGGTTCACTCTTATCAACCAAGAGCTACGTCCAGTCCCTTCAACCAGAAGGATTTTCCAACTAATCTTTTTCACGATTACAAGTATTATGCACCTCTTCAGGTAACAAGTATTTTCAACCTCTTCAGGTTCTATCTCACAAGTATTCTTTTACACACAGCCTCTTCAGGCTTACAATGCTTAAGATGAATAAGTGAAAGTAGATGAAAGCTTGAGTTTAAAACTCACTGACAAATGAGAATAGACAATAGAGATCTCAAGGCTTTTTCTTTTTACATGTATATGGAAATCCAAGAAGAAATAAAGCTTTTTAGACTTTGTAGGATGCTTCGGCAAAGATCTCTCTGTATCCTCAAGTGTTGCTCATTCTCTTTATAAGTAAGAACAAATTGAGCAGACTTCATGGGCTAGATCGTCCAACGGAAACATTTATTACCGTTCTGAGTAGCATTAAATGCATCTACTGGAAAAGTGCTGAACTTCTTCTGATGGTGACTTTTATTCTCTGAGATTTCCAATCAATGAAAACAAAGTCCTGATTTGTCTAAGATTGCAGACGGTTTCTTATTTGCAGATCTTTGTAGTTGTTAGACAATGTCAGCAAAAGTGGCTTAGTTGACTTCTTCTGTCGCCGTGAGCTGTCAGAGTTCTTTTCTAGCATTTAATGAGGAACAGTTCTTCATTTTTGAAATTTCACTTGTACGAGAGCTTGAGCTTGAACTTAGAAAGAGTGAGTTGAGTCCGAGCTTTGGCATACAGATCGTATTGGACGAACTAATAAAAGGTAACAGTATATGCATACAAGTATTGGACGCATCAATAGTAAAAGTATATAATACATTTATTGGACCCACAAAGAGTTATAGCATATTGGACGCACGAAGTGTTATCTTTAAGCATAGAGCAGAATGGACGCACATACAAGTAGCGATTTGTTAATACTATTGTCGAAACACTTACTTGTTCAAACTAAATAAATATTTTTGTTATCCTCAAAACTTAAACAGGGAAAGCTACAGCTTTTAAGAATTTAGTACTTAAACCTCTTTATAAAAATTTGGTTTCAACAACAAGTTGCTTCTATTGCAACTTGTTGCTTCGTTTTAAAAAAATTTCTTTGTGTAGTCGACTACAACGAGCTTCTAAGTCTTTATTTTCAGTTTTTAAAGAAAAACTGCAGTTGTAGTAGATTGCATTACCTGTGTAGTCGACTACCAATGCTTTCTGAAAAAAATTTGCACGTGAGAAGCTTCATTACCAGCATGTAGTCGACTACAAAACTCATGTAGTCGACTACCTTGTTTCTGAAAACACTTTTTAACTTAACCAATTTGTCCAAAACTTCATCAATCTAAATTGGGGGACTTACTGCAAAACAAATTTAGGAAAGCCTCCGATGCCTAAGTCAGTAATTGAAATTAAGAAATCATTAAAAAAAATATATGCATTATATATCAATGAATTAGAAACAGGGTTTTAAATGCAACTGTGATCAATTATTCCAAGTTCTCTTCTTATAAAAAAGAAATTTTCTTTTGCAAGTGGTTTGGTAAAGATATCAGCAAGTTGTTTTATTGTTTCTACAAATTCAACTATTTTAAAATGAATTTATGATCTTGGGTCTTATTTTAAAACTCATTTAGATGAGCTATAAATAGCTCTCATAAAATTATTTCCGTTAGGTAGTAGGTGAATATCCAATCAGTGCTTAAACTAGCCATTGGAAGAATTTCTGGAGAATGTGTAGTCGACTACACAGTCCTTGTAGTCGATTACCATGCCTTTCTGACTTTTAAAAAATGAGAGTTTATTTTATGAAAAATGCACGTAGTCGATTACACTTTCAAAGTAGTCGACTATAATAGCTCTCGGACACTTTTTAAAAGTAAAGGATATCTGAGATATATTTTCAAAATAATATGTAGTCGACTACAGAGCTTATGTAGTCGATTACATGTCTCCTCGGATTTATGAGCTAAAAAAGGAACAACTTTTTCAAGCGTTGTAGTCGACTACATTGCTTTTGTAGTCGACTACAAGTGTCCTCGGGACATTACAAGAACATAGGCATTTCAAAAATTTTCCTAGTGTAGTCGACTACAGTATTTGTGTAGTCGACTACAATTTTGTTCTAACTTTTAGACAACGTTATAAAGTTGAAATTTTACAACCTTGTAGTCGACTACAAGTGACTTAAAAACTCATTTTTGATCAAGTTAAAAAATCTTTCTTTCCAAAGTATTTTAAAGATAACTTTCTTTTTCTCAAACATTTATTTTAGAAATAGTTTTGTAAGATTAAAATAAATTGCTTGCTAAGTGATTTAAGCAATTAAATATTCTTACAATGATAAGTAAAAACCTATAAGACTTGAGTACTCTTTGTGATTTTGTTTTTGTACTCTTGGTGCGGAAACCTATGTTTGGTTATCATCAAAATTTTATATGTCAAAATATTGTTCACAGATTCAATTTGTTTATTTTTATTTAATTAAAATTTATTTACCTCACTATTTGTAACTTTTTACTACGTGTAAGTAATCTCTGTGCGAGGAAAGTATTAGCGTAAGTACTGTAGAGATGATCCTTTAATGTCTGCCTTTTGAAATCTTGTGCATGTCACTCGCGCCCTCACCGATAATACTGGAGTAATATATCATTACTACGAAGTATGTGTGTGTATGTGGTAAGAATTCACTTACTTTAAGAATAAGTTATATATACTTACATCACTTAATAACTTTTTGTAAAATAAATTTTTTTCAAATCTAGCAATGTGATATTACCATAATGATGAAGTATATCAAATTTGAGATCAATTAGACATTCATACGTATATAATCTAATTACTTTAATTTATTAATTTTTTAAAAACATATTATGCATTAAAATAAAGTAATTACATGAAGTTCCAATAAATTTTAAAGTTTTTGTGAAATTTTATAGGCTTAATTTGTCATAGATTGGTGAGACTCAATGCTTATAAAAAGTTATTAAGCGATACAAGTGTGTCAAGAATTAATCTTATAGTAAGTGAATTCCCACCATATATATATAAGAGATGGATCAATTGATATCGATTAAAGAATAAAACTCTTACACTAGTCTTTGACCATTTATTAGCCCTTCCTACAATAATATCTTATAAGATTTAAACATTTAGCCTTCTCCTAAGATCATAAATCGTTTACCACTTCGACCAACCACTTATAGGTCCAAAATAAATATTTAAATGGCCAAATAAAATTTTGTTGGTTTGCTGATTATTCGAACTTTTGGCGTGCTTTAATTTTAGTGTTTTGGTTTGCCCATTATATATATATATATAGGTTTTTTCTACCATTTTTTTGTGAATGTATCGATATCTTTTCATAATTAATAGTCAATATTTGATCTTATATTTCACTTAGTTAAAATATAATTATTTTATGAGCAAATAATTATTTTAGTCTTTCAAAGATACAAGTGACATCAATTTAGTCATCTAATAATTTTTGACATCAAATTAGTCCTTTTGGAGGACTAATTTAATGTAAAATATGTTATTGAAGAATCAATTTGATGTTAAAAAATAACATTAAATGACCAATTTGATGTTAAAAATTAAAATTGAAAAACTATTTTAATATATTTATCATTGAATGACCTAACTAATTACACTTGTATCTCTAGATGACTAAAATAAGTATTTATTTTTATTTTATTTATATTTAAATTAAGTAACATACATAATTAAATATTAACCATTTATATATAGGATGATAAAAACAGAAGGTATGTAGGTATACATACAGGACAGTTGAACTTGAGCCGACCCCATTTAATAATTATTAAATAAATAATTTAATAAAAATAAAAGAACGTACTACATCTTCTGTTGTACTTTACGCTTTAATTTAAGTGTTGGATTAAAAGCTAATTTATTATGGCCACAACAAACATTTCAACTAGTAACAAGAAGGAAATATAAATAAAAATTCTTCCCATATGTGATCCTAGTTGCGTTTGCGTTCATTCCACTTTGTTTTTTTCACAATTGGCGGCACAAAAGTTAAACACCTCTTTGCAAACTATCGAATATCCTCACTAGGCTTGCGTTCAGTCCACTAGTATGAAATTATGTTAACGCGTTCATGGCAGGTGCAAAATCTGGTATGCAGAGATTGAAAATACCATAGCACATATATAAAGACTTTCTGATAAACATATTTTATATGCATAATTTAGCACCTCTTATTGGTCTATTCGTATGAAATTATTGCATATATGAAGTGAAAATTGCATAATTCCTCATATATTGGTTATGTTGTTACAAATTGAGCAGAACACCCGAAGGACTATTCAAAGCAGTTGTTGAACCAAAATATCATGAACTTGGATGTTGATATCAGTATAGCTCAAACAGAAGAGAAATGAAGACCTAAACTCAGTGAATTTTGGGTTACATCAAATTTAGGACAAATCAGAAAATTTCTGCTCAAACCTATACTCGGTTATTTGGTGATTTCTCAAGATCTAACCGTTGGATGTAGCTGAAATTTTGATATGTCATGCATGACATAATTCTCTATGACTTTCCTAGAAATGAAGATTTCCACATTAGCACCGGAAGTGGGTCAAAATTAGGCAACAAGTTGGTGGCTCTCATTTTTGATATAATCTGAGTAGTTTCGGAAAAATGGTCAAATCTCAAGATCCAACCGTTAGATCTGGCTGAATTTTTGACATGTTCTTCACGACTGCATGTGCTACAATTTTCATGAAGAGAAGATTTCCAAATTATGACGGGAGCAATGACGAATTTGATAATCTTCGGAGCTGAAATTTCAACCCATGTGCAAAGAGATTTGACAAAATTGTAATTGAATAGTTCTAGCCTTTGCCTATAAAAGGAAGGCATTTGCCACACTTAGGAGCATCCCATTTCTGAATTCTCTCATTGTAGTTTGAGTTAGGGGTGATACTTTGATAAATTGTGAGATTTATACTTTGATTTCAAGGTTAGATCTTCCAATTTGTTTAAAGGAAATCCCAAAGCTCTTGTAGTTTGTATAATATAATCTTCATCTTATTCAAGTTTCTTCATCTTGATGTCTAGTTAAGGTTCTTCCTAGAGTTAGGGTGAAGCTTTCATAAATTGTGAGATTTATACTTTGATGTCAAGGTTAGATCTTCCAATTTGTTTAAAGTAAATCCCGAAACTCTAGCCCGTTGTGTTCTTGTCAATACCAAACTACCACTTTCATTTCTATCATGCTTTTCACTTATTCTTTTGTTTCCTTTAATATAATGAGTAGCTAAATTTCTATACTAGGATTGCAATTTGAACTCACACGTAATTTGATTCGTTTATCATATCCGAGAGTAGGTTGATTATCTTGAATTGTTTATCTTACTTGTTCTTAATACTTTTAATTAATTGGCCATTAATTAAATTGAATTGATAAACCTTAAGCAACTTGACAAAGGGATTTTGGTTTTAGATCTAAGTAAGATAACATATGATCTTTGTGCGAAAGCCTTGAGTTCATATAGGATAGACATATACCTATATGACATATGTAACTATTAATGAAATCGGAACTTAATGAATTCTTGATTATTTGATAGACATAGACATATAGTTTATCATTAATTAAGGATATTTCTATTTGACCATCGAAAGAGGCTTATAGATAAGTTAAGGATTTCTAGTTAACAATTCAGATAATTAATTGATCTTAGATAGAAGTAAATGAATCAAGTAAAGTGTGAGGAATAATTGCAATCCTAGGCTTGGTTAATTTGATCATTAAATTCTTCTTGTTGTATACTTTAATTTTTAATTTTTCATAACACTTCCTTTTATTAAGTTGTTTAAATAAGATTGAGTTTTGTAAACTTTTAATAGATAGTTAAATTTAGAATTAATCCCTGTGGGTTCGACACTTTCTTACAACTATATTACTTGATTTGCGATAACGTATACTTGCGTTCTGATTTACCACATCAAGTTTTTGGCGCCGTTGCCGGGGATTAATCCTTTATTTTACTACTATTAATGCTAGCATACTTGATCTTAATTTAAACTTGTTCTTTTATTTCTTTTTAATTTTTCGAACTGTTTTATGCGCAGTGCTCGAGACAAGGAGTTAATTCCTCTTAATCTTGAGATTGAGCGAACTTGCCGCAGAAACAGAAAAGAACGTCGTCAAGAGTTATTGCAACAAAGAAGAATGGCTGACGATAACAGAAATCAAGAACTTGGGCTAGCTAATCAACAACCAAGAACTCTTAGGGATTATATAATTCCTACTGCTGATGGAGTTCATTCAAGTATTGTCAGACCTCCAATACAAGCTAACAACTTTGAGATTAAGCTAGGAGTGATCCAGATGCTGCAAAATAATCAATTTGGAGGTTTGCCTCATGAAGACCCAAATGCTCATATAGCAAATTTTCTGGAGATCTGTGACACTTTCAAGCACAATGGATGTTCTACAGATGCTATTCGATTAAGAATTTTTCCCTTTTCACTGAGAGACAAGGCTAAAAGTTGGTTAAATTCTTTACCCGATAGCTCTATCACTACTTGGGATATGTTGGCACAAAAATTCTTAGCTAAGTATTTCCCTCCTGCAAAGAGTGCAAAGTTGAGGAATGAAATTACCTCTTTTCAGCAATATGATTCAGAATCATTGTATGAGGCTTGGGAGAGATTCAAGGATCTACTTAGAAGATGCCCTCATCATGGAGTACAAAAGTGGCTTCAAGTTCAGACTTTCTATAATGGCTTGACTAACTCTCTGAGGTCAACCATTGATGCTGCTGCTGGTGGTGCATTGATGAACAAAACTGTTGATGAAGGTTATGAATTATTGGAAGAGATGGCTTCCAATAACTATGAATGGCCTACTGAAAGAGCATCACAAAGGAGAGTGGCTGGAATTTATGAAGTAGATACTTTATCTGCTTTATCTGCACAAGTAGCTGCGCTGACCAAGAAGCTAGACTCAATTGGGAGTCAATCCAATCAACAGTCAATACATGCTATTCAGAGCCCTTTCATGATCTGTGAGTATTGTTCTGGACCCCATTCTGTTGATCAATGCTCTTTTAATTCTGAAACTGCTAATTATGTGGGTAACTTCAATCGGCAACAACATAACCCAAATTCAAATTTTTACAATCCCGGTTGGAGGAATCACCCAAATTTTTCTTGGAGAAATAACCAAGAAGCTTCATCATCAGCTAGACCGATGGGACCACCTGGGTTCCAACAACAAGCTCCACAACAAGAGAAGAAATCTGTAATGGAAGAAGCCATCTTACAATTGACTAAGAGTACTCAACAATGTATGAATCAACTTCAAAGTCAAGGAGCTTCTATCCGGAATCTTGAGGTTCAAATAGGGCAATTATCTGGTTTTATGAATAATCGCCCTCAAGGTAGTTTGCCGAGCAACACGGAGACCAATCCTAAGGGAGGTAATAATGAACAATGCAAGGCTGTTACCCTCAGGAGTGGCAAAGAACTGGATGAGCCTATTCAAAAACCTGAAGAAAATGAAGATGAGAAAATTCATGAACAATCAAAGAGCAATTTTGAAGAGCATTTTCCATTGAAGAAATCTGAGAAGGAAGAACCCCCTCCACCTCCATTCCCACAACGACTTCAAAAGCAAAAGATGGACAAGCAATTCAATAAGTTTCTAGAGGTATTCAAGAAACTTCATATCAATATTCCTTTTGCTGAAGCTTTGGAACAGATGCCGAGCTATGTCAAGTTTATGAAGGAAATCTTGTCCAAAAAGAGAAGACTTGGAGATTTTGAAACTGTTGCACTTACTGAATAGTGCAGTGCCATATTACAGAAAAAGCTTCCGCCAAAGCTAAAAGATCCAGGGAGTTTTACAATTCCTTGTACTGTTGGAAACAAATTTTTGGTAAAGCTTTATGTGATTTAGGAGCTAGTATAAATCGATGCCTCTTTCTCGTTTACGAGGCAACTTGGATTGATGGAGGTGAAGCAGAGACCAATCTAACTCTACAATTAGCAGACAGATCTCTCACCTACCCAAAAGGAGTGGTGGAAGACGTTTTAGTGAAAGTTGACAAATTCATATTTCCTGCTGATTTTGTAGTATTAGACATGGAGGAGGATAGAGAGGTTCCAATCATTCTTGGGAGACCTTTCCTAGCTACTGGTAGAACTCTCATAGATGTACAAAAAGGTGAGCTGACTATGAGGGTACAAGATCAAGAGGTAACATTCAATGTCTTTAAAGCTATGAAATATCCTCAAGAATCTGATGAATGCTTCATGATTAATGTTATTGATGATAGCAAATTCGAATCTAGTACTATTGGTTTTAGTACTGATCCTTTAGAAGATGCTATTATTAATCTACCTTGTGAAGATAGGCAGGAATCCCTTGAGTTTGTGCAATGGCTTAATGCATCACCATCTTACATTCATATCGGAAAACAATTTGAGGATTTGGAGTTGTCCATGAAAGATGGGACTACAATGAAATCCTCAGTTGAAGAACCACCAGAGTTGGAGCTAAAGCAACTTCCTGATCATTTGAGGTATGTGTTTTTAGGAGAATCTTCTACCTTACCAGTTATTATCTCATCTTCTCTTAATAGTGTGCAGGAAGAGAAATTGCTAAGATTGTTGTGAGAATATAAGAAAGCCTTGGGATGGACCATAGCAGATATCAAAGGAATAAGCCCATCAATCTGCATGCATAAGATTCTCCTAGAGGAAGGATCAAAGCCCACCATTGAACATCAAAGGAGGTTGAATCCGATAATGAAGGAAGTAGTCAAGAAAGAGATCATTAAATGGTTGGATGCTGGAATCATTTACCCCATCTCTGATAGTTCGTGGGTCAGCCCAGTACAATGTGTACCTAAAAAGGGAGGTATGACTGTAATTACCAATGATAACAATGAACTAATCCCCACTCGGCTGCTACGAGGTTGGCGATGCGTATGGACTACGAGAAAGTTGAACAAAGCAACACGGAAAGACCATTTTCCTCTCCCTTTCATTGATCAAATGTTAGACAGACTTCTTTGGTCGAACCTATTCTCGCTTTACGGATGGATATTCGGGGTACAACCAAATTGCCATAGCTCCTGAAGATCAAGAAAAGACAACTTTCACATGTCCTTATGGGACATTTGCTTTTCGAAGGATGCCATTTGGATTGTGCAATGCACCTGCAACTTTTCAACGATGCATGATGTCAATCTTCTCAGATATGGTGGAAGCAAATAATTGAGGTATTTATGGATGACTTCTCTGTATTTGGTGATTCTTTTGACCTTTGCCTTAATAATCTTGCTTTAGTGCTTAAAAGATGTGTAGAGACTAATCTGGTACTAAATTGGGAGAAGTGCCATTTTATGGTTCAAGAAGGAATAGTCCTTGGCCATAAAGTTTCTGCTAAAGGGATTGAAGTTGACAAAGCAAAGATTGAGACAATTGAAAAATTACCTCCACCTACTTCAGTGAAGGGCATTCGCAGTTTCTTAGGGCATGCGGGCTTCTACAGACGATTCATTAAGGATTTTTCTAAGATCTCTAAACCTTTGTGTAATTTACTTGAGAAAGATATTCCTTTTGAATTTGATGAATCTTGCCTTGAAGCTTACAGGATTTTGAAAGAAAAGTTGATTACAGCACCAATCATTGTTGCACCAGATTGGAATATCCCATTTGAACTCATGTGTGATGCTAGTGATTTTGCAAAGGGGGGCAGTTCTTGGTCAAAGAAAGAACAAAAAGATGCATGCCATTTACTATGCGAGCAAGACCTTGAATGATGCTCAACTCAACTATACTACCACAGAAAAGGAACTTCTTGCTGTGGTATTTGCTTTTGATAAATTTCGATCTTATTTAATTGGAACAAGAGTAATTGTCTATACAGATCATTCAAGAATCAAGTATTTGATTTCCAAGAAAGATGCTAAGCCGAGGTTGATCGGATGGATACTCTTGTTACAAGAATTTGATCTTGAAATTCGTGACGAGAAAGGAATGAAAATCAAGTGGCCGACCACTTATCTAGATTGGACAATGACAATAATGAAGGAGGTAAAGTGCAAATTAATGAATGTTTTCCTGATGAACAACTCTTTACCCTTCAAGGTAATATACCATGGTATGCTGATTTTGTTAATTATCTTGTAAGTGGTATTTTACCTCCTGAGCTTAACTGGCAACAAAGAAAGAAATTTTTGCATGATGTAAAATACTATGTTTGGGATGAACCTTTCTTGTTTAAGCAGTGTGCAGATCGAATTTTAAGAAGGTGTATCCCTAGTGAAGAAGTTGATAACATCTTGCATCAATGTCATTCATCTGATTATGGAGGACACTTTGGAGGAGAAAAGACAGCTGCTAAGGTGTTACAGTCTGGTTTTTATTGGCCATCATTATTTAAGGATGCTTACTCCTTTGTTGTAAAATGTGACAGGTGCCAACGGACCGAAATATCTCTAGAAGACATGAGATGCCCCTCAATAACATCTTAGAAGTGGAGATCTTTGACGTATAGGGTATTGATTTCATGGGTCCTTTCATCTCATCTTTTAATAACCTCTATATTCTTGTTGCTGTTGATTACGTTTCTAAATGGGTTGAAGCAACTGCTTTACCCACTAATGATTCTAAAGTGGTGTTGAATTTTTTGAAGAGAAACATATTCACTAGGTTTGGAACTCCAAGAGCAATAATAAGTGATGAAGGGAGTCATTTTTGCAACAAATACTTTGGAGCCCTTCTTGCTAAATATGGAGTGACTCATAGGGTGGCAACTGCATACCATCCTCAGACTAGTGGCCAAGTTGAGGTTTCTAACAGAGAAATCAAGAGGATCTTAGAGAAAACTGTGAATCCCACAAGAAAGGATTGGTCCAAGAGATTGGATGATGCATTATGGGCTTACCGAACAGCATACAAAACTCTGATTGGAATGTCACCATATCGATTGGTGTTTGGCAAAGCATGTCACCTTCCAGTGGAGCTGGAACATAATGCATATTGGGCTATCAAAAAGCTAAATTTTGATATGAAGCAAGCTGGTGAGAAACGTTTCCTCCAACTCAATGAGATGGATGAGTTCCGTCTTCAGTCTTATGAAAATGCCAAATTATACAAGGAGCAAACAAAAAGGTGGCATGATAAGAAGATTGTCAAGAGAGAATTTCAGGCAGGGCAAAAAGTCTTACTTTTCAACTCGAGGTTGAAATTATTTCCTGGAAAACTTAGATCGAGATGGTCAGGACCGTTCGTGATAGTCAAGGTGTCCCCATTTGGAGCCATTGAAATCAAAGATGAGAAAACTCAAGCCACGTTTAAGGTCAATGGTCAAAGATTGAAACATTATTGGGGAGGACCCATCGATCGTGAAAAATCTTCAATCACGCTGGCTGACAATGAATGATCTTTGACAGATTACTTTTCACCGGTTAAATGGCGGATAACGGTACTCCGTGAACTTTGTTCGGTCCCTTCAGATACCCACAACATCGAAATCTGTATATAATTTTACTCATTTCTCTTTCCTTCTTTCTTCCCAAATGGATAACAAGCTTCTTCACTTACGCAAGCAATTCCCTTCTCTTCCTCAAAATGCTTTAACTAACATTTATTCTGCCAGGTTTGAAAGATTAAGGATGCTTATGCACAAAGGCATCCCCGCGATATCTGTTGGTTAATTGAAGCAAAGGTCCGATTAGCGGGTGAATTTTACGCTCTTATTTCATATATGCCAGTCTAGGTAAAAGTCTATATGCAAAGAAAAGAAGAGCAAAAAGGTTACTGTCTCGCTATAAATGTGCAAGATGGACCTGTAACACAAAATGCAGATCACTTGGAATGGTGTCTATAAATCGAGATGACAAAATTAACTTCATTAAGGATGGCATGAGTAAGGAGTCTTTAGATAACATTCTATTGACTCTTGAGACGCATCCTAGTGGAGATGTGCAGGGAGTACTTCTTGATTTATGGCCAATATTCCAAGCTGAACATGAGCGTTATAGTCTTGGGAATCTGACTCAAAAAGACCCTGTTTGCCAATTTTTAAGAAAATTGGAAGAGAAGCCGACCATCGGCCCATAGAGAGCATTGAAGCCGTTACTGGACGTAAAACCAGAGGAAAGTGTGTGCCACAATCACACCAACTGTAAGTATTGCTATTTTGTTTCTTCCCTTCTTTTCTTCTTGTTCAAAAAAAAAATTAAAAAAAAAAATTAAAAAATTAAAAAAACTAAAAATTAAAAAAAAAATTAAAAAAAATATAGCCGTAGCTTTTTGAAAAATGCTTTGTATATTTTCAAACTTCTTCTGACACATATAGATTAGTCTTTTATCCTAGTTGTATAGCTATTGTCATTTCTGTGTTTATTTTCAAACTTTCCTGACACTAAATCTATCCCTCCTTTATAGGTGTAATTATTAGATTTGAGTTTTGATTCCTTTAAATATTGCACTTTGCTCTCTTCAGATCATTGATAAGGTGCGAGTAAAAAAAAAAAAAAAAAAAAAGATGGAAGTAACTTCAGTTCGTCGAATCAAAAGTGTTTGTGTCTTTTGTGGATCTAATCCTGGAAAGGATAAAGATTTTGTAAATATGGCAAACCATCTTGGTCGAGTGCTAGCTGAGAGAGAAATCCATTTAGTTTATGGAGGAGGTAGTCTTGGGTTAATGGGTTGTGTAGCAACTGCTGCACATTTAGGAGGTGGCAAAGTCCTTGGTGTCATTCCCAGTCCTTTAGCCATAGGCAATCCCGCTGGAAAAACCTTAGGGGATGAAGTAATGGTATCATGCATGCACCAACGCATGAACATTATGATAGCAAATGCTGATGCCTTTATTGCTCTACCTGGTGGTTTTGGAACTTTGGAAGAGATCTTTCAAATTGCATCCTGGTTACAGCTGAACTTCCACCAAAAACCCATTGGTATATTAAATGTTAATGGTTTTTATGACAGTTTGTTTTGTTTTCTTGATCATGCCATGGAACAAAAGTTCATCTCACAAGCGACACGTCAAATTCTGGTAACTGCTGCGACCCCGAAGCAATTGCTCGATCAACTACACGAATTTGTCCCACAACGTGATCCAGCAATGGCTCTACTGAATTGGGAACAAGGCATCAACAGCAAAAAGCGAAAACTTAATTTGACTTTGTCCTTATGAATTTTTGTTCTCTGTTATGGTTTTAGTTTTTTTTTTTTCAGGCTCGATTTGCAGTTGTCTGGTAAGATCTTCTACACTCCACTTATCTTTATTTTGACATTGGGGACAATGTCTTAAATTAGTTGGGGGGAGTGATAGTTAACATTGTCATGCCATGTACATAGTTTGTAAAAAAAAAAAAAAAAACTAACAAGCTAATTTTTATCGTTACTCATGTATTAGATGTATGATGGCAGAGTAAAGAGTAATTTTGCTCTTGAGACGCATCTTAACTTGCATTTCATAATAGGTCTAAAAATAGTTTGTTCTTGTATATAGATATATAAAAAAAAAAAACACAAAAAAAAAACAAAAAAAAAACAAAAAAAAAAGATTCATTTTGATCTTTTCGATTAATTTTGATGCAAGCATGTGCTGAATTGTAGCTTAGTTGATGATAAAAGTATGCAAAACAATTTATAGTTGAATTATTTTTCAAAATTCGTGATATACATGTATATATGACTGTGGATATTAGGAAGAATGCATGTTTGAATTGAGTAAATGTTTCATACCTTTGTGAGTTTTGGGCTTATCTAAGTTTGATATTTATACTTGGTTTATTTTCTTTCATGAGTGATGTCAATTATGGATGTATTTTCTAGAACTTGCACTGAATCAATTTGAGATTACATTGGTCTGTATGTTACATAAAAATGATAGAGGCAATTTTCTTGACTTAGCTACTTTGGCCAAATAAGCCTACCTTACATTTATCCCATTGTTAACCCCCTTTGAGCCTATTTGCCCTTTTTGTTGTTCATAGCTTTTACAAGCCTTCAGTGAAAAAAAAAAAAAAAAACCATGTTTTACTTCACCTTAGGGAATAAGAGAGCATTGATTTTCCTAATTTGAGGAGTTCTTGTGGTTGCAATGATTTAAGTGTGGGGGAATTGGTATGTTGATGTGAAATGTTTGGTAAAAAAAAAAAAAAAAGAAAAAAAAAAGAAAAAAAAAACTAAATTAAAAAAAATATATAAAAAAAAAGAGAGAGAAAGAGAGAAAATAAAAGGTTGTTAAAAAAAAAATGGAAGGAATGTGTGAAGAGAATGTGCATTTTAGAGTTTTTGGTAAAAGTTTATGATTCTTACTTGAGTTACTCCGCAATGCTTTTTATTCTCTTTGGTTTTTAACCTGTTATTATCCATATTGTTTCCTTCCTTCACCTTATAACCTCGTTACAACCTTTTTGAAAGACCTCTTGATTTGTGAAATTTATTTGATCTAAGTAGTGGAGAATTGATGTATGTGCAAGCATATGGTAAAATACTTTCATAATTTGACTGAGTTGAGCGCAAACAGTTAACCTAAACACTTTGTGTGATTTGAGTGTCACTTGTGAGGAATTTTACTCAATTTGAATATGCCTATTTCTGATTAAAGCATGATTATGCTATGTATATTTTACTCCTAATTGCTTTGATTCAACTATACTTTGTTAAGCATATTTAAATCTGATACAATGCTTGTATTTAAAAATTAATTGAATTGATTAAATGAAGTATTACATGTTTGTGGGTATCATCCTGGTAAACCCTCACGAGACTATAACTCGTCCACTAGGGACACCTAGGGGTTTAAAGGCTTGTGGCACATGCTAAGTGCCATCGTGTTTTCCTACGAAAGTGGATTAGATTAGGTATAATCAGTTTTTATTCTTTTAGTTTAATATTAGGTTGTTTCTTGTTTGAGGACAAACAACAAGTCAAGTGTGGGGGAATTTGATAAACATATTTTATATGCATAATTTAGCACCTCTCATTGGTCTATTCGTATGAAATTATTGCATATATGAAGTGAAAATTGCATAATTCCTCATATATTGGTTATGTTGTTACAAATTGAGCAGAACACCCGAAGGACTATTCAAAGCAGTTGTTGAACCAAAATATCATGAACTTGGATGTTGATATCAGTATAGCTCAAACAGAAGAGAAATGAAGACCTAAACTCAGTGAATTTTGGGTTACATCAAATTCAGGACAAATCAGAAAATTTCTGCTCAAACCTATACTCGGTTATTTGGTGATTTCTCAAGATCTAACCGTTGGATGTAGCTGAAATTTTGATATGTCATGCATGACATAATTCTCTATGACTTTCCTAGAAATGAAGATTTCCACATTAGCACCGGAAGTGGGTCAAAATTAGGCAACAAGTTGGTGGCTCTCATTTTTGATATAATCTGAGTAGTTTCGGAAAAATGGTCAAATCTCAAGATCCAACCGTTAGATCTGGCTGAATTTTTGACATGTTCTTCACGACTGCATGTGCTACAATTTTCATGAAGAGAAGATTTCCAAATTATGACGGGAGCAATGACGAATTTGATAATCTTCGGAGCTGAAATTTCAACCCATGTGCAAAGAGATTTGACAAAATTGTAATTGAATAGTTCTAGCCTTTGCCTATAAAAGGAAGGCATTTGCCACACTTAGGAGCATCCCATTTCTGAATTCTCTCATTGTAGTTTGAGTTAGGGGTGATACTTTGATAAATTGTGAGATTTATACTTTGATTTCAAGGTTAGATCTTCCAATTTGTTTAAAGGAAATCCCAAAGCTCTTGTAGTTTGTATAATATAATCTTCATCTTATTCAAGTTTCTTCATCTTGATGTCTAGTTAAGGTTCTTCCTAGAGTTAGGGGTGAAGCTTTCATAAATTGTGAGATTTATACTTTGATGTCAAGGTTAGATCTTCCAATTTGTTTAAAGTAAATCCCGAAACTCTAGCCCGTTGTGTTCTTGTCAATACCAAACTACCACTTTCATTTCTATCATGCTTTTCACTTATTCTTTTGTTTCCTTTAATATAATGAGTAGCTAAATTTCTATACTAGGATTGCAATTTGAACTCACACGTAATTTGATTCGTTTATCATATCCGAGAGTAGGTTGATTATCTTGAATTGTTTATCTTACTTGTTCTTAATACTTTTAATTAATTGGCCATTAATTAAATTGAATTGATAAACCTTAAGCAACTTGACAAAGGGATTTTGGTTTTAGATCTAAGTAAGATAACATATGATCTTTGTGCGAAAGCCTTGAGTTCATATAGGATAGACATATACCTATATGACATATGTAACTATTAATGAAATCGGAACTTAATGAATTCTTGATTATTTGATAGACATAGACATATAGTTTATCATTAATTAAGGATATTTCTATTTGACCATCGAAAGAGGCTTATAGATAAGTTAAGGATTTCTAGTTAACAATTCAGATAATTAATTGATCTTAGATAGAAGTAAATGAATCAAGTAAAGTGTGAGGAATAATTGCAATCCTAGGCTTGGTTAATTTGATCATTAAATTCTTCTTGTTGTATACTTTAATTTTTAATTTTTCATAACACTTCCTTTTATTAAGTTGTTTAAATAAGATTGAGTTTTGTAAACTTTTAATAGATAGTTAAATTTAGAATTAATCCCTGTGGGTTCGACACTTTCTTACAACTATATTACTTGATTTGCGATAACGTATACTTGCGTTCTGATTTACCACATCACTTTCAAGCGGTAAAAGTGTTTACTCGGCACCCATATATTTTTTATTGAATATTAATTATCAAATATATATTGAGAGTTGATTATACTTGATAGACTTCAAGCATTTATTGTGAAAACCAACAACCAATAAATATTTGATAAAATAAGTACAATGTTTGACAACTCAGGTAAGTACTCCATTTTGTTCCCTTTAATGTTAATAGATTAACTTCTAATTCTAAGTCTTTTTGTTTTAATAATTTTATTTCTTGTTTTAAATTTTTAATTTCCTGTTGTAAGTCATATAAAGTTATAGTAGTTTTTTGAGGTTGTTTAAATCTTGTTAATATGTCTTTCATTTCTATTTTTTCTATATGAGTTTGTCTATATTCTTGTTCATCTATTAATGATTTTAGTTGTTGTAAAAATTCATGTTTTAATTCCGATTCTTGCATTTTATCTAATATGTTAATTAGAGTAGTAGCTTGATCATTGGTAATGACATTTATTGTTTTAATACATTTAGGACAGTCACATAATTCTGGTCCTAAACATTCTAAGTTATCTGATTCTTCTTCAGAATTGTCTTGAACTTGAAATATTTCATTTTCTTCATTATCTGAAGTTTTATATTCAGATTCTGAGGAATATTGATCATTAATAAGGATATGTATTAGATTTTGTTTTAGGTCCTCATCAATTTTTAAATTATTAATTTTTTCTTTAGTTCTACAATTTCTTTGATAATATCCAAATTGTCCGCATTTATAACATACTATGTTTTTCTTTTTTGATCCTTTTATATATTTCGAATTCTTTTGTTTATTAAAGGAAGGCTTTTGATCTATTGGTTTTTTGTAATTTTTTCTAAATTTTCTTTTATTATATGAAGATTTTATTAAAGGTTTTGAAATCTTAGATTGTTTTCTACTTGGGGCTTTAATACCTTCAATTCCAAATTGTTGACAAAAGTTTCCTAATTCTTGTCTACTAGAGGTAGCCTCTAATCTTAATTTATTTTGTATTTTGAAATCAGTACATATTTGAATTCCGGTTTCTATAATATTGCTAGATATTTGTCCAAAGGTTAATTGATCATAAGGTATTAATCCATTATGCTGATTTTGTATATTAATTTTGACCTTTTCTGCAAATAATTTTGGAAGGCCGGCTATAAATCTTTCTTTCCAATAATCTTCGGAGCCGTCACTTCTTAAACAAAGTTTTGATAGAAACATATCTTTATACCATCTATAATCATACATAGTTGGACAATAAAGATTTGCTAATTGGTCTGCAACTCTTTGTTGAAGTTTTATTGGATCTCCTATAAAATGTTTTGTTATTGTAAATAAAAGTGTTGTTATTATATCAGTTTTGATAGTTCCATTTGCTTCTTGTTTTACTGCTCCTAATATTTGATTTTTCTCGGTAGGAGTAAGAATGTTATCACACCATCCTTTTAATTGACCAGTAAAACCAATAATGAGTATTGTAGCAGTTCTTTCATCATTATTTCCTTTAAGTTGATAGGCTGTTGAGGCCATGGTCATTTGTTGTATTACATCCATTATATGTTGTTCACTAGCACCATCTATATTCCATTCTACTATTGCATTTCCTGAATAGGAATTTTCTATAAAATTCATACGTTCTTCGTATTGTACATCTGGAAATGTTGGTCTAGGGTAATAATTTCTAGTAATAGGTGCTGGTCCTTTATTAAATTTCATTTTGTTTATACTAGAAGTTTTCATTTCTATAAGGTCTTCTTCTAATTTCTCTATTTTACTTAAAGTATTTATCTTTGGATTTGTTGAACTACTTCCTAAAGTTAATTTTTCTAATTTAGCTTTAATTTCATCTAAAGTGTTTTCAGTGATTTTTGATCCTAATGTTGCAGAGTATAAAATCTTTTCTGGGACATTTATGGGCTTGTATATTGGTATTGTTGGGTCTAAGTTTTTATTAATATTAGACGAATTTAATGTAGAATATTGAGTTTTTGAAGTTTGGGTTTCTATTCTATCTAAATGTTGAGACATAATATTTAAGGTTTGATTCGTATAATTTAATTGCTGATGTATTTTATTAATGTCATATTTATCAACAGGTTTTGACATAGATGCTAAAGGTAAAGCTTTATAAGGGGAGGCTTCTACTTCAATATTTTTTTGTAATGATTTTTATAGATTCTTGAGGAGGATATACTGATTCTATTGATTCAATTTTTATAGTTTTCCAAACTGTTGAGGTTTTTGTATTTACATTAATGGAATTTTTTACATAAGGATTTACTATATTGTTTTGACTACAATATTGTTCAAACCAAGTAAAGAAATATATATTAATTTCTTGTTCTCTTAGGTAATGATAAAATTCTTGTAAATATATTGAAGTTTCTTCTTTATTAAAAGTTGAAAAATACCAATCACGTTTTTCTTGATTATATATAGCTTCAAAATCTTGCCTAATCCATGCTTTATCAATTTCAAAAGGTTCATCTTTTGTTAAAGTATTAATTACTTGAGAATGAGTCGGAGATGGTGAATTAGATCTTCTAGATTCTTGATAAATGGGCTGAGGGATATTTGGTTCAAAGTTTACTCCGGTTAGATCTATATTTAATGTAGATCCATCTACAGAGTGTCTTGATGAAGTTGTTGAGTTAGGTGGACTATTAATAAATACATAATTTGATCTTAGCATCCTAACCCTAATATTTTCTCCTTCTTGACTTATTGATCGTATACGAGTATTGTCTATCTTTGGTACTGGTACTATGTCATTAAATAACCATTCTTCCAGCATTTTTTAAAGAACTTCATGGTGACTTAATCTTTTTGGAGTAATGATTGAGGATTTTGATAAATTTGCTTCCATTACTACTGTTTCTGTTTTGGGTGATTCTCTTAAAGCTTTAAAATTATAATCTATTGTTGAAATTTTATAATGAATACGATAAATTATTGTTGCACAATCTATTCCTTCATTAAAAATTCCTTGGGGAATTCTTATATCTAAGGCTAATGCTTTATTAGCTACTGGATTATCTAAATTTATTGAAAAATTTGGATAACAATTGAAATAAACAGGACCATCATGAAGATTAGATTCCAATAAGCCAATTATTGAGTCTTCTATCTTTACTAATCCTGTATCTCTTAATAGAATTGCTATTGGGGTATTTATTCCTAATCGATGAACTGGTTTTGCAGCTACTTGTATTAATCCTAAGTGTAAATAATGAAAAGCTTCTTTTCTATGTTGTTATATTAGCTCATCTTTTAATAAATATATTGTTTTTGATAAGTTTTGTAATGTATGTGAACCTTCTATTGTATGTACTATTTGTTTAGATCTATATTCAAATGTTTTTTGTTTATAAATATCTTTATTTTTTACTTCGGGTATTGACCAATTTTGTAAAGACTGTTCTATATTTGAAATTACTATTTGTTGGTTTTGATCTACAGGTTCAGAGGTTGAGGTTGAAGCGGTAGGTGCTAATACTACTCTGATATTTCTTCCTAAACTAAGCTCTGATAGAGATCTTAATAGTCTCGAAGCCATTATTTTGATTCTAATTAGATTACTTCCAATTAACTCGAAATTATCTTAATCCTATCGGGACCATCGATACCCTGGAACGGGACCACCCTTACGCCTCTCCTTGGGCTTCAACGGGCTGACCAACGCTCTCACACGGCTGACCAACGCTAGGTTTAAGCTAACTTAAAGGAAATAGTTGTAACCTAATCAGAACCTCAACAAGGCTCTGATACCATTTTGTTCCCAGGCAGAGCTCATTTTAGTAAAAATAAAGAGAAGATTAACAAAAGATAAAGAGTAGTAAAAATAAAGAGAAGATTATCAAAAGATAAGAAAATAAGAAATATACGAATGTATGATACAAAGTTATATAATACAAAGTTACAAGATACAAAATTATAACTTACAAAATAGAAGAGCAGAACACAGCAAAGCCTTTAAAATTTGTACAATAAGAGAGAAATGTTTACAAGAAGAAAAGAGAGAGAGAGTTTTTTCCCGATGATCTTGAACAACTAAATGAGTCCCCTTATATAGAAGGAGGGGCTCGTCTTGAAAGTTCGCGACTTCAATTATTGTAAATGCTATCATGATGATGCTTTTGAGAAAGTAGTCCTTCATGATGAGGTTTTTTTTTTTTTTTTGAAAAGTAATCTGTCGACACTTTGTCTTTCTTATGCTTTTTGAAAAGTAACCTGCCGACACTTTTGCTTTCTTTTTCTTTTTAAAAAGTAACCTGCCGACACTGTTGTTTTCTTTTTCTTTTTGAAAAGTAACCTGCCGACACTTTATCTTTCTTCTGCTTTTGAAAAAGTAGAAGAAAGACAGTGTCGGCAGATTACTTTTCAAAAAGAAAAAGAAAACAACCTCATCATGAATGACTATTTTCTCAAAAGCATCATCATGATAACATTTACAATAATTGAAGTCGCGAACTTTCAAGACGAGCCCCTCCTTCTATATAAGGGGACTCATTTAGTTGTTCAAAATCATCGGGAAAAAACTCTCTCTCTCTTTTCTTCTTGTAAACATTTCTCTCTTATTGTACAAATTTTAAAGGTTTTACTGTGTTCTGCTCTTCTATTTTGTAAGTTATAATTTTGTATCTTGTAACTTTGTATTATATAACTTTGTATCATACATTCGTATATTTCTTATTTTCTTATCTTTTGATAATCTTCTCTTTATTTTTACTACTCTTTATCTTTTGTTAATCTTCTCTTTATTTTTACTGAAGGGAAAACGGAAAAAAAAAAACCGTAGCAATTCCCTAAGTCAAATTCTCCAGCACCTTCAAAATAGTGAAGCCATGAGCAACGAAGGTAAAAATATTGGTTATATTTATATTATATATACTCGTATTGTGGTTTTGTCCATTCTGTTAAATATACACAATTGTGGGGCCTCGAGCAATTACGTAGGCAGAATTCTCACAAAAATGTATCACGTATTAATCGTGCTAATACCCGAGAAGATAATCTGCTAAGAACATCAGGAAGCACTTTAACAGAGATGCCCGGCAACACTGGGAGAAGCTCTTGGATAATCTGAGGAACATTCAGAGCCTATTGCCACCCACAAACAAATAGACAGATCAATAAATATGTGTTCAACCTTTTTAGCTGGAAAAAAAAATATAAACATGCACTTGTTTGTTGAAAAGACGGCTGCTAAGAAAAGTGTACACAGATAAAGATCATGTCTTTCATCAGTGAATCCTTCATTACCTGACCAGATGTACTTGATAGTGAACTTCCTGCAGTCAAGAACTCTACCACTTTCTGAACATTGTTCAGTATAACTTCATCCTCTTCTGTTATGGTGGGTATAAGACCTGCAGTCTTAAAGGGTCCAACGGTAGGTACCATACTGAAAACTGGGGTTGCATTCTGAATTCCTAGTAAGGACATTATTCTTACAAGTTGTTCCCTTGTAACTGCGTCAATGCCCTTAACAATCTGCTTTCCACCAGCAATAACGTGAGTCAAATATTTAGAAACCCATACACTCAACAAGTACACGGAAGTGAGAAAGTAGCATTCGTTCAAACTTCAGTAACTTCGACACAGCAAAGTTCTCACAATACTAGTTTATTAAGATGGGAAGTAACAATATACATGAATCACATGAAGAACAATATACTATGAAAAGAAAACCAAAAGTAAATTAGATGAAAACATTATAATGATTTTGGGAGAAAAACTTGAGGTCCCTTCTGGTCAAGGTATATATATATATATATATATATATGAGGACATATCTAGTGAGAATAGTAGTTTATTGTGAGAGTAAGAAGAGCAAATCTTGACCATTGAATCATCCATGTATGGTCAAGATTAAAACATAAAATCATGTGACTTTTTTAAATGGTCATGTGATATTTAAGTAACATCTAATCTTGACCATACGTGAATGATCTGATGGTCAAGATTTGCTCCTCTCACTCTCACAATAAACCACTCCTCTCGCTATATGCCCCCTATATATATATATATATATCAATGCCTTCTACATTATTTTACACATTAAGCATTTCAACAATATAAAATCATATGAATATTGTTAATAGTATCACATGCCTTAAGTAACCAGATACAAGACATGATTCAAAAGCATAATATGAAATAGTAGAAGAGAAAGTTAAACAATAAAATTTTCATGGTTTTGACAGAATTATTTCTACATTGAGATAGCCTTTTATAGAAGAGATAACTTTGCACCTTCTAGAAATTAATAAGAAATCGATCCTTACTTAATACTGCCTAATAACACTACTCTCTGTCAATTTATAAAATATCATTATTGACCCATAACTATTGACATACATTTCATATTAAGTACAGAATTTCATCAATGTGCCACTGTAGTTGCTGAATTCAATTGAAAATGTGAATAGTATAAGAGCAGCAAACAGTGAGTGAAGTAACTATTATAAACTATTTCAGCTTTCAACAAATAGTTGGATTGGACCCAACTAGAATGATCACAACTAGTGCCAAAGAAGGGGACGATTTTGCTTTTACCAATTAATAAAGCGGAGTAAGATACAGAACACCCATTAGCATCAATAAATGCCTTTGAGGATCTCTTTCTCTTATGTAGTTAGTAGATAAACTAGTAAACATGTTCTCCAGCCACCAAAACATAGAAGCTGGTCAACTTAAAAATCTTCTTCTGATTCCTACTTTTATATCTGCTCATAGGATCAGTTAAACAAACAATGAAAAAAAATGTCCAGAAGGAGGGGCTTCTCTCATCTGAAAAGAAAAGAATAATTAAATTCCTTTGCATCTAGAAAGACATTTGAACTAAATAAGATAGGAAGATATATTTAAAAACATTGCAAATCAACATATTATAAAAGCTTCTTCAGTGCTTCTAGAATGTACCTCGTCCAGAAGAAATTCTCGGAAAAAATTCCCCCTATCAGACAGCAAAAACGATAAAGCTGCCCTTGTTTGCACTGGCTGCTGTGATTGAGGCATAACAGATTGGAATCCCGGCAAGAGATATTGTGTCTGACTGGTAAGAATCCCAAGATCGGCCATATTCCCATTCAGAGTATCTCCACCTCCACTTTTGGCAGCAGTAATAAAATTCTCGAAGGCTTGCATGACATCAATAAATCTTTCAGCATCAAAAACTCCAGATTTCCCATATATAGTGTAACGTAAAGCATTCCTTAGCCGAGGAGATTCATCCGTGAGGAGCCTCTATCAATGAACATGATGAACATCAACTTAGATTACTCAGAAGAATCTAATTAGAGTAATAGCACAAGCCAGTTAACAGTGTGGTAATGCAAAATCCTAGTGGTTCAGTGTTCAATGCTATTAATTAGACAGTTAAAATTCAATCTTGTGTCAGTGAAACTAACTTTCAAACTTGTCAAGAATAATGGTTGTAAAAAATTCAGATGAAGAGTTTGGTGTATTCCACAACACAGACTAATGAAATTGTTATTCCTCTCACGTTTTACATCCAAAGTTGTTATTCCTCCCACATATTCCCTCCTCTAAAATTGGAACACTTGACATTTAAACAATTTGTTCAACCTTTATTTCCCGACACTAAAATCCCAACAGGAAGTTTTCAGTCCAATCAGAAGGCCTTTGGCTTCATTTTTTTGCACTGCATCATACAATCCAACCATGATAGCCCAATTAAATCTTGCTGGTCATGCCTTTTGTGCAGTTCATGATTATGTTCATTAAAGTCCAAACCAATGGGTAATCTTATCTGCTTCGAGTACAATTCAATTCTCATGCAAATACCGCAGTTATGAATTACCCAGAGAAATCAACACAAACATGAGCCCACAAGTAAAGATTATAAGCCAAATATCTTCACAATGAAAACAAAGGTGAAAAGAAAATACCACAGAATATTATACCTGTGCAATATATGGATAAGCCTCATCAACGATGGCAAAATCAGGATTTCCTACTAAAGCTATCCCTTCCAGAACCCCAATAGCCCTAATTATAAGGGCAAAGTATGGGGGTATCCTAAAGGGATAATCGAAGGTAATTTGTGCCAAATCTGATGCCAGTTCCTGAAAATTGATGTTTTTTGCTCCCCCACCTTCTAAGGCCTGATCAAAGACCTTGGCCAGAACTGGCAAGATAGGCTCCAAATTGACACCATCTGGAATGAAATCAAGTTTAACAAAGTCTTTAACTATGGCTGGATAATCCCGATGGATGAGATGAGCAATTGCTTCAATCATTCCATACTTTTGATCATCAGTCAATTTTGTAACAAGCCCTGGGTGCAACAAAAGACTTGCATAATTTATCACAATGATTAGGATATTGAAACAGATACTTAAGTATTTAAACAAGAGTATAATCAAGGAAAAGGCAATATAGTTGATCACGACAACAGGACCATTCTGAAGAAGAATATCCAGCCACAGTTGCAAATAAGAAAGCACACTTGTCTAATTGTTTAAAGATAGGCCACAAAAGACATGCAAAAGCTCAGACATGATTTCAATCCACTATATTCATATAAGGAGAAAAAAAACAAGTATTAAGAGACAAACTGCAAATTCAATTTCCCATAAGATAAATTGTTTTGTTTTAAATTTCATCATTAACTAATGAAAGCAAACTTGTTTTTTTGAAGATGTATGGTAAAAAAAACACCATTATGATTCTCACTATTCCCATCTTAAATTGAAGAATAATTTATAAAATACAAATAAATATTTTAACACTTTATTTACTGAATATATTATGTTTCCATCTTTTTTATGGTTGAAATGCTTTCAGCTTTTAATATACATTTATATATTAATTTATTAAAATTAATTTATACTTTACAATATATTTCAACAGTAAATAAGAAGATATTATGCTTTATCACATACAAAGAATCTTTCAAGGTGTCATCTCATATAAATAATTTAAGATATTAAGAATATGGTTCGGTTTAACCAGTTCATCCATTCCAACAGTGACGGAGCAAATATTTTCCAGTTCATTGTCTGATCTGGATTTTAAAAAACAAGTGGATGTTTCAATTAAGGATAAAAATGGAAAATTAAGAAAGAAAATCATGAAGATAAATGGTGCTAAAAAAACCTCCTTGTAATTATATATTGATATATGAAGAAGATAATCATATTTTTCTAAAACACTTCATTTGCCAACAAATATTATCAAATTCAGGATAGCAATTAGCAAACCTAACATTAAAAAAGAAAAATACATTTATGACTTTACTGATCAAGAGGAAAAAAATAATCAATACAATATTTCACTACATACTAAAACAAAATTGATTTTTTACCAAAGTCAAGAATGGCAAGTTTCCCATCAGGAGTGCGGATCATATTCCCTGGATGCGGATCAGCATGAAAAAATCCAGTATCAAGCAGCTGAAATAAAATGAAAATAAATTAATACATAAGTAGCTTAGTCTGAATTTACTTATAATATATCAATATTTTCTTAGAAGACCATACTGCCTGGCAGCTTTGCAATGACCACAATCAATTCAATACCATATACATTTGGTCTAAAGTTTTGGGTATACCATTATTTATTTCCATGAACTATACAATGGTCCATTAAATATGTAGAAAATTTTAAGAAAGAACTGTCCTATTGTCAGTAAAAATGCCCACATACATAAGATGGATGATACGCAATGACTGCATAAAAAATGTTAGTCCTCCAATTCTAATGGCATCTAAAAGGTTTCAAAACAATGCATAAAAATCTACCTGTTTTAGATAGCAGATGACTCCAACACTAACCAGTTCTCCAACATCACTTTCAGTGCTCTGTGACAGCTTCTCTCCATCAATCCATTCTGTAGTAAGAACCCTCCTTGATGTATATTTATGGTAGGTTTTTGGTATGACAACCTGAAACTAAAACTGTTAGAAGAGGCAACCAAATTTTCTGGGAATTGACAAAGTTTTGACAAGCATGTTATCCAGACAGATTTTTATTAACTTGTTTCTTCGATTGTCATCAGACACTATTTGCAGATATTGATGAAAAGACGTAGCATATAAACAATCTTTTATAAGCTTAACGTCTATTAGATGCAATAAAATTATAACTTCATAGCCAGAAAATCTAGCCTAATATTCTCAGTCCGACCATATAGACATTAGGCATATGCACTGGTACCATGGCCATTAGTAGATATGAAGCCTCATAAAGAACAATAAAATCCCTTTATGATAAAACTCATCCTTGTTTCTTTGCTTTTAATTTTTTTTACCATCAAACAAAAACACCACCTCATTTAGAGTTCACACACAGTGAATACAATATAATATAAAAGTGTTTTCTACCTTCTACAAAATCAAACATCATTATTCACTATGCATTTATGTAGCTATATCCATATCCATAACCAGTTCAAACATACTAAAGGAAAAAATTACAAATAAATAACACTATTTCTACCTATCAATCATTAACAGACAAGCTTCCTTAAATTCTTTTACATTTTCTAGTTATGGTAGAAGTTAACCTGGAAATAGTCAAAAGCAAAAATTGCTAGATTTTTGCTCATGCATTCAAGTTTTGCTAGTTATGAGTATTTTGCTCATGCATTCAAGTTTTGCTAGATTGGGAGGTTAAGATTTTGTATAAACCTCTTGCCTTCTTAGGTCCCATTCTGCAAGGTAACTGTTAGGGAAGACACTCGTGCAGCTGAAAGGGGTTTTTGAATAGGGTGGCAAATTGTTAGGCACTTGACTTAGTCAAGCTACTGTTGTAGAGGGAGGTTAGTATTAGGTGGTTAGGCTGATACAGTTGTTGGTTTTCTGTTATAGAGTCTAAAAATAGATTCTCCTTGTTGCTTTAGGATATTTTTTGGGAACATTGCAGAGTGAATGACTGGATCATTTCCAGTGTGAAAGGAGAGTGCTCCTTTGGGTACCTTGTGTACTTTTCATTTCTTTCTTTCCTATCTCAATAAAAGAATTGCATTCTTTCTCTCTTTCCTTGCCCTACTTTTCCCCCAGCGTGTCACCATTGTTAGGAACACAAGATCTCAGAATAAAGATTCCTAACAGTAACTGTCTTCTAATTTTTTTCCCTAGTGTAAGAAATTTTCTAGAAATTTAGATGGTTAGAAGGGTCTTTATTCTGCCTTGAAGTCACATTAATCTGATTCAAGGTCATCCATCTTAATTACATCTTTATTCCTTCTTCCTGTTTTGAGTTTCAGTAGGAGTTGCTTGGGGATGTCAGAGAATTATATAAAATTTCCTTCAGGAAGCTGCAGGTTATAAAAAGTGAGACGATCTAGTGAATTAGGATGTTTGTTGTAAGCCTAGCAAAGAGAGTGGTCCAAATTACATCTTCCACCATTTGATTTACCATATGTTGTAGTTGAATAAGACCAAACCCAGATTGGGGAAAAACCAAACATGCTTTATACTTCATTATAACGTGGTAAAAAAAGATAAGTAATTAGAAGTGATCAGACTCACCTGTGGTAGGTCTTTCCTCATCATGTCAGCAAAAAGGTTTCCATTTTCACCTTCATTCACATAGTCTAACTCCTCAAAGAATCGAGCAGCCCACTCATCAACCAACCCGACTACATCTATGGAGACCTAAAAAATATTAGGTAAAAAGCAGCTGGGTTGAGAGGAGGACATTTATAATGAGTAATTAATTTAGTATCACCAATGTTACTGATTCAAGGGTCATAATAATTCAATAAGCAGATATGACTTCAAGTCTCTCCTCACAAGAATTTAACTTACCTGAGGAAACCTTCGAAGAGCCAAACCCAGGTTCCTAATAACAAATAAATCAATTGTAACTGTCTCAAGAACAAAAGGTCTTTGCACTTTAACAGCCACCAAATCCCCATTTTCCTTTAGGCGGCCCTTATATACCTGTCCAAGAGATGCTGCATAGGTTTCCCAGAAAAATAAATACCTGTTGATTAATTAACTTAAAAAAACCAGCAAAGAGAGGCTATACTTTTCTACTAAGAAAGTAATATATCTAACTGGTTGTCTAGAGAGCTACCAGCAGCAATGGGAGAAGATGTTAGTTCAGAATAGACGTTTTGCCATGGCTGACCAAGCTCCTCCTCAATTAGAGCCATAGCCACATCATCTGGAAATGAAGGAACCTTCACATTTTAAGGAATCCCCCCCGCCCCCAAAAAAAAAAAAAAAACAAAGGAACCTCAGCAAAAGGAATAACTTACAATATCAGAAATCAAAAAGTAATTGTGTGACTGCTAATAATTTTCAATATTTACAGTACATCAGACTTTACAATTCTTGTATGTAGGGATCTTGGTTCTAACTAAATAAGGTAACGAAAAGTAATATAGTAAGTTGTTTCAGAAATTAGAAATAAATATTAAATATGAAACCAGTCCATAAATTAAGAATAAATATCTTGTTTCTCATGCTGCTCAAATTGACTACTAAAGAAATAAATCACACTTGTCTAACAAATCAAGCTTTAAATTTTATTTTCTCCAACTCACTATTCTCCCTATGCCGAGCTATGTATGACAGTTTTGATTGATTTCAAAATGGAAACAATGGAATACGCAGAAAAGAGAAAGCAAGTAAAGGGAGAAGGGAAGAAGAAGCAACAAACTTACTTTGTCACAAAGCTTCTGCAGCTCCGTCATTGCTGCAGGTGACAGTATATCAGGTCGAATGCTCAATGCTTGCCCAAGTTTTATGTATGCTGGACCCAAAGATGTCACAATTTCGCGTAATTCAATGGCCCTAGCAACTTCATTCTGGTTATGGAAAGAGCACAAAAGAATAACCACAATATAATCTCAAAAATTGCATTTATAACAATGGCTATCAAATATATAAAAAACTGGTAATTCCATAAGTAGCTTATATATATTTATACATAACACAAGCTCAAGCCCTAAGCTCTTCGATACAAACTAGAAAACTTCTGTATACAATCAAGAAAATTAAAAAATTACTCATTTAATAACACAGCAAGTGTATCACTAGTGAATAACAATCACATACATCATGCACACTTCTGAATTAGTTTTTATTTTCAGGCAGAAAAAGAAATTTTATTAGCGAGAAAGAAGGCGGGAAAATAAAAAACTCAAGATTGCAGGAAAGTTGCTTATTCTAGTTTCTCTTGCATATAGAAGAATTACCTCCTTAACCTTCTTGTTAACCACATCCCACGCAATACGCGAAAGAAAACCTCCAGCAACAGATAGTAACTGGACAATGCGTGTTGCAACAGCGCGTGGACGTTTTCCCCAATATGCAGAAATGCTGGCAGGGTCATACACCAAAGGCAAAAACTCACTACTTTCATCCACCTACAGAAGCATAAAATACCAAATAATATTAGAATCCCTCATTGTTTTCCTTTTGAAAATTATTAATAACCATACAGAAAAAAAATAATGAACATACACAAACTGCCAACTTAAATAAACAACTACTACATATCCAATCAAAAAAAAAAGCATAGGTTGATGCTAATGGAGTTCGGTACTATTTAAAGACCTAAACATTTTAAGATAAACCAATTAAGGGACTGAACTCTTATTATTACCAATTACGAACCTCAACTTAATTGAAAATTATTTATATTAATAAAAATTGTTGAAAAATACCAAAAAATATTCAACCTGATATATAAAAACAATTTATAACATGAAGAAAACACATGGCGGCATATATGACCTAATTTATTTATTTTTTCCAAAATTGATAAATGTTACCAAAATGTGGCCCTTAATTGGTTAGTTTTAAAGTAAAATTGAGGTCCTTATATAACACTTTTTTCATTCTAATGAATAATATTCTTCATGCATCATAGATAGCAGCCAAACGAATATCACATAAGAAATAGAATATCAGAGTTAAACACTGCTCTGAGTAGCTTCAGTTGAACACCTCAACGAGACGTAGCTGAACATCATCCTCGGCAAACTGCGAATCTCTCAAATTCTGTCCCCGAAGACCTCTCATGAGCGTTGCCAACTGTTCATCCTCTTCCATTTGTGCCCTAACCCTCTTAATCTCTTGCGAAACATCTCCAATTCTCTGTCATCCAAGAAAAATAATAATAATAATAATAATAATAATAATAATAATAATAATAATTACATTCCATCAATTCAACAACAACATCAACTAAACAAGAAACGTAATCGTAAATATCGAACCGTTGAATTCCAGAGAGTAATAAATAAAATAAAATAAAATCGTGAAAAGCAGATTCATGAGGATAAGAAGAGTTTACCGTGGAGACGCCGTTGACGGCTCTATTCGGCGGAGACCTCGACGAACCGTTGACGGTGTTTGCCGGTAGAGACGAAGCGGTTCGAGCGGGTTTGGGTTCGGTAGAGACTGCGAAAACCCGGTTCGACCGCCGGCGAACCGGAAGAAGCTTGTTCCGGTGAGAAGGAGAGCAGCGACGAAGGGGATCGATTCCGCAGTATGCAAACTGCGATGCCGCGTCCATGGCGGAACCGCGCACTGCACCCTCTCTCTTCTAGTTCTAGAGAGAGAAAAGTAGAGAGAGAGAGAGAGTGGTGGTGGTGGTGTGTGAACTAACTGTGAAGTAACGTGGAGCTATTTTTTAAAAATTGAATTTATTTATTTATTTATATGTGAGTCACTTTCATTCACATGAAAAGTTTTAGAAGAAGGAAGGGGCTTTTAGGTTTGTTACTTGTTAGAGTACCCACCTCACATTTTGTGCGTGCGTGTTTCGTTCCCTCGTAGCCACGCGATTTTAGTTGGTCCAGAATTGTTTATTCTATAGTGTCAACGATATTGGTGACATGTCAATAAAATATATATATATTTTTGGCTTAAATATATTTTTCATTCCTATAAAAAAAATGGTTTTAGCTCTTATATTTTTAAATTTTTTCAACTGGTCTTTATCAATACTATTTTTTTAGGGTAAATGATTTGAGATTCGGCTTGTTCAAAATATGGATAAAGTAGTCTGTATAAAACCTTTTACCGTATAGTAATGTTTAGCCTTACCATGCCTTTTTGATTTTTAAAAATATGAGAATTTAATTTATGAAAAATGCATTTTTAATTTTTAAAAATATGAGAATTTAATTTATGAAAAATGCATGTAGTCGACTATACTTACAAAATAGTCGATTACAATAGTTTTTGGACACTTTTTAAAAGTAAAGGACACCTGGGATAAATTTTCAAAATAATATGTAGTCGATTATATGTATCTTCGGATTTATGAGTTTAAAAAAGGAACAACTTTTTCAAGCGTTGTAGTTGACTACAATAGCTTTAGCTTTGATAGTCGACTACAAGTGTCCTCGAATTTACTCATATTTAACAGATGAATATTTTTATTAGCATTGTAGTCGACTACTTAAGCATTGTAGTCGACTACAAGTGTCATCGGGACGATACAAGAACATAAGTATTTTAAAGTTTTGCCTAGTGTAGTCGACTATAAGTTTGTTTTGACTTTTAGACAACATTGTAAACTTGAAATTTTACAACTGTGTAGTCGACTACACCAACCTTGTAGTCGACTACAAGTGACTTAAAAACTCATTTTTGTTCAAGTTAAAAAATCTTTCTTTCCAAAGTATTTTAAAAATAATTTTATTTTTATCAAACCTTTATTTTAGAAATAGTTTTGTAAGATTAAAATAAATTGCTTGTTAAGTGATTTAAGCAATTAAATACTCTTATAATGATAAGTAAAAACCTATAAAACTTGGGTACTCCTTGTGATCTTATTCTTGTTCTCTTGGTGTGGAAACCTTTGTTTGGTTATCATCAAAATCCTTTATGTCAAAATGTTGTTCATACTCGGGTCAATCACCACTCACCAATTATCTAAGAGTGTGTTTAGGTAGTTTTTTTTTTAATTTTTAAAACACTTTTTTATTAAAAAAAAATATAGTTCTATAATTTTTAAATATGTTTAGATGTAGCTTTTTTAAAAATTATAAATTAAAAAAAAGGTTAAGTTATTTTTTTAATGGTAATGATCATTACTTTCTAAAAAATAAGAAGGACACGTGATTTTTAATTAAAAAATTTGATAAAAATATATTTTATTTTTATTAAAAATTACATTTCATATTTTCTTATTTTTCTCCTTACAAGCTTCCTCATTTTAAATACCATATATTTCAATAAATGTTATAAAAAAAATTTGTTATCTTTTATTATTATTATTTTTTTAAAATTATTCTATTACTTAAAAATATTTCTGAAACATTACATAAATGTAAAATATATTTTTTTTTGAAAAAAAAAGTTTCTGTTGAAAAAGATAGTACTTTTTTTAAGAAGGTTATCAAAGCCCTAATTTGCAAACTAACCCCATCTATATTTTCGTTGTTTTGGTTCTATTTGGTTGAACCAAAGGGCATCCTCAGATTATAAACGTCGGAGAATACCGGGTATTTGAGTTTTTAGCATTAACACCATTAAATCTTCTTTCTTCCCTTCCGATTCTTCCCTTCTGATTCTTCCCTTCCTTCTCTTGTCACTCCCGGGGTTTAGCTCGCGACTGGAGGGAGAGGGGCAAGGCATTAGGGGAGCTGCTTTCGTCTCCAGTAATGGATGGATAAGGTGGTAGTGCCAAATTTCGGAGTAGCCGTAATGGAATAACTTATTGCTTGGTTGTCCGGCCCTCTTCACCGATCTCCAAGTTTCAGTAGCAGCTATGCTACCACCACGCAAAATCAACGTGCAGAAATATGCAGAATCTCGAAGGGTTGAGCTCGAGAGTCTTCAATCCATTATATCAAACAGAGTAAAGGGCGATTATAGGTCTCGAAGAAACAAGAGAAGAAGAACGACCGCGTTTGATAACCAAATCGCGAGCAGAAGGAGAAAGAGGCAGAAACTACTGGGAATAACGGTTGATATTGATAATAAAACACGTGCTGAATTGGTTCCTCGGCGCGTTCGACGGAGACGTGAACTTAAGATGAACCCGGAGAATGGTTTTTGTACTTGTGGGGATGGAACCAAGAGGCTTAGAACTCACGTTTGGCATGCCAAACGGTTTTCCATGACCAAGCTTTGGGGTTATCACCTTCCTCTGGCTCTTCAAGGAAGGTAAACAAAAAATAAGAGACACAATAGTGGGGAACTTGAAGCTAGTTAATTGAACAGCTAATAATACAAATTTAAAGGTGAAAGACGGACCAATAACTTGTGTTCAAACGAGAATGAATAGTTATTGATCGTTCACCTTTTGTGTTGTTGGCATTGTTAGTGGTCATTCAAATTAATAATCCTTAATTTAATTTCATGATTCGTGATGGATTTGTGTGTGTTTATTTATTTTATGCAGAGGGAAAGGTTCGAGGGCACTCTTGAAAAGGTTCAAACAAGGGGTGCTTGTACATGATGCAAGCTATTATACTGCTGTCCAATTGGAGGGTCCAGAGGTATTCTTTTTTTATTTTTTAAAATTTATTTATACCTTTTGAAAAAAAAAATTTAAAGAAATTTCTTCTAAGAAACTCACTAAACACTGTTCTTCTGATTGAATTTGAAACATCTTTGTTCGCAACCCCAAACAAAATAATGGTTTAGGGTTGTTTGGTTTAGATTTTAGTTGAATTGATTTTGAAAGAATTGATGTTAAAAGAATTGATTTGCGTATGAGAATGATATTTTAAAAGTTAGTTTAGAAGAATTAATTTTGCTTGGATGGTAAAGTAGAATCACTTTTCTCCAAATCTACAACCTAGAAATTTGTGAGGATTGATTTTGCAAAACTACATAAACATGTTGGAACACAATAAGAATTGCTTCTGGGTTGCTAGAATTGATTCTGGGCAGTATAGAATCTAAAACAAACAAGCAATTAGTCTCTTGAGTTTAGTTTTATTTTTTTGTTGATTCTCGTCTACAGGATTCGTTAGCTTCAGTATTAAGAATGGTACTGGTGCCCTCACCTGAAAATCATGATGACTCTGTTCTTTCCGGTATCGCCTGTGGAACTGCAATGGTGGGTCATCATCCTATTGCTGACTCTAGTATGAGTCATGTTGATTCAGGGTATGAACTATAAAAAAAATTAACACAAAATTGATTCTTGTTTCTTGACAGCTTTATCAAGTTGGAGCACCAGTTTCTCAGGCAATTGCTCCTGTGAACTATATGTGGCGACCAACTTTCCGACAAAATATGAGTATAGAGCTGGATGGCAAAAAGGATATGACTTCCTTTGGAGAGCATGCTGTCAGTGATGAGTCAATTAAACACGATGTTATGAGGCATGGTGCTTCATTTAGACAGCTTTGGGTGTGGATACATGCTTCCGCCTTTGAAGAAGGATATGATAATCTAAAACTTGCTTGCCAGAAAGAGGTTCACTTTCTTCTTATGCTCCTCATATGGGCTTACCAATTGTATTTTGTTTCTTCTATTTTTCATTGTATATGTCTACTTGATAAAGATGAAAACAGTGAGGAGTGTAGTGTAACTGATAGGCTCTTGTAACAATTTGTTTCATTTTACTGTACTATTCTCTGTTCTCTCATTACCTAGTTCAAAGCCTTTCATGTCAGAGGCCCTGACATTTCATTCCCACAATGAGCACGGTTGGGACATAATTTGGATTTACCTGAGCTGACAGCTTGTAAGATACATATGATCTTTGACCCTTGTGTCTCATTAGTTTGTCATCATCAAATACTGTCACTCAGTAAGAAGATTTTTGTCTGAAATTATTACAATTAGGATTAGTCTTTCTGGTTGGCTGCTTATATGTAATTTTGAAAATAGATGTTATTTTCGAGATGAAAATTCTTGTTAGATGAACCACTAAGCTGGTTATGCGTTCCTTGGCGAAGGTTTTGATTTCCTTCCTGAAAGTTGCAGAACTTAGAAAGTTGGAATTGTAAACTGTCTTATGAATGTTCTTTAAAACTTGCATTATATATTTTTATGCTTCTTATTATTCAGATGGAAAAGACAGGCATCTTAATTAATTGCTTCTCACTTGAGGGTCAACTTGCAAAATTAGAATTAATGGGATCAGGGACGTTTCAACTTCTTCAAAAGATATTGCATCCTATTAGAAGGTTTGTTATTTTACTAGATAAACAGTTCATTTTTTATTTCATTTGTGATCCAAATTGGCTTATTTTACTTAGTGGCTTTACAGTATTTCAAAAGATCATTGGCAATTAAGGGAACATGTGGCTACAGAAGACTATGTTTCTCAGAATAAAAGGTCATCCATACTGGAAAATGAGGAGCATTTTTCTTCTCTTGAAATGTTATCTCTTAGTGTTAAGGATCCTCGAGAATTGCCCGGGAAAAGGACTATTGTTCCAACGGAGCCTATTTCTGCAGAGGCACTGAGTGATGCACAAGAAACTAATTACGAAGAGCTTGCTGCTTTGGAAGGCATGGTGGAGAAGAATAAAGACTTACCTTCATCATCATGGTCAAAACTTGAAGACAACCAATCGGATAATAATGATCTGTGGTATGCTACCACCAGAGGGTTGAGGCCCCCAGTGGAAGAAAGTGTCCTTTCTAAGGAGAAACACCGCAAACGTATGGTTTATTTCTGCCTTGATGATGTAGATTCTGGGGAGGCAAACTCTTCAACCAAGGTGCAGTGCTCGAGATCTTGCCCTGTTGTGCTTTTAAAAAATGATAAGAAGGAATTGGTTATAGGGTAACTTCCTCTTTAATCTTTTATTCCTTTAATTTATTTTATTTGAGATTACTGATTTTGACATGAACGTCTATCAAGCACTACTAGTATTGTTTTAAAACAAACACATAGGTATTTGTGATCACCTGATAAAAGATATGTAAGAAAATAATAAGATAAACTTATCATAATTTAAATTTTAGTGCCATACTGAGATCAAACACGTTCCCTTGCAATGCATAAAGTATTTTAGCTAAAAAACTTTCCTGTTATGTACTATATAAGAAGTGCTTCTGTGATTTATCTTCTAGATGGTCTGTTATACTTCCCTTAAGTTGGGTCAAGGCCTTCTGGATTCCGCTCATCAATAATGGAGCACATGCAATAGGTTTGCAAGAGAAGCACTGGGTTGCATGTGCGGTAAGTATATGCACCCTCCTACCCCACAAAAAAAGAAAAAATCAATTTTCAGCTTTTTTGTGTTAGTTATTAAATTTGCATGAAAACTTTTCTCTTTATCCAGATGGGACTGCCATTTTTCCCTTCAGATTTCCCAGATTGTAAGGCATACTCATGCTTTATGGCAGCTAAAGCTACTGCATTTAATCAAAAAGCAGAACTTCGTCCTCCATCCATAAGGCCTTTGAGAGTTCCCATCTTGCCCCCATGGAGTATTGTTCATGTTACTTTCAATAGAGAGATCAGTGCAGTGGAAACTCTAGATGTTTCAACCAGGGAAGATTTAACTAATTCTAATTCATTGCCAAACTCTTGCCCTGGAAGCTTTAAAGTTTCAAAGTTTGACTGTGAGAATAATTCATTTGATGGAACTGTATCAAGGAAAGGTTGTATGCTGACTACTTTCCTCAATGAAACCAAAGCTGGTCAATTGCTTTTGTTTCCTTATGCAGCAGACGGAGAGGCCAGGATCTCTAAGTTTATTAAGGGTGAAGTAAAGCTTGATCTGAGCCATAGAAGCTCTGTCATTTATGACCATAAGCTATGTTTCCTAAGAGTTCTTCTTCACCCTTTCAAGGAAGGCCTTTTTGAAGAGGGAGCAGTTGTTTGTGCACCACGCCCTCCTGATATATCTTTATGGACTTCAGGGTAATTAACATTGAAATTATGAATTCCTATTTTATTATTAATAATTATTTATTTTTCCTTGATTGGAAAATAAGAACGCTCCACTATTCTTTCTAATTTTGTTGCTCTGGATTTGGAAAATAACTATGTTTTGTTGAGGTACAGGATAATAGGATATGATATGCAAGTGTTTTTTTTCATAGGAGTTTATGTCAATCGCTGAAAAATATGTGTACATGTTGAGTATGTTTTTGCAGTTCAGATAAAAGTGAAGAGGGACTTCAAATGTCTCAGTCTGCAATGGGATTGTACTTCAAAGAGCATTCCTCTGGCAAATGGGGAATGCATATACCAGATGATTCAATTGCCAGAAAGTCTCATCGTTGGCCTATCGGCTTTGTTACATCAGCTTCTGTTCAAGGAAGGTTCTGAAATCTTATCTTTAGTTTTCATCATGTTCTAATATATAGTCTGAGCATAAAATATGTACAAGAGCATATATATGCCTCTTTGCAGTGAATCTTACTGGGTGCAATGTCATTGCAGCAAGAGGCTAGTAGCAGAGGGCTTTTGCGAGGCAGTTTTACTAGCTCATTTAAGAGAGGAGCAGTGGAAGGAGATGCCTGTGAAGCAGAGGAGGAGGGAAATATATGTACTTGTCAGGAATTTAAGATCTGTAGCATATAGACTTGCTCTCGCCTCTGTTGTCCTGGAGTATCAGGAAAATGACATCAAGTCCTTGTAAACTGTCTTTATGCTGGAGTTAACGATGCACTTACATTGCTACACCTAGAGTCAAATTGGAAAAATTTTGCCCTTTAAATTATTCGTGATTGTTAGTGAATCGTTACTAACGTTATATGATTGTGTTTGTTTAGGGGCTCTGAAATAAAGAATAGAGAAAAGAAAAATTGAAGTTTGTATACTTGTTATATTTAGCAAAGATTTAGACAAATATACTACACAGCCAGCCCATAATTGAAGCACGTAATCAACCGAAAAGCTGTTAATGGGATTAAGAATATAGGCACAAATGTAACAGATGAAATCTTACAAAATTGATCAAACAAGAGAATCAACTTAAGCAGCTGAAGCCACGACATATAGACATAAACACGATCAAAATCAATGCTAAGACGATACCAAAAACAATCAATTTCATCTTCATATTTTCTACCCACATCTTCCTTTTCACCTTTGTGCCCTGTGTTCTAAAATCTTGTGCCTGCAGCAAGTAACACAAGCATGTCAAGTCGTTGATTCAACAGAGTTGGATCATGCTATATCAACCCATCATACAGAAAAGAAAATGAAAATGAAATCTTTCACGAACTAACCTGTGAGCGAAGGTTGTCAGTCTTATCCACTAGCATCTCAATCTTTTCTCCACGGTCAAGAACCTGCAAGAAAATGAAAATTTTTAACCCCAAATATATGATGGCAGTAACTCAGTTATAGTACTCTAAGCAATGTCATTTGAAAAGGTATTGCCTTCTCAATGTTTTCCATCATAACACCCTTGACTTCAGAAACTTGAGCCTTCACTTTGGCAAGCTTGCTGATCTCTTCAGGATGATCAACACAGTATTGCATTTGTTGTTTCAACTTAGGTCTGCAAATGTTCATAAATAATACACATAACAATTTTTTTATTATATCATGCTTAATTATACATTTCTGTAAAACAAGTTAAAGTCCATATTCATCAAAGAAATTTGATAATGAAAATGGGGTACCCAAATTCTTTGTTTAGGCTGTGAGTTGAAGCAGTTGCTGCTTTGCCTCCACCATATTTTTTGCTGAATTCTTCCTTAATGCGCTCTAGAAAAGCAATAGGAATCTGTCTACCCGCAGATTCAACTGCGACCACACAATAGGCTACAACATCCAAAATGAAGCAAATATTTTATAACAAAATCCATGCAAGTTCTGAAATTAATCGATGAAGAACTTGATTAAGGTTTTATATTATCTTTAAATTACACATATTTTCCTATTAAATGCACAAAATAATCAAGCATACATGTAACAAATTCATACTAGCTAGAATGAAAGACTTCAAATATCAAACGACAAAAGAGAAAATAACTAATTTGCCTAGGTGATATCATTATTATCATATAGGAATAATGGCTAATAAAAAATGTACTTTGCTATAGGAACATTTATAAAATTATGTATTTAAACAAGGAACGAGTTGATACTAACTAGAATGCACAACTTTCAGTAATAAACAACGAGAAAAGAACAAAAGTTCTCCTAGAGCATTCAATCCACAAAATTTAACAAGGCACTTATGTATTATCATGGAGATAATAAACGTTAAAATTATTATCTAGAGAGAAAAAATTTCTTTAAAGTTTATAACGTACTTTATAAAATAAAAAAATGGAGCGAATGACGTTTTATGAAAAAAATCAGTAATTTAAATTCTAAAAAAATACAAGCACATACAAACAAAGTTCTGATTGAACCATTATTATTTATTAAAAAAAACATAAATATGAATATCATTTCCCTTCTAACCGTCCGAAGAATATATATATAGTTACCATCTTGGATGTCTAGTTAATATGCACACAGCAAATAAATTTTCTTTTAGATTGTGTTTGGAATCAATTAAAAATGGATTTGATTTGATTTGATTTGATTTGAATTGAATTGATTTGATTTGATTTAAAAATCAAATTTTATGTTTGGAACTCATTATAAAAAATTGGATTTGAATTGATTTGGAAATCAATTCGTATGTTTGAAACTCATTAAAAATGAAATTGATTTGATTATTTTACTTTTTTAACCTTAGATGATTATGAATGATATTGTTAAGTTAGTTAGGTAAAATAAAAAGGTTAGTAAGGGTAAAATAGTCAATCTAAATAATTAAATTTAAAATCAAATCAAATCCACTCAAATCCAACCAAATTTGATTGGATTTCTAAATACACACAACTTAAATCAAAAGGATTTCTAAATCAAATTAATTCTTATTTTTTAACATTCCAAACACAAAATTTGATTTATAAATCAAATCAATTTTCATTTTTTAACATTTCAAACACACTCTTAGTGCTTCCGTATATAAGTCTTGAGTTGCTTTGGTTTCCAGATAAATAAATCTTCTTATTTTTGGGCAAAAACATTATAATAATATTAAAATATGAAAAATATATAATTTTCCGTAGCTGCCTAGCTGCACTGTGATATGAAAACATCCCTGCCCAATACCCATTGATCAGAGATGCTAGCTCAAAGCGTCCTGCCTTGTTAACATCTATATTTGAGATCGATTTCAATAACCATGAGAAAAATAGTCAGAAAACAAGAGGGAGGGGGTTGATGGGGCAATCATTGGTTGTTATAACTCTTTCACCTTCATAATCTACATTTTTTTGTCCCAACAAATCACTACACATTGCAAATGATCAAAACGTTGTTTTTTTTAATAAAAAAAAAGACTGTTCAGAATCTTATATATGTTAGAGAAACTTCAACAAAATCAAATGAAAAACAAATATTCACATTGCAAATGCCTTCAAATGATCAAACATGTATGTCCCAGAAAGCAAATCACCCAAATGAAAAAGAAAATAGACAAACACCAAGATCTGCAGCAAAATACATTTCCATAGAATATAACAATTCTAACAATATAAATGATCAAATATGACGTAAATTCCAAATATGCATGACGTACTGAAGCCATTTTCAACAAGGTAATTGAAAGTGTGGCCATCACAATTGTAGGTGAATCTGTTATTGGAAGAAGGAAGCTTTTGGAGACATTGAGAGGCAATGGTTGTAAAGTTTCCAGAAAATTCAGTGTACTCTGCAAGAACCATGGTGCCACGAGCCACGAAGCTGTAGATCAAAGATTGTTGCCCCATCTTCAAAAACCATAAACCAAAATGAATCTCAAGATTTGCAGAAAATGAAGAGAGGAAGTTGCTAGGATTAGAGAAGAAAATGGTTGATTTGTGTTGTATGAGTTTTTGTATAAATATGTCCAATGTTTTGTCTTGAGGAACATGCGGAATGACAGTTATGGGGGCTTTGCCTTAATATAGTATATTTAAATAAATAGGGAAAAAATTAAATAGGGAATTACTATTGGCAGCCAAAAATTAAGTGTTTCTAAAATATCGAATCACATTCTTTATTGAGAAAAATAAAAACTTAAATAATAAATTTGGGAGAATCTCATACTAAAAAAATTAAATTTATATAGTTCACATGTTTTATAATTAAACATCTATTAAATTGCATGCCTCTCATAACGAGAAAAGATAAAAAGCAAAACTATAAATAAAAATCTATATATAGAGAGAATGCAGTTTTTTCTTTTCATTTTTATGAAAGATAATATTTAATCCTATTAATTATTTTAAATATTTACAAGTCTAAGCCATTAGAAATGGACTAATGATGAGTAGTTTACAAAAGGTTATAGATACAAAACTTCTATATCATCCTTGTATGAGATTTTTTTTTACAAAATTAGTTTAACAAGTACAACTAATGATGGCAAACATCAAACACACCACAAATCATGAAATAAAATAAATTGGACAAGCGATTGCTATGTCACAATTACTTGATTTATAAATAAAGAAATATACAAAGGAGATAAGAAAATGAATAATTGCCTTAAAGAATTCTTAATGATAATCCTACCAACAATTGTATTAATATTTAGAAATTACAAGTAAGGGACATAGTTATGTTCCTTAATCCTAAGACCATCAATAAAGCTATTAATTAGGGCCAATTTAATATTTGAAGAGCTGATCACAAAAGAACTAGGTTGAGCCAACCTTTTATTATAAGGGAGGGATTTTGTTGACCTGTTTCTAATTCTTTGATTAGAGGAGTTGGGTTGGAGGGGTTGGGATTGTCGATCATTTATTATATAAAATAAAAGGAAATAATACATTTTTTCTTCCTTAACTTTATTATAAGTTTCATTTTTGTCTTATAATTATATTTTATTTTATTTTTGTCTCAAATTATTTCAAAACCTACAAACTTCGTTCCAACCATTAACTCGTTTGAAATACTAACAAATCTTGTTGACATGACATTCTATATAGACACAACTATATAAATGGCATTGCCTTGTATAATATTTTGTTTCATTTTCGTCTTAATTTTTCATAAACTCATCAAATTTGTCTCAACCACTAAGAACCAGAGTCAAACTGACAAATCGGTCCCTTAGCCTAATGGTTAAGGAGGTATACTTCCTGTTTTATCAAACTTTAGTTTGGCACTTAAGAAAATTAATTAATTCTCTTAAATGCATGATGCCGATGTAGGGATGTACCCTTAAGATCGCTCGAGGAGTGAATTAGTCTCACTTGATGAGGAAGCTAACCCAATAATACCCTATCATATAACAAAAAAAAAAAGACCATTGGCCAGTTTGACCACCATGCTAGTTCTGACAATTTTGGTTTTGTGGAGTTTATGGATATATTTATAGCTCAAGATTCAACTCTTTGACCACAACCAAAAAAACGCAAGGAAATGATGGATGGCAAAAATGGAGCATATGAGCTCCTTAAATAGATTTTCTGAAATTCATTATAGCATGTATTGTAGAATTCACCCCGGGGGGCATCATAGTTGTACTGTTGAGCATTTAGTTTTTTCAGCATATTTAATGTATTATTGTGAGCTTTATTGTACTGTATTGTAGATTTTTTTTATGCATTTAATACACTATTGTGGGTTTTTTTTTGGTACAAAAATTGTAGAGGGGACACTTCACAGTGCGAGATTGGAGAGCTCATTGGGTACACGTCCTCTCCAATGTGGTGACACTAGTAGGATTCGAACCTAGGGTTCACCTCTTGGGGTCGCAAGCCGCTATTACTTGACCCAACCACCTTGAGTCTACTGTGGTTTTACTATAATGTAATGTAGTTTTTTTTTTGTGTGCATATAATATATTACTATAGTGTATTGGAGATTTTCCATTGCATTTAGTTTGCAACTTTATTTTTAACCTATTAAATGTAATTCTACATTTTTTACTGTAAAAATTACCTTGGCTACTTTAGCATATCCATTTTTTGTCTACTTATTAGAGAAAATTAGCGTATGATATCTTTCAAGACATTAGAAAATGCATATACTTTTCTAAAGAGAAAAGTGCATTCAGACCTCCTGAATTTTGATTCATTTGTGAATAGTCATTATAAACTATATCAATTAGCAATAGATCATTTCATTAATTTATTAAGTTGCTAATAAAAGAGTGACGTGACATGATTCTTACCCTCCATTTATTCATAATCCTAATCCTTAATATTAATTTTTTATTTATTTAATAATTCTTCATAAATTAAAAAAAAAAATGTATAGTTTCTAAGAAGGAACAATGACAGAGCTTAAAGCTTGGTAACTTGAGTAACACTCAATCAAATTGGACAGGAACCCAATTTATTTTATTCGTATTGCTGAATCAATAATTAAATTGGTGACCTATTGACTAGGTGAGTGATGAGAGGTGTGTTTCTTGGTTAATAATAACTATAAGTCAAGGTTTTGAAAATCAGACCGATCATTTTATCAGTGAAAGGACTGATTAACGGTTCAATAGTTCAATTGTGATTGAATAGTCGTCGAAATGTATTATGATTTTCAATATATATATATATATATATATATATTAAAAATTACCATGTTTTTCTTTATCAATATCATTAATTTTCATAAACATAAATTGTGAAAATTTGATATTTTAAATGACTTTTATATTTATTCAAAATTATAACATTATTCTATTAATATGAGGTATGTAAAAATATTAAAATTAAATTATTTTAAATAACTATGTAAGCATATTAACATTAATTTTAATAAGAAATAATAAAATATTGATGAAAATACTAATGATGAAGTAATTATAAACATAATATATAATCTAACATTAACAAACAAAAGCACAGATAACTTAGTGGTTGAGGCATGCCTTCTCGATCAAGCCAAATAATCGAAGTTTGAATCCCATCTTCTATCATGGTTGAATCGATCTGGTCTGGTTTTCAAAATATTGTTACAAGTATTATTTCTCTCATTTCTTCCATCACTTTCCCACCAAAAATAATCTTTGTTGCTATTTTTGTCCATATCTTTCTCTCTTATCACCTTATTGAACCAAAACATTTCTCTCACTATCATTCATTTAAATGAACGTTGCTACAGGTACTATTTCCCTCTTTTCTTCCATCACTTTCTTGTCAAAAATAATCTTTGTTATTATTTTTGTGGACGTCTCTCTCATCACCCTATTGAATTAAAACATTTGAAATTTCTCTTACTATCATTCATTCAAATGAACGTGGACATGTACATGGACATTCCCCTTGTAGAAGAGCTCAAATTACTCAAACCAAATTCTCATTTTTTGCACGAAGAAGAACAAGAAGACCTATACCTTGACCCAAATGAACCCTACCTTGCACCCCTTTCCTTTCCAAGCCCAAACCAACACCCACAAGCTTGGCACTATGTACAAGACAAAAGGTAAAATGACCAAATGGAAGCAACAAGGACCCTATGTGTAGGGTTTGTAATTTGTATTTGTCAAAAGGAATCAAATAAATACATATACATGCTTATCACTTTAAAGCACAATAACTCCAACAAGTCCAGTTAACCAAGATCCCACACAAAGCAAATAGACAAACCAAACCCCAAACAAGTTTGCACTTGCAAACTATGTCAGAAAATAAATAAGCACATAAGCACATATATCAATCTCATCGTATGGTGTATTTCCCACAAGATCAACTCCCATCATTCAAGTATGGCTTATGAAGACAAAATACAGGAATTGGTCATGACCCAAACACATGAAAACAATTCCCCCCAAATGTTTCTTGCAAGGTTTTAAAAAAGGGAATAGACTCTTAAGAAGGCACAACAAGACCTCTTCCAAACCCTTCAAGCAATGTAGATTATAATATAAAATTTGCCATTAAATATTTCAAAACACAACAGGATACATCACAATATTCTCATTATTTGTAAAATGAGACCCACAATACCAAACTCGAACCCAAAGACAACTTCCAATGAAAATGTACTGACACCAAATGAGTAAAATGAGAACAAAAGACAATAAGAAAGAAAAATAAAACACCATGAGCATGGGAACAAAGATCAGATTAACCATAAAAACATGAGATGACATAAATAAAAGCATGAGACAAAACCTATTTTTTCAACTGAGAAGGACCATGATCTAGAACTTAGAAGGACCACAACAGCAGCACTGTGTTCTTTCCCTTTTGAACATCGAAAGGGATGAAGGAAAGCTTGTATTCAATTTGAAGGATTATTATAGTCAAAGAGATAGTTCATAATTTAATTTCAACCATAAACTCTCAAACCGCAATGCAAAAGTATCATTGATTTGTTTATACTCAAACTGTGATTTAGGGTCAAAATTCCGTTAACTATCTTTCATTAAGATTTTAGCCAAACATATTGGAATGAGATTAAAGCTTATAAAGCCCATTTGTATTTGCCTATTTGGAAACGATTTGGTAACTTTTGGGCTGGGCAAACTGGCACCCAAATTCACACCCAATCGTATTACCATTTAAACCGGTGAGACAGAGACGTGCGTTTCTTATACAACCACACTCAAAGTCGCAAGTATCATTTCCCTCCTTTCTTCAATCAATTTCCCGCCAAAAACAATCCCTGGCCACTATTTCTGTGCACGCCTCTCTCTCTCTCTCGTCAACCTACTGATCTGAAATTTCTCTCACAGTCATTCATTCAAATTGACATGGACATGGACATGGACATGCCCCTTCCAGAAGAGCTCGAATTGCTCGAATCAAATTCCCATTTTCTCCTCGAAGAAGAACAAGAACAAGAAGAAAACTACCCATACCTCGACCCAACCGAACCCGACCCTGCATCACAAGATCTTCCCCTTCCTTTCCAACCCCAAACCAACGCCCACAAGCGCTCTCGTTCCGACGATGCTCCCGTTGCGGAGGAGGAGAAGAAGAAGAGGGTTAGGGTTGACGACGAAACCGATGAGGATTGGCTTCGCTACTCGCCAGAAAAACAAGAAGAAGAAGAACAACAACAACAAATGAAGTTTGTGAAGGAGAAGACTTTGTCTAGGTACGCCTCGGAAATCGACGGCGAGTGCATGCCGATCACTGCGCCCAACGGTGATAGGGTTTATGCCAAGGTGAATCGGTTCCTAGGGGAGGATCGTTTGAAGAAATTGGATTGCAGAGCATATTCTGCTGGTACGATTTCATGTATCTATGTTTGTTGCATTGTTTGATTTGAAAGAAACTGTAAGAAAATAAAAATTTGGAATATGGTGTGATAGTTTTGCTTTTATGATCAATTTTGGAGCCTGAGGTAAATTGTAACTTGGTGTGCAATGAGTGAATTTCATGGTGTGCTGTCTATGAAGTTTGATAGTTTGGTAAGGCTTGTCGTGTGTAGGCTTTGTGGTGATCTGTCTTTTCTTCTTGTACCGAAAGGGAATGGAAGATGTAGATTGGTTGAGAATTGGGGTTCTGAATATGTCTCCGGGTGAAACTGTGAGACGGGTAATTCGAGGAATCGAGTCTTATTGGATGAACTTGACTTTGTTTTTTGTTGTGCATTGTGTGGGTTTTCACTTAATTTTGATAGCCTGCCCGTATTTACTATATTGGCAAATTTTAAGATTTCATGCTGCGGATGACTTTGATTTTTATTTGCTTGCAGATCTTAGTTTAGAGCCAATTGATGTTCTATTTGGGAGATTGGAGCAAGAGGCTTTTGCTAAGGTTTGGATTTAAAACTGTCTATTCTGAGTTTGAAGTGCCTAAACCTTATGAAATTTTCAAGATTTTTGTGTTACGGTAGTTCATTACTTGGAAAGCATCTAAAATTGGTTATCAAACATGACTTATGATGTTTCTTAATGCTTATTCATGTGATGCGGAAGACCTTGGAAGCTAGTTCCGAATGTCAAAGTGTTCTAGATGTTCCTGAAACACGAATAGTCCATGAGAAACTTTGGGTAGATAAATATGCTCCAAAATCATTTACTGAGCTTCTTAGTGATGAACAGACAAATCGTGAGGTACATATTTAGCATAGCATTTCTAGCCGCATTAATTAAAAATGTACTAGTTGAAAGACAGTATGCTTTGGCTTCCAGGGCTTTTGTTGCCATTAATGGATTTGATTGTTGTTCTAGGACAGGTGCTCTTGTGGTTGAAACAATGGGATTCTATTGTGTTTGGATCTGAAATTCGAAGTACATCAGACAACGTTTTGTCTGCTTTGAAACGACATTCTTCGATTGCCCAAAATCAGAAACCTTTTGATTCAAAGTTTCAGCGGATAAACGGAGGACCCAAATGGAGTAGCGGCAGGTATAGAAATTCTGGAAGTATGGATGAGAGTGGTAATTCACAGAGCATTCAGGATACATGGAATACGAAGGCAAGGCATATTAGTCCACCAGAACAGAAGGTATTTATAAGAATTGCCTGATTGCATTTTCCTCTGGAGAATTGTCTGGTTAATGAGCTTGTAGCCAAATGATTATTCTTACACTGCTACATATGCACTTGTGATAATATTATGCTTCTCAGATATACTGCCATTTTTGGGAAGTAAATATACAATAGTGACAAGTTACTAGCATTGTGCATTATTATTATTTTTTGTTGAGATGGTAGCTGCCAAGTTAATTGTATTTATTGTATATAGCTGTGCTCTTGTATTACACAGCTGTGTTAATAGTATTTATTATCCAAATTCTGTTTCCATAGCCATATGATTTTTCCTCGATCTATCAACTTCTAGGGTTTCTATACAGGTCATAGAATATTCCTTTTGAAATTTATATGAATCCATTTGTTAATGTTGTTCAATGTAACACCGCAAATGTTATACTTTTGCAATTTTCTACTTTTGATAAATTTATCTGTTGCATCTAGCAGTTTGTCGCAGATTTGAAATGTGTCAGATTTTGATTATGAACTTTTTTTGGCTGATCCTTCTTGACAAAATCTTATCATGCAGTTGCACTATGGTCCTCGTTTTGTCCTTACATGGCATGTGCAGCAGTCATTTGATTTAGATAGATGTTTTATCAACCATGTTGTCAGATAATTAGTGTTGAATCCCATTGGTAACTGAATGTTTATAATGATTACAGATCCTTCTGCTCTGTGGACCACCAGGCCTTGGAAAAACAACACTTGCCCATGTAGCTGCTAGGCATTGTGGATATCATGTGGTGGAGGTATTGTTCTATACTGTTTTATGTGCAGAACGATGGGCCTTCAACCTGTAGCCTCTTTTTTTCTGAGTTTATTATGGTGATAAAATTTCATATTCTTGCTAGTGTTTTATGCATTTAGCATCATTTGGTTGGCTAAATTTGTTGGTGATATAATGATTTATGTAGAAACTATAATATTCCACTTCCTATTTATTATGTGAATATTCATTTGATAAAAGGGATTTTTTTTTTGTATGTCCCTGTTGGTGCATATAGCCAAGGGGAATTGCTTGATGGTGTTGAACTATATTTATCATCTACGATTTTATCCTATTGCTTCCAAGTACTCTTTTTGCTTTAGTTTGGTTGCTGTTGCTGTTACTAAAGCTTTTCTCTCTCCTCCCTTGCTTCCTTGTTCTCTCTCTCTCTCTCTCTCTCATTGGAAAATCTTTAATATACCAAACAAGACTTTTAAATTTTGTAGGTTAATGCCAGTGATGATCGTTCTACATCAACAATTGAAGCCAAAATCCTTGATGTGGTTCAGATGAACTCTGTCTTGTCTGATTCAAGGCCAAAGTGTCTGGTATATTTTTTGAATTTCAGTATTTTCACTTTGTATCGTACTTCATTGCATGGGATAAAAGTGGTTGTCTATTGCATTTTCTTTTCAGGTTATGGATGAAATTGATGGAGCCCTTGGTGATGGCAAGGGTGCTGTGGAGGCTCTTTTAAAGATGGTTAGTGATAGATAGATGCCATGGCTGGTCTCTCTTTTCAAGTGAAATGTCTAAACCTTCTTTATCGTAGTCATATTGAAGATTCTTTTTGCATTGTCTATGTTCTTATTTCCATCAAACATTTGTTGTACCTTGTTTTTATTGTTGTTTGACTAATTCATGTACTGGTTGTATTCACATTTCATGCACTCATCATTACCAATATAATGCAAAAACAGAAGATAAGTTGTCTTACCGGACAGGTTATTATGATAGGCTTGATAAGATTTGTATGTAACTGAATGTAGTTCTCCGGTTCTATTCAGTTTTTTATTGATTAGGATTTATGCATTTATGCTTTTAACTTTTTCCTTGCTGCAACAGTTATAAAGTAGAGTCAATGCATTTTAAGATGCCAGAGTTGGATATTTGCATGACTGTCTGAAATATTTGCATACACTTTATTATAAAGGTGTGTTATATTTTCCATGAATTTTCCTCAGGTTCTGAGAGGATTCTTGTACCTTATCTATTGGGTCACTTGTCATAAATTTATCAAAAAACCATTTATAATTTTTGAACCAAAGAATAGAGTGCTGGTATATCAATCACCAACTGGGATTAATGTCTTCTTTCTTGGGGAAAAAAGTATTAGCATTAGTTACAAGGGACTGTAAAGCAAATTTGTTATAGGGAATTCATAAAGCTTAATTAAATCATGCAGATTTCTGCTGAAAAGAAGTCTGATGCAGGGAAGCAAAGTTGGGGCAAAGAACAACTGGGAAGGAAGTCTTCAAAGAAGGGACAGAAAGCATCATTGTCAAGACCTGTGAGTTTCGGATGTTCATATTGTTATACATTGTTCACTAGACAAATCATTTGCAGCTATGATAATATTGGTTGTCAATGTAGGTGATTTGCATATGTAATGACCTATATGCACCTGCCTTAAGACCATTACGTCAGGTAGCAAAGTAAGTTTCTATTTCAGTTAACTCGTGTATGATATTAATATTCTATTCCCTGAACTATGATATTTTTTTTCTGGTGCTAAATTTACAATGCCATCAAACATGTTTTTTTTTCTATGAATCATATTTGTTCTGATTATTTGGCAGACATTGTAAAAACTTCACCTGATCAAAACATAGTTGCTTGTTGATCAAGTTTTCCCTAGAACCCATCAACCCCAACAACAACAACAACAACCAAAGCCTTGTCTCACTATGTGAGACATCATTGAAGGAAAACTATTCTATTTTTCTCCAGCCCTCATAGCTTGACCTCAAGTCTCTCTTGTGTTCCAGTTCTTCCATAATCTCGTGCAACCTCTCATCGCCAACCGACGACCACCACAGGCGGCCAATCTTCATCATCGCTGCCACTATGTCTCGTTCATCAACTCTGTTTCAGCTTTGGTTCAACAGAGGCTTGCGTCCAGCAACTGCAATTTATATCCAAATTATATCTGGCCTGATTTTATTTCCTTATAAAATCTGAACAGCCAAACCATACACTTTATATAACCTTATAATTCTCATTATTAGGAAAGTTAAATGGTTCCTCTGATAATCCTTCCTGTCTTTGGTTTGAAAGAAATGAAAAGATGTGTAGGATTGGTTCTTGCCAATCCGTTTACTTTCGGATAGGGTTTCCTATATGGCATCTTTCTGTGTACTTCAAATGGTACAATCAGGGGGGATTTTCTTTGAAACAGTCACAAATTGGAAGGCTATTTTGTTTTTGTTCTGACCTTTTAGTTGGCCTTTGTGTACTTCTTTCTGATGGTTCCTGAGAATATCTCATGCTCGGTTTTGTAATCGGTTTTCTCTTCAACTATATTTCTTCTTTTATAATGCCCTTTCTCATATCTGCATTATGTGTGGAAGATGCCTGGATTTGTTTGTAGACAACATTAAGCTCTTAAACCTGATATGTGCATTATTTATGGTTCTAGCTTGCAACAGCGACCTATCTTTTTTTGTAAACTTTCCCACAGGCTACTTTTATCTGGAATAGATTGTTTGGAGTTTTAGGTGAATCTTGAGTTTTGTCCTCAATTTTTGGAGCAATTTTTATTGATTAGCTTTACAATGTTTGGCAAGCAGAAGTAAAGATGGGAGAAAGTTATGGCGTGCTCGTTTTTGTTGCTCTTTGAATTATTTGATGGAGTGGAATACCATATCTTGAAAGGGAATGCGTTGTTTTTACTATTTAGATCTGTTGTGGAATAGGGTGGTTTTTTGACCTTTCTTTGGTTCTCAGCCCATGGTTTCTTCAAAGGAGTCTCCCTTTTATGTCAATTGATATTTATGTTTGGATGATTCAAATTTCAAGTGCAATGTTTTGTATAATTGATGTAGCCAATAGACATAACCTCAAAATTTAACCATATCTCAAGCAAACAATTTATTACTTTTTCTCTTCTTTTTGTTGATTTGGACTTGGATTGTTGAGTTCCTTCTGGTTGTGTGTGTAGAAATAGTTATCTAAAAGAACTTTCATGAAGCTACAAATGTTTATAACTTAGGAAACTAGGAATTTAGATATCGAAATGTTTCTATTTTTTCATAAAGTAGAGTGTTTTTAGAACTAGTTGTTCTCTACTTTATGATTCTTGGAAAGGAACTTGTCCAAGCGAGATGAAAGTGCATTTAACTTGTTTAGGGTTTCTATTCATGCTTTTATGCATATAATTTCTGTATGGGTTTTCTGGTTTACTGATACTGGTTCCAGCAATTAGTAAAGTATTTAAATGCTAATCTTTATTCCAGTTAATTTGTCTGATGTACAACTTTTGTATTTTTTGTCTCAAAGTGTATTCTTTCTCTTCAAGGCATTCATGTACAAGTTTTTCACTAATATAGGAGTTCCTGATGCAAGAGAAAGATGGGTCAATCATAATGATGTTTTGTTTTTTGATTATTTTATTGTAATTTTCGTTGGATTTTTTATAGTTATTTTAGGTAATTTGTTGCAATTTTAGTAATTTTGTTAGTTATGAATTTTAGAGCTGCCACATCTTTTTTTAATTTTGAATTTAAATTTTATGAACTTTTATCATACTTTTTATCTTGAACATTTACTAAATATGTAATATATGTTTAAGAAATTAAATTATATGGTAATCTGGAATGACATATAGTTATTGTCTCTATTTTATTTATTGATTTTTTTTATATTCCCCCCCCCCCCCTGGGATTATTCATTGATTTTTTCTATATTCCCCCCCCCCCCTGGGATTTTAGTGCCTTACTTCACTGGGGTGGGTGCTTTTCTGGTGCCTCTTGCCTCAAGATGCTAGGGAGATTTACTACCTCAAGGGTGCCTTCTACCTTTGACTACGTTGCTATTAGTTATATGGTTTAGGAAAGTGTTAGAAGACTGCGTACTTGCCAGTCAAGTTTTTTTATGCCCATTATAGCACTGCTATGTGTAAAACGGGATATTCACTTTTGAATATTATGTGATTGATTGTCCTTGTAATATAGTGAATTCCAGATATGAGTGGTTTCTTTCTGTTGTTATGTTACAACTTTGATGCACTATCCCCCAATCCTAATTCTATCTGAAGCTACTGTTCCTGCCTTTCCCGTCTGCATCAGTTCCTTTGTTATTTGTAGGTTTTATTTTGTATATAATTTGATTGCTTGACAACAAACTTTTGCCTATTGACAGGGTTCATATATTTGTTCAACCAACAGTTAGTCGCGTGGTAAGCAGGTGATGATTAGCTTGAAATAGGTCATCTATATCTAATTTTTTTTTCAGGTTTAGTTATAACTATTAGTGTATATTTTATTTATTTTTCTAATAGTTGGCATACTTGATGACTCCTTGGTTGCAAACAAGAAACCAACATGACTTCAACACATCCCATACCCACATGCACTTCCAGATTGGAGAACTTTTAATAACACAGAACACTAGCTCAGAACAAAGAGAGAGACAGCTTCAGAAAACTTACCAATTTAGCTACCCATTGTTGCTAGGCTACATATTGATAAGATATGGATAAATTGAGCTTGTACATCTAAATTCTAATGAATTATAAACTCTTTGGATTAGTATCCATTGTTGCTAGACCACATATTTGGACACTTAACTATTGTTTAGCAGTTCCTTTTCTGTTCATTAAGTTTCATGAGTTCCTTTTCTGTTCATTTAAATGACCTTTGTAGGCTTAAATATATATGTAACAAGGAGGGGATGAAAGCCAGTGCCATTGCACTTACTGCTCTAGCAGAATATACAGGTGAGTTTTCTTTAATCTTTTTTCATTTTTTGTTTTGTTTTGCAAGTTGTGTGAAGAATTGAATTTAGTTAATATTACTTCCCCAGGCATTTATGTGTTAGTCTTCAAGTTGAGAGAGAAAAATGAAAAAAAGGTGTCTGGAGAGTTTTAATTGTCTTATACATTTATATAGATACGTACATATGTATACGTACATTCATACTGTTAGATTTATACTAGTATGTACTGACATTATTGGGATGAGCTTGTACTAGTTCTACTACACTTGTAATTGTCATGAAGTCATTAGTATAAATACACATACAGGGAGCGTAACTACAATTAAGTTAGAGCATCCCATTCATAGTTCTTTTCTTTTCTCTTTCTCTCCTCTCTATTTCTTAACATTCTCTTTTTTTTAGCTAGGTTCAGAACCTAGAGTAAAACCCTAGCCTTTTGTATTAAAAAAACACAAAAAGAAACCCAGAGTGGGTGGCTGACCCTTCCTCAGCTTCTGGATGCAGAATCACAGACTGATTACAGGTGAAATTATGAAAGAGGTAATTATTATTATTATTATTATTTGATAAAATGAGAGTTTCGTTGAGATGAAGATAATAACACCACAAAGGAAATGGAGGATAAGCAATTCTCCATTACAAAAAAAAACGGAATAGATCAGGGTAAACGACAATGTATCAAAGCTGACTGTTAGACCCCCTATTACTAAGGTATATTCTAGAAAGAAAGCACACGTGGGAAAGCAGGTTAGGAGGGGAGATGTAGAAAGTGTGAATACTATGGATCTCAGTCATTGAGAATCTTGGTCGAGAAGTTAGTGGGAGGGAAAGATGATTTGGTGGAGGGAAGTGAGAGCATATAGGGGAGGAAGTGAGGAAGAGTGAGTTAAGCAATAATGGAGTGAAGCATTGGGAGGGAGGCAGCAGACCCCTCGAAGTGTCTGCACTATCTTTACTTTTCCAGTTAGTCACTTGTACAAGCCTATCTTTGATACTGATATCACCGATATCGATGTGAGAATCAATAATACAAAGAGTTTATTCAGCATTTTTTCCTATTTCTCGGTCCGATTTGTCTATCAATTGGTATCGAGCTCCCGATCTTGGGAGCTGTGAATGGTTAACACAAGAATGGAGGCACGATTGGAGACTACGGAAAAGAACCGAGACGGATCGAGGAGATTAGGAAGGACATGGAGAGGCTGGAGAATGGAAAGCTTGGCCGAAAGGGAGGCGCAAGAGGCACGGCGAAGCGAAGTGAAGAAGTACAAGCCAAGTATTACGATTCTGGAAGGGAAGAACACGAGAGAGGTCACGATACCATGTGAATGGGAGTGAGGAGGATGAAAGTGGCAACCGATGGTCGCACATCCGGAAACCACCGAACCAGCGTTGGGGACGATCAATGGAGGAGAATGGAGGTTAGGTGTTTAATGGAGACGATGCGTATGGATGGGTCAACCGAGTCGAACGTTATTTTCAAGTGAATTTGATCGCGAGAGAAGGAGAAATTGCATTTGTGATGGTTGTAATGGAGAATCGGGCCCTAAATTGGTTCCGGTGGTGGGAGGCCAGGAACCCGGATGCAACAGGAAATTTTCCGAGCGGTGATACGCCGTTTTCAACTGCGCTTGCCCGGAACCCTACGAAGTATTGCTAAGTTTGCGGCAAGTGGAGTGCTGTAGCAGACACGAGAACAGTTTGAAAAGATTTACGGACCCCTGAAATATGAGAATGAGGAGATGTTGAGGGTGTTTTCATGAATGGGTTGCAGGAAGAGGTTCGAGCAGAAATGAAGCTCCATCGGTTGGAGACCCTCTCCGACATGATGGACCAGGCATTGTTGATTGAAGAACGTGATTGAGCCAGAAGGAGAGGTGGTTTAGGCCCAATCCAGCGAGGAGTTGCTAGATTTTCTCAACCCACGGAAGCTGGCAGGTAGGAAATGGGCCCAAGCCCGAGTTTTACAAATGATCTTGGGAGAAGTGGATCTATGGTGTCTACTAATTCTACCAGGCCCAATAGTAATGGGCGGCCCATCACGAGACACTAAAGAGGAGAAGGGAGCGACGAGTACAAGGAGAGGCGGAGGCTCCAAAAGGTTGTCTGAGGCTGAATGGCAGGAAAAAGTAAGCAAGGGATTATGTTTCCGTTGTGATGAGAAGTTCAGTCCCCAACACATATGCAAGTACAAGCAATTTCATCTACTGTTAGTAGAATTCGAAGAGGACGTAGAAAATCTTCCGGAAGAAAAGAATCATGACGAGGATCAGGAAATGGTAGAGAAAGCACTGCAGCTGTCCCTTAATAGTATTATGGGCATGACTTCCAAGAGATCATTGAAATTATGGGGAGAGGTACAAGGAAGGAAGGTAGTAGTACTTGTTGATTGTGGAGCTTCCAGCAATTTCATAGCTAAGGATTTGGTGAAGGAGTTGCAGCTGCCCATTTCAGAGACTCCGGAATATTATGTCGAAGTGGGGAATGGGAGTAAAATACGATGCAGTGGGGTGTGTAAGGGAATGACGATGAGGGTGCAAGGGGTTGATATCATCCATGATTTCTATCTATTCGAATTAGGAGGTGCAGACGTGGTGTTAGGGTTGGAATGGCTGGAAGAGTTAGGGGACATTAAGGCTAACTTTAAGGAGCTGACCTTGCGGATGAAAGTAGAAGGTAAGACAGTGACATTAAGGGGAGAACCATCTCTCTCTAGAGCTCTAGCTTCCCTAAAAACCATGTGTAAGGCTCTGAAAGATGAAGGGCAAGGGTTCTTGATCCAGTACCAAGCTTTGACAACAGAACAGCAACCTATCAACCCCCAATGGCAGGAGCTAGATACAATGTTAGCTGAATTTGGAGACCTATTTCAGGAACCACAGGGACTGCCACCTAAGAGGAAGCATGATCATGCTATTATACTCAAAGAAGGAGCCCAAATTCCGAATATTCGACCATATAGGTATCCTTATTATCAAAAAAATGAAATAGAAAGAATTGTCAGAGATATGCTCACTGCTGGAGTGATTCGGACCAGCACAAGTCCCTTCTCAAGCCTTATTATCTTAGTCAAAAAGAAGGATGGAGGATGGCGTTTTTGTGTAGATTATAGGGCCTTGAATAGGGTGATTATGCCAGATAAATTCCCAATTCCAGCCATAGACGAGCTGTTGGATGAGCTAACAGGGGCAACAGTCTTTTCTAAGCTGGATCTAAAATCAGGATATCATCAAATACGTGTAAGGGAGGAAGACATACCTAAGACAGCCTTTCGGACTCATGAGGGCCATTATGAATTCCTCGTGATGCCCTTCGGGTTGACCAACGCCCCTTCAACTTTTCAATCTCTGATGAACGAAGTATTCAGACCCTTCCTAAGAAAATTTGTCCTAGTCTTCTTTGATGACATTTTAGTTTACAGCCCAGACCGAGTGTCACACTTGGAACACTTAAAGAAGGTATTGCAGGCCTTAAAAGACAACTCTCTCTTGGCCAACAAGAAGAAGTGCAGCTTTGGCCAATTCCAGTTGGAGTATTTAGGTCATATTATTTCCAGCAGAGGAGTGGCCGCTGATAAAAAAAAGGTTGAAGCAATGTTATCTTGGCCCATTCCTCTAGGATATAAAGAGTCTAAGAGGATTTTTGGGACTCATGGGCTACTATAGGCGATTTGTGAAGGATTATGGTAAAATAGCAAGGCCCACAACTTGGCTCCTAAAAAGGAGGGGTTTTGCATGGGGATGGAAGCTCGGCCAGGCTTTTGATGCACTCAAGGCGGCAATGACCTCTCATAGGTGCTAGCTGTTCCAGGACTTTGATCGTGAGTTCTGATAGAAAGCAGATGCTTCGAGGAAGGGCATTGGGGCGGTTTTTAATGCAACAAAGCGAGACCTATTGCCTATCTCGAGTCAAGGATTATCGAGATAGAGCACAAACAAAAGTCGAGTTTATGAAAAGGAGCTCATGGCTATTGTTCTTGCGGTCAAAAATGGAGGCATTATTTGATGAGACGCCATTTCATCATTAAAACGGATTAGCGTAGCCTCAAATACCTGACTGAACAAAGGTTAATGGGGGAAGAGCAACAAAAATGGACAACTAAGCTGTTAGGATTCGATTTTGAGATCCAATATAAGCCGGATGTGAAAGCAGTGAGACGCATTATCAAAGCGGTGGAATTTGCTTGTTTTATCTTGTCCATTTCTTTGAACCCGATTCTATTGCGGAGGAGGGTACACTCGGATCAAAACTCAAAGGTATCCTACAGGATCTGCTGGCCAATAAAGGTTCTCACCCGGGGTATGAAAGGAAGGGAGGACAGTTGTTGTACAAAGGTAGGTTGGTCCTCCCTAAGCGTTCAGGGAGAATACCCACCATACTCAAGGAATTCCACTCCTCTCCCTATGGGTGGACATTCGAGGTTTTTTTAGGACTTACAAAAGAATTTGAGGGTGCTTGTTTTGGGAAGGCATGAAAAAAAGACATCAAAGATTTTGTCTCCATGTGTGACATCATCCTTGAAACAAGTATCAAACTCTTTCCCCAGCGGGAGATTACTTAAACCTTTACCTATTCCAACTCAGGTATTGCAAGATATCTCCTTGGATTTCATAGGAGGCCTACCTAAGGCGAAGGGGAAAGATACCATCATGGTAGTGGTCGATCGTCTCACAAAATATGCACATTTTCTACCCCTAAACCACCCGTTTACTGCCAAAGAAGTGGTTGAGCTGTTTGTTACTGAAGTCGTTCGACTTCATGGATTCCCTTCCTCCATTGTCTCAGATAGAGATAGGGTCTTCATCAGTCAATTACAGTCGGAGTTTGTTCAGAGGTCAGGTACTCATCTCAAGATGAGTTCAGCATACCATCCGCAATCGGATGGCCAAACAGAAGTGGTGAATTGCTATCTAGAAACCTATTTACTGTGTTTTGCAGGTGCCAAACCTCAGCAATGACCTCAGTGGCTCAGCTGGGCTGAATTTTGGTTCAACACCAATTATAACGGCTCGACTAAGATGTCCCCTTTCAAGGCCTTATATGGCAGAGACCCACCACCCTTGCTTAGATGTTCAGGAGATCTTTCTCACGTGGAAGAGGTCAATCAATTCTTTGGTGAGAGGAATGCAATATTGGATGACACGAAAGATAATTTGGTGTAGGCCCAAATAAGATGAAAGCTTCAGGTAGACAAAAGAAGGAGAGATGTGAATTTTCAGCCTGGAGATTTTGTGTATTTGAAAATCCAACCCTATAGACTCAAATCTTTAGCTAAAAAAGTTAATGAGAAACTGAGCCCTAGGTTTTATGGCCCTTTTCAGGTATTGGACAGGGTAGGCACGATGGCTTACAGGTGAAGCTCACGATTACAGGTAGGTATTGCACCCGAGTTTTCATGTTTCCTTGCTCAAGAAGTCCGTTGCAAAGGCTGCTACTAGCCAACCATTACCAGCTATTCTCTCGGATGATTGGGAGTTAAGGGTGAATCCAGCTGAGGTGCTAAATACAAGAACAGCTGTAGATGGATCTATGGAGGTGCTCATCCAATGGGAGGACCTACCTGAATTTGAGAGCTCTTGGGAATCCTTTGCCACAATCCAGCACCACTTTCCTAATTTCCACCTTGAGGACAAGGTGAAACTTTTGGGGGGAAGTATTGTTAGACCCCCTATTACTAAGGTATATTCTTGAAAGAAAGCACAAGTGGGAAAGCAGGTTAGGAGGGGAGATGTAGAAAGTGTGAATACTATGGATCTCAGTCATAACAGAATGCTGAGCTGGCAGAAGTTAGTGGGAGGGAAAGATGATTCGGTGGAGGGAAGTGAGAGCATATAGGGGAGGAAGTGAGGAAGAGTGAGTTAAGCAAGAATGGAGTGAAGCATTGGGAGGGAGGCAGCAGACCCCTCGAAGTGTCTGCACTAACTTTACTTTTCCAGTTAGTCACTTGTACAAGCCTATCTCTGATACTGATATCACACTGATATCAGTAGCGGAATCAATAATACAAAGAGTTTATTCAGCATTTTTTTCCTATTTCTGGTCCAATTGTCTATCACTGACCAATCCCTTAACATATCTATAAGGGAAATCCCAATTAAAAAACCAAGAGCTTTACACCAAGTAGAAGCCAGAAGTTTGATCTTATCCCAGATCTGTTGCTTAGATGTGAAAACATCCTTAAAGACATGAGCATTACGCTTCAAAAAAATGCACCAAATTGTACTAAAGATTGCACAATGCCATATAGAATTAGCCTCTTTAGTTCTACCAAAACCATTAAAGCTGATAAACAAAAACTGGTCTAAGAACTTAGGGGTTACCCAACATTCATAAAAAATGCCAAACAACAAGTTCCACAATGTAACAGCAACTGATTCAGAACGATCACCACACATAACCCATATATCAGGATATAGAGCCTTGAGTGGTATATGAACCTGCAACATGTCATTCGTGTTAATTCTACTATGCACCGCCGTCCAAATAAAAGACTTTAACTTCAAGGGAGCTTTAGATTTCCAGATTGGTTTATCAAGAAGGAAAGTAGCTCTATTTGATGAATAGGTTAAAAAATTGAAAAAATATTTGCAAGAGAACACCCAGAAAGATCAATAGACCAATTTCTTCCATCTAAATTAGAAGACAATTGGATAGAATCAATGAGGCCCAAATGGGACAAGGGATTCCAATTCACATAATTCCCCGTCATTTAGTAAAAAGTGAAAATTCCAAGGTTGAAAATTGAGTAATGAGTACTAAAATGAGGAGACCTATGTAATGAGGTAAGATAGAAGAGGCGGGGAAAAGCAGTCTTTAAAGGTAAGTTTCCTACCCAATGGTCTTCCCAAAATTTGACTTGAGAACTTAATGAAAGCAAAGATCTAAAAGTAGAGTACCTCTGAGAAATGATCTTCCAAGTACTAAAATGAGAAGCTCGGATAGCAGTATTGGCATCCCACCCATTTTGATGCAGTTCATACTTACATCGGATAATCTTATGCCAAAGCTAATGAGGATCCAAAGGAAAACACCGTAGCCATTTACCTGAAAGAGCAATATTCTTAGACACCAAATTTCCAAGACCCAAACCCCCCTCTTTCTAAGGGCGACAATACACTTCCCAACTCACCATATGATCTCGTTTAGAATCATATATTCCTGGCCAGAGAAAATCTCTCTTACTCTTTTCAATTTTGTCAGCAACACCCACAGGAATACAGAACAGAGAATAAGTAGTAGCGAGGAATACTTACAAGACAAGATTGAATAAGTGTGATCCGACCTCCAAGAGATAAGAAAGCCCCCTTCCAATTATCAAGGCTCTTAGAGATTTTTTAACTACTGGATCCCAAAAAGAAACAGTTCTTGGATTCCCACCCAGAGCTACACCCAAATAAATAAGAGGCCAACTCAAAACCTGGCATCCAGCCAAATAAGCAGAAGAATAAAGAGTTTGGGAATCAACATTGATGCCAGCCAAACCGCTTTTGGACATATTAATTTTCAAACCAGAAGACAGCTGAAAGAGTTGAAGAGGGAATTTAGATGAGAAAGAAAGAAGGCTCTGCAACAGACCCATGCAAGGGAGGAGATATGAGAGACAAGAGACCAATCCAGATTCAATTCAATTCACTAACTCTTGTTGATACATCCTAATGATTATTTATCCTAACTAAGTGGGTAGCCTAACATAGCAATCTGCCTAAACTCCTTCTCCCTTGAGTTGGGTGTAGGTAGTACACTATCTTGTGTAGCAGCTTATGCACATTTCTGACCTGACCTCTGTCCAAAAGTCTGTGTGGGCCACCATCTCAACCACCTTCTCGGCGGCTTCCGCGACAGCTACGAGAATCACCTCTTCCTCCTCTACCATCTCCTTGTGTTCAGAATGTTGGATTAATCTTTATCTACATTGATAAAACTGTTTCTCACATCATGAATGCCTGATCCATGCTTATATTTGATTTAGTGGTGTCTCTAGATGTTGTGGCACCTTTTGCAATTTAAGTTGTTTTTTTGCTCAATGTTATATTTATATGTTGTGACATCTATTCTTTTTCCTATATATTTATATGTATATTCTACAAATTATCTTTCCAATCATTTGATCCTTCTCATATTCTCTTTTGACTTTTTTTCTCTCATTGCAGAATGTGATATACGCTCATGCTTGAATACTCTCCAATTTCTCACCAAGAAGAAAGAAACCCTCAATGCGGTAAGACTTTAATTTGAACCAGCAATTCAGAAGAAAATTTTAAGACTTACGGATTCATATAGGTTGATTGTGTTGTACCCATTTCTTATATAAGTGATTGGTCACTCCTAATTTCCTGTTGTGAAAGCATTTTAAGAAATATGTTTCTTTTTTAATTTTTGTAATTACTGATTATTCTGTCTGTTAAGAGTTAAAAAAAAAAAACTTAGGCTAGTATGAATTTGGCTATTTATAAAAGTCTCAATTTTCATAATTATCTCATAAGTTCTTCCCTAGAACCACTTTATTGTATGAAAACATGTTTAATCTGATTTGGGCATTTATTACTCTGCCGATTTTGAACTTTGTATTCCAATCACTAGCTTTTTTTGGTCAGAAAGCTCTTGGCATTATCTCATATGTTAAAGCAGAGCCCCCTCGGATCGGGAAGCTCTGATACCAACTAGAAAGAAAAGAACTTACTTGAAAGAAAAGAACTTGAAAGAATAAAATTTCTAATCTTATTCTTTAGAGGGTGATTACAATACATATTGATACAATTAGAAAGGGAAACATAATCATAGCTAAAACTAATTACAGCTAATAATTACAACCTACACTAATGATTACAATTAATACTAATTATTATAGTCAACACATTTATAACTCAACACAACACCTTTACAGCTGTAAATAACTTTGCAGCTGTTATTACAGCTGTAATCACAACATATTACAGCTGTAATCACAAATGAGGGGAATATGTATTTTAAACCTGTCTTTTCTTGGCCTCGTTAATTTATATCAAGAAAACCTTTTTAGCTGCGATTTTCTTTTATATTTTGAGGTTTAATCCATGAAGATTATGTGTGATTTTTATGGCTTTGTGCCGCTTCCCTTCAATTTTGGAGTAGTGAAGAGCACTTTTTTGTTAATTAAATGCTGGATTAACATTCACATGCTTTACTGTTGCTCAGTTTGATGTTGGTTCTCAAGTAGTTGGCCAGAAGGACATGTCAAAGAATGTTCTAGACATCTGGAAAGAGGTAGTGTGCGTTATCCTTTTGACTTTGTCCATTTCCTGGCTACAAATTGTCTAAGAGTACTACTCTATCTTCACCATCTTTTGCATTGGATGCTATTCTTTGCTTAGATTTTCCACAGGAAAAGAACAAAGATGGAAAGAAAATCTCATAGAAGCAAGTGCTTTGAATTTGACTCCATGTACTCCCTCATGTCAAACCGGTAGGCCATACATTACTGTTATACTCATTTCTCCCTCTTATGTTCAAATATATGTATGTCCATATTAAAACTGGCTAATTGATGTGCAGTGGTGATTGTGACTTGATTCTGGATGGAATTCATGAAAATATTTTGCAGCTCCATTATCATGACCCAGTGATGCAGAAAACTGTAAGCATTTATTACCCACTACAGATTTACTGTGACTCATTTGCTGTTTCTTTTGAATAGTTGAGAATTTTGTTTTGAAATATGTTTGAAGGTCAAGTGCTTCAACAGTCTTGGAGTTTATGATCTAATGCATCAATATATAATGCATACACAACAAATGCGCCTTCATGGTAAGAAGATAATTTACCTACTTTAATATTGTTGCAAAAAACAAGTTCAATCACACTCTTGTTTCTCCGTCTTTCCTTTCTTCAGTTTATTTGCCCCCCATAGCAATTACTGTACATCATCTAGTAGCTCAAGTTCAGAAGCCAAACATTGAGTGGCCAAAATCTTATCAAAGGTATATCTTGTGCTAGTAGGACTTATAAATTTTGAAATGTTGTATTTTTCTTACAAAACAAAATTTCATAATGCTGCATCATATAAAAATTTTCAGGTATCGGACAATGATGATGGAAAAGATGGACATTGTGAATACCTGGCACTACAAAGTTCCACCACATATTGCAAGGCACTTATCAGCTAGCTCGTTTGTTGAAGACTTAATTTCTCCATTGTTACATATTCTGTCTCCACCAACTATAAGACCGGTGATATACTAATTCTATTTGTTATGAATTTTGTTTAGTTATCTAATTGATTTGTCTTCTTGTTTTCCTCCTTTATAATTACTCAAGAGTGAAATGTTTGCAGATCTAGTGTTATTTGATGTTCAATTCTTCTATTTTTTGCTACATTATTTTTAATGCTACTTTTTAAGATGTGAGGACACTGAATTCTTTTTTTATAAATAAATAATCTGATGAGTTTGTTTTGAATAAGAGAGTATCCTGATAAAGAAAGCCTCTTTCTTGTAGAATTATGTTTCTTAGTGGCTTGTTATTGAATTTGGTGTATGTGGTCCTCAAGTTTTGACTACTAGTCCTATTTAAGTAATGTATTCAGCTTTCAAAGTAAAAGAGTTATTTTCAGAGATACCCTAGCCTCCAAGAAGAGTGATGCGTCTCTTGGGTGTGATGCCCAAAAATCCTAGTAGTGAAGCATAGGTCACTCTTCTCAACTTCTAATCTGTTTTCCTCAGATTTTCTAACCTCCCCAGACCTATTGTTCTTGGAAGACATCATTAAAAATTTATTTTAACAAAACCCTAGCCCAGTTTTGCTTCAATTTCCCTAGAACCTATAAACCCCCAATCCCCAAGTTCGCAATCATTGTTCACAGCCCTAGGACAGCACCCTAAATAAGTTTTCTAGTTTTGATTATGAAGATCCTGCATCACTATGAGTTCTTTCTTTGATTCTATTTTTATCATGATGGAGGAGGATATGTTGACCTCTGCATCTCTGCTCATGTATTTTGTTTACCTTGTTTTTGTTACCAAATTTCTTCTTTGATCTATAAAATTTCGTAATGGATTAAGACTCATTTAGCTTCAATTTGAACTTGGACTGCTTGTGTATGACTTGTAGTCTGATGGCTAAGTTGAGCTTAAGCTGAGCTTTCATTGCTCACATTAGCTTGGCTCAACTCTGGATACACTCTATTGGGTTTTTCTCTTGTCTGATGTGGTTTTCTTTTTCTTTAGGTGGCATTACAACTACTATCAGATAAAGAGAAGAATGAAGTGGCTCAATTAGTTAGCACAATGGTCTGTTACTCTATAACATATAAGAATATGAAATCAGATATGCTGCCTAATAACCTGAGGCATGAAGTGGCAGATGACTTGGCACTGTCTTTTGTTCCCCCAATCAGTGACTTTATAAACTTTAAGGTTTGGATCATTGTTCATGACTTCTATCATGGAAGTATATGAATCTCAGCCAGATTTTAATATCTATTCTCTACATTTGTGCAGGATTATACCTCAAATCATTATGTACTTTCTTTAGCTATGAAGCAAGTTTTGGTGCATGAGGTGAGATTTCATAAGCTTTAAAAGTTTTATTTTAGTTTTTTTTTTCTTTTGCTGCTTTATTTAAGGAGGATATTTTAACCTCCTCCCTTGTGTTCCCGCTTTACTTCTAATAAACTTTCGTATTTATCAAAAAAGAAAAAAAATGTTTTGTTGACCAATGATTATACTCATCTATAGTATTCTTACCGTTGTCATTATTTAATTGTTTTCCGACCAAAGTTTAACATGTAGTTTTGCCTATAGATTCAAATTTAAAAGAAGAAAAATGAAATGCGAACATCAAATACAACTGTCTGGCTTTATAAGGCTCAAGTACATTTATCATTTAATTTTTCCTTTTTAATTTTTATGGCTGCAGTCTTTTAATTTTTTTTTATAATTCCATCCCTGAGATTGCTCGTAGACCTTGGTGAACCTTGGATTGTTGTGTTTTGTATTAGCCAGATGAATTAATGTTATCATAAAAGGTATACTTCCGGAATATCTTTTTCCTTCACATTGATTCATAGTTGTCTAATCCGGACCGGTGGTTGACCCAGTCAGAAGGCCTGGTCACTGGGTCAACGGTCCGACCGGCAATTCAATGGTTGAACTGAAAAATCGGCTATAGAAAGAAAAAATAATGTTACAGCTATGTATACAAAAGCATGTCATATAAAAAAAATTTCCTCATACATTTAAGAGTACAAATTACAAATTTAACATTCTACAACCCAATATAAATTTAAAATTTTACATTATCAGTTTGCCCAATAGTACATAATTAAACTAATATAAATGATAGATTACTTAAGAGCTAGCACAAATCTAATGTGCTAAAGTTACATATCAAACAAAAGGCTCATAGTAAGTTGTAAGGCGATTGTGAATTGAAGAGAAAAGAGGACGACAATGCTTCACTTATTATTTTTTTTAACCCCACTTTTTTTCTTTTAAAATATGACCCGTTACATGAAAAACCCAGTCGGGTCAAGCAGGTTAACCAGTTTTGACCGGGTCTACCAGAAAATCCGTAATAGACTTGGACTGGACCAGTCAACAGGCCGGGTCACCGTTTTCCAGTCCGGTCCATACAACTATGCATTGATTAATTTAAAATTTGGTACATTATGTATGGACTTCCAAACTGATTGTTTTCACTCTTGTACTTCTGTTCCACTAATTCATGCGTTTCAGGTTGAAAAGCATAAGATCTTGCAAGTTAATATTGACAGGACAGTGACTTTAACAAATGGAGGGCATGGAGTTATTGAGGCTGGAACTAGCAATGTCCAATTAGCCAATACTAATCATGCAGCTGCAGTTGCTGCGAAAACCATTGAAAATCAGAATAATGTTTTAGCAAGGCAATTAAATGCAAATCCCACCACAGTTTCACCAAACTTGAATCCCAATAAATGTGCAACCGACAATGCAAAAATGCTAAACATGGGAAATAGGAAAAAGCCATCCAGTGGTTCCTCAAGCTTCTTTGACAGGTGATTCTTCCTGAACGTGGTTTGTATTTCTTTTGTCATTGTCAACCACTATCATAACTCAGTAAAACTACATTTTAGTGTCAATTATTACTTCCAAAAGCGAATTTAAATATGAGAATCATGTCTGTTAAACCTAATATATATGCTGCAATATACACCTTTTAATTTTGAAAACCCATTTAAATGCCAAGAACTTGAAAATATATTATGGCTATTTAAAATGAAACACTAGCTGATTACTGGTCATGGGCTTTCCTCAACATATTGTCCCTATATGAATTTCCATAGCGATGATGAGACATTTCCTGGCTTCTATACTTGGCATGGTATTGATTTCTGTCTCTAAAAGCAGTCCCAGCATATCTTAATTCCATTTTGTTGTACATAATGAAATCATGATTCATGAAACAGTTATACATGCTCTTATTTATATCTTCTTGTCAGACCTAATATAAGAACACACTAGTTTATATTCCAGATGGTCATAATGTATCACTAGGCTTCTATCATGGTAAAAGTATTGATTTTGTTGAGCAGCTTTGTCAAATCTGCTACATCGTCAAAATTGGCATATACACTAGTTATTTTTCTCTTTTTGATTTTTATGTTAGACTTTGATCTAATCTGACAAAAGCAACATGCTTTATAGAAATTTGTTTATGAAAACCTTTGCTATTTTTTATAATTATTTTAAAACAAAAGATAAATAAAGGTTTTTGGTGACTTATGTACAATAGGATAAATGGCATCAATTGATTCATGTAATGACCCCACTTAGTGGGATAAGGCTTGGTTGTTTTATGTACAATAGGATCAATGGATGGCTAGCGTGCCTTGGTGAATGGTTATCATTACAGTCATTATTTACTGCTGCTGATCTATCTTTGCTTCAAGAGCAGGTTTATAAAGTTAAATGTTAAGGGTTTCCAAAATAATGATAGAGCTCTACAGAAAGAAGCAACCTTGGAGAAAGATCCATGCCCTTTGCTTTTTAAATTTAATGAGGTATGCTGCTTTACTTTTTTATGAATGAATGCTTCTTTTAAACACAATGGAGCAGTGATTTCAGTTAATAGCAATAGATGATTCATTAATAATTATCCTGTCTAACTTTGATAGTGATGCAACTAAATTGTACTTATTCTTGTATGATTTTCTTGCTCTTCTTCGCAATCTGGAAATATTGTATGCATGCATGTATAGAGCATTCTGCTATATGGAAATTCATATGAAGTTTTGCTATCTCACTGAGGTATATGGAAATTGTCCAAGCAGAATTGTGTTTACTTACCAATCCCTGCTTATTCCATCAGTGAGCTATTGTCTCTTGTTCCAAAACCAGGGGTCAGTTTTTAGTGTTCAGATCTTCCATATTTATATGCTGAAGAATATTATTGACTCTTTTCTTAAAACATTTTGGAGGCTCAATAAATTGAAAGCAATTTTCAAAAACCAGAGATCATATATATATATATATATATATATAATCAGCAAACCAAAAGTTAAAAAATACATAGGCATAGAGAATAAGCAAGATTCAGAGCATTTTTTTTTTGGTTAATTTTTTTTAATTTCTTTATTTTTTGTATAATTTTAGACAATTTCGGGCCATATGGCTTGAACTAAACATTGATTAGTTGGAAAATTTGACAATTTAGTCAATGTTTGACGAAATTAAGTCCAAATTTTAGTTTTAAAACTGGTCCGATTCATTGGTTTTGGGCAGTTGAACTATTAGGGCGGTTTTATGGTTTGACGCGGACCGAATATGGAGTCCGGTTGGCTGTTCCACCGGTCCGGTTGAACAAGTTTTTGAAACACTGATTTAAAGCACAATGTTGACCTGTATGTTATTGTGATACAAATTTTACGTTTTGACCCAGACCGGAATGGAGTCCAGATGGTGGTTTCGGTCCCGTCAAACAAGTTTTTGAAACACTGATTTAAAGCACAATGTTGGACCTGTATTTTCTTGTGATGCAATTTTGTTTTGTTTTTTTGCTTTTTGTTTTTGGTGCAATTGTGATACAAATTTTACTTGTGCTACTTATTACTTCACATGTTAACACTTGATGCTACGAAAAGCAAGGCTATAAAATGGGTAACTCTTGTAATTGGTCGCCTGATTAACCGTGTCTATTCATGCATTTAACAAAATAAAAATAAAGCTCAATTGTCCTTTTCCCCCCACCCTTCATTGCGAATTCTTCATTTCTTTGCAGGGCTTTACGAATGCAGTCAAAAGGCCTGTTCGTATTCGAGAATTTCTATCCTAATAATGCCTTTCACAAGTAATGTTTATTATTTCACTTGTATACCTTAAGTGTTATCGATTTATCAAGGATTCTTCATGTTTATCCTAGAGTTATCGATTTATCAAGGATTCTTCATGTTTATCCTAGAGTTTGTCAATCAAATCTTTAAATAGCATCATGCTCTAGACAGAGAATCCAAATACCTAGTTCAGTCAGGTTGTAAATTGTAAGATTTTGTCAAGATCTTTTTGCTGTATATCTTTTACACGCTCGAAAAGGAAGGAAATGTAGTGGCAAATATGTCAGCCAAGTTAAGTGTCTATGATTACCTGTTAAACATCCAATAACTACTAATTTGTTTACCAAAAGTAAATTTTACAATGATTCACTGTTAATGAAGGTGCAACAATTATCTTCATATTCATTGAATATCTAATGAACCTACAATACTTACTGTTAAACATCCAAGACCTACGAATTTGTTCACCAAATGACATTTCGTTACATCTACTTATTTTAATCTTGAAAGAACACTCAACTAAGCAACATACAATATGCTAACAGACATTGAAAGGGACACTTGCGCAAATTCCTTCAATAAAGGAGCTTAGCATTACCAACTGGGACATAAAACTAAAAATATAATACTATAAACCAAAGTAAAAATAAATGAGTAATCAAAATGATTAACGTAATGCACAATGGCAAAGTAAGAGAATTAAAGGCATATACTTTAATGCTACAAAGAGGATACGGAGATGTCACAATAATTCAAACTGGTTTTACTGACATATTAGTCATCACAAAGCAAAAAGAATAAGCAATATTTTAGCGTTAACTTAACACGACTGTCTAGGTCAAGAAATTCTCGAATATGTTTTTGTACAAGACTATTTTTATATTACACTACTCCGAGCGTGCCATATCAACTATGGTTAGTGTATGATTAATGTCTTGCAGAATTTACATATTAAATGCAATGAATAAAGTCAAAGGCAAAGTGATGTGGTATTGTGGTATAAGAATCTCTTGTTATTGATCACTTCCTAGAAAAAATTTTAGGTAGACATTGTCTAATATAGGCACTCCATTCAACATTATATATTGGTAAGGTTATGTGGATGTTATAAATACACTTATATCTAAAGAGTGATTTTATATATATCAACTGTTGAATAGATGATATGCACTACCTAAGAATTTCTCCACTTCCTCACTCCACAAGGACCACTTGAAAATTCCACGGGACCAATCACCAACTACCTATCAAGAAAATGCCTATGCACCCCTTCCAAAAGCCTTCATAATTTGTTTGAACACCAAGTACGTGAAAAATATTCCTTTCTCAACAGAAACCATGCACGAAGCTCTCGATTACTTCTTGTGGAGGATTGGCCTCAAAATTCCCTCATTTTCGCCTCCTTGGGAGGACTAAAGGATGATATAACGGATGAAATACGTAGGTTCAATCCCAAGACTACCAGAGCCACCATTGACTATGCCCGTATGAAGGATAATAAACAATTGAGTTTAAGAAGAAGAAAGGGGGCATGATCATGAGAACACATAGCTACACAACCACGCCAACCAAAGCAACACCAACCAAAAGCACCGCCACTTTAAACCACATTAGATAGAAAACTCTCCTGGGAGGAGGTTCAGAATAAGAAGGAACAAGGGTTGTACTTCAAATTTGATGAGCGCTATACACCAACACTCAAATGCAGAAAAAAAAAACCTCAATCGCTATATATGGCTTAATAAAGAGGGGAGGAGAATGACATAGATGAGGGTGGCAGAATTCTCGTACTCCAAAAGTGGTTGGGTTTGAGGACATGCATCCTTTATGATCAAAGCTAATAGACAACGAGTCCACCTATAATTTTATTGATTTTGACAAAGATGCATCACTACCTATTACAGTCACTGTACCTCCTCAAAGTTGGTTGCTCTTATCATTTAGTTCTCATGGGTCTATTTAAGCTTGGCTCATGTAAGCTAGTATATGTCAAGAAATAAAAACTTAAAACAGTTCCTTTTCAGTTTTCCAACATTCTATGACTACGTGTACCAGTCAGATTCAGTTTCCTCAAAATAGCTTTGCTTCATAGTATACTGCAATGTAATGTATCATCTGTCTGACATGGACCACATGGTGTCACACGTGTTTACAGCTTTATTTAAAAAAAAGAAAAAAGGCATATATTATCAAGGAATTTATAATCACAATATACAGCGACTCCTACATTAGATGTGGTAAGGTCTCAAAGCTTGAGCAGATCTTTTAGTCAGTTGAGTACTGTTTACATCAAGCAACATATGGACGAAGCAGTCTTTTGGCAATTCCTGTGAAAAGAAACTGCCTGTCAATTTTTAGCTGCTTTAGAAAATTCATTCTGTGAAAGCCTTAATCGAATGATCCAGATGAATGACATTCATAAAGATATATCAAATGATCCTTGAGAAGAAAAATACTAACAGAAAAATATTGGGATGTGGTTTAAAAAAAAAAACGAAAGCTGTATTTCTATTCAAGTATGAAAGCTGAAGGCAAGGCACCATGTATGACAACGGTATGTGTACTACCATGTAAAATTTTACATCCTAAATATGAGTAGAGGTCAAATTTTTTTGGTAAGAGTCTAATGGTGATGGCATTTATTGCTTAGAGAGCATACAGGTCAGGAATGTGCTCATGATTCTAATATCTGTCCTTTCTTAATACTCAGATCTCTGTCTCTTATTCAGGTTAACATGGGTGAACAAAAGCAATTGAAAATTAAAAGCCTGTGAAAAATCCTAAGAAGAATCCATATTGAAATCTGACCAAAATTCAAGGTTTCTTTGGTATTCAATTCTCTTTTTCCATGTAGGCTGAAGGTATGAAGTTGTAAAATCAGCATTTCTTGAATTAAGTCTTAACTAATCTGTGACTAGTTTCATATTGCTCAAATAGAGATAGCAATCGCCAATTCTCATGTCCCTCTTAACAAGTTTTCAAGGATAATATGCAAGCAACACTGATCATAATTTCTGAATGTAAGATCAAGCGCTTATCACTAGGACAAAAGCTGGCTATGGTGCAACTTTTGATGCTACTTGTAGGATCAAACATTTATCACTAGGCCATAAGCCATATCTGATGGCAAGGGAGCAAATTTATTTCCTTATATAGATTTTCAGAACGTCATCAAGTATTAAGGGGATGCACCCATTATAGGTATCATGGGCCGGGATGTTAAGCCCAAGAATCATCCTAAGGGAGATGTTGACCAAATAAAGTCAACACTGAATAATGAAGGGGGAGGTCTTATTATCATAAAAAAAAACCTATTTGATTTCATACCACAATTCATATTATACTTATTAGTATTCTCAGTTGTATAATCAGCAGGAATCCTAAAGATGAAATTCTGGATAGTCTTGTTCTTTATCTGGAGTTGGAAGCTGACTAGCAGTTGCTTCTATTTAGCCTGCTCGTTCAACTTCTCTACAAGTTACAATCTTCAAATGTGATCTTCAAATAAAGCTTTCAAATATGATCTGCTAGATTCTAATTCCCTTTCTTTAACCTCACATAATTGTTTGAGCTATCTCGTTGCTGGTTGTTGGTTACTTAACCTTTTGGGTAGGCATTTCTACTCGAAGGACTAGTCTTGGCTGACAATATTTCAATAGTAGAATGGCCAAGAAGCTCCTAAAACTCCCTAGCTATAAAGAAATCCAAAAGCTTCAAGAATTTGTCCAACTTCATAGCCATCTCCATAGTAGTTTGATCAAATAATTCTGTTTTAAGTCTCAGCACTCAGTTTCACTTGGATAAGGAAATAATTTTCCTTCTATCTTCCTCAGCTCCAAGTTTAATTGTTAACTCTCTACATCCTTACATATTCCAACTTCCTATCCCAAGATCATCTTTAGCTCCTCCCACAGGTCTATATGAGTTTGCCATAACTGTCTTCAGGCTGCAAGAACACCATGGGCAAGGTTGCTAGAGGCATAACTAATAATGTCCTAGGGCACCAATGACCAGAGTTAAAACGAAAGACTTGCTAGTTGCTACTAGTGTAGCCTATGAAAAGTTCCAAACATCTGCTAGTTAATAATTAACAACATTTCAATATTTCCTCAACCCTTAGTTTGTTCTTCCTTAAACATGTAGCTTGTGTGAAGTGTATATCATTAAAACTTAGGAACAGACCAAACTTCATGCTGCATACTGCATACTGAATAATAGGGATCAAAACACTACCAACTTATTTTGGCACCTAATACACAATGAGGATTGATACTGATTCTCAAAGCATTTTAACGTATATCTTTCAGATACAAAAGATGCAACTTCTATCACAAACTATTAATATAGTTCAAAATGTTTTTTCGACAACTGAAGGGAAACAAATGATCATGGCCATTGCCAAATGTCATAACATAACTGTCACCGCCATTGACACTGCAGTTTCGATTATTCATCCATTCTCATTCTTTCCAAACCCGAGAAAGTGATTCAGTTGAATTTGAATTATTGGAAGGAGGTAAATGGAAAGAGTACCTCAAACAGCTCATTTATTATATGCTGTTTTTGCTGATGTCTCTCTGCACAGTCAATGCCAACCTTCATAGAAAGATTAAACATAATATATGAGAATGAAAATTATTTATTTTTTCCCCCATAAAAGAAGTCATAATATTGAGGGGTATTGCACTACCTGAACAGGCACTTCCTTCTTCTCAAGAAGGTCAGTTTTATTATTGGGGCTTCTATGTTTTTCTATCTCCTATAAAATGAATGACATATCAGCTGGTTGAGAAAAACATAACTTCACAGAAATAATATAAACTTAAAGCCATATAATTGACAAATAAAGTTTATGTAACGGCAGGTGAGCAATGACAGGATATCAAAAGAATACAAGCAAATTATAAGTTCCTCAAATTGAATTATCAGCTATCCTTTTATTCATTTGACAGATTTTCCAGCATCTTCTCCCATAATGATCCTGATAGGAGCTTTTCCAGCTCCTACAGAAGCCAGTAAATGGAGTATAAACTACAAATGGAAGACCATAGGACTTCAAGTGAATTTTTTAATCTCTGTAGATGCTAAGAATTGATAATGGAACATAGTTGTGCATGGAATGGACAAAGATTGTTCTGTTTCACTTTGATTAATAAGAGGCATTTTGTGAAATAAACAGATCTATCTAGTAATTATTTACAAATTTATTGCTACTCAGCATAGAGTTATTGTCAACTTCCTGTATCTTCCAAGAAACAGATAAGCAGGAAATAAATATTCTATTTTATGGCCACATGTATCCTGAAATAAGTTTGCATTGCCTAGTATTATTTCTATGGCCATAACAATAGAACAGAATAAATTGACATCCTATTGTAATTTGATGAACCATGTCATTTAGCTGACTACTCATCAGCTTGACACATGATCTCATCAAAGGGGGCTGGCATTTCAGTGAGAACAAAATTTTAATCCTAGGAGTTGATTCATTCTAGTATTGATTGCAATTATTGATGAATAGGCAAACAACAGAAAATTCCATTGTATATAGGAGATTGCTTCTGTCATTGATGTATGACCAGCAAAAGTCATGCATATTTACTGGGACATTCCCATTTTACAATTTTAGAACTTTTAAAGACCTGCTTCAGCCCCCATAAGCCCTTTGTTTTCCATACCTACAAAATCCTAAATGACATGTCATCAATAGCCTTTAAAATGTCAAAATCCATGCCTGATCAAATCCATTGTTATTGATCCAATTGGTGATGTATGACTACCCTCAAACCATACTTCCCAACAAAATTGTTTCATTGAGTGGTGCTTGCAATTGCTTACCATTGAATGCATAGAGACTCAGGGTATGTCTAACTTGATGAGGGGCTCTGAACAGAGGCCAGACCCTCTAACCTTGCAAAGAGAGGATCAGAGTGGTTTTGTTTCCCATGAGTTTGTTGCAAATCCGGATCCTGAGTGGTCTCATAGTAGATGACTCAATTTGTGGACAACCCCGCAGTTGAAGTTCTTTCAAGCTTGGCATCAGGTGATGGATTTGTTCAGGCAGAGAATTCAACTTCTCACAGTAGTTGATGGTTAATAAAGTGAGCTTTGGGGCTGCAAATCCTCCCTTGGGAAATGATATGAAATTTGGACAATGCCTAATGCACAGCGAATGGAGGGATTTGAAATTTGGAGGAGTTGCATCTAATGCTGAAACTGTAAGTGCTTCCAGATTTTTACAACCCCAAATATCTAGGGACTTGAGGTTGGGGAAGAGATCTAAAGGCAAGGACTTGAGTGAGTCACAGCTACCAAGTAAGTACAAGGATGTCAGTGATTGGTGGAACCAAGTTGCATGTACTGGCAATTCTAAATTCTCACAATTCTGAATGTTCAATACACGCAGAGCCGGAGCTGTGGGAAGTGAACAAAGGAGATTTTTGCAGTCTCTGATTACAAGAAATGTCAAAGATGGAAGGTTACTAGGTAAATCCCCTGTCAGTTTGGGACAACTCTCTATATGAAGCTCTCGAAGATGACAGAAAGCTCTGCAGCCTGCATAGACAGCATCATGACACCATTTCTCCCATGATGACATATACTCAAACTTTAAAATTTCTAATGCAGGAAAGTTCTCAATTACAGAAGAAGTTCTATTTCCAAAAAACTCAGACCCAACACTCACTACTCCATCAAATTTAATAATCCGAAGCTCTTTCAAAAATGGGAGTTGTCCAAGTGGAGGCAATTTATAGCAATATTTACTACCCTTAAGCTGTAAGGACACCAAGTTGCAAAAGGAATAGTCCCCCAACCAATCTGGAAATTCTGTGCCCGGATAGTCACAGATATCAAGCTCCTTCAAATTTGTATGCGGCTGCAGGCTGTCCAGTATGCTTTTTTCATGCTGCGAGTTATCAGTGTCACCACTCCCACCCCAATCCAAATACAACTTTTCAATACAATTCTTTTCCTTCAACTTTGCCTTTTCAGAATCCTTATAATTGACAATACGTTCTATGTAATGAATGAACAATGTTCCATGTAAATTAGATAGCTCTCCCAATTCACCAATGGAAGATCCATAATCTTTTCCTACAAAAAAGTCACTCAACATTTGGAGGTTCCTTAATTTACTCATTTGTAATGGCATACATTTCAGAGAAGTGCCTGTAATATCCAAGTAACGCAAGTTAACAAGTTTATGAATATCTGTTGGCAGTTCAATAAGATTATAACATCCAACTAACTTCAGAGTTTGTAAATTGTACAAGCTGCAGATGGATTCAGGTAACCTGATAATCTCAGTGTCAGACACTTCCAGATAACGAAGATGTTTTAGTCCACCTATTGAATCAGGCAAACTGTACAAATATACACCTACCAAAGATAACACCCTTAAGTACCTTAACTTCGTCAACAGATCATTAGGCATGTTGTTGAACATGTCGATGGATGTACCTACCATTCTTATTTGCAGAAAGGTGCGTAGGCGATTTGCTTTGCTAACATCTTTCAAGCTTACATATGAGGAACTATGTGCAATAATGTGGGACAAATGACGAGTTTTTTCTTCAACTTCATTAGATTTGTCACCTTCCATTCTGACAGAAAATGTTCCTGATACAAATTGAGCCAAGTCATTTACAAGATGATGCATTAGAAAACATGACTTGCCACGTCTTGATTGCTGGAAAAATGATCTAGATACTAATTCACAAAAATACTCATTTCCAACTTCTTCAATTCTTCTATGTCTCTTTGATTGTTGGAGCAAACCTTCGGCCATCCACAACAAAATTAGTTTCTCCTTTTCAAATTCACAATCTTTTGGGAAAATTGCACAATAAGCAAAACATCTCTTTAAATGAGAAGGGAGATAATGATAACTTAATCTCAAAGCAGGAAGAATATTACTCTCATGATCTTGCAAATCCCATATCTCACTGTTTAATACTTTATGCCATTCTTGCATATCACTTTTAGACCTCAGAAGTCCTGCAAGTGTCTTCAATGCCAAAGGCAATCCATTGCACTTTCTAACTATTTCTCTTCCAACTTTTTCTACACTTTGATGGACATTTGAATCCCTATAATCAAACGCATGTTTTGAAAATAAATGCCAACAATCTTCATTAGACAACTCGCTGAGATTATAAGGTGGAATAGTTTGCATGATGGATGCAACATACCCACTTCTTGTAGTTACAATAATCTTACTTCCCTGAGCCCCTGCATGTTTAAATGGACTCCTGAATTTGTCCCAATTATCATAATTCTCATTCCAAACGTCATCTAGCACAAATAAAAACTTTTTCTTCAATAACCACATTTTAAGATTTCGCTGGAGTGAGTTTAAATCCTCAATATCACAACTACACGATGTGACAACCTCCAAAAGGTTTTTTGTAATCTTGCAGATATCAAATTCTTCAGAGACATAAATCCAGGCTTTGAGATCAAATTCTTTCTGTACTCTATGATCATTGTATATTAGTTGAGCTAAGGTGGTTTTTCCAATTCCACCCATTCCAACAATGGGAATGACACCTATATTTTCATCATGAGCATCATGTGACAATAGCGAGTTAACTAAGACTTCTTTATCGTTATCCCTTCCATACGCATCACATGCTTCTATCACAGATGAGGTTGGTGTCTTGTGTGACATTTTGACTTCTTTACCCACCTTCAGATCAAGTACTTCTTTCTGTCTTATTATAAACTCTAATCTTTCAAGAACATCTTCTATTTTCTGTTCAAGCTCTTTATTATAAAAATCCATTGGAATGGACTGGAGTGTTTTTACCTCTTTTTCACTGATTTTTGCATCAGTGTAGATCTCATCAAGTAGATCATCAGCATCAAAGGTCACATCTTTAAGTTCCTCTATCCACTCCTTCACTGCTTCATTTTTCATTTGCTTTTCTTCTGCATCATTGAGCACAGCATTGACCGACAACAACATGATCTTCATCTTTTTGAGCAACCTGTCACTGCTTTTCTTCTTCTTAAAGAAGTTGACTACCTCAGAAGAAGCTAGCCTTTCAAGCAACACATTGAAAACAGCTCCCATTAAAGGTCCACTAACAAGTTCGAGAGCCATGGTGTGTTTACAGATCCGAGAGTATATAAGGAAGTGAAAGGCCAGTGAATGCAAAGCTGCATATACAATTTGATTGATAGCAAGCTAGAGTCACCGTTAGACTCAATTGCTTGGTAATGTAGTTCTGTGGATATGCAAGCACATTGTCTAGTATCCCATTGGATAGTCAGAGAAGTCAAACCAAGTGGCTATTGAATATTAATTTAAGGACAAATGCTAGCTGGCCAAGTACTACAAAGCGATAAATAGTACGTAAATTACTTAGTTATATGTAAATTTGTCTTGCACGAATCCATAATTGAGTCTAGTAATGGCAAAAATATATATATGCATTTTTTTATATATAAATAATTATTTATGTAACATTAATTTAAATGTTATATGTGTAAAAGTAGAAGTTCAATACCATTTTTTGGAGTGAGTGTGTAATAATACTTATGTTTTTATTTTTATTTTTAGTATTAGTGTCTTGATAAGTTATCAATATTTATTAGTACTTAGTTATATTGGGTAAACTCTTAAATATGAGAGATTCCAAAGTATATCTGCTGTAAGAAATCATCTTATACTACACCACTAAGCATGTTATGTGGGTCACCATTATCTTCTATTTTAAAAGCATATGTATATACAAGTATTTTATTTAATAATTGATATGCTTAAAATTACGTAAATCATGTTAAAAATGTACATATTTTTAAAAAATATATTTACACATATCAATTATTAAATGAAATATCTGTATAAGTATAATTTTTACCTAAAAATTTCTCCTACTTTAATCACTAAGATTAATTTTTTTTTATTGTTAACTATTGTATAAATAGTGAAAGATAATAATACACATACTTAGTGGTACAATTTAAGATAATTTCTTACATTGGGATATTCCTTAGAATCTCTGATGTATGGGAGTCTAACACGTCTTTCCAAACATTTATTATCAAAACTAGTAACGAATAAATATTTTAACAACAATCAACATACCCAAGGAAAAAAACAAAGAAGAAAACTACAGTAACAATTACCTTTGAAATGAGGTTACTTAGATATAGAGATTTCTTTCACATCGTTCATACATTTCTTTATAAATCATTGAAAGATAGGTGAGTATTATTTTAATTTTCTTTTCTAAACGACTTAAACTATGTACGCATACTTTCATGGACCTAGTCCACCGAGATTGGATGGTGCAGGTTAAATCTGGACCATACAGAAAAAGTCAACTCATTGTACAGTGCAAGTCAAACATGTCAATAAGGATAATGTAATAGTATTTTAATAAATTTAATATTTAAAATAAATTATTAATTATTTATTAATTATTAATTTTATAATAAATATTTAAAATTTTATTAAATATAAATAATAATTAATAAATATTAAATAACTCATTTTATAATTTAAAAAATAAATAAATATAAAAGTAATTGTGGAAGATTCCAGGAAAGAGCCAAAATAAGCAATAATAAATGTTGATCCATAGAATTTCTCGATGGGACCTGCTCTGGGTTTTTTGGAATTTGAAAGGTGATCATCCCTAGATAAGGCAAAAGTATGCAATACCAATCAATAAAAGTAGATAGGGAGTAGATATGGATGCCATGTCCACGTTTCCATTCTAAGCCGGTAATAGTCCACAGTCTACTAACCCTCTTACACCACTTAGCTTTTTATACAATTTTAAGTCATTTTAACCTTCTTACGTATTATTTTTTAAATTACATAAATGTTATCATCAGTTTATATTCTAATCTTAATCATATATACACATAATTTAATAATTAAGATTTATTTCTCTGATTTATTATCTCACAAAGTTCTTATTTAATATATTTCATATATGGGCATATCATGTGAAATGTGTTGTTCATTATGAAAATAAAAATAATGAATATTGATCATTAAATTATATATATATATATAATTATAATTAAAACATAAAGTTATATGACATTTTTCAGTAATATATTTAAATAATTTTTAATCTTAACCATAATTTTTGTCACATTTACATTGCATTTTTGCGCTTCACATTGAAGAAAAATCCAGTGTAAATATTCTTGTATATTTTTTGTTTTGTTCATTTAAATTTTTATATTAAAATTTTGTAGTGTTTAATTCTTATAGAAGACCTTGTTTGTCTACTGGGCAAGAATTAAATTAGTTTATGTATAAAAGTTAGACTGATTAAAAAAATTAAAGTATATGATGTGCACATAAAAAAACAATTTTACAATACCCATTAATGGGTATATATGCCCATGCCAGATAACTAGCAATTTATTTAAATAAAGAAAAATAAATTATTGAGCTAACGGTTTTCAACTCTAATTGTAAGTGAGTTCAAATTTCAAGTACGATGTTTATAAAATTGTAAAAATAAGTCAAAATTGTTGAGTCAATTTGTTTAATCGTATAAATTATAAGAATTGGATTTTTATTTTTGTAATTCGTTTAAATTGGAGTATTTTGACTCAACCTGTTCAACCTATTTAACTCATAGGATGACTCATTAGCCCGTTTATTAACAATTTCATTGCAATCTCAATGAAATTTATTAATTGATTGAATTTCTCTATGATTTTTTTTTAGTGTAAAAAAATGATTTTAATTTTTATATTTTAAAATTTGAAGTAATTTTTTTTTTTATCACATTATGCACCCTGCTTGTTTTCGCCTACAAGTAATGCAATGCAAGTTGAGTTCATATTTTTATAACCTATTTAAATGCAAGTAATTTAAGCTCAACCTGTTTAACCTATGATCTGTTGCGAATGAATTTAAATTGGTCAACCTAACCCAATGTTTATATAGCTTTGCATCTTACTTTCTCTTTCAATAACCTTTAACATAGGAAGGCATATATATAGTGTATGTGAGTATAAGGAGAAATTCTTAGGTACTATGAGAATACTATACTACTTTACTAAAAATATAACATGTTGCAATGCATGACTATACATGCCGTTGATTAAAATAAAAATAATTTTTTAAAATCAAATCTGATGGTTAAAAAACTACTGAGAATAATACCAAGTCTCGTATGTGGGGGATTTATTTATTCCAAGTATAAAATTTATATACAAACATAATTATATAATATTTTATAGTATGCAAATTTTATCAGTCCACTTGTTGAATCATGCATAATAAATGTAAAATAAATAAAATATTCTTAAGTATCTACACTTATAATTAATATTTATTTATATGTTAAAAGCATATTATACATTAAAATAAAATAATTTAATGAAGTATCAATTAATTTTTTAATTTTATAAGCTTGGTCCAATTTATGAATTTTTTTAACCCAACAGTTATATTGATAAAATTTAAAGTTGAAAAAAATAAATAATGACTCTTACAAATGTAATCTACAATTTGTTTGTGCTCCTATATGTTTTTTATCCCTTGTCATCTTTTATATGTTTCTTATTTTAGTTTAAGCTTGATTATTTTTAGATTAGTTAATAATTACATTCATCGTTAATAAATCTATTTTTTTACTTATTAAAAAATGTGATTGAAACTAATTAACTCCATCGTAAATCATTTACTTTATTGATATTTGATTGCCTTTCTATTTAATTCGAGAAACATATTTAGGCTCTATGAGAACACATCTATCTCAAATTATACATGACTATATTAATACTTTTATACATAAATTTACATATAATTATGTATATTATTTGTCTTTATAAAAATTGTCCCTTTTTCTACTCACCCACTTCTATAGTTCTATAAGAGATAAGTACCTTGTTGCATAATTTAGCACTTCTTTATTACACTAGCCATTGATTAAACATTAAAAAAAAATAACAAAAAAGTTCTTAAAATATTAAGCAACCAAAATGTTAAACTTAAATAGAATTGATGTAATTCATAAAACTAGTTAATCATTCACCAGTTAGATGATTTGTTTCACCATTATCATTCGTCAATTCCATCTAGATCCCTCTTTTTAAGAATTCCTTTTATATCTTAATTATTATATAAAATTCCAAGTTATATTTAATGAAAATGAAAACCATTAAAATATAACCAGATCAAGTCCGAGTGATTTGCATCATCTCATGTTTACTAACATGAGAAGGACATGTTCGAGAAAGAAAGACACAAATTTTATTACGATAAAACCCACTAATATTTGCATAGAGTTCATTAATTTTACTTTTGTATCTTTCTCTTTCTAACATAACCCTCTCATGTTATTCATCCAAATTTGAGGAAGCATATGCTTAGATCGAAAGAGAATTAGTGAGACAAACAAATTCTCTCTAACATGACCATCTCATGTTATTCACTATCATTAGAAAATCCTAATCCAAGTCCGAGAAAGCAGATGCTTAGGTAGAAAGAGAATTAGTCTCTGACAAACAAAGTAAATTTAACGATATAGCATTGTAATACAACAACACTAATACACTATATTATACTTAAAAAGATATCCTTCTAGAAACAAAAAAAAGGGGGAAAGTAAAAAAATAAAAAACACATAAAGAACACATATTATGTTCAGTTTAGCCATGATTTGTCGGTCTCAAAGCATAGTCTACAAGGCATGGTGTGTCCTTCAAGATATTACACCCTTAATTAAAAAGAAGGCCTATCAAACGATACAAGACCAGGGATATGAAATCACAATATACAAGATTCATATATTACAATTTTAAAGGTTCCAAAGCAAATGCAGATCCTATAGTGAACTGAGTTCTGGCTAAATCAAGTAATGGATGGGCGAGGCAGTCTTTTGGCAATTTCCTGTGAAAAGGAACATGTCAATTTTCAGGTCTCATAGGAATGTCCAAACTAAGCGCAGTAAACAATTCTTACTATGTCTTAAGTAATACAAGAGGATGGATGAAATTCATAATGATATACCAAAATAATCCTTGAGAAATGAATTACTAACAAAAATATTGGAATGTTGACTGTAGAGAAAAGAGTAAGGAACAAAAGACGATATCTCTATTAAAGTATGAACTACTGATAAGCTCAAGGCTCTACATCAAATAAGACTGGTATGTCTATAGGCCTAAATTGAACACTGCATATTTAAGATAGTGAGCATGCAGGTCTTGAGTCAGTTGAGTGTATTGACGGAAATAAATGAGAGGTTAGATTATGGTACTAGTCCTTTCTTAATATTCAGATCTCTATCTCTGACTAAGGTTCACATGGAAAAATACAAAGTAATAATAAATCTTAAACAACGCCAATCAGATTCAACCCCAGCGTGAATTTAGAATTTTGCAACATGTGCATTTTGTCTTAAACAAGCTAGTTGACAAACTAAGCATGTTAACACACATTACAATTTAAGATGCACTTATCACATCAAGACATCAACATGGGCAAACAAAATAAAAGGCAAATGAAAAGCCAGTGAAAGATCCTAATTAGACCATAATTCAAGGTTTCCTACGCATTTAATTCCCATTTTCCATGTAGGCTACAGTGATGAAGTTGTATAATCAGCATTTCTTGAATTGTTTCAATGACATAATTAACTAATCTGTGACTAATGCCATATTGCCTGAATAGAGGCTGCAATCACCAATGCTGAGGCCCCTGAACAAATTTTTAAGGATTATAACAGCAGGCACTTGACAATAACACCAATCATAATTTCTGAAGAATACAGTGGTGTTACTCATAAAGCAAGATCCTGTTTTGTTGCACACTGCACTTATTATCTTTTTTCAGTATCTTCACTATATAATCAGCAGCCATCCTATGGCTGTAATTCTTAAGAAGCTTAGCCTTTTCCAGACGTAGGAGGCTTTTTAGCAGTTGGTGCTATCCAGCATGCTTGTTCAACTTCTCTACAAGTTGCAATCTTGCTCAGCCTTAATGATCTGGGCTATTCTAATTCCCTTTTCTGATGTAATTCTTTTTTATTTGAGCTTTCAAAATGCTGGAAAGTTAAATTACTAATCAATTTGGCTAGGCATTTCAACTTAAAGGAATTGACTTGGATGACAAGATTGCTTGAGTAGAAGGGTTGACAAGCTCCTACTTCAAAACTTACAAACATATCTGCAAGTATCAATATTTTCTCCAACTTCATAGCCATCTTGAATGCGGATTCAAGTTTCTATTACTAGATATCCATTTCCATAGCATATATCCTCGTTACAATTCCCAACACTCAGTTACACTTGGATAAGGTCTTATTTTTTCTTCAATCCTCTTCAGCTCCAACTTTAATGGTTAACTCTCTACATCCTTATGTATTACAAGACCAAGATATTACCTTTGTCAGAAAAAAGAGTCAATCTTGGATTTTTGTAGGATGGGATTCCTATCACAATATCATCTTTAGTTCCTCCAATAGGTCTATCTGAGTTTGCTACAATTGTCTTCAGGCTGCAAGAACATCATGGGGAAGCTTGCTAGTAGCATTGTCAACAAAGTCCTAAGGCACCAAAGATCAGAGTTAAAACTTAAAACTTACGACTAGCATACAACAACAACAAAAGCCGTTTCCCACTAGGTGGGGTCAGCTACATAAGATCAAACGACGTCATTGTGCTTTGTCAAAAACCATATTTTCGGAAAGGCCACTTAGATCAAGGTAATTTCATGGTTTCACTTAGGGTTTTCCTCTGTCTTCCTCTTCGTCATACTACTAGCATAGCCTATGGAAAATCCCAAAATATCAGCAAGTCAATATCAAAAAGCATTCCAACAGTTCCTCTCACTTGAGCTTGTTCTTCCTTAAACTTCGATAGAAACTAGTATTGATATCAGATAATGGATACTAGCTCCTTACAGTCAGAGGTAGTCCACCGAGATAGACAGTAGAAATTCAACAAAACAGTTAAGAAAAAGCAAGATAAATGGAACTCCTGCTGAGATAGCAGGAGCCCAGACCCCCTAGGCACTTTCCTTGGCCTCCTTTCCGCCAAATTCTTCTCTTCCCTATGATTCCTCTCTCCCCTTCTCTTAATCCTCTCTCTCTTCCTTGCTTTCTGGTGTGATACCAGAATCCTCCTTCCCATTCCCCACGTGCCAGCTGGCATGATTGTTACCCCTCCTTCTCTCTCCTTCAACTAACTTCTCTTTTGGTTTCACGTCTGCCATGCGGAGCACTCCTCTACTTTCCCCCCTTATTCTTCCTTTCATACATCCGCAGCCCCCCTTTCTTTAGTTCCTGCACTAAAACACCTCAGCAGAATGTCGAGGCTGAAAGAAAAAATAGGCACCTCCATTTTACTCTTCCCAACCATGGTACCTAAATATCTGTGGGGTGAAGCTGTCATCACAGCTTCTCTTTTAATTAACAGAATGCCATCTAGAGTCCTAAATTTTCAAACACCAGTAACTGCCTTCAAAAACTGTTTCTCAACCTCACGGTTAATATCTAACATACCATTAAAAATCTTTGGCTGCACTGCATTTGTCCACATTCACAGCCATAATCATGGAAAACTTGAACCTAGAGCTTGGAAGTGTGTTTTTTGTTGGTTATTTACAAACTCAAAATGGGTATAAACGTTTTGATCCAAATACATGGAAGTTTTTTGTGACAATGGATGTGAACTTTGAAACTCAAATATTTTGATTCTCATCTTAAAGGGGAGACTGAGAAAAAAGATGAAGGTGCAAGGTTTGAAAACATTTTCCAAATAGAGCATACAACCCTGGACTCTATTCCAATTCAGTTAGAGGAACCTGCTATACCAGACCAAGAGCTTGTGACACTCACAGACAAGGAACAAAACACCTTAGGAAGTGAAAATGTGTAAAATGTTTCTTTAATAGATAATGCAAGAACAGAAATGGATGCAAAAACAAATAGGAAATCAGAAGAGCTGTGTGTCTTTACAAGGAAGAAATATTTTCAAGAAAAAGAAGGCCTCTCACTGAAGCAAGGCCAAGAGTCCAACCCGGGAAAAAGACTGAACCCAACCAAGTGGTCAGGCAAAATCTCCTCTGATCCAAATAATTTTGAATTTGAGTCTGTTGTCATTAGACATTCCAATTGCTCATAGGAAAGGCGTTCATGCATGCACAAAACATCCCATCTCCAAATATGTGTCATATGAAAAGTTATCAGTTATCACCCCTATTTCATGCTTTTATCTCAGCTATCTAGCGTAGAAATTCTAAAAAATGTACAGGATGCTCTAAATGTTCCTGAATGGAGGGAAGCTATCCTTGAGGAGATGAAGGCTCTTGACAAGAATGAGACTTGGAATGTGGTAGACTTGCTTGAGGGAAAGAAGACACTGGGATGCAAATGGGTTTTCACTGTCAAGTACAACTCAGAGGGACCTTAGAAAGATACAAGGCATGGCTGGTAGCAAAAGTGTTTACACAAACCTATGGCATAGACTACAGAGACATTTGCACCTATGGCTAAACTCAATACAGTTATACTACTATCAATTGCTGCAAACCTAGATTGGCCACTTCAACAGCTAGATATCAAGAACACATTCCTGAATGGAGATCTTGAAGATGAAGTATACATGGAGTCTCCATCGGACTTTGATAAAAGATATGGTTCCAGGGTTTGCAAACTGAAAGAAGTCCTTGTATGGCCTAAAACAGTCACCTAGAGCAAGGTTTGAGAGATTTACTCAGTTCGTAAAGAAGCAGGGATACTCCCTGGGGTGGCCAGATCATACTCTATTTTTGAAGTTCTCACCAACAGGAAGGTTTCTGTTTTAATTGTTTATGTGGATGACATCATACTAATTGGAGATGACATCGCTGAAATGGAGAGATTGAAGACATGCTTAGCATCAGAATTTGAAATTAAAGACTTAGGATCACTAAGATACTTCCTTGGCATGGAATTGTTCACATGAAGAAGGGAATTGTGGTCTCACAAAGGAAGTATATACTTGATCTCTTGGGAGAACTGGTATGAGTGGCTGCAGACTGGCTGAGACACCAATGGATCCAAACCAGAAGCTTGGCGATGGTGAAAAACGGGTATACCAGAAGCTAGTGGGAAAGCTTTTCTACCTATCACACGTGAGACCAGACATAGCTTTCACTGTCAGCGTAGTGAGCCAATTCATGCACTTCCCCCACAAAGAACACCTTGAAGCTGTCCACAGGATTTTGAGGTATTTAAAAAGCAGCCCAGGAAAAGGGCTGTTCTTCAAGAAAAATGAGTAGTGAGGAATTGAAGTCTATACAGATGCTGACTGGGCAGGATCTGCCACTAATAGGAAGTCAACCTTAGGTTATTGCACCTATGTTTGGGGTAATCTAGTCGCGTGGAGAAGCAAAAATACAGAATGTCGTGGCAAGATGTAGTGAAGAAGCTGAATTCAGAGCAATGGGACATGGAATATGCGAAGTACTGTGGCTAAAATGAGTTCTAGAGGAACTAAGGAAACCAATTGAAGGGCCTATGAAGTTATACTGTGACAACAAAGCTGCAATCAGTATTGCACACAATCCAGTACAACATGACAGGACCAAACGAGTGGAGACTGACAGGCATTTCATAAAAGAGAACTTAGAAGGAGGTGTGATCTGCATGCCATTTGTTCCGACAACACAACAAATTGCTGACATCCTGACCAAAGGACTCCCTAGACCATATTTCAAATTCTTGATAAGCGCGTTGGGCATGATGGATATCTATGCACCAACTTGTGGGGGATTAGGAAGTTAGTTAGGATAAGGATAGAGTAGTTTACTTTCTGTTTTAAAATAAACATCCAAATACAGGATATTCGGATAAGGACTGTTTTTTCTTCTTTAGTTGGCAAGATTTATGTGTCCTTCCACTTCCCTGCCTATATATTTGTACTTTTCATTGACAATAAAGAAAAAAATATAATTCTTCTCCCTTTCTCTCTATACCATTAATATAGTTCAAATTGATTGTGCCATTACTGAAGGTGAGACATGATCATAGCAATTGCTAATTGCCATTACAGTCATAGCCACTGACATGATTTTCTATTATTGTTCATCCATTCTCACTCTTGCCAAATACAAAAAATGTCATGATTAATTTTAAAATTGAATAATTGGAAGGGAGTAAACATCAAAAGTACCTCAAACAGCTCATTTATATTATCTGCTGTCTTTGCAGATGTCTCTATAAAGAACATTCCATTCTTCTCTGCATAGTCAATGCCATCCTTCACAAAAACATGAAAGCATAATATATGAGAAGGACAAGTAATTTTTTTTCTCAGAAAAATATATATTATTTAAGAGGGTGTTGCACTACCTGAACAGGCACTTCCCGCTTCTCGTGAAGATCAGCTTTATTACCAACCAAGGCCATAACTATATCGGGGCTTCCATGCTTTTGTAACTCCTAAAAATATTACTAATATTTCAGCTGCTAAAGCAAAATTGACAGAAAAAATAGAAACTTAAAGCTATCTAATGATTCTAATTGAAATATCAAATTTACGCAACATTATAAAAGCATGTGACCAATGTCAGTATACTGAAATGCAAGATGCCAATTATAAGTTTGTCAAATTGAATTGTCAGCTATTCTTTTTCTTCTTTGGACAGCTTTTCCAGAACCTTCGGCCGTAATGAAGGTGATTGGAGTTTTTCCATCTATGACAGAAGCCAATAAATGCAATCAAATGTGAAAAAGGAAGAATGTGGGAAAAGCAGTCCATTTTTCAATCTCTATAGAGACTGAGAATTGATTATGGAGGACAGAAGTGCATGGAATAGGCAATGATTGGTGCTGTTTTCTTTGATTAATAAAAGGTATTTTGTGAACTATTAAACAGATCAAGCTAGTAATTGTTTACATTTTGTTTTTGGTCTCCCACGAGGTGTTCCTACACCCTTTGGGTGTGAGACTAATCCCCACTTGGGCGTCTAATGGCGTAGCCCTGGCCACAAGGTGCTTCCACTAGGATTGGGATAACCACACCCCAAAAGCTAGTTGTTAAGGTTGTGCACTAGTCCTTTGACTAGTCCTGGGCGAACACTGTAATGCCGGCGTCACCACCCACGCCGCTCATTTGCATCTAAGAGACATGGTGGAAGGCCTGATACCAATTGATAAAAACCTTGAGAGAACCACACCCCAAAAACTAGCTATTAAGATTGGAGAGCCCAAGGCCATATAAACCCCATATCAAAATCCCATACTTTCGATGTGGGACTCAAGTCCCATACCTTGTAATTAGGTTGTAACAATTGCCAACCGAGTCACACCTCGTGATTAATGCTTACATATTTATTGCCACTTAGTGTACAATTATAGTCAACTTCGTGTGTCTTTCCAGAAACAGTGCAAAAAGAAATGATTTTGCTCTTTCATGCCCAAAATATCTTGTAGTAAGTCTATATTGCCTACTATTGACATTTTTCTATGGTCATAACAATGGAGCAGTATAAATTGAACTCCTCTTATAAAAGGATGAATCATGCATTCCGATTGGCATTGCCAACTGCTTGACTCATGTCAACTCATCAAAGGGGCAGCATTTCAATCAGGACACAATTTCAGTCCTAGGAGTAGTTAATTAATCTATCGATGGCCATTACAGACAAAATGGAAAACAACAGTATATTTAATTCTATGAACAAGATTGCTTCTATCATTGATGTATTATTACTACCAGCAAAAGTCATAACTATTTGGAGTTGGACATTCCCATTTTACACTTTTAGAACTTTTAAAGCCCTGCTTCAGCCTCTATATGCCCACACCATCAAAATCCCAAATGATTTGCCTGTCAATAAGCCTCTAAAATGCCAAAATCCAGGGAACCACTGTTCAAAGGTATAGAGCTTCAAAAGACATTTCAGTTCCTCTCTTACCTCTCCTCTCCTCCAAAGAAAGTATGTTTGGTACTCGGAATCAACTTTTGTGGAATCAGAAAGGGAACAGGAATGGAATGGAATGATCATTGTTGTTCCAATGTATGGTTCACTAATGAATGGAATTATTCCATTGGATTTTGCTTTTATGTTTGCTAAATGAAATTAATATGGAATGGAGTTATAACTATAAACTCTGCCTATGCAGTTTGTGCATAGCCGATCCCAAGCCCGGATAAAATGAGGAGGGTTGCGTTAGGTTGACAGCCAGCGTAAAATTTTGTCAAATACTTTATGACATGGACAAACGATTTGATTGTGTTAATGCTAGGTCGTAACCCTTAAGTAACTTGTATTTGTATGGCTCGAAAGTGCGATGTTCGAGAAGCAAGAGCCGCTGCATCGGCGCCCGGATGTAGTGTTAAATAAGCAAGGGTTCTCACATTTTCATGGACGAATGTGGGTAAAGAAGCTAGTTCATGAGAGTAAGATTCGCTTTGGTACTTGGAATATAGGCACACTTACAGGCAAGTCTATGGAAATAGTTGACACTATGGTTAGGAGGAGGATTAATTTTATGTGCCTTCAAGAAACTAAGTGGGTTGGAGAAAAGGCAAAGGAATTAGATACGTCAGGTTTTAAACTCTGGTACACTGGCAAAGTTAGAGCAAGGAACGGAGTAGGCATTATTATGGATAAGAATTGGAAAAATAATGTGGTGGATGTTAGAAGGGTTGGAGATAGGATCATAGCTTTAAAATTTGTAGTTGGGCAAGACACTTGTAATGTCATTAGTGCATACACACCACAAGTAGGGTTAGAATGGCAACAAAAAGTAGAATTTTGGGAGGATTTAGAAGGCTTAATCCAGGAAATACCACTAGGAGAAAAGATATTCTTGGGAGGAGATCTAAATGGACGTGTTGGGAGAGAATCGAGGGAGTATCAGGGGTTACATGGGGGTTTTGGTCTAGGAGAGTCTAATGAGGAGGGTAAAGCTATTCTAGATTTTTCGATGGCTTTCAATTTGACGATAGCAAACACTTGTTTTAGAAAGCGGGAAGAGCACCTTATCACGTACAAAAGTGGGGTTTCTTGCTCACAAATTGACTATTTTTTGGTTAAGAAGAATGAAACGAGAAAAGATGTGTAAGGATTGTAAAGTCATACCTGGGGAGAGCTTGACCACTCAACATAGGTTGTTGGTTCTTGATGTAAGAGTTAAGGGAAGGGCTAATAGAAGTCGTCATGACAAAAACCCAAGGATCAAATGGTGGCAGTTAAAAGAAGAAAAACAAATAGTATTTAAGAAAAATCTTTTAGATGAAGAAATTTGGGAGGCACAGGGAAGTGCTGATGATATGTGGGAAGATATGGCCAGGGGAATTCGGAAGGTAGCAAAAGTAGTTCTAGGAGAATCAAAAGGCTTTGGACCTAAAGATAAAGAATCGTGGTGGTGGGAAACAAATGTTCAAGAGAAGGTTAAAACGAAAAGAGAGTGCTTTAAAGCATTGCACTTATGTAATAATGAAGAGAATCGGGAAAAATACAAAGTAGCAAAGAAAGAAACTAGGAAGGCGGTCAGTGAGGCGAAATCTAAGGCTTTTGAGGGGCTTTACCAATCTTTAGGTACAAAAAATGAGGAAAAACGTATATATAGGCTTGCTAAAAGTAGAGAAAAGAAGACAAGAGACTTAGATAAAGTGAAGTGCATAAAGAACGAAGATGATAGAGTTTTAGTTACACAGCAGGAGATCAAGGAAAGATGGAAAAGTTATTTTCACAAGTTATTAAATGAAGAATATAGAACAAGTGGAAACTCTGAGATTGTAAAAACTAGTGAGGAAGACCAAAATTTTACCTTTTATCGTAGGATTCGAGAATTTGAGGTAAGGAAAGCACTAAAGAGAATAGACAATGAGAGGGCAGTTGGACGGATGATATTCCCATTGAAATTTGGAAGTGTTTAGGGAGAAAGGCATAACACTGGCTAACTAAGGCATTTAATGAGATTTTGAGGTCTAAAAGAATGCCGGATGCGTGGAGAAGAAGCACTTTGGTCCCTATCTACAAGAATAAAGGAGATATACAAAATTGTGCTAATTATAGAGGATAAAACTCATGAGCCACACTGAAACTATGGGAAAGAGTAATCGAACGGAGATTAAGACAAGAGACTCAAATTTGAGAGAATCAATTTGGTTTTATGCCGGGAGGTCAACCATGGAGGCAATATACCTTATGCGAGGGTGATGGAAAGGTACCGAAAGAAACAAAAGACCTCCACATGGTGTTTATTGATGCGGAAAGGCTTATGATAGGGTGCCAAGAGAAGTTCTTTGAAAGCACTAGAGAAGAAAGGAGTTCGTGTTGCTTATATTCGAGCTATCAAGGATATGTATGATAGGGTCACGACTTGTGTGCGAATGGATGGTGGGGTCACAAAGATTTTCGATTCTTGTAGGATTACACCAAGGGTCAACTTTGAGTCCATATCTTTTCACCTTGATTTTGGACGTACTTAGTGGACACATCCAAGATCGATGCCTCGAGTGCATGATTTTCGCAGACGACATAGTCTGGTGGAAGAGTCGAGACAAGGAATAAATGATAAAATAGAACTATGGAAGAAGCTTTAGAATCACATGGGTTTCGACTAAGTAGGAGTAAAGCAGAATATATGGAATGTAAGTTTAACAAAAGGCGATCTAGCTACGACTTGGAAGTGAAAATTAGTGATCATATTATTCCACAAGTTGAACGGTTTAAGTATCTTGGATCTATTATACAAAATGACGGAGAGATTACGGGAGATGTAACTCATAGGATTCAAGTTGGAGTGGACAAAATGGAGAAATGCTTTAGGTGTTATTTGTGACATGAAGATACCTCTCAAGCTAAAGGGAAAATTTTATAGAAACGGCTATAAGGCCAATGCAATCTTGTATGGTACCGAATGTTGGACGGTAAAATGTCAACATGAGCATAAGTTAAGGGTTGCGAGAGATGAGAATGTTCTTATTTGGATGAGTGGACATACAAGAAGAGATAAAATTAGGAATGAGTGCATTCGAAAGAAAGTTGGAGTAGCACCCATTGATGAAAAGATAACGAGTCTCGCCTAAGATGGTTTGGTCATGTGAGGAAGACCAATAGAAGCTCGCGGTGAGAAGAATTGATAAGTTGAAGGATAGTCCCTTAAAGAGAGGTAGAGGTAGACCACTGACAACACTAAAAGATATCATTAAAAAAGATCTTGAAATCAATGGTTTATCTGAAAGTATGGTCTATGACAGAGCACAATGGCGTCGTTTGATCCATGTAACCGACCCCACCTAGTGGGAAAAGGCTTTTGTTGTTGTTGTTGTTGTTGTGGAGTTATAATTATAACTAATGAAATTATATAAGGAAACAAAATACGCTTTAATTCATTCCATTTTGCAAGGAACTGCCATACTAAAAAAATAGAAACAGAGACATAGAGAGAGAGAGAGAAGAAGATTGATCTGAAAGTTTTTTTTTGCATTTCTTATTATGTTTTAACTGTTTACAGAGAGCTATATATATAGCTTTGAGCTCTTTAACAGCTCCTAACTACTTTCTAACAGCTGTCATAACCGAATGATGCTGACTCAGGACATACAACTGTCATTCGGTTATGATTATAACAGATACATAGCTAAGTAAACCTTTATACTCTATTAGCCCCCCTTCAAGATCAAGGTGGTTGCTGGAAAGGAACCACATTGAGCTTGGTTCGGAGTTCTGCAAATTGAGATGATGACAGTGGCTTGGTGAGGGAATCTGCAAGTAGGTCAGCACTTGGAACATGATGAATGGTCAGTGCATTGGAGAGGACTTTCTCACGGACAAAGTGAATGTCAAGTTCAATGTGTTTTGTACGAGCATGTAGAACTGGGATTGTGAGCCAAAGACACAGCACTGAGGTTGTCACAGAAGAGTTTGAGGGCAGCAAAGGGGATTCCCAGCTCAGTAAGGAGGGACTGGATCCATGAGAGTTCAGCAACAGTGTTTGCCATACTGCGATATTCTGCTTCTGTGCTGGAACGAGCAACAAGAGGTTGCTTTTTGGAGCACCAAGACACTAGGTTGGGGCCAAAGAAGATACAAGAACCTGATGTTGATCGGCGATCATCAGGATCACTTGCCCAATCAGCATCACAGTAGGCATGAAGAGAGAAGGGTGAGGAGGAAGATGCTGGTCGCAGTAGTAACCCATGAGAGATAGACCCTTTTAGGTAGCGAAGAATCTGCTTAACAGCCTGCCAGTGTGTCTCAAAAGGATAAGACATAAACTGGCATACCTTATTCACACTGAAGGCAATATCGGGTCTGGTTAAGGTAGCATACTGTAGGGCACCAACAACAGATCTGTACAGATGAGGGTCTAAGAGAGAATCAGTGCCAAACTTAGTGAGTTTGAAGTTACTCACCATGGGTGAAGAAATCCCCTTTGCTTCTGACATGTGAGCCTTATCTAGGAGGTCCCGAATGTACTTAGATTGAGTTAATAATAGGCTACCCGATGGCAAATGCTTGACTTCCACTCCCAGGAAGTAGTCTAGAGACCCAAGATCTTTGAGAGCAAATTGGGCATTAAGTTTCCGAATGAGGTCAGTAATAAGAGAGGCAGAGGATCCAGTGAGAATAATATCATCCATGTAGACAAGCACATAAACAGAGGTGCTGCCTTTGGAGTAAAAAAGAGTGAAGGATCACAACGGTTTATAGTAAATCCAAACTGAACTAGTGTGGCAGCAAGCCTTTCATACCAGGCCCTTGGTGCCTGTTTTAACCCATAAAGAGCCTTGTGAAGGTGGCATACAAGTGACTTATCAGCAACTTCAAACCATAGGGGTTGAACCATGTATACGTCCTCTTGCAACAGTCCATTGAGGAAAGCATTATTTATATCTATTTGCTGGATTGCCCAATTGTTGGTGAGGGCCAAAGTTAGAATGATCCGAATAGTTACAGGATTGACAACCGGAGAGAATGTTTCATGAAAATTGAACCCATACTGTTGATGAAAGCCCTTGGCCACAAGCCTGGCTTTATATTTGTTTATAGTGCCATCAGGATTTTCTTTAACTCGGAAGACCCATTTACAACCACTAGCATTCCTATTTGGGGGCAGGGGAACAAGAGTCCAAGTGTTATTCTTTAGGAGAGCAATGTGCTCATCCTGCATAGCAGCAAGCCATTGAGGGCTGGACAAGGCTGCCTTAATAGAGGGTGGTTCTAAGTGAGCTAGTAGAGCTCGGGGAGGTAGGCAACCAGTTTTTAGACCGTGTCAACATAGGGTGTGTGTTGACTGGAGATGGAGGACTGAGATTGGGAGAAGAAGAGCTGACTGAACAGTATTAGACAGGTCATTAGATGTAGAAGATGGTGCTTTAGACTGAGAATGGGAAGAGGAAGCTGAGTGGGGAAGATTAGGAGAGTGAGGTGTAGGAGCAGGACTAGGAGGATATTGAGTGATAGGAATGGGAGAAAGGAAAGGATAATGAGGAGTGGGAATTGAGGTAGGGTAGGAAGTATCAAGAAGAGGCTTAGGAGGAGCAGTATTAAAGAGCGTTGGGTAGGGAAATTTACATTCATTAAAGAGGACATCCTTGGAGATGTAAATTCTGCCAGAGGGTGCAAGACACTTGTGTCCCTTGTGCTAAGGTGATAGACCAAGATACACACATTTAGAGGAACGAAATTGAAGTTTGTGCTGATTATAGGGTCTGAGGAAAGGAAAACATGCACAACCAAATATTTTTAGAGTTTTGTACTCAGGGAGAGTACCATAGAAAGCATGATAAGGGGAAAAAAGGATTTAAGAGCCTTTGTAGGCAGTCGATTTATGAGGTAGACAGCTTGAGTGAAGCTGTGATCCCAATATGATAGAGGGATTGTGATAGAACTGGATCAATTACGTAGGAACAACACTCTGAATACTCAAGTTTTATTGATGAATTCTATAGGGAAATGTCCCTTTACAGAGAAAAGAGTTAGAAAGGAAAGGAAAGAGTACAAGATAAGCCCTGTCAAGTTTAGAGAGCTTGACCCCTCTCCCAAGTTTCCTCCTAACCGAATGCCAACTAACTTTTCCTCTCTTCTTATTTATTCTACTCCTAGGAACAGCTTTGGCTAACATAGCCTAGTTGCTGCTCTTCATCTAATTGTGGACCCGAATGGGCCCTTGGGTGATCTAAGGCAGCCCGGTTGCCTTGGGTTTTCTCCTCTCCTATATCTTCCTTATGGGAGGTCTAACAATACTCCCCCCCAAGAGTTGCACCTTGTCCTCAAGGTGAAATGAAGGGAACTGTAAAGCAATGGTGTCAAAGGCTTCCCATGTGGCTTCAAAGTCGGAGCAAGTCATGCCATTTAATCGGGACCTGTTTGTGCTCGAGAAGGAGTGTTTCGAATTACTAAGGCTGTCTCGGGTTGACCAACAATTCTAAGTCATCGAGAGCATATTTGGAAGTGGTGAGGGATAGGCTGCTTTGGGGACAATGCTTTCTTGAAGCGAGAGAGATATGGAAAGGCTTGGGTGGATCCAGGCTTGTAGGAGGAGATTCGGTTTATATGCGACTGTCCAATTTGCTTGCTAATGCGGTATGGTCCATAGAACACAGAAATTTGAGCTTTTCATTCAATTTCTTGGCTAAAGACTTCAATCGGTATGGTTGGAGTTTCAAAATAGACCAGATCCCCTCTTGCATAGGTGGTAGTGCGTGATTCTTATCCACGTAAGCCTTCATTTGACCCTGAGCCTTGATGAGATTTGTCCTCGGTCGTGCGGGGAATCAAATCACGTTCATTGGTTAAGAGGTTCACCTCCTCTCTTGTTGATGGGGCAGTAGTGCCTTTGAGCAAGTGTGGGGGATCCCTTCCATATAGAGCTTTAAATGGGTTGAGCTTAGTGGGTTTGCTATAGTTGGTATTGAACCAAACTCGGCCCAACTAAGCCCTTAGGCCTTTGCCGGTTTAGCACCGATCAATCACCTTGAATCGTTTCCAGGCACCGATTGACCACCTCGATCTGCCCATCGGATTGAGGATGGTAGCGAGCTAAATTTGAGATTAGTACTGCGGCCTTGAATAACTCAATCGAGAAGTGGTGAAATACCTTGTCCCAATCGAGTCACAATAGATGTAAACAGGTGTAGTCGACCACATGTTGGACAAAAACCTCGGCAATATCACTTGCGGTAAAAGGATGGTAGGAAGCAATAAAATGGGCATACTTCGTGAGCGATCCACCACTACCAAAATAGCATTTTTGCCACTTTGAGCTTGAGGGAGGCCCTCCTATGAAATCCATCGAGATATCGACCAAACCTATGTGGGAATCGGTGGAGTAAACCGGTTTGGGGAAAGTGTTTGGTATTTATTTCTTCGACATGTTTCACACGTAGCCACAAATTGGTGAATATCCTTCACGTCCATCCCGAATAAACCAAGCGGTAATCCTTTTATAGGATACGAAAAAACACTGAGTGACCCCACAATTTGAGCTATGAAATTCCTTGATGGGAATAGGAATTTTAGGGGAGTCACAGGTAACACCAATTTCCCTTTGTAATATAACTTTTTGTTACGAAAAGTATATCCAGGGTGGAGCTGCGGGTTGTGTAATGCAGATCCTGAATAATGCTCTTTGTGCGGGGATCATACGACTTTCCATCTCCCAATCATCTAGTTACGGAAAGTGAATCGGAGATATTCTTTGCATATGTCATTTTGCGAGAAGGGCATCAACAACTTGATTCTCCGACCGGTCTATATTGGATCTCAAAATCCAAGCCCGTGAGCTTAAGTCCATTTGAATTGTTCTTCACCTAGTACTCTACGATGGTGAGAAATTTGAGACTTTTACGATCTGTTAGGATGATAAAATGCTGCCAAGAAGGTAGTGCTTCCATTTACGGTTGCCATGACAATGGCCATTAATTCTCGTTCATACCATGATTTTTCGGCCTCTGTCGGACAAGGGTGGCGAGTGAAATGCCAGCTGATGCCTTCTTGCATTAGGACAGCCCCTGACCCCTTATTAAACATCGGTTTCAATTATAAATGTTTTGGTTGAAGTCGGAGCAGTGAGGAATTTGGTAGGGGAGGCCATGGCTTGCTTTAGGGTTTCAAATGCTTGTTGTGCATCTAAGCTCCTTTGAAACATATCTTTTTTGAGCAAGCGGTTAATGGTGAGCTATCTTCCCATACCCTTGAACAAACCTCCTATAGTGGCCAGGTAAGCCCTAAGAACCCTCTCAAAGCCTTCACATCCTTTGGGACAGGGCCAACTCATCATAACTTCTAATTTTTTTGGATCATTTGCTACTCCTCTGTGAAATTACGTGGCCTAGATATTCAATCTGTTTTACGTAGAAGGTACACTTCTTTTACGTTAGCAAACAATTTATGTTCTAGCAACAAGGATGTCTGATTGTAGGTGTCTTTCATGGTCTTCCTCATTTTGCTATAGACCAATATATCATCAAAGAACACAAGGACAAATTTCCTTAGAAGGGTTTCGGCATTTCATTCATGAGTGATTGAAAAGTAGAAGGGGCATTAGTGAGCCCAAATGGCATTACTATAAATTCATAATGCCCCTCATGAGTTCTAAAAATTTGTCTTTGGGATATCTTCTTCCCTCGTTCTAATCTGGTGGTATCCGAGATCTCAAATCCAGTTTGGAAAAAATCACAGGCCCCTCCCGATTCATCCAAAAGTTCGTCAATAATGGGGATAGAATTTATCAGAATGCGATTATTTTATTGAGGGCCTATAATCCACACAAAACCTCCAAATCCCCATCCTTCTTCTTCACTAGTATGATAGAAATTTGGAATAAGGGCTCACACTAGAGTCTAATAATTCAGGAACTCGGCATATCATCTACTAGTTTTCAATCTCATTCTTTTGATAGTGAGGATACTGTAGGGTCGAAGATTGGGAATATTGGCCCCTTCCTTGAGAACAATGGCATGATCTGCTTTCTCGAAGGTGGTAATCCCTCGAGTTCCTTAAAGACCTCGCATATCTTTGCCAACACACCATTAAGCCATCCTAGCACGGGTTACGCTATTACGGTGGCTGTTGTAGGTTACGGATTTCTAGCAAAATCCTTGTCCTTGATTTGGATGGCCTTCATGATAGATTTGAAGGATGCGGCTCTCATGAAGGGATGGTTCCCCTCTTAGGACCTTAAATCCCTCTTACATTAGGGACGCTTCAATGTGAGATCCACGAAGTTGGCCTGATTTCCCAGGCTAGCCAACCATTCCATACTTGACACCACATCAACCCCTCACAACTCAAATATGAAGAAGTCTGTTGGATAGTTAAGCCTTGAACTTGTAATAGCATTCGTGACATTTGCCTTTGGGATTTAATCTTCCTCCATCACCTACTTCAATGGTGTAAGGTGGGGTCTCGATTCTTGCTACTCCCCTTCGTTCACCACAGCGATGAGATGAAGTTGTAGGAAGCTCCTGATCCACCAAAGCGAGTCACTTTCTGCTGCTAATTCTCCCCACAATTTAATGGATTTCTTTGAGGTTAACCTGTTATACTATACATCGCAGTACATTGTAACAAGTTCAAATCCTCTTCTTTTTCTTTGATAATCCCCCTCTGTCTCATTTCCTCCATCTTGACAAAATTCAAACATGCGGTTGTTTGTTGGGACAGAACATGTCTGGTGAACCTTTCATCACAACGGAAACATAGCCTCTCTTGGATCTCTCACTGTACTTTAAACCGGTATTAACCTTTTGAACCCTCTTCCCTAAAAGAGCAGTAGTCCTCGGGTTGTTATTATGCTTGGGTTCACTCACGATGTTACTAGCGTTGTTTCCACTAGCGGCCCGAGTTGGTGGTGAACCTTGTTCGGGGTTCCCACGTCATTTGTGCGTGTGTTAGCAAAGCTTATTTGTTTTGGCCTCGCTTCTGCAGGTCCAAGCATTTCCCTTACTCAACAAGGTGTTCTTCTCATCAATTCTTTGGGCGTAATCCATCATTTAGGTAAATTGTTAGCAAGGGTGCAACTTCAATTCAGCCACAACCACCTCATTCAACCCATTAAGGAATATACCTTTTAGGTCATTAAAGTTACGCCTTTGAATTGGCCTGCGTACATCTTGAGATTGCTCACGGTACTCTTGATTGAACAGTTTGCTTGAGGCTCATCAATAGTTAAATGGGCTTAAGGTCATCGACGGTTGGGCAGTCTTACTCACTCTTCCTGAAACTCCTCCCAGTGGGGTTCCTTGCACCACGATTCCCACCCATGATGCCATGTTAAAGCCTTCCCCATCCGCCATACCATTCTTGCACCTGTAGTTTTCATTTATCAGTCATATTCTTGAGGCTAAATATCGTTCCACCGATTTGCCCATCGTATGCATCCTCCCCCAAGAAAATTGGAATTTCCAATTTCCGCCATCGATTCCTCTGATATGCGGCTCATCATTGTTGGGGTTATTGTGACTTCCCCCAGTTTCTTGTTCTTGCTCGTCAATTCGACCTGCCATTCGACTCACTGCGCCGATTAGGTCCTCCATTTGTTTCTTTATTTCTTCTCGACTCCTCTGGTTCAGAGTCTTTTACACTTCAAATGCACTTCGCATTTCTTGAAATTCTGCCCTCATCGCTGCCTTTGTTCTCGTGTGGCCAGCTCCAAGAATTCAATTCTTGTTTTACATGCAACGCGTGGAGACCATGGAATTTCCTCCCAAGATTTTGAGAGCTTTGATGCAGTTGATAGAACTAGATCAATTACGTAGGAACAACACTCACGAATACTCAAGTTTTATTGATGAATTCTATAGGGAAATGTCACTTCACGAGGAGAAAGAGTTAGAAAGGAAAGGAAGAGTACAAGATAAGCCTGTCAAGTTTAGAGAGCTTGACCCTCTCCCAAGTTTCCTCCTAACTTAGAATGCCAACTAACTTTTCCTCTCTTCTTATTTATTCTACTCCTAGGAACAGCTTTGGCTAACATAGCCTAGTTGCTGCTCTTCATCTAATTGCGGACCCGCATGGGCCCTTGGGTGATCTAAGGCAGGCCCGGTTGCCTTGGGTTTTCTCCTCTCGTATATCTTCCTTATGGGAGGTCTAACAGATTGCAGCATGGGAAAGAAGAGTGAGTTCGATTTCTACAATTTGGCGATGCTTCCTTTCAAGTGTCCCATTTTGATGGGAAGTGTAAGGAAATGTTAACTTGTGTTGGATGCCCAGTTCAGTTAGGTATTTGGTATTTGGTGAAGGGGCGAAATTCCCCGCCCCAATCAGATTGAATGGCTTTAATTTTAGCCGAGAACTGAGTTGAAATAAGCACTGAAAATTGCTTGAATGCATTGAGTGCGTCAAATTTTTGTTTTGAGAAAATAAATCCAAGTGAAGCGTGTGTATGCATCGACAAAGGTAATGTAATAGGTGTAGCCACATAAGGACTGAAACGGTGCTGGACCCCAGAGATCAGTATGAAGCAACTCAAAGGGTGCATGATAGACAGTAGTAGAGAGAGGTGCATGTAATCTGTGAGCCTTGCCCATGCAACAGGCATTGCAGAAATCACTTTCTTTATTATTTAACAAGGGAACATGACACAATTGTAGGATAGTTTTTACAGCATTGAAATGGGCATGTCCTAGGCAACAGTGCCAAGTATGGTATGAATTAGGACTAGTAGACAATACATTTGAGTTTGCAGAAACAAGAAAATCAGGACACTTAGCTAAGGATGAAGTTGTAGCTGCTTCACATTGAGATTGAGAGGTTGTTGAGGAGAAAGGGCCTTAAAGAACTTTGAGATTGTTGAAACAGTAGAGGCTATCCCTCCCAAGATAGTCTTCAAGTAAAACTTGACTAGAGTCCTGTGATTTAACAAAACATGAGTATGGATGGAACTCAAAATAGACATTGTTGTCTCTAGCAAATTTCGAGACAGAGACGAAACATGAGTAATTTTAGGAACAAGTAAAAGATTGTTGAGAGAGAAAGTGGTGTGGGGATTAAAAGGAGAGTAGAGTTTAGAAAAACCTATGAAGTTGATGGGAAGACCTTGTCCATTACCCATGAGAACTTGGTCTTGACCACCAAAAGGAGTGTATGGTTCATGTTTTGGGAGTCTGCAGTAATGTGGTGTGTTGCACCAGAGTCAGGGTACCAGGTTTGCCCTTCAAAGTGGTTCGAGCCAGAAAAATCAGTAGAACCATTTGAGTATTGTGAAGTCTGTGTGGCAACATATGCAGTTGGCTGAGGACTTGGGTGTACAGGTGGCAAAGGCAGTATACCTTGCCCTAGATTAGGCGGGTTATTTCCTTGCGTCATTTATTGCCCTTGATTGTTGGGATAAGGACTAGGAGTAGGCATGGGTGGTTGAACAAATGTTTCATTGAACTTGTACCAACAATTGAACGAGTCGTGACCATACTTTCCACAAAGTTGGCATGTTGGTTTAGGTCCACGACCGCAACCTCTACTACCACGGTCGCGACCTCTACCTCCTCGACCATGATAGGCACCCTGGAAACCACCATGCTATGTGAAAATTGTCCATTAGCAGCAACATTAGGGTTTGTATCAGAAACATTTGGGGCTTGTGCAACATTAGCCGAAATTGAATTATTGGAGGGCAATTCTTGACGGAACTTTTCAAATTAAGAATCTTGAATTAGAAGAAGAGCTTCGATATCATCAATAGAAGGAGAATCATTGCGACCATAGATCATCATCACAAACGAGTTGTATTCTTCAGGAAGTCCTTCCAACACAGTGTCAATGTGATCTTGCTCAGAAATTGGATCTCCCATTGCCTGAAGAGAGTCTACTATGGTGCGAATTCGTAGTAAGTATTCGGAAATGGATCTTGTACCTTTCTTTGTATTCTTTAAGTTAGACCGAAACTGTCGCACTTTAGCTCGGGGATGCGAATAGAAGAATTTGTGGATTTTGTCCCAAACTTGCCACGACTGTTTGCAACTGAAGAATCGAGGCAAGATCGAGGGAGAGAGAGAACCGAGGAGCCAAGTGAACAACATCTGATCCCACACGATCCATAGCTGATATGCTTCAGATTCAATTCCAAGTTTGCGATTAGCTTCAAAGGTGAATTGCGGTGGAATAGTGGGATTAACAACAAATCGATGAAGATTGTGAGCGATAATCACAGCTTCCACTTGTTGTTTCCAAAGAAAGAAATTCTGATCATCAAGTTTTACCAAGAGAGAAGGATTGAAGTTCATCACAGAAGATGATGCCGCCGGAGTCACGAGACTCACAACGGTTTCAGTGATAGGAGTGCCGGAGGCAGGTGGCGGTGATGCGACCATGGAAGACGAGGCCCAGGAATTAGCTCTTGATACCATAAAAAAAATAAACAGAGAGAGAGAGAGAGGAAGAAGAAGAAGATTGATCTGAAAGTTTATTTTTTTGCATTTCTTATTATGTTTAACTGTTTACAGAGAGCTATATATATATATATATATATATATCTTTGAGCTCTTTAACAGCTCCTAACTACTTTCTAATAGTTGTCATAACCGAATGATGCTGAATCAGCACATACAACTGTCATTCGGTTATGATTACAACAGATACATAGCTAAGTAAACCTTTATACTCTATTACATACCCACCTCTCTAGGAAGGAATGGACATTCCTGTCTCAGTAGAGTCAAGGCTTGGAATGGAATGGCCATTCCTTGGCTTGTTCCTTACCAAATAAAGTAAGGATCATTCCCATGGAATAGAGGTAGGAACGGAAGCAACATTCCAGTGTACCAAACATACTCTAAAACCTTGTAGCATAGCCCCCTTCCCACCACATAATCCTCACCCTAATCCTGAATTCCTGATCACAGACAGAACAACCTTTTTCTTCCTTGTATACCCATTGTGGGGAAAATGGGATGGGGTTGTCATGAAGCCATTTAAACTCTCTTAATCAGCACCCAAGTCCAAGTAACACAAACATTCATCTGGTCACTTAATTACAATATCGATGATTAAAAACCAAGGAAGTGGATTAAAAAAGGATTTTATTCTATGCATCATTGGAGAGTTCCAGACCAGACTATAATCTAGAGCATAGATATTTATAGTAATCAAATAACTGCACCAAACAAGAAATGACAATATAAAACCATGCAATAACCGCATATCTACCTTAACCCAGTACTGTGCTTTGGTGAAAGATTCTGGGCTTGTTATATCATAGACAATAACTGCAACTGCTGCACCTCGATAATACAGTGGTGCCAGTGCGGCATACCTAAAATAGATAATTAGCAATCAAATTTTACTCCAGAATGTATTTGTTATTGAAATAAGAAAAGGGGGAACTTTACAAAAACAGAATATATAGATGAGCTCCCCTGATGATTTGTAGAATAAATTATGCCTAAACTAGAAAGAAAATGAAAATCACCTCTCTTGACCAGCAGTATCCCATATTTCAAACTTGACTGTTGTAGAGTCTTGCAGAGCTATTGTTTGTGACAGAAAAGAAGCTCCAACAGTTACCTTACATTACAAAGACTAACAAATGTTAAAAACCTACCATGTAATAATCTTTGTATCATATACAAAAGACAAAAATGTGTATATATCCATCCACATTAAAAAAATAACCATATAAACCAAAATTTACTCATAGTTCATATTAGATAAATTTGAAGAAAAAAAAAAGAAAGAATAAAAATAACAAATTCTTTCCTTGGACGTTGGACCAAATTGACCAAGAATATATCGATACACATTAGCCAAATAACCATATAAATAAAAATTTACTTCATAGTTCATATTAGATAAATTTACACAAAACAAGAGAAGTAAGAAAAGTAACATATTCTTACCTTGGATGTTGGATCAAATTGACCACGAACAAACCGTAGAACAATACAGCTTTTACCAACACCAGAGTCACCTAAGAGAACAAGCTGTGTCCAGTGACATTTAAAGGTTAGTTATTGGGTCTTAGAAAGGTTAAACAAGAATGTATTGGTGAAATTGCATAATTTATTATAATTAATTTCAACCAAATCCCTTCGCCCACCAAGGACGACCATATGCAGAGGCCTCTGGCATGGAATATCAGTATGAAACACTAGTATGTTTCTTTCTTACTGGCTTTTCACAACACTTGTACTTACTGTTCTCCAAACTCTTCACGTCTCTCAACTCATATTTAAACGGGGTTAGTGATTGCAATTATATTGGAAGGATATATGATTGATATTAGTTAGCAGCTGGCATTTGCATCTAATCCAGTACTTGATATATGATTGATATTAGTTAGCAGCTGGCATTTGCATCTAATCCAGTACTTGCAAGTGCCTGGATAGTTTGATGCAGAAATAAAAGAGCTGAAGTTACAAGAGATATTATCATATTTCCCGTTCATTATTTCTTTGATTAAAGGCCAAATTTTTATCATCAACTGCAATCCATTGTCTCAGCAGATCCAATTCTGTCTAATAAGTCATTTGAACATCCTTCAATAATATCATGCTATCAAATGAATTCTTGAGCCCCAATTTAAGTATCAAACCATGTGAAAACTAGCAAAAGAACATGTAACAACTAATAAGAGAGATGAAAAAATCAAGACAACTTTCTTATTCTCAATTTTCAGTCTTTAAGTTCACAGATATTTAAGAGCAGTATATTCTCTTTTGGCAGTCTATGGCTTTAAAAATATAAAACAAGAGAGAGAGAGAGAGAGAGTCAAACATTAGTAATGACCGGGTCTAAAGTAAAACCAAATTCTATAGTATGGATATTATATAAATAATAAAACAATAAAGGAAGAAAGTTTTGCATTCTCACTTCCTGCTAATCTGCTATGCTGCCCCTTTGCTAAAAATTATCCCTCTCTCACTCTTTCACCAATACACACATATTTGATTGCCTAAATAATTGCACATGAACCTATCATCCATGTCTCACATATGAAAAATACAAAATCTAGTTAGTTAAGCATAATTAACTGACTCAATTCGGCCATGGCTCCCCATGTGGTATGACAACATTGCTAAGTTGATAAGTTCTACAAAAGACAGGTTATAGGTGAAAGGAATAAGTATTGAGAAGTACAAGTGATTTTGGGCGCATTCTTTGGAGATAGTTGCAGGTTTGACAGGAGAATCTAAGATGGTTCGTTTCTAAGGTATGATAGATAATCCATGGTACAGGTACTTCTCATGTGATTCTTTTTAATACTCCTGCCTAATACCTATAAGCAGATTTTACACGGCAGTTAATTGAAAATAAAGTAAATGTACTAAACAATCCACTTTATTTCAAAGGAACAAAAATGAACAGAATTAAACGGTGCCTTTTTCTTTCAGAGTTTATCTTACTAAACTTTTATCTGTTCCTTTTCTGGAAACAAATTATTCAATCCAAAGGGTTTGAAATAGTATTGGACAAGCTAGTCAACAAACACCAGTCCTCAATATATAACAGCAAAGATTAGCATATCAAGATTACAACAACACTAATTTATTCAAGACAAACACTGAAATGAAACCCCAGTTTCCTTGTCCTCATATTTAATTCCTCATTCAACAACAAATTTCAAATTCACATGAAATAATCAGTAAATGAAACATGCTGTTGAAATTAAAGAACTCAAGTCTAACATCAGAAATCCAATAACTCTGCCCACAAAATACCTTAACACGAAGATTCTTAGCGTCTTGCCCTCCACCATTCTCCGAATTTTCTCGACCCAACTGCCTTGGATTCCTATCTGGAAACACAAAATCAAAAATTTCCCCAAACCCCATTAGACCTAACAAATCAAATATCCAATAATTGCTTTTAATGATCATCCAAAGCAAAAAATGACCAAACCCCCATCAAATAACAACCCCAAAATCAGAAATAAAAACCAAAATTATTCCAAAAAAATAAAAATAAAAACCCATTTCAGCTCCAGAGCTAAAATTAACAAAAGAGGCATAGAGAAATCAACGTAACTAGAATTTTATTTTATTTTTTACCTGGGAGAGAGGAGGTGCAACCCATAATAGTATAAATATAAATATAAATATAAATATATGAATGAAGGTATTGATTTGCAGGGATGGGAAGATTGTGGCCTTTCTGGGCAGAATTGAAATGGGTCGTTAATGGCTGATGCACTGATTTCAAATTTGTGAATTTGTTTTTTTCACACGCGAAGTTGAGCGTGTTAACAGACAACTTTACATGAGTTTCACGGAAAGTAGTTTCTTGCTAAGTCACGCATGATTTATTTATTATTTATATTTGTATTTTTTATTTTTTTGTATATTTATTGTTAAAAAAAAAACTCCACTAACTATTAGGGGGTGAATATAGATTAGCTTAAGTTAAGTTTTATCTTAAATAGGTTTGACTTGTTTTAACAAAATATTGATCTTAGTCTGGTTTATTACTTATCATAGGCTTTTTTTTAGTTTGACTTGACATTTTTATGAAAACATAAAAATTTGACTTGGCCTGAAAGCCTATTTAAAGACTTATATTGTATAAAGGCTTTCAAATAAATCAATATATTTAAATTTTATAAGTTTTAAATATAGTTAACCTTAAACAAAATTATTGTATTGTGTATAAAATAAATAAATTATATTAATATATAATTATTAAATCATATAAGTATTATAAAAATTTAATTATATGTTATTATAATAAATAAATAAGCTGATTTGTTACACCTAATAGGCTTTTTTTAAAAACTTAGGCATATTTAGTTAAATAAATTTTTACAAAAGTCTAAGTCTAATTTGTTGGATAAATAGATTAAGTTGGAATAAGCTAAAAGTAAGTTAAGCCATAAGCTCTTATTGAGCTGCCTGAGCTACTTTTATCCCTATTAGGTATACTCCTACTCTTTGTGTTTTGTAATTTGTAACTAATTCTAGCTTGGGTTTGTGATTAATCCCAACTTGCAATTATGTCTTCGCCACAAAATACTTTTGGTGCGTTTTGAATCTCCCACAGCACAAGAAAAGTTTATCTATTTGAAATTTAATTTGTTAACTTTGTCACATCCTGTAGTTATATATATATTTTTATATTTATTAGTTGTGCTTAATAGTTATGTCTCCAAAACATATTTTGCCAACAAGGTTAGCGTAATTAGTAAGGATCAGAGCATTTGTAAGGTTTAGATTTTATTTTTGTTGTATATCATTAGTGATGCTTGCGGTATGCCATAATTTAAGATTAAGAAGCCTCACTTTCTCTTAATTTAAAATAAAAAATTGAGAGATTCTTAGCTACACGAATAAGTATAAGATAAGGGAGTTGCTATGGTACCCTGATGGGTTTGGTACCCAGGGTGAGTTGTCAATAAGTTATTGACTGTTGGTTTCACAATAAATGTTAAAGAATTTATTCAATATAAATAACAATTAATGAATGATAGACAACTCACCCTGGGTACCGATACCCTGAAAAAAAAGATGGGTACCGGAGTAATGCCCGATAAGATAATAATCTTACAATATGTTATTCAATATGTGTGACGGCACTTAAGATAGAAATTAACAATTACCCATTACATAAATGAAATGAGCGATAATTTAAAAATGTTTAGAGTCACACAATTTATATGACTTAATTTGTTTTGTTATTATTATTATTATGGAGATAAATATAAATTAATCACACTATATATATAATATAGATGGCGTAATTCTATCACATTTTGATTTATTTTTTATTTTAGTAGATTAATTTTTTTTAGTAAGACTTAATTTTATGAATTTTATTTAAACTTTTACAAGTTTTATAAACTTAACTTATGGTCTCTTCGGTTTGCATTTTACACAACGCAAATGGGTGTGGCACAATATTTGAGGAGTCTTTGCAGTAGGAAATTTTTTGTTCCTTCTTTCCAACACCTGTTTGTGTTGGTTTAGAATCTTAACAAACATACACTTACTTTATTTATTTAATATTTGCTCCTATTTGTCTTATTTCCTAAATAATAATATGATTTTCGAAGCCTATTCCCTAGTGGTCTAATCCAAGATATAAGGCTTACTGATGCCAAAAGGATGCATAGTTTTAAAGGATTCGCAGTTTTTAAAACATTTTAAAGATTTTTTTTATTGTATGTTAAGGCTACTTTTAGGTTAGTTTTTGTATTAACAAAGATTAAGTTCCTCTTCAAGCAATTTTAAGGCTGCAACTCCCACATCAACTTTGTGAATTTAGGGAATTAATTAATTCCTTCAGGTATTAGTCCAAGGTTCGAATTTGAGTAATTAAGATATTTTATTTTTGTTATACGATAAAAGTATTCTCAGGCTAACTTTTGCATCAACTAAGATTAAGTTCTTTTTTGGATGATTTTAAGGGTGCACACCCATATCAACCTTATGAATTTAGAAGAATTAGTTAATTCCCCTAGGTATTGGCTCAATATTCAAATTTGACTCATCAAGGCAAAGAATACACAACATTAATCATGAAGTAAACCACTATTGGGTTCTTTGTAGTTTCTGTCAACAAGCTATAAACAACTTGTCTAATACAAATGTTTTGCTTCTTACCTATATCTCTATAGGATTTTACGTCAAGAAAGGAAAGGTTCTGAAATCCTATTAGGTTTATTTTCTGGTTAAAACATAATAATAAAAAAAGAACCATTTGGAATTAAAAATGAGAAAGAAAGCTTAACAACCATTAGATTCAATGCTGTCAGCACTAGATTGGATCAGAAAGTCTGACCGTGAATCAGACACTTAGACGGTTATGGTTCAATCTCATAACCGAATTCACGATTAGATCACTTTAGGCTGATCAAAACTAGTCAAAATCTGATTGAACCACTCGATTACCATTAATTTTTTTATTATAAAAAAATAATATTTCATAAATGTTTTTGTATATTTTGTTTTGATACACGTTAACTATTTTTATTACGTTATTAGGTTCGACCAGTCGATTTAAACAATTGAACCAGTTGAACTTGAACCAAAATTATTGTCGGTTCACTGTCCGATCTGATTTTAACAATATTGATTACACTATAAAGAAAAATACAATTCATTGATGGATGAAGTTCGGTCACTAAATCATGTATTTCTAGTAGTGTTAGAAAACAACATTTCTTATATATATATATTGATGGCACACAAATTTAAATTTATAATCTCTTCCAAATTATTAGTTAATGACAAAATTCAACACTTGGATAGTGAAGTATGCCATAGAGCCCTTTACTGAGTTGACCAGTGTAATTCTACTAGCCATAGAGAGGCATTGGCTTTTCCAACCAGTAAGTTTGCTATGCATTTTCTCTATAATAGAGGAGTAATGGCTTTTAGTAGCTCTCCCATTCAGAAGATGGCCCTTAGGTAGAGCCTCATATCTTTTGAGACTTTGAAAATGTTCCATGGGAGATAACATCAATATCATCCTGTGGAACATTTCTAGACAAAATAATGCTAGTTTTTTGCTTGTTGACTTTTTGTCCCAAAAAAGAATAAAACATGTTGAGACACCGCATATTATTCACCATTTGATGGAAAAAGCTTTTGCAAATAGGAGCAAGTCGTCATCGAAAATAAGGTGAGACATGGGAGGGATAATGGGACCTTTTGGCGGATCCATCTGGTGGGAAAAAACTTTTTACATTTGTCCCCATTCCACAACACTTGGAAAGAGGTGGAAGAAATGCATGTCATTATGAGGTTAATAAAAGTGGTATCCAACTTTGACTCGTTTAGGCAATTAGAGATAAAGTTCTAATTAAGCCTATCATCGGCCTTTTCAAAATCAATCTTGATGGTCATAAATTGTTTCCTCCCTTGTATCTTTCGCATAGAATTAACCATCTTTTGAGCTATGATGATGTTATCCTGCATATGTCTTCTCGAAACAAAACTAGCTTGAAAAAGAGATATGATAGTATCCAAAATAGGCTTCAAACAATTTCTTATTACCTTAGTAATGCACTTGTAGGCCATGTTGCATAAAGCAATAGGGTGGAATTGAGAGATAAATTTTGGACTATCAACCTTAAGCACCAGTGAGTATTATTAAAATCTTTAATCAGCATATGACTTACCCAGCTTTGTTGCACAAAATTAACAAATGAGAGACAAACCATATCCTAATTAGTTTGGTAGAAAATAGTTGAAAGCTTGTCATCACCCATAGCTTCCTTTTTTAGGTGATCTTGATCCATGAGCCAGTCCCCAAAACTGTTTCTAAAGGCTAGAATGGGATTACATCTACGAAGAATAATAGTTTTGGTTTGGTAATACCTTGTATTTCTTTCGCTGTCATTAATCCACTCTTCTCTAGATTTTTTAAGCCAAAGTGTTTCTTCTTGATAAAGGACCCTATGGAGCTGCCTTTGGAGCTGTTGAAAATATTATGTTTCACTTACTTTATTAGTATGTGCAATTGTCCATTAGTTGTCAATTAGTATTTGTGAATGAACACATACCCTTACTTAGATATGGATAATGAAGCATGAAGTTTTGAAAATGACAATGTGTGCTAAGTAAAATAAATCAAGTTTTGAAGACTTAGAATATTTTAGTCTTTACAAAGGGTAGTTCTTAAAATGTTTACATTTATTTAGAACCCTTATAAGATCACACATGACGATATAAAGAGATACCTTAAAATGAACCTAAAATCAACATAGGATGACATAATAAAGTTGCATTCATGCATTCATCATCTCACAAGAATGTGTGAATTGATTCAATGGGCTGTGAATCCATTCACAGAGTTCAAAACTTGTTTTAAATGGCTATGAATCTATTCATAGTTTCGTGTGAATTGATTCATGCATCTAAAATCTGTTTTAAAATAGAATTGTATATCAGATATAATAGATGATACTCATATCATTCATAAGAAATTAATTATATAATACTCACAATACAAAAAGGAGAAAATTCTTTGAGATATACTCTGAAATCACAGTGTCTCCTTCTCTCAATATGTTCTTGTGATCAATAGAGCTTCAAGTTGTATATTTTCACTTTCAAGAGTGATTCGATATTTTGTTATTCTTTCGTTTCTGTTGTGCGTTGGATTAGAAGAAGTATGGGATCTTCTTCTAGGTTGATTCAGGGTGAGACATCCTTGATTTGTAAAGGTTGCGGAGTGAGGTATCTTTGGTGTAAAATTCTTGAACATTGTAATCAAGATCCTAACTAGTGAAAGAAAATCTTATACTGTTTGATGTGGGGACTAGATATAGATCACAATGGTGGTGATCGAACCAGGATAAATCTCGGTTTTGCAAATCTCTCTAACCCTTCTCTCTTTAAATTCAGTTTTGTATTGCATATTAGTGTTAACTAGAAATAGATATGATTTTTCCGTGGTTAAAGATTCAATATATCATCTGATAATACATTATATCCTCATCAAGAAAATTGTTTTCAAAAAGTTTGCAAAAGTCTTTTTAATCCTATTCACCCCCCTCTGGGATTCAAACCATTATTAGAGGCCACTTGGGCTAACAGTATCATGTAATTATTATAATTAGGAAAATTATGATCCCTATAATTATTACTTTATGTCTATATATTCAGACATCTGTTGTATGTAGAGACACACTATTTCAACATTCTTTCTCTCTCTCAATATGGTATCTAGAGCCCAAGAGAGAAACCCAAGAAACTGTGTTACTCGGTTGGACCCATTATCCTCTGGTGAGAAAACTTCCCTTCTAGGTAGTCGTAACCTTTCCAACAAGCTCCTCTAGTCATCATCTTTGGCCTGACCTATATTGTTCATGATCACTGTTCACGAGGGGAGTATTGTTCATGGCATACTGTTCACGCAAGGAGGTACTATTTAGAGGTTGATATTTCAAATCTAACGTCTACCATTTCAGGAAACTGTGGTTTTTGTTTTGTCTTTTGTGATCTAATCTATGGCTTCCTCTAGTTCTCCAGATGCTCTGAAGGCTGAGACCTTATCTTCACCAACTGTGCCAGTTCTCCTCTTTCCATTGTGAAGTTAGACGGTAGTAATTATGATACTTGAGCCTCTAACATCAAGTTATGGCGTATCGATCAGGGGTACAAGGACTACCTCACCATAAAGGCTAACTTTGTGCCCTCTGCCGAATGTGCCAAATGGATGCCCAATTATGCAGTGTCATCAAATCTACTATTCATCCTTCCCTCGAGCAGATCTTCCACCCTTATGTCATGTGTGAATCTGTTTAGGATTAGGCTAAGTTTCTCTATACTAATGATACCCAGCACCTTTGTGGAGTCTATCATGATTTGATGATTGTGATTGCCTCGCCAAAGTTTGATGGTCCTATGTCTGCTTATCTTGGTAAAGTTCATGCACCCTCCATGATTTCAATGAACTTCTGCCCCTAGCAGCGACTGACAAAACTGTACATGCCAAGGAGCTTGAGCAATATAGCACCTTTTTCAAACTTCTTGCTCTCTATGGTTTGCCTCTGGTGTACTATGCCAACCTTGATCAGATCCTAGGTTCCAATACAATCCCTACTATTTCCACAACTTGTTTTATCGTACTCTGACTTTCGGCTAATCAAACTTATAACCTCTTTGTAGCTCCTATTCTTGGTGATACAACTGTCCTTGTCTCTTAGAATAATAATCATGGTCATTCCCGAAAGGAGCACTCTAACTCCAAGCCTCGTCCAAAGTGTGATCATTGCCACCGCTTGGGACATATAATTGACCGCTATTGGAAATCACATGGCCGCCCTCCTTGCCCTGTAAATTCGACTGATTATGCAGATTTTCTCCAGTGGTTTAAGCATCACTAGTCCTCAGGTTCTACTGCTTTAGTTGTACACATTGGTAATTAATTTGCTTGCATCTCTCACCCTCCCTTGGTCCTTGGGTTCTCAATTTTGGTGCGTTTGATCATATATATGATAATAAATCCATTTTCTCCACACTCTACATATGGTTATTTACCTATTGTCACATTAGCTAATGGAACCCAAACCCAATCCCATGGGACTAACACTACCTATCCATTCCCTTCCTTGTCAGTTGATTATGTCCTATATGTCCCTGGGTGTCCTTTTCATTTACTCTATATTAGTCGTAAGACTCATTCTCTTAATTGTTTGATTTCCTTCACTAATGACTCTGTTATTTTGTAGGACCGGAGTTCGAGATGGACGATTGGCGCCGGATGTGAGTCTTATGACCTTTACTAGCTCTCCACCCATTCTGGTGTTTGCTATGCCACAGATTCTCTTATCACCATTCATGCCCAATTGGGTCATCCTAGTCTTCTCAAACTCCAGAAGTTGGTGCCTAGTCTCTCTAAGTTATCTAATCTTCCTTATGATTCGTGTTAACTAGGGAAACACACCTGTAGTTCATTTCCTGATTGAGTCAATAATAAGGCTTAATCCCATTTTGCTTTAGTTCACTCTGATGTTTGGGGTCCTAGTCGTATTGTTTATACTTTTGGGTCAAAATACTTTGTTAACTTCATTGATGATTTTTCCCGTTGTACTTGGTTATTTTTAATGGAAAACAAGTCTGAGTTATTCTCAATTTTTTAGAATTTTTATCAGGAAGTCAAAACTCAGTTTAGCGTTTCCTTTCCCACTTTACATAGTGATAAAGCCCATGAATACTTATCCTAACAGTTTCAAACATTTATGACTTCTAATAGCATTCTTCACCAAATGTCCTATACCCATATCCCTCAACAAAATGGGGTTACTGTTAGCCAAGGGCAACCATCACACAAGAGGGGGGTGAATTGGGTGATCACAAATTTTAAAACAACTTTGAGCAATTGTGCATTTTGATGCACTCAAACAATATATGCAGTAGAATAAATATATTAAACACAAATCATGCTTAGAGACAATCAAGAACATTAACTTCACATTCAAAACATTATGCTAATCACATTAAAATTATATAACAATATTAATCATAATGTGATTAACCAAGAACAATCAATTATCATTGATACAAATATTCTAGATAGCTTAATTGCAACTTCAATTAGTGTAAAAACAAGCAAACAAGCTAAACATTAAGTTCTAATGATCAAGACAACAAGCTCACAAGATTATGCAGTAAATTTATAATTATAGCTGCAGAATATGTATAGATAGCAAGAATATCAAGTGAAAGTGTTGTAATGTCAAGAGAGTAAGGGATAAGAGAGAGTGCAAACAATATTTACTGGTTCGATCACTTCTTGTGATCTACGTCCAGCCCCAAGATCATCCACTTGAGGTTTCCACTATTCTTCAAGCTTGTAACTTAGGTGCTTGAGAAACCTTTACAAAGTTAAGCACTCTTCACACCTTTGGGATCCTCCACCCTTGTACAAGAGCCTCTAACTCTTCAAGCTTTACCGGTGCTTGAAAAACCTTTACAAGCTATGAGCACTTCCTACACCTTTGGGATCCTCTACCCTTTGTGTATAAGCTTCACACTTTCAACTAGAGGGATCCTCTGCCCTCACTTAGTGTTTACAAGATAAGAATATGATAGAATGAATAAACTCTCTTAAAGAGTAGATAATACAACTTGAAGAACTAATGGATAGATGGATTTTTGACAATAAAGAGCTCAAATATTGATTTTGATGTAAAATGATCAAATCCTCATAATGATTTGTAAATCAGTGTTCATCAACTTGTTAATGCTTCAATATTAGCTCCTATATATAGCCCAAGTGATAAAATGGTCGTTGGTGGTGTTTAAGAAAGATTTCCTATGAAAACTAGCCGTTTATAGCCGTTATTCTGACTTTCTGGCAAGCAATATCCGGATATTTGAACTTGGTATCCGGATATCCTAATTTCTCAGGCTTGTTCCAAGAACAATATCCCGATATCTCGATTTCTCGTATCCCGATATTTGATTGAGATATCCCGATATCATATTGAGATATCCGATATCCGATTGAGATATCCCGATATCATAACCTCGTATCCTCGATATTTGGTTGAGATATCCCGATATCATGTTGAGATATCTTGATATTTGAAATGAGTTTTAGCTACTGAGCAAGATATCCGGATATCACAAAGTCAGTATCCAGGATATTTCAATGTTGATTTGCCTCTCGGAGACAAATATCCTAGGATACCAAAGGCTTGTATCCTCGATATTGAACTCGTGAGTGCTCATCGAGTCAAATATCCTGGATACAAAGTCTGTATTCGGATACGCATTACAAAGACACAAAAATCAAACTTCCAACGGTCATAACTTCTTCGTTTCTTAACGGAATTAAACAAATGACCATGCGTTGGAAAGCTCTTTGAGTCTACTTTCATATGAAACAAGTTTTAGATCAAAACTCAAAGTATTTTGAAAGTTATGATAAAAATAGTGACCATAGGTCAGTTTTCCAAAACTCAAACTTGACTATTTTTCATAGTTTTGACATACCACCATGACTAACTTTTCAAAACTTGTTTGTTGGGCATTTTAGCAAGTTTAAAAACATTTGTCTAGATTGAAAAGCTTATTTGAGCTCTCTTCTTATAAAACCTCTATCCTTACAAAGCCTATAAGAGAAATGTACCCTTTTAAGTCTTTAGGCTTCTTGATGCAATCCAAGCTTATAAAAATTCTTCTCTTCAAATCTTTCAAAATGCTTGGAACATCTCTTCATTCTCCATCTTCTTGGGTTGAGCAAGATTAAGGTCTTTCACATTCTTGTTCTATTGCTCACTCTTGATACTTGGACTATCCTACAAAGCATAACTCACTTAAAAATCATGGTTAGTCCAAATCCATAACTCAATATTTCAATATGCATGATTCATAAGTATATAACTATATTCTTCATGCATATATGATTCACATAGACACATATCCAATATCAATTCATTACAACACATATAAAGTATTATTGGATATATTCTATAAATTATGCTACTCATACTCAATGCATGATCCTTATATAAAATAAACAAGATATATTACATAATCATGCTTGATCAATTATATTCCATTAAGCAAATGTAGGTAGCATATTCATTGTCTACTTATTTATTTGTCATCATCAAAACATATTGTTTTAAACCATTGGGGCAAACACGTTTCCACAGTTACTGAATGCAAAAATAGACACCTCATTAAAACTGCTTGGACCCTTCTCCTTCATGGTAATGTTCCATTTCATTTTTGGGGAGATGTTGTCCTTACAGCTTGCTATCACATAAACCATATGCCCTCCTCTGTCCTGGATAACCAAATCCCTTACTCACTCCTCTTTCCCTTCAGCCTCATGTTTTCAGCTCCACTTGTTTTGTACACAATCTCTCTCCAGGTCTTGATAAGCTCTTGGCTAGGTCCTGTAAGTGCATTTTCCTTGGTTATACTTGGTCATAAAAAGATTATCGTTGTTTTTCTCCTACTCTCCAACGTTACCTTTTATCAGCCGATGTTACCTTTTTTTGAGTTTGTCCCCTTCTTTGAGTCGATTCCTTTACCTCTTGAGCATCTTTCTATAATGTTATCTATTCCTTCCACTCTTGTCCCTCTTGAATCTGTCCCACCTGAGACCCTACCTGTGGACCCCCCAGTTGCTCGGCCTTTTCAAACCTACCACCAGCACCCCTAATCTCCCTTTGTGTATGTCCCAAATACTAATACTACTTCTGTTGTTGAGGTCATGATGGATTTTTCCCAGGAGACACCTCTTTTACTAACTCCAGCATTACTACCTGAACCTGATCTTCTTATTGCTCTCCATAAAGGTATGCATTCTACTTGTAACCCTTATTTTCATTATATTGCTTTGAGTTGTCACTGTCTTTCTTCTTCGCATTATGCTTGTCTTTCTTCTTTGTCGTTTGTCTCTCTTCCTAAGTCTCCAGGTGATGCTTTATCCCACCCTGGGTGGAAGCAAGCAATGATTGATGAAATGTGTGCTTTTCAAAGAAGTGATACTTGGGAAATGGTCCATCTACCTCTTAGGAAGTCTATTGTTAGTTGTAGATTGCTTTATACAGTTAAAGTTAACCTTGATGGTAAAATTAATCGGCTTAAGGCTCTTTTGGTAGCTAAAGGATATACCCAGATATTTGGATTTGATTCTGGTGATACTTTCTCTTCTGTGGCCAAAATGACCTCTGTTTGACTTCTCCACTCCATTGTTGCTATTAGCCACTGGCTTCTTGATTAACTTACCATTAAAAATGTCTTCCTGTATGGTGATCTTGAAGAGGAAATGTATATGGAGCAACCACCTATGTTTGTTGCTCATGAGGAATCCTTTAACCTGGTATTTCGCCTTCACAGGTCCCTTTATGATCTCAAACAACCTCCTCGGACTTGATTTAGCAGATTCAACCCCGTAATTCAATAGTTTGGTATGATTCAGAGTGAAGCAAACCACTATGTGTTCTATCGCCATTGGGCCCAAGAATGCATTTATCTGATTGTGTATGTGGACGACATTGTTATCATTGGTAGTGATCATCATGGCATACTCCAGGTAGAACAACATCTCATTCATCATTTTCAGACTAAAGACCTTGGAAAATTTTGATATTTATTGGGAATTGAGGTAACTCATTCCAAGGATGGTCTAGTGATTTCGCAAAGAAAATATGCTATTGATATAATTAAAGAGACAGACTTATTGAATGCAAAACCTGTTAACACTCCTATAGATCCTAACGTCAAACTTCTATCAAATTAGGGGTAGCCACAGTCAGATCCAAGGAGATACAAGAGGCTGGTTGGGAAATTAAGCTACCTTACAGTTACCTGTCCAGACATGTGGTAAGTCAATTCTTAAATTCTTCATGTCACAGTCATTGGGACACGATGATCCAGATCCTGAAATACAAAAGGAGCTACAAGAAAAGTTCTCATTTATGAAGACAAAGGACATACTCAGGGCATTGGTTACTTAGATGCTAATTGTGCCAACTCACCTATTGACAGACGATCCACTTCTGGGTGTTATATACTTATTGAGGGAAACCTGATATCCTAGAAGAGTAAGAAACAAAATGTAGTTGCAAGATCCAGTGCAGAAGTAAAATATCGGGTTATGACCTTAGTGACTTGCAAACTCATTTGGTTGAAACAGTTACTCAAAGAACTTCAATTTGAAGAGATTATGCAAATGACATTAATATGTGATAATCAAGCTGCATTGCATATCGCCTTTAATCCAGTTTTTCATGAGAAAATCAAGCATATTGAGATAGATTGTCATTTTATTAGGGAAAATATCCTATTAGGAGATATCATCACTAGCTTTGTCAAGTTCAATGATCAATTGACAGATGCCTTCATCAAATCCCTGAGAGGTCCTCAGATTTGTTATCTATGTAACAAGCTTGGTGCATATGATTTATATGCTCTAGCTTGAGAGAGAGTGTTGAAAATATTATGTTTCATGTGCTTTATTAGTATGTATAGTTGTCCGTTAATTATCAATTAGTATCATGTAATTATTGTAATAGGAAAAATTAGTATCTCAATACCATAAATGCCTTCTTTTGGCATTTTCATGCGCTAGCTCTCCAAGTACTGTCCAATTTATTTATTGATTCACAAAAATGATATTGAACTTTACATCTTTACCATTGATTGATGTACAATTTATGCCAAATATTTCATATTTGTAACACTTTTTTTAATAATTTAAGAAAAAAATTAAGTTTATATATCGTATTTAATAAAGTCTTTTGCAATGTATAATAATTTAAAATATTTTTGTTGTTGTTGTACGATTTAAGTATTTTCAAGTTAATTTTTTTGTCAATTAAGATTAAGTTTCTTCCCAAGCGATCTTTAAAACGCACCTCTCATATCAACCTAGTGTATTTAGAAGAATTAATCAATTTCTCAATGTACTAGTCTAAGGTTCAAATATGAGTAATCAAAATATGAAGCACACTGACTTCTTGAGTTTAGATAAACTTGGAATAGAAATCTTTATTCAATATATATATATATAAGCAATTATTATTTATCCTTTTTTTTGTTACTTAAATTCATAGTTGTATGCATTAGATAGACCCGGTTGGTCAGACTAGATAGTCCGCAAAATGTTTCTTAATCGGTTTAGTTAAAGAATTAGACCGTTTTTGAGTTTGGATCAGGTAAACCAAGTTAAACTTGCTTGACTCGTTAGACCATTTTTGAGTTCAAATGGAAGTCTAGTAGTGGGTAAGGTGAGTGCTGAATAGTAGTCTTGAGATGGCGGTGCTGGGTTTGGAATGCTGAAAAGCATGAATAGCTAGATTTCACTTGCAATGTTGTCCATGGTTGGCTAGCCTCCATTGATTGCTATAATGAGTACCATCCCACTACATAGTTGGCTAAAAGCTTGCAAGTCTTTTGTCCAAAAGTATAGTGACCTGGTGAAGAAACTTTGCCTTCTATAGTCCCGTCTCAAAGTAGAAAAAACATATAAACAAAATAAAAATAAAAATAAATTGATGACGAGATTCTTCGTCCCAACATGGCAAAAACTAAAAAAAAAAATAAAATTTGATAGGTTTAGGAACCATCATGAGATTAAAAAAATTCAAATAAAAATTTATACATAAAAAACTAAATTAAATTTTTATTGAAAAATAATTGTATTGAAAACAAAATAAAATCTCATTTAAAGAAAAAACTATTTAATGAAAAATTTAAAAATAATTTAATTTTGATAAAAAAAATTCATGATTAGAGAAAATAAAAAATAAATTTAAATTTCATAAAAAAAATAAAAGTAAAATAAAATTTCATCTAATAATTAAAATGCAAAAATATAACAAATAGGAGATATTGTAATTCAATCGGAAACGAGAATAATAGCAGAGTGCTTTTTTGCAAAGGAGATGATAACTTGTTAAAACAATTGCCTGTATAATTATGAACCGTTTGATGAAGTTATGGATTTTATTACTCTTAATCCATGCCTTATCTTAAACAGTGCATCGATGCATCCATTCCTTTGAGGTGCATATTCGACATTCCCCAACCTGACAACCCATGTAAACCAAAGAGCTAAATGAATAGCAATAGCAATCTAACTTCTCAAACGACAAAACATTTTGTCCAAGAGGACAAATTTTAAGCTTCTATGTAATCTTGGATTATAGTATTGATGGATGATTAGTGGAAACCACATTAGCCCATCAGATTAGAAGTCATCTAAAATGCATGATATTTGGCCTTACATGTACATATGCAATCATGCTTTAATTTGTCGTATTACCTTCTTTTGGCATTTTCATGAGCTAGTTCTCCAAGTACTGTCCAAACGACAAGAATGTAAAGAAACAACGGATGACTAGATAGGGTTTCAACATGTTAGGGGATGAGGTGTTACTAGGCTACAAGGTCATTGGTAAAAAAATAGAATTTTTAATACTAATTATTATTAGTGTATAGATAGTGGAAGACAATAATACCTCACATAACCAATGTGGCACATGTTTAATAGTAAAATATAAAAAAATTGTCTTATACTAGGTGTATTTAAATTAACGATCCTATTAAAGGCTTGAGCTCATAGGAGCTTGATTTGTTGTTTCACATTACAATTTTTTTAAAGTTTTATTGTTAAATACCACAAAAAAATGAATAAATAGTTAAAACACTCGAGCGCATATGAACTTGAGCCTTTAATAGCAAAATCCTATTTAAAAAGCTCTCATTTTTTCTTGATATTGTTATTCTTGATTACTTGTTAAATATTTATTAATTGTTGATTTTTACAATAAATGTTTAAAGTTCATCAAGTATAACTACAACCAATAAATTGTTTGACAATTAATCAAGGTACATATTCCGTTATTTATTTTTAAGTTAATTTCTTCTTTTCTATAAAACATCTCTTGCATAAATATTAGGCTTGGAAATTTCTACCCAATCTACAAGTACCCAATCTGCCCCATTCAGGGGTGGGGCAAACATAGGTTAAATAGTTCAGTGGGGCAGGCGGGTGTGTTCATGACCAATCTGCGTCACACCCTATTCTCCCAATCTCCCTTATTCTTTTCAATTTCACTTTCCCTTCCCTATTCTTCTCTATTTCTCTAATTCCCTTCCCTTTGTTATCGCTGGGGGTGCTCATAAACGGGTTTGCTTGGCTCGATCCCAATATGAGATTTGGTCAAATTAATTTTTTAGGCTTAAAATCGACCCTAAACCCGAGCAAACCTAATCATGATTCAAATAGTGAATGATTGGGTCAAGACCGACCCAGCCTGAAGTTTGACAAAATTTAAATTGTAATTTGCTTATATGGAAAGCATATTGTATTATGCAATATATTTGACGAACCACACTTTATGTTCATAGTTTTATGACTACCAGGCTCTTAATAAATAAAGTAAACATTTATTTTAGTCCTCTAAAGATACGAGTATTATTAGTTAGGCCCTCCAATGATAAATACATCAAAATGATCATTCAATGTCAATTTTTGACATCAAATTGGTTCTTCAATGACATATTTTACATCAATTGGAGGACTAATTTGATGTAAAAAATTATTAAAGGACTAAACTGATATCACTTGTATCTTTAGAGGACTAAAATAAATTTTTACTCTAATAAATATTGATAATTAGATATATGCATCTAAAAGTCATGTTCAATCTATCTGTCTTAAATTCTCAAAGTCAAGAAATATAGATATTTGCTAGACCAGGTGACTTGAGGGATGACCTAGTCCCAATCCAAAAAACACATCAGGCCAATGCCATTAATTTGGCCCAACCCTGCCCCTATTTTTTCATTGAAATTGGGTCCAGTGGGCCAGACCTGGTCTTGTGCACCCCTACTCACCGCTGCTCCATTCCTATTGATATTTGAATAACAGAATAGTTCTTTGAACCTTCAATGGAGCATCTTCCACCATAGAGAGCACTTTAGGCTCCTTGGACATGTTCTTCTAGTAGACATCCCAGGAAGCTCAACACTTGTTTTCTCCCATTCCTTACCATCAACCATGGCTAATCATCCACAATCACCCTAGATCTTAGTCCACACAACATAAATACGATCTAAATTTGTGTGCAAGAAAGGAAATTATAAAGTGAAGTTAAAAAAAATTTAGAAGAAAATAAAAGGAATTGTTAATGTTTAAAAGACGAGTGAAGTAAAGAATGAAATAAAAGGAAAATTGAAAAAAAAATAAGAATATTATTATATAAGAAATAAATTAGAGATAAGGTGGAGTTTATATGAAAGCATGATAGAGAAATTTGGATGTTGATAATTCATTAAAACAGGAGAGAAAGTTTTGATTCATTAAGATTATAATTTTTTTTATATTACCAGTAAATCATGTGGTGCCATATATTTAAGTGAAAATCTAAGTTATTGTAATAATGTGAAAACTTCTTGTTTTTTAATAGTGAATTAAATTTAAATTATTTATTTAATCACATTAATATCCTTAATTGTTTTGGTGTTACTAAATAAAATTGGAACGGATATGATAAGCTTACCTATCGAACGATGAAAATTCTTCGGGTTTGATATGGATATCAATCTGAATCATTTCCAATAGTGGATGTTCTTGAATAGTAAAATATGAAGTAGGAACAATTTTGAGTGATTATGATTTTAATATTCAAAAATATCCATTATTCAATTTTTTTACTGTTTGGATATTGAGTATCATATCCAAAATATATGAAAATTATCCTTAGATACCTCATATTCACTATTCGATAATACATAATTTTTTTTTGTTTGCCAAATTTTGTAAAAGAATAATCTGTTACTTGATTTTTTAAAATGTAAGTAAAGATTAATGCAGCTAATGCTTATAAGAAATAATAATAAGATTATTTTAAAATATATGATTAATACAAATGTCTAGTTTTAAATTCTATATTGTTCATATTAAACATTAATACAATTATTCAAAGTAAGATATGATTAGTACAAGTGTTTAAATATATATATATATATATATATATATATATATATATATATATCATCTTACCAACTTGCGTAAGTCTGAGTAGAAGAGGTTTAATTACCTTAAGCATTTTGTCCCGGGTTCGATTATTGAGACAATGTGTATATAAAAAACGCAATTGGGAAGGGTTCTCGCTTCATATGCTTGACCGTACTCTATGAAATTAGTTTTTTACCTTCCAGGTAAAGGGATACCTTGGTTTATTCCATATATATATATATATATATATAGTCTTTATAAAGATACTAAAATCACATAGTCTGTTACTTCTAAAGTTAGGTGTAGTTCACATTATTAATGTCTAGTATTTACATTGTATTAAAAATTGTATGCATTAGATATATATGAGTTATATTTTGATAATAAATTTTTTTTAATATTAAAAATATTAAAGAGTTTGATATCAAAATAAACAAATTAACGCTCAAAACTAATGAAGGAAGAAAAAAAAAGTCCAATGATACAGAGAATATTAGCATGACCCCTACGTAAGGATGACATAATAAATTTATACATTCTTTGCATACCTAACCAAAACCAGCATGGCTAATCTCCCATTCCACCTCTACAAATTTCTCTTTCCTTCTTCCTCTCAATCTAAATGCACCAACACCAAGTTAGGAGCTCCCATGGCGTCTTTTGTGCCAATAGGACTGGAGGAACTTTTTGCAACAAGAGGACTTTTCATGGGTATTGATGTTCTTCCACTTCTGGGATTGGGGAGCTTTTGAAGGATTGCCCACAAGTACAAGGTTTTTATGCTTTCAATATTCGTAGTTGTTGATTGGTAAGATCTTTAACAACACTTTTCAAATTTGTGGAGCTTGATATATGACTTTGGTGAAATGGGTCTTCTTTGTTTTGAACCGTCTTATATACATCCGGAAGGAATCTTGAAATCATTGTCCTTATTCTTTCCAATTTAGTGTAAAATTCCAATTTCTGTAGAATTTACTAATTAGTAGTAGCAAACCAAATTGTGATTCGGTTCATTACACAAGGAAGGGATAGAGAGAAAGCCAATGATGGTGGGTATAGAAGCTTATTGAAAGGAGGCAATGAAAATACACTGTGACCAGTGGCAGATCTTGAGCTAAATTTTTGGGGTGGCCAAACAATATATATTATTATATTTGTTTAAAGACATAATATCAAATAAATTAAGAGTTACATTTAGAAACTTTAAAAATACTTATTTTCATGTTCAATTCTTAAACTTTCAGCATCAAAATTAGATTTTTAAAAGGATAAAGATGTTGAAATTGTATAATTTTTCTCCTTGTCATTAGTTTTCATCTTAAAAAATGAATCAATTGTTTTTTGTTTGAGTTTCACCATTATATTTTGAAAATAAACGTATAAATTCTAATTGGATATGTGAATTTCAATAAATGTGCTAATAATAATATTATTTATGAAAATTTTACTAATATATTACTAGTATACTACTTTACAAATAAAAAGATGAACAATTGCATATTTCTACAAAATCTTAAGATAAAAATTATAGACTACAAATGATGAAAATCATATATTCAAACACACACACACACACACATATATATGAAATTTTAAAAAAGTTTGGGGTGGCCATGGCCCCCATCCTTCAATGAAGATTCGCCATTGACTGTGACAATATTTTAACTATAGAAATTGCTCATAACCCTGTCTAACATGGCCGAACAAAATACATAGAAATCGAGAGGTACTTCATCAAGGAAAAACTAGAAGGTGGAAATATTAACTTTGCATTTGTAAGGTCTAAACAGCAACTTGCAGATGTCCTTACCAAAGCAAGTAACATGTAGTGCACTAAATGATTCCTTTGTTAGGTTAGGGATGCTTGATATCCATGCAGATGAGGACTTAGAATAGGACAGTAGGTTGTTAGCTGTAGATTAGGTTGTTACTTAGAAACAAATGTATAATTATCCTATCCCTATTTTGTAATTATCTTATCTTATTTTTTTTCTTTTTTTGAACCTCTCCTATAATCATGGAGAGAAGTGTAACTTAGTTATATAAAGAACCCAGATCACAATGCCTCAATTACAACATCCAATCAAGAAAAATTAGTAAAACCGTTGGAGGCCAATCTCAATGAATGCATTGGCTTGATTCATGGAGTCAAAATAAATCATTGGTATAAAGACCCCTCCTGACATTTCCAAATATAACTTTTGTTATTGTTGAACTTGTAAATATATATATGTACACAATCTTTCAGTGATGTCCGGACCGGCCGGTCGGACCGGTCGGATCGTGAACCGGGCCCTCATCCGGTTTCGGTTCAATGCCAGAACCGGATTCATGGTTGGACCGGGGTTGGACCGGATTAAACCGGTCAAAACCAGACAAAACCGGTCAAAACCGGACAAAACCGGGTTGAACCGGTCCTCTCTCTTTTTTTTTTTAATTTTTTTTAATTTCTCAATCACTTAACTACTCAACTGAGAGTGATATAAGGCTTAATAATTGAAACCCCAAAACTTTATTATGTATTTTATTATTGATAATGTGTGTTATGAGTAATGCATATGTATATTTTTTTATTTTTTTATTTAATATGTAATTATGACATCATCCAGTTCGACCACACGGTTGAACCTGAACCGGAAGCTTTTCCGGCTCACTGTCCGGTCCGGCTTTCACAACATTGCAATCTTTACGACACAGTGTGTGGAAGTAATATAATATATTCAGCCATACTTCTTCTGTGAAACCATTTTTTTGATAATAATACTATATAAATAATATCTCATATATAAAAATTCATAATTACTTTTATATTATAAAGTTCAATTTTGAAATTGGGTTTCTCGTTTCCTTAACAAATTGTCGACGATGACATCTACTAAAAAGTAAGAACTAAGAACTGATATATATAAAGATGACAAAAAGGAACAATAAGAAAATCTATTGATCTAAAGCAATAGCCGAAAGGGAGAAAAAAAACAGAAGGAAAAAAGTAAAGCAATATGCCTATGACAGAAAAGAAAAAAGAAAATATCTATGTCAATATGCCCCACTTGGGGTTAGAGAAGGGTAGCTAAAGCTAGACAATAAAAATAACCATATGCTGATAAGCAATTTAAGACTGATCTGAGTAACCAGAATAAACAGCCCTTAGATATGATAGGGATTTCATTAAGGGCTACTATTCTTCTACCTATAGAAGTTCTAAGCTAGCTAACAATGCACTGTGTCATTGTTTAGCCACTGATTGATGGGTTTCATCGATATGTTTGGCAAAAATGTATAATTATCAAATGAAGATTTTGGTCACTTTGGTGGATGCGGTTCCAATCCCCCTCCCCCAGGTATGCGAACCTTTTATTATACTAAACAAAGAAAAAACAATGAAAATATAGCTTTAGGAGGGCAGAGAAATTGGCATCATTCATGGTGGCTACATATATGTATCTCCCCCTCCTTTTGTTAAACATAAATGGAGCCATAAGAGTAATTGAAATTATGCATGTATCTCCCCAGCTCCTTGATGATATATAATCCTTTAATATATTGTTTCATTTTCTTTAGTTTATATGCTTTTATGTTTTGTCTCTTAATTTACGTTCACAATTCACATAGAATACAAGTTTGGATATTTTCTCTTGTGAATTGCTTTTTCATGCGTTGACGTTTCCAAAGTTTTCCTTGCCCTGCAAACGAAGAAACATTCAATTTTCTTTTAATTTTTTTTTAACTTCAATTCTAAGTTGTTCTTGATCTTAAGTAATCAACTAGTCTTCAACAAATCAAAACAAGTAATTGGCTTAAAAAATTATCTACCATGATCCGAACATGAGAGAAAAGAACGCAAGATCGTCCTCCTTGCATATATATGATAGTAAACAAGAAGAAAGAAACACATTTAAGAAACAGATATCAAGGCTCCTACTACATGAAGAAAGTGTACATAACATAGCTTGTTTCATTTTCAAGTACGATGTTTATATTGTACTTTAGCATCTCACTGTCTCTTACAATAACCTTTAACAAAGGATATATAAAGTAAGATAATACATTTATATCAAGCAAATTAAAGCATTCGTTCAGTTATATCTTATTCATTGCTCAAGGATCATTCACTTTGCCTGAAAAACATGTGGATCCAAGAGGCTGATAATTAATATATCTGCTAGGAGCAGAAGAGCGTCGAAACCCTTTTGGCAAACAGGTTTCCACATCCCGCCATTGAAAACCTCTTCTTCCGTGGCCTTTCTTAAGCTTGAAGTTCATGTATTTAGGAAGATTTTGTTCCAAGGGTCTTGCAGCAGCCACGTAAATGGATGCAGAAAATCCATTGTTTGTGATGTCTGAAGGATTCAGAAGTAGGAGAAGAAGGAGCAGAGACTTGAAGAGAAAAATATCAGACATGTTCTGGGAGTGTTTTAATTGTTTTGGAAAGAATTGCTTGGTTTGGTTGTAATGCTTTGATGGAAGGTTAGAGATGAAGGAGGGAAGTCTTAAATAGGCTCATGAGGACTAGAAGTAGATGCAGATATGACCAACTCATTGCTAGCTAGCAAGGCAATCTTGTTGGCCATAGTACTTGTTGACACATAACTGTGACTTTGGTATTCACTTTTTCAAGATGGAGGTGATATTGCCCGTGCCTTCCATAAATATAAATCTTCTTGGTTACCATTGACGATTCTATTAAAATTCTATTTGTTACATCATTTCATATTTTCCCATAATTGTATTCATGGTTTTTCAGATAATTAATTATGTAATTGTTATCTTTTATTACTACTTTTTCTGAAAATGAAGGTTAAAACCCAAGAATATTAAAGAAATACTTAAAAAAACCCAAAAATATTAAAGGATACTTATGTATATATGCAAAAGCAAAGTACTACAGTAGAAGTCCTCCCTTTATTTTGTTTTCATCCAACAGTCCAGAAATATTCAATAGATCGTGCAAATTCTGGTTTATAAAAATGAATATATGTAATTAAAAGTGAAATTAGTAGTTAAATTTGTTGTGGATAATTTTTTTTTTACATTAAGTTCAGAAGCATGCGTGTCTGTGAAAGAGATTAAAGCCATGGAGGATGAGCATATGTTACACAATTTGAAATCCAATCCAAGTTTATATCACTGAGTATAAATCAAGGAGAGATAATAATGCAAGGAAAAGAAAAGGAAGATCAAGGAAATAAAAAGTGAAGTGAAAGAAAGCATAGACCAATTGACTTTGAACAACCTCATCATAGCACATGGAACAATCTTATTGGGCCACGTGTGGTTGTAGTAGCTTACATGTTTGGTGAACTTTTTAGTTGGGGCCTCTCCTTTACACGTACTCTTTATGATAATGCAATCTCAGATTACAGGATCTTAGCCTTCACCAACCCATGTATATACAAAACAGTGTATACCAGTTATTAAAGTTTAAGGAATGTTTTTCATACAAAATACTACAATATATTTATTTTAGACTATGGTTATATGAGTAAGTAACAAATCGAAGGCAAAAAATAAAAAGGAATGTAAAAATGAAAAAAGGTGTTAGGAATTTAAGTGAGTGAGATAGGAGAAGAGTCTCATATTGAAAAGGAATAAGGACAATATAAATAGAATAGACCCATGAATCTAATACCTTAAGGTTTTGGGTTTATATGTAGTGTCAAATTTATTATTGTGGTTCCTCGCTAAGCCTATAAATGAAGATCTCTTTAGTATTTTAGGCTCTCCTTGACCCCAACAAGTGGCATGAGACACACATAAAGTGATGTGAATCTTAGAAGTAGGCTTTGGTGAAATCTACTATTGGGTAGACCTTGAAATACTTGAAAAAGCTTCATCTTGAGGGAAGTGAACATGTGTAGGTTATCACACTTAAAGGGAAGATTGTAATAATTAAATTCAAGTGTAAGTGAAATGAGGATGAAGAGTCCTACATATTGGAAATGAATATATTAGGTGAGGACCATATAAGTGGAATAGACCCATTGATATGATTCTATGCTCAGTCCATTGATAAAGATCTTCTCAACGTTTAAGGCTCCTCTTGACCTAACAATAGGAAAGAAATGTTTTGATTTTCACTTAAAATGAATAAAAAATTATCAAAATTAGAAAAAAAAATATTTGTTTATTTTCTTTCAATAGGTGTTATTAAAATTAAAGGTTTTAAGTAAATGTTTTTTAAATCTTTAATTTGAAGCTTGGAAAAATAGAAAGTTAAGCACAGAAGACAAATAATTAAGAAGAATGAAGCAAGTAAACTGGGGATTACTCTGGTACCCATATTTTCTTCTAGGGTACTAGTACCCGAGGTGAGTTGTCTAGCATTCATTAATTGTTATTTATATTTAATAAACTTTCAAACATTTATTGTAAAACCAACAAGTCAAGAAATGATTGATAACTCACATTAGGTACCTAACTCATCAGGGTACCATAACAACTCCCAAATAATCCAAGAGAAGCAAATCAAACTTGAAAGTAAAGTGCACAAATTAGAGAGATAAAGGTCTATAGAAAGTGCAAGAGGTATTTATCCTAATTAATTCAACCATCCAAATTGTCTTCGGTTCGTTCCTCATGTAGTCTTCATTGATATTTATTTACTAATCTTCATATGTTTAACTAGACTCTTGAAAAATCTTTACACTTTGAAGCACTCCTCTCACACTATTGGAATCCCTCATCCTTAGCGTTTAAGGTTCAATACCCCACCTTTCTCATAACTCATATCATAACATTTAGTTGCAAAATACGTAATGCTCATAATCTAACTTTACATGCTCAAACTTTTTTTCTTCTTTATCGTTTGGCATAGGTCCCCATCTTTGCTTACATGGTCATCGTAATAAAGAATAAACGCTCTTCCTTGGTATAGGGCATCCCCTGGACCAAATGGTTATTTTACACTTTGTGGTGGATTTCATTTGGTTCTTGGATAACTCAATACTTTTTGATGGAACGACATGTAAGACTTCTCATGGATTAAACTACTTTGTGAGGATCACTTCCAACATTTTCTCTTGTGGATAACCTACTATATCAAGGTCATTTCCAACACTTTCTCTTTATCTTTCTTTAATCTTTGAGGATCACACTTTGTGGATCATCTCCCAGTGTCACCTACACTGTGAGGATTATTTTCAGGCTTTTCATCTTTCTTTCATATAATTAAATGAGCATGTAATTATATAGCTTCTAAGGTAAATAACATTTCTTCTTTTCTTTTCTTACATCTTGCTAACTTTCCAACCAAAGCAACTACATTGATGTTAACCTAGTTAAATTCTAGGTTTAACTTTAAGGGTCTTGGTCGAATCCCTCATATGACTTTCTAGCCAATTTAATTATCACTCTCACTTCTATTTTCACTTATCTTGTCATCAACCTTAAATATATTATTTATTAACCATAAGTATCAATTTAATTGAATTTACATTAATTACCTAATCAATTAACCCTAATATGGCCGAATTGAACCAAAAGGCTTGTCTAGGTAGTTTTTCATCAATTTAACTTAAAACTACTCCTCATTTACTTACATTCCTTCAATCAAATCATCATTAAACTATAATTATGAATTATTTTATGAAGAATCCCTAAACTATACACATTGCTGAAACCTTAGTATAGGTGTTCTAAAGAATTTTTCATGTCTACTTTATCTAATTGTACTTAGATTTCATTACTTGAATTAATTAAGCATTAATCCCCGTAATTAACTAACAAATCTATAATTAAACAAATCAAACCTTTCTTCTTAAGCTTGGTTGAAACCTAGGTAAGCATTATGGTTCCTAGGATTTCATCCAATTCAAGCCAAAATCCAATTGATCAAAGCATAATCTACATGGAATTTCATCAAACAAGTATCAAGCATCTATAAATCTACCATATCAAGAAATTTACATCAAAACCCTAACTTCCATTATCCATCAATAATCTATCAATAACCAAGTAAATTTGATTGTATTCTTTGATAAAATCTCATAAAAAGAATCTATATCATGGAAATATATCAATAACTTAAGGCTATGTTTGGTGTACATGATAGTATAGTAAATGATAAGATAATAGTATAGGGTAAGTCCTGATAGTATAACTAACATGATAAATTTATTTACTATCATGTGTTTGGTAATAGCTGTATAATTGAACTGGTTGTATAAACACAAATTTATACCCCTTTGCATAAAAAAATTTTTCGCTTCATTTATGGAAAATACCTTTGTCCATGGAGGAAGAGGAGTAGTAGCCTTCATGGAGAAAAGCAGAGGAAAGCAAAATATTTTTGGGTCAATCAAATTTTTTTTAAAAGCTTTCATCTTTCTCTAACTCTTCCTCTCTTTGGTGATTCTAAAAACATTGCAACCCTTCTTCCAAATTCAAGAGTGAGAAAGGAATGTTGCCATTGAAACAATTATTGGACAAATTGACAATAGTAAGATTCTTCCAAGCTGAGAAATCTGATATAGGACCCAAGAAATTGTTAAACTGAGGATAGAGTAAAGATAAGCTTTTGAGATTAGAAAAGTCAAAAGGAAAACATCACTTATAACGTTGGATTGGAAGCTCAAAGTTTGCAGCATTGAGAGTCGGCTAATTGTATCGAGTGGAATTGTGCCATGAAACCAGAATGAAAGAAGAAAAAAAGAAAGGAAAATAAAGAGGTTGAGACAAAAGGAAAACCCAAAAAAGAGAAAATGAAGGAAAATTAAATATGATTCTTAGAGGATTGTCGATGAAAGTAGAAGCGGACATTGAGAAACTTGAAGCAAGGTGAAGATTGAAGGAGAGAGAGCATGATACAGAGGGTAGAGAGAGAATGGCCATGGAGATACAGGAAGAGAGATGAAGATTAAAAGACAGAGAATTGTATACAGGGTATAATGGGAAGTTTATTATCTCATTTTTCTTATCAGTTCTTATCAGATACTTGATGAGAGGATAATTTTATCAGGTTACTACCTGATAAAAAGGTTTGATTGGATTTAACTATCTTACCATGTGTGAGCACCAAACACCTATTAAGACCTGATAGTATTTTCTTATACTATCAGGTCACTCATATCAGGTTCGCCAAATGTAGCATAAAGGTTTAAAATCCAAGAAATGGAAGAATTGAACTCCTACCAATTTCTTGGTTCCTTCAATAAATTTGGAGAAAAGACAAGCTTGTTTGCTCTTATTCCTTGAGTTTGCCTTCATTCTTGAGATCAAATCCCAAGCTTTAACATTTTTTCTTGAATTTTTCCTTGCTTTCTTCTTTCTTTCTTTCTTTCCTTTCTCATATCTTCTTCTTTCTTCTCTTGGTCGACCACCCTCCTTCCTTTCTTTTATTTTATCTTTTCTTCTAATAGCTTCCCTAAGAAGCTTATTAATTGCTAACAAATAAAAAGCTAACACTCTAAGAAGCTTATTAACTGCTAACCAATAAGAAACTAACACTTAACATTAACCTAATTGTTATTCGAAACCTTAACCAATAGGAAGCCAACATTTACCCTTAAGGTATCTTGTTTCTATTGGTTGATGTCATAAAATAATATTTTATGTAACTAGATAGTTGGACTCTAACCATATAGTTGGATTCTAACTAAATAGTTGTTAACTAGTACTTAGACTAACTAGATATTTAGGTAACTAGTCTAGAGTAACTATTTAGTTACTCACCATTGTTGGACATAAATGCCCTTGTTCATAAGCTTTTATTTCCTAAAATGCTACTAATAAATTTTACTAATTTACACTGGTTATTTTAATAATTCCTTTCTCATCTAGATAATGTTCAGAGCTCTATTCTTTTAGAATAAAAAAGAAACATGAAAACAAATCTAACAATGATGAATTCAAACATAAATATATTCACTGATCAATCAAAATTATAAGTATTCATAATTAAATAAATAAAAATATTACCTAGATAACTTTTTGTGTCCTCTTAATACCACATGACATAAATTAGAAATTTCAAGCAAAAACAGTACAAGAATAAATAACAAACAAATAAACAGACATTTAAATAATTACTATTTTTAATTTAGGAGATGTTACAGCAGGGGTTCAAATCTCATTAATAACACATTGTAAGCATAGTAAAGCCAATACTCAAACGGGAATTAATCTCACATTCAAAGGGTACGTATACAATTAGTGTTCTTACAATAAATATATATAAAAAAGCAAGTATATCTTCTTCCATGTGGTTCCGCAGTTAAGCAGCCTTGTGTTGCAAAATGGTTAGTGCAAAAAGGGTTTCGCTCTTGATGTGAGATAAATTAAAGTGCAATAATTAATTAAGAATGCCTTGTAATTGTAGATAAATTTTAAATTAATAACACATTGAACAAGACACGCAACAACTTAGAATCTTTCCCGATATATTCCTTAAAAAATTATATATGGGAAATTTGTCATATTAATTAAGGTTTGACTAAAACCCTATTTTGGTCGTTCACATTTGATTCGGTTATCAATTTTTCCTTGATATTTTAATTTAGTCCCTGACATTTATAAACTCACCTCAATTTGCTCATTCTGTCTATGTGTTCGTTATCTGCTGAATGAAAATGATGATGTGTCACTGTTAAGGGTAATGTGGCATTCTTATTTTGCCAGCGTGAAATTGAGTTAGTAGCTGATTGGATTCTTTTACCCAAAAAACGACGTTGTTAGTTATCATTTAGCTCTCTATGAATGAAAATAACGTCATTTTTTGGTAAAATAATCCAATCAGCTACTAACTTAGTGTCGTGTTGGAAAAATAAGGATGCAACATTACCCTTAACGGTGACACATTATTATTTTCATTCTGTGAATAACGGACACACAAACGGATGGACCAAATTGAAGAGAGTTTATAAATGTCAGGGACTAAATTGAAAAAATTAAAATATCAAGGACGAAATTAATAATTGAATCAAATGTGATGACCAAAATAGGGTTTTAGTCTTAAAGTGGTTATTTGGTTCCATTTAAATTAAAGACTAGACAAATAAATATTATTAGATGTTATTATAATTATGCAACTAAATATATACTATAAAAAAATAAAAACTGCTTTCATCTGTTGGATAGGCAAATGTAATATTTAAAGGTACATCTCATTATTAGAGCCAACTCAGAATAAGATAAAGTAGTACTAGGTTGTTGGCCATGACCATCAGTTAGTCAATTTCTCTTTTTCCTTTATATATATTTTATGGATCGAGATCGTCTCCTGTTTGGGGCTAACAAGAGAATGTCCTCTTCAACTAATCTCAACCTTGCATTTTTATTAAAGTTTCATCTGCGATTAAATTTATTACACATCACCTTCCTCAAAACTCATCGTTTCACTAACTCACCCTAATTTCTTTTTTCCCTTAGCAATAAAAGAACAACGTTCACGATGGCATGGTTGAAATCTTTAGAGCCTTTGAAGATCACCCCATCACCATTCCTTGCTTTTTGTCACTTCAACAATCGTGTGAAAGCATTAGATTAGGGGGGAATATTGAGAACCAAAGATGGCTATTTTTTTCTTCTTTGTGATTTGTGATTTCTGCATAAATCCTTCTATAGGTGGGTTTGAATTTGTTTGTTCTGCATTAGGTGTTTCTTTGCTTCATTTTTCTTCTTTTTGGTCATATGTGAGTTTACTGACTTGTTTTCATTCATCCATATATTTTTTTGGCAATTATTGATCCATATGTCATAGCCAAAGCATCAGCTTCCATATACGAGTCGGGTTCATTCTCAGTCGTCATGCCAAAAAGAAACCAATTCCAACAGATGCATGTGAGCAATTGACGCGGGTTCATCCATAAGTTGATTTTTAACTTATCCAATTTATTATGCATTCTTCTACACCCATTTAACTAGATTTAGTAAAAAATATGCGTGTGAACAATTGAAATGCATATATTTTTTTTGCTTCTTCTTCTACACTTTTTTGCTTTTCAAATTTCCTCCTTGCACAAATTTTTATAAGTTATTTTCTAACAAATTTGGATATCAACTTTTGGAACCTTGTGTGCAGGGAATTGCTGTATTTTGGCCTTTTGGCAAAGTAAATAAATAAGACTTCATTCATGTTAAATGCGTGGAATGTAAATTGATATTATTTCTCATGACAAGCATTTTAAATTGCATCTTCTGGAATAGAACCAAAATTGACCTTTGCCAGTGGACTTAAACTTTTTATATTGCTAAATCTTAAGGACCTTTTCTACATTGCCAATGCGTGAAACGATTTTGTTTCTCATTTTATATTCTTTTCTTTCTCTGATTGTTGTAATTCATATGCGATCTATGCATTGGGGGTAATTGTAATTCATATGTGATCTATACATTGCAGAGTTTTTAAGATGAACAATCAAGAAAAAAAAACAAGCTTGAATGAATAGAGAAGGGCAAAGAATGCCTGGGCATTTGGCTTTATAAAACAGGCTTTTATCACAACCTTAATCAGAGGATGAGAAAAGTACCTGCTCAAGTAAGAGGAAACAAGCTGCTGACTGATTGAATTGCAATTTTCTCAAATGACCATTAGCCAACCCCATTTTGGCAAGGAGATATTCACACAAGCACGGGCAAATTGAAATAGCCTAAATTTACTATTGTTATAGAAAGGATGAATAGGAACTAAAATTTTGTTTTAGTCAGCTTGTTATTGTCGTATTACCATCAAACCAGTTGTATTACTCAATGATATTTGCAATAAGTAAATTAGAAATTGTATGATCTATTATAAAGTTGGTTTTTAGCAACTATTCTAATATTCATGTACAAAGCATAAACAAATGGAAACATAAATATAAATCGTAAATCACTGCCATGATATTCTGGTAAACATTGTTTATATCAAATTCTAAGTAATATTAAAAGAATAAAGTGAACCAAGATTACATCTGTTGGCCAAAATGAAATAGTGGATGTTGCTGTAAAAGTAACAATATCAAAGGAAGAACCAAAAAAAAAAAAAAGACCAAATGCAATGGCAAATGCTGCTACACTAAGAGAAGTTCCTATCTTACCATCAAAAGCCTACATGATAGTTAAATGAACGATGAGCACTAGCATTATCAAATGGATCCTATATAGCAAACATAATCAATTAAAAATCTATTCTAGATTTCACTAACTAAATATGATATTAACTCCAATGCATAAAGTTCTTACCATTAGTAGTCTACTAAAACTACATTCACTGCTATTAGCTATCCAGCTTTCTAACCCTATATCCTATAATAAGTAAAATCCAAAATTACATATACATATCTATATGATTTACAACTAATTTAATTTAAAAACATAAAAGTACTCCGATATTTATACCTCATTAAAATGAAATTCCTCTTGTGAGCTTGAAATGCTATGAATACCAATATAAGTTAGGTTTTCCTATGCAGTAACAAAAGGAAAAATATTCAAGTTAGTATATTTAAAATATAGTTAGATAAATATTAGTATAAAACATTATATACCTTAGGTTGTTTGATTTTGTGAAGCATTGTTTATTTTACTCCTTTTCTTCTTCATAGGTTACTTCTTAACCCAACTTCTTGGACGTCTTCCTCTCTTTACACCATCTTCTTTTTTTCTAGGCCTTTGACTCTATGGATATGAAGGTTTTAATGCACCATATTTTCACCTATATTTAATGTTAAGGAAGATGTATGGGTAATATTTTTTTTCTAAACCTATGTTTCTCTTACAAATACATTTAACTTCGCTACCCAACCCATCTATAGCCTTGTCAAAGTAAACATAGGCTTCCTTATAGTTAGATGCTTGAGCTGCCAACCTTACCAATTTAGGACAGAGTTGTTTGTAGCGTTCAGTGCTATCAAGCTTACCATCTTCTTGGACAGTCAACCCTTTTCTATCTTGCACAAATCCATTTTTTGAATCCCTTGTCCATATTTTTAAAATATACTGGCTAGGAACTAATTTAATATTATTTCTATAAGAAAAAGTCTTCAAAGCATGACAACATAAAGTGCCAAATGTCTCAAAAATCCTGCAACTACATGAAACTGTTTTATCAGATGAATTAAAGGAGACTTTGAAAACAACATCATTGTTGACAATATTAACCACATATTCAGAAATTGGCTCACCTTCATTTCGATGTTTTATCCACGTTACTGAAAACAAATCATACTCTTTTTAGAACATATCAAAGATCACAGGAGTATAGATTTGTGCAAGATGTTGTAACAAAGGTGAACTCTCCATCTTTAGCCTTGGTAATTTTTGTCTAGATTCAAATTCACACTGCAACTCATTATATCGTTAATCACTAACAACCCTTTCAAAGTGCTTAAAAAATTGGGCTATATCCAAGTCTGGCTTCAAGCAACTTTTCAAATCTGCATTTAAGCTTTCACTGAGTTGTGTACTCCGCATGCCTATAGTAAAAGATTTTTTCATGAAACATTTTGCCCATTTTTCTTTTATTTTATCTAAGCTCATTAACCACTTATTTTCTTGAAGATTAAAGTCACTCAACAATTTATCCTATGCCTTTTGAAAATCAATTTCCTCCTTATATTGGTACATGCATTCCTTAAGATCTCCAAAAAAATTAGACCCATTCTTTATCACATATCCAAGGTGCTTTATGCCATTTTGCATCAAATGAAAAGTGCGTAATCCATGACATGTTTGAGGCATTACCTTAAGCAGAGCTTTAACCATTGCATGATCTTGATTAGTGAAAATAGTTTGAGGTTTCTTTTTCTTGCGTGCTAACAAAAATGTTTCAAACAACCATTTAAATGACTCTGCTGTCTAATCATAAAGGAATTTGTTAGACCCCCGAGTACTACAATGTACAGTAGGAAGAAAAGAAAAGGCAACATTGGATTAGTGTCTCACATGAGAAAGGAAGGGAATATGTGTGACTATCAGTTAGGGGATTTGAATTGTAACCAACCTGCATACTTATAAATAGTTGGTTGGACCAACTAAAAAGGTATTCTGTTTTGGGAAGTCAAGGAAATGAGAGAATCAGGACTTCTCGACTGTCATGTGGGAATTCTAGTAATCTTGTTATTCTTTTGTATACTAGTTACCCATTTGTTCCGTTATCATATTGATATTAGAAACAGAGAGGAGGAACAAAGACACTTGTTTCTGTCTACTTCCTAGTAATCTCTGGTCCAATTCTATTAACTTGTATCAGAGCTCTTGAATCTAAGGAGTTTTTCATGGTACCCACAAGTAGGGGTGTTCGCGGATTGGTTTGGATCGATTTTGAGGGGTAAAACCATCCAAACCAAACCAATCGATTTTCTCATACATGCATCCAATCGATTTGGTTTAGATTTTGGAATTGAACCAAACCAATCGGTTTGGTTTGGATCGATTTTTTGATTTTTGGCCATTAAAAAAGCAAATTATATTATTCTCATTTATACAAAAATTAACATACTTACACACATATTAACACACTTAATCATTCAATTTACCAAACCAGATATATTCAAGCCACACATTCACTTCACTTATGACAAAAAATGGAGGGGACATGTTCATTCAATTCAGCAGTAGCACTACAGCTCAAATGTCATCCTCACATACCTAGTAACTTAAAACAAAATAATAACAATAATAAGCAATAAAAATTAAAAAAAAAAAGCTTGGAGCCTCCCAACACAGCAACACGACACCTATTAAATACAAATTCACAGATGCACATCATAGATTTAAAAAATTGAAAAAAAAACAAAGGCCTCGGTGGCAGGCGGGGCGTTGTGCAGGCGGGGATGACGACGTTGTGCAGGAGAGGACGATGGTGGTTCGTGGCGGTCTCTGCTCCCTTGGGTGGTGGTGGTTCGCGGCAGCAGCAAGTCAACTTCATGGCATATCAGTGGTGGAACTGATCTCTTCTCCCTTTGAAAATGGAAAATAATGAAGTGGATATCAGGCATCAGCAGCGTACCAAAAGGCAAAAGATTAGGTTAGGGTATTAGGTTGGGGTTGAATTTTGAGGGTAAAAAAGTAAGTTTATAATTAGTTAGGGAATAGAAACGTAATTGTGTAATAAATTATTTAAAATATGTATATATATATATTGATTAGGTTTGAATCGGTTCAGTTTTGAAAATTAGAACTGAAAATCAATCAAAACCGATCGGTTCTTAAAAAAAAGCCAAACTAAACAAAAAAAAATCGGTTTGTTTCGGTTTTCGGTTTTTTCGGTTCGGTTTGTCGGTTTTGTTCGGTTGGGATTGGATTTGAACACCCCTACCCATAAGGATGGAGGCTAAGTTGGAATCTTTAGAAAGAGGGTGAGAGGTATGGAAGTACCAGATGGAGGAGGAGAAAGAACCCCAAGAAAATAAAAGAGAAATTCCAAAGGCGAGAATGCAGAAGGCAGAAGTTCTATATTTCTTTGTTGAAGGTCCTTATGGCTAGATCTACAGAGTTGAGAAATACCTTCTCATCAACTAGATCCCAGAATATGAGAAGTTATCAATTGCAATCTATGGCTTGGGAGGAAGAGCCCTGAATTGGCTCTATGAGTGGGTACCCAGAACCGAGAAATTTGTGTGGAATAATTTGCAAGGCCCTACTGCAACAATTCTCACCGAAGAAGGTAAGTAGAAATGAAGAAGGGGATCATCGATCAAGAGGATATGAAGAATCCTTGATCGTGATCCAAGGGACCCAACCAACTCTTGAAAATATAGGAGAATCGGGAGAGAGAGAAAATAGATTGCCAACAGAGAAGATGGAAGATTCAAAACAGCCACCTACACATGAGAACCAAGAAAGGATTGAAGAAGGAAGTCTAGAATTGTTACTGATCAAGGAAAACAAAGGTGAAAATAGTATGAAGTTCACCTGTGAGGGTGCTGGGGATGGAGTTCTGGTGGAGGACAAGGTCGATGAGGGAATCGCTGCCCTGGAACGTCTCAATGACAACAATCGAGAGGCCTTGGGAATGAGGCAAAGATTGCATCAGATGCAGCAGACGGGAGAAATAATAGAGAATTTGTACCCACTGGGTTACGCAGTGGTCAAACAGATGTTAAAGCGGCCCACAATGGCCACTGAACTCTAGTCTTCGAATGGTCCGCCCAAACAATCACCACCACCAAAGCTACCCAACCTACATAGGTAGACCGAGGAGTCTTTGCGACCCACTGAAGAGTTACCTTTGCGACGCAGCTATGAGGATAATCAATCAGGAATGCTCGCGAAATAGAGGGAGGAAGGAGAGGCAAGACGAGGATTACACCAATTGGGTTATTTTCTTCTCCTAATGGGTTAAACCCAAATCACTACAAGATGGGATCATGAGCCCATGGTTCTTTTTGAATAAATTGGACCCACAATACCAGGTCCCCCAACTTGTCATTCGTGGGGATTTCTTGGATTAATGACAGAGGGGTAGCACTTGAACGTTAACATTATGTATAGTGGTGGGGTGAGAGGAGATTGCACCGATGAATGGTTTAGGGTACAAGACAACATAATACAAGAGAAAATCAGTAATCATGATTGCTTGGATTTGACTCTTGAGGATGTTGGTGGGTACATTGAAATAATCTATACTCTTGTGACAAAGAATATAGTGTTTGATTTGATTTCTCCTACGGATCCTAAGGGAATGGACCTTGTAAAACCAGATTGCTGCAAATACAAAGAGATTACCCACTCGAAATTGGTGTTGTTATGAAAGCAAGTCAAGGATTACCCACGGGGTTGAGATGATTACTTAGAGAATACATCTAATTTCCCTAAGAACATTCAAGAAAATCCTAGTGCCCTTGCTGTCCTTTATCTGAATTTATTATACCAGTATGAAGGTAATTTAGCTCTCAAAATTTTGGAATTGTTTGATAATGTTAGCTACCATGTGGAACACTGTTTAGGCCTGTACCAGCAATATGAAAGTGTAAATGACTTTGCATTCATATTCGAAAAGGTTGGTGATGTTGGCCGTGTTCTTTTAAGTACACTTTCTGGTCTGAATGATAACTTTGTTAAGCTTGATGATGTTGTGAGAGTTGTAAACCATCCCTTTAGGGGCTCTTCCTATATAAAAGTATTTAAATTACCTCAGCTCAATTTGCCTAGAACTATATATAATTAATGCGAAATGTACATCCCAACAACTGTTTGCATTATTGGTTTCTACAGTTGATCAACCATTATGCAGATCTTAGGCAACGTCTAAAAAAACTGACTTAGATGTGCTAGTGAAGACTCAATTTATGTTTGAGAAGTCTGTCGTTACTGCCAATGGTGAGCCAGATCCCATAGATGATTTTGTTGTCATTATATATCACCATTTTGTGGTGATTCTTCACATTGATTCTTCATCCAGTAATCTGTCAGCAGCTACCCTTGGAGGTTCATTGCTCTTAAACAAGCTTCATGTTGTTTGTATTCAATCAACTTCTGAGGAGTATGATCTTAAGACAAGAAATTGGTTGCCTTTCTTGCTATCTCTTCTTGTAGGAATTGGAGAAGGTCAATGGGACTTGGATGACAGTTTTTATGCGTCAAGCATAACTTGTCCAACATGCTTCAAGCATTAGGACCCCGATGGGAGTTTTATGGCTGTCTAGGATACGTCCCCAAACTTTCACCTTGAGAACAAGGTGAATCTTTTAGGGGGGATGGAGTATTATTAGACCCCAAGTACTACGGTGTACAATAGGAAGAAAAGAAAAGGCAAAATTGGATTAGTGTTTAACATGGGAAAGGAAGGGAATATGTGTGATTATCAGTTTGGGGATTTGAATTGTAAGCAACTAGCATACTTATAAATAGTTGGTTGAACCAACTGAAAAGGTATTATGTTTTGGGAAGTCAGGGAAAGGAGAGAATCGAGACCTCTCGAATGTCCTGTGGGAATTCTTGTAATCTTGTTATTCTTTTGTATATTAGTTAACCATATGTTCTGTTATCATTTTGATATCAGAAACAGAGATGAGGAATAAAGACACTTGTTTTTGTCCACTATCTTGTAATCTTTGGTCCAATCCTATTAAAGTGCAGCTCCAAAAGTGACTACTCCTCTAAAATGATTAAAGCCTGCAAATAAAGCTAAAGGTCAATAGGCATTATTGGCATTATATTTGGATCAAAAGTGACCACATCACTAAAATGAGCATAATCAATAATCATCCTTGCATCCACCTAAAAAATGTTATTTATTTGTTCTTCCACATCTAATTGCATTGCATAGTAAAATGAAGGATTCTCCAATAATTCTTGTTGAAAATACCTCAATAAATTACCTACTTCTCCATACTCCAAGTTTTTCATTCTTTTACTATAGAGATAATTCTTTTAATCTAAATGCGTGTAACCAAGATTTGTTCTTCCCCCAACATGTCTACTCATTAATTCAAATGAAGCCTTTTGCTTTATTCTAGAATCATCTACCAAGTAAATCTCATAGGCTTATACTTGAGACAATTTTCTTTGACATGCTAACATGTGAGTGGCCTCCTCAAGATGTAAAACATGATTATGCTCAACAACAAAATCATGTACTTTATATTTTCTAGTTTCTCTTATAAGTGCATTTGCTTTGAGTTTCTAGTCGAGGATTGCTAGTCAAATTATCTCATTTGTCCTTTTTACGTACACCCTCCTTGGAACACACAAATCTACATGTAGTGATCTCTCCATCTTTTTTACTTGTGTTGTGGCATTGTCTTCGAACACAATAGCCACCTCAAAATTCCCAAGCATCATCTATGCTATTAAATTCCATACCTATTTGAGGCTTCCAAACAACTTCAAAATCCATATTATCTAACATAAAGCAAGTTTTAGCAACCCTCCTAAAATAACAAAGACATGAAAAAGTGAAATAAAAAATATAGGTGACACAAAGAAATAAAAATGTTAAAAAATGAAATAGAAAATATAGGTGACAAGAAGAAATAAAAATGATGGCATATCCCAAAAGAAATCAACGATGACCTCAATTATTTTCAAAGGTGTATATGTTATATAAGTTTCACACTTGAGGCTATTGCAAAAATTTTCACTTGTTATCTCTACTAAATGAGAGGTTTAACTATGTTTTAAGTAATACAAAAACAAGGAAAGCCATGGAAATACTTACAGCTCAATTGCATTGTTATGATTGAGTGAATCGGTGTGCAAAGTGCTTTGCTTGCATCGAAGTGGGATTGGGTATAGGGTTGAATTGAAGGGACAAAGCTAGACCAGAATCTGAGGAAGAGGAATGAGATGATCTCAGAGATCATTTACATGGTGAAACCAGAACCATCAAGAAAGGGATAAGCGGGAAACAATTGAAAAGAAAAAAAATTATTAGGGTGAGTTAGTGAAATGGTGTGTTTTGAAAGAAGTGATATATAATAAACTATGCCTTAGATGAAACTTCAAAAAAGACGTGAGGTTGAGATTTGTTAAACAGGACAATCTTCTGTTATGGAGACGATCCCCATCCATATTTTATGAGGTTCTCATGGGCATGCTTTGTATTTATTAAAAGTATCATATTTTAAGTTGTTTGATAAATCATAAACTGAAATGTGATTTTATTTTATTACATTTCATGAATGTAACTATTACTCTTTTTTTACTATATTTTTATTATAACTGTCTTTAAACAGTCAACTTACTTTAATATATATATATATATATATATATATATATAGATCCCAATAAAATTATGTTATATTGTATCCTTTTTCCTCTCTTATGCTAAAGTTATTTAGCTGCACGAGACTAAAATGTAATAATAACCATCTAAGCCCCCACAATGGTCAAGAATCCTAAGATAATAATTGAGGAAGTAGGAATATTTTGATTTGAGAATTTAGTCTAAAAGACAACAAATTATAGGTGTTTCTACTATATAGAAAATACTAAATATAAATTTATTAAATATTTGAATTACTTTATTTTAAATTTTAAAAAATGTTTTATTCAAAAATAAAATTCTTGATCATATTATTATTAATTATAAAATTATTTAAAAATAAAATAAACTAAATTCAAACACGCACTAAAGAGCAGCTTCTTCTGTGTTACGTGAGTAGTTTCATAGAGGACAAAATAGAAAATTTAAATTAAAAGAATACTGTGTTTTAGATCGAAAGTCAGAAGTCGTTTTTTATTGTTTCGAAACTATACGAGAAGGGCATATACATTTTCATGTGTGAATGATGGATTGCAGACAAACAACTCGCTATTATAGCATTCTCTAATTTGCGTAGGAGACTACTATTTTGTGTGGTTATGATAGAGATGCAAATAGGTTGAATTTAATTGCGTTCTTGTTGGTGTTTGAAGTTCCTATGCTTAGAAAAAATAATAAAAACACCTACATGTATATTTAGGTGTTTATTTTTTTTTCCCACTCATACACAACATCAAATTACTCTTACATTCTGTTTGTGCCAAAAAACTAAGACTAGCTTTGCCGAGGAGATTATCTTTCTGCACTTCCATCGTTATTTTAATGTGACGAGTTTCGCCTGAAAACCCCCGCATAGAGAAAGTTATGTCATTTGGTGTGGTTCTTATAGGACTAAAAAAAGCATTCTTAAAATACTAAATGAATACGCTTGTAGCATAAAAGCTGTAAATTGCATTAATAAGCTTCCAAAGAAGCAAGAGTTACAAGTAGTAAAAGGGAATACAATGACATTGAACTTAATAACAATAAATGGAAATCAGTAAAGGTACTGGAAATGATAAAGGAAAGCTAATAAAATGGCTAGAAAATAAAGAAAAGCTGGTAAATTGTTAAAAATAAAAGAAGATAAATGAAAAAAATTAGAATTGATTTGTATGGTTTTGATCTGTGTCCCCTCTTTATCAGTTTTAGACTCCTTTTATAATCTCGAAGTAGCCATAAACATTTTCACAATTACTACACGTTGAGGCAACTATTTTTTTGGCCACTTTTGTTTTTAGGAGCCAAATGTAGCCTCATCTTGAATTGGGTCAAGGAGGTTTTACCACTTTCCTTTTTATAGCTTATTGCCCATAAATCTTGGCTGGATCATTGACTAAGTCAAAACTTGGCTTTTATTCACTGAATTCAATGCCCAACCTGCTGTCCCACTGTTGCAGACTGGATTGGAATGGCTTCAGGCCTTGAGCTTGTTCCAAACATTTCACGGTGTCAACACATACTCAAATAATATACTTTTATATTAAATTGAAAAAACTATTTAATTCATATTTACACGAGTATTAAAGGAAATAGGCGAAATATACGCAGAACCATATACCCAAAAAAAAATTCTTCTTTCATATTCGCAAGCATATATTCATTCGAAATAAAAGCAATAAATAAACAAGAAATAAAAGAAAAGATTTTGATCATCATATGTATTTTATAAATGTTTATATTATATTTTATTTATACCAAAACTTGGTTTTGTGTTGGGGATCTTTGGTGGACTTGGAGGTGTTGGGGATCCAATCTCAGATACGAGATGAGAAAGATGTGCATTATCTAAGAATATTTCCACTCACACTATGTTCCAAGGGTAAGCGGTCTGAATGACAAGGAGTCCTGAGGAAAAGCTCTTATCAATGTTGTTAAAATCGGATTGGATAATAAATTAATGAGACTTTCAATTCATATTCAATCAGTTTAATTAGTTCAACCGATTGGTTGAACATAATGATATCATAAAAATAATTCACATGAAACAATATAAAATATATAAAAATATTTAATTTTTATAAATAAAAAAATTAATGATCAGTCAGTTCAACTTGATGAAATAAGCGGTTTAACCAAATTTTGACTGGTTTCGACAGCTGATCCAGAGTGGTATGAACATGAATTTGGTTATGAGACTAAATCATAACCATGTAAGTATCCAATTCACGGTCAAATCATCGGGTTCGGTCAAGTTTTAAGAACATTGCTTCTTATAGATTTATTAAACATTGTTCTTGAAGCTCATTGTACCTTTCTTTCACCTCTTTTGATATATAGGTTCTAAAACAACTCAATGTGGTTCTTAGTGATAAACACTATTTGTATGCATTATTAATCCCTCATATTTAGTACTTTATACCTTTTATGAGCTTAATTGATTGGACTTAGCTTGATTTTATAAGTTTGAGTTTTAATGGACTTAATTGTAAATTTGTAGCATTTTTGTGATTTTTGACACGATTTTTGTATTTTGGCCATATCTTGAGTTTTAGGTATCTAAATGTTGTGAATACTATATTGTAGAAAAGATAAGAAGAGTCCGTACAACTTTCATGAAGATCTTAGAAGCTAAATTGGATGTCTAGTGGGCCACATTGGGTCTAAAAGTCAAAACATGAAAGCAGTCGTTGGAACCCGACTCGCAAGGAGTGAATAGGCCATATCTTGGGATGGAGATGTCCAATGAGATGAAACAGGTGCTATATGAAAGCTAAAATGATTAGATACAACTCTCATGAAGACCATTTTCCCAAAATGCAGCGTTTTGAGGGTGTTCTTCCCACGTGAAGTTGGAGATCGTTTTAGTTATCCTATAAGACTAATTTGGGCATAACTTTATCACCTTAAGCCTAAATTAAGCAAATTATATGGCCTTGGAAAGCTAAGAGGCTGAGGATTACAACTAATCCAAGAGAAAACTTGTATTTTCATTTTGTAAGACATTTATTTGGAAGGAAACAAAGGCATACGGGGAGACTTTTCATTTTAGTAGATTTTGAATCTTTTAGTTTTCTCCTTCTTCTCTCTAGGTTTTCTCTCTTTAGTTCTTTCTCTCTTCCTTTACAAGCCTCCTCGGGCTGCAGCCATGGAAGGCTAAATCTGAGGTCAATCCAAGGTGCTTGAATGAAATTCGTTTTGGCTTGAGACCTTGTGCTTTAAATTTCTGAAATTGAATGCAATTGAACTTTATCTTCTTTTCTTTTTTCCTAGTTCAAAATTCTGAATTGCATGGATAGAGGTATCTGTTTGTGTATTTAGAATTATGAATTAGGGTGTAATTTTGGTTGATTATGTTGAAACCAAATTCTTATAAAAAGGGTTAAGTACTAAATTCTTAAAAGCTATAAACTTTCCCTGTTAAGTTTTGAGGATAACAAAAATATGTATTTAGTTTGAACAAGTAAGTGTTTCGACAATAGTTTTAACAAATCGCTACTTGTTTGTGCGTCCATTCTGCTCGATGCTTAAAGATAACTCTTCGTGCGTCCAATATGCTATAACTCTTCGTGGGTCCATTAAATGTATTATATACTTTTACTATTGGTGCGTCCAATACTTGTATGCATATACTGTTACTTTCTATTAGTTCGTCCAATACGATCTGTCTGCCAAAGCTCGGACTCAACTCACTCTTTCAAAGTTCAAGCTCAAGCTCTCGTCCAAGTGAAATTTCAAAATGAAGAAGCTGTTCCTCATTAAATGCTAGAAAAGAACTGACATGACTCACGGCTGACGAGAAGAAAGTCAACTAAGCCACTTTTACGACATTGTCTAACAACTACAAAGATCTGCAAATAAAAACCGTACGCAATCTTAGACAAATCAGGACTTTTGTTTTCATTGATTGGAAATCTCAGAGAATAAAAGTCACCGTTAGAAGAAGTTCAGCACTTTTCCAGTAGATGCATTTAATGCTACTCAGAACGGTAATAAATATTTCCGTTGGACGATCTAGCCCATGAAGTCTGCTCAATTTGTTCTTACTTATAAAGAGAAGAAGCAGCACTTGATGAATAGAAGAGATCTTTGCCGAAGCATCCTACAAAGTCTAAAAAGCTTTATTTCCTTTTGGATTTCCATATTCGTGTAAAAAGAAAAAGCCTTGAGATTTCTATTGTCTATTCTCATTTGTCAGTGAGTTTCAAACTCAAGCTTTCATCTACTTTCACTTATTCATATTAAGCCTTGTAAGCTGAAGAGTGTGTAAAAGAATACTTGTGAGATAGAACACGAAGAGGTTGAAAATACTTGTTACCTGAAGAGGTGCATAATACTTGTAATCGTGAAAAAGATTAGTTGGAAAATCCTTCTGGTTGAAGGGACTGGACGTAGCTCTTGGTTGATAAGAGTGAACCAGGATAAATCTCGTGTGTAAGCTTCTCCTCTCGTCTAGTGTGCTTTATTATATTCACTAACCTCTGGGGTTTACCATTGTGTTTATTAACAAAGATCTTTTTATTTGGTTTTAGAACGTGTTAACCATTTTATTAAAAGTCTTTTCGAAATCCTTAGAGTCCAATAGGACTAAGTTGTATTGGTCCTAAGCTCTTTGCTTGTTAAACTTTATCCTTCGCTGTGTTCTATTTTCTATTAAAAAGGAAAATCTTTTATTAATCAAAAAAAGGTTAAGAAACACAATTCAACCCCCCTTCTTGTGTTTCACTTGGTTATTTCAGATTAATCATTAGTACATCCTTTGAATTGAAAAGATTAGCCTAACAGATTTGTTGCTAGGTTAATTGAATTCTTGCTTCTAAACTAACATTGATAATGCAGATCTGTGTTTCTTTTGTTAATTGAATTCTAGATGATCATCTAGTAGTGAATCTCAAATCTAATGCAGAGATTTCGGTTAGGTTTGAATTAACCAATTCAATTGGATTCAAGTTCATGATTAGTGGTCAATGATAACCTAAATTGAATTTCTGATGGATCTTGGATTGATTGTTTTCTTAATTGTTTCTTTTAATTCATGATTCTATAATTTGAAAACACAAAATCCCCATTGCTTTGAGTCTTGACTTGATTGAATATCATTCATGATCCTTGGGAGACGACTTGGTTCATTCCTTTATACTACAAATCATTTGTGAACTGAATCTTATTGTTTGATTGGGCTTGGTAGCTCGTATCACTTAGTCACAATGTGATTAAAATCGGATCGGATAGTAAACCAATAAGACTTCTGGTTCAGGTTCAACCGTTTAAACATATTGGTCGAACTTGATGACGTCATAAAAATAATCCACATGCAACAATATGAAATATATAAGAACATTTATGAAATGTGATAAATATTAATTTTTTTAATAAAAATATATTTAATGATCGATCAATTCAACCAAAATTTAAATAGTTTTGATCGGTCTGAAGTAGTGTGACTGTGAATTCAAATATGAGACTGAACCATAACCGTCTACGTGTCCAATTCATGATTAGTCTGATCGGACGAGAAACAACAGTGATTAGTTAACTACATCCAAATAGCTAAGCCTTCACCCAAGCTTTCAAGAATTTATGCACTACATTGCATAACCCTCTTCGATCTTATTCTTTTTCTTTGCACTCATACGAGATGTAGTTCTTTGAAACTTCTCATGGTAGCTCCAAGTCAATTGCATCATAATAACTAGCCCTTCATGAAAGCTTTCGAGAATTTTATGCAATCACTACAACATGGTCGTCTTTGATCGTGTTCATCTTTTTCTTTGTGCCCATGGGGGTTAAGCAAGGCAACATGAGTTAGGCTCTCGTTGCATGGCCAGCCATGGAGGAAGACTCTTGAGCTTTATGAATAGTCATATACATAGTTAACAGATTCGTAACACTTTTTAGTGCATGGTACAAGTAGGGTATGCGATATGTCACTTTACCAAATATGCCGTATGTAAAGCTATATTTAGTTAGTACGTTTTAATATATTAATTAGTACGCTCTCAACATAAATTTTTCAAAAAGTTAGAAATTACATAAAAAAATAATGTCAAAATAGAATAAAAAGCTAACCTATAATCATGCTTCCTAACAAAAAAAAAAAGCATAAAGGACAATTTATTTTAATAAACTTCGAAGCCAATCTGAAGAGTACCACTGCGAACCAATTCACGTACCACTACAAACACGCGAACCATTTCACGTTTTGGTCGGATTAGCGAATTTCATAACACTAGTCATATAATAACTTAAAAAAAAAACTTTTTTCACGTTTGTGCGTCACTAAAATATGAACCTTTTTTCCCGTGGAGTGATTCCGGTTCTAAGGGCAAGGGCTCTTACATTTGCCCACTAATTAAGTATATCCATAAGTTATAGAAAAATCTTCTTTTACAACTCCATGAGTTCACTCCAATGACGATTAAAAAATTTTAAGTAGTGTGAGGCAAGGACATTATCTTCATATGAGAAAAAAATAGTGCAGTGAAAATTACTCATTCATCCATATAGTGGAGAAAGAATTTAAAAGACAATGAAGGGTAAAATGGCAAATTACTACTATTATAATAGAAATTTTTTAAGATTGAGTGAGGGCTGCTTCCACTGTTATCTATGTTACTGGTTCACTCATAGTTTTTTCCTTATATTACATATTCTTTATAGCTTTATCGTATACGTAATATGAATTTGTTTCTTCTTTATTGCCTTCTACAGAAAGAATTTCTCGAAAAATTAAATAGACAAAATCAACATTATGATAGAGCTTGTGTAAACAAGGTAGAAAAGGTATGATTTTAATTTTAATCCACTTTCAGTGTAAAGTCTTTATACACTATCACTCAATCATGTATTGGTAACTCATTAAAAGAGTTTAACTATTATAACATTTACCTCAAAAGTCTAATACTTTTAATGATGTGTCAGTATATGATTGGATGACAGTGTAAAAAAAACTTTACACTGACAGTAGATTAAAATTAAATCAAAAGGTATTGTTGGCGGAACGCAGAATTAAGTGGCTACAAAGAGGATTAAAAATGTATGGATTACTTCCATGCTCGGGCCACAATAAATAAATAATTAAAAAAAATTTAAAAAAAAATTCGCTTAAAGATTAGCATAAAATTCTTGAGACCTGAGCATACTTTGAATATTAAATAGTCAATTATGGTTTGCCGACCACACTTTTTAAGTAGTTTTCTTGTGCTTATTTTGCCTTTCTCGTCAAACTGCTACATTTTGTAGTATACTTTTATCTTTCTTCCATCCAGCTTCCATTCTGTTGTTATGAAGAATGTGAGTTCACCGTGATTGTGAAAAATAAGTGAAATCCTTTCTCATGGGTAATTTCTTATTTTGCTTTTCCCCCTTGTGCTTCATTCAAATATATTTTTTCCTTTATAAATATATACTCCATTTACCATTTTCTTTTTTCTTTTTTCTTTTTTGTGAAAATACTCCGTCTACTTTTATCATATATCACTGAAATGCATGAAGGTTATGTTTGAAATCAATTAAAAATTGAATTGAATTGATTTAATTTGATGTGATTTAATTTAAAAATTAAATTCTATGTTTGTAATTCATTATAAAAAAATTGGATTTGAATTGATTTGTAAATCAATTCTTATGTTTGGGATTTTCTAAAAAGGAATTAATTTGATTTAATTTTGTTATTTTACATTTAAACCCTTATATCATTATAAATGATATTATATATGAAAAATAAAAAAGATAGTAAGGGTAAAATAGTTAATTTGAATAATTATATTTAAAATTAAATCAAATCCTAACAAATTTCACCATATTTAATAGGATTTCTAAATTTAAATCACTAAAATCTATAAAATTTTAAAAATCAAATCATTTTTTTTTTAATATTTCAAATACAATATTTGATTTATAAATCAAATCATTTTTTTTTTACATTTAAAACACACTCGAAGAGTTCACCCATGATTATGAATAAGTTTTATATATAACAAGAAAGTCCGCATACATTGAAATAATTAAGACATTTTTTTATCCTATTCTTTCTGATCATCAAATACATTAAACCAGATCTAATAATACTTTAATAATCTTTTACACAATGGGATGATTTTTTGTATTAAAGACATGGTATATTTATTAATAGTGTAAATATATTATTAAATTAGGTGTGAATCAAAAATAAATTTATTAATAAAAAACCATTTTACACGAGTCCTTTTTTGTTTGGCTATGTTTCATATTTGTTTGATTCCTTTTTTTTTTTTTTGAGGGAATTGATTCCTGTTGTTTTCTGTTAGTAATCTTGTATTTTTAAAATTCTCTCCGTACCCTTTTCACGTGGGCAGATATTTGAAAAGAAGAGCAGGAACATTTTTTTTCTTCAAATAAAACATAACCAATAAATTAAAGTCATCCATCTTCTATAAGAAGATAGAGAAGTTGAATATATATAACGTCGTGTGTGCATAACGACCTCAAACAAAACCCTTCCCCACCTACTCTTCTTGTCTTTTTTTTAAATTTAATTTTGATTTTTATCACTATAAAATTATTTTACATTATCACCAAATTATCACCAAATCATGTGTAGATTTAATTTTAATCCACTGTCAATGTAAAAAAATTTTATACTGTCATCTAATCATGTACTGACACATCATTAAAAATTTTAGACTTTTGAGGTAGTTGTTATAATAGTCAAACTCTTTTAATGAGTTGGCAATATATGATTGGGTGACAGTTTAAAAAAACTTTACACTGACAGTGGATCAAAATTAAACTCATCATGTATTGTCAAATCATTAAAAGAGTTTAATTATCATAAAAACTACTTAGATAATAATAGTAAAAAAAAAACTTTATACTAATAGTTGATAAAATTTAAACTTTTTTTAGCATAAAAATGTTATCAAGGGTTTTCTCGTCAATTAATACTAAATATTTGTTTAAGTAATCTTATAAGGGAGTTGTTATGGTACTTGATGGGTTTGATACTCATGGTAAGTTATCAATCATTTATTGACTCTTGATTTCATAATAAATATTTGAAAGACTATTAAATATAAATAATAAATACTGAATGCTTGATAACTCACTTTAAGTACCTGTACCTTAAAAAAAGATGGGTACTATAGAGTAATCCCCATCTTATAAACACAATCCTACATCTATCTAGAGCATTTAAAAAAATTATTTCCCTTAAATGCTGACTAAGCTTCGAACCCTAAGTAGTCAAAGATAAAGAGCACACACCACTAGCCCAGCCATCTTAGATCCCTAACTTCTCCTCTTCTCTCTCTTTCTCTCGATGTTTATATATGGTGAGAGAGAGATGCAATTGCGACCAGATCTTGAGTTGCTAGTTTGTGTTTTCTTCCATGACTTTCTTCCATTTCTTTACCGATACCATAGTATATTTATAGTTTCAATCTTTCATGGTTTTTAAGTCCATATCTTTGATGGCTTTTCCCCTCCTCCTCTTCTACTTCTATTTAGGTTCAATCTTTCTTATCCTTCTAACTAATATCTCACCCACTCATAAGAGATAGGGATCTAATACGAGCAATTTGGACAGTTCACAATCATCAAAACCACAAACTGTTTTATTTGCTTTATATAAATATCTAGCTATGTATAAATATTTGATGTATATATACCAAATTATCATCAGATTCATCATGCCCAGAAACACAACCCATCAATCAGCAGTCTGCAAATAGAGGATTTTGAAGTTTTAGTTTGTGTAGTTGTGCTTGCTTCCCTTGATTGTTTTTTTCCCATTTCCATACATTTTACTACTTTGATAATGCTTATAAACTCTTTTTTAATCTATTATTTCTCTCTCTATTTCAATTACTATTATATAATTATTCAGCTTCTAATTATTGAAACCGTATATTCTATTAGGGTTCCCTTAAGTTATATATTCACTTATTCTGCTGTGCCTATGGCAGAATTCCCTGAAGTTTCATCGCAATCTTGTTCTTTGGCAGAATAAAATGGACCCGAAATTTGATAGCTCATGCGTAAGATGATTGCAGCCAATTTCTTGATGTACTAATGGGAATAATCGGCAGTCATTGTTTGCAGATGCAGCATCATCAAGATTCACATACAATTTACACCTCCAGGAGGTCTTTGATATAATTCCTGCGAGTGTTTTGGAATTGAGAATCTTGATGATGCTGCATCAGCAGTCAATGACTCAAATAATTAGATCTTCCAATAAGGATCTTGGATCTGTTGTTGCTTTGCATTTGTAATGGTTGAATATATTTAATACCCTGCAAGTCTTCTTCAATGATTAAGATTACCTATTTCAATGGGTTCTTAATAGACTCTCATGTTCAAAGTATCTGCGGGTAAGATTCCAATGCCCTTATTGATAGTATTGATAAAACTTTTTGAAAGTTATTAGAAGGTAGCTGTATAAGAAAACGATGTAAATCAAAGCTCAAAGTAAAATGTTATTTCTGACATTTAGAAATAGTGTTTCTTCAATCTGATGGCACCTGGTATCCATTGTTAGGGTTTTTAAAGATGAATGCAAGAAGATAATGATATTTGCATATGCTTTTCGTCAGAAAAAATAAATAAATAATTATCTAGCAATTTCTGTTCTGTCTATGTTGCAGGTGTTTTCTCTTGCGGAAGGTTATGGTTTTGAAATCTCAGATTTGTATTGTATAAGATTTGGAAACCATGGCGATGATGTTGCAGTTGCTTTCTTTCGATTGGGTTTCTTTAACATGATACCCATTTTCGCTCTGCAAATTTCTCTTCAGGTACACTGCTATTCTCTACCTATATCTGGCACAAATACAAGCTGTACCTTTAAGATATTAATTATCTATTTATCCCATATTTTACAGACATCATCTCCAAGAAGTAATTTCATGCCATTCTTGAAGTGAAAAATATCTGTTCACCATCATAGACTCTTACTAGTGCCTGCATAAACTCTTATCTACACTAATTAACCTATGCCTTGCAAGTGCCAGCATAGACAAGACCGTCTTCCCTGATGAAAAGAAAGGAGCTCAAGTCTAAATAGAAGAATACTTTTGGTGGTTTGTTTTGCATTCATCTTCCCTTGTTTTGGAGCCATAACGGCTTTGTATCTAAAGTTGTTATTTCATCCTTGCATCAGCGATGTTCTATTAGCCAGCTGTATGATATATATTACACTCCGAACGGATACATAGTTTGCAGGGAATAAAGCTTTACATGTATTTGCCAAGAGTATTAGCTCAATTGGCATCAACCATCAAGTTGTTTTAGGAATTGATTAATGTAGGGATTGAATCTAGCTTATTTGATTTGTTTTTTGTTTTTATTTTTAGTTACATTTTGTTTTTATTATAATTACAAAAATTGACATATTATTTTTATTTTGTTTTTTGTTTTTAAAATTGTAAAGAAAATAATGAAAATAACTTTTTTTTTGTTTTTATTATTTCTTTCATAAAATTTTTAAAACAAGAAATAAAATAAAAATAATATGACATTTTTGTATTTATAATAAAAACATCTAATTAAAAACACAAATGAAAAATAAACTAAATACGTTGTAATATACCACTTTGCCTACACTTTAAGTTACCATTTCTTTTCCATACTAGATTTAAAAATAAAATAAAACATTAAATGCAGTAGAATTCAATTTAAAACCTTGCCTTTCCCATTGGATTGCATAGACCTGCTTTGTGGAATATTGAATCGCTTTTTTATTTTTCTTTTTGGTCCTTCTAAATAAAAGTAAGGGAAGGAACTTGGTTTCGAATTTAAATGTGCATGCAATGAGGAAAAAAAAAGTTAGCACAAAACATGGACTGACTCGTTGATGAGACCCGCTTTATGGGCAGCTTTTTGTGAATGTGACAGTACTTGTCCCACCATATAAAACAAAGGATGCAACAAATAGTACTACTAGTCTTTGGCTGTTTCCCAGCAAAATAAACTACTATAAATTATTTTCAGCTATAATTTGTGACTCAAGATGTCTACTATTGAATGAGGAAGAATCATGACAAGTGTTGTAATCTTCTGCTCTATGTGCATACTTTTGGACAAATTAATTGAACTAAGAAGCCACTTGAAGACAAATCACTTGGATTTTTATTCTCATATTCCCATTAGTTAAGGTCACGATATGGCTGAAGGCACATAATTAGAATATACTATGTTTTGATTGCCTTCTAATAATTATCTACTTTATTATACCAACACTAATGGGTGTCTCTCCTTATTAATATGCTATTAATAACCATTGTCCTTAATTTTTGAAAACCTAAATGCTTGGCAGCGGGAAAGAGTAGCAAGCTCGGACAATCTGAATACTCATAAGAATGGAATGAGTCTCATCTCACATGTGAACTCACGTGTGGTGAGTCCCACACTCATGTGAGTATCGAGCTTTCTTTTTGGTATTCAAACGGGGCAAAAAACCCATGAAAAGCAGAGGACTTCGGAGGAAAATTAATAACAAGCGAATACATCTAAGCCAAGCATTACCTTTAAATTGGTAGCTCTCCTTTATAACTCTTCTGAACCCACTCTTCCACGCTAACTCTAAAGCCCAAAAGAATCCCCCATATTTCTTTAAACTACCTAACAATGCTCTTTTTGAAATACATAAAGACAATAAAAAGCATTATATATATATATATATTTGTATATAGGTTAAGCAAAATTTTAAATTGCAGACTTAGTATGACTTTTTTTTTATTAGAAAGAAATATAACACCTGGTACATGAAGGAGGAAGCTAGTTTAAATTTTAGACAAAACTGATTTAGGTGAGATTCGATTTTGGAATCAATCAATTTATAAAAATAAACTTGATGGCACTTGAGTATCCAAAAATATATATAATATAACTTTTTAGTATTATGCTACAACTATATCATGCTATAATTACAATTCATTGCATTTTTCTTCAGTTACTATAATCGTTACGCAATCACGATACACAACTACGACTACAAATTAGAATCTTAGTTTAAAAATTGGCCTCTGTAAATTACCAATAGTTTTTAGTTTCATCTTTTTTATTTTACTACCCTGTATGAGTCATATGAGTACAAATTACAAGCCATGTCATGTAGGTGCAATTAGCTAGTGACAAATTTGCTTTGTCATATTGACATCTGAAAAGAAGGCAGACGAATCATCTCACTTACAGTGGTCCACAAAAAGTACGTAGGTTGATCAAAGAACCATTGTTGATGAGTACGATGTGATCGTAGAAAATCAACTTTGGAGAAGTATCATTTGTAATGTTTTTCAAATATTGCAAAAGAAAAAAAATTCACGTTAGCTACATCAACAAGGATATCTCTTGGATACTCCAGCAAGTATATATTCATAAGAGCATTAGGTGAACTTTTGGTTTTGCTACATTGGATATAAAAGCATTTGAATAGGGAAGAGGAAAAGGATATATAACCTATGAAACTTCGAACTTCTAACATTATCATTACAACCCAATTTTAAAGACCCATGTTGGTGCCAATTAGCTATTATTATCACACTCCAATCTTAAGGACCGGAACATAGTTTATTGGTCTGTTTGATTTAAAAGAGGGAAGGAAAGGAGAGGGGAGGGAAAATAACTCTCTCCTTGTTTGGTTTTCAAGGAGAGGGGAAGGATTTTAAAATTAAATTACTTTTATACTTTTTTATATCATATCAGAATTAAAATTTATACTATTTTATTTGTAATTTTTTTAGACATGTTATATGTAGCAATTATTAGCGTCAGTGGCAAACACCGGCAGATGAACGTCGGGAGGCTATGGCAATTGCGGCTTCTAGGTAATTCTAGTCGCAAATGCAAAGCAGATATAACCTAAAATGCAATAGGGGTAATTTTGGATTTCAAAAAAATTGTGAAGAATATTTAAGTCTAATTATTTAAAATATTTTAAACCCCATTCCTCTCCCCTCCAAATCCCCCTAATATTGGACGGAAGCCAAAATGAACTCAGGATGGATTTTGCTCCCCTCCTCTCTCCTCTAAAAAATTGAATCAAATAAGAAAGAATAAAAAAAATCCCTCCTCTCCCCTCTAACCAAATAATTAGTATAAGTATATGAATCCCTACATTTGGAGCGTCTATATCTTGGTTGGTTGAATTTGAATACGTTAATTAAGCTTGGCCAATTTGCATCACTAATTACAGCATTGGCGCCATATTTTGCTTACTAACTTCTGTATTTTTGTTAATGAAGGGTAGTTTTATTACTATCTTATAAATTCCACCTTACCTGTTCTATAAGATTTGAATTTGGAATCTTCAACTACTCACATATCTCCAAGAGGATTCACTTTCAGATTTATAATATGCATAACCATCTCCCTTATTTGGTGAAGATAGAATTTGATCTTAAGTGCTTATAACCATGGCTAGAACTTGTTTCAACTATACCATAGGTAGTTAAACAAATGCACACATACAATTTTTCTTTTTTGGTTTCCCAGGATATCCCTTGCGTAACTACAGGGATTAATCTCTCGAGGTACTGAGATCCATTAAATGGGTTGACCTCTCTCAATAGATGTTTTTCTATATACATGGGTCAGGAATCGAACTCCTAAGCACATGCTTAAGAGGTGCACACATACAATTTTTTAAAAATTAATATTGTGATTCCTTAATGATATAACTTTTTCAAATTGTCCTTGTACTTCTAGTTTTCTTAGTTAAATCTTTATATATATGTTCTGGTTTGCTAAAATTTTGGTTTACTAGGGTTGCGTGTGTATGTGGTGAGAGTTCGATCCTTCTTATCCTCACTTCTCATTCGTCTTTAGGCCCAATAAGACCCCCATACAACCAAAAAAAAAAGATTCAATTCTCAATTGACACTTATCCAAGTCTTTTAAGACTTGGTGTGATGATAATGTCGAAGGTTCAATCCTTCACCTGTCCTCATTTCCTACCAAGGTGTTTACTCCTCCTATGTAACAAAAATAAAAAAATTTCAATTAAAAAAGTTACACATTAAAGATTAGATTTGATTTTCAATGCCACTAATATTTTCATTAGTAGGCAATATGTAAGTACCATTGTACATCCTTAATGAGACTTGTGGTATGTCCTAACTTTGAAATGAGGTAACCTTCAATGGAGCTAGGAATTTCTTATTAAGGGGTCAACTAATAATTTTATTCTTTTGAGGGGCGAAATATAACATTATAGAAAACAATTCAAAATTTTTAAGAAATCAAGGGATGTATAAAGAAATATTTGAGCCTTGGGGGGCCATGGCATCTGCCAGCCCCCCTTGAGTCCGCCACTGGTAAACCTTCCTTCCCCTCTCCTTAACTTTTGTTCAACTAAAAAAAAATAAGATTGACTATATCCACAATTCCACAAAAAGGTCCACTAATAAAATCCACAAATTAAAATCAATTGTTTTTTCTTTCCACCCTTTCGCAATTTGTTCAAAGCATGCTTATATTACCAACATGGTGTGACACGAGTGGTAGATACTTGGGTCCCTTAAGCATGTGGCCAAGGATTCAATTCCTGACTCATGTGTATGGAAAAATATCTGTTACGAGATGTCAACCCTTTAAATGGATCTCAGTACTTTGAGGGATTAGTCCCAACAGTCGCACGCGGGGATACCCTAGGAAACCAAAAAAAGCATGCCTATATTCACAAAACAATCCACTTATAAAATCATTAAATGTAAGACTTCATTTTATATCTCAAAGACTTGTAGTTGAGTGGCTTTTCTGCTTCTCAAAATTTTCCCAGTCTCAAGTTTTAAATGGGTGGTGACAACTAAATTTGTCGGAATTACGACAAATTTTCATCCACGGTAAATTTGAAACAAGAGGTTTGGGTTTAGTAAGAGGTGAGTAGGGTTTGAAGAGTTTAAGATCATATCATCGCAGGCACTTAAAAGAACCAAGTGTAGCCACTCCCTTTTTCAAAGTTTTCTCCAAGCTGAAAAATTGTTTGTTAAATTTTACATTAAGGTCCCAATTTTGGGACTTGAGTAAACTGAGAAAAGACATGCAACTTTGGCTAGAACGCTGCTCTATCAGATATATAAATCATGCTCTTTTAGGTTCTTTAAATTTCATAGGTGGCATATCTAGAGATAAATGCAGTCAATTATGTATCTTCTAGAATTTAGTTAGATATATCTACTTCAATTCCAAGATTCTTCTTATGTAGGTTATTTATGGCACATGAAAAGAAGTCACTGCAGAAAATTATATCGATACCCCTTGTGCTTTAGGATATATGTTTGGATGGAAATGAATGGAAGAAAAGAAAGAGAACATTTGATTTTAAGTAAATTTTTCTCTTGTTTGTAAGTTTTTAAAAGTTAGAGCAAGAAAATAAGGGATTATCATGTGATTCTTTAAAATTCTTATTCATATTAATGAGCATTTTAAAATTCTCCAATTTGAAAGATTTTGAACATCCAAAAAATGGGAAGGAAATTTATTACTTAACCTTACATCATCTGCCTTTCCCCTTCTTTCATTTTCTTTTGATTCATTCTCGTCCCAACTCCCAAACATACCTATATGTCCCAATTACGTTTGGGAGTTATGTATAGTTTCAAATTATACATGGACTTCCCCACGAGTTTGTAAAACCTATGCCCATAGCCCATATCAACAAATTGTCTTGTGCATAGGAGATTGAGAGTTCCCACATACATTATCACGTAATCTTGCTTTAATAGTATATTCAATCTCTGTTAGTCCATGGGTGTAGGCATGTTGGCTAAACCACCACTACAAGAAAAAAGGGTTTTAAATTCGGCAACTTTAATTCGGTGATATGGCTAGCGGATTGAAAATATGTTTTCCAATTCGGTTCTTAGAATGACCGGATTCATATATAAGATACATTAATTCGTTTCATTATAACCAGATTTATAAGTTATTTTCGAATTCGGTATTCCAAGAAACTGGATTCATATATAAGACATTTGAATTGATTTTAATGTTTCCGGATTCGAAAGTGCTTTTGGAAACATGGATATACCATAACAGGATTTTATTTTAATCATTTCATTTCATTTCGCTTAATTATGACATTGAAAGGATGTTTTCGAATCTAGTTAATCAAGTAACCAGATTACAAACTCCTGATGTTTAAATTATGTACTAGAATAGCTGAATTATAAATCAATTATTTTAATAAAAATTATTGTCCAAATGTAATTTTTCACACTATACTAATTCGTTTATTAAAAACCGAATTTGTTGTGGGTAGTTACCAAATCGGTTTATTCAATAACCGGATTGGAAAGGCAATTGAGAAATGTGACATTGGTACATTTATTTTTATCTCCCGTTTGAGGTATATTTCCATCTAGGGTTTCATTATTTGTGTATCAAGTGCTTCCATTTCATCAATTCATTTTGTTAGGTAAGGAAGTTATTAAATATTTTCATTTTTAACTATCGTTACTCTGTTTTGTTCATTTCGATGGTGTGATAATATTTTCGTTTTTCTAGATTAAACATCTTATGTCATGGATCATTTGTGGATACACATGGATCGTTTGTCTGGTGTATATGGTATGGGTGTTGAGCGTTTTCTTGATTTCGCACAAAACAATCCCGAATTCAATGGATTGATGATAAGATGTCCATGTCAGCGTTGTGGCAACCTAACTCAGTTAAGCATCCAACAGGTCAGGGATCACTTATACTTCAACGGGTTCGACTTAACTTATACCAGGTGGATTTGGCATGGTGAAGCTACTTCATCAGGGACATCCAATGTAGAACCAAATTTAACCGGATTTGGAGTACATGAAGATTTTGACATGATTGATAAATTAAGGACAGATGTTGAAATTGATGTTGTTGACAATCCTCAAAAATTTGAAGACACAATGGATGAGGCCGAATTACCGTTATAGGAAGGTTGTAAACAATTCACAAAAATTACAGCACTTATTAGATTATTCAATTTGAAGGCTTCCAATGGATGGTCTAACAAAAGTTTCAGTAACCTTCTTACTTTAATTCATTATATGCTCCTTGAAGGTAACCTCCTTCCGACAACAATGAACAATGCAAAGAAGACAATGTCATCACTTGGTTTGAAATATGAGAAATTTCATGCCTGTCCAAATGATTGCATCATCTACTACGATGGGTACAGTGAAGCTGACTACTGTCCAAAATGTGGAAAATCAAGATGGAAATCACAGTGTTTAGGAAAGTCTAGGAAGAAAAAAATTCCCGCAAAGGTATTTTGGTACTTGCCAATCATTCCAAGGTTTAAGAGACTTTTTCTAAACAAGGAGCATGCAAAGATGTTAACATGACATAAGGATGGAGACGATAGGAAGTGTGATTTCAAGTTGCGGCATCCGGCTGATGCACCTCATTGGAGGAGTTTCGACGTTACATATCTAGATTTCTCGGCCGATCCTAGAAATCTCAGATTGAGTTTGTGCACTGATGGAATTAACCCATTTAGTAATCAGAGCACTCAACACAGTTCTTAGCCTGTTATTATAGTTATTTATAACCTCCCTCCGTGGCTAACGATGAAACAAAGATTCATGCATCTGGCTATGTTGATATCTGGTCCAAAACAGCTAGGAAATAAGATAGATACTTACTTATGTCCTTTAATTGATGATTTAAAGACTTTATGGAGTAATGGCGTTGAAGCTTATGATGGTTATCGGAAGGAGTCCTTCACACTGAGATCAGCGTTGATGTGGACTGTGTTAGATTACCCCGCATATGGTAATATTTCTGGGGCTGTGACAAAGGGGTACTATGGCTGTGCAATTTGTGGAGATAATACCAATGCTTTTAGACTTAGACATGAGAAGAAAATGTCATACATGGGACATCAAAAGTGGCTACCATCAAACCATCCATATAGAAAGCGTAGAAAGGCATTTAATGGCCAATAGGACTTTGATTCTACACCAAAGCCTCAAAGTTTCCGTCAAATCCTATAACTTCTTGATTATTTGAATTCTAATAACCCAATGACGAAGTGTTGGAAGAGAAAGTGTATCTTTTACGAGTTTCCTTATTGGGGATCTCTGATGGTCCGACATAATTTGGATGTCATGCACATAGAGAAGAAATGTATGTGAATCTTTGATTAGCACGTTGTTAAATGTGAAAGGCAAGTCAAAAGATTCTCTCTCATCTAGGCTCGACATGGTGGAGTTAGGGATTAGGGCTACACTTGCTCCAATTGAAAAGGATAGCCGAATGTACCTTCCTCCGTCATGTTATACAATGTCAAGGTAAGAAAAACAAAACTTCTGTCAATTCATAAAGGATTTAAAGGTGCCTGAAGGATACTCGTCCAATTTAAGGTCCAAGGTTAATATGCAATAGTTGAAATTGCAAAACATGAAGTCTCATGATTGCCATGTGCTAATGCAACAGATTCTTCTAGTGACATTGCGAGGTAATTTGCAAAAAGAAGTTGGGATTGTCATAACCAAACTTTGTTACTTCTTCAATAAGTTATGTTCTAAAATTGTGGATCCTTCCATCCTTAATGACTTGCAAATGCATATTGTTGAAACACTTTGCAATTTGGAAATGTATTTTCCTCCATCATTTTTTGATGTCATGGTGCACTTGGTAGTCCACTTAGTACGTGAAGTAAAGATATGTGGTCCAATATTCCTTCGGTGGATGTACCTATTTGAACGGTTCATGAGAACATTGAAGAGCATGGTTAGGAGCAAAAGTAGGCCAGAGGCTTGTATTATAGAGTGTTACGTTGCAAAAGAAGCAGTTGCATTTTGTTCAGAGTACGTTGCTAAGGCAAATGTCATTGGACTCTCTGTTCCCAAAAATATTTATGGTGAAACTGGAAGAGGATTATTTGGACCCAAGATGTTGTTTGTTCCATCTGACGAGCTTAATATTGCTCACCTATATGTTTTGAGGAACATGGCTATTATCCAGCCATATGTGGAAAACACTTTGCATTTATTAAAGAATCATTCCCTTTTAAGTGTAGAACCGAGGTAAGTTTGCAAACTATCATACTAAATTATTTGCAGCATGGTTGCAGAACCATATAGATGAAGAGATTCAATGTGGTTCATCTATTGATGATACTTTGAGATGGCTTAGTCATATGCCACAAACACGAGTATTGAGCTATGAAGGGTACCTGATTAATGGTTTTAGGTTCCATACTATGCAGAGAGACAACATGCAGATTAGTCAGAACTCTGGAGTCACATTAGTGGCTGAATCATACCATGGGTCATCAGTGAAGGATGCAAACTCAATACTATCCAGTACCTCATACTTTGGGATGATTCAAGAGATATGAGAACTTGATTACATAAAATTCAAAATTCCTATTTTCAAGTGTAGATGGTTTGATCCAACATGATTGAAAATTGATGATTTAGGGTCGATTCCAACAAGATTGGGTTTAAGAATGATCCGTTTATCTTGGCTACACAAGCTAGACAAATTTTCTATGTCAATGATGGTAGCAATACAGCTCAAAAAATAGTCCTTGCAAGGAATTCAAGATTCATGACAGAAGGGAACTCCATCGGGGAAGATGATATGGAATTAGGAACATTTACCAAATTACTAATCTCATATTCATTGACTGATGCATATGATGAACCAAACTGGTTGGGCAATGGGGAGATGCAGCTCATAGAAGAATCAAGGAAACCTTAATTTTGTTTAACACTATTCTAAATTAGTTAATGTTTCTCATTGTAATAAATAAATCAACTCTGTTTATTCGTTGTCACTCGTTCATGTTTTTCATTGTATAATATCCAACTGATGTGAATAAAACTTTGTATTCTTGCAGTCAATGTCAATGCGTTTTGGTTCTTTCATGACATTACATTACAGTGAATACGTGTTAGAAATATATTTTTTAATTTAAATATACTTTCTAATCCCTTAAATGTAGGATTAAATTTTTTTTATTTTTTATAAGACACTTTACAATCTGGTGAGATATTTGCCGGATTAAAAAGTGCATATAATAGATTCTACTAATCTTTAACCGGATTAGAAAGTGATTTTCTTCAAGCGTAGAAATTTTTTTTATTTTTTTATATGATACTTTTGAATCAAGTGGAATCTTCCCCGGATTAATAAGTGGATATATTCAAATTCACTAACTCATTAACCAGATTGGAAAGTTATTATATGAAAACAGAGTTTAATAAAATATTTTTCTTTTTCTATTTCATACTTTAGAATTTGGTGGAATACTAGCCGGATTAATAAGTTGATATTTTCAAATCCGCTAACTCATTCACCGGATTGGAAAGTCATTAAATGAAAACTGAATTTTATAAAAAAATTTTATTTTTTTTATTACATACTTTAGAATTTGGTGAAATCCTAGCCGGATTAATAAGTTGATAGTCTCAAATCCGCTAACTCATTCACCGGATTGGAAAGACATTAAATGAAAACTGAATTTTATCAATTTTTTTATTTTTTTATTACATACTTTAGAATTCGGTGAAATCCTAGCCGGATTAATAAGTTGATATTTTCAAATCCGCTAACTCATTCACCGGATTGGAAAGTCATTAAATGAAAACTGAATTTTATCAATTTTTTATTTTTTTATTACATACTTTAGAATTCGGTGAAATCCTAGCCGGATTAATAAGTTGATATTTTTAAATCCGCTAACTCATTCACCAGATTGGAAATTCATTAAATTGAATTTAATAAATTTTTTTATTTTTTTCCTATAACATACTTTAGAATTCGGTGGAATGTTTGCCGGATTAATAAGTTGATATTTTCAAATCCGCTAACTTAGTAACCGGATTGGAAAGTTTCTTTAGAATCCAGTTTATTATTTGCCGGATTAATAAGTGGATGTTTTCAAATCCGCGGTCATATTAACCAGATTGGAAAGTAGACAAACGAATTTGGTTATTGGGTTGCTGAATTTATATGTCTTAGGGACCTTTCACATTCAAGTATTGGAATTCGGTTTTTACTATAATCAAATTGAAAAGGTTTTTGTAATTCAAAAGTAGAACCTAAGGTAGGAAACCTTTACTTTTCCTTCCCTCGCGTTCTCTGTGTTTTTTGCGTATCCGACAAGACTTGCTGCTCCTACCCCAAAAATCCAACCATTATCGTTTCTGTAAGCTCCAAGTGACTCCATCTTCATCATCGTCGAACGCTACATAAGGGGTAACCATTTTTCACTCGATTTTACATTTCTCGTTAAATTTTGTGACTTAACGTCTACGAAAACATGCATTTACGTTTCTGTGTCTTCTGACAGGTTATACGAGTGCTTCTGAACCATGGTTTAACTCAAATACTTCAAAGGACACACAACGTTTATCAAACGGTAACAACCTTGAATATTGGTTTTGTAATGTGCATTGTCCTGATTAGGATGAGGTTCTAATGTTTATGTAGACCATTGTTACTTTTGCTTTCAGTAGGCTAGAATACAGTCATGCATGCATCTTTGTGTACCATTGTTAATGTGTTGGTGTTCTTTCAGTGCATCTTATATTGATTAATATTATAGCCAAGGCCTTGCAATAGGGAATATATGGTTTTGGTTATGTAGAGAAATATTTCGATATTGTGCTGTTATGCTTGTTATGTGTTGGTAATGTGTATGCTTGTTATGTGTTGGTAATGTGTATGCTTATTACAGATGTCGTCTGATCCTGATTATCAACATACATCCGACACCGGTGATTCTTCAAGTAAGCAAACTTCTTCAAAGAAGAGAACTAGGGGTCCAACAGTTTTGTACTGCATCTCTAAGGTGCATGCAACCGATCAAAAAATTCCAGTTAAAACTAATTACAATGGTGTTCCTATTGAAGACAGTGGGAAAGACCTCATGACTTATCTAGGAATAGTGACAAGAGACATCGTTCCTATCACTATGGCCTCATGGGGTGAGGTTCCCAAATATTTGAATGATAGAATTTGGGATACTTTAACGGTAAGTTTTTAACATTCTTTGAATTCAAAAAATATATCTTAATATTGTATTACACTTTGAACTTATCATTTGTTTGTTTTATGCAATAGAACTCATTTATAATACCCGAGATGGAGAAATTTCGAAAAATGATGATGAAGAGTGCTGCTGATAAGTTAAAACAATTTAAGACCAGATTAGGAAGGGATTACATATGGCCTTTTTATGAGGTGGATGATCATGAGCGGATGTTTAACCCCCTAGCAAAATACAAATTCATCACACAAGACATATGGAATGAGTTTGTCAAATCACGTTTGTTCGATCAATTCAAAGTTGGTACATTAAATTAAATTGGGCTACTGACTTGATGATGTTAAGTATGTCATTTATTGACATCTGCCTAATGTAATATGAAACTAGGGAGAAGTGCATAGCACAGTCCAGGAAAACCAAATTCCGGCATCGCACTTCAAGAAAGGGATACACTCAATTGGAGAGAGATTTGGTAAGGCATTTTCCATTTTATTATAATTAAATTCATTGTCGATATATGTTCAATATGAATCATATTATATATCATACTACATGTAACTATTTAATGTATTACAGCAAAAAAAGTTACAAACAACGGAGAAAATCCAACGGTATGAGCTGTGGAAACAAGCAAGAATGGACAAGAAATGGGAGTTTAAGAAGCCCGAAGAAGCAGAAATCGCAAGACGAATAGTAAGTGTGCAACTTGTATGATTTAAAGTAGCTATAAAAAAATTTCAAGTTAAATCCATGGTTTAAACTAACTAATAAATATATGGTTGCAGGATGCCCTCGCAACAAAGCAAAGTTTAGGTTTGATCAAGCCAATTGGAAATAACGATATACTGACAAAGGCATTGGGCACTCCTGAGCATAGTGGACGATTACGTGCAGCTAGCTCGTTGTCCAATCCAATGATGTACTGGGGAAAAAGGAACACGGTCAGCATGGAAGAACACAAGGCAGTTTGTAGCAAGGTCTCAGAAATGGAGACAATTTTACTGGGCATACTGCAGTGGCAGGAAATGCTGGTCCAAGCAAACCCCAATACCCCAAAATTAGATTTGAAGGCTTTGATGGGAGACAAATGGGTCAATCTGAGTTCCTCCAGCTCAATCAACCTAAATGTCATCCCTACAACATCTGGGAAGAATGTTGCAGAGGACCCAGTCATCGTTGGGGGCACGTCAGAAACCAAAAAAACAGCACCATCTCCAACAAGTCCACCTGCAACTCCACTCGATGATACAACCCATTCTTTAGGATGGTGTGAGGGCTTTTTAGAGGTAAATAGAAGTTTAATGTTTTACATACTTTCATATTGCATTTAAAGTAATTAAAATTAGATTATTATGTATCTAACTATGGACAATTATGTAGCCAAATATGCGTTGTCTACTAGCTGCTAGCCAACCGGACAATTATGTTGCGGAAGGTACGGTACATGCTGTTGGTAGCAAAGGGATGACCCTCCACAACAGGCCCTTCCTCTTGGAATTTGTCAAGGTCAGCGTGGACAGGGTCATTAAACTCGATGCACCAGTTCCATGCCCAAACGACGATGTGGAACTGGTAAAAGATGCATTGGGAACTTTTGTTGCTTGGCCTCGAAAATTTGTCACTCACGACATGGATGTAAGTAATTTAAAGATTCTGTACATGTAGATTAGTGGTTTTTAGACTCATTAGTTGCCTATTATTTTGACTACAAGCAACTCAAAGACCAGATACAGAAGTCATAACTGACTTGGACCGGCTAATCCAATTGTCGAATGAAATGGCTAAAGATGACGTATTCTCACGTAATATACAAGCTCCTGGATTGGATGTAGACTTCATGTCATATATCTCACCAGAAGATATGCATGACTTTTTCCATTTGGAATGCATATCTGCTAGTTCTATAACGTGGTTCTTCGGGTAGGACAATTATCTTAATTATTGGCTCGTATTTGATGTAAATATTGCTTTAGTTATTATGTCAATTTGATACTAAATTTTGTTCATTTCCTTTCAAGTAACTTGGTTGACTTGATTGACCACATTCCTGGATGTCCAAGTTATGGGTTTGCTGACCCAATGAGGGTGTCACTTCTTGGAGGCCAAGAGGATCCCAAGTCAAGGGGCCAATACCTATCCGAGGTTTTATTGCGGGTTCCAACAGACTCCATGGTCTTTGTACCTTATAATGGAGGGTAAGATTCATAAAATTAAAAAATTTAATACAAATATTGCATATATGTACTGAATATGTTACATGTTGTATTTTCTAGGTCTCATTGGATGCTTGCTGTGATTAAGATCTCCAAGAGCACTGCTTATTGGATGGACCCTATAGGAAAACCAATCCGAGATGACATTAAGAAGGTACTTGGAATGTAAGTTATTCAAACCCCCATCATGTGTAACTTGGTTTTTTAATGTTAAACATAACCTTGATGTATTCATTTGGTTTTTTAAAAGAGCTGTGAGGTCTTACAAAAAAGAAAAAGGACTATCACAAGGCAAAAAGGACGCTGTCAACATCATCGCTCTCAATGTATTGTGTTTACTGTGTTTTTTAACAGAGATTTGATTATTTGGACCACTGTTTTGTTTTAATTAATTAGTTTTGATATTATGTATAGGCACCAAGGCAATTCGATAGTAAAACCTGTGGTTTCTATGTCTTGAAATGTATGAAAGACATCATAAGTCAACAGATAAAAACAATAAGTCAGAAAGTAAGTTTTAAGGTTTATACTTATATTGATGTGGTCCTGTATTTAACTTGTACAAATATCTGAACTTTATATATTTTTTTTGCTTGCCTCAGTTTTCAGAAGCAGCAACTTATACAGAAGAAGAGATAAAGGAGATACAGCTTGAATGGGCGGCATCTGTTCTATCTGCATCGAATTAGAATAAGCTTGAGGAGCTGCTCAGATGATTGATGTTTTTTCTACTTTTTGTCCATAAACAGTGTCTTATAGGAAATGTTGTTAGGCTCACATTATTTATAAAATCAGTGTAAATTAACTTTATAAATGTTAATATTACGCACTGGATTAATACTTTCATGTTGTACTATTTTTGGTTATTTGTGTGGAATTATGAAAATGTAAATGGTTTACGGACATTCTTTGTTAATAGGATATGTAGAGTACTTTTCAATTCGGTTGTTATCCGAATTTAAATTAAAAAACACACACTTTACCAATTCGGATGATAATAACCGAATTCAATTGTCAGTTTTCCAATTCAGTTATATACAACCGGATTTAATTTCAAGTTTCCAATCCGGTGTTTCCAATTCAGTTATACTCAACCGGATTTGATGTCAGGCTTCCACTCCAGTGTTTCCAATTCGGTTCTAGTCAACCAGATTTAATGTATATTTTCCAATCCGGTGTTTTGACCGAATTATATTTTTATGGCATTTTTCCAACTCGATTCGCCACTACAGCGACCGAATTGGAAAATTATTTTCTAATTCGGTTTCTTTTGTGCGTTGTTAAAAGTCAGAAGAAAAGACTACCTCCGGACATAATCCGTTGTTAGAACCGAATTGAAAACTGCCTTCACAGCCGAATTAAAAAGTCATTTATGTTGTAGTGCACGTTAAATATTATGTGAGATTTGATTTTGATTTGCTTCATAGATTTTCCTTTATTTTTCATTGATGTTCAAATTATCAATATAATGAATAGTTATAATTCAATTATTAGATTGATAAAAATTACATTATATAAAAATTATTGTATAGTGTAAGTATGTCAAGTTTTATACTAGTTAATTTTTGCAGCTTAAAGGATAAAGTATAAGAATTGGAGGTCTTTCCATGAAGGAGTGGACAAAATCAAATATCAAGCCACGATGGTATACTACACTCTTGTTATTGATATCTACAAGATACATTCGTTAACATAGTTAAAAGAAAAATTTAAACTTTGGTATAAGAACTATGCAGCACAATCAAGACGCAACTACTTGTTTTCTCATTATATATATGTATATAGGAAAAATCAATTTACATTGGTGTAAGACTTAATTCACTTACACTACTCAATATTATATTTTTATTGAGTATACTTTTAATCGATATAACCGTCAAAGTATAATTATCTATCATGTTGATTATTTGTGTTAAATTTTAAAAAAATTGAATATCAATAAGAATATAGTAATAGTTCATATTTTTATATATTTCAATAGTTTATATCACAATAATTTTGATATATATTAATGAGTCATAAAACAAATTCGGATTAATGTGAAATTTTATAGGTAGATTTATATGATAAAATTTTTCAATTTAACGGTGAATTTTATAGAAAAAATTATCCAATAAAAAGTTATTGACTAATGTAAGAGTAATTAAATTTTTCTACTATCTCTCCTTGATAAAAGGGGATTTAAAAATAAAAAAGGAATAACAGTTATAGGATTCTCTTAACAGCTATACAAATCTTCTAATAACAAATTAATCTATATCTACATATAATCAGGATATTTGCCTTATCTCAACAACTTTTTCCTTCTGTTCATTTTAACAACCTTTTTTTTTGCCAAAATTAAGGGAAAATGAAAGTTCATCATGGTCCCCTCAAAAAGATCTTAATTAATTCTTGTCCCTATTCTGTTACTTACGCCAACTACTATTGTACTCTATTATCTTTACATTGTTTGCTAAGCCCAGATTCACCACTCCTTTTAGGTGGCGCTGTGCAGATTTGTACCAATTCCTTGTGTGTCCTACTACAACCTCATTTTCACTACATTATTATCACCCAAATTATGTACTGCAAGGGTCCACGAGATTTGAATTGCTATCGCCACTTAGAAGCATGATCATAACTGCAAGGGTCTTCCCCATTGATCAATGTTAAAGCAAACTACATGATATCAAAATTGACCTAATATATGGATCTGAATATCTTGTATAAGTTATTTGAGACCACAAGACCAGTGTTAAAAGACAAGTTCGTAATATGATAAAGACAACTATTATGGTTTGTTTTTTTGTGGCAACGGGTACACGAAACCTTATAATTGTATGTCAGATGTATCTAGCTAGTTAATTGGTGTATGGCTTTCTTTTCGACCATTTTTTAACTTTAGTATAGGACTGGTTTACATAAAAATTGTCATATCAGTGCATATTTAGCAGGTAGGGATACTATTTTTTTCTTAAGAATTGTGAAATTGATTGGTTGGAAATGCTCAAACCAAATACTCAAGCCTCGGCTTTGAGATTTAATATACTTATCAAGTATGAATTGGTTGGTCTATTAGTAAAAGGTGTGCCTGGTCATCCTTTCTTAAGATGGATTCGTGGAGCAATTAGTTTGATGCACACATAAGTAGTATAAGATGAAGTCCATATTTATGACTCAAAATATAGAAGATAAATGGACACATGATGCCAAAGTGTTAAAAGAAAAAACCCATTTTAAATATCAAAGCTTAAACTTGAGTTGATTTGTTATATCATAGTGTCACAACTTCTTTATAATAGGTTGTTGGGAATATTGCATCCTCTTCATCATCATGTTACTTAACATGATGCCAAAGTGTTAAAAGAAAAAACCCATTTTAAATATCAATGCTTAAACTTGAGTTGGTTTGTTACTTAACATAGTGTCACAACTTCTTTATAATAGGTTGTTGGGAATATTGCATCTTCTTCTTCACCTTTTGATAAATAATTGTAATTAAGAAAAATACCTAACATAAATTTAACGTGATTTGACACATGTCAACATGTTTACATTCACGAATAAGAGAAAATCAAATTTACTATACATAACATTATAATATAACATTTCAACTGATAAAGTTGCAAATCCTCCTCCACCACCATTACAACTATTGAACATAAAAGTTGCAAACATTTTAATTCCCAGAACTATTACAACTTTTGAACGAGCGGAAAAGTTACAAACCTTCTCTCACTACTACTACTTTCTTCTCTTTCGTTCTCACAACTCAAATAAATCTCCAATATAAGTATTTATAAACCACAAGAATTTGTTTCACAAGTGACTACCCCACATTCTCCTTATAGAAAAGGACTCTATTATATAATTGTTTATATAATAAGACATATTATACAATATTGTATGATTGTAATATTTATTTATCTAAATAAAGCTCGCTAAAAGAAGAACCATAATCAAATTAATGATAAATCTAAGTAAAATTATACTCTTTCTATATTATGGCCTAAAAATAGTTGGTAACTGTAATAGGAAAGAACTATCAACATACAAAATATATTATAATTTTAAATAAAAATCTATATAATTTTTTTTAAGTATCAAAAGAATAAATGCAACTCAAAAGTATTGTACTAAGATCTTAAACAAGAAAATAGTTTATTTTCTTTGTATTTATTTTTACCCATACAAGTCTAATACTTTTTAGAGTAAACACATATTTTAATCCCTCAAAGATACAAGTGACATCAGTTTAGTATATGTTTAGATTGAAGTTTGGAAGCTCAAAACTATAGTTTGGGAGATTTCAAACTCTAATCCAAACATGCTACTAGTCCTTTAATAATTTTTTACATCAAATTGGTCCTTTTGGAGGACCAATTTGATGTAAAATATATTATTGAAAGACCAATTTGATGTCAAAAAATGACATTAAAGAACTAATTTGATGTAAAAAATTGACAATGAAAGATCATTTTGATGTATTTATAATTAAAGGACTTAACTGATGACACTTATATCTTTAAAAAACTAAAATAAGTGTTTACTCTACTTTTTATAAACTTTAAAGACTTATTCTCTTACACTTTGTAATAAATAGAATTTTGTTGGGCCAATGTTAATTATTCGATGGGAGCAAGATGACAATTTTTTATATATAGTTCTAAAAATTATTTTAGTTTAGTTGGGCTACTGTCTTCAGATGCAAGAAAAAAGTAAGATATTTGTGCATCAGTCGCATATTGTTGGTTCATAAGTCAATGGTGGGAAGTTCTCACATAATAGATTTCTTCTAAAATTTTTGGAGGGATGAACTCACATGAACTAACTTAACCCGACTTATAAATGGTGGGTTAGTTCTGTTGTATAGGTTGGGTTGGCTTTGAAATTTCTAGACTCACCAATTTTTGATTGGGTCACGAATTTTGATACGCTTAACCTAATCTAACTCATGTGCTCATATATATTTTTTCATTAATACAATGACATTGTTTTAAGACAGACAATATCATTCAACTTGAGTTTATATATGTATATATATAAAGGGATATTTAACTAAAAATATTGATGGGTCACAAATTGAAAGTTCTCTAACTTTGACAACTAGTATGCAACCCTACCAAAAATTCAGAGATCTACTGAGTAGTTAGTGGATTATGATTTATTGACTTATGTTATCGTTATTGCCTTATTGGCTAGGAATATGTGTTTGGATTGAAACTTTGATTTATGTAATTAATGCTTTATATGGTTATTGGTTAGGACATATGTTTGGACTCCATTATGTGATACTATGCATAATAGATTTTGACTTATAGTTTATCATATTAAATTTATATTTTGTATGTTCAACCTTCATGTTCAACCCCAGCCCATCCACATTGTGTGGATCGGGTTGAGTCTGGTTGAAGAAAAAATTTATTTGCTTTTATGAATAGGTTGAGTCCAAAAATACTCTAAACCCAACCAAATCCACGCAAGAACATTCCTAATAAATTTGAAGCATTCCATCTTAAAATATTATCTCCCTGTGTAAATGATGAGGGAATGTGAAGCGAATGGGCGGTTTCGATGGGTTGGATTTTAAGCACAGATACTGAGCATTAAGCATGATTTATGGTCTGCAGTGTTTTGAAGGACCAATAGACTTGATAAACAAGGAGATAATTCGTGTTAAAGTGGTCCTGTCGTGACCCCATAATGAGTTATAGTAACAACCATGTAGATTAGAAACTTACGTGTTCATAATAAGTATGAATAGCTAGGTGCAACTATTACTAATAAACATCCTAAGGTTTATGTTTTGCCAGTGGTTATCTTGTTATAGATAAGACTGCAAATTTCTAGTCAATGCTTCTAAACAATTGGGCATTTGAATTGAAGACCTTAAAGAAAATATAATAGCTATATCATTATGAAATCTACATCCTTTTAATAATTTTTTCTATTCACCAAGTCATGAGACTTTCCCACTATCTGTTGTTATGTTTTTTCTTCCATATCTTGAAGATGCTTGTCTTCTAGTTCACTAGATCATCATTCGGCAATGAAGCTGGTTTAAATCTGGTACAATAACGAAGATAATTGACTTGGAAGTTTTAGTTAATCTACATCTAGTCATGTTTAAGTGTGTCTTGTCATGAGTCTTTCTCGTTTTCTTATTAAATAAAGAGGAGGCCTCTCGTCTTTGTATCATAATTTCGGTGCTCATATAATGGCAAATAAAGTTTGTTCAAGTTTGATGTATAGTTAAAATATTACTTGTAGCATGTGTTTTGTATAGTTTATGTCATTTAAGTCCATCATTAAGTCTAGTATTACAAAGTCACATGCATTTTCATAGAAGTAAGGCTTCCAAGAATGTGAGACTTCTAGTCTCTTATTTTCTTGCCAATCACAAGCCCCAATTAGCACCTGACATGCACACATTATAATATTTGACTACACTCATTAAATCCACTTGAATAATAGTGTCCTGTGTAAATAAGTCAATTAGATAGTAACACATAATCATTTTACATTAAATAATTGTATAAATTTTCATACGACTTTATATTTACAATGATGATACTAATAAAGAATGACTCAAATAGTAAGTAAACTTTATTTAAGTGGATGTTGGCTCTCTTCATTATACTAGGGATTTAAGTCCGTGAAAAAACACTTATAAGGAGTAGTCTTCAGTATCTCAAATAGGATTTATATCACATTCAAAGGTGTGAAAATACCAAACCTTGGACCAAAAAAAAAAAAAAAGTTAAAATAATGATGTGAGATTGGCTTAATCTATACTAGTTACGTAGACTAAATCTATGTGTCTTCTTTATTTTGAGTATGGCTATCTTTTTAACAGTCTTCTCTACAATTTAATATGCCTACCACAGTCTTGAATTCTTTGTAGAAAAAATATCCAAAGTTCTTAGTCTTTGACTTGAGTACAAGTTATTGTGCAAAAGAGAAAAACGTCATGATGTTAGATAGGATAAGGCTTCGTACTTTAATTGGGAAAACATTAGGCTAGGACACGTAAAGAAAGATTAGTTGTCTCTACTGTAATTACAAGAAAAACTAACATTTCATACTCTTTTTTCTCTCAACTTGAATACTCCCCTCTCAATTTCACTATCTCCTGTCTTTCCAGTCTCCTCCTCCATATAGTATGATCCTAGCTGCTTAGTTCCCAGCTATGAGCCAACTAGCGCCACTTGCAGAGCAACTCAATCTGTTGAGTTGGGACAAAGTTTAAATTCGTTTCTGTGCCCCACCAAAAAAAAAAGATATATTTGTATGCCTTGGAAGGAGAGAGAGAGAGAGAGAGATTGAAATTCCAGTTATCAATAAGACTAAACACAAAACAGTTCAACAGTCCTGCAGCTTTCATAAGCTGCTGAATTTTGAGTGATAGAGGACATTCACAGAATCCAAGTTCAATGTTCTTAGTTTCTTCAAAATAACATGAATTTGAAGAATGTAATGAGTTGCACCAATCACTGCAGTGGTTCGGGTTAGACAAACAAATTGGTTCCAACCCTAGGCAAATAAATGGGTTTTCTTTTGGGAATAGAATTCCTTCTTTCACCAAATAACCTATGCAGCTTTAAGAAAGGTTGGCTGCAAAAATTCAATAGTTGTGCGGCTTAGCTTCAAGAATAGGAGCTTCACCTCTTGTCTCCTTCACATAGGAAACATATTCACTGTAGAGCATGGTAAATAAGGTGCTTTGGTATCTGGTCAGCTGTAAGCCCTTCCTGAGTGACTCGGTGATTGGACCATTGTAGCCTGCTTTACGTATCAAAGAGTCAATAGCCTCTGTTCTTGTCCAACCTGAAACCAAAGTAAGGAATGATAAGCAAGGAATGCATGTTAATTTTCCGCCCATTTTCATAAACCAAGCATTAGTGGTACCCTTAGAATGAGAAAAAGGGAAGATCTTTGGTATATAAACCTAGTACCAAACAGATGATTTAGCAATACTGAGTGTAAAATCCTTCAGATTTTTATTAATAATTTTTTAAAAAATCGTGTTTAAGGAATTTCAATAGACAATGGTTATAACTTATAAGACCACCATGCAGTTGGCCAACATATAAAATTCAAAAATGGAAGTATAACCAGAAGTTGGACAGTTACTTAAAGTGGTTATACTGTGTAGATAAAATGTTATAAGAAAAGGAACACTCTTAGCTCTTGTTAGATTAACTAGTTTAGGTTCATTAGCACATGCTAGAATGTCAACTATAATTATCGTGATTGCTGGTTGTTTGCTAGTGATTAGGTTACTGATTTGCTACTAATTATCTCCTTGATTACTCCATTAATTGATTGAAATCAAGATATAAATAAGAGATCAAGTGTGCAGCCTACACACACTTTCTCCCAAAATATTCTGTTTACCCAGTTATTATGTTATAAAATGGTCCTTGTGGACCAAATTGTCATTTTTTTAAACTTAGCTTAGAACTCTCCCTAATGTAACAGGAATATATACGGAGGAAATTTCTTCTTGGAACCCGATGTAGGATGAACAGAACACTCTGGGAGGGAGAATCAAGAGAAAGAAAATGGGAGAGAAGAAGAAAAGAGGAAGAGTAAGGAGACTCTAAATAACAGTTTCAATTCCAAAATGAAGCCCATATAACCCATGTACATAGCAATTCTATAGGCCAAACTAAATGATAAAGAACTAAAAACATAACCCCAAATTACCAATACACTCTGTAATTATAGCACATTCCCAACTCATACAAATATGATATATTTCCATAATCCTAATATTTCTTTCTCATATTCCATCTTTCCTATTCCATACTCGAGTCCATCCCCCCGCACAATGCGTAAAAATTGCATATTCTATCCATTTGGTCTGACCTAGTTTTAAATTATTACTTCTCTTTTATACAGCACCTCAACCAACAACTAAGAATTAATATTGCTTTAAAAAAAATATGATGAATATAAAACCAAAGAAAAAGCAAACTTTCTTCTTGAACTTTCATGTGTTTTTTAGTGTAAGCTATGTACGTAAATAAAGGTGCTAAAAGAATTTGACAACTTTGTTCATAAACAGTTGGACACTTGTTTTTGCACTGTAAGGCAGCTACTTTCTTATAATTGTTTAGGGTATTTGGTTAGCATTGGGTGTACTTCTACTTTGAAACAGCTTTTGATAATTAGGTAGAATATAAAGGCTCAGGCAAAAACAAAGGAGGCAAAATTTTGTGGCATGTGCAGTTTATGCAGTCCTTTGGTGCATTTGGATATCTTATTTTCCTTATAGAATACTTTCCCTACTTTCTTTCTAATGAATTTTCTTACTATCAAAAAATAATAATAATAAAATAAATAAAAATAAAAAATAACTTTTGACAACTTTTTATTGGTGGCATCTCAATCTGGTGACTGACTTCACTCCGCATAAAGTGAAACAATGTTCAATGGTGAACATAAGTTACCTTCATTGGCAGCCACTTCAGGGAGGTATGTGGCACTTCGCCTTGTATAGTCAGGATCAGAAAATTCAATAATTATACCATGCTTTTCTATCTGCAAGAAAGAAACTAGCAGAATCTAAATGTGCAAAAGACAGTACAAATACAAACAATACTATCCTACAACTAATATTATACTTCACTTGAGGTTGTATACAATCTAGCAAATTAGCATTTTCTGTACTTGAAAGACTAAACAACATCAACAATTCAAATAATCAACTCCACGTTATGTTGATAGAACAACCACTTAACAGTATATATCATTACCAGCAGAAACCCATCCAACAAATAAAATTCATTCCAAGTATTAACAGAATTTGTGCCCTGCGTTTCTTCTTCACAAAATTGAAAAATTAACCTCTGTACCAGGTTACAGTTCAAAACTTGTTTCTATCATACCCGCAATCCAGAGAACTCTATAGATTTTAAATCCTACCCCACTACTTCAACTCTGGTTTGTGGCCCATGTGGTGCATTATACATGTGCTATATCATACTTTTGATATATCATTTAAAGTGTAGGTAATATAAGCACACTTTTGACATATCATCTGTAGCATATAAGAGAAGTCAATGGATCCGTCCATCACATCATACTCTTACATTTTTTTTTGGTTCAAACATTGTACTCTTACTTTTACTCCTAGAAAAGTGAACTTAAAATATTAGTGTATTACTCATAAGCACATCTCCTTGTTCAGCCTGAGTTCTAGGCATAGAAAGCAGATGCTTTACAATCCCAATTTATCTCCCTGATTTGTAACCAAAAATGCCAAATATTTATTTTTCTAGAATTTTTTCTTCGTTTTCTTCAATTCTTTCTTCTCCACAAATAATTTTAGTGGTAGTGGAACTTAATGGTAAGGTTAATAACTCCTTAAACTGGATAATTCTGTGAATCACAACTAAATTGTCAGTCCTTTCGTTTTTCTCGATGTCCGAACCCATGTGAATATCTAGAAAACAAGCCATACTTACACACTAACATTCTAGAAAAAGTAATATAGCCAACAAGTTATCACGTAAACGATTCTTTATATCACAACAAAGCTTCTATATAACTTTGCATTGACTTCACTTGAGAAGTGTGACTGTAAACCAAAAAAAACATTTTGTTTTTGGAGAGGGGGGGGGGGAAGGAGGGGATTTGAAATTAAAGTAATATTATGAATTTCTGCTGAAAATACAAATCAAGATGAAAAATGGATGTTTACAAACAAATATTCAGAATTAATTCATGGTGGAGAACAAACAAGTCTTCCTTTTTTTCTGAATAGAAAGAGAATGAGAATTTTGCATGGTATTCAAAAAGACAATAGGAGTATTACTGCATCAAAGAGAGTTGAGAAATAAATACAAGCAAAAGTTTGAAAAGAAGTCACCCCCTATCTATTAGTACTTCAATAATCCCACAAATGAATACGAAAGCCATAAAAAACTTATGCTAATTGAAGGAAAAAGAATAACATAATTTAGAAATAAATTTCTGGGGACTCTCACATGAGTTTCATGTGACAGAGCCTTAGAATCCTTAATTTATTATGGATATGGACCATGCTTACTTCTAATCACCTTATGCCAAAGACCAAAAAATTAAAAAGCTTGCAAAACAACGTCAAAGCCACCAATGACGAGGAATGACACTGACAGCAGAGAATAAACAACCACCCACACCCTCCATCTGAAAACAGAGCCCTTCCTCCTTAAAAACTCTGAAGAAAAGCCAAATTCATCTTCACTTTGAAACTAAACATCTCCTTTCTCTACACCTAGCATCATAAACAGATTTCAACAACCACAGCATCCAATATTTGTCTACTATCAATGAAGGCAGCCTGACCAAGAAATAGTACCTCAAAACCTCTAAACAAAAAACAGGACTTTTTACAAATTTTATATATAACCAAATCCATCTAAATAAACAGTTGCTAGACACAAGAATGTTAATAGTGGAATTCATACTAACAGTTATATCCAATCCACCAATACAGAAAAAAAAAAACTTTAAAGATCTCCAACAATCAATTTTTTTTAAAGAAAGGATTTAATAAGAAGCCATAACAAAACCAAGAGCCTTCTCCGTATCCACTTTCTGAATTGCTCACCTCACCACCTCCATCACCAAGGTATTCATCCAGTTAGCATTCATCTCAAAATCAGGAGACCAATCCAAATCCTCCAAAATAGGCCAGGCCCAGAAAGATGCTTCTAAACATTAGTATTCTCATCAGACTGATACTAAATCCCTAATTATAGCCTTACCGTCCACTTCCTGACTTCCAATTATTAATCAACATTACAAGGGTGAGTTTATAAAAATAAAAAAAATTATTATAAGGCATCATTTTCATCTGCATTGTCATAAATAATTTCTGTGTCATGCTAAGAGTTAGCATAAACTGTAAACTTAAATTAAAAACACCAGTACAAATGAATCACTTAATACTTTAACTCTAGCGGTTTAACTTCTTACATTTGATTTAGATTTAAAAAGAAAAGAATAATGAAAGCAATTGATAAGATGTAACACATCACCAGAACAATTTTCAGCTTTATAGTGAAGTAATCCTTTTGAAACATAGTACAACTGACTATATCTTATATATTCTATATAAAGCATTTGAAATGAGAACTACCACCTCCAAATCCAAAAGCATGTAACTGTTAGCTTTACTGATTATAAAGGATTTCTGTTTGCTTCCATTTTAAAGGGTAAGCAAACTTTTCCCCACACTATAAAATAGTAAAAAATAAAGATAAAGATAATTAAATCCATACCTAAGGTAGACAACGACGTAGAGAATGACTACACAGGTTAAATAACATTTCTACAGTCATTTTCTTCCAGTTACTTCCCAGAAACTAAAACAAGAAAATCAGCACATACCTCCCAATCAAGGTAATGGTTAGCAGTTTCATAATCAGTAAGAATTGAGACTGTACACTCCAAAAGTGGCAGCTCTTTAGCCTGTATGGGTGGAAATCTGCGGTCCCTGAGAGCGCTGCAAGATATTGTAGAGAGAAAACATGGAAGAGTAAGAAATATACTGATTAAAATATACTAATTTTCAGGCCACTCAAATGTAGTGCACAAAAAGCTAAACAGGTAAATGACACTTGCCTGTAAAGAATTCCAAAAGAAGTGAATAAAATCAGAAGAAAGGAAATTATGGAACATGCTATCACATTAATAAGATGAGCTTCCTTATGCTATAGTTTCCACTGGACATCAGCTAAAAATGGTATATGCATGTCTTAAGGACAGACACTCTTCTCTAATCATAATTAATTTTGTTAGAAATATGTATATAGTTAGGTGTCTTGTTAGTTGTCTAGGTTCAATGTATCTAGATTATTTTTGTATCTATATATAGATTCATCCTCTTGTGTAGAAGACACAAGGGTTCTCAATATCTCTCTCTCTCATTTTCTCTCATTTAACATGGTATCTAGAGCCTAGTGAGAGGGAAACCCATTCCCGGAGAACCCCTTTGTTCTCCCAAGGACAATTTTTCCGGCTCACCGTGTTTTCACTCCGGTGGCCGGATTTCCTTCACCGGAAATTTTTTTTTTTTTTTTTCTCTTCTTTCTGCTACCCAACCTCAGATCCAGAGATCTGCTACTCTGCTCAGCAAAACCCAGCAGCTCCGACCTCCATCTCCGCCGCCACGCGCCGCCACGCGCCACCGTCCTCCGCCGGCCCAGTAGCGGACTTGCTCCGTTCACGCCACCGCCACCAGATCCGGGACCCTCACCCTCCGGCCGACCTAACCCCACCAGCGGCGCCTCCATCGGAGCCGCCACGCGCCGCCACGCGCCGCCACCGCATCTCTGTCCAGCATCCCTCCACCGCGTGTGGCGTCTGGCCAGATTCCGGCGACCGTTTGTAGCTGCTTCGTCGCCTTGTCGTCCGGACTGGATCGGCCGCCATCTCCATTTCCGACGTTTTTCGGTTGTGGGTCTCCTCGAGCCCCGCCGACCACTTTTCCTAGGCCACGGAGAATTTTCCTAAACTGCCGCTTTTGCCTCTTGCTCTCCATCATGGCCTCCCTAGCCATCTTGAGCCTCCGAAGGCCGAATACGCTATGTTCACTAATTATGTCGATACCCCTTACTCTCCATTGAGAAATTGGATGGCACCAATTATGAAACATGGGCCTCCGATGTCAAGCTCGGCTCTCCTGGCCAAGGGTACAAGGAGCACCTTACCCAAAAAGTCGACTGTCAAGAATGGCGAACGTCCAAGTGGGAGAAGGTCGATGCTCAGCTGTGTAGTGTGCTAAAATCAACTCTTCATTCCTCCTTAGGCAGCATCTTCCGGGCTCATATTACATGCGAGTGCGTTTGGGAGCAGCTAAAGTTCTTTATACCAATGACACTCTCGTCTTTACGTCTGTCAAAGGCGATGGCTGTCATTGGCCCGAGGCTGATTGGATGGCCCTATGTGCTGCCTCGGTAATGTTCGATGCTTTACATGACTTTAACGAGCTATTGCCTCCAGATACTCGGCAAAGGAGCTTGAGCAACGAAGTACTTTCTTTATGCTTCTCGCCTCTTTATGGCTTGCCTCCGCAGTACTACGCCATCCGTGATCGATTCTAGGTTCTCTCACAGTTCCCACACTTTCCACGGCCTGGCTCCACGTTGCTCCGGTTCCCTGGGCTAGACGCTCCGATGACTACGGATTGCTCCCGTGATCGGTGATACATCGCCCTTGTTTCTCATCCCGGTCCTAGTCGTGGTCGTGGCCGTGGCGGTCCCTCCGGTTCCCGGACCTCGCCTAAATGTGACCACCGGCCACCGCTTAGGTCATACCATTGACAGATGTTGGGCCTTACATGGTCGCCTCTTCTCGCCCTACCAATGTTGCACTGACTCATCCACCGGATATCGGCGAGCCTTCGGCGCCTCCTCAAGCTTCTGGAGTTAACTATGCAGATTTTTCCAAATGGTGTGAACAACGCCGTCCAGTCCTCACCGCTCTCACATTCCGGTAATTCATTTGCTTGTGTCTCTCAATCACCCTCCCTTGGTCCTTGGGTCCTTGATTCGGGTGCATCCGACCATATATCTCGGTAATCGAGCTCTTTTCTCTACTCTTTCTACATCCGGGTATTTACCTAGTGTCACCTTAGCTAATGGCTCACACACAATCTCAAGGGATTAGCCTTTGCTCATCCACTCCCTTCCCCGTCCGTGGATTCGGTTCTTTATGTCCCAGGATGTCCTTTTAATCGCTTTCCATTGAGTCAGCTTGACCGTTTCTCTTGATTGTTTGATTACCTTTACTAAAGATTACTATTCTACAGACCAGGAGTTCGGGACGGATGATTGGCCGGATGTGAATCTCATGGCGCTTTACGCTCTCCACCTCTTCTCGAGTTTGCTCGGCCACAGGATTCCCCTCTCACTATTCATGCTCAGTTGGGTCATCCTAGCCTTGTTAAACTCCGTAAAATTGGTGCCAAGCCTATCTAAGTTATCGAGTCTTCCTTGTGAGTCGTGTCAACCTGGGAAAACATACCCGTAGTCATTTCCTGATCGAGTCTGTAGAATCGAGGCTATGTCTCCTTTTGCTTTAGTTCATTCGATATTTGGGGTCCAAGTCGTGGCTAGCTCTACTTTAGGTTTCAAATACTTTGTTACTTTTATTGATGATTTTTCCCGTTGTGCGTGGTTATTTTTAATGAAAATCGGTCCGAGTTGTTCTCAATTTTCCATACCTTTTATCATGAAATCAAAACTCGTTTGGTCTTTCTATTCGCACTTTCCGTAGTGATAATGCCCAGGGAATACCTATCCGAACAGCTTTCAAACATTTATGGCCTCTAATGGTATACTTCACCGTACTTCCCTGTGCTCATACCCCTCAACAAATGGGGTTGCGGAACGTAAAAACCGCCACCTCATTGAGACAACTCGGACCTCATGCTTCATGGTAATATCCTTCGTTTTGGGGGATCTTGTTCTCACCGCCTGCTACCTTATTAATCGCATGCCATCCACTCGCCTTAGATAACAAAATCCCTCACTCCATTTTGTTTTCCCATCAACCTCTCCATTCCCTTCCGCCTCGTATTTTTGGGTCTACTTGTTTTGTCCAAAATCTCTCTGGGTCTTGATAAACTCTCACTCGGTCTCTTAAGTGTGTCTTCCTCGGGTATACTAGGTCTCAAAAAGGTTATCGTTGCTTCTCTCCTACACTCCAACGATACCTTATCTCGCCGATGTTACCTTCTTTGAGTCTGTCTTCTTCTTTGAGTCATCCCCTCACCTCCAGGCCCATCACCGAGGTCTTACCGCTTCCTCCTGCTCTTGTTCTGTTGAGTCCACAACACCTCCGGTAGCGATCCCACTTAATCGCCTTCCAAACCTAGCGTCGCCCACATCCACCATTGGCACCTCTACCACATTCTTGAACCTCCTACTGAGGCCATGATGGATTCTTCACCAACACCAACTCCTTTACTCGGCCTCCCAGCGCTTCGAGCGACCTTCCCATTGCTCTCCGAAAAAGGTATTGATCCACTGTGAACCCTTCTCCGCATTATATTGCTTTGAGTTATCATCGTCGTCATCTTCGTGACATTATGCGTGTCTTTCTTCTTTGTCCATGTATTCTATCCCTAAATCTCCGGTGTGATGCCTTATCCCATCCTGGATGGCGACAAGCAATGATAGATGAAATGTGTGCACTTTTGAGCGGGTACTTTGGGAATTGGTTCCTCTCCTCGTGAAAATCTGTTGGTTGCAGCTGGTTGTTCACGCTAAAGTTGGCCCCGATGGTCGATTGATCGCCTCAGCGCGGTAGCTAAAGGATATACACAGATTTTGGTCTTGATTACGGCGATACTTTTCTCTCCCGTGGCAAAAATGACCTCTGTTCGGCTTCTGTTGTCCATTGCCGCCATCCGCCACTGGCCTCTCCATCAACTAGACATCAAAAATGCTTTCCTTCATGGTGATCTCGGAGAAGAAGTCTATATGGAGCAACCTCCTGGGTTTGTTGCTCAGGGGGAGTCTTCTGGCCATGTTTGTCGCCTTCATCGGTCTCTTTATGGTCTCAAACAATCTCCTCGAGCATGGTTTGGTAGGTTCAGTACTGTTGTTCAACAATTTGGTATGACTCGGAGTGAAGCAGACCACTCTGTTTTTTATCGCCACACTGCGCAGGGCTGCATTTATCTCATTGTCTATGTGGACGACATTGTCATTTCTGGTAGTGATCATCGGGGCATACTGCAGGTAAAAGAACATCTTGCTCACTGCTTTCAGACCAAAGACCTTGGCAAACTTCGATATTTCTTGGGTATTGAGGTGGCACAATCCAAGGATGGTATAGTAATTTCACAAAGAAAGTATGCTATGGATATACTTGAAGAGATCGGCTTGTTGAACGCTAAACCAGCTTGAATCTCCTATGGATCTGAATGTCAAACTTCTACCAGATCAGGGAAAGCCATTATCAGATCCAGGAAGATATAGGAGATTGGTTGGAAAACTGAACTACCTCACGGTTACTCGACCTGACATTTCTTTTGCTGTTGGTGTGGTTAGTCAGTTCTTGAACTCCCCTTGCGAGAGTCATTGGGACGATGCAATTCTAAAATATATTAAGGGAGCACCAGGGAAAAGGCATCATTTATGAAGATAAAGCGGCATACGGACTATTGGATACTCACGATGTAGATCGGGCTGGATCACCTACCGATAGGAGATCCACTTCTCGGGTATTGTATTCTCATTGGTGGCAACTCGATATCATGGAAAAGTAAGAAATGCAGGCCGTGGTTGCAAGATCAAGTGCGGAGCGGAATATCGAGCCATGGCCTCGGCTACTTGCGAACTCATTTGGTTGAAACAAATTCTTAAAGAACTTCGATTTGGAGAGGATATGCAAATGACACTCATCTGTGACAATCAAGTTGCTTTGCACATTGCCTCTAATCTAGTGTTCCACGAAAGGACCAAACACATTGAGATAGGATCGTCATTTTGTTAGGGAGAAACTCCTTTCAGGAGATATCACCACCAGCTTCGTTAATTCAAATGACCAACTTGCTGATATCTTCACCAAATCCCTAAGGGGTCCTAGAATAAGTTATATTTGTAACAAGCTTGGTGCATATGATTTATATGCTCCAGCTTGAGGGGGAGTGTTAGAAATATGTATATAGTTAGGTGTCTTGTTAGTTGTCTAGGTTCAATGTATCTAGATTATTTTTGTATCTATATATAGATTCATCCTCTTGTGTAGAAGACACAAGGGTTCTCAATATCTCTCTCTCTCATTTTCTCTCATTTAACAAATTTAATGTCAATTCACAGTAGGAAATCAGTTATAGAGGCAGTGCCTTCAATATCTGATAAGAAAATAATAGAGTAAATGAACAAGAACCAGATTTTCTCCAAACGAAACATTTAAATTTAACACAAAAACAGAAGTATAAACAAAAGCAACAAAAAAAAAATGTATCCTATCAAAAGTAGCTTTAATGGAAAAACAATAATATTTCAGCATTTGAAGGGCAGGAGGGTGAATAAATTGTGCTCATGAAGATTCTAAGCTGGAACATTAGAGGTTTAGGGAATCCAAGCAAACAAAGAAAGTTAAGGATGCCATTTCTAGGGCTTAACCTGACCTAGTTTAGCTTCAGGAGACTAAGGAGGAAGAGGAAGTGGATGGTTTTTAATTATAAGCTTATAGGAGTATAGACTCTAGAAACAAGGATTGGGAGTGTTTCCCCTCTTCTGGGGCTTTTGGCAGTATGTTAGTAATCTGGGACACTAGGATGGCAACTACGGCTGATTCACTTCATGGGATTTACTCAGGTTCAATCTTGCCTGATATTAGAAGAAGAGGTAGTGGTGGTTCACTTCAGTATATGAACCCACAAGACCCAGGTTGAGATCCATTTCCTGGGATGAAATGAGTTTTGGATTTGGGTTTTGTGCTCCTTCTTGGTGTGTGGGGGGCGACTTAATGTTGTCAGGTATCCCTACAGAAAAATTATGAGGTGGTCAGGTTACTGCTACTATGAAGGGTTTTGATGAATTGATGCCTTTATTCAACATTGTGGTCTTAGAGATTTACCCATCTAATGCCCAGTTTACATTGTCTACTACCCGAGAACATGCCGCTTCCTCTCAGTTGGATAAATTCCTTTTCACAAGTACTTATTAAGAGTGTTCAAATTATAGAGATTAGGTGGAAAAGGAGGACCTCTAAATAATATTAAATCTGATACATGATAAATGAGTGTATTAGATACGAACCACTAATACCTATTTATACTACTAATCTAGGTCAAATACTAGTTTAGTATAACCAGTACTAGCCCATCCCAACAAGACTACTAACATAACAAGACTACTAACACATGAATAACCCTAATATTCTAACATACATGTTCCCAGATCAGGTTCAAGAGACCCAGCCACATCTTATTTCAAGTCATTCTCCCATTGTTCTTGACTCTTGCAAAGTTAAGTAGGCCCCTACCCCTTTCCGCTTTGAGAACGTGTGGCTTAATCACCATTTCTTCCTCCCCTTTGCTAAAAGAGTTTGGGAAGCTTCCAGAGTGAATGGGTGGGAATGCTTTAAATTTATGAAGCATTCGAAGTTACTTAAGGAAAGGATAAAAGCATGGAATCATAATGTTTTTGGGGACACTCTTGCTGGAACAAATGGATAGAAGGTCTAAGTTGAGGAACCAGTTTGAAGAAGTGCTGCTCAAGGAGTGATGCAGGAGCAGTTTGCTTAGTGTTCTGTTTTTAAGTTCCTTATTTCACGTTGTTTTTGTTTTTTATTTTAAAGTGTTGGCTTTGTAATAAGTAGTCACATGACAATTCCTCGATTGGAAGGGCTGGTGCAAAAGTGTTTTCGAAGATTGATTTAAGAAGTGGTTATCACCAAATCAGATTGAGAGAGGGAGATGAATGGAAGATTGCTTTCAAAACACTGGATGGGCTGTACAAGTATTTAGTGATGCCCTTTGGCCTTTCCAATGCACCAAGCACATTCATGCGAGTCATGACAGAGGTATTGAAGCCTATTTTAAAGTCATTTGTTGTTGTTTACTTTGACGATATTTTGGTCTATAGTAGAACCAAGGAAGAGCATTTAACTCATTTGTGTAAGGTGTTAGGGACACTTCAAAGTGAGAAGCTCTTTATAAACTCGAAGAAGTGTTCTTTCTTGAGCTATGAAGTGGTGTTTTTGGGTTTTATTGTTTCTGCCCAGGGGCTTAAACCAGATCCTGGAAAAGTGTGTGCCATTAAAGAGTGGCCGGTTCCTCAAACAATCAAAGATATTCAAAGTTTCCATGGTCTAGCTTCATTTTACAAGAGATTCATCAAGAATTTTAGCTCTATTATGAGCCCAATTACTGAATGCTTGAAGAACAGTAGCTTTACTTGGACAAAATCTGCACAAGGAGCCTTTGAACAAATTAAAACTCTTATGACAGAAGCACCAGTACTTGTGCTGCCAAACTTTGAGAAGTTGTTTGTTGTAGAGTGTGATGCATCACACTCGGGCATTGGAGCAGTTCTTAGTCAAGAAGGAAAACCAGTGGAGTTCTTTAGTGAAAAGTTGTCTGATTCTAAGCGGAAAGTATTCAACTTATGACCTGGAGTTTTATGCATTAGTGAGGGCTATTCAACATTGGGAGCATTATCTAGCTTACAAGGAGTTTGTTGTTTATTCCGATCACCAAGCATTGCGCTATTTGAGTTCCAAGAAGAAGCTTAGTGAGCGTCATGCTAAGTGGAGTTCCTTTCTTGATGAGTTCAACTTCACTCTGAAATACAAAACAGGAGAATCTAATGTGGTGGCTGATGCATTAAGTAGGCGCTCACTGCTCTTGACTGTCATGGGCACTCTAGTTACAGGTTTTGAAGAACTGAAAAATCAGTACCAAACAGATCCTTATTTCTGTCATATAGTGGGAGAATTGCAGAGGTCAATAGGCACAGAAAAATTGCCTTTTCGGTTACATGATGGATATTTATTTAAAGGCAACAAACTATGCATTCCAGAGGCGTCTTTGCGAGAGCAGATTATCAAGGAACTCCATGGGAATGGTTTGGAAGGACATTTTGGTAGGGATAAAACCATGGAAATGGTGGCAGATCGCTATTATTGGCCCAAAATGTTTAAGGATGTGGACAGATTAGTGAAGAGGTGTTCAACTTGCCAATTTGGCAAGGGAAGCTCACAAAATACAGGGTTATACACCCCATTGCTTGAACCAGAAGCGCCATGGATCCATTTGAGCATGGATTTTGTCTTGGGTCTTCCAAAGACCTCAAAGGGGCATGACTCCATTTTTGTTGTGGTAGATCGATTTTCAAAGGTGGCACACTTCATTCCATGCTCTAAACATATCACTGAGTTGTTCTTTCGAGAAGTGGTAAGACTACATGGTGTTCCTACTTCTATTGTTTCTGATAAGGATGTCAAATTCATGGGATCGTTGTGGAGGAAACTTGGGACTAACTTGAAGTATTCCAGCGCTTGCCATCCACAAACTGGTGGTCAAACAGAAGTAGTAAATTGGAGCTTGGGAAATTTGTTAAGGTGTCTTGTTGCAAATTATGTGAAGTCTTGGGATTTTGTCATACCACAGGCAGAATTCACTTACAACAATTAAGTGAATCGGACCATAAAAAAGACTCCATTTTGAAGCTGCATATGGTCTAAAAGCTGCAACATGTGCTTGATTTAGTACCATTGCCACCAGAAGCTAAAGTGAGTGATGATGGGGTGGCATTTGCTGAGTATATTCAGCTGGTTCATAAGGAGGTCAGGGAAGCTTTAAAGACCAGCAATGAGGCCTATGCAGCTGCTGCTGACCAGCACCGTCGGGCTAAGGAATTTGATGAAGGCGAAATGGTGCTCATGCATTTAAGGCAGGAACGTGTTCCTAAGGGTGCTTATCACAAGCTGAAACCCAAGAATTTTGGGCCATGTAAAGTGCTAAAGAAAATCATCCCTAATGTTTACCTAATAGAGTTGCCGCCTGAATTACAAATTAGCCACGTTTTTAATATAGCAGACTTGTACCCTTTTGAGGGATTTGATGGGGAAGTAACTCCTGTTGCAAAGCAAGTTGGCAGTTGACCCTCAGTACAACTAGATGTTATTCAGGAAGTGCTTGATGTCAAGGAGGTGAAGACAAGGCGTGGATCCTAGTATCGGCAATTTTTAGTTAAATGGTTGGGTAAGCCTGCCACTGAAAGTATTTGGGTGGCAGAAGAGCAATTGATCCTGAAATATATGCTGAAATTTCCAAGGTTTTTGCATCCGACATTGGTCTCTTTTCAAGAGGGGGAGAATGATGCAGTAGCAGTTTGCTTAGTCTTCTGTTTTTAAGTTCCTTATTTCAGTTTGTTTTTGTTTTTATTTTAAAGTGTTTGCTTTGTAATAAGTAGTCACATGGCTAGCATGTGACCTTTTAATGAGGTGTTTAGGCTTAAGGTTATTTGGGCCTTGAAAGATTGGGCTAGGTTTAGTAATATGCTAATAACCCTAGTATAAATAATCCTAGGGATTTGTCTTAGTATCTTTTTTAGCCGTAATATTATAATTTCAGATTTGAGAGGCTTCTAAACCCTAGAATCCCTCTTTTATCGTTCCGCTTCAATCTATCCAACTTCTCCCCAGTTTCTATCATTTAATTGCTGTCTATTTTCTTCTATTGCACCAAGGAGGAAACCAGGTGGAGGCAGAATCTAGGCTCAAATGGATAAAGGATGGGGACTCAAATTCTAAGTTGTTTTTGTTCCATAGAGTGGCTTCCGGCGGGAGAATAAGTGTTATTAAGGAGTTGGAGCTTGAGGATGGTCGCCAAGTTTATGATCATGCTTTGATTGCAAAATGCAATTACTTGTTTCTAAACTTCGCAGTATACAGAGGATGACTGTTACAGGTTGTTCATAAAAGGGATAGATTGGTGCCCTATCTCTCAGGAGAAGGCAAGGTGTTTGCAGCAGCCTTTTGAAGAAGATGAAGTTCAAAGAGCTCTCTGGAGTTTGGATATCGAAAAATCTCCCGGGCTCAATGGCTTCACGATTGATTTTTTTTTTAAATTATGGGGACTTTACAAAGAACTTTAGAAGGTTTTTGCTGAGTTTCATTGCAATGGCAAGATGTCGTTAGCATGAATTCTACCTTCATCACCTGAGTAACTAAGAAAGATAGATCTTTTAAAGTGAAAGATTACAGACCCATAAGCTTATTACTAGTATCTACAAGCTATCACTAAGGTTCTCTTAGCTAGACTTAGTGAAGTTTTATCTGAAACCTTCCATCACTAAAAACGCTTTTATTGCAGGAAGACAGATTCTAGATGCTGCTTTAATAACAAATTAAGTGGTGGACGATGTGAGATGTTGTTTAGTTTTGAAGTTGGACTTGAGAAAGCTTACAATCAAGTCAGGGGCTTTTTAGACAAGGTTTAGATAGAAAGGGTTTCAGTGCTAGATGGAGGAAGTGGACTTCTGGATGTCTATCTACTGGTACTTCTTTGGTGATTATGAATGGTGAGCCTAAGCCTAATTTGAAGGACAGCAAGGAGTCAGACAAGGGGAGCCTTTATCTCCTTTCTTGTGCACTTTGTTGGTTGACATGCCAAGTCGGATGATTTCAAGTTCTGTAGATGGGATGTCAATAAGGGTATTAGTGTTGGTGAGCACTGGGTGTGTCCTTCAACGTTGGATTTTTAATGTTTTGTTTTAAAGGTTTTAGTACAAATAAGGAGGAAATTTTTTTGTGGCAATGTGCAGTCTTTTCAACCCATTGGTACATTTGGTTGGACACAATTCTCGCATCTTCAAGGGTGCATCCTTGCCCCTAAACCTGTTATGGGATCTGGTTGTGTTTATGGCTTCTCTCTAGTGTTCTGCTCAGGGTAATTTCAAGGGAATTTCCATCTCTGATAAGCAGAGAGCTTGAGCAGCTTTGCTGCATTGTTGAGCCTTTCTGGTTTCTTGTCTTTTTGTTTCTTCTACTTTGGAGGATATCGTATCCTCCACCTAATTGTATTTTCCCTCTTTCCAATCTAATAAAACTTCTTATATCAAAAATATAAATAAATCCTTGTTATTGATACCATTATGCATAACAAAACAAATCCTTAACCTTCTAAACACAGATAGCAGTGACGAAAGATACAGAAGCTAAACCCATGAGAAGACCTTGCAACTATTGATAACTAAACCATTCAATATAACTTGTTAAAAATAAAAATCATCCATGGGCCTCCACCTAATAGCTTAAGCGTTTAGGTTTAATTGGTATTGACATGGTATGGAACCTCTTTGACCAAGTAGTCAAGAGTTCAATCCTTGCCAATTGCCACCGTCATTCTTCATAATTAAATTGAATTGAATTACAAGTTTACAACACAAAGGGTGTGGTGCACCTATGCATTGTTCACGCTTCAAGCCCAACAAGCTTTTGCATGAGGCAGCGTGTTAGAGATAAAAATCATTCCTAGGACTCCCTCTAACAGCTTTAGGCTCTATAGCCATCTGATGCCTAAAATTACAACATGGTATCAGAGCCCTATTAGTCCAATGGGAACATCCCAGCTATTCAAATGATGTATCTTGATCCCCCTTAGTCCAATTGAAATCCTTCAGGTTCTGAATTCTCTCTGCTATCAAAACAAGAATAACATAATAACGAAAAGTAATATTACTTTGATAAAACAGAAGATTCCCTATTACATAAACAAACCTGGTCAGTGCATAATCTCTGAAGCCATTGATCAAGCGGCGTGCTTCTAGTGTTCCAATACATCCACGAAGACGGGGCTCCCCGCCATTTACCACTTTCTTCCAAGTAACAAACAATGGGCTGAAAGTGAAACAAAGCATATTTGCTTCAAACAAGGATATCATAATCATAGCATAGAATTAGTGCTCAAATATAAATTATGACTTCATCAAAGGGACAAATCAGTTCTTTCTTAAAACTAAATACTTAACATTTCTTTCTCCACTTCACAAAGTCCCATTTTCAAGTCTTCCAAATAAATGTTAGTTTTTCATTTGATAGATAAAATTACCCTCTCTGGACTTTGAAATATACCAACTTACCAAGTCAATGTCTGCCATGATTGATGATGACCCATTGCAGGATCACTTGTTTTTGCAATACATAAAAGGGGAAATCAACCAACAGAAAAGAGTGTGAAATTTATACAGAAAAGAAAAAAAAGAAAATTAAAGAACTTTCATCAAGATCACAAAATTTAAACAACGACCCATTACATCAAAATCAAGAATCAACCCATGAATTCTTCCCATTTATAGAAACATGCAGACATTAAATTATTCAGAATAAAAAATAAAAAATAAACAAGCCAATGAAAATAGCTAGAGAGAGAGAGAGAGAGAGAGAGAGAGAGATTACTGTTGACCATCATCGAAGGCAGGAGGAGGAGCTTCCTCACTGTTGTAGTGAGCGACAAGGGTGTCAAAGCAGTAGACAACCATCTCCTTGTTCGCCGACACCATTTTTGTCACTTTTTTTTTTCTTCTTCTATTTCCTTAAGGTTTCAGGAAAAATAGAATAGTTTTATGTAACCGAAATCTGAATCGCTGTCGTTTGGGTTTTTCTTGAGAGAGAAAACAAAAAATAATGATGTATGACAGAGAAAGCACAATATGATCTCTCTTCCCTCTTGAGTTCTTTGCAAGCAAGTAAGCAACGTGCTCTTTCAGGGAATTAAAAACGTGTTCCGCTAATTTACCAATAAAGAAAAAGAAAAACTTGTTCTGCTAAAGACTCAATTGGTCACTCAGTTTATTCTTATTATTATTTTTTTAATATTTATTTACATCAATTTATGTCGTAAAATTAATGTTTAAAATAAAGGATTGTTATTTGGCATTTTTTCACGAAACATTTCACGAATCACAAACTGATTTTCTTTAACAGTTAAAATGTAATTTAGTAAATAAAAATTAAAAAATACATCATCCATAAAACTTAAACACATTATTTGATTTTTTTCCATTTGTGCGTCATTTCACAAAATTTCTTTCCTATTATTAAGCATTTTCCTTAAAATAATACTCTATTGGAAGAAAATAGTATTTATTATCATTAAATAACTAATTTAATATTACCAACAAATAAAGGCCTCATGTGATAACATATATATAGATGATCAAAATAATAATTAACTCAAACATTTATTAATGAGTTTATTTTTTTATCTACTTTCATTTAAAATTATTTGAATTTTAATTTTTACCTACCATTATGATAATTTTTAATATCATTTAATTATATATTACAATATCATTATAATTTTCTGATATTTTAGATTTTTTTGATCAAAATTAAATTTATTTTTGGATGAGTTTATGCCACAAGCTTAATTTAAGGGAAAATTATACTAATTTCCGTTGACATTTGGATTTTCCCCTTTTGTTTGGGATATGACACATTACTCCATTATTAAAACGTTGTTAGTTACAGTTTAAAAAATTTGTTAAATGTCATGTTTGTAGGATCAAAAGCTTACTACTAAGCAAAAATATATATCTTATGGTAATGGTATAACTTTATTTCATTATAATTTCTCATTAACGCATAAGCATTAAAGGGCTGCACATATTACAGATGTCATGGATAGGGAGACATTAACCAAATAAAGCCAACAATCTTCCATCAATATCACCTAGGGGATTCAAACCCATGATTTTACTCTAATACCTCTTGTAAAATCAAACACTTAATACTAGGTCAAAAGCTATAGCTAATGATAAATGTGCAACTTTATGTCCTTATAATTTCTGAAAATCGCATCATGCATTAAGGGATTGCATCAATTATAGGTGTCATAGGCTGGAATGTTAAGCCTAAGAATCCTAAGGGAGATACTGACCAAATAAAGCTAACAATGACTTTTGTTGTTGTTGCATTTTCTTCAATGGTGCTATTATGTTGTTGTGTTGAGTAAGTTTGTTAACTTTGTTGCTATGATGCATGGAAACTCCAAAATAGATGGTGTCTCCGTATTGTATTTGTATCCAATAATGATATATGTATAATACAATTGTATTTGTATTTTTAAGTATACCTATGCTTTTTTCATATACTTACAGCTCTCAAGATACTACTATTCAAAAAAATCAAAATACGAATTCAAGTCTCGTTCTTATCAGTTACCCCTTAAAACATATTCTCAATACTTTTGCAATCATGCCTTCCTAAAAAATCATTAAATAGAATAGCAAGCTTGGGATAACCAGTCTATCAAGCTTTCGAATTAATTACCAAACCCAAAAGAACACATTTTCGAATTTTATAGAAATCGGATAGAGTTTCCCATGTAATTAGGGCATCCCAAAAATATAACCAACATGTCAGAATTCAGTTTCTATACACTCAATCAACAAAGATTCATATAATATTACATAATCCAGTTTTAGCCTATTCAGAACACTATTAAATCAAAATAAAATATATAAAAAAAACCTCTGGTCCATAACACAAAGACCTCATGTGATAATTAGTATGTACCAAAAGACAAATTCACAAGTGTGGATCTTGCTTGTAAACAACAAAGCAACTCTAAAGTTTAAAATTAGGAAAAAAATTTTAGAATACAGTAAACAAAGAAATGAAACATCAACAAAGTTTGCCCACTAAGATAAGGTGAGCTCACCAAAGGAAGATTTTACTCTCCCAAGGAAGGATCTGAGATGGATGCTACTCCTCTCCCTTTATCTGGGAAAAACAGAATTTCAGAGTGAGTTATACAATCCAGTAAATAACGAAAAACTGCTACAACATAAATGGGACAAGAAGGGGCTTGAGTTTTTCAAATAAAAAATATCTCCAATAAAATAATTATTTATAAATAATGAAAAAAAATAAACCATGTAGGAAATAAAAAATTTCCATTAATTTAGGAATTCGACATACCAACTGATAAAACTTTTGTTTAAACACCTCACAGATATCTAGACTTGTCAATAATTTCAGCATTTACAAAATGATTGCTACACAATCATAATAAAAATTTCATAGTACTTCTTTTTATGAAAAAAAAAATCAAGTCAAAAGTCATCTCATTTCAAAGTCACATAACATATCTAGGATTCAAGAGGTCGCCCTCAAACATTCTCATAATTTTGAGGCACTTTGTTCTTGACATGTTAAAAGTGTCATCAGTCACACTCATTTCCAATCTCAAGTTGTAACTAGCTTGGGGCTAGTAACACTTCTACTAGCCGAAGTCCAGTCAAGGTACATCAAGGCTAACAACAACTATTGTTAGCTATAACGTTCTGACAAGGTGTCACAACCATTCCCGATAAGGTGCGCGCAACAAGTGTGACAATTGAATTTAAAAAAAAAATTTCAAAGGAGTCGCCACCAAATAATATAACATGAATACAAAACAAATAACGATATCAAGTAAACAAATAATATAAGATTAATACAAAGCAAATAACCACAACAATAAAATGCAACGAATAAAATGGACAAAATTTGCAAACAGTAACTAAATAGTACCAAAAGGGGAAGATAGGAAATAATAGAGTTACCATGAATCAACATTTTTAAGAAATAGCAACTGAAACATATACATTAATTAAAAGAGAGAAAAGAAAAGATTGACATCCAATGATAGTGTAACAAGGGTAAAAGTCAAGATAATTCCAAGAAAAGCCCACCATTCAGGAACTCTAACAAAGACGACTTAATCTTCTCGGCAAATAGAGTTTACTGAAAGACAATCACTCTAAAATAAATCACAAGCAAACAAAATTCACTACTTCATAAAGACTCCAGTAAAACTACTAATATTGAGCAATCATTTCCAAGTTGAGTCTTACACCTATTATCAATATCACATACCACTAGCAAAGAAGCAATTCTACCCATGTTCACAAAGCATAAAAGACTTCAAATAAAATGATACTACATTCCAATAATGCTCACAATCGTCACAGACTTTCATAAAGAGGCACGTCAAGCCACACCAACCAAATGACTATAGATACGTACAAGTACAACCACATGGATTCGAATAAAACAAATGAAATGATGAACCCACCAAAAATATAAACCAAGAAATATTAGATCCCAACACATCAAATCAAACACAAATGAAAGAAAAACAAAAACAAAAACAAAACAATTGATTAGAGAAATAAGCAACGAGCCAATGAGAAATAAGATGAAGAACAAGGTAACAAAGATAACAAGAGAAATATACCAAAAACCAAAAGACCAGTTCAGTCAGTATAATCCAACAAAGGGAAGTGACTTATGTGTGGTGAAGATTGATATTCATAGCAGTTTGCTTGAATATGGTTGAGGAGCAAAAGGTACTACGAGGACTGACAATGAGACTTGAGATACTTTGGCAATGGTTCAAACATTCAGCTCCATGGGTAAAAGCAGAGAAGCATGGAAAAGTAGTTATGGTGGAGGATCTTACCTAAACTTCCAAGAAAAACTTTGCCTCTTTCTCCTCGCCTTTGCCTTTTTTTTTTTTTTTACAGATGCCTCTCCCCTTTGTTCCCTCATTTGTTGCTGCCCTAGTCGTCACCTTTTTTTATTTGTCTATCCCCCTCTTGTTGCCCTAGTCTCCTTATTTATATATGTAAATTAGGATTTTCAGAAAAAAAAAAATTAGTAAAATAACCGAGTGAAACATAAGAAATGGATTGAATTGTGTTTCTGAACTTTCTTGAAATACTTTTCAAAGATTAAGTATTTAAACAAAGATTCTGTTGAAATTTAATAAGAAATGAATGAAACGAAGAGCTTCTCAGTCAGTTGGACATAGAGAAGATTTTTTATGAAAGTTCTTCTGGACGTAATTGAAATGCTTTAAATTCAACTTACAGAATTTATTAAGAAAACAATGACAATCCCCAGGTATTAGTAAATAAGATATAACACAAGTAGGGAGAAGAAAATCTTACACCAGATGTTTATACTGGTTCACTCTCACAACTCGAGAGCTACATCTAATCCCTTCGACAAGAAGAAGCAACCTTTATGTTGGACGAAGCTGTTTAAGAGTGAAGCAACAGGGACAAAGACAACAGAGGCAAATAATGGACGATCCAATATAATATAATAAAGCTTATTGGACACATGATTTTAACTTTGAAACGGAGTTGTTCTTTCGTCCAAATAAATACAACTTCAAGGTATAAGTTAACTTCAAGGCTAATTTGTTTCAACTTAATTTAATATTGCTGTTATCTTCAAAACTTTGAGGAGTTTAATTTTATTGAACCATTTAAGACCTAAATTCTTTCTTTGGTTCCAACAATTAGTCTTTTAGAAAATGGGACAGGGTCAATTTTTAATAGAATTAGGAAGCTTTGACTTTTGAGCTTTGAAATTTGGTCCATTATAACTGAGGTGGCTTATTATTATTATTATTATTTTCAAATTTTCTTTCAAAAATGACAAAAGAAAAAAAATGCATTATCCTTTTATTTTTTATTTTCACTTTTATTTTGTTAGCATGATCAAAATTGGGTGCTGACACAAGGTTTCCAAAATTTTCATTTAAATCAAAATGCATGTCCTAAAGCAATTCAATAATATAATCACATCAATCTCTCACATGGAATTCTTGTATTTCCCTCCTTCAAATTGGTATTCATAGCAAATTAATAAATCCTTACATTGTCGTTCAAATAGTTGCTTTCAAATTTGCATTGCATCAAATAGGGCCTAAAGAAAGGCTTGTCCCAAGATTTCATATAGCTCTTATAATTATGATAGAAATTTTTGAAATATTTAAAGCTTATAAAATTTGGTAAAAATGAAAAAATTTAGTTCAGGCAATTGCCAAAATGGGTAAATCAACAAAATAAATCAAGCATATTCATCAGTAGTAATAGCAGAGGAAAATAAACAATTTAAGAATTATGAGACACTTAAAACAGCATAGCAAATATTAGCTATTTACAACTAGTGCAGTGATTTCACACTTTCTGGGCTCACCAAGCTCTTATTCACAATGAAGACGTTGTTAAGTTCCTACAAGCCATTTAACACAACCAAACAATTATTTCTTTAAACCCAATTTGTGTAAACATACTAGCAAATCCTCAAATTCAAAACTATATTTTGCCCTAAAATGCAACTTGCAGTTTGACTCCCAATTACCTAACAATTTAGGACTAGAGACCCTAAGGGTTACCTCAAAGAGCATGGAAAGGCTAAGTTTGCAAAGTTTCTCTGCAAAACAAAATCCACCACATTGCTAACGCCCAAGCAACTAAGAGAAGATGCAAAAGAACAAGGAAAGAGACTTTAGAGTTTCTAAATCCCAAGGCTGGTCAAAATTGGAGGAAGCCGTAAGGCAAAAATTGGAAGAACTTTGGGAAGAAGCTTGGAAAGATAATAGTATGGGAGGGGTGGCTCTGGAACATGATTTCATGATGGAGAAGGAAAAAAATGCATTTTACAAAGGTGTAATGTGGTCAAATTTACCAAAATACCCTTGATTTTAAATTTTGTTCCTTAATCCTTTTTTTAATGGAATACTACAAGTAGACTTTCATCCTCATTGAACAAGCTACCATGACAGCAACCATTAATGGTAGGCGAGGAGGGACCTGACGGAATATGGAAGGCACAGGGAACTAGGGTGGAGCAAGAGGAAACAAACAACAAGGGCGAGGGAAAATTTCTTACCGGTAGACACTAAACCGGCTTAATGATCAAGTTAATCACCAACTTTGATCAATTAGTTAGTTTTTAGTTAGTTACAATTTACTAAAATTAGTTGCAAGTTAGTTAGCATCAGTTAATTAGTTGTTATTATTTCTGGCATGCTATTATAGCAGCCACATGGTTCAAATTGTATATAAAAGCCTGATCAGTGATCAATTAAAGCAATTTTCCATTCTCTCCAAATTCAGTTTGTTCAATTTGTAATATGGTATCAGAGCTCTCTCTTGTTAAGAGCTCTGCTACGTTCATTCTCTGATATTCAGATCGTGTTCATCTTCAAACACGTTTATCTTTGCAATTTTTTGTAACTCATTCATCGCATTCTGCCATGGAAGCTTCGCAAAACCCAATGAACCCCTTCTTCATCCATCCTAACGAAAACCCAGCCTTAGTGTTGGTTTCTCTGGTGCTAACAGGTCCCAATTACCACCCCTGGGCGCGTGCCATGAAGATGACGTTGCTGTCCAAAGGAAAAATAAAATTCATCGATGGATCGATCACAAAGCCATCAGCTGGTGATCATACTTATTCTTTGTGGGAAAGATGCAATACTATGGTATTGTCTTGGATCAATCATGCCTTATCACCTACTATAGCACAGAGTATTATTTGGATCGATAATGCAATCGATGCGTGGAATGATTTAAGAGATAGATTTGCACAAGGAGATGTGTTTCGGATCAGTGATTTGCAGAAGGAGATACTCCTTCAAGCAAGGGGAATCATCAGTAACAAATTACTTTACTGGTTTAAAGATCTTGTGGGATGAACTTAAAAACTTCAGACCAGTTCCAACATGTCCATGTGTCGTTCCTTGTTCTTGCCCTGCACTCATAATCATAAAGAATTATAGAAATAATGATTATGTGATTCAGTTTCTAAAAGGCCTAAATGAAGATTTTGCTGCTGTCAGGTCACAGATCATGTTGATTGAACCACTTCCTTCAATTAACAAGGTATTTTCCTTAGTTGTGCAACAAGAAAGACAAATCTCTAGTGCAACAACTAATGAGGGCAAGGCTCTCGCATTTGCCACTGAAAATGGTGTATCTAATCAGAGGAAGCCTAACTATGGCAAAGGTAGTGGAGGACAAATTCCCACTTAGAATAGTAAAACCTACAATGGGAAGGGGATCAAGTTCAAGAAAGATCTGTACCTTTTGTGGTAAGCCAAGGCACACCGTGGAAACATGTTACTACAAACATAGTTTCCCACCTGGCTTTAAGTTCAGAAGCCAGAACTATTCAGTAAACAATGTGATTTCTCAAGAAAGCGAGGACTTGAGCCAATCCACAAGTCTGCAGGAAAGTCAGAAGAACCCCAATCCAATTTTCACTCCTGAGCAATATCATCAGATCCTAAGCCTACTTCAGTAGTTGAGCATTGATTCCAACTCCATTCCTCATTCCTCAAACCAAGTCAGTCCACAAAATTTAGATAGTATAATTGATAACCTTTTAGGTAAAATTCTCAGTCTCAATTCCCTACATTTTTCAACCTCAAATCAATGGATCCTGGATACAGGAGCCACTGATCATATCTGCTTCTCTTTAGTGCATTTTACCACATACAAAAAGATCAAGCCTATTTCTGTTAAATTCCCTCATGGTAGTCAGATCATTTCATATTTCTTTGGCTCCATTCACTTCTCAAATGACTTTATTTTGTCAGATGTTTTGTTCATTCCTGAGTTCAAATTTAATCTCATATCTGTCACAAAATTAATTGCATCTCTTAATTGTCAATTGTTTTTTCACCAATCTAAATGTTTCATTCAAGACATCCACTATTCGAGGATGATTGGTACAGCTGAAGTGGTGAATGGACTATACACACTCAAAGTGCCCAATTCCCTCAGCGAGTCTCTCACAAAAACCTTCCACCAAGCTTCATCTGTAAATTCTATACGTTCTCCCCATGTAGACAAATATGCACTATGGCATCATAGGTTAGGACATCCTTCAAGTGCCATACTGGATATTGTAAATAAACAGCATTCCATATTTCCTTGTACAAAGCAGATCATTTGTGATACATGTCACTTTGCCAAACATAAAAGATTACCATTTCCCCATAGTTTTTCCAAATCATCTAAAAATTTTTATCTAATCCATGTGGACATTTGGCGTCCCTTCACGATCACTGCCATACATGGCCATCAGTATTTCCTAACCATTGTGGATGATTATTCACGATATTCATGGGTCTATTTACTTAAAACCAAATCTGAAGCAAGAATCTATCTTTAGTCATTCATTCAACTTGTAGAAACCCAATTTGATGCTAAGGTGAAAATGGTGCGCAGTGACAATGGACCATAATTTTCCCTTAATAACTACTATTCCTCCAAAGGAATTCTTCATCAAACTTCATGTGTGGCAACTCCTCAACAGAATGCTGTGGTTGAACGTAAGCACCAACACATCCTCAATGTGGCTAGGTCTTTACTCTTCCAAGCACACCTTCCTAAGCAATTCTGGTCCTATGCCATTGTGCATTCCATCTTTATCATTAATAGGCTTCCCACTCCCTTACTTGACCATAAATCTCCTTTTGAACTATTACATAACACCAATCCAAATTTCTCTGATTTAAAGGTGTTTGGCTCACTTTGTTTTGCACCTAGAGCTCGAAAATGCATTTTTCTCGGTTATAAAACTAGCACAAAAGGGTTTGTTCTGTTTGATCTTTCCACTAAAGAAATCTTTGTCTCTAAGGATGTTTCATTTTATGAATATGTGTTTCCATTTCATACCTAGGCCTGTATCTTCACCACCCCAAATTCCCTTACCACAATCAACACAATTACTTGACATAGATCATCATTTCCCATATGTACCACATGTTTCTCCTACTCCTAATCCAAACCAACCTTCCACCCTCCCTTCATCTACTGTTAACAATTCACCTATATCGTCATCTGCTAACATTCCCCCTTCCATTCCACCTATTAGACAATCCACTAGACCAAAAAGGGCACCTTCATATCTTCAACAGTACCATTGTCACCTATCCACTTCAGCACCACTTCATGACTCAAGGGTGAGGTATCCCATTTCTTCTTACATATCTTACCACAACTTGTCACCCACACACAATCATTACATTCTTTCTCTCTCCACTACCACAGAACCTTCTTCTTATTCACAAGCAATCAAGCACGATTGTTGGAAAAAGGCTATGGATGCTGAAATACATACTTTGGAACAAAATGGGACTTGGGAATTCACGGCTTTTCCTAAAGACAAAACACCTATTGGCTGCAAATGGGTCTACAAGACCAAATTTAGATCTGATGGCTCAATAGAAAGGCACAGAGCTCGGTTGGTAGCTAAAGGCTACACTCAAACCGAAGGGTTGGATTATTTTGGTACCTTTTCCCCAGTGGCTAAAATGACTACTATTAGACTGCTTTTGTCTCTTGTTGTAGCTAAAGGTTGGCACCTCAAGCAATTAGACGTAAATAACGCCTTCTTACATGGTGATCTTGATGAAATGGTATACATGGTTGTCCCTCCTGGGTGAAACCACCCATGCCCAACCAAGTTTGTAGGTTAAAGAAGTCTTTATATGGGCTGAAACAAGCAAGTAGACAGTGGTTCTCTAAGTTGTCCACTGGTTTAACAAGCTGTGGTTATTCTCAATTGAAGTCAGACTATTCTCTCTTCATTCGCCACCAATCCAACTCCTTCACTGCCATATTAGTATATGTTGATGATATTGTTCTCACAGGGAATGATCTCTCAGAAAATACTCGGATCAAATCATTCTTAGATGATTCATTCAAAATCAAAGACCTTGGTGATCTCAAATTCTTTTTAGGTCTTGAAATCGCTCGGTCCCAGCGTGGCATCATTCTTTCTCAACGGAAGTATGCTTTGGACATCCTCACTGATTCTGGTTTCCTAGCCTCCAAACCTGCCAAGACTCTCATGGACAAGTCCACCAAGTTGAAAGCTTGCAAAGGCGATCCTTATGATGATCCTTCCTCGTACAGCCGACTCATTGGGCATCTCTTGTATCTCACCACTACTAGGCCTGATATTGCCTATGTCGTGCAACAGTTAAGTTAGTTCATGTCTAATCCCATGCTCAGTCATTACAAGGCAGCCATAAGAGTCCTACGATACATCAAATCTTCCCCTGCAAGGGCCTTTTCTTCCCTGTCATTTCTGATCTTCGTCTTAAAGCCTTCTCAGATTCAGATTGGGTAGGTTGCAGTGATTCCTGGAGATCTATTACGGGTTATTGCATTTTCTTAGGCCATTCCCTCATTTCTTGGCGCTCCAAAAAGCAATCCACCGTCTCTAAGTCTTCTTCGGAGGCCGAGTATCGGGCAATGGCAGCCACCTCATGCGAGTTACAATGGCTCTTCTACCTTTTACAGGATTTACTTATCCCTCATCCTCATCCAGCTCTGACGTTCTGTGATAACAGATCTGCCATGCACATTGCGGCGAACCTTATTTTTTACGAACGCACGAAGCACATTGAGTTGGATTGTCATATCATCCGAGAACGAGTCCAATCAGCCTTGATACGTTTGCTTCCAGTTAGCTCCACCAATCAACTTGCGGACATTTTCACCAAACCTCTCCTTCCGTCTCTATTTCATTACATTGAATCCAAGCTTGGCCTGCTGGATATCCTCAGTCCAGCTTATGGGGGGAGGGGGTGTTACTGGTAGACACTAAACCGGCTTAATGATCAAGTTAATCACCAACTTTGATCAATTAGTTAGTTACAATTTACTCAAATTAATTGCAAGTTAGTTAGCATCAGTTAATTAGTTGTTATCTATTTCTGGCATGCTGTTATAGCAGCCACGTGGTTCAGATTGTATATAAAAGCCTAATCAGTGACCAATCAAAGCAATTTTCCATTCTCTCCAAATTCAGTTTGTTCAATTTGTAATAAAATTGAAAAAGAAGGAGCACGGGCATGGGGAGAGGGAAGACAAAGGAGCAGGGAACTAAGGTTTGGGTAGTCAAGCTTTGCGAATCAACTAATTTGCTGCCACTCATTATATTTTAATCATTAAAATTTTGTTTATTTTACATCTTTTGAAATTTGTTGTCACACGTTATCTTTTAATAACTTAATTTCAATTTATTGTTAGTGTAAAAATTTTTTTACACTATCATCCAATCATGTGTTAACACATCATTAAAATAGTTAGACTTTCTAGATCGTTGTTGTGATAGTTAAACTCTTTTAATGATTTGGCAACACATGATTACATGACAGTGTAAAGTTTACGATGGATCAAAATTAAACTCTATTAAAAATTGAGTAAACACTTATTTTTATCTTCTAAAGGCATACCCATATCACATTTATTAGCGATGTCAAATTAGTTTTTTATTGATAATTAATGCTATCAATTTTTTCATTCAAGGATCAATTTAATGTTATTTTAAGGATCAATTTAATAACAAAAATATAATATTGAAGGACTAATTTAATATGACATACTTTAAAAGACCAATTTAATGTATTTATAAATAAATATCATATGTGATGTCACGTATATTTTTAAATGATTAAAATGAACATTTACTCTTAATATTTTTAATTTTATTTTATAACTTATATTCAGATTTTAAATTAGATGAAATTATTTCAAAGAAATTTGTGAGAAATTCTACGGAGTTTAAAGTTTATTTTTTACATATATAAATATAAATGAGTTTAATTTTAATCTATCGTTAGTGTAAAAAAAATTTATACTGTCTTCAATCATATATTGTCAAATTATTTAAAATTTTTGATTATCACAATAAATATTTAAAAAGTCTAACTCTTTAAATAATGTGTCGTAAAAAAAATTTATACTTACAATAAATTAAAATTAACTCTATTATAAATTTATTTTACTCAATACGTTTTACCGAACCCGTATTATAATTTTTGAAAAACTTTCTGATTCTTGACATGGTTGTAATATGATTCCTTGGTATTCCCGTTCTGCTTTATTGACTCCTAGGATCTTCGCAGTCTTTGCTCGCGGGGTTATGTGTGTGCTTTAGTGCGTGTTAACTCAAACGTGCGTTTGTCCAGCTAAACGCACGTTTGTCCATTTTCTGAGATGTTTGGTTTGCAGCGCGTTTAAATCTTCAAATGTCAGTTGTGGCTGAAACGAGAGTTTGAGCAGAAGCAAGAAATCCAAGCTTTTGCGTTAAGTGTGTTGGTCATTGGGATTTTATGGGGGGAAATTAATGTAATCTTCCCACTATAGCCTTCTGCCTTCACTCTTCACTCTTCACTATCTTCTTGACCTTTACTCTTCCATCTCTGTTTCTCTGTTTCTCCTCACTTCACTATATTGGAAGAGATTTTCTCATAAATGCACATAGAGAACATGTAGAGATGGCCCACTGATTTTCTGATGCTACCAGTACTGAGATACAATGTCACTGGTTCAAAGGGAAGATGGAGATAATCAAAAAAGAAAAAGAAAGTGAAGATGGAGGTTTGAAGTGGAAGGTAGGAGGACGAAGAGGATGAGAGTGAAATAAGAAACTGTGTATGAGTGCAAAGAAGAACAAAGAGTCTTCTAGGATCTATCTTACTTTCTTTAATTCTTATTTTTTAATTGATTATTTTATATACATGTTAATGATGTAAGACGTAATTCACATTTGATTTAGTTTATTTAATATATTTAAATTGTAATTTTTTTAAATAATAATTTAAAAATTAAAATATAGTGTATTCATTAAAAATTTAGTTTATTTAATATATTAACTAACTTCTTAATTTAAATTGTAATTTCTTAATGTATTTATTACTTTAGAAAACTAAAAATATCATCATATGTTTTATTTTAAATTTAATAATAAAAATAAAAATAAAAATTATTATTATAACATTAACCATGTCATTTGTTAAGATATACCTAAATATAATTTAATGAAGTAAAATGATAATATAAATTAAATAATATATAACTCATAACCTTTTTTGGTAATATTTTATCTAAAAGTGATTTTGATTAATATTATCCAAATAATATTTTTTATATTAAAATAACTTTTCAGATCAACATTCTCAAACATAAATCACATTAATATAAACTTATTTTTAATTAAAATTAAGTTTACAAAATTTAATCTATACACACACTTATTCTATCAAGATAAGCTTAGACTTTTGCAGGCAATTATTTTTATAGGTGCTTCCTTAGGCTTTCTAATTTGCTGAATTTACCCATGTGGTGTAGCCTTAAATGGATTTGTACGGAGTCTTATGTGTCATCTGGTGCTTGATAAATAGTTTATTTTTTACCCATTTGTTAATAGGATTTTGAGTTGCTATTGCTTCGTAGCACCCTGGGTTGACAATAACTCAAAAGCCTCAATGTGACATCCAATTTATCGAACAAAACACTTCTTTTCCATTTTTATTAATGTTGAAGTTGCAGATATTCTTTTTGTGTTTTATACTTTCCAATAGTTTCCTATATTTCTTTTAATTGTTGGAATACTTAATTGCGTGAGGAATCTATATCTTCATGAAAATATTTTATGTATATATAATATGATTTTTGGCATTGAAAGTGGAGTTGCCTGTAAATTGTGTTATCTGCATGGACTGGAGAATTGACGTAACGGGTCTTTGAGTTTGTGTTACCTTCTGTTCTTGGCAATTTTAATTTCTTTTGGAGTGTATGCTCTTTCTGTTTGGTTGCGGAGAAAAGGTGGAATATGTAAAACCCAATTTTAATTTTAATATTGCCTGCACACACGTGCATGGAAGTGGGGGTGGGGGTTTGGCCAAGATGTGCACATAGACAACAACTGGGGTAATACGAGGCTTCCATGGAGTTGATGTCTTGGTTTCAGTCCATATTTTATATGTATTCTATCGTCTGACTGTGAAATTGAAAGACCTTGGATTATTTTTTGCTTTTGTTTTTCAACAGTTAGGTGCCACTTAAATTCTACAGCTGATCTTATGTTATTCACCGATTCTTCGTAGTTTGTACCACAATTTAACATGTACTTTCTTCTATTTTGGTATGTAGAAACCTTCAAGCAGGGCTGAATTCGCCGTTTACACTAGCTGTTCAGGTCATTTTTTAGAAGACTTTTGTCTTTGTATAGACTATGTTTCTTGTTTATTTGTATTATCTCCAATGGTGATAGACAGGGTTTTAAATCAAGGGATGCGACCGCGACATCCTACAATTACAATCCGTATTAGTTAATATTAATCTGCATTGGCCGCAACGTGACCGCGACCACAACCAAACCGCAACCGTGATTTAAAACCTTAGTGATAGATGTAACCATGCTATTGCATGGAGCAAGTTTGTTAAGTTTGTTGTTATGATATGATTCTTTTTCAGTTAATTTTCACGTTTGTGGGTAGCCATCAATTTCATTCTAATCGTTATGATTTCAGAAAGGAAAAAAAGGGGGAATTAAATCAAGGTTGTTCACTTTGAAATTAGAATTCAAGTTTAAAGTGAGTAGATCAATCGAATAGATAATGCTACTCTATGTTTTCTTTAATTAACGCTTTGGGCAATTTCTATAATGCTTAGAAGGGACTGAATTCAAGACTTTTTTAATCCAGTTGTAGTAAGAGGATAAAAGATGGTGATTGATTTTCATAGGAATATGATTATTTGGTACAATACAGTGACATACCAGGTGAAAAAAGCTGGCTGTTATATTCCCACCGTTTTTGTGGTTTAGGAGTAAGCTCAAAGTTCTTTCTTGATTTACTATGCCTGAACTGTGAACTAGGTAGTATGAGAACAATTTAGTGTGAAGGTAAAAGGTGGAAATATTCGTTCAGATTGGTATTTGAGGCAGATGAAGAGGCAGATTGGGCTTATTTTTCATGGTTGAGAACAAGAATAGGTGCATTGGTAGGTAGCTGTCAATCAATTTAAGTGTCTGCAAATTGGATGTCTAGTAAATAATCTCTGATTAGCCGTTTCTCCATGCTCAATCGCCTTTGAATCTTGTAACAAGGAGCACTTTCACAAAAATTGCTGCCAAGGATGAAAGATATCATTGACTTTTGAGTAAAATTTGCGAACAAACTGCTAATTTCTTGAATTTTTGAATCATCTAAATGACGTTGACAGAGTACAGTTAAAACAAACCGAAGCGGGTAAAAAGTAGATTTATTGGTGACATTCACATATATTGGAGCTCCAAGCACTTTATTTAGAGACAGACAAGGAAAGAAAATTAGGAGAGATGCTAGTTGTACAAGAAAGCTTAGCTTGTCATTCTATGACTTGTTCAGGCCTGATCTAATCTTCTTCACTGTATAAATATCAGTCTTGAATGCTTTGGCCAGGATTACTTCATCAATTCCAGTGCCAAAAACTGAAAGGGGTATTGAAACTGTTCCTGCATTTGCACTTCCAAAAGCAGAGATGGCAGTTGCTGAAACTGATTGCTGATTATACTGATAATGGATCAAACCCTTAGGAAATATGAACATATCACCAGGTTGAAGGTTTTGGGTGTAAAGTGTGTGTTTAGTGTCAACAAATCCTACTTTCAGGGAACCACTAACAAGGAACAGAAGCTCTGCTGCACGAGGATGGGTATGAGGAGGGTTGATGCTACCAGCAGGGTACTGAAACAGTGCGTATGATATACTCTGTCCATTAAGGGCAGGAAACTCAACCATGGTAACTTTTGTTGCCTTGAAAGACTGAGGAATTTGATCAAGAACTCCTCGAAATCCAGTGTATGTGAAAAAGCTTCCATTAACACTGTAGTTTTGTGGCAAAGTAAAGTCAAAAATGATATCTGGATCTCCTGCCAGAGCCTTATAGTGGATAAACAAGGCAAGTACTAACAAAGGAAAGAGAACATATATTTTGCAGTTGAGGGTCATGCTGCTAATTAGTTCAAGCAGAGAAAGAAACTTACTGTCAAAATAATGATGCTGGTTTTGTATGGTTCAGATAAACAATTTCTTGCCTTTATATGCCCTTTTCTGGTTCCAATCACTATTTTCCTGGTTGTTGGCTTGTTTTTTTTGGTTTGTGGCTTAAAATCCACTATGTCATGCTTTCTTCTGTATAGGCCTCAACTAAAAAGCAATGCTAGTCTGAGCTGTACACAACTTTGAATTGGCAGAAGTTTTTTATGCCTACATTTTTTATTAAGGTATTGGTTAAATTCTCAAATATTCATTTGATTATATTTAATAAATTTTTTAATATTTATTATAAAATTAATTATTAATAAATATTTTACAACTTATTTTAAATACCATTTTCATAAAAAGTATCATACAACTCATAGTTTTTGAAGGAAATTTTATGAGAAGTGCTATCTTGTCAAGCGTCATTTTCCGTAACTAATCTGAAATGGCTTTGATTGCATAGACATCATTTCGACTCAGTAGGTACACAGAAATAAAGGGAGATTTTATGCAGTGTGTGCCCAAGTGACACTGACTTGTAAATTGATTTGGTTTTTCCACGTGTATCACGTGAGTTGCTTTTTGATTATTTAACATTTACTGTTTGATTACTATATGATATCCAAAAAGTTTAAATTATTTATAGTAAATACTTATTTTAATTTTTAAAAAAATAATTAATATCAATTTAATTTTTTAATAATTATATGATATTAAATTAATTTTTTAGAGAATTATTTTATATAATTAAAGAACTAATTTGATATCAAAAAATATATTAAATGATTAATTTAATGTCAAAAATTAATATTAAAGGATCAATTTAATGTTATCAATTATAGAGGATTAAAATGATGTCACTTATATCTTTAGAGACCAAAATAAGTATTTACTCAATTATTTATTATGTGATATTATTGAGCTTGATTTGATTTTTGATTATTTAGTATATGTTTAGAAATGGTTAATTCCTTTTTACAATAATTTTTTAAGAAAATTATTTTTTTAAAAGTTTATTATATTAAATTAAAGTGTGTAAAATTAATTATACGTAAGATTATTTTTTTACACTAAAAATTATTTTTTAAAAAGCTTTATTTTGAATATTTTGATTAAGTGATTTTAGATTATTTTAAAAGCTTTAGTAGATAAATACTTTTTTATTCTCAATAAAATAACTTTTTCAATCATTTCATATTTTTTGAGAATTTAATACATAAATGCGAATCTTTTTATACAATTCAAATAAAAAATGTGGTATTAAAATCAATTATAAATGAATATATCCAAACATAAATTAATTTTTTCATAATTAATTTTTTTAAAAATAAATTATACACATAATCAATTTTTAACATAATTTTTTTTTTCATATCTAATCCAAATACACTTAGTAACTTATATACTTATGTACACAAGGAATGTGTGTGACTTGGCTGTGTTTGTGTCTTGGCAAGCACAAGAGAGGAAAGGGAAACATACATACACACACACACATAAAATCAACAAACAGAGTGGGCGGCGACTTTGAGTCCTTTTGTCCTTGTATAATTTTTTGTAACAATCATTGATTGCTCCTTTGGTAAATAGAGTTTGTATGCAATAATTTTCATCCGTTTGTTAATTGGGATGTTTCTTTGTTAGGTGAAATCAGGGCTGTGGTTGTCTGTTCACCTTCTACCAACTCAAATATCTTGAATATTAAACTTAAGCTACATTGCAAAGAAATGTGTTCAGAATTGTTTTCTGTACCCGATGGACCCGCTTGGACATGACCCACAGGAATTGTCTTGACTGAATTTGTATTTTCCAATTTTTGATCCTCCTTTCTGAATCAAATATTAAATTTGAAAATTCAAATTCGTGCTTCGTAAAAGAGTGTAGCAAATACTTTTTTTTTTTTTTTCAATCAAGTAATATGTTTTCATACTTCTATATATATTCTCTTGATATGTGTTAGCATTGGTCAGACATGTCCTCAGCATTGACATTGATTCAGAATCTCTTGAAATAGAATCTCTCAATGCTGAGGAACTCAAGGTATTGTCTTTCTGCTGATTATTATGGTAATTGGTAAATCAGTGCATAGGTTTTTATGGTTGGAGCTATTTCTTAGGATCTTCAAGGATAATGTATATGCCACTGCAAATTGGGTTGTCTAACACATCCTGTGCTGGTTTGCCTTTCAGATTTTTCAAAGGTTCTTCTTATAGATATATTTCATGAATGGTGGCCTTGTTCTTTTGAATTTTTTGAAGATTTCATTCTGTTTCTGTTCTTTTCTAAATTTCTATATACTTTTGCATTTCTTCTCATTCTCAATCTCAGCCGATAAATTTCTTATATGTCTAATAGAAAAGAACAAGAAAGAAGGGTATTTTTATTTTTATTAGTGCTTGTTTTTCTTGAAAGGGTTGTGTGTTCGCGAGTAAAGTTAAGGGAATTGAAGGGATTGCCTCATATGCAAAGCATACTTATATTCTTTGCAGATATGCCAGGTTTTTTCCCAGAATTTCCCCATATATTGTCTCAAACTTAGAAAGAATAAAAAAGTAATTTTATTAATTTGTATTCTCATATGGCCAGGTGAGGTAAACTAAACTAATTTGTGCTGGACTATTTATTTCTTTCCCTTTGTCCTTTTAAGTCTAATTTGCCCCTGACATCAAAATAGGATAATTTGATTGAGGTGAGTTAATTAGTAGATCTATATTTTAAATTACCTCTCTTAATTAGTGAAGGGATTTGGAATAAAATACTAGTATCTTGTTGATGGGAATTGAAATCAAGACAGTAAAACTTATATATGCATGTATGGCACGGTGCTTTTGTCGCTACTACATATTGACTTCTTTTTCCATCTCTAGTTTGTTCCTTAATGATAAATTTGATATTTCTATGATATTTTCCGGTTATTAAAATGGTGTTTTTCATCCTCTAATTGTGATAGGCCATTGAGTTTCTGTTATGATTAGATATGATGAACTAGTCAAGGCCTACCTTATGTCATTATGTGCAAGTCTGTGGCAGGTGAAATGTACCCTGACCTAGTCTGGACTTAGGAGAATGTAGAATCAAACAATTTGCGTGGGTTGGGTAACAGTATTCTGTGCCTTTTGTTTTTATTCCCCTTAAGCATGTTATGGGGAAGGGTAGCTGCTGTAATCCCCTTGACTACTGTAATTTTTTTCCCATAGGCTTTAGTTTTTACATAGCCTTAACTATTTACCAGCTATGAGAAAGTTTGGATATTAGTAGAGTGTTTTTTTATAAAATTTATTGCAGGATATAAGAGGTCAACAGCCATCTAAGGAGATACAGACACTGTTATGAAGAAAGCGTTTCAGAATTTACAGAGGTAAATTTGAATAATGAGATTTGTTTGGCCCACTACTATGAAGCTTTTAATTACATTTTGAACTCTTTCCACTGGAGAGTTAAAATTGATCCACACACACTTTAAGAAAACTAGTTGCTTTTCTTCTTCATTTTTGGTGGCTCCTAATGGCCATCTTGGGATAATGATTTATTGATAATAAGGTGTGCCATGTGTCAAAATCATGTTCTGACATATCATCAATCACCTCACATGATCTCTGATTATTAATTAATAACTAGATGATGGGCGTTGCGCTATACATGAAATGATGAAATTGTTTTAAATTTTATTTAGTTAGTGTTTTTTTTTCTTTTTAAAACATCTAGGATAACATTTTTTCCATCACTTTGTATAACGGCATAGAGCATCTTTTGTAGCACGAAGGGCTATGTGTAGCACTGACTTATTCTCAGTGTTGTTTACATGAAAGTGCATCCAAAATTATCCCAAAATGATAATTATATTAAAAAATTCAGCAGTTGCATCTATCTAGTATCCAACATTTATATCACTTGGGAAGTGCAGTGTAACAATATGCTAAATTAGAGGTAGGAAATCCACAGAACTTCTTGAAATATAAGTTTGATAGTTAATAAAGAAGAGCATGACCAGAACTTCAATACAGAAAATTTTAATCTTCAAGACAAAGACAAGCACTATGATTGTAGGGTAAGTATCAACTTATTATTTAATCTGACCATGTAATAGCACAAAACTAAGATAAAGAAAAAGATAAAAAGATAAAGAAAATCCTTGTTCACTCACAAGTGCTGAGAAGACAAAAGCTTTTTTAATATGATTAAATTACTACTACAATATATACAGTTTTGATGCTTGAAGAAACCCCACCCACTTCTTTACAGTATACATATAAGAAGTAATCCCTCCTAATATATACTACAATTTGGGATTTTACAAACATGAATAAGCTTCATCATAATCATATTAAGTTTCAAGTTCAGAATATTCTTCTGAGTTGAATGTGAATTTCATCTCTTGGCTAACTAACACAGAAAGGTCCTTCCTATTGGAAATTCTATCGGCGTCTATAATAGCCTTGAACAAAGATTCATTCAGCTTGATCTCTCCATATTTTAGTTGGCTATATATCCCTTCACACCTTCAACCATGCCAGCTTTTCAATAACAACCTACCAGATTAATGAGTTACGAGGTTTGGTTCCATATCATCATCCTGCATTTTCATAAATATATTCAAGGCCTTTTCAATATCTCCAGCTGAACCATATGCATAGATTTCCTCATTATAGGCGGAGGTGTCAAGAGCAACCTCAGATTCTATGAATGTTTGAACAGATTCAAGCGCCAAGGTATGCATACCAGCCAAAGAGTACAAAGCAGTGATGGCTGCTTGTCGAGCATAAGGTTTCCCCTCCTCGTAAGATGACTCTAATTGTACCACTGCTTCAATGGGAAACCCTCCCTTCTTTAATACAGTGAATAACACTTTAAAAATTCCATCATTTGGCAATAGCTTATGAGATATCATCTGATGTATTAATTCACCACACTCATAAAGTTGCCCATTAGTGGCATAACACACCAGTACCATATTAAATAAAACACAATCAAGAAAAGGAACCTCAATCATGAAAGGAAACAAATAATTAAATCCAAATTTCATCACAAAGACGAAAACTGAAAAAAAAAATAATGTTGCTTCATTAGATGGGTTCAGAATTGAGTTTTGCATCTATGGATGGGTTTGTGTGCCTAATTCTTTGGGTTTATGTTTTTGGGTTTGTTTTCTAAAATAAAGTGCTGACCATTTTAGCTCCTTAATTTGGGTTGACACTTTATCTTCTATGACTCTTTCTCTCTCATGACTCTATACCATTGGCCACTGCATGTAAGGAACCTATAGCAATTGGATTTGAAAACAATTATGTGAAATCCCCACCACCAAGAGAAATTGAAAGCACATCAACACCATCACTCATGGCAGTCTCAAAACCAGCTAAGATATCTGTGTCGAAGCAGCCACTCGGATGTCTATCATTTGAAGGCCAACATACCTTGTAGGCCGCAACACAAGCCTTTGGAGATTCACCTTTGGCAGTGCCATTACCATTACCAAAAACACTTGCTCTTGGAACAAAATTACCTCCAGCAGTTGATAGGGTATGGGAACGATGGCCTTGGGTGTCACATGCAATATAAAATGATGCATTAAGTTTGCCAGCAGATGCCTGATCAATCAATTTGACACTTATGTTAGCTTTGTGTTAGGCTTTATTAGATATTTATTGTGCCCAATATTTGTATTTTATATGAGTTTAATGTTGTTGGGTCTTATTGGGCTCTAATGCAAATTGTGAATAATTCTTGGATTTTGATGCATTTTGACCTTTACTCATTGGTTAGGTCATAACTTGGGACTCGGTGATCCATTTGAGGTGATCTTTGTGTCTTTGGAAAGCTAAGACAAGGCTCTACAAGTTTCATAAGAACTCAAGAGTTGGATCGGACTTCTAAGGATCCAAAATAGCCTTGCAATGCAGAGTGAGTTTGCTATCATGGGAATCTGGGCAGTGTACACATATTGGACTATATAGTGGGTTATAAGCCTCCTCTTGGGCTGAAACTTGGCCATTGGAAAGATAAGGCCTATATCTCCAACTTCATTGAGACAATTTAGTCAATAGATGTCGTTTTAGGCATGATTATGAAGTTATAAGTTGGTTTAAATTTGGAAACACGTTCTGCCAACCTAACTTGAGGTAGGTGCAGTGTTTTTAGCATATCTGGAGTTCTAAAAGTCCAAATGACATGATTCTAACGCCAAAATTTCAAGGAGACAATTGGCTATAACTTTCATGAAAGCCTCCAAGCCCAAATGCACCGTCTAGGTCATGAAAATCAAGCTGGAAATCGGATAAGAGTTACTGACTAAAAGCCACCAACCATACACCAACCCACCTACCATGCATCAAGCTTCCATATTTGACAATTTCCATGTTTTTACAGCTTGCATTCAGATTATTTTCAATTACAAATTGGCTTCTATGATTAGTATAAATAGAGTCATTCTCTTTGTATTATAAATCATTCAATTTTAAGTAAGTTTGAAGAAAGTTTGAATATTTGTGAGAGTTCTTTCTCTTCTTCTCCATTCTCTTTACAATTTCATTTTTGTTCTTTTATTTCTGAGTTCTTCCTTCCCATCCATGGAAGGCTAGGCTCTTATAATCAATCCAAGGGATTAGCCATCTTGATGTTTAATTTGAAGATCTTGTTTCGCTTGCTCATATTGCTTAATTGTTATTCAAGTTTCTCTTCTTCCTCTTTTGATTTCTATCTAGATTGAATTACTTAATTTGATTTAGATGTTGATGTGATAATAGGTTTATTATCATGTATTCAAAGAGGATCACAAAGACTAAACAATTTATTAAAGCTTTTTGATGGATTGTTTAGCTTGGTTAAATTCTGGATCTTAAGTTAATCTATGTTTGGATGGTGCTTACTTTATCTAATCTTGGTTAATTAAATCCTAGATACTTATCTAATAGAGTATTCTTGGATCATGTTGAGGCGTCTTGATGTGATCTAAGGCCAAGAATATGGTTAGCAATTAAGTGAATTCTTTGTGATCAATGATGAATTAAACTCAAGATCGGTAAATTTCCTTGGATTGGTTGCTTCTTTATATTTGTTTACAACTTTTAAGTCTTGTATTTTTTTTTCAATTTTATTAATCAACAACAAACCCCCCCTTTTATTATCTTGATCTAATTAAATATTTGTTCTTTTTGGATCCTTGAGAGACGATTCGGTTCATTATCTATACTACAAATTAGTTTGTGAACCGGTAATTTTTATTATTTGACATGTCTCGACAACCTCTTGTCAATGCCTCACAACCTTCATTGAAAAATCATGCTCTAACCAGCTTCCTACATATGGAACAATTAGAAACATAAAGAAATTAAAGAACGATGATGGACAAGTAGTTTCCTAATCATGCATCTGTTACATTACTTAAAAGAAGTAATATGGTATCAAGTAATGCAAGATAAGTTAGTCACAAAGAGGTTGGACCTGTTGCAATATTTTTTATCTGAGCTATCAATTTGACAGATTCCATTCCACTTTGATGGAACCGACCCCATTTCTTGGTCACTAAAGCTCTTGGATGATATTGTAAAATTAGGATTCAATATGTTAACACAATGATTATTGCCAATAACCACACATAAAAACAATGGTTAAAGAAAGCAGAATCAATTTGTTTTAATCCTGCAGTACCTTATGCTGATTGAGTCATTTCTAGTTGAATCTCCATGGATGACCGGCCAACCCAGGTAACAACACCAACTATAGTCAACCCAACATCAATACAGATTGGTTTCTTCAGAACCATCTTGTCAACGAGGCAGTGTCCAATAAAAGAGGCATTGTTGTGCCATCTTCATTGCAACAATGCTGTTCAAAAGAGAAGAAATAACCTTAAAATATTTGTTTCACCTAAAACTGGAACCAAGCATTGCCCTGGCAGAGATGAAACTTACAAATATAAATCATCTTCTCAAGTATAGCAAGATAAAACCCACAAACAAATACTAAAAATTGAATGAATTAATGATCTTAACAACTTGCAGAACATAAAAAAATTGAACTTGCTATAAGGTAAATTAAAATAAACAACCCAATTTATTTTAACAATACTTAAAATTGAATGAATTAACGATCTTGAGTCTTGACAACTCGCATGACATACATTTTATTTTTTTGAACTTGGTATTAGGTAAATTAAAATAAACAAAACCCAATTTTTTTGAACTTGCAATAAACCAAACCCAAAATTTAATTTTGTAAAAGCAGACATTGAATGCAATGGTTCCAGTTAGAGCATCAAAATCCTCAACCAACTTGCTCATCCTAATAGGATTCTAGGGGTTCCTATATTGATGGGCATTGAAGCCGCTAGTCATTGGTGCTTATAAGCATTTAAGGAAGCGTTGGTTCATTTCAGTGACAAAGAAATACCAAGGGAATGGAGAGATTAATGCGAAGTGCCTGTGAGGTGGGTATATATGTTGGTTGGGATGAGAAGGAGAAGCATGAGTTCTCATTGACACGTGTAAGGTGAGGTGTCAAAATGAAACACTGAGAAAGATTTGACGTGGAGAATAGTTAGAGGCTAAATTTGAGATAAATGATCATCAAAGAAGCTATGATAAGTTTTAAATTAGAAATTGTTTAGGAAAAAAAGAAAAGGATCCGATCATATCTGTGAATATAAAATTGACGAGTTCAATAAAATGGTTTAGTCATCAGTGACTAATTTATCCCCTTCCCACCCATTGAAACAGAAAAGAAATTTTGTGAAAAAGCTATATGCATGGCAGTTGGTCTGGAGTACTTTTGGAAATAAGTGAAAAATGTGGCACCATGACATTCCTTTATAATGGACAAAAAGCATAAACTTTGGGATCATTTTTATCGGTTTTTAATAAAGAAAATAGCAAATACATACATGATGAGAAATTAGATATTACCTTGCCCCCATTAAAAGTTTTATGGCAGCTCAAATTGCACTATCCAACAACCTTTTTTAGGTTGATTATTGCCTAATTATTTGTCTGTGGACTTTAACGAACACTCCAATTGAGTTTTTAAAGCTTTTGGCTTGTTAACTTTGATCTTTGGCATTGGTTTCCTTTTAATTGTGGCCATGGCCGGCCAAATATATATCCTTGGACACATGCACTAGTTTTCTTTTAATAGGTGTTGACTCATGGGTTGATCAAAGGGAGGGTGAATAGGAGTTCTATATGATTTTGGGGCTGGGTGCTTTTTAAACCAAGTCTAATCTGTCTGCTGTGGTATTAACTATAAGTTCTGATTTACATTGCCATTGTCGTTAGTGCTGTTTTTTTTTATCCTACCATTTTTGGGGTCCCTTGTTTTGCCATTCATGGTGCAATATGGAATTTTTGTTCACTGGGTTTTCTTTTACTTTCTCAATGGGTTCTTAAATTTGAAGTCTTTCAAAGTTCTTTGAAGATCTTGGAGTCTAATTTTGTTGGATATGATGCATTCTTGTTTTGATTCTGTTCTTCTTTCTGCTCTGTAATGAGATATTGGCTTCTTTGATCGTTGGCAAAGGTGTGGGCTTTTCTTTTTACTTAGGAGCCATGAATGCCGAAAGGAATGGAGGGAAAAAAAAGGATATTATGAGGATATGAAACTTTAATCCTTATCTTAGTTTAGGAATTATTATTGGAAGAACCTTAACTCTTTGGAAATTTCCTTCTTGTTTATATATATTCCCCTTCAATTTAAAGAATAATTTATCTTCCCCCAGTTGAAGTAAGCAAATAGTGACTTGGTTTATTTGTTTGTTTTTATATAAGGTTCTGAAGAGAAAAATGTATACCCCTTCAATCTGCAGAAGTATGTGACGCACATACAGTCATGTGGTTCGAATTACCAAGCATGCCGTATGCAAAAGCTCAGGTGCTACCAACTGCTTTTGTGGCTAACTTGGTCAAAGCTATTGCCACGAGAATGACTTCAAACGGGAGAAGGATATTAGTTCCTCATTTTATGTACTGATGGCCATTTTTTGTTTGTGATTAGGGAGAATTTTATGATCCATATATAACTGTAATATTTGTTGTTGAGTGCTTAAATGCAACAAAAAAAAGTGTGTAAATGTACAGAACAGAGAAAAAAAAAGTATCAAAAGGAGAGCAATGTCTTTTAAAAAAAATAGAAAGTGATGTTATTCATGCAGTATTTAAATTATAGGTCTACACAATTATATAATATATTTTGAGTTTTTTTTGCCATATTTAAATTCACTTAACTCCATTTAAATATTTTTTTAATCGAGTTTAGATTAATCTATTTGCAATAATATATAATCATGACTTTAATTGTTGTGGAATTGGTATCATTATAAATGCAACAGTAAAAAAATTAAATAAACTAGCATTAGAGCTCTATGAAGATGGAATATAAACAACAAAAGGATATAGTTTGATGGAGGTATGATACATGATGATATAGGGCCCAGTAAACGATTACATTGCCTCTTTTTCATATTATTCTTTCTTTTTTTTTTTTTCTTTTTTGTGTTTCTTCACACCCTTTTTCTTTTTCTTTATCTAGAGTGAGGAGAAGAACATTACTCGATTTCTTGTATACTTATGGCAAGTTAAAATCATGTCTCTTTATATTAAATCTATCATTATATTGCCATATAATAAAAAATTACAAAAGCAGTATACTTTCAGAGAGTTTTTTTTTTTTTGACAGCTATACTTTCAGAGTTAAACATTGTAATTCTTTCAGAAGATCTCAAACTCTCTTGAAAAATGAAAGATTATAACTTTCTTAAATTGAATGATAACAATGTATAAGATAACGTATAAGCCTACCACTTAACCAATCAAGTAGGTATTTCAAATTTTTGGGTGGCCTCGTCGTTTTTTTGCCTCTCATTGTTATATGTTCATTTGTTAACACAAAATGCCAAGAAAGCACTCTAAGGGAACCCGTGAGGCAAAATTAGTACTAGTTATGAATGATAACATGTGCAAAGTCATTTATAACAAGTTCATTAATAATTGATTACTTAATAAAGATTTTAATAATTTTTCAAATCAAGTTACTTTTCATCACGTAATTTTTCACTTTCAGGGCACAAATATAGGTTTTATTAGGTACAATAACATATATGTTTTGTTAAATTGGCAATCTAATGCTGGATTATAACTTTCTCAAATTAGATGATAACAACACATATAACTTTTTTATATTAAAATAGCAAAAAAATAAAAAATTTACCAAAATCATGCACTTTTGAGATTAATGACTAGAATGTAGCTTTTTTTTTATGTTGGGTCGATTTCAATGAAACAGATTTTTCAATATGTTTAGTTTTTTTTATAAAAAAAATCATGTTGGGACTTCTTAACATGTTTAGTTTTTTTTTTTTAAAAAAAATGTTTGAAAGTCAGTTTCATTGAAACCAACTTCTCAACATGTAATTAAAAAAAACATGTTAGAAAGTCGATTTCATTGAAACTGACTTCCCAACATGAAAAAAAAAATAACATTATAGTAATTAATCTCAAAAGTACATGATTCTGATAATAAATCCTTTTTACTATATTAATATAAAAAAGTCCACATAAGATAACATATAAAACTACAATAACTATGGATGAAATTTAAACACCTTTAAATTTGTGTCAGTTATACTTAGTATCTATAATTTATTAGTTTAGTTATACTTTTTCTTGGAAAAATTTGGTTAGCCATTACATTTTTTATGTGTGGGCCTTATAATTAACGAATGATACTCCATTTTTAACAAGTGACACTTCATTATTTACTTTGAAAGATGAGGTGGTAATGTTTTATGGGCTAAGAATTCTATCTGCTTGCAAATGCTTAGAATTCTATCTGCTTGCAAATGCTTTGTAAAGATTAAACACTTATTTTCATCATTCAAAAATACAATTGATATCACATTGATTATCTAATAATTTTTTATATTAAATTAGTCCTTTTATTAATTTTTAGATGACCAATTTAATGTAAAAAGTGACATTGAATGATTAATTTAATATTCAAAAATAACATTACAAGACTAATTTAATGTCAAAAATTGATATTGAATGACCATTTTGATATATTTATTCTTGAAGAACCTAACTAATAATATTTATATTTTTAAAGGAACAAAATAAGTATTTACCTATTTAGTTTTGTGATAACTTTTTATTCTTTTTCTTTTGCTTGAACCACGCAATGTTATGGATTCGTACCAAACGTACAAGAGGGGGCTGAACATGCAGTTTTGCTCCTCTCTCTAATTATTTTCGTTTTTTGCCATTAAGTCCCATTATTGGTAGGGATGTCAATTTCTACCCGTACATGGGAATCCCCGCGGGGACTGTCTCATTCGGGGCCCCGCGGGGATGGGGATGAGGGATAAAATCCCCCCGAAGGTAATTCGGGGACGGGGACGGGGATCATACCCCCCGCCCCGCAGGGTCCCCGCCCCGAGTAAAGTACATATATACCTCTTATTATGTGTACTATATATCATAAATATTAATAATATTTTAGTCTTTTCATATTTTTTATTTAATTTAAATATTGTGATTGTATTATTTCAGTTTGAACTTGTTATGATTTAACTTTAAATTTAATAATTTAATTATATATATATTTTAAATTTTATTAGGCTTTAGTTTGTAATTTTTTAATTTTTTTATGAACTTTTGATATTCCAGTGAGAATCCGTGGGGATGGGGATGGGGGAGGAATGCTCCCCGAGACGGGGATTGGGGACGGGGACGGGAGGAAATTTGGGAGGCGGGGACAGGGATGGGGAGAGTACTCCCCGCCCCCGCCCCGCCCCATTGACATCCCTAATTATTGGTTTTGTTAGTTCAGACTTTTCATGCCCATGTAAAAGAAAAATACTTGGATATTCTCATGGTAATTTTTTCAACGGTGTAGATCTTACCTGAATTTTACTATATAATATTATAAATTTAATTTGATGACATGTATCCATGTTTTATAGTATTGTTATGTTTTATTGAATCAGTGTAATATTCCCCCAATTCATAAGAATTATTTTTCTATGTAAAAGGATGCATCCAACGTCTAAGCTAACTGAACTGTTTTTTTATTTGTATGTGCGAAAAAGCGAACCAAGAAAAAAAAACCGAATATGCTGTAAGGCTTTTTCTATTTTGTTTTGGTTTACTAATATTTTCTTCAATTCGCTGGAAGTTGTTATATTTGAGTTGTCTCTGTTCTATTCAACTTTGAATAGTAATGAAAAGCCATTAACGAAAGTAAAATTAAAAGTAATGAGTATGCTCATAATAATAATAATAATAATAATAATAATAATAATAATAATAATAATAATATACAATGCCATACTTGCAATCAACTGAACCAGAGGCAAGGTGGAAGGGTTCAAATCCCAATTTGCAAAGCACTAAGTGAAAAGGGCAGAACGTGAACAAACTTAATATGACAAATTCAAAGACATATTTTCCATTGCTGTCGAATTCATTCCTAAAAGTTCCCTACTCGTTTTCACTACCCTCCTCACGTTCATATATGTCATTCACAAAAGAATTCAAAGCAAACCCCGTACCAAGTAGTTAATACTAAAAGCAACCAACTGACCCCGACTCTCACAGCCCCACATTAAAACAACACTAGCCAAGAAATATACTATTTCAGAGATACATACAAATCCGCTAAAAAAATTGTGATCTCAGAAGTTGTGAAACCTACTAGCAATGATTAACAATAACATATGACAAGGAAAACGATTAAGATTATAATTCACGTATTCATAAAAATACCCAAAACCAATATTTACACAAAAAATTCATCAACCATAAAATTTCAGGTAGGAACCTGCAGTTACGGATTGAAAGCAATTTTCACTTGAAAGCTTTACATAAGAAAGTAGGTTTCAAAATGCCCAAATCCACCCATTTGATCAGGCAAATTGTTTGGTGGGTTCAACTGCTGCATTTCTTGTGACTGCTGCTGTTGCATTGGAACATCTGGAGGAAGAAGCCAATCCTGGTTAAACTGCTGCATTTCTTGTGACTGCTGCTGTTGCATTGGAACATCTGGAGGAAGAAGCCAATCCTGGTTAAACTGCTGCATTTCTTGTGACTGCTGCTGTTGCATTAGAACATCTAGAGGAAGAAGCCAATCCAGGTTAAACTGCTGCATTTCTTGTGACTGCTGCTGTTGCATTAGAACATCTAGAGGAAGAAGCCAATCCTGGTTAAACTGCTGCATTTCTTGTGACTGCTGCTGTTGCATTAGAACATCTAGAGGAAGAAGCCAATCCTGGTTAAACTGCTGCATTTCTTGTGATTGCAATGGACCATCTGGATGAAAAACCCAATTCTGATCAAGCTGCTGCAGCATTGGAACATCTGAGTGAAGAACCGAATTTTGATCATGATGTTGTGGAACATCTGGATGAAGAACCCAATTCTGATCATGGTGCTGCTGCATTGGAGCATCTGGATGAAGAACCCAATTCTGATCATGGTGCTGCTGCATTGCAACATCTGCATGAAGAATCCAACTCTGATCATGGTACTGCTGCATTGGAGCATCTGGATGAAGAACCCAATTCTGATCATGGTGCTGCTGCATTGGAGCATCTGGATGAAGAACCCAATTCTGATCATAGTGCTGCTGCATTGGAGCATCTGGATGAAGAACACAAGTCTGATCATGGTGCTGCTGCATTGGAGCATCTGGATGAAGAACCCAATTCTGATCATGGTGCTGCTGCATTGGAGCATCTGGATGAAGAACACAATTCTGATCATGGTGCTGCTGCATTGGAACATCTGCATGAAGAACCCAACTCTGATCATGGTACTGCTGCATTGGAACATCTGCATGAAGAACCCAACTCTGATCATGGTACTGCTGCATTGGAACATCTGTATGAAGAAGCCAATTCTGATCATGGTGCTGCTGCATTGGAACATCTGGTGGACGAACCCAATTCGGATCAAACTGCTGCTGCATTGGAACTTCTATAAGCGGAAACGAATTCTGATCAATGAGGTCAGGGATCAAGTCATTGTCCTCTATGGTTATGTCATGGATGCTTGCTCTTTTCCTCTTTTTTATCGATGAATTTTGGCGAAGGAAGTATTTCTGGGCATGGCTAGCTACTTGGGTTGGTGTTCTTGTTTCAACAGCATATCTTGAAATGCTTTTCCAATCGCCCTTGCCATATTTGCTGAGCCCAATGAGAAATCGCCTATCACAGAAAGATAGAGGAGATATATCAGCTACCAAAATATTCAAAGGAACATAAAAAGGGTAATCAAATTAGCATGGAGAAAGCTAGATAAATTTAGTAAAAAAATAAAAATGAATGAGGGTGAAAAATTCAAGGATGACTTTTATATAAATAAAATTATATGAAAAAACTATCTGAGTTTTATATGAAAAATGGGGGGGGGGGGGAATGAAGCTTTAGAGACCATCTTGAAAATAAAATAATGCAACGTAGGTATTTGATGAGGAATATTTTAACCCAGAATTTTTGGTTTTTTTAGTCTCTTTTCTTAGCAACCAAAATTTGAGTTTATGAAAAAAAAAACACATTTTGCCTTCATTAGGAAACAAGCAATAAAATTTCATTTTTCGATGGGTATAATTTAATAACATGGTCAAATTATAGATCAAAGATGAGAAATTTTTCTTGTAATTTAAAGTCTCGAAGAGCAAAAGATATTAAAAAAAACGATTTTTTTAGCAACAAAATACAATAACAATTTATTCATATTGCAAAACCTTTATCAACAAAATAAATCATTAAAGAAAAAAATTCAAAGAAAGTCCATATCGAAAAATTATAATAATTAAAACAATAACAGATTTTTCACGACAAAACAGTATCAACAAAATAAAGTATTAAAGGAACATGAAAAGGGTAATTAAATTAGCATGGAGAAAGCTCGATAATTTAAAAAAAAAATAAGAATGAGGGTTAACAATTTAAGGATGAGTTTTATATTTAAAAAAAATTATATGAAAAAACTATCTGAGTTTTAAATGAAAAATGGAAAGAAAAAAAAATGAAGCTCTAGAGACCATCTTGAAAAGAAAATATTGCAATGCAGATATTTGAAGAGGAACACTTTTGCAGAATTTTTGGCTTGTTTCTGTCTCTGTTTTTAGAAACCAAAATTTTGCTTCATGAACAAAAGCATTTTGCCTTCATTAGGCAACAAGCAATAAAAATGTATTTTTTAATGGGTACAATATAACAATTCATTTTAATATCATGGTCACATTATAGAGCAAAGATGAGAAAATTTTCTTGTAATTTCAAATCTCAAACAACAAAAGAAAAATAATAATAAAATTTAATTTTTTAGCAACAAAATACAATAACAATTTATTCATATTGCAAAAGCTTTATCAACATAATAAAGCATTCACGAAAAAAATTCCAAGAAATTCCATTTCAATACATAAATATAGAATAATTACAATAAGAACATATTTTTCACGTCAAAACAATATCAAAAAATAAATCATTAAAGGAACATGAAAGGGGTAATCAAATAAGGATGGAGAAAGCTAGATAATCTCACAAAAGTTATGAACTAGAGTGAAAAATTCAAGGATGAGTTTTATATAAAAAAACATTACATGAAAAAACTATCTGAGTTTTATGAAAAATGGAAGTATTTTTTTTTTTTGAAGCTCTAGAAACCATCTTGACAAGAAAATATTGCAATGCAAATATTTGATGAGAAATATTTTTGGCTTTTCTTCAGTATCTTTTCTTAGCAACCAAAATTTGAGTTCATGAACAAAAGCATTTTACCGTCATTAGGCAAGAAGCAATAAAAATGCATATTTTTAATGGGTACACTACAAACTAATAATTCATTTTAATAACATGGTCACATTATAGAGCAACGACAAGGAACTTTTCATGCATGTAATCTCCAAAAAATAGAATGAAAATGTTTTAACGCACTTGTGTTCATCTTCAGTCCACAATGTGCCTTTCCTGCTACGAACGGGAGAGATCCCCTCCGGCAAACCACCATCCACCTCCCCCTCCGCCGTTGGGATGCCACCGTTATTGTTGCTTTCTTGAGACATGTTTCTATGTGGCCACCGAGTCAGTAAAGACAGTAGATAGTAGATATAATCTTTTCTTCCGTGATTGATAGAGACACTTCTCAACGTTCAATGGATTTAATTAGAATTTTATTTTAGAAAACGATGCCGTAGAGGGAGAATTTCTTTTTCTTTTTTTTTTTTGGAGTTAAGAAGATTATTTTTCATTTATTTTAGGTGGGGATTGGATAAATTTGTTGTGTGAGATCAACTCGATCACTACTATATCATTATCAACATGTCTGCATTTTGCTTTTATTGGTTTTTTTATTATTATGTATGAATATCTTTTTGGCTATTGTCAAAATATAGAGTTGGAGAATTAGTATCCGTAGTAATATAAATTAATAATAAATAAATAAATAAGTTCATTCAATTTTATTTTTTAAAATAAGTTCATTCAATTTTGTTTATCCATCAAAGTGACATTTATCATTATGGATTCAAATAATAAATAAATGTAGAGTTCAAGAATTAGTATTTGTAGTAATTATAAATTAATAAAAATAAATAAATAAATTTATTCTAATTTTTGTAATAAGATAAGTTCATTCAATATATGTTTATCCATCGCAGTGTCATTTATCATTATGGATTAAAATATTTTATTGACTCTTCTTGTTTTCAAACTCAACTTCTTGATACATGCAATACTAATAATTAATTAAATATATATATAAACTCAGTAACCTATTTTTTTACCAATATCAAATTATAGGTATTATGGCGAAATGAATAAACGCCCCTTTTATAAGAATCTCTTTACCATTATTATATTTTAAAGAGAAAAATCTCTTTATTATTTTATTAGTATTATGTTTGTTAAGTCTAAAATAACTGTAAATCCTTCAATAATCAAATTCAGTTAACTAGAAAGGTCGTAATCGATTTAGCATTCATGATATATTGTAAAAATAATAATAAGATAATAACTCATCAACGTAGAACGAAAGCTTTTATTTATTAATTATTACATTATTTACTGTTACATAACTTACATGGTAGCTCTTACATCCAGGTTGTCAAAATAAGCAAAACCTAAGATCGTTAAAATAAGCAAAACTCATAAGGTTTGATTGTTTATTCATCACAATTATATAAGTTAGGTTTTAATATTATTGATCTATTTAAATTAATTCATATTTTGCCTATCCTATTTATTTTGTGAGTTAAATTTGTTTATTTGTAAACTAGTTTGTTTACCAATATATATATATATATATATATATATTTGAAATTTAAAAAAAGATTATACATATACATTTGTTGTTATTATGTGTGTTGTCATTTTGTTAAGTTAATACTTTTTTATTTCTAATGTGTTGTTGATGCTATGTTGAATGTAAATGCATGAATCTTTTTTCTTTATTATGCTACTGTAAAGTTAACGATATTGTGAACGCATAAATTTGTCAATTTATTATTTTAAAGAATTCATATTTGTAGTAATTATAAATTAATAATAAATAATTATAAGAGGAGTTCATTAAATTTGTTTATTCATCAAAATGTCATTTATCATTATTGATTCAAATAAATTTAGAGTTGGAGCATGAGTATTTAGTATTTATAAATTAAAAATAAATAAATAAGTTTATTTTAATTTTTTTTATAAGATAAGTTCATCCAATATGTTTATCCATCCAAGTGTCATATATCATTATGGGTTCAAATATTTTGTTGGCTGTACTTGTTTTTAAATTTATCTTCTTAAGACAATACTAATAATTAATTAAAATATATATAAACTCAATAATCTCTTTTTTACCAATAACAAATTATATTTAGTTTGTCTAAATGAATTAACCCCACTTTTATAACAATCTCTTTATCATTATTAAATTTTAAAGAGAAGAATCTCTTTACTATTTTATTAGTATTATGTTTGTTAAGTAAAAAATAACTGTAAATCCTTCAATAATCAAATTCGGTTAACTAGAAAGGTTCGTAATCGATTTAGCATTCATGTGTGTGTATATATATATATATATATATATATATATATATATAGTACTAATAATAAGATAATAACTCGTCAATGAAAGCTTTTATTTATTAATTATTATATTATTTATTTGTTACATAACTTACATGGCAACTCTGATCATCAAAATCATCATCTTCAGCGTCTTGTATCCAATGCATGTCAACCTTCTTCAATCCCATTTTTCGAAGGTTTTGTTCACGGATCCGGTTAGCATCAGTGACTGTAATTGAGTTTTCACCTTCCAAAGGCACATTAAACTTCTCTAGAATCTTGGTTATCAGCATGGCGTATGGAAGTGCAGGTCCAGGTTTCTCAGAGACACGTTCCATATGTTTCATAATGCGATAAGCCCAGTTGAGCTTCACCCTTTTGTTTAGTGCCCACATGTATAGCAGATCTTCTTCAGAAACGGTTGCATAGTTCCCATTTCTATGAAGCAAAATTCGGCATAAACTATAATGAAGCAGCCTATTCTCAACAGACAAATATCCTACATTAAACCTAGAGGTTGGAAAGGGTCCACCTTCTCTAAGCACACTCCAAGTTGCTGCAGTTTTCTCAAAGTCTTCTAAACTCTCTTCACTTCGGCCGGGGATAAGGGGAATGCTAGTGAGTTCAGCGAGTTCAGAAAATCCAAGATCTATCTTAATTTTCTTGACTTCAGAGAGAATGCGTTTATTATGATACTTGAAGTTGCAAAAGAATACATTCACCAATTGTGGGTAAATTGGACAGAGGATCCTAGTGAAGGCATCGAGTTGGAGGTCTTTGAGCAAGTGCGGAAGAGCGAAACCTTCGATCGGTAGAAAGATCTCATCTAGATAGTGGGGTGCCACTATAGGACGAGATTGAAAATCATTTGTGAACTTGATCATCTGCTCTTCCTTGGTGAAATACCTTCGCAAGTTTAGAGTTGGAGGAATTGAGACATGACCATGGGTGGTTTTCTTTCGTTTGGGAGCAGAGGAGGAGCTTGCCATGATGATGGTGTGGTGGGAAGATAGAATGATGAAAATGTGTTGGAGGGATTGGACGGTTAGGGTTTAGGAGAGAGTGGGTCGCAGGAGAGAAAAAGGAGAAATGAAAAGAATGGTGAACGATGGTTGCCGTGGGGTATTTAAAACCCGCGATTGTAGTCGAGTACGCCCAAATTGTAGTCAACTACAAGTTGCTTCTGAGTAGTAGTCGACTTAAAAATTTTCTTTGTGCAGTCGACTACAAGTATTATAGTAGTCGACTACAATGAGCTTCTGAGTCTTTATTTTCAGTTTTTAAAGAAAAACTGCAGTTGTAGTCGACTGCATTACCTGTGTAGTCGACTACCAATGCTTTCTTAAAAAAAAAATTGCACGTGAGAAGCTTCATTACCAGCATGTAGTCGACTACAGCGATTATGTAGTCGATTACATGTCTCCTCGGATTTATGAGCTTAAAAAGGAACAACTTTTTCAAGCGTTGTAGTCGACTACAATAGCTTGGGTAGTCGACTATAAGTATCCTCGGGTTTACTCATATTTAACAAATGAGTATTTTTATCAACATTGTAGTCGACTACTTCAGCATGGTAGTCGACTACAAGTGTCCTCGGGACATTACAAGAACATAGGCATTTCAAAGTTTTGCCCAGTGTAGTCGACTACAAGTTTTTCCTGACTTTTAGACAATGTTGTAAACTTGAAATTTTACAATTGTGTAGTCGACTACACCAACCTTGTAGTCGACTACAAGTGACTTAAAAACTCATTTTTGATCAAGTTAAAAAATCTTTCTTTCCAAAGTATTTTAAAGATAACTTTCTTTTTATCAAACCTTTATTTTAGAAATAGTTTTGTAAGATTAAAATAAATTGCTTGCTAAGTGATTTAAGCAATTAAATACTCTTACAATGATAAGTAAAAACCTATAAGACTTGAGTACTCCTTGTGATCTTGTTCTTGTTTTCTTGGTGTGGAAACCTTTGTTTGGTTATCATCAAAATCCTATATGTCAAAATGTTGTTCACATGTTTTGTATGGGTTTATAACAAAAAGCTATTGATAAATAAAATTTTCATATCAATCTAAGGCCACAAAAGTCATGTAGGCTAATTAGATACAAATAACACAATTAGGGTGCGTTTGTTTTGCGAAAACATTTCCTATTTTCATTTTCAATTTTCTGTATTTTTTAAAAATGTGTTTGCTTTCTATATACTGTTATTTTCATTTTCACTTTTCAAAAAGTTAAGCGATGAAACCAGAAAAGGGTGGCAAAAAGGTTGAGGAAGAGGTCAGAGAACCAATAGCTCCGATTTATATGGTGGTTGGATTTGGAGTCAAGGTTGCAAAAGACAAGGGACATGAAGAACAAGAGAAATAAAGTGTTGCAATAAATGTTCGGCACATTTGTTTGAAGGTTTCTTTTATGTTTTTCTCTATCCTTTACCATCTTTCACGCTTGAAATTACCTTTTTTTAAAAATAAAAAAAATTAATATCGGCCGCTAGAGGTAGTTGAAAATTCCTATGGATAATAATAATAATAATAATAATAATAATAATAATAAATTCCGGCTATGCCATATTACCGGTGGTATGGCTGCTGGAACCCTCCCCCCCAAAATTTTTGACAACTTTGGCCACCAAAAATCATTATTTATTCAACGGGTTCGAATTCGTCAGAAATATCTATCAAAAAATTGACATTTCCTTGTAGTGTTTTTATAATACCTCAGTCTTGCATATAGTCCTTTATTTGTGACCATGAATGCTTAGGATTACCATGTGAGCCATTTTTGTCATCTATTAGTTCTATGAGTTACAAAATGATTTTAATGAATTTTGTTAGAAATTTGAATCTAAATGAGTGGTATTTCCTTAATTACAGATATGTTTTAAGGTTAATGGAGAGACAGGTAACTGAATGTACTGAGCGATTAAGCGTTCAGTTTTTCACCGATTAATCGCGCAACTATGTTTTGCCTCGATACTTCATCGATTAAGCGGCCAAAAGTGGGTGATTAATCGCCCAGTATCAGCAACTACGTTTTTCTTCTGTGATTGATCGATTAAGCAGTAAAAAATGAGCTATTAAGCGCCCAGTGTCAGTAATTTCGAAATAAACTTATGTTTGACACAAATATCACAAAACCCATCTTATTTTTCTCATTTTTTCTTCGTTCCCTCTCTTCATCTTCTTCTCATCCACCAAAAGCACCCATTTACTCTCAATTCTTGCTTCATCCTTGGGTGTTTAGAGCTTCTAGTGAGATTTTCTTCTCCTTGCCAATTAGGTGCTTGTCTTGTGGATTTCTAAAGGAGGAAGACTTGTTGTTGGGTGAGAATCCCAACTTACCCACTCCTCATTCTTCATCTTCTTGGCTTTTAAAGGTAATCCTAAGGCTCATATCTTTCTCTATTTGTAGTTGGATACAAGTTTTGAGATAGGGAGCAAGATTTGTGGAGTTATGTTCAACCTAGGGTTTGATTTGGGGATTTTGGAAATCTATGATATCTCTAGCTATATAATGAGTTTTAATGTTGTTATGGAGAAGTGATAGTGATAGGAAGGGTGTTAGAATACAAAATTTTTGTGTTAGCTTTGAGAAGAAAAGATTGCTCATTAGGTGTTTGATAAAATGCTTGAATGAGATAGAATCCTTTTTTTAGTGTTGATTGTTGTTTTGGTTATGTTGTTGTGACCCTAGATTTATTGGAGGATTGTCCTATTAGTCCGTGACACATAGCTTTTGGACTTGTGGAGTTTCGCCTTTCGGGTGAGTTGATAACATGATTTATAACATGTTTTTGTACATTAATTTTTAAAGTTCTTTGTTGAAAGACTTCACAAAATCAGTTACCTTCTTTGTTGTTGAATTGTAAGGAAGCTTGGGACAAGTACTTGAAAAGCCTTTCATTTGACACATTGATAACAAAAGTTGATAGATGTTTGATATAAATGTTTATCATTTTCCATGATTTTTGAATATCTATCATTGTGTTTTCGATAATTTGTTTTGGATTATAAATATATGTATATCTAGATTTGTACAAACGTGTTTTGTTGAGAGGAAACTTTGATAGAATACTGTAGCTAACGACAGTAGACGTTAGCCTTGGTGCACCTTGGTCCGAACCTCAGCTAGTAGGGGTGTTACTAGCCCGACGTGTTGGCCTACACGATCAGATCTTGTGCTTACACTTGGCCCAATTTCATTATAGATTATGTTATCTCTCACTGGGTCTTATGACTAACTCCTCTGTCTTATATGTATTTCAGATACAAATACTGAGTTAGGTCCGGGTTCTTTCAATAGCTAGGAGTTGGTCATTTTGGTGAGCCCAACACCTTGTCTGTGTGGGCATGTTTGTTTTATTCCTGTCTTTTGGTTTCTTATACATTTTGGATATGTAATTATCTTAGATATACTCCATTATCCATAGGCAGGATCTAACTTCTACTGTATTTTTGTCTGGTCTTATGATATACAGGTGTTGGAATTATGTATGTTCATGCTTGTGATTGTACAAGTTGTGAGTTGTTATTAAATTGGGATGTTAAATTTTTAGACGTTACTTTGTTGAAATTTCGGTAGATTTAGCATATTGTCTTATTATGGTCTTTGGTCCGTTAGGCTTGCTAGGTTGACTAATCCTTCCTATGAGCCAGTCAGGGCCCTCTAGTTTGGGTTGTGACAGTTTTTAGCTCAAAGGGTGACCCGACCCCGACTGGATAATACATCGGGTTTAAAAAAAAGACTCAGTCTCGGCCCAAACACCTTGGGCGAAGGCTGGTCTAGGTCATGAACACCCTTAATGGCTATGAGACTTTGTTGTTGCCAACCTCTACGACAATTGACTAGGCCACCAACGGTGGTTATTGCGGTCTGTGTGTGACTACACTGTGTAGTTATTTGGTATTTTAGTTAGGCTTATGATGGGTCAACTCGGATTGGCCCGTTACCCACATCTAATCATCACTACCCTCACTACCACCACCTTTATTGCCACCATTGTTGCCATCTCTGTGATTGCTTACACAACGACGCACCAAACATTTGATAGTATAAAATCTTATCTGCTCTTTTTTACTATCAAGTCTTATCCTAATATCTTATACTAGCAAGAAGGCATTATAATATTAGGAGCACCAAATAAAACCTTAAATGAAAAGCGCATGGTTAAAGGATAGGCCCATAGCCCCCAAAATTTTTAATTTTACAAATTTCTATCATTTATTAAAATTTTGTTGTTATAATTTGTGTGATTCTTTTGGTCCTTTTTCAAGTATCTGGTCTCATACCATTTGGGTGTAAGACGAATTTTGTTCGAAGTTGGGGTGTTCGTAGTTTGAATTGGTTCGATTTTGAGGGAAAAAGTTATCCGAATCAAACCAATCAATTTTTCTATATCGGGAAATGATAAGTTTTTTTCTTCTAATTGGAGAACATAACCAAATCAAACCAATCGCAATCTGTTTGGTTCGGTTTGATCCAATCAGTTTTGGCAAACACTTTTTTCTTTAAAAAAAAATCATATACAACTTCACTTTTTTCTTTCTATGACTCAATTAAGTTGGTATAAAAGTCCTAATAAAAACATAATTAAATAGTTATAAATAATAAATTGGCCTAAAAATATTTATAGAAACAATAAAAAATTGAAATATAATCATTTATACATATGTAAATTATAAAAAAATATATAGATAATTACATGAGTTTGGCTTGGTTCGGTTTCAAAATGAAAACTAAAAACCAAACCAAACTAATCAGTTTTTATAAAAAGAAAACTAAACCAAACTAAAATTAATCGGTTTTTCCTCCATACAAGTGCTTTCTCACATGCTCAAATCCATAACATTGCAAAAGCCTCTCAACTGCCGATCTCAAACTTCTTTATCACTTGAGCTACCCTTTTGTGGGTTAATTTGTGTGATACTAAAAAATTTCTCCTTTGTTTCATCTCCAATTTAATTTCAGCAGCCACATTAGAGAAGGAGAGACATGTATCGCCCCGTTTCAATATAAAAATTTACGCAACCTAGTGTATTTATTATATATGTTTTTATGATTTCAAAAGTTAATTAATTATTTTTAATGTTCATCCCCACCAATAAATAATTTTTAAATTACATGTTATTATTATCAAGAATCAATTATCTCAAAAGCTTTGTTAAAAAAAAAATCTCAAAAGATTAAACTATTAAGTGAATGTTCATGAATGACTTTTATATCTCTTAACAAGTATTTTGTAAAAGTATGTTAAGAAATTAAATTTAAAAAATAAAAACAATTTCCTCTTATACTTTATTGATTTAACATTTTTTTAAATTATTATTTCTAAAATAGTAAAATAGGTTTTTGATTAAAACGATAATTTAAAAATAAAATTTTCTTCTAATACCTCGCTTTTTTTTTGTTATATTTATAGTTAATCTTCTTGTAGCCCTCGTATAAAGGTACTTATTTCAGGTACATTCATTTTTAATAAATTAAATTACCATAAACTATTAAAAAAATTGTCACTCTTTGGCACCTCGAAATTCTCTTGTTTATGTTTTGGTCTCTTCAACATTTTTACTTTAGCTGAGTTAGCTCCAACCCTATCACGTGCCCACTCAACCTTAAAAATTGTTACAAAATATGCTTTAATTTTAAGGACTTCAAAACACGTTCTTATCTATTTATTTTTTAACTCAGTTCCCCTAAATCAATTCTTAAAGCTAAGACTCCTTTTGTAACCAACAAAAATGTTTTTTTTTTTCACATTTGAACTTTTATATTACACTAATATTTTACATATTTAATTATCAGAAAATTTTCAAAATAATTCTTTTAAAAATTTTCTTTGTACATACCAGAAATCGAGTTGAGCCAATTGCTTTATCAAATTTGTAAAACCAAATTCAATCTCAAGTTTGATTTTAACTTTTGAGTTTGAGCCAATTCAAATTACAATTTAATGTAATAAAATTGATAATTAAATTCTATAAAATATAAGAATTTTTAAATATAATTAATTGTGTTTGAGCCGAATATATCAAGTTCAAACTCCTAGTGTTAATTTGTTAATTGTTACCCTACTTTTAAGAGTATATCACATTTACCCTAATAGACCTCCAGACTTTTACCATAGGAATAGAGCCATCAGCAAACATCAACAACTTCAATTATATATACAATGGGATACTTGCAATCAATTGAACCACAGGCAAGGTGGAAGGGTTCAAATCCCAATTTACAAAAGCACTAATTGAAAAGGGCAGAATGTGAACAAACTTAATATGACAAATTCAAAGGCATAATTTTTACCCTCCTCTCCTCACGTTCATATCTGTTATTCACACAAGATATACTTGAAGCTTAACAGCAGCCGTATATAGAACCGGTAATGGATAGGTTTAGGTCCACAGAACCAGTAACAGAACCCATAGGACCAAACCAGTGACAGAACCAGTAAGGCATAGTTTTTGGTCCACAAATATACTTCTTTGCAATGACCAGTAATATGAACCAATATGAACCAGTAATATAGATCAATATGAAGCAAAATGCAGAAACATTTCTATGCAGAAACAGTATGCAAAACTAAAATGCAGAACTAAATGCAGTATGCAGAACCATTTCTATCCAGAACCAAAATGCAGAACCCATCATAAAAACTAAATAAGAAGAACCAAGTAGCACTCAACCAATCTGCATTGTAAAGAATAGATATATAGAAAAGGGTAATTGTTAAAATACGATAATATGACAAATTCAAAGACAGACTTTACATTGCTGTTGAATTCATTCCTAATAGTTCCCTACTTGTTTTCACTACCCTCCTCAAGTTCATATCTGAACTTCACAAAAGAATTCAAAGAAAATACACCAATAAATGCAACTAGCAATACTCCTAATCATTCCATCAGCTAGACTTATACACAGATGAATGAAACCTACTTTATGAGCTAGCAAAACCATAGGACATATACACAGATGAATGAATCATACTCTATCAGCTAGCAAAACCATAGGACATATACACAGATGAATGAATCATACTCTATCAGCTAGCAAAACCATAGGACTTATACACAGATGAATGAAACATATTCTATCAGCTAGCAAAACCATAGGACTTATACACAGATGAATGAAACCTACTGCATTATATACAGAGAATGCAGCTTCTAGCAGCAAGCTTTACATTTGAAAGCAATTTTCAAACTGCCCAAATCCACCCATTTGATGAGGAAATATTGTTTGGTGGGTTCAACTGCTGCATTTCTTGTGACTGCTGCTGCATTCGAACATCTGGAGGAGGAACCCGATCCTGATTAAACTGCTGCTGCATTAGAACATCTGGAAGAGGAGCCCAATTCTGATCAAACTGCTGCTGCATTGGAAGTCCTAGAGGAGGAATCCAATTCTGATCAAACTGCTGCTCCATTGGAAGTGCTGGAAGAGGAACCCAATTCTGATCAAACTGCTGCTGCATTGAAACATCTGGAGGAGGAACCCAATTCTGATCAAACTGCTGCTGCATTGGAACATCTGGAGTAGGAACCCAATTCTGATCAATGTGCTCAGGGACCAAGTCACTGCCCACAATGGTTATGTCATGGATGCTTGCTCTTTTCCTCTCTTCCCTCGATGCAGCGCGGCGAAGGAAGTATTTCTGGGCATGGCTAGCTACTTGGGTAGGTGTTCTTGTTTCAACAGCATATCTTGCAATGCTTTTCCAATCTCCCTTGCCATATTTGCTGAGCCCAATGAGAAATCGCCTATCACAGAAAGATAGAGGAGATCAGCCTACCAAAATACTCCAAGGAACACTAAAAGGGTAATCAAATTAGCATGGAGAAAGCTAGACAATTTCACAAAAAATATGAATGAAGATGAAAAATTCAAGGGTGAGTTTCATATATATATATATATATAATTATTATGAAAAAACTATCTGAGTTTTATATGAAAAATGGAAAAAATAAAAATAAAATTTGAAGCTCTAAAGACCATCTTGAAAAGAAAATATTGCAATGCAGATATTTGATGAGGAATTTTTTGACCCAGAATTTTCGCTTTTTCTCAGTCTCTTTTCTCAGCAACCAAAATTTGAGTTCATGACCAAAAGCATTTGCCTTCATTAGGCAACAAGCAATAAAAAAGCATTTTTTAATGGGTACAAAATAAAAAAAATTCATTTTAATAACATGGTCCTATTCTTTTTTTTTTTTTTTCTTTCCCTTTCTTTCTTGAAATTCTAGGCATCCAAACAAGAAAATCCCAAAAAAAAAAAAATCAAAAACCCAAATAACAAAAAATAAATAAATAAAAAATCTCCAAAACCCCCCATATTCGAATGAAGAATCTTTCAACTCACTCACTTGTGTTCCTCTTCAGTCCACGGCGTTCCTTTCGAATGACTCGGCAACTCGACCCGACCCGACCCGATCAGGTTCACGTCGTGGAGCAGGGTCTCGTAGTGGATCCGGACCTCCGCCGGCGACTTTCCGGGGACGTGAAAGGCGATCCTCTCCCACCGGTCCGGCGTGTCCTCCGGGAAGATCAAGAGGGCTCGCTCGAAGGCTTTGTCGTCGGAGCGAGTCCAGCAACTCGACTCGGCGGCGTGCTGAGTCACAGACCGAGTTGGGGTGCCACCGTTGTTCACTGAATCTTGAGACATTGTTTCTTTGTCGCTTTCTGCAAAGTGGAAATTCCAAAGCGAAGCTTTTCTTCGCTAACTGACAGAGACGCACTTTTTGACTTTCCAAAGCCTTTATGATGCTAATAATAATATATAATTGAAGGAGAAATTATTAATTAATAATAATTAAATAAATAAGTAATTATGTTTGTTAAGTCAAAGTTAACTATAAAATCTTTATTCTTATTACTAGTGTATTGACTCTCAACCGCATTTTTTATTTTTGTTATTCATTTTGTTACATTACCTAATATTGGTTAATAACGTATTGACATGCATGTTATAGTCTTCATTTTTTTTTATTATTGTTTATTTTGTAAATATAGGCTGCATATTTATAAATGAAAAAAGAAGAGTAAATATATAATTTGGTCATTTAAAGATACACGAGATATCAGTTTAGTCCTCAAATTATTTTTGACATTAAATTGGTTCTTTTAGAAGGACCAATTTGATGTAAACAATGACATATGATGATTAATAAAATTTGACATTATAAGACTATTTTAATATTAAAAATGTTTGGAGGACCAAATTAATATATTGTGTATCTTTGAATAACCAATTTGATGTAAAAAATGACATTGAATAATCAATTTGATAGTAAAAAAATTAACATTAGAAGACTATTTTGATATAAAAAATGATCAAATGACCAAACTAATGTCTTGTGTATTTTTGAAGGATTAATTTGAGTATTTACTCAAAAAAACAAAGTAGTATTATTTAAAGAATTTATCTCTCAAGTCACGAAACCCATATAAATTCCAGAAAGAAACAATCTATTTTAATCAATATGCATATAATTTTAAAATGAAATATACATAGGTTATTATGTATAGTAAATGTGGTATAAGCCCAGGCAAGTACATCTTGATGGCTTCACTCGTTTTAGAAAGGAACTTACACCAACAGGAGTAGTGCTAGATGCGAAAAACAGTTGCATTTGGCACATTAAGACGATTTCATTATTAGTAGCAATATATATATATATATATATATATATATATATATTAATTGAGAGTTGGGAGTAAGTACATGGCTAAAGGATATCAACCCAAAAGACATGAAATATGCAGGAATAAATAGGTGATTCACATCAGAAATCGTTCATATAAAAAAATTAGTATTGGAATATGCAAGAGATTAGCATATTGCATGTCAGAAGTCCACTATAACTGTTAGCTCTAGGTAGTTATTTATCACTCATATTTGAATTAAACGGAGAGATATACAAATTCTAATAACTCAAAATGAAAATTTTAATAAGTAAAAGAATAGGAAAGAGTACCTTCATCTGCATCCCAATCCGATTATTCCTGCATTCCAGATTATCTTTTCCTATTTAAACAGTAAATGTCTTTTCCTAGACTTGTTTTCAAATGAAATATTTGTCTTCAAACTTTTCTCTCTTTTTGTTTTATATGAAATATGCTTATGGTAGTACGTAGCTCATTAGTAAGTAAACAGAATCTAGCCAACACTATTTCTCTTTCTAGGATTAGCATCAATCAGGAATCTACAGTTGGGATTTTAAACTCATTAATTATCTCATCGCCCACCATTTTCCTCAATCGGAGAGGAGGGACTATAGACCTGAGTTCTGACAAAATGAAGACAAATTTTTTGTTTGATGAAGATAAGAAATAAAAGTTTTTTTCTTATAAAAAAGGCTTGTCATATGTTACATAAAAGTTTAAATAAAAGTATCAATTTTTATTGTTTTACATTCTGTTAAAGTACATAATCATATGTTAAAACAATATATGTACTTTTATGTAAAACTATTCACCTTATATTAAAGAAATAGTTTGAATAAAAGCATAAATTTATGGTATAACACTAACAAAGAAACACATATTATACACATAAATAGTCACAAACACTAATATATACTAAATAGCATAACCTTCAAACAACCAAAATGACAAAAAGAAATGATTGTTAGCACGAAATCAGTTTAGTAAAGAGTTACGAATGACTTATAAGTGACTCTGATGGCTTTTTTTCTCCTCTCTCTCTCTCTGTATTTATGTTTATATATTTTAACTAATAACTATAACTCAAGGCTAAATAGCATCTCTTAATAACAAAATATCCACGTACACAATTGTAAACATATTCATTTACAATTATTTAAATTATCATTCATGATTTTAATTGTCGTTTAGGTGCATCTGTTATTTTCCTATATTTTCGCAAAATAAATTCATTTTTGTAAGTTTTTGAAATTATTCTTGTATTTCATGTATACCTTGAATAAAATAGTTGTAAATGTTATTTTTTTCATTATTTTTATTATAAAAAATACATTTTCATTTTCTACTTACTAAATCAAGCAAACTCTAAATTGATTAAACAATATTTGAATTAAAGTTGAAATTAAAGCTACAGCCCAATCAATGCTTCAAAGTAACTAATCATATAACTCAAATCATACCCTCATTCTCTACCAAAATTTTACTCAAAACACTGCATCTTACAGTGTCGCTGCAGCCACAACCAGAGAATGGATTTATATAGAATAGTACCAGCCATTTACTCAAACGGTGGGTTGCGATTAGAAATCACAAAACTACCAATATCCAACCCAAAAGCACAGTGTCGCAAAGAAAAGGATCAATGGATTTTGGGGAATTTCTGAACTAGTGGCAATGGGTTAGGGATAGTGTAATAATGGTCCATTGGTCGAGTGTTATTCAAGGTGAGTTTACATTTTTACATATTATTTTTAATTGTCTTCAAATAATCTTCAAATAAATATAATGGCATTTTAGGAATAGTTAATATTGGATATCAAACTTGGCAATGCTCTTTATAGTAGTATTTTATTTTTAATTGTCTTCAAATAATCTTCAAAAAAATATAATGGCATTTTAGGAATAGTCAATATTGGATACCAAACTTGCAGTGCTCTTTGGAGTAGTATAGATTATGTTCGTTAAGTCAAAGTTAACCGTAAAATCTTCAATGATCAAATTTGGTTAACACAGAATATAAGCTTTTATTTGGTTAATTATTAAATTATTAATCCTCATTCCTGAAATCTCTTTCTCACTTTAATATAAAAAGCTTATTTGATAGTTTGTTAAGTAATAAGATATACATCATAAATGTTAAATAAATTATGAAATCTTTCACAATGGATAAGAATAAAATATTATCATCTAAAGTGATGGATGCACTTTAAAGAGTATAATACAAAATAATAATTGTTAATGTGAAAATCAAGAGAATGAATTCCCTACTTTACTTTGTAAAATGTAAAACTAATAATTTTTTTATCAATAATTATCATTTCATACTTTAATTTTTAAAATGTACATATCAATTTAAAGGATTCAAAATTCAAAAAGATATATAAAGTTATCTATCTAACTAATAATTGAAATTCTTCTTATCATTGTATGGTACGAATATTCTAACGATCTAAGAACTCACCCCTTAAATCTTAAGGATGCACTCCTCACATCAATTTGAGTAATTAATTCTTTCAAAAACTTAATTCTCTTATTTGCTTGTTCAAAATTTAAACTCGAATAATTAAGTCATAAAAATGTTTGTTAATTTACTTTAAATTTTGAGTCATAAAATAATCAACACAACTTATATATATTAAAACAATAAAAAAAATTGCCTTATAAACTAATCTAAATTTAAAGTTTAACAAAAAATATTAATATAAGACCAATTATATCTAGGTACTTATAAATTTCATTTAACAGTTTTTAACTTGCAATAAGTTGAAACTTATTGTTTCAGTACAATGAGTGACGTAGCAGCATCAATGGTCAATAGATTATAAAATTAAATTTCAGTCATTAATTTTATAACACAAATAACTTTTTAAAGAAGTCACTTTCCAAATTATTAAAGGCACCAACACAAATCCAAAATAAAAGTCACGTGTTGTCAAGTTCTTAGGAAATAGTCCAGCTAGAAGATGTGACGGTTGATGTTTCTTTTCCAGTTTAGACGGAGCTCTCTATTACATTCCAGTTTAGACTCCAGATGTGGCGGAGATCTTTCTTAATGTATTTATTGAAGAATTACTTTAAATTTAACACTACGTCTCAACTAAAACTCTTAAAATATTAAGTCATAAGTCCTATCATATATATTCCTAGGAGTAGAGCTAGAAACATAAGTTAAGGGTGACTAAGCGTGTGTTTGGACGTTACATAGCTGAAACGGGTTTTTAAAACCCTCTCAACATGTTTGGCTGAAACAAGGTGAGCAATCTGCAACGGGATTTTGTTTCCTAACCACGATTTGAACTGAAGCTGTGTAAACTTACTTTTGCGTTGCGGTTGGAGAATCATGGTCGAAATTAAATTCTCAACTCCCTCATCTTACCACAATATCTTTCAAAGTTGAATGCAACGTTCGAATGAAGAACGAGCAGGAACTCCGTGTTGTGTGTGCTCTGTATTTCATGTGTGTTTTTATCTTGTTGTTTTGTGATCCTTGCACCAAAAATCATGGTTCTTCCAAATTCAAAGCTGTAGATTTGCCTCATGCTTTTGTTTCTGTCATCTTGGCCATTATTTTCTTCTGAAATTTGGCTTATTATACAATAATATTCTTGTTCCCCTGCATTTTATGGTGTTTCTGATAACGCTGCACGACCATGCAAGCTTGCACAGGCAGGCCGTGCAAAAAACTGTAACGCACGAAACTCCTTTTTTTTTTGCATCAGGAAGTCACGACACGGCCATGCAAGCTTGCACAGGCAGGCCGTACAACACACTTCCTTAAAACTCCTCTTCTTTTCCCTCAAACAGCCTCTTGCACAACCAGGGTGTGCAAGGTTGCATGGTCGTGCAAGACAATATCAGCTTTTTGTCACTGCTTTTCAGTTGGAATTGCTTTATTTGATATCTTCACTTCCTAAACTTTTGAAAAGATATGCAGTACTTGTACTAATTATATATTTTATTATCCATTATATAACATTTATTTAAATTGTCATTTTTTATCAAGAGTGTGCATTTCATTGGAAATGCTAAAATAACTTACATATTTTTAATTTTTAATTTAATAATGGTACAAAAAAAATAGAATAACATTCATGCTATTAGTTAAATTATACCTAAAAGATAATGAAATTAAAATGAAGGACAATTTGGACATAGTAATATAGAATTCTTACCCTTTCTAGTAATTACCAATTTAGAAGTGATTCTAATTAATAATGTCCAAACAATATTCATTCTACCAAAATCACTTTTTAAGTTAAGTTTTCCAAACATAAATCATGGTCAGGCAAACTCACTTCTAAACAAAATCAATTCATCCAAAATCAAGTTTGCAAAATCTAAACTAAACACACACTAAGGCTTGAAAGGGGCTAAGACTAAACATACATAACATAAAATGATAAATAAAATAACTAGCATTTCATATAGAAATAAAATTTTATATATAATCTTGGGGGGACCATGGCATTTACAGGTCCCCCTCCCTCCCATGTATGTTCCTCACATTGTACACTCTTTATTAATGTGTGACTCTTCATTCACATTTCACACACATTTAAATTTCTAAAATCTCTTTCTCAAGTGCAAGTCCTTACACGTGTTCACTCTCCCATAAGCAAAAGCCTACTTCCAAGTATTTGAAGGTGTCACCAAGAGTACATTCAACTAAGTCTGTTTGCAAGAGTCACATCACTCTATATGTGTTACCACTTTTCGCCTAACCAAGTCACATCTCCATCAACGTGTTACTGCTTGTCCTGCACCTAATTGAGTCAAGTTTTCACTAACGTGTTACCACTCTTTACCTTAGTGTATGTGTTCGAGTATTCCACAACACGGGCTAAGTCGGACCCATATTCCACAAGGAGTCATGCCTTACCACTCTACCTGGGATTTCTGTGCAACCACCGTTGCTCCAATACTTGTCCTAGCAAATATGGACCATCAGCTCAAATACCACTTGTTGTGGTCATAAGGAGCTCGAAAAATATTTTTGAATTTTGTATAGTAATGGCTTAAGAGATTTATAAAATATTGTTTGCTATGAAAATTTAAGATTCTTATGGTTTTCCCCCCAAAATATCACTAGATATAGAAATCATATATCACATTGACAGGTCTATCATGACCCAAACCAGAGGGCCCTGACCGGCGAATAGAAAGGATTAGCCAACCTAGCAAGCCTAACAGACCATTAACCATAATAAGACAGCATGCTAAATCTGCTGAAAATTCAGCAGAGTTACCTTTAAAAGTTGAACATCCCAATTTCACAATTCACAAACTGTTCAATCACAAGCATAAATAAACATAATCCCAATAATTGTATATCGTATGACCAGATAAAGATACAATGAAAGCTAGATCCTTCCTGTGAATAGTGGAGCATACCTAAGATAATTACATATCCAAAATGTACAAGAAAACCAAAGGACAGGGAACACAAGGACATGCCCACATGAACAAAATGTTGGGCTCACCAAAAAGAACAACTTCTAGCTATTTGAAGAACCTAGACCCGGCTCAGTATTTGTATATGAAATACATAAGATAAAAGAGTGAGTCATAAGATCCAATGAGAGATAATATAATCAATAACGAAATTGAAACAAACGTAAGCACAAGTTTTTCACTGAAACTACACCCACATATTGAAACATATGTGTTAGTTCAAATAATCATAAAACAAAAACTAATAAATAAGTCAATCATGAAACACCAAATCAATTGTAACATATATCAATAGTTAAATGTCAAATATCATAAGGGAGGTTTCTAATCCAGAATTAAGCAGAAATCTCACTGACAAACACATAGTTTGAAGGTTTGATATACGCCCACCAACAAGGGCACAGGGGTCAATTCCATTTGTCAAGTCAAACAGATCCGATTGTGTGGGCCAACGCGTCGGGCTAGCAACACCCCTGCTAGCTGAGGTTCAGACCAAGATATACCAAGGCTAACGTCTACTGCCATTAGCTACAATATTCTGTCAAAGTTTCCTCCCAACAAAACATAGTTGTATAAATCTAAATGTACATTTATTCATAATCCAAAACAATTTATCAAAAACACAACGATAGATATTCAAAAATCATGAAAAATGATAAGTATTTGTATCAAACATCTACTAACTTTCGCTATCAATATGACAAAGGCCAAATGAAAAGGTTTTTCAAGTGTCTGTCTCAAGCTTTCATATAATTTAACAACGAAGAAAAGTAAATGATTTTGTGAAATCCTTCAACAAAGAACTTTTAAAAAAATGTACAAAAACATGTTATAAATCATGTCATCAATTCACTCAAAGGGCAAAACTTCACGAGTTCAAAAGCTATGTTGTCACAGACCAATAGAAAAATCCTCCAATGAATCTAGGATCACAACAACATAACCAAAACAACAATCAACATTTAAAACTAAGGATTCATCCACTTGTGGGATAAGGAGTTCTTGAAGAATCTAGAAAACATTTAAGTTAGTCTAGAAAGATGACCTTTGTTTGACAGAAATTCTATACTGATTCAGAGGCTAATAAATTGCAAATAATATATGGAATTGAAGCCTTATGTGTCTAGTTTCTAACGCAACTAGAATCACCTCAATATGATCTATCAATTAAGAGTTATGATCAATTTACTACACATTGTCCAGTTTACACAGGAATACAATTTATATCTCATTCAAGCATTTTATCAAACACCTAATGAGCAATCATTTCTTCCCAAAGCTAGCACGAAAATTATGTGTTCTAACATCCTTCCTATCACTATCATTTCTTCATAACAACATTAAACTCATTATATAGTTAGAGATACTATAGATCTCCAAAATCCTCAAATCAAACCCTAGGTTGAGCATAACTCCACAAACCTTAATTTCTATCTCAAAAGTTGCATCAAACTACAAATATAGAAAGATATGAGCCTTAGGATTATCTTTAGAAGCCAAGAAGATGAAGAATGAAGAGTGCCTAAGTTGGGTTTCTCACCTAACAAGCAAATCTACCTCTTTTAGAAACCCACAAGACAAGCACCAAGTAGCAAGGAGAGGGAAATCTCACTAGAAGCCCTAAATACCCAAGGATGAAGCAAGAAAATTGAGGAAATTGGTGGGTTTCAGTGGGGGAGAAGAAGAGGAAGAGAGGGGAGAGCAGAAAATGAAATAGGGTCTCGTTGGAGTTGTGATTTTAAGTGACCTGTTTGTCTTGCACGGTCATGCAATCTTGTACACCCAAGTCGTGTAAGAGGCTGTTTGAAAGAAAAGAAGAAGAGAAGAAAAAGGGTCCCAAGGCAGTGTGTTGCACGGCCTGCTTGTACAATCTTGTAGGACCATACAAGACCTCCTGAAAGTCCCCTTTAATTTTACTTTCCATTAACTTTAAAATATAAATATAAATAATAAAATACTTCCCATTTGGATTCAATAAAAATATCAAAAAAAATTAATATCCTTAAGAATAAAAATTAAAACATGAGTTTTAGTTTAAATTTATAAAATTCGGTACCTTTAAAAATTCTGCATTTCAAAATGAATGAGTTAAATGTTTCTAAAAATTCATTAAAAACCATTTGTAACTCTTTGACACCCAAAGATCAATTATCGCCAATTTTGATTTCAAGAAATTACTTATTTACTATAGCTCTTCATATAGGGGCTACTTTCCAGACTTGAAAAATTTTCAGGACCCGTATTAACAGGTAGTCATCTAATATGTCAGAAAAGGGTTCAAATGACAATTGTAGGACATTTTTAACTCATAGAGCTTATGAATAACATAAAATGACTCACAAGGTAATACTAAACGTTCATGGTCACACATAAGAGACTATATGCAAGACTGGGGTATTATAGGGTCATTTTACCCTACTCCCATGTGGTGATTAGGGTTGAAAATAGACTAGGTTAAACTTTATCTTAAATAAGTCTAGTATGTTTTGTAAAACTTTGAATTTAGCCTATCTTATTACTTATCATAAGCATTTTTTAGGCATGACTTGACCTTTTTATGAAAATATAAAAATTTGACCTAGACAGAAAGCCTATTTAAATACCTATATTGTATAAAGGCTTTCAAATTTGTCAATTAACTCAAACTTAATAGATTTCAAATATATTTAGTATTTAACAAAATTATTATATTTTGTATAAAATAAATAAATTATATTAATATATAATTAATAAATTATATAAGTATTATAAATTTTTAAATATATTTATATAAATAGGGCTGTTAGGTCAAAGAGGTGTAGTGAGCTTTTTTTAGGAACCGTTGATCACTTTTTTTTAAATTTAATTTCTATCAATGATATACTAATAAAGATTTAGTGAGTCTCTTTTAGTAACCGTTGATGATCACTTTTTTTTTTTAAATTTCTATTAATGATATACTGTTTAAGTTCTCTTTTACAATGTTAATTAGTAAAACATAATTTACATATGAAAAGAGAACTTTGTAAGCATATGTGGAAAATTTATTAAAAGACATAACACATATAATTTTATATTAGACACATGGCCGTGTGTGTGCATGGGTGTTAACCAAACTTAGTATTTTATATATATTTTTAATTTTTTTTCTTCAAGTTATGGGCATTAGGAACCATTTGCTTGAATTTAATTTTTTTTCTTCTCAATCAGAGTGGGTGGCTAAGGTTATGTTTGTGATTTGGGCCTTTGGCAACTAATGGGCAAGGATCATCGATGGGCTGGCACCAAACAATTTTTTGAAAAAAAATTAAGATATCGCATTTACCCTAATAGGACTAGAGCCATCAGCAAACATCAACAACTTCAATTATATATACAATGGCATACGTGCAATCAACTGAACCACAAGCAAGGTGGAAGGTTTCAAATCCCAATTTACAAAGAACTAATTGAAAAGGGCAGAATGTGAACAAAATTAATATGACAAATTGAAAGACATAATTTTCATTGCTGTTGAATTCATTCCTAAAAGTTCCCTACTTGTTTTCACTACCCTCCTCACGTTCATACATGTTATTCACAAAAGAATTCAAAGAAAATACACCAATAAGTGCAACTAGCAATACTCCTAATCACTCTATCAGCTAGCAAAACCATAGGACTTGTACACAGATGAATGAAACCTACTCTATCAGCTAGCCAAACCATAGGACTTATTATACACAGATGAATGAAACCTACTGCATTATATACAGAGAATGCAGTTTCTAGCAGCAATCTTTACTTTTGAAAGCAATTTTCAAAATGCCCAAATCCACTCATTTGATCTGGCAAAAAATTGTTTGGAGGGTTCAACTACTGCATTTCTTGTGACTGCTCTTGCATTGGAACATCTGGAGGAGGAACCGAATTCTGGTTAAACTGCTGCATTGGAACATCAGCTACCTTGCCATATTTGCTGAGCCCAATGAGAAATAGTTTATCACATAAAAAGAACATGAAAAAGTTAATCAAATTAGCATGGAGAAAGCTAGATAACAATTTCCTCATGTTACAAAAGCTTTATCAAAAAGCTAAAACATCAAAGAACAGGTTTTTCATGTCAAAACAATATCAAACAGAATTCCTATTTATTATTATTTTTTCGTCCCCTTTCTTTCTTGAAATTCTGGGCATCAAAGAAGAAAAAAAAAAATCAAAGAAAAACCATTTCGGAAAAAATATATAAATATAATAATTAAAACAAGAACATGTTTTTCATGTCAAAACAATATCAAACAGAACCCCCCCTTGCTTTGAAATTCCTATTCTTTTTTTTTTCTTTCCCTTTCTTTCTTGAAATTCTGGGCATCCGAACAAGAAAATCCGAGAAAATAAATAAATAAAAAAACCCAAACTGGCATATTCGAATGAAAATCTTTCAACTCACTTGTTTTCCTCTTCCTCCTCCGAGTCATCTTTGTAACTCGGCAACTCGACCCGACCCGACTCAATCAGGTACAAGTCGTGGAGCAGGGTCTCGTAGTGGACCCGGACCTCCGCCGGCGACTTTCCGGGGACGTGATCGGCGATCCTTTCCCACCGGTCCGGCATGTCCTCCGGGATGATCGCGAGGGCTTGCTCGAAGGCTTTGTTCTCGGAGCGAGTCCAACGAGTCGACTCGGCGGCGGGCTGAGTCAGAGACCGAGTTGGGGTGCCACCGTTGTTAACTGAATCTTGAGACATTGTTTCTTTTCTTTGTCGCTTTCTGCAAAGTGGAAATTCCAAAAGGAAGTTTTTTCTTTGCTGACTGTGAGAGACTCGCTTTTCACTTTTCAACACATTTCATTTATGATGACCCTATATATAATAGACAGAGAATTTTTTTCTTTTATTTCAAGTTTAAATGATTTTTTCCAAAAAAAATATAAGACATTTTTTTTCATTTATTTTAGGTGGAGTTTGGGAAAATTTGTCATGTGGGACTAACTCATCACACTAATCTATATCAACACGTTTTCTGCTTTTATTGTTATTATTATTATTATTATTATTATTATACATACTAGGGTATTGCCAGGCACACATTTTTATTTTTTATGTAATTATATTATGAGTTAAAATTTATATCCAATTATATATCACAATAATAAATCTAATTTTTTTATGCAAAATAATTCATCTCATAAAAAATATAAATATGGTACCTGCACAGTGTGCATATAATGTAGAAGTATAAGTATATTGTTCTCTATACATGTCACATATTCAATTGTGTCATTGACTGCTGCTAAAGGTGATTTTCTTTATGAAAAGCTTGTAACCTTTCCTTCAAATTCTTACTTTGTTCAAAGTTGGCTTTTAGCTTCAAAGATTTATTTGGAGCACGGCAATGATTATATCTTAAAGAAGAAAAAAGGGGTAGAGAAAGCAAAGACCCATTAAAAAAAAGAATAGGAAACTAAACTCACTTCAGATCAGTATATTCACCTAAGAATTTTGCAATAGGGTGGCCTAGATGAGACTTTTAGAAATGATCCATTATCTGCACAATGCATAAAATGGATTTTATAGGAAGCTATATACAGCACTGGTTCATTCTGCCAAGAGCATGGTTATAGTCTTGCAACACCAACCACAATGTCAGTGATTATTAGGTTCACACCAAAAGAAGGATGCAATTAGTATCTTTATCAAGAGAAGAACATAGGAGCATTTTTGGCTTTTCTTCATCAGTCCATGGTAGGCTGTAGGAAGGAAAGTGAAGTTAAATGAAGATCAACAGGACAACAAATTACACTTAACAATATTTAAAGCTTATTTATTACTGCAATATTTTTTTTTCTCTATATTCTTATTCTCTGCTGTTTAATAATCAGATAGAAAGATCAATGTACAGAACAATGTAAATCACCACCTAAGCACAAACTGGAACGTCAATAATTGACATCATTACCTGATCTCCCTAGCAAATAAGTTGCAATCATCGTACATGAAGCAAAAATATCATACACCAGTGTAATTAACAATCATGAATACACAACTATCATGATAAGAAATATGGACTTACTTCTTCAGGTTTGATCGAAGCTTATTAACCCAACCAATAGAGCATGGCTTAACGGTCCTTTGCAAAAGGCCCTTGGCCCGAATAGATAAAATTTTAAATGTCATTGCATTACATAAGATTCAACGCTTCACTGCCTTGTTATATGATTAGATGTTCTTCCCTTTACTCATGCCTTTTGCCTTTGATATTTTACTTTCCAAGTATGATGTCCAATTTTTCTGAAATTGTGAACTTGGGAATTTTTCTTTTACTACTATTTATTTTGCTTCTATTTTAGATTAATGTATTTCATATTAATGTACTCCCTGTGCATTCAGGAGATTACTATATCAAGTACCTGAGAAGGATTGGAGTAGGGTGACTTGGTGATTAAAGATTAATTAAAAGGTAGAGAATGAGAGCAGTGATTGAAAATGAATGCATCCCTCTGCTTTTACAAGTTTTTCAGTGAGGTGATCTCTGACCTTGTTCTTAATAGAAATCTGCTTTAAGCTCTCCTAATAATGAATGAATTTTTGTTCTCTCATGTCAAATTGTTTTTTTGTGTTGCAACCATGAGAAATGCAATCCATACAAGTGTATTACGTAAAAGTGGGATTTACATTTGGAAATTTATTACCTAACTAAAGATGCAATTCAAATAAATGTATTATCTAAAAGCATTCTTACACATGTGAGATATGTTTTTTGACTTTTGATATTTTATGATCAATAAAATTTATGCAACTCTTTGTATGTTTTCATAATGTTTAAATGAAAATTTATTAAGTGTTATATTATTCCAAATTTTACAGGACATTCCTCAAATATTTGGCTTCATTTCAGAGAAGATGATTAGAAGGTCTGAGTGATACGATTTTGATCATGCACAACTAATGTATCATGGACATTTTTTAGTCTTAATTTTTTTTTTATTTCACTGAGATCTTGATTTTCCTGACAAAATAAAGACAAATGACAATTATTATTTTTGTCAAGAAAAAATGTAAATTGCCGTAATGTCCTATTTGATGTCCATGAGGAGGTTAGTTTAGTCGTTACTACATGTGCTTGGTAGCTGATATGTTATACATGTTGTTTATGTGGAGTTTGTTCTTTATTATGCAATTATTTTAATCATCAATTAGATGTGTCCTTTTTACTTTTTCGTATTTGTTCTTTTGTTTTGTTTTTTGAAGTTTTCTTTTGACTTATTTACTTAGCTGAATATTATCGCGTTAAAACTTTAAATGAAGGGATAATAAAATTAATTAAAATCTAATTTCTTATTTGAAAACAATTAATTTATTATATTTTAAAAATATAATTATATATATATTTATATATGTATATTGTTTTATAATAATTAAATATTTCAATATTTAACATTACGTGGATTCAAAAGTTTTTATGAAATTATATTAATACCTACATATCACGCAAGTGTATATTTTACATAAAAACACAATAAATATCGTCTCTGAATTGTTCCCCTTTTTCTTTAAGGGTATACCAAAATGATTACAAATGATGATATAATTTTGACATTTGAGGAGAATTTAGTATACTGCTAAATACGAGAGTAAAAATTTAAAGAATAAATCTTTGCTATACTTTTAAGTATTGTTTAGATGGAGAAGTTTCGAAAAAAAGGTAAGGTAGGGGTAATTTTTCATTTTAAATTTACATTTCATTTATTTGATAAATTTTTAATATGAGAGGAATAAAATGAGAAATTATCATCTAATATTCTAATCATACATTTTTCACTTTTATAAAAAATTTATAATTATCTTAATTTAAAAATAAAAGATTACATTTTTCCTTCCTTTCCCTCTAAATTCCTTGGATCCAAACAAAAAGAGTAGATTGATGGAGACTAAAGATCTACGAAGGGTGTGGAAATTGGATACGACACATGCATGTACGATATGAGAATATGTTATTTCTTAAACAATAAGGATACAAGTATGGTAGAATACGACATAATATGCATATATATATATAAAATATTATAAATATTATCTTATAAATCATAAAAAAAAGGAATAGTTGGATTATTTTATGATTATAGGAGAAAAGTGGAGAAAATAGTTTTTATTTTCAGCGTTAATCATTATAAACACAATAGAAGACTATCATTTTTTGAATTCTTATGATATCTCACTCATATTGACACAAAAAATAAAAATAGGATATAGACTAACAGTATTCAAAAGTTATAAGGAGTATTCAGTACAGTATCCTATACAGGTACGTATCTAACACATGTACAACTAGATACATATTTTGAAGTAGTGCGTCATATCTAAAGATTATGTAGGTATACATATGGGTAGAAAATTAATGGATTAGATGTTTGGATTGTATAATAATAGATTGTTAAAAAAATAAATCATTAATCCATTTAAGATACATTAAAAAAATTGTAAAATTGTTCAATCTAGATATCCGTGACTCATTCTAATGGATGGATATCCAATCCATCCGTTAATTCATTTTAATGGATAGGATTAGATTGATAGATATCTAACTAACTCATTTCTTTCCTTTTAAATTTTTACTCATTTGATCTAGCCTTATTTTTCATGTATCCAAAAGTTATTTAAAATAGTTCAAATCAAATTCAAATTTTAATTATATTTTATTTAAGTGATAAATTTAATTACTCTAACTTTTCAAATTTTATATTAATATCAATGCTTGATGATATATTAAATGCTTCAAAATAAATTTATTTTTTATTATTTTTTATACTTTTTTATTTGAGATAATAAAATTAGAAAGTGATTAAGCTAATTTTTTTTTGCATAATTATGACTAAAAAATTCTTATAAAAAATATCAAAATGAATAATAGATTATAATTTAAAAAACTTATACACATATAATATAACAAATTCGTGAATCACATAGATAATAAAGCTAATAATAATGTAAAATAATGCATAATCTGATGTTTTAAGTATATCTTATCTACTGTGAAAATTTTTGTAATTTATTTAACATTTACGATGTATATCTTATTAAGTAACAAACTTTCAAATTTTTATATTGGAGTGAGAAAGAGAAAGAGATTTCAGGAATGAGGATTAATAATTTAATAATTAATAAATGAAAGCCTTTGTTCTGCGTTAACCGAATTTGATCATTGAAGATTTTACGGTTAACTTTGACTTAACAAACATAATGATAATAAAGATTTTATAGTTATCTTTGACTCAACAAACATAACAACTTATTTGTTATTAATTATTAATCTATAATTTGTCTCTCCATTATATATAGAGTAGCGAGGCTCTGTTACTTGGTCAGCAAAGGAAGAGCCACCTTTTGGAATTTCCACTTTGCAGAGAAACATGTCTCAAGATTCAGTCAACAACGGTGGCACCCCAACTCGGTCTCTGACTCAGCCCACCGCCGAGTCGACTTGCTGGACTCGCTCCGACGACAAAGCCTTCGAGCGAGCCCTCTTGATCTTCCCGGAGGACATGCCGGACCGGTGGGAGAGGATGGCCGCTCACGTGCCCGGAAAGTCGCCGGCGGAGGTCCGTGTCCACTACGAGACCTTGATCCATGACGTGAACCTGATTGAGTCGGGTCGGGTCGAGTTACCGAGTTACAAGAATGACTCAACGGCAAAAAAGAAAGGCACGCCGTGGACTGAAGAGGAACACAAGTGAGTTGAAAGATTTTCTTTTCAATTATTTCTCTTCCATGTTTCATATAAAACTCAGATAGTTTTTTCATATAAATTTTAGGTTTTTCATATAAATTTTTTATATAAAACTCATCCTTGAATTTTTCAGTTTTCACCCTCGTTCATATTTTTTGTGAAATTACCTAGCTTTCTCCATGCTAATTTGATTACCCTTTTTGTGTTCCTTTGAGTATTTTGGTAGCTGATGTCCTCTATCTTTCTGTTGATAGGCTATTTCTCATTGGGCTCAGCAAATATGGCAAGGGAGATTGGAGAAGCATTGCAAGATATGTTGTTATAACAAGAACACCAACCCAAGTAGCTAGCCATGCCCAGAAATACTTCCTTCGCTGCGCTGCATCGAGGAAAGAGAGGAAAAGAACAAGCATCCACGACATGACCGTTGGGGGCAGTGAATTGGTCCCTGACCACATTGATCAGAATTGGGTTCTTCTTCCAGATGTTCCAAGCAGCAGCAGTCATAAGAATGCAGCTTGCTGCTAGAAGCTGCATTCTCTGTATATAATGCAGTAGGTTTCATTCATCTGTGTATAAGTCCTATGGTTTTGCTAGCTGATGATAGGAGTGATTAGGAGTATTGCTAGTTGCATTTATTGGTTCATATATATATATTATAACTCGTGGATTATTAAAATAGTAGAACCATTTTATTGGTAGCATTGTACCTTGGTTGTGCATTCTCTCTACTTTTTGCAAGAGGTTAGAGGTATATAAGTTAGTCAAACTTCTTGTTTAAATTTGTATAAATTAACTTATTTTTACTTTTAAAATCTCCCCATCTTGATGTAAGGTTTTAAGTGATTAGGGGTGCTTTAGAAGAAATTCTTTTATATTCTTAAAACAATGCTTTGCAGTATAGGCTAATAAGCATATGAAATATAATCCAAATATTAAATCTATATTATCAGATTAAAGTAAAATGTGAACTGATTGTATAATTCGTAAATGTGTAAGCATATCTCTTGGTTAATAGTCAGCTGAACTTGAAAATCTTAAGAGTGTATTTGATTTGTGTATATTTTTTTATTCATTTTCAATAAAAACAGAAAATAGGAACATTATAAAAACAATAAATATTCGTTATTGTTTTCTTAAAAGAATTTAAAAAACACAGTGTAAACCTTATAATTATAATTAAAATTGTATCAGTCAAACATGTTTTCTAAAATTTAAAAATATGGAAATAATTTTTTAAATAAATGTAAATAGAAAAAAAAACAGAAGTTATCAAACCAAACATACTCTTAAAGTGAGAAAAAACCTGGAATTTGATGTTGCGATTTTTCAAATAGCGGTTGACTGCTGTTAAAAATGCATGCTTGACCTGATGTTGTTTTGAAAAATACAATATGGAGTGATCTTTAGAAATAAACTATAATTCCCACTCATTTTTTATATATTTTTTAAACATTTTTATATGTTTGGGCATGTTTCTCTATCTCTTTCATTACAGATAAGTGTTGGCATTTCTTGTAGAGATTCATAATCCGTATATATACTATCCTCCATGCGATACTAATCCATTGTTATAAACTAATGCAATAGATTATAGTATAAACTAAGGCATATTGGGAGTATGCAGATCAAACTGTAGGTCTTTAGAATATGATTAGTCTAGTTTCATTGTCCATTTGTACATGAAATGCATTAAGACTCTCATTCCATTAACTAATCACTAATTGGAATTCAAAACTCAACAATAGTAAGACCATCTACTTCTTTGGTTTTTTTCCCTTCATTCTAACAACAAACTTAACAAACTTTCTCCACGCAAGAGTATGGTTACACCTATCACCATTGGAGATAATACAAATAAACAAGAAACAAACTCTATCCGAAGACAAAAGCCTTCTCAAAAAATGACCTCAACAGCGAACTCAGCCCTGATGAGCACCTAACAACAAACTTAACAAACTTTCTCCACACAAGAGTATGGTTACACCTATCACCATTGGAGATAATACAAATAAACAAGAAACAAACTCTATACGAAGACAAAAGCCTTCTCAAAAAATGACCTCAAGAACGAACTCAGCCCTGATGAGCACCTTCAGGTTTCTACAGATCCAAATAGAAGAAAGTACATTTTTTTATCCATACACATGGGTCAGGTATCGAATCCCTTACCACATGCTTAAGGAGCTCAAGTATCTACCACTTATGTCACACCATGTTAGTAGAAGAAAGTACATGTTAAATCTATATGCTATAATATAAAACATAGTTAATACAATTTAGACAAATATCATGTGTCACTAATATATGCATTTTTCCCTTCTAAATTCTTGTTGTTTCGATACAGGTTTGTGTTTAGATATATTGTGTGTGTCACTTATTCATAGTTTTAAAATTGAATCTTAAAATTTTATTGAGTTGTGTTTAGATATGTTGAGATTTGTGGTTTCAAAATTTTATCCTAAAATTCCGTCAATATTGGTAAATTTTCAATTATCTATTTGAATCTAAATTTTATCTCTTATCTCTTTGAATATTAATAAAATATCTATTTGATTTTGAGGTCAAGCAACAAGATTAACAATCAACTATGCATATCTTTACTCCATGACCACTTCAACAGCACTCCTTCACCAAAATTATGAACTCAACAAGTATTTAATATTTGTTTTTAAATAATTAGGAAATTATCAAACTATTATTAAAAGAATCTATATTTTTTCAATAATAAATAATCAGTGATTTAGCATTCATTGAAATGTTTAAATTATATACTTAAAGTTAGCTTTCATAATTAATTGAATATAATCGAATTGAATTTTAAAATTTAAAAATCATAAGAATTTAATAATATATAAAAATAGTATAAAAAGGTTATACAATCTATATCTACATACTATTATATAAAACACAATTTATATAAGTAGGGTCAATACCACTTATATATGAGTTTTTTTCACCAAATTTTTACTCATTTGATATAACCTTATTTTTCATGTATCCAAAATTTATTTTAAAAAATTCAAATCCAATTCAAATTTTAATTATATTGGATTTTATTTTATTTAAGTGGTAAATTTAATTAATCAAACTTTTTAAATTTTATATTAATTTTAATAACAATTACTTATTTACCTATTAATAAGTGTGATTAATAAATATCATATATCCTAGCAAATTCAAATTGTTAATATTTTTAAAATTAATTAAATATCAATTATACTTATTTACATATTATAATGAACAAATACTCTAATAAATGTTTAATTTAAAATATTTTTAACCTTAATCAAATAATTCAAGTTTTATATTTTTAGAGTTATTATTTTGTTTTATTTACATATTGCTAGACACCAGATATATTAAATGCTTCATAATAAAGTTAATGTTTATGATTTTTTTTATATTTCTCAATTGAGATAATTAAATTAGAAAATGATTAATCTATTTTTATTTGTGAATAAATCTAATTAAAAATTTATTATAAAAAAATATTAAAATGAACAACATATTATAATTTAAAAAATTTGTACACATTTAATATAGAAAATATGCACATCGCTCGAGTAATCAAATTAATTGTGGTACAAAGAATCAGTGAATAACATAAGATCAGAAATATAATTTAAGTGGCACCTAATTGTTGCAAAACAAAAGCAAAAAATAATGTTGAATTTCTATTAATAAATATTATTTGTCACTCTTATATGTAGTATTTCTAAAGGATCAGCAGTGAAGATTTAGAGGTAGGGTGAGAGTCTGACCCTATGGAGGATCGTGTATGTAGTATTACCATGCTGATAGATTTAGAGGTAGAGTGAGAATCTGACCCTATGGAGGATCGTGTAGTGCTGATCTGTCATTGATGCCAAATGCTTCATTTATATAGTTTATATCATGACGATGCAGTGGTTATATTGCAATAGTAATTATGATGCAATAGTTATATAATATATGATGTAGTACTTTTAATACAGGTTATCATGGATTTTGTACCCTATTTTGAGATGTATATATTGTATATAAACGGTACCTGTATGAATAATATAGAAAAATGAAACGCTATCTACAGTTTCTTGAGCTTAATATTTTCTCCTTATTTTAAATTTATTTATTTATTATGTTAATCAAATAATCAATATAATGCAATTACGTTATGGATTATACGTATTATAAACGTAATTTATTTATTAAAAATAAAGGAATAAATTAAGCAAAATTTAAGTAAGGATCATCACTTTATTAAATAAAGAGGATAATTAGTGGGGTGTTATAGGCTTGATATTGCATACATTATTATTTTTTCAATATTTTTCTCTATTATTGTGACATTTTTTTAAATTTTAGACTTTGATCAAGTATTATGACTCTCTATAATTTTAACTATTGTGACTTTCTAGAATTTTAACTATTGTGTCATTCACTTATTATGTAACTAGTTTTATTACCAACCAGATGTATGAGTTTGTTATATTATATGTTATAGGATTTTTCAATTATAATATGTTATTCATTTTGATAATTTTTTATAAGAATTTTTAATCATATTTATGTAAGAATAAAATGTTAATCACTTTCTAATTTAATTATCTTAGAAGAAAAAAAACTCATACAAATTAAATTTATCATGAAGCATTTAATATATTTAGTGTCTAGAAATATGTAAAAATATAAAACTTGAAGTATTTGATTAAGGTTAAAAATATTTCAAATTAAATGTTCATTAGAGTATTTGTTTATTATAATAGGTAAATAAGTATAATTGATATTTAATTATTTAAAAAATATAAACAATTTGAATATGCTATGATATATGATCTTCATTAATTTCACTTACTAATAGGTAAATAAGTCATTAACATTTAGATTAATATAACATTTGAAAAGTTAGAGTAATTGAATTTATCATTTAAATAAAATATAATTGAAATATGAATTGGATTTGAATTTTTTTAAATAAATTTTAAATATATAGAAAATAAGGCCATATTAAAGAAGTAAAACTCTGGGGCGAAAAGACTCATGTATGAGTAACACGTGGTATTGATCCAACTTGCATGAAATGTGCTTTATATAATAGTATTAAACTTTTTAATAGGTAAATAAGTAATTAGTATTTAGATTAATATAAAATTTGAAAAGTTAGAATAATTAAATTTATCACTTAAATAAAATAAAATCAAATATAATTGAGATTTGAATTTGATTTGAACTTCTTAAACTAAAATTTGAATATATAAAATAGAAGGCTATATTAAAGGATCAAGAATTTGGTGGGAGGAAAATGCATACATTAGTGATACGTGACATTTATCCAGATTGCATGAATTATGTTTTATATAATAGTATATATATATTATGCATTAGATTAGGCATAAGTAAAAAGTAGTAGTTACAAAAATTTTTTACACAAATAGAGATAAAATAATTAAAGCATTACACAAAAAGTATTTTATGTATCTAAATCAGGTTGGCTTAGTCCTAGACCCCAATATTATCAAGCCCAGGCCATGAAAATTGGCCAGATCAAAACATCGGGCAAATACCATGGTCAAGTTCAACACAGCCAAACTCGACCCATGAGTACCCCTAGAAAGTGAGAGACCCCATTTCCCACAGCACAAGGAACTGTTTGAAGCAAAGCAAGGACAATTTTTCTTTGATTGTTAGCTGCTGAGTGTGCATGAGGATCTGTAAGTATTCTTAAATCTTAAAAAATTCATATTTTAAGTTTTGTTGGTTTGTTTATATTTTTAAATATAAAATTTTATTTTTTTCTAATTATGTTTCATTCTTTCATTGAGTGTAATTAGATTAATTAATTGCAAGGTGTAGATTTTATTTCTTGTTGTTGTATATAAATTAATAAACTCACATTTCTCGTTACTTTTTTTTTATTGATTTTCTATATTTCTTACTTTGATCTTTAATTAAGTTTTTAGGATGCTCATTTTTTTTTGTTGATTTACTAGTTTACATATCTTTTCTATATGCATACATATATATTTTTTAGATCGACTAGTTGAGTAATGTTTAAAAGAAAGCTTGGTTTATTCATGAATCTTGACTATAATAAGAGCCTTCAAATGAATAAGAAAATGTTAGCAAAGCAAGGTATTAGAGAACACGCAGAAGATAGAACCTAAAAAATATGTTGTAAGGGAAAAGGATCAATCAATTTTGTGGGATTTCTGAAGTAAGGAAAATGGTGGCATTGCGTTAGTGGAATAATGGTCCACTGGTCGAATAAACCATGACTAGGGTTTGAGTCCCACGGTGGCAAACAAAGATATCAAACTTGAGATGCACAATTCACTAATTAATTACTGTAAGAGACCAAACTTTATTCTTTACTTTTCAAATAGAAATTTAGATACAATATTGATATTTATCAAATTTAAATATTAGGCTTAAACACATTTAAGGCATTTGTCTGCAAACGCACATAAGATCCTTGTCACGACCCAACTAAAGGGCCCTGATCAGCGCATAGGAAGGACTAGCCAACCTAGCAAGCCTAACAGACCAAAGATCATAATAAGACAACATGCTAGATCTACTGAAATTTCAGCAGAGTATCGTATAAAATTTTGCATTCCAATTTAATAATTCACAACCTGTTCTATTACCAGCATAAATATATATAATTCCAACAACTATGTAACATAAGACCAGACAAAATACAGTGGAAGCTAGATCCTGCCTGTGAGTAATGAAGCATATCTAAGATATTTGCATATCTAAAACAATTTATCAAAATATAGAGATAGATATTCAAAATTCAGGAAAAGTGATAAGCATTTATATCAAACATCTATCAACTTTTGCTATCAATATGTCAAATGTCAAATAAAAGGTTTTCCAAGTGCTTGTCCCCAAGCTTTCTTATAGTTAACAACAAAGAAAAGGAAATGATTTAGTGAAACCTTTTAACAAAGAACTTCAACAAAAATGATATACAAAAACATGTTATAGATTATGTCATCAACTCACTCAAAGGACGAAACTTCCCGAGTCCCAAAAGCTAGGTTGTCACAGACCAAAAGGACAATCCTCCAATGAATCTAGGATCACAACAACATAACTAAGACAACAATCAACTCATTATACAGCTAGAGATACCATAGATCTCCAAAATCCCCAAATCAAATCCTAGGTTGAACATAACTCCACAAACCTTAATTCCTATCTCAAAAGTTACATCAAACTATAAATAGAGAAAGATATGAACCTTAGGATTACCTTTAGAAGTCAAAAAGATGAAGAATGAAGAATGGGTAAGTTGAGTTTCTCACCCAACCAGCAAATTATCCTCTTTTAAAAAATCCCAAGACAATCACCAAGTAGAATTAAGAGGGAAATCTCACTAGAGGTTCTCAATATTCAAAGATGAAGCAAGAAAATAGATGGGTTTCGGTGGGGAAGAAGAAGAGGAAGAGAGGGGAAAGCAGAAAAATGAAATAGAATCTCGTGAAATTCATATTTTAAGTGATTTGTCTTTCTTGCACGACCGTGCAACCCTTGCACACCCTGGCCGTGCAAGAGACTGGTAGAAAGAAAGAAAGATGAGAAGAATAGAAGTACGAAGGCAGTGTGTTGCACAACCTGCCTGTGCTATCTTGCACGGCCGTGCAAGACCTCCTGAAACCTTAAGCTGCTGCAGTGTGTTGCTCGACCTTCTTATGCAACCTTGCACAGCCATGCAAGACCTCCTGAAACCATACAGCAACTTATTTACATTTCTTCTTTTTAAGTTAATGTTCCTTTTAAAACATAAATGTAAATAAGAAAATACCCCTATTTGGATTCAACAAAAATATAAAAAAATTTAATATCCTTAAGAATAAAAAGTCAAAACTTGAGATTTAGTTCAAATTTCTGAAATTTGGTACCTTTTAAAATTTCCCATTTCAAAATGGTTGAGTTAAATGTTTCTAAAAATTCATGAAAAATCATTTTGTAACTCATTGACACCCAAAGATCCATTACCGTCAATTTTGACTTCAAGAAAATACTTATTTACTATAATTCTCTATATAGGTACTACTTTCCAGACTTAGAAAATTTTCAGGATCCGTACTAACAGGTAGTCATCTAATATGCCAGAAAAGGATTCGAATGACACTTATAGAACATTTTTAACTTATAGGACTTATGAATGACATAAAATGGCTTACAAGGTAATCCTAAACATTCATGATTACACACAAAAGACTATAAGTAAGACTGGGGTATTACAATCCTCATATTAGGCCTGAAACTCAATCAAAATTTAGCACCTCATCAATTTCTTGGTTGAAAGAAAAAAATGAAAGAAACCAGATAAAGAGCTAAGAAGTTTTTAAGTGAAAAGTAAATGCAAATGATTGAACCAAAACTCACAGTATTTTGACCTTAAAGGTGAAGAAATCCAAAGTCATCCATCTTAATTTATAATATCTGACAAGAGGTTGTCGAGACCTATCAAATAATAAAAATAACCGGTTCACAAACTAATTTGTAGTATAGAGAATGAACCGAATCGTATCTCAAGGATCCAAAAACAAAGATTTAATTAGATCAAGATAATTAGAAAAGGGGGGTTTTGTTGTTGATTAACAAGATTAATAAAAGTAGGAGATTTAAAGTTGTAAACAAATCTAAAGAAACAACCAATCCAAGGAAATTTACCGATCTTGAGTTTAACTCATCATTGATCACAAGGAATTCACTTAATTGCTAACCATGTTCTTGGCCTTAGATCACATCAAGAAGCCTTAACATGATCCAAGAATTCTTTACTAGATAAGCATCTAGGATTTGATTAACCAAGGTTAGATAAAGTAAGCACCATCTAACATAGATTAATTTAAGATCTAGAATTTAACCAAGCTAAACAATCTATCAAAAAGCTTTAATATATTGTTTAATCTTTATGATCCTCTTTGAATACATGATAATAAAGCTATTACCACATCAACATCTAAATCAAATTAAGCAATTTAATCTAGATAAAAATCAAAAGAGGAAGAAGAGAAACTTGAATAACAATTAAGCAATATGAACAAGCAAAACAAGATCTCCAAATTAAACAACAAGATGGCTAATCCCTTGGATTGATTATGAGAGTCTAGCCTTCCATGGATGGGAAGGAAGAACTCAGAATTTAAAGAACAAAAACGAAATTGCAAAGAGAATAGAGAAGAAGAGAAAGAAAACTCTCACAAATACTTAAACTTTCTTGAAACTTACTTCCAAATTGAATGCCTCTAATACAAAGAGGTTGGGTCTATTTATACTAATCCTAGAAGCCAATTTGTACATGTACATAATCTGAATACAATCTATAAGAATATGAAAATTGTCAAAAATGGAAGCTTGATGCATGGTTGGTGGCTTGGTGCATGGTAGGTGGGTTGGTGTATGGTTGGTGGCTTTTAGTCAACAACTCTTATCCGACTTCTGGCTCCAAATTCATCACCTAGACGGTGCATTTTGGCTTGGATGTCTCATAAAAGTTGTAGCCAGTTCTCTCCTTGAAAATCTCCAATTTGAATCATGTCATTTGAACTTTTAGAACTCCAGAAATGCCAAAAACACTACACCTACCTCAAGTTAGGTTGGAAGAACGTGTTTCCAAATTCAGACCAACTTGTAGCTTCAGAAGCATGCCTAAAACGACATCTATTGACAAAATGGTCTTCAGTGAAGTTGGAGATATGGGTCTTATCTTTCAAATGACCAAGTTTCAGCCCAAGAGGAGGTCTATAACCCAATATATAGTCCAATATGTGCATACTGCCCAGATGGTTCCGTGACAGCAAACTCACTCTGTATTGCAAGGCTATTTTGGGCCCTTAGAAGTCCGATCCAGCTCTTGAGTTCTTCATAAAACTTGTAGATCCTTGTCTTAGCTTTCCAAAGACACCAAGATCACCTCAATTGGATCACCGAGTCCCAAGTTATGGCCTAACCAAGGAAGAAAGGTCAAAATACATCAAAATCCGAAAATTATCCAATATTTACATTAAAACCCAATGAAGCCCAACAACATTAAACTCATCTAAAATACTAATATTGGGCACAATAAACATCTAATGAAGCCTAATACAAAGCTAATATAAGTGTCTCAAATTGATTGATCAAATTCCCCCACACTTAAGCTTTTGTACTCCTGGGCAAAACACATAAGAACAAAACTAAAGAAAAACAAGAAACATCATATTATTAAACTAAAAACATAAAAACTGATTATACCTAATCTAATCCATTTTCGTAGGAAAACACGATGGCACTTAGCATGTGCCACAAGCCTTTAAACCCCTAGGTGTCCCTAGTGGACGAGTTATAGTCTCGTGAGGGTTTACCAGGATGATACCCACAAACATGTAATATTTTATTTAATCAATTCAACTAATTTTTTAAATACAAGCATTGTATCAAATATAAACCATAATTAATAAATCAAGTATGCTTAACAAAGAATAGTTGAATCAAATCAATTGAGAATAAAGTATAGCATAATCATGCTTTAATCAGAAATAGGCATGTTCAGATTGAGTAAAATTCTTCACAAGTGACACTCAAATCACACAAGGTGTTTAGGTTAACTGTTTACGCTCAACTCAGTCAAATTATGAAAGTATTTTACCATAGGCTTGCATATACATTAATTCTCCACTACTTAGATCAAATAAATTGCAAAAATCAAGAGGTCTTTCAAAAAGGTTGTAATGGAACTTATAAGGTGAAGGAAGGGAACAATATGGATAATAGCAGGTTAAAACCAAAGAGAATAAAAGAGCATTGAGGAGTAACTCAAGTAGAAAGAATAAAATTTGTACCCAAAACCATAAAATGCTCATTTTCTTCACACATTCCTTCCTTTCTCTATTCTTTTTATTTTTTATTATTTTTATTTTTTGTTTTGTTGTTTTTTTTTTCTTTTTTCTGTTTTGTTTTTTTCTTTTTTGTACCAAGCATTTCGTATCAGCACACCAATTCCCCCACACTTAAATCATTGCAAGCAAAAGAACTTCTCTAATAAGAAAATCAATGCTCTCTCATTCCCTAAGGTAAGGTAAAACATGGTTTTTCACTCAAAGCTTGTAATGAGCTAAGAACAAAGAATAGGCAAATAGGCTCAGAGGAAGTTAATATTTGGATAAATGCAAAGTAGGTTTATTTGGCCCAAGCAGCTAAGTCAAGAAAAAAAATGCCTCTGTCATTTTTATGCAACATACAGACCAATGTAATCTCAAATCGATTCAATGCAAGTTCTAGAAAATAAATTCATAATTGACATCACTCATGAAAGAAAATAACCAAATGTAAGTATCAAACTTGGAAAAGCCCAAAACTCACAAAGGTATGGAACATTCACTCAATTCAATCATGCCTTATTCCTAATATCCACAATCATATACACATGTATATTATGAAAATAATTCAATTATAAACTGTTTTGCATACTTTTATCATCAATTAAGCTCAGATTCAGCACATGCTTGTATCAATATCAATTGAAAAGATCAAAATTATGTGTGTGTGTGTGTGTTTTTTTTTTTTTTTTAATATATACAAGAACAAAGATGATTTAAGACCTATTATGAAATGCAAGTTAAGATGCGTCTCAAGAGCAAAACTACTCCTTACTCTGCCATCATACATATAATAAGTTAGTAACAATAAAGATTAGCTTGTTAATTTTTTTTTTTAAACTAAACTATGTACATGGTAATGTCAACTATCCCTCCCCCCAACTAATTAAAGACATTGTCCCCAATGTCAAAATAAAGATAGATAGAGTGTAGAAGGTCTTACCAGAAAACTGCAATTCGAGCCTGAAATAAGAAAAATTACAAAAAACTAAAACCATAAGAGAAAACAAAAATTCACAAAGACAAAGTCAAATCAAGTTTTTGCTTTTTGTCACGCCTTGTTCCCAATTCCGTGGAGCCATTACTGGATCACGTTGTGGTACAAATGCATTGAGTTGATCGAGCAATTGTTCAGGAGTTGCAGCAGTTACAAGACTTTGACGTGTCGCTTGTGAGATGAACCTTTTTTCTACAGCATGATCAAGAAAACAAAACAAACTGTCATAAAAACCATTAACATTTAATATACCTATGGGTTTTTGGTGAAAGTTCTATTTGTGACCAGGATGTAATTTGAAAGAGTTCTTCCAAAGTTTCAAAACCACCAGGTAGGGCAATAAAGGCATCAGCATTTGCTATCATAATGTTCATGCGTTGGTGCATGCAAAATATCATTACTTCATTCCCTAATGTTTTTCCAATAGGCTTGCTGGTAGATAAAGGACTGGGAATGACACCAAGGACTTTGCCACCTCCTAAATGTGCAGCAGTTGCTACACAACCCATTAACCCAAGACTACCTCCTCCATAAACTAAATGGATTTCTCTCTCAGCTAGCACTCGACCAAGATGGTGTGCAATATTTACAAACTCTTTATCTTTCCTAAGATTAGATCCACAAAAGACACAAACACTCTTGATCCGACGAACTGAAGTGACTTCCATTTTCTCTTTTTTTTTTTGTACTCTCACCTTATCAATGATCTGAATAGAGCAAAGTGCATTATTTAAAGAATCAAAACTCAAATGTAATAATTGCACCTATAAAGGAGGGGTAGAACCGTGTGTCAGGTAAGTTTGAAAATAAGCATAGCAATGATAATAGCTATATGACAAGGATAAAAGACTAATCTATATGTGTCAGAAGAAGTTTGAAAATATGCAATGCATATTTCAAAAGAATACGGCTACTTTTGATTTGAATTTTTTATTTTTTTTATTTTTTTATTTTTTGATTTTTTTTTAATAAACAAGAAGAAAAACAAAAACAAAAATAAAAATAATACTTACAGGAGGTGTGATTGTGGCTCACAAATTCCTCTGGTTTTACGTCCAGTAACGGCTTGAATGCTTTCTATGGGCCAATGGTCGGCTTCCCATCCAATTTTCTTAAAAATTGGCAAACAGGGTCTTTTTGAGTCAGATTCCCGAGACTATAACGCTTATGTTCATCTTGGAATATTGGCCATAAATCGAGAAGTACTCTTTGCACATCTCCACTAGGATGCGTCTCAAGAGTCAATAGAATGTTATCTAAAGACTCCTTACTCATGCCATCCTTAATGAAGTCAATTTTATCAAGTCGATTTATAGACGCCATTCCAATTGATCGGCATTTTGTGTTACAGGTCCACCTTGCACATTTATAGCAGACTCGTAACCTTTTTGCTCTCCTCTTTTTTGCATATGAACTTTTGCCTAGCCCTGGCATATATGAAACAAGAGCATCAGAAAAGTCTCCATAATTTCCTTATCCAAGTCAGTTTCAACCATATGCCTTGACTGTATCATTCGGTTTGGAAAATGAAGAGGAATGTTGCAAGCTGACTTTTGTGGATGTTCACTTTTCTGCTTTACTGAATTTTCTGTCAACTGCTGGTTTGATCTGACTTTCTGCTTGGATGTTTCAGGATCATTTGTTCTTGAATCGCGCTGACATCTTGTTTTTCTGGGTCAATGGTAGAATCTGGAATCATCTGCTGTACTGGTCCATTGATTTGCCTACCACTGCGCAAAGCTATAGCACTAACATTGCTTCTAGGGTTTGGAGTGGTTTGAGAGGGTAATTGGCCAGAACCTTGTGACTTTAATTCATGAATAGATGTGGCAAGTTGGCCAATTTGAGTCTCCAAGTTCTGAATGGTGGTTTTAGTTCTCTGTTGGAACTGGATGTTATTGGTGGCCAACTGTTTCACCAAATCCTCCAATGAGGGCTCAGATTTTGTGGCTACAGGACCTTGCTGCTGGAATGGTGGTTTACTTGGTCCAAAGATGTGGTCGAAATCGATTTGTCCTTGCTTGCTTGGAATGGTGGTCTATCTTGGTTTAGTGGTCGCTAATTTGATGCATTCCCATATCTCGATTGGGATGGTCCCTCCACCAGGGTTGTAAGTGTTGGAGAATGGATCATATTTCATTGTTGCCGCCGATGGAATTGTGGCTTCCCAGGAAATATACCACCTGCGACCACGCATTGGTCTTGAAACTTCGAATCATCTTGCAATGTGGGGCACGCATCTCGTGGGATGAGAGGAACTAGAACATATGCTACAAACTCTTGCAGAGGTTTGCACACGTGGTTCGTGTTGTCCTATTGCCATCTGTCTAACCAAAGAAGTGAGCTCATCCAATCTATGTTCCACCCTTTGTTGATCAGCATGTGAAAAGGTATTAACTTCATTGACTACTCGGTTAAAGACCCATTCGGAAAGTACCAAATTGCCGAGAATTTGCCGCCATGTTTGCAATTAAGTTTCGGCAAAGAATTGAGTTTTATCTACCAATGCTCCACCACTTGGCAAGATCAATCATACTCATTTCCATTGGCATCAATCCTTCATAGAAGTATTGGATCAGCAGTTGATCACTAATTTGATGGTGTGGGCAGCTTGAGCACAATTTCTTGAATCTCTCCCAATACTCATGGAGAGTTTCACCACTGATTTGCCTTATGCCACAAATATCTTTCCTTATTGCAGCAGTTCTTGATGCAGGAAAGAACTTCTCCAAAAATAGTCTTTTCATGTCATTCCAAGAAGTGATGGCAGCAGGCTGTAAGTAATACAACCAATCCTTAGCAGCACCATCCAAAGAGAAAGGAAAGGCCCTTAGCTTGATGTGATCTTCAGCTATTCCATGAGGTTTCATGGTGGAGCAGACAACATGGAACTCCTTCAAATGCTTATGTGGATCTTCACCTGCAAGACCATGAAACTTGGGCGATAAGTGTATCAATCCGATTTCAACTCAAAATCAACATTAAGTTCGGATATTGAATGCACAAAGGTTGATAATTCACATCAGACCAATTCCTTAAGGGTCCTATTGTTATAGTCACCATAGTAAAATCAGTGGACTCGTGATCGGACATGAAGTACTAACCGTATGCAGACTCAACAGATTAAAAGAGTCAACAAGATTAGGTGCAATGTCAAGTTCAAGCCCAATTCCGTAAGTAATTCTATTAGCTCTATGAATGCTACTACCGAGTCCTATGAATTCTATGAAGTGTATGAAATGTTCTATCAATTTCGTGGATCAAATGAATGCAAGGTACCGAGGATCGTATCTAGTCATACAAAGATGCGAGTTCATAAGAAGGTATTAGAAAAGCAATAACAACTAAAACACTAAAAATTCCTAAAACAAATACTCCAAAAAATTAAACAAAAATAAAAAAAACAGTATCAAATGAATTTTAAAAATTATGGAACCACCACAGGATAAAATCTACACACAAATGCTATCCAACAAAATAATAAAATATCTTAAAAAATTGAAAAAGTGGTCTAAATGATGGATTTTGGCAAAAATAAGGGTGACCTCACTGTAAACAGTGAGCCTTTCTTAGAATAATATTTTTCATTTGTGTACCAAAATTCAGATCAATCAGAGATGCCCAAACCGAAATTCTTGACACAATGCCCTTTATCCAATTTCAGCTGAATCCCACTTGAAAAAGCTTCAAAAACAAAACAAACACATTTGTTAGAGTTAGATGGGATCTTGAAATGATCAAATAGTTGCCTTGGATCCCCGGCAACGGCGCCAAATTTGACAAGAGGTTGTCGAGACCTATCAAATAATAAAAATAACCGGTTCACAAACTAATTTGTAGTATAGAGAATGAACCGAATCATCTCTCAAGGATCCAAAAACAAAGATTGAATTAGATCAAGATAATTAGAAAAGGAGGGGGGGTTTTGTTGTTGATTAACAAGATTAATAAAAGTAGGAGATTTAAAGTTGTAAACAAATCTAAAGAAACAACCAATTCAAGGAAATTTACCGATCTTGAGTTTAACTCATCATTGATCACAAGGAATTCACTTAATTGCTAACCATGTTCTTGGCCTTAGATCACATCAAGAAGCCTTAACATGATCCAAGAATTCTTTACTAGATAAGCATCTAGGATTTGATTAACCAAGGTTAGATAAAGTAAGCACCATCTAACATAGATTAATTTAAGATCTAGAATTTAACCAAGCTAAACAATCTATCAAAAAGCTTTAATATATTGTTTAATCTTTATGATCCTCTTTGAATACATGATAATAAAGCTATTACCACATCAACATCTAAATCAAATTAAGCAATTTAATCTAGATAAAAATCAAAAGAGGAAGAAGAGAAACTTGAATAACAATTAAGCAATATGAACAAGCAAAACAATATCTCCAAATTAAACAACAAGATGGCTAATCCCTTGGATTGATTATGAGAGCCTAGCCTTCCATGGATGGGAAGGAAGAACTCAGAATTTAAAGAACAAAAACGAAATTGCAAAGAGAATAGAGAAGAAGAGAAAGAAAACTCTCACAAATACTTAAACTTTCTTGAAACTTACTTCCAAATTGAATGCCTCTAATACAAAGAGGTTGGGTCTATTTATACTAATCCTAGAAGCCAATTTGTACATGTACATAATCTGAATACAATCTATAAGAATATGAAAATTGTCAAAAATGGAAGCTTGATGCATGGTTGGTGGCTTGGTGCATGGTAGGTGGGTTGGTGTATGGTTGGTGGCTTTTAGTCAACAACTCTTATCCGACTTCTGGCTCCAAATTCATCACCTAGACGGTGTATTTTGGCTTGGATGTCTTCATCAAAGTTGTAGCCAGTTGTCTCCTTGAAAATCTCCAATTTGGATCATGTCATTTGGACTTTTAGAACTTCAGAAATGCCAAAAACACTGAAGCATGTCATTGAAGTACCTGCTCATAATTTGACCTAAGTCACAATTTTGTATAGGCTCATTTACTCAGTTGGCATTTTTATCTAGCTAAAAGTCTAACTAGTTATCTAAGAGCTCAAGTCATAATTGGATCTCTAATTAAATTCATCTCATGAATATTAAACTTCAATATCGGTTTATTCTAAGTGGGTGACCCTGTAGGTCCCTATTACGTTGATAGTAGTACTAAAATCCAATTTTAGCAATACAAATAGTGAGCAATATCTAGTAATACATCACTGCTACTCAAGTAATAGGAATGTCAGTAATTTGACATAACCTTTCCGTGAACAATATTACCATGCAGTCTAATCCCTTTGTCCAGATATCTAGATTGAACACGAGGTATGTAATGATCATCCTTGTAAAGTTCAATCTTTGGTTTCTTGATCTTCGAGTAAACATACTAAGACAAATGAGATCAATATCTCATATTGATTCATTCAAGCATGGTCATACATTTTCAGTCTCACTCTATCAAGGAGCCCACAGATATCGCTCCCATTAAGTGGAAGGGACAAATCATATCTAGGCCACTTACATCCCTCTACATGATTTGAAGTATGTCCAATAGCCATCTTTATAATCTCTTTGTTACATGAGACATTTGACAATATCAAGTCATACAACTCCTCATATAAGGAACTGTATTGCCTTCAAGTCAAATGATCACATATACCATTGTCGCTGTGAGAGTCGCTCATGACACTCATGTAGCGATCAATGTAGCATTCTCATGGTGGGTCAATCCAGCATAACATTACTCTAATGTGTATCCATGTGAAGACTTAATATCTCATATCTATGACCTGTGAGATATGGTCATCAATCTATGCACATACTAGTCTCAATATATTATTGTTCTCCTAATTTACAATAATACTTGACTAGGGACATTTAAGAATAGTGTTCTGAAAGCAGCCAATATGATATCACAATCAAGTCAGACAGTTGATATCTTATGACATTGTACTTACTAATCTAAGGACTTTATTATGCATATTTAAACAAAATAAATAACATAATAACTGAAATGCCTTATATATAATAAACGACAAGATACAAAGTATCCAAAAAGTTAGTATACAACTAGCCTCTAGGGCATGCACTAACATAAAGTCCATACTTTACTTTCTAAAGTGCACCAATCACTTAAGATTCAAACCCGCAGATTTCTTTTTATCAACAATAATCATTTTGTATTTTACTTTCTAAAGTGCACATATTATTTTAGAGGATCCAAATTAAAAAAGATATATAAAGTTATCTATCTAACTAATAATTGAAAGCCCTTTTGTGGTACGAATATTGTGACAATCTAAGAACGCACCCCTTACATTTTAAGAATGCACTCCTCATGTTAGCTTGTGTAATTAATTCTTTAAAAAAAATTAATTCTCTTATGTGATAGCTCAAAGTTCAAATGGATAATTATGTCATAAAAATATATTAAGATTGATAGTTTTAAATTTTTATCCTCAAATTCCTTTAATATTGGTGAAATTTTAATTATCTATTTGAATCTTAATTTGATCTCTTATTTCTTAGAATTTTAGTAGACAATAGATTATGGTTATTACTAATCTAATCTAATATGACCGTTCTTCTATTGAGGTAGATACTACTTGCCTAAAAAATTTGCATTAGAAATGGTTTTTCAAAACTAGACTTTATGATGTTCTTAACAACTTTGGAAAGCCATTGGTAGGATAAATTTCAAAGATACCTAAATATTCTGCATCAGAAAATAGTTTTTCAAATGGTAGGATAATAGGAGAGTCATATTAAGGATCAATTAGTTATTATTTAAATTTTAAAATAAAAATAAGATTCAAAATTGTATTTCATTACTTATCAAAGAGATAATATAAATTATTACCTAAAAAAATAAATTAGTTATTTAGTATAACTAAAAAATTAATATAAAAATAGTTTAAAATTTCAGCATCAAATGAGCAGGAATCAAATGAGTAAGAATTTGAAGGGAAAATATACATAAATGAGTGAGACGTAAGATTTGTCTAAATTTCATAAATTATGTTCTATATAATAGTATATAAATTTCTATCAATGATATAATAATAAAGATTTAGTGAGTCTTTTTTAAGTAACCGTTGATGATCACTGGTTTTTTTTTCTTTCTAATTTCTATTAATGATATACTGTTTAATTTCTCTTTTACAATGTTAATTAGTGAAAACATAATTTACATATGAAAAGAGAACTTTGTAAGCATATGTGGAAAATTTATTAAAAGACAGCACATATAGTTTTGAATTTATTGTCAATGTAAAAAAATTTTACACTGTCATCCAATCTTGTGCTGACACATCATTAAAAGAATTAAAGTTTTTAAGTAGTTGTTGTGATAGTCAATTTTTTTTAATTATTTGGTAATACATAATTGGATGACAGTGTAAAATACTGTCAGAGAATCAAAATTAAACTCTATAATTTCATATTTAGTGACATGGCTATGTGTGTGCATGGGTGTTAACTTAGGGCTGGAAATGAGCCAAGCTGAGCTGAGCCAAGCCTAACTGAAGCTCGGCTTAAGAAGAAATCTAACTCATTTTCTTGGCTCAAACTCGGCTCACTTTAAGCTCATGAGCTATTCGATCTCAATGAGTCAATATCGAGCCTTATATTAATTAAGCTTGTACTACTAAATGAGTTAGGCTCAAATTTATAGCTCAACAAAATTTATACTTTTTTACATATATTTATTGAAAAATAATTTAGTCAGACTAAAAATAAAATAAAATAAAATGTTAATATGCATTAAATTAAAATATTATTATTATTATTATTTATAAAAAATGACTATATACATATATCGAGCCAGCTCACAAGTTAATGAACTAAACATATGAAAATTCAAGCTTGACTCATTGCCAATCTAGTGTTAACCAAACTTAGTATTTTATATATTCTTTTTTTTTCTCAGGTTATGGGTATTAGGAACGATTTGCTTCGAATTTAATTTTTTTTCTTGTGAGTCAGAGTGGGTGGCTAAGGTTATGTTTGTGATTTGGGCCTTTGGCAACTGATGGGCAAGGATCATTGATGCAACAAACATATTTTTTGAAAAAAAAATTAAGATATCGCATTTACCCTAATAGGACTAGAGCCATCAGCAAACATCAACAACTTCAATTATATATACGATGGCATACGTGCAATCAACTGAACCACAAGCAAGCTGGAAGGTTTCAAATTCCCAATTTACAAAGCACTAATTGAAAAGGGCAGAATGTGAACAAAATTAATATGACAAATTGAAAGACATAATTTCCATTGCTGTTGAATTCATTCCTAAAAGTTCCCTACTTGTTTTCACTACCCTCCTCACGTTCATATCTGTTATTCACAAAAGAATTCAAAGAAAATACACCAATAAGTGCAACTAGCAATACTCCTAATCACTCTATCAGCTAGCAAAACCATAGGACTTATACACAGATGAATGAAACCTACTTTATCAGCTAGCAAAACCATAGGACTTATTATTATACACAGATGAATGAAACCTACTGCATTATATACAGAGAATGCAGTTTCTAGCAGCAATCTTTACTTATGAAAGCAATTTTCAAAATGCCCAAATCCACTCATTTGATCTGGCAAAAAATTGTTTGGAGGGTTCAACTACTGCATTGGAACATCTGCTACCTTGCCATATTTGCTGAGCCCAATGAGAAATAGTTTATCACAGAAAGATAGAGAAGATCAGCTACCAGAATACTCAAAAAGAACATGAAAAAGGTAATCAAATTAGCATGGAGAAAGCTAGATAACAATTTCCTCATGTTACAAAAGCTTTATCAAAAAGCTAAAACATCAAAGAAAATAAAATTCACAGAAAACCCATTTCGGAAAAAAATAAATATAATAATTAAAACAAGAACAGGTTTTTCATGTCAAACAGAACCCCCCTTGCTTTGAAATTCCTATTCTTTTTTCTTCTTTTTTTCTTTCCCTTTCTTTCTTGAAATTATGGGCATCCAGAAAATCCGAGAAAATAAAAATAAAAATAAAAAACGGGCATGAAAATCTTTCGACTCACTTGTTTTCCTCTTCCTCCTAGGAGTCATCTTGTAACTCGGCACCTCGACCCGACCCGGCTCAATCAGATGCAGATCGTGGAGCAGGGTCTCGTAGTGGACCCGGACCTCCGCGGGCGACTTTCCGGGAACGTGATCGGCGATCCTCTCCCACCGGTCCGGCATGTCCTCCGGGATGATCGCGAGGGCTTGCTCGAAGGCTTTGTTCTCGGAGTGAGTCCAGCGAGTCGACTCGGCGGCGGGCTGAGTCAGAGACCGAGTTGGAGTGCCACCGTTGTTAACTGAATCTTGAGACATCTTTTTTTTTTTCGTTGTCGCTTTCTGCAGAGTGGAAATTCCAAAAGGAAGCTTTTTCTTTGCTGACTGAGAGAGACTCGCTTTGCACTTTTCAACACATTTCATTTATGATGATGCTATATATGATAGATAGAAAGTTTTTTTAATTTTATCTCAAGTTTAAATGATTTTTCCAAAAAAAAAATAAAAGACTTTTTTTTTTTCATTTATTTTAAGTGGAGTTTGGGAAAATTTGTCATGTGGGACCAACTCATCACACTACTCTATATCAACACGTTTATTATTATTATTATTATTATTATTATTATTAGGGTATTGACAGGCACACATTTTTATTTATTTTTATGTAATTATATTATGAGGTAAAATTTATATCCAATTATATATCACAATAATAAATCTAACTTTTTTTATGCAAAGTAATTCATCTCATAAAAAATATAAATATGGTACCAACAAGAAAGAAACATTTTTTGTACAAATATTAAAATATATACCTTAGAATGAGCTCTTGGGAGTCTGTGTAAGCAGAATATATTAATCCAGTACCCAATACTATATGCAGGTATTTTGTTCCAGACTTTCCCAAGGTTTGTGAACTGTGAATTGTGAAGGTGAATATAACTGACATGGGTTCTTTTCTGCTTCTTGATTCTGAATGTGATGATGGAGATGCTGATAATAGTTTGAACACAATTATTGCATTTGATTCTGAAAAGATGAAGTCAGCTCCCTGTATGTCAGTATGTGAGGAGTATTTGAATTCTGTTGTAACTGCAAAGTGTGCATATAATACAGAAGTATAAGTATATTGTTCTCTATACATGTCACATACTCAATTGTGTTATTGACTGCTGCTAAAGGTGATTTTCTTTATGAAAAGCTTGTAACCTTTCCTTCAAATTCTTACTTTGTTCAAAGTTGGCTTTTAGCTTCAAAGATTTTATTTGGAGCACGGCAATGATTATATCTCAAAAGAAGAAAAAAGGGGTAGAGAAAGCAAAGACCCATTAAAAAAAAGAATCGGAAACTCAACTCACTTCTTGCCTGCAACTGCAATCCAACTTTACTTTCTGATCACTATATTCACCTAAGAATTTTGCAATAGGGTGGTCTACATGAGACTTTTTGTAATACCCCACTTATAGTCTTTCGTGTGTGACCATGAACGTTTATGATTATCTTGTGAGTCATTTTATGTCATTCATAAGCTCTATAAGTTAAAAATGTCCTATAAGTGTCATTTGAACACTTTTCTGACATATTAGATGACTACCTGTTAGTACGAATCTTGAAATTTTTCTAAGTCTAGAAAGTGGTACCTATATGGAGAGCTATAGTAAATATGTATTTTCTTGAAGTCAAAATTGGTGGTAATGGATCTTTTGATGTCAAAGAGTTACAAAATGATTTTTCATGAATTTTTAGAAATATTTAACTCAGTCATTTTGAAATGGGAAATTTTAAAAGGTACCAAATTTCAGAAATTTGAACTAAACCTCAAGTTTTGACTTTTTATTCTTAAAGATATTAATTTTTTTGATATTTTGGTTGAATCTAAATGGGAGGTATTTTCTTATTTACACTTATATTTTAAAGTTAATGGACATTAACTTAAAAAGAAGAAATGTAAATAAGCTGTTGTATGGTCTTCAGGAGGTCTTGCATGGCTGTGCAAGGTTGCACAGGAAGGTCGTGCAACACACTGCAGCAGCTTAAGGTTTCAGGAAGTCTTGCACGGTCGTGCAAGGTGGCATAGGCAGGCCGTACAACACACTGCTTTCGTACTTATTTCCTTCTTTTCTTTCTTTCTGCTAACCAGTCTCTTGCACGGCCAGGGTGTGCAAGGTTGCACAACCGTGCAAGACAGACAGATCACTTAAAATACGAATTCCACGAGATTCTATTTCATTTTCTGCTCTCCCATCTCTTCCTTTCCTTCTTCCTCACTGAAACCCATTCATTTTCTAGCTTCATCCTTGAATATTGAGAGCCTCTAGTGAGATTTCCCTCTTATTTCTACTTGGTGATTGTCTTGGGATTTTTTAAAAGAGGAGAATTTGCTGGTTGGGTGAGAAACCCAACTTACCCATTCTTCATTCTTCATCTTCTTGACTTCTAAAGGTAATCCTAAAGTTCATATCTTTCTCTATTTATAGTTTGATGCAACTTTTGAGATAGGAATTAAGGTTTGTGGAGTTATGTTCAACCTAGGATTTGATTTGGGGATTTTGGAGATCTATGGTATCTCTAGCTGTATAATGAGTTGATTGTTGTCTTGGTTATGTTGTTGTGATCCTAGATTTATTGGAGGAGCGTCCTTTTGGTCTGTGACAACCTAGCTTTTGGACTCGGGAAGTTTCTTCTTTTGAGTGACTGATGACATAATCTATAACATGTTTTTGTATATCATTTTTGTTAAAGTTCTTTGTTGAAATGTTTCATTAAATCATTTACTTTTATTTGTTGTTAACTATAAGAAATCTTGGGACAAGCACTTGGAAAACCTTTCATAAGGCATTTGATATATTTATCATTTTTCCTGATTTTTGAATATCTATCTATGTGTTTTGATAAATTGTTTTGGATTATGACTATATGTATGTTTAGATTTATACAACTATGTTTTGTTGGGAGGAAACTTTGACAGAATACTGTAGCTAACGGTAGTAAACGTTAGCCTTGGTGCACCTTGGTCCAAACCTCAGCTAGTAAGGGTGTTGCTAGCCCGACGTGTTGGCCCCACGATCAGATCTATTTGACTTGACACGTGGATTTGACCCATGTGCCCTGTTGATGGGCGTTTGTCGAACCTTCGAACTATGTGTTCGTCGGTGAGATTTTTGTTTAATTCTGGATTAGAAACCTCCCATACAATATTTGACAATTGATATATATTGGATTTGGTATTTCATGACTTACCTACTTATTAGTTTTTGTTATGATTATTTGAAATAATGCATATGTTTCGATATGTATAAGTAATTTCAATATAGAGTATGTTATCTCTCACTGGGTCTTATGACTCACTCCTTTATTTTATGCTTTTCAGATATAAACACTGAACCAGGTCCGGATTCTTTTAATAGCTAAAAGTTGGTCGTTTTGGGTGAGTCCAACACTTGTTCGTGTGGGCATGTCTGTTTTGTTCATGTCCTTTCACTACTAGAAAAACGCGTATTAGAGATGAATTTTAGAGACGGATTTCAATCCGTCATTGCTAGCGACGCACAAGGAACAAGTGGAGGTAACGAAATATTTAACCATTTAGCGACGGAATTAGCCACGGAATGTCCGTCACTAACGTAAGTCGCATCTAAATCTGTCCCTAAACAATTTCTTTTTTCATTAAAAATAATGAATTTATTAGAGACGGAAAAATCCCTCTCTAAATCTGTCTCTAATTATTTAATTCTTTTAGACACGAAAATAATCTGTCTCTACATAATATCAATTATATATATATATATTTAAATATTAGAGACGGAACAGTTCCGTCTCTAATGTTTTTTAGCTTTTTTTATAATTAATTTAATAAAATATTATTATTATTAATTAGATATGAAAATTCCGTATCTAAATCGGTCTCTAAATATGGGTTTTTTAATAGAAATTTATCAATTTATGAGAGATGGGAAAATCCCTCTCTAAATCTGTTAGTAAGTATTTAATTTTTTTAATAAGCTTGTCATTTTATTAGAGACGGAATTATCCGTCTCTAAATAATAATAATTATATATTTTTTTTTAAATAGTAGAGATGAAAAGATTTCGACTTTCAAATTTTTTAGTTTCTTTTTTTAAATTTATTTATTTAAAAAAATAATTTTTGAGTTAGATATGGAATGTTTCCATCTATAACTAGCGTTAAACAAAATTTTTGAAATATTTAGTTATGTGTTTCACTTATCATCTATTCTTGTATTCCTTCTACTCCAAACCCCATTTCATCAAAATCCTTCTCCTCATCTTTTACAGATATTCAACTCCAGGTCACAGGCGCTGTTGATGAGGAGTGGACAACATTGTCATTGACGGTGAAACATCTATGAGGAGACAGCATTGCATTCCATCATTGAGGATTTTTTATGGGTTCATGCCAAGGATTGTTTTTAGGTTCCTAACTTCTTATATTCAGTTAAACATTATTTGCTTTTTGTTATTGTCTAGAATTTTATGCCTACCCATTTGATGGTTGCGTTTCATTGAGAAGACATCTTTGTAAGTTGGCATAGGAAAGATATATTGATTTTTCATTGTGGCTCTATTTTTAGAAAATCAGATTGTGTGGGGTTGGTCTAGAGCCTTTATTTTCGTTGAAAAACTACTAGTGAAATTTGATAGTTAAAGACAATGTCATTATCTTCTGATAAGTTCTGATAATGCTATGATTAAATTATTTTTGTCCAGATAAACAAATAGATGAAAATACATTAGTTTTGTGTGGTAATTTTTAAGATAAACAATGGGTTTGGTTATATATATCAATTATTGTAGTTTGAGAAATTGTCTTAAAACAAAATGTTTTGAATTGATAAAATTTGTTGGGCGTTAATGTTGTTAAGGCATGACACACACACGTCATGGACATCATATATAATGGCATAAACTTTTTAAATCCTTTATAGAGTTACAGTACAAATAAAAGAGATGGACAATTTTTTAAAATATTATATATTAAATAATTTATGATTTATTTTGAAAATATTTAATAATGTTTAATAATTTATAACCTAAATAAATTAAATAACTAAAAATAATAGATAGAAATATAATAAAAAGAATAAAAAATTAATAAAATTAAATTTTTATTTAAATTAATGATTTTTAGATAAGTATGATATTTATAATAAAATATTAATGATATTGATAATTGAATAAAAAAATGAATATTAATAAATTATCATTAACGTGAATAATAATAATAATAATTAAATATATTATATATTCATTATAAAATATTAATTATCAATTTTTTAAATTTTTAATTAGATATGAAAATCATTATATATTTATAATTATAATTAATTATTAAAATAAAATTGTAAATATATTAAACGTTGTAATTTTTTCAATTAAATATATTAAATATTGATAATAAAAATTAAAACTAACATTCATAATTCTATGAATAAAATACAAAAAATATTGAAATATTATTAAAATAATTCCTTAATTTTTATTTTAATTTCCCCCAAATTTTCAATTTCCCCCGGTTCCCTCCACGCCTTTCATCGTTTTCTGAGTATTTCCTAAACAAAAGCCCTAATCCATTTTCCCTTTCAAGACCTGTCCTCCACGACATTGCACGACACCATCCTCCATGGAAGGGACATTGCACGACACCATCCTCCATGACTTTCCACAGGTATTCTTCTTCATACTCTTTCAGTAAACAGGAGCTCGAAAGAGCAATGGCCTGCTGCTCCCTTGCACACTTTATTTTATTTGCTTCAAAGCCTAGCGAGAGAAATACAAGGAAATGGCCATCTCACTTATGTTTTGTTTCTAAGCTCTCATTTCCCTTATTTTCTCCTTTCTTTCTTTTGCAGGATGATTGAAAAAAAAAAGGTGCTTTGCAGCTGCTTTTAAACGTTTGCTGAGAAATAAGAAGTGAGAAGTGAGGAGTAGATGCTGACCTCACCCTTGCACGAACCCTTCAAGACCACGTTCACCTCTTTTTCTTCTTCTTGTTCGAAATTTCCTCTTTAATGTTGTGTGCTCCCTATTGGTGGGTTAGATCCATGGCTTGGCTTCTTATTTCTCGGTTGCTCTGTATCTGAGGAAACGAGAATTCCTATTTCTCGGTTGCTCTGTTGCTCTGTTATGGTTCATATAGAACTGAGCACACTTGCCGCAAGACTGTCACTGCCATGGTTCAAGAGGCAGGGCAGGACCCTTTATGGATTTGGGGGATAGATAGTTTGTTAGGGATTTCAGTTTTAAGTTTATGCATTGATTAGTAATGGCCTAATGCACAAGCCAATATAAGAATTGTTGAGAGGGGGAGCTTCTGAGATATTATTCATACCAATTTGTCATTTTCATTCTTTTGTTGTTACTCCACGCATTCGCTCCTTTTGAGCACAAATCCACAATTGAATAATATATTGTAAGTGGTATGAGTTTTACTAACAATGTGATGATGGTTCAGATATTTCTATTCAATGGTTTTTTCTATTTGGCATCATAACTTGATCGAAGTAGTTTTATTATGAGCCACTTGTATTTCAATACAATATCAGTGAATCCAAACTTGTCTTCAGGTATGTCTTAATTATTAGTTGCATTGCCTTTCTTAGAATGTGGTAGCTAGGTGATTGTACAGGAAATGAATGGTAGTAAAACTTGACTGTAACTAATAGAGAGGCTATTATTGAAGATGATGGCTCACGATGAGAGAGAAACTATGGCTGGGTAATCTCAATTTTTTTTAATTTAAATTTTTGGACACAATAATTGGAATGATGGGAGAGGCTATATTATATCAGTAGCTCTTTTACTGTCTAATAAAAGAGAAAAGGAAAGTGGGGATATGGATCATTATTTTTGGCTCCCTCTTTCTTGGGTTAGTACTTTTGAATTTAATTAATGTTGGATGGTCTATATTTTTGCCTATGTTTCTATTGTTTACTCTTGGATGTACTGATGAGTTCTATGTTCAAAGGGCTTGTCTTCTTCTTTTATTGACTATCTTAGATTTGTTTCAATATATATCATGCTGCCTAATTCTATGGCAACTTTATTTTCATTTTTTGTATATTGTTACTCCTTCTAAGAACTTGAGTAGGCTATCTTGCACAAGATTCATGTATTCTAACTTAACAGAATGCTTGAGAGTTACAAGTTACTTAACATGTACTAAGGTTTTATGTGGTTTGCAGAATTCGGGGTAATCCCCCTTATCATAGCCAACAAATACTTTTTAATTTTATATTCTTCATTTAATGTTATTATGCTAATTAATATTGTTTTATTGCAGAGAATATATAAGTGGTTGCCTACTGATAATCATCAGATCAGAAAGTGCTTTAACCATAAAGGATCTGACTCATTGAAGAATGCAATGAACAAGGTCCGCAGTGGCGCAAATCAAGGTAAATGGATCCCTTCACTAGTTAGGGATATGTTGGACACATTATGGCAGGAACCTGGATGGGTAGAAAAGTCTAGGAAAAATAGTGACAACCGAAAATCTGATATGGGAGTGTCATTACACACCGGAGGCTCAATCCCAGCACCTGAACATAACAAGAGACTGGTAAGTATTTAATATTAGATTTGTCATTTATTTTAGTCAATTATTTTTCACTAACTTGTCTTCATTCTTTTACAGAGACAACAAGATGGGCCACCAACAGCTTTTGATCTATTCAAGCGCCTTCACACGAGAAAGGGGCATCCAGATAAGTGGATCTCCCAAAAATCAGAAGACATTTCTGTAAGTATAAAGTTTGAACATAACTAAGCAATGTATCATAACTATGTTAGAATTTGTGTTTCATAACTGAACACTAAGCGAAGTTAACTTCTTTTTTCAGGGGGTACAAGAAGCGAGTGGTTGAGAGGGACTCGCAAACACCACCTGGGGAGGGGTCCAGCCGTCAATCCGACAACGAGATATACTTGAATGTTGTAGGAGGCGACAACAAAAAGGGACGTATATATGGCTTGGGGGCGGAAGCTGGTACTTTTATCCCATCTACATCCACCTATGGCTCCGAGCAGTGTTCAGCTTCAGATCTTGAAACCCTGAGGACAACCATTGCAGCTCTTACTTCTGAGTTACAGCAGAAGGATAAGGATGTCATCGAGATGCGGGAGAAGCTTCAGCAGCAGGATGGAAAGATCCAACAGCAAGAGGGCATGCTTAATGAGCAGAAAGGGATGATCTACCATCAACAGGATAGGATTAATCTCATTATGCAGCGACTGGACTTGGACCCTAGACCTTTACAGCCAACACATTTACAGCCACTTCATGAGGATAATGATAGAGACGAGTCTCATGGCATTGAGGAGGAGGAGCTTGACAGTGACATTTGATATTATCTGTAGCTAATAACTCACTCTGATATTATTTTGAATATTGTATTAGTAAATATTTTTATTTATGTTATAACTTATATCGACTTCATCTTTTCGTATCTTTTAATATTTTATGTCTGCTTAGAATATTTTACCTCATTCACAGGTTCTATTTATGTAATTATAAGGAAATAATGTCAACAAATTAAAAAATATTTATTAAAAATTGGACTATTAGCGACGGAATTTTCCGTCTCTATATTTGTCACCAACAAATTAATAGATCAGTTGTCGCCACCAATAGTAGCGACGGATTTATTCGTCACAGAAATTAGAGACGGAATTTTTCCCTCTCTAAATCCGTCTCTAAAGATTTAATAAAATGTGTGTTGCTGCCAATTTTAGCGACCATTTTTTTCCATCATCATATTCTGAGACGGAATCAGTGACGGATGGTTTCCGTCGCTAAATAAAAAAGGACACCAAAATTTCTCTACTTAGCGACGGAATATTAAACATTTGGCTACGAAATGTTCCGTCTCTGAGTTCAATTTGGACACCAATTTTGCGTCTCCAATTAGCGACGAAAGATTTATTTTTTGTGACGGCTGAGTCCGTCTCTAATTAGCGACGGAATAATAAATCTGTCACCAATATATTAGCAACACCCACTTTAGTTACGGTGTTAGGTCCGTCGCTAATTCCGTTTCTAAATATTTTAGTGACGGAATTTGGACTATTAGAGACGTTAAAATTCCGTCTCTAAAAATACTTTTTTTAGTAGTGTTGGTTTTCTTGTACATTTTGGATATGTAATTATCTTAGATATACTTCATTATCCACAGGTAGGATCTAGCTTCTACTGTATTTTTGTCTGATCTTATGATATATAGTTGTTGGAATTGTGTATAGTTATGCTAGTTATAGAACAGGTTGTGAATTTATTAAGTTAAAATGTCTAACTTTTAAAGGTTACTCTGCTGAATTTTCGATAGATATAGCATGTTGTCTTATTTTGATCAGTAGTCTGTAGGCTTGCTAGGTTGGTTAATCCTTCCTATGCGCCGGTCAGGACCCATTGGTTTAGGTCGTGACACTTTTAGAGATGATCCATTATCTGCACAATGCATAAAATGGATTTTATAGGAAGCTATATACAGCACTGGTTCATTCTGCCAAAAGCATGGTTATAGTCTAGCAACACCAACCACAATGTCAGTGATTATTAGGTTCACACCAAAAAGGTTGCAATTAGTATCTTTATCAAGAGAGCAACATAGGTGCATTTTTGGCTTTTCTTCATCAATCCATGCGTAGGCTGTAGGAAGGAAAGTGAAGGTAAATAAAGATCAACAGGACAACAAATTACACTTACAATATTTAAAGATTATTTATTACTGCAATATATATTTTTTCTATATTCTTAATCTCTGTTGTTTAATAATCATATAGAAAGATAAATGTACAGATCAAGGTAAATCACCGCCTAAGCACAAACTTGAACGTCAATAATTGACATCATACCTGATCTCCCTGGCAAATAAGTTGCAATCATCGTAAATGAAGCAAAAATATCATACACCAGTGTAATTAACAATGAATACACAACTATCATGATAAGAAATATGGACTTACTTCTTCAGGTTTGGTCGAAGCTTATTAACCCAACCAAGAGAGCATGGCTTAACGGTCCTTTGCAAAAGGCCCTTGGCCCGAATAGATAAAATTTTAAATGTCATTGCATTACATAAGATTCAACGCTTCACTGACTTGTCATATGATTAGATGTTCTTCCCTTTTGCCTTTGATATTTTACTTTCCAAGTATGATGTCTAATTTTTCTGAAATTGTGAACTTGGGAATTTTTCTTTTACTACTATTTATTTTGCTGCTATTTTAGATTAATGTATTTCATATTAATGTAATCCCTGTGCATTCAGGAGATTACTATATCAAGTACCTGAGAAGGATTGGAGTAGGGTGACTTGGTGATTAAAGATTAATTAAAAGGCACTACGACAGAATAGGGTTTTTAATTCAGCTGTGAAAGCAGTTTCCAATTCGGTTCTAACAACGAATTATGTCCGGGGGTTGTCTTTTCTTCTGACTTTTAACAACGCATAAAAGAAACCGAATTGGAAAATACTTTTCCAATTCGGTCAAAACGCCGGATTGGAAAATATCCAATTGAATTCGTTGTTTTATATAACCGAATTGGAAAATTTACAATTGAATTCGGCTTTTTATATAACCGAATTGGAAACACTGGAGTGGATGCCCAAATCAAATCCGGACGAAAATAACCGAATTGGAAGACATCCAATTGAATTCGTTGTTTTATATAACCGAATTGGAAAATTGACAATTGAATTCGGATTTTTATATAACCGAATTGGAAAATTTACAATTGAATTCGGCTTTTTATATAACCGAATTGGAAACACTGGAGTGGATGCCCAAATCAAATCCGGACGAAAATAACCGAATTGGAAAACATCCAATTGAATTCGTTGTTTTATATAACCGAATTGGAAAATTGACAATTGAATTCGGATTTTATATAACCGAATTGGAAAATTGTGTTTTTTAATATAAATTCGGGTAACAACCGAATTGAAAAGTACTATACATATCCTATTAACAAAGAATGTCCGTAATCCATTTACATTTTCAGAATCATACACGAATAACCAAAAACAGTATACTTAGTTTATAAAGTAAATCATGTACATAATATTAACATTTATAAAGAATGTACGTACAACATGAAAGTATTAATCCTCGTACATAATAATGTGAACCTAACAACATTTCCTAAATGACAGTGTTTATGGACAAAAAGTAGAAAAACATCAATCATCCGAGCAGCTCCTCATGCTTATTCTAAATCGATGCGGCTAGAACAGATGTCGCCCATTCAAGCCGTATCTCCTTTATCTCTTCTTCTCGTATAAGTTGTCGCTTCAAAACCGAGGCAAGCAAAAATATTTAAAGTTCAGATATTTGTACAAGTCAAATACGTAACTACATCAATATAAGTATAAACCTTAAAACTTACTTTCGACTCATTGTTTTCATCTCGTTGACTTATGATGTCTTTCATATATTTCAACACATAGAAACCACATGTTTTACTATCGGGTTGCCTTGGTGCCTATACATAATATCAAAACTAAATTATTGAAACAAACAGTGGTCCAAATAATGATATCTCTGTTATAAAACACATTATACACAATACCTTGAGAGTGATGATGTTGACGGGCGTCCTTTTGCCTTGTGATAGTCCTTTTTCTTTTTTGTAAGACCTCACAGCTCTTTTAAAAAACCAAATGAATACATCAAGGTTATGTTTAACATTAAAAAACCAAGTTACACATGATGGGGGTTAGAATAACTTACATTCCAAGTACCTTCTTAATGTCATCTCGTATTGGTTTTCCTATAGGGTCCATCCAATAAGCAGTGCTCTTGGATATCTTAATCACAACAAGCATCCAATGAGACCTAGGAAATACAACATGTAACATATTCAGTACATATATGCAATATTTGTATTAAATTTTTAAATTTTATGAATCTTACCCTCCATTATAAGGTACAAAGACCATGGAGTCTCGTTGGAACCCGCAATAAAACCTCGGATAGGTATTGGCCCCTTGACTTGGGATCCTCTTGGCCTTCAAGAAGTGACACCCTCATTGGGTCGACAAACCCATAACTTGGACATCCAGGAATGCGGTCAATCAAGTCAACCAAGTTACTTGAAATGAAATGAACAAAATTTAGTATGAAATTGACATAATAACTAAAGCAATATTTACATCAAATACAAGGCAATAATTAAAGATAATTGTCCTACCCGAAGAACCACGTTATAGAACTAGCAGATATGCATTCCAAATTTATAAAGTCATGCATATCTTCTGGTGAGACATATGATGGAAGTCTACATCCAACCCAGGAGCTTGTATATTACGTGAGAGTACGTCATCTTTAGCCATTTCATTCGACAGTTGGGTTAGCTGGTCCAAGTCGATTATGACTTCAGATCCGGTCTTTGAGTTGCCTCGTAGTCAAAATAATAGGCAACTAATGAGTCTAAAAACCACTAATCCACATGTACATAATCTTTAAATTACTTACATCCATGTCGTGAGTGACAAATTTTCGAGGCCAGGCAACAAAAGTCCCCAATGCATCTTTTACCAGTTCCACATCGTCGTTTGGGCATGGAACCGGTGCATCGGGTTTAATGACCTGTCCACGCCGACCTTGACAAATTCCAATGGGAGGGGCCTGTTGTGGAGGGTCATCCCTTTGCCACCAACAGCATGTACCGTACCTTCCGCAACATAATTGTCCGGTTGGCCAGCAGCTAGTAGACAACGCATGTTTGGCTACATAATTTTCCTTAGTTAGATACATAATAATATAATTTTAATTACTTTAAATGCAAAATGAAAGTATGTAAAACAATAAACTTCTATTTACCACTGAAAAGCCCTCACACCATCCTAAAGAATGGGTTGTATCATCGAGTGGAGTTGCAGGTAGACTTGTTGGAGATGATGATGTTTTTTGGTTTTCTAACGTGCCCCCAACGATGACTGGGTCCTCTGCGACATTCTTCCCAGATGTTGTAGGGGTGACATTCAGGTTGATTGAGCTGGAGGAACTCAGATTCACCCCTTTGTCTCCCATCAAAGCCTTCAAATCTAATTTTGGGATATTGGGGTTTGTTTGGACCAAAGATTTCCCGCCACCGCAAGATACCCATTAAAATTGTCTCCATTTGTGAGACCTTGTTACAAACTGCCTTGTGTTCTTCCATGCTGACCGTGTTCCTTTTTCCCCAGTACAACGTTGGATTAGACAACCAGCTGGCTGCACGTAATCGTCCACTATGTTCAGGAGTGCCCAATGCCTCTGTCAGTATATCGTTATTTCCAATTGGCTTGATCAAACCTAAACTTTGCTTTGTTGCAAGGTCATCCTGCAACCATATATTTATTAGATAGTTTAAACAATGGATTTAACTTGAAATTTTTTTATAGCTACTTTAAACCATATAAGTTGCACACTTACTATTCGTCTTGCTATTTCTGCTTCTTCGGGCTTCTTAAAATCCCCTTTCTTGTCCACTCTTGCTTGTTTCCACAGCTCATACCGTTAGATTTTCTCTGTTGTTTGTAACTTCTTTTCTTTGTAATGCATTAAATAAAATATGATTCATATTGAACATATATGGACAATCAATTTAATTATAATAAAATGGAAAATGGCTTACCAAATCTCTCTCCAATTGAGCGTATCCCTTCCTTGAAGTGCGATGCCGGAATTTGGTTTTCCTGGACTGTGCTATGCACTTCTCCCTAGTTTCCTGTTACATTAGGCAGATGTCAATAAATCACATACTTAATTAACATCATCAAGTCAGTAGCCCAATTTAATTAAATGTACCTACTTTGAATTGATCGGACAAACGTGATTTGACAAACTCATTCCATATGTCCTGTGTGATGAATTTGTATTTTGCTGGGGGGTTAAACATCCGCTCATGATCATCCACCTCATAAAAAGGCCATATGTAATCCCTCCCTAATCTGGTCTTGAATTGTTTTAACTTATCAGCAGCACTCTTCATCATCATTTTTCGGAATTTCTCTGTCTCGGGTAGTATAAATGAGTTCTATTGCATAAAACAAACAAATGATAAGTTCAATCTGTAATACAATCAATATTAAGATATATTTTTTTTAATTCAAAGAATGTTTAAAACTGACCGTTAAAGTATCCCAAATTCTATCCTTCAAATATTTGGGAACCTCACCCCATGAGGCCATATTGATAGGAACAATGTCTCTTGTCACTATTCCTAAATAAGTCATAAGGTCTTTCCCACTGTCTTCAATAGGAACACCATTGTAATTAGTTTCAACCGGAATTTTTTGACCGGTTGCACGAACCTTAGAGATGCGGTCCAAAACTGTTGGACCCCTAGTTCTCTTCTTTGAAGAAGTTTGCTTACTTGAAGAATCTCCTGTGTCGGATGTATGTTGATAATCTGGATCAAGACATCCGTAATAAGCAATACACATTACCAACACATAACAAGCAGACACATTACCAACACATAACAAGCATACACATTACCAACACATAACAAGCATAACAAAGACAATCAAGAAGATGCATGCATGATCGTATTCTAGCCTAACAAAGCAAAAGTAACAATGGTCCACATAAACATTAGAACCTCACCCTAATCAGGACAATGCACATTACAAAATCAATATTCAAGGTTGTTACCGCTTTGATGAACGTTGTTTGTCCTTTGAAGTATTTGAGGTAAACTATGGTTCAAAAGCACTCGTATAACCTGTCAGAAGACACAGAAACTTAAATCCATGTTTTCGTAGACGTTAAGTCACAAAATTTAACGAGAAATGTTAAATGGAGTGAGAAATAGTTACCCCTTATGTAGCGTTCGACGATGATGAAGATGGAGTCACTTGGAGGTTACGTAAACGACAATGGCTGGATTTTTGGGGTAGGAGCAGCAACTCTTGGCGGATACGCAAAAAACACAGAGAACGCGAGGGAAAGAAAAGTAAAGGTTTCCTACCTTGGGTTCTAGTTTTGAATTACGAATACCTTTTCAATTCGGTTATAGTAAAATCCGAATTCCAACACTTGAATATGAATGGTCCCTAAGACATATAAATCCGGCAACCCAATAACCGAATTTGTTTATCTACTTTCCAATCCGGTTAATATGACCGCGGATTGGAAAACATCAACTTATTAATCCGGCAAATAATAAACCGGATTCTAAAGAAACTTATTACTCCGGCTACTATATAACCGAATTCTAAAGTATGTAAAAAAAAATAATTTTAAAAACATTTATAAAATTAAGTTTTCATTTAATGACTTTCCAATTCGGTCACTAAGTTAGCGGATTTGAAATTATTAACTTATTAATCCGGCTACTATTCAACCGAATTCTAAAGTATGTAAAAAAAATAATTTTAAAAACATTTATAAAATTAAGTTTTCATTTAATGACTTTCCAATTCGGTTACTAAGTTAGCGGATTTGAAATTATCAACTTATTAATCCGGCTACAACTCAACCGAATTCTAAAGTATGTAAAAAAAATAAGTTTTAAAACATTTATAAAATTAAGTTTTCATTTAATGACTTTCCAATTCGGTTACTAAGTTAGCGGATTTGAAATTATCAACTTATTAATCCGGCTACTATTCAACCGAATTCTAAAGTATGTAAAAAAAATAATTTTTAAAACATTTATAAAAGTAAGTTTTCATTTAATGACTTTCCAATTCGGTTACTAAGTTAGCGGATTTGAAATTATCAACTTATTAATCCGGCTACTATTCAACCGAATTCTAAAGTATGTCAAAAAAATAATTTTTAAAACATTTATAAAAGTAAGTTATCATTTAATGACTTTCCAATTCGGTTACTAAGTTAGCAGATTTGAAATTATCAACTTATTAATCCGGCTACTATTCAACCGAATTCTAATGTATGTAAAAAAAATATTACTAATAAAAGAGTGACGTGACATAATCCTGAATTTGTTTCTAATTATAACCCTGCATGTTAAATTGTATTCATAATTATTATTTAATAATTATATCTTTATATTTATTTAATAATTTTTCATAAATTAAAAATAACAATTTCAAAAAACAATTAATGAAATCCCATAACAGATGACGATGTCAGGTTAGGACTCTAATCTTCTAATAATTAAAATTTACTCTAATTTAATTATCTTAATTAATATTTACATTAAATGCACATCACATTTGGATATTATACAATGAAAAACATTAACGAGTGATCACAACAAATAAACAGAGTTGGTTTATTTATTACAATGAGAAACATTAACTAATTTAGAATAGTGTTAAACAAGATTAAGTTTTCATTGATTCTTCTATGAGCTGCATCTCCCCATTGCCCAACCAGTTTGGTTCATCGTATGCATCAGTCAATGAACATGAGATTAGTAATTTGGTAAATGTTCCCAGTTCCATATCATCTTCCCCGATGGAGTTCCCTTCTGGCATGAATCTTGAATTCCTTGCAAGGACTATTTTTTGAGCTGTATTGCTACCATCATTGACATAGAAAATTTGTCTAGCTTGTGTAGCCAAGATAAACGGATCATTCTTAAACCCAATCTTGTTGGAATCAATGAATGTTAACCCTAAATCATCAATTTTCAATCCTGTTGGATCAAACCATCTACACTTGAAAACAGGAATTCTGAATTTTATGTAATCAAGTTCCCATATCTCTTGAATCATCCCAAAGTATGAGGTACTGGATAGTATTGGGTTTGCATCCTTCATTGATGACACATGGTATGATTCAGCCACTAATGTGACTCCAGAGTTCTGACTAATCTGCATGTTGTCTCTCTGCATAGTATGGAACCTAAAACCATTAATCAGGTACCCTTCATAGCTCAATACTCGTGTTTGTGGCATATGACTAAGCCATCTCAAAGTATCATCAATAGATGAACCACATTGAATCTCTTCATCTATATGGTTCTGCAACCATGATGCAAATGATTTAGTATGATAGTTTTGTAAACTTACCTCGGTTCTAAACTTAGAAGGGAATGATTCTTTAATAAATGCAAAGTGTTTTTCCACATACTGCTGGATAATAGCCATGTTCCTCAAAACATATAGGTGAGCAATATTAAGATCGTCAGATGGAACAAACAACATCTTGGGTCCAAATAATCCTCTTCCAGTTTCACCAGAAATATTTTTGGGAACAGAGAGTCCAATGACGTTTGCCTTAGCAACGTACTCTGAACAAAACACAACTGCTTCTTCTGCAACGTAACACTCTATAATACAAGCCTCTGGCCTACTTTTGCTCCTAACCATGCTCTTCAATGTTCTCATGAACCGTTCAAATGGGTACATCCACCGAAGGAATACTGGACCACATATCTTTACTTCACGTACTAAGTGGACTACCAAGTGCACCATGACATCAAAAAATGATGGAGGAAAATACATTTCCAAACTGCAAAGTGTTTCAACAATATGCATTTGCAAGTCATCAAGGATGGAAGGATCCACAACTTTAGAACATAACTTATTGAAGAAGTAACAAAGTTTGGTTATGGCAATCCCAACTTCTTTTTGTAAATTTCCTCGCAATGCCACTGGAAGAATTTGTTGCATTAGCACATGGCAATCATGAGACTTCATGTTTTGCAATTTCAACTCTTGCATATTAACCTTGGACCTTAAATTGAACGAGTATCCTTCAGGCACCTTTAAATCCTTTATGAATTGACCAAGTTTTGTTTTTCTTTCCTTGACATTGTATAACATGACGGAGGAAGGTACATTCGGCTATTCTTTTCAATTGGAGCAAGTGTAGTCCTAATCCCTAACTCCACCATGTCGAGCCTAGATGAGAGAGAATCTTTTGACTTGCCTTTCACATTTAACAATGTGCTAATCAAAGATTCACATACATTCTTCTCTATGTGCATGACATCCAAATTATGTCGGACCATCAGAGATCCCCAATAAGGAAGCTCATAAAAGATACACTTTCTCTTCCAACACTTCGTCATTGGGTTATTAGAATTCAAAGAATCAATAAGCTGTAGGATTTGACGGAAACTTTGAGGCTTTGGTGCAGAATCAAAGTCCCGTTGGCCATTAAATGCCTTTCTACGCTTTCTATATGGATGGTTTGATGGTAGCCACTTTCGATGTCCCATGTATGACATTTTCTTCCCATGTCTAAGTCTAAAAGCATTGGTATTATCTCCACAAATTGCACATCCATAGTACCCCTTTGTCACAGCCCCAGAAATATTACCATATGCGGGGTAATCTGACACGGTCCACATCAACGCTGATCTCAATGTGAAGGACTCCTTCCGATAACCATCATAAGCTTCAACGCCATTACTCCATAAAGTCTTCAAATCATCAATTAAAGGACGTAAGTAAGTATCTATCTTATTTCCTGGTTGTTTTGGACCAGATATCAACATAGCCAGATGCATGAATCTTCGTTTCATTGTTAGCCACGGAGGAAGGTTATAAATAACTATAATAACAGGCCAAGAACTGTGTTGAGTGCTCTGATTACTAAATGGGTTAATTCCATCAGTGCACAAACCCAATCGGAGATTTCTAGGATCGGCCGAGAAATGGATATGTAACGTCGAAACTCCTCCAATGAGGTGCATCAGCCGGATGCCGCAACTTGAAATCACACTTCCTACCGTCTCCATCCTTATGCCATGTTAACATCTTTGCATGCTCCTTGTTTAGAAAAAGTCTCTTAAACCTTGGAATGATTGGCAAGTACCAAAATACCTTTGCGGGAATTTTTTTCTTCCTAGACTTTCCTAAACACCGTGATTTCCATCTTGATTTTCCACATTTCGGACAATAGTCACCTTCATCAGCATCGATCATAGTAGATGATGCAATCATTTGGACAGGCATGAAATTTCTCATATTTCAAACCAAGTGATGACATTGTCTTCTTTGCATTGTTCATTGTTGTCGGAAGGAGGTTATCTTCAGTGGAGCATATCATGAATTAAAGTAAGAAGGTCATCGAAACTTTTGTTAGACCATCCGTTGGAAGCCTTCAAATTGAATAATCTAATAAGTGCTGTAATTTTTGTGAATTGTTTACAACCTTCATATAATGGTAATTCGCCTCATCCATTGTGTCTTCAAATTTTTGAGAATTGTCAACAAAGATCAATTTCAACAGCTGTCCTTAATTTGTCAATCATGTCAAAATCTTCATGTACTCCAAATCCGGTTGAATTTGGACATAAATTGGATGTCCACGATGAAGTAGCTTCACCATGCCAAATCCACCGGGTATAACTCAAGTCGAACCCGTTGAAGAACAAGTGATCCCCGACTGCTGGATGCTTAATCGAGTTAGGTTGCCACAACGCCGACATGGACATCTTATCATCAATCCATTGAATTCGGGATTGTTTTGTGCGAAATCAAGAAAACGCTCAACACCCATTCCATATGCACCAGACAAACGATCCATGTGTATCCACGAACGATCCATGACATAAGATGTTTAATCTAGAAAAACGATAATATTATCATACCATCCAAATGAACAAAACAGAGTAACGATAGCTAAAAATGGAAATATTTAATAACTTCCTTACCTAACAAAATTAATTGATGAAATGGAAGCATTGGATGCACAAATAATGAAACCTTGATGAAATGGAAGCACTGGATGCACAAATAATGAAACCCTAGATAGAACCTTTCCAATCCGGTTATTGAATAAACCGAATTGGTAACTACCCACAACAAATTCGGTTTATAATAAACGAATCAGTATAGTGTGAAAAATTACATTTGGACAATAATTTTTATATAAATAAATGATTTATAAATCAGCTATTCTAGTACATAATTTAAACATCAGGAGTTTGTAATCTGGTTACTTGTTTAACCGAATTCGAAAAGTTGCCTGTTATGGTATATCCATGTTTCCAAAAGCACTTTCGAATCCGGAAACATTAAAATAAATTAAAATGTCTTATGTATGAATCCGGTTTCTTGGAACACCGTTTTCGAAAATAACTTATAAATCCGGTTATAGTGAAACGAATTAATGTCTCTTATATATGAATTCGGTCATGATAAGAACCGAATTGGAAAACATGAATGAATTCGGTCAGTATAAGAACCGAATTGGAAAAGATTAATGAATTCGGTCAGTATTAGAACCGAATTGGAAAACATGATTTCAATCCGTCAGCCAAATCACCAAATTAAAGTTGCCGAATTTAAAACCCATATTTCTTGTAGTGAGGTAGAGAATGAGAGCAGTGATTGAAAATGAATGCATCCCTCTGCTTTTATCAGTTTTTCAGCGAGGTGATCCCTGACCTTGTTCTTAATAGAAAAATCTGCTTTAAGCTCTCCTAATAATGAATGAATTTTTGTTCTCTGATGTCAAATTGTTTATTTTTTTGTGTTGCAACCATGAGAAAAGACAAATGACAATTAATTGAAATGCAATCCATACAAGTGTATTACGTAAAAGTGGGATTTACGTAAAATGTGTTACACATGTGAGATATTTTTTTTTGACTAATTTTGATATTTTATGATCAATAAATTTTATGCAACTCTTTGTATGTTTTCATAATGTTTAAATGAAAATTTAGGAAGTGTTATATTATTCCAAATTTTACAGGGCATTCTTCGGATATTTGGCTTCATTTCAGAGAAGATATTTGAAGGTCTGACTGATACGATCTTGATCATGCACAACTAATTTATCATGGACATTTATTAGTCTTAATTTTTTCTTATTTCACTGAGATCTTGATTTTCCTGACAAAATAAAGACAAATGACAATTATTATTTTTGTCAAGAAAAAATGTAAACTCTCGTAATGTCCTATTTTATGTCAATGAGGAGGTTAGTTCAGTCCTTCAGCATGTACTTGGTAGCTGATATGTTCTACACGTTGTTTATGTGGAGTTTGTTCTTTATTATTATTATTATTATTTACATTTTTTTAATCATCAATTAGATGTGTCCTCTTTACCTTTTCATGTTTGCTCTTTTGTTTTGTTTCTTGAAGTTTTCTTTTGACTTATTTACTTAACCGAGTTTTTATCGCGTTAAAACTTTAAATGAAGGTATAATAAAATTAATGAAAATCTAATTTCTTATTTGAAAACAATTAATTTATTATATTTTGTAAATATAATTTTTTATTTTGATATATATTTGAATGTGTATATTGTTTTATAATAATTAAATATTTCAATATCTAACATTGCACGAGATCAAAAAATTTACATGAAATCATATTACTACCTACATATCAAGCAAGTGAATATTTTACATAAAAACACAAATAAATATCGCCTCTGAATTGTTCTCCTCTTTCTTTAAGGATATACCAAAATGACTACAAATGATGATATAATTTTGACATTTGGGGTGAATTTAGTATACGGCTAAAAATGAGAGTAAAAATTTAAAGGATAAATCTTTGCTATACTTTTAGTGGATTGATGGAGACTAAAGATCTACAAGGGGAGTAGAAATTGGATACGACACATGTACGATATGGGAATACCTCATTTCTTAAATAATAACGATATGAGTACGATAGAACACAACATAACATATATATAAAAAATTATAAATATTATCTTATAAATCATCAAAAAAATAAAATAAAAGTAATAGTTAGATCATTTTATGATTATGGGAAAAAAGTAGAGAAAATAATTTTTATTTTCAGCATTAGTCACTACAAACACAATAGAAGACTAGCATTTTTTGAATTCTTATGATCATATCTCACTCATATTGGCACAAAAAATAAAAATAGGACATAGACTAACAATATCCAAAAGTTATAATGAGTAACCGGTATGGTATCCTATACAGGTACGTATCTAACACATATTTTGTAGTGCTTCATATCTAAAGACTAGGTAGGTATACATAAGGGTAGAAAATTAATGGATTAGATGTATTTTGGATTATATGATAATGGATTGTTAAAAAATAAATTATTAATCCATTTAAGATACATTAAAAAAATTGTAAAACCATCCAATCTATATATCCATGACTCATTCTAATAGATGGATATATAATCCATCCATTAATCCATTTTAATGGATACAATTAGATTGATGGATATCTAACTCACTCATTTCTTTCTTTATAAAATTTTACTCATTTGATATAACTTTATTTTTCATGTATCCAAAATTTATTTAAAACAGTTGAAAACCAATTCAAATTTTCATTAGATTTTATTTAAGTGATAAATTTAATTACTCTAACTTTTAAATTATATATTAATTTCAATGCTTCATGATATATTAAATGCTTCAAAATAAAGTTAATTTTTATTATTTTCTTATATTTTTTATTTGAGATAATTGAATTAGAAAGTAATTAAGCTAATTTTTTTTGCATAAATATGATTAAAACAGTCTTATAAAAAATATCAAAATAAATAATAAATTATAATTCAAAAAACTTGTACACATCTAATATAACAAATTTGTGCATCACATATATAATAAAGCTAGTAATAATGTAAAATAATGCATAATCTGATGTTTCAAGTAAATCTTATCTACTGTGAAAGATTTTGTAATTCATTTTAACATTTATGATGTATATCTTATTAGTAACAAACTTTCAAATTTTTATATTGAAGTGAGAAAGAGAAAGATTTGGTTCAGCGTTAACTTTGACTTAACAAACACAATGATAATAAAGATTTTATAGTTATCTTTGACTTAACAAACATAACAACTTATTTATTTATTTGTTATTAATTATTAATCTATAATTTGTCTCTCCATTATATATAGCGTAGCGAGGCTCTGTTACTTGGTCAGCAAAGGAAAAGCTACCTTTTGGAATTTCCACTTTGCAGAGAAACATGTCTCAAGATTCAGTCAACAACGGTGGCACCCCAACTCGGTCTCTGACTCAGCCCACCGCCGAGTCGACTTGCTGGACTCGCTCCGACGACAAGGCCTTCGAGCGAGCCCTCTTGATCTTCCCGGAGGACACGCCGGACCGGTGGGAGAGGATGGCCGCTCACGTGCCCGGAAAGTCTCCGGCGGAGGTCCGGGTCCACTACGAGACCTTGCTCCATGACGTGAACCTGATTGAGTCGGGTCGGGTCGAGTTACCGAGTTACAAGAATGACTCAGCGGCGAAAAAGAAAGGCACGCCGTGGACTGAAGAGGAACACAAGTGAGTTGAAAGATAGTTTCATATAAAACTCAGATAGTTTGTTCATATAAGTTTTTGATATAAAACTCATCCTTGAATTTTTCAGTTTTCACCCTCATTCATATTTTTTGTGAAATTATCTAGCTTTCTCCATGCTAATTTGATTACCCTTTTTGTGTTCCTTTGAGTATTTTGGTAGCTGATGTCCTCTTTCTTTCTGTTGATAGGCTATTTCTCATTGGGCTCAGCAAATATGGCAAGGGAGATTGGAGAAGCATTGCAAGATATGTTGTTATAACAAGAACACCAACCCAAGTAGCTAGCCATGCCCAGAAATACTTCCTTCGCTGCGTTGCATCGAGGAAAGAGAGGAAAAGAACAAGCATCCATGACATGACCATTGGGGGCAGTGAATTGGTCCCTGACCACATTGATCAGAATTGGGTTCTTCTTCCAGATGTTCCAATGCAGCAGCAGTCATAAGAATGCAGCTTGCTGCTAGAAGCTGCATTCTCTGTATATAATGCAGTAGGTTTCATTCATCTGTGTATAAGTCCTATGGTTTTGCTAGCTGATGATAGGAGTGGTTAGGAGTATTGCTAGTTGCATTTATTGGTTCATATATTGATCTACTCACACTAAACTTGAATTCTAATTTCAAAGTGAGCAACCTTGATTTAATTTCCCCCTTTTTGCCTTTCTCAAATCATAACAATTCGAATGAAACTGATGGCTACCCAAAAATGAAAAATAACTGAAAAAGAATCATATCATAACAACAAACTTTTTCCACGCAACAATATGTTTACACCTATCACTATTGGAGATAATACAAATAAACAAGAAACAGACTCTATATAAAGACAAAAGCCTTCTCAGAAAATGATCTCGCGGGAACGGCAAACTCAGCCTTGATGAGCACCTTCAAGTTTCTACAGATCAAAATAGAAGAAAGTTCATGTTAAATATATATACCATAATATAAAACATAGTTTATGTAATTTAGACAAATGTCATGTGTCACTAATATATATGTTTTTTCTCTCTAAATTCTTGTTCTTTCGATACAAGTTTGTGTTTAGATATATTATGCCGTGTGTCACTTACTCATAGTTTTGAAATTAAATCTTAAAATTTTATTGGATTGTGTTTAAATATGTTGAGATTTTTTATTTCAAAATTTTATCATGAAATCCCTTCAATATTGGTAAAATTTCAATTATCTATTTGAATCTAAATTTTATCTCTGATCTCTTTGAATATTAATAAAATATCTATTTGATTTTGAGGTCAAGCAACAATATTAAGAATCAACTATGCATATCTTTACTCCATGACCACTTCAACAATACTCCTTCACCAAGATTATAAACTTAACAAGTATTTAATATTTGTTTCTAAATAATTAGGAAATTATCAAACTATTATTAAAAGAGTCTATATTTTTTCAATAATAAATAATCAGTGATTTAGCATTCATTGAAATGTTTAAATTATACACTTAAGTTAGCTTTCATAATTAATTGAATATAATCCTAATTGAATTTTAAAATTTAAAAATCATAAGAATTTAATAATATATAAAAATAAAATAAATAAGTTATACAATCTATATCTATATACATTATATAAAGAGAACTACTAGAGAGCCCGACTATTTACATACCGGCATAGCCCGGATAGTTTTAAAAATAGCAAGTCTGACTTGTTCAAATAAAATTGAATCAATACACCTTTTAAATTTTTTCTCACCCGGGCTCCATCCATGATTAGAAAAGTCGGGCTATTTAAGATTTTTCTTATATAAAACACAATTTATGTAAGTGGGGTCAATACCACTCATATATGAGTTTTTCCTCATCAAAGTTTTACTCCTTTGATATAGCCTTATCTTTTATATATCCAAAATTTATTTTAAAAATTTTAAATCCAATTCAAATTTTAATTATATTAAATTTTAATTTATTTAAGTGATAAATTTAATTACTCTAACTTTTTAAATTTTATATGAATTTTAATACTAATTACTTATTTACCTATTAATAAATGTGATTAATTAAGATCGTATATTATAGCATATTCAAATTGTTAATATTTTTAAAATTAATTAAATATCAATTATACTTATTTACCTATTATAATGAACAAATACTCTAATAAATTTTTTATTTAAAATATTTTTAAACTTAATCAAATACTTCAAGTTTTATATTTTTATAGTTATTATTATTTTTTATTTATATCTTGCTAGACACTAGATATATTAAATGTTTCATAATAAAGTTAATTTTTATGATTTTTTTATATTTTTCACATGATATAAGTAAATTAGAAAGTGATTAATCGATTTTTATTTTTACATAAATCTAATTAAAAATTTCTTATAAAAAATATTAAAATAAATAATATATTATAATTTAAAAAAATTGTACACATTTTATATAGTAAATTTGTGCATCGCTTGAGTAATAAAACTAATTGAGGTATAAAGAATCAATGAATAACATAAGATGATCAATATAATGTAAGTGGCACCTAATTGTTGCAAAACAAAAGCAAAAAATAATGTTGAATTTCTATTAATAAATAATTATTTCTCGTACGTGATATTTCTAAAAGATCAGTAGTGAAGATATACAGAATGACCATGTTGATCGATTTAGAGGTAGAGTGAGAGTCTAACCCTATGGAGGATTGTATAGTGCTGACCTGTCATTGATGCCAGATGCTTCATTTATAGTTTAGTCTATGACGATGCAGTAGTTATATTGCAGTAGTAAATATGATGCAGTAGTTATATAATATATGATGTAGTGCTTTTATTACATTATCATGGATTTTGTACCTTATTTTTAGATGTATATATTGTATATAAATGGTATCTTTATGAATAATATAGAAAAATGAAATGCTACAGTTTCTTGAGCTTAATATTTTCTCCTTATTTTAAATTTAGTTATTTATTATGTTAATCAAATAATCAATATAATGCAATTACGTTATGGATTATATGTATTAGAAACGTAATTTATTTATTAAAAATAAAGGAATAAATTTAGTAAAATTTAAGTAAAGATCATGTGACACTTTATTAAATAAAGAGGATAATTAGTGGAGTGTTATAGGCTTGGTATTGAATACTTTAGGTTTTTTCAATATTTTTCTTAATATATTATTGTGATATTTTTTTAAATTTTAGACTTTGATCAAGTATTGTAACTCTTTATAATTTTAACTATTATGTCATTCACTTATTATGTAACTAGTTTTATTACCAGCGCGATATATGAGTTTGTCATATTATATGTTGTAGGATTTTTTTATTTATAATATGTTATTCAATCATTTTAATATTTTTTTATAGGAAGTTTTAATCATATTTATGTAAGAACAGTGGCGGGCGGCCCGAGGGCTACTCGCGATTGGTAATGGCATAACCAGAAGAGGAGTAGGGGAGACAAGGTTACGCCCTGGGCAGCGCAACACATCTGTTTCAAGTACAGAGGCGATGAGGGGTGCTAACCCGGCCACCCAACCCAATAGGTTAGGGGTGAGCTGACCATAGATTTGAATCCTACCACATTTCTTATGGATCATCCTATGGTTATCAGATGATGGGAATAACAAAGCAAACATTACGAAATGAGCACGAAATGTTAATATATGAATTCTTTTATTATTCGTTATTTTTGTGTCATTTCGTTGCATACAAAAAGAAACAACCACTAGCGTTTGGTGCAACACCTACATTTTGGTGCATTCTTCTTTTTTTCCTTGGTTGATCTTTCGCTCCGTCATATTCCTAATAACTTATCCAATTACAACGTATTAACAGTTAATGCACCTTTCTTTTATCAAATTCTGGGACATGGTCTAATCATGAGGGTAGTATTTTATCATGGTGTCGGATCCCAAGTTTTTATGAATTCCTTCTTTGTTAACGGAGTCGACGCCAAAGCCATAATGTCTCAAAACGAGGAGGCCATAGAGAACTATTTTTCATTCCTTTGTCTCAAGAACTCCATTCTATCCCTGCCTCGTTATGAACAAAAAAGTGGGGTTGCGCCCTAGTTGTACACTCCCTTCGTTCTACGAACCCTTGTTGATTCTGAACTTCTTTCGAGAAGGAATAGGACTTATGACGGGCTTGTCCTTTTTTATGCGTTGCTTTACCCTGAAAGGAAATGTTATATTATTCTAAAATTTAGAGGCATTCCACGGATATTTGGCTTCATTTAAGAGAAGATGACTAGAAGGTCTAAGTGATACGATTTTGATCATGCACAATTACATTTATTAGTCTTAATTTTTTTTTTATTTCACTGAGATCTTGATTTTCTTGACAAAATAAAGACAAATGACAATTATTATTTTTGTCAAGAAAAAATGTAAATTCCCGTAATGTCCTATTTTATGTCAATGAAGAGGTTACTTCAGTCCTTGATGCATGTTCTTGGTAGTTGATATGTTCTACATGTTTATGTAGAATTTGTTCTTTATTATTTTCTTTTTTGGCATTTTTTTTATTCATCAATTAGATGTGTTCTCTTTACCTTTTCATGTTTGCTCTTTTGTTTTGTTTCTTGAAGTTTTCTTTTGATTTGTTTACTTAACTGAATTTTATTGCGTTAAAACTTTAAATGAAGACATAATAAAATTAATGAAAATCTAATTTCATATTTGAAAACAATTAATTTATTATATTTTGTAAATATAATTTTTTATTTTGATATATATATATATATGTATATTGTTTTATAATAATTAAATATTTCAATATCTAACATTGCACGGGATTCAAAAATTTACATGAAATCATATGAATATCTACATATCACGCAAGTGAATATTTTACATAAAAACACAAATAAATATTGCCTCAGAATTGTTCTCCTCTTTCTTTAAGGTCATACCAAAATGACTACAAATATGATATAATTTTGACATTTGGGGTGAATTTATTATACGGCTAAAAATGAGAGTAAAAATTTAAAGGATAAATCTTTGCTATACTTTTAGTGGATTGATGGAGACTAAAGATCTACGATGGGTGTGGAAATTGGATATGACACATGTACGATATGGAAATACGTCATTTCTTAAATAATAACGATATGAGTACGGTAGAATATGACATAACATATATATAAAAAAATTATAAATATTATCTTATAAATCATAAAAAAAAAGTAATAGTTGGATCATTTTATGATTATAGGAGAAAAGTAGATAAAATAATTTTTATTTTTAGCATTAGTCATTACAGACACAATAGAAGACTATCATTTTTTGAACTCTTATGATCATATCTCATTCATATTGGCACAAAAAATAAAAATTGGACATAGACTAACAATATCCGAAAGTTCTAATGAGTATCCAGTATGATACCTTGTACAGGTACGTATTCAACAAAGGTACGACTAGATATATATTTTGTAGTGCTTCATATCTAAAGACTAGGTAGGTATACATAGGGGTAGAAAATTAATGGATTAGATGTATTTTGGATTGTATGATAATGGATTGTTAAAAAATAAATTATTAATCCATTTAAGATACATTAAAATAATTGTAAAACCGTCCAATCTATATATCTATGACTCATTCTAATAGTTGGATATCTAATCCATCCATTAATCCATTTTAATGGATACAATTAGATTGATGGATATCTAACTCACTCATTTCTTTTCTTATAAATTTTTACTCATTTGATATAACCTTATTTTTCATGTATCCAAAATTTATTTAAAACAGTTCATAACCAGTTCAAATCTTGATTATATTTTATTTAAGTGATAAATTTAATTACTCTAACTTTTAAATTTTATATTAATTTCAATGCTTCATGATATATTAAATGCTTCAAAATAAAGTTAATTTTTATTATTTTCTTATATTTTTTATTTGAGATAATTGAATTAAAAAGTAATTAAGCTATTTTTTTGCATAAATATGATTAAAACAGTCTTATAAAAAATATCAAAATGAATAATAAATTATAATTAAAAAAACTTATACTAAATCTAATATAACAAACTCGTGCATCACATAAATAATAAAGCTAGGTACGTATCTAACACATATTTTGTAGTGCTTCATATCTAAAGACTAGGTAGGTATACATAAGGGTAGAAAATTAATGGATTAGATGTATTTTGGATTATATGATAATGGATTGTTAAAAAATAAATTATTAATCCATTTAAGATACATTAAAAAAATTGTAAAACCATCCAATCTATATATCCATGACTCATTCTAATAGATGGATATATAATCCATCCATTAATCCATTTTAATGGATACAATTAGATTGATGGATATCTAACTCACTCATTTCTTTCTTTATAAAATTTTACTCATTTGATATAACTTTATTTTTCATGTATCCAAAATTTATTTAAAACAGTTGAAAACCAATTCAAATTTTCATTAGATTTTATTTAAGTGATAAATTTAATTACTCTAACTTTTAAATTATATATTAATTTCAATGCTTCATGATATATTAAATGCTTCAAAATAAAGTTAATTTTTATTATTTTCTTATATTTTTTATTTGAGATAATTGAATTAGAAAGTAATTAAGCTAATTTTTTTTGCATAAATATGATTAAAACAGTCTTATAAAAAATATCAAAATAAATAATAAATTATAATTCAAAAAACTTGTACACATCTAATATAACAAATTTGTGCATCACATATATAATAAAGCTAGTAATAATGTAAAATAATGCATAATCTGATGTTTCAAGTAAATCTTATCTACTGTGAAAGATTTTGTAATTCATTTAACATTTATGATGTATATCTTATTAGTAACAAACTTTCAAATTTTTATATTGAAGTGAGAAAGAGAAAGATTTGGTTCAGCGTTAACTTTGACTTAACAAACACAATGATAATAAAGATTTTATAGTTATCTTTGACTTAACAAACATAACAACTTATTTATTTATTTGTTATTAATTATTAATCTATAATTTGTCTCTCCATTATATATAGCGTAGCGAGGCTCTGTTACTTGGTCAGCAAAGGAAAAGCTACCTTTTGGAATTTCCACTTTGCAGAGAAACATGTCTCAAGATTCAGTCAACAACGGTGGCACCCCAACTCGGTCTCTGACTCAGCCCACCGCCGAGTCGACTTGCTGGACTCGCTCCGACGACAAGGCCTTCGAGCGAGCCCTCTTGATCTTCCCGGAGGACACGCCGGACCGGTGGGAGAGGATGGCCGCTCACGTGCCCGGAAAGTCTCCGGCGGAGGTCCGGGTCCACTACGAGACCTTGCTCCATGACGTGAACCTGATTGAGTCGGGTCGGGTCGAGTTACCGAGTTACAAGAATGACTCAGCGGCGAAAAAGAAAGGCACGCCGTGGACTGAAGAGGAACACAAGTGAGTTGAAAGATAGTTTCATATAAAACTCAGATAGTTTGTTCATATAAGTTTTTGATATAAAACTCATCCTTGAATTTTTCAGTTTTCACCCTCATTCATATTTTTTGTGAAATTATCTAGCTTTCTCCATGCTAATTTGATTACCCTTTTTGTGTTCCTTTGAGTATTTTGGTAGCTGATGTCCTCTATCTTTCTGTTGATAGGCTATTTCTCATTGGGCTCAGCAAATATGGCAAGGGAGATTGGAGAAGCATTGCAAGATATGTTGTTATAACAAGAACACCAACCCAAGTAGCTAGCCATGCCCAGAAATACTTCCTTCGCTGTGCTGCATCAAGGAAAGAGAGGAAAAGAACAAGCATCCATGACATGACCATTGGGGGCAGTGAATTGGTCCCTGACCACATTGATCAGAATTTTGAAAATTGATTTCGAATGTAAAGCTTGCTGCAAGAAGCTGCATTCTCTGTATATAATGCAGTAGGTTTCATTCATCTGTGTATAAGTCCTATGGTTTTGCTAGCTGATGATAGGAGTGATTAGGAGTATTGCTAGTTGCATTTATTGGTTTATATATATATATATATATATATATATATATTATATCTCGTGGATTATTAAAATAGTAGAACCATTTTATTGGTAGCATTCTCTCTACTTTTTGCAAGAGGTTAGAGGTATATAAGTTAGTCAAACTTCTTGTTTAAATTTGTATAAATTAACTTATTTTTACTTTTAAAATCTCCTCATCTTGATGTAAGGTTTTAAGTGATTAGGGTGCTTTAGAAGAAATTCTTTTATATTCTTAAAACAATGCTTTGCAGTATAGGCTAATAAGGATATGAAATATAATACAAAAATTAAATCTATATTATCAGATTAAAGTAAAATGTGAACTGATTGTATAATTCGTAGAATGTGTAAGCATATGTCATGGTTAATAGTCATCTCAACTTGAAAATCTTAAGAGTATATTTGATTTGTGTAGCTTTTGTTCTTCATTTTCAATAAAAACAGAAATTAGTGTCATAAAATAGGATCAAATATAAAAACTAAATATTCGTTATTGTTTTCTTAAAAGAATTTTAAAAACACAGTGTAAACCTTATAATTATAATAAAAATTGTATCAATCAAACATGTTTTCTATAATTTAAAAATATGAAAATAATTTTTTAAATAAATGTAAATAAAAAACAACAGAAATTATCAAACCAAACATACTCTTAAATTTAGAAAAACCCTGGGAATTTGATGTTGCGATTTTTCAAACATCGGTTGACTGCTGTTAAAAATGTATGCTTGACCTGATTGTTGTTGGTTTGAACAATACAATATAGAGTGATCTCTAGAAATAAACTATAATTCTCACTCATTTTTCATTTTGTTTACATTTTTATATGTTTGGGCGTGTTTCTCTATGTCTTTCCTTGCAGATAAGTTTTGGCATTTCTTGTAAAGATTCATAATTCGTATATATACTATCCTCCATGCGATACTAATCCATCGTTATAAACTAAGGCACTAGATTATGGTATAAACTAAGGCATATTGGGAGTACGCAGATCAAACTGTAGGTCTTCAGAATATGATTGGTCTTCAGCCCTAATGAGCAACTTCAGGTTTGTACATATGATCAAAATAGAAGAAAGTACATGTTAAATTTATATAGTATTGCATAAAACACAATTCATGCAATTTGGGCAAATGTCATGTGTGACTAATATTTGTGTTTTTTCCCTCTAAATTCTTGTTGATGTAGGTTTGTGTTTAGATATATTGTACCATGTGTTACTTATTCATAGTTTTGAAATTGAATTTTAAAATTTTATTGGCTTATGTTTAGATATGTTGAAATTTGTGATTTTAAAATTTTATCCTCAAATTCCTTCAATATTGGTAAAATTTCAATTATCTATTTGAATCTAAATTTTATCTCTTATATTTTTTAATATTAATAAAATATTTATTTGATTTTGAAGTCATGCAACAAGATTAAAAATCAATTATGCATATCTTTACTCCGTGACCAGTTCAACAACACTCATTCACCAAGATTATGAACTCAATAAGTATTTAATATTTGTTTTTAAGTAATTAGGAAATTATCAAACTATTTTTTCAATAATATATAATCAGTGATTTAGCATTCATTGAAATGTTTAAATTATATACTTAAAGTTAGCTTTCGTAATTAATTGAATATAATCAAATTGAATTTTGAAATTTTAAAATCATAAGAATTTAATAATATATAAAAATAGTAAAAATAAGTTATACAATCTATATCTATATACTATTATATAAAACACAGTTCATGCACGTGGGGTCAATATAACTCATATATGAGTTTTCTCCCACCAAATTTTTACTCCTTTGATATAACTTTACTTTTCATGTATCCAAAATTTATTTTAAAAAGTTCAAATCCAATTCAAATTTTAATTATATTGGATTTTATTTTATTTAAGTGATAAATTTAATTACTCAAATTTTTAAAATTTATATTAATTTTAATACCAATTACTTATTTATCTATTAATAAGTGTGATTAAAGAAGATTATATATCATAGCAGATTCAAATTGTTAATATTTTTAAAATTAATTAAATATCAGTTATACTTATTTACTTATTATAATGAACAAATACTCTAATAAATATTCAATTTAAAATATTTTTAACCTTAATCAAATACTTCAAGTTTTATATTTTTATAGTTATTATTTTATTTTATTTACATCTTGCTAGATACTAGATATATTAAATGCTTCAAATAAAGTTAATTTTTATGATTTTTTAATATTTTTCACATGAGATAATTGAATTAGAAAGTGATTAAGTTTTTTTTTTCATAAATCTAATTAAAAAAAATTTATAAAAAAATATTAAAATGAACAACAGATTATAATTCAAAAAATTTGTACATATTTAATATAGCAAATTTGTGCAGCGCTCGAATAATAAAACTAATCATGATACAAAGAATCAATGAATAATATAAGATCAGCAATATAATTTAAGTGGAACCTAATTGTTGAAAAACAAAAGCAAAAAATAATCTTAAATTTCTACTGATAAATATTATTTATCATTCCTGTATGTGGTATTTCCAAAGAATGACCATGATGATAGACTTAGAGGTAGAGTAAGAGTATGACTCTATAGAGGAACGTATAGTGCTGACCTGTCATTGCTTAAATGCCAGATGCTTCATTTATATGGTTTAGACCATGACGATGCAATAGTTATTATGATGCTGTAGTTATATAATCGATGATGTAGTAAGGGATTTAGTACCCTCTTTTGATATGTATATATTGTATATAAATGGTGAAGTAAATAACTGAAAAACAAAAAGGGAGTCGAATTGTGTTTCTTAACGTTATTGAAATTTTTTTACACAGGAAGCAAAAAGTAATGTGTCACGACCCAAACTAGAGGGCCCTGACCGACGCATAGGAAGGACTAGCCAACCTAGCAAGCCTAACGGACCAAAGATCATAATAAGACAATATGCTAAATCTACCGAAATTTCAGCAGAGTAACCTCTAAAAGTTAGACATCCCAATTTAACGCCCACCAACAGGGCACAGGGGTTAAATCCACCTGTCAAGTCAAACAAATCTAATCGTGTGGGCCAACACGTCGGACTAGCAACACCCTTACTAGTTGAGGTTCGGACCAAGGTGCACCAAGGTTAACATCTACTGCCATTAGCTACAGTATTCTGTCAAAGTTTCCTCCCAACAAAACATAGTTGTATAAATCTAGATATACATATATTCATAATCCAAAACAATGTATCAGAAACACAACGATAGATATTTAGAATCATGAAAAATTGTTTGTCCCAAGCTTTCTTATAATTTAACTACGAAGAAATATAAATGACTTTGTGAAATCCTTCAATAAAGAACATTTTAAGAAAATGTACAAAAACATATTATAGATCATGTCATCAACTCACTCAAAGGACGAAACTTCGCGAATTCAAAAACTATGTTGTCACAGACCAACCGGACGATCCTCCAAAGAATCTAGGATCACAATAACATAACCAAGATAACAATCAACATTCAAAACTAAGGATTCATCCACTTGTGGGATAAGGAGTTCTTGAAAAATCTAGAAAACATTCAAGTTAGTTTAGAAATATGACATTTGTTTGACAGAAATTCTGTACTGATTAAGAGGCTAATAAATTGGCAAATAATATATGGAATTGAAGCCCTATGTGTCTAGTTTCTAAAGCAACGGGAATCACCTCAATACGATCTCCCAAGCAAGAGTTATGATCAAATTACTACACATTGTCTAGTTTACACAGGAATACAATTTTTATCTCATCTAAGCATTTTATCAAACACTTAATGAACAATCCTTTCTTTCCAAAGTTAGCACGAAAATTCTATGTTCTAACACCATTCCTATATGTACCACTTCTCCATAACAACATTAAAACTCATCCAATTCATTCCATATACTATCAATTTCCAAGAACTCAAAAATTCCCAAATCAAACCCTAGGTTAAATACCCATTATGCATCTTACAATTCAATCTACAATTCACCATAATCCAACCACTAACAACATATTTGAGCTAAGAGATTACGTAAATGAGTCACAAGGATGGAAGGATGAAGTTGATGACTTGGTTGCTCTACCAAATCGTGCAACCCAACCATTGGAAGATGAAGGCCAGTAGCTTGCAATGACCAAGAATGGTGGAATCCGGTGGATGGAAGAAGATGAGGAGGAGGAGGAGGAAGATGACATAGTAGAGAGGAATTGAGAGAATGCAGAGAATGAAAGAGAGCAGAGGCGGAGAGAAACGTGTTCTCTGCCACTGCTCGAACAGGATTATTAGGGGGTGAGGAAGGGGAGTGTTTGGTAGTGAGGATATAGGGTGTTTGGAAGTGAGGATAGAGTATGTTATCCTATTCTGGTGCAACCTTAATTACATTTCAATTAATGTCCTCTTTAATTTTACTCTCCATTAACTTTAAAACATAAATGTAAATAAGGGAATACCCCCCATTTGGATTCAATAAAAATATCAAAAAAATTAAAATCCTTATAAATAAAAAGTCAACTCTTGAGTTTTAGTTCAAATTCCTGAAATCCGAAACTTTCAAAGATGTTTCCTTTCAAAACGAGTGAGTTAAAAGTTTTAAAAAATTCATTAAAAATCATTTTGTAACTCTTTGATATCCAATTATCAATTACCGTCGATTTTGATTTCAAGAAAATACATATTTACTATAGCCTTCCATATAGGTGCCACTTCCCAGACTTAGCCAAATTTCAGGACCCGTATTAACAAGTAGTTATCTAATACACCCAGAATGGCTCTAAATAACTTTTATAAGGTAAGTTTAATTCTAAGAAACACACTAATGAAGTAAAGTGACTCAAGAAGTTAATCCTTTCAACTCAAATTCATAAGAAGAAGACTACACATAATACGACTATCTTACGCAAAATTTTTGGGTCATCACATAATGGATGCAGAAAGCTTCTGAGTCCAATTGGACGCTAATGCAAATTTGAGATAAACAACTTTAAACGAAGTGAAAAAGTTCTAAGGTTTAACTCAACTCTTTAGTTAGGAAAATAATGGCAATCCCCAGAAGTTAGTAAATAAGTAAAACACAAGATGAGGAAACAAAAGCTTATACCAGATATTTATCCTGGTTCACTCCTACAAACCGAGAGCTACGTCCAGTCTCTTCAATCAGAAGGATTTTCTACTAATCTTGTACAAAGATTACAAGTATTATCCACCTCTTCAGGTATACAAGTATTCTCAACCTCTTCAGGTTCTACTATTTTAGTATTCTTTTATACACAGCCTCTTCAGGCTTAAACAACAATGTGAATAAGAAAAATAGGTATAAAAGTGCTTGAGTTTTTAACTCACTGCATGCGAGGATTGAAAAAGAATCTCAAGACCTAATCTCTTTACAAGAGTTTTAATACAAAGAAGAATGAAAGCTTTAATCATTTTTACTTTTGGTTTTCTCATAAAGTTGTCACTATTTTTCTTCTTCGAAGACAATTGTATTTATAGGTGAGAGCAATTTGAGCAGTCTTCATAAGCTTCTTCGTCCAACGGAAACATTTATTACCGTTCTAAGTGGTATTAAATGCCTAAGATGAAAACGTGTAGAGCTTCTTCTGAAAAGACACTTTGATTATCAGGAATGTCCAAGAATATGATAGCTTACACCTGACTTGTCTGAGCGCGCAGAAAGTTCCTTATTCGCAGGTCTTTGTAGTTGTTAGCGATGTAAGCTTAAGCGGCTCAGTTGACTTCTTTTTGAAGTGTGCGCTGTCAGAGTCCTTATCAGCATTTAATGAAGAACAGTTTCTTCATATTTGAAATTTGGCAATGGACGAATACTTTGAAACCTGAGCTTAGTAAGAAAAACATTGGACGATCCAAATATAATGAAACTTTGTGAAACCGTTCAAAAGGTATTGGACGCATACTTAGTTTCCTTTAACTCAGAAGAGAATGGACGCACATATAAGTAACTGTTTGTTAACACTTTTCTTCTTGAAGTAGTTACGAACTAAGTTACATGAGTCTTTTACTTATTCAATCTAAATTGAAACTTTTGTTATCTTCAAAACTTTTATGGGGTAATGATTATTTAATCAATATGGTTCCAAACTTAATTTCATAAGGTTCTTTAGTTCTAACAAATGGTACTTGTATGAATAATATAGATAAATGAAATGCTATAGTTTACTTAGCTTAATATTTTCTCCTTATTTTAAATTAATTAATTTATTATGTTAATCAAATAATCAATAGAATGCAATTACGTTATGGATTATATGTATTATAAACATAATTTATTTATAAAAAATAAAGGAATAAATTGAGCAAAATTTAAGTAAAGATCATGTGACACTTTACTAAATAAAGAGGATAATTAGTGGGGTGTTATAGGCTTGATATTAAATAAATTATTATTTTTTCAATATTTTTCTCTATATATTATTGTGACATTTTTCTAAATTTTATAATTTTATCAAGTATTGTAACTCTATAATTTTAGCTATTATATCATTCACTAATTATGTAACTAGTTTCATTATCCATGCAATGTATGAATTTGTTATATTATATGTTATAGGTTTTTTGAATTATAATATGTTATTCATTTTGATATTTTTTATAAGAATTTTTAATCATATTTATGTAAGAATAAAAGATTAATCACTTTTTAATTTAATTATCTTAGAAGAAAAAAACTCATACAAATTAAATTTATCATGAAGATTTAATATATTTAGTGTCTAGAAATATGTAAAAAAAATAAAATAAAAAAATAAATAAAAAATATAAACTTGAAGTATTTGATTAAGGTTAAGAATATTTCAAATTAAACGTTCATAAGAGTATTTGTTTATTATGAAAGGTAAATAAGTATAATTGATATTTAATTAATTTAAAAAATATAAACAATTTGAATATGTTATGATACATGATCTTTATTAATTTTACTTACTAATAGGTAAATAAGTAATTGACATTTAAATTAATATAATATTTGAAAAGTTAGAGTAATTGAATTTATCACTTAAATAAAATAAAATATAATTGAAATTTGAATTGGATTTGAACTTTTTTAAACTAAATTTTGAATATATAGAAAATAATGCTATATTAAAGGAGTAAAAATCTGGAGAGAAAAGACTCATATATGAGTAATACGTGACATTAATCCCACTTGCATGAAATGTGATTTATATAATAGTATTGGACTTATTAATAGATAAATAAGTAATTGGTATTTAGATTAGTATAAAATTTGAAAAGTTAGAATAATTAAATTTGTCACTTAAATAAAATAAAATCAAATATAAGTAAAATTTGAATTTGATTTGAACTTTCTAAACTAAAATTTAAATAAATAGAAAAGAAAGCTATATTAAAGGATCAAGAATTTGGAAGGGAAAAAATGCATACATTAGTGACATGTGACATTTGTCTAAATAGCATGAGTTGTGTTTTATAAAAAAGTATATAGATTATTAATTAGATTAGGCATAAGTAAAAAGTAATAGATTCAAGCAAATTTAGACAAATAGAGATAAAATAATTAAAACATTACATAAAATGTATTTTGTGTATTTAAATCAGGTTGATCCATTTTGGACTCTAATATGATTAGGCCCAGGCCATGAAAATTGGCTCAATCAAAACATCGGGTCGAGACCGTGGTCAAGTTCAATCCAACTCAACCCGATCCATGAGCACCACTAGAAAGTGAGAGACCCCACTTCCCATAGCACAAGGAACCGTTTGAAGCAAAGTAAGGACAATCTTTTCCTCGATTTTTCTTTAATTGTTGGATGCTGAGTGTGTATGGGAATCTGTAAGTATTTCTAAATCTTAAAAAATTTCATACTTTAAGTTTTGTTGTGTTGTTTATTTTTTTAAATATAAAATTTTATTTTTTCTAATTATTTTTCTTTCATTCATTGAGTCTAATTAGATTAATTATTTGCAAGGTGTAAATTTTATTTTTTGTTGCTGTATATAAATTAAGAAACTCACATTTCTTGTTACTTTTTTTTTAATTGATTTTTCTATATTTCTTACTTTCATCTTTAATTAAGTTTTTAGGATGCTCTTTGCTTTTTTTTTTTTGATTTACTAGTTTACATATTTTTTTTTTATATGCATACATATATATATTTTTTAGGTTGACTGGTTCAAGACTTGATTCCCCAAGATTTGACATTCAAAATGGGTAGCAATAGTTCTTTCAAAGAGAGTCTTAGAATATCAAAATGCATGTTTAAAGACAAGAATAGAGTAGGAAAGGAAAGTGGAGGAAAAATGACGGTTGCCATCATATCCACCATCCACTCACTCTAGAGGGTTCCCAAGCAAGCTCGAACCAGCTTCCAAATGATCTCCAAGCTTTTGGATAAAGAGTCCTTGAAGAATCTAAGAAACAAGAAACATTACAACACAAGCTAGCTTAGGATAATGACCTTTATTTGAGATAAAAACTGTACTGATTTATTACTCTTAAAATTTCAAATAATATATGGAATTAAAGCCCTTTGATTTAGTTTCTATTGCAACTGAAATCAACTTAATCCGATCTTCCAATCAAAAGTTATACTCATTTTATTGAACATTGTTCAGTTTACACGAGAATACCAATTTTTCATCTCATTCATGCATTTTCTCAAACACCTCATGTGCATATCTTTTCCCCCCAATACAGCACGAAATCCCTTGTTTTTACATCACTTCCCATGATGTTAATTCATTCATAAGATGATCCTAACTCAACTAATACATCAAACATAACAATTAAACCATAAATTTGTACTATCCCTTCTAATATCTTGAAAAATTGTTATGTGAACAGTAATATGAATAGCTCTCTTCCATGGCAGCCACCAATTCAAAGCTTAATATAGAGTTTAGGAGGTTTACCTCTTGTGTAGTGGGTTTCTTGAGAGCTTCCAACCATCAACTAACTTCAAACACCTCTAAAACACCCTAATTGATGCCAAAATGGAATGGGTAGTTCATAAGTTCTCCAAGAATACTTGGAGTCCGAAAATTGCAGAAGGAAAAAGGAGAAGAAAGAGTTAACAATCATGAATAAAGGTGGTTTCATGTGAGAAGGGAGAAGCAATTGAAGAGAAAATGAAAAGAAACTAAGAGAAATTAAGAAAGGATGAAGAAGGAAACTCAAACCTAAGCTACGGTGAAGAAGGGGGAAGGAAATGAAGAAGTGCAGAAAATGGGGAGACATTTCGTGGGTTGCCAAGTTTATAAAAACTTTTAGGTCTTTATAAAAATTGCCCAACACTTAGCACTATTTGCACTTTTTGGCAATTTTCCTCCAAAATTTAAAATAAAATTGATCTTGTATCCAAATAATGTTTCCAACATTATAATCTCATTATTGAATAGATAAAATATTTTAGAAAAATTGAAATCATGATTTCAACTTAGAAATCAATTTATGGTTTGATATGTGTCTAAAACTAACGATATTACAAAGTGAAAGTAAACAAACTTATTTTAACATTCTTTTTGATTAATCATATACTTTTAAGGAAGATAATTGTATACATAATTATGTATGTCTAAATAAATTTTTAGTTCTCAACAATAAAAATAAATCGGGGTGTTAGAATAAGAAATACAATGGATATGCCCACATGAACAAAATGTTGGGCTCACCAAAAAGAACCACTTCTAGTTATTTGAAGAACCTGGACCTGGCTCACTATTTGTATCTAAAATACATAAGACAAAGGAGTGAGTTATAAGACCCAGTGAGAGATAACATAATCTATAACGAAATTGGGATAAGTGTCAGAACAAGTTTTTCACTGAAATTACATCCACATATCGAAACATATACGTTAGTTCAAATAATCATAAACAAAAACTAATAAGTAAGTCAATCGTGAAATATTAAATCACTGTATTAATAATCAAATGTCAAATATCATATGAGAGGTTCCTAATCCAAAATTAATCAGAAATCTCACCAACAAACACATAGTTCGAAGGTTTGACAAACGCCCACCAACATGGCACATAAGTCAAATCCATCTATCAAGTCAAACAGATTCGATCGTGGGGCCAACACGTTGGGCTAGCAACACCCCTGCTAGTTGAGGTTCGGATCAAGGTGCACCAAGGTTAACATCTACTGCCGTTAACTACAGTATTCTGTCAAAGTTTTCTCCCAACAAAACATAGTTGTATAAATCTAAATATACATATATTCATAATCTAAAACAATTTATCAAAATACAGAGATAGATATTCAAAGATCAGGAAAAATAATAAGCATTTATATTAAACATCTACCAACTTTTATTATCAATATGTCAAATGCCAAATGAAAGGTTTTCCAAGTGCTTGTCCCAAGCTTTCTTATAATTTAACATCAAAGAAAAGTAAATGATTTTGTGAAATCTTTCAACAAAAAACTTTAACAAAAATGATATACAAAAACATGTTATAGATTATGTCATCAACTCACTCAAAGGACAAAACTTTATGGGTCCAAAAGCTAAGTTGTCACAGACCAATAGAACGATCCTCCAATGAATCTAGGATCATAACAACATAACCAAAACAACAATCAATTCATTATACAACTAAAGATACCATAGATCTCCAAAATCCTCAAATCAAACCCTAGGTTGAACATAACTCCACAAATCTTAATTCCTATATCAAAAGTTGCATCAAACTACAAATAGAGAAAGATATAAGTCTTAGGATTACCTTTAGAAGTCAAGAAGATGAAGAATTGGTAAGTTGGGTTTCTCACCCAACCGGCAAATTCCTCTCTTTTAGAAACCCCCAAGACAATCACTAAGTAGCAAAGAGAGAGAAATCTCACTAGAAGCTCTTAATATTCAAGGATGAAGCAAGAAAATAGATGGGTTACAGTGGGGAAGAAAAAGAGGAAGAAAAAGGTTAGCAGAAAATGAGATGAAATCTCATGGAATTCGTATTTTAAGTGATTTGTCGGTCTTGCACGGCCGTGCAACCTTGCACAACCTGGCCGTGCAAGAGACTGGTTAGCAGAAAGAAAGAATAGAAGGAAATAAGTACGAAAGCAGTGTGTTGCACGACCTACCTGTGCCACCTTACACAGCCTTGCAAGACCTCTTGAAACCTTAAGCTGCTGCAGTGTGTTGCACGGCCTTCCTGTGCAACCTTGCACAGCCATGCAAGACCTCCTGAAAACCATACAGCAGCTTATTTGAAACCTTAAGCTGCTGCAGTGTGTTGCACGACCTTCCTGTGCAACATTGCACAACCATGCAAGACCTCTTAAAAACCATACAACAACTTATTTATATTTCTTATTTTTAAGTTAATGGTCTCTCCATTAACTTTAAAACATAAATCTAAATAAGAAAATACCCCCCTTTGGATTCAACAAAAATATCAAAAAAATTAATATTCTTAAGAATAAAAAGTCAAAACTTAAGGTTTAGTTCAAATTTTTAAAATTCGGCACCTTTTAAAATTCCTCATTTCAAAATGACTGAGTTAAATATTTCTAAAAATTCATGAAAAGTCATTTGTAATTCTTTGACATCCAAAGATTCATTACCGCCAATTTTGACATCAAGAAAATACTTATTTACTATAACTCTCCATATAGGTACTACTTTCCAAACTTAGAAAATTTTCAGGACACGTACTAACAAGTAGTCATCTAATATGCCAGAAAAGGATTCAAATGACACTTATAGGACATTTTTAACTCATAGAGCTTATGGATGACATAAAATGGCTCACACACGAAAGATTATAAGAAGACTAGGGTATTACAGAATAAATGATGAAACACAATCTAGTGCACCAATTTTAACTTTAGAGAGTAATGTTGAAAATGTTGTTGAGCAACCTACAAGCCTACCCTCGAGCAACCTATTGAGCCACCTCCTTCTAAAGCTATAAGGATTGAATAAGGAAAAATTAATATTGATACTTTGATACGTGATCCTGGGAAGTGTCCACAAATTTGGGATTATCTTATCAATCAACAAGATAAAATTTGTAGAGCATACATAAAGTTTAGACCATATCAATTTATTATGGATGTGTATCCATTTTTTGGTCAAGATGATAATCCCCGTTGATTTTAAGCTCATTAGTTTAAAAGTTTTCCTTGGTTAGAGTATTCACCAGAATTAGATGCTGCCTTTTGTCTTTTGTACTATTTAATTTCTAAACGATCAAGTCCATTCACTTCAGTAGGATTTAGAAGTTGGGAAAAAGTGAATAGTGGAAAAGAATTTACATTTTTATCTCATGTGGGAAAAAATCCTAATTCTCTTCTCAATGTTGCTATTAAATGATGTGAAGATTTGAATAACCAATCATGTCACATTGATAAAGTGATGGCTAAACAAACTACACAACAAATTTTGAGTAATTGATTGAGTCTTAAAGCAACAAAGCTTTAGATCCTAAAGATGCTTACATCCAAACCACCTTGCTTACAAGTCCTTGAGCACATATTTAGATCCTAAAGATGTTTACAAGTCATTTAATGTTGGTAACATCAATAATTTTGTTGAGAATTTTTATTCTTCAAATTTTTTAGAGTAAGAAAAGATCCAATTGGTATATGCATTGCAGCATTATGAGTTTTATGTGTCTAAAGATCCAAAGTTTCATAATTTGGCTACTATTGCTAACTTATGTCAAGAATTAGTATAGGCTAGCAAATCATTTAGTTATCCTTTAATTAATAGATTGATTCGACTTGTTTTGACTCTTTGTGTGTTAACAACAACTACTGATCGAGCTTTTTCAGCTATGAAAATTATTAAAATAAAGTTCCGAAACAAGATGAAAGATGATTTTCTTACTGATTATATGATTGTTTATATTGAAAGGGAAATTACTAAAATATTTACCATAGATATGATAATTGATGATTTTTATTCCAAGAAGCATTGTCGTACACAATTAAAGAAGTGAATGTTTTAGGTATATACTTAAACTTGTATATATATATATATATATATATATATATATATATGATAATATGATCATATTGACTATAGATATGTTTGAGTAATTTATATTATATTAAGTAGTTAATCATATATCAAATTTGTTTCATATAGTTTGCTTATTTATGTTAGTTAATTTTTTATTTTCTTATTATTTCATGTTATATATGTTTAGTCTTAGCCCTTCATTAAATTTCTAACTCCACCCCCAATTCAGCATTGAGAAATCAAGCACTAATAAGTTTCAGGGTTAGTTTAGCATTACTAAAAGATTGGGATAAAAAAAATTAAGAATAAATTTTATATAAAAACTTGTATAAAAAAAAATACGTAATTGAAATTTTTAATCACAACTTGAAAGGGATACTAAACTCACTTTGAAAAGGAGTACAAAAGTGAAACAAATCGCAATCATGAGCCAAAGAAAAAAAGAAAAAGAAAAAGGAAACCTAAGGTCTTTTTTAACTATACTGATATCCATAAATCATAAATGATCTGCTCAAATTTCAATTGCATTTCGTGTAGTCATAAGAATCACTCAGGCCTTTGCAAATTCCAAATTTGCAATAGAATCACACTTGGACCCAGGACTTGATCATCATCAACTCGCTTCTTTAGTTTATCAACAAATAATAAAATAAGGAGGTAGAAAGAATATTGTGTTTGATTTGTTTCGAATATTTTTTATTTTATTAAGCTTCAAAACTCTTTTGAGCGCGAGAACTGCAATTTTCAGTGCCACTATTAGGCTAAGTAGCTAATTTTTCTTGGCTAACATCATAAGGTGGAGGCCGGCATTATACGTGCATTCGCACGAGGCCGGCATTATAATAAGTGACAATTTTTTTTGACATTACATTAATAAAGTAAAAAAATGAAACATGAAAGAGTAGTTTATTTTATTTTATTTTTTAATAATATAATATTATAATTGTAAAAAATTGAAGCTACTTAAACTTAAATTACTGTATTATAATTAATTAAGAACATATGATATTTTATATTGACTTACTATTAACATGATTTTAACTAATTAATGTAATAAGTAATAATTTACATATTGGATAGAAATCTTCTTAGATTCATAATAGTAAAACAACAGTTGTTTCTAGAATATAACACAAAAAAATAATTAAAAAATGTTGACAAAATATATAATTATGAACTAATCTAATTTAGATGAAAAAATAGATAATCAATCAAGCTTTTTAGTTTCGATGTTCTTGATGAGCTTTGTAGTTGAAAATTGAAGAGTAAGCATGTCAACAATGTCTACAATTTCAGAATCTTGTTCACTTGGCCTTTCCATAGAAGAAGTATCCAGCCTGCAAGTCAATAAGGTTTGATATAAAAATATATATCAAGTTGCATGTGTTATTATATATATGTATTTTGTATAAGGATGTTGATTTGTCTAAATTTAAACCTTGTTGGTGTCAATTAACTCTTTGTCAAATGGGGCAAAAGTTCACTGCATGAATATATCTGTTAATTAAGATATCAATTCAAACTCTTAGAAAGTAAAGAAAAAACATATATATATATATATATATATATATATATATGTTAGTAGCAGCACATATTTATCATTAGAGTTTTGAATAAAGTAACAGTAGTTGGATCAATTCATGGTAGATGAATTTTTATGTTTTATAACCCTCTCGTCATACCACATTTTAGCACCATAAAAATGATTCTTGCAATAAGGATCTACAGTATCAAGACAGTCTGTGTTGATGTAAAATAGTAGAGTCATATAGCATAGAGCTTAAGCAAAAATCAATTGTAATAATAAAAAGATAAAATTAGTGTAATAAATAGACATACCATCATTAGCTGAATCATGATCCCAAATTTCATGAAATAGAGAACTCGCCTAATAGAAATATAACAAAACCCAAAATTAAAAATATTTAATTAATTTGTTTTAGATAAAGGAAATAAAAAATCTTGACATACCACATGCTTCACAATCTGAATCTAAATCACCATCATCAAGATAAATTATTAATTAATAATTATTTAGTAAATAATAAAAACTATAAGAGTAGAGATCTCACGTAATTAAAATATCTAGAAATATTTCAATAATTTGTTATTAAATTCTAAGATAAAGAAAACAAATAACTCTTGACATACCACAAGCTAAATGACTTTGTATTCTACATAAGAAGCTTACTAAATACTTTTTGGAGCATTTAGAAAGCAATCAATCATTTTAGAATCAAAAAAATATAGTAATATCATTCCCAACAGAGATACAATATACAATATATATTATTGTAAGATCGTTCTCAACAAAGATACAATATACAATATACAACATACAATAGACAATAGAAATAAAAGTGAAAACATTACAACATGACATGGTGACTGTTTGCAGAGTTAGGAACTTATTTATACCTACTAATGCAAAATATTGAAATAGTGCGAGCAGGAAGAAAAAAGTGACAATGCATGTTTGAATAGTCCTATATCATGTAAATAGGAGTCTGTTTTTAAAAACATATAGATGCCCAAGTTTATACGTCTGATATATATATATAATAAAACTATGATGAGGCCTACAAATTCAAAAACTCAATACATAATTAGGGAAAGATAATCCTCAAAGTATATAATAGCATGATTTGGGAATTAAAGAAAAGATCAGTTAGTTGTTCACGTGGATGAACAATGTGATGAATAGTAGGACATCTAATAAGCAGGTAAATGTATAAAAGGAAAAAAATTAAACAAAGTGCATACTAATATTAAGCATAAAACATCTTTTTAGTCCCTGAAAAATACACTGTTGTGTTAATTTAGTTCTTCAAAGATTAATTTTATCAATTCAATCCCTCAAATTTCAAACTCCCAATAATTTAGTCCTTCCATCCATTTTATTTCTAACACCATTAACATATCATTGTAATGTTTGAATATTAAAGGCTAGTATTCGAATATTGTAATGAACAAGTTAAGTCAATATCCAAATATGGGGTCATGATATTTAAGTATTTGAAGTTTATATGAAAATATTCAGATATCAACCTTTAATATTTGAATATTACAATATTCAATTAACAGTGTTAGAAAATGAAATGGATGAAGGGACTAAATTATTTGGCATTTGAATTTTGAATGACTAAATTGATAAAATTAATCTCTAAGGGACTAAATTGATAATGAGTGTTTAGGAACTAAAAAGGAGTTTACTCTAACATTTATTAGAGAAGACTTTTTAATTATTTGAATAATTAATCCTATTATAAACTAGTTATCTATAGCAAGGGTTATTTTATATTTTATATTCAAAATTTTTATTTATAATTATTATTTTAAACGTGTTTAGTTCACAAAATATTTTTTTTATAAATACATGAAGAAAATATTTAAAATTAATTTTTTATGCTAGAAAGAATGTCTTTTTTTATTTCAGGTTACCCATACAAATTATTTATTATTTTTATTCAAAATAATTTTTTATGTATAATTATTATTTCAGAGATGTTAAATTAAAAAATATTTTTTAATAAATTTTTTAAATATAAACTAAGGAAATATTGTAAATTATTTTTTTATGTTGGAAAAATTGTCTTTTTTAATTTCAATATTCACTTCTCTAAATTTGACTTATATGTTTTGAGAACACATACTTGCTAACATTGTTATCTTTTTTTATTTCATTATTTCATTCATTTTCTTTAAAAATTGACATATATTAATTTAATATTATTATTTACTTCTCAAGGTAATTTTACTTATATAGATAGACAGATAAATAGATTTATTATTTTTTATTTAAAATAATATTTTTATGTGTAATTATTATTTCAGAGATATTAAATTTACGAAGTATTTTTTTAAGAAAAATTCTTTAAAAAGAAGAAAGTATTGTAAATTAATTTGTATGTTAGAGAGATTGTCTTTTTTAATTTTACTATTCAATTCTTTAAATTTTAATTATCTTTTTTGATAATATTTATTCTCTAATATTATTTTATTTTTAATTTTATTATTTATTTTCTTCTTTAATTGTATTATTTCATTTTTTCCTTTAAAAACTAACATGTGTTTAATTATATTATTGAATTTAATGACAGTCTTAATTGTTTCTCAATAGAATTTTACTTATATATATATATATATATATAGATTGATTAATAATTAATTAACCACTTTATAATAAAATTAACCATTCAAGTAATTAATTGACTTTTCTAAATATTCAGTTGTCTTTAAAATAATGTTTCACATGGATGCGGCCAATTTTTTTCTTCTTTCTGTAAAGGAGCTTCATCAATATATATATAGTTCTCAGTCCCTCCATTTGATGCATTTTCCCATTTTAGCAATATATATTTATCAATTGCAGTAAGGTACTACCTTAATTATTATGAAATTAACAAGTTTTCTTTGTTTTGAAAATTTCCAAGTATATATGGCTTACGGAAGTGCTGGGGGGACCATGAAAGGACTAAAACTAAAAGATTACTAGTTCAGTCACACACAAACAAATATTGAAAACAATTTTCATGACGTTGAAGTTGATCATCTTAATCTGACTTTTGGTGGGGGGGGGGGGGGAGAGAATTATAAAGAAACATATTAAGTTGTTAAGATTGTTTCACCCATCAAATAGAGATTACTAACTCAACTGAATACATATATACTGAAATCTCAGCTAAAAGTGCAGACCATTTCAATGGCTCCTCCCTATAAATGGCATACTTTCAAGCATCAAATTCATCACACAAACAATTGCACACTGAATGAGTAAAAGGTTAGCTAGCTAGTAGTGACAAAATGAAAGTTTCTCTCTTCCTCCTTGCTCTCTTGGCTTTGGCATTTTCTGTTGCCTCTGCCTACGACCCCAGCCCTCTCCAAGGCATCTGCGTGGCAATCAATAATGCCAAGGATGGTGGTATATATATAACTCAGTTTAATCACTCTCATTTATTGTTTTATTTCCTTTTCGTTGTTTGTCTTTTTTTTTTCTCCTTTGTTTAACATGGTAGTATTCTTTGCAGTATTTGTGAATGGGAAATTTTGCAAGGATCCCAAGCTTGTCAAACCTGAAGATTTTGTTTTTCATGGATTAGATAGGCCTGGGAACACATCCAACCCGCTTGGCTCTAAAGTGACTGCTGTAAATGTTGAGAATTTACCTGGAGTTAATACTTTGGGCATATCTCTGGCTCGTATAGATTGTGCACCCAACGGTTTAAACCCTCCCCATACTCACCCTCGAGGCACAGAAATCCTAGTTGTCTTGGAAGGCACCCTTTACGTTGGATTTGCTACGTCTGTTCAATATAATTACCGTCTCATCACCAAGGTGCTTAATAAGGGGGATGTGTTTGTGTTCCCTATTGGTATTATTCACTTTCAATTGAATGTAGGTTATGGTAATGCTGTTGCCATTGCTGGTTTTAACGGTCAAAATCCAGGAGTCATTAGCATTGCAAATGCTTTATTTGGATCAAATCCACCCGTCTCTCCCGAAGTCCTTAGCAAAGCATTCCAAGTGGACAAGAGCACGGTTGACTATCTTCAGAAACAATTTTGGTACAACAACAATTAGAGACATATATCTCACCAAGCCATGAATTGTCAGTCTTATGAGTCTACTTTGTAAAAGAATCAATGTAATAAATAGTAACTAAAAGGCAAGGAGGTTATGTACCTTGTACTATTTGGGTTTGATATATAATTGTGCAAGCTTAAAAAAATCACTCTATTATAATGGACATGTAATCAATTGTTTTGATAGTTTCAGGTCGTTATGATGGATAGAGAGTGGTTTGAAAACAATCATTGCACTTATCATTTCCTTGTGAATGCCATGGCTCTTATTGGTGCTAACCCTAACCCATTTATTTTTCTCCTTTGTTCTTATACTATATGAGCCCTCGAGCATTTGGCAATCTAGGCTCATAAGCAATCACACACTATATGAATACATCATGAAGAAGAAACTAGTCATAACGTTGCCTAAGTGTCCATAACAACATAAACAATGTGAGATACCTTCAAGCATGAGGTGATGGGACCCACCTCACGTAACCAACCATTCCTCCCATGCTTAGGCCCCTCTTTTACGGTAACAACTAAGGTATATAGGGAGAGTGAGAATCATTTCACAGGTATGATTTTCATTCTAGCAAATACTCTCCACCATCTTCATCCCTCTTTTGACTTGAGGGTTAGACTGTTAGAGTGCATTTGCAGGTACCCTCTCCATTGTTAGACTGGTGATACGATCCTGGAGCTCAAGTTCAGCTTTTTCAGGCCATCCTAAGTAACTGTCGTGAACAATGACGCTATTTGTGGGAAACTGGTAAAACATTTCTACCCAATTGTTCTTATCTTCACAATCACTTCATCTCGAACCACTCTCATTTATGATCACATTCAACCATGGTTTCCAAATGGAAGACCACCCAGACCAAGAACACTTAAAACCAGAATCAAACACCTAGCGGCCAAGCAACATATGTCCCACTCAACCCTATTGGAAACAACCTGAATGATAATCCTCCCTTACTCACCAACATACAAGAGCTATAATAACAGATCAACAATCTAAAAACTTAATTCCCAAACAATCGGGAAGGAATGGCTGATAACGAACACATGTCCCACAAAGAAACCCATAACCACGGAGACAAAGCCAAAAAGAAAAACAGCCCACTGTCACTGCCATTTTTTACCACCCAAACCACCAAGACCAACATTCATCCATAAACCCATACATGCACAACCACCTTTTAGAATTCATCATGACAATTCCCCTGCCCTCTACCTTCCATCTTCTCTTTACCCTATAGTGCTATAATGGCATTATTGACCCTCAGGAATACCTTGATGTGTTCAGTTCCATCATGCTACTCTCAGGAGCTTTTGACCCCATTATGTGTAGAGATTTCCTAAGCACCCTGAAGATGTTTAGCCTTTAATGGTTCTCTTCCCTACCACCACAATCTATGTGTGACTTCCTCGAGTTGGCCACCAAATTCTTAACCTATTTCTCTACCAGTAAAACTCAGCAGAAGACTTTGGTGAGCCTTATCAACCTCAGGTGGGAGAAACAAGAGTTCCTAAAGAGTTTCATAGGCCGTTTTAACCATGAGACCTTATAACTCAAGAGCATCAACCAAGACGTCACAATGCATGCTATTATGGTAGGACTCCATGGTGGTAAGTTCCTAGACTCTTTGGCCAAAAAGATCCAGCAGATCACATTGAATTATGCACGACGAGGTACATCAATGTCGAGGAAGTCAACCTGACAAAGAGGACAGTAGAAACATCCTTGTGACCCACAGAAGACGTGAGGATACCCTCAAGAGAGAGAGTTCATAATGAAAAAAATGAGAAAAGTAGGACTGCCGCCGTGGAAATATATAGTCCAAGGTTCTCAAACTCACGAATTTATGTAATTTCGTAGAGTCTTCATTAACTCAACTTATAAACTTATAAAAGTTTACCTACTTCAAAAATTATTAAAAAATATTATAGTACCAAAATATAATAAAATAACATACACATAATAAACATTCCCTACTAGAAAAACGTGGAATAGCAACGGATTATAATTTGTCACTAATAGCGACGATAATGGTGACTAGTAAGGAACAAATAAATAGAATGAAAACTTCACATTTTAGAGACGCAATTAGAGACGGAATATCCGTCACTCAAACAAGTCGTATCTAAATCCATCTCTAAACAGTTATTTTTTTAAAAAAATTATGAATTTATTGGAGACAGAAAAAATCCCTCTCTAACCATTCATTTTTTGAACCAATTTATCATTGTATTAGACACCGAAATAATACGTCTCTAACTAACATTATATATATATATATATATGTTAAATATTAGAGACGAAAAGTTTCCGTCTCTAAAATATTTTATTTTTAAAAAATTAATATGAAAATATTGTATCTAAATCCGTCTCTACATGCATATTTTTTAGAAATTGTTCAATTTATTAGAGACAGATAAATACCTCTCTAAATTCGTCGCTAAACTTTTAATTTTTTAATAAGTTTATATTTTTATTAGAGACAAAATTAATCTGTCTCTAACTAATATTAATTATATGTATATATATTAAATATTAGAGGCGAAATGGGTTCATCTTTGAAATTTTTTTAGTTTCTTTTTAAAAATTTATTTATTTAAAAGAATAATTTTTGAGTTAGATATGGAATATTTCCATCCATAACCAGCGTTGAACAAAAATTTTGAAACATTAAGTTGTGTGTTTCACTTGTCATCTATTCTTGTATTCCCTCTACCCCAAACCCTATTTCATCAAAATCCTTCTCTTCAACTTTCACTGAGATTTGACTCTAGGTCATAGGCACTGTTGATGAGGGATTGGGCGGCATTGCCATTGAGGAGGGGCATTTGTGAGGAGGTTGCATTAAGGATTGCTTCTAGGTTCCTAACTTCTTATATTTAGGTAACCATTTTCATTTTCCTCTATTTTCGTTGAAAAACTACTTGTGAGATTTGATAGTTAAGGACAATGTCATTATCTTCTGATAAGTTCTGATAATGCTATGATTAAATGTTTTTTGTCCAGATAAACAAATATATGAAAATACATTAGCTTTATGTGGTAGTTTTTAAGATAAACAATGGGTTTGGTTATATCAATTACTGTAGTTTGGGAAATTTTCTTAAACAAAATGTTTTGAATTGATAAAATTTGTTGGGTGTTAATGTTGTTGAGCACACATGAGCATGGACATCATATTTATCTAGTTTGGATTTTGATGAAAAATCTCATACTAATTGAATTATGATTATTGATTTATGAGCTACAACTCAAAGGAACTCAAAAATATATATTGATATAAAAGAGGAAATAACTGGTTTATGGCATGTCTTAGGAAATTCCCTGACATATCGTGTTTCCTTGTCCACACAGTCTTTTGATTGACTGATGTAATGATTATATTTACTGTTACCATTTATATGTAATGAATCCTTCACTAACTACTATTTAGCAATGCTTTGAAATTTCTAAAAATAAAATAATATGCCTATGTGTTTCACTTGATGGCTTCGTATATAATCTGAGGTTGACGCATGAATTACTTAGTTGTAAAACTTGAAGATGACGTACTATTGGAATATAAAACACAAGATGATGTCAATATGGTAATTAATTAATCAATATATATATGAATATTTTTTTGATACTCTTTATTTTTATAAGGGTACTAGTACCCTTAGTAATTAGTGACTAATAATAATAAAAATATATAATGGCATAAACTTTTTAAATCTCGTATAGTGGTATAGTACAAATAAAAGAGACATTTAATTTTTTTTAAATATTATATATTAAATAATTTATAATTTATTTTGAAAAAATTTAATAATTTGTAACCTAAATAAATTAAATAACTAAAAAGAATAGAAAATTTAAAATTTTGAATTTTTATTTAAATTAATGATTTTTAGGTAAGTATAATATTTATAATTAAATATTAATGATATGGATAATTGAATAAAATAATGAAATATTAATTAATTATCATTAATGTGAAATATTATTATTATTATTATCACTAAAATATATTATATATTCATTATAAAATATTAATTATCTATTTTCTATTTTTAGTTAGATATGAAAATCATTATATATTTATAATTATAATTAATTATTAAAATAAAATTATAAATATATTAAAAATTCTAATTTTTCAATTAAATATATTAAATATTAATAATGAAAATTAAAATTAACATTCATCATTCTATGAATAAAATACAAAAATTATTTTATATTATTGAAATATTTTCTTAATTTCCATTTAAATTTTTCCCAAAATTTGAGTTCTCCCCTTTGTCTCCCATTCCCTTTACATCTTTCATCCCCTTCGAATGAGGTCTCTAAATAAAAGCCCTAATCCCTCAAGAACCCCCCACGCAACTTCTCGTTCTCCTCCTCCTCTTGGAAAAAAACTCCACCACCACAACTAAGACTCTAACAGTGCCAGCAAGAGCTACAAGCCTCACGTCGTCGTTAAGGTAGGATTCACCCTTGTCATTCCCCATTCCATGATTTCCTTCCATCATGCATTTTTCACGTTGACTCAGTTGGCATAATCCATTTGAGTTGGATTGGGTGTGGCTCGGTTCCTCTATTTTCATTTTTCAATGTTATGTGTGCTTGCCTCATACATTACCATTGGATTCTTTGGGTTCTCTCAATTTCAACTTTGAAATTGAACAGGCGAGGAACAGGGAGGGATCCCTCTCTTTCTGTTTCCATAATAATTTTAAATTTTGTTGTTGTTTTTGTTTCACTAGAAGGAATGAATCCATTGGATTGGTTTATTTTTTAAATTTGAGAATTTAATATTGTGGGGCTGATTTATTTTTTCAAAATTATATCCTTTCTTTTTTTCAAGGAAGAAAAATAATAATGAAGGTGAAATGGTGTAAACATGTCCATTAAGGTGGCATATTGATTTGATAGATCTTAGATATAAACGAGAGTTTGCGAGGTTGAATTGTTGGATTAGATTAGATGATACATATTTTGATCGCACATTCTTGTGGTTAATCTTTTCATTTCTGACATTACAAAATGTATGGAAAAGGTTCAGAACGGTTGCTTCAATCCAAGCCTTCTAGTAATGTATCATTAGAGATTTTCTTGGAATTACTTTGTTGCAAGAATAAAATAATAAGAGATCTGATTCTTGTTCTTCTTCTTTATGAGTTTTATTTATTTTTTTCAATTGATTATGAATTTCTGAATTTGTAGAGTCCCTCTACATTTCGCAACTTAGTTGAGCTAAGCATTTTCCCATCGCAGTTTGTTGGGCCATTCATTGGACTAGAATATTGATTTGTCAGTGGGTGTAAGGTGTGGAGAGGGTGGTCACTCAGAGTAATAAAGAACAAGTTTGCTTGGTAAATCGTTTCCTTCCTTGTATTGTTGCATAGTTTTATTTTGAACATTCATAATTGAAACTTTATTTGAATTTTATTCTTTCATAGTGGCTTCGATTAGTTTTAATCTGTCTCATAAATGGAACATTAAAAAAATAGAGCAAATATTATTGTATGCAATTTGGGATTACTATGAGATGATTTTGCATGCTAATTTGTTGTATGAATATATAATGGATCTGGCAACTTTTATCAAAACGTATATGTTTATGATAGAAGGCTAAGATGTGGGTTTGCCCATGGGCTATCCCTCGTCTATGTATGGATAGGTTGAGACCAAGATTTTGGCAGCCCACTTAGCATGTGTGTTTTTTAGTCCTAGCCTAAGAAGTTTCAACACATGTGGGCTAAGGTTAAATTATATATAGGATATTATTTCATATGGGATATTATTTCTGCACCTAACATCAATGACACAGAAGTAGACAAATAAATTTGCACATCATTCCCCATTTCGTTTAAAAAACATGTGAGTTCTTAACCATTTGACATTTTAAGTTGACTTTTGGTCTTTTTGTAGTCACACTGATAGCCTTTGTTGTATAGATGCTTAATGATGATAATAGGATTGAATATCATTTATTAAAGAGTTTAGCATAGGAGCCACTTAGAAAAGTTAACAAATGACCTACATATTTTGTAAATGGTTATAAGTTCTCTATAAGAGATCAAAGTCAAGGGATGAGTACGACAAATTATAGTATGTGTCCGAGCGGGCGGGAAAGTTCAAATGGAAGATGATTATTATGGGGTGCTAATCGATATTATTAAATTAGAATAAACCGGATGACCCACAAAGAAATTGGTTCTTTTCAAATGTGAGTGGTTTGATTTTACTCCGAATCAAGGGACAAAGATTGATAAAAATTATGGGATTGTTAAAGTAAGAGAATCTAAGAGGTATAAAAACTATTATCCTTTCATACTGGCACAAAAAGCAGAGCAAGTATACTATAGAAAGTATCCTGAAGGGCAGCAAGGATGATTGGTTGTCATAAAAACGAAGGCACACAATATAATTCAGACTTCTGAAACTAAGATGTCCGAAACAAATAATACATACCAAGACAATGGCATTATTCAAATTCCTATGATAGTTGCAAACGATGATCTTGAGTAGAATCTTGTTGATACTACTAGTCCAGTAGATGAAGTAGACAGATTCTCCTTCAATCAAGTTGACTTGGAAGAAGAGGAAGGTGAACATGATGATGTGGAACTTCCATCAGAAGAAGAAGAAGAAGAATTTGATGAAACATATTCTCATTAAGTTATTTATAATATGTAATATGTAATTTATAATTACAATTATAGGACTTTCATTTACATAAGTATACATTTATAGAGCACGCATTATCCAAAACTTCATTATCAATTCCATTTTTGTGATAGCTTTGTTAATGTTTGGTGTCTACTCCCTTTCTATGTTACTTTATTAAACTTAATTTATTTTTGTCATTACAACATGTATATAGATGACAAATGACGATACATTTAGAGGTAGTGGTAGAGGTCGGGGAACCTCTGAGCTGTCTTTACATCCTCAGACTTCTTCATTACTTATCTTGCCACCTTCACACGTCCATCGTCCTCCCTCATCTATCCCATCTCCACATCCTCACACTACCTCTGGTAGCCCATCTATGTATCACCATTTGTCTGATACACCCAACCCATCTTCGTATCATCATATGTCTTCTGCTAGCCCATATTCTCATCATGAGATGTCTACAGCTAGTCCATCTTCACATCCCCATACGTTTATTGCACCATCATCATCTTCACATATTATACCTAGGGTTACAGATGCTGACGACCGTATATGGATTAGGCCAGGGCCAAACTTGACGTGAGTACATTCATATAAAATATTCTTGTTATTCGTTAATTATTGTTTTCATATGTTTATTATTATATATGATGAGTTTGTTTTATTTACAAGTTTGACCCTCCTGTGGGACCACCAAGGCATATCGCTGGGATTATTAAGTCTAAGTCTAAGGGGCCTGGGAGGTACTGGAAAGAGGTGGATCCTCCTGTCAGAGACATGTGATTTGCAGAATTCGGGGTAATCCCCCTTATCATAGCCAACAAATACTTTTCATTTTTTATATTCTTCAATTAATGTTATTATACTAATTAATATTGTTTTATTGCAGAGAATATATAAGTGGCTACCTACTGATGATCATCAGATCAAAAAGTGCTTCAACCATAAAGGATCTAACTCACTGAAGAATGCATTAATGAACAAGGTCCGTAATGGTGCAGATCAAGGTAAATGGATCCCTACACTGGTTAAGGATATGTTGGACACATTATGGCAGGTCCCTGGATGGGTAGAAAAGTCTAGGAAAAATAGTGACAATCGAAAATTTGATATGGGAGTGTCACTGCACACCCAAGGCTCAATCTCAGCATTAGAACATAACAAGAAACTGGTAAGTATTTAATACTAGATTTGTCATTTATTTTAGTCAACTATTTTTCACTAACTTGCCTTACATTGTTTTGCAGAGACAACAAGATGGGCCGCCAACAACTTTTGATCTATTATGGCGCCTTCACACTAGAAAAGGGCATCCAGATAAATGGATCTCCCAAAAATCAGAAGACATTTCTGTAAGTACAAAGTTTGAACATAACTAAGAACTGTATCATAACTATGTTAGAATTTGTTTCATAATTGAACACTAAGCAAAGTTAACTTCTTTTTTCAGGTTCTGTACAAGAAACGAGTGGTTGGGAGGGACTCACAAACACCAGCTGGCGAGGGATCCAGTCGTAAATCCGTCAACGAGATATACTTGAATGTTATAGGAGGCGTTAACAGAAAGGGACTCCGAGCAGTGTTCAGCTTCAGAGCTTGAAACCCCGAGGACAACCATTGCAGCCTCTGAGTTACAATAGAAGGATAAGGATGTCATCGACATGTGGGAGAAGCTTCAGCAACAGGATGAAAAGATCCAGCTACAGGAGGGCATGCTTAACGAGTAGAAAGGGACGATATACCATCAACAAGATATGATTAATCTCATTATGCAGCGACTGGACTTGGACCCTAGGCCTTTACAGCCAACACTTTTACGTCCACTCCCTGAGGACGATGATAGAGACGAGTCTCATGGCATTGAGGAGGACGAGATTGATAGTGACATTTGATATTATCTGTAGCTAATAACTCACTCTGATATTATTTTGAATATTGTATTCGTAAATACTTCTATTTATGTTATAACTTACATCAGTTTCATCTTTTTGTATTTTTTAATATTTATTAAAATTTGGACTATTAGAGACAGAATTTTCCCTCTCTAAATCTGTCCCTAAAAATTTAATAAAAATGTTTGTTGCCACCAATAGCAGCGATGGATTTGTTCGTCACATACATTAGAGACAGAAATTTTCCCTCTCTAAATCCATCTCTACAATTTAATAAAATGTTTGTTGTCACCAATTTTAACGACAATTTTTTCTGTCACCATATTTTGAAACGAAATTAGTGACGACTATTTTTCGTCGCTAAATCAAAGAGGACGCCAATATTTCTCCACTTAGTGACGAAATTACGAAACGTTTGTGACGGAATTTTCCGTCTCCGAATCCAATTTGGACACCAACTTTTGTGTCCATTTAGTGACGAACATTATCAATTCTGTGACAAATTGGTCTGTCTCTAATCAACGATGTAATTATTATTCTGTCGCCAAAATATTAGCAATGCCCATTTTAGTGACGGTGTTGGTTTCGTCTCTAATTCCGTTTCTAATTATTTTAGCGACGGATTTTGGACGATTAGAGATTGAATTTTTCCGTTACTAAAAATACTTCTTTTAGTAGTGATTCAGCATTCCAACTCCATAATAAAGCAAACAAAAGTAACAAAGTTTGATAGTACAAATTAAAACTATACATAAATGAGCAAATCATAAGTTCATAATGCTAAAACTAAAAACAACTCAAGTCAAGAATTGAAGATCTTCAAATATCAAATCCCCTAACAATGTCACCACCATCATCTTCAATTTCATCACCATCATCATCAAGCTCTTCCTCCTCGGATGAACAAGATTCTTCACCAATTGCATTAAGGACTATATTGTCAAGTTCATCTATATTAGGGTTGTTTGAACTTCCAACTAGTTCAACATTGTCTACCACATCATCAATCTCTTGGATAGGCCTAGGAATATGAATGGATTTCATCAAAGGCAATAATAGGGTTTCTTCTTAGTCGTTTGCTTTTCAACTTCAAGTTGTACATGACATAAACCAAGTCATTCATCTTTTTCTAGAACAAGCGATTTTTTCTCTTTGTATGAACCTAAACAAAACAAAAGGTCCAATATTTCATGATAATCTTATACTACTAGTTCTTAACAAAGTGAATTAGAAACAAGAAAGATAAGTTACTCAATTACCATTTCAAATGCACTCCAATTACGCTCACACCCATAAGAGCTACAAGTCAAGCAAAGAACACGAATTGCAAATCTCTTTAATTGTGGACAATCATCACCATAGAAGTCCCACCATTTTGCAAGAGCCATGTCTATTATCCCTAGCAGTATCAAGACCAAAAAGCCCTATAACATAATGAAATTCAACAAGATGCACACCAATCTTGTTTCTCTCTGGCAAGTCAGCCACCAATCTTGCCAAACAATTATATAGTCCTTGTTTAACCTCAACATCATCTCCAAAATTAGGGCCATAATGGTAGTGAACCAGCAGTTTTGTTGGAAGAGGGCTCTGAACCAGCAATTTCTGACATGCTAGAATCATTACAATTAAAAAAAGTAGAATCAGGAAATAAAAAAAGCAAAAGAGGCATTGAAATATTGAAAAGCTTTAGCATTGAAATAGAACAGAATACCAGAGACGAACATGAAGCTTCGAAACGGAGAACAGAAGCTTCACGAGACAGATCGGGAAAAATGGTGAATTGGGAATGAACCTGAAGCTTCAAAATGGAGAATAGAAGCTTCATGAGGCAGATCGAGGGCAATGGTGAACTGGGAACAGAGGAGCTTCGTGGTGGAGCTTCACGATAGTGACAATGGTGAACCATGGAGCTTCACAGTTGAGCTTCAGTTGACGATCACAATGGAGAATGGCAAAGGTTCAGAGCTTCACGGCGTGATGGTGGGTGAGAAGAGCTCCACAGCGGCTATGGTGAGTGAGAAGAGAGGAACATGTGTTTTCAGTGTTCTTTGTGTGCGTCTTCAACCATGTAGGAAACAGAGAGTTTTGGGTCCGCATAAAACGCTAATGTTTTGGAGAAAATTGGCTCCAATCAAAGCAATATGGTGAACTTGAAAACTTCGTGATAAAATTACGAGTTCACCCGATTTCACCAAATTGTTCAAGGAGCGAATTGGGAGCCGTTTTGACTTGATTTCTTGGTTGAACTTGTACGAGTTTACGAGTCAATACTGGAGTTTAACAACCATGATAAAGCCTATACCCCTTACTATGAGGACGGAACGCATTCTTCAAGATGTTTACAATGCTAACATGGTGAAATTTCCCAAAAGGAATGATACTTCAAACCCAAATGTGGATAGGAGCAAAAGGTACGAATTCCACGGAGACTATGGCCACACAATTGAGGAGTGCGTAGCCTTGAAAGATGAGATAGAGGCTCTAATATGCAGGGGAAAAGCTAGGAAGGTACGTTTACTACCAAAAAGGCCGAAGGGAGGAGACTAGAGAGGAAGAGGGTAGAGAAATGAGGAGAGGTCCTTGAAAAAGCTACTCTCCAACAAATCCATCAGGGAGCTGCATCATCTTTAATCATTGGCAGTAAGGTACTGTGGTGGAGTCAAACGTCAAACACCAAGTGAATGGTGATATAGTAAGCTAGAAGAAGGATTTCATTCTATGGGCAGAATGCCAGATCAAGTTGAAGCAAAGTTGAAATCTATAATTTTATTTTAGCTAGCGAAATCACATATGACTACGAGGACTTTCAAAAGCTTACTCTTTGTATAACCGTCAAAACGCTGTGCATGCAAATCAAATGAATAATACTGTACGTAAACTACGTCCTCTATAAAAGTCGAAAACTTTTAGTTAAAAATAGAAAAGTTTTCAATCAGAGGCGGTTTTGTTTTAAACTTCTACTAGTGAATTTTTTTTTTTTCCAGAAACAGTAGTGTTGAGCATTGAATAAGATGGTCATGCATTTTTCGGAGGGATTGAGATATTCTGAAGGGCAGGATGGCACTTTTCAGAGTAAAATATGAAATTGGTAAACATGGGTGAAAAATTAATGGTTTAAAGTATTATAAATACAAGCATGTAACACAACGAATTATAAATATTAACTCAACCTCTTGATTTTCTTTTCAAGAATTACCATTTTACGCTTTATTTTGTATAGTGTACACCTTAGAGGATCCAAATTCTTTCAGAAACACACCCTCATTATACTATGTTGTAAAATAATTAGTGTGCACACAAGTGCATGTAGCATGTCAATAATTATTTGAATTTGAATTAAAAGAGTTAAATTTAGATTAATTTTAAATTAAGTAATTAGTTAATTTGAGTGATTCAAATAAATCAACTAATTATGAGATGACAATTAAGATAAGACGTGATAATCTGAAGGAATAACATGAACTGTCTTGGTCTGACAAAAAATTAGTGCATAGAAATTTTGTATGTGACATTATCATAAATTGTTTGATCGAAATTGAAGCTCAGAAGTAAATGGCTATGAAGAATTGAAACTTTATAGGAGATACAAATAGTAGGTCTCTCACTGCAGATAAGAAAGAAATGAAAGGGATGGTAAACTCAGAACGAGACGGTCAAGTGAATGACTAGAATTCTAACTTCAAGGTTGCCAAATAAGAGTTGTTACCTAAACTCAGATTAGGCCTAAGCATCATTGCAATTTAACAGAGCATGATCTGCCCCACACCTCATACAAACATGCATGTGCTTCAAACAACGCAAGGAGTTATTCTAAATGATTAGAGAGACAGGAGTGCACAAACACAGCAGAGAAAATATCTTGAAGAAAAATTGCATTGCAAGATGCCACAATTGGACACAATTCTTGACCTATCCCAAAATTTGCTCGTCTCTTGCCAAAATATATATACACAAAATGGATCAACTACCGCAACAATGAAAAATCTTTGAAAACCAAAATTGAAGTTTAAAAGCCCAACCTTAAATCATGTCTAAATTATAGATGTTTCCATTTCTCCATCATTCATCCAACTGAATCCCAGACATAGGCACCTCAGAGTTGACTTGTTCATCATCATCATCATCCTCACTCTTGCTGCACCCTTCTGCATCCATTGCGGTTCCTTTTTGGAAGTAATCAACTTTGAAGTCATAATCATCATCCATGGCATTGGATGAGGCTTTGTTAGCCTTTTTCCTTTTCTTCTTCTCTGCTCGCCTCATTTTTGTATTAAGCATACCATCCGCTGCATATAATTTCTCATTTTGCCTACTAGCTGCACTGTTCCCCTTGCTCTTGCTAACACCATCACATTCCATAGATTCATCAACATTGTCAGCCATGTTTCCAGGACCTTCACCTTGATCTGACGGTTTAGTTTGTGTGTCATCCTACCAAAAAAATGTAAGAGGAAAAGATGTTTTAATTAATAGATGTGAAAAGACTAAAACTAGAGTTTATGACTAAGATAAACACTAGTCAATTTCCAAGGAATTTTCTCCTACTTTAAACGTCTTAAAAACAGCACCATCAATAACAGACCTCTAACATCGCCTCATCAAGGTTGAGAGGACAACTTGAAGGAACTTCAACAGGATTGAAGTCATCAGCAGATTTAAGGCTCCCAATGAATGAAGATTCACTGTTGTAGACTTCATCAATGTTAAACTCTGTCGAAAACTCAGAAACTATCTTGGCCTCTGAAGGCTCCCCTTGATTCCTAACAGGGGGCATGGTATAATATGGAATTTTACCTGAAACATGCAAGTAGACATTTCTCTTAATTTGGTAAAGCATGTTCTTCCTAATTTTTAACTTCAAAAGAAACATGTTTCATTTTCTCTCGATTTATGCTTTTTAGCAAACACTATGTATGTACCTTCATTCCAGTCATGAAGAATGATTCTTGCAGCAGCTTCAATGTCAACTATTCCACCCTTCTTAAGCTTGCCCCTAACTGTAGCAACCTTCTGTAGAAAGTCATCAACTGAATCAAAACTTGGAATCTTGTAAAGAGTTACCAGCAGTCTGGCTGGACAAAGCTTGAGAATTTCCTTCACTGTATTGTCCAAGGAAAAAGATAAATGAATTAGAATTTCCATTTAGTCAGGGTCAATATAGCCTGAAAATCAGGATTTCAATATAAAATTTTTCTCATAAATACAAGAACTGTTTGGTGCAAACTGCAAAGCACTTGAGAATTATTCAGAATGTCAGTTCAGTTTAATAAATCAAACTTTAATTTATATCTACAAAAAGTAACACACAACCAAACATGTTACCTTTTAAAACAAGATAAATTGACAGTAACGTATTTTCTGTGACAATCCAATCGTACAGGCACAGAGAAATCTCATTTTCTACTTCTACACCTACAAGTTGCATTCTTTAATACCTAACACAAACTCAATATTTTAAAACTGAGGCTAAGAGATAAGAATTGGTGCTAGAGTAATTTCATCAACATTCTGACCCGAGCAGTAGCAACCATTCATCACAATTTACAACCTAGAGACCCCATGGACTGACCTCATCTACCCCACCGTTTATTAACACATGAAAAATAAGCTTGTATTACACCAAACTCTCATTCAATTTTGGCTTATGTGCACAAAATACCACAAGCAACTACCCTTCCAGAGACTTTATAATGATTCTAACAACAGCTTTTCGCCAAGCTATTTTACTGGAAAGAGGGACAAGAAAAAGGGAGAAAAAGAAGATATTCAAAAGAAATAAGAATAAGAACTAGATGGTGGAAAAAAAGGGGCAGCTGAAGGTGGGACTGAGCCAAGCTAAGCAAGAGCACCTAGAATCAGGGCTTGGCTTTACTTATTTGGGTCATGTTCTTAAACAAACCAAGCACTTAGCTTGGGCTTGGCTTCCCTAAAAAATAAACCTTAAAAAGCCAAGTTTAAACTAAATAAAGTGTAATATATTTAGCGTTTAACAAGCTAGAACAAGTAGTTGGTTTCGGGAGAGATTATCAAAGCAAATGTGGGAACTCAGGGAGATAATTCCTTCAACTGAACCCAAGGGTTATAATTTTGATGAAAGAGCCCAAGGGATATATGTATGTAGACCAAAGTTGGAAGTGTTACATATGATTGAAACCTGAAGATAAAATAAAGGATGATCAAAGATAGAATAAAAGAGACATAGAAACAGGGTGGAGGGGTGAAATAACATCTTTGCATGATTATTCTTCCTCCAAGAAGCATCTTCTGCTCTAGAAAACAACAACCAGAATGTACCATAAGCAAAAGGGTATCATAGAGGTATCTCAGGCACTAAAATTCGAGTCAAAATTTCAGGAACTAGAAGAGGATCCTGGAAAATTTCAAATCTATCACCTGGAACCTTCATAAGTATTATAGGGTCTAGAGTAATTACCTAATTTGCTGAAATTTGAAGAGTTTTTTTTTAATAGAAAAAGAAATTCTATTACAGAGAATTGAGGGAAAGTAGAACTATGCGGAGGATGGAAAAAAAAAGCTATGTGGAGGATAAGTCTCTGCACATCAAAAAATGGCAACTCCCTTAAAAACAGCCACGAGCAAAACACCAAACAGAAGCAACAAACATAATCTTATCCCATATCAAGTTTAAGGATGAAGAGACACCCTTAGATATCCAAGCATTCTGGTCCAGCCAAATGCACAAAAGAATTGCATAAACTGCATACTGCAATAAAATTGAAGTGTTTCTTAAATGTTGCAACTTGCAAGTTCATTGCTTTGCTATTTTATTTGTTATATTCTAATAACGCTTCAACCATCCATTTCGTCCTGCATTACTCCATATAAAGACCGAAATATGTAGATTAAATTAATAAGCGAAAGAAATGCCTTCAAATACCTGGGCTAATTGGATCATCTAGCTTCTCAATTCTCTTGCAATTTTTTAAAGCGATAGAAGCATCATTTTCTTGAGAGTTCAGCATAACAACACCAGGGCAATCCAGCAACTTAACATTTCTGTCCAATTGAACCTCTTGCATTGATCTTGTCAACCCAGGAGTAGCACCGACATTCACAACACGGCATCTCTTTAAGCTATTAATAAGACTACTCTTACCAACATTGGGCAGGCCAATCAAACCCACAGTGATTGACTTCTTGATCTGTCGAGGCAAGGATGCAAAATAAATGAAGATTGACCCAAGAAGTAGCAATGAATGATTAAAATCAAATAGAAGATCATAGAAATAACAAAACAATTTAACAGATAAGCACTATAAATTAGAAGAAAAGGAAAAGAGAAGCTATATGAATTAAGAGGGAAAAGCAAATAATCAGTCAAATGTAAAATCCCCAATGGATAGCAATAACAACCTATGAACAGAGACACACTATAGGCTATAGCATACCCTGCCCTGCCAACTTAAAAACTTCTAATTTACTTTTGCTACATGATCAAACCCAGTAGAATATCAGACATATAAATGGAACACCTGAAGTCTGAACCTCAAAGATGTGACATGCATGCATGCATGAAGAAAAATACAACTGGAAGACATATTGGATGACAAAGATATACCTCTAAACAAATCAAATAGCATCAACACTACAATTGAAGATAAAATCAAGATAATTTGTTTGAGATTGATAATTCTCTTACACCACAAAAGTTACATAAAAAAAATCAGAAAATACATCTTGCAGAATTGAGGGTTAAGGGAAAGCAAGAAGAACGTAAATAAAAGTAAAGCTGATGACAGGAAAAAGACATCTGCAATGTAGAGCACGTGAATGCTAATAATTTGAACAAAACAGGTTTCTAACAGAAGATCCCAAGTCCCAACTAGTGTCGATATCATCCAAGCAGCAGACCCCACAAACTTAGGGTTTAGTATAATTTATTTTTAGTAACACATGATGGAAATGATGAGCACAATATACTTATTTTCTTTTTCTTTTTCTGCCAGAAGGGCACAATACGTCTACAAAGATTTCTTCAAAGTGTACTAAGTGCAGAATAAAAAATTGTATTCCAATCACCTAGGTCCTCCACTCCTCCCCAAGTTTATATACTATCAAAAGCACAATCTCCTCACAAGTGGCTAGCTCTTTAACTTGGAGATGAGCACCAACAGGATAGTAATAATTGTGCAGGATATCTATTTTCAAAAGCTTCAGATTTTCTAATTGGTTTGAAGTGCAAGTGTATCACGTCCATGTTTAAGTTTACTTTTCCAATAGAGGTATCTTAAAGTGAGAGCTTGATAAACTAGCATGACAAGAAAATGATAGGAGAAACATGAAGCAATCATGATAGCATAGACATAGATTTCAAAACATCCAGCCTATGATGCATGAGAACACCTATATGGCAGCCGCACTCGTACCGGGTATATATCCATAACAGGTACGCAATAAACTCCTAGCAAAACTCAGGCTAAGTGCATCAGGTCCCAGCAATAGCAAACATTGCATTCACCAAATCTTCTCATCTATCTCAACAACAGCACCACCTACTACAGACTAATTCCGACCAATTATTTGTTTAAAGATATCAGAACAAGTTCCAAAAAAGATAAACATAAGCCATGTTTTTTAACATTTACATCTGTTTGTTTCCATCCTTTTTTTTATTTTTTTCTCCTTTTAAAATCAAACTGCTAATGCAATTAGAAACACAGTTTGGGCACATGACAATGTGAATTACTAGATAAGAAGGGCATTTTTACAATCTCAGCTTCTTGCACCATTTATCCTCTAGTCTTATTCTAAAGTTTACTAGAGTCAACAGTTGGACGTTAGAAGTTATCATAAATTTTCTCAGTGACAATTCTGTGCTGTTTCTTTTTTATAGGACAAGAAATTTTATTAGAGAGAAAAGAGAGGAAATACAAATAGGAGGACAAGAGATCCTCCAAACAATAAATAAATAAATAGATAAATAAACTAAGAATTCAGTACGGCTTCCCAATCTCTCTGCAGATCCGAGATATTAACTCCATTGAAGCAGCCATGAGCAGTACACTACAGAGAAGCCAAAACGTAACTCTATCCTACATCAAGTGACAATTCTGTGCTGCACCATATGTACTTCAAATTCAGCACAAAATATTTCATGATGACAAGGTAATTTTACAAACAACTATTATTGCTGAACCTTTAAAGAAAAAGTAAGTGAACTATAATTCAAGCACATCCATAAAACACTTGCAAGCCATCATGAGCAAAATACAAATTTACATGAAATAAATGATATGTGAACATAGACAGACAAACACATAAAATAAAGGGAAGGGGCAAGAAAAGCCTGAACATGAATCCAATGATCTTTCATTAAACACTTAAGACAACATCAAAAGGAAAAACTCTACTTTTAGGAGAAAAATTATATTTATTCCAAATAATTCTGAGTTACCTCATGGCTTCTTGAGTAATTCTTCAACAATTTGATGAGAGTATCAGCTCCAAGACAATCACTTAGTTGCAAAATATTACTTGATTTGGCCTTTTTAGAAGATTTCCACCCTAAGTTTGATTTTTGTTCTTGTGTGCTGCACTTGAAGGCCACAGTAGGCAATTCTTCTCTAAAGTACTTGAGCCACTTCTCTACAGCTTCTCGAGGGATGAGATCTAAATTAAGAGCACAAATGGTTAGCCAAGGTGAAAATAAATATTCCTAAAATGAGAAAGGAGCAGAAAAGTGTGATTGGCAAAGTTACCAATTTTATTTAAAAGCAATACTAGATGTTTATTAGGTCCCAATTTCGTCACCATCTTTTCCATATCAACACAACGGGTACCCAAGGGATCACGGGCATCAAGGACCTCCAGAATGACATCAGAGGCTTCAATGACCTTTACCAAATCCTTGTAGAAGGCCCTATCTGAGTTATCTATTAAAAAGAAGACATAGAAAAAAACAATGAATACAAAAAAAGCAATGAACAGACACAAATAAAGATTTGACCTAAACCAAAATTTCAGCAAATTAAAAAGAAAAAACACCTCTAGTCTTCCCAATTGCAGCAAAATCGCTACTATCTTTTAGAGAAGCCTTTTCAACCAATTTGGAGTTATCATCGTCCTCTAGCAAGCCCAACTTCCTTTTTCGAGCCTGAAACAAGTGTTAGGCATTTAACATCACATATGTCTTTGAGTTCAATTAGGGTATTTTGGATGGAGGGGTTTGAAGGGTAAGGAAGGGGAGGGGTAATTTTTCATTTTAAATAGACATTCCCTTTATTTGAATTTTTTTAAAATGAGAGATTATCATGTAACTTTCCAATCATCTTTCATTCATTTTTATAAACATTTTATAATTCTCTCCAATTAGAAATGAAAAATTACCCCTCCCCTCCCTTCCCTTCCCTTCCCTTTCAAACTCCTCTGTCACAAACAAACATACCCTTAAGCGTAGCAAACAAACAACGTGTTTTTGGTGTGTATATAATTATCTATAGATATAAATCCTATAGATCTAGTAAATTAATGAAATATTTGCACCAGCAACACAACTGACGAGTAATGAGGAAATCTAAGAGTTCATATAATAAGAATAAATAAGGAATCAATAAAAGATATATGAATGTCTAATGCTGTTATCAAACTTAAGGTCCATAAAAAAATTCTCTCTAGAGAGAATTGAAGAGATATCAAATTAACCTTTTTATTTTTATTTTTTTATAAAAGAACATTACAAATCACTCATATTTTTCCATTTAAAAAAAGCATGGAAAAAAAATAAAAAAAAATGAAAACAATACCCTCTCCTTGCGCTCAGCTTTCTTTTGCTCCAATTCCTCAATAGCACGTGCTCTGCGGGCTTCAAGGGCCTTAAGCTCCTGTTCCTTGAAGGGCCAATCATTGGGTATACCAGGATCCTTCTCAACCTTCCTTTTACCATTCAAATTAAGCTTTTTTGCTTCTTTTGCCTTTTTCTTCTGATGCTCTTTCACCTTCCTTATGATCTTGTATTTTTTCTTCAACGGAACCCTCTTACTCTTGCTCTCTGCAAAACAACAATTCACCAAAAATAAAAATAAAAATAAAAAATAAAAACCCATTATTATTATACGATGATGATGATGATGATGATATTGATGACTACAAAAATATGCAGCAAAGTTAGAAGTGGGAAACGAGTTTGCTTACTCTTGCTCTTCTTCACCATTTTTTTTTTCTCTGTTTCTTCAAACAAGTTTTTCTTTTTTTTTTGAAGCAACGAAGTTTAGAGGCGCAGAGAGAGAACAGTTGAAGTAGTAGCCGAGTAAAGAAAACCCCTTGAAGAGGAGAGAGAGAGAGAGAGTGTGTGATTGGGGGCGCGGATTAGGGTTAGGGTTTACGACGAGTGAGTGCCTTTTATTAACGGTGTCGTTTGCATCTAAAAATAAAAGGACTTTTTTTTTGGGTAGATAGGACTTCTTTTTTATTTTATTTAATTAGTATGTATGCAGATTTTTTTATCTTTTATTTTGATATCTGATATTTTTTTCAATTGCATGTCTTTTTTTATTAATTTTTTACACTATTGAAAATATAATTTTAGAGTAATATTAAATAAAAAAAAAACACTAATTAGAATTAAAATAGATTTTAGAATAACTGTTAGATACGATAGAGTGACAAAAATCACTTATCTGTCTAAGAGTCTATAGACATACCAACTTATTCTATTAAAAGTTCAACCAACAAAATAAAAAATCAACCAAGATTATTTCTATTCAAATTTTTGGATCTCAACATCCTTGATTTTCTATCCTTTTAGTTATAAATATGTATTTTTGTTAAATGTGGCTAAGTTGAAGAATTGTTAAAGAAAAGAGGGAAAAAATTAAAGAAAGAAAAGACAAATTAATAAAGAAGAAAAAAAATTTAAAAAAAATTAAAACCTGAAAACAAAAGGCCAAACAGCCAAGAATTTAAAAACTGATGGTCATTCGTGCTAAGCCCTTAAGTTAAAAGTTAAGACATATAATTGATAAGACAATTTTATAATGTTTTGAATGCTTTAAAATAACGCGTGTAAGAAAGCAAAAAAGAGATTGGCAAGAGAGTAAAGAAAACTCAAGTGAAAAGAAAGAAAAAGGAGATTCACGAGAAAAAATTTAGCTCAATTGAAATTAGAGACCAACATGTGTAGGGGCATAACCAGAGAAAAAAAAATTTAGGCAGCCAAAATACAATTCTTAAAAGTGATTAAAATAAATATGTAAACTTCAAGGGTGTTAAACAAAATTTCATAAGTTTCGGAATCCCCTTAGTTTGTGACTAATTATGCACCTACCCACGTGCATATAAATGCAGTTTTTTCATTAATATATAATAGATTTTAAAAATGGTGGAAACTAGTAAATGGGAGCAACGAGAGTCTAAGGATGGCACCTCTGCGGCGGGGGCGGGGAGTTCCTGCTGACACCCCCACTCTTCATTTCCATCCTCAATTCCCACTAGGAAATAATTTTTTTTCTTGATCTCGTTCTATGTATCCCTGTAAGGAGCTTGAAAAGTTAAAAAAAAAAGTAAATTTAAGTAAAATGAAAAATATAAAAAAAATTGAAAACAAAAAACTTAGGCTCGTTCAGGGTGGTTTTTAATTTTATGTTTTGAAAATTTCAAAATTCAAATATAATTTTAATTCTGAGTTTTGAATTTTAGTTTTTTTTTTTAGTCAAGTCATTTTTTTTATCTCGCTTCACTTTGAATTCACCCAATATAAAAAAAACATTAACACATAAAAATAATTAAAAATGACAATAAAATAATTAAGTCTAGAAAAAAAATAGTTAAAAAAATTTAAAAAAAAATAATATAAATTTTGACAACAAAAATAAATATTATAAAACTATAAAAATAATAAAAATAGTAATCATAAGTAATATGACCAACCATGATAACAACAATAATAATAAAAATATTTATATTGCTTATATGAATATCCATCATACACATATCTTAATCCAAACATAAGCATAATAATAAAAATAATTATAATGCTTATGTAAATATTCATCATATACATGTCTTAATATAAACATAAACATATATATTTATGTTTTAATCCAAACATAAACATAAATTTTCAAAGATTGAGAATAATATTTTTCTTCCGCTTATATGATAATGCTAAAAACACATCCCTTCATAGAGGGTCTTCTTTTAGTATCTTTACTGTCTTTGTAAAAGGAGCAGCACCAATGCATTCAAGTTTGTCAATGATGTTTAAACAAGTCAGCAATTTCTTATTTGCTTCATTGCCTTGTCCTTCTACTTTACTCATAGCATTAGAAGATGACCCTACAACCTAGCTAATGCTCATCTTCTCTATAATATCAATTTTTCTCAATCACATCATCTCCAATCACTTCATTCTCATTTGCCATATAATAAAGTTATCTTAAAAATGCAACCTATTTTTATATCTAATAAACTAATTGACATGAAAATACTTTATAAAATGAAAATTATAGCACAAACATCATAAACCAACCAATAATTATGAAGCATAAACGTTAAACGAACCAATAATATTCATAACTACTGCAGAATAAGCAATTTCACAATTTGCTGAAAAATGTAAGAGAAATGAATGAAACCACAATTACCAAAACTGATATTATAATCTCGTGAGTCATTTTACATCAATAGAAATAAACAAAATCAAAATCATAATTGTAACAACATCAACTTTGTTGAAAATGGGAGGGAGAAATGATGAGAATGATCTGTAAAGAAAATAAAAGGGTGGGGAAAAATACAACAAAGACAAAAAAAATAGAAAAAAAAATAACTAGAGAAAAGAAGAGAGGGAAGAAAGAGAGAAAATCCCTTCACAAAAGTAAGAGAGTCAATAGCAGAAGAGCCACCAATAAGAGAGGAATGGTGAAGAGGCAGAGAGGGATGGTAAATGGCACGAAAGAGAGACCTGAAAGGCACGAGAGCGAGAACGTGGTTTTAAGATTAAAACTGAAATAAAAATCACAAAACCTATCTTTATAGTTTTGTGCCATGAAAGAAAGCTGTTTTAAAATTTAGTAAAAAACCAATTTGAACTCCATTTTACCCGAATACGTTTCATTGTCAAATTTAACTTTTAAAATTAAAAATAGGAAATTTACAACCACCCCAAACGGGGCCTTAGCTTGTATTGATTTGAGATTAATTGCTGCAAAAATTCTAAAATTTTCTCACACACATATATATAAGCATATCTAGTGAGAGGAGTAAATCTTGATTATTGGATCATCCATGTATGATTAAGATTAGAACATAAAGTCATGTGACTTTTTTAAGTAGTCATGTGACCTTTAAATAATTTCTAATCTTGATCATACATGGATGATTTAATAGTCAAGATTTGTTCGTCTCACTCTCACAATAAACTACTCCTCTCAGTATAGATGTTTATATATTTTTTTGATAAGGTAGATATGCTTATATATATATATATGTGTGTGTGTGTGAAAATTTTAGAATTTTCACAACAATTAATCCCAAATCAATACAAGCTAAGACAGATATACCCATATATAACATAGTGCTCTCACTAAATATGCATATATATATATATATATATATATATATATATATATATATACTTATAATTGTAATTTGAAAATCGTTTATCCTTCAATTTTATTTTTGCTTTCTAATTCCTATTCCTTTTGATTCTCCCGAAGTTGACAGTTAATAATGCAAGCAACCCAAATTTGTATTCCTGACGTAACTGAGTACGTGTTTCTTCCAACTAATAAAGAGTTAATGGCTAGCCTTTACCGCAAGGCGTTATTGTTGAATGTGAGATATACGGGAACGATAAGCCTTGGTAGATTTGGCAGTTGCATGGTGAAAGAATGGTTGAGTTAGTGGATGGTGAATACCTTTACTTCTTTACAAGGCTCAACAGAAAGAACCATGAGACGAAATATGTTAAAAGCAGAATAAGATTAAGAACATGGAGTGCAGAAGATAGAGGCAGTGACAAAATGACAACGTTTCCTAAGACACAATGCATTGTTGTTGGCTCTAAGGAGAGAGAGAGTGTGTGTAATCAGTTAAGGTTATGTTGTTGTGAAGTGGGTTAAAGCTGTTGAGAAACATGGCTCAGATCAGAGAAAGTTGAGAGAATATGAAATAAAAATTGATTGAATGAAAAGTTGTGCGAAAATTATATACAAGTGTGGCTTATATAGCCTTAGAGATATAACTAACTATGTAATTAATTACACCTAACTAACTAATTACTATATCTCGTAATAGCCTCCCACAAGTTGGAGGATGCGTACTAAGCATTCTCAACTTGAGATGAGCAATACAATCTATCACAAAGAAAATGACAAAGTACAAATTATGCCGTAATCACATCGGCTAACAAGAAAAATATTAAAATGAATGATGAATGAAAGTTGGTAACGACTGAAGTACATAGCTCCTAGAAATCTACGACCTTTTTTTAAGTCTCTTCGATCTTCTTCCAACGTCTCCATGGCACTGGTCCCAAGCAAATTGAGGCTCTTTGGGCCACCAAACAACATTATAATTGAGAAAGCTTAACCACCATAAAAATGGCAGAAACAAACTAAATCAAAACTTAACCACCGTAACAAGGCAAAAGCTAAAATGAAAGCCAAAACAAGGCTTAACAAATATTAACAAAAAAAAAATGAAGATAATGGGCTGGATTCTCCGCCACTTCCATAAGCCATATGTATCAACAAATGACCATCAATCTTCCACGTCATCACATTTCTTCACAAGTAAGTTGAATATCACCAAATGGAGTACCAATTTTGCAGAGAATTTGCAAAAGCACGCTCGAGTGCAATATCCTTGAATTCCTTATTCTCTTTATTCACTTGGATCCAGAGACAAACAGCTACAACTGCAGTCCTTATGCAAGAAAGTACTCCTCATGCCTTCCATCCTCTTCACACCAGTGGAATGGGAACCCCTGCTCACTGATGCTGACTTTGACAACAATGATTTCGAAGAATTGATTAGCTTTGCCGCAGATCTGAATCCATTGTTGAATGCCGTGGCAGGACAGTAGAGGCAAACATGACGACAATGAGAATAATAAAGCTTTGATTCAACACCTTCAATTCACTACACCAAATGGTCCAAAATAGAGGAAGCATCACTGATGTCAATGGTGGCAAAGATGGAGCATAGAAAGCAATTGAAGAAAAAAATTTCCCAAAAAAATAAAAGAGAAAATGCAAAACAAAATAAAAATGAAGCAAGTTTGGCAATTGAAGAAACTTTAAGAACTGTAATTTTGTGTCGTGGAATTTGGTGGATTCATCAACATTGCTACCACCAAACACCACAAAATGAAAATGCAACAGCAGAAAATTAGAAGAATGCTAATGAAGCAAATATGAGAATCTTGCAAAAGTGAGAAAGTGCGAGAAAATGGAGAACCATGGGAACAGAGTTCTCAAACCAATTGCTAATGAAATCTTCCATTGACATAGAAGAAAACCAAAATCTAAAAACATGAGATCTGAACTGTGAAACAAAGAGAGAGAAAGAAAAGAGCTAAGATGTAACAGAAGAGGAGAAATCATTCAAAGAGTTCTATGAGAGAACTCGATGCAACGAATGAGGAACATTTTTTCAAGGTAAATACCATAGAAGCTCTGATATCGTGTTGAGAAACATGGCTTAGATAAGAGAAAGTTAAGAGAATATGAATTGAAATTGATTGAATGAAAAGTTGTGTGAAAATTATATACAAAAGTGACTTATATAGTTTTGGAGATGTAACTAACTATGTAACTAATTATACCTAACTAACTAATCACTAACTAATTACTATATCTAGTAACAGAAGCCAAAGCTTATTATTTCCCGCCTTCAAGTTATATTGTTGATTGTTGGCTAGGAATGCTAATGCTTTTCATTAACCGTGTCATTTGGCTCTAGAAAAAAATAAGATTGTTATAATACCCTTATGAATACAATTAACCAATGAATATTTAACAACTCATCTTAAATATCAGTATTCAAGAAAAAAATATAAGTAATAGAGTAATCTTCCAAAAAAATTAGTCTTTAATTAATTTAAAACACTGATGTTATGATTCGGTGTTTTCAAAAATATGAAAAGTGAGATGCAAGGAAACTGGATGCCATGAAGATGGTTCACTTGACCCACATGTGTGCTCCAATTGGTTGACTCGAAAACAAGCTAGTTAACCATTAATCTCAGTTATTAGAAGGACAAATATAACCAAAAAAAAAAACATCATCACATAACACGAAGATGTTACTATCTATACGAAGGCAATAAAAATGACCGTAAGTAGGCATAACATGTAACACACTAACAAGTAAATATAACAAGGCAAAGTATCATAACATAATGGGTTATTATCATTTTAAAAAATCCATTTTGTATTTTGCAATGTTATTACACAGTGTTGTGAAAAATATAATAAAAAATTAATTAATATTTCAAAACCTTTTGACTTGGTCTTCTATGTTTGTCAAGTAACGCACAATATGAATTCTATTCTTTCCAAACATAGTCATAATCGGGTATATATCTTCAGCTTAAAAAATCAAAAGAAATGAGATGCACTTTGATTTGATTTTATCTCCTTTCTTTTCTCAACGGTGCAACCTAGTTTTCACTTCTCCGATCTCATTTCTATCTTAACGTTCCGAACGTGCTTCTTTGTTTTGTGAAAAAAAAATTGCTAACTTTATCTGATAGTTTTATCAGATATGCGTGCTTAGTTTTTTCAATTTTCTTTTATCTCTTATCTTTGCTTTCAAAATATAGAGAAAAACCCGTGACTCATCTGCAATTTTTTAGAGACAACATTTTTTCCGAATTATCACTTTTTCTTCTTCTCTCATTCTTTCTCTCAATAATTATGGGTTACCAAAATTACAATACTCTTGCCAATTCTAGAGAACCCTACCACAGAGAGGAAGAGTCTGCTATATCTTAAAAGAAGTTTCACACTTATTACCGAAATATTTTTTAAGGGTAGTGCATTGCACATCTCAGACTATCACGTACTTTTTGTTTGTTCATTGTTTCGGTTAATTTTCGACTAGACAAAACATGTACTAAGTATATAGCTTTCGTATTCTTATTTTAGTTGGGTAGTAGTAAACATATAGATTCATAGTGTTGTAATTTGAATGGCGTTTATCCTTTAATTTTATTTTTAATTTACTATTCCTATTCCTTTTGATTCTCTCTAAATCTGGAAGTTAATAATGCAAGAGCAACCCAAATTCGTATACTTGGCATAGTTGGGTATAGGTTTCTTCCACCTGATGAAGAGCTCGTTACATATTATTTGTACCAGAAGATTCATGGCCTGCCTTTACCGCAAGGCATCATTGTTGAATGTGAATGTGATCTATTTAGGACGAAAACACTTGGCAAATTTGGCAGTCACATGGTGAAAGAGTAGTTGAGTCATTGGAGGGTGAAGATCTTTATTAGCTCTATTACATATATATCGGTTTAGTTTTATTTTGCTTCAATTGCTATGTCATTCGTAAAAAAGATTCGTGCGATATAATAGTTCTCTTAACAAAAATTCGTTAGTGATGCCAAGTGTTAATATTCTGTAAATATAATAATTTGTAATGTTAAAAAAAACGAGAAACAAATATTTAAAAAAATTGTTAAGGCTCTCCCTTTTATAACTTATAAGATGAAATAATTTATCGATGTGATAATTTACAAAACACATAAGATTAAACACTAGATCTTGTCATAAATTGTAAGACCAAATTTAATAAAAATCAATTGCTATCCATATACTCTTAAGGTAAAAAAAACTTTTAAGTGCATATAAACTTGTTTGATTGTCTTTAAAAAAATTTATGTCATGAGTGACGTTCCACTAAAGCAAAAAAAAGAACAATGTCTTTTTACTCCTAGAGTCCAACCCATAATTTTAATCCGAAAGATACTTATGTCATTTTAGATTTATGTTATAGTGTTCAATTTTAATACACTATTAGTGTAAAAATTTTATATATCACTCAATTATATACTGACAAATTATTAAAAGAGTTTAACTAATTAGACAGTTATTATTAGAGTCAAATTCTTTCAATGATATAACAATGTATAATTTAGTAACATTGTAAAAATTTTTTTACACTAACAATGAATTAAAATTAAACCATTTTATATTATATCATTTGAGACTTATATATCTTAATTGTTTTACATTGACATTTGAGTTTGAGATTTATGTTATGAATAATATATTTTGATTTATTTTTAGTAGGTTATTATTATTTTTTTTGTATGCTCCACTCGCAAATTCAACCCAACCCACATACATACATAGATAAAATTAGGTCAAGTTGAAGGAAACTTTTTTCAAAACCTAACACAACCCAATGTTTCCATGAATGGGTAAAGTCAAAATATATTTCAACTCAACCCAATCAAGCCCATTAACACCTGTATTCTTGGGCATACCATTCGTTGACCAATATTACGTCCCTTAATCGATACCTTTTGATAAAAGTATCACATTTTTATAGCCTCCGCACTCCCAAAATCCAAGATGTAGGGGATAAGCTCATTATCGCTTCAACATCTAGTTTCTTGAATTCAATTACGCAACTGTGCGCAGTTATTTTATTTCAACGCCTCCTTCCTCTTTAGTTGAGTAATGTTTCATTTAATTTTGATCAATTGACACTAAAAGAGCTTCTTGTAAGGAAAGTGAAATTCTAAATGTGCTAGTATTATCTTAGATACTTGTGATGCTAAAAATTAAGACTGAAAAAGATAGTGACAATTGAATGCATTCAATGACTTCTCATATCTCAAAAATTAGTCAGCGTAGGGGATATGATTGAATGCTTTTATGAGCAACCGTATGTTTATGGAAATTATTAAATGGCAACCCTAAGGAGTTAGGCCGGTGGTAGAAGGGAATGTGTAATATGTAAATAGATGCATTATCATAATTTCTAATCTAACTATGTCAATTTCTTAGGATAAGGTCACAGAAATTTTTTGAATCCCTCAATCCTGATCCGGTGAAAGGACATAAGATATAGATTAGTCACTACAGACAAACAGAACACCATCTAACCATAATACTAAAGATAATAAATTATTAAATGACATTAGTTTGCTTTAATATAACCTCATTTATATTTTTAAATGCTAATACTTTCTTTCAATACATATTTAAAATTAAAAATTAAAATATTTTTTCAATGAAATTACAAATTTAATGCTAAATTTTCAATTTTATGAAACACATCTTGGTTAAAAGCTATTACATGCAAGGACTTAATAATACAAGATGAAATTTGAAGGGATGTTCCAACCATTTTTAAACTCATGGATCTCTTAAAACGAGTGAAGGTCAAAGGATATCACTAATTTTGCCCATTTTATATTAAAGAAAAGATAGATAGATATAGAGAATTTAGTGAAGAAAAACTTAGCATGCCATCATGGCATTCTGCCCACTTCCATTTACAATAAACATAATTCAAAACCATTACCTGTATGACGTACCATTATCATAATCTTCATCATTGTCCTCATTATTGACTCCATTGGCATAATATACATCATCAACAATTTCAGGATCGGCAGTTTCTGTTTCACAATTGGCATCAAGAACATAATGCGATGTCCAATCAGGTGGAAAGGTCTTTTGTAGGGCTTCTGTCAGTTCCCCTCCTGTCCTCTCAATCTTGCGTAAGCATTTTGACCAGTAGACCGCAGTTCCCATGTCAACGGTCATCTCAGATTCTATCATCTCTCTACATATAGACAAGAGTCCACTATAAATGTATGCTTGAGCAAAGGTGGCTCTTGATAGCAAAGATGTCATAAGACAATGGTACACTGCTTTGTCTGGCTTCAATCCAGCCACTTTCATCTCTTCAAAGCACCTCAAAGCCTTCTCTGGAAAAGAAGCACGTGCCCAACCATGTATTAGCGTGGTGTAGGTTTTGAGGTTTGGTTTTATACCAGATGCTTCCATTTCTTGGATAATATGTGTTGCTTTCTGGCAGGGAAAAAAATCTGATTAACAGGTGATAGAAATAAATTACAGTGATTTGACAAGAATCTTAAAATATTCTTTTGTGAAAGCATGCAGAAAGAATTGAAATGAAATGCATAACAAGTGATGCGTTCCCACAATTCATTTTTCTTACACTAAATAATGATGAAGAATCATGACTTGATAAAAAGTATATACAAATAACAAGACTTCGACAAGTGACAAATGATGGAACTTTAACTAAGACAAATTTTCATATTCAACAACCAATAAAATTATATAATATAAATCCAGTAACATGACTCAAACACATTAGCTCAAAAATAATTCTAGTCATTCCATTGTATAAGAAATTTTATATCAGACTCTAAACTTATCAATGTTGAAATTTTAGGGATTAGATGGAAAAAGAAAATAAGAAAGGGATAGAGAGGGAACAATAGGAAATATATTCAACTGAGACTCTGAATCATTGTGCTAGAAAACATAGACTAATACCTCTATTTCTACTAAACTTATGACTATGAAAAGGCACTTTTACCCTTTACTTTTAGTCCAGTACAAGTAATCACTAACCTAACGAAGAAGAACATAATAATAAATTATATTTCTCAACAAACACCATACCTGCATATCCCCAGCTTTACAACACGCATTTATAAAAGATGTATAAGTATGGATGTCAGGTTGAACTTCTTCCTTTCTCATTTGTTGCATCAGGTCTGCAGCCTCCCAAACATCACCTCTCCGAGCCCACCTAAGAAAGTAAACTAGGTTACTAAAATAAAAAGCAGGTTGTGAAACCACTGAAGGAAGAAAACATTGAAAAATCCAAGAAGGGTAAACACGTGTAAAGAAAGTTAATAGAGAAAAATAGACATTGTTATATATTCAAGAATATATAACAAAATGTTAGATAAAAGTGAACACTTCAAGTCTAATTCTGCCAGATGTAAATTATTCATACCCATCAATTAGTATGTTATAGACAAAAGTATTTCTAGGAATATTTCTTGCACTCATTTCTTTTGTGACTGCAAGGGCACTCTGCATTCTGCCTGATTTGCAACATGCCTTCAACAATGCCTCATAAGTATATACATCAATCTCCAGGCCCTCATTCTTCAATGTCATGAAGTAATGAAAGGCCTTTCCAGTATCACCCAGAGAAGCATAACCATGCATGATAGTTGTATATGTATGTTCATTTGGGCTAATGCCTGCCAGATTCATTTCATCCAATATTCCTACAGCCTTTTCCATCTGCAAGAGATGCAACATAATTTACAGAAAGTGTTACATATAGAGTGAGGAGATCTATAAGAAATCAACAAGTAATTTTAAAATATCAAAAAGGAAAAAGCATTTTTTCTGATAAAATACAAAGATTTCAACTTTTAACATGTCTATGTGTCATTCAAGTAAGAGAGAAAGGAAAATGTACTAGACTCCAGACAAAAATAGTTGATTTAAGAGAAAAATGTTCTACTGGCAGAAAGACTACTTGCTTCTAACTTGTTAGCACCCACTGAAACACACTTGAATTTGGTGGTGTATTGTCGGAGACTGAGAATGGCACAAAACCCACATAGATGTATTCAACACTATGTTTCAGAGTAGAAAAGGATATTTTCTTGGATTGGAGTAACACAGCTCAGGCACAGAGAGGACAAAGCTCAGCTGTTTTCTACCAAGTCTCTGCTGTTTCTTCTGCTTTTTCTCTCTTCCCCTTTTCAGGAATGTGTATTGGTTCCACTTATAATTTATTGAAAACATGTACAAGGACCTAATACAAGCTAATTGGGCGTGAGTAAAAAAACCATAAACTGAACCCAACCTTTAAACTGAATTGAACTGAACCATAAATAACCAAACCTTTTAGAACCAATTTTTTCTAATCCAGTTTTTCAGTCCCAAACAGATGCAGTTAATTAATTACTATATGCGGTTCAGTGAACCAATGCTAACCGAACTGAACCAGTTTGATTTAAAAAATTAAGAATTTCCAGTCCCAGATTGCAAGAGCTTTCCATGATCGCTTCACTTCTTCCATATAAAAATCAAGCTTATTGATCATGTCAGGGTACAGTTACTTCCTCTGTTCCTCACGATTTTCTTCTTCAATTTCCTCTCCATTTGTTTCACTAGAAACTGTGCCTGCAATTTTCTTTCTCTCCCTTCTCACTGTGACAGTTTTTCTTGTACAGTCTACTCTTTTCTCACAGTTCATTTCCCAGTTTCGACTTTCAAGAATCATCTTCTGTTTCTATGTTAACTTTTCTCTGAAAATCTTGTTCAGGCTCATGGTTTGGTTCATATGCATTTGACTTCTTGTCTTGCATCATACGCAGGTAGTTATATTTATGTTACTAGAATTATGCTGTGAAATCATGCTTAAGATAAAGATGGTAAGTACTGATTATAGTGCAGTTGCTGATATTTTTGAACTGAATGTTTTGGTTAAAACCGGTTAACCTAATAAAAAAACCAGAATATTTTGGTTTGGTTTTTTCTTTGTTAACAGGTTCATGTTTGGACTTAACTGTCGAAATCGAACTGATCTGGATTTTCGGATTTTTTTAGGATTGGTTCGGGAAAACCAAACCAAACCATATCTGCCCACCCCTACCTAATACCAAATCAAACAAAACAATATATTGAATTACTAGAATGTATGCTTTTAAATCTTAATAATTATTTGATATAACACTAGAAAATATACTAACACCAAAATGTGTCTGCATTTTTCTGCTTTGTTTCATGGAGAATTGTATATATACACATACATTGCCTTTAGGCCTTGGCCTAATGGTATTGAACCATTGCAGCCACCAAAGGTGGAGCAGTTCGATTTCCAAACCCCAATCACCCCTAAAAATTTCAGTTGGCCAAAGTGCCAGCTGCTCACATATCTAAGTTAAAAAAAATATATACATACACGTCTTGTCCCATATTTTGGATTTTTTTGGAGCCTCCATGTCCATATCATGTCACATCCCACGTCATGTCTCCATGCTTGCACTCATACCAGTACAAGACAAGGATAAGATACTAAACATGATGTAGGAAAGCAAAAAGGTTAGGATTTAATGGGTTAGGTTTAGGGTTTTCTTGGGTGGATTAATGATAGAAAATATAGAAATTGAAGGCTCATTTGTGCACGTCTTGGTTCGGTGAGTCTCAGCTTTGTGCGTCTCTGTTGGTCATGGGTGTGGGTGCGTGCTGTGCATCTCTTGGTCTCTGTTTTGATCATGCGTCTCTGTTTGTGGGTGCGTGTTGTTGCTGTGGCAAGCTCCATTCTGTTGTAGGTGTGTAGGTGCTTGCGTTTCTGTTGTGGTCTTGTGGGTGTGTGGGTGTGTCTCTGATGTGGGTGTTATGCCTTGTGATTGTGAGTGCGTTTTTTATGTTGCTGAATAATTTTTTTTTTGTCATTCTTACATGTCTGAAACTGCTGGGTCAGGTCCCTCTCCCTCTTCCAATAAAGTTGTTACTTCTAAAATTAGAAAGAATGCTCCTGGAAACAAGACTGATATTGGGTGGAAGCATGGGGTAGATGTTCAAGGAAATGCTAGAAAAGTTAAATGTAAATATTGTGCAAAAATTATTAGCGGTGAAATTTTTAGATTCAAGCATCATTTAGCTGGTAGTAGAGAAGATTCAGAGCCTTGTGCTAGTGTACCTGAGTTGTTTTAATTCTTGACTTTGAGTTGTTTTAAGATTTAGCATTATGAACTCATGGTTTGCTCATTTATGTATGGATTTAATTTGTATTATCATACTTGTTACTTTTGTTTGCTTTATTATGGAGTTGGGAAGATGAATGTTGATTGTGGATATGCTATTTTATTATATTTTGGATCTATAATATATTTTTTTAACATTATTTACGAGTCGAGTTTACGGAGACTCCACGAGTTTACATAAACTTGCGAATTTGACAACCATGCTTGTGAACAATATTTGCAAGATTATCATTTTTAGTTTGATGGTTCTAGGGACAATTCAATCAAAAGGTGTTAGGATTCAATTGAAAGGAATGAGACTCGAGTCTCACATTAGAAGTATGAGATTTAGATGTGGAGTTTATATGACCTTGGGCTCTCTCATCTTAATAGCTAGCTTTTGAGGTGTGGTTCTCCAAAAGTTCGTATTAATTGGTATCAGAGCTATCCAACATGTCTCTCAGTTGCAAACGAACGGCATGGGTGGTGACCCTAGCATTGCAGTGTTCGCCCGGGACTCATCAAAGGACTAGTGCACAGCCAGCTCGCGTTGGTGCCAGGGTTGCGAAGCGTGGTGGAATGTTAGAATTCAATTGCAAGGTATGGGACTTGAGTCCCACATCAGATGTATGGGATTCAAATGTGGGGTTTATATGGCCTTGGGCTCTCCCACCTTAATAGCTAGCTCTTTGGGTGTGGTTCACCCAAAGTTCGTATCAAAAGGTAAATAGGGTTTTGATGGTATGAAATTTTAGTTTGTCTGCCAACAAAATAGATGAAATGAAACAAAATAATAGCTGAGAAAATGAAATGAAACCTAGGCATCCCATCTAGGTGGTGGAACTTCATTGATAATTTTTTCTTTTTCTTTTTTTTGGGGGGGGTGTGGGGAGAAGGAGTTGAACTGCTCTTTTTATCAAAAGTATCAGTTGCAGCAATGAAACTTGAGGATGATTTTTATGGTAAAACAGAGAATAAGGAAAAGTTTCAGTTGAAAGGGATAATGAGAGGAGGATGCTTATGGCAAAAGAGAGAACAAGAAGGAGAAGTTGAAAAGGATGACCACCAGGTGACCAATGCCAACAACAACAACCGAGCCTTATCCCACTAGGTAGGGTCAGCTAAACTAATCAACCGACGCCATTAGACTCTATTAGAAACCAAAATTTTAATAAAACCGATTACTTCTACGACTTATCCTAATTGAACATTGAGCTCTATACTACTACTAAATGCATACTGAAACAATCTAACACCTAATAACACCTAAATAACATGTTGAGATAGATAGATAGATAGATAGATAGATAGAGAGAGAGAGAATGTTGAAACCGTGTGTCTCAATACACAACAGACATTTGAATATATAGACAAAGTAATAATTACAGGGATCTTAATTTTCCTAATTACAATAATTATATGATACTAATTGACAACTAATGGACAGCTGTACAAACTAATAGAGCACGTGAAACATAATATTTTATCACTCCCTCTCAAGCAAGAACATATAGATCATATACACCAAGCTTGTTACATAGGTAACTAATCCGAGGACCTCTCAGGGATTTGGTGAATGCATCCACCAATTGATCATTGGAGTTGACAAAGCTAGTGGTGATATCTCTTGATAGGATCTTTTTCCTAATAAAATGACAATCTATCTCAATATGTTTGGTCCTCATGGAAAGCTGTATTGAAGGCGATATGCAATGCAACTTGATTATCACAAATTAGTGTCATTTGCATAATCTCCCCATATCGAAGTTCTTTGAGTAACTATTTCAACCAAATGAGTTTGCAAGTCGCTAAGGCCATAAAACGGTATACTGCTTCTGCACTAAATCTTGCAACTACATTCTGTTTCTTGCTTTTCCAGGATATTAGGTTTTCCCCAATAAGTATACAATACCTAGAAGTGGATAGTCTATCAATAGGAGAGCCTACCCAAACCACATCTGAGTAACCAACGATTTATGTCCTCTATCTTCATAAATGAGACCTTTTCTTGGTACTCCTTTAATGTATTTCAGGATCCAGATCACCACGTACCAATGACCTTGACATGGAGAATTTAATAATTGACTCACCACACTGAATGCAAAAGAGATGTTTGGACGAGTAACTATAAAATAGTTTAGTTTTTCAACCAGTTTTCTGTATCTCCCTGGATCTGATAGTGGCTCCCCCTGATCTGATAAAAGTTTGACGTTAGCATCCATAGGAGTGTCAATGGGTTTGACATTCAATAAGCATGTCTCTTCAAATATATCCATAACATAATTTCTTTGTGAAATCACTAGACCATCCTTGGACTGAGTTACCTCAATACCCAAGAAATATCGAAGTTTTCTAAGGTCTTTAGTCTGAAAATGATGAGAGAGATGTTGTTTCACCTGAAGTATGCCACGATAATCATTACCAGTGATAATAATGTTGTCCACATAAACAATCAAATAAATGCATCATTGGGCCGAATGGCGATAGAACACAGAATGGTCTGCATCGCTCCGAATCATACCAAACTATTGCACTACAATGCTGAATCTACTAAACCGATCCCAAGGAGATTGTTTGAGACCATAAAAGGGCCTGTGAAGGTGACATACCAGGTTAGAGGACTCCCCTTGAGCAACAAACCTAGGTGGTTGCTCCATATAATCTTCCTCCTCGAGATCACCATGTAGGAAGGCATTTTTAATGTCAAGCTGATGAAGAGACTAGTGGCGGATAGCAGCAATGGATTAAAAGCCGAACAGATGTCATTTTGGCAACAGGAGAAAACGTATCACCATAATCAAGTCCAAATATCTGGGTATATCCTTTAGCCACCAAACGAGCCATGAGCCAATCAATTTTACCATCAGGGCTAACTTTGACAGTATACATCCATCTACAACCAACAAGAGACTTCCCAGGAGGCAAGGGGACAAGTTCCCAAGTACCATTGCTTTGAAGAGCACACATTTCATCAATCTTTGCTTGCCTCCACCCAGGTGGGATAAAGCGTCACCTGGAGACTTAGGAAGAGAGACAGACGACAAAAAAGAAAAACAAGCATAATGCAAAGAAGAAAGGCAGTGATAACTCAAAGCAATATAATGAGAAGGGAAGAATGGTTACGTGTAGAACATATACCTTTGCGGATAGCAATGCGAAGAATGGGTTCAGGTGGCAATAACGAAGCTGGTAAAGGAGGTGACTCCAGTGAATAGTCCATCATGACCACAACAGCAAGAGTAGTATTTGGGACAGGCACCAAGGGAGATTGGGGGCATCGATGGTAGGTCTGGAATGACCGAGCAACTGATCCACAGGTGGGGTCCTAGGTGGGATAGACTCAAGAAGGACAAGAGTGGAGGGAACATGTAATATTGTAGAGAGAGGCTCAGGAGTCGAAGGGGTCGACTCAAAAAAGGGAACAAACTCAAAAAAATGTAACATTGGCCGATACAATGTAACATTGGAGAGTAGGAGAAAAGCAACGATAACCTTTTTGGGACAGATTATAACCAAGGAAGACACACTTAACGGACCTAGCTAAGAGTTTGTCAAGATCAGGAGAGAGATTGTGGACAAAACACATGAACCTGAAAACACGAGGCGGAAGGGAATGAAGAGGTAGATGTGGAAAGAGGAGTGAGTGAGGGACTTGGATATCCAGGACAGAGGAGGGCATTTGATTTATAAGATAGCAAGCTTTAAGAACAGCATCGCCCTAAAAATGAAATGGAACACGACCATGAAGGAGAAGGGTTCGAGTGGTTTCAATCAAGGTTGTGAATGGCGGAACGTGGCGCGGAGCGGCCACCCCCAAAAACGCTATCGCGGCATAGCGGATAGCGAAGCGGCCGCTACACCGAAGATAGCTGATGCAATTTAAAAAATTCACAAATTTGTAATACACATATAATTAATACTTAAAACTTAAAGTACCAATAATAACAAGTCTAATAAGTATAATCAAGTAACAAGTCTAAATCAAATACAATTAGAAACAAGGTACAACACCAAATCCTAAACAAGTCAAGCCTCTAAGGCATAAGCTAAGCATTAAACAAGAAAGCAATCAATATCAATCAAAGTCATCATCTTGGTCCTCCAAGTTCTCTTCATCATCATTGCTTTCATCACTACCAGACTTATAGGCCTCTTCCACTTCTTCTTCAGTTTCTACATCATCCATCTCTTCTTCCTCTTCCTCTTCAATCCTTATCCTAGAGCTTGAAGGTCTTGAAGTTGTTTTCTTCTTCATTCTTGTTTGCTGCCTAGTGTATGTTATAGGCTCTCCAGCCCCAACTACATTAGCAACATCTCCCCAAGTCAAAGTATCATCATCAAAGACCAACTCTTCAGCAGCAACTTCATCTCCACCCATTTCTCCCACTAACCACTCATTACTTTCATCAATGTCATTTAGGACAATGGGATCAATCACGTCACGGTTGTCAAAACGCTCTTTAAAAGCTTGATTATACTTGATGAAAACCAAGTCTTGCAATTTCTGATGTTCAAGCCTGCTTCTCTTCTTAGAATGAATCTATTGTATAATTAAAACATAAACTATTGTGTTAGTTTCATTTCATGAAATGAATTATGAAACTAAATAAAATATACTATCATTTCAGTCATCTACTTACATGCTCAAAAGTACTCCAATTACGCTCACATCCACATGCACTACAAGTCAAGCTCAATACTTTTATAGCAAAGTATTGCAAATTTGGAGTACTTGATCCATACATCCTCCACCACTCAGCTGCAATGCCATAAGCAATTACTAATAAAATGAATTGTTGATGTAATTTAATTTATCTAGAAATTCACTTTTACTTACCAGGAGCCAACTTTTTCCTTTGTCTTACTATTCCACTGCCTTTTTATTGTTTATATCTCTCAAACTATTCCACTGCCATCCAATATCAACATGCTCACCAGTGGGCTTTACCAATGAGGAAGAGGAAGTGCTCTGCAGCATTGATTGGGATGATGCCATTGATGGGCTAGGCCAAGAAATATTTTTTCCTTTCTTGGCATTGGAAGAGGGTCTGATTTGGGCCGTCTGGCAAGAGCAAGAGCTTGCTCAAAATGATTTGAAACAGAGCAAAAGCAAGAGTGGAGACAGAGCAAGAGGGGGTGCAAAAATGGTGGAGCTGATCGAGCAAGAAATCCCAGCTTCGTGATGGATCAATGGGTGCGAAAATGGTCAGAGGACCTTCTGTGGGTGGATCGGCGCTGAACAGAGATAGAAAGATGAGGAAGAGGCTGAAAATGGTTGCTGGGGTACCCTAAATCAATGGGTGTTGCACAATGGGCCTGGGAGACAAAAATCTCCCTCAAATGGTCCATTAAGTGGGGGCAAAAGAGAGATTCACTCTCTGTTTCAGTGTAGCGGCCGCAATGGCCGCTATTTCATCCGCGACGGGCCGCGATAGCGGCGCTCCACCCCGCGACGATGAACTGCTCCGCGAGGAGCAGCTAGGAGCGTTTTGGGTCCACTTCGCCGCGATAGCGGCCGCTCCAGGCGCTATTGATAACCCTGGTTTCAATGAGGTGTATGTTTTTGCATTCGACAACCCCATTTTGTTGAGGGGTATGGGCACAGGATAACTTGGAGAGGCTCAACACCAACTTGGAGTTTGGGAAGACTAGGATGACCCAATTGAGCATGAATGGTGAGAGGGGAATCCATGGTAGAGCAAATACGAGAAGGGGTGGAGAGCTAGTAAAGGCCATGAGACTCACATCCGGCGTCAATCATCCGTCCCAAACTCTGGTCCTCCAGAATAACAAAGTCTCTAGTGAAGGTAATCAAACAATCAAGAAAACGAGTCAAACGACTAATAAAGAGTAAATTAATAGGACACCTAGGGATATACAGGCCAGAATCAACTAATAGGGAAGGGAGGGATGGGCAGAGCCGATCCCTTGGGATTGAAGATTGGGTTTGAGAACCATTAATTAAAGTGATAATAGGTAAATAACCAGATGTAGAGAGAGTGGAGAAAAGAGCCTTATTTCCAGATATATGATCAGACACACCAAAATCAAGAACCCAAGGATCAATAGGGGGTGACTGAGAGATGTAGCAAATGAATTATCAGTGTGTGCAACTTAAGCAGTAGAACCTGAGGACTAGAAATGCTCAAACCACTGGAGAAAATCTGCATAATTAGTCGGAGATGCCTTAAGAGGATCTGAGGATTTAGGTGGATTGTATGTAACAACTCGAGCCGCATTTATAATGCAAGGAGGGTGGCCATGTAATCTCCAACAGCAGTCAATAGTATGTCCCAAGCGGTGGCAGTGATCACACTTTGGACAAGGCTTGGAGCTAGAGTGCCCCACCCCCCTCCCAAAAAAAGAATGACCCCGATTATTATTTTGAGAGACAAGCAGCTGTATCACCAAGAGCAAGAGCTACAGAGAGGTCAAAAGTTTGCTTAGCCCGAAGCCGAAGTAGGGCAAAACAAGCTATGGAAATAGTGGGGACAATAGTGGAACCCAGGATCTGATCACAGTTGGCATAGTCATAGTAGTCAATCTCGGATAGCGGTGCATAGCGGCCGACCACAAAAACACTATAGCAGGATAGCAGATAGCAGGATGGTTGCTACACCGAAAAAAAGGAAAAAAAAGCATATGCAATTATACTATACATGTATAAATGCTTCAAAATATAAAATTAGTCAAAATTAAGCACATATTCATCATTAATAATCAAAAGTCATAATTCTAGACTCTAGACACACAATCACAATGGGTGAGGATGAGAAGATGATGCCATGGCTGTGAAGGGTAATCAAAGATTCAAAATACAAGGGAAGAGGTGCTGCGAAAACAAAAATGGGTTAAAACTGAGGAGAGGTGCTCCCAAAACAGAGGAGGTTGCCGAAAATGGATGGGCCTCGCCGGAAATGGGTGCTGCTCGCCGGAAATGCTTGTTGCTCGCTGGAAATGGTGGAAGAAAGGACTGAGTAAGGGTCTTCACAGAAGTTCACGCTGAGGGAGGCTGCTCTCTAAAGTTCTAAACCTATTTGTGTGACAACACGACCCTAAATCCATGAAACAAAGCACATGAAACGATAGGGGGGTTGTGTTTTGCTGTAGCGGCCACTATCGCCACGAAATGGCCGCTATTCTTAACCGCGACGCCACACTCCACCGCTATCGCATGCGATCGACTACTATGGGCATAGTACTCTAGAGGCAAACCATAGAGGGCAAGAAGCATGAAAAAGGTGTTGCATTGCTCAAGCTCCTTGGCATGTTCAGTTTTGTCAGTTGCTGCTGGGGGCATAAGTTTTGAAATCATGAAAGGTTGCATGAACTATACCAAGATAGGTAGACATAAGGCCATCAAACTTTTGCGGGGCAATAACAGTCATCAAATCATGACAAACTCCATAGAGGCGTTGGGTATCATTAGTGTAGAGAATCTTTGCTTGATCCCAAACAGATTCGCATGTGACATTTTTTGGGGGGGGAGATCTGCTTGAGGGAGTGATGAATAGTAGATTTGATGACACCGCATAATTGGGCATCGATCTTGTCCCATTTAGCACGTTTGATAAGGGGTACATAGTCAGCCTTTGTGGTGAATTAGTCCCTGTACCCCTGACCGGTAAGCCATAACTTGATGTCAGAGGCCCAGGAATCATAATTACTGCTGTCTAACTTCTCAGTGGAGAGAGGAGAACTAACGTAGTTGGTAAAAATGGGGGTCTCGACCTTCAAAACATCTGGGGAACTAGAGGAAGCCATGGATCAAATCACAAAAGACAAAAACAGAAACCACAAATACCTGAAACAGTAGAGGTCAGATCTGAACAGTGCACTCGAATAGTACTGTGTGAACAGTGCACTCGAACAATACTGCATGAACAGTTCTGCAAGCTTGCCGAAATGATGACACAGCTGCCTGGAAGGGAAGTTTTCTAACCGGAGGATAGTGGGTCCAATCGAGTAGCAGTTTCTCGGGTTTCTCTCTTAGGCTCTAGATACCATGTTGAGAGAGAGAGAGAAAAAAAAAAGAGTGCTAAGAGAGAGAAAAAGAGAGAGAACGCTAAGAGAGAGAAAAAGAGAGAATGCTGAAACTGTGTGTCTCAATACACAACGAACGTCTGAATATATAGACACAAAGTAATAATTAAAGGGATCCTAATTTCCCTAATTACAATAATTACATGATACTAATGGACAGCTGTACATACTAATAAAGCACGTTAAACATAATATTTTCAACATAACCAAAGGAGAAAACTTAGGTATAGTTGCTTACCTCTCCGCCCTCAGGTTCTCCAATCAATAATTGGGTGTGTTATTAAGACAACTCATCTAACGTTAATCCTAAGCAATCTTTTTATCATTTATCATTATTAAAGGTTAGCCTTTATTTTAATGTTTTTGCAATTCTTTCAAGAACACACCACTGTTGAAAGCTGCTTCGATAATGCACTAAGTCTCCTATCTAGGTGCTTGCACCTCCCAAATCCTAATGTATAAAAAAAAAGAGTGGAAACCATAGCTCAGAGGCCAAAGTTGCCAAAAATTTCAACATGGTAGACAGTGTTGACATCAAAGGCTTTTTACAGCAAGCTTTTGCTGCCAAGAATCATCACTGCTGATCCTTGAAGCTGACAACTCGTGGTTCTTGGTCAACCAAGGTTAGAAGTTCCACCTTCCTATTTCTTGTATGGGATGAAGCCATGGGATTGCCATAGCTTCTTTAGCAGTTATGGAGTTAAGGAGATGCTTGAGGAAAAGGTAAACTACTAAACATAGATTGCAGTGTTAACAGAGACTACAAAGTGAAAAAACTATTAATACACGTGTCAATTGGAAATTCGAGAACCCGATAGCAAATAGGTAAGGAACTGCAATTTTGTCCACAACTAAAACCCAAGCCTATATACAACCCATGACCAGAAAATAGAAATTACTAAATACCCCGAGGAATGAGAATATAAAATTAAATACGAAAGCTAATAACCCTAAGTTATTATGATCTAGTATAGTTATGGAATAATACAATCAGCCTTAAAATCAAAGCTAAACCACAATACTATGATATGATTAGATCATTAAGCTTATGCTTTCTTGATGCTAGTGAGTCCAGCATAGGCAATACAATCCAGGAATTCTTGAATCAAGTTATTAAGATTAAATAATAGGTTTGAAATTGATGTAACATGAATATTTTTAAATATTCTTTCTTGTAAACATAAACCATACATAAACAACAATGATAAAGCAAAAAATTTCACTCATAATTAAGATCTTCAAAATTATAGACAGCTAGCAACTAATATAACATTCAAATATCATTCCAAAAGAATGAGTATATCATTCAAAAGAAAAGGGTCTCTTTTCCGGGTAAGATTGCACTTCATGCTTCTATGTTTATCAAATAACCATTTTCTATTAGAATGGGAGGAAAAAGTCATGATCACATTAGTTTTTATTCCAAAAAGCAATTGCAATATAACTATTATATGTTTATTTAATTTACTTCAGTTTGCTCTTTAGCTATTCCTTTTTCCTTTCTCGAAGTTCAGATAAATAAACATATAAAAAAGAGAGGGAAAAGTAGTTAGAACCAAGTCATGTCATTTACGTATCTCAACAATTGTCTGTCAACCACAAGTTACCTGACGCTTCTCAACAAGGCCAAGAATAAGAGCATTATATGTGTGTACTGTGGGAATGCAGCCACTCCTCCTCATCATATCAAAAATCTCCAGGGCTCTCCTCATCTCTCCAGCTCTTGCAAAACCATGTATAATGGGCAAAAATGTGCGTGTTGTAGGTCTATGCCTCTCCCTCTGCATTTGCTTCACAATACAAATGGCACGATCCATATTACCCATCCCACAAAAAGCTCTTACCATGTTATTGTATAGCACTACATCAGGCTTCAAACCATCTTTAGTAATATCTTCAAAAATGGAGAATGCATTGGCCCAATCTTTTAACTTCAAGAATCCATTGATCAACATAGAGTAGGTCTTCATGTTATGTTTTATGCCAGCCATTTTCATTGTTTTGCTAATCTCCAATGCTTTAGAAACTTTTCCTATCTGAAAAAGAAATAGATAAAACAAATTTGTGTGTCAGATACTGAGCCAGAATTACTTCTGGTGGGGCAAACATTTGTTTGCAGCCCAAAATTAATTTCCCAACTTTTTAACATGACGGTAGCCAAAGTGTTAGTCAAGTCAATTACAATATGAGATTTGCAGGAAGAATCACATCACATTACAAGCAACGAGAGAGACCTTTTGGTTTAAATGAAAAAAAAAAATCAGTGAGTTTATTTGCATTATATAATTTTGGACATGAAGGACTGCTTTATTAGCTGCAAATAAATTCTGTCAAAGGTTTGTTGAAATTTTCATTTCTTTAGAATTCTTAATGCCCGGTAAGTTTCTGACCTTTCAATGCTTCGTATTTTACTCTTTTCGAGATTCTAGTCACCTCAAGTGCATGATTGGACCTTGGATTCTTCTAGATCTTTCACCTGTAAATCTTTCTTCCGTTTTCTAATCAGGAACCCATCCACCTATAATATTGCCATTACTACTTCCTTCCTTTTGTTTGCAAAGCAGTACTGAACAGGATTAATTACACAACCATACGTTAAAACTCTCTAAGGCCAAGTTTTTATTTGTCTCCAGATGTTTGTGTTATGTTACAAGAGTTCAGAGACTGCTACTCATCTTTTCTTACATTTTGAGTTTGCTACAGTTGTGGGTTGTGGCTATAATTGTTTGGGCAGCATTGGATGTGTCCTCTCCTCTCACTCTTGAGAGTTTTTTCACCCTCTCTTAGCAAGGCATTGGGATGTGGTGTATTTAGCTAGAGTGAAATGCCAGAATGGTCAGCCAGTGGTCTTTACCTGTGAATCTTATTTGGGATAGGATTCTTTTACGTGCTTCCTTGTGGGTTTATGCACATGGCTTTTTTTAAAGGGGTTTCATTGGTGCACATTCAGAGGGACAGGAGAGCACTTTTGAGGTGATGCTTGTATTTTCTCGTTTCCTGTTCAGTTTTTGATTGTTAGGAGGATTCCTGATACTCCTGTTCTTTTTTCTCAGCTTCTTCAATAATCTGGCTCTTTTTTCTGAATGTTCCATAAATAAAATCATTTCAAATTAGAAATTAGGAAATGTTACTGTAAAATATAGAGAAATCCTTTATTGTGATTATGTGTGTGTTGCCCCTTACGTTTCTGTTGTATATATACCGTAAGTATGGGCTGTGTACAACCTGTTAATACAATAGTACAGTAGTAGTACAAGTCAACTATGTACATCTAACTAACTAAGCATTCCCCCTGTCTAGCTGGTACATATCAATCATATGCACCAAGCATTTTATAAATGTAGGTAGATAACTTGAGGGCCTCTACGAGACTTGGTGAATATATGTGCTAGCTGGTCATTTGAGTTGAGAAAGCTTGTGGCACTGCATCCAGACAAGCTTTCTCTCGAATGAAATGAAAATATACTTCTATGTGATTGGTCCTCTTATGGAAGACTAGAAGGCTTGATTGTTGCAAATCAGCCTCATCTGTGTTATTGCTACAAACTTCAACTCCTGAAGCAATTGCTTCAGCCATAATAAGCTCACATGTTGCCAAAACCATAGCCCAATACTCAACTTCCGCAATTGACCTTGCAACAACCATGGCCCAGCACAGCTAACTAACTCAACAGCTACTTAAGTTTTTAAAAGGTGTACGCATACTAAAGAAATCTACTCAACATTAACAACAACAAAAAATAGAGGTACATGTATATATGAGGAGGGAGGATCAAATGACCCAGGTGTAAGCCTTGACACACTTACAAAACCCAATAACCTTTTATAGAATGTAATTGTTATTAGTCCAACCATTGAATTATAACTGTTCATCGTCTTGACCTTTCATGTCAAATGTTGAAGAAATTGAACATGAATAAGAATGTAATCAAATCGTTCGTATTTTTATATATTTGAAATGTATATACATTAATCTTAATATATATCAATGGAGTTTAAATAATGTGAAATTTTGTTGCTATGATCTACATGATAGGAACTTTTAATCCAATGTTTGCAAGAAGCCTACATTTGCAAGAAAACCACAAAGTAACCACTTAATGAAAGAGGTGAACCATATAACACAAATGGTCAAATTAATGTAATACATGAAATATGGCTTACCTTGGTGTAAAGATTAATAAGACAACCATAGCTGATAACCGAGGGTGAGAAACCACATTCCTTCATCAAAATAAAGAAATGTTACTGTGTCATTCAATGTCAAGTGCACAACAAACTGTTTTAGAAATGACATCCTAATATATTAAGGTGACTCGATGAGAAATAAATCAAATGCTAAATTGAAAAAAAAAAGGGTACAAATCTCAAACAAAAAACAGAAACTCCTGTCCTAAGAACCAAGAAGTACAGAAACAAGTTATATACACTTGATGCATGAACTCTTGACTATAACAAAATAATTGGAAATTGTTTATTATCCATTTTTCAATTAAAAATACAAATATTATAAAAATACTATTAATATTGGGAAAGAAATTTCCTTGGAAAACATGTTGGAAGTGTGAAAAACTGAATCCGTCTTGAATCGGCCCAAAAACGGCTTGAATAGCCTCAATCAACAGCTTGTGGACAGAAGAGAACACAGCAAATGACGCAACAGAGCCAAACAGCCAAATTGAGCCAAGAACACAGCAATTCATACAGGAACAGAGCCAAACAAAGCAATCAGATCCAAACAGTAAAAAACAGGGGGAAGCAGATTTAAACAAAGGGAAAAAACACAGTAACCACGAAACCGCGTAGGAATAAACTAATCCAAGGCAAACAAAACAAGTTGAAGCCAAACAGAGGCAATAGTAGAGTATCCCACACAGGAATAAGAACCAAATAGCCCTAATCAGAGCCAAACAGGGGAGGGAATACTGTAACCCACACAGGAACAAAGTCAAACAGACAGGAACAAAGCCAAACAAGGGAATCGCAGCGAAGACACAGTCACACAGCCAAACAGGGCCAATTGCGGCAGAGGAGTGGCTTAAACAGGCAACTGAAGCCGGGGACTGGCATGAAAAGGGGAGGCAGGCTTATGTGGTGGTAACCAGCAAAGGTGGCCAGAGACGCACCATCACACTGGCACGTGGAGGACTGGCTGCTGAAGAGTGGACGCGCGTGGCTGGGAGGTTTCTGGTGAGACTTAAGGTCCTAACAGATTGTCGATTAGAGACAGGGAAGGTGGAGAACCGGAGATGGTAGCCGCAGTGGTGAGGAAAAACACACCGAGGAAGTGAACACAGCCACTAATGTTAGCTTCAAAGGTGCATGGCAGCCGTGGGTAGGAAGGAAAACCTAAGATTCTGGTGGACAAAGTCAACACACAGCCAATGGGAAGGAGAGAGTGATGGGACAGACACACTGGGGGAGAGGAAGACCAAACAAAAAGAGTTCTAGATTTTTGGGAGCTCAGCAGCAGAATCATTGATGGAATCAGGTCATGAAGGGTGGTGTACCACTAAGATACAATGTTGAAATTATAGGTAAAAGATGGAAAGGAGAGAAAGAAAGAAAATATTATTAATGTGATGATATGAGATGTGTTGAAATATCTGATACAAAACAGAAACCTAAGACTTCTATTTATACTAATATTCTAGGTCAGAGTACTAGTGCAGTACAACTAGTACATGCCTAGCCAAGACTACTAACATAATAAGACTCCTAAAACAATAAGAATCCAAATATTCTAACAAAAAGATGAGAACTTAAAAAGAGCGAAGTTGAGTCCAACTTCTGACCGGAGGAGACACAGGACAACTTGATTAATTCAATAACAAGAGAAGGGGAAATTTCATGAGATTGTCCAAAAAGTTCACAAGGATTTACAGGAAGAAATATTCTATCATTCATAGGAAGACTTGCTAGAAAGTTCAAAATTATGATCATATGATGCAAAATTCAAGAGGAAAGCTACAATACTGGCAAAAAGAAGCAAAAAAAACTCTACTCTTTCAAGATGAATCCTACATATAATCTGGAGTTTTTATGTTAGAAATTCATGTTAAAGTCATCTCCTTTGGCCTTTGATCTTCTTATGGAGTCGGACATTTTCTTTTTATAAGATATAATAGATGACAGCACATATCATATCAAAGCTACAAAGCCTATCATCATATTGAACCGTAAATAAATAAATAAAACTTATGAACAAGCTATACCTTAAGTCTGTCAAACACAATCAAGCATTTATCTTCATCGCCAACCATTGTATAACCATCCATCATGGTATTATATATGTCAATTGGAGCATCTATCCCTTGTTCTTCCATCTCTCTCACCAAGGCTTCAGCTCGATCCATATTGCAAGCTTGACTGTGAAACACAGCAGGATATCAAACAACATACATCAGGGACAGGGGAAGAAAATTCAATAGAAATGATTCTCATTTGCCCACATATAAAATTGAGAAACTTTCAAAAACAGAAATCTAAGTATCAAATTATCAATAATAACCAAGACAGAAACATTAATCTAAGTATCAAATTATCAATAATAACCAAGACAGAAACATTAACCACACAAGTGATTAATTGAGTGGTTGTGGTGGTTAATGGGTAACCAAATATTGATTTAATTGATCGCTTGAGTGGTCAATGTTTATGTCTTGGTAAACATTGCTACTTAAATTATTATTATTAATAAAAAAAAATTTGTAATTTTCCCTACAAAGTTTACAAATATAATATTAAAGGAAACATAAAGGAAAAAAGAAGGAAAAGACACAAACACATTTAAAAGATAATTCTCCATGCAGTAGTAATCCACCTACAACATATGACAATTAAAGGTTTTGTATCATACATATAAAAATGAACCCATAAAAGAAATCTGAATGCTCACCAGTGTGCATAAATTATGTTCCCATAAATGATTGCATTTAAAGATGTATGCCTCTCTTTGGCCTCCTTAAACCAGTGATCTGCAGCACTTCCAAAACAACATCAAATAGTGTTATCTCCATGATACAAAAAATGTGACCCTTCAGTCTTCACTCATTTATGAAAAGGCCCTCAAAATGATTTCCCTAACCCAAATTGGATCAAAACTTTTCCACCAGCATCAGGAAAAAAGACAGAAATCCTGAGAAAGGGACTATTGAAGTATGAAAAACCAGAGGAACAAATAAGCAAGTTCAACATAAGTTAATCCAATCACTTAATGAGAGAAACGAGACTAAAACCAAGCACGGCAATATACTTGACACTTTGGGGGTTGAGGGGTGAGAAGACAAAGTAGGCTCTCCAGTAACTGATGCAACAATAAAGTTTTCCAACGTTTTCATGAAAATGGAGAATAAAAGGGCCAAAATAAGCTAGTAATGACATCTAACCTAGATGCCATAACTAACAGATTAATTTTCATAATAAAATTATAAAACTCTTTAGCTTCTTTATAAACTAGAAAAATAGACATTCTACATATAAAAGTTCACTGGCAATCTGTTTCTAGGGTTCCATGCTGGCATTAATTTACTGAGTTTTGACAGTTTTATTTATTATTTGGACTTTGGATTCAGATTGTCTGTTACTTTCAGTTTTTTGCCACATCAGTAAGCTTCTCAAGAAAGACTTGTGTATAGAACCTATCCTGTTACTTGAGACATTTGGTTCTTATAAACCCTAGAAGTCTAGGACTAGCAACAACAAGAGACACTCAAAAATCATTCTAGACACCTTTTATTTTTTTCTCATGGTTTCATTATTCTTCTCTTTCATTTCCCGATATTAAATATATTTTAAACAGTTTTCTGGCTCAACAGTTCACAGTACCCTATATTTAGGTACTATTTTATTCCCAAAACCCTTTGCCCTCATGCTAATTATGCTATTTATTATTCCCTTGAAATGTAAACACATGAACTGTTCATTTTTATGTCAGCATTACTTGCTTAAGACATAGCCAAATGAACTTTAATCCCATCCCAAAACCTTATGGCTCTTTCCCCCATAAAACCAAGAAACTGAATTACTGAAGCAGTAACACTCAGTTATTGATGGTAGAAAGCCTTTTAACGGCCACAAACATCTTTTTCTTTTGGAAGGAACTGGACTTTTATGTTACATCCGATTATTTTATTAATAGTGGTTTGAAATGCCATCATTATTCAAACTATCAGCATTCAATCAGCTACTATCATACAACATTACTTCTTGTTTTCTTAAATCTTGCAGGATAGTATGATTTCATCTCTGCTCCACATCTTGAAACTTGAATACTTGACAAGAACAGTTCAATTCAATGAGCAATCATACACAAAGGAGAATAGGTGTAGTGAAGATAATGCTAAAAGTACTATTTGAGGAAAGTCTACCATCTTTTTATGTACTGCAACATTAAAATTCAAAGGCTGCAGTAAACTTTTAGCCAAGTACCTTTCAGTCCAAAATATCTTAACTATATAACAATTTATAAATTTTTTGTCCATCACCTAGTCTAGGCTATAAAATTTTATGTACAAAGGTTCACAACCTCTCTTCTCTGTTTCTCAATTAATCTTACTTAAAAATCATTAAGATATTAAAAACCATTCATGTGGCTTCACCTAACGGCTTAAGCTTTAAGGAGAGTTAGTCTTTGACATGGTATTAGAGCTCTATAACCAAGCAGTCCATATTTCTATCCTTGCCTCCCCCATTCTTCATATTTAAATTAAAATTTTCAACACAAGGTAAATTGGGCATGTGCATTGTCCATGCTTCAAGCCTAAAGAGCTCTTGCATGAGGGGGTGTGTTAGAGACAAAAACAATTCATGTACCTTCACCTAACAGCTTAAGCTTTCAGAAGAGTTGGTCTTTGACAACAAATTAAACTAACAACCAGAAACAAAAGGGTTACTTTTCGATAAAAGAAACATCAATGACGGATCTGGTTTACTTACTCAGCATTGCCCACTTTGGCAAATCCCCCCACAATTATACTGTATGTCACTAAACTCATTTCAACGCCCTCTTCCTTCATCTTTCTAACACAATGTATAGCTTCTTCCATGTCTCTACCAACTGCATAAGCATGAATAAGACTGCAAAGATTTAACATATATTAAAGTCAGAAGAAAGGAAAACCATAGTGCATTTTCTTTGTATAAAAGAAGGAATTCAATTTGAAGGAAAGAAAGATTACAAAGAGAAGACGATAAGATATTCTCCTTAAACGAAACAGCAAAATACAAAAGCGGATAAAGATCCAACATAGCTCCCAATCCCATTGCATATATACCAAACAAACTCCCTAAAAGAATCCTTGATCAGAACACCAAAGAGAGGATAACTATGACATAAGACATCAACATAAGTTCATAAGGAGAGGGAAAAAAGACAAAAAAAATCCAAGTGGAACTATTTGAAAAACTTTACTGAGAAATTTCTTTGAAGGGTAAAAAAATTGAAATAATAGAAACTCAACAGTCAAATAAAAGTTAAAATTTTCTTTCTCAATCAATAATATTTTCATAATATTCAACTTTGCAAAGAAAAATCAGTCCACTAACATGTTCATCACTGAAAAGATAACACATGCCAATCAAAATGTGGCATCAGCTTAAAAGCTCAAAAATAAAAATTCAACTAGTCATATTAAAATTATACCACAGGCCACAGCTCTAGTACAGAATATCTTGTTTAAAGAATTTACCTACTGTACACATGTGAAGATGGCTCAATTCCTCTCGCCCGCATACTCTCAAATGTTTGACGTGCATGATGCATATCCCCTCGTCTCGCATAATATTTAACCATCAAGCCATATTCTTTTCTAGCAGGCTGACAACATTAAGGACAACAAAATGAAACCAAGAACAATTACTTATTATTCACATTACAGAAGATAAAAATAAAACTCACAGGTACAGTTTAAAATTTTTCACGCAACCATCTTTATGTGTGCACAAACAACATAGATGTTACCCCTACCACTATTTTATAAATGAAGGTATTATTAGATAGCAAACATAGAATGTACATCAGGGGAGAGGATAAGAAATCCTCTTAAAAAAAATTGGCATCAAATGATCATCAGTCAATTCTGAGAAAAACTCAGAATTGGGTAATATAACACACATACAAGTCTTTTACTCATAAAAAAACCCATGTTTGAACAACATGCGAAAAGGTGACAACATTCATCAGTGAATGCTGAGAAAAACTTCAAGTCATCAACATTAGACATGTTTAAAGAAGAATAAACAGCATACATTACTAATGACAGTTTAACTTCATGACAATGAGTACACATAATAATAACAAAAGAATAAACACCACACATTATTGAAGAACAATTTAACTTTCTATATGAAGATTATATCTTCCTATTTAAATTAAAGGCAAATAACAAAAATCTTATAAAAATAAAAAGCATAACAAAGAAAAGAAGTTAAATAAAGGTTAATATAAATCTACTATTGTCTCTAATATAAAACAAAGATCTTGTTCTCTTATATTTCACACAAGAAATATCCAAAATTAATAATCATCAATGATAATATTATGATGTAAACATAAATTTTCAATTAATAGCAATGAAAATATCATATATGTTACTTGACTCGCTTTTACAACAATGCTTACTCCCTTATCTTGATGTTTTATGCTTTGTGTTAGCTTTGGGACTTAAAATAAATACACATCGCTGCATATATCAGTGTGCAAAAAATAGGACGAGACAGACTGGTATAAGTATAACTGAAGAAAATTAAGGAACCTATTGTCTGTATGGTCTACTTACTCTCTAGAGCCCTATTTCTTCCAACCCTCTCCCCCCCCCCCGGGCGGGCCCCCCAACCCCAAAAAAATAAAAAAACACTCACCTCACACTGATTGGTATTAACCAGCTGAACACAACAGAGCCCACACAGTTCAAGCTTACAACTCTCAGGCTTCCACAAAACGACTTTGATGTCTTTAAAATCACATATTCAATGGATATCTAGGGTCAATTGCGCTATGCCACACTCATTTATCAGTCTAATTTCAATTTTCCCTTTTAATTTATAAAATCATGTTACCATTGCCCCCTAATTTAATATGACCCTTTTCCAATGTCTCCCCGGTTAACTCTTCCAATTGTTAGAAGAAGCACATACATACAATGCAAATAACTTTTCTACTGAAAAATTACTCACAGAACCTACTAACTAGGGCATAAAAGTTATGAGATTGTGTCTATTGCTAAACTGTCATTAAAAACTGTCATTGTTATGCACTCTTAAATGGATTAGTGATCCCCACTACTTTGAATTATCTAACAACCACCCTCAAATCTTAACAAATTCTGGTTGAATTCCGTCAAAATTTTCTAGCTGCTTAGCATTACTCTTAAAAAAAAAAAAAAACAATCATGTAACAATCAAAGAGCAATAGATGGAGTGCTCAACAACCTTGTTAATTCTCTCGAAAGACCGAACAACGGCCTGCCAATTCTCCGGCTCCGTCTCCAGAACCTTCTTGAACTCCTTTCTAGTGCTCTCCCTCTCCTCATGCCACTTGGAACGATACTCTTCACGATCATCTCCTTCCAACCACCTTGCCCTCTCATGAGACTTCTCCTTCAACCTCTTCCCATCATCCAATTTCACGGTCAAAATCCGGCCGTGGAACTCGACGCCGTCGAACTCCACGGCCTTCTCCGCCGATATCTCCGCCGTTGCGCCTCCGTAAACGACAAACCCGAAACCCGCGTTCCTCTCCGTGTCACCGCGACCCTTGATCAATATCACATTGTTTATCGGCCCGAATTGCCGGAAGAACTCCGAAACCTCGGTTTTCTTAACCCAACATGGCAAATTCCCCACGAAGATTTTCCCCGCTTGCCGGAACTGAGTTGTGTGCCGCGGTGGCGAGTCGTCGTTTTCGCCGCCGTTCTCCTCTGCGGTTTCGTTCTCGCGTTCCGCCTCGGGCGGCGGCGGAGGAACGTGAGGAGGAGGAGGAGGGGGAGGGGGAGAGAGTTTGCTTGTGAGCCATAGCTTGTTGGTGAGAGAAGGGGAATTGAAGGGGTTTTTGAGGGGGTTTGAGGGGATTTTGGGGGTTTTGAGGGGTTTGCTGTTGGGGCGGCGGAAGTTGCCGGAATCCGGCGGTGGTTTGAGATAGAAAGATAGGGAGGCGGCGGTGGTTGTGGCGGCGGAGGAGAATGGAGGAGCGGTGGTGTTGAAGTGTGAGGTGGAGAATGAGAAAGCTTCCATATTATGGTTTTATCGTAGCAGCGCACACCACAACCAGAGAATACCAACCTCTCTGCTCTTCGCTGTTCTAGTTCTAGTTCTAGTAGTAGAATGAGTGTTAGCTCAAGTAATGTAATAATAATAAATAAATAAATAATATATTTTTCTCCTTTCGTTTTTGTCGACATGTGTGGAGGATGATATACTTTGATATTAGGCAAAAACTCTAATTGAGTTCCTAACTATTTTCGTACAGAAATTTTTGCAGTCAAGTCCATCATTTACGAGAAATTGAGAATTTACATCAATATAGTCCCTTGCTAGGTAAGTTTGAGAAACATTTTGATCACAAAATGAGTAAATTTAGGTGGATTTTGAATAACGAATGACTCAACGGTAAAAATTTATTTGTAAAAAATTGAATTGATAATGAATATATTAGTGAATCATTAAAATAGACTTTTAAATTAGGGTTTAGATCAATTGACACCAACACTGATATGTGACTCTTGATTTTGTCTCAATATGATAGTTTAAGTTTAATTTATTTAATGAAAAAAGAGAATAATAGATGCTAATTTCAACCAAAAAAGACAATAATGAAATATAGCTGTAACAAAAAACAAAGTGATATTCAATTTTAGTGAGAATTGATATAATTTAATTTAATTACTAACTCTACATATTATTATTTTTAATTATTATATTTTGTATTAAAAATTATATAATAATATTTAACAAATATGATTTTATTATTAAATAAAAAATAAAAAAGATAGAAACAGAAAACAAATAAAATGGTACAAATTACAAATTTAAAATAAAAAATTGAAGCATGGTTTTGGATAGCTACAGTAATCGAAATGACAAGTTATAATTACACACCACCAAGTTATAAAATAATGAATTAAAAATGAAATATAATAGACAAGAAATTTTGGTCGAAAACAAATAATAAAAAGATTGAACTTTACGTGAATTTTAAATTCCTAAATCAGATATAATTTTTCTATTTAAAAGTTATAATTTATATCATTTTATGTGAGTCTATTTTTATCCACTTTTATTTAAAGAATAAAATCATATGTGTTAAATATTATTATGATTTTTAACAAAAAAAATCTAATAATTAAAAATATAAATAATAATGGGTAGAATTATTAAACAAATATAATTATCTCTCTTTATTAAAACTGAATTTCATTTTTCTTTTTTTATTAAAATCAAACTCTATGATTCTCTTTCTTCATTAAATAAGTTAATTATGAACCATCAGATTAAAGCAAAATCCAAGGTAAGAGATTAGTATAACAATTATACTCTTACACTCTCAATTGATCCCGACCCTTTAAATTAATATTAAATATTTATACCATAATGACATATAACATATGATAGAATGATAAATTTTTTATGGGCATATTTTAATAGTTTATATTTGTAGACTGAACGGTTCATATTTATTATGCGCAGTGAGATATAATGAATTTTATATAAGGTTAATTGCATAAGACATATCTAGATAGTTCAATCTAAATATGGAAATGCATCTACAATTTCTTCATACAAAAAATATGTACAAACATAGTTTATATTTATTTTATGTACTCAACCGTCTAGACTCGTTTTGTGCTATGGAATTCAACAAATTTAATGTAGGGTCCACTTCACAAAACAAATATATCTTGTTGAGCACTCAAAGTGAATACACTGTATGTTGATACAGTAATACTCTGTATGTTGATACATACAGAGTATTAATAGACTAATTTGCTGACTCATGTTATGCACAAACTTTTCCTCTCCCGCTCAAGGAGAGCTTTTTAGATACACTTATACCACACTTCATATGTAAGACAATGCCTATACATGTAGAGTCTTATCTCTCAGACCTTGATACATACAGAGTATTAATAGACTAATTTGCTGACTCATGTTATGCACAAACTTTTCCTCTCCCGCTCAAGGAGAGCTTTTTAGATACACTTATACCACACTTCATATGTAAGACAATGCCCTTATAACACACTTATACATGTAGAGTCTTATCTCAGACCTTCTTAGCGTAAGACAATGTTATTATACCACACTACTCAACACATGCTTCATCAACTACAGCTCAAGGATTTCTAATTGAACTAAACTCTTTATTTTCTTAAAATTTCAATCAACTTAGTCTTCGAAGGAATTTTAAGCTTAAAAAGATAACATTTCTAAATTAATTAAGAATCCTTATAGGATTGGAATTTCTACTTGGAATTAGATTAGATTAAATTAAGGCTCCTCATGGTGTTGGTATTTCCAATTGAACTTGGATTAGGATTTTTATGTAGATTTAAATACTTCTAAAAATCCAGATAGGCTGGTTAGATTGGTTTAACAAAAAACTAATCATCTCACTAGTTAGGTCTAACCATAAAAACTATTGAGCAAGAAAACTGGTCTAGAACCAAACAAATGTGCAAAATGGGTGTGGTTCAAATCGAGTTAGATATCAATGCAACCAAGCTAAGCGAATTTCTAAGTTAGAGACCATATGCATTTTGATGTTCATATTAACATCATATTTTTATGGAGGAGTCCTTATTTTGACTTTAAGAATTTCAAAATCATTGACTACTTTTTTGAAATCGGATTAGCAGCTGACACCTCTTAGGAATAAGAGTTATTCGTCATTTCTTTAGCTTGAATTATTGTCATCTAAAAGTGTTATTAAGTATCATAATACATGTTTTAGTTAGTTAGAAACTATAATATTCTTTTGCTATGATTTTAATCTTTTTAGTAGATATTTATGTATTCAGGTAACTAATATAGAATTTTATGTTAAAGGGATAATTGAAGAAATTTTGAAGAAATCTGAAAGGAAATGCTCTTGGATGCTGTAGCAGCTGGCGAGGTTATTGAAGATAAAGGGTGCCAGCTAGACACATTCTCTCTTCTAAAGTAGAAAGCAAGATGTGGTCAGCTGGCCAGGTGTAAGTCTTGACCAGGCTACAAGTTCACAAGAATTTTAGCATTTTACAAAAATGGAAGTGGGTCAATATGACCAAGGGAGAATAACAACCCAAAAAGGGGTGGAAAAGATAGAAAGGGAAACGATTGAGCAGTATCACCCAAAAGGGGGAACATTCTATGACACACGACTACACGAGACCCTAGACATTCTCCAGTACAGGCAGTCATTGTGTACATCATCTTCTTCCTCAACCGTTTATTTCTTTTTCTTTTTTTTTTCCTCCATCTTTGTACTTCCTCTGTAATGAATTTCTCAACTCATTTTCTCTCTTGTCTTACTTACTCTTTACTACTTGATTGAGACTGTGTACGCTTGCACAAACACTGATAACAAAATTTATCCATCAAAAAGCAATAGCAAAAGCATGAAAAAAAAAGCAAACTAACTCCTTACAAACAACACTCTCATTGTGTCTTCTAGTAGAAAACTGTCAAGGTAGGTCAGAGGATCGGTGGGTACAAACCTACAAATCAGCATCACTATGTGCACCAGTTTTAGCTATATGGTTAGCACAACCATTTCCTTCACCAAGAGTATGACGCAAGGTCACTTCCCAGTTTAAGGATAGGAGTCTTTCGATCTCCATCAGTAGGCATCCATACACATTGATGGAGTATTTTGGAAATATACAATTAATAAATGAGTGGCAAGATTCAAGGTGTTATTAGTCAAGAATCTTTAAATAGTTTTTGGGAAAATAGGATTTTAGTTTCCTATGCTAGAATAATTGTGCAACTATTAAATCATTTAAAGTAAAGTCAATAAGCAAGACATTTTGTGTGAATACATTATCTTTTCATTACAACTTAGGATTGAGTTCTCTATCTTGACTTAATATATTTTGGGTGGATTCCTAACGTATATTGAGTTATGCTTCTACTTATTCTTCAATTTTCTTTCCATTTCTTTTCCTACATCAGATTGGTATCTAAGCTTCAGCTCTTTCCATGGATGGTCGTGGTCGACGTCAAGGTAGGAACCCCAATGCGACTACCCTTGAACATGATCTCCAATATATCAAAATGGATGATTTGAGGAGGCAAGTGTAGCAGCTCTAACAACTACTTGAACATCTCCAAGTTGTACACCTTGATGGTCAATGTCATAGTTCAAGATTTAGCGAAGAAGATGAGGAAGTTAACCTTTTTCATAATGATGAATATGGTTTATCTAATGAGAGGGCTTCTCATCGATTTAGCTAAACGCATAATATTTCTCACAAAGAAGATGGTGAAGAAGAACCAATGTTTGATTATTATCCTAACAATGACAAAGAAAGTGAGGAGGAAGAAGTCACCTATGGTGATCAAGGAGGGGCACTTGTTGTTCAACGTATCTTGAAGTCTGCACATGTTGAAAATGATAAATGGCTCTACCACAACATTTTCCACACCCATTGTTCCTCGCATGGTAAGGTGTGTATTGTTATCAATGACAGTGGGAGTTATGAGAATGTGGTTTCTACTACCATGGTGGAAAAGTTACAACTTAAGGTGGATAACCATCCAGAACTTTACAAGCTCTCTTGGCTTAAGAAAGGTAATGATGTACAAATTAATAAATGATGTTTAGTTCAATTCTCAATTGGCCAACATTACGAAGATGAGATTTGGTGCGACGTGGTTCTTATGGATGAATGTCATTTACTTCTTAGGTGACCATGGTTGTACGATCGAAGAGTGTTTTATGACGACTTTAGAAACACTTACTCCTTCATTATGAATGGTACCAAGATCATGTTGGTGCCTGTAGAGGGGACAACAAACCTAAATCTTTAGATGGAAAAGAGTTATTTTCTCTCTAAATCTCAATTCTCAATAATTAAAGAAACACATGACGAAAATCTTGGAGGTCATTTTGGAAGAGACAAGACATTTGCTTTGATTCAAACAAAAATTTATTGGCCTAATATGGTTCGTGATGTTTCAAGGCAAGTGGAGCGTTGTCATACTTGTCATATAGCCAAAAGTCATGTTCAAAATACAGGTTTATATACCCTACTTACTGTTCCCGATGTACCATGGGAATATGTGAGCATTGATTTTGTGGTAGGATTGTCAAAAGCTCAAAGGAACAAAGACTCAATTATGGTGGTAGTTGATCAGTTCCCTAAAATAACACATTTTGTTCCATGTCTCAAGACGTTAGATGCATCTCCTGTAGCGGATCTTTATTTCAAGGAGGTTGTCAAACTTCATGGCATTCCAAAAATCATCACTTCTGATCGCGATTCAAAGTTTATGAGTCATTTTTTACAAACTCTATGGAAGAAGCTTGGAACTACTCTTAATGTAGTTCCTCCCACCATCCTCAAATCAACGGACAAATAGAGTTTGTTAATCGAAGCTTGAGTAATTTATTAAGGTCATTAGTGAAAGAAAATATTATACAATAGGATCTTCAATCGCCACAAGCAGAGTTTGCCTACAATAAATCTCAAAGAAAAACTATTAGTAAAAGTTTGTTCCAGGCTGTATATGGATCTAATCTTATTAGCTCGATAGATTTGGCTCCAATTCCAGCTAATCACTCTTTCAGTAGTGATGCTGAAAAGAGAGTAAAAGAAATTCAAAGTTTGCATTAGAAAGTTCGAGAGAAAATTATTCGATAAAATAAAAAGTATAAGAAGCAGGCTTACAAATTTTGAAAGCGAAGCAGATCTTGTGAGGATTCATCTTCAAAAGGAACGATTTCCACCAAGACGTTCAAACCAAAAGCTAATGGTCTTTTCCAAGTTTTGAAGAGAATTGATGAACATGCATGTAAAGTTGCGCTACCAGGAAACTATAGAGTTTCAGCAACTTTTAACGTCTCTGACTATATGAAGAAGAGTCTGACTTAAGGATAAGTCTTTTTCTAACTAGAGGATAATGATGAAGTATTTTGGAAATATACAAATAATAAATAAAAGTTGGAAGATTCAAGGTGTCATTATTTCAGAATTTTTAAATAGTTTTTGGGAAAATAGGATTTTATTTTCCTACGTTGAAATAATTGTGCAACCATTAAAGCTTTTAAAGTAAAGTCATTATTGTTCAGCAAAAAAAGTGAAGATAACTTAGATTCATGTAATCTTATAATTATTACTAGTTAATGCTTACATTTAAAAAAGGGAATGAACTTGTACCAAAACTAGTATAAATAGGTGTCTTGGAGATGGATGTAAGCAAGCCATTTTGAGTGAATACATTATCTTTTCATTACAACTCATGATTGAGTTCACTATCTCGACTTGATATATTTTTGGTGGATTCCTAAGGTATATTGAGTTGTGCTTCTACTTGTACTTCAATTTTCTTTCCATTTCTTTTCCAACCATCCATGGAAAAAGCCTAAGCATTGATACCAATCTGATGTCGAAAAAGAAATGAAAAGAAAATTGAAGAACACGTAGAAGCACAACTCAATATACCTTAGGTTTTCAAGATAAAATTGAAAGAGTAAGTCATTTTAAATTTGATGCTCATTCCATGTTCTATAATTCAAACAATCTTATATATATATGAAATTGTTTATGCAGGAAGATGGTGAACAACAAATTGTCATACAAGAATTAATGTGCATATATATATATATATAGGGGTTTCTATGGTAACATTCTTTTTTATGAGAGTACCAGTTCTCTTTCATAATTAGTGATCAATATTTGATCATGTATCTCACTTAGTGAAAATATAATTTTTATTTATATTTCAACCAAAATAGAATATGTACTGGTACCCTTACAAAAAAAAGGGATACCCAAAGAATCTCATATATATAGACTATGAAGATTCATATTCATAAATAGAAATTTGAGTTTTTTGAAGCTTTTCATTTATTTTTTAAGATTGAGTGTATTCAATACTATAAATTTAGTTAACAACAAAATTGAACTTGCTGAAATAATGATTTTTTACTCCTTTAATTTTTTTTATTAGATGTTTGAAGTTTGAATGTTTTAATTTCAGTTTTTATATTTAGTTATTTTATTTTATTTATTATTTATTTTTATCATACAAACTTTTACATTTACCTTTGTGCATTGCATGGGTATAATCACTAGTTATAATAACAATAACAAATAGTATGGTTACCTTCATATTTATGCTAATGTTGACCAAACGACATTAATTTCTATCAAATTCCTTCATCTTTATATAAATTTGTATATTATAATAACATAGACTATTTGCTCAATGGAACACTACTTAATGAGCCTTCTATTAACTCACTGTGTATTTGTTAAGCTTAATCTTATAACATTTTTTTGTGAGAGTTGTTTGCTTATACTTAAGTGTATTATTCACTCTTTGAGTGTTTTGAGAGCTACCCAAACTCAAACAACAATATTTATATATTTTGATATTGTGAAGATCTATTGCTAGTAACGTGAGTAGCTCAAGGCTACTGTTACTGGTGTCTTGACCTAAAGAGTCAAGTGTGAAACAAAGAATACTTATAATCTAGCTTGGAGAGGTTAGCATGAAAGAGTGACTACAATATTGATATAAAAATCCTTGTTTTAGCTAGGGACTGGATGTAGGCACGTGGTTTGGTCGAACCAGTATAAACATCGTGTGTTAACCTCTTCTTCTCTAAACCTTCTTTACTTAAGTTTCTTATTTGAAGTATACCAAGTTAACTTTCTTAAAGAAGTTTTTTGAACTCAACTATACTTTAAGCAACCTACTTATTCGCTGCTATTTTTTTTTAACTTAGGAATCTATTTAAGTTGCTTACTGTTAAATTATTTTTAAAAATACTTCACTACAACAAACCTTTTTGATAAATGTTAAAGTAGTTTTTCAATTTTGCCTATGTGAAGTTACTTTCTTTTAAATATACTCTGATACTATTTTGGCTCTTTGTCTAACCCTTTTTTTTCCTAGTCTAAACAACTTGAGAATGTTTAATATTTTGTAGAAGTTTTCAAATGATAGTTAACATGATTCAATCCCCTTCTCGTATTTGCTTTACTACCTTCATACATTACCAACATCATCGGTATAAGGAACATGCATATCTTTAATTCCAGACTTTGACAAAAATATTGGTGGCACTATAGAAATTAACAACCAATGTTGATTTTGATAGGGTGAACTTGATTCTACATGTATGTCAGATGGAATAAAAAAAACTATTTTTCTTTGTAAGATCCTACATGTATGAGTGCCAAAAATCCAACAATCCTATTTTGTTTGACATATATCTCTAAACTCAAGTAAATAAGTTAAGGAAAAGCTAATTCTAATTAGTAATTTTCTAACCATTTTATCTACTTGTATCATATAGATACCAAGCGGCTCACAATGGCCCACTATCCACAACCTAAACCCAGTCCAACTCGAATAACTCATCCAACTCGATTCCAATCAGTCCACTCGGATTAGTTGAGTTTTTCCTTCTCATTCATTCATTAACTTGAGGAACAAATTGTTCTTTGGAGGTCTCTATTGGAACTGCTATTCTTTCACACAAAGTGATAACTCGTAACAAAAAGCTACCCAATAAAAATTAGGGTCGACTTTATTTCTTTTTAATCTTTTTAATTTTTTTAATTTCAATTCCATCATGATGCATTCTTGGGGCAACGTGACAATTTTGTTAAATGAGAGAACATTTTCAAGCCATATATGTAGATGTCCCATTTTGTATGTCTTTGAAACTAATAAAATTGTTGTCTTTTGATAATTTCAATTCTTCAATTGGTCATTGCATCAATTACTCAATCTCCTATAGTCACTTTTGTATGTTTGCATTAAACTTTAAACTTAAAAATCAACTTGTCATTCAAGATTTTCATAAATTACACTTGCATTTTTTTTTCTTTCTATGTTTTGAAGTTTTCAAACTTCTCAGAAGTCACCATTGCGCCATATCGCTAGCTTATTTAGCTGCTCATTAAAATCCAAACCAATTCTCATTTGTATATCCAACCAATTCTTGAGCATTTGTCATAACTATGACAGTTAGTAAAACTCTGTACATGGAAAAGAAAAGTCGACTTTCAGCAAATTTATATGGTATTAGAGTTCATTTGCCACTTGGTGAAAGCCATTAAAAAATTAGATTTATTTCTCGCTACTCTTCATCTGTCGTGATTTTCTATGCTTGTAGTCTCTACCCTTTATTGTTTTTTTAATTCAAATTTAAATTTTTTCCACTTTATTCTTGTGATTAATTTTTTATATTTCTATTACTATTTATTAGATTTCTATATTAGTCATTTTTGGAACGATATGTAAGCCATTATCCTAACCATTGGCGGTTGTTCTGAAAAATGGGTTAGGTGGCATCAAACCTACCCTTTTTTGTAAGTTAGTGTATTCTAAAACCACATCCAGTCATTATATATATGTGGTACATTAGTGTGTCAACCATCAATTACTTCAGTTTTCAAAAATGAAAATACCCTCTGAAAAGTTAAAAAATGTTCAGGGCATTCCCGTTGAGATAGGAAAAGATGGTGATATGCTGCAGAACGATGCCGAAACTAGTGACGATGCACCCAACACTAACATCAATTACTTTCGTAAACAATTTCACAAGTCTCTCAACAACAATCAACCAGCCCAAATTGAATTGCTTGATCAATCATCTTTTTTTACTGGGGACAAAATAAATCCTGAGGTAAATTTTTTATTTTATTCCATTCATTTTTGTTTTAAATTTGTTCATTAGATTGATGTTGTGGAGGCTAGATATTCTTCCTTTTATTTATTGTATGTTAATCAATTTTCTTTTAAATTTAATAGATTGAGATTTGGTAAAAATTTCTTTATTTTTAAAAAATTTTATGATTTAGTTATTTTTCACTTTTATATATATAGTTGATTTATTCATTAATTGAGCCAACATCAAAGGAAACAATGAAAGGAATCCTGATCGAGACAAAGATGAGTGAGCATGAAAGTTGTCTGGGTCTTGATTTAGAACAGAAATCAACACCACCTGGCTCGAATTATGAGGACTTATCAAAGGCTTTCAAATCTTCAACTTCTTGGATAGCATTACCAGTATCATCATCACAAGGAACAACCATATCTTCGATTTCAAACTCTGATGAAATTCTTAGTGGCATTTCAAAAGATGAACTTCCGCCGTTGATATTGATGGGGTGTACCAGATGCTACATGTATGTGCTAGCATCCAAAGCTGAGTGCCCAAAATGCAAAAATCCTATTTTGCTTAACATCTGTGGTTAGAATCGTGCAAAGAAATTGAGGAAAAACTAATTTTAATCAGTACTTTTTCTATTAGTCATCAATGTATCTTTTAAAGAATCTGGCTTCCAAAGTGAACATTTTATCTTATTTTGTTCTCTTCAATCTATTGTCATTTTATTTATAATTTTCATTGTATCCTATTATCTTTAAATATTAATGGCTATGAGATAAATTATGGTGAGATTCCATATAAATTTCCTATTATAGTGAGTTTGCGAGCAACATTACTAGCACTCTCAATGGTTCATTCATACTCCTCATTAAATACTTTTAATTATAATTTTTTATGTTGTCCTTAATTAGAAGTGTATAAAACATAGAAATATAATTAGTTGATGTTTAAATTGAATAAAAAAATTATTTATTAAGGAAAATTGAGGAAAATGTAATTAAGAGTAATTAGTGGAGAGTGTGAATCGACAATTGGTAGTGCGAACAATTAAGGGGAAAATGTTATACCCCCTAATTTTAGTGAGGACAATTAATGAGTTATTATCATGGACAGTCATTCATTTAAAAATTGTAAAGTTGAGGTATACATTATACTAATAATAATAAATAGAAAGGTTACCAACTTAACGTTGACAAAAAGGATGATAAATCTTTATAAAATTCTTACCTCCTTAATTTTTGCATAATTAGCTTAACATAATCGTCTTAAAATAGATGTATAAAAGGTGCAATAAATTAAGTCTTCTCAATTTCCTATGCATAACCAGAAGCTAATCTAATTTCAAAAACCAATTTCATTTTTTGAAAATGAGTTTTACTAATAATTTTCTCTACTTGTACAACATAGTTCCAAAGCGGCCTATGGAGATCACTACAATAATTTTAGGTATTAGCTACAAAAAATTTCGTAACAAATCCATAGCTAAAAATTTTAGCAACAGATTTTCTACAGAATTTTTCGTAGCTGAATCTGGGTAGTTAATTTGCTACGAAAATTGTTCTGTAGCTAAAATAAAATAGCTATAGAATTTCCGTAGCTAATCGTTAGCTAAGTTTTTTTAAAAGAATATGTCCATTTTCGTAGCAAATTACCTAAGACATTTTCGTAGCTAATTCTCTAACTAATCCTTAGCTAATTTTTACATTCTCAAGTTAATCCCTAGCTAATTTATAACTAAACTTTAATTAATTTAAAGCTAATCGAAGCTAATACTATTCAATTCATAGCTAATCCCTAGTGAATCCTTAGCAAATCGGTAGCTAATATGTACCTAATTTACCATTTTGTAGCTAATTCCTAGCTAATCTAATAGAACTAAAAAGTAGCTTTTATTTTTTATGGTTTACCAAATTAAACCAACATAAAAACTCATTCAAAACATAAAATCCAACAAATTATAATTGTAACTTTCATATATAAACAAGAGGGTCATGTGTGACCATAACGACTCTTGTTGCAAGCAAAGCAATTGAAATTAAATGTCAAAGAAGCAATGTTAATTGGGTTTGCATTTGAATTTGGGTGAATTCACTATGTAAAACCAAAGTAAATCAGAATGACTTATGGTTATGTAAAACCAAAGTAAATTAGAATGACTTATGGTATTTTGTTGGTACAGGGTTCATTAATGTGCCATTAATCACAGGATACACAGGAAGCTCAAATGGCAAGAAATCAGTAGTTAAGCCATCACATAACTGCTCCTGAATATAGGGACCACACATTTGCCATGTTCATTCACATACATCCATCCACTCACATAAATAGGTTGTTGGACATAGCCACAGAAACTTTGGTCCATATTTGAAATATTCCCCATGGTACAACACACAACAATATCACCACTATCAACATTTGATGGGCAGCTTGTCTCCATTCCAAAATCTGGATCTACTATATCATCAATATTGTAGAAAGAAGGAATATCACCAGTACTCTTGCAGCAGGGGAAGCATGTAAGAGAATAGATGAAGTAGCCATACATAATCCTAAGACTCAATTTGTTTCAAGAAGTACTAATTATAAAAAGAAAATAGATATAATGGAAAGTAATCATGTTCAATGGAAAATAGATACAATAGAATTTTCAAGGAATAACTTAAATACAAAAGAAAGACTATTCAACCAAGAGACAGACTAACAATTACAATTGACACATGATGGTTGATTTGTGATTTGTTGATTGCTACATGCGAGACAAATGAAGAGTATTAAAATAGACATTAAACGATCAAAGATGTTCATATTATCATAAAAAATAAATTCAGACACAATAAAGAACAATGTAGCAACCAATTGTTAGATCAGTGGATTATAAATTAACACCAAGATATTACCACACATGTTGTTCAAATTAGGTCGTTATTCCATCTTAGAACTACATGTCCTTCCTCCATTTATCTATCAACGGAGGAAGAGATTCACTTGTGCAATAACCTGATTTTAAGGTTATTACAAATGAAAGAAATCAATGTAATGCTATTGACATTTAAACACATCTGAGCACAAAACAAATGGGTTTGGACAACAAACATGATAATTGCTTTGTAGCTACCTTGTGTATATTTTTAAAAAAATTACCATCAAAATATCAAAGTAAGTACCAGCAATAACTAGAAATCCTATGGTAACAGATAGAATATAAAATAAGTAGATTTCAGAGGGAGAAACAGAGGAAACAGGAAAAAACAAAAGGTTAAAGGTCACATTTTAGGGTCTAAAATTATTTTAATGTATTTATGCCAACAGCAATTAAATAACATGACACAATATGCAACAGGATAAATGAAACTCCAGTAAACGTGCATAAGGTATCATATACAACAAACTATAGAAGGAGACATCAACAAATAGAAAATTAATAAGCCTTAAACTCAAAGTTATTACCCTTTCGTTCTTTTCATACGAGAAATCAATTTTCTGACAAAAGAATTCAAAATGAAAACCAAATTTTACAAATACCTGTATAAAAATGTCTTGTACTTAAGCAATCCACTCCATGGTTAACATCCCAGGCAACCTCTCCTAGAAGAGTCAACCTACAATGGCAACCCAGGCAATGAAACAATTTATGTAGTTAATGGAGAAACTAGAAAGTGTACATCACCGTTTAACTTTAGAATCAAGTAAGAAAGAAAATATTAAACTTGGGTGAAATAGTTATGCTTTTAAATAACTTTACTAAGAATGGAACTTAACAAGGTTCAGATGTATGTTCAAAAGACCAGAACAACAACTTACTCCATTGTAAACTTGCAAAATAATTGCAAGTTGAAACAAATAACTAGCACAGAGAGAGAGAGAGAGTAGTAAAAGAGAATGGTATAGGCAAGCAGAAAATAAGAGACCACATTCAACTATTGAGAGAGATACGTAACATTCAGATAGAGTGAGTATGTATGAAAATATCTAATTCAATATCCGCCATGAGTGCTTGATAAATCATTTTTGAGATACTTATGTTAACTTTGTACTTGGCATTATTGGAAGTTTATTGTGCCCAATATTAATATATTAGCTACGTTTTGTGTTGTTGGGCATCATTGGGCTTTAATACAAATTGTGATTAACTCTTGGATTTTGATGCATTTTGACCTTTCCTCATTGATTAGGCAATAACTTGGGCTTTGGTGATCTGTTTAAGGTGCTCTTAGTGTTTGTGGAAAGCGAAGATAAAAATCTACAAGTTTCATAAGCACTCGAGAGCTGGATCAGACTTATAATGTTCCAAAATATGCTTGAAAGTCAGAGTGGGTTTTCCATCACTGGAATCTAAGCAGTGTGCACATATTGAACCATATCGTGGTTATAGGTCTCCTTTTGAGTTGAAACCGGTGTCATTGGAAAGATAAAACGCATGGCTCCAACTTTCCTGAAGACGATTTTATCAATAGATGTCGTTGTCGGTATGATTATGAAGCTGCAAGTTGGTTTGAATTTGGAAACATGTTCTGCCAATGTGACTTGAGGTAGGTGCAGTGTTTTTAGAATATCTTGAGTTGTAAAAGTCTTTTTGAGCTGAAATCAGTGCCATTGGAAAGTTGAGACATAAAACTACAACTCTTATGAAGACTTCCAAGCCAAAATATGTTGTTCGGTCATGAAAGTTAAGCTGGAAGTTAGATAAGAGTTGGTGAGAAGAAGCCACCAACCATGCACCAACCCACCAACCATGCATCAAACCACGATTATTGACAAACATCCATTTTTTTATCTTCCATTCCAATTATTTACAGCTTTTACCAACTGTAAATTGGACTCTAGGATTAGTATAAATAGGGTTAATCTCTCTTGTAATTGCATCAATGAAATTTGAAGTAAGTTTGACTATTTGTAAGAGTTTTCTTTCTCTTTTTCTCTATTCTCTTTAGAATTTCGCTTTTGTTCTTTATTTTCTGAGTTCTTCCTTCCCATCCATGGAAGGTTAGGCTCTTATAATCAATCCAAGGGATTAACCATATTGACGTTTAATTTAAAGATCTTGTTTTGATTGTTTATATTGCTTAATTATTATTCAATTTTCTCTTTTTCCTCTTTTGATTTCTATCTAAATTAAATTGCTTAATTTGATTTAGATATTAATGTGATAATAGCTTTATTATCATGTATTCAAAGAGGATCATAAAGACTAAACAATATATCAAAGTTTTTTAATGGATTGTTTAACTTGGTTAAATCCCGGATCTTAAGTTAATATATGTTTGGATGGTGCTTAATTCATCTAACCTTGGTTAATTAAATCCTAGATGCTTATCTAGTAGAGGATTATTGGATCATATTAAGGCTTCTGATAGCTATTTGGCAAGTATACCAAATCGCACAAGTAATAAAGTGATGAGTAAATTATCGTCTCCACAGGGAATTGTGTTGTCAAGTACCAAATTATTAATTTAGATACTATTTAAACGATGCAAATTAATGAAGAGAATTAAAAAAAAACTAAAATTTTAACTATGTTAAGTGAGGTTGAGCAAACAAAGAGTGAGATGCCAGAGATCCGATTTCACTTGATTTTCCGATTATTTGGATTCTTTCTTAATTTAAATTCCAATTCAAGAATTGATGGTGGGATATCTAATTTAATTAAAACCCAATTCCTTGGTAGATTAATTCTCTTCAACTATTTAAAATTAACTAATTCCTTAGTCTAACTCCAAATAGAACAAGGCATGAATGAACAAAATCTCAAGTAATACCACACAACCAACAATATCTATTCCTAGATTATTGCTTAATCATGGTGTTTATCTCAAGAAGCAACATCACACATGAATTTCCCAATCCTATGCATGACCATCAATTCAATTTATGGTTGATCAAGTCATAAAAGCATTAAGAATAGAGATGAACACTCAATCATGAAAGGAAACTTATATTAAGAACTATAAATGCAAACAAATCATTTATTCAAGTTATATCATCACTCTAGCTAGGAAAAGTTTAGAAAAACATCAAGAAATAGGAAAACAAAAAATAGGAAAATGTAAACTTCATTGAATCCAAGACAACAAGAATATGAAGATCTTGAATCTTTGCTCCTTGATGATCTCCTTGGCTCTCCTAGGGCTGGAAGCCCTCTCCCCCAAAGCCCCCCTCCCTCTTCTAGGGTAAAATAAGTCCTTTTATAAGATTTAGGAAATCATAAAGCAATTGAATGTTGCTGCCACTTTTCTTCATAAAAGTCGTTAACTTGGGCTAGACATATCTCATCAAATCTGGTCAAATCAGTAATAGTAGTCAACATAATATTCGTAGATCTTTTTCTTAACTCTCCGTATCCACCGGAATCATGTCATTTGAACTTCTGGAGTGAAAGTTATGCCCAAATTATTACAAAAGATTTGACAGCAAAAGTTTCCCTGATTTGCCTTTAATTAAGTTTCCTTGTTTCCTTGAATAACCTTTGATTGAGTCTCCTTGATTAGCATCCCTTGAAGATTCTTTGCACAAATTACCATAATTACAGTAGATTTGTTCAAAGATCAACTTTCCTAAAATAAATAGTAAATAAACATCAATTAGGAGATAAAATCCCACAAAATCATATGATAAAGATAGGAAATATAAGTACTGAATAAGACTCATCAGCTTCTTAATGTGATCTAAGGCCAAGAACATAATTAGCAATTAAGTGAATTCCTTGTGATCAATGATTGATTAAATTTAAGATCGGTAAATTTCCTTGGATTGGTTAAATTGTTAATTGATTTTCATAATATTGTTTTCAGTTTTAATTGCATTCATTTTTAATTGTTTCAACAAACCCCCTTTTTAATTATTTTGATGATTCGGTTCATTCTCTATATTACAAATTAGTTTGTGAATTGGTAAATTTTATTATTTTAACGGGTCTCGATAACCTCTTGTCAGTGCTCCACCCACACAACATTCCATAAGCAGGAAAGTCATTTATTGTCCACAATAAAACTACTTTCATTTTGAAATTTTGCTTCTTCCACACATAAAAAATGTTCACCCCGTCTTCCCACAACATCTTCAACTTGTCAATCAGAGGTCTAAGATAGACATCTAAACTTATACCCGGTGACTTTGGTCCAGGAATCATAAGACTGAGAAATGTATATTCCCTTCTCATACATATACTTGGGGGAAGATTGTACAATGTGACAAAAGCAGGCCAACTTGAGTATGAAGTTGCCGAACCACCGAATGGATTAAAACTATTTGTGCAAAGGCCAAGCCTAACATTTCGAGGTTCTTGCACAAATGTCAGATGGGTGGCGTCAAATTGTTTCCAAGCCTCAGCATCAACTAGATGCATGATCATTGATTCATCTCGATGCACTCCATCTGCATGCCAGCACAAATATTGTGCAGTGTTCTTTAACATAAACAAATGTTGAAGTCTCAGAATAATGGGAAAATATCGCAACACTGAGTATGTCACATCCTTCTGATCTGTTGAACGTCCCGCCTTCGGCTTGAATCGCAAGTGTTCACATACTGAGCAAACTGTCTTGTCATTATTTTCTTTGTAATACAACATGTAGTGATTAGGACACATATTTATCTTTTCATATACCAATCTCAACTCATTAACCATTCTTTTCAATCTATAAATTTTTTCAAGTAACCTTTCTGTGTTCAGAGTATGCTCTTAATTATGACAATCATTCGGTTATAACAACACTCACTCATGTTGAACTCTGACTCAGATTCAAGAGTTGAGTTGTGCTTTTGGCAACCATCCCATAAAGGTTCGTCTGCCTCTCTTAGCAAGTCATAAAACTTCAAAGCCGACAGATTCGAATCCTCTTCCAAATCTTCAACTTCTAAACTTAATATATCACCTGCGACATCCATAACCATGTCCACGTATGGGATCATAGTCTCCACTTCATCATTAATGATAGTGTTTGTTGAACCAATATCCCTCCAATTATCCTCGCCATGAAGAGTCCAATTTACGTAACCCTCCATAAATCCATAATCATATAGATGTTTTTTAACCCAAAATGACTACATCCTAACATGGTTCTTACATCTTGCACATGGACAAAGAATGCGACTTGATGAATCAACAATTGTCGGGTTTCTTTAGCAAACCTAAGAAATCATTAACTCTAATCTTGAATTCTTTGTTGAAACCAAAATCTTTTAAAAAAAAAGGTTTAGCACTAATGTCAAAAAGCTGTAGCTTTCCTTGTTTAAGTTTTGAGGATAACAAAAATATTTATTAAGTTTGAACAAGTAAGTGGTTCGATAGAGTATTTCATTAAAACTGAAATTCCTTTATATATTGACTCTGTTGCTGTTAATTGAGGAATACTTTAACGAGTTTTTTTAAGAGCAAAATAGTTTCTTAAAATAAACTATTTGATAGTCTACGTCCAATCTGTTTTCTGCGAAATCTTTTATTTGCGTCCATTCTACATATACTATTACTATTGGTGCGTCCAATGTTTGTATGCATATACTGGTACTATTTTATTAGTTCGTCCAATACTATCCTTTTACCAAAGCTCAGACTCAAAACCCTCTTACAAAGTTCAAGCTCAAGCTCTCGTCCAAAGTTAAAATTCAAAAGTGAAGAACTGTTCCTCATTAAATGCTAGAAAAGAACTCTGACAGCTCATGGCAACAGAAGAAGTCAACTGAGCCACTTTTTGCTGACATTGTCTAACAACTTCAAAGACCAGCAAATAAGGAACTTTCTGCGATCTCAGACAAATCAGGACTCAGTTATCATATGATTGGAAATCTCTGATAATCAAAGTCACATTTCAGAAGAAGCTCAACACGATATCAGTCGATGCTTTTAAAGCTGCTCAGAACGGTAATAAATGTTTCCGTTGGACGACAATGCTTATGAAGTCTGCTCAAATTATTCTCACTTATAAAAAGGAGAGGTAGCACTAGAAGAAGAGAGAGATTTTTTGCCCAAGCAACTTACAAAGACTAAAAAGCTTTATCTCTTCTTGGAATTCTTTTCACTTGTAAAAAGGTTAAAGTCTTGAGATCAATTGTCTATTCTCATTTTCTAGTGAGTTTCAAACTCAAGCTTTTATCATCTTCTACTTATTCATCTTAGTGTTGCAAGCCTGAAGAGGCTGGGTATAAAAGAATACTGGTGTGGTTGAACTTGAAGAGGTTGAAAATACTTGTAACTTAAAGAGGTGAATAATACTTGTAATCTCGAAAAAGATTAGTTGAAAATCCTTCTGGTTGAAGGGACTGGACGTAGCTCTCGGTTGGTGAGAGTGAACCAGGATAAATCTCTGGTGTAAGCTTCTCTTCTCTTCTAGTGTGTTTTATTATTTCCACTAACTTCTGGGGTTTACCATTGTGTTTATTAACAAAATTTTTAAATTGGTTCTTCGAAGTTCTTAACCGCATCCTTAAAAATCTCTCCAAAATCCTTAGAGTTCAATAGGACTGAGAAGTCTTGTTTTTACGTTCTTTGGTTGTTAACCTTTAACCTTCGTTGTGTTCAATCTGTTGTTAAAAGAAAAGTTTTTTAAAAGGGTTAAGAAACACAATTCAACCTCCCTTCTTGTGTTTCACTTGGTTATTTCATTCTTCACTTACACAGCCGATGGGATCCTTTCTTCGTAACATCCAAATTCTATCAAGTCTCATGATTGCTGAAATCAATTTAGCATATTACTACAATTATTTACAAAATCCTCATCTCGCTCTTAACATGGTATGGCCCTAAGAAGACACCCCTTTCAACACTTGGTTGGTAGCACTCACAAAAATCACACATCTTATACTTGACAAAATTTCGACAGAATTTCCCATTGGTCTCTAAGTGCACAACTCGAAGTGTTGACATCTACCACGATCAAGTATGCACTCAGAAAACATAAGGAAATATAGCACAACAAAATTTCATCAAGTATATGATATGAGATTTAAGGAATAACTACTAATCAAGTGAAGAAAAAGTGTCTTCCCTAACTGTCCCACTTGGACAATTCAAGGGCCAATACAATGAGGGGTACCTTGAGAAAAAATACGCATGCTCACTTATATCGAACCTAAAACAGGATACTAAAGGTTAACTCAAATTTTAACTAGAATTTCAACTAAATATAGTAGTTGAAATTCAAATTTATAGGGTATGTCAGCACCCAATCTTTATGGAACCCATAAACCTAAATAAAAAGGGCGAGAAAGATAAAATGCCCAAATTAAAGACAAGCCCACGGTTTCACCCTAAAAAAAAAAATTAATTCACTGCTATAAATACCTAACTAAAGATGTTGTTAGTATTGGTGGACTAATCGCTGAGTTTGTCTTCGTTTTTTATTCTATTTGATCATTTTTTTATGATTACCGTGCCATGTTATTTAATTTGCATGCTTACATATTATTTCATTATATTTGCATTATCCTTTTCTATTTAATTCATTTTTAAATTTTTTGAGATATTTACGTGTTATTACTAAACGAATTGTAACCAAAATCTAGAGACTAATATATATATTTTTTGTAGTGATGTAAATGTTCAATTTAAATAAATAATAATAATAAGGTGGGTAAGTTCATTTCTTAATAATAATGAAAAATTGACTCTAATTTTAGTGGTTAATCTCTTTAAGATTAATCATTTTTTTTCATTAATCTTTTTAAAATAAAATTAACCAACTCATAAATATTTTTTTTAAAGAACTACGTAACTTTGAATTCTCCATTACACTTAAGGATACGTAGGCACTCACGACAAACCAAAATTGTAAATATTTTCATTAAGTTTTCATCTTTATTTGTTTTTATGGGGAAAATTTAACCTTAATCCACTACAGTGACGGAAGGAGTAGGCAACGACTCTTTCCCCGCGACATGTTTATCGTAGCTAAAAGTATCCATATCCCCGCTACATAACTTGATCGTTGGGATATATATATTGAGTACATATATATAACAGCGACATAATATGTATTAGTCGTTGGCAAAAATTCATCAAGCATATGCCCGCGAGTTAATGGTTGCTGGAAACAATAATATATGTTGACGACATTTATTTATCGCTGCCATAGGCCCATGTATTAGATGAAGGATTTGCTAGTGACTGGAATGTCACTGGTATAAGTACATCTATACCAACGACCAATATATGTCGCGGGCAAAGGTTCTAGTTGAAGGAAATCGCAGCATACTAATTATTGCTGGGACAAGTACAAGGGATTGCCAACGACCTAAGTCGCTGGTAAAAGTGAATATATGCCAGCAAGGTTTTCTTGTCACTGGGATAGGACCTATATACACCTGTTTGGCTGGGGATATTTTGGAAGGAATTCCCAGCGACCTTTGTTGCTGGTAAAGGTAAACATTTAACAACAATTAAGTCTTGTCGCTGGCATAGATCCTAGTGTTTGCGGTAAATATAGGTATATTCCAACGACCTTGTTGTCGCTGCGAAAAGTCTACAATTTCACTCAATTTTATTGTGCGAAAACTATCACGCGCTCATTTCTTCGTTTCGCTTCCTTCTGCAACGTGTTGAAGCTCGTTTTCCTTGTATGAGTTGAAGCTCATTTTCCAGTTTGGTCACAATGGCATCAATGCAAATGATGACGATGCTCATTTTGCAAAGTGCTCCAGATTTTCTCCTTTGATTTTTCTTGTAGCCTTCAAATTTTCTCACATCCAAAAAAAAGCGCAGGTTTTTTTTTTTTATTTTATTTGGGTTGCCTGTTCTAATGCTATTTTTGATTAATGCCAATTGGATTACTCTGTATCCCACTTTTTTAAATTGCAGGAATTGTAGTAATGAATAAGTGGAAAAAGAGGTGGAAGAAACTTAAAGATAGGAGTTTTCCAGGTTATTTAAAAGGAGTTGATGAATTTTTAGAATTTGCTTTCTCTGGACCCAAGCTTAGAAAAACAATTAGGTGCCCATGTTGCAAATGCAATAATGTTTATTATAAGACAAGAGATAGTGTGAAAGATGATTTATTGAAGTGGGGATTTGATCCAAGTTATAAGCGTTGGGAATATCATGGGGAAAGCTCAGGTGACTCATTATTTGACAATGATAGTGACTCTAAAGATGATGATAGTGAATTTTCAAGAAGTGATGGCATCTGTGGTGCTAATCATGAAAGGAATGATGATGCTCAAACTTACTCTATGCTTCATGACATGTATCAATCATATAATGTGGAGAAAAGTAATGTATTTGATCAACCTATGCCTAGCAATATCATTGAGGAGCCTAACAAAGAAGCTAAAAGGTTTTATGGATTGTTGAGAGATGCTGAATAAAAACTATATCCTGGTTGTGAGAAGTTCTCCAAATTATCCTTTATTATGCGTCTTTTCCAAATGAAATGCCTCTATGGATGGAGCAACACTTCATTTGACTCACTGCTAAAGCTACTAATTGAAGCTTTACCTGAAGGAAATGTGCTTCCCAATTCAATGTATGAGGTCCGAAAGATTATAAAGGGTCTTCGACTTGATTAAGTGAAGATACATGCTTATGTTAATGATTGTATTTTATATAGAGGAAACCATGAAAATCTTGTGGAATGTCCTATTTGTGGGAAAAGTAGATGGCAAGCAAATAGCCAAGGCTATAAGAAGAGGAAAGATATCCTTAATAAGATAGTTCGTTACTTTCCTATAAAACCAAGGTTGCAAAGATTATTTATGTCAAAACAAATTGCAGAAGATATGAAATGGCATAAGAACAATAGAGTTGATGATGAAGTTTTGAGGCACCCCGCTGACTCTTTGACATGGAAGAGTTTTGATGATCAACATAAATTTTTCTCTTCAGATCCACGCAATGTAAGACTTGGTCTTGCATCAGATGGTTTCAATCCTTTTGGTATGATGAGCACCTCTTATAGTATGTGGCCTGTTGTTTTGATTCCTTATAACTTACCTCCCTGGTTATGTATGAAACAGTCAAATTGTATGTTATCATTGCTTATCTCTGGTCCAAAGAGTCCTGGGAATAATATTGATGTGTATCTTCAACCACTAATTGATGGCTTGAAAGATTTGTGGGATGTAGGTATTGAAACTTATGATGCATCATCAAGACAAAATTTTTGGTTACATGCAGCCTTACTGTGGAGCATTAATGATTTTCCTGCTTATGGTATGTTATCTAGATGGAGTACTAAAGGTGCATTAGCTTGTCCTTGTTGTCATGTAGAAACTAGCTCTTGTCGTTTGAAGTATGGTCATAAGCAATGTTATATGGGCCATCGTAGGTTTTTACCCGTTGATCACCCTTGGCGTAAGAATAAAAGCTCCTTTGACAATACGAAGGAGGTAAGGCTTGCACCACAACCATTGACTAGAGATGGCATGATTGCACAACTTAAAGATTTTCAGCAAGTGACATTTGGAAAAGCTACAAGGAAAAGAAAATGGAATGAAGAGGTACATCATAATTGGAAGAAAAAAAGTATTTTTTTTGAATTGCCTTATTGGAGGACTATATTATTAAGACATAATTTAGATGTGATGCATATAGAGAAAAATATTTGTGAAAGTATTCTTGGGACATTGTTGGATATTGAAGGCAAAACAAAAGATACTTTAAAGTCTCAATTAGATTTACAGTATATGAGACTCAAGAAGCCTCTTTATCCTGTTAGGAATGGGGATAAGTACATAATTCCTCCTGTACGTTATACAATGTCAGTGGGAGAGAAGGCTATGTTGTGCCAAGTCATAAAGGATGTGACGTTTCCCGATGCCTATGCCTCAAATATAGGTCGTTGTATAAATGCGACCGAATGCAAAATTTCTAGGCTTAAAAGTCATGATTATCATGTTCTATTTGAGAGAATTCTACCACTTGCCATAAAGGGGTTGCTTCCAAAGGATGCTTGTGATCCATTGATTGAATTGTCATTGTTCTTTGGTGATTTATGCTCTAAAGAGTTAAAGGTGGATGAGCTCGATCGCTTAGAGCAAAATATTACAGTAACTCTTTGTAAATTGGAGCGTATTTTCCCACCAGCATTTTTTGACGTCATGGTTCATCTATCAATTCACTTGGAAAATGAAGCAAAACTTGGTGGTCCAGTTCAATATAGATGAATGTTTCCCATTGAAAGGTTAGTTTAAACATAATATTAATATTTAAAATTCACAAATTTGACTTCTTAGTTATTCATATCTAATTGTTTGCTTATTGTTAGATTTTTACGCATACTTAAGGGTTATGTGCGTAACAAAGCACGTCCAGAAGGTTCTATAGCAGAAGGTTATGTGGCTGAAGAGTGTATGACATTTTGTGCCAGATATTTAACTGATATGGAGTCTAGAATGAATCGACCAGATAGGTATATGGATTGTGCAAGTGATGAATGCATTGGTTTATCAGTGTTCAAGCACAATGGTAGGTCTATTGGAGGAGGTTCATGGGACAATTTAAGCTTCTCTGAAATTCAACATGCTCATTTCTACATATTACAAAATTGTGAAGAAGTGAGGCCTTAGATTGAGTAATTATCTTCACTCAAATTTTTCGTTAAATGCTTATTGTAATTTATATGATTTTCCAATGTTATATCTTTCTCATGTTTGATAATCTATAGGGAGCACGTGACTATAATAACAAATGAATGTAGTAGAAATGTAGCAAAGAAGCATAAGGAGCAGTTCCAGAAATGGTTTGAAAGGGAGGTACATAGATGGATGTATAACTTGTTCTTTAAAGTTATTGATGGTAATTGAGTTATATTGCTAACTTGTAATATGTTTAATAAAACAAATCTGTTTAACAAAAATTAGGCAGGTCATACGGTTACAACAATTAGGTGATGGGAGAATTACTAACCAACTAATAGCATTGGCTAGAGGTCCAGATTGTCGAGCACTATATCATAATGGATTTATTCTCAATGGTTTCAAGTTTCGTACAAAAGATGCTGAACAACACTTGAAAACCTAAAATAGTGGTGTGATTGTGAAAGGATATGAGCTAACAGGAAACATTGATTATTATGGGGTAATACAGAAAATCATAGAATTGAGATATTTAAAGAATAACTCAGTTATATTATTTAAATGTGATTGGTTTGAGGCTCCTTCTCAAGGCCGAAATCAAGGCAAAGGATATAGCAAAGATGAGTATGGATTCATTAGTATAGATATGACAAGGTTATTTTACGCAAATGATCCCTTTATCTTAGGTTGTCAAGCTGGGTTAGTTTATTATGTAAAACATAGTCACAATGAGAATTGGCATACTGTGGTGAAAGTTAAGCCAAGAAATACTTTTGACTTACCATGTGCTGAAGATGAGTTGGAACCATACCAACTTAATGAATTGGCTGACATACGAGGTGAATTCGAAACATCATCAACAAACTAAGATGCATATATTTTAAATAGGGATGACATTGGTGGATCATGCTTGGTTGGATATAATGTTGACCAAGAAGAACATGTGGAGGAAGAATTGGATAATACAAGTGACTTTGATACTGATGATGATCAGGCTGAATCTTCCACAGATGAAAAAGACTGTTCTGAAAATGAAGATTCTGACACAAAATAGGAGGAATATTTTGATTTCCTATATGCTTCTTTCTCTATGTAAGATTCTAGTATATCCAATGTACTAGTGTCACTTTGCACTTAAGACTTAACTCTGTGGATTTTGTGATATTATCTTCTGGAGGTTCTATAATTTAATACTAGTATTTACTTAGGAGCTATTTCTTCAATATGTTTTTATTTTATGATGCTAACTTGCCACTGCCTAAAGACTCCCCTGTGAGGATTAAAGAGATACCTGGAAAAATAGTTGCTGTAGTTGCCTTTTCAGGTGTGCTCAATTTACTGTCACTTGTTCTGGGTGATTGCTTATCTTGTGGGGCAATGGATTCAGCCATAGGCTCTGTGACTGTGAGGTTTCTTGGCTTGGATCTATATGCTTGGGAGAAATTGAAGATTTCAATTTACTGTCACTTGTTCTGGGTGATTGCTTATCTTGTGGGGCAATGGATTCAGCCATAGGCACTGTGACTGTGAGGCTTCTTGGCTTGGATCTATTTGCTTGTACTCAAACCTTGTTTGGCTGAATCCTTTCCCCGGATAGTTTATGAGTAACTTTTAAATGTGATGTTTTCATAAATTCTCAAAATTACTTTTTATTTTAACTGCTTTGGCATTGAAAAGCATGTAATGTTTTCTAATACCCAGAATTTGTGGCTTGAACCTCAAGCTTCTTGTTTTGTTCAGCTTTTCCATTTCCTCTGACTTGTAATTTACATATCTTTTAACCTTTATTTTGGTTAAATTTGCTTGTTTAATGTTTTCACCTTGTGCAATTGTGAACCGTACACTCAGGGGGCTAATGGATTGGCAATATGGGTTCCCTTAGTGACAAACCAATTGAAGGAGAGTAACACACCTGATACAAGAAACTCAGCAAAAGGATATTCTTCAATTCTAAGCATCCCTGCTCTTTATATATTTAAGAATCATGTGTTTGTTTGTAAATTGGTTTTGAAACAGTTGTGTTCTAAAATTCATGAAAAAATGGACTGTTGAGCAAATACATTATTACTAAAACTCATGCCTAGATCTTCCTGCTATACTACTAAGATAATGTGTTCAGTAGCATTCTTCCACAACATTTTCAGTCAATACCAAGTTTATGGTTGAAGACAGCATTTGCTGGTGTTTCTTGTCTAATAAAAAAGCTGGGATGTTTAGGGTCATTTCTGGAGTTTGCAGTCAATGATTATTGCTTTACTTTACTTCAAACATGAGACAATCAAGTTGATTACAATACCCAAATTAAGTTCTGTTCATTTACAATATAATTATATTGATAGGTTAGGTTTGATTTTTTACGAATAAGTATCTTGTAATAGTCAACAACATTGGTGCCACCTGAACTGCCTCCAGTCTTGATGCTAAGTCATTATGAGTGGGTTCCTTGTGTTGATTAGCACATTTGCAGGATGTGGAACAGAAATTCTGATTCCATAATGGCCATTGCTCTTGCAATTCTACAGGCAACATCTTTATATTTTGCCTATTGACTGCTATATTGTTGTTCAATTACTAATGAGAAGCCTATTTCCTATGCTTCATTTTTGTTTTTTCACTATTCCCAAAGTTATGAGTGATACGCTATAGTATATTATGTTGTTATGTGCTTGGCCTCAACTTGGCAGTTACACAGAATTGCAAGTACTTTCACAGTCTTAAATATCAGTATGTTTAATCTAATCAATTCACTGCACATTCCTTAAACTAGAAACATAGGCATTTTATTTATTCCATCCATGTTTAAACAAATTATGCAAACCAGTTAGCTTTGGTTATATTATAGCCAATTTTTTTTTTCTATATTATGAACTTAACATAAATGATATTGGATTTCTCAATCGTAGCATTTGAAGAAAAACTAATATGCATGACTGATATAAACTTTGTCATCATCCAAAGATTCATCATCGAAAACAAATGCACTGCCAGCTTGCTCGAACAGTAATAAAACTCCTTTTGTACAAGCCTACAAGGTGTAGCTGACCTTGATGGCCGACTGACATAAGCAACTTGTCAGTATGAGGATCTGCCATGCCATTAGTAAAATTGTTACTAGTTCCTAGCACGGTCACACTTGGACTGGTGCTCCTGCAAGGCTGACCGAAGTAGTGAGAGTTCTCAAGCTCTATAATTAGTTTTAAGTGCTTAACTGATGCTAAGAAAATTAAGTATTTTCCAATGATGGGCTTAACGATTTTTGTACTTGTTGAAATGTGACTTATGTAATTTCTCAATTAGTTACGCAAAAATGCTTTTAAGAAGCACGTAGTAAACTTTCATTTTAGGATGAATAGCTCCTCCTCTAAAAAGATTTCTCAGTTGCATATCTCTCCACAAAATTTAATTTGTTTAAAAATTTAATTTAAAAATATCAACATCTAAATTAGCATAACGGTATTTATTTAATTATTCAAAATAAATTTAAAAACATTTGAAGTTTCAAATTTATTCAACAACTATTTTTTATTGAATTATTAAAATAAAATATTTCTCTATTATAATATCTTTTATTACATCAAATATATCAAATATTTTAGTATTTACAATAAAATTCATTTTATACATTTCAAATTAATGTTAAATTTATTAGTTTTATGGTTCTTAAACCCAAAAAAAAAAAATCAACCTAAATCATTCCACCAGCCTCAGCGACTTGTCAGTTTCGCTTGGTTAGGTTCCTATTGAAATACACACAGGCAAGCGCGCTACTTTTAGGCGGCAAATCAAATGATTTTTGTTCTCTATTTCTTTGGTTATTGATTTTTGTTCTCTAATCAAATCATCTCAGAGAATACTCATTTCTTCTCTAATCAAATCATCTCAAAGAGTGCTTATTTGTTCTCTTTTTCTTTGGTTATTGATTTTTGTTTTAGGTTGCTCAAATTTTCTCACTTCTGTGTTCGTCTCATGACATTGAAGAATTTTTTATTCAAATTTCAAGTAGCAATTCGAATTTTGATTCTATTCTTAAACTCTGAAGTAGCAATTTGAATTTTGATTCTATTCATAAACTCTGAAGTAGCGATTTGAATTCGATTCTGTTTTCAAACTTGGTTATGAAGCATTGTTAATCCATGATTCCATGATTCCTCGGTGATTATTCTTGAAGAATGTTGAATAGATGTTTACTAAATTCTTTAAATTCTTCAAACTGGAATATAATATAACTTTTCCTACACTACGATGATAATTAGTGTGAGAGAGACAGAGTACTGTTTGAGTGTTATGATAATTAGTTGTTGTTTGTTATCATTAGATTAGAAACAATCCCTATTAGTTACTTGGAAGAAGACTTATCTTCAGAATATGAATGGAAATCCTAATATCTTCAGCTTTGCTTTGCAAGCTTGTCATCTTTAATGACATAGAATCTCCAACTCTAATTACCTTAATTTCAATGGCTTCATCTCTTAACTTTTTCATTTCTTGGCCTAAACAATTGTGAGAGTCCTTAATTTTTTTCTGGAATATTAAAATGTACAAATGCAACCAGAACCATCTAAATAGTAATTTTAAAAGTAGCTTGGCAATTGTTACTTGAGTTTAATCTAGCTGTATCTGTGCATGTCCTGTTACTATTTTTATTCAAAAATAAATAAATAAATAAATAAATAAAATCATATGGTATCTTTCCATGGTTCTTTCTCAATGCTTTTTGATTTTTGGCCTATGAGGTTCTTTCTTATAACCACCTACTCCTCCATATATCAACTAAACTATATTCATTTTGGAATATCTGTCCACGAAAGCCTTACTGCTTCCTAGCTCTCCTCCGTCATTTGTTAGTGAGACTTGACATTTGCACAAACTGTGCTGTACAATTCCTTGTCATTTGCAAAAACCTATAACCAAATAATCATGTAGCAGTATGTCACCTTCGGAAGTGTTATGTTTGAGAAGAGACATAAATTTATATAGCTATGTTATGTTACCTGACCAGCCCAACCACACTTAGTTCGAAAACACCTCCACATCGCAAATGCACTATAACACCCATTCGCCAGAACATATCACTCCAAATAACAGATAAATTATCACCACATCTCAAAGCAAGTAGAAGAAGCTTACCCATCAGGGATGATGTGAAAAGACAAACTCCTCTCCTTTGACTTCCCACCTTTGCACTAGGATTAGCAAAACAGACAAGAATCAGAAACCCATTTGAAAACAAAATATATGCAAATGACTTGGTGCAGAAATTGGTTTACATTTTTAGAAAAATGATACCTTTGGACAAAATAGGTTATGGTACTGCCCAGGCAAAATAGGTTATGGTCCATAAATGGACTACTAAAAAACATGACAAATAGCCACTGAACCCAACATGAACTAGTCAAATTGTTCATATCAATCATTGTTTGATTGACCCAACCGGTTCAAAATTCTTTATCAATACTGGAAACAAAAATTTATAGCAATATTGAAACATGGCCTCTTCCATGACCCAGGCACTAAACTACCACTACAACAAAAGACTTTCTTGTTTATTAAGGTCATATTATTGATTATATAGTATATTTGTGTTGTAATCCAACTACAAAGGAGAAAATGAAACATACATGAATCAAAATGATCTTTGGCATTGCAAATTATTATTCCACCAATAGACCACTAATTGTTGTTAATTTTTTGGCTCAAATTTTATATCATATTCTAACAATGCGTTGTGTTTTCATTTTCCATACAGACTTATATGAGCACACTTACGTTGGAAAAATGAGACTAATTTGCAAACCTTAATAGACTTGTGTGCTGTATCTCAATCAGAAAAATAAAGTTGTTTTAGCATATTAAATTAAAATAAGTAGATTCAATGTAAGATATAATTGAGATTTAAGCACTTATAAAGGCTTTGAGATATTTATCTTCTTGGATAGTATTACCAGCATCTTCATCATAAGGAATATGCATATCTTCAATTTCAGGGATGAAAATCATGGTGGTACTTCAAAAGATGAACTCAATCACTGACATTGATAGGATGTATTCGATACTACATGTATGTGATGGTGTCATAAGCTGACCCTAAGTGCTCAAAGTACAACAATCCTATTTTACTTGACATGTGTCTTTAGAATTGTGCAAAGAAATTTTGGAAAAACTGGTTTTGATTAATGCTTTTTTCTTAGTCATCAATATATCTTTTAAAGTATAAAACTTGCAAAGTTAATGTTTTGTTTTTTTGTTATCTTTTATCTATCGTCATTCTAATTATAGTTTTTATTTTATCCTATTACCTATAAATTGTTATTGGTTATGAGTGCATTAGAAAGAATAAAAATTATTGTGAGGTTCTATATGAATTTCCTATTATAGTGAGTTATAACCCCTTTTTTTTTCTTTTTTCATTTGAGGACATTATAGTAACTGACTTACGCTTAATAATTGTAGAGTTGAAATATATATTATACTAACAATAAGAAATAAAAAGCTTACCTTGTTATTTATGCTAAGGTTGACAAAATGACATTAAATTTCCATCAAATTCCTACATCCTTATATATTTCTAAATTAAAACTTTGTACAATAAGTAAGTCTAGATTCACAAAACAATTCCTTAGTTTATGAAGAAAATGTAAAAATTCAAAAATCCATTGCATGATCAATTGTCTTAAAAATATATTTAGTTATCTCAAAGTTTCAGGTATAGTAAGAGAAGAGATGATCTAATGGTTTAAAGGTAGAAGCCAGTTATAAGTGTTCAAGACAACTTAATATGCTCTTTCTGTTGATAATAAAGACAATTCACAACAATGTAGTCTTTTTTTAGACTTTCATCATTGAACGTCTCTCTCGTGGGAATTGCTCTTCACTCTTTTAGATCTTTCTACAGCTAGTTCAGTTCCATTTTTATTGTTGTGATTCTCTATTCATTCTTTGATCATTTCAGGAGATAATACTCACATTGTCTAACTTGATGATATTTTTGTCAATCAACAACGACATTACTAGTATCTATAAGATTGAGGTAGTGAAGATAATAAAGCAATTGTTTGTCCTTCATCACTTAGCTTTTCTTCAATATTCATCAACCGACAAATATACTGGTTAAACTCATTAGTGTGAAAAAACAGATTACCTTCTTTTGTCCATTCTCAATATGTATAAGTCTATCTTCAAACAAAGACTGTTCATCAATTACTTCGATGCATAAATATTCTTAAGTTTTTTTTGGATCCTCTAGGTGTTATCTAATTCAAGACTTAATTGTAGGAGCAAAGACTAACCTAATTGTGCTTGAAGCCTTCCTTTTGATAACTTCCACTCACTTTCATCTCAATAGGCTTTTCATTATCCAAACCTGCATCAAGACTTGTTGCACCAAAATATCTTGTATTATGCAATGCTACAGAGTGAAATTCCTTTTCTCATGAAAGAGCAACACATCAATTTTCATTGTACTAGCTATCGTGTGGTTAAAAAAAGCATACCACCCTAGTTTAGAACACCATAGAAACACCAATAGAAGCTATTTAAACACCAAAATATTAATGATGTGGCAACCTTGATGAGGAGCATTGATGTTACTCTCGATGTCTCCCTCTTTCCTTCTTGAAGAAATAACTCTTCTCCCTCAATCAAACCGAGCTCTTGATACCACTATAAGAAGACAATATTTAATGCAGTTCATTCCCAATAATCTACGTTTGTGATCCTTAGAAGGCATTAAAATTATCCACTAATAAAAAAAATCTTTTTAACAACTTAAGTTGCAAACCCTCACACTAAACTAACAACTCACACCCAATAGCCATATTCCAATCGCTCTTAAGTGTCTACGCTACTCCTTCTCAAGTTATATACCCAATACATAAAGCTTTATTTATACAAGAAACCCCTCTCGAGCTTCCGGACTTGTATCAATTACGTAACAAATTATTCCTTAACTCATGTCCTTAAACACCTTAACCTTGTCAGAAAGCTAAATTCCTTGTTAGTCTTCTTCATCTTCTTTACTTTGCTATTTTTAAGCATTCCTCAAATGACCTTCATAGAAAAATGTTCTTCTAACATTTCTTCCTTGTAGAACCAAGTAGCTCATTGGGTATACTTTGCATGATTTTTTAATTCCTACATACTTGTATCCATGTAATATTATCTCTCCTAGTGAAATTATGTTGACATTGCAGTAGGCACATAGCTCACATTGGGAACATCATTGATATTGCCATTATGGAGTTTTAGGCGAACTCTTACCACACATTCAATTTTAAATTTCTTTTTCTTTGTCATGTTGACGCATCCAAAATCTATATCTATGCAAAGTAGTAAACATGACTTGATCCTTCCACATATTAATGATGGTAGCATAGTCTAACATCCATTTAAAATGACTCTCAACAAAATCATTGTCAACACTTTTTATATATATGAATCAAATCTCTATGAGCATCAACATTCACATCCCCGTTGAGATGTTCCAAACTTGCCAAGTCCTTTATCAACTTTGGACAATGAAATTAGATGTGTCATTCTTATTCACAGTAGCGACAAATCACATCATTGTAGTCACTCTTTATACTTTTCTCTTGAACTATATCTCCGATAGGAAATGCTTTTCCCTCATTGAGATCTCTCCATTGTAGACTTCCACTCTCATTTGTATGATTCTTTCTATTCATCCTCCAATCCTTTCTCTGGAATATAGTCAATTCTCTAACTTGCTGGTTTTCTTACCAATTAACAACGATCTCACAATGATATACAAGATTGAGGTAGTGAAGTTAATAAAACAATTGCATGTTTTTCATTACTTAGTTTCTCTCAAATATATATTCAACAATTGATAAACTAGTTGGTTAAACTTAATAATATGATAATGTAGATTACCTCATTCTTCCATTATCAATGTATATAATTCTATCTTTAAGCACATGCAATTGGCTGGTTACTTTAATTTGATGCATAAATCTCCTCCAACTTTTTCTAGATCCTTTAAGGGTTGTTTCATTCAACATTGTGTCCTAAACTGTTGGAGCAAGGGCTAACCTGATTGTGCGTGTAGCTTTCCTTTGGAGAGACTTACACTAATTCTCTTTCATCTTATTGGGTTTTTCATCAACCAAACCCACATCAATACTTTGTTGCACCAAACTCTTGCATTATGCACTGCCACATAATAAATTTTCTCTTCCCATCAAAGAGTGGCAAATCAAATTTTATTGCATTAGCCATGGCTTGGTGAAGCACTCCTTCCTATAGCTTAAAGCACCACATAAACACTAAAAAAAAAATTAAAAATCACCCAAAAAATTGATGATGGCACCATTGATTACGTGGTACAAATGTCAATGCTAATGTCACCTTCATTCCTCCTTGTGGTGACAACTTTCCTATCTCAATCAAACTAAGCTCTTGGTACCACTATCAGCAGGTTGATGGACCCACAACAAGCATGCAGGAAAAAAATAAATAACAAATTAAAGAAGACAAAAGAATATTTAATGTGGTTTAATTTCTCTAGTTTACGTCCATGATCCTTTGAATGGATAAAAATTCTTCAATAATAAAAATATATTACACCTTTTCAATAGCTCAAATTGTAAATCTTCACACTAAACTCACCACCCAATAGTCATGTTCCAACCTCTTGCAAGTATTTAGACTACTCTCTCTCAAATAATATTTTTAGCTTAATAAACATAGTCTTATTTATATGAAAAATCTCTCTTTAACTTATCTAATTTTAGCAATGTGAAACATAGATGAATTATATAACAACCATTACCGATCTAATATGGGAATTCCCCCAAGTCAAATAAATTCATGTTATATAGCATGTAGATGCGACATATGGTCATTTTGCAGCAAGGAGAAAAGGGAAGAGATTGTTCTTAAATATGAATTTGAACACAAAAAACCCTAAAAGTTTGGTACAAGAATGATGATTTTGTTCCATCTTTATTTATTTCATGGAATGTGCATTCCTATGTTTGTTAACATAAAAATGTATGAAATTGTGTTTCCATTCCATGGCCCATTCCATAGAATTAGAAATCACCATTCCCTCCAAGAGAGATAAGATTAGTGATTTCATGCTCCATAGAATGAGATTTAATTTCCCCCTAATATAACCTCATTTATTTTATAAATTGACAATTATTACCCTTCATTAAATCTAACCTAACTAAATCTCAATTTTTTTAGCCTGTCCTAACCTACCCTTCATGTCTTGTAATTAATTTTAAATACTCATGTTAAATTGAAAAGAAAATAATAATTATGCAAATATGTGCAACAAATTGTAGAAATGTATAATAATACATTCAAATACAATTATTACTCAAAATATTACAAATAAAACATTATTTTTCATAAGGGGTATTTATGTTATTTAAATCAAATTTGATTTGATTTTGTATTGATTGGTTATTTCATTTTAATCTATCCCATTCTATTATGATTTTCTTTCTATTCTATTGAATCACCATTCCATGTACTAATGTGGAGATTATAGGGACCACCTTGGAATCTACAATAAAATTAATAAGAATGTGTTTGAAATATTAAAAAAATAGGATTTGATTTGATTTGTAGATCAAATTTTGTTTGAAATGTTAAAAAATAAGCATTAATTTATTTTTGAAATTCTTTTGATTGTGTATATTTAAAAATTCACTCAAATTTGGTTGGATTTGATTTGATTTTAAATTTAGTTCTTTAGATTGACTATTTTATCCTTATTAACTTTTTTTTATTTTATCCAACTAACCTAATAGTATCATTTACAATGATATAAGGTTAAAAAAGTAAAATAATAAAATCAAATCAAATTAATTCCTTTTTTAATGAATTCCAAACATAAAATTGATTTTCAAATCAATTCAAATTCAATTTTTTATAATGTATTCAAAACATAAAATTTTATTTTGAAATCAAACCAATTCTATTTTTAATTGATTCGAAACACAATTAATTTTTTTTAAGTTAGTACATAGTAGCCGAAGTACTCTCAAAACTTACTAGACACAAAGAACTGCCCAAAGAAATATTATGCCTAATTGAATTTAAAATAAGGGAGGAAAAATATGTTTATGTGCATGTGTTAATTTGCAATAATCACAATGGTTTTCAATATTTCAGCCTAAAGAAGAACTTGCAAATTAGATGTTTGCCTCGGATACCATGAATATTTAATTAAGCAGAATAATTTTTACCACTAATATATATAATATTTAATTTATTAATTTTATATACAATATAACAATTTCAGTTTGATGCCCAAATTTATTTAAAACCTTGAAGTCGTACCTATCCTATTTAAAGTAGGCTTGTAAATAAGATTTAAAGTCAAGTCATACTTTTAGAGTATTTTTATTTTGTTTTTTGTTTTCATTTTTATTTAGATGTGTTTTTGTTATAATTATAAAAATGCCACATTATTTTCATTTTGTTTCATGTTTTTAAATTTTATGAAGGAAATAGTGAAAATAACATTCATTCACAAAGTTTTGAAAACATGAAACAAAATGAAAATAAAGAGACATTTTTTGTAATTATAATGAAAACATATATCTAATTGAAAATGAAAACATAAAACAAAACCAAACAATCTCTATGTTTTCATGAAAGGGTCAGGCTAGGCCTATAAAAAAAAGCTTATATCAGGTTAGGTTAAGGCCAATGTTTTATAAAATAGACCTAACTTGTTTAAGATAAAGCTTGACTTAACGACCTATTTCTACTCCTACTTCTAACGTGTGACTTACTGATAAAGAAGAAATTAAAATGGAAAATGAAATTAAAATCATCCAATGAGTGGTTTTCTGCTAGAAAATCTCGATAATAATTGAAGCTTACACTTTCAGAAATTAAATTATTATTGAAATGAAAGTTGAGGCACAATCATAGAGGTCAAAATAGCATGTGCATCAATGGAACATGGCCTAAAACTATAAATGTGTTTGGGAGGAGACATAACAGTTCACTTCCAACTATTTTTCACTTGAGAAGCCTAAGATTCGGAAGACAGTGATATACAGATTCCGGCACAAGGATCACTTCTATTACTAAACAAGAGGTTTAAAGATATTACAAGACAGATTAAATCATATCCAATTTGAACCTTTCATCGACTAATTATTGCACATGAAACTAGAAGAATCTTAGGCCCTGATAAACAAAGGTTGTGACAAGAGAAGCTCACTTTCTATGCAAATTCCATATCTTATCTCCCATTTTTCTAGATTCAAATGGGACTTAAATTAAGATCACAAGCTATTTAATTAATAAGATTAATTTTTGACTGTGCAAGGTCAATCATCACCAAGGTTGTGGTAGCTGGAAACTAGAATGAAACTTCAAATACTATATGAAAATTCCCACTACCAACAAAATGATCATATAAATGTTACAATAATTTCATTATGGAATTGGAATTCTTTCTTCAGAATTTTACATGTAGATTCATCGAAATTTAACAAAGCCAGTTACAGACTCTGAAATTCTAGATATTTCATGAGGCTACAATTATTTGTTGGCATGTTTCTCTCTAAGAGCTTCATAGCTTTAAATGATAAGCCATGCTGCGGTCCCTCTGCTAACGTCAATCTCAAGTTGCCCAAGTGTTTGGTTTTCTGTAATCTGCACAATAGAAAACTACTATTTGAGGACCCATTATTCACATGGACAATGTACAAGCATTTGTTTTAATAGAGGAAACAGGTGCATCTCTTAGCAATAATATGATAAGGGTGGATCTTTGGGTAAAAGATCCCAACTCCCAACCACAGCCAGAGATATAATGCCATTGGTGTCAACTTGATTGGCTGATGGAGACGGTCTGATCAAACGGTAGTTGCAGCAATGCCAGCAATCAATGTCTTCATGAGTATTCTAGAAAAGAAATTTGGTGTTCTAATCCAAAAGGATACTAAAGCCTTTTACTTTTTGCTTCATGATCTATCAGAATTTGGGTTATGTGAGGATTGTAGATCTCTCATAAATTTCATTCTACACATTCCAGTGGGATTCAAATGCTAAACCTTTATATTATAGTAACCAATATTTGTCTTGAAACTATAATAAATCTGCATACTTACCTTAAGAGCAACACAAGAAACTGAAATTTAGCAATGATGACTTATAAATTTTAAGTAAGCAGTGAAGTTTTAAAGTCAAAACTAAACCCAATTAACATACTTATAATGCATCATCTATTGGTCAACTTTGAGGTATGTCCATAGCATAAATTACACAACGATGTAATTAGAATTATTATAAAGCACTTTGCTACAGCAAAAGGGGCGGATCTTCTGTTTTATTAGTGGCAAACAAACATTCATATCTATATAAAAAATAAGGAGATGGTTGTAAAGTTAGCGGTGCTGGTTGACCCATCTTAATGGCTAGAAAGAAACTCAAATTCTAAAACAAAACAAATTTCATGGTAAAATAATTGAATTATGAAACTAGAAGATGATGAATGGTTCAAGAGGTTTGCAATTTGTATTGCTCAGGCATCGAATATAGAAAGTTTTTGGTGAATGTGAAAGTGTCATATCTATCCTTGGAACGATACCATATGAAAAGTTATTTATTATATCTGATGGGGTATATAGAATATGAGGTGAAAACAGAACAAAGTTCCTAATAAATACAGAGCCTAGTTTTAGGTCTCAATTTTCCCTTTTTAATAAATACTTTAGGCGAGGACAATAATGCGTCATGCAACCGTTCCCTCTTTAAAAATTTCACATTAATTAAGCCTCTTTCCTTCAATTATGCTCTACCAACATATATATCATAGTTTCTTCTACCCACAGTAAAGATTTATCCTCATCTACCATAGCTATCCTGTTCAACCGTTTCACTATTTTATAACCTAAAAGTTACTAATATCCTTGCTTTACTCAAATCCACTAATTGTGTACACTACTCAAGGGCAAGTTATCTTCCACAACTGTAATGTATATTGGTTTAAATCTAAATACTAATTAAACTGTCCTTTACATACAATCTCCTGGTGTTTCCAATCTTGGACATTTGTTATCCTTGTCCATAAATAAAAGGTTTCCTCACAAGGTCAAAGATATATTATAATAATGATAACAATAATAATAATAATAATAACCATATGGTTGTTTGTTGAAAGAATATGTTCATTATTTTTCTATGGGATATGAGGCTGACATTACTGGAAAAGTACTGTTACATTCAGTTGTTGATGGGGTATTGAAGAATTTTACAAAACCCACAAATTAAATTTGCCCATGGAAGCACCTGTTAGACCCCCATTTTTTTGCCATATTCTTTTGCTTCCTGTCTGATCCTCTGCTTTAAATACCACAACTGCAACTCCCTTCTTACCAAAATTATTGCAGGCACCAACCCAAAGGCAAATAGACATTCACAATACGACAGAAACCACCCCAAGGCCTCACTTCCTCTTCACCAAAGAAAATCTGTCTGAGATCCAATGGGAAAGAAAACGTTGAAACTGCCATCTCTGTTCAAAACCAAGGAAGCAGCACCAAGAAAGCATCCATGGCAGTTCTTGCCCTCTTGTGGCCAGCAAAAGTCCCTCTCTTTCAGAGCTGGTGATGACATCTTCAAGACAGATAACTCTGCATTTTTGGACCCTACTGTGAGCACAGTTGAAACTCCTGAGTCTTCGTTCACAACCTCTTCTGAATCTGCAAGCTTCTCAATAGAGTTAGATCAGAACTACTGCTACTATGATGGGGAGTCTTTGGAGATGTTGGTACGTGGGGTGAGCTCAGAGAGACTGTTTTTCGAGCCTGTCAACACGAGCTCGATCTTGGAGAAGGCTAAAGTTGGTGTGTTTCCATTCAAAGAAAGTGTGGTGCTAGTTATGGAGTCAGAGAATCCATATGAGGACTTTAAGAGGTCAATGGAGGATATGGTGGAGACTCATGGAGTAAAGGATTGGAAGGGTTTGGAGGAGCTGTTGAGTTGGTATTTGAGGGTAAATGGTAAGAACAATCATGGGTTTATAGTGGGGGCTTTTCTGGATTTGCTAATTAGTTTAGCAGTAGCTTCTGATTCTTGTTCTCATTCAGCTTCATATTCATCTGCTGTTTCATCTTTAGCTTCTTCACCATTGTATCTACCCAAGGCTCAGAATGAGATTATTGATCAGCATGAAGATACAGTATGGTCTTAGTGTTAATAGTAATTTCTCCCTTTTTATATAATTTTGTAGATTGAAAACAAAACTAGTGACAATGGAATTCAGACCCAATCAAGTTCTATGACTTTTCTTGAAATCAGAGTTTTAAGTCTCGGGTAGCATCACCTGATGCGGCCGCGACATCTCGGTTGCGGTGGTCGCCGCAACCGCAACACCCCGCAATTGCGGTCCACATCGGCCGATATTAGCTCGCATTGGCCACATCAACCGCAACGCGATCGCGACCGCAACCGCAATTTAAAACCTTACTTGAAATTGATTGTTCAATACATTTAATAGACTAGAAGTAATATAAAGTTGATATAAAAATTAAAAAATAAATAGATTTTAACATTACATGGTAAATAGATTAAAATGTGTGATATATGGTGAACTTAGAATTTACCTTGTTTTAAATTGCATATGAACACAACTGAAATGCAGTCCAAAGAGAAGATGACTTTGATTTGAGCAAGAGAAATTAGATTCTATATAGTTAATTCATAGTTATGTTTTGGGTACAAGTTATTAATTCATAGTTAACTGAAATTAAAATATTCTTTTTTTCCCCTTCTAATCAACATTCTTCTAAACAAGTTGCAAAATGATATGACAATGTGTTAATATGTTTTCTTGCTTATTATACTGACATGTTGTATTACAATTGTCATTATCTTTTAGTGAAATTTATTGATTAAATTCTTTTAAATATATTTACTCATTTTTTAACAGTGAATTATTCCTTAATTACAAGTGGTCTATGATCTGGGAATTGACAATAAAATATAAATTTTATAATGATAAAAAGCTTTCCACAGTAAATAATTATACTTATATACCAAATGAATAATTTTATAGTAATTTTTATTTTGTCTAAAATTCGAGTAGTTCATTAAAAACAAAGTTAGTACCTGACTCTTTTACCAATCAGTTTCTTTTAAAATATGCTATTTTTTAAAATTATTTTATTTTTTATGTAACAAATTTCCAATTATAATTAAATATTTTAATTATTCGATAATTGAACAAATATTAATAATTTAAAACAAATATTCAATCAAATATTTCAATTTCATTAATTACACCACCACCAATAATAATAATAATAATATTAATTATAACAACAACAACAATAATAATAATAATAATATAGTTATCTGGTTTTGTAAGTGTGTTATATCATGGCTGCAAAAAGCATCATATGGTTGTTGGTTGACAAGGTAGAAGGAAAAAGAGATGGCTGTTCAGAATTTCAAAAAATGTGCCAAATTCTAAGGGATTGGGAAGAGTTTCTTTCATGAACAATTAATAAAGGAGAATTGGTCCGCCGCTGAAACAGGTATCGGTAGTTTGGTTGATTTGCAGGAAGGAAATTAATTAGAAGAGTCCATTTTTCACTAAATTGACCATGGGAGGATCTTAGCTAAATTTTTGGGTGCTCAAATAATATATATTATTATATTTATTTGTATTTTTTTTTTAAATATATAAAATTAAATAAATTAAGTGTTATTTTTAGAAATTTTAAAAATACTCATCCTCATATTCAATTATTAAACTTTGATCATCAAAATTAAATTTTTAAAACGATAAAAATGTTAAAATTATGTAATTTTTTTCCTTGGTACTAATTTTCATCTTACAAAATAAATTAATTTTTTTTAAATTTCACTGTTATATTTTAAAAATAAACATATAACTTCTAATTAAATATGTAAATTTAAATGAATCTGCTAATAATAATAGCATTTATAAAATTTGACTAATATATTATTAGTATAGTACTCCATAAAGGAAAGAATTGCATATTTTATAATCTTAAGATATAAATTATATATTCAAATATATATATATATATATATATATATGTTATTTTAAAAAAGTTTGGGGTGGCGGTTGCCCCATCCTACAATGGAGATCCACCATCGAAATGATGTATGAGAATAATATAATTGTTGTAGATATCATGTGATGAGGAGGGAATATATTTGTGAGCTCCTCATGAATAATACAGGCTTTCATTTTTTATTATTTATGTGTCAACTAACACGTATTCTTAAGTTGTACTATTCGGTTATTATAAAAGCAATTGTTCCTCACACCCTAGTAAATTTTAATTATTAAATTTTACATATATAATTAAATTAAAAATTTATTTAAATGTCACATAATTTTTATATTTTAATATTAACTATCATATAAGATCCAATGATAAAAATTTAATGGTCATACACACACACATATATATATATATGAGTTATGATTAATTAACATTAGTGAAAGAGTTAAACTCTTACACAAATCTTTCAATTTAATTTAATCGTTTAATATTACCTAATTTAATAAAGAGAGAGAATAATTAAAACTAACTTTAATAAAGAGAGAAAATGATTAAAAATGAATTTAATGAAGATAGAGAATATGAATCTTGACACTACTTATTAAATTATAATCATCATTAAAACATATATATTTCTAATATTTTAATATATATTTTTAATTTTAAAATTATATAATTTTAATTATTAATTACAAGCAAAAATAATTTATAATAAGGTACATTAAAATTTAAATTTTTATTAGTATACATTTTTTTTGGTAATACTATAAAAAAGCTTCTTATTAATGTATTACTTGTTTTTTTTTTTTTCCTTCTTTTTGTTAGAATCACTATACAATGAAATTTTTACTTGGTAGTTTGACATAATGATAATAAATAATTTTTATTAATATTTTTAAATATAGTAAAGTATTCATGCTTTGTCTAATAATTTCTTATGCCGTTAGAAATAAAATTTTCTTTTTCTAGTTTAACCTAACGGTGGCATAGTTTTCTTAAAATAAAAGAGTGAAAATATGACACTTCTATTAATAATATACAGTTTTTTAAGAAAAAATGAACGATTGAGTGGTAAAATATCTCACAATTTAATAGACAATATGGCTTACAAATATTATTTCTACATTAACATGTGTCTCATGTAATAACTTTAGCATACTTTTTTTAATATGTATATATTTTTTATAAATTAATTTTAATTATTAATTATAAATAAAATGTTTTATAAATTTATATTTTAAAATTCGTTATTGCGTTGGTGTAAAAATTTCTTAATTCTTAATATATAGACCTACAAATACTTTAGTTTATAAAAAATAATTATTGATTTTTTTAAAAAAATAGAAATATTAGTTAAAACTTTAAAAATTACTAACAATTAGGAAATGAGGAAAACTTACTAATTAAAAAATTTTCGAATTATACAAAGTTAGTGTAACGAAATTTATACGAATTTATTATATTCAAATTCATTTTCTTTCTTATGTATATATGAATTCATTATAATTAATATTATCACTTACATATTAATTTCATAAAAAACCAAATAGTAAAACTTAGATATTGAAAGAGTAAAATTTACACTAGCACAATAGCAAGTTTTAATGTAAAGAGTTATAATTTATTTTATTTGTAATAAATAATTAAAATTAATTTTTAAAAAAATTATAAATATATACATATTAAAATATTAAAAATAGATTATTTTTAATGAATATTATAATTTAATTATTATAGTAAAGATTAAAATGCTCTCACTTTATTAAATTCATCTTTGATCATTCTCTCTCTTTATTAAGGTCAGCTTTAACTATTCTTTATCTTCATTAAATTAATATTACACCATTAGATTGGTGTAACGCAATAACGAATTTTAATGTAAAGAATTATAATTTATTTTATTTGTAATAGATAATTAAAATTATAATTTTTTTAAAATTATAAGTATATACATATTAAAATATTAAAAGTAGATAATGTTTAATGAATATTATAATTAATTTAATGATTAGAGTCAAGCTTCAAATTCTCTAACTCCATTAAATTCATTTTTAATCATTCTCTCTCTTTATTAAAGTTTACTTTATTTATTTTCTCTCTTTATTAAATTAGGTGATATTGAACAAGTAAATTATATTCAAATCAATGATTCGAAATTGATGTAATAGAATAACTCTTACACCAATTTTTGATCATTAATTTTACTTTAATCTAATGATATCAAATTACCAAATTTAATGAAGAGAAAAATTAATAACATATATTTTTAATGAAGAGAGAATAGTAGAACTTGTATTTACTGAAAAAAGAGAATTTGACTCTTTTATATTTTTTCTTTATTAAATAAAAGAATGAAAATAGATTTTAAAAAAACGAACTAATATAAAAATAAAATTACGTATTCTAAATAATTCATAAAATACTTCCATAACCTATAAATAATTAATAATTAATAATTAAATTAAATAATATATTCATATATTGAAAATCACCACTTATGTGTTTGTTTTCTTTTGTGTTTATTGAATATATAATAATTATAAAACTCATTATTAATATTTTATTATGTTAAAAAGTATAATATTTTAAATATTTTATTTTAAAAATTTATAAAATTTTTCAAAAAAATAATTTTTATTTTTTATTGAATAATGTGTATTAAAATTTCTTTTTACATTAAATACAGATTTCATTATTTTCTCTCTTGATTGAAGATATGTGTTACTTATTCTCTTTCTTCATTATATTTGGTAATTTTAAATTATTAGATTAAAGTAGAATTAATAGTCAAAAATTAGTGTTAGAGTTGTTCTCATACACTAGTATCAATTGATGTTGATCCTATATATGCCAAGATCAATTGATAATAAAACTCTTACACAAATATTTGATTATTGATTGTAATTTAATTTTATAGTTTAAAATTTCCTAATTTAATGAAGAGAGAGATTACTTAGTTATGTTTTTAGTGAAGAGAGAACTCACTAAATCTGCAATTAATACAGAAAAATAATTTAGGATCCATTTGTATTAGCTTTTTTAGGAGTAGAAGTGTTTTTTTAAGTAATAAAATTATTTTTTTTAGAAACTAAAGAGTTTAAGCTTTGAAAAAAAGCACTTCATGTGTAACAAAAAAGCACATGAAGTGCTTCTTTTTAAAATCTTAAATTCTTTAGATTCTAAAAAGAACACATTTATTATTTCAAAAAAACACTTCTACTCTCAAAAAAGCTAATACAAACGGAACCCTTACTTTATTGCTAAATATACTCATTATCCTTTTTTATTATTAGATTTTCAATTAAAATTCATGTGATAATAATTTAAAAATTATTAATATTATCAATTAAGTGAAAATATCATATAATAAAAACATTTTATCTGAAAATATATTTTATCTTGCACCAAGTTTTTTTTTAATCTTTGGAAACGGAGTGATCATCAGCATGTGGATTTCTAAATTAAAATATGCGTTAATCACATAATCTTACTATTTTTTTAATATTTCATATTTTTAAAATTAAAAAGTGGAATTAGAGATTTTAATTTTTTTTACATGGAATAAGTATTATAAATGTATAATATAATCTATCATGTTATTTAAAATTTCAGTTAATGATTAATACTATTTTGTAATAATGATATATTCTAATTTTTTTCTTCATAATTTAAGTATTTAATTAATAACATTTGATGATTAAATTTATTGTTAATATTTTAGTATCTTAGTAGATTATTTAAATAAGTCATAAATTATTAATTTTATGAGAGGAGTTTATTAATTTTAAAAAAAATAAAATTAATTTTTATAAAATAATTAAAATTATATTTTTCCCTTTTTTATTTTTTTTACTTAAGAATCAGTGTCAAATTCTCTTTCTTCATTAGATACATGTTTTAGTATTCTCTCTTCATCGAAGATATATTTTATCATTCTCTTTCTTCATTAAATTCAATAATTTTAAACCATTAGATTAAAGTGAAATCAATGGTAAAAAATTAGTGTAAGAGTTCTACTCTTCCACTGGTGTCAATTGATCTTGACATATATGGGGATAGATCAATTTGTGCTGGCGTAAAATTACTCTTACACCATCCAATAACTTTCTTGCAAAATCCATCGTTGGATTGAAGGCTCCTATCATGTAGATTTCACTTATAAAATTTCACATTAATCTAAAATTGTTTAGTTCTTCATTTATGTACATTAAGATACTTTGGCCCCTTAAACAAGTGGTCAGGGGTTCGATTCCTGACCCATGTATATGAAAAAACATCTGTTGGGAGAGGTCAACCCCTTAAATGGATCTCAGTACCTCGAGAGATTAGTTCTCGCAAGTAATATGCAGGGGATACCCTAAGAAACAAAATTTTTTTTTTTTGAAATATATGAGAATATGAACTATTTGATTATATTTTTATTGATGCTCAATTTTTTTTCCAAAATTTGACATGAAAGATTAACATGATGGATAATTATAATTCAACGGTTAGATCGATAAAAATACAGTTTATAAAAAGTTATTGAATGGTACAAGTGTATCAATTCTTACACTAGTGTCAATTGGTCACTCCCCTATATATATATATATATATTATAAAATTAAATTTTATATAATCTCAAGCTTATAATAAAACAATCAATGTTATAGTGAAATTAAAGAATGTCTGTGCATACACCTCACTGTATCCATAAGGGTTTAATTAGACCTTTTGACAACTCCATTTTGCAAGGGAGTGCAATGGATGGTGTATTGTGCCTCAATACCACATTCCTGAAGAAAACTAGCAAAAGGTCTAGAATTCCAACTAGTTTTATCATATATATCTCCCATAATACTCTTCTCCTTTATCGAATCTCATAGCCTTAGTCTTTGTAATCATCTTCAATTTAATGGCAGCTTTAAGTATCTTATAAGCATTCAAGGAGTCTGATTTTTTTTCCTGATAAGTTCAATCCAACCATACCTTAAAAAATAATCAATACCACATTCTTGAAGAAAGCTAGCTGAAGGTCCAGGATTTCTATCAATTAATTTATCATATCTCCCATAATACTCTTATCCTCTGTTAGATCTCACAACCTTAGTCTTTGTACCCATCTTCAATTCAACGATAGCTTTGAGTATCTTAAAAGCATTCAAGGAGTCTGGCTTTTATAAACGTAATGTATTACCTAAAACCACCCATGGCAATAGGCATAATGGGTCCACAAATATATGTATGAATTAATTTTAGGATATCCAGACTCTTCATAACCCATGATTTTCTAGCTCGAGTAATAAGTTTGTCTTTAATAAAGTCAACACAATTCCCAAAATTAGAAAATCCAAATTGTGTAAGGCATTCTAACGCAAATGTCTATGCTAAAGCATCAAAGATCATTTATTCACTCTACCCCGTTTGTACCTAATAACATAATTTATCGAAGTATGCCCAAAGTTAACTGAATTTGCATCCAAAAGAACCATGTATAAACCATCACTAAGGATACCAGAAACAACCACAATAGAATCATAAATAGATACTTTTTCATTGCTAAAGTGTAAAGAATATCCAATCTTATCTAAAGCAGCATTTGAAATCAAATTCCTCCACATGGAGGATAGATACATGTCCAGAGAATAAAGATAATTAAAGAGACAGTTCTTGTGTATTCTACTCCTTCAACTCTTCATCACTTAGCATTCGGCTTCTTTTGAATTCCTATCTTCACCTACTGACACTTTCATGCTCTTTAGTTTGCTACAATAATTTATCAGCTCCATTAAATGCTGTCACACCTCAATATTACCGTTATACTTGGTTTTCATCAGAAGTTCAAGATAGTGGGCCTTCTTACCTTTATCAAATTTCTCACCAACAAATTTCAGGTATTGTTTGGCATCATCAAACCTAAGGGATGGTTTGTTAGTTGATTTCTCTATATGGTACTTTATAAACATCAAATAGACATTGATGGAAAGGTCCTTAGAATAACATCAAATTGGTCTTTGAATGATGAAATTGATGACATTAATTATTATTGAAGGACCAATTTGATGTCACTGATAAATAAAGGACCAACATGATGTCACATATATATTTGAAGATCCAAAATAGGTGTTTATGAAGGATTTGTGACAATTCATGGACACAGATCTATCATAGATACACGATTACAACATGTTAATCTAATCAAATAGAAGAGTTAGATCAAAGATTACATTTCTGGAATCCTGCATGAATGTGGTGAACGAAGGATGAGAGATCAGAGTGTGAGAGTGAACTACCATCTTCCTGTAGCGTATGATAAGTGTGTCTCTCTTCTGCTTAATGGGGAGGCAGAATATATAAACTCCAAATGAGAGCAGGGACTTCTCAATAGGCTACTAAAAGAACGATCCAACCCATCATGAGCCACTCATAAAACAAAGCCCAATTACTATTTCATCATATTGGTAAAGTACTATAATATTAACAATTGACCATAATTAATATATTAACAATAATTCATAATATTGATTAATGCAAATCCATATAATTGATTAATTAAAATTAATTAATTTAACAGTTTACTCTAAAAGTAAGGAGGTGGAAAGATTCTAGAACCTCATTCCTACTATGCATTTGTCTACATCTCCACCTTGCATTAAGGAGGTGGAGCAACTATAAATAGGAGAGACTCTTAGGCCAAACCATATATAAGTTTGAGAGGCACTCTTGTATCTCTTTCTCACAATTTTGTGAGGGTGGGGTCAGCTGAAGATTTTTGAATTGAATTTTGTCTCACGCACCTATTGGCCATAGGGTCTTGGCTCCGCTATTGCTCAAAACCAATGCTTAACGGTAGCTACAAGCATCAACACAACGCAAAAATATAGAGCCCAATCATGTAAAACAAGTTTTTTTTTAATAAAAAAATTGATAAATGGGAAGAACAAAAAAGAATGAAAACTGATCTAATGGACTAAAGAACATCCAAAAATGAATCATACCATTTAATAGAAATCAGATATAAACTACTAGTCATATCCATATATAGTTGAATAAATTCAAAACAATACAACTATATATTGAGACTAGAAGGCTCTGGTACCAAAAAAACTCAAATTTGCATCATATAGCATGTATTATTGCATAAAAATTAATAGATGGATTTATGATTACCTGACATAGTTGAAAAGTCTATCCCGCTAATGACTCATCTCTGATTTATGGGTGACTATTTTCCATTTCAGTATTTTCATGTATGGTTTTAGTGGGGCACCACACTACTAATAGCATGAGAATAAGGACCTCCAGTACTGTGGGTAACCCACCCATCAATGGTTGACCCATGTACAAGGCCCAACAATTGTTCAGAGTACTTTAATTAATCCAATAGGTCTAAGTACAAAATAATCATTTGATGAGTTAGAAGATTGTTGCTACACTTGAACAACATTAGTTTGGATATTAGTTAGACCTAATATATGCTAGTTCACTAGAATACAATTCTAACATAACATTTTTTATCATCCCAAAAAAGTGATTCAAGTTGCAAGTTTTAAACAAGTACATCATGTTATTGAAGATAAAGATAAAAAAAATATCATCTTGATCATCCTACCATACAGGACCTATTATGTTTGTTCTTATTTTAGGTGAAAAATAATACAATAAAATATTCTAAATAATAATAAGGCATGTGCATTTTGCTCTCTTTATGATAATTGGCGACATTCACAAGAATTCCAAATGGTATCTAAGTAAGTGAGTCATAGATGTATTGCTCCTACGATACAATAGCTCGAAGATCATATAATTTTTCTCTCAACTTTTGTGCAAATAAAAAGATAGGACTCTCTTCCACAAACACTTTTTTCTACCTAAATGTAACTGTCAATATATTACATATGTTTCTCATATACTATTGCAAGTATCTTTCTTATACAAGATACACCTATATATATAGTCATGACAAACCCATGTGACCTACACTCTTAATAGCCTTTTAACACCTTACAAAGAATTATTAAAACATGTTACAATGGTTATGTAAATCTCTCTTTAATTAATTCATGGACAATGGAATGGCTTGTAGGTTTGGCTTACATGGTCATATGAGCCTTATCACCAAAAAATATATATTGAGTCTGTAAATAGTGCATATATTATTTATACACTTATTTTTAGGATTACCAAGATCTTTAAAACCAACATGACAAATTGATATGACTTGTTAAAATTTGCAACTACGTAGAAGTTGCAGCTTCACAAAAGTTCATGACATACTTATTCAGAGAATCAAGGATCTAGCCTCTCTGATTTGTCAGCGGCCATTTGATTATCAAGTCGACATGTTATCATCCCAACAAGCTCATTAGACATGGAAACTAGTTGACAAAATGACAACAGTTGATTCAACCCCAAAGTCGAATATGCCCAACCACGGCTGATCTTAATCCTGTGCACCACACAGACTCAGATGACGATTGATCTTCATCTCGTCCCAACATTAGTTGATCTCCCAGTCTAGCATGTTCGTAGCCTCAAGCTCAAATCACCAAGCTAACTTGAAAATATGACTATTAAAGCCTCCCACTGAGATAAAGTTTTCCCAAATACTTTCACCGAGATGATTAAAATCACTCGGGAAACCAAAGTACTTTGAGAGGAAGTTCAAGTACTTTCATTGAGATGATTAAAATCACTTGCGATGCCAAAGTACTTAGAGCGAGAACTACATGACCTAAAAGGAAACTATGACGACCATCCCAATAATCGAGTTACATGAAGGCTTCTTATTACCAACTACGTGAAGGACTTTGGCCCACACAAAAAATGGCTAAGCATAAAACTCAATCTCAATTGTTAAGTCATCTCACCCAAAGAATAGAACTCAATGCTTCATTCTCTTGTTAGCTTATCAAGCACCGACTTGGGGGCGATGCTCGGTACTATTATAATTGGGCTCGAGTTAGGCCCATTACTCGACATCTAGAAGATTTACCAACATAGACTTGGTCAACACTAAATAAGGATAAGGACCAATGACAAGGTCTTCACGCCGATGGTATAACATCATTAGAAAATGTGCCACTAAAGGTAAAAGACTCCCTTAATGACTTTAACACCTTGGCTATAAATAAAGGATAAACCTCACATGTATGATCATAAAATCCTAAACATTAACATACCTAGTGACTATTCTAACTTGAGTGTTAGTGTGGCTTTTGTAGGTACCCACCCCGTCTTGGATAGCGCTCCAACAACTCAGGTTCTAAAAGGCTCACATCGAATTCTACCTATCAAGTATTTGGTCAAGAACAACTTCTAACTTTATTTCTCAAGGATTTTAGCTGAGTCAATATGCATTCTAGTCAACTAGAATTTATAGTAGATTTTATGTACCAAAAAATGTCAATTAGATTTATATTGGCATAAAGAAATTTTTTTGCACAAATAAAACTTATTTCAATTGGTTCTCATATGTTTATTTTGTTACAAAAATGTGATTTTTTTAATTTAAAATATAATAATGAACTAAAATAAAATAGGCAGCCATTAATGCGGCAACTATTTTAAAGTATCCTTACTTTTTTTTATTTGGATCTTTTTCTTTTCTTTAATAAGTTCATGAGAGCACTAGTCTCCATTTATAAAAGATAAAGATACAAATTTTACTGTAGAAGGTTGACTAATTTTATATATAAATGATTTGTCTTTTTCTCTCTTATAACATGTTTTTCTAACTTTTATCCCTAATAAAGAATGTTAAGTACAAGAGATACATTCACCGATAGCTAAATGGCTAATGGCTTTATTGAATAATAATTTAATGGTGGCTACTTAGACACAATTTAAAGATAAAAGAAATTTTAATAAAAAATATAAGTTTAAGTCTAAGTAAAGCTTTTTAATATAATAAAACAAAGTAATGCTGTGCAGTGTTTTCTTTGTATGCCCTTCTATCTTAGGTAAAGAAAAGTGGAGGATGCCATCTACGCCATGTCATTTTGTTGTTATCTTCCCTTTGAAGTTCTAAACACCCGACAAATTCCATGTACTATCATTCTTCTATTTTGTCATCTTATTTCTCGCAAGGTATCAGGCAACAGAAAACCATGATTTAGACAAGTTAAAATGTTCAAGAAAGCCAATTTCCATGTACTATATATCATTCTTCTATTTTGTCAGCTTATTTCTCACAGGCCATATATCAGGCAACAGAAAACCTTGATTTAGACACATTAAAATGTTCAAGAAAGCCAACTTTTGGAATGAATTCATTAGAAGAGAGACAAAGAGACATATTTTAAGAACATTGGTTTCATATAAACCGTTTTATTCGAGTTTATATATGAATCATTATTCCATCAATCATTCAAGGATTATTCTTCCTCTCCTCGAGGCTAGATAAAAGAAAAGCCAATCACTGTTCTCTGTACATTCAAACAGACAGACAGTCTTCTCCTCTTTTTCTTCAGGTCCTCGTTATTGGCAGAACACCATCCTTTTATCCACTTTCTCTTTTTTCACCCTCTTTTTCTTTGTCTTTCCATCATCAAGTTTTGAGCTTATTCATAACAAAAGCAATTATTCCATTCCTTGTGTTTAAAGCTTGTTGCTTTGCAATATATTTTATAGTTCCCACAATATTGAGGAGAAGAAGCTTTTGATAATCCACATACCTTTACATATATATCAGAGAGAAAGAGGCAAAGTTGTATCACATGCAATCCACTTTCACATGCAAAGCCAAAATTTCCCTCACTAACAAGAAAGGCACAAAACCCACATCATATCTATGGCGCAGACACCGATCTTAGTGCCCTCAAACGAAGTATAAACCAGCACATATCTGCACCCTCCTCAAGCTAGTAGCCTGAGATGATAACTTACGTTTGATATATCTCAGCAGATTTTTTCTTTCCTCCATTAAGTCTGGTCTAACCTTTGTACTATTTCTGTGAGCTATAAGCTATACTAATTTGCGGTAGAGGCAAATTAGGAAGATGAGAGCAGGACTTTGCAGTATACAGCTGCAGGCTCTGACACCAGAGGCTGCAACCATTGTTAAACAAGCTGTTAATCTTGCTACAAGACGAGGTCATGCCCAAGTGACTCCTCTCCATGTTGCTAGTGCTATGCTTGCAACCTCCACAGGACTTCTTCGCAGAGCTTGCCTTCAATGCCATTCTCACCCTCTCCAACACAAGGCTCTAGAGCTTTGCTTCAATGTTTCCCTCAACCGTTTGCCAGCATCCACATCAAGCCCCCTTTTGGGTCCTCAATATTCCAGTCCCTCACTTTCCAATGCCTTGGTTGCAGCTTTCAAACGTGCTCAGGCTCACCAACGCCGTGGATCTATTGAGAACCAGCAGCAACCTATTTTGGCTTTGAAAATTGAGGTGGAACAGCTCATAATTTCTATCCTGGATGACCCAAGTGTTAGCAGAGTCATGAGAGAAGCTGGTTTCTCTAGCCCCCTTGTCAAAAGCAGGGTTGAACAAGCTGTTTCAATGGAAGTTTGTTCACAGCGACCTCCTGCTAGGAGCCAGTCCAAGGAAAGCACTAAGCCTCAAGTTCATGGTGGTAACAATGTGTTGCCATCTCCACCTTTTGGTCAATTTGGGGGCTCATTCATCAAGCCTATAGGCCATGTTAATAATGATGTCGATGATGTAAGTAGTGCTTTGAGTGAACTGGTGAGTAGGAGAAGAAACACAGTTATTGTGGGGGAGAGTCTGGCTAATGCTGAGGGAGTAGCTAGGGGAGTGATGGACAGGTTTGAGAGAGGCAATGTTCCTGGAGACTTGAGGTATGTGCAATTTGTGAGTCTTCCTCTCATCTCCTTCAGGAACATTAGCAAGGAGGAAGTTGAACGGAAGCTGGTGGAGCTTAGAAGCCTAGTAAAAAGCTATGTGGGAAGAGGGTTTATTCTTTACTTGGGTGATCTAAAATGGTTGTTTGAGTTCTGGTCAAATTATTGTGAGCAAAGGACAAACTACTACTGTTCTGTGGAACATATGGTCATGGAGCTTAAAAAATTGATTAGTGGAAGTGGGGAGACTGGTAGGGTGTGGCTTATGGGGATTGCAACTTTTAGAACATACATGAAGTGTAAAATATGTCAGCCCTCCCTAGAAACTATTTGGGAGCTTCATCCCTATACAATTCCTCTTGGCAGCCTGAGTCTTAGTTTAAATCTTGACAGGTAATTTTTTTGTTCTTTCATATTTCTCTATTTTCTGTTTCAGATGCTTATATTTTTCTTATATTGAGTGCTTTGTATTAATCTCTCAGTTGGTTTGCATTGTTTCAGTGATTTTCAAGCTCAGGAGAGAAGCAAGGTTATATCCAAGGAATATGAATGTTATGAAGATCGAGCCAAAGTGCGCAAGCATCTAACTTGCTGCAGAGATTGCTCATTGAATTTTGAAAAAGAAGCTCAGAGCATCGCTAGCAGTATAAGCAAGAGAGAGTGCACTACTAGCTTGCCAACATGGCTCCAAAATTGCAAGGAAGAGAGAAGTCACTTAATGGACGATCAGGTTTTTATCATAACCACACTATGTTCAAAATAATGAAGTATTTATGTGCACAATTTTTGAAACTAATGTTTCTGTATTTATGTCTTCTTAAGCAGGAAACTGCCAAGCTTATGGATATCTGTAAGAAGTGGAACTCATTTTGCAGTTCAGTACACGGACATAGTTCCAATCTTCAGAAACAACTTTTTCTTGTTTCATCATCTCCTTCATCCCCTACTTCTGTCTCTTCACATGAGAGAAAGTCTAACTTGCATCAAAGCCACCTAAATTGGCCTGTCATTTCTGAACCAAAAGAAGTGCCAAAAGAATGTGAGTTATACACTGAAAATGGTGATGATGATTGCTATGAAGGAAACTTAATAATGTTCATGCCTGATAGAAATGTCCCTAAACCAGATCTTTTGTCAAATCCCAACTCTAGTCCCAACTCAGCTTCATCAAGTGAGGCAGTGGATGGTTTGGATAGCACTCAAATGTTCAAGGAGCTTAATGCTGAGAATCTGAAGATTCTCTGCGATGCCTTGGAGAAAAAGGTTCCACAACATAAAGAAATTATTCTGGACATTGCAAGTACACTACTTCGTTGCAGGTCAGGAACGAGAAAAAGAGAGAACCATTTTGTGAAGAGAGAAGACAAACAAGAAACTTGGATGTTCTTTCTGGGTGTGGGTTCTCAAGCCAAAGAAATGATCTCAAAAGAGCTAGCTAAAGTTGTTTTTGGCTCTTATAGTAACTTTGTCTCAATTGGTATAAGCAGTTTCTCTTCCCCAAGAGTTGATTCCACCGATCAGGAATCCAAAAACAAAAGACCAAGAGATGAGTTTGGCAGCACTTATCTACAGAGATTTGGGGAAGCAGTGAATGAGAATCCTCATCGGGTCTTTTTCATGGAAGATTTGGAGCAAGTTGATTACTTTTCTCAAAAGGGTGTTAAGCAAGCAATTGAAAGTGGAAGTATAACCCTTCCTGGTGGTGAATCTATTCCTCTCAAAGATGCCATTGTCATTTTCAGTTGTGAAAGGTTCAGTTCAGTGTCAAGAGCCTGTTCTCCTGCAAGAACGTCTCCAACTGCTGAAAACAAAGGGAAAGAGAATATGGATAACTTGGAGGAGAAAAGTCCATGCCTCTCTTTGGATCTGAATATAGCCATTGAAGTTGATACACGAGATGTGCATTTAGCTGGAGACACTGGGATCCTAGAGTTAGTTGATAAGCAAATTCATTTTAACATACAAGAATTGTGATAGTAGATGGAGTCATAATCTTCTATGTTAAATTTGAGTGATTCTATTTTTTTTCTTTATATTTTCAACTTATTGTATTGTTTCTCAGTGAGACACTTGGTCGGGGAAAGAAAGAAATGAATGCACAAATTATTAGATAGAGATACAGCATTATGAGTTTTTCAAGCTTGGAAGGGGATGGTAAATTTAGGGGCTGCCTCTGTGTATACGTTAATGTAATCTGATCTTTCTTTTCGCATGTAATAGTGTGCCTATAATTTTATGTTAATGAATACTATTTTATTGGATGATTTTTCACAAAATTAATCATTTGATTGAAAGTATACATCACATATATCATGTTTAGAAAATTTCATATTAATCTAAAATTATTTCCTACTCCATCAACACATATATGTTTTACAAGCAAATGAATATATTTACCAATATTTGATCATATTATTGTTGTTTAAAATTTCTAAAACTTAGTATGATCAGCATGATAGTTACATAAAATTTAACGGTTGAATTCGTTGAAATTATTTCCCACAAACATTATTAAATGATGTATATATATATATATATATATATATATAATTTGGTTCAGCACTTCACCCAAATATTCAATTTTTTATTATAAAATTATGTATATTAGTCCATATATTCATAGTTGAAATTCTTTTAAATATATAACATTTTTCAACTGCCTTTATTCATAAAAATTGTGAGTAAGCAAAACTGAAACAAGAACTTTCTCAAGCATTAAATGCACTATACTTAATTAAAATGTCTTTGTATAAACTCTGTACGAAGTGTAGCTGATTGTACTCTTGTATATTTTATCTAAGCTAGGGATTATTTTACTGGACGTAATTAGCACAAGAGCTATGTACCACCATGTTTATCCAAGTCACTTTATCTCATCGACAGTTCAAATAGATCTTTTAAGGAATAAGACTTGTCAAAAAGTTAAAGGTCTTCGAAAGGTAGATGAAGGAATGATTCATAGCGTAAGCATACTGCAAAGGCTTGCTAACATATCAAAGTAAAAAGCACTTTTCATAAATCAAGATGTCATGAGCTTTTTATTTAAAAATCGTTTTAAGATCATGAACGAGGATCTAATACTTCGCATAGAAAGCAAATGGTAGAATCAAGTAGGAGCATCATTAAGAAGCATCATACTAGTTGGAATGGGCACTTCAGTTTATCAATGTCATATTTGGAATGAAATATATTCACTAAGGATATATATGTTGTCCTATGAGTTTCTTATATCTTTCATGAACATATTATTTGATTCCTTTGATCTCTTACAGTCTCACTCTCACCTCAAAAGTATAATAAAAAAATTTATTTATTAAATACCAACAATATAACGAAATTGTTGCACTCTGCATGACCGATTTAAATAATTGTCAGCTTGCTGGGAAGAATCAAATCATTAAGGACGATAGGTGTACCAAAACAGGGGACACCAAATGGTTACATGCCAGCAACCACACCACATCCATCAAACAAGCCAAGGGCAAAAATTCAATTTGATTGGTTTGGGGCAAGTTTCAATTAAATCATTTTATGGTGCAATCCCTCCTACTTAAGACTCAGCTGGCAAAACCCATGCTCTTTGAGCCAATTGGCAGCCACACCTTATTGAGCAACTTTATGAACACCAACCATTCAACCAAGAGTCGAAGTACTTCTCAACTACACCTCCTCCGTGGTTCATGATGTAACTAATTAAACCCGGGGAATCTTCTGTAGTGGTGGTCTTGTCAAACATTTTATTAGTTGTTAATGATACTCATTTTTATAAAAATCAGCTCAGAATGGCAAGTAAGACTGATAAATTGGTCACCTTAGTCTGAGTCAATCTCTAGATCGGTTATGCATGCGAATTGGTATCTGGCATTGACTTGGTCAAATCCATCGATTTTCATTAAATGGGTTATACAATTAAAAAAACTTGCAAAAGAGATTAAATGATGTCTTTTAGTGGTGCTGAAACTATCCTGTTTCAAAGGCAAAAAAAGGAAAAATTATAAAAAAATTCTAAAAGTCATAACTTTTGACTCATTTACTCGATTTAGACATATTATATATCCATTTCATGTAATTTTTCAACGATGTTGTAAGAGGTTTAGGTGAACCGATTTTCCAAAAAGAAAACTCTTATTTTGTGAGCCTTGAGAATTTCTTTTATGAATAAGGATTAAACTCTTATTTTTTTCATAAGATTTTCATTTATCTCAAAATAATGGTACTTTAGTTTTTTAAAATAATAAATATCATCATACGTTGTGATTATATATATATATATTATTTTTATTAAATATTTATATATTTATTTAATTTTAGCTATTTAACTAATGATTCGTCAGTTGAGCTAGTGACCGATGATCTAATTTTTTGACCGAATCGACCATCGATTTGAGTTTGATAACTATGATTATACCTAGTGGTCTTTAAATATTTATTGTGAGAACCAACAACTAATAAAATATTTTATAACTAATGAGATTAGCGATACAAAAAGAAAACATGAATATTGTAGCAACTCATAGATGTTTGATAATCTCATATAGATTATATTTGTAACGTAACCAAGTTTTTTTAACAAATTAAAACTTATTAACAATTTCTAACATCATTTGTGCCTATGGGAGATTGCTGTATGTGTAGCATTAGCCAAACTTAATACTAGAGAGAGAGAGAGAGAGAAAAGTACTATCATTTGGTCATACTTTGGAAGATGTAACAGTAATTTTTTATGAAAAAGAAAAGGAAGTTTTTCAAAGGGACCTCCTAGTAAAATATTTTTAATAAGAAAATAAATGTTCACTCAATGTAGTTATTAACTTAATATGTTTTATGTAATAATTATTTTAAGTGATTATTTGCTTATTTATAGTAAACCAATAGTTAATTTTTTGGCACCTCCTAGAAAGTAATGTTCCTTCGTATAGAATTTGCTATGTGAACAAACACTTTTTTTGTTTTTAATTTTGAGAAAAACAATTTGCCTGTACGTTGGTGTTACTAAACACGCAAAATAAAACATGCCTTTTTCTTTTTAACTTTCTTTTTAACATTATTAAGCCATCCTTTAAGTTATAACTCCTAGCATAAAAATGAAGGGTTCTTTTTTCTTTTTCCTGAAGGGAGTAGGAAAAACAAAAGTTATAACAAAATTGAATGAAGTGGCCCAACTCTTATTAGCAAAGTGTTAAAGGCATTCAAAGGTAGGATGAGTTGATCCTTCATGTTCTATAGACAAAGAAGCGGGGAAAAAAATGAAATTGATCTTTCTTTAAGCATAAATTTTCACTAAGTTAATCCAAACGTACGTATGTGCCTTCCCTACCTTACAAGAAACCTAGGCCTCCTTTTCCGAAAGATTGAGGAGCTTTTTCTTTTCAATGTATTAAGGTTTCAAATCTTGGTCGACACTCACAAAGATAATAACATCAATATGAATGATTTTCTTCACATTTAATTTACATAAAATTTTATTGATTGAACTATGGTGATAATCATTAATAGATCCTCCTACTTAAAATAAATTACTTTATTCAATCATGATGAATTTTTTTTATTAATTGTGCAAATACTAATAATTTGCTAGCTTTTACATCCTACATGGGTAAGTATGATACTGCATCTTGAATGTCAGAGTTACAGTTAAATGCCAATATTTAATATATTAGTATTGAACATGATACTATTATATTTCAACATGATTAATATCATATTTGAACAAAATATAATTCTAGGACGAAAATTAACCTAAAGTAAAGTTCAGGGTCAAAAAATATATTTTTGTCATTAAAATACCTAAAAATATTGGATACCTAAATACGCTATAAAGAATAAGTTTATGATTGAATTTGTAGTAATTTTATGTGCAATCAACATAAGCATAACATACTCATAATCATTTTTAGTAATTTTTAAATATCATACTGAATATAAGAATATTGAATTCTCATACATTAATTTATCTCAATATTTTATACCTCGTCATAAAAAATATTTTGAAAATTTAAGCTTCAATTCTCGTGAAATATAACAGCAACAAAGGTAAATGCTATTACATATGTTATTCAAGTTGCTTAGAAAATTGAAGAGATTTTAATTTTGATTGGCATGAATTGAAGAGATTCCACTACAGAATGGGAAGGAACAACTTAAAGAAATGAGATTGTTATCTCTGGATCACCATCTTAACATGGTTAAAGTGGTTTGGATACCAATTAAATTCTAGTGCTTGGGCTGATGCATTTTAATATTAATCATCCATGTAAGATTCAATAGTCAATATTGGTTCATCTCACATCTCACAATAAAACAGTGCTCTCACTTGAGACGTCCCTATATATTAAGTGAGATTATCAAATCTTGATCATTAGGTCATGCAAGTAGGGTCAAGATTAAAAATATAAAGTCATTTTACTATTTTAAGTGATCATGTGACCTTTAAGTAAAATTTTAATCTTAACCATCTATATAAGATTTAATGGTTAAGATTAGCTCATCTTGTATTTTATAATAAGAATAATATATATATATATATATATATATGTTGATATGACAATTTTATGCAAGGATATTCTGTTATTTAGGAATACTACAAGCTCAAAATTTCTCAGTTTTCCTTTATTACAATGATTGCTTTTAGAGAGATTGATTATATTAGAATCAAATTTAAAAAATAATTTTCTCATTCTTATTCCTCCCGTAATGTTTTACCTTGCCCATAATAGAAAAAGAATACAACTTTAACCTTTAATTTTTATTTTCCCATTACTAAACTTTCACCCCTCTATTCATCCCGAAACAAATTATATAGGTATATACATTAGGGCAATGCATAGATAGTTATTAAGATATAAAGGCTAGACAACAACCCTGAAAAAAGCAAGGTCCTATTATATGCCTCTCATGCAGTCCACTATCTCGCCATTATTTCATATAAAAAAAGGCAGCGAAGGCTATTGTCAGTATAGATAAGCCCTCGAGCTCTGTACCCATTTGAGGAAGATTACAGGATATCACACAAATCCCTTTGTCAAATAGCAAATCTTATATATACTAAAAAAATCATTTTCAAGATGTGCATGTGAAAATCATTTTCTTATAACTTTAATTTAGGCATATCTACATTTTAAATACTATATGTATGAAATTTCATACTAAATAAATATATATCTTTCTGAAAGAACTGAATTATTGTGGGTGATTTATCCTTCATATAATGATTATTTCTTCACTTCTAACTTTTGCTCTTTAATCATTATTACAGTAATTCCATCATAAGGAGGGTTGCTTTTTCTGAAGAGGGTGAGAGGATTAAACTAATCCCCAGGAATTAATTGAAATGCTTGTTTATCATGCAAGCCGACAAGAGAAAAAGCTTTTATAGACCAAATCTGTATAGGATTATAAACAAGGTAAAACATGTGTACCACAGTATGTTTTATGAAGCATAAGTCTACTTTAGCCTGCTACTGATTCATCAAAAGTTATCAATCGTCATTCGTCAACATGCAAGAACTAAGGAATTGTAAGATAGATACAAAGCTTCACATTTCACTTCTATTAAGTTGAATAATCTCACACTAAATCAATATAATTTTTCCCCTAATTTCCTGTTTATTAATAACTAATTCATCTTTTATTCAGTATATAGTTTAGCATTGATTAATTGAAAATCTTGTATCTCCGCAAGTGATAAACTGAATATCTTTCACGGGCGTGGTTAGCAATTCTACAACCCTGCAAATATCAAGTTTGAAAACTTCCACAACGGAGCTTGAATGAGAGTGATTTTGTCAATAATTTTGATGCCATTTGTCCTTTGGTTGATGTAGCAATCATAATTAGTATATCCAGCAGGGAAGGATTAATAGAGCTAGCCACTAAACCCTGTAAGGTAAGGAACCAGTGGCTAGATAAGATTATAGGTTCCAACATACTTTTATGATGTGTAGGTGAAACAAAATTAAATGAGGGGAGAAATAATCAAATTTGTAATGTATCAATCATGTATGATGTCTAGATTTTTTTTTCTATTTATCAATTTTCATTATTTTGTTATTTTTCTTTTCTTTCTCAGTTTGTTTGCCAAACAAAGGCCTCTTCTATTACGATGCAAATTTTTTCTACTAGCAAGTGCACTAATTGATCAAGTAATACTCTAAACAGTAGACTGTCAATCTCACGAGGATTGATTTCAAAACTAATTATTTATATGACTCAATCATAAATGTTAATTAAACTAACGAATGATTTTGGCAAAACTATTAATAAAATAAATTAAAAATAAGGAAAACAATGAATTAATAAACAAAACTAAATAACCAATGTAATTCAAAATATGACAAGCTAGGGTATTAAATTTCACTTTATCCAAATCAATGAAAATCCCAAGTAGATTTACTTTACAAATTTATTTAATTTTCATGAGATAGCTAAATTTCTTATCTTATCAAATATCCTCTTTGAAGATTTATCTTATCTATCAATTTACTATATCTCTAAATGTAAATAAATTTAAGTTGCATGAAGGCATATGAATATTTTTTGGTACCTAGCCCCACTAGGCAGTGGAAGGCAATCCCTGAAGGAAGTCCCAAGGGAGGGGGAGGGGAGAGGGGAAGGAGAAAAGAGTGTGCATTCGTTAAGTATCAAACCCCGCACCTAGCACTAACATCAAATGTCCCTTACCAAGTGAGCTAAGCTCACGAGACTTAAATTTGTTTTTATAAGTTTCAATTCTAGCTCATCAAAACTTAAAACATGTTTCATATTGGCATATCTCGATCGTCCACTTAATTCATGACATCTGTTATATGAAGCTAGGATATAATTTCTCCTATCTGTCTCGATTATACCTAACAAATCAATTAAATGTTAGCTAACTAGGTATTCGAAAGCATTAAGATCAATAAGTATTGAAATAAAATAATAATAATAATAATTTGAAGTTAAACGAGTTTTGATGGTCATGTAACCTTTGATGTGGCTAGTGTGAGTTTTGTAAAGAATAATTATATGAGTTATGTGTCATTAGGAAGAATTATCTCATAAGAGTTATATTGCAATTAAGATGGATTATTCTATGAGAGTTATGAAAATTAAGAACAATTATTATAGTCATTAGTGAGAGTTATAGAATATGTTATATGTCTCTTCAGCTTTCCTAGAGTTCCTATAAGTATCGTATGTATTTTGGAGTTTGAAGAAGTGAGAAATAAATAAAGTATCTCTTCCAATATTGTTCTTTCATATGCTCTTTTCTTCCACTCTATTAAAGTAGTATCTGAGTTGATGGTTCAATCGGCTACGGACGAGTATGAAACGATGACTGATATTCTTGTGATTGCTGCCCCCATGGAGAAAATAAAAACTATGAATCACGAAAGCCCAAGAGGAGTGGTAAGGCGTGGCTCCTGGTGAAAAACGAGTCTAGTCCAGCCCACATTGTGGAACATTGGCAGACGCACACTCATGTGAAGAGTAGTAACATGATAAAGACGTGATTCTAATTCAAAGTAAGCTTGGTCGAATGTGCTCTTGGTTAGACTATGAAATAATTATTAAAAACAACTTCCGCTCGAGAGAGAGTGAACCCATGTAAGGACTCACATTTGAATGGAGGATTATTGGAAATTCAATAGTGAGTGGGATGAAGGTGAAGAGTCCCACAATGGTAAGGAATAGACAAAGTGATGAACATATAAGTAGAATGACTTATAAACCTAATACCTTAAAGTTTTGGATTAAGATGTAGTGTCGGACCCACTAGTATGATTATTCTGTAAATCCATTGAAGAGATCTCCCTGATGTTTGTTGGCTTTCCCTAACCATCAACACAATAACACACGCATCATGAAAATCAATAAACTTGAAAAATAAATAAACTTTAGAATTCACATCAATTAGTTAGACTACATCTAGCCCCTAGCAATAAAAATAATTCCATGATAAAAATTATAAAAGCAAAAAGAGAACAAAAGCATAAAAACTAGATTCTTGATGGCTAAATCCCTTAAAGGTTTACTTGACTTTCTCTCGAATAGTGTTGCAAAATTATGGAAAATATCCCTCAAAGCCAGTTGTTTTATATGCGTTGTACGCTTTGCTTCTAAATTGTGCCCCTATGCAGCTTGCTATGTGTACCAAAGCTCTCCTATTTATTGTGTTAGTTTAAGTTTTCTTCCCCTTCGGTGAACCATGGCCCAGAAGCTTTCTAACCATTTATTTCCTGCTCTTCTATGCTTTAAAGTTTGGATCAAATTGCACGGCTTTTTGGCCCACGTACGGTAGATTAGGAGATAAATTATCGAAATGTCACTCATTTTAAACTATTTCCCCTCATACTGTCATTTTTGTCACACTGACATATTCTTTTTTAGTAATTTACATGTATCACACTAAAGTGGTAGGAGTGATACCCGTCATTACGCCAATACAGGTGGCGTGATATACGTGGATACACTAAAAGCACTAGCGTGATTATTCCAGCTTTAGGATTGTTTAGTAGACTATGGCTTATTCTTCAATAGATATCCTACAAATATCAAAATAATTTATCTATTAACTTATCTTAAATAAATCAATTAATATGTCATAAAATCATTATAATTTTTTATAGGAAAATATATATATTTAGGTGATTATCATATTATATTTTGTTTCTCTAATTTGAACTTTACAACTAGGGCCATATATAATTTTTGGGAAAATGACTCATTAGTGTGGCTTGGAAGAAAATCATTCTATTTTGGTTCATGGATAAAATTAACCAAGTATTAAATTAATTTAACAAATAATTTACATACAGTTAATTAATAATTTATCTTCATTTTGATATTTGATACATGGTTAACTGTATGTAAATTATTAGTTAATTAGTTAAATTAGTTTAATACTTATTAATTTTATTTACGAACCAAAATGGAATGATTTTTCTCAAGCCACACTAATTGGTCATTCTCCCTAATTTTTTTTTAGCTAATATGGATCAAGGTTAGTTGCACCATTTAATAGACTAGAAGTCTCAGTTTATGGATCTTCTTTAACAAATTTTATTCCAAGAAGAATCTTTTATAGTTTCATCACATGAAATAATGCTATGGGAAGAAGTATCTAATAATAATATATGTCAATCATTTAAGCTGAATAATTGGTACAATAAATTATTTCAATTCAATAGTTAGACTGAAAATTTCACGTTTCATTACAAGTAATCTAATATTCGCTCATAATTTTTATCTAATGTCAATTCTTTGAATATTTTTAAGCTACAATTAACACTTTCTTTCTTTTTAAATTATCTTGTGGTTGTTAAATATGCAACTTATCATTGTAGTACTCATCCCGACGGCCAAAAGGTTCTTTAAATACAAAGATATTGCGCCAGTCGTTTTGGAGATTTTAAAATCTTAAAAGAAAAACATGATCTAAAAATCATTACAGATGATAAAAAAGGTAAAGGAAAAGAGAATTTGTAAAACATATGACCCCACTAAGTTTATTCTTTTTAGGGGTCATCAAAGCCCTATAAACATTCAAAATGTTCATATTCTTCAAAGGCATTGCAACTTTTCTTTTTTTCTTTTGAATATTGCTGTTCTGTGTCACCCAAGACAACCCACAACACCCCAAACTTTTGAGGGAAGAGAGGTAGTGGCAAATAAGGATTGGCATGGAGACAAAGTTTCCACACCTTGAGCTTTTGCAGTCTTTAGGAAAGAGAGAAAAACAATAAAGCTAGAACGGCTGTTTTATACATAGAAGGCCACCATCTTTTCTGCACTCTCTTCTTTCTATTGCAAGTGAATTTTTGCATGAAAGTAAGGGAGTCTCGGATCTCAAACTCCCAATTATCAGTGTATAATTGTGGCTTCTCTCTCTGACACTCTCATAGAATCATATGTCCAGTGACGACCTTGGATTCTTCAACTAGCTAGGGACAAACATAGTATGGATCCGTAAAATTATTGGTGGGAGGGTTTGTTGTGTACTTGTGTAGGAATGGCCTCTGATATAAAGGCAATGACAATGGAGATGACCAGTCAAAAAGGGTAGTTTCCATGTAAGTTAACGGGAATATGTGTGGAAAAGGATATATAATAATGATACGATACATAGCAAAGCACATGGTGCATTGTGCCTTCTAAATTTGAGTGTATCAGTGCACCGTACAACATGAGCCACTACATTAAATTGAATAAACAATAAAAGGACTTCTTATTCTACTTAGCATATCACACAACCAGTTTGAAGCACTCACCTAAAGTTGATAGGGTATCTATATATTTTTCTCTAAATTTAATTAAAATGTAAGCACAAATTCGAAAAGAGTTTACTAAATTTTGTGTATAAATTACCACAAAATTTCTCACACTGAACAAAAGTATTATTATAAAAAGTTTAAGATTGTGCATTTTATACTCTTAGTAATCATTTACAATCACATATTTTATACTTGGTATATTTCCTAATGTTTTATTACAGATAAAGTAATGATATACATACAAAAGTTAAAAGAAACAAAAGTTAACACCTTAGATACACATCTGGATATAGGTAATATCATATGAAAGTATTTTCCTTTCTTTCTAAAAATTGTCACTCTAAAATTATCCTTACAAATTCCAAAATACATCATAAGATTAATTATGCCTTCAATAACTATAAAATGTTTTTTATCTAAATTTTTTTTATTAAAAGATCACGTCACCAAAGTCATAACAAATTTTATAGGGACAGGACTGTTTATTAAGAAATTACATGGGTATATTTATATATTTCTATCTCTCACAAAGACATGATTTATAATATTTAGCCAATTTTAAATGGTACTATAATTGTTTAAAAATAAATCGATTCAATAATTCAATGATGGAAATATTTCTGTATCTTCATTTTTCACGAAAATAACACACTCGGGAATTGTGTTCTATACACCTTTTTTTTTTCTTCTTTCTAAACTATTAATTTATTTATAAAATTCTCATGAAAGAAAAATAATGACAACACGTGCATTCTACTAGTATATTGAAAATACAATAATATTCAAGAAGACAAAATCATATTGCAAAAAGTTTGACATAGTTAAGATTATGATATAAATACTACCAACAGGCATAAATAAACAAACTACCATTCCTTCCACTAATGCATACTGCTATATGCAAAATTTTAAAAAGGCAGAAGAAAAAAAGAAGGAAAAGAATTAAACAGTGCTATTTACCGAACACCAACTTGAAATTTGCTGGGAGGCTACACCTATCCCTTATTACATATGCATCCCCCTCCACTAGTAAAATTCCATATAATTAAAATCTTTGGTGTACCATAAATTCAAAAAACAATGCTCTTACTAGTAAGAGCTAGATCCTATTAGGAGATAAATATATGCTTGGGAGACCATCACTTCAAGCAGGAAAACAATGAACTGTACAGGCAAAGGAAGCAGAGACATTCGCCCTCTTATTAAGTACTTGCTATAGCCCATATATATAAATGGTAACTCATTTTCATTTCCTTGACTGCTCCATAAAGGTAGGAAGATGCATTCAGCACCAAATACAACCTGGTGAACCATCACTAAAGTAAGAAAAGAAACCAATCAACATAAAAATCATTAATCTCTAAATACCATGAACCATGAGGCAAACAGGCCTACCTTATCAACCCTCCGATTACCGCTTGGATTCATTCAAGCTTTTTCCTTCAAAAAATTCACCCAACATTCGCTCTAGATCTTCTGCAGTGTATTTGATGTACTTTTGAGGAGTCTTTCCATTCTCCACTAGAGGCCTGTAATTCACCAGGTTCTCAGTTATACATCATAGTGAAACAATAGTTCATATATACCAAAACCACAAGGCATCAAATGCAAACAATTCAATCTTTGAGAGAATCAGAAACTACATAAAAATGTCAGAAAAATTAAGTAATTTTGTCTCAATGGGGTAATTATGTAATCATATATGCAGTAAATTAAACTGAGAAAACACACCCAAAACGTTTCACAAATGATCTATAGGCAGGCAACAAGACTTCAGCAACTGCAAGCCTAAGAGACTCTCGCAACTCTGTGTCAGGAACTGTCCATTGAGATTGTTTCTGATGAAATTCCTCAAACATAGTATTGAATGTCTTAAGCCTGAGAACACAGTACACATTCCCAAGTCAAAAGAAATACGGCAAATACTTTCCCTAAAAAAAGTCCATAGAGAAGCAATTGGGCTACCTGTCTTTAACAATTGCTCTTGAAGCACCACTACTACTTCCTGCATCGCCACCAGCAGTACTACCCCCACCACCTGATGAGGTGAGGCCCTGAATAGAGAGGGACTGAAGAATCTGCCAAGGAAAAGAATCAAAATTCAGAAATGGCATAGTACCTTCTCAAATAATTACAACTCAATGAAGAGATTGACATTCTGTGCTTTTAGCCACATGATCGCTCAAAGATCAAAACAAAAAATGTACCAGAAACGAAGACATTACTTGTCAGCAAAGAAAATTGATAGAAAAGAGAAATAGAATGGCTCTGACCGTATAATCATCATACACACACAAACACACAAGAAGAAATATGAAGAAAATAAAGAATGTAGCAAGGTTGCCCAGACTCTCTGCAAATCAGAAATTGCAACTCCCTAGAACACCAAAGAAAAGCCATAAACATAATCCTTTTCCATAGCAAGTGTAATGGAAAAGGGACACCCTTAAATATGTGAGCAGAAAGCATTCTGCTCCAGCCAAATGCACCATTGCATAAACTACACTTTGTTTTTACCAAACATATATAATCAACCATGAAAAACTTCTCCAAAGTAGGATACGTGCATTGCTCACCAAGGATCCCAAAAAGATTGTTCCATAGGAAAGTGGTATACTGTTTCAGAGCTAGATTTTCTGCACATAACACAAGTATCAGGAGAAAGGGCAGTGCAAAACCTACAAATCTGTGGCAAGCCATTTGAATTAGTCTTATTGAGCACCACTATCCAAACAAAAGAGTTGACCGTAAGGGAGCTTTGGACTTCGGAATGAGTTTGTCAATAAGGAACTTTTGATGGTTAGCAGAGTGAGTTAGGAACTGAAAAGGATTTACAACAAAGCACACCAAAAGAACCTCAAGTCCAAACTCTCTTGTGAGTAGATTCAAGTAAGAGCAAAAAGGACTACAATTCAGTACCTTCTATATCATTTAATTCTCTACAAAAGTGAAATTCCCAAGTTAAAACTGAATAGAATATAAATTCTTAATGGGACAGTTATGAACAGTAGAGAGATGATAGAGTGGAAAGCCTCTAAGAAAACAACATTCCCCACCCAAACATCCTCCCAAAACTTGACCTAATCTGAAAGAAGCCAGTGATATAAAAGAAACATAGCCATGAGTGATGGTACTCATATCAAGAAACTAGCAGCTGAACAATGTAGAAACAACAAAGAGGTAGTTTCAGAACCTAAGCAACGGATGATGCAAAAATGGGAGAAAATGCTGTGTCTGGCCTTGGAATCTATGACAATTAAATGGTATCTGTTAGAGATATAAAGCCATTCAAGAACCTCCACCTAACAACTTAAACTTTTGGGAGAGTTGGTCTTTGACATGGTATTAGAGCCTCTGATCAAGTGGTAAAAGTTTGATCCTTGCTACCCCCATTCTCTTAAAGTTGAATTTCAACACAAGGTAAAATGAGCCTCCACTGTCCACATTTAAGCCCAAAGGGCTCTTGCGTGAGGGGTGCGTGTAAGAGATATAGAGTCATTCATTAGCCTCTACCTTACAGCTGAAGCTTTTGGAAGAGTTGATCCTTGACGGTATCAATCCTATTGAGTTCCAATGTACAAATAAAAACCTCATCATTGGAGAACGCCTTATATTTTAAAATGGGCCAATGGGATTGGTCAGAACAAAGGTATCTCTAGCGGGAGAATGGGTAATAAACTTAAAACAAAGTTTTGCATAAAAAAAATTGCTAGAGGAATCAAGAATCCAGATTCTTCTGAGAGGTTGCAGGAGCTGAATCAAGCAAAGTCAAAGAGATTCCAATTGAGAAGTCTCTTCACAAGAATCGGACATGGGAGCTGATTAAGTTGCCCAAGGGACATAGAGTTGTTGGCTGCAAATAGGTTTTCAGGAGAAAGGAAGGCGCCTAAGGGGTAGAAGCACCTCGGTTTAAGGCTCGCATAATGGCTAAAGGCTATACACAAAGTGAGGGTGTCGACTTTAATGAAATATTCTCAGTTGTGAAGCACAGTTCTATATGAGTTTTAATTTCCATAGTTTCTCTTCATGATCTAGACCTTGAGGAATTAGATGTGAAAATGGTATTCTTGCATGGTGAGCAAGAGGAGCAGATCTACATGAGTCAACCAGAGGGGTTTGTCATTCCAGGTACGAAAGATCACATTTGTTTTCTTAAGAAATCATTGTAAGGTTTGAAGCAGTTCCCTACGCAGTGGTATAGATGGTTTGGTATATTTGTAATTAGTCATGGATACACTCGTAGCCCTTATGATTGTTTTGTGCATCTCCGGAAGCTTGTATATGGATTTTTGTGTTTTTGATGTTGTATGTTGATGACACTCTCATTGCTGCTAAGAGCATGTTAGAGGTTGATGTTAGCAGTTGAATGAAGAGTCCGAGATGAAGGATTAAGGGTGCTGCCAAGAAGATTTTGGGAATGGAGATTCACAGGGATAAAGATGTTGGGAAGATTTTATTGTCTCAGCGAGGTTATGTTGAGAGGGTGCTTAAGCATTTTAGCATGGATAATTCTAAAACTGTGACTGTTCCATTTGCTTAGCATTTTAGATTGCCTTCAGACTCATCACCGCATACAAAGAGGAGGATGAACACGTGATATATTCCTTATTCGAGTGTTGTGAGTAGTGTCATGTATGCTATGGTATGTACCCAACCAAACATTTCACATGTCAGCATAGTTAGTAGGTATATGGTGTGTCCTGGGAAAGAGCATTGGCAAGAACTAGATTCTTCAATACTTGAGACTTGAGAGGTACTACAGATGTGGGTTTGATGTTCAGTAGAGCTGAAATGAAAGACAGAGTTTCAGTTTGGCTATGTGGATTATGATTTTCCAGGCAACTTGGATAGGAGGAGGTCTGTGACAAGTTATCACTTTACTCTTGCTGGTAGTGCTATTAGTTGGAAACTTGGAAGGAAACCTTGCAAACTACAGCTGCGTTGTCTACTACAGAGGCAAAGTATATGACACTAGCAGAGGCAATGAAGGAGGCTATATGGTTGAATGGTCTAATGAGTAATTTTGGGTTGTTATAGAATAAGAGAGAAGTATTTTGTGATAGTCAGAGTGCTATATATTTGACAAAGAATCAGATGTATCACGAGAAGACCAAGCATATTGATGTTAGATATCACTTTATTCGGGATATTGTATCAGAGGGTACTGAGGCTGTGCAAAAATTTCTACTCATGAGAACCCAGAAGATATGATAACCAAGGTTGTTCCATCTGGAAAGTTTAGGCATTGCTTGGACTTGGTTGGAATTTGTAGTACCCATCAGTGCCCTAAATGGCGAGTGCTGAGTTGATTCAGTGTTGATGATGAGGAAGAAACGTTATATAGTGGCTTGTATTTAACCTTGGTCTTGGCCCGACATGTGACCCGACCCAAAAAGGTAGTGCTGCAACCCGACAAGGATTTTTCATGGAGATTAGTGGTGGAAGTAGAGGGACCAGGCCTTTAGGTCGTAGAGTGTACTAAATCTCAGCAACAATGGGAATTTGGGTGTATTGAAACTAGAGTTTGAGCAGTAACTACTCCTTGTAATCTTCATTGATCATAGTGAATTTTCTCTCCGTTTCGCCCGTGGACGTAGTCCGATAGAGCCTTAAATTCCAGGTCGATTTTTGTCAAGGACCAACTATCCCAATAACTTCAGCTGTTAGGTGAAGGCACATGAATGATTTTATATCTCTAACAATTTTTCTTCTCCCAATTTTCTATTTGCACATCTAGTTAAAACACCAGCCCTGACCCTCCGAGGAAGGTGAGTTAATCAAGCTAGCCCATTTAGCCCATCATATAATTAGAAGAAATTTAACTAGAAGATAGAACTTCATAAAACAACATTTAAAATTTTCAAAAGAATTATCAAACATAGTAGTTCATGCATTGATTAACAAAACAAATTCTTATATCAAACTGAAAACATCATATCTACTCCATAAACTTCATAAAAACATTACAAAAATCCATTAAAACTCAATAAACTTAGACAATCTCACAAGTAAAAACTATCACAATTAAATATAATATCTAACATTTCCAATTCTCTAAAATCCTAACCCTTTTCTTCTAATTTTCAGATTTTTCCTAAACGGGTTGGCTAAACAGCCTGGTCTAAAAAAGCCAATTATAAACAGGCTGGCATTTAGAACCTCTACTGGCCATAATGGGCTGGCCCACAAATTGCAGCCCATTTTGGAAGATCTATCTACAGGTATACAAAAGAGCGGCAAACACTAAAGCAGATTACTAGATAAACAAACTTGAATGAGGGTGATCTGGGACCTTAAAGAAAAGGAAGCACCCTTCAAATTGTTCAAAAACTTAGTAATCTCCAGAATCACAGGATCCCAAAAAGAGACAGATCATGGATTACCACAGAATGGAACACCAAATTAAGATGCGTGTCCGACAACCAGCTACACAAGCCAGAAGACAAGACACTATTCTCAACACTCAACCTGGACAACCCACCCTTCTCAAATTGTTTTTAAAATTTAAACCAGGACTCAACCACAATGAATTAAAGAATGATAAAAGCATTAACGGAACTCTCTATTCTCTGAAAACAAACTCGTATCATTTGTAAATAGCAAATGGAAGACTACAACTTCCTCTAACCCTACACTCAACCCTTTTGACAAGTACTTACCTCTTTCCCTTATCTCTTTAATTTCAACAATATCAATTATTCAATCTTTACTTTCTATGCTAATTGTGCTTGCTAATTTATTTACTTGCTCTAGATACTCTACTAGGAGTGATTTACTTTCTTCTTGCCTAAATCATTTCCAGTAGCTTCAAACTCTGAAATTCCAAGTCATTGTAAAAGTTTCAAGAGTTTTTGAAAATATCCAATTCACCCCCTTCTTGGGTGTTGAAGCCACTTGGTAACATATTTCAAATAATATAATGGCAAAGAACTATTAAGCTTGCATAATTGTGGATGCAAACTCATTTTATTTCCCTCGTAAAGACATAACTCGAAAGATATTATTAGATTTCCTAAAGTGAACTAAAGCAAATTATGCAACTAAATTCATAAAGATCCACTTCACATGAAACCAAAAATCAGGCGATTTTAACTCAATCTACTCAAAGAGAACCACCTGCCTTTATTAATAATATTAAGATGTAACAAAAGATCCAAATAAGATGCCAGAAAGCTGCAAAACATATAGCGGTCATCTGGGTCAATAGAACAACACCTTTGCCCAACCATTTCTTTTGTATTGATTTGCATGCTGCTGCACAATCCTCCTATGTCGTTGTACCCAATCATCTCCCAATAAATCCTTTGCTTCAGACCTAAAATAGAAGAGGATTAGGAAAATAATAACTTTGAACCAGCAGAGGATGCAATAAAACTCACATGATTCAATGAAATTGAAACCAAGATGTGTGGATGACATACTTCCGAACTGATCTGACAATATAATGAATATTGTTCATGAGAAATAGATGTGTCAACGCAGGGTCTCTATACTGCTTTGATTTCCCATCTAAATTGGTTTGCAGAGCTTGCATTATTCGCATTGTTACAGATGCTAGCTGTGAAGAATCACCTCCACTTTCAAATTCTTGGAAAAGTTGCTTCAAGGTGGATCGGTAGCTGCAAATATTTAGTGAATTCTGGTCAGGTCAAATATGTTAAGATCTCTGATGTAGATCAAGGCAAAATTTACAAACACACAGAAACAGGAGAGAGTACACAAGCTGGAGCATTATCCTTGGGTAGATGAGAAAAACTGAATGTTTAATAAGTAATTTCACTTAATATAGAATAAAAGCATGGGATTGCACAATTGCTTCATTTGAAACGTTAATAGTTTAAGATATAGAAAATAAAACCCAGTTCAAAATAGTTGGAATTTTCCAATTATTTCAAGAGAATCATCAACAGGATCGTTCAGTAAAGATCTGACAAGGTTGAAGAAAACATATTAGCAAAACATCAAGCATGCTGCAACACAATGCCCTTCACAGTCACAATTAATATTATGGGCAACCTAATGCAAAATTCAGCGCCGTTGCCTGCTTATTCCTTATTGGAGACTATGCATATTAATTATTAACGCTACACATACAGGGAACCATATGATAGAGTCCGACATTAGCTAAATACCAGTGTGTGGAGTGGTATTAAGGTGGGAAAGCCCAAGGACTTAAATACCACTCCACACAATGGTATTTAGCCAATGCGGGACTCTATCACCATCTTTCTTGCACATGTAAGCTCAATTTTTCTCCAAATCACATATTTCTAATTTCTTTATATTTCTCAAATTTTCTATTTCAGGCTAGCCAATTTCTATTAGTTTCCCAGCAAGTGTCTTTCAAGACAACTATTTTTTACTTCGCCACTAGCACAGCATGCCCCAACATATAGGGAATGCAAAATTCCCCATTTGTGTTGACCATGGTGTTTGTCTTTGGTCATCTGTTTTGGACCATGGTTAATATACATAATTTCTACAACAATTTAAATAGTTTGGGCTAGGTATATTAAGTCCATAACTAATTTTCAACATACCTTCCTAATTAAATAAAAACAATCAGTTGAAGATAATTGGCAAAAGAAATGAAAGAAAGAAGTTTGAACCATAAAAAGAAATTTAGAAAAAAATAATTATGTAAGAAGAAAAATTTCTACACAACAGGTCAAGTGCTACATAAATAATGACTAGCAGCTGTCATCAGTGAAAACAACATAGAATGCTAGAAATAATTTGACGATTCGGCTCAAGAATTTGGAGCAGACAACACAGATGAACTTACTCAAATAAAAACTTCACATAGTTAATCACATAGCTTGTCAAAGGATGGACAGTTCCATCTGTTACTGCAGTCTTTGTAGCATCTTTCTCAACTGCTTCTTCAAAATCTCCAAAGGTCTCCTGGGCTGTTTGTGCAAGCCGTTTTGTCAAACCCAATGCAGCTTCTCTTATTTCAGTGCAAGCTTTGCCTTTGAAGAGTGCTTCAATCTGCAAGTTGTCAGATGCAAAAGTTGTTAATAAGTCATAACACCATTGAAATACACCTCTTGTTTGCTTAATGGTAATCATGAGCAAAACAGCCACCCAAACCTACATTGATTGACCATTGTTGAAAATATTATGTTTCACGTGCTTTATTAGTATGTACAGTTGTCCATTAGTTGTCAATTAGTATCATGTAATTATTATAATTAGGGATATTAGGATCCCTGTAATTATTACTTTATGTCTATATATTCACACGTCCGTTGTGTATTGAGACACACGGTTTAAGCATTCTTTCTCTCTTTCTCTCTCTCTCTCTCTCAACGTGGTATAAGAGCCTATGAGAGAAACCCTAGAAACTGTTAGACCCACTATCCTCCGGTGAGAAAACTTCCCTTCCAGGCAGCCATGTCATCACTTCGGCAAGCTTGCACAACTGTCCATCTTGATCGCGCACTGTACATGAGTTACTGTTCACACGCATACTGTTTTGTTACAGCCTATTATTATTCCATTTTACATTTACCTTCCTTTTCATTTTTAGCTGTTGTTATTTGTTATTTTTGTTATATGCATGTGTTCTGTTATTTGCACGGGTAGTGGGGAGAGTGCTAAGCTGGCAAGCAGTGCAACTTCTCCGATAACAGAATTTGTTATTTCTCATTTCATTTCTGTTTTGTGGTGGGTTAATGGTTGTAATGGGTTGACACCTATATTTAAGGGAGATGATTTGCTCTCTTGAAAGTAATGAAAAATTACAATCAGTCTCCTCATTGCTAATTTCTGTCTTGTCAATTGCTTCTAGCCACTGGATTTACTTCTGCAGATTGTAATTCCCTGGTTAAGAGTGTTTGAGGATTGTCGAGTTCTTAGCAGCTCTTGATTCCTTTTTCCCTGTCACAACTGGTATCAAAGCTTGTTCCTGGGTTCCACTACTGTCCCTACTATTTCCACAGCTTGTTCTACCTTACTCTGGCTTCCGGCTAAGCAAACTTCTGACCTCTCTGTTGCTCTTGCTCTTGGTGATACTGCTGCCCTTGTCTCTCAAAATAATAATCAAGGTCATTCTCAAGGGGGCACTCTAGCTCCAAGCCTCGTCCAAAGTGTGATCACTGCCACTGCTTGGGACATACTATTGGCTGCTTATGGAAATTACATGGCCGCCCTCCTCGTCCAATAAATGCAGCCCAGGCTGTTACATCCAATCCACCTGAATCCTCGGATCCTCCTAAGGCATCTCTGGCTGATTATGCAAATTTTCTCCAGTGGTTTGAGCATCGCCAGTCCTCAGGTTCTACTGCTTCAGTTGCACACACTGGTAATTCATTTGCTTGCATCTCTCAGTCACCCTCCCCTGGTCCTTGGGTTCTTGATTCTGGTGCGTCTGATCATATATCTGGTAATAAGGCTCTTTTCTCCACTCTCTCTACATCTAGTTATTTACCTAGTGTCACATTAGCTAATGGCTCCCAAACCCAATCCCAAGGGATTGGCACTGCCCATGCCCTCACTTTCTTGTCATTTGATTTTGTCCTGTATGTCCCGAGGTGTCCTTTTAATTTACTCTCTCTTAGTTGTTTGACTCGTTCGCTTGATTGTTTGATTACCTTCACTAAAGACTCTGTTATTCTGCAGGATCAAAGTTCGGGACGGATGATTGGCGCCTGATGTGAGTCTCATGGCCTTTTCCAGCTCTCCACCCCTTCTTGTGTTTGCTCTGCCACGGATTCCCCTCTCACCATTCATGCTCAGTTATGTCATCCTAGTCTTCCCAAACTCTAGAAGTTGGTGCCGAGTCTCTCCAAGTTATCCAGTCTTCCTTGCGAGTTGTGTCAACTAGGGAAACACACCCGTAGTCTGTTTCCCGATTGAGTCAATAATCGGGTTTCATCCCCTTTTGCTTTAGTTCACTTCGATGTTTGGGGTCCTAGTCGTACTGTTTCTACTTTTGGGTCAAAATACTTTGTTAGCTTCATTGACGATTTTTCCCGTTGTACTCGGTTATTTTTAATGTAAAACCGGTCTGAGTTATTCTCAATTTTTTAGAATTTTTATCAGGAAATCAAAACTCAGTTTGGCGTTTCCATTCGCACTTTTACGTAGTGATAATTCCTGTGAATACTTATCCCAACAATTTCAAACATTTATGGCTTCGGATGGCATTCTTCACCAAATGTCTTATGCCTACACCCCTCAACAAAATAGGGTTGCCGAACACAAAAACAAACACCTCATTAAAACCACTTGGACCCTTCTCCTTCATGGTCATGTTCCATTTCGTTCTTGGGGGAATGTTGTCCTTACGGCTTGCTATCTTATAAACCACATGTTTTCTTTTGTCCTAGATAACCAAGTCCCTCACTCACTCCTCTTTCCACATCTACCTCTTCATTCCTTTCCACCTCGCGTTTTCAGATCCACTTGTTTTGTCCACAATCTTTTTCCTGGTCTTGACAAACTCTCGACTAGGTCCCTTAAGTGCGTTTTCCTTGATTATACTTGGTCCCAAAAAGGTTCTTGTTGCTTTTCTCCTACTCTCCAACGCTACCTTGTATTGGCCAATGTTACCTTTTTCGAGTATGTCCCCTTCTTTGAGTTGGCCTCTTTGCCTCCTGAGCCTCTCTCTACAATATTACTCGTTCCCTCCACTCTTGTCCATCTTGAGTTTGTCCCGCCCGAGACTCTACCTATGGATCCCCCAATTGCTCGGCCATTCTAGAGCTACCGTTGACGCTCCCAATCTCCCTTGGTGCCTATCCCAGATACAACTCTTGCTGCTGAGGTCATGATGAACTCTTCCCCAGAGTCACCTCTTTTACCAACTCCGGCACAACTACCTGAACTCGAGCTTCCCATTTCTCACCGCAAAGGTATACGTTCTACTCGTAACCCTTCTCTTCATTATATTGCTTTGAGTTATCACCGTCTTTCTTCTTTACATTATGCTTGTCTTTCTTCTTTGTCGTCTGTCTCTCTTCCTAAGTTTCTAGGTGAAGCTTTATCCCACCTTGGGTGGAGGCAAGCAATGATTAATGAAATGTGTTCTCTTCAAAGCAGTGGTACTTGGGAACTATTCCCTCTACCTCCTGGGAAGTCTCTTGTTGGTTGTAGATGGCTTTATACAGTCAAAGTTGGCCCTGATGATAAAATTGATCAACTAAAGGCTCGTTTGGTGGTTAAAGGATATACCCAGATATTTGCGCTTGATTATGGTGATACGTTCACTCCGGTGGCGAAAATGGCCCCTGTTCGACTTCTCCTATCCATTGTTGCTATCCACCATTGGCCTCTTCATCAACTTGACATTAAAAATGCCTTCCTACATGGTGATCTTGAGGAGGAAGTGTATATGGAGCAATCACTTGGGTTTGTTGCTTGGAGGAGTCCTCTAACTTGGAATGTCTCCTTCACAGGTCCTTTTATGGTCTCAAACAATCTCCTAAGGCTTGGTTTAGCAGATTTAGCATTGTAGTGCAACAGTTTGGTATGATTCGGAGCAAAGCAAACCACTTTGTGTTCTATCGCCATTCGGCCCAAGGATACATTTATTTGATTGTTTATGTGGACGAAATTGTTATTACTCCAGTGATAATCGTGGCATACTCCAGGTGAAACAACATCTCTCTCATCATTTTCAGACTAAAGACTTTGGAAAACTCCAATGTTTCTTGGGTATTGACGTAGCCCAGTCCAAGGATGATCTAGTGATTTCACAAAGAAAATATACTATGGATAAACTTGAAGAGACAGGCTTATTTTGAATGCCAAATCCGTTGACACTCCTATGGATCCTAACGTTAAACTTCTATCACATCAGGGGGAGCCACTGTCAAATCCAAGGAGATACAGAAGACTGGTTGGGAAATTAAACTACCTTACAGTTACCCGTCCAAACATCTCTTTTGCAGTCAATGTGGTGAGTCAATTCTTAAATTCTCCATGTCAAGGTCATTGAGATGCGGTGATCCGGATCCTAAAATACATTAAAGGAGCACTAGGAAAATGTCTCATTTATGAAGACAAAGGACATATTCAAATCGTTGGTTACTCAAATGTTGATTGGGCAGGCTCACCTATTGACAGACGATCCACTTCTGGGTATTGTATACTTATTGGGGGAAACCCAATATCCTGGAAAAGCAAGAAACAGGATGTAGTTGCAAGATCCAGTGCAGAAGCAGAATACCGAGCTATGGCCTTAGCAACTTGTGAAATCATTTGGTTGAAACAGTTACACAAAGAACATAGATTTGGAGAGATTATGCAATGCAACTTGATTATCGCAGATTATGCAATACAAGTTGTCATTTTATTAGGGAAAAGATTCTATCAGGAGGCATCACCACTAGCTTTGTCAACTCCAATGATCAACTGGCGAATGCATTCACCAAATCTCTGAGAGGTCCTCGAATTAGTTACCTATGTAACAAGCTTGGTGCATATGATCTATATGCTCTAGCTTGAGGGGGAGTGTTGAAAAAATTATGTTTCACGTGTTTGATTAGTATGTACAGTTGTCCATTAGTTGTCAATTAGTATCATGTAATTATTGTAATTAGGGAAATTAGGATCCCTATAATTATTACTTTATGTCTATATATTCAGACGTCCAATGCGTATTGAGACACACGATTTGAGCAATCTTTCTTTCTCTCTCTCTCTCAACAACCATGAACACCAAATATATCAGACATATTTGCCAAGTGACATCACTACAGCCATGGCTAATGTAAAATTCTATCAGAGATTGAATGTAAAAACAGTTGGAGAGAAAACTAACAAGAGACTCACTCTAATGAGGAGAAAAGTATAATGCTTTAATTGATCATAAGCTAGCCTTTTCAACACTTGCTAAAGGCTAAAGCACATGTCAGAGGCTTCTTATAGTTACTAAAATAGTTTTTTCTCACTCATATGAATGTTCAAAAAATATTTTTCCCTCTACAACAAATTTATATCACGTTAAAAATAGTGAAAATGGAAATTTTTTAATTTCTGTTTTTTAATTATATACTTTCGTGATAAAATAAAATTAATTTATATGTTAGAGTGATAAAGCCACTATTACTAAGGTGTATGCTAGGAGGGGAAAGAGGGGTTGTAGTGGATCAGTCCAGGGGTGCACTGAGGACAGGATGGGTAATATTACGATATTCATGCTAATGGGATGCAGCATAACATAATGATAAGGTGGCAGTGAGAGGAGGAGTAGGGAATATATGTGAGGGGAAAGAAAGAACAAAGGAACTAGACCATCGAAACTCTGCAGTGTCTCCATCTTCTTGTTTTTTCATTTCTGATTGTATCTACACCTTCCTGTACTGATTTCCATCCAAAATTAATAGCAGAAGGAATGTTTTAGTGTAAATATCAATAAAACAGTGTTTATCTAACTAGTTCCTTATCAATTGGCATCAGATCCTTCCATCATGTCTCTCAGTTGCAAACAAGCAGCGCGAATGGTGACGTCGACATGGCAGTGTTTCCCCGAGACTAATCAAAGAGCTAGTGTACAGCCAACCGGAGTAGGCGTTGAGGCTGTAGAGCATGGTGGAATGTTAGGACCCAATTGCAAGGTATAGGAGTCCCACATTGGAAGTATGAGATGCAAATATGGGGTTTATATGGCCTTGGGATCTCCCACCTTAATAGCTAGCTTTTAAGGTGTGATTCTACCAAGGTTCATATCAATTGGTATCAAAGCTCCTTATCTGCGAGTTATGGTGCGTACCGAAATGGAAGTTCAAAGCAAGCACAGCAAAGGGATTCACAAGGAGTTGCCGTAATTACTTCTGCGTGGGCGTTGAGGCTGCGGAGCATAGTGGAATGTTAGGACCCAATTGCAAGGTATAGGAGTCCCACATTGGAAGTATGGGATGCAGATATGGGGTTTATATGGCCTTGAGATCTCCCACCTTAATAGCTAGCTTTTAGGGTGTGATTCTACCAAGGTTCGTATCAATTGGTATCAAAGCTCCTGATCTGTGAGTTATGGTGCATACCGAAATGGAAGTTCAAAGCAAGCACAGCAAAGGGATTCACAAGGAGTTGCTGCAATTACTTCTGCGTGGGCATTGAGGCTGCGGAGCATGGTGGAACGTTAGGACCCAATTGCAAGGTATAGGAGTCCCACATCAGAAGCATGGGATGCAGATATAGGGTTTATATGGCCTTGGGATCTCCTACCTTAATAGCTAGCTTTTAGGGTGTGATTCTACCAAGGTTCGTATCAATTGGTATCAAAGCTCCTGATCTGCGAGTTATGGTGCGTAACGAAATGGAAGTTCAAAGCAAGCACAGCGAAGGGATTCACAAGGAGTTGCTGCAATTACTTCGGAAGCTCAACGACGAGGCAGATAAACGAAAAGGGCAACTAGAGATTCCAATGTTTGGAGGAGATGACACCTAGGATGGATGATTAGCAACGAGCAACACTTCTACGCGAAGGGGATACACAAAGGGAAGTTGCAGCTAGCTAGGGAGGCTTTGGAAGGACACATCTCAACTAGTACTAGTGGTGGGAGTTGCGCAATCCTAGTGCGACTTGGGAAACCTCTCAACTAGTACTAGTGGTGGGAGTTGCGCAATCCTAGTGCGACTTGGGAAACCTTCCGAACAGCAGTGATCAAACGATTCCAACCAGAGTTCAATCCAGATCTACCAGTCTTGGTCCAAGAAGAGGAATCAGAACCTTTAGAGTCAGGGATCTCCAAGAACAAAAATGATATGATTGAAGGTTCAAAGCCCAAGCCAACATTTCAGCCAAGAAATATCACAGTCTCTGATGTGAAATATTCTATGGGAACATACAGAGAGCAGGGAAGCCAACCAAGGAAGTGGTAGTGTCTTCACCAAGATTCACAATAAAAGGAGTCCAAAGAAAATCTGTTCTGTAATTCGCACCAGGGGAATCTAGAGTTATTGCTACAGAACTTGCCCTTGCAGCCCCAACCTTATGCCCTGGGGCCAAGAAGAGGGCCTCCGGGCAGAGTGCAACCATTGAGGATGTCGGCTCTTCTGGAACGATGCTATGATAGAGTCCCACATAAGCTAAATACCAGAGTGTGGAGTGGTACTTAAGTCCTTGGGCTCTCCCATCTTAATAACTAGCTTTTAGGGTGTGGTTCTCTCATGGGCTTGAGTATCCTATCCTAGATCCTCGAAGCTCTGCTGTGTCTCTATCTTTTTTATCATTATTGAGTGTATGTAGCCTTCTTCCTATACTAATTTCCATCCAAAATTAGTAGCAGAAGGAGTATTTCAGTGTAAATATCAATAAAACAATCTTTACATATCTAGTTCCTTATCAATTGGTATCAAAGCTTTTCACCATGTCTCTCAATTGCAAATGAGCAGCGCGGGACATGACATTAGCATTGCAGTGTTCACCTTGGACAAGTCAAAGGGCTAGTGCACAGCCAATCCACGTGGGCGCCAGGACTACGGATTGTGGTGGAATATTATGACCCAATTGCAAACTTGAGTCCCACATCAGAAGTATAGGATTCGTATGTGGGGTTTATATGGCCTTGGACTCTCCTACCTTAATAGTTAACCTTTGAGATGTGGTTCTCTCAAGGTTCGTATCAAGGAGACTGTAATTGGAGTTGCCTTTATAATTTTATAGTAGTCCTGAATTATAGAATACTTGCAATAGCTACTTTCCGGGGAAAATATAAATAAATTTAGTTACATGATAATATTTCTAGTCTGAAAAGGTTAAACTTAAGTCAAAGGGCAACACTGAAGCATACGAACTCAATAATCATGATATATCCCACATTTACCATGACATGAGTTCAAAGCACAAACAGAGATACAAATACATGAGCACCTGAGTATCCCAGAATGAACACATTTTAAAATAACCTAATTAAGTTACAAGCTAATTACAAGTCTCACAAACAACTGAAAAGGAAACTACAGATAAATTGACAAGCCATGTGGAAATTCAATGGCATGTGTTATAGGTAATAACAGTGGTATATTGAATAAGGAGAATCTTAATTGGCCATTCTTTATAAAATAAAACTCTATAAATTAACCTTGTAAGATTTATGAAACCTATGCAATGGACTGATAGTAGCAAGTTCACAACTTTGGATGTAAAAAGCTCATACCTCTGAATGGATCTCTTGCAATATTTCATACATGTCCAAAAGTACAAATAACTTTTCTGGTGATCGCTTGCTTTTGGCAATTGCTTCTCCAAAACTAAGTAGCATGGAGACACTGTTTGTAGTCACCTCAGCAAAACACTGATCACTAAGTGAATCAAAGCCTTCAAATATTTGATCACAAACTTTCCGCTCACCAGCAAACAACAATTTGACCTGTTCAAGTATAATTACATATTCGAATTAAAATAAAAAGTAAGATTTTAAAAAATCACAAATTCGACATTCTTCTTACTGCAATACGCATGAAATGAATCCAGTTTCCAATTTTGGCTTCCAAAACCTCCCATTGTAGCTTTTGAACATCATCTTTGCTGAGTTTTTCAACTCCAAGTTTTTGGAGGCTTTCTTCCAATACATTAGAACGGGTATCTCTACACAATAATAATGATGATAATCATAATTATAGGTCATGAACAATAAATGGCAGTAGTAATATTAGTCATAATGATAACACTAAATACACTGCAACCAGACAATAGAAGACATACATTTCGTCCACTAATGTAATTGTCTGCATGAGCATGTCAACATAAACAAATACTTACACATATATTGTTATGTAGGGGAAGATGCATTTTTTTGCATGTCTACTTGTGCATCAAACGCATGTGGGAATATTAATGAAGTAATGGCAGCAATTGATAGTCTATGTATACTCTCTTCTCCTATTGGTACTGTAATAACCCAGAGATGCAGTAAGAAAGTTACAGACAGCTGCATTCTGACTGAAATACCAGTATGAAAGTCTTAATTTTCAAAGAGTTGCATCAGATGACAGTTTCTTATAATTTTTGCTGCAGAAAATAATTGTTGTTGTTGTTGTAAACTTTGAATAGTTGTGATAGGAAACACTAACGTAGCACCTCTATTTATGCGAAAAACTATGACCATGACAAGACAATTATACCCTCTATTTTGGGTCCACTACAAGTAACTGCTTACTTAACCATGAAGACTTTCCTAGTCACATAATGATTTATATTTCTCAACATACACAATTCTAAAGTTGCCAATCAATCACCCCGCAATCAAGTTCCAATCAATCAACTAGAATCAATCCACAATTAATCATCCTTAATTTTAAGGTCAAGACCTCCATAATTCACAAGACTTTCCTCAATAGTTTTCTATACTATTGACACCACCCCACAACCCCATCCATAAAAAAGCTTCAGCTCGTTACATACTTTGAAATAGAAAAACAAAAACAAAGAAAAAAACTAAACACATAACTCAACTCATCAACCAAAGAACACAAAGAACTAGCATTGGACTTGATTACATGCACACCCAGAACTTTGTCTCCTCCTTTGAATTGCAGCCCAGTAGTATAACACCCAAATACAGCCACCTGCAACCCCTCTTGAGCCACACAACAACAGAACAGATTAGCTTCCCCTGCTTCATGTCACAATACCACAACCCAACCAGACAGAGCATCCAAAACATAAAAAACGTCAGCCATAGATCACCCACCAGAACTATACAAGAACCTTACCAAACCAAGCAGAGAAAGAAATGAAGCTCACAAAGAATGCAGCAGAAGAATCAATCACACTTGCGAGAGAATACCTAAACCTTCCCTATCAGAAATTTCCTAAAAGGGTGTAGGTTGAAGCACATACTGTCTCTAGCCTACAGCTATGTTTATACTATACATTGTATAGTTGTCAATCAATCACCCCTCAATCAAGCTCCAATCAATCACGTTTACATCGCATGTTAATCACCCTTGATTTTAAGGTCAACATTAATTCACAAAACTCTCCTTAATCTTTTCTGTAATTGTATCAGGATTGAACTTGATAAAAGCTTTCAAAAAAATTATTTACAGCTCAGGGCACTATTGCAATTTTCAAATGTAGAATACCATAGTAAGGCAATCACTTTTTCCTTCTGTAATAAAACAGTGAAGCGAACAAGGAGCTCTACCTGTATATTTTGAGTAACTGTTGTTGGTGACCAGCTAGAACCATTTGCTGGGTTAAATCATGGAGCAGTGGCAAAACTCTTGGTGGAATAAGAGCAGGAGGTGTGTACACAACTGCATCAGCATTATTATGTGGCTCAGAATGGCCATTAGAAGAACGATTCTTGCCACTAGGATCACCCTCGTGGCCAGGTGATACTGACGAAGGTCGCATTGAGTTTGGAAGGCAATCAAAGAGGCGCTCAGGTTCCACAGGTTTGCTGCAATCACACAGAACAATATATGAGTGCATGGTAACATGAATAGAAGTTTCACAAAGGAAAAAAAATACAATTTCACTAAATAACCATATTGTCAACACCATAGGCAGAACGTCAAACATGCCTCAAGGATACCATTATGATTTTACCAGGGAAACCGTTTTCTTACACGATTTGAAGATATTTCTGTGATAATTATCAAGGAAACCATCATGTTGTTACCAATCCAAGAACCATGGACAAATCAAGAAACCTTGGAAGTTATTGTTGGAAATGTGCTTTATGTAAGGTGTCCAAGTTCATTGTATATACAGTTGTCATATAATTATTGAAATTAAGGTAAATAGGATCTCTGTAATTATTACCTTATTATTATATATTTAGTACCTATTGTGTGATTGATACAAACGTTTCAGCATTCTTTTCTCTCTTTCTCTCTCAACATGGTATCTAGAGCCTAAGAGAGAAGAAACCCTAGAAACTGTTACCCAGTTGGACCCACTATCCTCCGGTGAGAAAACTTCCCTCCCAGGAAGCCGTGACCTTTTTTTTCTCCCCAACAAGCTTCTCCGGCTAGCCCCAACCATTTTTTTGCCATGTCATCATTCCGGCCAGCTCCCACCACCACCCATCTTGTCCGCACACTATTTGCGTGGTATTGTTCGCATCATATTGTTCACGCATCACTGTTCAGATCTGACCTCCACTGCTTTAGACCTAACCTCCACCACCTCATGTATCTTGTGGTTTATGTCTTTGCCCCTGTTGATTTGACTCATGGCTACTTCTTGTCCCTCAGATGCTCCGAAGGCAAAAACACCTATTTTCACCAACTATTTCAATGCCCCTCTCTCCATTGACAAATTAGATGACAGTATTTGTGTTGCACATACTACTCTACTAGACCCAGCTGCGCTCTCAGAACCACCTAGAGCCTCTCCCTCTCAGAACCACCTAGAGCCTCTCCCGCTAACTATGCAAACTTTATGAAGTGGTTTGAGCAATGTCAATCATCTAGTTCCATTATTTCTATTGCGCACACGGGTAACTCTTTTGCCTATCTCTCTCAGTATCCATTACTTGGCCCTTGGGTTTTTGATTCTGGTGCGTCAGACCACATCTCTGGTAATAAGACCTTTTTCTCTAAACCCTCTACCTCTAGTTATTTGCCTATTGTTACTTTAGCTAACTGATCCCAGACTCAATCTCAAGGGATTGGTACTGCCCATCCCCTTCGTCCCTGTCAGTTGATTCAATCCTATATGTCCTTGGGTGTCCATTTAACTTGATATCTATCAGTTGTTTGACATGTTCCCTTGACTATTCGATTACCTTTACTAAAGATTCTGTTATTCTGCAAGACCAGAGTTCGGGACAAGTGATTGGCACCGGATGTAAGTCCCATAGCCTTTACCAGCTCTCCACCCCTTCTCATGTTTGCTCTGCCACGAATTCCCCTCTCACCATCCATGCGTAGTTGGGTCATCCTAGCCTTGCCAAATTACAGAGAATGGTGCCGAGCCTCTCCAAGTTATCGAGTCTTTCTTGTGAGTTGTGTCAATTCGGTAAACACACCCGTAGTTCATTTCCTAATCAAGTCTCTAGTCGAGCATCGTCTCCTTTTGCTTTAGTTCACTCTGATGTATGGGATCCTAGTCGTACTGTTTCTACTTTAGGGTCTCAATATTTTGTTACTTTCATTGATGATTACTCTCGTTGTACTTAGTTATTTCTAATGCAAAATCGGTCTAAGTTATTCTCCATTTTCAAAACTTTTCTCACGAAATTAAAACCGAATTTGGTATCCATATTCATTCTTTGAGAAGTGATAATGCCCAAGAATACTTATCTCAGCAATTTCAAACCTTTATGGCCTCTCATGGCATTCTTCACCAAACGTCTTGTGCTCATACCCCTCAACAAAATGGGGTTGCCAAACGCAAAAATCGACGCCTTATTGAAACAACTGACCCTTTTGCTTCATGGTTAGGTCCCCCTCCATTTCTGGGGTGATGTTCTTCTTATTGCATGCTACCTTATCAATCGCATGCCCTTCTCTGTACTTGATAACCAAGTCCCCCACACCATTTTGTTTGCTCATCAACCTATTCTTCCCTTCCCCCTCATGTCTTTGGGTCTACTTGTTTCGTCCATAATCTCTCTCGCGGTCTTGAAAAACTCTCGACCCAGTCCGTTAAGTGTGTCTTCCTTGGTTACACTCACTCCCAAAAGGGTTATCGTTGTTTTTCCCCTAGCTCCGACATTACCTTGTCTCGGCCGATGTTACCTTCTTTGAGTTTGTCCCTTTCTTTTGAGTCATCTTCCTCACCTCCTAATTCCATCTCTGTGGTCCCCCTTGTTCCTTTTTTCCCTATCCTTGTAGAGTCTGATACTCCCAGAGCCTACCCATACAAGCCCCTCCTACCACCGACCGCCCCTTTCCAGACATATCACTAACAACTACATCCGCCATTACCGCTTCATCCTCCTCCAAATACTACTGCTGAGGCCATTGTAGACTCTCCCCCGACTCCAACATCTTTACCAGCTCTGGTACTGCCACCTAAGCTTGATCTTCCCATTGCTCTCCGAAAAGGTATACAGTCTACTCGTAACCCTTCTCCTTATTATATTGTTTGAGTTATCACTGCCTGTCTTCTTCGCATTTTGCTTGTTTTTCTTCCTTGTCTTGTGTCTTTGTCCCTAAATCTTCAGGTGATGCTTTATCCAACCCCGGCTAGAGACAGGTCATGATTGACGAAATGAGTGTGCTTCCCAACAGTGGTACTTGGGAATTGGTTCCTCTGCCTCATGGGAAGTCTATTGTAGGCTGTCGGTGGATCTATACAGTCAAGGTTGGTCCTGATGGTAAAATTGATCACCTCAAGGCTCGTTTGGTGGCTAGAGGGTATACACGGATATTTGGCCTAGATTATGGGGATACTTCCTCCCCTGTAGCAAAGATGACATCGGTTCGGCTCCTTATTTCCATAGCTATTATTCACAACTGGCCTCTTTATCAACTTGACATTAAAAATGCCTTTCTGCATGGTGATCTAGAAGAAGAGGTATACATGTAACAACCACCTGGGTTTGTTGCTCAGGGGGAGTCTTCTAGCCTAGTATGTCGACTTCACAAGTCTCTTTAAGGTCTCAAACAGTCTCCTAGGGCTTGGTTTGGCCAATTTAGCACAATAGTCCAACAGTTTGGTATGATTCGTAGTGAAGCATACCACTTTGTGTTCTATTGCCACACAGCCCAAGGCTACATTTATCTGGTTGTGTATGTGGACGACAATGTCATCACTAGTAGTGACCATCATGGCATATGTCAGATAACGCAGCATCTTTGTCATCTTTCAGACCAAAGACCTTAGTAAACTCTAATATTTCTTGGGTATTGAGGTAGCACAGTCCAAGGATGGTATAGTAATTTCACAAAGGAAGTATGCTATGTATATCCTTAATGAAACAGGCTTGTTAAATGTCAAACCCATTAACACTCTTATGGATCCAAATGTTAAACTTTTACAGGATCAAAGGAAGCCTCTATCAGATCCAGGAAAATACAAGAGATTGGTTGAGAAACTAAATTACCTCACTGTTACCCGGCCAGATATCTCTTTTGCAGTCAGTGTGGTTAGTCAATTCTTGAACTCTCCTTGTGAGGGCCATTGGGATGCAGTGATTTGCATCTTGAATACATTAAGGGTGCTCCAAGACGAGGCCTTATTTATGAAGACAATGGACATACTCAGATTGTTGGTTACTCAAATGTCGATTGGACAAGCTCTCCTATTGATAGACAATCCACTTCTAGGTATTGTGTACTTATTGGGGGCAACCTGATATCTTGGAAGAGTAAGAAACAGGATGTAGTCGCAAGATCTAGTGCAGAAGCGGAGTAACGGGCCATGGCCTTAATTACTTGCGAACTCATTTGGCTGAAACAACTTCTCAAAGAACTTCGACTTGGTGAGATTGTGCAAATGACACTTGTTAATTATTGTTAATGATTATTCTGTTTTCTTTATTATGAGTAGGAAACATTGCTTTAGAGATGAAATGATCAGAATCATTTCAGATCATTCTTTCCAGCTAAGTGGGGACATGATTCTGATCATTTCAGATCATTCTTTCCAGCTAAGTGTGTCCCCACCCACTACTTGTAATGTTGTAAATCTGTATCTATAAAGAAGAGAGCTTGAAGGTTAATTAACCAATCAAGCATAATCAATAGTATTTTTCAGTCTCAAGTTGGTATCCAGAGCCTCTGGTTCAATCTCCGGCGACTTCCACCGCCGTGAAATCATCTCCGGCGACTTCCACCTGTCGTGAAATCATCTCCGGCAACTTCCATTGCCGTGAAACCATCACCGGCAGAGTTCCACTGCCGTGAAACCTCCATTTCCGGCCACTCACCGCCGTGAAACCTCCATTTCCGGTCACTCACCGTCTGTCAGCATCAAAGGCAATTTCTCAGGTACTTGGGCGCTCAAGCGCAAGATTCCCAGCGCTCGAGCGCAAGAAGGTCAGCATCAAAGGAATTTCTCAGGTACTTGGGCGCTCAAGCGCAAGATTTCCAGCGCTCGAGCGCAAGAAGGTCAGCATCAAAATCTCAGCACCCACGCGCCGCCACCAACCCGCCTCAGACTCCTGTTGCCACCTCTGAATTTCCCTCATGGCCTCCACTACAGAATCTTCCTCTGTTACCTCTGATTCCTCTAAAAAAAGTTTGGTTTCTTTTGCCTTTTCGGGCACCCCTACTATCACATCTCAGAAATTAAATGGCAAAAATTATTTGGATTGGCATGCTGCTGTTGATGTATGGTTTTTAGGCCAGGGACTTTCCGATCACTTGACCAAAAAGGCCGAGGACATCCCTGCTGATGAACGGGACCAGTGGAAGCGAGCTGACTATCAACTAGTATCCTTATTATGGCAATCAATTGACTCGAAGCTATTGGTCCACTACCGTACCTACAAGACATGCCATGATATATGGGAGAAAGCTCGAAGTGTTTACTCCAACGATGTTCAACGCTTGTATGACTCTGTTCATAATTTGACAACTCTCCAAATGACAGATCATGACTTACCCTCATATTTGAACAAAGCCCAGTCCACCATTGAAGAAATTAAACTGATCTTGACTGGCGATAATCTGCAAAGTATGTTGGACAAGCTTGACAACTTGTATATGGTATTTGTTCTCCATGGTCTACACAGGGATTTTGAATCGGTTCGCAATCAAATCTTGACCAATGCTGCTGTCCCTAAAGTGGAAGATCTCATTAACCGCCTAATGCGAGTTCCTTCACCTACAACAACCTTTGGCAGTAGTTCCCAAGCAATTTCAGATTCTTCAGCTTTTATCTCTCATTCAAATGACCATGGTGGTCGAGGTCGTGGCTATGGTGGAAGAAGTGGTCGTGGCACTAGGAATCGGCCCCAATGCACTCACTGTAAGCGCTTGGGGCACACTCAAGACAAGTGTTACTTTCTACATGGGTTCCCTGACAAATCAGCTAATGTGACACAATCCTTGGCACCGAAAACTGCAAAGAAAGATGAGTTTTGGGGTGCCAACCAGAATTCTCTATCAGACCAAGAATATAAGGAGTACCTTCAGCTCAAGGCAGCCCAACAACCTTTGTCTTCCACTACTATAGCTCATATTGGTAACTCTACGGCTTGCCTCTCTCATTCTTCGTCTGCTGGATCCTGGATTTTGGATTCTGGTGCTTCCGATCACCTAGCTGGTAATCCTTCCTTTTTCTCTACATTATCATCTCCTAAGACACCACACCATATCACCCTCGCCGATGGTTCTAAAGCTAAAGCCACAGGCATTGGTCAAGCATCACCTCTCCCATCTTTATCTTTAGATTACATTACATTTATACCCGGTTGTCCATTCAATTTAATTTCTCTTAGTCAACTCACTCGCACTCTTAACTGTTCTGTAACCTTTACTGCTGATTCTTTTCTTATTCAGGACCGGGGTACGGGACAGATGATTAGAGCAGGATCTGAATCACGTGGTCTTTACTATCTTCAGCCTCCTTCCTCAACCATATGTGCTGTTACCGAATCTCCTGATCTTCTTCATTGTCGTTTAGGGCATCCGAGTCTCAATAAATTCAAGAAGATGGTTTCTCATCTCTCTCATTTGCAGTCTTTCAAGTGTGAGTCATGTCAACTGGGAAAGCATGTCCGTGCTTCCTTTCCAAGTCAGGTCAATAACAAGATAGAGTCTTCGTTTTCTCTTATTCACTCTGATGTTTGGGGTCCAAGTCGCGTCAATTCTATTCAAGGCTTTCGGTATTTTGTTAGTTTCATTGATGACTTCTCAAGATGTACGTGGGTTTTCTTAATGAAAGATCGTTCAGAGTTGTTTACTATTTTTCAAAACTTCTTCAATGAAATTCAAACTCAGTTTGGAAAAAAATATTCACGTTTTACGCAGTGATAATGCAAAAGAATATTTTTCTGCTCCTTTTAATTCTTTCATGACATCTCATGGCATGATTCATCAATCCTCTTGTCCGCATACACCCCAACAAAATGGTGTAGCTGAAAGAAAACACCGTCATCTCATTGAAACAGCCCGTACTCTGTTATTACATGCCAATACCCCTTTAAAGTTTTGGGGTGATGCTGTTCTCACTGCAGGTTATTTAATAAATCGTATGCCATCATCTGTATTAAATAACCAAGTCCCTTATTCTATTTTGTTTCCTAAGGAACCCCTTTATATTGTTCCCCCTCGTGTTTTTGGCTCCACTTGTTTTGTACATGATCTCTCTCCAGGTCTAGATAAATTATCTGCTCGTGCTATTAAATGTATTTTTCTTGGTTATTCTCGGGTCCAGAAAGGGTATCGATGTTATTCTCCCTCCTTGCATCGTTTTTACCTATCTGCAGATGTTACATTCTTTGAGGATGCTCCTTACTTCACATCTCCTGTGGAACATGCCTCCATCTCTCAGGTCTTACCAATTCCTTATCTTGATCCAGAAGTCTCTATTACTCCAGACTCACCGATCTCAGATTTCCCATCTCCACCAGTGCCTGCTTTGCCTCCACCACTTATTACTTATCACCGCCGATCACACACTCCAATCCCGGAGGCTGTTATCTCCCCAGATCCATGTGATTCATCTCCTGCACCTGCATCTCCACCTGCCACGGGCCAACCTGAACCATCAACTGACCTGCCTTTAGCTCTACGAAAAGGTATATGCTCTACCCGAAATCCTCATCCTATCTATAACTTCTTGAGCTACCATCGTTTATCTTCACCCCATTATACCTTTGTTTCTGCTTTGTCGTCCATTTCTATTCCTAAAACTGTTCAGGAAGCTCTTTCCCATCCAGGATGGCGACAGGCTATGTTTGATGAGATGGCAGCCTTGGATTCTAATCACACATGGACTCTGGTCCCTTCCCCTCCCGGGAAGTCTATAGTTGGTTGTCGATGGGTTTTTCACTGTCAAAATCGGTCTTGATGGACAGGTGGATCGCTTGAAAGCTCGTCTTGTGGCTAAAGGCTATACTCAAATTTTTGGTCTTGACTATGGCGACACTTTCTCTCCTGTTGCTAAAATGGCATCCGTACGACTCTTCTTGTCAATGGCTGCCATGAATCACTGGCCCCTTTATCAGTTGGACATAAAAAATGCTTTCCTACATGGTGACTTGGAAGAGGAAGTCTATATGGAGCAACCACCTGGGTTTGTTGCTCAGGGGGAGTCCAGACTAGTTTGTCGATTGCACAAATCCCTCTATGGGCTCAAACAGTCTCCCAGGGCATGGTTTGCAAGATTTAGCCAAGTCATACAACAATTTGGTATGGTTCGAAGTGAGGCAGATCATTCTGTGTTCTATAAACATTCATCCTCTAATAAATATATCTACCTTGTTGTCTATGTGGATGATATTGTTATTACAGGAAATGATTATGAGAACATCAATAATCTAAAACAGCACTTATTTCAACATTTTCAAACTAAGGACTTGGGCCGACTACGATATTTCCTTGGAATTGAAGTTGCCCAGTCAAAAGCAGGAATTGCCATATCTCAAAGGAAGTATGCTCTTGACATTTTGAAAGAAACCGGAATGCTAGATTGCAAACCAATTGATACTCCTATGGACCCGAACATTAAACTTCTGCCAGATCAGGGGGAGCCTTATCCAGATCAAGGAAGGTATCGGAGACTTGTAGGAAAACTAAATTATCTCACCATAACCAGACCAGATATATCTTTTGCGGTCAGTGTAGTGAGCCAGTTCCTCAACTCTCCTTGTAACAGCCATTGGGATGCATTGATTCGAATTCTAAGGTATATCAAGAGTTCTCCAGGAAAGGGATTGGTTTATGAAAATAGAGGCCATACAGACATTGTTGCATATACAGATGCAGATTGGGCAGGATCTCCTAGTGATAGAAGGTCAACTTCTGGGTATTGTGTCCTCATTGGGGGAAATCTCATCTCTTGGAAAAGCAAGAAGCAAAATGTAGTTGCAAGATCAAGTGCAGAAAGAATATCGAGCTATGGCTCTTACTACTTGTGAACTTGTATGGATAAAACAACTACTCCAGGAGTTAAAATTTTGCATACGAAGCCCTATGCAACTCATTTGTGATAACCAGGCAGCATTGCACATTGCATCCAATCCGGTTTTTCATGAGCGGACTAAACATATAGAGATTGATTGCCATTTCATCCGAGAGAAAGTCATCTCTGGAGAAATCACTACTTCATTTGTGAACTCCAATGACCAACTAGCGGATATCTTTACTAAGTCCCTTCGAGCATCAAGAATAACTTACATATGTAACAAGCTTGATGCATATGATCTATATGCACCAGCTTGAGGGGGAGTGTTAATTATTGTTAATGATTATTCTGTTTTCTTTATTATGAGTGGGAAACATTGCTTTAGAGATGAAATGATTCTGATCATTTCAAATCATTCTTTCCAGCTAAGTGGGGACATGATTCTGATCATTTCAGATCATTCTTTCCAGCTAAGTGTGTCCCCACCCACTACTTGTAATGTTGTAAATCTGTATCTATAAAGAAGAGAGCTTGAAGGTTAATTAACCAATCAAGCATAATCAATAGTATTTTTCAGTCTCAAGTACACTAATTTGTGATAATCAAGCTGCTTTACATATCGCCTCTAATCCAGTTTTCCATGAGAGGATCAAACATATTGAGATTGATTGTCATTTTATTAGAGAAAAGATCCTATCAAGAGACATCATCACTAACTTTGTCAACTCAAATGATCAACTTGCAAATGCCTTCACCAAATCCTTGAGGGGTCCTCAAATAAGCTATCTTTGTAACAAGCTTAGTGCATATGATTTATATGCCCCAACTTGAGGGGGATTGTTAGAAACATGCTTTAAGTTAGGTGTCTAGGTTTATTGTATATACCATTTTCATATAATTATTGTCATTAAGGCAATTAGGATCTCTGTAATTATTACCTCATTATTATATATTCAGTATCCATTGTGTGATTGATACAAACGGTTTTAGCATTCTTTTCTCTCTTTCTCTCTCTCAATAGTTATAAAGCACAAAACTTATTAGAACAAAAATATGGAACCCAATGAAGTATAAAAAACAGTTTGACGGTACATGATGACAACATCAACACGAACTTCAAAATGGATTGAACTCATTTCAAAATTCTTCTCACATTTACATTTTCAAACATTAGGAGATACTATTAACAAGACCTATCCCACTCATATATAAATAAACCAAAAATGATGAGAAAAATGGCCAATGATCTCAAATGTTAACAGAAAGAAGTTGAAGCATCCAACTATGACATAGGCTGTTGCTTCATTTTCGCATTGAAAATGTCATTTTCCTAACACAAAGAACCATCAATGGTTATTGAGTTCATGCAAGTTGTTGGAATTAGTTTAGGCAATGAAGGAGGAAAAGAGAGAAAGGAGGCTAATGAATAAGATGAGATTGGATTGATTTGATGTTTTAAAAATACAAAGCACTAACACCTATTTATACAAAGAATTAGGTCAAGTACTAGAGTAGTACTACTAGTACAAGCCTAAACCCACTAATACAACCCATATCCTTAATCAAATAAGGAAAACATATTAGGAAACAACTCCTGAGATTACTCATCAATTAGAGGATTACTTGATTCTACAATATATTCTTAAGATATGCTAAGATATTCTAGCACTCCCCTTTAAGCTAAAGCTTATTAAGCTTACAATTAAACATCTTAAAGGAAAATAATCCTTAAAAAAAATGTGGGCTCCGCAAACCATAGCTAGAAAGACAACTGAAGGATGCTGGAGAGGCAATATGAAAAATGAGCACTACAGGAAAATAACTCGGTAAGAAAACTAGAATGATCCGCAACGGAAGAGACATTGCTGGAAAGATGCACGATGAAAATTCCTTGGCAAGCAATCACACACAACAAGGCCCAAACTTCTTCAAATTCATTAAGAAACAACATTTGGAAGCTTTAAACAAGAATGATATTGGAGACCCAAAAACCTTGAAAATTGAATCTGGCTCAAATCGGCATGATCAACAACTTCCAGCTAGAAGAGAACATAGAAAAACATGCAAGTACAAGTATAGAGCCAAATCCAATGGAAGTAGGATCAGTAGCCAAACACTAGGCTGGAACAGAGAGAAACTAAACATGTGTAGGCCGGTGAGAATCACAACCAATAGAAAGCACCACTAGAATGATTAATTGGTGGGAAGAGAATTCACCACTAGTATGATTCGTCAATGAGTAAAAAAGTCACCACTCGAATGGTTCATAAGAGGGAAGAGATTGTGAAGTCACCATCGAAATGGGTCATCGATGGGTAAAGATTGCAACTTCATCATTCTCGCTCTCCCCCTCAATGCCATGCCAAACATGCTATGGGAGAGAAAAACTTGTCAAGCAGCTGCAGGAGGAGAGAGAAACTTGTCCAAACAGCTGCAGGAAGGAGGAAAAAGTAGGGTGACCAGAGGTGCACAGCCAACAGAAATAAGAGAGATACAGGACAGAAACACCGTCAGAGAGAAGTTCAAGATTTTTAGGGGACTTGGCAGCGGAATAGTGACGGAACTAGGTCACGGAGGATGGTACCATTCTGATACCATGTTGAAATTACAGGGTTTAGTTAAGGCAAGAAAACAAGAGAGAAAGGAGGCTAATGAATAATATGAGATTGGATTGATTTGACATTTTTAAAATACAAAGCACTATCACCTATGTATACTAAAAATTAAGTCAAGTACTAGTGTAGTACTACTAGTACAAGCCCAAGCCCACTAATACAATAAGACCCCTATCCCTAATCAAATAAGGAAAACAAATTAAGAAGCATAATGAAATTAGGAAACAACTCCTAATATTGTTCATCAATTAGAGGACTAATTGATTATACAATAATTCTTTAGATATTCTAAAGATACGCTAAGATATTCTAACACAAGCAAATGAAGTTTTGGTTGAACATGCCAAAAGATCAACAACATTAAGCAAAGAAGTACAAACCTGTAAGTTGATAATAGCTGCTTAAACTCATCTTCTAGCTTAGAAATAGCTTTAGTTATCAGATTATTGGCATGACTGACAATACCATCACCACTCTTAAAACCCTTCTTACTACCAAAAAATCGAATGTTGCTTCTCAGCTGATCAATTGCTTCAAGATAGTTCTCCACATCTTCATGTGGCCCTTTAGCTATTTTTGCCTCTGCCTGTATATTGGATCAATGAGAACATAAAACAATGTAATAAAAAAGTACATGAGGAAACAAATCATAAGAATAAGATATATCTGTACCACATATATTACAAAGAAAAGAAAAGTCCTGAAGTTGTCTTCCAGTAAAGCATATTTATGTAATTTAAGTATGAAATAATTTCTACCTTCCCTCTTTCCAACTTGCTACAAAGTTTAGCTAAACAGATCATTTGAAACACTTGACAATTACAAATAAAGAAGATAGGAAAGAAAGACATATGAGTTTGGAAGAAAAAGGAAAAAGAAGACAGAACTGATTTCATAATAATTAAGGCAGTACCTTAATGCATCAAATAGAAGGATTAAAGGAACAATAAAAATAATTATATGAAGAAGGAAAGAAGATAATGGTCTTAGCTTGGACAGCAAGATGCAAAAAGATAAAAAAGTGAAAAACACAAAAGCTATAATGTTTCTTAACTTCTCAATAAAATGTGAAAACGAACAGAGGCAACATTCTTCCAATATGGTTTGTCTTCAGTATATGATTGTTACAAGGCATCAGAAGATGCTCTAGCTGGGGCGGGGGGGACATTTCGCCAGGAAACTTAGATACATGGAGTTAAAAAGGACAAGTTGAGAATTGAAAAAATTCTCTTTGACTAACTTCAGTATTCAGATTATGTATTTCTCCTACTATTTTTTTTATAATAAATTATCCTACTCTTCTTTATTTATAAGGGAACACAATAAGATGAGGTAAGAAACAAAATGCCCATTAAATTACCTTCAAGTTTTTAATAGAAACCTTAGTGAAAAGTAAAGTCTAATAAATCTCAAGTCTAAAGTTGTTACTATTGTAGGATGGAATTGGATTTTTTTGCCATCAATTTTGTCATTCAAGACAAATTCAATGATTGGTTGGAGGCAAGAAAAATTTCAAGGTCATCATTGCTTGTAGTTGTAAATAAAGGGCTTGGAGCTGAATTTGCATATCTCATCAAACAGGTGCAAGATTTGTCTATGAAGATCATAAGATACTTCAAACTCGGGTGAGTTTATTTAACCAGAAGATCATGATGTGAGACACAATGCAAGAGCATCAAGAAAACCCAGTTTAAAGATCAAACTGTCTCAATATACTGGTTTACTTATGATTATGGGGCTGGTTGTAATATTCTATTGATCTTACTAGATCAAAAAAATTCAGGGTTATTAGGATTAGAAAGGCGTTAATTTAGTTAATTTTATCTATTAAGTCCTATGGGTATTTTACTGTGTTTTGTATTTTCCAGGTCTTCGGTTGTATTTGGGCTTCAGTTTATGTTACTTAGGTGATGAGTTTTGTTAAAGAGTTCCAACTAACAAATCCTTGTAGGATAAGTCATAGGACATCTTAGAGGATGTTTGGTTTGTTTTCTGTTTCCATTTTCAATTCATATGTTTTCATTATAATTACAAAAATGTCACCTTGTTTTAATTCTGTTTTCTGTTTTCAAAATTTTGTGAAGGATATGGTGAAAACTTCAAAATGTTGTTATCATCATTTCCTTCACTAAATACTAATACAGATAACAAAATAAAAACAAGGTATATTTTTGTAATTATAATGAAAACATATTAATTGAAAATGAAAACAGAAAACAAACCAAATGCCCCCTTATTAAATGACTGATTTTCATTTTCAAAGAATGATCAATTTTATGAATTATTGCAGCAAATTGCTATCTTCTAGGTTTTGCAAGGCAATCAAACCCTTAAGTGTGATTCCTAGGTTACTTTTCTTCTTCCTTTGAATTTTTACTCAGTTTCATTAAATCTCTAACCAGCCTGGATGCATTTCCTTGGCAGGCATTGAAAAATTCACTGTTCCAATCCTAGTTGATTCTTGGTTGAATCTACCCCAACAAATCAAACCCTAGTAAATCCAATATTTGCAGGTACTGTTCTCAGCACCCAAACAGCCACCAATTGTCCCCCTAAACCACATTCTATTGCTTCCAAAACTTTCTTGCCTTTACCTACCTATAACAACCCACTAATCCATCTAAAGAAACCCTTAACCTTAGCCATCAATTCCTAACCCTTCTGCTGTCCTATGTTAGATCATAAAGAAGTTGACAGCTTGATAAAAGATTTTCTTCATAAAGATGGCTTCACATTGACAAAATGTCTTCTTTTAGAAGAAAAATAAATTCAGACACAATTGGTGTTGAATAAATATTTGGATCTAGACTTTCTTACAGAATACTAAGCACGTGCTGAATACATAGATAAGTAAACTACTGTGGAGTTTTCTCAAGTTATTTGATAATACCAAGACATCTACTTTAGGTGTGTGCTTGTTGCATCAGCATCTTTTACTTCTCTTCTTTGCATAATGCTCCCATAACCATCAGTAGGTTCTACACTTTGCGAAACTCTTAATGTTTTGTAGAATTTACACTTGTTCATGATAGGGAAATTTCGGACTTGGAGCATCTCCTGTCCTAACTTGATTGCTTCTGTATTTATGCTGATTCTGATGAGAGGGTTCGGTCCTTGCATTATTCTGAATCTTGCATTGCACCTGTAAGTCTTTCTATTCCTTACCTTACTCAGAAAAAGAGAAAGGTTCCTTCTTGTAGATTTCTTTTGGAAAGAGAAGGTTCCATATAAGGTTATGAGTCATGACGACCTTCATTCGGTTTGGACTACAGTATCCAAAAGGATTGATGCTAATAATTTGCTTTAAGTCCAATGACTCCAAGAAGCATTATCCAGTGACGTTTATTTATGTGTTTTCACAGTTCAGACACTGCCAGCCATTCTTTTTGTAATAACAGATAAATTTATTAATAGGAAAGGTACTGAAGGGAGGATAAGAAATTATCCTATAAAACCCAAAATGCACAAAGAACATCCAGCAAAATGAAAACATGAAACATCAACTAGTAAGAGTGCTCCAATCCCTCCGCATATTTGTTAAAGATACACCCCGTAAAATAAACATTTGCTGACACCTACACAAAAGCCAAGAAAGCAATTCTGTCCCAAAGCTGATGTCAAAGGGCAAATCTGTTACAGAAATTTTGCCATTATGCTCTGACCAACTGATAGCATGTTTTTACACTGTAGTGCAGCATGAAAAATATGCAACAAGCTCTGTGATGTTCTCAGTAAATGTGATTTTGTCCAGATAGTTTGGAGAAGTTATTTATGGTCCATTTCAAAGGTTTGCTGGAAAAAATTTCCAATGTGATCCTTTTCCAATCTTTACACTCTATTGGCTTTGCCTATGTTGTGATTTGTTACCAATCTTTATATAGCTGGTCCCAAGCCTGGATAAAAGAGGAGGATTGTTTTAGGCTGTCGGCAGCTAATGTAAAACTTCGTTGAATCTTTACGACACCTAGTGGGATAACGCTTGGTTGTTGTTGTTGTGATCCTTTTTCAATCCAAACGTTTTGTTTTTTGATTTGACACTCTACTGGGGTAGGAAGACAGGAAGTAGTAATGTACCAAAGATTTTTTATAGAGCCCAATGGCTTCGATTGATCCATGTAGCCGACCCCACCTAATGCGACAAAGTTGATTGTTGTTGTAATAAAAATTAAAAGCTTCTTTGAAGCAGATTACTGGAAAGTTAGATTCACAATTATCCTAGCTAGAGAACGTGTTCTTTATAGTAAGAGGGAAAATCTAGAAGACTCTTCATTAGCAGAGTTAAACATACCTTTCTTAGTGTTTGACTTTCTTTGAGAAATCTAACATAAATATTATAGGCATCAAAGTGCAATGTTTTTTCTAATTTCTTGTTTAGCCTCTCCTATGAACACCTCAACCATTTCAGTTAGATCAGGTTTCACCTCACCTAAAATTGTTCCAATCAATCCTACTACCAATTAAATAATAGCAAGGCCATGAACACTGTTTTGAAGATGAAGTGCTAAAAGGCTATAACAGCTAACTGCAGGTGTGTATGGATTAAGACTTCATTTCCAGATAACATATTCTCTTATGATGATGAGGCAGGATTGACATTTGCATATAAGATTATAACAATATATGGGCATTATGATGAGGCTTGACATAATCTCTAAATTTCTTGACAAAGTATTGGCATATAAAAGCAATATCTAAAGCCTAATGCATGAAATCAAAGAAGGGAATAAGATTCATTTTACTCCAGAAAAAACCAATTACATCATAATGTATAAATCAGTTGAGTTGACCCCAATGGAACCAGAGTCAGGCCTTGACATTTGCATATAGACAAAACAACAGAAATAACAAGCAATCAAGCCTTCAGCAGAAAAAAGATGGAAAGAAAGCAAAAATGAAACTAAGTAGGCTTAAGCAACAACACAAACACAAACTTCAAACACACATCCTCCAAGTAAGCAGTACGATAAAAAAAAAATCGATTAATTTAACCTGAATTAACTAGACACCATATCCTACACGTTTGGGAATGAGATTGACACTTGACAGAAAATGTGATATTGAACTTTAATTTATCAACACAGAATAGTTTAATTCAAATAAAATAAAATAAAAAATACATATTTAGTGTGAAGCAAATCATGGGATGACTCAAAAAGTGAAGATTAAGCACACAAGCTAGTAATACAATGACAACCACAAAACGAACCTGATGAAATTGATCGAAATGAGCCAATATGACCTCTGCAGCCTTCAAAGTCTTATCAATATTCTCATGAGCTTTCCGAATAGAATGTGTTCTAATCTGCAAAACCCAAATGAAGGATCCAACAATAGAGGTCAATTAAGACAAGAACAAACATAACAGCAGCTACAAAACCAAAAATCACGATCCAAACATGGGGTTGCTTGAAAAACGAACAAAATCAAAAACCCAGATGGCAAAACAAAAATCCCTTAAGGGCTAAGCAAAAAAAAAAAAAGTCAATCCAAAAAAAAAAAACCCATTTTGAATTGAACACCAAGTGTTGTTCTCAGAGGAAGAGAGGGAAAAAGGACCTGAGTTGGACGCATGGCGGTTTCAAGGGCGGAGAGACGGTGGTCAAAGGAACCAAGAATGGAAACCACGTTGTCTGTGATGGTCTGGCTTTTCTGCAGAGACTCTCTCATTGCTGAAGCTTTTTCACTGAGAAAATCAACATTCGCTGCCACTGCCATTCCCATGTTGTTGTTGTTGCAGCTGTTGTTGTTGTTGTTGTTGTGCTCTGTTCTCTTTGCTATGACAGAGTCTCCTCAGACAGAACAATGGAGAAAAAGCACACACCACTGTGCCAGTTTCAAGACTTGGTCTGTTTTGGTGTAACGTTTTCAAGCCTGGTCTTTGACAATGTGTGTCTTTTTTTCCAATTTTTCTTTTAATTTAATTTTGTTTACAAATTTCTTATTTTGGGATTTTTTTTTTGTTATAAAAAAAAATTTAAGAAATGGTCCAGCATTGCTATTTGGTGCAAAGTTATTTGCACGAAAATGATTACGAAATATTGATAACTAATCACCTCAAAGATAATATACAAAAAGGATAAGAATATTAAACAATTTTACACCTTGGTTCGTATTAAATTTTGTAAAAAAGATTCGTAATATTTAACATTTTTCCTTTCATAATTAAGGTAGGTAGGACTGCTATCCAATATTAGATCAACTGATTTCAATTTGTAAGAAATTTTTAGGTCATACTAAAAAATAAATTAGCAAAGATAAAAAAATCTAATGCTATAAGGAGAAGGGGGAAACAAGAAAGAGTTTTAAAAATAAGATTAATTATTTGAAAGTTAAAATTAAAATAGAAGGAAAGACAATTAATTTTTCTTATTTAATTTAAAATAATTTTATTTTGTTTACTCCCAAATTAGTGGGACAAATATTTTGAGGTGTCTAGGGGAAAAAGTGAAAAAGTACATTTACATCCTTTCACCTCTTTAAAACTTCAAAATTAGATAAAACACGTGTTAATAACTTATCAATAGAATTAACAGCTTGAAGAGCGATTCCTCCATTATGGTCTTTGACAACATTTTTGTTACTTGAGAATTAGCAACTATTTTACAATGAACTCATCCATAAAGTAATTCATAAAATATAAAGATATAGAAAAAAAAATTTAGATTCTCAAGATTCATAGGAATATCTCTCACAGTGTCTATTGCTCAAAAATAAAATAAAAAATCTGATATGATCCAAGTCGGATGCATATTGTTTTTAACGGATCGTCCTTAAGTTGATTTTTTGTTTTAAAAATAATTAAAGATGAAGGATGAGCGATGCTTGATGCAGTGAGCGATGATCAGTGAATAGTGTGCGTGAACAGTAAAAACGGAAAAGATGGAAAAAGATAAGGGATGGTAGGAAGAAGACATCACACTCTTAGGGAGTGATAAGTCAAGCGAAGATTCACCACAAAGATAAGGAAACCTTTGATAAGAACCAAGATGGTTCACCAAAGAACCCCAAGAGAACAAAGCTCTCAAAAACTCACAAAGGAGTGTAATTGTATTCTGAAATTTAAAGTTGACAAATGCAGCAAATACAAACCTATTTATAGGGATTGAGTTGGCGGCTAGGTCTAACTAAAAGGAGGCAGCAAGCTAACTCCTTTTTAACCCTAATCCTAACACAAAAGTGGCCCAAGCCCAATTAGAAGGCAGCATATATCCTTAGCTATACTATGCACTTAGTTAAGCCCAAACAATAGGCCCTTATTACAAAATATCCCAAAAAGAAAATAAGAATCAAAACTGAAAAGATTAAAATGTTCAAATACATAATTAAATAAAATTTCTAAGAAGAAATTATGCCCCCACATTGGGCCCTTCATTAACTTGGTTCATTTGGACCATCTTGAGTTCTTCTTCTTTTGGAATGGGCTTGAGTGAGAGAAAATGGTTGACTTCTTTATCCAAATTCTCCTTAGCCTTCTTAGCTCTTGTCCTTGTCATTGGGCCTCCAAGTCCTTGCAGTACATCCTTGGGCCTTGGGCCCATTGGGCTTCCACTTGAGCTTCCTTGGTCTCCATCAAAATCTTTGGGTGGTTAAAGATTGTTTAACAATTTATAAAGAAAAAAATTTAACTGTAGTGGTTCAGAAATTTGTAAATTTAAAAAAAAAAAGTTCAAAATGTCTCTTTTAAAACCCTTAAAATAATTGCTTGTAATCATTCAAAATTTATTTTCGGAAATTGATAGATCATAAATGTATAATGATTTAAATTAATAAGAAATGTTCTTCTATAATTTTAATAAAAAAATTATATTTATTGCAACTATAAAGCTTGTTGTAAGGGGGCCTCAATAAAGTTTTATAACAATTGTTGGTAAACTTAATTTGTCATGATTCAATAACTCGAGTTGTGATTAGTTTGGTAGGCTTAAGCCATCCATATTAGCCTTCTGACATTAAGAACATAACCAATCCCAAGATATTGTTGTAGGAAATAAAACTAAGAGTGAGAGATGTTAGAATAAAACATGATAGGGAAAGAAATGGAGGAGAGTTACTTCTCCTTGGTTAGATATTAAAGAAAGAAAAAGGAGGGAACTATCTTTCCTTTATTTGAGATTTATAAAGTAAATAGTGGGAAGGGAGTTATTTTGCATATTTTATTTAAAATTAACTATTTCTCCTACATACTAAACTTTTGAGAGAGAAGAAGCATCCCCATGCTTTTCACCTCCTTAAAATATATTCCAAATAAGATTTTGAGATGTTTTTCACTTCCTCTTCTCCCTCCTTATCTTCCATTAAAGCATAGCATAGAAAAATAAATTTGACAAGTTTTCTCTCTATGTCATCATCTAGGATGTATACGTAGTTTTTTTAGCTAGTTGTTTGCTGAAATAATACATGTGCAATTATTATGGTCAACATGGAGATTGGCATATAGCCAATAGGAGAAGATCAATTTGGGTTACAATGGTACAAATTATAAGAAAATTGTCCCTTTGTGTTAGTGGATGTGTTACAAAGATAGAGTGATATTTAACAATTTCAAAAGTAAAGAATATTGTGGTTAACCAAAAAAGATAAGGCTAAATTACACTTTGCTTTCTAAAAATTCATTTTTCCAAATTATTTCCTCAAAAATTGTTTCTTTGAATCGGGCCGGAACCACATATAAATCATAATCTCTCTAAATCAAAATATTGACATGGTTAGTAATTTGGTAACATGGTAGACGTATTCCATTTGAAACTAGAATTTTGTGTAATTTGAGATGCAATTGAATATTAAAAATAATTACGAACTTCATTAATTGGAATATATGTATTTTCCATGAACCATTTAAAATCTTGTATTTTTCAATCCCCTAAATTATAATTTTGCTAAAAGATTATTAATTGTTGTAAAAATGGTTTGACATGAAATTTCCTATACAACTGATCTTATATTCGAGAAAAAAATTAATGAAAAAATAGATGAACAATGATAATTTAAAAGTAATGTTTTCGTTTATTTTAGTGGATTAAATTTCAATTATTATACATAAATCATCTAATTATTAATGATCAAAAATTGTAAGACGAAGTATTCCGTTAATATTATTTATTTTTAGTTTTATTTCATATAACTATAAGTTCAATCTACAGTAAGTAGAAGAAAGAAACTACAACCTTAAAATTAGATAAGACACAAGTTGATGACTCATTAACATAATTAGCCGCTTGGACAATGATTCCTCCACCATGAGCATTGACAACATAGAAATTATAGGATGATTAGCGAGTATTTTAGGATGAACACTTTAAGAAAATAGTTCATAAAAGATATGAGGGGTATCAAAAACTAAGTACACTAGATTCAAAGGAATGTCTCTCATGGCATCTATTTCCAAGAAAGAAAAATAAATAAATAAAAACTTTGGGTGATTATGGATTATTAAACTATATATAAAGAATAAAATGTAACTGTTGTGGCCTAGAAATTTGTCAAAAAAAAAAAGGAAATTTGTGAAAGGTATTTTTCCTAAAGTTGTTTGGAATTCATTTCTTCTTTACTTATTATATGATGTTTATACTATATAAAACCAAAACAATACTTTTTGTTTTTATCTTTATTCTTGAATGCATCATAGAATTATGATCTATAATGAAAACTCCTCATAGTTGAATGACATCATGAAACTCTCAACACTTATTTATTACTGGATAACAATGAGTATAACTCATGAAGTACTAATGTAGCAGAAATCACAAATATGCATTATAAATGCTTTAACAAGTTTATGTCTTATTTTTTATTTTTTTATTTGTTCTCCTTGCCATACAAAGGCATTATCCTCTTGACATCATTCCACTTAAACATATCAATAAGTCCACTCATCAGGTAATTAATGGCATCTCATATGGAGATTGAGATCCTTTTGCTTCTCTCAATCTTCCTTTTCAAAGTAGTTTGTTTTTCTTATAACCTTGCTTGTTCTTCCCGCCTGAAGTAGAATAAGCAACATGGAACTATTTTACAATTCAAATAGTATATAAAAAAAAGTAGTGCAGTTATTCTATGAATTATGTGATGATTAGTTTCAAATTTTCTAGTAATGAAGTATACTTAATGATGTAAACCAAGGATTTGTGATGAGCCAAACTAAACTAACTAAAGTAATTAATGAAACAAATACTTTGGTCAAGTGTCATTAAGAAATGAAGTTAAATTTTAAAGTACTATTCTCTTAGCCCAACTAGCTAGCCTTAAGCAACTAAAGAAACTAGACCACATGTCCTTAAAGATTAGCATAAGAGCATGTTTGGGAAAAATTAATTTTTTCTTAAAACAGTTTTTTTAATTAAAAATTATTTTATTTAAAATTTATCTTGTTTATTTAAAGTATTTAAAATTAATTATAAGTTAAGATTATTTTTTCATTAACTAAAAATAATTTTTTTAGAAAATCTTTTATTTTGAGCTTTTAATTATTTGATTTTAGATTATTTAAAAAATTTTGAGAGAGAAATACCTATTTATACTCAACCAAATACTTTTTCAATCATTCTATATATGTTTTGGTAATTTAATACATAAAAATAATTTTTTTATATAATCAAAATAAAACTCTTTATCTTAAAATTGATTATAAATTAACATATCAAAACATAAACTAATCTTCTCATAATCGATTATACACATAATTAATTTTTTAACATAATCATTTTTTCACAATTAATCCAAACATACACTAAGTTTTCTTAGTGGGTTATATCATCTAACACCCTACAAATCAAGCATGCAAATGGGGACATCATAATCTTGATTCAAATCCTCTGTCGTTTCACCCTACCCTCAAACTTATCTCTCCAATCAGATTTTTTTAACTAAGATAAAAATGACACATAATTTATCCTATTATCTATTAAAAATTTAACGCCATTTCTCATATCAGATTCCTCATTGTCTTCTTCACGGCCTAACCTGCAAGAAGATTTTCTCTATTCTCTGCACTAGAGAAATACAACTTAAATGGTTTTACATTTTTAATCCTCCATTTTCTTTTCATTAAAAAAGTGTTACATAGCAAGAAAATATCCCAATAACCAAACAACCCCTTTTTTCCTTCTCAAAATTTTCTGGTTTTCTTGCAATCCCTCAATTACATTCTCGTTTTCCCTTTCATGCTAAGATTAGCCCCTGATGCAGACTCTTGGAAAAGCTGGTGAAAAGTCATTTGGGATGAGATCTTACTCAAAAAGGGAGAAGGGTAATTTTTAACAGATGATAAAATAGATGAGGTGTCATTTTTATGTTAGTTGGCAAAATTTGATTGAGGGATACTGATGGTGGCAGGGAGAGGGGACAGATGATTTGAATCTCACTGTCTAACACATTCTCACATTCTAATGTATAATGTACTCTTGATGGCCGATAGAAGGCTTGCAGCCCAAAATGCCCACCATATAAGGCATAAGGCCTTTAACATAACAAGTCTCAATGTCTCTACTTTGGTATCATAGGATCCACCCTGTGTAGGAGACATGGGAGTCCTAGTGTTTGCCTATATTGGTTGTAGAAATATCCCACAATTTCAACTGATGATGATTATAAAATATAATACTATTTTGTCACACCCTAAAGAACAACTTGTTCAAAATAATTGAATAAATTGAACTAGATAGCTTAAAAGGCAAGGCTGACTTATTTAGATGGCTAGCTAGATCTCCATCAGGGGGCGGGACTAGAATAAAAAGATTAAGGGCAAAATTAAAATTTTAGAGGGGTTAAAGTCATATTTTAAAAAAAATTTAACAACACTTAAGGATAAAAATTGAATTTTAAAAATTTTTTGGGGCCATCTATTATTCCGGTTCCACCCAGGGACAGATCCAAAAATTACTTATTGAGTGGGAAAATTATAAAAGTTAAGATATTAAATAAAAAATTTATAATTTAAAAATTAAATATATCATAATTTTATTAAAATTGAGCACGACATTTTTAATTTGTGTGTCTATTTTAATAAAAATTCATTTTATTTGCTTGTTTATTGAGTTAGTTGATCAAACAATTTATAAAATATACATACTTATTAACTTATAATAATGACTATTTTAATTTTTTAAGTATAACAAAGGCCAATTATAAATTAATGTAGAGGCCTATACATATTTTAATATAAAAATCTTATTACATATAATAAGAAAGTAAAATTTGTAGGGTGAATTATACCCAAAAAAAAATCTGGGCAGGGAGGGGAGCCGGGACCTGCTCGCCCCCCCTAAGATTTGTCCCTGGTTCATATACTATCATTTAAACTCATGCATTTCCAATGAGAGATTTGGTGTATAAAAATGAGAGATATTTAATATTTGCTTTACTTCATGGTTTAACTAAAATCCTTAAAGGAGAATCTCACTATAAACAATACAATTCAAGGGTCATTATAAAGAAACATTTGCCAGATGTCAACTTCTCCTTCAAAATTTTCCCTCCAAAACTTTTTACTTTCTTAAAATAGAAACTTTTGATTCAGAAGCTATGTAGTGGGCCTGTGTCCAATTTTTATGAATTAATTTTTTTAAGTTATTATGAATTTTTAAAATAATTTACGGTTGTGAACCATAAACCACGTGAAGAGATGTTTCTATCATTAATTTGCAGTGGGCCCATTACACGATTCTAATTTGTTTAAGATATTTTCAATATTTAAAATATAAAATAATAGATATTATAAATGCATACAACTTTCTATCATTCATTGCATTGACTCCATTGTACTTTTCTAATTATACGTTTCCATTGTGTGATATTTTCAATATTTAAAATTTAAAATGATAGATATCATAAATCATAAATGTACTAATAAATAAATAAATGTATATAGCTGTAAAAACTTTTGATTGGCAAGCAAATGAAACTAACAGGCTTTCATAGTCTCATATCTTATTTTTTTCTAGGTTTTCATTGCCCTGCCATAGCAGCCGCTTCAGTGAATCGATGCTCACTCCCGACTCTTCATTTCGCGGGCTCATGTGGAATGATCTCTGCCATAGCTATTAATTGTTCTTGATGATCTCTATGTGGATGCTTATCAGATTTCAAATGTGTCTTCTCATTTCAGGTGTATTGAATGATTTATTCTTTTCCTTTGTTGTTCGTTCATCTATTTATGATCTCAATGTTTTTCTTTCTTCAAATACGCGATTGGGTTTTTTTTGCACTGCTCGAGATAATGATTATAATCTACAACATGATTAGTTTTGAAACCCTCAATTTAATTTCATTACATGCTTTCGAATTGGAAATATGCCTATATATATTTGTTTGGATTTGTTCAGGTAAGCAGTTTGGAACTGTTAATCTCATATGGTTTTATTATCAGAAATTGTGTTTCTGTTCTCTCCTCTCTATTTACATCTAATATTCTGTATTGTTCAAATGACTGCTCGAATTGATCCAATTGCCAATATCACTCCTGTGAGAGAGGCGTGGAGGTCAAAGGTGCGCATAATACGATTATGGAATCTTCCCAATTTTAATAATCCACGCATGGTGAATTCCATAGAAATGATTGAATTGAAATAATTGAATTTTATAAGAACCAAAAAAATTCTGGAAAGTCCTTAATTACTGGTATGCTTTCAAGCCTTTTTCCCACCTCAAAGCTTAAAGAATATAAAAACAAGAAATCCTTGATTCTCTTATAACAGATGATTCTAGACTTGAAAAGAATTTAGAAAAGAAGATTTAGACTAGGAAATTTCTAGTTCTTGAGGAAGATAGACAAATTTTCTATAATAGTCTAGTATGACATTATGAGTAGATAACCAGTTCATTCCTATGATTATATATATTCCAGACATAGGTAAAGCAACAAGGGTCATATGAGAAAATGTCCCTTTTATTTGAATAAAATAGTTCAAACATGCTTGAGATGTGACAACTTTTCCTCCCGTCGGAGTTGAAACTAGTAAATCACATGATAGAGAAGATAGATAAAGACTTAATCTTTGAATACAGTCAAGGGATATGAAAGAATGAGTAACTCATGAGTCAAACAATGAACATAAAAGTGTATTATTTATAAAAACAGTTACCTTGTATCAAGTATGGGGATTGGGATGCTTCTTTCCTATTGACAGTAAATATTCTTCCTTTGATTTGAGGTTTAAGTTTTGGATTTCTTGGTGCAGACTCTATGCAACTTCAAGCAATGTGTCCTGGCTTCCCATATTTATAGCATAAGTTCTGGCCATAAAGACAAGGTTTGTCTCCGAGATTTTTCCCACATTTCCTGCATGCTGTCCTCTGAGGCTCTATCTAGACCTATTTCCCTTTCCCAAGATTTACTCTCATTTTAGAAGGGGATTTACTCTCTGTGTTTCTCCTTCTCTTCCTCTTTTTGGATTTTTCCTATGTATTTTAAACTCCATCTCCAGATAACTTTTTTAGCAATTCTACACTTGTTTACTAAACTAGTATAGTTTCTTATCTCCAGTGTTGCTACTTTTTGTTTTATCTCTAGTCTTAAACCCCACTCAAACTTGGTGGCTTTCTAAGCATCATCATGATTATGTTTTAAATAAGAAGAGAACTTTGATAGTTTTGTACATCGAATACATGGCTTAACTGCCATGTATACGTGTCTATGTTTAAAGAGTCAGTTATTTTAGTTAGTTTGTCTATAAATACTAGGTTTTACGACGTAAAAAATGGTTGGTTACTGGATATACAATCCTAATATCTCACTCGAGCAGATTAAAGGATTTGATTCCAAGTATGCCTTCCATTTTCATTTCAAGAAATTTATTTTAACGCAATGTTCTTCTAAATTCCTTTTACTTCCCGCATCTTGTTTTTTTAAATCCATTTACTTTCAGTCTTGTTCTTCAAATTCCTTTACTTTTCTTGTCACGCTGTTACTTTCCTTTAATTCATGCAATTTACCTTATTGCTCTGTTCTTTAAATTTCTTTACGTTTCATTGTATTTTTACTTGCGTTCATTTATTGCTTTTCATCTATTTTCTGCAATTTACATTTGTACTGTTCATTATCATTGCATTTTACCATTTTTATCTTGCACCAAACGTTTACTCTTTCTCATACGAGATTACCACATAACTTGTCGCAACCCACATTCGACTAATAAATATATTTGTTTGTTTGAAGTTTGCCTTTAACAAATTTCACCATAAACAAATTGGCACACCCGATGGGACGAGTTTAGAGTAACTCGTATTGTCACAGACCTTGTTCTCACAAGAGGTTCATTATATGCGTTTAAGAAGTGGAAGGTTTGTTCGTTCTTCCTCTTCTCAGAATACACAAAACATGAGTAATGCACAAAATCAAGTGTCGAATGCACCAGTGGCCGACGTCACCATGCCGCCTTCAACCGGAGTTAGTTCAGGCCCTGTGATTGATGAAGTGCCAACTGGTACTCTTCGGAGTAATCCAGTATTGGAACAAATAATACCTGTAACGACTCAACCATCACCGAGTCAACCAAGCAATCAAAGTGTAATAAATTCAAACTCAAGGTTTGCACCATAATATGGTTTGCCACCCAACTATGTGCTTCCTGTAATGGCACAGATGGGAATTGGCAGCACTTTGGCCTGTACCATAGGCCAAACTGCGGCTTCTATAAGTTAGCTACAAATTAGTTCAGCCTTGGTGGGTTTTAATGGTCAAGGAATGGGAGTCGCAGGTCCTAGTAATCCTACTCCTTTTAGACAGGAAATGATGAATTTGGGGCCAGTATTCCCAAATATGTCGAGGGATACCCCTCAAAACAAAACTGGGCCTACTGTAAACTCTTTGGTCAGTTTTCGACAACAAATGGATGAGAGCAACCATGAAATGGTGCACATGTTCACTCAGCAAATGGGTGCAGTGATTACACCAATCATGGAAATAACTAATAATACTTGTAACGCATTGGCCCGACAAATGGCAAGATTGAATCAAGCCATAGGGATAGATGATACGGCCAATGTTATTGCCCAAAGAGCCCAAACTGGGGTAAATATAGAATCAAATGTACCCCAAGTAAACATTGATCAAAATAATCAAAATCCTGATCAAATGGGTCAGAATGATCAACCACGCCTGCAACATGGTAATGTCCATGTGCTCCGTCAAGGAGATGAAGATCAAATGGCTAGAAATGATTTAGCCGTGAGATTGCTTCGTCGAAACGTTGGGGGGCAACAAGTGGTCGAACAAAATGTTAACCAGGCGGTGGAACAAGTAATGAACCGTTTTGGGTTTAATGTTGGTTACGCCAACCAACCCTATTTTGTTTCAGCTTTTCCAGATTGGGTGTAACAGGCCGAGTTACCAAGGGGAACCAAGATCCCTAAACCTTCTAAGTTTTCTGGTGAAAGTGGGGAATCGATCGTCAAACACATTGCTCGATTTACCATAGAGATAGGGGGATTGACCACTGTTGAAGACCTTAAAATGAAATTTTTTCCTAGTTCCCTAACGAAGAATGCATTCTCTTGGTTTTCGACGCTAAGGTCAAACTCAGTCCATTCTTGGGTTCAACTAGAGAGGAGTTTCCATAATCAATTTTTCAAAGGAGACTTGAGAGTATGACTCACATATCTCTTTAGTGTTAAAAGAATGTATAACGAAACTGCGGATGATTACCTGGCTAGGTTTCGACAAATGAGGAGTAGGTGTTTTACTCCCATACCTGAGGCAGAAGTAGTGAAAATTGCTTCAAGGGGAAAGAAATTAGTGAATCAACATTTGGTTGATCTTGCCCAACTAGGAGAAAAAGTTAGGCAGATAGAACAACTAAAAGCTGACAAAGTACAAAAGCAAAAAAGGTTCCTAAAAAGGGAGAAAGTAGCGTTTGTCAGATTAGAAGAATCTGATAGCAAAATTAAAGACAGTAATAATGAATTTGAGGTTAACATTAGTGAGCTTCAAAAAGGTCCTCCCTATGTTTAACAGACTTTACAGCCTATGCGAAATAAGGAGAAAATGAGTTACGTTAATAAGAAAACGTATACATTAGATGTAACTAAAACCGACAAGATATTTAACTTATTATTAAAAGATAAGCAAGTTAAACAGTCAGATGGTCATAGGCTTTTGAAGCCTGATGAGATAAAGGACCGAAAATATTGTAAGTTTCATAATAATTTCGGTCATGTTACTAATGAGTGTATTCATTTCAGGGACTTGATTCAAAAAGTTTTAATGGATGGGCGTTTGAAATTTGCTAATAGACCAAAGGCAGATATGAAAGTCGACATGGATCCATTTCAGGCCGATGTCACTTATGTCGAACAGCAAACTCCTTTGAATATTGGAATGGTTAACATGAGAAAAATGTAAGAATCTGATGTTGATATGGAAGATACATTGGACACTTACCCAAAACCAAGAGAATCTCTAGATGCGTTTTTTAAAAGAAAGAAGGAAAGTGGTAAGGTAAGGTTATGTCTAAGGTGTAATGCAGTATATGATGAGCTTGCTGCAAAGAAAGAGGACGAGATTCGACAAGAAAATTTTCAAAATGAAAGGAAGGTCTCTAACAGAAAAGCTTGGAAACCTCGTCGACCATTCTATACCCCAACACCAAGGCCGGATTACACACCCAAGTTTAATAAGAATGGTTGGTTGACTGAAAAGCCTGGTGAATCAATGTGAAGTAATATGTTCCCTAAAGATTGTGTCAGGCCAACAAGGACAAGAGTACCACCTGCAAATGTTGCAGTCCATAGGTGGGTAAAGAATTCCGCAATGGCTATTCACCCAGAGCTTCGACGAGGGGTGATTGCCAAGAGGAATTGGTTTCATAATAATCAACCATTCTGGAACGAAGATTACAAATATGGTAAAATCAACCAAAGGAATATGGGTTGTTACCAGGGTGATACTGGGCCCTCAAAACCTCTGCCGACGTCAAAAAGTCGGAAAAGGAGGTTGCAAAGGTTAAGACAAGCACAAAAAAAGAATGAAATTGCTGAGGGTTTAGTGGTGAAGGAACAACTCGACGAGAAGAGATGTTTAATCGTTGGGATTAAGCCATCACCAGATAAAAGACAAGGCGATGGAAAGTTGAAAAGTATTATTAGGAAGGAGCCTGATGATCAGAAGAAAACAGTTGTGGGTGCGTCAACAAGTACACTTAAACAACTGGAGAAGGATAGTGGAGTCCGACAAGAAAAGTTGGAGGAGATTAGGAAAGGAAAACAGGTTTAAGGCCATGTTTTGCATAAAACTGGGAGACAATGGCCAATGGGACTAATTGCAGTTGAAAAGGAAGCAATGAAAGTGCAACAAAATAAGGAGAATGACCGACTTGAGGTCAAAAAAATGATAGAGAAAATAAGGAAGGTCAAGGGTCGTGAAAATGAATCTGTTACTATTGGAGATCTTGAAGATTGGTCAAAGGAACAGATAATAAAAGTTCTAAAGGATCCTAACCAGGATGCTGAGTGGAAACAAAAGATGTGTAGTATGATCAAGGAAGAAAGAGAGCTGGCAGAGCTCAATTGCTCAGTAGGTGATGATCATTTAACTGCTAATGAGGTCATTGAGACCGTAAATGACTCTGATGATTTGTTTGGCCTCGGCGATGCTGAGCAATTTGATATGGATGTTGACCTTAACAAAGATCTTGACGAAATAATAAAGGCCATAGATAGCACTATCTCCTCGACAGGTTCAATTGACAAAGAGTATTTCAGGATAGGAAGGCACATGGATGCAGAGCTATCCGACAATGAGGAATTTTTGAAATCAATGAATGTGAATCTGATCTCAGTATTACGTACTGAGTTTGAAGGCTACTATGAGGTTGAGTATGATGAGCCAATTGAGGATGACTTGGAGGATCCTTGGGATAATTGGTTTTTTCTCTAAGATAATCTGGTGTCTGTATTCGACAACCCAACACAATTTGAAAGGCCGTTGGAGGAGCAGAAGGCTCATCTTCGACCACTTCACATCAAAGCTTTATTGGAAGGAAAACCAACAAATAGGGTGTTGGTAGATGGAGGGGCAGCAATTGACCTGATACCTAAAGTGTTGTTGAAAAAGCTTGGTAAAAATGAGTCAGATCTAATGACAACTAACATGGTAGTCACTGATTTTAGTGGAAAGACCTCTCCATCCGACGGAGTGGTGATGTTAAATGTACAAGTTGGATCCATTGCAAGGACAACATTGTTTGTGGTAATCCCGACGAAGTCTAGCTACAATCTTCTGTTGGGAAGAGATTGGATACACGCTGTTGGTGTTGTACCTTCAACTGTTCATAAGAAACTCATTTTGTGGGATGAAAATAATCAAGTAGAGATAATTGAGGCGGATGATAGCCCCTGCTACTTGCAACAATTGCATGTTGATTTCAAGACTTATGCTCCAAATGTGAAGCCGGTTACGGCAAAAAATGGAGTGGTTGATAAAGAGGCACTTGAGGCGTGCTTAATGGATCAGTTTGAGATCCGACTAGTGAACAAGGCCAAAATAGATCGGCCAAGCACTAGTCATGAGTGTTGAAAATTACATTGATCGACTGTCAGCTTGCTTGGCCGATAGGGCAATATACACCAATGAAGGTGTATTGTCGGATTGTATAGTTGATGATAGTCCATTAGGTTTCGAAAGAAGTTTTGATGAAAGGAAAAATGTGGAAATTGAAGACCCTTTGGAGGAAGTAAACTTGGGCATAGAAACAGAAAAAAAGGCCCATTTTTGTAAGTTCATTTATGCCAAAGGAGTTTAAGGAGCAGCTTGTCGAATTATTTAAAGAATACAAAGACTGTTTCGCATGGAACTATAATGAGATGCCTGGGCTAAGCAGAGACCTTGTCGAACATAGATTGCCTTTGAAAGAAGGACGCAATCCAGTTAAGCAAGCTAACAGAATATTTGCAGCCGAGGTAGTCTTGAAGATAAAAGAAGAGGTCGAGAGATTGCTCAAGGCAAAGTTCATTAGAACAACCAGGTATGTTGAATGGCAACTTAATGTAGTTCCTGTGATGAAGAAAAATGGCAAAATGAGAGTATGTATTGATTTTAGAAATTTAAATGCTTATACTCCTAAAGATGAGTATCCTATGCCAATTGCGGACATGTTAGTTGATGCTACATTTGGACATGAGTTGCTCAGTTGTATGGATGGCCATGCAGGTTATAATCAAATATTCATAGCTGAAGAGGACGTGTCGAAAACTGCATTCAGATGCCCGGGTGCCATCAGGACATATGAATGGGTAGTCATGCCTTTTGGTTTGAAGAATGCAGGGGCCACCTATCAGAGGGCTATGAACACAATTTTCCATGATGTCATTGGGAAATTTATGGAAGTATATATTGATGATGTGATTGTTAAATCAGAAACAAAGGAAAGTCATCTGGTAAACTTGAGGCAGGCGTTCGACAGAATGAGAAAACATAATCTCAAGATGAACCCGGAGAAATGTGGATTTGGTGTGTTAGCTGCTAAATTCTTGGGCTTCTTAGTTCACAAGAAAGGCATTGAAGTGGACAAAAATAAAGCCAAGGCAGTCTTGGAAGCTACTCCACCAACAAATAAGAAAGAATAACAGTCTTTCTTAGGCAAAGTAAACTTTCTCAGGAGGTTCATATCTAATTTGTCAGGAAGAACTAGAGTCTTTTCTCCATTGATAAAGTTGAGAAATAAGCAAGACTTTGTATGGGATCTTTGTCACCAGGAGGCCTTTGACCAAATAAAGCAGTACTTGACAAATCCACCGGTCATGGTGCCTCCAGTGTCTCGAAGACCATTAAAGTTGTATATTTCAGCGTTGGATGAAACCATAGGAAGTATGCTGGCTCAAGATGATGAAAATAATGTTGAGAGAGTCGTTTACTACTTAAGTCGAGTTTTAAACGATGCTAAGAAAAGATACAGTGCAATAGAAAAGCTATGTTTAGCATTGTATTTCTCTTTACTAAACTTAAATATTATATGATGCCTTGTAATGTTTTGGTCATGTCAAAGACCGATGTAATAAAATACATGTTGTCAAAACCAGTGTTAAATGGACGTATTGGTAAATGGACTGTTGCATTGTCAGAATTTTCTTTACAATATGTTCCAATGAAAGCTGTTAAAGGCCAAGTGATTGCTGATTTCTTGGTTGATCACCCATGTTTGGATGTTGAGAATGCAAACTTTGTCGAGTTAAAACTTTGGTGTTTGTATTTCAACGGTTCAAGGCATCAAAATGGAGTTGGAATAGGAGTTTTAATAATTTCTCCTCAAGGTGTCCCAACTAAATTTATGTTTGAGTTAAAATATGAGTGTTCTAACAATGAGGCTGAATATGAAGCCTTAATCGTTGGACTAGAAATTTTAGTCGAAATGGGAGCATGCACAATGCATATTTTTGGGGATTCACAATTAGTTGTCAAGCAGCTTGCTCAAGAATACAAGTATGTTAGCTATAATTTGACTAAGTATTGTATTGTTGCAAGTAAATTGTTGAAGAAATTCGACGAGGTAACTATTGAACACTTCCCTAGAAATTTGAATGAGGATGCTAATGAATTGGTACAATTAGCATCCGGGTATAAAGTTTCACCCAAGTTTTGTCAAACTTAATGAAAATTAGGGAACTTTTATACCCATTTGAAGAAAGAGATGTACTACAAAATGATGTTTCGACAATTGACGATTGGAGGCAACCAATACTAAGTTATTTGGAAAATCCAAGTCAAAATGTCGATAGAAAGCTTAAGCTCAAATCATCAAAATTTGTAGTATTAGGAGGAGAATTATACAAGAAGTATATCGATGGGAATTTAGAAACTTGCTTGAGTGAAGAAGAGGCTTATATTGCCTTGGCAGAAGTTCACGAAGGAATTTGTGGAGCTCATCAAGCAGGTGATAAAATGAAATGGGTCCTTCGACGACAAAGGTATTATTGGCTGACATTAGTTAAGGATTGTATTATGTTTGCCAAGTCTTGTGAGAAATGTCAAAAACATAGCCATATACTTAATGTTCCTGCTAGTGAATTACATTCCATTGTTAAACCTTGGCCTTTTAGAGGATGTACTTTGGATTTGATAGGCCAAATTCACCCTGTGTCGTCGAAGGGGCACAAGTACATCCTTGTGGGGGTCGATTACTTTAGTAAACGGGTAGAGGCCATAGCTTTGAAAGATGTGACCCAACAAGATGTGATTGATTTTATAGAAAATAATATAGTATGTTGGTTTGGTATACCGCAAACTTTGACTACTGACCAAGGGACAATTTTTGTCCATAAGAAAATCCTAGAGTATGCCAATTCTAGAAATATTAAAATGATTACGTCGACTCCTTATTATGCTCAGGCAAATGGCCAAGTAAAGGCTATGAACAAGATAATTATAAGCCTGATAAAGAAAACATATCGGTCGACAGCCTAGAAATTGGCATAATACTCTTAACAAAATTTTGTGGGCATATAGAAATTCACTAAGGGAATCAACGGGAACATCACCATATAAGTTGGTATATGGTCATGATGCTAACAACCTGTTGAGATCAATCTCGGATCAATTCACATTCAGAAACAAGATGAGTTGGCAGTTGAGCACTATTGGGACTTAATGTTTGATGAGTTGAATGAATTAAGTGATGAGAGATTGATCGCTTTAGAAAACTTGATTCAACAGAAAGAGAGAATAGCCAGATTCTATGATAGTCGAGTTAAGTATAAATCTTTTAAGGTTAATGACTTAGTTTGGAAGGTGATTTTGCCCTTGGATAAAAATTGTCGAGAGTATGGAAAATGGTCTCCAAAATGGGAAGGACCATTTAAAATTGTTCAAGTATTTTCTGGGAATGCTTATGCACTTGTCGGAATTGATTCATAGTTGAGGATCAAATCTATTAATGGCAAATATTTAAAGCCATATAGGCCGACAATGTGTGAGGTAAAAATTGATAAGGAATGATTAAGTTGAGTTTCATTCATATACTTGGCAAGTTATACATAAAATTGTCAAGAGAATACAATTGAAGAAAATGCTCATTACAATAAAATTTTGAATAAGAACTGTGTGAAGAAAAATTAAATTTAGAGCAAATAATTTATAGATCCTCCTCAGTCAAAACCTTTGAGAGGCACATCTGCTTCATATGCCTAGGGTGGGACCTGAAGAAGGAGAAGACAGTAGAAGGCTTATGATGAAGCTGGAACTAGGGGGCATCTCCTGACATGATCATGGTTAGACAGGATAGGAGAGCTCTCCAGTGCTGTTTGGTTCACCATTGGCCGTCTACTCCCAGATGAGTTATCATCACCCTAACATAGGTTACGATGATTACTGAAGCTCATATGAGATTTTACGATTCTTATTGGAGCTCAAAACATAGTTCACCGTTGATACAGAATCCTTTTGTCGAAAATGCAAAGCTATGCTATTTTTTCCACGACCGAAAGGAAAGTTGACGCAGAAAGATGGTAATGACCATCGTTGTGATATAGCGGAAAGGATTGAGTGATTTCTTTGAGTACATAGCATAGTATCCAAAAGTCATTATTTATAGAAGTTTTTGGTATTAATGAGTGTAATTAATGGTTGTGTTGTAACTTGCGTCTTATTAATTAAGGTTGTTATGATGTAAAGTTACAAAAAGCATTGGAAAAGTTAGCAGTAAAAACATTCGTATTCAAAGCATGTAAAATGTGGTGGAATTGCGAAAAGACAAATAAATTTCTTTATTGGGAATGGAAGCCTAAAAGCTATACAAAAAGTTTTCAAGTTGATAAACCGACAGTTAGCTAAGAGGTTTGAAACAATCCCAAGTCTTTTGCAAAACCTCCCAAAATTCTTTTAGAAGTTGATTGTCGGAACAAGTCATTTGATATTTTGCTTAAAGGGCATTTAACCTGGATACCACTGCTTTAGCATCGACGACCCATTGTTTGGAATTAGCAGCAATATTTTGTTGTCTGATGATTCCTTGTTGCAGGGCATTGTTAAGTCTTTGCTTCCGACGGCGAGCATCTTCAAGTTTTTTCTTCAAATCCCCAATTTCTTGGTCAATTTCAGCCTCTTTTCTCTTGCCCTTGACAATATTTTCTTTCAATTTGGCATTTTCTTCTTTAGCGTTGGTCAATTGCTTTAGAATTTAGGATTTTTCTTCAACTTCTTTTTCATAAGCAAGGATGACTCGACGAATAATAGGTAACTTCAGTGCCAAGTTTTCAAGGAAATCTTTGACAGTAGAAGGGAGAGCTCGACTAGTTATTGGTAGTTGTTGAGAAAGAGGCTCCAATTCTGTCGAAATAACCATCATACTTTCCTAAATGGTTTCGTTGGAGATGAAATTTTCAAAGGATTGGGTGAAAGAGTTCTTCAATTCAGCTAGTAAACCAGCAACATGGGAGTCGCTAGAATCTTGTCCAAGCTGGTTGGAAGAGCGAGCTGATTGAGGAGAACTTCTATGGCTACCCGACAACATGGATATTAAATCATCTAACTCCGTGTTGATGCTTTCAATTTTCTCCGCTTTAGTATCAACTTGATTGGTCAGAGGGGAAGGTAATGTGACAAGGGCAGTTTCACCCAAAAGACTATCCATGTCAACTTCTTCTACAAAGACTTGGATAGGATTTTCTGGTTCAACTAGATGCGGACTTTCGACAGTCGAAGAAGTGAGGCTTGTTTTTTCCAAAACTGGGACAACTTCAGTTTTTGTTGGAAGACTTGAGGGGCTAGAAAAGCCTTGGGCCTCTGGTATGGGGTCAATAGTGCCCTGATTTATTAGATTAGTGGAAGGAGCAATGTTTGTGAGTTTCTGTAAACATAAAAGGTATTAGAATAAACAATTTTATGAAATATGCAAATGCAAATTCAGAATATTTTACCTCAAGAGATTGTCGAATTGTTTCTTCAGCACCTAATTCGACATTCAGTTCCTGGAAATTTTCTGTGGCATCTTCAACTTCTGGGTCCTGAAATATGAGAAAAATTGGGACTTAGAGGAGTTTGAGAGGCAAAGTGATGGATAAGAAAATGTTCTCTAAGATTAACCTCAGCTGTAACTGAAGCAGTTGCTGTGACAAGTTCAATGGGTTGTTGGAGGCTAGAACTTGTTGATTCAGTCTTTTTCTTTTTTCTCTGCAAAAAGGTGAGTAATATGAGAATCAAGTAAAAGGTGTAAAAAAGAAAAGCAAAAAGAGAGCATACCACTAAAGGAATTTCAGGAGATGGACATGGAGATTCAGACACTTCGACAGATGAAATGGAGGTCGAATCACTAGTTTGCATTCAATATTGTTTTTGAGTTAAAAGGTTTAAAAGAAAAGTGAATGCAGAAATATAATGGCGAGTTACCTTATGAGCTTTTGGTTTTGAAGGTTTAGCAGTAGCTTTCGACTTAACGGGGCTCTTCATCGAAATTGATTTCGACGCCCTAGTTTTTGGAGCTTTTCTACCTCTTTTTTTTTTAGGCAGGAGCTTCTTCTTCTTCTTCTTGTTCTTCGTCTTCCTCTTCTGTTTGTTTATATTCCAAAGCTCTTTTTAAAGGAATAGCTGCAAAAGGGAAGATAGGTGATCAATAAGTCATAAAGAAAATGTTCGACAAAATAGGTAAAAAGTACCTTTGGGAATTTTAGTGATGATCCGGGTATCCTTAGCAAATTGTTCATGTGACAAAGCAAATCGTTGGGTAAAGCTAACTTCCGGGGTTCTTGTTAGGAAATATTACTTTTGTAACTAATCCTTTCAAGGGTAGGAAAGTTGCCAGCCCTAGTAGGTTTACTTGGAAATTCGTCGGCCAAACCAAAACGAGCACAAGGAAAATGCCCTAGCTTTGGAAAAGGAATTTGAAATGTATCGAGCCGTGCCAAAGGGTTTTTAATTAAAACTGCAATAAAATTGATGGCGCATTTTTCTTGATGTGCTTGTTTTAGTTTGGCCACGACTTCTTCGCAATGTCGAACAATTAAGCTAGGATACCGGTAATCCCATTTGATCTTGTAGTACTTCTCAAAAGCTCTAATTTCTTGAATATGCATACCTTTGGTTTTCGTCGAGGGATCTTGACCCTTCACAGGAACAAGAGTTTCAGTAACTCGGGTTCGACAAACTTCATTGTCAACATAAAAGGGTTGATAATATTGAGTCCACCACTCGACGAAGTCTTTGGAAACACCCCTATAAGGAGTGAACTCATAAAATTATAAAGTGTTGCTTGTATCTTTCGTTCTTCGTAGCAACACGAACAAGGTCACTCATGTCGGACAAATGATCATTAATGATGTGTTCTTTGGATTTGGGTGAGAATGGTGCTGGAATTGCTTGACAAAACCCAAACTGACAAGCTACATCATTTGGAAGATATAATTCAAAGGATTTGTCAGTTGAGCCTGGAATACCAGCAACGAGCATTTGCCGACATAAGAAAGCAGACCAAATCGACATGTTATCAGTTTGAATAGAAGCATCGGTCGAATATACTAGTCGAGTAAACCATTTACGGCTAAATGATCGATCAGCAAAGGGGGCAAAGTAGATGTCTTCCGTGCTGAAAGAGATGAAGTGGAAAATACTGAAGAAGTACATAAAATTCTCTGAATCTTGTTTATGAGTTCTCTCATGTTTCACATGGCAAAGCTTTATGCCGTAAGTAGCGAGAGAGACTGTCGAAGGAGAGGCATCAGTCAAGTAGTCACCCAAAATGGCGTTTAACCAAAGTTGGAGAAGCCATATGGGTCCACCAGAATTGGTCTTTTTAACTTGGAGTCGAATACTTTGAACAATTTCCCCAATACTAAGGTAAAGGTTGGCAAGGAGAAATTGGCCAAGAGCAAGTTTTCGACCCTCGTGAAGAAGGTTGGCTAATTGGAGGTAAGGCTTAGAAACTTGAACTGATTTAGTGCAAAGAGCATAGGCTGACAACCAGAGGAGAAGAAAAGCAATATGTTCCTCGTCAGAAACAGGGCCTGAGCTCTTGTAATAAAAATTAATGAATGTTGAGAAAGAGGTGGGTGCACCAGTATAAACATCAACTGTGTTTCCAGGTTGAAGGATTAGTGTTATAACCTCACCATCTGGTCGAAGACCAGCTATTGCAGCAGTGTCGAATAAGGTAGGTCCCATCATGCCATATGGGAATTGAAATGAATTGGTAGTCTTGTTCTAGAAGAAAAAGGATGCACCTAACATGCAAGGATCCATTTTGATGGGATAGGGAGAAAGTTGGATACAGTCAAAAATTCCTACTTCCCTCCATAATGTCTTTTTGGAGGCTTGGACTCTGTTGAGCCAATACATATACCCATTGATTTGTGATGGTGGGGTTCAAAAGAGTCTCTCAGACTTGTTGAAATAGTTGATAGGAATGGAAGGAAGGGAAGCTAAGATAGCTTCTTGTGAAATTTTTGCAAGGAAAGAAACTGTGAATTTCATCGGTGATGAGATTTTTGGGCAAGATTGGACCCAAAAATGCAGCTGGAGGATTTAAAGCCAAAAAGTGGTTCTTAAGAGGAAGGATTACCTTGGAAAGATTCCAAAGCTCATATTTTTCTAGGACAAGGTCTTCCACCACGGTGTGACTGCCTAGGTCTACTGGGAGGTTGCCGGCGGACTGAGAACCAGAAGCCATAGATGAAGATTGGTTTTTCTTCGAAGTGAAGGTTTTGGAAGGGTTTTTGGAGATGATGAATAGTGAATGGTAAAATGAAAAGTGAAAATTCACTAGTTAGGTGACTGTTTTATAGATAAAGGTAATGATGAGATGAACTTTACCTTATTGGAAAAAACGGCTGATTAAATGATGAGATGATGGCTTTAGTTGAGGTTTTCGAGAAAAATATAGAGAGTTTTACTGAATTTTTGAAATTTGAAAATTTAAAACTTCAAATACCTCCGTAAATTTTGTGATAATATTTTTATGATTTAGACCCAGAAGATGAAGGGTTTTAAAATTTATCTTTCTCCCGACAATGTTGAAATAAAAATTTTGGGGGGCATCTGTTGGGGAAAGAAATGAAGTTCTTAATCGACGAAGGAAATAATAGAGAAATGTTCTAATTCGACGGATAAGTGAACTTGAAGAATTTTTCTGAGATTTGAAGTTATTGCAAGCATTATTCATCAGATGATAAGCCTTCGTCGAAGATGATATTGCAAATATTGTTTGTCGGATAATGAGTTTGCAGGTGATGTTCATCGGATGATAAGTTTTCGTCGAAAAAGTTAGTGATTGATCGTCGGATAATAATCTTCGTCAAAAAGATGCACCCAATTTTCTTATAACTTTGATAGTTTTGTATATCGAATACATGGCTTAATTGCCATGTATACGTGTCTATATTTAAAGAGTCAGTTATTTTACTTAGTTTGTCTATAAATACTAGGATTTACGATGTAAAAAAGGGTTGGTTACTGGATATACAATCCTAACATCTCACTCGAGCAGTTTAAATTATTTGATTCCAAGTATGCCTTCCATTTTCATTTCAAGAAATTTATTTTAATGCAATGTTCTTTTAAATTCCTTTTACTTCCCGCACCTTGTTATTTTAAATCAATTTACTTTCAGTCTTGTTCTTCAAATTCCTTTACTTTTCTTGTCACACTGTTACTTTCCTTTAATTCATGCAATTTACCTTATTGCTCTGTTCTTTAAATTTCTTTACGTTTCATTGTATTTTTACTTGCATTCATTTATTACTTTTCATCTATTTTATGCAATTTACATTTGTACTGTTCATTGTCATTGCATTTTACCCTTTTTATCTTGCACCAAACGTTTACTCTTTCTCATACGAGATTGCCACATAACTCATCGCAACCCACTTTCGGCTAATAAATATATTTATTTGTTTGAAGTTTGCCTTTAACAAATTTCACCATAAGCAGCACCACAAAGTCCTCTCAAGAACCTACGCAAACAACTAACGTCGTGTCACCTCATTCAACTATTCCAAATGACTAAACATGTCTCATTTGCACACTAACTTCAACCACTTTGAAGGCACCGAACTCATGAGAAACCAATCTTCCATAAAACCATCATGGCACAGCCCCCTGTTATAGCAACTAAGCCATCATCCCATGCGCATACCACCCGAGTAAATACAATGGAATATGGACTTGGTTTTAATAAAAGGCCATGAAAAGGTTACTAAGTGTGACAATTGCTTAGAGCTTCTTTTTATATTTTATTGGCTTTGGACATGTACTGTTATGATTTGGGCTTAGTTGTATGCATGTTGCTTGTTGCTTATTGCTTGTGAATTCGTTTTGCTTATGAGAGTTAAAAGGAAGAATGAACCAAATATGTAATAATAATAATAATAGTAAATATCTCACCTAGGATTTGGAGAATAATAAAAATGACGTGGGAATTGGGAGGAGATTATGTAAGAGTAAATGGGAATAAATGGAGAGAGAAATAAAACATAAAAAGGGGATTTTAAGAAAAAAAGAATAAACATATAAAAGGAAATGAAAATAGAAAAAGATGCACTACTATTAGCATACCACTTGATGATTTTGGTTTTAATTTTTATTACATTTAATCTTTCATTCCCTTTATTTAAATATGGTTAATTTGTGCTAATGGTGATTTAAGATTCAAAGATGGAATAAGAAAAATTAGTTGTAGTATCAGCTACATTTTGACATTTCATAGGTGAGGTTGACTCTTTTGCAAGACTTTAGGTGACAACCAATAAAAGTCTTAAATTGTCATTTTCCTTTATTTGCATGCGCTTCACCATTAATGACAGTTTAAAACCCTAACGAAGGTATAATCAAAATTAGCTGCGACGATGAAGCCATTTTGACATTCCTAAGGTGAGGCGAAATTTTTCTAGTTTTGTGAGGAGCGCTAACAGGGTTAAAAAAAATCTCCAATAAAAAAATCTTATTCCATATACATTTTGAGTACGACTTATGATATTATTCTAATATGTATTAATCCATTCGAAAATATCTTTGCATCCATCATTTAATTAAAAACTTTTAAATCTGGTCGACGACGGAAAGAATGAGAGAGGATTGGGATACCAATAAACGAAACTCTTCCCAATATTTTTGAGATTATTTATATTAGATTTTGCGAAGAGCGTTGGTGATGACTAATTCTCACACTAATTCTCACAATTAAACAAATAAAATATTTTCATAAAAAAGAACAAATGTGACCAAATTATTATAGCCTTAACTTTGTAGTGGTAGTAAATTAAAATTTCATTTGAACACTCATTTCAAAAATTTCATTTTCTGAAAATCATTTAACAAACCATTTCTAACAATTTCCTTTTTTTGAAAATCGTTTTGAAATCCCTTAATTTATCTCTTCCTAAAATTTAAAATTTAATTTGCCACATTCACGCCATATGTTTTGGGCTTACATTTGTTCCATACAATAATGGCTAATTGGCCTCTCATTCCCTATCTTAGTCATTTGTCATTTTTGATAATATATTGACAAAATGGGACATGTCAAAATAAAATAAATAACAGTTTTTATTTAAAATAATAAAGGGACAATTTAATTAATTTAGCAAGATAACACTAGATTAAATAGGTAACCATTCTTTGAATGGACGGTGTAGGGTGTTAACACATTTCCTACTCGTAATCAACCATCGAATTGAACTTTAAAACGTAGATCATTTTCTTAGGTGTCTAATTAGATAGTTACATTTTTAATGGAAGAATCGGTTGGTGGCGACTCCCAAACAATTTTTATTTAGTTGTCTTTTTTCATTGCGGCGCCCTTCGGAACAGTTGCGACAGGTTTGGGTCACTTTTCCATCCCTTTCTCCTTATTTACCATTCAAACATAGCATAAGAAACATAAATTTGATGAGTTTTCCCTTTATGTCATCATCTAGGATGAGTATGTAATTTTTTTTTAATCTAGGTGTTTGTCGAAATAATGCATGTGCAATTATTATGGTCATCATTGAGAGTAGCATCTGGTCAATAAGACAAGGGTCTCATTTGGAAATGTTTATATAAATCTTATTTGGACTTATCTACTACAATAAGAGCTTATGAAATATTTTTATTCTATTTAGATAAGCTTATTAAAACAGCTTATCAAACTCCTATAAGCTGTTTTAAGCTTATTTTCATAAGCTAAAAATTTAACCTTATGAAAATAAGCTTTTGTGAAAGCTAAAAATACCTTAGGTACTAGTTGTTTCTATAATATTTTTTTGGCAAAATTAACCTTAAGAGATTGACACAGTTCATAACATATCCCTCAAATGCTCAATATTTATTTCAAAGGGTTTATGAAAAGTGCTTCTCAAAGTATTTATCCAAACGTTATTTAGCTTATTTTAGACCGCGCTTATAACAATAGAGCTTCTTAAACAAGCTTTACTCTAATAAATACTTATATAAGCTATTTATCCAAACGAGACAAAGAACAATTTGGGTTTGAAAGGTGAAAACTACAAGGAACTTATCACTTTGTGCCAGTGGATGCATTGCAAAGATAGTGATATTTACTTGTTTCAAAGATATGTGTATTATAACCAAGTGAAAAAGATAAGGCTTTTTCATTAGCCTTTTGATTATGTCTTTACATTTCCAATCCTTTTTCGATTATGTCATTTTTTTTACGCATCTTTACATTCTGTAATGTATCTTTCCATGTCATTTACATTCTGTCACTTGTCTTTTGAGCACATTTACATTCCTTGCAGCTTTTACTTTTTGTTATTTACTTTGTCGTTCATTTATTTCTTGCACCTTTACATTCCTGTCATTTATATTCTGTAAATTTATATCTCTTTCAATTTACACTTTCAACAATTCACTTCTTCACACATTTAAATTGCTTTGCCATTTACATTCTTGTAAGTTTACCTTACCTTTTCTTTTATATTCTTGTCAAATTACTTTTTCTGCGCATTTGTTCTGTCAATTACTTTTCTATTCTTCTTGCAAATTATCAAATACTTGAAAATCTATTTAGAGGTGATTTCCTTCAAAGATTGACAACTGGAATCAATATATTGTTGAAAGACAAGACAATTTTTAACCATAAACATATGTTCTCAATATCAAATTGCTAATATGAAAGGCATAAGCCAGTCAAACAAATAACATCATCACAAAGTAATTTTACCAGCTGTTTGTTTTAAATTTTTATTGAGGGCCCTTACAACAAGCCTTGTGATTGCATTAAATAGAATTAAATTTTTTTATTAATTAATTTTTTACAAATGCATTTCTTATTAATTTAAATTGTAGAACATTGCTAATATATCACCCACCAAAAATGATTTTTGAGTAACTATAAAAAATAATTTTAACGGTTTTAAAGAAAGTTATTTTTTGCTTGTTTATTCTTGACAAATTTCATGGCCACAACTTACATTTTTTCTTTATAGATAGTTTAATAATTCTTAATCATCTAACTTCCTTTTTTTTTATCTTTCTTAGCATTGGATGCCAAGAGAAACATTCCTCTTAATCTAGAAACACTAAATTCTCTAGTCACTTTTCCCATCACATCCTCTTCCGTATTTCCCTTCCAAACATAGAATAAGAAAAGTGAATTTGATAAGTTTTCACTTTTTTGTCGTCATCAAGGATGAGTATTTAAGCTAGTTGTTTGACGAAATGCATGTTTAATTATTATGGTCAACATTGAGATTGACATTTGATAAATTGGACATAATCAATTTCGGTTACAATGGTGAAAATTACAAGAAACTTGTTGTTTTACGTAAGTGGATGCCCTACAAAGATAGAGTGATATTTAACCGTTTCAAAGGTGAAGGTTATTATGGTCAAGTGAAAAAGATAAAGCTAAATTAGAATAAAATGGGGTAGGAAAAGGAAGGGAGAGGATGAAAGAAGAGTTACTTCTCCTTGGCTGAATGTTTAAGTAAGAAATGAATGAAAACCTCTTCCTCTTATTTGAGATTCAAAGTTAAAGTGGAGGGAATGAAAGTTATTTTCCATTATTTAATTTAAAATATATTATTTCCCACTACTTACCTCAAGATTCATGGGTAAAACATTTTGGAACCATGAAAGGGAAGGAGAAAAAAGAGTAAACACTTCTTTTAGTCCCCCAAAGATACAAGTGACATTAGTTTAGTCCTCTAATAATTGTATGACATCAAATTGGCCCTTTTAAAGAACCATTTTATGCTATTGAATGACCAATTTGATGTCAAAAAATACACTGAAGGACCAATTTGATGTAAAAAATTAACATTGAAGGATTAATTTGATGTCACAAATTATTGGAGGATTAAACTGATGTCCCTTGTATCTTTAGAGGACCAAAATTGGTGTTTACTCGATAAAAAAAATGTATCTTTATCCCTTCACCCCTTTTAAAATCTTCCAAACAAGGTTTTGTTAAAAAAATTTCCATGCCTTCTCCTTTCTTACCACTCATCTAAACATACAGTACGGAAAATAAATTTGACGAATTTTCCCTTTATGTCATCATCTAGGATGAATATGTGATTTTTTTGGCTTATTGTTTACCAAATGAAGCATGTGCAATTATTATGGTTAAGATCAATTTGGATTACAATGGTAAAAATTACAAGAAACTTATTGCTGGAAATATAACTAAAAGTGAGAGACACTAGTATGGAAAGAAGGGATTGGATGTGTTAGAACCAAAATTAAACCTTTGATGAAAACCATCATCTATAATCCAGAATCAATCATCTTTAATCACTAGAAAAGTTATGCGGAAGTGTACCTAAATTCATGATGACTAATTGCTCTTTAGAGTCGTGCAATTTGGTTTTCCAGATCAACACGTTCCCCTTGAGAGAACCCTTTAACTTTCTCTTTGTCTCCTTCTGATAATGGGATGTCAGAAAAAAAATGACGGCTCGTGTGATCTAGGGACTATGACTTATTTTATTAGACAACTCTAGGGTTATCTTTTGGTATTTCTATTTTAGCCCATCACAAAAATAGAATTACTCTTTAATCTCTACACATTAAAGGCCTATACCCTATTAGATACATTAAAGCCCAAATTGTCCAAACCCCTTATTAGATCACTTTTAATTAAGCGTAGCCTTAAGTAGCAGTCCACAATACATAATTATTCACATATAAGGCGACCAATGTTGGATTAAGGATCCAACAATCTCCCACTTGGACTATATGTGTGACCTTATAATTATGCATTATAAAAATAACTGTATGAGCTCAACATTCAACATTACTGCCATTATCGAATGTATCTATAACCAATCCGGTCCATCAATCATACCAACATAGGATCAAAGCAACCTATGTTACAACTATCGTAACTTAACCCATCAATGGTCACATACGTTGATACAAATGAATGACATGGATCATGATATGGATGTGTAGCATGGAATTTTCATGTAATGTGATCTTAACATGCCTAATTCCAATTGGTCCTCCTTAAACCTTAGTGAGATCAAACCATAACAAAATCAGAGTGTTAATCAACCAAAACTTTATTTCTTTAGAAAATGTTTTTAAAATATACATAGAATAAAAATATGTCTATACCATAAAAGCATTTAAAATCACAAACTCCCACTAAAACCAAACATCACTTAATGACATAACACCTATATGAGCAGTGTTCTCATGAAACGTTTTGGGTGGTAATCCTTTAGTAAGCGGATCTGTAACCATGGAGTTTGTTCCGATATGCTCTATAGACAACTGTTCACTCTGAATTCTTTCTTTAACAAGGAACTTGATGTCTATGTGCTTCGACTTCGTCGCGCTCCTGTTGTTGTTGGAATATAGAAATGCTAATTTATTATCACAAAATAACTTGAGTGGTCTTTCAATACTATATTCATTATGCGCAGCCCCGTGACAAAATTCCGCAGTCAAATTTCATGATTGGTTGCCTCATAACACACTATGAATTCTGCCGCTATAGTAGAAGAAGCTATGAGAGACTGTTTAGCACTCTTCCAGGAGATATCTTGACGTAGATTTCATATTATCTTGGCATCCAGCAAAATCGGAGTCAGTATACCCAATGATCTCAAGCTGGTCCAACCTTCGATATGTGAGCATATAGTCTTTTGTTCTTTGTAAGTATTGAATGACCCATTTAGTTGCTTTCCAATGGTCTAATCTCGGATTACTCAAATATCTTCCCAACATCCCTGTAATGTACGCAATATCTGGACACGTATAAACCTGAGCATGCATTAGACTCCCTATTGCTAAAGCATAAGGAATCTTTTGTATTTCCTTTTCTTCGAAGTTATTCTTAGGGCACTGATTGAGACTAAACTTGTCTCCGTTAGCCACAGGGGTATCACCTGGTTTACAATCTTGCATGTCATATCTCTTAAGAACCTTTTCGATATAGCCTTTTTGTGACAATCGAAGAATATCCTGAGAATGATCTTGATGTATCTGTATGCTCAATACAAAAGATGCATTACCAAGATCTTTCATCTTAAAGTTCTTAGCTAGAAATCTCTTGGTTTCGTGCAATAAGTCTATATCGTTGCTAGAAAGCAAAATGTCATCAACATACAAAACCATAAAAATATATTTGCTCCCACAGAACTTATGGTATATACAATCATTGACCAAATTCACTCAAAACCAAATGAGATGATCACTTGATGAAACTTGAAATACCATTGTCGAGATGCTTGCTTGAGCCCATAGATGGATTTTTTTAAGTTTGCAAACCATATTCTTTTGAGTCTTCCGAAACAAAAATTTTCTGGTTGCACCATATAGATTGTCTCATCAATGTTACCATTGAGAAACGTCGTCTTTACATTCATCTGATGTAACTCAAGATTGAAATGTGCCACTAATGCCGTTATAGTCCTGAAAGAGTCTTTTGAAGAAACCAGAGAGAAAGTCTCTTTATAGCCAATGCCTTTTTTCTGTGTAAATCCCTTTGCGATAAGACGAGCCTTATACCTCTCCACATCACCTTTCGAATCCCTCTTGGTCTTAAATATCCATTTGCAACTAATGAGTTTCGCACCTTCAGGAAATGTGACAAGGTCCCAAACGTCATTGTTCCTCATGAACTTAATCTCTTCATTCATGGCATCAATCCACTTTTGAGAGTTAGAACTTTCCATGGCTTGATGGAAATTGATCGGATCATCTTCCATCACTCTAATGTCAACCTTATGTTCTTGGAGAAATACAATGTAGTCATCTGGTATTGCACTTATCTTTTCTCTTGTGGATCTCCTTAATGACATAGGTTCTTGAGGTGGAAGAGTTTGTTCTTCTAGAACAATTTCTTGCATGGGAGGTTCGACATTGTCTTGATCTATTGTGTCTTGGACAGAGTCAGGAAGAGGATCCTGAACAATGCCAATAACACCTGTGGGAATATCAACATATTCCTCTTCAAAATCAAAGTCCTTAACTATATCTCCCTTTGCAAACTAGACATCCTCAAGGAACCAGATATTTCCTGATTTGAAAATTGACTTAGTTGTGGGATCATAAAATTTGTACCTCTGGATCTTTCAAAGTATCCAACAAAATAGTAACTCATCGTCCTTGACTCCAGTTTCTTTTCGTTTGGCCTATAAGGCCTTGTTTCAACTGGACAACCCTAAACATGCAAGTGTTTTAAATTAGGCTTTTTGCTTGTCCAAAATTCGTAAGGAGTTATTGTAATTGCCTTAGTTGGAACCCTGTTAAGGATATATGCTGCAGTTTTAAGTGCTTCTTCCCATAGTGATTATGGTAAGGTAGAATGACTAATTATACTCCTTACCATGTCTTTAAGTGTCATATTTCATCTTTCAGCTACATCATTCATAGTGGGCGATGTTACCAAGTGGCTTCAATAACTCAAGAGGGGGGGTGAATTGAGTTCTAAAAATTTTCACAAATTTTTCACAAAAGCTTTAATGGTACTGATCTTATTGAATCAATAGTATCAAGAGAGGTATGGACTAATGTAAATAACAACACCACACAAGCAATCTAGAAAGCACCTTATCAAGATTAAATGCATCAAGAAACAAGATAAAAAAGTAAAGCTTGAATAAATAAAGAGTGTAGGGAAGAAAGAGTGCAAACAAGATTTATACTGGTTCAATCACTCCTTGTGATCTACGTCCAGTCCTCGAGATCGTCCACCCGAGATTTCCACTATACTTCAAGCTTCTAACTTGGGTGCTTGAGAAACCCTTACAAGAATAGAGCACTCTTCACTAGTTTGGGATCCTCCACCCTCTTTGTGCTAGAGCCTCAATCAAATACAACAAGGGACACCTACCCTTGGATTCTTACACGAAAAGTAAGTGTTTAAAGTGTTTAATACTCTCAAAAGAGCAGATATACAACTTGAAGAATGATGGGTAAGGATATATTATCACTTAAAGCTCAATAACAGAGTATTACTTGAATGCAGGGAGTTAAATGCTCTCAATAAATGATTTCACAGTAGTTGTTCTGTTTATTAACTCCCCAAGTGATAGGATAAATACTCCATAGCATATTAGAGCCGTTGGTGGTGGTTGGGGTCCATTAAATGCCAAAACTAGTCGTTATAAATGAGTTTCACGCAAGAGATATCCGGATATTTGAACCTTGTATCCGGATATCTTGATTTCTGGGTTTAGCCAAGAACAGGATATCCTGATATCTGATTGGGATATCCTGATATCTAATTGAGATATCCTGATATCCAAGCTCGTATCCTGATATTTGGACAAGATATCCTGATATTCAAAAGTTGTATCCTGATATTAGAGAGGTGTTTTGGCTACTGGAGCGTGATATCCGGATATCACATTGTTGTATCCGGATATTTAAGAGTTGATTTGCCTCTGGAGACAAATATCCGGATACCAAAGGCTTGTATCCTGATATTTGGCTTTCAGGAGCCAAAATTTAAATTTCCAAGGAATGGTATTCGGATACAAAGACTTGTATCCGGATACAAGACTCTTAAATCTTAATTTTGGCTTTGCAAATAAACAAGATTGAAGCCAAAACAGTTTTTAAACAAATTAAAAGGCATTTAGAAAAGTTTTTAAAACACCTTGCCACCAACACTTAGGTTTTGAAAAAATGTTTTCTTTTATGCTAATGGATGCTTTAAAATGTTCAAGAGCTTTAAGCAATAACTAACTTTTTACCCTTTACAAAGAATCAAGGTCAAATGAAAATCTTCAATAAAGGTTGGACTTGTTCTTCGTTGTGAGTCACTTCTTGTTATCATCAAAATCCCTTTAAGCAAAGTGAGTTCACAGGCGAGCCCGACATAGTGTACTGTGGGACGATACCACATTCCTCTAAGAATTTAGCAAATGGTCCTAGACGTTGTTCACCTGAACCGTCATATCTACCATAGTATTCACCACCACGGTCAGACCTGACGCTTTTGATTCTTTTGCTGAGTTGGTTCTCAACTTCAGCCTTATGATTTTTTAACACGTCTAACGACTTTGATTTTTCATGAATAAGATAAACATAGCCATGTCTTGAAAAATCGTCTATGAACTTTATAAAATATTGTTGACCATGCCAAGCAACTGTAGGGAATGGCCCACAAATATCTATATGTATAAGTTCTAAGACGTCCAAAGTCCTATTGGCCTCAAATCTCCTTTTATTGGTTTGTTTCCCCTTTATACACTTGATACAAATATCAAAATTTATAAAATCTAAGGGGTCTAGAATTTCGTTTGACACAAGTCTCTTTATTCTTCGTCTTGAGATGTGACCTAATCTCTTATCCCAGAACGCAACTAAATTCTCAGTGGTTAATTTTTTCTTTATGCCTCATGTACTTAATAGTAGCGATTCATTAAATGAAGCAATTGTATTAATTGAATAAAGATTATCAATTCTCAGTTGTTAATTTTCTCTTTATGCCTCGTGTACTTAATAGTAATGATTCATTAAATGAAGCAATTGTATCAATTGAATAAAGATTATCGTAACCTGACAAAGAACCGGAACCAACCAATTTTGAATAATGAAACAAACTAAATTTTCCATACCCAAATGAACAAGAATAACTAAATTTGTCCAAAACAGACATAGAAATCAAATTTCGTCTAAAAAACGGCATAACAATTTTTTTTCAAGATCCAAATAAAATCCAGTCTTCAACAATAATCTACATCTTCCTATTCCCTTAACTTGAACCGTCTTGTCGTCCCTTACATAGATGTATCTTTCACCATGATTTAGTTTTCAGCAACTCAGGCAACCCTGCATAGACACACTGATGTGAGTTATGGCACCAAAATCTATCCACCATGTGTGTCTAGGCACCGAAGTTAAATTAACCCCAGAACAAACTAAATTAAGAAGCTACCTTTCTTAGCACGCCATGCGTGATAGTTAGTGCAATGCTTCTTTACATGCCATTCAGCTCCATAAAAGAAACAACCATTGCCACCTAATTCATTTGGTTTCTTTTGTTGTGTCTTTTGAGGTGTTGTATCTGTAGCTTCTTTTTCCTTCTTCCTTTTCAGTTCCTTGCCCTTCTTTTTTGAGGTAGAGGTGAGATGAGCACTCTTTGTCTTTTCTTGCTTCAACCTTTTTTCTTCTTAAACACAATGTGAGATGAGCTTATTCACCTTAAATTGGCCAAACTGTATCAGAAGAGATATCAAAACCAGATACACTAGCAAGTCCTCAAAGAGTTTTAGCTTAACTGCTTTTAGTTTTGAAGCAATATGAGGCATCTCCATAATGTACTCCCCAATGTTACCCTTACCCATATACTTCATTGAAATTAGGTTTGCCAAAAGTGTACCTATCTCAGCTAAGGGTGGGAACAGGCCAGGTGGCCCATTAGGGGCCCGCGGCCTGGCCCGCTTTAAGCCTGGCCTGGCCTAGCATATTTAATATACAGGCCAGACTAAGGCTTTTTAAAAAGCCTATTTACTTAAATAGGTCAGGTTCAGATCTTTTAAAAAGCCTTTTTGGCTTGGCGAGCTGGCTTGTTTATATTTATATATTATTATAATTATAATATATATATAATTTAAAATATTATAAGTTTTATATAATTATTATTTATATAAAAAATATTATTTTTTTTAACAAAAATATTTCTAACTTAAATCTACCCTATCTTTTCTCACACTCACGTAGTCAATAGTCACGTTGCGCCTCTCTTCATCACTTCCTATCTTCGTTAGCGAGGTGGCACAACCCTAACCTAAGGGCCAAGAGCACTTCCACCATTAGAGGCTAGCTTCGAGCTCTCAGTGTATCAGCTCAATCAGTGTTGGGTTCGAGCGCAATCAAAAGCATGTTCTTTTTCTTTTTTAATGTTTGCATTCTTGTAGTTGTAGAGTTCTTTTTTTGTTTTTTCCCTTACAAGAGAGATAGAGAGAGATGGAGGAGATCATACAAATGCAATGTTGCTTGAAATAGTATTATGAAATGACATAGAACTCTCATTGAATGTTTTCCCTCTTTGAGAATGGTAAAGGTGAAAAAAGAAAAGCATAAAGTTAACTTGTTTTCAGTTATAAATTGACAGGTGTTTTTCTTTGCTTTTGAAGGAAGGAAGATAAAAGTGACACTAAGAAACTGTGTTAATCTCTTTTTTCTTAGTATATGTGCACTGATTTGTATGAATGATTATGTTACAACAGTTACAATGTTACAAATGTTTTTTTTATATTGTAGGTTCTTTTGATTGAGATGTACGGTGTGAGTCAATATTGGTAGAATGTTAGAAATGGAAACATAACTGCTTAGCTATCAAAGGTCTAATAAGATTATTTTGGTTCTATTTATAATTGCCTATTTCTATATGTTCTTTATGAGAAAGTTAGCTAGAGTCCCGCTACTTCCTTCCCTACACTTCTAGATGAAATTCTAATCTATCCATTACTTTGTTGCCTCAGTTGATTGCTTGTTGTGCTATTGTCAAGAGTGGTGTTCGTTCTATCTTTTTTGGTTACTAGTTGTTGGCTTATGCATGCTTTGTTTTGTCTCCTCTTTAAGTCTAACAAGCATATTTTGATACTTGGATTATGTCATCCATATTTTTTATGACTTTCACATGTTGTCATTATGAAAAGTTTGCTGTCAAGGATAATTTGTCTCTTTCAAATTTTCTATGTTCTTGTAACATCATTCGTTTAAATATTAAAATTTATTTCCATTTCCTTATTTTACGTCTTACTTCCTTTCATTAATGAAAAGCATAATGGGAAATATCATTACTACTTTTCAAATTTTGAGCCATATCAAATACTATTCCTTTTTAGATTGATCTATTAAGTCCTTTTTTTGACTATTAGCAATTCAATCCATCTAATAGGATGACACCTTTTAAGTTCATATTTATGAATTAATGTAATGTGCATGAGCTGAAAGGTAGGCAAGTCTTGATTCTAAAATCTAGTTGATATAGATACTAGCATCTGAGTCGATACTGATCAGGAACTTTGTTGTTGTATGGTGTCAAATTGCCATTTATTTGAAATAATATCAATCATGGAATGCCTTTTTGGTAGATGTTTCTCATGTTGTTCTATGATTGCTTATCTGTAGCAGAGGTAGACTAGCAGTAAATCTATATAGGTCATTGCTACGCTCCTTGATGTGAAGAAGGCTCACTGAGCTTGAATTGCAACAAAAGCACGAAAGCCTAAAGCTTGTGTTAATATTTAATTATAAGATTGCCAGTGGTCAGGATCAAACTATTTAGTCAAAAAAATTCTGACACAATGTTAATGAACCATCCAATATAGAAGATTAAGCTAAGCTTTTAATTTTTTTGTAGATACAAAGTAGTTTAAGCTGTTGAATGGGGTTAAATGACAGTGGCTAGAACCTTTTTAATGTCTCTGACAACAGATATGTTACACAGTGCACTTTTCTCTAATGTGTTTATATATTCTTTTTTTTTATTATTATAGTTTAAGAAATTATTCATCATATATGTATCTTTTCTCTAACATATTTTTTTTATAGGTTCACCTAATGTCTTCTCCATTTGAGAGTAATGAAACAATGTCATCTACTCCTCCTGCCCCACTTAATGAGGCCAATGAACATGTACCAATAGATTCAAGTCAACTTGAAGATAACAGACATTAAAGTGATAAAAATATAGATCAAGGAGGCGAGGATTGTGTTATTAAGAAGAAGAGACAGAAAACATCAAGTGTTTGGAATGATTTTGATGAAATTAACATTACTGGAGGTGCAAAGAAAGCTATATGTAAATATTGTAAAGATAAACTATCCACTGGTGGGAGGGGGTTTAGCACTAGTCATTTGAGGAGACATGTAGAAAATTGCTTGCAAAGGAGACTACATATGGCTTCCGAAAATAAGCAAGCCATCATTCCATTTCAGCCTTCTAATTTAGCAATTAATCCATTTGTGGTTCTTGGTGTTAGGTATTCTAATGAGAAGATGAGAGAGATAATTGCTACTGCTATTATGGTACATGAGCAACCCTTCAACATTGTTGAGGATGAAGTTTGGATGTAGGGTTTTCAATATGCAAATTCAGAATTTCAGAAAATTACTCGTAAAACAGCAAGAATTGATTGTTTAGCAATTTATGATGCAGAGAAGAAAAAATTGAAGGCATTGTTGAAAAGTGTGAGCAAGATCAGTTTAACTACAAACATGTGGAACTCAAGTCACCAAATAGCTGAATACATGGTTATCATTGGCCATTTCATTGATATGGAGTGGAAACATCAAAAGAGAGTTTTGAGTTTTGTGAAAGTACCTGCTCCAAGGTGTGGGATTGATGCGGCTAATGCAATATTCAAGTGTTTGAAAGCATGGGGAATTGAAAACGAAGTGTTTTCAGTATCTGTGGATAAATGCTTCTTATAATGGCTCATGCCTAAGGAATCTCAAGGATAACTTATCATTGAGCACTAAGTTAGTCCTTGGTGGTGCTTTGTTTCATGTGAGATGTTGAGCACACATTAAATTTGTTAGTGCAGGATGGCCTTGGTAAAATTAAGGATATCATTTACAACATTCGTGAAAGGATTAAGTATATTAACCACAATGATTCAAGGTTGAAGGCTTTTTGTGATGTTGTTGAATAGAAGCACTTGAAAGAAAGGAAGCTTATTATTGATTGTTCCACAACATGGAATTCTACATTTCAGATGTTGCCCACTACTTTGAAATTTAAGATTGTCTTTCCAGCTTATAGAGAAAGAGAGCCACATTATGATTATGCGCCTTCAAATGAAGATTGGGAGAAGGTTGATGAGGTTTGTCAACTTCTAGAAGTGTTCAATCTAACCACTCATGTCATCTCGGGTAGTGAGTATCCTCCTGCTAATTTGTATATCGTTAAAGTTTGGAGGGTGAAACAAGTAATTGATAATGCAGTAGAGGATGCAGATCTCTTCATGAGAGAAATAACAACTCCAATGAAAGTAAAATTTGACAAATATTGGGGTGAATTCAATCTGTTGATGGCCATTATTAGTGTTTTGGATCCCAGGTGCAAATTTCATATTGTTGATGTATGTTTTCCCTTGATATATAAACCATAAGAAGTTGCTAAAGAGAATGTGAATAAGGTACTAAATTCAATGCAAAAATTATATGATGAGTATGTAGCTTAAAGTATGGAAGAGTCATCCTCTAGTGGTGAAGTGAACATTGGCGGCAACAACTCTTCATCTAACATTGCACCTACATCTTCATTTGTCATTGGATTTGACCAAATCATGAGCATTGTGCGTGAAAAGGAAGCAGTTCCCCTAATGAAATCAGAATTAGAGGCTTATCTTGAGGAATGTGTTTATATTCCCGATGGAAATAATAACTCCTTTAGCTTATTGGAGTGGTGGAGGAACAACAACTTAAAATATAAGATATTATCAAAGACGACTACTGATATATTAACTATTCTAATCTCAACAGTGGCATCAGAGTCCACATTTAGTGCTAGAGGAAGAGTTATTGCTGATTTTCGTTCTAAATTGAATGAAGAATTTATTGAAGCACTCATTTGTCGTGGGGATTGGCTTCGTAACAAGTATGGTTTGAAGAGAAAGCTAAAGATTCAAATATTATATATTGAAGTTGTTCTTTTTCTCATATTTGTTAAATTGATTATTGTTAAATTATATTGTGATTTGATAATACACTAATTTCCTAACTTGAAGGTGTCTGAACAACAAGAATAGATCATCTTGAAGATTTGCTGCCTCTTGGGAGGTTTTATTATTGACTTAGTGGATTGAATTTGACATTTGTGTTATTCCATGATTTGGAATTGTCATTTGTGGATTGTTGTTATTTGATGATTTGGAATTTTCATTTGACTCATTTGTAATTTATTTTAATTTAGGAATTGAACTGTTATTGCATTGTGCTATTAAGATTCTATTATAATGTGGTATTAGAAAATTTGATATTAGGCATATTTAAGGCCTAGGCCCATTATAGATCTTAAAGGCCTAAGTATGTTGGCCTATTTAAAGGCCTAGGCCTATTGACCTATTTAAAAGCCTTAATGCAAAGTAGGCTGTTAAATAGGTTATCAGGTCAGACCAGACTTTTATTTTTTATATAAAGGCCAGGCCAAGCCTAATAAAAAAGCTTATATCAGGTAAAAGGTCAGGTTCAGGCCAAATATTTACAAAACAAACCTAACCTATTTAAGGCAAAGCCTGGCCTGACTTGACCTATTTCCACCCCTAATCTCAGCCTTTTCATTCTTGACAAACCTCTTTTCAATATCTGCAAGGAACTTCTTAGTTGTACTTATCTTTTTAGATATTGTGCCCCCAAATGCTTCCAAAATGGACTTATTCATGATCATCAAACTCATGCGATTTGACCTCTCCCACCTTTCCACATCCCTCTTATTTTTAGAGGTACTCTCGTCCGTAAGAGGTGGGGGAGAGTCAGTCCTTAACTCAAAGTCGAGATCCATTACTCCAAGAACTATCAAGACATTTTCTTTCTAGGACTTGAAGTTTGAGCCATTCAACATAGGAATAGAGTTGATATTGGCAGTAATGTTTGCATGATCATTCATAACTGAACAGAGAACAACAAACAAGCAAAACATGATCACATAAGTGTCAAAATAAAAGTAATACTAAATTCAAATAAAGGTAAACCCCATTTCAAGATATCGTGAATCCATTAACATTTTATCTTTGGACAAAATATTAACTTTTCAGTGATACCTTGACGTAATAATCAAACACTGATAATAAGAACATGTCAAATAATAAATCTTCCTTTGGGTCGATTCATTATTCATATGTAAAATCAAATAATTATCACATATTTATTACCACAGGTGCACATGCAATTCTGTAAAATACTTACCTTCCTTTAGGCTGATAAGCATTCACATAAGTTACAAGCACACAACCTTTTATCTTTCAAATATAAATTAATTTCCACAAGAGATGTCACTTTGGTGGCATGTTGTTTCAATTAATTCATCCCAAAATATATACATAAACTTTTCCAATATTTGAATTTAGAATTGCTTATGAAAAAATTGTACTCAGGCACAATTTATAACTATTCAAAATATTGCATACAAACCACATTGTGAGAGAAAGCAATTTAATATTGCAATCAATTATTTCCCGTAGCATATATATTCACAAGTCTATATAAATAATGCAACTCATTAGCCCAATAGCATATATATGTGCACATGATTTCCAGGGAATTGCTTCTTAAAATAAAGCAATCAACACAAAGGACAAAACTGAAATTGCAATACCAAAAGCAAAAGAATTGATATGTAAAAAGACAAAAAATCCAATCAGTGAAGCAATTTCACGTTCGAGTGCCTGCCTTCTTTCAATTGATGAATTCTATTCAAAGCCAAAAGCAACGATTTTTTTTTTATTAATTACCAATGTAAATGAAACCTTTGACAGAAGAAATAATCAATTATTGGAGGCACATAATACGTGTAGCATGCAACAGCCAATGATAAATGAAGCTGCACACCATGGAATGCGGGGAGTTCTAACTAACTAGCTCCTTTTAGTTTTTAGCCTCCCGCCAGTTTTTTTTTTCCTCATGTATCAGTTGCTCTGGTTGTTATATATACCTTTTGTGTATTACCTACAATATGGAATGAAGTGAATCAATCCTTTTAGCTCCTAAATACTTTCTTCAGTTTCGTTTATATGATGGTATCAGAGCTCTGATTCACTAGAGCTCTGCTGCGCAAGATGGCAAGGAATTCTCACCATGGTCAGGCTTCAAACACTGAGAATGCAAACAATGCAGATCCAACTCAACCCAGGGAGTCCTTATTATGTTCATCCTAATGAAAACCCATCATTGGTAATGGTTTCCTCTCCTCTTATTGGTTCCAATTATCATATATGGGCTAGATCTATGCATAGAGCACTTATCTCTAAAAACAAGTTTAAATTTCTGGATGGCACAACCACAAAGCCAGATGCACTCCAATATATATATATATGTATGAAACCCAAAGAAAAACTTCTTAAATTCATTATAAACCATATACACTTCAAAACGAGGAGTGGGACTGAATACGAGCATGACCGAATATACATAAATTTTTTTTTCTAAATGATCAAACATGATGGCTTTGTTCGCGGATTGGTTTGGTTCAATGATTGGTTTGGTTTAGATTTGGGAACTAAACCAAACTGGTTTGGTTTGGATCGATTTTTCGGTTTTTGGCCATTAAAAAAAATAGATTCTCTTATTCTCATTTATACAAAAAATAACATATTTACCCATTTAAAATAAATAACAATCCATTTAAACAAAAACAAACAATTTGCTATTCAGGTGGGTAACTGACTGATAATTAGCACACTCAAATTAGCTCATCGTGCCATGCTCACAAATAAGGAAAAACTGATAATTAAATTTATCATCTACTAAAAAGTTAATTTGCTATTCAGGTGAGTAACTAACTATATTAAACAAAGTCATAAAACAAAACAAGTATCAAGCATCTAGCTATGACCATCATCATAAAAGTTGAGGCTAGGAATGCACTATGATGTAGCCAAACTAGTATAACAAGGAAGTATCAAATGTATCTAAATATTTTAATCTTACCAAATAGGATAGACATTTAACTATAGCAATTGATGTTAGAAATTATATTAACTAAAATAAGAAAAATTTACAAACTAGAAAATTCAAATTAATAGGCAATTCCAATCGCAGTCTCAAACATTTTTCCCCAAATTCTTCAGTTTCTCTCTCTCTGAGTTACAATGTGATCAACAAGCAAAGCATGGGATCGTCATCGATAGTGTTGGACCCAAAACTGTCGTTGGAACCGCCATCATCCCTTCCCTCCACCAAATTCGATTACCTGCAAGGCTTCACAGACCCAACCTCTGACAAAGACGACCTCTACAGCCGCCTCAAATCGCACTTGATCTCTCTCTCTCTCTGTGGCTCTGTGTGTGTGTAAAACATAAACATAGCATGAGTGAGGAATATGTATTACCTCAGACATAGTGGAAGCTGGAAGATGGTGAAGCTGCTGCAGGCGAGGAAGACGATGGTGCGAGTGAGGAAGACGGCGACACAGTGCAAGGAAGACGACGACGACGCGAGCGAGGGTTGGGTCTCTTCTCTATTGGGTGGCGGCGACAGCGGCATCAACATTAGCTCTCTCTTGGGTTCGATTTGGATTTTGGATTTTGGATAGTTATCAGATAATGTTTCACATATTGGAGTTGAATTTTGAAGGTAAAAGGTAAATTGAAGATTAGTTTGAAAATAAAAACGTAAATGTATAAATAAATTATTAAAAATATGTACATATATATTATTATAATCAGTTTGGTTCAAATTGATTTAATTTTTAAAAATGAGAACAGAAAACTAATTAAAACCGATCAGTCCTTGAAAAAAATATCAATATAAAAAAAATCAATTCTGATGGATTTTTTTAATTTGATTTATCTATTTGATTTGATTTGATTTGAATTTCAACACTCTTATCTTCCATCAAACCGTGTAGGATTTTCCCACTTCAATGTCGGTTAACCATTTTTTTGTTGCAATACGTGAAGTGAGGTTATTTTCACACTTCTCGAACTTCAAATAGAGTCCAATTTAAAGGAAGTAATTCGTATTTTAACCATAATTGAGGATAATGCCGAAAGGATATATTTGTAAAATTAGCTTTGTCCCTCAAATTCAGGACAAAACAAAAACGTGTTATTAATACCTGATGCTGATACAGCCATAAAGGTACCTACCTGCTCCTGGAATGGCCATATGCAGAATCACCTACTTTCTTCATCGCTCTACAAATACTGTGGCCACTGGCAGCACTCCAATTTTTCCTTTCCCGAATTACCCTTACAAATTCCCCAAATTCTCATCTCTCTCATTGCGTTGTTGTTCTAATTCATCATCATCATACATGGAAGTTCCTCCCCAAGGTTACCGCAGAAATGTTGGTATCTGTCTCATGAATTGTGATAAAAAGGTAAAATTTCTCTCCTTTTCTCTCTCCCTTTTTCTGGGTGTGTGCGCTTGCACCTCACTGAACGCTTCTCTTTTGCAGATTTTTGCTGCCGCAAGGTTGGATATACCCGATACTTGGCAAATGCCACAGGTGATTTTTGGAGTTGTTGTTATTTTCCCGTAATCTGTATCAATTTTATAATTTTTTTTGGCTATTTGTAAACATGCTGCTTACTTACTTTCTGTTTGCTTCGGTGGAATGTTCAATACATTGTACAAGGAAAAGGTTCTCCTACCAATTAATAGCTTAGCCACTTTTTTTTAAAAATTTTTATTTTTAGTTCAATCACTAAAGTTGATAAACCCATGATATTCCATGGCAGGGATTTAAAAAGATTTTTTTAGCTTATGCACCATTTATTTATCAAGAATGTTATTTGTACACCTCCCTTTATCAAATATTGTTGAAACTGTTATTAATTATTCTGTAAAAATTATCTTCTAAACCCAGTAATGATTTTTGCTCATAGGTGCCCTTGTTTGGATGATAATTTTTGCATTGTTGATAACCATTTAAACAATATTTGATAACATAATGGGGTGAAAGTGAGGTGTAGAAATGAGGTGTACAATTAACACTACTCTTTATTTATTCAATTGGGATTTTTCAATTTGGTAATATTTAATCAAAACACTTGTATAAACATGTGATACTCATCATTTTCCAAGTGCCCTTGTTATTAATCCGCTTAGTAACAAGCTAATATTTCAGTTTTGAAGATTACCTATTACGAACCTTTTCTTCAGTTTTTTTTAAATTTTTTTTTATTAGGTAGCACTAGTGGATGATCTTATTATGAAGAAGGATCCATTAAGCACTTGAGTGGTTAATCATAAACCACTTTATAACAGGATTATCCACTCAAGTGGTTAATACGTCTTTTATCATAAATATGGCCATCCAGTGATCCTTGATACTAATTCTCCCATTTCCCCCCTCCTAAATACATAGTTGAGCACTTTTGCATTTTCTGTTTCTAATTCTATTTGATGAATTATAATGGTATGCTTACAGAAATGGTGGAGGAGGGGGACATAGATTGGTGCATATGGTTCAAAACGTGTATCGTTCACACTTGTTGTTTAGCAGTATTCTTATTGGTTTTGAAAAACCAGGAGCTATTAAGATAGTGGTACATAAAGCCATAGAGGTCTTCTTTTTAATCCAATCAAAATTGGGGACTCTTTAGAAACTATGCTATATGCAAATGTCTATGTCATCTTAAATATGGGCACATTTAATAATTTAGTGTTATGAGTATGTGGATACAGTGGTTCATATTTGACTTTTTATACTGTTATATGAATATTGCATTTGACAGAAACATTTGTGCTGGAAGCTATGACATTAATTTAACATAGACTAAGATTGTGGTATTTGAGTGAAAGCTTGCATAAATTTGACACTGAAGCAATAGCATAATGCTGCACAAGTGTGAATTGTAAATAAGAGATTCCTTCAGTATCCTTTGTTTTTATAAGAGTATCAGTAAGTGGCTAATATTTAGTCGCGTGTCCCACTTGGTTGAAATGTAAATATTGAAATATAAATAAAATAATTATGTTTCAACTAAGTTGGACATGTGGCCAAATATTGACCACTAATTGTAAAAGGGTACTAGTACCCTCACAAAAAAGAAGGGTACCGAAGAAGGCTCCTTGTAAATAGTTACTGTTGGTCACTAAATAAAGCAAAAAAGAAAGAAAGAAATCTAAAGAGCTTATGTTTTATTTTTCCTTGCAATATGTTATTTGTTACAAGGAATGATATACAATGATCAACTTAATGTGGCATCTTTTAGGGTGGTATTGATGAAGGTGAGGATCCAACACCTGCAGCTATCAGGGAATTAAGAGAAGAAACTGGAGTTAATTCAGCAGAAGTGATTGCAGAGGTGCAAATTATAAATTTAGTTTCTTGTTATCTATGGTACAAAATTTTTGGACAATTGACTGAGTCCCTCAGTTCTGGCCCTTCTGGGTATCTTAATTCCAATTAGTGGTTATTAGTACCAAATCATATGTTGCCATTCTAATTAACTAAATGCCTTAATTCTAATTGTTATACTGTTTGATCACACCTCCCTTTTAGGATAGCCATATGAGCTTATAACCGGATATGAGGCATTAGTTAGATAGCTATATCCTATCTTATTTTTGTAAATCCAATAGGATTAACTTATCCTGTCCTACCTTTCTTATCTTGTCCACCAAACAGGGCCTTAGTTTGGAGCAATATAAGTTGATTAGTTTTAGAGGCATTGGAGTGAGTGAAGTGGGCATGGCCTTTATGCTTCTTTATGTTTTGTTATGTGCTAGTTTGATGAGGAGGATGTCTTATCCTCCATATTTTTAATTTTTCTTTCTCTCTTAGTAGTAAATTTTATTAGCTTATAATATATTTTAAAAAATAAATAAATAGATTTCTCTCAACTATTACACTAACCCAAATCCCAAATACACCCACTCAAGAAAAAAAGTTGTTTCCTCTCACTCTGAGTCTCAGCTATGAAGAACCTATAAGGATCAATGATCCCAAAAGCTTAAGCTGTTAGGTGGAGGTACATTAATGGTTTTATATTGCTAACATCCTCTCACACAAGAACCCTTTGTGCTTGAAGTGTGGACAAGGCTCAAGCTCACTTTAGCTTGTGTTGAAATTTAAGTTAATTGTGAAAATTGGGAGAAGCAAGGATCAAACTCTTAACCACTTGGTCATAGAGTCTTTGATACTACCGTGTTAAAACTTCAGGGATTAGATAAAAGATAATAAATAAACTATTAAGATTTTGAATAGTTTTGATACAAAACATTGACCTGACACTTTGTTTATGCTAAAACTATAACTATGAAAAGACAATTATACCCTTTGCATTGGGTGTACTACAAGTAATTGTTAACTTAACCCAGAATATATAGAAGATTTGAATTTTGAAGGGAAAGAGCAGTTAATTTGAACAAGTGGAGGAACTATTCTTACAGCAGGACAACTAGAGTTTTAGATAGCTAAGAGTTGGTTTCTGGTGGAGGGAAAGCAAAGGAATTAGTATACCTGAGAAAATCTAGCTTACCTGCCTCAAAAACTAGCATAATAATCATATCTTGAAGCTCTTGCTTTTAATTTTCTAGAGTAAATAGATTTTCCTAGATACCTAAGTTTTCCTCCTAAATACTGGTGTAGGACAGACTTTTATTACTTTTTCCTGCCTGGATTATGAATCTTCCAATATGGAAGTCACTTAATCATTGTCAAGGACCAACTCAAACCAAAAGCTTAAGCTGTTAGGTGAGAGGCTTATGAATGTTTTATATCTCTAACGTGCCTTTTCACGCTAAAGCCCTTTGGGATTGAAGCATGAACAAAGCAAAAGCCCACACAAACCTTGTGCCGAAATATTAGTTTAATTAGAAGAGTGGGGGTGGCAAGGATACTCCTAACCACTTGGTCATAGATGATCAGATATCATGTCAAGGACCAACTCAACCAAAAAGTTTAAGCTATTAGGTGGAGCCTGTGAATGTTTTATATCTCTAAGAATCATCAAAGTTTCTGCCCTAAAAAGGAGTCTGCAGCTCTTATAATAAGATGTCCTAATAGAACTATGAAACTTTAGATTCTGTGAATGACCTTTTTTAAATTAAACTCCATTACTGTCAAACCTCATTAAATCCTCAAGTGTCAAAACCCTTGAAGTATGTTGAAGAAAATAATCAGCCTCTTTCCAATGCTGTGTCACTTATGCTAGAGTTACATCTAATCATTGTAGATATGACTGATCGATCAATGCCCATTAATCATATACTAATATTATTAATTTTCATTTTGCTCAAAATCCAATTTAAAGCGATTTTCTTTTTCTTGTTTTTGTTTCTTCTGTACTTACAAATGTTCTTCTGGTGGCTTTCTGTTGCAGGTACCTTATTGGTTAACATATGACTTCCCACCAAAAGTCAGGGAGAAATTAAATATTCGGTGGGGATCTGATTGGAAGGGTCAAGCACAGAAATGGTAAGCATTTGAATATGCTTAGTCTGGATGAAAAAAGAAACTCATATGAAGAGCGGCACAACCAAATTATGTAATTTGTTAACAACCGTGAAACAATCAAATACCATTTTATAACCAATGAAGATTTCTATCCTAAATGCTTCTTTCTTTCCACTTCAATGATGAGGCTATAGACCAATATATGTACTTGTTTGTATAAATTTGGTCTAAGCGGGTGGGAAAAGGGATGGGAATTGAGAAGGCATGGAAGAAAGGATATTTCGTTTTGGCAATTCTCAATAGTGTTTTTGACACTATGATATGCACAGGTTTCTTTTTAAATTCACAGGGCAAGATCAAGAAATCAATCTTCTGGGTGATGGTACTGAGAAACCTGAGTTTGGGGAATGGTCATGGATGTCACCAGAACAAATAATTGAGCTTGTGAGTATACCTCATTATAATAACATTTTTCATACCAGTCCAAAAACAATTACAATGTGGTGTTGTAGACAACATATGACTTGGCTTATGTCTTCTCTGTGCAGGCAGTGGATTTCAAGAAGCCTGTCTACAAGGAAGTTCTAGCAGTGTTTGCTCCATATCTCCAATAATATTCAATGCCTTGAATTTGGTATGGCTTCCAAATGACAGTTGCCTTGGATCTCTCTCTCTCTCTCATAGAGACAGCCGGACAGGGCTACTTACTGTTTTCCTAGGCATCTGTCCATTTTTGTTGTCGTCATGATGAAATATGGTAGGTTCCTCCAGAGAGCAATGTGTCTGTCTCCCTCTCCCTCATAATATGACAATGCCATATTCTTAAGGAAAATTAGAGGATCAATTATCTCTCTTTGCATGCATCATGTTGTTTTGCTGACTCATTAACTTATTAGACCCATCCTGAAATCAAAATAATTAAAGTATCCTGATATTTGTTACATCAATTTTTCCATAGAGAATGAGCCAATTTCTGAACAATGTTCCACACTTACATGTATCTGCTCATAAACTAACCCTTACTCAGAATTTTAATGTAAAAAATATGATGTAAATGAGAAATGATGCCAAAGAAATGCCCAAATCATTCCAACTCTAGTTTGTTATAGAAGCAATTCCTCTCCCTCTCTCACGCTGCTGATTGGAAATGGAATTTTGGATTTTCCTCTAGCCTTAGGGTCCATTTGGATTAGATAGTGAAAGAATTGATTCTAAAAATATTGATGTTAAAAGAATTGATTTACAATTGACAATGATATCTGAAAAGAGATTTTAGAAGAATTGATTTTGTTTTGATAGTGTAAAGTAAAATCACTTTTAGCATGTAATTATCAAAAAGGACATAAAAGTAATCTTAGCTGAATATTGTGAAAAAAATTGTTTGTTACAATAGAGCTATGCATTAAAATTCATCTTATAATTTATGCATTACTCATTCTTCAGCAATTCTAGTTACTAGTTAGACCCATCTTATATTTACAAATTTACACAATTATATAATGGCCCCATGAATACAAATTGTCCCATTCAATATTTTCTTTTGGTCAAACTCATGGAACGATTTGTAATTTTGTATGACTCTGCGAGTAATAAATGCAAGAGTTATGTACATAGCATTATTCTTCTATACAACGAAAATCGAATTGGTAAGGTTGTTAGAAATATTTAATATTTAATATTTAATATTTTAGATCCCAACTTTTATGAGCAAAGAAAATAATCTGCAAAATTTTCGTTGTGATGGTTCCTGAAGTTCTGCGTAATTTTGATCATGGGAACCATCTAGACCAGGGTTTTAAGTTTGGTTGTGTTGAATCTATAGACTGCCATTTTTTCTAGAAAGTTGTTGAAGTATTGAGAAGTCTTTGATATTTGACTTCAGGAAAAAGCTGTCCATTGTCATTTGTAGTCATTTGATTAGGATCATGGAGAGAACCCTGACCATGTAATTGACAGCAATGTTGGAGCTTTCTCTTCAACATACTCATTTAACTGTCGTTGGATTTTGTGGGTTACTATACACCAAGACATACATATAGTGAGGATATGGCCTCTAGTGGATGGTCAAAAAAACAAGCGAAGCATTTAAAATAAATTCTTGATAAGACAACTTAAGAGCCTAAGCTGCGTGTATGGGGTCAAAGCTTCTCTTGGGGAAGCAAGCTTCTCGACCTTTGAGCTAGACTTGAGCTTCCCTTAGTAGAACAATAAATAGCACCCTTTCTCTAATGGAGGTTTTAAGGCTTTATGAAGTGTTGATAGTGTTTGCAGGAGGTAATTACTGACAATAGATGAGGAAGAAGGGCTTAAGGGGGATGGTGGAAGAAATGAAAGGAAAGAATGCCATACATGATGGAGGCCAAAAGCTAAGAGCATCCACAATGGTAGAGTCCAATGTGGAGTGCTTAAGTGGGTCTCAGTCATCCACATCACCTCTATTTACTTTTTTTAATTAAGCATCTTATAAGCATTCTACCTCTCTAACCTAGCATCTCCTAAAAAAATCTTAAACAGGTCTCACAAATAACCCTGCATCTACATTTTATTAATAGTTTATTTATTAATTTATTATTATCCAATTTATGAAACAATTAAATTATAAAAATTAAGAAATTTATTTTTTTGCAAAATATTTTTACTAACATGAAATAAAACTACATAAATAAAATTAGCTAAAATTACATAATTAAAATTATATAAATGAAATTTATTTAAAATGACGAAAAATTGCTAAAATTACATAATTAAAGCAATAATTAATTTTGCTAACTATCACGTTCAAAACGTTCCTAGATATGTTCTACAAGGTCTGCTTGAAGTTGATTATGCTTTTGCCTATCATGAAGAGCTACACTTCTTCGTAGATATGGTCAAATATTTGGATGAGCACCATTATGTACGTCAGTTGTTGGGATGATCATCAGAAAAGTCAAAATGACCATCATATGTGTGTCATTCATCTTCTACAATCATGTTATGCTATATGATACATGCATATAATATATGCTTGATTGTATCCATGAACCAAGCACGCACTGGGTCACGTACAATGGAAGAGACACAAAAGTCAAAATATTCAACTATAGAAGATTTGACTCGTGCTAAGCATGAGCGTAACATGTTGAAGGAGGAAGCATTGAAGATGAAGGACAAAGAGCTCGAGTACCAGTTAAAGATGAAGGACAAAGAGCTCGAGTACCAGTTAAAGATGAAGGACAAAGAGCTCGAGTTGCAGATCCTCTTCAAGGATACATCTAGTATGACAGAAAACAACTACGAGATCATGACAAGTTGTGTAAAATAATTAGAGAAAAATATGGACTTGAGTAGCGATGTTAGTCAAATTAGTTGTAAGTTAATGTAATGATGTTAGCTATGTTTAAAAGTTTTTAAATTTTTATTTCATAGTAATATAAATTAATTTATTATTCAAACTAGCCGTTGGTCAAACTAGCCATAATTCAAACTAATCGTTGGTTGAACTAGTCGTTGTGTTGCCTCTTTTTATATTCTTCACATGTAAGAAGGTTTTCACACCTCTCAATTGTGCAAACAAGTCTCATCTTCTTCTTAAATTCTTTGAAAACTAACTCTACCACGACACTTCACATGGTAAATGGAACGCAATATGATATGGGGTATTATCTAGCAGATGGTATTTATCGGTTGTGCTTGTCAAGACCAAGGTTGTTAAACTCGCGAGTTTACCTAAACTAGTGGAGCCTTGGTAAACTTGTAAAAGTTTACCTACTTCAAAAATAATATTAAAAAATAATATCATAGTACTAAAACATAATAAAATAACATATGCATAATCAACATTCAACATTCTAACTCCATAATAAATAAATAAAAAGTAACAAAGTATGATAGTAAAAATTAAAGCCATACATAAATAAGCAAATCATAAGGGGCACCAACATTTCAGACATGCTGGAATGACAGGAAAAAAAAAGCTAAATTATTCACCAACAAGCTTAGGTAACAGATATGTACCCACGCATCCACAACAGAATGGAGCTTGCAACATGCACCCACAAAACACACAAGTTCAAAATAGAGACGTACAACAGGAACCCACAACCATGACCAATAGAGACACAATAAAATGGCGGGACTTGCACAACAAACACCCACCCAGAAAGTTAAGAGACGCAACTGACCAATACACGTGTGGAGCAGATCGACAATGAGAGGAGTAGTGGCGAGATGAGCAGCTCACCAGTGACGTAATTCGAGCTTCAACAAGACAAGCAGAGCAGAGGTTGCGGTGGTGAGAACTTAGGATGCGATGGAGCATCTTCTACTTGGCTGAAACGGTGAGTTTTGAAAATTGAAACAAAACGCCACCGTTTTGGCCTTTTTTGGCTCAAATCAACACAATGGTCCAAATTCGGTAAACTCGGTCTTGAACTCGCGAGTTCACCCGAGTTTACTGAGTTCATCCGAGGTTAACAAGGTCAGAGTTGGGAGGTGAGTTGGCTCGATTTGGTGCCTAAACTCGTAAACTTGGACAAGTTCACGAGTTAACTCGCGATTTTAATAACCATGGTCAAGACCATCCTAATGCCACAAGGTGATAAAAGAAAATTGTTTGCCCAACATCAAGAAGTAGCAAGAAAGGATGTAGAGCGTGCATTTGGATATGTGGCCCAGTGCGTGCTTGGCACATAGATACAATCAAGCATATATTATATGCATGCATCATATTGCATAACATGATTGTAGAAGACGAATGACACACATGTGATGGTTATTTTGATTTTTCTTATGATCATCCCAACAATGATGTCTCAATAACCGACGTACATAATGGTGCTTATTTGGATATTCGACCATATCTACGAAGGAGTGTAGCTCTTCATGATAGGCAAAAGCATCATCAACTTCAAGCAAGCCTTGTGGAGCATATCTAGGGAACGTTTTGCACGTGATAGCCAGCAAAATTAATTATTGCTTTAATTATGTAATTTTAGCAATTTTTTGTCATTTTAAATAAATTTCATTTATGTAATTTTAGCTAATTTTATTTATGTAGTTTTATTTCGTATTAGTAAAAATATTTTGCAAAAAAATAAATTTCTTAATTTTTATAATTTAATTATTTCATAAATCGGATAATAATAAATTCATAAATAAACTATTAATAAAATGTAGATGTGGGGTTATTTGTGGGACCCATTTAAGATTTTTTTAAGAGATGATGGGTTGGAGAGGTAGAATACTTATAAGATGCTTAATTGAAAAAGTTGGATTCTTCAATGCCTTTCAATTTGAAAGGGTTTTGAAACCCTCTTGAATTGGTCCAATGAGACAAAGACATATGATCAATGTCACGACCGGAAAATAATCGCGACGGAGAGCGGCGAAAGCAAAAATAGTAGTTGTTTAAGAAAAACAACATAACAATGGAGTCGCCACCAATCTTTTATTGGGTAGGAAAAATGACTGGTAAAACCCTTTTAAAATGGATTTAAAATAAAACAAAAGAAAAAGAAAAAGGTCTGCGAAAACCAGGTAGGGTTCGGGAGTCGATTATGCACAGGGAAGGGTGGAAACTTAATCCCACGGCACCCCTGATACATCCGTCCTAAGACGGTTACCTTAAGCTAGTTGTGCGAATTTTAAAACCCTAAATGACATCTATTTTACCCCCTTTAAAACAACGTAAGAAAAATTGAGCAAAAAAATAAAAAAAATAAAAAAAAATAGAGTATTTACAGATCGAAACGCAAGTTTATGATTAAGAATTAAATTAAATTACAAAAATTTACAAATTTGGCTTGACTTGCGGGCCTACGTATCCCCTGGTGCAATGGGGAACTCAAAGCCACGTAGTTCTTTTTTTTAAAAAAAAAATAAAAATTATACACTGATTAATTTTAATTGTGAAAAGTATTGCTTTAGTTGATTAAAAGAAAGAGAATTGATTGGATAAAAGGATTTGATTAGAAAAATAAAATTTTATTAACGCGTCCTAAATGGGATGAAAAGTGGTATTAAACTCACTGATCCACCCTAAGCAAACGTCTAGTGGGTACTTGACCCCTGAAGACGACTATCGCAAATTGTTATGGCGTTGGACCACTTAAAAAAAAAACCTTATATTAGTTTGTACTAAGTAGGGTGAAAAGTGATACTAAGCTCACTGATTCACCCTAAAATATTTGTCTAGTGGATACTTGATCCCTGAAGACAGCTAACATTATTAGCGGCATTGGACCACTTAGAAAAAAATAATTTATTGGTTTGCTGTAAGTGGGGGTGAAAGGTGATACTAAGCTCACTGATTCACCCCAAAATATTGCCTAGTGGGTACCTGACCCCTGAAGACAACCAAACGCAAATATTATGACATCGGGTTGTTTATTTGATTAATATTCTACTCCCCTTTTCTTACAAAAAAAAAAGATCAAAATAATAATATTAAAATCTAAAAAAAATAAAACGCAATATTATCAAATCAATTAATGAAGCAAATAAAATAAAATAAAATAAAAAAAGACAAGCAACGTATTCAAGGGGGAATAAAATAAGAACCGTAAAATCATAAAATAATCACTATGACTAGAAGAAAATATTGTTCTCATCATTTTTTTTTACTTCAACTTTTCAATTTAATCCTTATTTCATTTCATTTTTTTTTATTACGTGTTTTTTTTTACTCTCGTTTTTTTTTACTTTTTTACTTTTTCTCTACTTTCCCCCACCTTACCAATTCCTACGTAAACTAAACGACATATATTTTTTATTATTTATTTATTCTTTATTATTATTATTATTATTTTTATTTATATTTTTTTTAACTTTTTCTCTACTTTCCCCCACCATACCAATTCTTACGTTAACAGCATATATATTTTATTTATTTTTTTTGTTTCTTTTTTTTTATTATTATTTTTTATTTATATATATTTTTTTACTTTCCCCCACCATACTAATTCCTATGTTAACAGCATATATATTTTATTTATTTTTTTTGTTTCTTCTTCTTTTTTATTATTATTATTATTATTTTATTTATATTTTTTTTAACTTTTTCTCTACTTTTCTCCACCCTACCAATTCCTACGTAAACAACATATATTTTTTATTTATTATTTTTTTATAATCTTAATTAATTTTTTTTTGATTCCTCTCCTAGAATACTCAGTTAACCCAAAGGCAAAAATGAATGAAACCTCGGATTCAATCAAAGCCTATAAACACAGAATGCAAGTAATCTATGTAATAATAAGCACTTGGTTATCATGCAAACAGCAACGCACCACATACGGCAACAAACGAAATTAACACCATCAGGGCCCAGTTAATGCAATCCAACAGAACACAAGTTCAAACAAATTTGAACACCAAATGTAACAGGATTTCTTATACATTCCAGTAAGGCAATCGACACACAACAACAACAATCAATCAAAATACTGATATCTCAAATATTTTAGCCAATTTAATACACATAAAATAAAATAAAATAAAAACTGAATGGGAATTACCTACAGACGCGCACCCTTGTGGAGAACCTCTTTCTCTCTTGGTCGTCTATTCTTTGTGCACGATCCTACAGGGGGCTGCAGGTCTTGATCCTGGCTCTGTGCAGGTAGGAGCAGCACAAGTGAAAAAAAAAATGAGTCTGGCCGAGAGGGGAGGAAGGGAAGGAGAGGAAAGAAAAAGAAAAGAAGAGAGAAAAGAAGGAAGGGGGAAGGGGGAAAAGTCTCCGGGGAAGAGAGGAGGAAGGGAAGGAGATAAAAGAAAAAGAAAAGAAGAGAGAAAAAAAAAAAGGAAAGGGGAAGGGGGTAGAGGAATGATGGGGGGAAAGAAGAAAGGGGAAGGAAAGGGGGAAGGAGATAAAAGAAAAAGAAAAGAAGAGAGAAAAAAAAAAGGAAAGGGGAAGGGGGTAGAGGAATGATGGGGGGTGGGGTAGAGGAATGATGGGGGGAAAGAAGAAAGGGGAAGGAAAGGGAGAAGGAACAGGAAGAGAAAAAAAAAAAGAAGGGGGAATGGGGTAGAGAAATGATGGGGGGTGGGGGGTGGGGTGTGGGGTGTGGAATGATGGGGGAGAAAGAAGAAAGGGGAAGAGAAAGGAGGGAAGGAGCGGGAAGAGAAGAGAATGAGAGAAAAGAAAAAGAAGAGAAGAAAAAAAAAAGAAAGGGGGAAGGGGGTAGAGGAATGATGGGAGGTGGGGTAGAGAAATGATGGGGGAGAAAGAAGATAGGGGAAAGGAACGGGAAGAGAAGAGATGGAGAGAAAAGAAAAAGAAGAGAAGAAAAAAAAGAAAGGGGGAAAGGTGTGGGGTGTGGGGTAGAGGAATGATGGGGGAGAAAGAAGAAAGGGGAAGAGAAAGAGGGAAGGAGCGGGAAGAGAAGAGAATGAGAGAAAAAAAAAAAAAAGGGAGTTGGGTTGGGTTGAAGAACTGGGTCGGGTTGGGGTTTGGGTTGGACCGGGTAGTGTATGGGTTAGGGAAATTGGCTTTGGGCTTGGGTTAAGGAAGATGGGTAAGATACAAACTTGAATGATTTTTCTTTTTTTTATCCTCTTTTTTTTTAATTTTTAATTTTTTTGATTTTTTTGCAATAAATTAGGTTAAAGCTTTTCTTTTCTTTCTTTTTTTTTTGGCTAAAAGGGATTTCTTTTTTTCTTTTTTTTTTTTGCTTCTTTTTTTTTATTTTTGGTCATTAACTAAAATAAATTTGATTTTTATTTATCTATTTATTTTTGCTATAAGGGAGAAAAAAAAAGGACCCGGACAAATTTAGGTGTTCACAATCAATAATTAAAAAAAGTAGATTATGTTGTAGGTTGAAGTGTGAAACTAATTTTTACCCCAAATAATATTTAAATTTGCAAAATGACCTGCCTTTCAAAACAAAAAGGCTACTCCTTTCTTTCTTTGCAACTGGAATAGAGGGACAGTTTGCTACTTCTAGACATTTCCCTTAAGATCCAACGCCTACCAAAGTAAAGTGATACAAGAAGCTATTGGTGGAAAATCTTGTTCTGACGAGTAAAGTGATAGGACGATGATGGAAGGAGGATGACGAGACACAAGGATGATGACGACGGCGTTGACGTCGCCTTGCTTCCTCGTCAGAAACAGGATCTTCAAAAACTCTGGCAACAAGTCCTTCGTCATCACTGCCGTTGTCGTGGGCTGGAAGCGTCATTGAAGAAGACAATCAGTGTAGCTTGTTCGCTCTTCTTTGACAGCAAAAAAATTGCTACAACATCTTCATTTGCTAGAATTCTCAACTTCCACTTTCTCCTAGATTTGTTTGAAGGCTGGCTCGAATTATAATCAACATGGACGACATGGTTATATGCCTAATTAGTTAGGGTGAATTCACCCTTTGCTGGGGATAAAACGAGGCCAAATTTCAACTTGGTTTTAGGACATTTGGGGCAGTTTTGTAAAATAAAAAAACATTTGGGGCTAATTTATGTTTTACACTTCAGCTTGTAGCATTAGCTTGCTTTGTTAACATGTTGTTATCTGATTAGTCCATTTCAACAGGGTTTTAAAACCCTTTCAATTTATGGGACACCAGATACTCCACCATTTTAAAAGGTAAATATAAGTTATGTGGGCGACTGGGACCCACTTAAGCACTCCATATTGGACTCTACCATTGTGGATGGTCTTAAGGTCTTTAAGAGTGGTTGGTATTTATAGGAGAGTCATAGGGCAATGACTCAGGATTTAGGATATCCTTTTTGTGAAGGAAGTTCAGTTATGCAATTAAGGCATGTGTAGGTGAAGCTACACTGACCAAGCTTGCGCTGCCTAGGAGTGTTCATGGGTTGGGTTGGGTCAGGTTTTGGGGGAAAAAAAATCCAAACCAATCAACTTTAATCGAGTTAGTTTTGTTTGGTTTTTGAAAAAAAATTCGAGCAATCCAAATCAAACCACCCCGATTAAGGTTGGGTTGAGTTGGTTCGGATCATTGGGTTGTTCGATCATTTTTTTCTCACAAGCAAACATATTATTGCTAAATATTTTAAACTCAATTAGACAATTATATATGAATTTTAAACATACAAGCCTTCCAATATATTACAAGTATTAAGATAAAAGTAAAATCAAGTTTGAAAAGAAACATTTTAACGTCTCAAAACTATCATAAGCTTCATTTGTAATATAAATGTATGACATTAATAATTGAAACGATATTATCATAATATGCAACTAAAACAAAAAATAATTGAATGATTGAAGCTTAAAAATGGAAATTAAAGATATATCTTTATATCTTACATTTCTAAATGAATGAAAAATCAAATGACAAGAAGATAATATCTAAAATTTTATTACTATTCGAGTCATTTCACTGGGTCATCGGGTTATAAAATACAAAATCTGTGAATCAAACCAATCATAATCGGTTTTGATAGAATTAGACCTGAACCCAAACCAATTTTTTTTTAATTGATTTGAGTTGGTTTGTTGGGTTAATCGGATCAACTCGAACCCATGAACAATTCAACACTCCTGTGCTTTCTAATATTAGACATGGTTGGAGGTTGAAAATGACATGTTAGAATGAGGATGGTCAAACTGCTGGGATTGTGTGTGTATGTGAACAAAGTGGTATTTAATGAGAGATAGTGACATCTCAATGGGTCAAACCAAAGGAAGAGGAAGACGGTTCTTCTTTATCGTTCCAAGTTAAGGAAAACCTTAGGGTGCTTCTTTATTGATCCAAGTCAATGGAAGCCTAAGGCTTTTTATACTTGATTTTCGTTGGAGACTTCTTGTCAAGACTTGATGGAGTTTTCCTCGCTTAAAACTCTACCAGGCCATTGAAAGCATAGTTCTCTAGAGCATGGGACTCTAGGCTTCGTTAAGGAGCACAGCTTTCTTAAAGGCGAAAGTTTGGAGCTTTCTACTATGCACCTATAGCTGGAAAAAGTATTCATACTCTATCAAAATAACTTATCATAATCGGTTGTATGTTATTTTTTTGTTAAAACCTTAATTCTTTAATTTTAAACTTTAACCCATTTTCAATTTTGCACTTCGGTCTATCTTAATTTTTTATTTGTTGCATGACCAAAAAATAATTTATTTAAATCACCGTTATATTTAATTCTTATTTTATATATATATTATTTATTTTTCATGAAATAATTTGATATTTATTTAATTTTTCTTCATATTTTTTTTATTTATAATTATAACTGTCAACATTATTTTAATTTTCAAACATTACACTAATTAAATTTTTTTTTTCTAATAATAATATTTTATAATTAACAAGACACATCATATATGTATGGGTAAGACTTTATTAGTTAGACTTTTTTTTTTAATATTTTAATGCATGGCGGGACTGACAGTCCTGCCATGGAATTTTAATTTTTGTTATGCATATAATTAAACTTATTTATAGGCTATAATAAGATAACGTAGTGACATTAACATTTTAAAAAAATTATTATTGACATCTAAGAGCACGGTTTAAGACATACACGCTCTCAAAAAATTAAATTAAATTTTCATAAAATAAAAAAATAAATTTTTTTAAAGAAATAAATTTTATTTTATTTTCATGAAAAATATTAAAAATAAAAATAAAATATCATATTTTGTACATCTTTACACAGAAAACAAATTTTAATTTAATTTTTATGAAAAATAAAATAATATTTTAATGGAAGTAATAAAAAAATTTATGACAATAAAATTAACATATAAAAGTAAATAAAAATATTAAATTTCATGGTAGCATATTAAAATAATTTAAAAAATAACTCAATGACAATCTTAAAGTAAAATATTACAATTATGATGGTATATTAAAAAAAAGAAATTACATAATATATTACTAAATGTCATGCGATAATTTAAAAAAAATTAAATTTTTTTCATAAAATAACTAAAACAAATTTTTCATGTATTAATCAATATTTTTAAAATTATATATATATATATAGAGAGAGAGAGAGAGAGAGTCTTTAGATTTATATATATATAATTTAAAGCATGGCGGGACTAACAGTCCCGCCAACGAAATTTTTTTTTAAATTTTTTTCTTAGTAAAAATCAATAGTTTATATATATATATATATATATATATTCTTGCTTTGTTTATAAAATTAAAAAAAATTATTAAAAATAGTGTAAATATTATTACAATAATTTTAATAAAAATATTAAAAATAATTTTAAATATTATTAATTGCATAGGAATCATATTCCGATAATAAAAATAATTACATATAATTTTAAATAAAATTAATTACATGGCGGGACTACCAGTCCCGCCATCCTATTCCCAAATAAAATATAAAGAATTTTAATAAAACGGTATTACTTTTAAATTAAAATAATTACATGGCTCAATTAATGTTAAAAAATTTATATAAAATAATTTTAAAATCAAATAGTTGGCGGGACTGGCAGTCCCGCCATCCTATTTACTTGACAGATATATATGAGAATTTATAAAAGAAATTGTTGAAATAAAAAAAATTATAAAGACAAAATAAATTTAATTTTCATGAAATAAATAAAACTAAAATAAAATTCAGTACCATGGCAGGACTCACAGGTGAGTCCCGCCAGCCATTCAGATGTTAATGTTATGATCATATAAAAAAAAGTAGAATATATCCACTTAAATATTTTTAATATAAAATTTATCTAAATTTAAATAGTTACTATGTAAGTTGTGAATACAATTATTTATTCATTTAAAATTTTTTTTTTCTTATTATGAAAAATAGAGTCGTGAAAAAGGGAAGAAAATGAAAAAGGAAAAAAAACAGGATAAGAAGGCTAAATATGAAAATAACATTAGAGGGGTTTTTTTACAAATTATCAATAACCTTTTCAACCGGTTCTCTTAACAATTAACCACCGTTAGATTAATTTATTAGTTTTATTAGTAATAATCTATGGTTGATATTGAATGAAGCATGGATGCTCTTCTTCTTCTTAGGTGTATATTAGAGTTACCCGAAAGTTCCTCAATGAACTGAGCTTCCTCAAGGAGCAGGGCTTCCTTAATAGAGCACAAGGTCTTGTCCTACACCAGATGAGTCTCAATAGGTTTAGCATCTTGGGCAGGGCCGGCTTTATAGTAAAGCCACTAAGGCCTTGCTTTAGGAAATAATTTCTTACAGGTGTCATAATTTTATAATAATATATTAAAAATTAATATAATTAATAAAGTCTAAGTATTCTTCATTTTTTAAAAATAAATTAAGTACCTAATAAATTTTTATTTTTTCTTACTTTTCACATCCTTATTAATTCTCAACTAACAACTATATATCTCTTTTTCCATTAACAATATGCAAAAGTCAAGATAATTAATAAAATGACATATTATCTCACTTCAGTTTTTAAATTCCTAATAAATCTATACTTTTCCTACTTCCCAATTCCCACAATGCTATTAATTCCCAACGTTTCTCCCATTTCCAATAAACCAATGGAAATATTTATTATTGAGCACCAAAATCTATTTTTTCCTATATATAAAACCAATTATCTTTTTTTTTCTTCAATTTATAATATCTATTTTTGAAACAATATTTCCTTAATCTTAAATGTTCCTTACTATTAATGGTTTACATTTATTTTCAGAGCTAAAAATTTTAAAAGAAATTTTACAAAAGGAAGATTAGACTCTAATCAACATACTCAACCATATATTCAACAAGTTATCAAAGCAGAAAACTATAATGTGTGATAATCTTTATATGGGAAATCTCAATATAAAATTTTATACTGTCATCTAATCATGTATAACACATGATTAGATGACTATCACAACAACTACCTAAAAATTCTAACTCTTTTAATGATATACCAACACATGATTGGATAATGATCAATCAATTTGAGACACTTATGTTAGCTTTGTATTAGGCATTATTAGATGTTTATTGTGCCCAATATTAGTACTTTAGATGAGTTTAATGTTGTTGGGCTTCATTGGGCTTTAATGCAAATATTGAATAATTTTCGGATTTTGATGCATTTTGACATTTCTTCCTTGGTTAGGTCATAACTTGGGACTCGGTGATCCAATTGAGGTGATCTTGGTGTCTTTGGAAAGCTAAGACAATGCTCTACAAGTTTCATGAAGAACTCAAGAGCTGGATCGGAATGCTAAGGGTCCAAAATTTCCCTGCAATGCAGAGTGGGTTTGCTGTCACGGAACCATCTGGGCAGTATGCACATATTGGACTATATAGTGGGTTATAGGCCTCCTCTTGGGCTGAAACTTGGTCACTTGAAAGATAAGACCCATATCTCCAACTTCAATGAAGACCATTTTGTCAATAGATGTCGTTTTAGGCATGCTTCAAAAGCTACAAGTTGGTCTGAATTTGGAAACACGTTCTTCCAACCTAACTTGAGGTAGGTGAAGTGTTTTTGGCATTTCTGGAGTTCTAAAAGTCCAAATGACATGATTCAAATTGGATATTTTCAAGGAGACAACTGGCTACAACTTTGATGAAGACATCCAAGCCAAAATGCACCGTCTAGGTGATGAATTTGAAGCCAGAAGTCGGATAAGAGTTGTTGACTAAAAGCCACCAACCATACACCAACCCACCTACCATGCACCAACCCATCAACCATGCATCAAGCTTCCATTTTTGACAAATTTCAGATTCTTATAGCTTGTATTCAGATTATGTACATGTACAAATTGGCTTCTAGGATTAGTATAAATAGACCCAACCTCTTTGTATTAGAGGCATTCAATTTAGAAGTAAGTTTCAAGAAAGTTTAAGTATTTGGGAGAGTTTTCTTTCTCTTCTTCTCCATTCTCTTTGCAATTTCGTTTTTGTTCTTTAAATTCTGAGTTCTTCCTTCCCATCCATGGAAGGCTAGCCTCTCATAATCAATCCAAGGGATTAGCCATCTTGTTGTTTAATTTGGAGATCTTGGTTTACTTGTTCATATTGCTTAATTGTTATTCAAGTTTCTCTTCTTCCTCTTTTGATTTTTATCTAGATTAAATTGCTTAATTTGATTTAGATGTTGATGTGGTAATAGCTTTATTATCATGTATTCAAAGAGGATCATAAAGATTAAACAATGTATTAAAGCTTTTTGATAGATTGTTTAGCTTGGTTAAATTCTAGATCTTAAGTTAATCTATGTTGGATGGTGCTTACTTTATCTAACCTTGGTTAATCAAATCCTAGATGCTTATCTAGTAAAGAATTCTTGTATCATGTTAAGGCTTCTTGATGTGATCTAAGGCCAAGAACTTGGTTAGCAATTAAGTGAATTCCTTGTGATCAATGATGAGTTAAACTCAAGATCGGTAAATTTCCTTGGATTGGTTGTTTCTTTATATTTGTTTACAACTTTGAATCTCCTACTTTTATTAATCTTGTTAATCAACAACAAAACCCCCCTTTTCTAATTATCTTGATCTAATTAAATCTTTGTTTTTGGATCCTTGAGAGACGATTCGGTTCATTCTCTATACTACAAATTAGTTTGTGAACCGGTTATTTTATTTGATAGGCCTCGACATCCTCTTGTCAAATTTGGCGCCGTTGCCGGGGATCCAAGGCAACTATTTGATCATTTCAAGATCCCATCTAACTCTAACAAATGTGTTTGTTTTGTTTTTGAAGCTTTTTCAAGTGGGATTCGGCAGAATTTGGATAAAGGGCGTTGTGTCAAGAATTTTGGTTCGGGCATCTCAGATTGATCTGAATTTTGGTACACAAATGGAAAATATTATTCTGAGAAAGGCTCACTGTTTACAGTGAGGTCACCCTTATTTTTGCCAAATTCCATCGTTTAGACCACTTTTTCAATTTTTTAAGATTTTTTATTATTTTGTTGGATAGCATTTGTGTGTAAATTTTATCCTGTGGTGGTTCCATAATTTTTAAAATTCATTTGATACTGTTTTTATTTTTGTTTAATTTTTTTTGGAGTATTTGTTTTAGGAATTTTTAGTGTTTTAGTTGTTATTGCTTTTCTAATACCTTCTTATGAACTGCATCTTTGTATGACTAGATACGATCCTCGGTACCTTGCATTCATTTGATCCTGAAATTGATAGAACATTTCATACACTTCATAGAATTCATAGGACCGGTAGTAGCATTCATAGAGCTAATAGAATTACACGGAATTGGGCTTGAACTTGACATTGCACCTAATCTTGTTGACTCTTTTAATCCTGTTGAGTGCATACACATTAGTACTTCGTATGCGATATTGAGTCTGTTGATTTTACTATGGTGACTATAACAATAGGACCCTTAAGGAATTGGCTGCACTTTTTGATGTGAATTATCAACCTTTGTGCATTCAATATCCACGAACTTAATGTTGATTTTGAGTTGAAATGCGGATTGATACACTTGCTGCCCAAGTTTCATGGTCTTGCGGTGAAGATCCACATAAGCATTTGAAGGAGTTCCATGTTGTTCTGCTCCACCATGAAACCTCATGGAATAGTGAAGATCACATCAAGCTAAGGGCCTTTCCTTTCTCTTTGGATGGTGCTGCTAAGGATTGGTTGTATTACTTACAACCTGCTGCCATCACTTCTTGAAATGACATGAAAAGACTATTTCTGGAGAAGTTCTTTCCTGCATCAAGAGCTGATGCAATAAGGACAGATATTTGTGGCATAAGGCAAATCAGTGGTGAAACTCTCCATGAGTATTGGGAGAGATTCAAGAAATTGTATTCAAGCTGCCCACACCATCAAATTAGTGATCAACTGCTGATCTAATACTTCTATGAAGGATTGATGCCAATGGAAAGGAGTATGATTGATGCTGCAAGTGGTGGAACATTGATATATAAAACTCCAGTTGCTGCCAGAAACTTAATTGTAAACATGGCAGCAAATTCTCAGCAATTTGGTACTCGAATGGGTGTTGCAACCAGAGTAGTCAATGAAGTTAATACCTCTTCACATGCTGATCAACAAAGGGTGGAACATAGATTGGATGAGCTCACTTCTTTGGTTAGACAGATGGCAATAGGACAACACGAACCACGTGTGCAAACCCCTGCAAGAGTTTGTAGCATATGTTCTAGTTCCTCTCATCCCTCTGATTCGTGCCCCACATTGCAAGATGATTACGAGTTTCAAGACCAATGCGTGGCTGCCGGTGGTATATTTCTGGGAAGCCACAATTCCATCAGCGACAACAACGAAATATGATCCATTCTCCAACACTTACAACCCTGGTGGAGGGACCATCCCAATACGAGATATGGGAATGCATCAAATCGGCTGACCACCAAACCAAGATAGACCACCATTCCAAAGAAGAAGCAAGGACAAATCGATTTCGACCACATGCTGGACCAAGTAGACCACCATTCGGCAAGGTCCTGTAGCCACAAAATCTGAGCCCTCATTGGAGGATTTGGTGAAACAGTTGGCCACCAATAACATCCAGTTTCAACAGAGAACTGAAAACACCATTCGAAACTTGGAGACTCAAATTGGTTAACTTCCCACATCAATTCATGAATAAAAGTCACGGGGGTTACGGCCAATTACCCTCTCAAACCACTCCAAACCCTAGAGGCAATGTTAGTGCTATAGCTTTACGCAGCGATGGTAAGCAAATCAATGGACCAAAGGCGTGAGATACTTCCAGATTCTACCCTTGGCCCCGGAGAAACAAGATTCTACAAAGAACTTCAAGTTCTGCGGCTAATTGAATCTTTGTCAGCGATTCAATGACAAATGATCCTACAACGACCAAGCGAGAAAATCGGATCAAATCAGTGATTGCTGAGAAAATTTAGTACAATGAGAAAAGTGAACATCCAAAAAGTCGACTTCCAACATTCCTCTTCCTTTTCCCAACCGAATGATAATCTGTAGAGGCATATGGTTGAAGCTGACTTGGATAAGGAAATTATGGAGACTTTTCGAAGGTTGAGGTGAATATACCTCTCTTGGAGGCAATTAAACAAATCCCCAAGTATGCCAAGTTCTTGAAAGAGATGTGCACCCATAAGAGGAAGCTAAAAGGCACCGAAAAAGTGAGTATGGGGAGAAATGTCTACTGCTTTGATTCACCCAACTGCCTCCCAAATGCAAGGATCCGAGGCACTTTTACCATCCCTTGCACCATAGGGCACCAACAGTTCACTCATGCCTTGCTAGACTTGGGAGCCTCCATCAATGTAATGCCAAAGTCAGTTTACACTTCCTTGCATATGGGAGAGCTAAAGCCCACCGGCATTGTCATTCGATTAGCAAGCCGAGTCTCTTGCACAACTGCAGGAGTGTTGGAGGACGTTACGGTTCGGTACATAATTTAATATTCCCGGTGATTTTTATGTGTTGAATATGGAAGATGAATCGCCTCTTCCCCACCCCCATTGATCTTAGGTAGGCCATTTTTGAAAGCGCTAAAACTAAGATTGATGTGCATCTTTAGTACCCTTTCCATGGAATTTGGTGATGATATCATTCAGTTTAACATTTTTGATGCCATGAAATACCCTTTAGAGGATCATTCTGTTTTCATTTTGATGTCATTGATTTCTTGGTTGATGATATACATCTTGATATGTTGGCGAGTTTCTGAAATTGTAGGATACACTGATAGCATAGCTTGTGATACTTGTTACGCTTCGGACTTTTTGGTTGTAAACCCACTACAATGTGTGCGGCTGTCTTGAGATTTCTACATACTTATCATGTCTTTGTTGTTAATTCTGCCGACATTGATGATTACATTTACATTATTAATGGCAATGATGTTGTTATGAATGATGTTATCATTCATCCTGGCACGCTAAGTGTGATTCTTTTGATTCCATAGGATATGATGATGTTGTTTTGCAAGATTGTGCACAGCTTGTAGGTACAGGTGCAACTGCTGAGAATTTAGCAGATTTAGTTTCGGTTCCAAAACTAGTACCGTCAGTCCAGCAACCACCCTCCATTGAACTTAAGCCCTTGCCCGAGCATTTGAAGTATGCATTCTTGGAAGAGGATGAGAAGCTCCCGGTGATAATGGCCAAACACCTCCAACCTGAGCAAGAAACCAGATTATTAGAAGTCTTGAAGCAACACAAAAGGGCAATTGGTTGGACACTTGCAGACATTCCTGGTATTAACCCCTCCACATGCATGCACAGGATATTACTTGAGGAGGAAACTAAACCAGTGAGACAACCCCAGAGGAGGCTGAATCCTCTAATTCTAGATGTGGTGAAAAAAGAAGTGACCAAGCTACTGCAGGCTGGCATTATCTATCCCATCTCTGACAGCAAGTGGGTGAGCCCGGTGCAAGTAGTTCCAAAGAAATCCGGGGTGACTGTTGTGGCCAACCAGAAGAATGAGCTCATTCCAATCCGAGTGCAGAATAGCTGGAGAGTCTGCATTGACTACAGACGTCTCAACCAAGCCACTCGGAAAGATCATTACCCCCTTCCGTTCATTGATCGAGATCTTTGGAACGGTTGGTACAGTAAGTCCCATTGCGCTTTTAGATGGCTACACTTTGGATACTTCCAAATCCACATTGCACGGAGGATCGGAGAAGACCACATTTACTTGTCCCTTCGGCACCTTTGCTTACAGACGGATGCCCTTCGGCCTCTGCAATGCCCTGGTACCTTCGGTGCATGGTGAGCATATTTTCCGATTTCTTAGAGGAGTGCATGGAGGTATTTATGGATGACTTTCTTGTCTATGGTTCTTCTTTTGATTCATGTTTAGCCAGCCTATCTAGAGTACTGCAAAGATGCATTGAGACTAACCTTGTGCTAAATTTTGAGAAATGCCATTTTATGGTAGAACAGGGTATAGTTTTAGGCCATGTAGTATCCAGTAAGGGCATTGAGGTAGATCCTGCCAAGATTGATGTAATTACTTGTCTATCTTACCCCACATGCGTGCGGGAAGTGCGTTCTTTTCTTGGTCATGCAGGTTTCTACAGGCGCTTCATTGCCGACTTGACAAGATTGCTCTTCCACTTTCCCGATTCTTTGCAGAAAGATGTGGAGTTCAATTTTGATGACAAGTGCAAGGCAGCTTTCAACCACTTGAAGCAGGCCTTGACTAGTACCCCTATCATCCAGTCACTTGACTGGACATTGCCATTTGAGTTAATGTGTGATGCTTCTAACTATGCAGTAGGAGCAGTCTTGGCACAGAGAGTGGGGAAAGCTTCTCATGTGATATACTATGCTTCCAGAACTCTAGATCCGCTCGAGGCCAACTATACCACAACCGAAAAAGAACTTTTAGCCATTGTTTTTGCTTTGGATAAGTTTAGATCATATTTGCTTGGTTCTAAGGTTGTTGTGTTTGCTGATCATGCGACTGGAAGTTCCTTTTGAAGAAGCCGGATGCAAAGCCCGACTAATAAGATGGATGCTACTTGCTCCAAGAGTTTCACATAGAGATCCGTGACAAGAGTGGAGCGAGAGAACCTAGTGGCGAGATCATTTGAGCCGCATTGAAAGGGCTTGAGATCCCTTCCTGTGCGGGACTCCTTCCCGGATGAAGCGGCTTATGCATTGCAAGGTAAGAACACCTTCCCTTGGTTTCTCGATATGGTGAATTTCTTGGTTGCTACTGAGTTTTTCCCTCACATTTCACTCGTGCACAAATTTATAAACTTAAGAGTGAATCAAAATATTATGTGTGGGATGATCCATATCTGTGGCGATTTTGTAGTGACCAAATTATTAGGCGATGTGTGCCTAATCAAGAGTTTCATTCTGTTCTTAGCTTTTGTCATGCATTTGCATGTGGTGGACATTTTGGGCCTCAACGTCAGACTAGGAAAGTTTTAGACTACTGGTTTATATTGGCCTACCTTGTTTCATGATGCATATTTGTTACGTAAGTCTTGTGAGCGATTAATGAGAGAACAGGGAACATTTCTCGCGAGGAATGAGATGCCCGGCAACCTCTCTTGTATTGTGAAATCTTTGACGTATGGGGTATTGATTTCATGGGACCTTTTCTGTTTCCTTTGGTTATGTTTACATTTTGCTAGTTGTTGATTATGTATCAAAATGGGTGGAGGCTAAAGCCACTCGGATGATGATTCCAAAGTTGTTGTGGATTTTGTTAGATCACGATTTTCTGCAGGTTTGGAATCCCGAGAGCTATCATCGGTGATCAAGGCACCCATTTACGTAATCGGAGCATGGAGGGATTGATGAGGAAATATGGCGTGTTGCATAAAGTTTCTACACCTTACCATCCCGGACTAATGGTCAAGCCGAGGTCTCCAATAGAGAGATCAAGCGCATACTTGAAAACAGTCCAACCTAGTAGGAAGGATTGGAGCATGAGGCTTGAGGATGCTCTTTGGGCTTAGGACCGCTTACAAAACTCCAATCGGGATGTCTCCATATCGGATAGTCTATGGTAAGGCATGCCACTTACCGAGAGAAATTGAGCACAAAGCATATTGGGTGTGAAGCAATGCAACATGAATTTGGCGGAGTCGGCATAGAGCGGAAGTTGCGATTCTGAGAATTGGAAGAGATCCGCCTAGATGCCTATGAGAGCTCCCGACTCTACAAAGAAAAGACCAAAGCCTTCCATGATAAGTTTATTCTTCGGAAGGAGTTTTGATTGGGCAAAAAGTTCTCTTGTTTAATTCTCGCCTTAAGTTGATGCCTGGTAAATTAAGGTCTAGGTGGGACGGTCCGTTTGTTGTCACTAACATTTTTCCTCATGGTGCAGTGGAAATTAAGAGTGAAGCCACCAACAAAGTGTTCAAAGTTAATGGTCACCGCCTCAAAAATTTTTATGAAGGAGCTCAAGAGAACCTCGTGGAGGAAGTTCAACTGCAGGATGCTCTCTACCATGATTGATCACTACTGTGTTGAAAAAAAAAAAAAAAGACAAAAGAAAAAAAAAAGAAGAAAAAAAAAATAGAAAAGAAAAAGCCACGATTAATGTCAATTGCCAGAGATTGAATCATTATTGGGGAGGACCCATCGCTCATGCAAAATCTTCAATCACGCTGGCTAAGGACATTAAAAGTAGCGCTTCTTGGGCGGCATCCCAAGTTTTCTAACTATTTCCTCTTTCTAACTTTGACTTATTTGTTGTCACAGGAATCGAGACAGAAAAAACGGTGCCAAGTGAGAAAATCTTTCAAAGTTTGATTTTTCTGTCTTTATTTTGTTTGTTTTTCTTTGACAGATGATTTTTCACCGGTTAAATGGCGGATAACGGTACTCGTGAAAATCTTTTCGGTCCCTTGATTACCCACAAAAACTGAAATCTGTAAATAATTTTACTAAATTTTTTTCTCTCTCTTTCTTCTTTCTTCGAAATGGATAATCGGCTTTTTAATCTCATAAGCAATTCCCTTCTCTCCCTCAAAATGCTTTAACTAATATTTATTGTGCAAGGTTTGAGAGATTAAGGATGCTTATGCACAAAGGCATCCTGCGGATATACGCTGGTTGATCGAAGCAAAGGTCAGGCTCGAGGTGAATTTTCTGACGCTCTTGTTTCATATATGCCAGGGCTAGGCAAAAGTTCATATGCAAAGAAGAGAAGAGCAAAAAGGTTACGAGTCTGCTATAAATGTGCAAGATGGACCTGTAACACAAAATGCAAATCAATTGGAATGACGTCTATAAATCGAGATGATAAAATTAACTTCATAAAGGATGGCATGAGTAAGGAGTCTTTAGATAACATTCTATTGACTCTTGAGACGCATCCTAGTGGAGATGTGCAGAGAGTACTTCTCGATTTATGGCCAATATTCCAAGATGAACATGAACGTTATAGTCTCGGAATCGACTCAAAAGACCTGTTTGCCAATTTTTAAGAAAATTGGATGGAAAGCCGACCATCGGCCCATAGAGAGCTTCAAGACGTTACTGGACGTAAAACCAGAGGAAAATGTGAGCCACAATCACACCTCCTGTAAGTATTTTTTTTTATTTTTTATTTTATTTTTTTTCCTGTTTATTAAAAAAAATTCAAAAAAAAAAAAATAGCCGTATTTTTTTGAAATATGCATTGCATATTTTCAAACTTCTTCTGACACATATAGATTAGTCTTTTATCATTGTCAAATAGCTATTATCATTGTTGTGCTTATTTTCAAACTTACCTGACACACGGATCTACCCCTAATTTATAGGTGTAATTATTACCTTTGAGTTTTGATGCCTTGAAATAATATACTTTGCTCTCTTCAGATCATTGATAAGGTGAGAGTATAAAAAAAAAAAAGAGAAAAAAAATGGAAGTCACTTCAGTTCGTCGGATCAAGAGTGTTTGTATCTTTTGTGGATCTAATCCTGGGAAAGATAAGGAGTTTGTAAATATTGCACACCATCTTGGTCGAGTACTAGCTGAGAGAGAAATCCATTTAGTTTACGGAGGAGGTAGTCTTGGGTTAATGGGTTGTGTAGCAAGCACTTTGCACATTTAGGAGGTGGCAAAGTCCTTGGTGTCATTCCCAGTCCTTTATCGACCAAAGAAGCCCATTGGAAAAACATTAGGGGATGAAGTAATAGTATTTTGCATGCACCAACGCATGAACATTATGATCGCCAATGCTGATGCCTTTATTGCCCTACCTGGTGGTTTTGAAACTTTGGAAGAACTCTTTCAAATTACATCCTGGTCACAGCAGAACTTTCACCAAAAACCCATAGGTATATTAAATGTTAATGGTTTTTATGACAGCTTTGTTTTGTTTTCTTGATCATCTTGTAGAAAAAGGTTCATCTCACAAGCGACACGTCAAAGTCTTGTAGCGCTACAACTCCCGAACAATTGCTCGATCAACTCAATGCATTTGTACCACAACGTGATCCAAAGCAATGGCTCCACGGAATTGGGAACAAGGCGTGACGAAGAAAAAGCAAAAACTTGATTTGACTTTGTCTTTGTGAATTTTTGTTTTCTCTTATGGTTTTAGTTTTTGTAATTTTTCTTATTTCAGGCCCGATTTGCAGTTTTCTGGTAAGACCTTCTACACTCTACCTATCTTTATTTTGACATTGGGGACAATGTCTTTAATTAGTTGGGGGGAGGGATAGTTGACATTACCATGTACATAGTTTAGTTAAAAAAAAAAAAAAAACTAATCTTTATTGTTACTAACTTTTTAGATGTATGATGGCAGAGTAAGGAGTAGTTTTGCTCTTGAGACGCATCTTAACTTGCATTTCATAATAGGTCTTAAATCATCTTTGTTCTTGTATATATATTAAAAATATATATATATAAAAAAATAAAAAAAATAAAAACACACACACACACAATTTTGATCTTTTCAATTGATTTTGATACAAGCATGTGCTGAATCTGAGCTTAATTGATGATAAAAGTATGCAAAACAGTTTATAGTTGAATCATTTTCATGATATACATGTGTATATGATTGTGGATATTAGGAAGAAGGCATGGTTGAATTGAGTGAATGTTCCATACCTTTGTGAGTTTTGGGCTTTTCCAAGTTTGATACTTACACTTGGTTATTTTCTTTCATGAGTGATGTCAATTATGAATTTATTTTCTAGAACTTGCATTGAATCGATTTGAGATTACATTGGTCTGTATGTTGCATGAAAATGACAGAGGCATTTTTTTCTTGACTTAGCCGCTTTGGCCAAATAAACCTACCTTGCATTTATCCAATTATTAACTCCCTCTAAACCTATTTGCCTATTCTTTGTTCTTAGCTCATTACAAGCTTTGAGTGAAAAACCATGTTTTACCTTACCTTAGGGAATGGGAGAGCATTGATTTTCTTATTGGAGGAGTTCTTTTGCTTGCAATGATTTAAGTGTGGGGGAATTGGTGTGCTGATACGAAATGCTTGGTACAAAAAAAAAAAAAGAATAGAAAAAGGAAGGAATGTGTGAAGAGAATGAGCATTTTATGGTTTTGGGTAAAAAAAATTTATTCTTTCTACTTGAATTACTCCTCAATGCTCTTTTATTCTCTTTGGTTTTAACTTGCTATTATCTATATTGTTCCCTTCCTTCACCTTATAAGTTCCATTACAACCTTTTTGAAAGACCTCTTGATTTTTGCAATTTATTTGATCTAAGTAGTGGAGAATTGATGTATATGCAAGCCTATGGTAAAATACTTCCATAATTTGACTGAGTTGAGCGTAAACAGTTAACCTAAACACCTTGTGTGATTTGAGTGACACTTGTGAAGAATTTTACTCAATCTGAACATGCCTATTTCTGATTAAAGCATGATTATGCTATACTTTATTCTCAATTGATTTGATTCAACTATTCTTTGTTAAGCATACTTTACTTATTAATTATGGTTTATATTTGATACAATGCTTGTATTTAAAAATTAGTTGAATTGATTAAATAAAATATTACATGTTTGTGGGTATCATCCTGGTAAACCCTCACGAGACTACAACTCGTCCACTAGGGACACCTAGGGGTTTAAAGGCTTGTGGCACATGCTAAGTGCCATCGTGTTTTCCTACGGAAGTGGATTAGATTAGGTACAATCAGTTTTTATGTTTTTAGTTTAATAATATGATGTTTCTTGTTTTTCTTTAGTTTCGTTGTTATGTGTTTTGCCCAGGAGTACAAAAGCTTAAGTGTGGGGGAATTTGATCAATCAATTTGAGACACTTATGTTAGCTTTGTATTAGGCATTATTAGATGTTTATTGTGCCCAATATTAGTACTTTAGATGAGTTTAATGTTGTTGGGCTTCATTGGGCTTTAATGCAAATATTGAATAATTTTCGGATTTTGATGCATTTTGACCTTTCTTCCTTGGTTAGGTCATAACTTGGGACTCGGTGATCCAATTGAGGTGATCTTGGTGTCTTTGGAAAGCTAAGACAATGCTCTACAAGTTTCATGAAGAACTCAAGAGCTGGATCGGAATGCTAAGGGTCCAAAATTTCCCTGCAATGCAGAGTGGGTTTGCTGTCACGGAACCATCTGGGCAGTATGCACATATTGGACTATATAGTGGGTTATAGGCCTCCTCTTGGGCTGAAACTTGGTCACTTGAAAGATAAGACCCATATCTCCAACTTCAATGAAGACCATTTTGTCAATAGATGTCGTTTTAGGCATGCTTCAGAAGCTACAAGTTGGTCTGAATTTGGAAACACGTTCTTCCAACCTAACTTGAGGTAGGTGAAGTGTTTTTGGCATTTCTGGAGTTCTAAAAGTCCAAATGACATGATTCAAATTGGATATTTTCAAGGAGACAACTGGCTACAACTTTGATGAAGACATCCAAGCCAAAATGCACCGTCTAGGTGATGAATTTGAAGCCAGAAGTCGGATAAGAGTTGTTGACTAAAAGCCACCAACCATACACCAACCCACCTACCATGCACCAACCCACCAACCATGCATCAAGCTTCCATTTTTGACAAATTTCAGATTCTTATAGCTTGTATTCAGATTATGTACATGTACAAATTGGCTTCTAGGATTAGTATAAATAGACCCAACCTCTTTGTATTAGAGGCATTCAATTTAGAAGTAAGTTTCAAGAAAGTTTAAGTATTTGGGAGAGTTTTCTTTCTCTTCTTCTCCATTCTCTTTGCAATTTCGTTTTTGTTCTTTAAATTCTGAGTTCTTCCTTCCCATCCATGGAAGGCTAGGCTCTCATAATCAATCCAAGGGATTAGCCATCTTGTTGTTTAATTTGGAGATCTTGGTTTACTTGTTCATATTGCTTAATTGTTATTCAAGTTTCTCTTCTTCCTCTTTTGATTTTTATCTAGATTAAATTGCTTAATTTGATTTAGATGTTGATGTGGTAATAGCTTTATGGTTAAATTCTAGATCTTAAGTTAATCTATGTTGGATGGTGCTTACTTTATCTAACCTTGGTTAATCAAATCCTAGATGCTTATCTAGTAAAGAATTCTTGTATCATGTTAAGGTTTCTTGATGTGATCTAAGGCCAAGAACTTGGTTAGCAATTAAGTGAATTCCTTGTGATCAATGATGAGTTAAACTCAAGATCGGTAAATTTCCTTGGATTGGTTGTTTCTTTATATTTGTTTACAACTTTGAATCTCCTACTTTTATTAATCTTGTTAATCAACAACAAAACCCCCCCTTTTCTAATTATCTTGATCTAATTAAATCTTTGTTTTTGGATCCTTGAGAGACGATTCGGTTCATTCTCTATACTACAAATTAGTTTGTGAACCGGTTATTTTATTTGATAGGCCTCGACATCCTCTTGTCAGATAACAATGTAAAAAAACTTTACATGGATTAAAATTAAATCCATAATCATAATCCTAATTTTGTATCTTGATTAATTAGAAAGTCACAGTTCTCCAAAATTCTAAAGCCCAAAATAGAGGCATTAAAATCCTAATCACATTATATGACTTAAAACACAATATTGCATCAATATCATAATAACTCTTACCTCATTATTCATAAGGACATTAGGAATTTATTGGAATTTTAGAAATTCAAACTAAGTATGACCCAACAACTGTTTTGATATACATTGGTGCAACTTCCAGAATATCTCTCATGCAGGTCATCCCTATACCTTTTATTTCCAATCATGTATATTAGTTCTTCATGAAACAAAACGTAAAGAACAACTAGAGCCAGAATTAACATTATATATATGACATGTTAAGCAGTATCTCTCTGATCAAGTTTGCTTGGTACATGATCTTTAATCATGATAAGCACCATAAGTATAAGCTGCACCTCCAATTGACCAGAAGGGATGAGCTGAGATGTTTCAGTAGTTTCTACATCTTTGACCAAAAGCGGCTCAAGCTAGCTTCAATTGATCCATGTGGCTCATCCGTTGGTAAATACACATCATCATCAAACTGCATAAACGCCAGTATCATTTAACTGCTTTAATATATTAAATGCAAGGTAAAATTCAAAACAATATTCGGAACAAATATCAGGTGAATGGTGTGATGGTGGTACGAACAACCTATATTTTCACAGTAAGGAGGTGACTGACATGATGACAAGTTGAACTTGAAACATATACATTTGGGCAGGAAATGAAAATAAGTAGAAAATGGGTTCAATCAGGTTTATCATTTGACAGATGGAGGGTTAATTAATTGAAATTCATTGATGTTTTCTTGATTTCACTCCTTATCTTTTATACGTTTTTTGGACTCCTTATCTCAAGTCCTTAAAATAATACAGTGAATATAGGAGATGTGGGTGTATTTCTTTTCTACATTAACACAAGTCATTGACAAAAGGTCAGACGAAAGTCGTCTGTCCAGATATCTGGGATGGGAATAATCTGCAGCTGCAATTAAGGCTATGACTGAAATGCAAATCCAAAATTTAGAAGCTTATATCATTAAGGACCACACTCATAGTACCACATTTGATTCACAACTGTGTTTCCTCAATCTTCTTTGCTCCTTAAAGGAAGATGTCAATAGGAATAAAATCAGTTAATAACTTGTAATGGGTTCCATTAACTTCTGCCAGCTTTTCTGGTTTCAGGTGAAAGAATCAATACCTTTACAATTTGACCGTCCTTGCTTGAGAGATTGACTGGTAGGAAATGAATATTTGGCATCTTTAGTTGGATAGAATATATGTCAGGAAATCTGAAGCATAGAAAGTTAGTTGTCGCTCCCTACATGATTATAACATGCATTAAATTTGTGGCATTTAGGGAACAACCAGATGTGGGTGTGAGACAGAGAGGATAGAAAGGCAGATAGATTTGCATGCACACACAGAGAGAGTAGGATACAGAGAAACCTGTTTAGTGTGGCCTTTGCCATCTGGTAGAGAGTGCTTTGAACAGATGGGCTGTAGACTCCCTCATTTGAAGGACCAAAAAAAGTGTCAACCAGAACTCTTTTTACATCCAGGTACTTCTCTGTAAAGTAAAGCGGCTTCTGAGGGATGCTACATAGAGATTCATACGAATACCTACAACCCCATTCAATTTAGAAGCGTGACTTTCTATTTTCCATGTTAAAGAGAGCACCAGTGTCATGATCAGTGAGAAAACTTCTTGGACTTAATTCCTTTTCTGGATGATGTTATATAAACTCTTTCTTCTTATAATTAATGAGTGGCAAGAAAAGTTTGTAGAAGTTGTAATGAAATTGCTCATTATCTAGACTACAGGACTACATTATTTAAGAATGTGGGGTCTGTTTTAAATCTTATGCCTCTTCTAGTTAGTTTACAGGAAGCCAACTCTGTTCTCACATCTTGTTTATTAAAATTTGCTCAGCCAGAAAAAAAAAATGTAGGGAAAAAATGAAAGAAAACATTACCTCCATAGTGCGGTTACTTCTGTTGCCAGCATCCTTTCACGTGTTTCAGGAAGAGCTGTGTACTTGTCTCTTATAAAACCCTCAAAACCAGACTGATCACAACAAATCCAAAATAAAAAATTAGCACGCAAATCAGAGCTTGTGTTTTCTAAGCATGCAGCAAACTCTCTGAAACTATAATAGCTTTATAATGTGAGAAATAATTTTTTTATCAATTAGTAACTCAAATTTCTTCATGGGGAGAGGATGCAGAGCAAAATAAGACAAATGGAGTACAATTTTAATGGTGTAACACATTCCTGTAACAAAAACACAGCATCCCTTCGAAGAGCATGGAAGTAGATTCCAGAAACCAGATCTCTAATAAATGTCTGGTATCAATCCACATGCTCATGAAAATTGAAGAAGACTCTAGCCAAACAGTTTTACTCTGTCTACCATCTGAATAAGTTTGTATCAACCATGAAGATATGTAATCTCTTCTTTAACCTATTTCAGAACTATGGAAAAAGGAATGATCCTCCTCATCCTTTTAGGACCAAGGAAGAAAAGTTCAACACCCAAAAAAAGCAAGTAGGGAAGACATGCCATATGCCAAGCATATCTAGCAGCTTTTACCTCTTGTTTTGATGTGCATTGCCATTTTATTTGTTTTATTTTGTCTTTTTCTCTTCATATTTTGTAGTAATACTCATCTCTTTCTCTTCTTTTACCAAATTATTTTGAATATCCTTGTATCCTATACAAGAATTAAAAAATTGTGTAGCATCATTATTATTCTTCTGGTACTGTAACATTGATTTTTAACTAAAATCTACAATACTTGTGAGCCTTCATATAGTTGCAATTTAGTTGAAAAAGGGAAATCCATGTCACGGCCACATCTTTTGGCACATCTAACAACACCAACGACAATATATACCATAACTATAAATAGCAGTGTTTTATTATTAAATGTCACTAAGTACTAGAAGAAAAAAATTCATAGTAACAAAGTTTAATGACCCTAAGCACAGGTAGCAAAGAAAATTTACTTTTACTTCCCCTTTGGAAGTCAATGGTCCCATTTAAGGTGAAGTCTTTCATTTGGACCCCAGTACTTAATAGGATTAATATAAGTGATTTGTTGTAGGTTTGCGAACCTCACAAAGCTCTCTCTCCTAATTTTTGTGTCTTGCTGATTCTGAGACTAGCAGCCATTTATTTTTAAAAGGTCATGCATACCACTTTTTTTTTATTTTTTATTTTTATAATTAAGATATCATTGGCAGTTAAAATATCAAATAGTGAAACCACATTATTAAGACACTCAGCAATAATATAATTTGAAAGTACTTTGACCCACAACCACGTCTTGTTCTGAGAAATTATGTATTACAGAAATAGAAAACATTATATGCAAATCAAAGCACGAGTTTCTATATAGCAAGCTTACCTTGGTTGTCTTCAGCAATGACAATCCTTCAATACCAGAAGTCAACCGTAGTGCACCAGACTTTTTTACTATAGCCTCAGCTGTATGCTTCTCAGATCCAAGTTTGAAACCTTATACAAATAAAATCAAAGAATTTGAGGGTTCAAAAAGAAACAAACTGCAGTTTATAACTGAAAATTCTGAGGAGCTATCTATTTTGATTGGGCTACACCAGAGTTGGATCCAGTATTAGTGCAGACAAAGAGGAAAAAAGTGGAAAATGGCATCAACAATCAGGTCAGATCTCTCACTAAGTCCAAATCTTCTAAATATATGGTTTTTTACTAAGGAGATTTAAATAATGAAAAACAGAAAAATGCTGAACTCAAATCAATAGTGCCAATAAAAAAATAAATCTGCCTTAATTCAAGAAGTGAAATGCAAGTTTGAACAAAGAAAGTGCAACTAAAACTATCTCCAAGTATTTCAGATTTTATAACTGAAACTAAACACAGAAACTTCAGATGTAGAAAAAAATCAAATACAAAAGCTAACAAAGAAAGAACCTCTACAGATAGTGCAATATCTACGAGTACCTTCTAAAACAAGTAACATTGCACATTGTAAAATAATTTGACTAACCATGTTCATGAGGTTGACCATCCACATTAACACGCTCCCATGGTTTTTCCACAATCTTTACAATAGCAGTAGTAACCTACAAAATACCAAGTAAGCATTTCTTTTCTACTAAGTAATGACAAATTAAATGACAATATGAGAAAAGGACAATAATTTGAGATAAAAGATTGGTCAAAGCACAACAAAAGAAAAAGCAAAGTGCTAAATGAAAAAAAAAATACTTTCAATTTGTGAAAATCCAGCAAGCTCTGATTTTTATTTAAATGCGAACTATTACAGGAACAGAAAAGTAAGAATAATCTCAACATTGATATTAGATTGTCTGTCACCAACCTGCTTGTAAAATGACGTAAAGTGCTTAGCAAGTTCAATGGCAAACTCCTCCACAGAAAGTATTTCCGAGCATTCCTTGGCTTTAACATATACCTAATTACATCTTACTTTAAAATTCAAAACTGAACAGAACTGATGATGGAGAATAAAAAACAGATGAAAATGATCTGGTAGTAAATGACATATTACATTAACACACAGTATTTCTTTCCACACACAAACATATTTCCTGTTCCCTATAAATTCATTTTCACAGAAACATATCCCAGAACAAGAAAATTGGATTTAAACATGGGTATATGACCTAAATTTAAAAAGTTCAAACTTAAGCCTATAACTATGTCTCTGATATCATGACTGTGTTATGGTAGTTCGAGATATTTCCCCTCGAATGGTGCACTCACTATACACTGCGTCCTTTGATATCTCAAAGTTTGGCCACTTCTTGAGAAAATACACGAGAGAAAACAAAATAAGGTATAAGACTATAAGCCGCACATGAGAGACAAGCACATTTATGGATTGTTTGTTTTGAGAGAAATGGAGAAGAGAAAATTAGAGAAGAGAGAAATAGAAGAGAAATGAGGAAAGTCTGTTGTTTGGTTAGAAGAGAAATAGAGAAAAAAAAAAGTAGTGGGTCCCACAACTTTTTCATTTCTTTCCAAAAGTGAGAAGAAATAGAGAAAAAATAGGTAAAGGTAAAAATTTAACTAATATACCCTTCTTTTTTTGTTTTATAAATAAATAAATAGGGACAAATATGTATTTACAACAAAATTTAATTTTCTTTCTTTTCTATTTCTCTCTTAATTCTCTTAATCCAAACAAATTAAAAATCTACTCATTTTCTACTATATTTCTCTTCTCCCTATTTCTTTATACTCTATTTCTTTCCACTCTATTTCTCTCTTAATCCAAACAAAGCCTTAAAGTGATTTGGCAAATTGGTTATCCCTAGGCGGGTCCATTTGCAACAAGACATATTTAATTATAAGCTAATCAATTCCCAGGTAGCATTAAAAATCCATCAGATTCAACTAATATGATTGAACCATTCAAAACCAGAACAACATTCAACGGATCACAGATCCCAAGTGAGGAGCACAAATTTAGATCAAAAGGGTTTCTTGATTATAGAAATTCATGACCTGAAAACAACAGAACCGGAAATCAAATCACCACCCATGTTATTCAGTCCCTAATAAGAGCCCAAAAATCAAAGTGGTAAAAGTTACAAACCCAAATACCCGATCTACCTTTACAATAAGAAGCACACAAATTCTCTCTATTCTAAAGTTAGAAAAATTCAAAGTGTAATCATATGTACATAGCAATCAGAGCTTATACAAGTTCAAGTTCCCTAATTTAGCTTCTCTTGGTTTACTTTCTCAGCAACCAAACAGAAAAAAAAAATGGGGGCTCAGAAGGAGATTGATCTAGTGAGTAAAAAGGGAGTAGAAAGAATGATAAGGTGTTCTTCATGGTTAAAAATTAAGATCAAAAGGGTTTCTTGATTATAAAAATTCATGAACTGAAAACAACAGAGCCAGAAATCAAATCACCACCCATGTTAAAGTGTCAGAAGTTACAAACCCAAATAGCCCATTTACATTTACAATAAGAAACACAGATTCTCTCTAAAAAAAAAAAAAAAACTCAACAAGCTCAAGTTACATAGCACAGCTTCTATAGTTTTACTTTCTCAGCAACCAAACATAAAAAGAAAAACAAAAAATAAAGAATCTGGGTCAGAAGCAGATGGACCCAGAAAGCAAAAGGGTGTAGAAAGAATGATACAGTGTTCTTCATGGTGTCAGTGGCAACGATGTCAGAATTATCATCGCGGACATAGGCGTTGATACAATCAGAGAGGAGGCTGATGCTGACACTCCACTCCACAACGAAATGGGGACCTTCCTTGTTCTTCTTCCACACGCGAGCCACTCTCACCCTCGCCTTGCCATGCCTCTGCTCGAAGTTGAATCCCTCTACTTCGTTCGCCATAGATATCTTCTTCTTCTTTCGTCTTTGCACAGGGACTGTGACTCAGTGTTGAGTCACAATGGATTCTATTCTATTTATATATTCGGTTTCGTGAAAAGACAAAGGCATGTTTGCCGGTTTTGCCTCTTTTTGCTGTAATTCTGTGTGCGCGGTACATCATCGTCCAAACAAAAATTAACCTTTTTCTTGTTATCCTCTTTGTTTACTTGTTATTAGTACGTGTCTCTGAGTGTACCATGAGTCATGAGAGTAAAGTTATATAGAATCCATTCTCCGTGTAAAAATTTTATGAATTTAATTTTAATTTATTTTTAAAATTTTTTTACATTGTCATCTAATTATGTGCTGATTTATAATTAAAAGAGTTAAACTTTTTAGGTGATTGTTGTGATAGTCAAACTCTTTTAATAATTTGGTAATACATGATTAGATGACAGTGTAAAATTTTTTTACACTTACGGTAGATTAAAATTAAACTCAAATTTTATATTTTCATTTAATTATGTATTGATACATCATTAAAAATGTTAAACTTTTGAAATAGTTGTTATAATAATTAAATTCTTTTAATAAATTAGTAATACATGATTGAATAATATTAAAAAACTTTACATTAAAATTATAATGTCTGTTATACGTTATAATAATGAAAATTTCTTCGTTACTCTTTTATTTATATAAGTATCAGCATTTTTTTAATCTAAAATATATGAATAAATATTAATTATTAATTATTATAGGTATTGCAAAGCCTATAGGCTATAATAATAATAATATATAAAAAGCTGAAAAAGGTAAGGATGAAATTCCACGACAGTAATAAGGAAGATTGGCCACACTCCACCGTAGTTTTTGTTTCATATTCTCTGTTTCCGAATGAGTGCTTTTTTTCTGGACAAGAATGAGTGCTTTTTCGAGTATACAGTTAAATGAATTTTGACACTTATAATAATTATATTTTGATTCATATATTTTTGCTTTTAGTATTTAATTTATATTCACTGTTAGTGTAAAGTTCTTTTATACTGTCATCCAATCATGTGTTGCTAAATCATTAAAATAGTTAGACTTTCTAGGTAGTTGTTGTGATAGTCAATTTTTTTACTAATTTGACAACACATGATTGGATAATAGTGTAAAAAATTTTTACACTGAAAGTAGATAAAAATTAAACTGTTACTTTTATGTATAAATTTGTAATGGAAAACTTCATTCACCTTTCATTTTTTATTTAGAGTATGTTTGGAATTACCTTTTTAGGAATTGATTTTATTTATAAATGAAATTCTTTGTTTGGTAAGTTATAAAATAAGAAATAATTTGATTTTGAAATTTTTTTAGTTGTTTTTGAAATTAATTAAAAATAAAATTGATTTAATTTGATTTAGATTGATTTGATGTGATTTAAAACTTAAATTTTATGTTTGAAATTTATTATAAAAAATTATATTTAAAAATCAATTCTTATGTTTATTGTTTATTAAAAAAAGAATTCATTTCATTTCATTTTATTATTTATGTTTTTATCCTTATATCATTGTAAATTATAATGTTAGATTATTGAGCTTAAATCAAAAAGTTAACAAAGATAAAATAGTCAATTTAAATAATTAAATTTAAAATCAAATCAAATCATAACAAATTCCACAATATTTGAGAGAATTTCTAAATCTAAACAATTAAAGTTCATGAGATTTTAAAAATCAAACCATTTCTTATTTTTAACATTCTAAACACAATATTTAATTTACAAATCAAATCAAATCTAATTTTCTTTTACATTTCAAATACACACTTAGGATTTATGTTGTTGGCATGAAGAAATCTACACAAATTTGATGGGATTTGAGCGGATTTGATATGATTTTAGTTTTATTATTTAAATTAACAATTTTACTTTTATTAGTTTACACATCTTATTTATTTTATGTTAGGGTAATAAAGTAAACTTTTTGTAACAAATTAAATTTCATTTATGTTTTACGTGTTCCAAACATTAAAATTGATGTATAAATTAATTCAAATCTTATTTTTGTTATAATTAATTCTAAGCTTAATAATTGATTTATAAATCAAATCAATTTTATATTAAATGATTCCAAATAGTATGATAGACATTTTTATGCTTAGGCAATGCACGAGTCTAACAATACATAAAAGTAGGAGTTTTCACGGCAACAGAGAAGCAACTCTGCCAATAGGTGTTAACTCACCTGGTTGTCCGTTAGTAGACAATTTGTAATCCCACTAAAAATCCTCACTGAGGTTGGTGGTTTGCGTTGACTTTAAACTAGGGAGGGACTTTCCCCTTACCTGAACTTTTATTATCTAAAAAAAAAAGCAGCAACTCCACAAAGCCCCACAACAACTTAACATTCATATCTTCAATTCATAAGTGAGTGTCTTCACAAGACCAAAGAAGAATCTATTTATAATTTATAATATATACAAACAGACTCACAAGCTGTAACACTGACACATCACTCACTATAACACTGACACATCACCCATATTAACTTCCCTTAAATTGACACATGTCATGTTTTCACACTTTTTATTCTAACTTAGAGTACCATCTCGACATGTCATCAATTTCTGAAGAAACTCTCCTGCTAATTCATTTTTCTCTCAGCTTTGAAGACTCATTCGCGTTAAAATTTTTAGAGTATCATTACTTCACCGTTTTTCAAACTCTTCACATTCATGCACTCTCTCCATTCCCTTGATGTTTTTAGACTCTCCACATTCCCTTTTCTTCATTCGCTACCCACGCAATTCGCATAGGTGAACAAAGATCAAAGTTTTCCTCATGTTTGGTTCTAATTCAATTCACTATCAAACTTGATTTGATTCCTGGAAACAAGGAAGATGATTTTTGCGCCACGCAACTGCTTGACGGCAACGACGACTTCAATGTTCCTGGCCTCCACGACGCTCCAGCAGGCGACAACTCTAGCAGTAACATTGGCAACGCTCCACCGCCGGTGACCTGTTAAACTAAAACGACTAAGGTCCTTCCTTGACATATCTATATCTTTTTTCTTTTTTTTTTGTGTAAATTTGCTTAGTGGTAAGGAATATTAAACACTTCTCTATTGCCTATTTAAATTTTACATGTATTTTGATGAAATTGCTTGAAGAATTTGCTTTTGTTTTATGCCATGCTGGTTTGAATGGTAGAAATCTTATTCACTAACACCATATGAAAAAAATGACTTTTTTTTTTGCAGAAGTGAAGGAGAGGCTTTCTTTGTGTAATTGTTGCCATTGCTCTCACTCTGTAGTTTCTTGCAAATGAAAATGTATGCCTCTACCTTGTTTTTTCAAAATTAATACATGTATTTCAAATTAATTTTTCCCTCTTATTAGGATAACGTGATTATCATTTTATAAATTTTTCATAGCTTAGAGGGCAATGTTGGTGCACTCATGAATTTTGAGGTCCTTGATTTCTTACGAGCTAAAGGAGCTTCAAAAGATTCAAGGGTTATTGCCAAATTAGCATAGTCCGAATACAAGGTTAGGTTTGTTATTCTTCTATTGAGATGAGAAGTGAGAACCCATTTTTATACGTAGTTTCTATTTTTGCTAATATATAGTATACTTTTAAGTTTTGGTGGATGAGATTGTTTTGGTCTTCAATAGGTTTATGATTATTTTGTGAACATTGATGATTGTAATCAAACAAGAGAGAACATCAATGAGTTCTTGAGAAATGGTAAACGACATGGCTTGCCAAAAGTTGAGGTTTTGAATATATTAAACATTAGGCCAGTTGCTACGATTGAAATTTTCCCAGTAAGTATTAAAATTATATTTTTCCCAAATTTTTTAGACTTAAGTGTTATGTTAAAGTTATCTTCATTATGCATTTTTTTAGCTATACCCACATTCTCCGTGGTAAGTGTTTGGATCTAGACTAAGATGCCTTGTCTTCAATCATCTACTTAATGGGATGTAATATGTTTTCTTTCTGATTTGGCTTTAGCTTTGAAGTTTTGGGTTTGAAGCCTTGCAATAAACTGGAAAGCAATAACATATAAGCAACACATTTTTTTTTAGGAGGATTAATAGGTATTATAACATAATTCTTGTATTTTTAATCACTAACAAAAAGAAACTAATAAATAAATAAATACTTAGCTTTGAATTTATCGAAATATAATTCAGTAACATGTAAGAAATAGTTGTAGGTAGGATCAACAAGCTTGGGAACATAATGCCTGCATTTCCAATAACTTAGGGGGTAAAGAAAAGGTAATCATTTGTCCCTGAATCTATATTTGATGCCTTATAACTATTACAATTTCTAATTCTTTCTTACCCATTAAGCTTTGTTATCAATTCACGAATTGCTTTTTAGTGAGTTATGAGATGATAGCACAGTTAGAAGCATTTAGGCTTAGTTTTTACTTTCATAGGTCTAAAGAAATATCCAATCTTTAAAGGTTTTCAGTTTCCCTTATTGTCTCACCTTCGCTACTTTTATTGAACTTTTACAGTTACTTACCACAAGCATTGCTCATTTGGTTGTAGCAATACAAGGGGCAACCAAATATCTCTTAACTAGAAAGCAATACTAAAAGGATAATTTCATCTCCCTTTACATCTATTGAGTAGGCATTAAAATCCTAATGGAAGGTCATGGTTTTTTTGGTCTAGGCAAGTCTAGGGTAATAGGTTATAGGTGGATTAGGTTGCAAGTTATATGTGATGTGAGCAATTTATCACAAAATGTCCATGTTATTTGAGTTCTGATACCAATAATTTTGAGTTCAACTACTAATTGCTTCCTACGAGTATGTGATCTTCAAGGAAAGTAAAGTAAAAATGGGAAATTTTGATTAATATGTATAAAACAAAAGCAAAACAAGAAATAAGTGCTATTGTTTTTCTTATATTTGATTACTGCTGTCTTCATTGAAGTGTTTTTGACATGGAGAATCAAAACAATGTGTTTCTCACTCTTTTCCCTCATTTCTACTTTAGATATTGACATTAATTGTTAAACACACTGCTTTCTAAAATGCATAAATATTTGACTTCACCTATTTTTTGGGTAAAATTTTGCACTTTATTTTTTCTTCTAATTTTTTCTAATTTTGCACTTTATACCTATGACTGTGATATTGAAATGACTTGGATGCACTATTCTTTCCTTGTTTGATTTTGCCCCATCTTCTAAAGGGGGAGAAGACCAATTAGGTTATGCATGAATTCAGATAGGAAGGCAAATTTGCAAGTTACAACCTCTCTAAGGCTGCAAAGTATGAAAAATGAACACCCCTCCCCCTTCCTCGTTTTCTTTTTTCCTTTATTTACCCATTCTTCTCTGGATTTTGAGTAGGACGTTCAATGACATTTGCCTTGAACCGTGGCATAAAGGAGATTGCATATCAATTCTGAATTTACCTGCAGTAAAATCTTATTGATGTTGTTCTCATTTATACTGCAGGTTGTGGCTAAAGATTGCCAGTATATTATGAAGTTATTATTTTTCAAATAATTTTTGTTGTTAACCGTTTAATTGTTGTTATGTCGAGCTATAAGGATTTGATAATTGAACAAAGGTACAACTTTTGCTGTTGGGAATTGTTTGTTCACAACTTTGGCAATAGTGATTGCCTAAGCAGCTATTTTTTAAAATTACATGATTGCTCACGTTCTTTTGAATAGGGACAAGGGTGTAGTATTTACAGGCTTCTGTCTTTTTTGTTGTCATTATTATTTCAATTTGTTTCATTTCAATTTTCTTTTGGCAGAGGTCACTAATCAAAACTTCAAGGATGAAGGAGCCAAGTTAAGAACGCCCGTGGCAAAAAGGTTGAAGACAGCTGCAGCTAATGCTTCAAGCAATGATAATATAGTGTGTGGAATTTATTCTTTGTTCGGTAACAATCTCAAATAACCTTGCAATGGCTTGCCTAGCTTTTCAAATTCCTTTGGTGTGTAGGTTGTGCCTTTTGAAAAAACTTTCACTACAGATGTTTCCACTAGTGCTAATTCAACGTCAGAAAATAAAGGACATGAATTGCTATCAGAACTCCCAGAGAGCTTCCATTCCCCAAAATCTTATCTACAATACTTTATAAGAGGAAGCTAAGTAGATGCAACTTAGAATTGAAGTCACAGATTTTACAATGGTGCTAATTTAACTTGAGAGAGATAATTTCACTTGGTGCTTTTTCAAGAAATTTATTGAGACTTATGTAAGGAAAATTACATCTGGCAACTCTATTCTTGGGGAATTCAGTGTTGGTTAAGTTATCAAAGGTGTTTTGTGTAATATAGTGTAAGGAAGAAACCTCTCATAGCTATACGCATATACATAGTATAACTAATGATTTTATATGATTTTCTTTTGTTTAGATGAATTTTTGGGTCATTAACCAACTGGTTAGCTATCCAAGAAAAGTGATACATTTCTTTAGTTAGCCTTCCTCAGGTTTTCTAATACTAATTGTACTTCTAATATATTAAGTAGACAAAAATTCTATATGCGAGTCTTCATAGTAAATTGTATTCATAAGTTGGAGTTAAGACAACATTATGTTATCTTTGATTGTACATACTTTCAAGTGATTTTGCAGTTATGTGATTATGAAATTTGAAGTATTCTTTATGCTTAACTATGAGATTTTATTATGTAGGTTCCAGCATCTGTGTATATTCGTTGAACTATGGTTGACCATTTCTTCTTTTTCTCCCCTTCAATCTATGTCCCTTTCATTTTTAGGTGCTATAGTGAAATCGAACCAAGTCCTTGAAGATGTATGGACTTAGCTTATCAAAAAAATTTACTATGGGTTGACAATTTGACATCCACATCCACTGCAACCATCTCAAGAAAGTTTAAGGACGCATCAGTAGAGATTTTATTTATTATTGTTGGAGCGCAAGATGTGGCATTGTTTTAATGGTGTTGCCTTCTTGCCTTAAACAATTTTAATTTTCTATGTGTGTAGTGTAAGCCATGCAAATTAGAATTCGAGCATGTTCTCTAATTAAATAAAGTATGAAACAATTTTGCGTATTTACCTGCACAACGCGCAGGTCTACATCTAGTTGAAATGAAGTTAAACCAAGAGAACGTGGATAGTTAAACTTAAATAACTACTCAATAGAAGATCCAAAACTTTTAAGGATAGTCCTAAAAACTCATTGTAGCACTTATGTGATAGTATCCTATGAGCAAAACTAATATAAAAATATCGTGGGGCAAAATAAAAATTTAAGATGGCTACTTTATTTTATAAAAATAAAATGAAAACTTAAAGGTAACTTTTGAAAAATTGAAAATTTTAGGTGGCCATGACCCCAAAGGACAATGTAATTTTACCCCTAGCTATCCCATTTCACTTTGTTTAGTGTATTTGAGAGAGAACATTCATTTATTACTTAATAAGTGACCACAAGGTCAGTAGCCCAATGGCTCTATTTCACTCCAACATTGATCATCATAAAGAGTTGAAGCTTATGGGTACCAAGTACTCCTACCAGTCATGTCTTTTAATAGTGAGATGTAACATTAGGTTTAAATAAAAATTTAAATTATTTTAAAGTTTATCAGAATGTCATCCTATTAGGAGTTAAAGTCCATTTTTTTAGCCAATGAGAGTAGCTTCGATTGTTAGTATCAGTGTAAACTCTCGATGAGGCTTATGACATATTTTGACTTTATATTAATTTTTCTTTCATATGTATCTTACAAAATATTAGGATTGATGTCATGCACATGGTAAGTTGGGTATGGAAATAAGAATAAGAATAATAAGAAAAAGAAGATTGTGTTGGACTAGTGAATCCCTTCTTCTTGCCCTTGTAAGGCGAGGTTCTTCAATTTGCTAATTGACAACGAGATTTTTGAAAGCTTGATATTCGGTTTAGTTTGTCATTTTGAAAACATTTAAATCATTGTTTGGGAAAAAGTTCGGGAGACAACCATGGTCTGAAGGCCTAAGGGTTTCAAAAGCTAAACAAAAAATATAAATGAGGAGTTTATGCTCGTAATGAATATATATATAGGTCGTGGGTGGGAATCTACATATATCAAGTGTAAAATTTTTACACTTACATAAAGTATTTAGTTGAGTTGGTTTTTGTATTGAAACCACTCGTCCATTGGGCCTAAAACTCCTCACCAAGAGCCCAAAGTCCCGAGCTAAATGTTATAGGCCCAACCCCTCCATCAAAGACCCAATTGCCCCTTCTAAGGACAAGAGCTTTGCCTAGTCAGAGAGAAAGCTAGGAACTATGATTATTTGACATTAACAACATAGAGCCTGATGTATAACCCTTGACAATGAGTTTTAGGTGGCCACCTCAGTCCTGCCACGCAGCCATGACATGAAAGCCATCCTCGCCCAATGTCAAAGGAAAAAGCCACTTGGCAAGTGGGAAAGGGATGGATAAAGAGAGGAGGACAGAGGAAAAAGAGGAAAACTCTCTTTTTTATCTCCAATGAAATACACTTCTTACATAGACTAACTTAAGCATCAAAATGTCTTTTACAAATACCCACACCTTAATCTTATTCATAACCAAAAAGGACCCAGCCTCCACTTTTGCACTTTTGGACCAAAACAGTTTCTTTCCCAATTAATGTCTATTTTTCAAATTCCTAAAAGAGAGTATTCAAATGAGCCATTAGATTCAATTTATCCTACACAAAGTTTCACATATGCACATGCATATATGACAGACATAAAATATTGGAGCCACATTCAATTGGGAAAGTTACCGTCCATGTGGAGCCGCAAAATCCATCCATTAACTTTCTTTCTTCAACATCTCCTTGATGCTTGTCTACATGAACATCATTCTTGAATTAACAAAAATTATAGCCCAAAATTCTTCCATACTTTATGTTCTTGTCCAGAAAGGGAAGTTGGATCCCTTCTGGTCTCGAACCAGTATAGAGTTTGCAATCTTAGAAAGGATAAAGAGTTTGTAAATATTATAAACCATCTTAGTCAAGTGCTAGCTGAGAGAGAAATCTATTTAGTTTACGGAAGAGGTATTCTTGGGTTAATGACTTTTTGGGAATCGAGGATCTAACATATCTCCACATTGGTATGATATTGTCCACTTTAGGCTTGAACCCTCATGGATTTGCTTTTGGACATCACCCAAAAGGCCTCATACCAATGGAGACATTTTCCATGCTTATAAACCCATGATCCTCCCATTGTTTAGGCAATGTGGGACTTCGTTTGAACCTCAACAATCATCCCCTCAAACAAAGGACCATGGTTTAGCCTCCCCTCCAAGAGAAGTCTCCTTGAGTATTCAGACTTATACTTTTTTTGTTTTCTTGATCATGTTGTGGAACAAAGGTTCATCTCACAAATGACACGTCAAATTCTTGTAACTGCTGCAACTCCTGAACAATTGCTCGATCAACTACACGAATTTGTATCACAACGTGATCCAGCAATGATTTAACTGAATTGGGAATAAAGCAGCAACAAAAAGCAAAAACTTAGTTTGACTTTATCCTTGTGAATTTTTATTTTCTCTTATGATTTTAGTTTTTTTGTTATTTTAGGCTCAATTTGCAGTTTTCTGGTAAAATCTTCTACACTATACCTATCTTTATTTTGACATTAGGGACAATGTCTTAATTAGTTAGGGGGAGGAATAGTTGACATTGCCATGTACATAGTTTATATATATATAAAACTAACCAACTAATTTTTATTGTTACTACCTTATTAAATATATGATGGCAGAGTAAAGAGTAATTTTGCTCTTGAGACGCATCATAACTTGCATTTCATAGTATGTCTTAAATCATTTTGTTCTTGTATATATATATATAAATCATTTTGATCTTTTCAAATTAATTTTAATGCAAACATGTGCTGAATCTGAGTTTAATTGATGATAAAAGTATGCAAAACAATTTATAGTTGAATCATTTTCATGATATACATGTACATATGAATGTGGATATTAGGAAGAAAACATAGTTGAATTGAGTGAATGTTCCATACCTTTGTGAGTTTTTGGCTTTTCCAAGTTTGATACTTACGCTTGGTTTATTTTGTTTCATGAGTAATGTCAATTATAAATATATTTTCTAGAACTTGCATTGAATCGATTTGAGATTACATTGGTCTATATGTTGCATGAAAGTGACAAAGGCATTTTTCTTGACTTAGCTACTTTGGCCAAATAAGCTTACATTGCATTTATCCTATTGTTAACCCCCTGTAAGCCTACTGACCCATTCTTTGTTCTTAGCTCATCACAAGTCTTGAGTGAAAAACCATGTTTTACCTCACCTTAGGGAATATGAGAGCATTTGTTTTCCTATTGGAGGAGCTCTTTTGCTTGCAATGATTTAAGTGTGGGGGAATTGGTGTGCTTATGCGAAATGTTTGGTACAAAAAAAACAAAAAAAAGAGCTAATTCTAAAAATAAAATAAAATAAAAACCAAAAGGTAATAAAATAGAAGAATAGAAAAATAAAGGAATGTGTTAAGAGAATGTGCATTTTATGGTTTTGGGTAAAATTTTATGACTTCTACTTGAGTTACTCCCCAATGTTCTTTTATTCTTTTTAGTTTTTAACTTGCTATTATCCATATTGTTCCCTTCCTTCACCTTATAACCCCATCACAACCTTTTTGAAGGACCTTTTGATTTTTGTAATTTTTTTGATCTAAGTAGTGGAGAATTGATGTATATGCAAGTCTATGATAAAATACTTTCATAACTTGACTGAGTTGAGCGCAAACAGTTAACCTAAACAGCTTGTATGATTTGAGTGTCACTTGTGAGGAATTTTACATAATTTGAACATGCCTATTTTTTATTAAAGCATGATTATGCTATGTATACTTTATTCTCAATTGGTTTGATTCAACTATACTTTGTTAAGCATACTTGAATTATTAATTATGGCTTATATTTGATACAATGCTTGTATTTAAAAATTTGTTGAATTGATTAAATAAAGTATTACATGTTTGTGGATATCATCCTGGTAAACCCTCACGAGACTATAACTCGTCCACTAGGGACACCTAGGGGTTTAAAGGCTTGTGGCACATGCTAAATGCCATTGTGTTTTCCTACGAAAGTAGATTAGATTAGATATAATCAGTTTCTATGCTTTTAATTTAATATTAGGGTGTGTCTTGTTTTTCCTTAATTTTGGTTTTATGTGTTTTGCCCAAGAGTGCAAAAGCTTAAGTGTGGGGAAATTTGATCAATCATTTTAAGACACTTATGTTAGTTTTGTACTTGACTTTATTAGATGTTTATTGTGCCCAATATTAATATATTAGTTGAGTTTTATGTTATTGGGTCTTATTGGGCTTTAATGCAATTTGTGAATAATTATCGGATTTTGATACATTTTTTACCTTTCCTCATTAGTTAGGCCATAACTTGGGACTAGGTAATCCAATTAAGGTGATCTTGGTGTTTGTGGAAAGCTAAGACAAGGCTCTACAAGTTTTATGAAGAACTCAAGAGTTGGATTGGACTTATAAGGGTCCAAAATAGCCTTGCAAGTCAAAGTGGGTTTGCTGTCGCTGGAATCTGAGCAGTGTGCACATATTGGACCATATCGTGGGCTATAGGCCTCCTTTTGAGTTGAAACTGGTGCCATTGGAAATATAAAACGCATATCTCCAACTTCATTAAAGACCATTTAGTCAATAGATGCCATTTTAGGCGTGATCATGAAGCTGCAAGTTAGTTTGAATTTGGAAACACGTTCTGCCAACATGACTTAAGGTAGGTGCAATGTTTTTGGAATATTTAGAGTTATAAAAGTCTAATTGGCATGAAACCAGCGCCAAAAGATCAAGGAAAAAATTGTCTACAACTGTCATGGTACCTCCAAGCCAAAATACATCGTTTAGGGCATGAAAGTCAAGTTGGAATTCGAATAAGAGTTGCTGACTAGAAGCCACCAACCATGCACCAACCCACCAACCATGCATCAAGCTACCATATTTGACAATTTCTATTATTTTACAGCTTGTATTCATATTATTTTCAGTTACAAATTGACTTCTAGGATTAGTATAAATAGGGTCAATCTCTTTGTATTAAGCATTAATGAAATATGAATGAAATTAGAAGTAAGTTTGAGTATTTGTCAGAGTTTTTTTTTTCTCTTCTTCTCCATTCTCTTTAGAATTTTGTTTTTGTTCTTTATTTTCTGAGTTCTTTCTTCCCATCCATGGAAGGCTAGGCTTTTATAATCAATCCAAGGGATTAACCATCTTGATGTTTAATTTGGAGATCTTGTTTTGCTTGTTCATATTACTTAATTGTTATTCAAGTTTCTCTTCTTCCTCTTTTGATTTTAATCTAGATTGAATTGCTTAATTTGATTTAGATGTTTATGTAATGATAGCTTTATTATCATGTATTCTAAGAGGATCACAAAGACTAAACAATATATCAAAGCTTTTTGATAAATTGTTTAGCTTGGTTAAATTCTGAATCTTAAGTTAATTTATGTTTGGATGATGCTTACTTTATCTAACATTGGTTAACTAAATCCTAGATGCTTATCTAGTAGAGGATTCTTGGATCATGTTAAGGCTTCTTGATGTGATATAAGGATAAGAACATGGTTAGCAATTAAGTGGATTCCTTGTGATCAATGATAGATTAAGCTCAAGATCGGTAAATTTCCTTGGATTGGTTAATTTGTTAACTACTTTTCTTTAATTCAACCGTGTATTTTCTTTATAAATCATCAAATCCCCCCTTTTTAATTATCTTGATTTAATTGAATCTTTGTTTGTGGATCATTGAGAGACAATTCGGTTCATCCTCTATACTATAAATTAGTTTGTGAACCGATAATTTTTATTATTTTTACAGGTCTCAACAACCTTTTGTCAGTCATGCTTTTATATGCCCCTTTTCTCGGGCTCGGGTTCAAGCTCTCCTTCCTCGGCATTTTTGGCCGTGATACCTCTTGAGGTTGGTGTACCTCGCCGCCATAGCCCTTAACTCCTCCATATCCGAGGGAGGTTTTTTGGCTAGCGAGTTTGAGAAAAGTCCTGTTCAGGGCCGTCAAGATCGTGTGCAACATGATCGCCGAGTCAAGGTCCCTAATATCCAGTGATTCCCTGTTAAAATGGGCCATGAATTCCCTTAAGGATTCATTCCTCTATTGCTTGAGGGAGACTAGGCTTGTATATGGCTTCTTATAGGCACTACTAATGGAGAAATGTGCCAGGAAACACTCAGCCAAATCCTCAAATGTGTGGACTGACTCCGTCGGAACCACTGAAGCACTGCTCTTTGAAGGGTGCTTGGGAAAGCTCAACACAAAATGGGGTCCTGTGCGCTTGTAATGAGCATTGCGGAACAGAAAGCCTCTAGGTGCTCTTGCGGGTCGGAAGTACCATCGTGGGGTTTGAGGTTTGCGGGGTTCCGAAAAGAAGGAAGGAGCAGGGCAGCCATGATGAAGTCAGAAAAGTGGTGTCCCGTGGTCCAACGGTTAGGACTGCGAGCTACAACACTGACTGGCATGCTTTCCCAGTATCAGTGGTGAAAACCACGAGGTATGGCGTTTGCGTTATGGCCATTGAGGTAGCATTTGTCATGTTTTACTGAAGTATAAAACTCTGGGTGACTGTAATCATAACTGGGTTGATAAGGTGGATCGTAACTTGGCCTAGGTTAGTATTGCTGACTATCGGAGTTGGCCTGATGTAGCCCGTCGAGTTATTGCTATAGGGCTTGGATTTAGGTGTAAAGCTCATCCGCGGTGTGAGGAGGAAAAGGGGATAAAAGCTGGCGCCAAGACTTATGCCCTGTCCTCCCGTCCCGGGTCTTAGGCTCGATGGTGCATAACTCAGTTTTTGTAACGGTTGAGGTGAGAAAAAGTTTTATCGTTTCCCACAGACAGCGCCAATGTTCTTATCCAATAGTGGAGGTTGGATCCTTTCTAGTCTCGATCAAGATCAAAGTCAAGGGGTACCTGCAAAAGGCACTCTGATGCTTTTGTCAGTTTCTGCTCAATGTCTCCTCCTAAGTACATAGTGGGTTGAGAGTATAACTTACCTTGTTCTTCTTACTATTATCCTTTTATACTACTGGTTTGACAAGCTCTCTTCTAGCTTTCATGTCGTAGCTGTGAAGTAGGATTGCGGTAGCTGCTTGAACGCTTTGACCGGATGCAAGCCTGAACAATTGGCGTCAATAGTTACATCACGTAGCTGTCTGTGTTAGCTGAGTCCAACTTTCTGCTACTTTGATGAGTGGTTGGGTGCTTAACTGGAAGTTGGGCCTCATGGGGTTCTGGGCTTTTGTAAAGAATTTGAGCCTAAAGAGTGGAGGACCTTTAGATGAAGGTTGAAGGTTCCAAGCCCTTGGGGCAATTCCCTTCATCCTAAGGGCAACTGGAAAATGAAATACATGTTTGGTTGCATCCTATCTAGAATAAGCTAAATAACATTTAAATAAATACTTTGAGAATGACTTTTTATAAATTCTTTGAAATAAATATCATGTAGTTAAGGAATATATTATGAATTGTGTTGATTCACTAAAACTAATTTTGTAAAAAATTATTATAAAAATAACTAGCTTTTAAGTTATTTTTAGCCTTCACAAAGGCTTGTTTTCATAAGCTTAAATTTTTTACTAATAAAAATAAGTTCAAAATAACTTATACGAGTTTTAAAAATTATTTTAATTAATAAATTTGTCTAAAACAAATAAAAATACTTTATAAGTACTTATTTTAATAAATAAATTTAAATAAACTGTATATAAACTTATCAAAACGAAGCCTAAAAGCAGGAAAAGAGTAAAAGCTATTATTGCACAGTACAATCGGTTATTGCATATTCACAACATATAACTCAAGTTAAGATCATGCCTTTGCGAAAGAAATGTCAGACAATCCAAAACTATGTGTGAAGTCGCAGATTGGCTTGCGACGAGTAGAAACATGTACTTATTGGCATGATTTATGAAGTTTGATAATTAAGTTCATGTTTGGAAAATATATTTTTTTAATAACAGTTTTTTTCTTATAAAATTTGTTTTATATAAAATTTATTATGTTTGGTTAAAGTATGTAAAGTTGATTATAAGTGAATATTATTTTTTCTTACACTAAAAACTACTTTTTTTGAAAAACTTTATTTTGAGTATTTTGATTATATGATTATAGATTTTTCAAAAACTTTGGTAGATAAATACCCTTATCCCTCAACTAAATAAATTTTTTAATCATTTAAGATCTCTTTTAGTAATTTAATACATATAAATAATTTTTTTATATAATTCAAACAAAATTATGTCTTAAAATTAATTATGAACTAACATAACTAAACATAAATTAATTTTCTTAAAAATTGATTATATACATAATTAATTTTTAACATATTTTTTTCCTACACACTAATTTAAACACACTCTAAGTAGGATGAATGAAAGTGATACACAAGAAGACGAAAAGCTAATCCACTGCATATTGAACTATAACAAATTTGCAGAGCAAGTACATGTTATATTTTACTATCCTTAAATGAGCTTTTGAAAAAAAGAAAGCTGAAATAATAATAAAATCACAATTTCTGCTTTTCTTTTTCTATTTAGACTTTTCTGATTAAAAAGAAAGACAGTTTTTATAACATAAAAAGTTATTCAAACATAAAAAATATCTTTTAAAAATATTTCATTCAAATATAAAATAACTTTTATTTTTCATAAAAAAAAAATATTTGTATATAGGCTCAATCAAACCAACCATATCTATTGATACAAGCTGAAAATATTTGTTAGCTTATTGTGTAATTTTCAGTCTTTTAAATATCTAAACTTAAAGCTTTTTTCAATGATGTAATTTTCATTTGAAGTTATGAGTCATTGTTTTTTCTTCAGAATTTTCAATGATTTTTTTTTAAATCTTGTCATAAAATTTTCAAATATGGTATAATACTGAAATCAATATTGTACTATGTCATAAAACATAGAGTCATACATAATTATAATATAATAATTATAAGGATTCAATTAACAAGTTGTGAAAAAAATTAATCTTTCAAAAATATATATTCATATTTATCTATATCTATATTACTATAAAGGAGATTTCCCTTTTTGATATCTAAATTCATTCAGCAACCAATGTTTTTCACAGATCTTGCGCTTGCAGCCATCAAAACATGTCATTCCCTGTCTCTCCTTGTCTCTTTTCCTAGCACTGACATTTGAGTTGACACTTCTATAAGTAAATAAAGGAAAAAGGAAAAAGAAAAATACCAAAATTGTTAAAAATTGACATAGAGGCCTCAAAGCTTGTAAAGAAGATAGAAGCTATCGCTGCCATACTGTGGCTTAATCTCATTTTAAGCACTGCAGGAAGAAAAAAAAAATTATACTATCTACTTTTCTTTTGAAAAACTCTCATTTTGTGAAGGGGTAAATTTTTAGAAAGGCGAAAATTAAGAATATCATGTAAAATGTATTTATAAATTATCATATTCAAAACCCATCATGCTCATACTATTTGCGAGCATTCATAGGCATCCACACAATAGAACAATAGAATTTCTAATAAGAATCAAAGGAAGAGTCTGATGCGTATTAGACTGATGTTCTGTTTGCGTTGTAGCTTTTTATGTTAGATTAACATAAATTTGAATTGAAGTATTCAATGATTGTTACTTCAAGATTCAGGGATCAAGAGGAGGTAAGCATATAACTTTAATGTGTGTATTTATTCATTTTTATCAATTTTCAATTGATAATTAAGTTGCACACTTCTTTGATATTTTATGTTTTAAAATTAAAACAATATTAGGCCATAAATTTACAAGATATTAATTTGAAGTCGATTGATTAGGTTTAGATTCTTTTTTATCCTAAATTACATTAATCATCTGTTTTAATATTTTCATTAATTTATTATTAGAAGTTCATTATGTTAGAATTAAATAGAAAGAACTAAAATTTGAATTAATATAATTTCTCTGATATAGAGAGAGTTTGGAGATGTTGTGAGGAAAAACAAATTACAACTTTCAATTTATTGTATTGATTACCGTAAGAAAATAATAATAAAAGGGAATGATTTGTTGTCAAGTTGCAATCTTATTAAGAATCAAAGGAAGAGTCACTGATTCTTTGTTTGTGTTGTACCTTTTTAAGTTACATTAGCAAAAATTTGATTTGATGCATTTAAGGATAGTTATTTCAAGATTGAGAAATCAAGAGGAGCTAAGCATATAAACTTACTCTGGTCATAGAATTTGGATATGTATTTTTTTATATCAATTTTTAATTGATAAGTCACATGCTTCTGCTATACTTTAACGATACAAGATATTTCATTTTCTTGTTTTAATATTAAAACAATATTAGGCTATACATTTACATGATATTAATTTGAAGTAGATTGATTGAGTTTACATTCCTTTTTATCCTAAATTATCTTTATCATTTGTTTTAATATTTTAATGATTCATTGCTAGACGTTCATTTTTTCTAGAATAAATAAAAAGAACTAAAATTTAAATTAATATAGTTTCTCTAAGATAGAAAGAATTTGGATACGGTGTGACAGGAAAAAATTACTACTTTCAATTTATTGTATTGATTACCTCGAGAAAAAATATAAAAAGAAGGGGAAAAGGAGAGCTTGATTTGTTGTTTAGTTGCAATCTTATTTTTCTTTTAAAATATAAACTAGTTATTCAAAGATTTAGCTCCATCAAATAAATTACATCTAAAATAAACAGATAGTTTTTTATTTTGTTGTTCACCTTTTGTTAATATTAGTACATGTACCATACAAATATTTCTTGCCCATGCCCGACCTCAACCCAGCTCCAAGCCAACCCGAAAGACTCACCCTGACCGGGTCAACCGAGAGGCACCCTGCCGTACTCAAAGAAATGCTCGCCTGAGCTTCCCGAAGCACATCTCGCTTATTTCAAAGTGGATCGTGCCCCTCAACCTCATTCTTTGCTATGACTCCATCATCAACAATACTACATAAGGGGGACCTCCCCCAAGTATAAACATGAAAAACTCTAAACACTAGTCTACTATTTTTCACTCCCAAACTTGGGAGTCATAATATCTTTGTAAGTACACATGCTGCCGTCATACACCTGTTGCCGTCATCTCCGCTCTCGTGCAGACCAAACACCCAATTTGTGTACTAGATTAGAACATTGGCGTCGTATGTGGAAAACAAAGCAAAACTTCCCCACTTCCACCATTCTAGGAACCCAAACGCGATGGAGGATGGAGTTGAGATGTCTTGCACCCTAATGCAAGGCCAACCTCCTTTCCCTCAATCATTGTGGGAGGACTTTGTTGGCTACCATGAACAACAACGACAATTGGAAGACCTGCAATGCAAAATCCCTTTACCCCTAGAGGAAACGACCGAACACAACCACTCACCACTGGAGCAGCAACCACACCACCAACCCGAGGCACAGCCTGTTGCCCCTAAACCACAACCGTCCTTAAAGTTTGGGGCCCAACCACCCATCTAGCCTGGGGTCCCACCATTCGTGCTCGGAAACCAAGCAACCCTACAGCAACACGCTCCACTCCAACACCCACCCTACTAGTTCGGAGCAGTACTCCCAAACCTCCAAACTGTGCACGAGCACCTCCTCACCAAGGAGGCCAACAACCACACTTTGGACCCCCACCTCAGTTTGAGACACCAGATCACCTTGGTTTGCAACACTAGCTCGAAGTACCTCCACCTTTCACTGCAGGCCACCCACACCAAACTCCAAATGACGAAATCCCTTTCCATGTTGGAAATCAGTTTCCACCCCATCAAATAGAGACCTTTCCTCAGCCATCACCATACCCTGGCCATCCCCCTCAGTACAGAGACACTCATCAACAATAGTAGCCACCTACCCCATACAACTTGTACCCGCCTACCCTAGGCTACCAACCTACATGGAGTATCACACACCCCTTCTTGAAATTCATCACGAGCATCCCTTTGCCCCCAGATTCTCGTGGTCCCACCAATATTGAACTCTGATGGCACCTCAGACCCCCAAGAGCACAAAGATGTGTTCGGGTCCTCCATGCTCCTCTCTGGCGCAACTGACCCAATCATGTACAAGGCTTTTCCCTCCATACTGAAAAAAGGACGGTCTGCAATGGTTCTCTTCCCAAGGTCCATCTTTGACTTTGCAAACCTCGCTCACTGCTTTATCGCTCGCTTCTCAACTAGCCTCACCCATCAAAAGACAATTGCCAGCCTAGCCACCCTTAACAAGTCTTTGGGCCACAATTAAATATCATAAAATATAAAATCATTTACGAACATTTGAGCATGTCAAATTGAATGCAGGAGGTATCTGAAGAAAAATATCAACTATCAAGCACAAGATCACCTCCAACAATTCGTAACAGCTCGTTGCTACTAGTTGAATTGAAATTAGAAATAAACACTCAAAATTCATTCAAGAAGCAGAATTTACTACAGATCTCTAACCACAAAAACAACATTCTATCACCCAATACCACAAAGACAGCAACAGTAGAGAGAAAGTATAACAAGCCCCATTTGGAAGTTCAGCGTATGAAGAAAGAAAGTATGGATCAACTCACATTGTCAACAGAACATAAGACTCCTCACAAAAAAAAAAAGGTAAACGAAATGATGGAAATTAGCATCAGAACCAAAATCAAAACAGCAAGTACCCAAAATTACCATCACTCATGTCTGCAGAGGAAAAATAATGAAAACATGGGAGGGTGTCAAACATAAAGGGAGGAAAAGGTTGCACAATGAATTAAAATCAGACCTAGCAACCATCACATGCCACAAAGGTTTAGGTGGCAATATAAAGCAACCATGCCTTCCAATTTACAGAGACCAAAACATGACCATCAAACTATAAATTCCTCATGCCTTTTTACTAGTAAATTTCAGCCCACCTCCTGCGCTTCAACAACTTCACAAACCGAATTGCATACAAGAACCTCATTACTATCAAAAGTCAGGGAATACCATCACAGAGCAAGCCAAATGACTAGAAATAGAATTGTAGCAATCATGACCAGAACAACCAAACATGTACGCAAGCATTGTGGGCTGAAAGGAGAAAGTGGTACCATTTATTAAGTGTCAAATAACTAGAAAGATCATGTTTACATGTTAGGTAACAGTGAAACTTTATAAAAGGTAAAAGCAATGAAACTTTCTTACACACAGTCTTCCCCTTGGGTTTAATACAGAACAACAACCAACAGATTACAACAGCTCAAAGATCATTTAAATTCGCTCATCATGCAAAATAAGAGTTCGGATTCTTCAAACAGATTACATTCTAATGATCCAACACATAACATTAACCAAAAGGAACTAGAACTTTAAGGCCCTCATGGAAACAATCTTGGACATTGTGGCTGTTAAACTCACCAACAGATAGGAAGAAAGGCAATACAGTATTTTGATAACCATTATTAAATAAATAGAAAAAGCAAGAAAACCTTTGTTGAATCTAAAACTCATTGCAGTGAAGTGGCTGATGAACAAACACTGGTCCTTTCAACTGGAATCCTGCATCTCCTATTTTGTAAAAATGCTAAAAATGTTAGAAACAAGCACCGAGTATATGTAAGAAGTATAAAGTATAGATGAAACAACTGGTAAGGTGAAAACAAAAGAAATTCAGCCTCTGGTTCATTGGTGGCACCGAAAGAGTTTAAAGCTTGAGTCTCGTATTAAAATGTACTAAAAACACAAAATGAAATATTTTCATTTAACTTGTTTTGCTAAGAACTTAGTGATAACTAAAAAAAGATTTGCATTCCATTTTTTTTTTATAACTTTTTTGTTCTATTCTTCAAACATGAATCAGATTTATACAGATTTTGGGCACTTATGGAAGGAAATTTAATAACTTGCCATTAGCGATGATTTAAAACTTTTATGAGCTCTAGGAGCAAAAGGTTAGATTTTGGAGTGGAAAAAAAAAAGACCCGGGTGGGGGGAGACAAAGAGAACAATGAACCTTGGCTATTTTTTTTTTCTTTTGAGTTGTACACAAGATTTGGCTCACAACATAGATAATCTATATCCATCTTATAAACTTTCACCCCTTTTACAAAAGAGCTATTGCATGAGAGTTTTCAAAATACAATTATCAAGAATCTACCATTGTGGCCTCCTTTGGAGACCAGCTTTGCCTTTTTGCACTCCACGCTAAGCCCCTCGTCCGTTCACATGCGAGAAATTACAACTACACTCTACAATCAAAGGAATCGGATTTTCTATACATCAACATTACTTTTTTCTCTTCCCGGAATCAGCAAGATGCCCTGAAATAAACAAAAAAAAAAAAATTCACTTCAGACGGGGTGGTGTGGGCACGTGAGCTCATAGGAAAATATCAAGTACTTGGATATTTTCTAAGGTTACGGTGCACTATGTCAAGCATTTGGCTGTATTATAGAATTGAAAACGACCAGTAGCAGGAAATATCCTTTATTGAGATGCAAGTTGCTAGTAGTAGTTTTTGTGACCAGTATCCAAAGATTTGGCTGTATCCTGTACCTGTAGGAGTAGGACCATTCATATAGCATGGTTTGAAAGGAACCAAATCTGAGATTACCATTGGATAAAACATTGCCAGTTTCCATGGTGACTTAGAAATTCTCACAATCGTTTCTTTTGTAATTTAACTGAAACATATACCTCCAACTCAACATATACTATATTCAGTTATTTGATTTTTTTTATTATTATTTAAAACTAAAATTAAGAATTAACATTTATTATATAAATAAAAATAAATATAAGAAAGAGTTGTGATCAATGACTCACAATTACAGTTATGATTTTTGTAATTAGAAGAGTTGTGAAAGTAACATTACTCATATATGTATATATATTTTTTGGTTACAACATTACCCATAATTTAGTATGGACAATAGATACACCTATAGTCACATTTATTCACACTGTTTAGGTGGTAAAAGCTGATATAATTTGTCCTGACCAAATTTTTTGCATAGCTACACTCAAATCTAGTACCTATATACCTTTCTTTCTTCTTCTTTTTTTCCTTCAAATTTTTGTGAGGAAGTGAATTATATGACTTTACAGTAGGTTTACAATAGACAACTTGTCCCATGTTCCTGTGAATTGAGAGAAACCTTGCATTATGAAGAGAATGACGAAGTCACACAGCATATGGTGGGCAACTAGCAAAAGTTATCAAAACATGTACCCCAGGTGACCTACAAGTGGTGCACACCTAAAAGAATTTAGGTCCGTTTTATATGAAAACTTGCCTAACCAGATATTTGCTGATGTTAAAGTCTCCTTAGTGTCTTTTTCTATCTTGATTCTTGAACCAAGCCTCTCCGGGTTGGATAATGAGTTGACAATAGAACAAGTACTCATACCTACCCAGTTACTAAACTTCTATATCAATAATGCCAATCTCTTTTTCCCTTTTTAGCTATAACTCAATAATACTCCTTGAAAAATTAAATGAGGTCTTCCTTTCCCTCATCAATTACTTGCAACAAAACACGAAAAAGCAAACATAGGGAATGGGTAATTGGTCACATCACAGCAACCCACTACACTTGAATATAATTGATGGGTGGATCAGTCTCATAGGAGTGAGCTTATCTGTGTATGGCATGAGCCTTCACAGGTGTCTAACATTACTCCTCTTATGACTTGCTTTCATAACCAATTCAAGTAAATATTATTTACTCAATTCTACAATAATAACACTATAATTTTGCATACGACTCTTAAATTCAAGTAACCCTATAAATACTTATTACTTTAAGAATGTGTATAATTCTGACTGACTCCAAAGTACTGGACTGAACAGTACCCAATCATGGAGGCTTAATAAAGCTAACATGATTTCGGGTCTATGTATAAAGTGCAACCAAACAAATCACGAGAGATAGAGCAGGTATAACACATTGAGAGTGAAAGAATGAGAGGGAAGCTCTACCACACAGTCTAAATAAATACACAAGAAAAACCATACTTTTTTTTGTCACTGAATTATTCAGTACATGAAACTGAGTTGAGGGTTTGAGACACTACAAAAACTCTTACTGTTCAGATTAGTCACTGTCTCTATTTGTTTGAAACCAATTATGTAACTACTATTACTGTTCAGTTTATACCTAACATGCATTGTTGTAAAACTCAAATCAGACCGGCCGGTTGATCCAAAACCCAATAACCCGGGTCTTTGGTCGGTTCAATTAAACATATTAACTATTTTTCAGTCAACTTCAATCAATGAACTTGTAAATAAGGTAAAAATGGACTGATTTGAACTGCATAAAAAAAAGGAAAATATTAGATAGCCTACAATGAGTTAGTAACTTAGTATTATTTATGACTTTTGAATTGACAGTGGTCTTTCCTACTTTTATTTATTCAACAATCACCCTTAAATATTAATAATTTTTTACTAAAATTCTATCAAAGTTTTCTGGTTGAGTAGCATTACTAATAAAACCGACCAGATATTTATCAAGATGGGAAAACCTGCCGATTTAGTAATTTTATTTCTTTAAAATTTTGTTGCAACTGTTTTTTCTTTACTTTTTTTATATTTTACAAATCGAAGAACTGGTTTTACAATATGCTGACATTACCCCTAATCAATTGTGGATTTTACATATTAGCAAGTTTTATTTATTTATTTATTTTAAGCATAAAAATACCAAAATTAGACAGTGGCACTGAAGAAAAAGAAAATTGTCACACTATAGAGAGTGTGGTAGATACTGGGCTCACCGACCGAGCTCACTTCAATCCCGGAAAATGACGTCATCAGCGATGTTCATCAACGGCGCAAGACATTCCGGCGAGAATTTCCTCGCGAATAGATACGAATAGCTCGAGTTCGATTCCCTCAACCGGCGAACGAGCTCCGGTGATACCTCCGGCGGCGTATATAGGTGCGGGTGCCCATCCCAGCAACCCGTCCAGTTCACCCTTGTGAGCGTGAACCGGGTGCACCCATTCGGATCCTCCATGGACAGCAACGTCGGAAAATAGTGCTCCTCCGGGTAACACGGCTCCTCCGTCACGCAAGGAAGCCGGAACTTCCGCCACAGCCTCCTATCCCGGACCACGACCTTTGCATGCCGCCGGGTCAGGATGAAGAACTGCGACCCGACCCGGAATTCCCGGAACGGCACCTCCGGGAGCATCGCGTCCTCGCCGCGAGCCGCGTACCGGTCGAAGAGGTTGGGCTCGTCAGAGAGTATCTCGACGAAACTCTGGTATCGGACCTCGGAGGATGCGAAGCCTGTCGGAGAGGTTAGCAGGCTCGGGAAGAGGTAGTTATAAACGAATCGGAATGACAAGAGCGGAATACAATGCTGGGAGACGAGGACGAAGTATTGATTGAGTGGGTCGTCGAGGACGGCAGTGGCGAGGAGGCGGCGAGCTGCGGCGATGAGTGTTGGGGAGGAGCGGTGGGTCTTTTTGGAGGGGATGAAGCGGCGGTGGAAGACGCCGCCCGGGGAGGCGACGGCGGCGGTGGGGTCGGCGTGGATGTAGATGGTGAAGAGGTTTTGGTGGCCGGAGAAGAATTTTTCCCACAGGGGGGCGAAGGAGAGGTTGGAGTTGGTGAGGAAGAGGAAGGCGATTTTGGGTTTGGAATTGGTGGTGGTGGTGGTGGCTAAGTGGATGGTGGTGTGGGCGGCGGAAGGGGTGGCGGTTGCGGTGGCGCGGCGGAAGAGGGCGAGGTCGTCGGCATCGTCTGGTGAGGTGAAGGGAGAGTGGGTTGGAGGGAGGATTTGTGGGGCGAAGAGGAAGAGAAGGGGGAGAGAGAGGAAAAGAGTGAAGGAGAAAAGTATGGGTGATGACAACATTGGATTATGTTTTTTTCTTTTTGGTTTTGTAGTTTTGGTTTTTGGGTTTTGGTTGTGGAGAGGAGGAGAAGGTTTTGGGGGAGAAAGAAGGGGGGCGGTGTTTTTCAGTGACTCATTTTGTTTTGTTTGTTTGGGCTTTTCTATGGGATTCTGTTGTTAGAATGTTGGAATAAGAAAGAGGGGTGTGAATGGGGTTATTTTGAAGATAATTTGTAGTTGAGGACACGACTATGGGGATGAGAGTGATGGTTTGGGTTATGGTGTTGGACTGGAAGAGAGGTTTTAGAGGGAAATTGAAGGCAGTAAATAAGAGTAGAGTGACGAAAAGGGAAGGAAAAGTGTGGGGATTTGTCAATTTCACATTTTATTTTATTTTTTTTCTGTTTTGTTCTGTTATTAGAATCGTGGAACAATAAAAAAGGGGGTGTGAATGGGTCGTTTTGGAGATAATTTGAAGATAGGCGTGCTGGGTTTTTTAAAGATACGACAGAGTTTAGTAGTCTCAGTCATGTACAAGAAAAGAGCACAATTATTATGTGGTTAGTGGATAAGGGTGGTGGGTGTATGAATAATGATGATATCAGGGAGCAAATTAAAATGGGAAGAAATATAGTGTCAACATAAGAGAGACACGGAGACATGGGGATTACAGAGAGATGAGTAGAAGAGGGGAAGTTCTTTATAAAAGCATAAGGTTCTCTTCTATTACCTTTTGCTTTTGGGGAAGAGAGATGTGAGATGGAAGAAAGGAAAAAGGAGTAGAGCCAGAACAAGTGCTTTTTGCTGTGAGTGAAAGGGAGGGAAAGGGGATGGATGGTGGGCAGTGGGAACTGAGAAGGGATGATTGGTACTTGCGGAAATTGAAGGAAAGAAACCAGGAAGTAGGGGCAACGACGCTCGGGTATAGAACAATGTCAATGGTTTAATAGCAGCCTATGGATAAAAATATCGTTTTTCTTTATCAAAGTGTCTTTCACGAGTTACATAAAACGGATTCTATTCCATCCAAAAGGATACAATCAAATGGTCAATTCGGTTGAAATAATTGGATCTATGAAAGTTTTGCATCTTGATATTTTTCTTTATTATTTTCGCATTGTATCCAATAGGATCAGGTGGGAAGAGGATGGATTTGAGATGTATTTTATGGTGATACTATTGTACTGCAATTGTTCGTGTTAAATTTGGGCTCTTGATTTACAAGTACAAAGGGATAAGTTTTGGTGCTCTGAAATTCACTAGTTGCATAGTTTTGGGCTCGAGTGAACAGTCTAAAAATTCTTTACAGGTGAGGGCTGCTGAGAAGATGCTTAGAAAGGAGAGTTCTAAAAACAATTGGTATCAGAATTCAGAAGAGGGCTATTTCTAACAAAAATATAGTCAAGAGGGCTAATTGCAGCATACAGTAATAAGTCAAGTTTATGGTGTCAGCTTGATTCACCAAATAATTTAGAATATAACATATTCTTAAAAAGCGTGACACTCCATAGAAATATCCGTATTTTTACTACAGTTGTGATTGGCATTAGCTCAAAAGATAAGGGTTGAAAAATTAAAGAAGTAATAATTAAGGATGCAAATACTAATGGAGTAAAAAGTACTTTTTCCATTTATTTTTTTTCCCACTTTTTTCCATTTCTCTTTTTGTGAAAGTTGTGTTTCTTTTTTCAAACGTACTTCTCAGAGCAGCTTCAATTATAATCAAAATTTGTGTTGTCAACTATAGTATGGTTCCACTTGATAAATGTAACCATGTTGAAAGGAAGTTGTCCCTAGTAAAATTGACGTAAAAGAAATTGCAACATTCATGAAGCAAATCAAGCCCACATGTTAGCATATGATTTATTAAACAATTTGTAAGAAGACAAGCTCTTAAAAAGTATGAAACGATATAACATTTTCCTAAAAATATTCCAAGAAAATTTTTGGGTTGTTTAGCATTTTTCCTTTAAAACTAAAGATTAGCTTTTCTAGTTACATGTATAGAAACAGACATCTATCTATTATATAAAAGATAATGTTAATATATGTTACGTACCCAAAAGAAACAATGGTATAAATAATATTTTACACATATAAATAATATTCTGAATCCGTGCAGCATTACATCAAAACGTTTTAATACAATATACATACATATATTTATATATAATATTAACCACTAATTATTAAAAATACTTATAAGCATCTTTTTGTTTTTATAACTATTATTAATAATTAGTAGTTAATATTTAATATATATATACACACACACGAGATTCTTTCAATATTTTTTTGTTTTTATAATGATATAAGTATTTTTAGTAATTAGTGGTTAATATTTAGCCATGTGTCTTATTTGAAATAAACAAGTGAAACACAAAAAGGGGAGTTAAATTGTATTTATTAACCTTTTTAGATAACTTTCAAAAACTTAACAGTTTTAAACAAGATAGTGGTTGAAATAATAATAAGTAATGGATGAAAGAAGAGCTTTTCAGTCCTGTTGGACGCAAAAAAGGTTTTTACTTTTTGTAAGATGTTTATTTGTACGCAGTTTAAAAGGTTTTCAATACTAACTTTAAAAGCTTATAAAGAAAACAATTACAATCCCCGGATGTTAGTATAAAAATAAAAACACAAATAGAGGGAAGAAAAAGCTCACACAAGAGGTTTATCCTGATTCACTCTCACAACCCGAGAGCTACGTCTAGTCCCTTCAGCAAGAAGGATTTATCACTAATCTTTTTAAAGATTACAAGTATTCTCCATCTCTTCAGGTACACAAGTATTCTTAACCTCTTCAGGTTCTAAAGTACAAGTATTCTTTTATACCCAACCTAAACAACTAAGTTGAATATGAGAAGATGTAAACAGTGCTTGAGTGTTTAACTCACTGCAAGTAAGGATAGAATGATAAAACTCAAGACAGAAACTCTATACAAGAGTGTGATTGAAATAGAAGAAGGTAAGCTAAAAACTTTTTTCTTTTTATCAATGCTTCAGCAAAATTTCGACACTTTCTTCTTAAAAGATATTTGTATTTATAGATAGAGAACACTTGTAGCAGTCTTCATAAGCTTCTTCGTCCAACGGAAACATTTATTACCGTTTTGAGCAGCATTAAATGCATAAGCTGATATCGTGTTGAGCTTCTTCTGAGAAGTGACTTTGATTATCAGGGACTGCCAAGAGTGTGATAAATGAGTCCTGATTTATCTGAGCGCGCAGAAAGTTCCTTATTTGATGATCTTTGTAGTTGTTAGCAGTGTTAGCTAAGCGGCTCAGTTGACTTCTTTTGTCGTGTACTTTTGTCAGGGTTCTTCTTAGCATTTAATGATGAACAGTTCTTCATATTTGAATTTGAGTTTTGGACGAATGCTTTAATCTGAACTAAGTAAGGAAACATTTGGATGATCTAATATAATATATACAAAAAACAATTTAGAGATTATTGGACGAATACTAAGTTTCCTTTTTAGTTACAAGACAAATTGGACGTACGTACAAATAACAGTTTGTTTACACTGAGTTGTATTGTTATAAAATTACTAACGTATCTTTAAGCTTGAAAACATTAACAGAACAATTTCTACACGAATTACGTGATTCTTTTACTAGTTCATTCTAATTTAAACATTTTATTATCTTCAAAACTTTGAGGGGTTTATTTCATTAAACATCTTTGGTTCCGAAACTAATTCTTCAAAAGTTCTTTGGTTCAAACACTATTTTGTTGAAATATAAATGTTAATATATAAATAAAATAATTATATTTTAATTAAGTAAGACATGTGACTAAATATCAATAATTATTTGTGAAAAAAAGTATCGATACTCTCAAAAGGGTACCAAAGACTATATATATATATATATATATAAGATACTTATACAAATTATATGAGGAGTTGTTATGGTATCCTGATGGGTTTGGTATTCAAGATGAGTTGTCAATCATTTATTAACTATTAGTTTCATAATAAATTTTTAAAAGTCTATTAGATATAAATAACAACTAATAAATGCTTGACAACTCACCCTGAGTAACAGTACCTTGGAAAAAAAAGATTGGTATTGAAGTAATCCCTAATTATATGAGATATGTGATGGAAGTTAGAATCAAAGACGAAATCAAGTATTTAATATTGGAATCAAAATAGTTCCAAGAATTGAACCCCTTAAAGTTTTGAAGATAACAATAATATTAAATTAGAATGAACAAATAAGTTTTAAATGAACTTATATTATTTTGTTCTAAAGAAAATGAAACTCCAAGTTGTATTTCATGAATAAATCGTTTTTAAACATTTATGGACTAAGACAAGTTTTGTTAAAGACAAACTTAAATGTTTTACTGTGTGCGTCTAATATGATAAGTATTGTTTTGTTATATTTTATTAGATTGTCTAATATATTGTCTCTATTGTTCCTTCACTTAAGTGTATTCGTCCGAAGCAATTCAAATACATGCAAGACAAGTACGTGACAAGTACGCGACATTTGAAATCAATTTTGTACGTTGGAGCTGACATACCTAACAACTACAAAGACCAGCAAATAAGAACTATCTGATTGCTCAGAAGAGTCAGTACAATATCAACACTTTTAAGAATTGTTGATAACCAAGCTCACTTTTCAGAAGAATACCAACAAGCTATCAGCATTAAGCATTTAATGCAACTCAGAACGGTAATAAATATTGTCATTGGATGAAGAATCTTATGAAGACAAGTACAAGCTCACAAACTTATATATACACTGAAGTCCTCGAAGAAATATATAAAACAACATACGAAGTGAAAAGAATTACTTTGAGCTTTGCCAATATTTTCTTATACTCTTATAAAGAGTTTCTTTTCTTGAACGTATTGTTTATCCTCACATATCGTGAGTTAATCGCTAGTGTTTTAAACATTCTTTTTCATTACTCTGTGGAAAGCCTGAACAGGCTTGTGAAGAAAAGAATACTTGTTGATAGAACCTAAAGATGTTTAGAATACATGATTGTAAGCCTGAAGAGGTGGTGTAAAGAATACTTGTAATTTTTTAGAAGATTAGTGAAATTCCTTCAAGTAGAAAGGACTGTACGTAGTTTTCGAGTTGTGAGAGTGAAGTAGTATAAACATCTGATGTGAGATTCTCTTCCATTTCCTTGCGTTACTTTATTTTTACTAACGTTTGGGGATTGTCATTGTTGTTCTTAACAACATGTTTTATCTTGAACACTTAGTCTTCAGTTTGCATCCAAAAGTTTTATAAAACCTTTTTGCGTCCAACGGACTGCCTAAAGCACTTTTATTCGTCCAAACTTTCTTAGGAACTTACAAAGTTTAGTTCTGAAAATTATTTTAAGAAAAATTATTCAAAAATGTTAATAAACACAATTCAACCCTCTTTTGTGCTTCATTTATTTATTTCAATATATACATAATTTGAATAATTTAAAAGAAGTTATAGTAGAACTAGAAAAAGTTATGATAAAATTCGAGTGTTATCAAATAACTTGTATTAAAATATGTAAGTAATTTGTGAATATAAATTTATGCAAATATAAACTATCATTATATATATATATTCGTACTCTTGGTGGAACTGTTCATTGCACTGTTAATAATCTTTGGATTTTATGTGTACATCCTTCAATCGGTGGAGGCCTGGAAGGTGTAGCAATGCTGTTTTAGTTTTTGGATTTGATACTGATTAAGGGAAAGAGTGAAAAACAAAGAAAGAAAGGGGAGAGGTATCCTCCTTTCTCCATTGGAAGACTCACAAGTCATAACACAAAGTAGAAGATAAGAACAAAAAAGAGGGAGACGAAACCCCATTGGGTTTGGTTTATTTGTAGCCCACCTTCTCACAACATTTTTAATATTAAGGTTAAAATATTTAAATACTTAAGATATGACTGTATAAATTACAGCAACAAATCATTTTTTATAGGGAAAATTACATCCAATTTTTTCTGAGGTTAGCATTTATTATACATGATACATATTTTGTTTAGAAAATGACACTATCATATCTTAATTTATGTGTTGTTGTTACATCAGCTTCTCTTGTAATTAACGTCCGTTTAAAAATAAACAGTTAACATATATGTCCTTATACTGAATGACATTTTTGTTCTTATTATTAAAATAGTAGAGAAAATTACACTTACCTTTCTTGAGGTTACCGCTTATACACTCATTTTATTTGAGACTTGACTTCTTATTATTTTTTTTTGGCAATGAGCCATCAATTACTCTACTCTAGGCTCTTATTATTATATAGTAAATCTCTATTTTTTTTTCACTGTATAACAAAAATAAGTTTTTCAAAATTAAAATTAATAAAATTTTGTTTAAAAATAATAATATCCTGAGTTTTTCAAAATTAAAATTTATAAAATTTTCTTTAACAATAACGTCTCAATAAAGATTAAATATAATTGGCAAGCTGAGTTCCATTTCCATATGGACGGACTTTTTGCAAGGGTTTGAAACTCAATTGAAGTACTTTGTAGTTAAGGTCAGGTCGACTACTGATGATTATTCTCACAACCAAGTAGACTAAAAAAAAATTACTGTAAGGTTTGATATAGGAATTGCTAGTAGAGAAGCTTAGGAACGTAAGTGTTTGATTTCCTACAAAAAAACACAAGAGAAAATTGTTTGGTATTAAAAGAATTAAAAAAATGATTTTTTTTTACTGTAAAGTTTGTAAAATGGAATGAAAATGAAAGAAAAAAGAAGAAAAGATATATATATATATATATATATATATATATATATAGTGTTGCTACAGAGCCCGGAGGCTTTGTAGACCGGATGAGCACGGAAATTAAAAAGTAAGTATGAAAGTTAACAAAATAAAAAGTAACTATTATTTTTTTATGGGGTCCACTCAAATTTCATTTATTCATTTTACATCCGGGCAACTTTCGGTATTAAATTACCGAGCTATTAAGCATTTCTGATATATATATGTGTGTGTGTGTGTATATATATATATATATATATATATATATATATATATATATATATATATAAAGCATATCTAGTGAGATGAGTGGTTTATCGTGAGAGTGAAAAGAGTAAATTTGACCATTGGATCATCCACATATAGTTAAGATTAAAACATAAAGTCATGTGACTTTTTTAAGTGATCATGTGACCTTTAAATAACTTCAAATCTTGATCATACATAGATGATTCAATGGTCAATGTTTGCTCATTTCACTCTCACAATAAAATACTCTTATCACAAGATATGCCATATATATATATATATTAGGATAAACGTGATATTTTATAAATTTTTTAAACATTATTAATTTCTCATTGAATTAAGGGAGGCCAATGTAACGTTTCAAATAAGAGGAATATCATGTGTAATAAGTGTTAACCTCATGAGATGTAAGTGTAATTTTTATATAAGGGTAAATGTAATATTTCATAAATTTTTTAAACATCATTAATTTCTGTTTGAATTAAAGGATGTTGATATCACTTCTTAAATAAGAGAAATATCATGTATAATAAACATTAAATTCAAGAGAGGTAGATATAATTTGCCATTTTTTATAAATTTTTGCTCCAATTAAAGGCAATTTTAAAGGTGCATATCTACATTGTAATGCGGTTTAATGTTTTTAAAGAGATTAATTCTCTTATGTGCAAACTAAAGATTTGAGTCCGCGTAGTAAAGCTACAAAATATATTTATGGATAATTAATTCAAAAACCATAAATCAAGAGTATTTAATCTTAAACAAATAGAAAGTTTAAATCATTATGAAAGATCACCCAAAATTTATTTAGAGAGATGGATAACTAAATTTTATTCTCTCTTAAACAAAAAAAACTAAATTTTATTCAATGGACAAAAATACCTTTAATAATTTTTTTTTCTTCTTCATTAGTTTTTTCTTTTCCTATTTCTTTTCTTTTCCATTTTTGTCTTTTTCAGGTGCATGGCAGAGACTCTCTTCTTTGAATCTAACTCCACAAATGATTATTACTTATTATTAAACTGTTAATTATTGTTACAGAATGACGAATACTTATAAATAAAGTTCTAAATATAAAAATATAAGAAGCTTTAAAAAAATTTGCTAATGTCTATTATTTATTATTGAGTAACTAATTATTTTTATAAAGTAATTAATAATTATAAAAAAATAAAAAACATAATGAATAACTATTACTTATATAAATGACTAATTATTTTCACAAAATATGATGAAGTACATGGTCGATTTCCTTACATACATTTGGGTGATCAATTCCTAGCCCCAATTCCCAACTTTTCTCAAAGGAATAGAAAAAAGAAAGAATTCTACCAAAAAATGAAAAAATAAATTAGCTTTAGGAAGGAAGAAGGAAGGAAAAAAGGGATTGGTAATGGGTAATGGGTTGTGGTCGGCAAGGAATAAATTAGAGATTGACGAATCTTGGATGCATTTAGTTTCTAGTAGAAAGAAGAGTCCTTTGTCGGCGCAACAGGGACCTTTTCGGCTCAGTTTCTCGTAAGCAGTATCGGTACCTTACGTCTCCAGCAAAGTGTGGTTGGGCTCGAAGGTATGTGATGATGAAGATACCGTGGAGTTAAATTCGGAGAAGATTGAGCTTCTGCTGCGATGTTGGAAAAGACAAAGAAATATATTAAAAAAATAGTGCAAGAGAAAATTAAAAAGAAAAAAAATATTTTTATTAAAATTTCAACCCTTTATATCTTTTAAGATTAAATATCTTCCTAAAATTAATTACCCCATACATTTAACCACTAGGCGATCTTATGTTATGCCAACAAAGGATTAAGATGTAATTTTTTTTTTTTGACAGGAACAAACTCAACTCATTTCATTTAAAATAAGTGCAAAAATACATGGTGGTATAAAATCAAAATCATGGTGACGAGCATAAGACCTTGAAGATCTTGCAAGTGAGTGAGCTACAAAGTTTGCTTGTCTCCGAATAAAACTAACCAAATAGTTTTGTGAAAAAGAGAGGGCCTGCTTGCATTTAGCCAAAATGCTACCAAACTCATTGTACTACATGGAAGTGCTCAGGATAGCATCAACAACTTGCTTGCAATCAAGCTCAATAGCCACTCTTTGATAGCCTAGCGTATTTAACCAATTGATTGCTGCAAAGAGACCCATACCTTCTGCTTCATGAGGAAGAGGAACACCATGATGCCATTCTGTCCAGGGCTTTAATGAAAGAACCATTCTTTGTCCTCGAATGCACATCCCAAAGCCATAGGTGAAGATCTCACGAAGATAGGCTGCGTCGACATTACATTTCAAAGAACCCATCTGGGTTTCATCCAAGATTGATTAGTGGGCAAAATATCGTACCGGGGAAACTTGTTCTCGTCGCTGCGAAAGAACTCCGGCTTTTGAGGTGATCTCTCGCCAGAGAACAGAGATAAAAGGAGGATGCACAGAGTCTTCCTGCAGTTTTATCATTCTAGTAGCGCCAAAGACTTCAAATGATCATGACAATATCCGACTTTTGAGAGTTACATAGTTTGCTTAAGATGTCGAATATGATTTCGAGATTCCTTCGACGAGCACAATGAAAGGTTTAATGATATGCCAACAACATTGTAATCCATACCACTTGTGCCTGCTCACAATCGAAAAAAGTATGCCAGGCATTTTCAGAGTTTGACTCACAAAATGGGCACAGACTGGGACAAGGGACACATTTTGTTTGAAGATTTTGACGCATTGGTAGACATCCACGCACAATTCTCCAAAGGAAGACTTTAACTTTTTGAGGGATTTTTAAATTCCAGATTTTCATCCACTCCCCTCCCCTGGTACTCGAAAATTGGAACTATCAATAAGATTTTCCATGATAAAATAGTAAGCGGATTTAACAGTGTAGTGGCCTGTATTGCTTAGCTTCCATATCAAGGTGTCTTCATGCGCACTAAAAGGTAATGGAATAGACAGAATTTCGTTAGAATCCCGTGCATTGAGCATGTGAGAAATGAGATCAGTACGCCAGGATAAATTGTCTTGGCCAATAAGATCAACAACTTTAAGGTGTTCCATACCACTAATAGACTGTGATGAAATAAAGGAATTATCAGTGGATCTTAGCCATGGATCATTCCATATATTAACTTTTGTACCAGTACCAAGCTTCCATCTCATGCCTTGTTTAACTACAACCCATGAAGCGCAGATGCTACGCCAGACATAGCTTGGGTTGTGACCCAAATGGGCTCCCAAAAAATTATCCCTTTGGAAATATTTTGCCTTGAAAACTCTTGTCACTATAGCATCATGATCGGTTGCTAGCTTCCAACCCTGCTTCCCTAGCATAGCTAAATTAAAGCCATGAAGATGACGGAAACCCATACCTCCATATTCCTTCCTCATTGATAAATGATCCCAACTAAGCCAGTTTATTCCCCTTCCAGAGTCTTTATTAGAACCCCACCAGAAAGAGTTCATCATCCTTTGAAGCTCATCAGTAAGAGAAACATGCAGCAGAAAAGTGCTCATGCAATAAGTGGGGATTGCTTGAGCAACCAGTTTAATAAGGACTTCCCTTCTAGCCTTGGATAAACATTTGCTCTTCCAGTGATGAATCTTGCTCCATAATCTATCCTTCAAGTTGTTGAAAATGGCTCTTTTCTTCCTGCCAACCATGGAAGGTAATCCAAGATATTTGCCTGTTCCCATACATTCCGTTACTCCTAAAATGGTGGTGACAGCATCACGCGAGGAGGCGGAAGTGTTCCTGCTAAAATAAATCTAAGACTTTTGAAAGTTAATGGTTTGGCCAGAAGCATTTTCATAAATGGCAAGAATGTCTTTCAAACTGGTGCTCTCCTTTTCATCAGCTCTGCAGAATAAAAAACAATCATCAGCAAATAAAAGATGTGAGAGGATTGGGGCCCCTCTACACACCTTGATACCATGGATATTTCCTTGTGCCTCAGCTCTATGAAGGAGGGAACTAAGACCCTCAGCACATATGATAAAAAGGTAAGGTGACAGTGGGTCACCTGCCTTAAACCTCTCCCCGGTGTTACAAGACCAGCGTCCTCCCCATTCATCAAAACAGAGTATTGCACAGTTTGAAGGCACATGCTCATCCACCCAACCCATTTTTCATGAAAACCCATCTTTAACATAAGACACTTCAAATAGGCCCAATCCACTCTATCAAAAGCTTTGCTAAAATCAATCTTAAGAGCAACTTCACCAATTTTTCCACGAGTTTTACATTTCATATGATGAATAAATTCAATAGCAACAAGAACATTATCTAAAATGGATCTATTCTCAATGAAAGCAGATTGTTCTTGGGAAATGCACCTGGGAAGTAAAGGCTTCAAACGATTTGCAAGGACCTTTGAAATAATTTTGTAAATGACATTACATAATGCAATTGGTCTCAGGTCCTTCATTGATGTAGGGTGATCTTTCTTCGGGATAAGAACGATGTTGGTGTTGTTAAGCTGTGGAGGAAAACAGCCATTCTCAAGCCAAGAAACACCTGCATGGAAAACTTCAGAACCACAAAGATCCCAAAATCTCTTGTAGAAGGCAGGATTGAGGCCATTAGTAGCCGGTGATTTGTGAATGCATATGAAAAAGGGCCCTTTAAATTCACCAATAGTAAAAGGTGTAAGCAGGCTAGTGTTGTCTTCATGGGATATTCGAGCCTGGACATGATCAACTACAGAGTTGATATTACTAATCCTTTCCTGAAAGAGGGACTCAAAATAATTTTTTGCAATTTGACGCAGGCCCTGGGGGTCTTCAGTAGTATGCCCATCATCATCTGTTAGGGACATGACAGTGTTTAACCTTTTCCTCGAACTGGCCGTGGCATGGAAAAATTTTGAGTTGGAGTCACCATCCCGAAGCCAAAAAACTTTGGCTCTTTGCTTCCAGAAGGTTTCTTCTTGTGAGAGAAGGGTGGATAATTTTTCGCGAAGAAAATGGTAGCGAGTTAGAGATGGCTCGTCATTTTCATGTCTGATGGCTTCCATTTCTTTTTTATAGACCTCAATAGAGGAAGTAAACCAATGCCTTAGCTGTCTCCCCCAAGCATTCATCTCATTTGTGCAAGAGTGCAATTTTGATAATAAATCATCAGTGGGTTCCTTAAGCCAACTTGCATTAACAATAGACTCAAGGTCTGGCTCCTCCAACCATGCATTTTCAAAGCGGAAAGGCCTTCGAAACTTCCTTTTAGAATTATTAACAAGCCTCAATAGAATCGGGGAATGGTCCGACCTGGCAGCAATGACATTAGTGAGGTTGCACTCTGGGAAAACGTTCATCCATGCTACAGTAACCAGTGCCCTGTCTAAGCGTTCCTCTGCTCCATCTGGTGATCTTCTATTTCTGGCCCAGGTATAAGGGTAGCCTTGTAAAGGAAGATCAATCAGGTTGCAGTCCAAAACTGCATGTCTGAAGCCACGAAATAACCAAGAGGGATGCTCCACATTACCTTTTTTGTCTTCAGCTGAGAGGAGATCATTGAAGTCTCCCATAATGCACCATGGTAGGGAATTATCTCTTGCAAGGAACCTCAGAAGGTCCCAAGAGTCATTCCTTCTACCTCTATCTGGGTAGCCATAAAAACCGGTAAATCGCCAAGTTTGGTTTCCTGGATGTGAAACAGCAACGTTGATGAGGTTTAACGAAAAGTTGAGTAGTTGGTAATTGAAAGGCTGGTTCCAAAGAAGAGCAAGACCACCACTTCTTCCCAGACAATCAACAGCAATACAAGAGTCAAAACCAAGCATTGTTTTAATTTCTTCAATTCTTCTCCTGTGTACCAAAGTTTCAGAAAGGAAGATGACATCCGGTTGGTACGTCCGGATGAGGTCTCTAAGAGAGGGAGCTACACTCGGGTTGCCCAGGCCCCGGCAGTTCCAGCTGAGAAGACTCATGAGTCCTGGCAGGCCTGATTCTCAGGACCTGCCGTTAAAAAATGGTCAGCATTTGTTGATTCTCCTTCTTGCTGGAAAACACGTATGTTAACGTTGCTAGCATTCCCAGCTTCAAGGCGCCTTTTTTTGTCCCCCTACAATTAATTCTGTGTCTTCTTCCATGCAATTATTAGCGTCATTTGCAACTGAATCCCCTAATTCACGTGGCTGATTTGTTGCATGCGGGAATAATACGTTGGGATTCTTAAATATTTCAGCCATAAAATCTTGTCGTTTTTTAGCCTCAATAATTGACGCCGGAACCGTTGTGGCTGGTGAAACATTTGAGCCGTTATTTTCGTTCCCATGATTAGCATTCATTGCATAGTAGAGAGTTTTCCAAGGGCTGTCATGTGGGCCCTCGTTCCTCAGCCACCGTGCTCCACTGCTGCTGGCCGCGCTCCTTGGTTCCGCCCTCAGGTCAGGCCCCCATAATCTAACCCCATCATCCTCTTGCATGGTGAATAATTTTTCACAGTAATCCTCCAAGTGGCCTAGCATCCCACAAAGGTAGCAATAAGGCCCTAATCTTTCATATTTGAAATGCACTTCTTTGGCCTCTCCGCCTGGCTTCTTGATCCTCTTCACCCTTTTTAAAGGTTTTCTGACATCAATAAGAACTCTCAAGCGCATGATGGAACGCCAGATGCTGGAATTATTCTTGTCATCATATTCCAAAAAGACACCTAAGTAATTTGCAATATTTTGACCCACAGCCAAAGATGTAAAACCAGCAGGCATGTTGTGAACTTGCACCCAGAATGGCACCGTGAATAAAGGGACTTGACTTGGAATCTCGCCTTCTTTAATAACCCCCAGGATGAGCAAATGTTTGTCAAACGACCATGGTCCACCCTTCAGGACCCTTTGAAAATCCAGATGATGATAAAACTAGAATAGAAATTGATTGGTCTCAACTTCTGTTATCGTAATACCTCGCATTGGCCTCCAAATGCTAGCCATCCGTTCCTTCATTATTTGCACTCGAATGGGTTTATCTGTAAGAAATCTTCCAACAAGGCAAAGCAAAAGGTTTGTTCCTTCAATACTGTTGGGTTCTACTGGCAACACCAAATCTTCTTCATCGTCCTCCAATGATAATCGCTCTAACGTAGGTTGCTCCATGGAAACTGGGATAAGAAAAACACAGCTTGCAAAAGGAAAACTTCTCACGAGGAGAGACACATCTCACGGGGAGAGAAAAACTTCTCTTTGGATTAAGATGTAATTAAGAGTTTAATTTTGATTTAATGTTAGTATAAAAAAATTTATATTACTATCTAATTATGTATTACCAAATCATTAAAAGAGTTTAACTATTACGAAAATATTTTAGTTGATATGTTAGTATATAATTGAATGACAATAAATTTTTTTTATATTGACAGTAAATTAAAATTAAAATTTATAATTAATGCCTTATTAAAACAAGACTAAAATACAAGGAACCTCTTCCAATTATAAGTCAAGTTAAAAAAAAACCTCATGCTTTCAAACTCAATAACTCGACTCCCTAAACTAACAAAATAGTGTATTATAACCTTTCTGTTAACTTACCATTTAAATAATTGATAGAAAATTAGTCATGTGTTGATTTTTTCACTAATCTCACCTTAAACCATTAATATTTATTCTTGAAATCATCTCTAGGCTTATTTTTCTGAGCATTTATTAACTTTACATCACCGTTTAAAATTTTCACGAGCTGTTTAAATGGTGGTATGAGGTTAATGAGTGCCTAAAAAATATGCTTAAAAATAATTTAAGAGATAAATATTAATAATTTAAGGTGATATTAATAAAAAAAACTCAATACATAACTATTTTTTTTATCAATTATTTAAATAATAAGTTAACAGATGAATTATTATATATTATTTTATTAATTTAAAGAGTCAAATTGATAAATTTAAAAACATAAAAAAAAATTTTAAACATGGCTCATAGTTAAAGAAAATAATTTACAGCGTCAAAAAAATTTCTAGGGAAATGCTTTATTAGCTTGATAGTACACTAATTATTAAATATACTGTCAAATAATGGAGCATAAATGAGAAAGGTGTGTACGTTCAGAAGTAAGAAATGTTTTTGGTCTAAAGCAACAAGATCATTACAAGGGGACGTCTTACATGCTCCTTAAGATAATCTATGCATTGATGAACCATTGAATATGAGCCATTATCAAGCAACCACCAAAGAAGATTCTAGACAAGAAACTTGCTGAAAAATGGTAGCACGAGTGAGTTAAAGCTTAATGGAAAATTTCAACTGCACCTTGTGACTTCTGTTACACTCGTTGCTCACAACAAATATATACCCTCCACAGAAATCACAACCATTCTAATTCTGATTCGACCTTGGTAACCGTTCGATCAACCCCTACAGTTCTCCACCCTTGTATAGCTGCTGGACATCCACAGAGGTTGAAAATGGGGGAAAAATAAATAAAAATTTAAAAATTGCATGACGAGCTTAGGAAACACTTCATGAGAAAAAATTGTTTTCATAAAAAATAAAATCTTTGTTGGGATCTAAATGTTGACTAATAAAATATTATAATTAATTTTCTCATGTCTAAAATAAAATTTCATGACCCATCATGAGAAAAATTAATGAAAATAAAAAAATTCATTTAATAAAGAGATAAAAAATAAATTAATTTTCATAAAATATAAATAAAACAATTTTATGACGTGGTTCATGTCATGAGAAAATAAAAAATAAAAAATAAATTTAATTTTCATAAAAAAATGAAAATAAAATAAAATTTGACGGACTAAAATGATAAAAGAAAAATGAAAAGAAAATAAAATAAAATTTGAAAGACTAAATTTAAAATTTGTTCAAAATTGATTATAATAAGTAAATTTTATAGTGTATCTATAAACCCATTTCGTTAAGGTGTATAACAGACGGCTCGTCGTTACAATTGCGAAAATAAACGTTAAATGTGATTCTAGTGGCATGTGGTAAAAGAAATCCTTTACTCCAAGAGCAGTTAAGAAATTTTTTTATTTGAGTACGCATTTTGACCTTGAAAATTGAAATAGATTTTTCTAGTTTATCAAAGGCCTACACTCATCAGCAACAAGCCCGGGAACAGCCCTACCAAAAAATCTCAAACAGAACGTAGCTCCATCTGGGGAAACCTATGGCCAATGTTTTTTGTTCTCAATTTCTCGTTTATCATTTTATAAAGAGTTGGCAGACACAATCACGGGCCTAAGTCAAAATTTACACATATCTGACAAATGAATATTGAAGATGTAAACGTATATTCATCAAATAATGCTACTTTCATAATCTTCACACCTATAAAACTTCACAAGGTGTGAAGTGTCAAATCTAATGACATAAACAGGAAGTCTGGGGAGTTGCTATAATACGATGAATTTGGTACGTATAGTGAGTTGTCAATTATTTATTGACTGTTAATTTTATAATAAATGTTAAAAATTCTATTAAATATAAATAACAACTAATGAATATTAAACAACTTATTTTGAGTAGTAATACCCTAAAAAAAAAGATAAGTATCAGAGTAATCTCAGAAAGTGTACTATTTTGCTGAAGAAAGGGTGCACTGAAATTATCCATCACACCTAGCACTTCTTTCTTTCCAATTATGACTCAATCTCTTCCTAGCTATCCTTAGCTTAGGCATGGCGAGTTGAGGGTAAAATATGACAGATGCATAATGCATTTGGCCGCCACCAGCTAGTAACTCCATTAGCGTAAAGTATATTATGTATGTACTACCACCACCACATAGTAACTCCCCACAAGTTGCCATTTTATTCCTTTTGTCTATGAATATGATAACACTCCACAAATTCTAATCACCCACGCAATATACCCTATCTCTCCATTCCAAAGGAGAAAAAACAAAACGAAAATCAAACACATGCCTTCTTTTTTGTTTTTATATGGAAAGTGGCACTAAGAATGCCTTCTTTTTTGTTTTTATATGGAAAGTGGCACTAAGAATATGTTACTCCATTACTACCGGTCATTGCGACAATGACATGCTTGAGATTCTGAAGGGTAGGTAAAGGTACATCCAGAGGGTTGTCACTAGGGTACTCATTCATAGGCTTTTCTCACAAGGAGGTTACTCATTCATAGTCCCTACTCGTCAGGGATCTTCTTGGGGAGGGATGACCACCAAAGCAAGACTAGTATCCAAGTGGGATTCAAACTCGTGCACTTGGGGATTGCATACATATTCCAAGTGTGCCTTCTTTCCTTGATCTATTAAGCTTCTTTAGACATAAAAGTAGGGACTCCTATCCTCTCTTATAGTCTTATAGAGCAGCCTCTTGGTATGCTTCTTCTTAGATATTTGGGACGAAGACTTCAAACTTTTCCTAGAGTCCATTTTAAAAGCAGAGGCTTTCTTATCCTTTTCTGTGGAATTTGATAGCCACAACTCAAAGGAGCATGAGCAGTACTAATACCGATTCTGATAACAACTCTTCAGAGGACTTGAACGGATATGCATATTATTCTATTGGATTATTTCTTGCCGTTCTCCTAGTGATCACTATCATAACTCTCACTTCATCTTACTGTACCCGTACAAATTTGCAAAACAGGCAAGGAAGTGCTAGCAGCACCAGCATGGAGCAAGATTCTGCTGCTGTTGCTGCTTTAACTATCCAAGTTCGTCAGGAAGAAGCCATTCTGAACAGTTCTCCAGTGTTACTGCACTCCCAAGCCAAGCTGCATAAGCCTGATTCAGCAACATCCTGCTGCTCAATATGCTTGGCAGATTACAAGGACACGGACTGGTTGAGGATCCTACCTGTTTGTGGTCACTTGTTTCATAGGGACTGCATTGACATGTGGTTGCAGCTAAACCTGTCATGTCCAGTGTGTCGAACCTCGCCACTCCCAACTCCTCTTTCAACTCCTCTTGCTGAAGTTGCTCCCTTGGCAACAAGACAGTGATTGATTAGAAGAATGCGGGACTCTCAAGAATTCTTTACCCCCTAAAAAAATGCAGGGTATTGCACATACCAACCATAGAAGGATACCTCAAGCAACCAACCATGATCGAAACAAGAGCAAAGGGTGTTGTTCCTTTTTCTGGGAAGAGATGCAGTTTAACACAGTTTGAAACATCCCTATATTTCATAGTTTTTTCTAAAGATAAAACTTAATTTTTTCTTAAATTCTTTCTTTATACCAAGAGGGAGCGTTCTCAGGATTATGAACATGTTACTGGAGTAAGAATTTACCATCTTGTAGGAGTAGTATTTCAAGGATCTTAATATCTTAGGATGATGCTGATACTCTAGTCTAGGTGATTATGTTATTGTAGTAGTCTTGTTTCTCATATTTTTGTGCAGCATATCCTTACTTACAGAAACATGGGAGACTTGAATAGAAGTAAGGTTAGCCCACACAACAAAGAAAAAGGAGGACTTCCACATGGGCTCTAAATTTAAGGAGTTGTTCTAAGAATATTCATACTTTTCAACTTGTAAAATACGTTTTTGAGTATAAAGATAGATGCAATGAAGAAAGCTCCCAAAACAAAAGCAAATTGAATTTATTAGTATCTGAATTTTGAACAACTAATACCAGTACATACAATGAAAGTGCATATTATGCTGCAAGCATCACCAGAAGTTTTTTTTTTTTTTTCTTTTGAAAGAATAATCATTTGCAAAAGACCCAGTTCCCACAAATTCAATTACATATAAAATCTATGACGCCAAGATAGAGAACAGATAACTTAATGTTTTTCAGCTAGCAGCAATGGGGACATATAATCAAGCCATTTTCATTACAATTTGGGCACTGATTGGTCCGTCCATTTTCTGCAATGACCTTGTGACTGCCATTACATTTGAAGCATAACACAAACCGAATCCCACTACATGCTTCACATGGACCATTAGACCTATCTATTGGCATTCCTTCAAACAGTGACCTGAGCCTTCCCTGCTCATGCAAGCTCAAAACTTCTTCTGCACCACCAATGTATCTACCCTTAACAAAAAGCCTTGGAGGCACTGTCTTCCCATCCAAAGTGCTGAACAACTCCTCCTTGAACTCCTTGTGCATTGATATATCTCTCTCAAAATACAGAACCCGAAAACTCTCCAAAAGAAAACGAATGTTGTTGCAGTCTTCAAATGTCTTTCTGATTCCTCCAAGTGTTGTTGTGTAGAAAATCACTGAGTTACTACCCCATGGAGGGCACTTCTCTTCAAAGAACACCAACGGGTTAATAATATCTTCCTCAATGCAGCGAGTTTTCAATGGTGGCTCTTCTTCATTCATTTCATTTTCATCACATGATTCCTCAATTCTTCTGGCTCTTCTCTCTGCCTCTGTCATTCTAACTTGTTCCTTCACTGCTTGATCAAAAGCAGAGAGTAGATTTGGATCAAAGAGGCTGCCGGAATTCAACTCGGGCTCCCCGAAACTTGAAACCTCAATCTCCGATAAAGGGGTTGCTCCATGGCTGTAATGTCTTGGTTCTGACAACCTTGGTGTCCTCGAAGTTATGTTCTCTTTGTTGTTGTCATGATCATCATGATCATCATCATCATTGAAATCATGTTCTTGATCTTGGAGGTCTCTCATGAGCTCTGATACATCAATGATCTTAGGCTGCTCCTGCACCTTCGTGCCACTCTGAAGAACAACTATGTTGTTGTTGGGCTCATTTTCTGGGGGGAAAATCTGGGTGTGAGGAGTGAAAGTTGAGTTCTTGGTAAGAGATTGGACATACCCATCTGAGGCCTTCACCTGAAGAACACGATCTTGTTTCAGATAACTAATGGGTCGGATTGATTTGAGCTTCTTCAGCAATTTTCCCTTCATCCGCTTCATTTTTTTTCTGTAAGCTTTTTCTTATCAAATTATCTGCCAAAAAAAAAATTAAATGGCTTTTTATGGTTGAAATGGGTTGGAGATTATGAAAAGAAAAAGAAAATGAAATGGTTTTTATTATTATTATTTATTATTTATTATTATTTTATGGTTGAAATGGGTTTGGAGATTATGAAAACAAAGAGTAAGACTGTTGTTCTTGTTGGAATCCTAAGACACTGAGAGGGAAAGAGGGACATGGTTCTAACGGCTAGAAAGTTGCGAGTGCATTTTTAAAACTCAGAAGTGTTCCAGTACGACCAGAAGCATGATAAAGAGAAGTTTATGACTATCCAATGCGTGCCACGTGTTTTATCAAAGAGTTTGATGATACAGGAACTCGTAAGTGTTTTGAAGAGAAGGTAGTGGAAGCTTAAGTAAGGACTATGAGGCATTTAAGACATGAGCTTCCAAGAGGAATGATTTATTATCATATATGAGGGGAATGAATTATGATCATTTAATCTCACTATATATTATACAATTATTTCATAATTTTTTAGTCTTAATCATTTAAGTGAGATCTAATGGTTATTATTTTATTTCTATCATCACCCATAATAAATAACCCCTCTCACCTTGATATGACCCTATTTATCATTGTGTCTACAACATTATAAAGAATTCATGATTTCCTTTGAGGTTCTTTTTCTTTCTATCATCGTGATGTAAATTTTTTAGGAAGCAAAACAAAATTGACAAAGTATATGTTTGGATTAAATTTTACAAATTTAATTTTAGTTATAAATCAGTTTGAGTAAAATAATTTATGTTTAGAAACCTTTACCTAAAAATTGATTTTGTCAGAATGAATATTATTTGAATAATGTTAATAAAAATCACTTTCAAATGTGTTATTATTTACAAATGTGTTATTATCAAAAAGGTATAAATTCTCTTTCAAGGAGCTAATGATGCAAGCAAGTAATACAAAGCCCTCCTCAACACCATTATTTGAGCAAATTAATGGGTTTCGATTATACCATAGTGTACAGGTTGATGGAATTTCCCATTCTTTGCGAAGCTAACTTGCTCTATTTTTTTGAAATTGGATTTCAGTTGAAATTCTTCCCTATTTTATTGGGAAATCAGTTGATGAATGTGGTCCATTTCCAGCCTACATTCAACCCACATTCTTAGCAATGTTTAGCAACGTCTCCCACTCTCCCACGTCATTCTCCACATTTGTTGAAGGCGGAGCTCTATAAATTGAATGTGCTACTCTTTTCCTTAGGTCACTAAGCATGCTCCTCTCTTCAGAAAATAAAACACCATCAAGTTATGAGCGAGAAAAGGTTTGGAAAGCCAAGTCAAAATTCGGGTTAAAACAAGAGAAGGGTGACAAGGTTTATTAAAAGCCAAATAGAAATCGAGTCAGATTGTGAGTTGCAATGGCTGGAGGTATGTGTACCTGATATGTTTTGCTTCTGCTGTTTGATTTGAATATGTTGATTAAGTTATTGGCATGTTTAGATCAGTATTTAACAATTATCATTTGGTATCAGAGCGTGAGTATACCTTTTCCTTGCTAACAATTTGTTCTATTTGGATTTCAAATTTCTGAATATGGCATCATGTTTTAGATGTTTTAATCCAAACTTAAAACCGAAAATCATAACGAAATCGATTTTCTAAGCTTTGTGATATGAAATGTTGATTTTGATGTCAAAAATGGCTGAAAACCATTGGTTTTTCATTTGGAGTTGCGGGTCATAATCTGGTTTGAATGACCCGGCTTAAGGTTGAAGACGATTGAAACGCAAGCTATTGTGTTGTTTGGTTGCTGAAAATTAATGGACTTGTATGTTGTTATATACTGGATGATGTCAACGTTGATTTTGATGTCAAAAATGGCCAGAAACCCATTGGGTTTTTCATTTGGAGTCGCAGGTCGTAATCGGGTTTGAATGACCCGGCTTAAGGTTGAAGATGATTGAAACACAAGCTATTGTGTCGTTTGGTTGCTAGAAATTAATGGACCCTTATGTTGTTATATACTAGCCGATGTCAACGTTGATTTTGATGTAAAAAATGGCTAGAAACTCATTAGATTTTTCATTTGGTGTCGCGGGTCGCAATCAGGTTTGAACGACCCGGCTTAAAGTTGAAGATGATTGAAGCACAAGCTATTGTGTCATTTGGTTGATGAAAATTAATAGACCCGTATGTTGTTATATACTAGACGATGTCAACATTAATCACTCAATACTGAAGCGGTGTAGCGGTGGGCTGCCTTTTGTTCAAATCCATGTGAGCTGGTTCTTTTGAACTTGAAACGCAAACTATTGTGTTGTTTGGTTACTGAAAATTAATGGGCTCATATGTTGTTATATACTAGACGACGTCAATGTTGATTTTGATGTAAAAAATGGCTGAAAACCCATTGGGTTATTCATTTGGAGTCCCGAGCCGCAACTAGGTTTGAATGACCTAGCTTAAGGTTGAAGATGATTGAAACACAAGCTATTGTGTCGTTTGGCTACTAAAAATTAATGGACTCGTATGTTGTTATATACTGGACGACGTCAACATTAATAACTCAATATTGAAGTGGTTCGCTGGTTGCAACCTAGTTTGAATGACCTAGCTTAAGGTTGAAGATGATTGAAACACAAGCTATTATGTCGTTTGGCTGCTGAAAATTAATGAACTCGTATGTTGTTATATATTGGATGACATCAACATTAATCACTCAATACTGAAGCGGTGCAGCGGTAGGCTGCATTTTGTTCAAATCCATGTGATTCTTTTGAACTTGAAACGTAAGCTATTGTGTCGTTTAACTGTTGAAAATTAATAAACCCATATGTTGTTATGTATTGGACGATGTCAACATTAATCACTCAATACTGAAGCAGTCACTCAATACTGAAGCAGTGCAGCAATAGGTTGCCTTTTGTTCAAATCCATGTGAGCGGTTTCTTTTGAACTTTTTATTCAGTTTTTGTTTGATTAATAATAACAAAAATGCATTTTGTTCAAATCCATGTGATTCCTTTGAACTTGAAACGCAAGCTATTGTGTCGTTTGACTGTTGAAAATTAATGAAATGTTGTTATGTACTAGACAACGTCAACATTAATCACTCAATACTGAAACAGTGCTGTGATAGGCTGCCTTTTGTTCAAATCCATGTGAGCGGTTTCTTTTGAACTTTTTATTCAGTTTTTGTTTGATTAATAATAACAAAAATTCAATATGTTGCGTCTAATCAAGAATAGAACCCGTGACTTCATGAATGAATGTTAATGGGATTACCTCTATGCCACCTACCATTTTTGTGTTAGGTGTGGTGTTATTATTAAATATATAGGTACCTTAACATGCTGAATTCTATGAATCATTTTGCTCATATACTGTTGTTTAAGAATAGTTTATGATCTGTTTAGTAAATTTTAATGTGTTTGAATTATTTGTTTATTTTGTTAAATTGTATGTTTAACTACTGTGTTGTACTCGTGCAATGCACGGGGGAATTTTTTCATTTAGTGAAGATATAATTTAACATGTCAATTACATCATAAATAAATATATACTTGTATATAATTTATACATCTGTAATGAGTCTTGCCAAAAAAGATACTTTAGTATGAAATAAGAAATTGGAAGAGGTAGCAGAATGATATTAGATATCTTTATTTGACAAATATGATTATATGACTTCTAACCTACAATTAAAGAAAAATGTAAGCAAACATTAGAAAGAATATATATAACAATATAAAAAGGATGAAGAATACATTAAAGATTTAAATAATATGTATCAACAATTCATCAATTAAATGTCTTAATTTTTATGTAACAAAAAAGATATGTGAATTTAATTACCTTCTATTTGAATTTTTTGAAAAACTTCTTTGTAGACAACATTTTTTGTTGTACGACATAGATCGCCATTGTCACCACAAATCAAAATTTTCAAACCGTTCCTTGATTTTACTCAAGAAATAGCAACATATAGCTGACCATGAGTAAAAAACAGACCTTGGCAAAAACAATCCAACATGAGATAGTGTTTGTCCTTGACTCTTATTAATAGTCATAGCAAAGCAAACAGTTAATGGAAATTGTCTTCTCTGGAACGTTAGAGGTATCCCTGGACCAGATGGTATTAAATTCAACCGAGGAATATAAATCTTGTCTCTAACCTAACTTTCTATTACAATTCTTGCATCGATGACATTGACCCCCATTTCATCTATTATTAGCCTTGTCCCATTACACAATCCAGTTGCCTGATCAATGTTTCTAAGGAGTATCACCAGAACTCCCTTATTTAGTATCAACTTATAATTTGGAATCCCTGATCCCTTAATGTCATTCAAGAATTCAGTAGTAAACCATTCCGCTTCAATTCCAACATCTTCATCTACTTTGCAAATTGAATCTGAACTAATATAATGTTTTTCTTCACCAGGGATTAATGAAAGAATGAACACATTTACTTTCTTGACAATTTCAAGTGTTGGAGCCAGGATTGCCCTATCCTCAAAAAACTTGTAATCTTTCATATTAGTAATCAAATTAGGATATGCAAATTCAACAATATCTGCAATATGATCATTCGAATCCAAAATCAAAAGATCTTCTGGTATTTCTATTTCTGCTTCACCATCATTTTCAGCTCCCAAATTTCCATCACCAACTTTAAGAATCCAATCCGCAAATGACTCTATTTCATGTACATTGGATGTGGCAACTCCTGAATGCAGTCTCATCTTCTTTGTTAATTTAAGAACATTGCAATGACTTCACAATTTAGATGAGTTAATTGTAGGCATAACAATATCTTCTCTACTTGCCTTTGGTATTACTGGTAATATTTGTCTAAAATCACTGCCAAGTACAACAACTTTACTACCAAACAACATTTCTATATTATTGATGTTTGAGAACCTTATGATATCTCTCAGAGTTCTATCTAAAGCCTCAAAAGCCTATTTGTTAATCATTGGGGCTTCATCCCAAATAATGAGGCTTGTATGACGAAAAAGTTCAGCCTTTAAACTACCTTGGTTAATGTTGCAAGTTGATTCTTCTGTGAGAGACAATGGAAAGCAAATTTTGAATGAGCTATCCTTCCACCTAGTAGAAGCAAGGAGGCAATACCACTAGATGCAACATTAATTACAATTTTACCTTTAGACCAAAGCCTAGCAGATAAGGTTCTCCAAACAAATGTTTTTCCTGTTCCCCCATACACATACACAAAATAAAAACCTCATCTTTGACTCATTATGTCATCAATAACTTGATTGTAAATTATTTTATGCTCATCTGGGTGAGAACAAAATAACTTGCAATGTTTTGCAATCATTTACTCTTTATTGTAATTAAGTTCCTCCACCAAGAAAATATTTTCATATTCACTAATTGGAGACTAATGAGGGTATGGCATGCTCTCAAAATTCTTCAGAGATTTTCCATTTGAACGAAGTAACTTTTCAATTTCAATCAAGCATAAGTTTTTCAAATCTTCATTTTTAATATTGAGATTTGTAAATCAAAACCAAGTTTAAGAAAATACAATATGATTAAATTTTTATTATAATAACCAAAATTGCTATATATATATATATATATTTCATTTAAGACATCTATTAACGAATCAAATAAATTAACAAAGGCTAAACATGGAGGACAAAGCCTAAGAATTTATATGGCCATTAAAATAACATATACCTGGGTTATTTAATAATCGCCTTCGGTCATAAACAATCCCATTAGCCAAACTACCCCATGTTTGTTCCCATACAAATGCATGCCTAATCATTGTGTTTGAGACCAGCAGAGTCACAAAGAGCCTTCTCAGATAAGGGCCAGAAGCTAATATTGTAGCTTCTTTAATACCATCAATAAATTCTTTATCATCTGACAACAACCCCAGAGCATAACAGGCATGTTGAAAACAATTGTATATATGGTTATTCACTGTCTGTATGGCCTTAAAACTGGTGCATCCTTGTTGAATATTTAGCAAAAGCCTCATGTAATACAACTCACCTGTTCCAAGAGGAACAAAATGAAGCCTGCATATTAATTGACCATTCTTTATAAGAAACCATTGTTGCTTATATTTATTGTAAACAAATTGTGTTGGAAATTGACCATAAGTCAAATTCCTGTCCTTATAATACATCTTGTTCGCCTCCATCCAAGCTAGAAACATTGTCTTCTTGTCTTTGTTCTTTCGTACGACATCATCAATCATTTCATCATCTTTGAACATGATTGATTGCTCATTGGGTAGGTGAAACGTCAATCTTTGGATAAGAGGCCACTTGTGATGGATATCAAAACCATAAACTCTCTATATGGACTCACATGGGGATAAATACCTACAATCATAGTACTGCTTAATCTCATCCACAACAGGCATCTTGTCACAATTTTCTGATCATGACGTCACAGTAACAGTAACTCTGTCAGGACCTTTGTTATCGTATTTGAATAAGTACTTGATGGAATTAGATTTATTACAAAACTCCAAATTAATATGTGCTTGGTACTTCATAAATAACTTTGGAATTGGATCTATGTCTTTCCTTTTTGTAATTATTCATGTATTTCTTCTTTTATAGATTGGATATCCTTCTTCATCGAACGATGTTCTTGGAATAAAGTTCTTTGGAAAAAACTTTGAACATTTTCCATCCTTCATGCAGGGGGAATCTTTCTTTGATGCTCCGCAAGGGCCATGCATCATGAATGCTGAGACAAACATCAAACAACTTTGGAAACTTACTCTGATCGGGCAATTCGGCACATATTACCTTATCAATTAAATCAATAGTTTCTAGTTTGTCATCTTGGTGCAACCATAACAAAATATGTGCATGCAACAATCCTCTTTTTTGGAACTCAATGGTATACATCCCTGTTCATATAATTAAACATAACGATACTTAAACGATATGAAAGAGTAAATATTCATTTAACCAAGAAGTTGGAAAAACTCGTACCAGCTATGACCTTCCCAAAGAAACAACCTTTTTCTAAAATCTACCATCATTTCATTTAGCTTCATCCGGAAAATTCTACATGCAATGTTAGAACGATGATCTACTGCATGACCTGACCTCTCGCATTTACAAATCGATTTATTTCAGGCTATTTAGGGTTGCACGTTACATTCATGAACAAATCTGAATATCCAAATCTCTTACAAACAGCCATTGCATCGTAGCAATTATTGAACATGTATCTCATCCCCTCAGTAAAAGAAGATGGTAGAATAATACGCTTGCCAAAAGTAGCATGATCAGTTTCACCCCTAGAAAATGTCTCTTCCAATCCAGTATAAATTTCTGATCTAATTGTACTTTGATTATTCTTAATGAATGACAATCTTTGAGATTCAATCATTGAGTAACAATCAACTATGAATTGTTGAAACAGTCTTTGACTGTTTACTATATTCTCATATTCTAAATCTCTTTCTTGAATCCTAAAAGCAATAAATTCTCTTAGTGAAACTCTAATACTTTTCCGATTCGTTGAATTGGTAAATGACTGTCTTATAGGAATGGTTTCTTCATAACCATATTCTCTATATGGAAAAAGTAGTGGATACTAGAGTTGAATGAAAGAAGTATAAGTCTCATGGAGTCTTTTCAAATTACCATCACGACATTGGACAACAATATCTCTTCCAATATCATAATTATCAAAATCACCCACTATAAGGCCTGCCACTTCATCAACTGTTGGAAGATTATACATTCTCGCATCTCGAGATCAAGTTCAAAACAATCTAAGAGATAAATTAATAACTTTGTTTTCTTGAAAACAATCTCTAACTCTTCTGAATGACTGAGCCAACACATTATGTTCATCTATCATGTGTTTCAAATCTTCAACTAATGAATGGTCAATGATATTTCTTTTCTCATTAGCACTATAAGGAAAAATAATTGAAATATGAAAGCTAGTTATATATTTTTATGTAACAAATTTATATATATCAACTATGATGACTTAATAATAAAAAATTAAATCCAATGTACATTAGTGGCAATAAAATAATCTATATAATAATAATAATTGTAATTATATTAAAACAAATACAAAATGTCTTATGAAAAATATAATCATGGCACAAAAATTAAAGTCGTATAAAAAAAATCTTATTATTTGTTAGTTCCTATATCATCATCTACATTGCTTGATTAAATATATTTATAAGCATAAAATTGTTGTTACTAATAAAACATTTTAATAAGATGACATACATTGATATTTTATAAAAATTATTCTTTTACATTAGGCTAACCTGAAGTGGATTGTCCTGTTGGAAATCTCATTCTTTGTATCATAGATATAAAGTTGAGCAAATTTTGGTTTCTCCCCTTCATTTGGAAGCAATGATCCAATTCTATGGTAGTTTTGACCACTAAGAATGAATTGTGGAGGTCTTGATCCATCATTTAGAGAGCTTTGAACTTTTCCTCCAATTGACGTAAAGGAGGACATGCTATTATATTGTCTAATATTATCAAGAAAATAAGAACTTTTGCCATCAACACCATTCATTAGATTCCAAATAAGCTGAGGCGTTCATTGCAAGAGGGGCAATTCCACTTTTCCTTTCATACAACATATAGAAAAATATGGATTCGTTGATTTTATTGATTTTTCTGCTCTTTCTTCATACCAAATAGAAGCTCCACAGTATGTACACCAACAATTACAATCCCCAAAATCCAAACATTCTTCAAGTAAAGAAATATAAATTAGTTATTACATATTTTATATCTGACATTAAATATGGAAAAAATAAATGTAAATTTGAAGACCAAAAGTACCTTGTTCCTCACTTTCTTCAAATATAACATGGTCTAATAAAATCATTGATTCTAACAAGTAGATATCCCCTCTTTGTGTATCGTTAACAATCTTATTTTGCACTGTGCATTTGGTGGTATTTTAAAAAATGATTAAAAAAAACTTTAAAACGAGTGTCGAATAATTGCAACTGAATAAAATGTAAGATATCAAAATACCTTTATTTCTAGTTCCTGGTACTAACAAATCATTTCCATCTTCAATGCTAGAATTTGGACTATTCCATGTAAATGCTTTAATTATAGAACCCCCCCACGATAATATGCTTTCCAGAGTTCAATTGTGAAATATGATCAATGACAGCTGACAGTGGCGTCAAAAGACCTAAATACAATGCACACATAATAAATCATTATTTTCACCATTGAGAATTATGATGCCAATGACATATGAATTTATAATAACATGATAATAGTAATTGTAATAATAAATAAAATTTATTGAAATAAAGTATTAAATATACCAATCAAAAAATCAAGAATGGACTTCTTAACCCAAAGATTTATTTATATCAATGTCGATGTTAAATTACCTGGTGATGATTTGGTATGTAGAGAGGACGATATTTCTTGTCTTTTTTTTTTTCTGTTTTTCTGTTGACTCATCTACATATGTACTACCTAGGATAATCTGCTTTCCAGAATTCAAGTGTGAAACAGGATCAATGACAGCTAACAGTGGCGTCAAAGGACCTAAATACAATGCACACATAATTAATCAATATTTTCATCAAAGTTAATATTAAATAATGTGTATTTTGATCATATGAATTAGGGAGATACACATTATTATACTACTGCACATCCTGATGGAGTAGCATTACAAATGATTGTTGCATCTTTTGTTATATAGGAATAATCAAGACTTATTCCAATGACTACTTTTACACAAATGACATCTAAATTTATAATGAAATGAAAGTAATAAATGTAATAATAATGAAAATTTATTTAAAATAACTATTAATTTAACTACATAAACTATACATGAGTCAAAAACTCAATGTTGATGTCAAATGAGTTGGTGATGATTTACTATGCAAAGATGATGATATTTCCCTTCCTTATTTTTTTAATGTTTATTGACTCATCTACATATGCACTTGCACAACTTCTCCGAAGAGTAGCTGAAAGTTCAAGTACATCATGTAAGAAAGCAAAAATTCCTATAATGCTTTAAAAAATGATTTAAAACTTCATTAGATATAATAATGCACAAACAAATTCTTGTAGTTGACAATGGAGGGCTAATTAAAGAGCTTCCCTTGGTGATAGCGTTAGGAGATTTGTTTGAATGAAGATGAACATCTTTATCTATTAAGAAAAAGTTAAAGTTAAAAATATAATACAACAAGAAATTTATTACAATTTACAAAATTTTATTGAGAAAATATTGTATACTTCAATTTATAATCCACTTTGACATTAATAATACATAAAGAATCTTACTACAAAATACAAATTACCTTGTTGAGAGTTAGTTGGAAGACATGAAGAAATCATATTTTGACTTTGCCAAGGATTTGAAGAAGACATCACTGTTACATTACTTATGAAGTTATTAGTGTTATTTATCAAACCATATGGAATATGAAACTTACACGACATAGATATAAAGAACATAGTCTAACCATTAGTTATTGATGAGAGTGGACATTTAAGAGAACATGATGGAGATATATCATAACTGGTAATTGTTGGAGAATTCAAACTTGATACACTACCAGTCAATGACTCAAACAACAATGTCTCTGCAATACAACCATACAATAAAGATACAAATATTTACCACAAATATTTATTGCGTGTTTAGACCTAACCTTTATTTTCTTTGTTCACTCTTTGCCTTTTATCTCCAACAATCCTCTTCCTATTCTTCCTTGCAAGCTTGAAATCATGCATGCTAGAAACCGAATGCTACCACCACAAAAGCTTTTTGTATTGAGTTATAAGCTCAGGTTGCTTTCATATATATATATATATAGACATACACATACATTGGCTCAATTTTGGCGAAAATTTTTCATTTGAAGTTCAATGGTGGAAATTTTTTATTTTTCAGATTATAGGCATGTAGGAACCTACTGCCATAAGCTATTCCCTTTACCTATTCCCACCCTACCAAACCTCTGGTACTTGTAAGCCTGTCATGCATGTAGAATAGGCATGCTACTTCAAGATTCAATTATATTTTTATAACAAAATATGTCTAACTAAAACAATTAAAGTTCTCTCATTTAAATTATAAATCTCAACATAATTATTAGCTACATGAATTCCAAATTACAAATAAACCAAATATATAATTTATAAATATAAACTTGCATACAATTAATAATTTGCCGAAGCTGAATTATGGGGATGGTTCATTAAGGTAAAGTCATTTTCTATCATTAACCAAAAGTTGAAGCTTAAAAAATATTTAAATCCACATAAATTAAAAAACTAAATCACAACAAATTCCATTTCAAGGGCAATTATGCATTACATATTTACCTATCAAACTACACGCCAAAATCCATCCCAAAATGGAAATGATTTCAACAGTAAACCATTACAACTTGAGTTTGTCAACTCAAGTCACGAATCCAAAAAATAAAAAATCCCATTACATAATGCCCCATACAGTCCAATAAACTCAAGTCACAGACGGTTCTTTGGTTGAACCAGAACCGGTGGAGCTTTCGGTCCACGGTCCAATTGGTTGAACGGGTCCGGTCGGACCGGTTTTTAAAACACTAGTTAAAACAACCTACGCAAATAAACATAAATTATTATCCAGAAATAGAACAAAAAATACATCCATAACAGCAATACAAAAAGGGTTGAAACAACCTCCTTTGGAATCACAACAGGTCCATCAAGTTGGAATTGAGTTATAATAGAATGATCATCACAGACATGTCTCACACGAAATGAAGGCTCAACATGAGAAGGTGAACTACACTTAGTCTCAACCTTAAAAAGATAAGTCTTTTTAACACATATATCAAAATCAAGTGGATAATCTGAATCTCCTCCATTCTGATTAAGATAAAAGAGTTAGAACAATGATTAAAATTACAGAAAATGACTTGACATTAAAAAAACCAAGCTTGATACCTTATGCATAAGTACAATCATTTTAAAGCAAGGTTTTTTTCAATAGATAAGAAGCATCATGGTCAAACAGAACAAATGTTGCACTATCAGTTTCATCAATTACTCTCACTTTAATCCTATACCTAACAATACAAAGTAAGATGGAAGCATAATTAAAATCATATTAAAGACATATAATGAGTATTCAAATGACACTTAACCATGACAAATCTAGAAACAAAAAATGACATAGGAAATACATTTATAACATGTTGATAGCAACCATCACAATAGTACATCCCAGAATCAGGGGTCACTGCTTTATTGCACTTAGAGGCAGTGTACCACCAATCAGCACCCTTCATAATATGCTTCACAATGGCTAAGATAATACAGAACCCATCCTAATGATATAAAAATTGACACCTTTAATATCTTAAAAGGATATACACATTAATTATTAACAAACAATAAAAGCAAACACTATTCGAACTTTCATAACGAATACATCAACCTCTTTGCAGTCCTTCAACTGCTTAATTGTCTTTCTAGGAGTTAAACTTAAAAAATCTTCCTCTTGAGAGTGTTGGGGGAAATCAAACAAATGTGATAACCCTTGAGAATTCTCTTGATTAATTTGAGGCAACCTACATACATATGATTTATCAAATAAAAAATATGAAAAACCTTGAAGGCAAATATACATCATATTATCACCTAAACTCTTACTTTTTCCTGAACTCAATAACTTCATGGATATCAAGGTTGAACAGAATCCTAGTTGCATGCATAACATTCTGAAGAACTGTCTTGCCTATTAATTAATGAGAACACTATTACAATTAGAAAGTATAATTAAAAACCTAAAAAAAAATACATAGGTTTGTATTATAGGATATTGTATTTCACCCTTAAAGCTCTCCACTCTAGCAAACTGAACAATCACTATAGGTTGGCAGATATCACCCGAAGCAATAAATGAGGTTAACTCATCAGCATAAATTCCAAACAAAGCACACTCAATTTTGACACTAATAAATAAAACAACATATAGTCATTACTAATAAAACATAATGCATTCCTTAATCGATATTAATAACACTTACTTATATCAAGAATTAACAAACTACCTTTCCACATCAAGCTCAATAACTATCATCTTAGTCCTTTTACCATCCTTTTCATATTCTCTTCCAGTACCAACAGCAGTTAGTAATCCCATGACATATTAAGAAAAAATACAAATCATAATGTCACGACCCAATTTAGAAGGCCCTGACCGGCGCATAGGAAGGACTAGCCAACCTAACAAGCCTAACGGACCAAAGATCATACTAAGACAATATGCTAAATCTACCGAAATTTTAACAGAGTAACGCCTAAAAATTTGACATCCCAATTTAATATCAACTCACAACCTGTACAATCACAAAGCTAGATATACATAACTCCAACAACTGTATATCATAAGATCAGACAAATTACAGTGGAAGTTAGATCCTGCCTGTGGATAATGGAGCATATCTAAGATAATTACATATCCAAAATGTAAAAGAAACCAAACAACAGGACAAAATAGACATGCCCACACGGACAAGGTGTTGGGCTCACCAAAACGACCAACTCCTAGCTATCGAAAGAACCCAGACCTGGCTCAGTATTTGTATCTGAAATACATATAAATAGAGGAGTGAGTCATATGACCCAGTGAGAGATAACATAAGCTATAATGAAATGGGGACAAGTTTTTCATTGAAATTACATTCTTATATCGAAACATATGCGTTATTTCAAATAATCATGATAAAACTAATAAGTAAGTAAATCTTGAAATACCAAATTCCATATATATCAATAATCAAATATCTAATTGCCAAATATCATATGGGAGGTCTCTAATCTAGAATTAAACAGAGATCTCACCGACGAACACATAGTTCGAAGGTTCGACAAACGCCCACCAACAGGGCATAGGGGTCAAATCCACCTGTTAAGTCAAACAGATCCGATCGTGTAGGCCAACACGTCGGGCTAGCAACACCCCTACTAGCTGAGGTTCGGACCAAGGTGCACCAAGGCTAACGTCTACTGCCGTTAGCTACAGTATTCTATCAAAGTTTCCTCCCAACAAAACATAATGGTACAAATCTAGATTTACATACATTCATAGTCCAAAAAAATTTATCGAAGCATATTCAAAAATCATGGAAAATGATAAACATTTATACCAAACATCTATCAACATGTCAAATGAAAGGCTTTTCAAATACTTGTCCCAAGCTTTCTTATATTCAACAACAAATAAGGTAACTGATTTTGTAAAGTCTTTCAACAAGAAACTTAAAAAATCAATGTACAAAACGTTTTATAAATCATGTTATCAACTCACTCAAAGGGCGAGACTCCTCGAATCCAAAAGCTATGTGTCACGGACTATTAGGACGATCCTCCAATAAATCTAGCCACAACAACATAACCAAAACAACAATTAACACTTAAAACTAAGAATTCTATCCCATTCAAGCATTTTATCAAACACCTAATAAGCAATCCCTTCTTCTCAAAGCTAACACAAATTTTTTTGTGTTCTAACACCCTTCCCATCACTATCATTCCTCCACAACAACATTAAAGCTCAACATATAGCTAAAGATACCATAGATTTCCAAAATCCCAAAATCAAACCCTAGGTTCCCATAACCCCATAATCTTGATTCCTATCTCAAAACTTGTATCCAACTACAAATAAAGAAGATATGAGCCTTAGGATTACCTTTACATGCTAAGAAGATGAAGAATGAGGAATGGGTAAGTTGGGATTCTCACCCAACAAGCAAGTCTTCCTCCTTTAGAAGTCTAGAAGACAAGCATCAAGTGGCAAGGAGAGGAAAATCCCACTAGAAGCTCTAAACACCCAAGGATGAAGCAAGAACTTGAAGGAAATTAGTGATTTTAGTGGGTGAGAAGAAGAGGAAGAGAGGGAACGAAGAAAGAAAGAGAGAAAAATCTGACTGGTTCTGTGAAAGTGACTCTTAGAAGCACACATATATGGAGAAACAAAGTATGGAAATCAAAGTTATTAAACTCGGCCCGGTCATCGACTCGGCCGAGTCACTGGGTCACTGGTTCAACCAGTGGGTCACTGGTTCAACCGCATATAATATATAAATAAATATTTAATAAAAATAAACATAAATTATAAATTATAAATTCATAAGTCCATAACAAGTAACCAACACTAACACAGTTTCATAAATTCAAAACATAAATAAACAACTAAGTTCACAATCACAAGTTCAAAACACAATTAAACAACAAAGCTTACATGACAAGTTCATATCACTACAATACATAATACAATCATGTCCAAGGAGTCAAATTTGTCGCAAATTCAAGTCCTCTTTCTTCATCAAATAAATTTAAAGGAAGACCAACATCATTGCCTTCATTTCGGTTTGAATTTTCCATAGCATTGTCTTCCACATCATCATCATCATCACCAATGTCTTCCAAATTTAATTGATCTACAATCATGTCATTTTCAATATAAGTTTATACATTCACAAAATAATTCAAATCAATCAATAAAACAATAATCCATTTTCACAAGCAAAAAATATAATGCAATAAAGATACATACCAATATCATCTAGGGTCGGTTGGATGGAAATATTTTCAAGGTCATTACGTAAAGCCTCCACCTCTTCAACAGTTAAGCTTGGAGGTGACTCCTCCAATACCCAATTAGAATGGTCCTCAAATGCTTCAAAACTAATTGGGTCATAACTCTGATGCCTCAATCGATTCTTAAGTTTATTTACTCAGATCTCAACATCAAAAAATACTTGGACAACTAAATATTTATATAAACACTAATATGAAGAATATAATACCTTTGCTGCAGCCTCAAGTTGTAATGAACATAGACAAGATCATTAAGTCTTTGATGCTCTAATCTATTTCTCTTCTTTGAATGAATATGTTCAAATACACTCCAATTTCGCTCACAGCCTGAAGCACTACAAGTTTGGCTTAAGATACGAATTGCCAATTTTTGCAAAGCTGGTGCACTACATCCATAAGACTCCCACCATTGATCTAGATTATTGCATGCAATGCAATAAATTAGTATGCATATTATGAAGTTATAATAAGGATCACAAATAAATAAGAAAGTAAATAGCTATCAAGTTATCAACCACTAATTTAATTTCACCTGGCATCACTGTACTTCGTTCACGTATGGCAGGCTGCCTTCCAAAATCTTGTTCAGCATTTTTGAAGATTCTCATCTCACTTGTCAATTGAGATTGCAAAACAGGATCTCCATAAGCATACCTCTCAATGACATCTAGAAGGCCAGATGTTGTAGCCTTATGTTTTTCAAATTCTTCAACATTGAAACGGCATGCTGGATTTAACCAATAACCAGCAGCATGAAGATTTTTACGAAGCTGGGAATCCCAACGATTATCTAAAATTTTCAAATAAGGCTCCACTTTCTTCTTGTTTCTTTGAAATCTCTTCACCATCTGTTCTCTAGCTTTACATATAGCTTGATAAAGAAAACCCATGGCAGGCTTATGTTCACTATCAACAATCCGCAACACACGAACAAGAGGTTCAGTAAGTTTAACAATTTCAGCACAACGTTTCCAAAAACTTGAATCTAAGACTTGTTCCACAAATCTTTTTGCCTTGCCTTCTTTAGAATAAGCTGAGCTTGTCCAATCTCTAGATGTGACCATGGCTCTTAGTGCATCTTTATGAGTCAAAATACTTTGCAATGCAATAAAATTAGTGGCAAAGCGAGTAGGAGCTGGACGAAGTATCTCTCTTCCACCAGTATGCTTTCTCATCAAATACAATGGATGACAATGGTTATATATGTATTTGGTAATTTTTGAAGCATGTAATACTGTCTCATTTACCTCCTCTAACTTGCCAATGTCTTGCAACATCAAATTGATACAATGAGCCGCACAAGGAGACCAATACAATTTGGGAAACTCAGCCTCCAATAACCTTCCAGCAGCAACATAATTTGCAGCATTATCTGTCACCATGTGAACAACATTTTCGGGACCAACAAATAACACTACATCCCTGAAAAGTTTATACAATAAATCTGCAGTTTTGGAGAAATGGGAAGCATCAACAGATTTTAGAAAAACAATTCCTTTAGGACAATAAACCAAAAAATTAATGAGAGTTCGTCGATTACGATCAGTCCACCCACCTGCCATGATAGTACACCCGGTTTGCTTCCAACCAACGCGATAACTCTCAACAAGTTTCTTCACTTCATCAACCCACTTATTTAACAAATAACCACGAACACTATAGAAGTTTGGACCTTTATACCCAGCACCCATGCTAGCAATAGCATCAATCATAGGTTGATAATATGCAGAATTAACTGCATTAAATGGCACAGAAGCATCAATCATCCATTTTGCAATAGCAAGGTCACATTTTTCTCTCACTTCTTTACTTTGCAACACACTTTTTAAGGAAGGCTGAGCTCCAGGAGTTGTTCTAGGCATAAAATAAGAACCTATATGACCAACATATTTATCTTTTTGAGATGCGGAAGGTGCTTGCCTTGGTGACCTAGACATTGTCATTGGCTCTTGCACTTCATCATTGCCTATTCTCATTGGCTCATCATATGGATTACTATCCTCATATTCCTCTTGAGTTTTTCTTTTCTTACTCTTGCATTCATTAATATTTTGCTTCATTTGGAAGCGAACATCTGCTGACACCTTTTTGCATTGTTGAACTTGTCCTTTTTCTCCAGCCAAGTGATTCTTAAGCCGATTGATGCCACCTCCCCTAATAATTTTATCACAATAGAGACATAATAGAACAATTTTTCCATTATCCTCCAACTGCTTACAATGTCCCCAAGCTGGATCATTTTTTCCTCTATTATTTCTTTTGGGAGATATATTTAGAGTTGATGCTTCAGTTGACACTGGAGTTGAAGTAGATGACATTTTATTTCTCTGGCCAAAATAAAAGAAGAAAACACAATCTCAAGAAAATACCAAAAACAAAATAATCCAAGATGATGTTCAAAAGTTATTTACTTATTTCCAAAGTTTAATCACACAAAATTACTAGCATAGATTCACATACTATTATAATTTTAGAGAAAACAATGTGTACAAAGTAACATAAATGCGTGTGTGTGCCTGTAAATTCTAAATCTGTAAATCATGTAACAAAGAACATAAATGATAAAACAGAACATATCACATAATCATTTATTCATATCACATGAATCGGGTAACCAAAAAAAATGCTAAAAGTTTAAAACAGAGCATATACAGATATATTGATTCATCATTCATCAATTATTCAGGGAGCCGAAATTGGGTAGCAAAACAGCAAAAGGAAAAAAAAACATAACCACAGAGACAGACATATACAGATATATTGATTCATCATTCATCCATTATGCAGGGAGCCTAAATCGGGTAGCAAAACAGCAAAAGGAAAAAAAAAGCATAACCACAGAGACAAAGGCTTTGAGACTTACCTAGGTGGTGGCGCGGCCTGGACGTGGGCGGTGGTGGCGCGGCCTAGACTTGGGCTGTGGTGGCGCGGTCTGAGACGCGCGGTGGTGGCGGGCTGAGACGCGCGGTGGTGGCGGGCTGAGGCGCGCGGTGGTGGTCGGGGCAGACACTGCTTCTCCTCCCTCCCTCCCTTTCGTTGACGGCGCTGCTTAAGCTTAAGGGTTCCTTCTTTCTCACTTCTGTTCTCTGTTTCTGGCTTTCTGCGTGTTTCAATTCATTTTTTTTTAAGTTATGGATGAAACGACGTCGTTTCATCAATTTTTTTTTTAAAAAAAAGCAGAAAAACCGGCCGGGTCACAAAAGTGTATCGGTTCATCGGTTTTTCACTTAACCCGGCCGGTTCAGACTGATTCATACCAGTTTTGAAGCTGAACCGATCCAAATGAGTACCTGGACCGGTTACCTGACCGGTTCGTCGGTCCACCGGTCGAACCGGCCGGTCCGGTCCGGGTTTTGTAACTGTGATGGAAATATCAGCAAAATTATAAAAATTCAATAATATTTTTTTAATAGTTTCTGATAGACCCAATATAATGCAAAAAAATTATAACTTTAAATGTTAGAGCATACGGAAAGAAATAAAAATTTTATTGATGAAAATTTACCCATCTGTAACCATTAAGAAGAAATAGTTAGGGTTATGAATAAAGTACCGAATAGGGAAGGAAAATCCATTCATAGCATGCATATTCACGAATTACACTGTTGTTGTGATTTCCCATAGGCATGGATATTCAGGACACAGACAAAATATTCACCCACAATACCAAGTACCCAAAAAACCAACAGAGAAATAGATTATGCAAACAGAGGACGATTTAAACAATATTGACAAAAAGAGATTAGGCAGAGTAGGTGAAAACACGCATGTTCAGAAAATAACTTAGAAAACCTAATATAGGATGAGATGCTAACAACCATTACCAACCAAGGAAAAATTACTCTCAAAAGCGCAAGATATGGAGAGGCAAAGTATGGAAAAATAAATTTTTTTTATAGAAAATAAATAAATATTTATTAATAGATTTCTGATAGTCCGAATAAAATGAAAAAAAATTAGAACTTTAAAAGTCAGACCGAACGAAAAGAAAAAAAAAATTAATATAAAAAATTTACCTATTTGTAACCATCATGAAGAAATAGTTAGGGTTAAGAAAAAGTACCAAGTATAGAAGGCAGATCCATTCATAGCACGCATCCTCAGTATTTATATAGTGTTATTGTGATTTCCCATAGGTATGGATATTAAGACACCCAGAGAGAGACACTGACAAAATCTTTACCCACTCTACCAAGTACCCAAAAAAGTCAAGAGAGAAAAATAGATTATGCAAACAAATGATGATTTAAACCAATGTTTCAAGAACCGGACCGGAGATCGAACCGGCAAAGCGTTCGGGTCATGGTTCAATTGGTTCAACTGGTTGAACCAATGGTCGAAGTGGATAACCAAATAATTATAATTATAATTATATATATAAGTAAACTTATTAAAAAAACCAAAAAATAATACACCAGTACCAAAAATTATTCAAAAATGGCTAGATGATAATCTAGTTGAAACTTGTAAACAACAATTATTCATTAAAGGATAAAGTAGTACTTTACTTTTTAATTCAAAAATCGAACTTTTAACTATAACTAGAGTTAAGCCCTTTGTAAAGCACTGCCCTAGCTGCGATTATCTTTATTGATATGGAATCAACCTCTAGTCCGTCTGTCCGCTCTTTGCTTGATGTCTTTATCAGTGAATCGCTTTCATCGCTTCTTTCAATATCTCCTTCGGTTCTCGACTTTTAAATAAAATCTTTCGATTCCTTAGCAGAGTTCATTCTTGTCTTTGCGAAACTAGAGCAGATTATTATTTTTATAGAACAATGCGAGATAAATTTCTTTCTTTCCTCGCTTAGCAGCTCTTTGGATTTGATGCAAGGGCAGAAAAAGAGGAAGACTTGGAGTTCCCATTTGAAGATTAAGACAATGTGAAAGAGTTAAGAACGCGAACAGGAAGGATTCATATTGAACAACAATAATAATATACAAAAAGGAAACAATAACGTTTTAACTTTTTGCATTTCATTCCACAAAGGTAAAAAAAGAACAATATGTTTAGCTGCAGGATGGCAATGGCAGACCCTTCTTCGACTATAGATTAACCTCATCTCATTGGTGAAAGAGAAAACAACTATCTCTCACCAGAAAAAAGAGAACAAATATGAATCTAATATGTCACTACAAACGAAATCAATACCAAAAAGAATGTAATCAAAACCCAAACAAAAGAACCCAAATGTCAATCAAATGAAAAACTGAACTGGGAAATCGAAAATCAAATGATGAAAATGAAAACAAATTCAACCCATGCCTAGCAACAGCATCAAAAGAAACGAGCTTGAAGGTTGTTAAATGAACTGCAAAACAAAAAATGAGTCTTGAGATTTGAAATAGAAATCAAAACAGACAAAGAACTCAAACAAGCTTGAAGGCTTGAAGTTGTGAAATGAGATCCAAAATGAGATACAAAACCCATAAGCGATTTTGAAAATGAAGCTGTGAAATGAATTGCAAAATCAGAAAACCCACTGACCGGCAGGGAGATGATGACGGTGGCTTCTCTGCTTCACGGCGAGGGGATCAGTGTGTGGAGTGTGTCTTTCACTCCTTCCTTCGAAATCCCTAGGCGCGGCCTCATACAGAGCAAAAGAGGGAGAGCAGAATCACCAAATCAGATAATGAATAGGGAAGAAAAATGAACCTCTTGGTTATTAAAAATCGGAACCGGTTCGAACGGTCCCCCGGTTTAATCCGATTTTGGGCGGTTTGAATGGTTCTTGAACGGATCAATGTTATAAACGATTTTTAAGGAGTAAACGGACCGATGACATGGCCAGTTCACTGTTTAACCGATTGAACCGGCCGATCCGGTCCAGTTTTTAAATCATTGATTTAAACAATATTGACAAATAGAGATTAGGCAGAATAGGTGAACCAAAGGAGCTGCATCTCTCATGGGCATCAGAGACGATGTAAACAATCATCACAGGAAAACGTTTCCAAGAGTGAGGGACCAAACACTGTCCGTCTCTCATATACCGAACTGAGATTATATGAAGATGCAAAAAACAGAGATATTAGGCAGAGTAGGTGAATGAAAGGGTCTGCGTCTCTCATAGCCATCAAGGAGTAGATCAACAGTGAACAGAGAAATGAGATTTGAGAGATAGAGGAGCGTCTCTCATATACAAAACTGAGAGATGGAAAGGTCATCAGAAAAAAAACCAGGTGAGTGTCATTAATGAGGATGGAACAACTTTTTGATAGATGAAAACTTATCAGCAAAAAAGGTGGAATGAGGGAGAGAAATGAAAAGTTGCATTAAAAGCATGTTAGGTTCATTAATGAGATGGACGGTGCTTTGAATAAAAAAGTTGAAGAAACTTTTGAATTTCTTCTGATATTTGAATGAAGCTTCTAGAATTGATGGATGTAGCGGATTATTTTTGGGCCTTAAACCCATTTACGTTTCTAGTGGGCTGCAGGACATTTACCAACCAAATTACAATATTGACCATTTAAAAAGGAGAGAGATAGTTGGCAGAAGAGATAATTTTTTCATTTCATGTCTAAGGCAAAATGGGCGGGAAATCAATGCATGGTAGATGGACATGTGGCTTTTTTTGTCCTGCAGATTATCTTGCTTTGTATATTGTATAGATTTTGGTATTTATTTAAGTATGCAAAGTTAAGTTAAATAATTTATGCGCATTTAAATTAATGATTAAAGAACTTATATGATTTCAATTATTGAATAATTGTATGCATATATTATTTATTTATTTCTAGAAAATTGTATGTATGAATTTATGATTGTTGTACATGCAAAATTATGTTAAATAATATTTATGCATTGTTATTCTGTTTCTTTGCATTATTTAGGATGTTATGCAAATATTTAGCTCTTTATTAAAAATCAATTAATGTTAATTGATTGATATAATTTTGATTAATTATGGAATAGCCACAACATCTTTAATTGATTAGAATTATATATTAAGTTTTAGAATCACATTAAAACATTAATTGTAATTAATCATATAATGAAATCTACCCACAAGAATTTTGTTATATTTGTATGATTAATTAGGATAAAATATTAGATTATATTTCTTGATCTACCCACAGGAATTAAGAAATGGAACATGATTTGATAGTTTTATCATAAGGTTACATGATGAGTGTAATTGAGTAGGACTTTAGCCCACATGTAAGTTTTATGTCGCTAGATTCATAGATTAAGACATGATTTACATTGGTAAAACATGACATTTATTTTGTCTCAAATTATAAATAATGAACACGTATGTTTGAACTTTGTAGTTATTCAACCTGTAAACATTTATGATATCAAGTGTGATATTCCCGAATTAAGGGGTGACAACTATAAAGTTTGGAAGAAAAGAATTCTTCAACATTTGGGCTAGATGGACATCGATTATGCTATTTGGAAGGATGAACCACCAAGTATTACTGAAACCAGCACTCCAGATGCTGTTGACTTTTATGAAAAATGGGAGAGATATAACTGTCTCTCCTTGATGTTCATGAAGACCAAAATATCTACTGGTATCCGTGGTTTTGTCGACCAGGATAATAAAGTCAAAGATTTGTTGAAAGCTATTGATGAGCAATTCACTCCATTTGACAAGGCCCTTGCCAGCACTCTAATAATACATTTCTTATCCATAAAGCTCAATGGGATAAGAAGTGTGTGTGATCACATCATGCATATAAAGGATATAGCGGCTCAACTGAAAGCCTTGGAGGTAACAATGTCATATTCTTTCCTAGTTCACTACGTTTTATGCACTCTGCCTCATCAATATGGGCCTTTCAAAATCTCCTATAACACATGTAAGGATAAGTTGTCAATTAATGAGCTATTGACTATGTGTGTCCAAGAGGAGAAAAGATTGATAATGGAAGAGAGCGAAAGAGTGAACTTGCCTATTTTTGGAAAGAACAAGAGGGATCAAACCAAAAATAAGGACAAGATTCCTGCTCAGCTAGTCATAAAGAAAGAGTCAAAATGTTTCTTCTACAAGAAAAAAGGGCACATGAAGAAAGATTGCTCAAAGTTTAAGAACTAGCTCGATAAGAAAGGTACTCCATTTGCATTTGATTGTTATAATCTAATATAGTTAATGTTAATCATAACACATGGTGAATTGATTCTGGTTCTACAATCCATGTTTCTAATACCTTGCAGGGTATGGAAAACCTAAGGAGGCCAATGGGAAGTGAGCAATGCATCTATTTAGGATGCAAGATGAGCTCACATGTGGAAGCCATTGGGACATGCAGTTTAGTTTTAACCAACGACTTTCATTTACGTTTAGAAAAGACCTTTTATGTTTCAAAATTTTCTAGGAATTTAATTTTTGTTTCAAGACTTACACCTTTGAGTTTTTCTTTTAATTTTTCAGATTCTGGTTTCACTTTGTTTAATAAATCTGAAATTATTGGTTTTGGTACATTATTTGATGGTCTTTATTCTATTGAATTACAAAATGATGTTGCTTATAATTCTATGCATGTTATTGCTAGGTTAAAACAACGTGTTGTGAATGAGGAATCCTTTATGTTGTGGCACTGGAGATTAGGACACATCTCCATTGAGAGAATTAAGAGATTGGTAAATGAAGGGGTACTTAGTACGTTGGATTTTACTGATTTTGAGATTTATGTGAATTGCATTAAGGGTAAGCAAACTAATAAGTCTAAAAAGAGTGCAAAGAGGAGCTCAAACCTGTTAGAAATCATACATACAGATATTTGCTGTCCAGACATGGAATTTCCCATTCTTTACGGAGCTAACTTGCTCCGTTTTTTGAAATTGGATTTCAGTTGAAATCCTTTCCTATTTTATTGGGAAATCAGTTGCCAAACGTGGTCCATTTTTCAGCCTACATTCAACCCACATTCTTAGCAATGTTCAGCAACGTCTCCCACTCTTCCACGTCCTTTTCCACATTTGTTGAACTCTGTGATGGACGGGACTCTATAAATTGAATGTGCTGCTCTTTTTCTTGGGTCACTAAGCTTGCTCCTCTCTTTAGAAAACAAAACACCATCAAGTTATGAACAAGAAAAGGTTTGGAAAGCCAAATCAAAATTCGGGTTACAACAAGAGAAGGATAATAAGGTTTATTAAAAGCCAAATAGAAACTAGGTCAGAGTGTGAGTTGCAATGACTGGAGGTATGTGTACTTGATTTGTTTTGCTTCGACTGTTTGATCTGAATACGTTGATTAAGTTGTTGGCATGTTTAGATCAATATTTAAGAATTATCACAGGCCTGGTTAGAATAATGCAGTAGTCGATGCCTTATCCCAGCTATCGGAGCAACATGCACAGTTCAACCAGTTGCACACCATTCATTGCCACTTGATGGATCAAATCAGGAGGGAAAACAACACTGATGAAGAATTGCCGCACATAAAATCTGAACTACAGCATAGAGTAATTCCAGACTTGCCCCTGCTGCCATTATGGAAAAAAAGGACTTTCCACAATGAAGGTCGAATCACAACTCAAGTGCTTGTAGAATGGAAAAACAAACCGCGAGTGGGGGCTTCATGGGAGGATTTGCATATTCTACAACAACAATTTCCTCCTATCAACCTTGAGGACAAGGTTGTGGTCCAAGGGGTAACCATTGATATGAGTTAAGAGTAGTTAGCTTACAGTTAGCTGATAGTTGGACAAGTTGTCCGAAAAGATGACTACTTATAGGTAGATGCTGACATCTCATGCAGTAACCCATGTATAAGAAAGCAATAACAGATGGATGGTACATTCATCGAAGAAAGAAAATAAAAGATAGATGGTACATTTATTGATGTAGTGGCTACAGTGATGGTTATCCTCTAGATTGTAGTCTCTGTGGGCTATCTCCTTTCTTGTTCATAACACATACTCGCCTCTTCTAACACCAAGTCATAAATATCTTCTTTGTAATACGTGTATGTAAGTCATTAGATTTGAAAAATTATAAAAAAACTAAGTACTTGTGTACCGCACGTTTATTTAGTCCACTTTGTTTTTAAGTTTTAAAGACATTTTAGGGCAATGGTTTAAAATTTTAAGATTGTCCTAGAGTCAGTGGCGGAGCCACCTATACTTGAGGGTGTGCACGCGCACCACTGAGATTTTATAACTTTAAATGATTAACAAATCATAACTTGTTCGAATTTTTTTTAAAGGATCAAGATCTTTTAAAGTGGAAAGAGAATAAATAGTAATACTGATAACTATTTTATTAAAAATTTAACTGTTTAGATTATGATAAAATACAAAAATATGGATAATAAATTAGAAATTTGTTATTCTACTCTCACAATTTTTTCAGCAATAATTATTACTTGCACTTTATTCTTTACATCACAAATCCTAATTTAAAAATAACTTTAAAAAAATAAAAAATGGCCAAAAAATAATGAAAAAGGTTAAGGTTAAAAGGAACACATTTATTTTAGCTACTTGAATTTTTCTCTCTTGTTAGAAGATTAACATAGATAACGATAACATCTTCTCTAATAAGCATATTTGTTTTACTTTGTCATTCTTCTATTATTTAAGTTATTATTTGTTCACCAAATTTGAAGCACTTCTATGTAATTAGGCTCCTGGTATCAGAATTGATGTAACTTCATGCATTTATTACTTATTTTATTCTTTATTTGAATTGTGTTTTTATTTGTTTTTTTATATTTGAATTGTGTTTAACTGTTTGTAATTTCTTTTGATAGGTACTGATAAATTTCTATAAAGAAAATATATTTTTAACTAAAATTTTTCTCACAATTTAGTGGAAGTAATTTTCATGATATTTTTAATTTATCTAAAAAACCTATCGTGTAAGAGTAACTAGTTAACAAAACGTATTCGAATTAAATTTCATTTTACGAAAGATGGACCTACTAAATCTTTGGGTCCTCGTTCCACCGTACTAGGAGTCATAATTCAAGTGGCTTCCAATCTTCTTTAAGTATATTTGGAATCAAATATATTTTAGATTGATTTGATTTATAAATAAAATCCTTTATTTAAAAAGTTTTAAAATAAGAATTGGCTTATCTAAAAAAATTATTTTAGTTGTGCACAAATAAAAATCCACTCACATTTGAGTGAATTTAATTTGATTATAGTTTTAATTGTTAAAATTGACAATTCCATCCTTACTAATGTACAATTGAGTAATAATACAAATTATTACCAAAAAAAATCTTGTACAAATTATTAAAAAATTTGACTTTGAAGATAGCTGTCAAACCCTTTAAATAATATAATGAAGTACAATTGAAAATAGTATAAAAATCTTTTCCAAAACAGAGGATCATAATATAATCTACATGTGTTTGTGTGTGATGAAGATTCATTTCCTCTAGAAGTTTTAATATACTTACTCCGTTAAACTTATAAAATTTCATAAAATTCCAAAACTAATTAGGATTTGATTATATGACGGCTAGATTGTTAAAATTCACATTCAAGTTATTTATTAGTATAAGTTACCACTTACAAAACAAATGTCTTAAAACATGGTAATAAGAAAGCAAATTTATTTTGGCTTCTAGTTATAACCAAAAAAAATGCCAAAAGAACAAAACATATTTGCTAATAAGATTCAACTTTTTAATATCACAATTAGGTAGTATCCAATTCAATTTGCATGTATCTAAATCCGATTTCTCATTCCAAACCAAAAAGGCTGTCAAGAGATTCAACTACAAATTCATGCAACCTGATATAAAAGTTTCACAGTAGTAATATCCCTATGCTTACATTTATTTCTAGGTCAACCCTGGTAGTAATTTGAAAAATTAAACAAATTCTTTATTAATTTATTCATACTTGAATTAAACACGATAATATTCTGGTTAAAAGTAATAACTTAACAGAAAAAACACTATTTAAATGAATTATCCAATATCGACTTTGTAAGCCAATCTATATTCCATATGGGTTTCATTTTACGGGGATTGCAGAAGATACTAGCAAATATACATAGCACATTCTTTTGCATGTTATTCTGAACTTAAATTTCCTCAAGTTTATTTAATCCTCCTAGTTTAGATTCTCGTCCAGCTTCACGGTTCAAGATTGCACGACATCCAACAGTGTTGAGTATAGCAAACTCGCACACGGAAATTGTTGTACTGCAGAGCACATCTTACCGCGCTTTCTGGACGCAAAACTCCAACACAATAAAGTAGACTTCTCCATAAAATCAGTATGCCTCAACTAAGACGGCCCTTACTTACATAATATCAGAGGTATGCCTATGTTATGTTACAATTGAAAACTAAGTAAATTCTGTAAATTCAAATTACCTTAGGGAAGTCTATGTAACTCACTCTTAATTACCTAAAAGGAAAACCAAAGTATAGTCTCGAGCTTATAAATAGATGACCATGACCGAAGGTAGACATCTTCCAATGCAGATGCAAATGAAGGACACTGAAAACCCAATTCCTTTGCAATATTGTAAATTGTTAAATCTTTGGGAAAACGAAAGATTCTAATAAATTTCATTCATGATCTACTCGTTAATGAAATTGATTACCATGCACCATGACACATTCAACACAAAAGGGAGGGCAATACAAGTGACTACTACATATCAGCTTGAACAGAGGTCCTTAAGGCACATATAGAAGAAAATAGACAACCAGCTATGTGAAGATGAGAAACAGAGGGCAAAGTAATGTTTCCTTTAACACAAATCAGTATGCCACTAACAAAAACTAAGGTCAGAAAAGGCATAAGAGAAATTTACATCGAAGACCTGCAAAAACATTATAGACATTCCCCATCCTCTCAAAGCATGTCCAATTGAAGCAAATGAAAAACCCAGACTGGGAGAACCAGACACAGACGACAGTTAAGTATACCTATATCCTCTATACAAAACTCAACCCAAAATCTTATGTACCAGATTACAAAGGAATTAAAAACTCAACCTCCTAACCACCATAGATACGAGTGCTCGAGAGAAGATGAGTTTAAATCACTATTCAAGGCTAAACTCACCCCACCCTGTCAGCTAAAAAAATGATGGATTTGAACAGACGATTACTCATGAGAAGATTGACAGCTTCTTTACACTTCTTTTGTTACCTTCAGAAAGCTTCAAGTGCCACTGGCATATGGTATTATTAAATTGACTGATCAATTCAAGATAATGCAGATTTTTTCTAGTTGTAGATTTTTACTGCCTTCTCAAATATGTGACGGTTCTGCAAAATTGAGAAACAATCATTGTAGGCTTCTGAAACGTGCAAATAAAATTATTCCAGTGACATTATAATCATCTATATATATTCTTGCCATTATTATTTTTGTTCTAAATGGCCAGACCCCAATGTGCATACTGCATAGGCTAAAATTTCCCTTCCAATTATTTTATGAGGCTGATAACAGCTTTAGATAGAAGTATTAAATACCAATTCATCTTTGAAAGTGTCTTGCACGGGAGGAGGGGGAGAGTAGTTGGGAGAAAAGATATATCATGACTCATTGTCCACCACAGCAGCAAAAGAATTTGGAAAGTTCCTGAGCAGGAGTCAATCAAACCTACAAAGTAACAAACTCACTGACCCCTGGTACTCATTGGGTACTCATGGGTACGTACCAAGTACACTTTAATTTTTTTCTTTTCTTCTTTTAAATTTTGACATAGTACATTTAGTATGACTCAAGTACAAGCCGGTCCATGCAAAACACAATGTTTTGCTACTAAGTTTTTTGGTTTGGTACTAAATGAAACACACAACTACTTCACCCTTTCAAATATGAAGGGCTACTCAGGCTGTATCGTCTTTAGGTATCTTTTGTTTGCTCAATGTACTTTATGGAGTTTTGTTGAAAAATTTTAAAATGTTGTGGAAATGGTATTTATCTCTTGATTTAATTCCTTGATTTTTATATTTTTATATAATATGCCCCCTGTCCATATCCTAGTTTTAGAAATTTTATCGTATCCCGTACCCATACTTGCACCGATACAGGTATGCATACCTGTATCCATGCAACCTAGCCCTCAACTCAAACTTACAAGCAGTTACCTCCTAAATATCAGCCTCATATTTATATTGGAAAAAGATTCTTGCTGACACTTAAGTATGTATGTACCACATAATAATTTAGATGCAACAAAATATGTATAAGAAATAAAATATTTAATTCAGAATAAATTTTTTGAAGGAAAAAAACAAAAGAACATTGATTTTTGAATCACAATTTTAAAATACCAATAAGAACATTTAGTTTTATGGAAAACATCTTAAAAAAGCTTGTCAAAATATTCAGAATACAAAAATATTTTTTTCAGAAAAATGTTCACTTAAAAAAATATTTTGATTAAAAAGGGTACATACCACAAACTGAACCCAAATTGAACCGAACTAAAGGCTTTTGGGAAGCTTCATTGCTTTTCTATAGTGCTCTACCCATGGCAGTTTCAAGGGTGTTGCCATCTCTGATATGCAGAGGCATTGCGCAGCCCTGCTGCATTCCTATTTTTCCTGTTTCTTTTTCAATTTGTTTTAGTTTTTCCAACTTCTGGCAGTACCTTATCCTCGCCCTTGGTGTATTTACTTCTTTCTTTAATAATACTTCTTTAACTATCCAATAAAAAATTAAAAAAAACTCAAACTGCCATTGGTTTGGTTTGTGGGTATGAAATGGTGAACCCAAACCAACCAAACCAAAGCTCATAGAAGTAAGCTATAGAATCTCAAAAGAATATCAACAATGAGGTTTAGACCCAATATCAATCGTTAAGTACACCCACTAGTCACTTTCTTATTTCATAGTCAATTATTTATTGGAAAAATTACCAAAATGGAACTCATCATAAAATATTTACCCTGAAAGAAAAATAGCCACATTTTTGCACATAATCACATTTTATTTCGTATTTTTTCCTTTATAATATTTATATATACATGCATATTATTTGAAAACCTTTTAAAATAATTTTTTGACAAAATAAGCCTTTTTGGAATAATTTTCTTCTTTGCTAATCCTTTTTTGAAAAAATTATTTAAATATACAAAATCTTAATTTAAACCTCTATACCTCTAATTCTTCTAATTTTTGGAATGCATTTTTACCAATCCCCAAACCAACCTGCATTTGGATGGTTGAGGTTGGTTAACTTGGTTTGAGTTAGGAAAATTTTCCACTCAAACCCACAGGCTCAACCGCAGTTTGGATTGTAAAATCTCAAACCCATCCAACCCAATCGACATATGCCCACAGAAAATAGTTGGAAGAATTTAGTTAGTGTTTGGTTAATCATTAACCATTGTTTGAAGATGGATTACCCACTATTGGTTAATCACTAACCATTCTATGAAGATGGATTAACAATTATTTCAAACTTTGGTTCATCCTTCCTAATAATAATCTATAGTTATTTCTAGTAACACAACTAAATATACAGTGAGTTTAGCATGAAATCCATTTCCTACTTTAACCGTTTTATGTGTCCCGTTGAAGTTGAACGATCCCTCCCTCTCTTCAAATCATTAGTTCAAGAATATCTAATTGTTAGTAAAATCGGGCAGGGACATGATTGATTTCCAATTTCTATTTAGATCATTACCTAACTCTTGGTGCTTCTTATATTTTCTTCAAAGTAATAATAAATATAACTGTGCATAACAAGTAATACTAGTTTTTTCCTTAATCTATATATCATCTTATTCGATCCTAAGTTATTAATTATTGCCATAACAACATATGAGGCATAAGACCAAGTGCATATACCCACCTACAGCCCATCCCTCAAAGGAAAGATTGAAAGAAGATTTGATCCCCCGATAATACTATACCTGGTTGGCTGCATAGGACCTTTTTGGGGCATTGTCAGTGTGTTCCAGTCCGAGATATTGCTCCCAAGCGCCATAGATATCCCTTCTCTAAACAATCAAACAATATAATAACTTAATCTTGCCGAATAGGAACAATATGCCTCAGTGAATTCCACTGACAGCCTCAGACTCATACAAGCACACATAATCAAAAGGAAAATCACACGAGAAAAAGAGCAGTTTGACAGACCTGAAACCGAGTGAAAACAATATCTGAATCTTGAAGGTACTCAGGACGACCAAGTGACAGAAATGCAAACTTCCACTGAAAAGACAGAAAACAGAGTAGAAATTACATTACTCATAAAAGCTAAAAATTCTCCACCCAAAAATTTATTGTCACATGGCTGAAATACAAGATGAACCAAATTTTCATTCAGTAGTTTAAATACTAGACGATAAAAGTAATCACGTGAACCTGAAGATTAGAAACAATATTTGATGAAGTACATAAAGGTTGCATCATAACTTATTATGTATTCGCAAATATAGATTATAAATATCTGACAGACAGAACCACAGCATTCAGCAATGATGTTTCAAAATAATTAGTAATATGCCTCAATATCACACAGGAAATTGACTAACCAAGCTTGAAAATTCAGTAATTCACTCGAGCTCAAAATTATTTAGTAAAAAGTTGTAAAATCGACTAGACAAAACTTCAACAAATTATTAGTCCATTTGAAGTGACTAACCAACCGGTAAATAATTGCATCACAATGCCTAAAAACAGGAGCAGATAATTTAATCAGTTTAGCAGCATATACCTTTGAAAACTCCTCCTCTGGTACTTGCAACTTTTTCTGTATCCGCAATTTGACTTCAGCTAATGTCTCACCCTCATGGATAACCAAGAAAAAAGGATCTCCAAAATTCTGGACTTGCTGTTAATTCCAAAGAACCCCAAATAAAAAAGAAAAGAAAGTGTAAATATTAGAAAATTTTAAATTAGAGGTAGTAATATGCTTCAATTCCTTCAAAAAGAATTTTCTTATGAGGGATTTGGAGCAAAGAAGCACTAAGAAGGTATAAACTTATATATCATTTGATCTTACCACCTGATTTTGAGCAGTGTCTTTCATGAAATGAGAAACATGGATCAACCGATCATGAGGGCCAAGGTTTTTCTCTTCTTCAGGAATCTGCAGTAATAGGAAATACATATAAAACTTGTATCAAGAAGTTAAAGTGAAGAGGAATAATGCACTAAGGAAAAAAAGTATAACACCATATCACAACAGTAAAGTGACATTAATGACAAACTCAAAGAAATATCCTAGAAAGAAAGAAACTAATGAAATAGCAAAGTTTAAACATCAAAGAAATCAAGTATTTGATTAGGCGACAATGCTTTTCCATAAGTTCAATTTCATTCTTGGTGTCTTTTTGCTCAAAGGGTTTAAGCCTTTAGCAGAATTTAGTCCTCATTCAGAGTCAGTCATCAGAGGAGGGTGCTAAAATTACCCCATATTCCTAAGCCATTGCAGGAACAGGATTGTCCAGACCCTGAGTGCTAAAAAATTTCCAGCATTGTCCTCGCCTCTGACATGCAGAGAAGGCCATACGGGGCTGCCTCTCCTTTTAAGGTCACTTCTGTCCAATTAGGCCAATGACCACTCATTTGGAGGACCTACTCCCCTGCCACGCGCAACTCCTTCCTAACCTACAGTTGACCGGAAAGAAGGATCTCTAGGAGTTTCAGCCTTTACATCAGGCCTTTTGGAGGGACTTGCCCAATTTGAGCAGGACCCACTAATTGAAAATTTGAAGAGAAGGGAGGCTCAGCTGTCAGTCCTAAAGCTAAACACTACAGCCGTCATTCTAAGTTTCTGACTCTAGTGAGTGATAACTCTGATTCTGGATCAGATTTCTCATCCACAGAGACAATTGCTTTTCAGAAGATGGTTTATCCATTGAGAACTTGCAAAACTTGCTTTTAGCAAGAAAATCAGACAATTTGGTTTGCATTGGAAACTCAGATGCTCCTTCAGATGCTGTGGCTACGGTTAGGTTAGATCTCCCACTTGTTAGCATCCCATTCCTTCTCTTTTGGGCATCGCTGATGACCAGTCACAAGATTCTCCTTTTACAAGTGTTTTTTACAATTTGTTTCCATAATCTCTCTTTTACTCCGTTGTTCCTTATTACATAGACCCCATTGTTCACACAGCACCTCATAACATTGCTTTGACAGATGGTAAACATGAGAGTAAGTATCTTGGCGGCAGCATTCTACCAATTCCTTCAGTAAACGTTATAGCTGCTGGTTCAGTTGGTGATCATATTGGACATAAGCCACAGGAATGTATCGTAGCCTTTATCCCATCAGGAAATGAGAAAGATGATCAAGGACCACACCCTTTATAGCAGTCTATGTCTATTAGTGTCATTCATCCCAATGGTGCTAGGATGACAGTTGTTGAATCTCAGAAGACTAACAGAAAATGTTACAAAAAAGAGCTTTGAAGGCTTTCTACAATGGTAAATTATTGAGGCCCGAAAGGAAGGATGATTAATAAGTTGAAGATTTTAAGTTGGAATGTTAGAGGGTTCAGGAACCCAGGGAAGGGAAAGAAAGTCAATGAGGTCATTTCTAAGGCTATGCCAAATTTAGTTATGCACTAAGTTGGCTGAAGTTCATGGATTTTTGCAAGTATAAGGAATTCCAGGTATAAGGATTGGGAGTTTTTCCCCTTGACTGGTGCTTAAGGCGGTATCCTGCTGCTTTGGGACACTAGGCCACTAAGAAGGACTTCATTCATGGGGTTTTTTCAGTTTCCTTCCTTCTTGAATCTAAAGAAAAGGGTTTTTGGTGGCTAACTTAAGTCAATGGACCACCTTGACCTAGTTTATGCTCGTTTTGGGAGGAGTTGAGCTTTGTATTTGGTTTTTGTACTCCATGCTGGTGTATGCGTGGTGATTTCAATGCTGAGGTTTCCAAAAGAAAAACTAGAAGGTTTAAGAGTCACAATCACTATGAAGGGGTTTGATGGCTTTATTGAGGACTACGGTCTCAGGGACTTACCTCTCTACAGTGTTCAGTTCACTTGGTCAGTTTCTAGGGAGCATCTTGTCACTTACAGCCAAGTCTTCATACCACAGCTCTCTCATCAAGACAAAGCCAAACTCCCCAGGCAAGATCACAGTTCCCTTGATATATCCTAATACAGTTGCACCATAGCATCTCTGACTACAACTCACTTGATCGTCCGCCGATCAAGCAGCTCTCTGGGCTTCACTTACAAGCTAAGTCACAACTTCTATCCATCACAAGTCACAACTCACTAACTTGACAAATAAAATAGCAGTAGCAATAGTTTCTTTTGAAAAATTCATTAAAAATATAGGAAAATACAGAAACAGAGGATAAGACATCCTCCAAGAACAGGCAGTAGTTGTAGTTGTAATAGCTACCAAAGGGATGAGATGAATAAAAATGAAAGAATAGGAAGAATTATGGGGCCAAACTCATTATCTCGCAACCAACAAGGCTGACACTGGCCAAGACGAAGATATAAGTGGCTCCAATTTGGTGAAAGACAAAGTTATACATCTCCCTGACTTCATCTCCACTGAATAAAGGAAAAGGCAGGTATCCTAACCCAAAAACAGAATACAAAAAATAGTAGAGCCTGTTTGGTTTGTTTTCTGTTTTCATTTTCAATTAGATATGTTTTCATTATAATTACAAAAATGCCACATCGTTTTCACTCCGTTTCCTGTTTTCAAAATTTTTCCCAAAAATTCCTCACGGCTTTGTTACTTTACTTCCCTCATTATCATCCACCTTTATCAACACTATCTTTATGTTAACTATCCCTGTTAACCCACTTTCTCCCTCCACCTCCTGATCTCTAGTGAGAAACGTATATCAAATAGAACATAGTCCGATTAAAATGGGTGGTTTTTTATAGTGCCTTGATACAAACCTTGGGAGAACCACATCCCAAAAGCTAGCTATCAAGGTGGGAGAGCCCAAGGCCATATAAACCCCACATATGAATCCCATACTTCTGATGTGAGACTCAAGTCCAATACCTTGCATTTGGATCCTAACATTCCACCACGCTCCGTAGCCCAGGTGCCCACGCGGGCTGGCTGTGCACTAGTCCTTTGACTAGTCTCGAGAGAACACTGCAATGCCGGCGTCACCATCCGCGCTGCTCGTTTGCAGCTGAGAGACATGGTGGATAACTCTGATACCAATTGATATGAACCTTGGGAGAACTACACCTCAAAAGCTAGCTATCAAGGTGTGAGAGCTCAAGGCCATATAAACCTCACATTTGAATCCCATACTTTTGATGTGGGACTCAAGTTCTATACCTTGCAATTGGATCCTAACATGCCCCATGGAGTCAATTGATCTATGTAGCCAACCCCACCTAGTGGAATAAGGCCTGGTTGTTGCTGTATAGTAACAGTAAGCCACTTATCATAGAAAACCCTTATCATAGTAGTGTAGTAGAAAGTTTTCTTCCAAACAACTAGACTCACGGGCTGTCAAATAGTGCTATTAGAAATATAAAATCATTCAAAAGCTTCCACTTGACAGCTTAAGCTTTTAGTAGAGTTGGTTCTTGACATGGTATCAAAGCTTCCATGACCAAGTGGTTAGGAATTCGAACCTTGCCGCTCATATTCTTCTAAATAAAGTTGAATTTCAGCACAAGGTAAAATGTGTCTGTGCATTGTCCACGCTTCAACACTAAAAGACTCTTGCAAGAAGGGACATGTTATAAATATAAAACCATTTTAAAGCTTCCACCTAACAGCTTAAGTTTTTAGGAGGGTTGGTCCTTGACAAGTATGAATCCAAAGTATTAGCTAAAAGTTATGTTCCATATATTTGTCAGACAAATGAAGATGATAGAAGCTCAAGTTATGTCTCAAATCCAAAATAAAGTGGGGAGTCTGTCAAGTAAAAATCTTGAATTTGAATACTAATTATAAACAACTAATCACAACAACTAAACAACTTTATCATCATATACTAGTGCATATACAAATCATTACCTCCTCTGCTCGTAACGTCCAATATTGATCATTAATATTCTCAATCTTTTCACTGACAGGGAAAATCTGCAAAAGGTAGATCATAAAATTATGATGGGAACTACACAAAATTTGGAACATCTTCACAAACACTGTTATAGAACAGAAATAGTAAGAAGACAAAAGGAGCAGCACATAACTGAAAAATCATGGAGAAAGGAAATAGGTTAAGCAGGTTGAAATGCCTAAATTAAAAGGCAACCACTAGGAACGTAATATTTTATTTTTGTTTGAAACTTTTCTATTTAAACACTTAGAAATCTCATTGAAGACAGGATCCCAAAAGGAGGTAGCCTTAGGGTATAAATCGTGCAAAATAACACCTAATGTACAAGCCAGGTAATGCTGCAGCATGTAGCAAAGTGCTTCCAGAAGTTAGAAAAGAGTTGCAGGAATATTGGAGAGAGAAGGCTGGAAAGTCTGCAACTAATGGGAAAACTGCTGATTTGGAAGACTCAGGCTTTGAAGATAATTTTTTACCAAATAGAAGAAATTGAAGTTGAAGAAATCAGATCAAATGAAAGGGAAAAAAAAAGGGAGCATGCCAGCAATGGTATAAGGGCCAAAAGTGGCAAAAGAAACAAAGGTTTGATGGATTTAGTAATTAGTATTTAATCAAAACCCATAAACACTTGATTAGCTGAAAAAATGAATATTGAAGTAAATAAGTATGAATGATGCAGGAGACAAGGAAGATAGAGTGCAAAAAATTCAATATAAAACAAGATAATTTTATCAAGCTGGGATTCCATTTGATGTAGCACATTTGGACAGCTCCAAGCATATGGTTGAAGCCATTGCAAGGTATGGTCCTATCTTGAAGCCTCTAAGCTATCATGAGTTAGGGCCAAAAGGTTCCATTATGTGGAAAACAAGAGGGTTTTAGGTAGAGAAAAGGAAAATAGAGGAGATGTGAGACAGAAAAACCAATATTTTATTAATTACACTGAATGGTTTAATACATAACACTGAGACAGACCCCTATTTATACTAATAATCTACGCCAAGTACAAGTGTAGTATGACTAGTACAAACCTAGCCCAATAACACTCATAGCGTTCTAACACAAGATTACTCTCAAACACAGTACTTAGAAAAGAGTTTTCCTAAAAAAATGGCTTGTTGACTAACCACAAGGACTCAATGGTAAAGTACAGTTGCTCCAATAAGTCAGATGCATGGTCGGCTAATAGAAGGCAAAGAAGAATAATTAAGTTCTAGGTGAATTGTCCAAAAGCAACAATGTTTATCAAATCTTCTGATGCATCTGATTATATGAAAACTGGGGAGAAGTTATATGTGCTTCTTGATAGTTTTGTGGAGTGGATTCAAGAAGAAATGTGGTTCAAGAGATAATGTACAAATGGCAGCAATTCTGGCTTGGTTGGTAGATATTTATGTTTTACTAGCTGTGTAATTTTTTTCACTTTTGTACTTCTATTAAATGGAAGCAATTATGTCATAGCAAATAAATGATGTTTCATTCATTATTTTATTTCTTTAGCTTTAGGTAAATTTCAGGAATAAAAGAAGCCATTTGTATTAGAATCCTTCTGCAGCACACGGCATAGATCTTATGTTGCAAGATTCCAAAATTGAAGAGAACATTGGAGAGAGCTAGCAAGATAATCGGACAACAAATTATTTCACTAGCTTGCAACTAAATTTGGGCTTGATACTAATTAATATTGTCAAGAATCAACTCATCCCAAGCGCTTAAGTTGTTAGGTGCACGTCAAGAATGGTTTTATCTCTACGAGGCCCATCATACCTTGTTCCGAAATTATGTGGGTGGCAAGAAAAGGACTTTTGACCACTTAATCAAAGAGGCTCTAATGCCATGTTGGAATGTTAGAGAAAAAGTAATGGGTTTGGAAGAGTGCGATACAGAGGCAGTGAAAAAGGGCTGTAGGTTGAAGCATGCATTGCCTCTAGCTCACACCTGCATTTATACAAGAGGGAAGAGAATTCAATTGAATATTTGCAATCAATCCTCAATTAATCACCCTTGATTTTAGGGTCAACATTTCCTTAATTTCACAAGGCTTTACCTAAGAGTTTACTATACAGAGTTTTATTTCTTTTTTTCTCCCCTTAAAAGAAAGAAAGAAAAACACAGGCAATCATTGGCCTCAAGGGTGCATAAGCAAAAACTCAACCTTAGAAAGATGTTTACATAAATTAGCCAAGGATGCCAATGGGGAAGAGTTAGTGATACTATCATACAGCCTTTTTTCTTTTACCAATTTGATAGATACCCTCAAATTTATGGCTCCTCTTTTGAAAGTTCATCTTGTTGATAATGAAAAAAAGCCAGCAAGCAATGGACAGGGAAAAGGAAGCCACTGAGATCCTTTTGTGGAAAAAACAAAGATAAGTGCAAAAATGTATATGCCATCATAAAAGATGGAAAAATCAGCTTCTTAATCCATGACATCTTGCTGGTCATTTTTAGAATCCAGAGTTTTCCTATACCTATCCTCATAGAATTTGACCAATATCTTAACAATTGGTAATTGCAACGCAGAGAGATTGGCACAATCAAGAGCCCCAAGATAAAGATCATGAAGAAGTTGTCATTGTATGAGAACATTGAAGGACTCTTTGGTAAAGAATTGGCTTAAAGAGCAAGGAATGACTTGTCTCCTGGTAAGCATCATTATAAGTCCTAGACTTAAAAGTCTACACAGCATTGAACTACCTTAGTCGTTAGTTATTTGATTACTTATCACATTGTCAACTTTGCATCTGAATGGTAGTCTACTCATGGATAGTCAACTACAAACTTGCAGAAATTAGGAATTACAATCTTGAGTTTTACTTGTAGTGTGATAGATAACAGGAACAAAGAATAGGATATAATGAAAAGAAACACACTCTGTATTAATTCTTCTGTTACTGATATCAGTCTCATATAAGTATCAGTAGTGAGTTTGTACAAGAGATTGAAGGAAAACACTCAAAACAGAAAAGGAAATGTAAGATAATGCAGACACTTCGAGGGGTCTGCTCCAAAACTTACTCAAATCTTGCCTGCCTTCCCTATTCTCCCTCCTCTCTTCTTATTTCATTCTCTATCAGAATCTGCTCCTGGCCCCACCTGCCACGTTTTCAGGCTGTTACAATGCCATACCCCAAAATGATTACCAATCACATTCCCCTCATTGTTCACACGGCTCTCCAATCCCCTGCTACTCCCTCCTTTCCATCTAATATACACCCCAGTAATAGGAGGGCGTCTAACAATATTCTCCCGGCAGTTTCACCTTGTCCTCAAGGTGAAAATCTGGAAAGTGCTGCTGTATTGTCTCAAAGGATTCCCAGAAACTCTCAAACTCTGGAAGGTCTTGCAATTTGATTAGGACATCGGTAGTACCATCAGCTGTCAGTCGCAGGTTCAGAACTGCAGCATAGTAATGGTGGCAAAGATTGGCAAGTGGAAGACTCAAAAACTGACATTTTCATTAGAGAAACATGGAATACAGGGTGTATACGACTGTGATCTGGAAGCTGCACTTTATACGCCACCTTCCCCAAGTGTGGTAGCCCAGGGGGCTCCCAAATTAGGTCTTCAAACTCAGCTAAGATAATCTTCTTCTCTCCAGCCCAAAAGGCCTTGACCATAGCCTTCAAGGGTGCTATGGTCCTAGACAGTGAGGGCTCTCACTTTAAGGTTATTGCTTTCTGTTAGGATCCCACCAAGTGTGAGCTTGGTTGGTGGTTTAAAATCCCCTAGGCACCCTCCCCTTGCAGGCACCCTCCCCTTGCAAGCTGGTTTTCATGAATGAGTTCTCCCTAGTGGGTTTCTAACATTCGTATTAGAGCATGATCCTGTGCCCACATGGACGTCACTTTCAAGGCAGGCTGACCAGTTGCTGATAGGCTTCTAGGGGAGACAGAAGGAAGGGCAAGGCTGATGAGGGTGGGCGTTGGGGTAAAGAGGCCAAAGAGGTAAAGAGGCCGACGTGCGTGGTGGAATGTTAGGATCTAATTGCAAGGTATGGGACTTGAGTCCCACATTGGAAGTATGGGATTCTAATGTGAGGTTTATATGGCCTTGGGCTCTCCAAGCTTAATAGCTAGCTTTGGGAGTGTGGTTCTCCCGAGGTTTGTATCACTTTCCATGCTACTTCCACATTCAAGATCATCTCCTTGAAGTTAGATTTGATTTCCCTAAGCACTTCAGACCACTTGAACCCCAAAACGATATTTGCTCCACTTGGGTCAAATAATTAGAAGTCATGGACTATCTCCATGTCATGCAGCTGTATCCACACTCCCTTACACATCCCTTCCTTTTCCATTTGTTGTTGTCTTGGAATATCCCCAGATTCATACTCTGTACCACCCCATCGGATTACTGTATCACTGTGTGATTGCAGCCATGAAACTGTCTTTGGAAGCTATTCTCATGGCTGTCATTCCACATACATTATCACCAAGAGCATGGGCCCCTGGAAACCCAGCTTCAGACAAGCTATCTGTACTCAAACCTGTAGAAGAGTTTGTACAAGGCTTTGATCAGCTTCCCTGTTCCATGGCTACTAGCAAACAAAGGATGTGAAAATTCACTAGTTGGCGTCCATGGCATTGTGAAAAATATGAATAGGAATTTTCAGTGTGATATAAGTATCAGTAGTCAGTTTGTACAAAAGATCAAAGGAAAACACTCCAAACAGAGAAGGAAATGTAAGATAATGCAGGCACTTCAAGGGGTCTGCACCGTGCTCAAATCTTTCCTGCCTTCCCTATTCTCCCTCCTCTTTTCTTATTTCTTTCTCCGTAACTGAATCTGCTACTGGCCCCAACTGTCACATGTGCAGGTTGTTACAATGCCATTCCCCTAAATGATTATCACTCACATTCCCCTCATTGTTCACGAGTCTCCAATCCCCTGCTGCTCCCACCTTTCCTTCTAATATACACCCTCGTAATAGGAGGGCGTCTAACATAGTGCATCTGGTTATAAGAGGAATTCTAGTGTTTCTGAGCATGTAAGTTCATATTTTATAATTAAGTTCCAATCCTAGACATAAGTAATTTCTATTCTACATTAAATATACTAATCAGATTTGGTTGTTATTGACTTAATTTCATAGATTCACACAAAGCAGAGAAACCAACTTGAGCAAAAAAAATTTGCATGATCTAGTTTTTTCTTCTTGATAAAAGAAGAAATTCATTAATTAGAAGAATAGATAATTACAAAGAGTTTGGAGGATAAGGATACTCCTTAACGTAAAAGGACAAACACAAACAACGGGAAAAAATAAAAAATAAACAAAATAAACAAAATAAAAAATCAATGATGCAAAGCTGCCTAATCCTTCCATATCTGTAAGGGAAACCCCTTTAAAAAAGACCATGTGCTTTACTCCTAATAAAATGCACGATCCAGGTTTCACCAAGAACAAATTTGCATGATCAAGTTTTCATCAAGAACAATCAAGCACTTGAGCTCGTTATGATAGACTTGATGGACGGAATGTGATTGTGTTAGGCCAGCAATTACTAAAGGGTATTTTAGTGACACTGGATAGGGGTATAAAGGGGAATGTGCCTTGTAACCAACTGACCACTTGGCAGCAGGGCTATTAGGATGGTGCGTGGGGTGAGCGAGAGCTGTTTGGGAGTAACTATATAAAGAAGGAAGGAATGGAAGGGCAGAGGCAGGAAAGAAGTGAGTGGAGGGAATTGGGTGGGAGAGACCAGGCACTCTCGAATTGCCTGGGATATATTGTATTTACTTTTCTAGTTCAGAGTTTCTTCTCTGTTTCTGTATACTTCAGCCCCACTGATTCTGATATCTTATAGATATCAGTTCAGGAGAGGAGATATAACAAATCTGTTTATGCTTTCTTCTGGTGATCTGATTTGGTTCCTATCAGATTGATCCAATCACTCTTAAAGATAATGATGATAGCAATGAATGATTGATTGGAGAGATGGGTGATGCTGAAAAAGGCTTAGTTTTCGATGGTGAAGATACTTTGACATAGGGGGATGTTGCTGGAGCATCCGGTGCATGAGAGTGCAGAACATATACTTGGAAAGTAAAAACACATTCTTGAAAGATTCAATCTGTATGGCAAGAGAAGTTGAACTTTAAAAGGAAGAGGCCAAGTTCGAGGAAAAGAAATTGAAGGCTATAAATCTAGTGATGAAGAAGATGAGAGCTTTGGTAATGATGAGGACATGGATATTGATGATGAGGTGGACTAGCAGGAGGTGTAGTTTATCCTTACATTCTCATGACTTCCTATCTTATGTTATGCATTAGGTACTTCGTCTTTGAGGTCTTCATGACTTAATTTGCATTTGGTTGAATGCACTTATGTTTTTAAGCTTTATGTATGTCTCTTCCTATCACTTTTATAATGGTAATTTATCATGCTTAAATTGCATGGAAATCTTGCTTTTATGACAACATTAAGTTATATGAATTATATTTGTAATTTTTTTGCAAACTGGCAGCATCACTTTAATGAGGCGGCCACATCACCTCACCACATTAAAGTGATGAGGTGTTGGGCACACCATATCAATCCACTTTTCACCACGTGGCAACAATGACCCATCAACTAGTGAACTCAAGGAAATCATGTATGCTGTTAATACTAGTATCTAAAAGTAAAATTCACAAACTATATATTCCCCGGTACCTTATAGAGCTTGTGATAGAAAACTTCAATCAATCTAAGTTCTGCATCAGGATGTGATAAATCTACCTGTTTCACATAACAAAAAATATTAGTAATACTTCCTATAATGCAGAAATTATAAGTGTTTTGCACATACTACCACAAAAATGCAATGCTAGACTATATCATGTTATTCAACAAAAGGAATGCTTACAGAGAAGACACTCTTCTAAAAAGATGAAACATGTTAAGCCCTGTTTGGTTGATGGTACAAGCAGGACTGGATAGTAAAAGAAATTCTACCAGATCTTAACAAATAATGTTTGCTTCAAAATAGATGATAAGATAGTCAAATCTGGCTAACACATGATCCCACCACAACTTGATAAAGAAATCCCATTGATGAGGACCGTATATGATCGTATAAGGGAAATGTTGCCTCCCTCCTCCTGCCCCCCCCCCCCCAAAAAAAAAAATACTTCCCCCTCTCGTCACTCTTGAACTCAGTCTCTCCCAATCCAAAGGCAATGCACTGCAGTTGTATCTTTCATGGTGCTCTGCCATTGTGTTCCCGTCCCTCTCCATGCTCATCGATGGAATCAAGGAAGAGAAAACAAGACCCCCAATCTTCAGAGGAAGACTCCATGTGAGATTCCATCAATCAACAAGCTTAAGTCCGATTCTTCCCACCTTGGAAGTGGATCTGAAATCTCACAGACAGCTTTCACCCTTGCACTGGGGCAGAATCACCATAGGTGCTTAGTTCAATCTTCTACAATTTTCAAATTTCGACACCGGTTTCATTTTGGGAATGCTGTGATTTAATTGATTTCAGGATTTTTCTCTTTTGATTCTGTATTTTCCACTGTTACGCTTCTCGCCAGTGTTTGATAAATTTCTTTAACAGTAACCTCATATAACATTCATTAATTATTTTTGTTCTGGGAACAATTCCATCATATTGGTACATGATTACATATTGAGAGCTCAATTTGTAGTAAATATGAATTCATAGCTGATATGGATTTAGGGGTGACTTAACATATGTGGTGGCCAAAAGCCAAATTACAAAAATAATACCACTTTTTTACTTATTAAACATAATCCATTATTATTTAAACTTTTATAATTACTAAAACCTGATTATTTAAGTTGATTAAGATATTATCATTTTGTGTATGTGCCTCGATTGAAATTATTTCTAAAAAATGATAGTGTCTTGAGAATTAGACGTAAGAGCAATGTAAATGATAGTGTTGTTGAGAAGAAAAGCAAAGCAAATAAGAAAAAGAATGAGTGTTTGAATATTAAAAATGCAAAAAATTGAAAACCTATTAGAGTGTGAGTAGAAGAGATTTTGTAGGGAAAGATAATTGAGAGTGAAAAACTAAGGATTGTGGGTGATAATTATTAGGTGGTAGTTAGTGCCGTCAGGCCTTGGCCTAGTGGTCACAAAGTTAGTAATAAGTGCTTATTCTTATTTCCCAGATTTGTGTTCAAACCCTAAGGCTAAGTGAAACAAAAAATAAAGTTCTTAATGATAGTTGACTAATAGGAATAAGAGAAAAAAAGATGATAAAAGAGCTTAATTGAGCATTAACATATGAGTGTGAATGTGTGATAAAGTATATGTATACTTTTATTAATTATAATAACTTTTATTAAAAGTAAAATTATATTTTTATCATTAAATTAGTTCCCTTCAAACACACACACACACAAATGTATAGAACATTTAAAAAATTTGGGGCCTAAGGCACGAACGGGCCTAAAGCATAAGCTTCAGTGGCCTTGTCCTTCAACCAGCACTGTGTGGATTAATGGTTTCACCCCTGTTAAGAGTAGGAGTAGTGTATTACACACATGTTTAGTGTGTAAGGCTATCTTGTACTACACTGTATTGCTATAATTCTCTATATAAATACATAACCTGCACCCATATTGGGTATAATTCTCCAATCTCTCTCATTATTTACATGGTATGAAGAGCCCTTTAACTTTTTTTTCCTCTATTTTTTTCTTTTTCAAAAAAAAAAAAAAAAGAACGGCACAGCGCATGAACAGTAACTCACAAATTAGTGCAGCCACAGTGAGTACAGGTAGCCAGCGGGTGGTGGCCGGGGACTGACCATTCCGGTGCCAGTAGGAGGGCCAGTAAGGCTGTTTTGGTGTTTTGCAGGGGTGTACATGGTGCGTGCGACGTCTTGGTATTGTGGGTGGTTGGTGACTGTCTTTTCAAGTACAAAACGGTGGTTGGGGAGGCTTGTCGGTAACTAGGTTGTTCGGTGGTGTCTCCAACAAGATGATTTCAGCCGTTTTAGACACGTTTTTAGTGAGATTTTTCACGATTTGGTGTTTTTTGGTGTGATATTGTGCATCCTTGGTGGGTTTTTGGTGGTTCTTTCCCTCTATCTTGCTTGATTCAGGTTGGCTTGTAAGTATGGGTGATGAAAATTCTAAAACTTTGGTTGATCTATTGGCGGGTGGCAAACACAGGTCCTCTGATGCTACCTCCACTAATGTTGTTGCTGAGGTGATTTCGTTGAATACAAAAATCACTAATCAGAAGTTGGATGGTGATGGCACAAATTATCCTTAGTGGAAAATGGCGATTGAAATGTATTTGAAAGGCCATGGTAAGGAAGACCATCTTAACCAGGATGGTCCGAAGGATGTAACGACTAAATATGTGTGGATTCGGGAGGATATGCGCTTATATTCCCTCATTCTGTGGACCTTGGATCCTCAAGTTGATGATATTACTACACATTGCAACACTATCAAGGAATTATGGCAATATCTTCATTCTCATTTTTTAGGGGCTAATGATTTATCACTTCTCTACACGAAGACTCGAGATTTTTATCATGCCCATCAAAATGATGAGTCACTCAGTGAGTATTACATAACATAGGTTTCAAGCAACTTTTTGAGGAGTTGAACACCTTGTTGCCCATTACTTCCTATGTGAAAGAGATGCAGGCCCAATGGGAACAATTGGCTGTTATGTGCTTTTTGCCGGGGGTACATGATAAATCTATTGCTCCCTGGTCTCAAATTTTGACAGGTTCTGGTACTCTAACACTGAAGGAGGTATACCCTCGCCACCTATGGGTTGCTTGTGAACTATCCAAGTCCCACCCTATGGCTTCCACTAAATCTTCTGCATTGGTGGGTTCCAATTTTAAGGTAGGTAGTTCTTGTGGTGGTCGTGGTGGCACTTGTGATGGTCGAAGTGGAGGTTGAGATACGGGGGATCCACATGATTGAGAACAATCCTAGGGACCCTCTCATTTGTCGCTACTGTAAGGAACACGAACGCATTAAAAGGAGCTGTTGGAAGCTTCTTCACATGAAACATTCCCAACAGCAGCGCTTTGGCCATGTTGCTACTGATAAAGTTGCCCATTCTAGTAACTCATCGGTCAGGCCTGTTATGATGACAGCAGAAGAGTTTGCACAATATACCCAGTTCCAAGGATCATGATCAATCAACCCCACCATCTTCCTCTATTGCCTCCGCTGCCCATACATGTAATCCTACTACATGTCTATCCTCCTTTTCCTGTAATTGGGTCATTGATTCAAAGGCATCCGACCACATGACTGACCACACAGATACTCTTACATCTTTTATCCCATTATCTCATTTACCTAGTGTTACTCTAGCTGATGGATCCGTCGCTCTTGTTGTTGTGTGTGGTACTGCTTCACCCACACCTACCCTTCTCTTGTCTCATGTCTTGTGTTTACATCAATTTCCATTTAATTTACTTTCTGTTAGTCAGATTACTCGTTCTCTTAATTGTAGCGATCATTTTTTTACTGCATGGTGTCTTTTAGGAACTTGGGACGAAGAGGGTGATTAGTAGGGGTAGTGAATAGAATGGCATGTACATCCTTGAGTGCTCCTCCACTCCGGTGTCGATTCCCGTTGCTTGTTCAAGTGTGGTCGATCCTCTTCAGCTTCACTGTCATTTAGGTCATCCTCCTTTACAGTCTTTAAAGAAGTTGTAACTTAGTTTGAATCATTTGTCTGTTTTAGAATGTTAGTCGTGTCAGTTGGCTAAGCACCAACGGAGTCCTTACCCTCTACAGGTCAATAAGCAGGTTGCGTCCCCATTTGAACTTGTTCATTCTGAAATTTGTGGTCCTTGCCCCATTACCTCTAAATCTGGATTTCGGTACTTTGTGATATTTGTGGATGATTTTTCAAGAATGACTTGGTTATATTTTATGAAATCTCGCTCTGAGTTATTCTCTATATTCACTGCCTTTTGTGCTGAAATTAACACTTAATTTAGTACTCCTTTTCGTATTTTGAGAAGTGACAATGCTAAAGAATATTTCTCCCATGAGTTTGAGTCCTAAATGATTCAACATGGGATGATCCATCAATCCTCCTGTGTTGTTACACCCCAACAAAACCAGGTTGTTGAACACAAGAACTAGCATCTCATGGAAGTTGCTCGAGCCTTGATGTTTCATATGTCTATCCCTACAAAGTTTTGGCTTAATGTTGTGATTGCTTGTTTCTAGACAAATTGAATGTCGTCCTTTGTCTCTTTGGACGTACATACTTTGTGCAGGATGTTCGGCCTCAACTTTCTAAGTTACAACCCCGGTCACTTAAATGTGTCTTTCTTGGTTACTCTCATCATCAAAAAGGATACCAGTGCTACTCTCCCAATTAAGGTCGGTGTTTAGTTTCCGCAAATGTTACTTTCCTTTAGTCCACTTCGTTCCATGCCAAGCCTTCTTCCCCTCCTGTCATTGACGAAGATGAAGAAATTCTAGTCTATAAAGAGGTTCATACTCCTATTTCTGTGTCGACTCCACCTTCGTACACCTCGACTCCATCTTGCCCTCCTCCTCGGCCACCAATTCAACACGTGTATGTTCGCCGCACTTGTGATCTGCCACCCACCTCCGGTGACGCACTCATGGATGTACCTGGCCCTTCCACTAACTCGCCACCTTCATCTACCTCTTCGTCACAACATCCACCTCTCGATCTTCCTATTGCCATCCGAAAAGGTAAACACTTTTTGTAGGTTCTATTTGGGCATAGGGTTTTTCTGTTAGAGGTTTAGGTTCAGGTTGGATGGCAAGAACAAGAGAAGGAACATAAATGTCCCAATGCTGATATTCTTGAGTAGAATTAACCCCTATCAGCTTTGTAGTAGGGCTGATTTTCAAAGAAGGAGGCATCCATTGAGTTGTACAACTTTTGTGTCACAGGGGAATAACATTTATACCCCTTTTGATTTGATGAGTATCCCACAAAGATGCACTTGAGTGCTTTTGGATCAAGTTTACTCCTATGTGGAGTGTGTATGTGAACAAACACAGTACAACCAAATACTTTGACAGGAACAGTGGGCAAAATACGAGTGTTTGGGAAGGATTGAAGAAGGACATGGTGAGGTGTTTGGAAGTTCAATACTTGGGAAGGCATCCTATTTATGAGATAAGCTGCTGTTAAAACTGCCTCACCCCAGAAAAATTTAGGAACTCGAGTTGTAAACATCAATGAAAAGGTGTCTATTCTGCAATCCCATTTTGTTGGGGTGTATCCACACAAGAACTCATATGGATAATCCCTTGACTTGTAAGATAATCACCCAGAATTTTCTCAAAGTATTCCTTTGCATTGTCAGTTTTTAACACTTGTATTTTTGTTTGGAATTGGGTTTGAACCATAATGTTAAATTTCTTGAAAATGGTTCCAACTTCTGATTTTCATTTCATGAGGAACAACCATGTGATTCTAGTATGATCATCTATGAATGATATAAACCACCTAATGCCACTGATATTGAGAAAGGATTTTGTAAGGAAGACCAAGGTTGTTAATGGCAAAAAGCAGCGCGAAGCAGCTAGCTCAAAAAATGTTATAGCGATAAAGCAGGTTGTGTAGCGGCCGCTACACTAAAGATAGCGGCTTCAATAAAAAACTTAATTTTTTATGAAACACATAATTAATAATTCTAATGGTTTAAAATCTTTATAGAATAAACAAAACAATAAACAAAGCTTTCAGACTAAAAAGTAAAAGACAAATTCATCATTCATCTTAGTCATGCCAATTAGAAAATGGTGGGAGACAAAGGCTGGGTCATCAGTCATGGGTGCAAAAATGGAGGATAACTCATGGGTAAGGCTGGTTGAGTGCAAAACAGAGGTTGGGTCATCAGTCATGGGTGTGAAAATGATGGGTCGAGGAGGACGTATGGATATTGGCTTGAGGATGACCTGCTTGTGAAACAGAGGCAGGAGGAGAAGTACCTACTTGCGAAACAGAGGTTGGAAGAGGTTCTGTGTGCAAAATAGAGGCCACCTACAAGCTACGTTCAAACAAGAGGGGGTGTGCAACAAGGGTGGGCAAGTCCGAAATTGCTGGTTTTGTGCAAACTGAGGATGCGACTACAAAATTGGTGGGATCTGTGCGAAACAGAGCTGCTGGGAACTCCAAGAATTGATCGCAATGTGCGATTGGGGATGGAAGACCAGAAAATCCCTCAATCGGTGGAAGTAGGAGAGTTTAATTTGGGGGTTTAACAGATATTTCGTTCTCTGTGCAGCGTCGCGGCCGCTATAGCCGCAATTCCACCTGCGATGACCTACAATCCCGTTTGCCATGCTCGCATAGCTAAATTGCTCCACTCCCAGCATTTGGTGGCAGATCAGCTACGCTTCGCCCGACACCACCGCTATAGCGGGCGCAACAAGCAGTATTAACAACCCTGAGGAAGACTGTAATAAGAATTGCGAATATGCTTGGAAAATTGACACACCTTACATTGAAATAGTTTTCGATTTTTATTGTTGAAAAGGGATGGAAACAGTTTTTGGAAATACAAGAAATTAGGATGACCAAGGCGATAGAGCCATAACATGACTGCATGTTCCTTATTTGAATCATTACAAGAGATAAGACTCTTATTGGATTGACTCGAGGACTCAACACATACTGCATTATGAGTTTGTCTTCTAGGAGATTCATCAACCTTTAGAAGGAAAAGTCCAGAGCACACTTTAGCACTGCCAATCATCCCCCGAATCCATATCTTGAACTTCACACGAATCCAAGAAAAATTTAGCAACACAGTTATGATCTTTGGTGAGCTTGCTAACTGACAAAAGATTGCAATCCAAATTTAGGACATGAAGTACTGAATTTAAAGTCAAATCCTTTGAAATAATAACAGGACTTGTTACACCCACTCTAGATAGGGATCCATCAGCTATTTTTACTGTGATACTTTCTTGAGATGGACAGTAATTGTGGAGGAAAGTGGCATCACCCGTCATATGATCGAATGCCCCTGAGTCTATAATCCATGGACTCGTTTTCCCTGAATTTACAATAAGGGCACTTAGGTGATTACCTTTTTGGGCTAAAGATCCTACCCCAGTGGTACTGGAAGTAGAGTTGACAAGCATCTTCTACAGTGCTTCACGTTGTTCTTTGCTGAATGGGCTTGGTTTTGTGATGGAAAATCCTTCATCAACTGAGACATGATTACCACGGCTTTCTTTGTCAGTTGCAGGTGGTTTTGAAGGCTTCCAATCTGCAGAATTGTCATGGATCTTCCCGTAATTATCTCGAGTGTGACCTGGTTTTCTACAATGATCACACCAAGGTCTTCCCTTCTTTTGACGATGGTCACTTTGGTGCTGGGTTCCTCGAGCAACTAGAGCTGAGTTTTCATTTGCAGAGATGACAGTGGAGTCTAGGAGAATACATTCGGATGCTGGGTAATGGCTTCATTCCCAGTATACGTCCTTGAAGCTCATCAAGATTTTTGTTCAGTCCCATTAAGAATTTGAATATCCTCTTCTTTTCGACAATTTCCTTGAATCTCTTTGCATCATTTGGACAGCTCCATTTATGCTCTTCAAACTTATCCATTCGTTGCCAATGACGGGAGAGGATATTGTAGAACTGTGTGACAGAAAAATCACCCTGTCAGAGATCATGAAGACTAGATTCAATTTCGAAGATTTCAGAGGTATTCTCTTTGCTCGAGTAGAGTTCCTTGGCTGCTTCCCAAATGTCATTTGTCGTGTTGTAGAGTAAGAAATTCTCCCCAATTTCATTTGTCATTGAATTAACTAGCTAGGACATGACCATGTTGTTTTCTATCTTTCAGTTTTCATATTTTGGATCATCAGCCTTAGAAGAGACAAATTCTCCAGTAAGATATTCATCTTTCCCCTTTCCGCATACGTACATCATGACAGATTGTGACCGTGGGAGATAGTTGTTTCCATTCAACTTGTGTCCACTGATAGGAAAAAAGGTACTTTCAGACTCGCCATGGTTGCTAGTGCCATGAACTTCGAATTCTGAAGTTATTACTAAAGACGACGAGGTTGTTTGCTCTCCCGTGGCCGTTCTGTATTTCGTCATTGGAGAGGATTTGGAGATTCAGAGGCTCAGAGTCTGCTCTGATACCATGAGAAAAATGAGACTGAATAGTTCTCATATTATTTCTGAATTGCAACTTACAAGTATAAATAAGGATGAGGAGTAACTAACTCCCTTAAATCTAGGATCTAGGTAAGGAAAAACACCCTGGTAGGATTAAGTAGAGATAACAACAGAATCCATTTATTCCCTGCCTGTGAAGCTATGGTGCTACAACCAGGTTGCCCTTCACATTGCCTTATACTTGGTATTTCATGAAAAGACAAAGCACATAAAAGCGGACTGCCATTTCATTCGGGAGAAGATCCAGCTGGGACTTGTATCTACAGGACATGTTAAAACTAGCGAACAAATAGCTGACATTTTCACTAAGGCACTTAACAAGAACAGGGTTGATTACCTTTGTAACAAGTTGGCCATGATTAACATCTATGATCCAACTTGAGGGGGAGTGTTAAGAGTAGGAGTCGTGTATTACACACGTGTTTAGTGTGTGTAAGGTTATCTTGTACTAAAATGTACTGCTAGTCTACTTACCTATAGAAATACATAACCTGCACCCATATTGGGTATAGTTCTCTAATCTCTCATTATTTACAATCCTTAATTCAATATCATCCTTGTTTTCTCCTGTGTTTGGTTTATGAGAGAATTCAAGGATATTGAAAGATTTCTGCTGTTCAAATCTCTTGTTGACATTATTTTTCTGGCCACGTATACTAACCAACCCAAAGATATACCCTCCCACACTCTCAACGGAATCCTCACCTCACTCTCTTTCTTTCTCTCAGCCAACTCATCAATTAGTTGCAGCTAAGGCCTTGTTTGTTTTCTCACTATGAGGGCCCAAATCCCCTGCACTTGGTTTTCCCCTTCTAGTATACACCTTATTCAGCATCGGTTTCTTATCAGGGTTGCTTGTCATAAAAGAATTAAGGCTTTCTGAGTCAACTATAGAAGAAATATCACATGTATTTTAGGATTTAAGCATATTAAATTTTGAATACAAAGAATTTGAATGTTTCTGGTTATTATCCCATGGTCTTTTTCCTGTTCTACATTAAAAATATCGCAGAATGAGAATCTGTAAGCACTCCTAATATTGCCAAGGTGGACTATAGAAAGAAAGGGAGGAGAAGCATGGGCTTAACACCCCACGTGAGCAGAAGAAACAATGTGACTCCAAGCAACTACTTGCACCACGAGGCAGGGTGGTGGGATGAAAGAAACAGAATCTGTTAGGGGCAACGGATATAAGAAGGGAAGGCAGGGAGAGAATTGATCACTCTCGAATATGCTCATCATCTTGTATTTTCTTTATTCTTTTTGAATTCCCAGAAGTTGGTTGCAGCATCTCTGGTACTGATATCAACTTGATATCGACCAAAATTTCATCAATATATCAGAGTTCTTGTTCCATTTCTATTCTTAATTTCTTGGTACCTATCAACCGATATCAGAGCTCTCGATCTTGGGAGCTGTGGTGCGTACTGAAAATGAAGGAGACAAAAATTCCCTACTTCACTAGAGCACATCCATATAATTGGATCTACAAGGTGGAGAGGTATTGCGTCACCAACAACATCCCAGATGATGAGAGGCTATCAGTTGCAGTCTATGGCTTAGAAGGAAAAGCCCTAGAATGGATCTATGAATAGGGGCCTAGAACTGAGGAATTTTCATGGAGGACTTTTCGAACAGCTCTGCATCAAGAATTTGACGATGACGTGGGAGGAACCCAGCACATGGACGAACCCAATGACCAAACACCAACTTATCAGATCGTGGACGATGGTGGTCAAACTGAGCCTACTATGATCGGGGATGAAGAAGCAAAGGGAGATACAATGGACGAAGAACAAATGATTCTGGCCAATGAGGAAATTCCAGCAAGGGAAACTCGGAGTCTTGGCCGAGGCAAGGAAAAGGAGAAGGAGAAGGTGGTGAGGGCATCAGCACACAGGAACAATGCTTCAGAACGGATTGAGAACGAGAGGAATCAGGAATCAGGAAAAAAGGAAATGGGTTTGGGCCGGGTGAATGGGTCCATCTCTCTTCGTCCCGAATCCGACCCAAACCGACCCATTTTGACAACCCATATGGTTGGCCCAGGTGATCCTCAGTTGTTGAGGAGCTTTCACGCACAGCCAGGGCATGGAATGGAGGCTACCCAAGCCCTTTGAACCCATCCATTAGCTATTAAGCCTCGAACAATGCTACCGGTGACCAGAGGAGGGAACATCGCCGAAATCAATGACAGACTTCGGCGAGGCAACGTGCTCAGATAGCATATGAAAGCCACTGATCCATGGGTATCATACGAACCAGCAATTGTTCCACTGCCCGAGCCACTAGATTCAAGCCAAGGAGCTGTTGCAAATTGAGTTGGCGAGCAAGGTGAAGCTCATGACTTTGTTCTGGAGCGGCACACAAAAACAGAGACCGAGGATAAGTCATCAGAATCGAGAGGTAACGTGGATGGCCGCTACGAAGGTGGTGGTCATTATGGTTTCACTGGTGGTTCTGGTTTAGATCAACTGAGACTTCAATCTGGTGGAATTCCACATCTAGGTGGGTTTGGGGGAATTGATGGTTCAAATCATTTTGATGATCTTGGAAGTTTTGGTTCAGGACCATATGGGGCATTTGATGATGGAAATCCAAACCAACGGCGGCAAGAACTACTAGAGATGGATTCTTGAACATCAACACAGCAACTGGAGAGCCACTGCATGGTTCGAAGAGGTTGTGATGGTAGGGACGAGTCGCCGAAAGAGGACAGTGGCGTTGGGCACTGGGCGATCGACAGTTGGGGCAGCAACAAGGAGATCGGTGTTACTGGTCTTGGTGGCTGGAAAGAGACAGAACTTGGTGACCATAGTAGCTATGGCTTCCGTGGGATCTTGAATGAGGAAGGTGATGGTGGGATCAATAAGGTTAATGTTGGAAGGTTGGGCTTACCCACTCGGTTAGTGAACCAAAGTCATAGGCTCAGCACAGAGAGGGATGGACCCAATACAGAAGCAATAAACCCAGCCCAATTTAGAAAAAATAAGAAATGGGCCTGTGGGGTCACAGCTAAAGCTTTTGGTGATAAAGATGCTTGTACCTCAGATTTCGGTGGTCAAATATGTGGGCACGTGGTAGCATCCATGAGTTCCCTTTTGGAAAACTGGATTTACATGAACATGGATGTGGTGCTTAAATTGTTTCCAGAAGCCTTTAAGAAGCCACTAACAGCTCCTCATTTGCTCTGTTTTTATGACCGTTTGCCATGGGTCCAACTGCTTTTGGAGAGTGGAACGAATGTGGAGGTTGAGGATAATGTTGATGCAACTCCTTTAAATGATGGTTGTGTAGGGGAATTTTTCCAAGTGATTGGTGAAGTTCTAAAGTTAGATGGCCACAATGGGAAAATTTTGAAGGTTCCAATTCATCCTTATATATGCGAAGTTCAATCTGCTGCCACTATGGATTCAAATGGACTGCCTTCTTTTTTGTCACTTTCTAACATTTCAAACTGCATTTTGGGATGTCCAACCTTGGGTCCTACTTGGGTACCCTGTGGAAAACTTGCAACTCAACACTCATGCTCCATGAACACAAGTTTGAGTCAATGGGACCCAGTTGGAAGTTCTTATGCTTCAAGCGTAACTTGGTCTTGCTTCAAGCAATGGGATGGGACCCCGGTGGAAGTTTCTTTCTCTTGTTACAGGACCTTGACCTGAACCTTCACCTTGAGGACAAGGTGAATTTTTTGGCAGGGAGTATTGTTAGCACTCCTACTATTGCCAAGGCGGACTATAGAAAGAAAGGGAGGAGAAGCATGGGGTTAACACCCCACGTGAGCAGAAGAAACATTGTGACTCCAAGCAACTACTTGCACATGTGGCAGGGTGGTGGGATGAAAGAAACAGAATCTGTTAGGGGCAAGGAATATAAGAAGGGAAGGCAGGGAGAGAGGGGGGAGGCTGGATTTTGGTTTAGGCTGGGAGAGAATTGAGCACTCTCGAATATGCTCATCATCTTGTATTTTCTTTGAATTCCTAGAAGCTGGTTACAGCATCTCTAGTATTGATATCAACTCGATATCTACCAGAATTTCATCAATATATCAGAGTTCTTGTTCCATTTATGTTCTTAATTTCTTGGTACCTATCAGAATCCTATAAATTTAGTGTGTGGGTTTACCTAACTTTTCATGTGTATTGTGCATAAGCCATACATTATAAGTATATAAAATGTTTTAAAATTTCAATTGTTTTCAATCAGAAATTATTAAAGCTGGTTTAAAACCCTCTAGAACATAATAGGAAAAATTAATCATGAAGTCAGAGTGCTGAATTAGGCAGAGAAGCCCAAAAAGGGATGTGCCAATCTGTCTACAAGTCTGTGTATGTGTCTTTAATCCATGTGGCTTACATAATAGATGTATCAACATCGATTATATGGGTTTACCTTCGATTTAAGATCATTAAGTACATCTTCCATGGTACTCTGTTTCGGTAATCTAATAGTATGAATCACCACCTGAGCAAGGATAACTCTGTTAGAAGTATAAAACTTAATATACCACAATTACTGTGTATAAAACGTGAAAGCAACCACTAACAGTACTCACTTCATCCTTAGTAGCATGATGGAAAGCTATTTTAAGAGTTTTTAGGCATTGCAATTCTGGCAGAGGGATATCCAATACTTCATAGTATAGAATATCAGAAGTCTAGAAACGAAACCAGAAGAAAATTATTTAGGATATCAGAAACCCAAGAAAAATCCAAAGATTTTAAAGTGCAATAGCATCTATTAAGAAAAACTTTCACTTTGTGACAATTGAAAAATAACCTGATTGTAGTGAACCAGCATGTCTGACAAATGTTCCACTCCTCGGTACTTGATAGGCTGTGGTTTAGGTTGCTGGGAGTAGCAGTTATGAGATGTGAGTCTGATTTTAGAAGGATCATTCAGACCAAGATGTTGAGCAACTCTTTCAACAACATCGTCATAGGTGTGAAGCTTTGACCTAGATGATCACAGGGAAGAAATGAACTATCAGATATACTTCAATGAAACCCAGTCATCTAAGATTATAATAAAAAAAAAAACTTTTGAAAGAAAAAAGAAAAACTAATCGAAGTTATAAAAGAAACTCACAACTCAAGACTGAATTCATCCTCTTTTGGTTTCTCCAAAAACCGGAAGCGTACAACCTGCATATCAAAGCAAAGTAACAAATTGAAAAATGACTTGAAATATTAGGCTATACAGAATTAGTCTCCAAAGAGCAGAAGTCGTTTCACACTGTTTAATCCTTAGTCTTTTCTAAGTCTAATGAAATCAAACACACTAAAAACCTGTTTGTTTTCCATATTCAATAAAAAAATCGAAGAAATATGAGAACAAATGATCTACCACTAACAATAGAAGAAAGATAGAATCAAGACCAAACAAGAAACTCAAAACAACAAAGTCATCGGATGTGCTCTGAATAACCATCATGAACAAAACAAACCAGACAAGCTTGCCAATCTCTCTGCATATCCAACAAAGAAACCACTCTGAAATTCATTGGCTGAACACAGTAAAGAGGGCTCGGGAAGGATGATTAGCACAGGGCGTGAGTCACATGGCCTCTACCAGCTCTCAACCTCACCCATTGTTTGTTCAGTTATAGAGTCACCCAGTCTTATTCTTCATGCTCGACTTAAACACCCTAGTATATCCAAAATTCAGAGGAAGGTTTCCAGCTTGTCGAAGTTGTAATTTTTGGTATGTGAGTCTTGTCAACTTGGTAAACAAGTCAGTAGTTCCTTTCCTAACCGTGTCCTTAATCGAGCTAAGTCTCTGTTTGTTTTAGTTCACACTGATGTTTGGGCACCTTGTCATATTGTCTCAACATTGGAATATCAATATTTTGTAACCGTTATAGATCAGAATTTTAGTTACTGCATCAAGAGTTTTTCTTGCTATTCTTTTATAATAGTTTTACAGCTGTAACAGCTTGCTCAGCAAGCTCTCTCTTTACTTAATAAAATCAGAGAACAGTGACTGAGAGAGTCACAATTCTAATCTTCATCTACTGGGTTTATCTTTTCTCTCTCTCAGTTAACAAAGATCCATCTCCAAGTTATGGTCAGTTGTTACAAATGAAATAAATATAAGGACGGTGATGAACAAAAGGATGTCTTTGTGGGAGAAACAATTCATAAGGAGACTCGGTTGGACAAAGTTGAAAACATTCTTCAAGTTACGAAGACTATCTATGAAATGATTCATGTTTGTGATACTGTATCCAGTGCTAGGGCTTCGCAGTCTTCTCCCACCCCCGCCAATGCCACTCTTGTCCTGAAAAGTAAACCCACAACTTGTCTCACTACTCCTCACAATTAGGTCTACTGATCGCATGACTGGGAACCTAGGTATTCTTTCTTCATGCAAATCTTCTACTTTCCTAATTGTCATCCTTGCTAATGGGTCTCTAGCTCCTATTATAGGTAAGAGTTCTGCTTGTCCTTTTACCTTCATTCCCTTAAAATCTGTCTTATGTTTACCCTCAGTAAAGTTTCAACTTCCTATCAGTTAGCAAGAATACTCATGACAATAATTGTCATATTCCATTTTTCCCTGGCTATTGTATCTTTAAGGAACTTTGAACGACAAAGATTTTCAGTCATGACCATGAGTCAAATGGGTTATAAGTCCATGGAAACATGTCTGAATTGTCCCCCCACAGTCGTTTTCTTACTCAAGTATTGTTTCCCCTCTTCAACTTCACTGGGTCTCTAAAAAAAGTTGTCTCCTAGTCTCGGTTCTGTTTCTGTTTTGAATTGTGAGTCTTGTCAATTTGTCAAACATCACAAAGTCACTTAGGGACCGTTTGTATTAGCTTTTTTAGGAGAAAAAGTGCTTTTTTGAAATCATAAAAGTGTTTTTCTTTAGAAGTTAAAGAGTTCAAGCTGTTAAAAAAAGCACTTCATGTGTAACAAAAAAGCACATGAAGTGCTTTTTCTAAAAGCTTGAACTTTTTAGCTTCTAAAAAAAGCACTTTTATTACTTCAAAAAAGCACTTATATTTCTAAAAAAGCTAATACAAACGGGCCCTTATTCCTCGAGTTAGCCCATTCTAATTTTTGGGGACCTTGTCCAGTTGAGTCTAAAACTAGTTTTTGGTATTTTGTCACTTTTGTGGATGATTATTCACGTGTTAGTTGGCTTTATTTAATGAGAAATCATTGTGTTATTATCTTTGTGTTGTAGCAACACAAGATGACTGGCGTAAAATGCTAAAAAGCAGTTGAGAAGTATTCTTTGGAAATTAACTCATGAAAAATCATCCCGCCCGAACCAGCAAGACTGCATCATTTGCATTTTATCCCAGTGCTCCATCACGTCCCATTATCTCCATACTCCCCTCCTCTTCCCAGATAAAACTGCCAAAAGGAGCAAGATCTGCAAATAGTTATCCAGTAGCCAAGACTCTCGGTGCAAATCTGGGTATGGAGTACTAAGCATGCAGATCTAGAACTTTTGAGATCAGAGGAGTATCCGTATACCAGTTACACCAGTTATTTTGCAGTATACATGCTTCATACATCAGGCAATATTGAAATTGAGGATACTAAAATTTAGAATATAGATATTAGAGATCAAGAAATTATGAGCTTTTAATTAAAAAGTTCATACCTGACGGTTATGTACATATTCCAAGAATGAAGGAACATCTGGATAGCGATATTGCTCACCACTACCAACTTGGGGGCGCTTTTGGAAGCAAATAATATCACCATCCTCAAGCTGCCCAAAAAACGAAGAGTAGAAGCAAAAGTCAGAACCTAGGTTGGAAATGACTGACTGATATAACCAAATGCAAAATAATGAAAGCCTATAGTCAAAATAAGAAATATAAAATACTTAAAACATACTAAAAAGCGCTGGAAAACCAATCTACAGTTAATCATTGATAATTTATACCTGATTGTCACGGAATGTGGACTTCTTGTCAACATGTTCACACATGACATGAGGTTCGTATTTTATTTCCTGAATGTTCATTACAGAATGTAAGCATAGTTGTTCTCTCTTGATATTGCAATCATGCAACATAATTATACACGAGATGCAGACTAACTAACCTCAAACAGTTCAATTTCTTCATCAGGAGCAAATCCAGCCATTTCATTTAGTTTTTTCAATATATCTACAGGCTTCCCACTACCCTTCACAAAAAGCCTTCCAACATACCTGAGGAAATAACAGAAAATCCATTTTAGTAATTAAATGTAGTTTCAACATCAAAAGAAATAGGAAGATCAATTACCGAAGCTTCTGATTTGAAGGTTCATAAAGTTTAAAGAATAGCAAACACTCCTCTTTAGACTTCTCGAGAGGAGGAATAGGCCGCAAATCCTAACTCATTGTGCAAGGCATAAATAACAAATCCATGTCAGTTATGAATCAGTTGGAAAGGGAGGGAAGAATATATACTATTTCATAGTCACCACCACACTATCAGGAAGAAAGATGAGCTTATCAAGAGAACATTACCGGCCCCATTTCCACTTCCAAAAATAACTTCAGCTCTGCATTATTTGCCTTATTGGAAACTTCTCTTAATTGTCCAACCTACAATGGTCAAAGTGCCACAACACAAATTACATAAATCATGATCGGCAAGATATTCATAAAATATACACGTTGATGGAGATAGTACTTCAAACAATGAAACTTTCAGTCTCACTCTATTTTATTCGTTTTTATTTTTACTTTATTTTTTTATAATTTACAATGAAACTCAACAAGTGAGTAATCTATTTTTTCCTACACCACTGTACACAATTATCATGTTCAAATGAAATTTCAGAAAAATAAACATTCCTTCTCGCAAGTTCAAGGAGGATCTCAAAAAGCTGTGACAATACATATAGGATACTAAATCTCAAGAATTATACTCAAACCCTTGATTTTGTGTTTGTGAACGCTAGACTTGTGGACCCATTTTCATTAGCATGTGCAAACAAGGCAACCATATTATTGAAGAAAGCAGACAGATCAGTCTTCCAATTGCCTTAAACACTTAACAGGAGAAAGAGAAAATATATGTATAACATAATCACACATGATGAAGCTTAAGAATGAGCTTATTATGCTTTATGTCAAACTCATAAAGACATGCCTGCTATCCTGCTATATATGAAACAGCGCATTGGAATCAGGGCGAAGTACTTACAGATTGTGTTTCTTCCTGAGGTATCAGTGGTCTATTTGGCCGGTATGTGTGATTTTGGCGCTTCGCCCACAACCAAAAACGTTGGTACTGGACGGATATACCAAACTCTTTGGCAACTTCTTCCTGATTGCCAGAAAGATATGAAGAAAATACATAATCAAAATTAGTTCCATAAGATATCAAAAGCCTAATAGGTCAATCATCAATATCTCTGATTTTATTAAGTCAAGAGAGAGCTTGCTGAGCAAGCTGTTACAGCTGTAAAAAAATTATAAAAGAATATACAAACACTTAGAATATAGAAAGGAAGAGATTATGAATTGCTCAAGTGAGTAATCACTTAGCATATGACATCTATTTATAATGGAAGAGTATACCTAATTACAATATAATAATAATAAAGTAAACCTAACTATACCCAATCATACCTAACTTATACCTTTATACCTAATCATACCTAACTTATACCTAATATTCTAACACAAACAATGTTACGACATCATATGTTGATTGATTTTACTAACAGAACTTATTGTCCCACCAAGTCGAAAACCAGTACAAGATTGTTCACTACTACATTTCCTTTACTCCTATAGTGAAACATCTTTAAAAATCTAGATGAAAATAGAGTGTAGAGGCAGCAGATTAGAAATCATTCAATGATGATTATGCATGTTGCTCCGGTGATCTTGAACTTCTGTCAAATGCTATAACAAAAATCTATCCAATGGGTGATAACCATATGGTTAGTTGACGCAGAACAGGAAGGGGAAACAAAGGGAAAACTGAAAAAAAGACTCTCAACTTTACTAATAATCAATTCTAATAACAGGATTGAAAACCCAAAAACAGATGCTAAGCCTGACATAGCAGACTCAAATAAACACAAAGCTACAATGGTGCATAAGGTTAGAGCGTAACTCTCATACCTTTAAGGAGGTTTCCTTAGAACAACAGCTGATTTGGGATTTTGGCTTCTATTAGGACTAAAGCACATGGTCTTTTTGAGGGCGTTTCCCTAACAGATATGTTGAGGGAATGGGCAGCTTTGCTCCATTGATGTTTTCTTTTTTCTTTGTTGTTTTATGTTTTTATCTTACATTAAGGAGGATCCCTTATCCACCAAATTCATTGTAATTTCTTCTCTTTGTATGAACAAATTTCTTCTTCTATAAAAAAATTAAAAAATATATAAAAAGAAATCCAAACCAAAGATTCCCATAAATCTTATTGAAAATATGAAATTGCATCTTAATCCAACTAGTAATAAGATATCTTCCAAAATGTATCATAAGTGATCCTAAATCCTAAATTATACAAAAAGACACATAAATAATACAAAAATCCCAAATGAATCATAAGTGATCCTAATGCAAATTTTACTGTGGCTCAGACATGAGTAGCTGCTGAGCCAAAGAAAATGATAGATGTGCCCACCATATCATCTGTACATTAACTTAAACAGTGATTCATTGTTTTTCATCATGCCAATGATAATTTAGTACTTATGAAGCAGCAACCCTCTGTAAAAGTTCAATATATACTATCAAAGCATTATAATTGAATTTCGAAACCAAGCTGAGTTCTGGGCAAGGGAAAGGGGGAAAAAAATCCCAATGAACAGTAGATGCTACCAGAAACTGCATGCAATGTTCTTGTATATAAACATATTTTATTGCTAGTCAGTAGATAGTATGTACAGCCACAAATCCACTGAGTGTTTTGGCTTAAAGGTCACTAGGGCCAGAGAATAAATCTTGAGGTACAAGCTAAAATGAGAAAATTAATAACCCCTCAGGAGCTGGAAAAAAATTACTAAAATGCCTAAGTCACTTATAATAACTAGAAGCCAAAGGATAGATAAAAGGATGAGAGGTTTTCCTTTATCTGATGTTGGCGAGAAGTGGAGAGATGATCTTATTAGTTAGGTTTGTTGCAGGCCCAAAAATGAAGGGGATTAGGTCTTGGGAACTTGGTGTCTAAACAGATTGGTACAGTGGTTAAATGGCTATGGCACATTGATGCAGAATGATAACTATTTTCTTCTTATTTACGTGCATTATATATTTTTAGTCAATCAAGAGTCATTGTTCTATAATTTAATTTTAATTAACACTAGAAAAGTCTAATCACGTAATTAGGGGTCTAAGTAATTAAAGGAAGTCTAAAAGTCAGTCCACGGTCATTAATTAAGCCACTTAAGGGTCCAGTCAGCTCCAGAACATTACAAGGGTCTATAAATAGGAGTTCTCATGTACATCTCATCAGACTTGCGAAGCATTACGAGCTAAACTAATATACTTCATATTGAAGGGCATTTCCATCGTTTCTAGGATTAGAATTCTGAAGTCTTTTCAGATTTCAATCCAAGGAGGTGGACTCCTCCCATTTCCAATCCCATCCTATCCATTCTCCTTTTCCCTTAACACCACATTTCAATTTAAAACCAATGGGCTGCATCATTTTTTGTATCAGAGCAGGTTTTTAGGGGCTATTTTTGTGCTTCAATGGCAACACAGAGTGCAAGAGAATTTAATGGCAGACTCTCTGATCGTGAAAAATATTACTTGCTGCTACAAATTGCAGAAGACATTCATAATCTATCTAATCAAGTTGAGTTTAGAAACTTGGAGGGAAACACCGCCAATCAATCAAGATGATGGAAATGATGAGAATGCAAACATGAAGAACCTTAGAACGAGAACCGGGATGTGGAAAGTAATGCTACTGAACCCAGGAGAAGCGTTCCAAGATTAGGCCCAATGAACCAAAACAGTCAAGCTAATAGAGCTCCATACAATGGCGCTTACCAGCAGGCAGCAGTTGCATGAACAGTATGAGAATTATGACACTTTAAATTATGATATCACTACAAGAGTGAGAAATGCAGGAATGCCAAATGAAATCAACAGAAATATATATAGTCAAACAAATTAAAGATGGTATGCTAATTGCATAATAAAACAATACTTCATACCTTAAAAAGGATAAAGGGCATCTGTTTTTGAATACGAAAACTTCTCACTTTATCGTGATCCACAAGATCAAAGAAAATATCCTTTCCAATCTGTTCATGCAGATCTTCATCACATGCAACCTGGGGCCAAAGAATCAATAACTTAACACTGAAACTGACCTGATGAACCATGCATACCAATACCATACAAAGCATTTCAAATAAAAACTTTTTAACTGGAAAAGGGAAGTTAGAGTTGTTACCTTTATGATGGTGTACAAGTGAGCCTCTGCCTTCTCCTTCCTCTTTTGTTCTTTTTCTTCTTGTTCTTTCTTTAATCTTATCTAAAATGTAAAGTTGAAAGAGAAGCATTTTTACATTGAAATATAAGAGAAAAATCATATGACATCAGTGAATCAAACATCTTACTCTAAGGTGTTCAGCAATGTCCTTCTCATCCACATTACAAATTATCTTATCCTTGTCACTTTCACGTATATAGACAAGCATGTATGCATTTGAATACTTTGTAAATTTAAAGGGAGAGTTGTTGAACCCAGGATTTGTATGAGGTAACTGTAGACAAAAAAATGAAAAAAAAAAAACAAAAATGCATGATGATATCAACATAAAAAGGAAATTCATTAAGAAAACAAAAATATCAGGAAAATAAAGTTCGGAGAAGCCAAACCAATGTTTACAGAATATTACCTCTTCATCACCACCAAACTGTTCTTCTAAAGCCCCCTTCATATCTTCTTTTGTTACTCGTTCATCGTCAAATTTAAACCTTTAAAAATCAAGTTATGTTTTCCTTTAAAATTTGAAATCAGCAACAAAAAATCAAAGGTAGGAATACGTTAAGATTTAAAAATGCATCTTGATTACTGTAGTAGTCTAAGGAAGAAACAGTACGGTGAGCAATTAAAAGAACAGCCACACCGCTTGCATGAATACATCAAACTCCATGGCATATAACTTTCACCAATTAATCAAGCTACAAGGACAGTTCTACACAGCATTATCCAGAAACCTTAAAACCGTTGTTGCAACTGTCTGATCTGAGTCAATTTGGATGGACAAAAACACCAATCATTATAAAAATGTATATTATATTTGAATTGTGACTGAACCTACAATTGAGTCTGACCAACCCAATATTAGCCAAAGATTTATTCAGCCTAAAAAACTGACAACGGATAATATTGCAAACTAGAATAACAAGGCTATCATCAGTAGAGAAACGGATGGCATTGCCTAAAAACTGCAATGGAAAACAGAAAGTCAGCTCATCTCTGCTGGAATTCTAGGGTTTAGGTAGAGATAAGAAAGGAAAGAGACTGAAGACGGTTGACAATATTACTGCATATATTATTGATATTTGTATATGATACACTAAGCATATGCTCCAATTTATACTATTATAATTAGGTCAAGTACTAATAGTAGAAGCCCATTAACAATAAGACTAATAACCATAATATTCTAACACTGTTAGGCCTCATAGGATTACTACCTTGAGGATAATATGAGTAAGGGGCAGAAGAGGGATTTTGGGTTGTAACAACCTTGCCTACGTGGCAAGGTGTGTGGGAAGCAAGGGGGAAGCGTTAGGAGCAAGGATAAAACGGAGGGAAGGATTTGGGAGGAGGGCATCCAGAAGTTGAGTGAGGATTTGGGGCCATTTGGCAGGAAGGAGCAGATCCTCTAAGTTCTGCAGTGTTATTTTCTGTTCTATTTTGTAATTGCAGAGCTAGCCTCCATATTTTCCTTATCAATAAACTAGGTTCTTGACACACTCTCCCTCAAGCTAAAGCTTACTAAGCTTTGAGCTTGTTACAAGTAACAAACCCCCAAACATAAGACAAATAACACAACCCATCTCAACCAAAATCTTAGGCAACTAGTACTCCCACTAAATCACAAAACCTTGGCAACGTCCATGGCAAACAGCTTCTAGAAGTCTTTGACCTTTCTCCGGCCCCCTCAACCTTCTTTTAGCTTCTACTCGACACACGTCCCTAGCAAACGAGACAGTTTCTAGAGTCTTCGACCATTCTCCTCAAGGCCCCCTCGACCTCCAAACTGATCTCCAAACAATGGGTCGGTCTCATACCACCCAGTAACACAAAACAGGGCCCTTACTAGTTCCCAAGTCACTTTCCACAAACCATTGACATCAGAACAGACTTCAATCAGAACTGAGAATAACAACCAACTCACTCGGTTGGCAGAAAATCACCAATGCAGCAGCAACAATGCAACCAAACTGAGAATCCAAAAGACAAAGGGAACATAATTTGAACCATCTCAGATCAACAGCAGAAATCAGAAAATGTGTTCACATTCAGGCACACAATAGCACAGGTGCTCTATTCCTCACACCCAACCTCCAGCAGCCATGCTGCCCAAATCAGAGGAGCAGAAGGAACAGATGGTTGTATCAGAATGGGTGGTACACACCCACTTTACCCAGATCTGTGGTGGGCTAGAATCACTGCCACACCTCACTAGAATCACTCCCAGTATAAGAGAAAACCAATCTTACAGCAACCACAATCCAGAAGAAGAAGAAGCTTTCAGTGGTTGCATCAAGAGAGAAAGAGCATAGAATAGAGAATGCAGAACAGCAGCCCATCATTGGCTGTCCAAACACAGAACATGAGGAGAAGAGAAGAAGCTATCACAGAGAAGAATCTGCAACCCGAGTTAAGAAGCTTTCACCAAGAAGAGGAAGAAACTCAGTAGATTCTGAACCATCCAAACTCCCCGGAATCACCTCTGGTCAAGACAATAGGAAGAGAAACAGAATCTGAACAGAAAATGGAAGAAAACAGGGCTTGAAACAGAGCTCGCCAGAAACTGCATCCACAGTCACTTAGGCTGCTGGTCCTTTCACCAGCTAACACAGAACCACCATCGGTCACTCCACCAACCAACTCCAAAACAGAGATAACTTGAGAAAATACAGAGATTAGACCAGAAACAAGGGTCGCCAGAGTTCTCGCCGGAGCTTCAGTCACCAGTATCTTGCCGCCGATCACCCTTATTGGTCGCCAGACTTATATGCACCGGAACTTCTGAACAAGCGCAGAGAAATTCATGACCAAGCACCTCCACTTGCCGCCACTCCACTTGCCGGACCTCCTCCTGGCACCCGACAGCTCCGACCAGCCAAAATCCACTGGTGATCGTCTCTGGGTCACCTTAAAACTTGAATGGCAGCCAATGGAAGAGCTGCCCAAACATCACCACAAAACACAGGATCACTTCAAAACTTGTCACGCCTATGACAAACGCAAGACCCAACACCAGCAGACCCAGAACCAACCACCTGCATTGACAGGCCGGAATCACCAACAAGCATCAACCACCATCCAGAGAAGTGGCAGCCACGACCCACACAAAAGAACTAGTGTGACTTCATCGAACGGAGGAAGGAGGAGGAAACATGCGCACCCACACCAGAAAACAGACACCAGCAACACGTAGGAATGAGTTGATGCCACTGCTGGCCATCGCAAGACCCACCGGACGTCTACCCATCAATGGAAACTCAACCATTCGAAAGAGCTTAAACCAGAATCAATCATCGAGCAGAAGAGTGAGTCCCGAACAGCAACTCAGAAACTCAGAAGAAATTAAGACAAAACAGAGGATGGAATTTACAGAGGAAGGAATTTACAAATGAGTTCAATGAACTCAAACACAGAAGGAGGAGGGAATCTCCTCAAGGAGGATACCATGGCTATGATACCATGTTGGAATTCTAGGGTTTAGGTAGAGATAAGAAAGAAAAGAGACTGAAGACGACTGACAATATTACTGAATATATGATTGATAGTTGTATATGATACGCTAAGCTAATGCTTCTATTTATATTATTATAATTAGGTCAAGTAATACCAGTAAAAGCCCAAGCCTATTAACAATAAGACTAATAACCCTAATATTCTAACAATCTCAAAACCAACCAACACTCAAACCCTAACAAGACCCTCCCTAGCCATATATACCATCCTACTTTGCTCAAAGAAAACAAGTGTTAAGAGTGAACATATAAGGGAATATGTAACAAGCTAGCCATCCCTCCTATCATCACTAACCAAAGACTTACGCTCCCTTGTTAACAATGTCTAAAAAATAAACAACAGTTACCAGCAAACCCCATTTCCTCCCCTGAACTCAAACAGTTCTCCACTCAGAACATTATTAATAAACCTCTAACCCACTCTAATCATCATAAACATTCTCAAAATTCAATTTGAAAGTAAGGCAACATGTGAATATGTGATCAAAATGGCACTAATAAACCAAATTCCGTCATAACTCAAAAGGGAAGCATGCTCAGATAACACTAACAGCAGTACTAGGATGCCAGTGCAAGCCCCAATCCATCAAAAAGCAAATTCGGAAGATCTGGCCCTTTGCATTTGTATGCCCAATCCCCTCCACAACTGCATTCAGCACCAAACTCCAATAATTCAAGATCACTAGTAGCCTAACTAATAGGCCTAACTAATAGGCCTGAAGTATTTTGAGCTTAATATATCCCTGCTTTAAGACATAAAACTAATTGTTGTTGCATTCATCCTTCATTTACTTTTCTTTTTGGATAAAACAATAAATTTTATTAGTGAGGAAGAAGAAACAAAAAGATAGAGCCATAGAGATTATAAGCATCCTCCTAATGAATCAAAACTGAAACAAAGAATGGACAAAGTACAAGGGAAAATTAATTAACAATAGCCTCTGATCCCACCGCATATCAAACAAAGAAAAACACCAAAAACTAAACACTAATAAATTAACGATAGCTACGACACCCAACAAATCAGTGAATAACTAAAGAAAACTGAAAATCTCCAGACATAAAGCTGTATTTCTATCCATCTCAAAGCCATATGCTGTGTACCTTTCAGGTTCTGTTGAAATCTGTAATCTGTTCCCCGGTTTCTAGGGATTAGTTTCTGTTATTTAGGCTATTTATCTCTTTTTTATTTCCTAGAATAAAGGGATTCTGTTGTTATCTTTACTTAATCCCACCAGGCTGTTTTTCCTTATCTAGTTCCTAGATTTAAGGGATTTAGTTACTCCTCATCCTTATTTATACTTGTAAGTTGCAATTCAGAAATAATATGAGAACTATTCAGTCTCATTTTTCACATGGTATCAGAGCAGACTCAATCTCCAAATCCTCTCCAATGACCACATACGGAATGGCCACGGGAGAACAAACAACCTTGTCGTCTTCAGTGAAAACTTCAGAATCCGAAGTTCATGGCACTAGCAACCATAGCGGGTCTGAAAGTACACCTTTCCTATCACTGGACACGAGTTGAATGGAAACAACTATCTCCCATGGTCACAGTCCGTCATGATGTTCGTCTATGAAAAGGGGAAAGATGAGTATCTTACTGAAGAACTCATCTCTCCTAAGACTGATGATCCAAAATACAAAAATTGGAAGATATAAAACAACATGGTCATGTCGTGGCTAGTTAATTCAACGACAAACGAAATAGGGAAGAATTTAAAACTCTACAACACAGCAGATGAGATTTGGGAAGCAGTTAAGGAACTCAACTCCAACAAAGAGAATACCTCTAAAATCTTCGAAATTGAATCCAGTCATCATGTTCTCCGACAGGGTATTTTTCTGTCACACAATACTACAATATCCTCTCCCGTCACTAGCAACAACTGGATATGTTTGAAGAGCATAAATGGAATTGTCCAAACGATGCAAAGAGATTCAAGGAAATTGTCAAAAAGAAGAGGATATTCAAATTCTTAATGGGATTGAACAAAAATCTTGATCAGCTTCGAGGATGTATATTGGGAATGAAGCCATTACCCAACATCCGAGATGTATTCTCTGAGATTCGCAGAGAAGAAAGCAGAAAGAAAGTCAAGCTTGGAGACTCCACTATCACCTCTGCAAATGAAAACTCAACTCTAGCTGCTCGAGGAACCCAGTACCAAAGTGACAATCGTCAAAAGAAGGAAAGACCTTGGTGTGATCATTGTAGAAAACCAGGTAACACCTGAGACAATTGCTGGAAGATCCACGGCAAGCCTGCAGATTGGAAGCCCACAAAACCACTAGCATCTGGCAAAGAAAGCCATGGTAATCATGTCTCAATTGGTGAAGGATCTTCCATCACAGAACCAAGTCCATTCAGCAAAGAGCAGCTCGAAGCACTGCAGAAGATGCTTGTCAAATCTACTTCCAGTACCACTAGGGCGGGATCTTTAGCCCAAAAAAGTAATCACTTAAGTGCCCTTATTATAAATTTAGGAAAAACAAGTCCAGGGATTATAGACTCTGGGGCATCCGATCATATAATGGGTAATGCCACTCTCCTCCACAATTACTATCCATCTCATGAAAGTATCACAGTAAAAATAACTGATGGATCCCTATCTAGAGTGGGTGGAACAGGTTCTGTTATTATTTCAAAGGATTTGACTTTAAATTCAGTACTTCATGTCCCAAATTTGGATTGCAATCTTTTGTCAGTTAGCAAGCTCACTAAAGATCATAATTGTGTTGCAAAATTTTTCTCAAATTCGTGTGAATTTCAAGATATGGATTCGTGGAGGATGATTTGCAGTGCTAAAGTGTGCTTTGGACTTTTCCTTCTAAAATTTGATGAATCTACTAGAAGACAAACTCATAGTGCAGTATGTGTTGAGTCCACGAGTCAGTCCAATAAGAGTCGTATCTCTTGTAATGATTCAAATAAGGAACATGCAGTCATGTTATGGCACTATCCGCCTTGGTCATCCTAATTTCTTGTATCTACAAAAATTGTTTCCATCCCTTTTCAGCAATAAAAATCCAAAACTATTCCAATGTGAGGTGTGTCAATTTTCCAAACATAATTGCAATTCTTATCACAGTCTTCCTTACAAATCATCAAATCCATTCTCAATGATTCACAGTGATGTGCGGGGACCATCTAGAATAAAAAATGTCCATGGTACTAAGTGGTATATATCATTCATAAATGATTATACTAGAATCACATGGTTGTTCCTCATGAAAGAAAAATCAGAAGTTGGAACCATTTTCAAGAAATTTAACATTATGGTTCAAACCCGATTCCAAACAAAAATACAAGCGTTAAAAACTAATAATGCAAAGGAATACTTTGAGAAAATTCTAGGTGGATTATCTTACAAGTCAAGGGATTATCCATATGAGTTCTTGTGTGGATACACCCATAGTTATCATAGGGGCGCGATAGCACCGGAGCATGGCGTCGCGGCTCAAACCCGCGATGCTGCTCCTGTAGCAAAGCGGTTTGGCGTCGCGGATGATTTTCGCGGCCATTTCGCGGCCGCTACTGTTAAACGCAACCCTCCTAGTCGTTTTGTGTGTTCTGTTTGAAGTATTTAGGGTACTGAAACATAGCCCTCGCACAAACAGAGAAACAACAGCCTCCCTCAGTGAAGACGAAGCCCAGTCCATGCCTCCCTCCACCATTTCCGGCGAGCAACACCCATTTCTGGCGAGGCCCGTCCATTTCCGGCGAGGCCCACCCCTTTCCGGTAACTTCCTCTGTTTTGGCAGCTTTGCACCTCTTCTCTGTTTTAACGGAGGTGCTGGGTGCCTTTGTTTCTCTTGCCTTTTTTTCTTTCTTCCCTTCTCAGCTCTCTGTTTCTCCTTTTTCAGTCCTGTATTTTGAATCCTTGATTACCCTTCACAGCCATGGCATCATCTTCTCATCCTCAATCAACTCAAAGTGTCTCAGCATCATCATCCTGTTGTGGATTGGTAAAACCAATCAAAGAAAATATTGATATGGCATGGCAGTGGAATAGCTTGAGAGATATCAATAATAGGAAGAGTGTGACCTGTGATTTTTGTGGCAAAGTTACAACCGGTGGGATTACTAGAGCTAAAAGACACCAAATGGGAGTGAGAGGAGATGTAAATTCTTGTAAGAGAATTCCACCTGAAATTAAGAAGTTGATCAAGGAAGCTTTTGAGAAGAAAAAGGCTGAAAAAATTCATACATGACTGAGTTGAATGAAAATGACGATGAGGAAGAAGAGGTGCAAGAAATTCTAAACATTCGAAGTGGAAAGAAACTAGCAACATCAAGTGATACGACATCTACTGCCAAGAGAGCAAAAAATGTTAAAGGCCCTATGGATTTGCTTCTTCTTAGAAATCCAAAAGCAACTACTAAATTGGGAAAGGCCAAGAGGCAAACAAGCATAAATGATGCTTGTGATAAAGAGGCAAGAGCTAGAACCGTTCAGTACATAGCTCGTTGTTTTTGTAGGAATTCCATTCCTTTTAATGTTGTGCGTACTAAAAGCTTTAAGTTGATGATTAAAGCTATTGGAAACTATGGTCCACACCTAAAGGATCCAAGCTATCATGAAATGAGAGTTCCACTCCTTAAAAAGGAATTGGAGCTAACAAAAGAAATGTTGAAGGGTCAAGAGGAAAAACGGGTGAATTTTGGATGTACGATTATGTCAGATGCATGGACGGATAAGAGGAATAGGACCTTGATCAATTTCATGGTGAATTCTCCATCTGGGACTATGTTTGTGAAGTGTGTTGATGCCTCTGCATATATGAAGACTAGGGAGAAGATATTTGAGTTATTAGATGCCTTTGTGGAGGAGATTGGAAAAAAGAACGTTGTTCAAGTGGTGTCCGATAATGGAAGCAATTATGTCTTGGCCAGTAAATTACTACAAGCAAAGAGGAAGAATCTTTTTTGGACTCCATGTGCTGCACATTGTGTGGACTTGATGTTGGAAGACATTGGAAAGCTACCTCGGGTTAAAAGGACAATACAAAGAGGCATTGCTCTTGTAGGCTTCATCTACAACCATTCATTGGCCTTAAATACAATGAGGAAGTACACAAACAAGATGGAATTGGTTAGGCATGGAGTCACAAGGTTTGCGACCACATTCCTTACATTGCAAAGGTTGCACAAACAAAAAACAACCTTAGAAAGATGTTCACTTCAGATAAGTGGTTAACCTCTAAGATAGCAAAAGAAGCTAAGGGAAATAGGGAAACTGACATTGTATTGATGCCTACTTTTTGGAACGAAGTCGTTTATTCTCTTAAAGCTATGGGGCCTCTTATGCATTTTCTTAGGCTTGTTGACAATGAAAAAAAACCTGCAATGGGTTACATATATGAAGCAATGGATATGGCCAAGGAAGCTATTCAAAGATCCTTCAATGAAAATGTTGATAAGTATAAGGATATTTTTTATATCATTGATAGAAGGTGGGAATCACAACTTCATCATCCATTGCATGCAGCTGGCCACTTTCTGAACCCCAAGTTCTTCTATAGCCATCCAAGAATTGAATTTGATGAAGAAGTGATAGCTGGACTTTATAAGGCCATTGAGAGACTAAGTGCAACTGAAGAAGAGGTAGATAAGATTTCAACTGAGTTAGTACTATATAAGAGAGCTGGAGGTATATTTGGAATGAAGGCAGCAGTAATACAAAGGACCACAATGGCTCCTAGTAAGAAAAAATGCACTTCTTGATAAATTTAGTTACAACTTACATGACACTTAATGCTAATTACATAATTTATAATTATATTACAGCTGAGTGGTGGAGGATGTATGGGTCATCTTCTCCAAGTTTGCAAACATTTGCCATTAAAGTGTTGAGCTTGACTTGTAGTTCATCGGGATGTGAGCGTAATTGGAGTATTTTTAAGCATGTAAGTAGACGTCTAATGATTTTCCTTTACATAGTTTTATTTTGTGATTGTGATACTAACATTTTTGTTTATAAATTATGTAATAGATTCATTCTAAGAAGAGAAGCAAGCTTGAGCATCAAAAGTTGCAAGACTTGGTTTTTGTTAAATATAACCAAGCTCTTAAAGAACGTTTTGATAGCTGAGATGTGATTGATCCCATTCTCCTAAATAACATTGACGATAGTAATGAATGATTAGTAGGAGAAATGGGTGGAGATGGAGAAGGAGCTGAAGATGAGTTGGTTTTTGATGATGGTACTTTAACTTGGGGGGTCGTAGCTGATATAATTGGGGCTGGTGAGTCTACAAAACATACTAGGCAGCAAACAAGATTGAAGAAGAAAGTTACTTCAAAGCCTTCTAGCTCTAGGGGAAAGGAGCCTATACATGATGAAGAGGAAGATGAAGCTAATGATGTAGAAACGGAAGAGGAGGAAGAGATCTACAAGTCTAGTCGTGGTGAAAGTGACAATGAGGAGGAAGAGAACTTAGAAGATCTTGAATATGATGATTCTGATTTTTGAATTTGAATGTTTAGTTACTTTAAGCCTTAGAGGCATAACTTATTTAGTATTTGGAGCTGTGTTTTCATTTTCATCTTTTAAATCTTATGCTCCTTGATGACTTTTGTGATTATTGATTTGTTAATTATGCCTTATGTTCATGGTGATTGTGTGTCGAGAGTCTAGAATTATGACTTTTGATTATTAATGATGAATATGTGTTTAATTTTGACTAATTTTATATTTTGAAGCATTTATAGATGTATAGTATAATTGCATATGTTTTTTCATTTTTTTTCGGTGTAGCGGCCATCCCTCTATCTGCTATCTCGCTATAGCGTTTTTGGGATCGGCCGCTATCCGGGATTGACTACTATGGATACACCCTAACAAAATGGGATTGTAGAGAGAAAGAATAAACACCTTTTCATTGATGTTTACAACTCGAGTTCCTAAATTTTTCTGGGGTGAGCCAGTTTTAACAGCAACTTATCTCATAAATAGGATGCCTTCCCGAGTATTGAATTTCGAAACACCTCACCATGTCCTTCTTCAATCCTTCCCAAGCACTCGTATTTTGCCCACTGTTCCTATCAAAGTCTTTGGTTGTACTGTGTTTGTTCACATACACACTCAACATAGGAGTAAACTTGATCAAAAAGCACTCAAGTGCATCTTTGTGGGATATTCATCAAATCAAAAGGGGTATAAATGTTATTTCGTGACACAAAAGTTCTACAACTCAATGGATGTCTCCTTTGAAAATCAGCCCTACTACAAACCTGATATTCAGGGGGAGAATTCTACTCAAGAATATCGGCATTGGGACATTAATGCTCCATCTCCTGTTCTTGCCATCCAACCTGAGTCATCACAATCCAATTATCCTGTTCAAATAGATTCCCCCCCCCCTAATGTCCAAACTGAACTTGAAACTGAACCTCAAAGAGAAAAACCTTGTGCCTAAACAGAACCTACAGAATCTCCTTATGCCCAAACAGAACATGAAACATGTACTCAAACTGAGCCTCAAACACCTTAGTGTCTCAATCACATACGAACTCCTGTTAACAATGAGTTTCGTGTCTACACTAGGAGAAACAAGACTCAAGAAGTGAAAGGGCTACAGCCACTAGATCATGGCCATGAATCTAATACGACTCCAGAATCCCAAAATTCACCAGATAACAACAAAACTGATTCAATTTCTGATGATTCACCTATTGATGATAGACCCATTGCTTTAAGAAAAGGCAAGAGGGTGTGCACTGATCAACCCATTTATAATTGTCTCATATGAAAGCCTGTCACCTACTCATCAGGCTTTTATTAGCAAAATTGACAAAGTGCAAGTCCCAACTACAATCCATGAGGCTCTTGTTGCACCAGAGTGGAAGGCAGCAATTTATGAGGAAATACATGCTTTAAAAGAGAATGGGACTTGGGAAATATCCGAGTTACCTTCAGGAAAACATCCTGTAGGCTGCAAATGGAATTTTTACAGTCAAGCACAATGCTGATGGAAGTATCAACCGATTTAAAGCAAGACTAGTAGCTAAGGGATTTACTCAATCCTACGGGGTTGACAATCAGGAGACTTTTGCCCCTGTTGCTAAACTTAATACAGTTCAGGTCTTACTTTCACTTTCCTCAAATCCAGACTGGCCACTATATCAATTGGACATAAAAAATGTGTTTCTCAAATGGGATCTTGAAGAAGAAGTTTACCTGGAAATACCCCTTGGACTTAATTCACCTGCCACTACCAACAAGGTCTGCAAACTTAAGAAGTCTTTGTATGGTCTCAAGTAGTCACCAAGAGCTTGGTTTGATAGGTTCACCAAAGCTGTGAAGAGGTTCGGGTATGATCAATGTCAGACTGATCACACTATGTTTGTCAAACACTCACCTTTTGGAAGAATGGCAATACTCATCGTGTATGTTGATGACATCACTCTAACGGGCAACCATGATGAGGAACTCCTCAAACTAAAAGGTTTCTTGGCCAAAACAATTTGAGGTTAAAGACCTAAGAAATCTTAAGTATTTTCTTGGCAAGGAGGTGGCAAGGTCAAAAAGAGAAATTTTAGTTTCACAGAGAAAATATGTGTTAGACCAATTGAAAGAAACAGGGATGCAAGCCAGCTGACACTCCCAAGGAACTCAAAATTGGGAAGTAAAGATGATAGTGCACTCATTGACAAAGGGAGGTACCAAAGATTGGTTGAAAAACTAATCTATCTCTCACATACTAGACCAGATATCAGCTTTGTGTAGCAAGCCAATTCATGAACTGTCCAACGGAAGAACACATGGAGGCTGTATATAGAATCTTGAGATACTTGAAGATGACACTAGGACAAGGATTATTTTTTAAAAGGACAGAAAACTGAGGGGTTGAAATCTACACTGATGCAGACTAGGCTGGATCTGTGACTGACTGACGTTCAACCTCAAGTTATTGTACCTATGTTTGGGGAAACTTGGTCACTTGGCGAAGCAAGAAGCAACCAGTGGTATCTCGGAGTAGTGCAGAAGCTGAACTAAGAGCTCTAGCATATGGTCTTTGTGAAGGAATATGGCTAAAAAGGGTACTGAGTGAACTGAAAATTCATATTACAAGTACCATGAGCTTGTTCTGTGATAATCAGACCACAATCAGCATAGCAAAGGATCCAGTACATCATCATAGGACAAAGCACGTGGAAATTGGCAGGTACTTTGTCAAGGAAAAGATAGTGACGGGTTGGATAGCACTCATATACATTCCAACCAGCCAACAAACTGCAGATATTTTAACTAAGGCCTTGCCCAGAAAGATATTTGATGAACTTAACTCCAAGTTGGGCCTGCTCAACATCTACAACCCAGCTTGAGGGGGAGTGTTGAAATCCGTAATCTGTTCCCTGGTTTCTAGGGATTAGTTTCTGTTATTTAGGCTTATTTATCTCTTGTTTATTTCCTAGAATAAAGGGATTCTGTTGTTATCTCTACTTAATCCCACCAGGCTGTTTTTCCTTATCTAGTTCCTAGATTTAAGGGAGTTAGTTACTCCTCATCCTTATTTATACTTGTAAGTTGCAATTCAGAAATAATATGAGAATTCAGTCCCATTTTTCACCAGCTTGAGGGGGAGTGTTGAAATCCGTAATCTGTTCCCTGGTTTCTGGGGATTAATTTCTGTTATTTAGGCTTATTTATCTCTTGTTTATTTCCTAGAATAAAGGGATTCTGTTGTTATCTCTACTTAATCCCACCAGGCTGTCTTTCCTTATCTAGTTCCTAGATTTAAGGGAGTTAGTTACTCCTCATCCTCATTTATACTTGTAAGTTGCAATTCAGAAATAATATGAGAACTATTCAGTCTCATTTTTCACGAGTTCAGTGTAAAGAACATAATAAAATTATCATTATGAAAAAATTTGATAAAAATGAAGTTGTATGAGTGGATCAGTGTGTTTGACTCATGTCTACTGTTCGAGCACCAATAGCACTGTACCACATCAGTACATATGTCTAGATTTTTTCATGTTTCATAGTGGTCAATATGGTCCTGAATATCCAATTATGTCAGTGTACAAGTTTCATGATAAATAAACAAGTGCAAAATAAATTACAGCTAGAAGAATGGAATAATACATATATAAATACTGAAAGATTCAAAGATTCCTGGAAATGATGCATACCACTGATTCGATAGAGTTGGCCTAATATAAGCATAGTAGTGTCCACCATGAACCCCGCCACTGTGAACCAAAACACTGCAAACAAATAATTCATACAAGGTTCATAAGCATATTAGCAATTCAAGGCAACACCATATCAAATTAAGATACATCACTGTGCCTGCTAACCAAATTTTACGTTAATAGTTCATTTTGTGGTAATTAGTCAAAGCAAACTGTTGCACAGTGCAGATTTTTATGAATAAAATATTGAACCACCCATATAATACGACGAGTAAAATTCAATTTTGGTCTTCAACAGATAGTTCAATTCTAAATTGAGTCTTAAACAAATTCTAACCAGTTCATGGCTACCTCACCTAAAGCTTCACCTCAATTTGTATCAGCAAAGCCAACAGGCCCCAGAAGTAAACTACATATATCATCAGTAGGATGCATATCATCCTTCCACATCCAAGCTTTTTTTCTCACCATCACTAAAAAGCTGTTTACTGGCCTGTCACCAACAATTAATGCATTTTCTCCTAGATATTTAATTCCCCTCTACCTTCCCATTAACTTCGTTCAACACTTCCATCAAGATCATGATTGATAGTGAAAACCCATCTACACATCACTTTTACCATAAGGAAGATCAACAAGACCCTAATTACAGGTATTAAGAAGTGCATTCATTTCCTCATCCATTGCACTCTACAACTCAGGAAGATAATGCCTGATGACAATAGGACGATAAGGTAATAGAAGAACCAAGTGACATAGTGATAGAAACCTCTTTTCCTATTACAGAAACTGGGAATCAAACCCAAAAATTACAGAGACTAGGCTCGCTCTCCGAGGGGCTAGCTTCCTCCCAAATCCCACTTCTTTACCGAATTCTTCCTTGCCCTTCGCTTTCCCTACCTCCCCTTAAATTCTACCCAATTCCCTCTATTCCCACCTGCCACGTGTGCAAGGTGGTTACAGCCTAAATTCCCATCCTGACCCTTATTCACATCATCCTTGCTGCCTTGGGTCTCCAATTCCCTACCGTTCCATCTATCTCTCTTAATATGCACCTTAGTGATGGTATGAGATCTAACACATAGGCTCTATATGAAGGGCATAAATGAGAAAAGGTAAGAACATTTTGAATATTACGTTGAGTGCAAGTATGATTACCTTTCCTTAAGGAAATAGGTAGATCAAGAGAAGGATCAGTTGAGTGTGGCAAGACCTCAGGTGAAGAAGAAAGAACTCTATTATCTTGACTTTGCCAGGTGTACACTTATAATTATAAAGGTCTCTATGTTGGCACTTTGAGAGGAGATTCATAGAGTAATCATAATTGTAGAATATTGCAGAAGAGAAAAAGGATATTCCTTAAAAAAAAGGTAACATCTACACTCACAACATATTTATGAGAGAAAGGATTCCAACCTTTGTACCCCTTTTGGGTCCCAGAATATCCAACAAACACACATTTAGTAGCTTTGAGATCAAGTTTGTCAACTTCTGGAGAATGTGAATATGGGAATGTGCGAAAAAAAGGAGGAGTGAAAATGATGTAGAATAGAAAGGTTTTGATTTTCACTCATTGTTGCTAGGTAGAAGGTGGATAATACACTTCCATGCTATAGGATTGTTAAAAACATGTGGGGTAGGGTGTAAATGAGTTTCACTCTACTTTTAACCATCCCACAATTTTGTTGTACCAAGCAAGTGTGAAGTGATTTTCATTCCAAATTTTTCACCTTCCCATTTTCAACCCATGCAAACAAGCATAACCTTAGTTTCACGATGCAGCATATCATGCATTTCCAAAAGAGGCATTCAATAAAAATTAGTTGACACAGCAGATACATGGAAGCTTTCATCAAACAGAACAAAAGATTCCATTATTTAAGACAAATGAAGTGAAATTAATTGTCAATACCTGTGAAGTGTATAAAGGTTGCAAACACTTCTGTCTGCTTCAGGAGATAGATATTTGCCATTATCCCTATCAAGATCTAGTTGCAAGGGGAACTCATACCGGTCATTGATCTGTTGGCAACCAAGTTAATTGTCATTCCAGTTACAGGTGTCAAAAAGTGAAAGAAAATTTTACAAGAACAATAATAAAAGAGAAAAAGATTATCATCCATGGTATTCAATGGCAAAAAAAATAATCAAAGCAAGATACAAAAAGTCAATATACATCCATGAAACAACTACATTGTTTATCAAGTAATTGATACTTGAAAATGAAATCACTTCACCACTTGAGACTCTAAACAAAGAGAGGTAATACAATCGGATACAAAACCACGATTACTGGTCAAAGTGAGACAACCCCCAAAATAAGAATAGAAATCTTTCAACTGCCAATTCAGCTGGGTAATGACTCTCGTATCAGATTTTGGTAAGACCTTTGGGTAGGGAGTTTACCCTTCTCAGTGGCTTTCACTCACCTCCATCAACTCTCTTCCTTGCGCCATTCCCCAATACAGACAAGCAACTGAATTGAAAACCCCTTTTATTGTCCGTATACTTACTCAGTTCACTTGTCTTCACAAGAGAATTTGAACTCTTGATTCATCTATGGCGCAAATCTCTATTCCAATTACTAACTCAGCCCCAGACAGTGAGAATTTCTCCTTAGCAAAGCCCATTTAAAAAGCCAAAGTTCCCACTAAGGTTAAGTCATTCATCTAGACAGCAGTTCACAATAGGATTAATACTAATGATATATTGCAGTTGCAAGGACCAAACTAGGTTTTATCTCCGGAAAGGTGTAAGATTTGTAATCTAGTTCAGAAACAGCAATACTCTTATTCCTACATTGTCCAGCAGCCAGATACACTTGGAGTAGGCTGTTTAGTATGCTTGGTGAATCTTGAGTATACCCTCAGAGCTTGGTGGCTTTTCTTTTAATTAAGTTCAGGGGCTTTGGTCACAAAAATGTGGGCCTTTCGCTAGGACAGTACGCTGTTTATGCTGTTCATTAGTGCATTTGGCTGGAGCAAAATGCACGGATCTTTACATGAATATCTCTGTCCCTAGACTTGCTTTGGAACAAAATTGCTTTAGGAGGTGTGCTGTTGTCCTAAGAATGAAGGGGCAAACGTCTTGGTAATTTGGTGTCTAAGAATATTGCTCTAGCAAGTAAATGGCTATGGCATTTTCCCTTGGAACCACACTCCCTCTAGCATCAGGTTATCCTAAGTATGGCATAGATCAAAATGGGGGTGGGATGTCAATACAGCAATCCAAGCATCTCATTTTAGTCCTTGGACATTTATCTCGCGTGAATATGCTACCTTTAGGTCTTTGCTTTCCTTGAAGGTGAGTAATGGTTTGCATGTCAACATTTGGGAGGAGGAGACTTCTCTTTTAGATATGCTTTCCCAAGTCTTCCTTACACAACTCTCCTATTCCCAATTTTTAGCGTTCAAGATTCCATTTTTTCATGGGATTACCACATTTTTTGTAACTTAAATGACAAGGAATTTTCTGAATTAGAGTCTCTTTGGGGTCTCCTTGACTATGCTCGTTTGTCTTCTAATCTAGATTAAAGGATTTGGTCTCTTCACCCTTCTCATCTGTTTTCGTGCAAATATTTGTTCCAATTCCTAGCTCATTCATTGAATAGAGCTAAACCCTTTTGGAATATTTGTTTCCCATCTTGATAAACCCTTTTGGAAGTCCAAAGCTCCCTCTAAGGTCTAGCCTTCAACTTGGACGGCGATGCTAAAATGAATAAATACTATGAAATGTAATATTGCAGGTTTGTAGACCACATAAGACTCTTTCCCCTTATATGTGTGTTATGTGTGGTGTTTGCATAGAATCGGTTCCTCATAGGCTAGGTGTGACTAGATTTGCCACCGCATACTTAACTCTATCTTGTCTTCTTGACAACAAGGTAGCATTGATGAGCCTGTTTAGTTCTGATGATTGGAAATCAAGTAAGTTTGAACATACAAGTGATGGGGGGAAAATACAAAACATGGCTTTGGATAGTCGACTATAGAAGAACATAACCATATGTCTCAAGGTTGCTGCTCCTCTCATTACAATTCTTCGCATGGTTGATTCAAATGGAAGACCAAATATGGGTTTCATATATGAAGGGATGGATTGTGCCAAGGATAGGATAAATACAACTTCAAAAATGTTAAGAAAAGGTAAAATTCACTTGCAATTACAATGTAATTATCTTTTTTGTTTCTAATAGAGAAAATTAATAGGCATTGATGATTTATATTTGGTATTTGTAGGTATGAATTTATCAAATCCAATGATCAACTTGCAGATATTTTGACTAAGTCTTTGAGAGGACCTCGGATTCAGTTTATATGTTCCAAGCTTGGTGCATACAATTTATATGCTCCAGCTTGAGGGGGAGTGTTAGAATAACGTTTCTATTTTATGTTGTACAGCTTTTATAAAGCTGTTTTTTGTTGTTTCTATGTAATAGGGTTAGGTGCCATAGGCTGTAGGAGTCCTTTTTTATCTGTTGGTCTGTACATTTGTTCAGACTCCCTTTTTCACATATATACATACAGATTGCTAAGTGTTAAACACTTAAGCAACATTTTCTTAGAATCTATAATCTCAAGTAAGATGAATGACTTGGTTTATGTGATGTACAACTTGAAGTTGAAAAGTAGACAAGTAAGAAGAAATCCTATTATTCCCTTTGATGATATCCATTCAGATGATGAATGGATAACTGATAAAGGGAAAGATTCTAATGAAGAAGAGGTTGTTCAACCTCTTGGGGACGATCTTATTCCTAGGCTTAGCCAAGATCTTGATGAAGTAAGCAATGTTGAACTCATTGGAAGTTCAACCAATGCAACTATAAAAGAACTTGAGAATTTGGTCCTTGATGCTATTGGTGAAGAATCTTGTTCATTTGATAAGGAAGCACTTGATGAAGAAGATGAAGATGATGAGATTGAAAATAATGGTGGTGATGGAGGATTTGAATTTTGAAGATCTTGATTTGGATTTGGATTTTGAAGATCTTAATTTTAAGAATTAGCATTATGAACTTATGATTTGCTTATTTATGTATGATTTTAATTTGTACTATCATACTTTATTACTTTTGATTGCTTCATTATGGAGTTGGAATGTTGAATGTTGATTATGTATATGCTATTTCATTATGTTTAGGTCTATGATATTTTTTTAATATTATTTTCGAAGCAAGTAAACTCATTACGAGTCGAGTTTGCGAAGCCTCCACGAGTTTACGTAAACTCACAAGTTTGACAACCATGGTGAGGATATTCGATCTCAACAGTCTGTAGAGTTGCAGAACATTCAATTTGCATATAGGCAGACTGGAAAAAACTACCTTAAATGGTCTCAATTGGTTCACACCATACTAAAAGGAAAGGGGAAGATCAACCACCTCAAAGGTACCAGACCAAAGAAAGGAGATCCCAAATTCAAAGCATGGGACGATGAAGACTCCGTGATTATGGTGTGGCTATGGAATTCTATGGTCCCTTAAATCAATGACACATGCATGTTCTTGAATACTGCTAAGGACATCTGGGATGCAATTGCACAAACCTATTCCAAGGCAAAGGATGCTGCTGCTCAAGTATACGAGGTCAACGTGAAAACAGTGGCAGCAAAGCAGAGAAACAAGATAGTCACTGAGTATGCCAACCAACTGAAGTCCTTATGGTAGGAACTGGATCATTATACAGCGATAAAAACCAAATGCCCTGATGATGCAACCATGATAAAAGACTTCATCGAGCAAGATAGAGTCTATGACTTTCTTGTTGGACTTAAACCGAAGTTTTATCAAGTGAGGGTACAAATTCTTGGTAAGTCAAAGGTTCCATATGTTAATGAAGTTGTGTCCATAGATCAAAGTGAAGAGAGTAGGAGAGAGTTGATGCTTGAACCAAAAATCAGTGAGAATGCTGCCATGGTGGCTAGTGGCAAATAAGCCACAAATGCTGAAAAAAGACTCAGCTTCGAAAGAGGAAAACCTAGGGTTATTAGCCTTATTGTATTTGCAGGCTTAGGCTTGTACTAGTAGTACTAGTACTTGACCTAACTATTAGTATAAATAGGAGTACTAGGCTAGAATATTATATCACATTACAATTATCAATCATATATTCAGTGTTATTATTGTTATCCTCCATTCTCTTTTCTTCCTCCTCTCTAATTAAACCTTATAATTCCAACAATGACTTTTCTCCCCATCATTTTCTTTCTTTTCTATTTCTGTTCATCCAAACAAATCATCTTCACACATACTTTTCTCTCTATTTTTCTCTTGATTATCCCTTCTCATAATTTTCTTTCTTCTCTTTTTCTTTCTTTCCATTTTCTTCCCTCATCCAAACAAAGGGTAAGGGGTTTTCCCTAACATATATGTTGAGAGATTTGGCAGGCATTTTCCATTAATGTTTTCTTTTTCTTTGTTGAAAAGATGACAAGATCACAAAATCTCGCCTATAATGGTTTAGTCATCTGAGGAAAAGACTAATAGAAGCCCCAGTAAGAAGAGTTGATCATATGAAGGATAGCCAGATAAATAGAGGTAGAGAAAGACCAAGGAAAACTTCAAGAGAACCCATTAAAAAAAGCCTTGACCAAAATAGTCTTTATGAAAATATAGTTTTTAACAGAGCACAATGGCGTCATTTGATCCATGTAGCCAAGGTTTTTGTTGTTGTTTGTGTCTTCTTTTTACATTAAGGAGGATCCCTTATACTCCAAACACTTTGTAATTATCTTCTCTTCATCTTAATGAATTTATTCTTCTATAAAAGAAAAAAATTGTTCTCACAACCTCTTTGTGGAGTTCAGCAAGTGGCTTCTACCAGCAACTAGAGTGCTATATTGTTTTCATGTTCCATATCTTTTGCATTTTCAATGTAGTTTTCCTAATTGGAAGATATCCTATTCTCCCTGTTTTTGTACCTTTACCCTCTCTAATAAATTCTTCTTTAACTTAAAAATGAAAATATGACCACAAACACGGAATCCTAAAATGTAGAAGCATGCAGATAAACCCCCCCCCCCCCCAATCAAAAAAAAACCACAAGAGGATCCCAAAAAATTGAGAGGCCACTGCAAAATCTCAAAACTTGCTAACCTAGCAAGAGAACCCACAAAACCACACTAGATTTCATTTTTTTTAATTAAAAGACAGCATAAAAAGAGATAGTACAACTAGGGGAGGATAAAATATCTTACGAAATAGAGAAACTAGAGAGCAACAAAAAGTCAAAGAGGTTCAAAAATGCAACAAATCCATCCAATCTCTCTGCAAATCATAAAAGGAAACTCCCTTGATACAACCATGGGCAGAACACCAGAGAGAAGGCATGAACATTTTTAGAAAGAGCCATGTGTGGGTCTGCTAATCAGCAAATAACACCATCCTGGATATAATCCAACCAGACCAGTTTTAGAAAGATTAAAGTAAAGATCAAATCAACCTCAAAAGACCTGAAGAGCAAAACTATATTATACTTGAACATTACATTGGACTTCTTACAACACTTAATATTCTCCACCACTTCATTGGCCACAAGAGCAAAAACTGAAATTTGCCTACCTGCCACAGTAGCACTCTGGCTCTCAGATATGGTATCTCCAAGACCTCACTCAGCCTCAAATATTTTGATTATCTTATTTACACTAGTAGCTAAACAAATAAGACGAAAGTCTTTCACTTCACCCTCACAGATTAATCCTTTATAGGCTCAAGTTCAACCAACCCTCTTTCTCCTTTCTGACAAAGCTTATGATCGAGTCAATTTGGCTTTTCTGGATAATAAGGTTCTTGATATAAAGGTTTTGACTATAGGTCAAGGCAGTGGATTCTGTTACCTTTCATCAACCACTCTTTCCACTTTCTTGTTTACCTTGGTGGTGGTGGATATGCTGAGTACGATGATTTTAGAAGTTTACGGAGTCCTTATCAAAGGCCGTGAGAGTAGGTTCTAAGGAAGAAGTGGTGTGATGTCTCACCAGCAATTTGCTGATGGCACAATTTCATTACTTACGGACAACCGAGATAGTTTTGCCAAAATCCTTAAGGGTCCGTTTGGATGACAGAATTGGAATTATAGTTTAAACTTTTAATTTCAATTTCATTTATGTTAAAATTGGAATTGACAAGAATCTTACTTTTTATGTTTAGGACAATTAAAGAATTGAGACTTTAGAATTGTAATTATAAACTGAATTCAAATTTTATTATTTGAATAATTCATCAAGAATTTATAAAGATATAATAAATAAATTTAAATTAATAAATAATAATTTAAAATTATAAAAAAAATTTCAATAAAATTTGCGTTGCTAGATTACAGCGGTAGCAATGAATGTCAAACTAAAAGACGTCATTGACGATGACGAAGATGATTGCAAGACGCCGGCACCAGTGATTGGAGGGAGCATAACGATTTGACCATTACATGCGCGAAGACAACAATGATCGGAGGCCGTCAGCAACTAGCACGTCGAAGACGCGATGGACAACGTGGACAAAGCACATCGGCGGCGACGTTGTTGGACTATGTTAGTGTTGCAAGCAGCAATGGTTGTCAGATAGTTTTTAACTTTTACCTTTTAATATTCAAAAAATAAAAAATCTTAGTGTTTGGAATTTGAACTTTTAAGATTTAAACTAAGAATAAAGAGTAGCATAAACTAGTTATTTTTCAATTCCATGGAATTGGACTCATAATTAGAATTCTAATTTTAATATACACAGCAAACAAGATAATTAGAATTTGGAGGTCCAATTCCAATTCCAAGGCTCAATTCCATTTGCCAAACGGGGCCTAATCTTCTTCAGCATTTCAAGCCAATTTCTGGCTTGAAAATCAATATGACAATTGATGAAGAGTGGTTTGGCAGCAATTAATGTGGGGAATTAGGGCAAATTTGGCTGAAAGCCAAGTTCTTCAATGACACTTTACTAGGGCTGGAAATGAGCCGAGCTAGGCCTAGCCCAAGCTTGACTCACGAAGAAATTGAACTCATTTTCTTGGCTCGAGCTTGGCTCACTTTAAGCTCAAGAGCTATTCGAGCTCAATGAACCAATATTGAGCCTTGTATTAATTAAGCTTGTACTACTCAATGAATTAGGCTTGAATTTGTAGCTCAATAAAATTTATATTTTTTACATATATTTATTTAAAAAATAATTTAGTCAAAGCAAAAATAAAATAAAATGCTAATATACAGTAAATTAAAGTACTACTACTATTATTATTATTATTTGTAACAAAAGGACTATATGCATATATCGAGCCGGCTCACGAGTTAATGATTCAAACAGATGAAAGTTCAAGCTCGGCTCATTTAACAAACGAACAAAAATTATCAGCTTATTGAGTTGTTAACGAACTGAATCACGAGCTGGCTCGACTCATTGCCAGGCCTACACTTTACTAATCTTCATCTTCCTTTGAGCAGATTTCCTCAAATTACTTCATTTTGGAACACTGACTCAAGATTTACAAACATACAATTAAAGCATGTATTGTCTCATAGGTTTAATTATTAGAAGGAAAACTATGTCCCGGTAATTGGAATTTTAAAGAACCCATGTACACCAACTGCATCATACGTTTGATAATATGCAAAATGATATTAACTGCACCATTCACCAAAGGGAGAAGATAAAAGGATAACTGCATCTACCAAAGCAGGAGGAACCAAAACAGAATTGGTAAGCTAACAAAGGCTTCCTTTCCTATCTCAATTAAATATAAATAACATGTAAAAAAATACAATGAAACATACAAGAATATCGCAAAGGGAAGAAAATTTTATTGATTCTTGAATCTAATACTAACCTTTACCATAGTGTCTCGCATAAAATCATACTCAAATCGTTTTAACTGAAGCTGAAGGACAGGTGGAAAATCAATGAACAAGACCCCCTTCCTAGCATCCTGAAAGTGTAGTCACAATCATGATGTAGCAAAATAACCATTCTAAATTATAACAGTAATAAGAAAATAGTAATAGCAAAAGGAAAATGTAAAAATAAAATTTAAAAAAGGGTCAAATTAATCTGCATGTCCCTATACCTTTTGGGAATTTTTAAATAGGTCCCTATAGTTTAAAAACTATAAATGGATCCTATAGTTTCAAAAACATTTAAACTAATCAAAAAGTAATCATCATTCAAGAAAAACATTAACCAAAAAACAAAATAGGGAAGATAGTATACAAAGGGGTATTAACTGATAAATTAATGCAAGGAATGAAGCTCAGCTTGACAAACAAAAGCAAAAACCCATGGTTTGGTTTTACCTGTAAGCCATACTTCTCCGCATGATACTTGTTATCACCCTCAAGCTGTTCCACTTCCACATACTTATCGAAAGAAGCATACACATCCCTACAGCCTTTGACATCAAGCTGAAGATCTATAATTAAATATCCAAAATTCCATAAGGTCCAAGAATACATGGAATGATGTAGTAAACAACAGCATCCTAAGATGCATACCATAAAATGATTCTTTTCTTGTTGATTTATAATCCACATTGATACATTCAATATAGTTCATATGGTGGCCTTCAAACAACTTCTGTATGGTGCCTTCCACAACAGTTCCCTGAGCCAAGAAGAAACCTCAATACAATAATCTCCTAGACATACATAAAAATATACAAGTATCTAAAGGAAAAGCTACTTTGTCTAGACAACAAAACTACAAGCAGTTACCATGAAAAATCCTGTACCTTCATTTTGTCTTCTAGCTTTTCACAAAGAACCCGATTAAGTTCTTGGACATCGTGCTGCATGAATGAATCATATGTATCCCATCCAAAAGACTTGGTTAACTCTTTTGTTGCTACACTAGTGTCACTATACTGCACCTTGTAAAATAAACTCTGTAATGCCAGAGGGATGCTCCCTGATGGCATATCATTTTCAGTCGTAGGCATATGATACACAGCCTGTAACAAACAATTGTGCTCATGAGGTGCTTCCTTCTAAAAAAAAATAAGAGTTTACAAAGTGATACTGGCTAACCTTTCTGAAATAAGGAATGTGATACAATGTCTGAAGGAGAGAATTCATGTAACAAGTAGCTCCTTGGTTTTTCAGTCCGACATAACCAGTTTCCTTTTTTGAGTCATATGACAAGTAATCAAGAACCTTACGTACAGAAACATCTGCCTCAATTATGCATGTATCATTCACAAGATAACCTCTACTAGGATCATACAATTCGGCAAGAGGCATGAAACTAATGAAACCCCAATCACTCTCACGTGCACTGAACTGGTGCTGTGTTTCTGCAATATGCAAGAGCAATCAACCAGAGAGGAGGATAAGATATCCTCCAAAATACAAAAACAAAAGTAAAAAAGAAAGTAGAGAGCCAAAGAGACTAAAAATGCAACAAAACCATCCAATCTCTCTGCATATCAGACAGGAAATCCAGTAAACAAACAATGAGCAGAGAACCAAAGACAGAACATAAACACAAGGGAGAATTACTGGGATGGACTAGTGTAGTGTAAAATTTATATGCATAAAAAAAAACATATTAACCACTTTGAGTTGCTAATCATGATACTAAGTGATTAACTGGGTCTCTTTTTATAAATAACATCCGAAGAAGCTTGAACCTAGAGATCAACATGGGAACACGGAAAAATTGAGATGGCTCCTTAACTAGCCCTCCTTATTCTAGCCGAAACCTTTAATTGTATCAAAAGAAGCTGCTCCATAGTCAGAGAAGACACCCAGTATTCACCAAGAACTCCAAACAGTTTATTCCCAAAGAAAGTAACAGCCCAACAATGTATATATAAATGGGCAACTATCTTTGAACTACACTTGCAAATGACACAAATCTGGAGAAAGAGCTGTGTGTGGTATGCGAGTCTGCAACAAGTCATTCATAATAATCCATTGAGTATCTGTTACGAAATGAAAGACTTGACACCTTAAAAGGAGTTTTAGAATCCCAAATGGGGTTGTCCAGAAGGAACCTCCTATTCTTAGGAGAATGAGTAGGAAACTGAAAATAGGACTTACTAGAATACATACCAGAAGAATCAAGAGTCCAAATTCTTGTATCTGGATTGTAGTAAAGACGTGAAAATTTAATTAAAAGCAAAGAAGATTTTAATTTATTAGTTTCTGTATAATTTAAGTTCTTTAAAAGTGAAAGTTCCAAGAATGACAAATATGGGTCAATTATAAAAAGAAGAAAGATCATAGTGGCACGGAAAAGCCTCTAAGAAAGAATACCCCCCAACCAAATATCCTCCCAAAGCCTGATAACCACAAATAAATCAGTGAGCCAAAAGAAACATATCCCTAAATATTGATATCCTATTCGTTCAGATCTAAATCATACTTGCTGCAAATTCATTTGCAAGACTGAAACACCCCCCCCCCAAAAAAAAAAAAAATACACGTGCCTTTACTTCTTAGGCCTTCAACACACCTCCTAACTACCAAGATGGTATGTTTCCACCTCCCCCACCCAGACCAAAAAAAAGATATCCCTATTAATTTTCTCAATCCTTTATCCAATGTATGGATGTGAGGTAAGGAAGGGGAAGGGAGGGGAAAAGTGACCCAAACCCTAGTTTGGAAGATTTTTAAGGCAGGGAAGGGAGGGGGATGCATTCTCCCTCAAGGCACCAAAATTCTCCCTCCTCAAATTGGGGAGTGAGCAGGGAAAAGGGTTTAATTTAAATTAAATAAGGGGATATAAAAGAACCCTCAATCCTTCTACTTTAACTTCAACTCCCAAACCAAGGGAACAGAGTTCCCCTCTTTTGCTTACATACACATTCAAACAAGGGGAAACAACTCCCTCTCCATCCCCTCCCTTCCCTTTCCTTCCCCTCCCCACCCCTCCCCTCAAAAACTTCCAAACATAGCATTAGGCTAAGCCACACCAACTAGAATCCAAAAAATGAAAAGGTAACATGAGCAGGCAATTAAGGAACACTATCACAAGAAAAGGGTGTCAAAGATACCTAAGTTCCTTTTCTTACTGCATGTTTGGTACAGGGGATGGAATCAACATTCCTTGCTCTATTCTATGGAATGATGTTTCTTATGTTTGTTAGGGAAAAAAGGTATGGAAAGATGATTCAGAGTAAGGATTAGTGATTTCATCTCCATTGAATGATATTTAACATTTCTTTTCCCAACATACCTCATTAATTTCATAAAATGACAACTATTACGCTTCATTAAATCTTATAAAATTGGATACTAATTGTCAAGGACCAACTATCCCAAAAGAACTTGTTAGATTGAGGTCTTACCAATATGCCAAACGCTATAACTATTAGTCAGGGAGTAACTTTTTTCTACTAAAGTGCACCAACAAGCACCACAGTTAGATCTAACTTCGAACCCACCTGGGCCTTGTCAAGGCTAGATGATGGCACGCAGCCAACAATTAGTCAGAGGCTTTGATATCATGTCAAGAACCAACTATTTCAAAAGTTTAAGCTATTAGGAGGACTGATGGAGGCCCACCCCATAAATGGTTTTATATTTCTAACACATGAACTTCGGTGTTTTTTAAGATTACAGAACTTGTGATTTTAAGTAATTTTTATGTTTTACATTATTGATTGGTAAGATATTGATGTTAATACTGGATACATGAAAAATAAATTAGGCTTTGACGATTATCACTATAGATATAATGGTACATGCATTGACTAATTGAAATATTGAATTCTCCAAATGAACTACAGATAGAGACAATGAATTTCTTTCTCGTCAAACATCATGAAAGGCAGGTTTTACGTACTCGAGAAAAAGAAAAGTGGGCAACAACACAACATTTGCTTTTTTTTATTTTGCTAAGCAACAAAATTTATGTTAGTTAACAACAACAAATCGATGCCATTGTGTTCGATCAAAGACCAAATTTTCAGAGAGACCATTTAGATCAAGGTCTCTTTGGATGATTTTGCTTAATGTTTTCCTCAGTCTTCCCCTACCTCTAATGATCGATCTATCCTCCATTTGCTCAACTCTCCTCATTGAAGCCCCTGTTAGTAGTTTCCTCACAAGACCAAACCACCTTAGACAAGTTACTGTCATCATCTCCTTTATAGGTGCCACTCCAACTTTCTCCCTAATTTCTAAAAAATTAAACTTGAACATTGCTCCTAAAAATGTACATCCATATCACATATACAAGATATACATGAAAAAAAGTTAATTTAAGTTAATTTTTCCTGCTTTTCTCATAAGGGCATTTATGTCATTTAAATCAACTCTAATTCCATTCCACATAGATTCCATTTACCAAACAATGGAATGGATTGGCCCATTCCAAAAGCTACCAAACTATGGACAAGGAATGGCCATTTCATTCTGATTCCATGGAATCATCATTCTGTGTACAGCATGTACTAACCATACTGAATTGCCTAAAGTATAGCAGATGCAAAATACAGAACTTGTATTCAGGAGCTCCATCCTAAGCACAGACACAGCAGATCAACATGGCAGCACAGAAAAATTTGAAGTGTCCTATTAGAATTTTATATGTTGTGACTTACACACGGCTCAGTTTTTGAAGAGACCGTGCTTCATAGCCTCCATCTCCATTAAAAAACAGTATAACATAGTGTACATAAAGAAATGTGCTACACATTTTCACTCAGACATATAACACCCCACACAAAAGAGGGAAATTTAATTCCTCTGTACTTTTTCCACATGATAAAGAGAATTTGCCGAACAGCTGTTGCAGAGAAATTACCTTTTCTGATTGAGTATTTATTATGAATTTGATTAACAATAGTCATGCTGAACTGGGCATATCTACTCCACCCATAAGGCAATGTTGCCGAATCTGCAACATCTACATACATCGACAAATGGTCCACACTGTTCCCCTTTGGAAAGATAAGTATCCGCCTGCTCATTTCAGTAACATCAATCAAGACCACCAGTCAAAACAATCATAATTTGGCACCCATACACATAAGTAATTAACATTAATCATTGAAGTATAGGGGCAGATAGCCACATACCATTTGTAGCCCCCAACACAGAAAATGTCAGAATATATTTTTTTTGTAAGCCTTGAAAAATTCTCAATGGTCCATGTGAACCTCCCAGAAGGCGGATCATCCACTGTCGGAGCATCCACTGTACTCATGTTTTCTGCTCTGGCAACTATGAAAAAGAAAAGGAAAAAAAAAGAAGCAAAACAATAAAAATAAGTCAAAACTGTTACTCAGTTATGTCAGTTATAACAAATGGAAACAGAATTAAATCCTCATAAATTTCTATGAAAAAAAAAAAGAAAAAAGAAATAAAGAAATAAAAACCCTTACCCCCAAATGAAAATCCACAACTCCACACACCACGTGAGGGAATTGAAATTCAAATTACCCATATTTCCTAATTCCTAATCAAATAGGAAAAAACAAAAAAAACAAAAAACAAGTAACTCAACACTTAAGCAGAGCTTCATTCCAAGCCCAATAACCGTACAACTATGGCCCTTCCCGACAATATGCAGCATTAACCCCACCAAATAAACAACAACAACATGACCATTGCATGCATTTCTATGTCATTCAACCAAGCCTCTACTCACAATGACCTTTCTGAAAGTAAACACTTGCCCTTAATAAAAATTCCAATCGAGAGTACACTCGTTAAGGCTCGTGGCATACCCGACTTGGACCGAAAGAACCTCTACTTCCCTAAACCTTTTTTTACAAAAAAGGAAAAGAAATTCAATCGAGAACCTAATTATTACGGTCATTTCATTCCTATCATTCTACACACTCATCCACTGAGCTCTCCAACAACAAGCATTTCAAAATAAAATAAACAAAAGCAAATTTACCTTCCATGGGCTGGGGACCTTCTGGGAAGTCGGAGTGAGGAACCAGCATCTCATCGTCCTCCTGCTGCTGCAAACAACGAAAGCAAACATCAGAACACGGATCCAGCGATCAAAAACCCTAGTCACCGAGCAAAGCATCGAAAAGAAAATGGCGCAAATTGAAGTCGATCGCAGAGAAGCAAAAAGGAAACATCGAATGCAAAATCGTATCGGTGATTGCCTTTGAATTGAAGCAAAAAAGAAAGAAAAGAAAAGAAAGAGAAACGCAAAACAGTGAAGAGAAAGAGAGAGAGAGAGAGAGAGAGAGAGAGAGAGAGAGAGAATTGGTGATTACATCTAATAGTGGAGGAGTCATCAGAGTCATTGGCCAGTAGCGGTGAAGGGTTCCAATTGAAGAATCGAATGAAGAGACGCAGTGACAAGCTCCTGGAAGTGCACAAGAGAGAAGATATAGAGAGAGAGAAGGAGGAGAGTGCTTCTTGGGCATAATAATACGAAGAAGGACATTTTGGGAATTTTGTAAAAAATACTATGTTTTTTCAATTTAATTTTGATTTATGTATTTTTTAATTAATTCTAAACCTAACTTAAAATAATTTAATTTTAATTCACTTTTTTTTGTAAATTAGAGTATTCTTTTGCTCTGAAGGTGAAAGGCTAATCTCACTAAGTATGATCAGATGCGTGAAGTAGGGACCCTTCCTAACTGTATTTTCTTCATACACTACCTCAAAGATCGAACACAAGATAAGATGCTTAAAGTTACCGAATCTCTCTCACTCGGACTAATGCAATTTGATATTTTATTCATTTTTGTTAAATTGTTTTAGATTATCTTATAATCACGTGGTTATAAAGAATTTAATGACAATATAAAAAGGTTTTATACTAATATGAAAATTTTAACAACTTTGTATTTTCATGCTCATTCTTTTTTGAGTGATCATTTATTTTAGTCTTTTAAAAATATATGTGATATCACATTAGTTATTCATTTATCTACATCATCAAATTAGTTTTTTCGTAATTAATGTCATTAGTTCCATCCTTTAATGACCAATTTGATATCATTTTAAAAATAATTTGATGATAAAAATGTGACATTAAATTACCGATTTGATATTACATATATTTTTAGAGTATTAATTTGATATATTTATAAATAGATAACTAATGTGTTATACTCTTCTTTTTTTATACTCCTTTAGGATATAATCCTTCGTATACTTGAAGAAGTATCCTTTTTTGTAGTTATTGCAGCGTGGTTTATGTATACGAGTGGAGTTTGGTGTGATCCGTGGTTACCTAGACCAAGACTTCTAATCATTTCACTTGTTATTGACTTGTACAAAGACATAAAAGTAGTTGATCAAATAACTATCAATTGACAGTGGGGTTTTGATAAGTTGACTCAGTTCTTTTTACCCTGTGAAAGTAAGATTCACTTAGTTGAAGAGCTTGTATAGTTGATTGTATGTGGCACTATGAAAAGCATGGTTTTTTTCTCTATTCATAATGCGTATCATCTAGAAATTTCTTTGAGTAAAAAACTATGGAAATTTTGTCTACCTTAAGATTAAGTTTTTTCTTTGGCAATGTATACATTCCTACCTACAAGAATGAGCTTAATAAGGCGGCATATTCTAACTAATAGGGATCGTGGATAGCGTAATGAGAAAGACATCATACATGTATTATGGTCTTGTGAATATGACCTAGAAGCTTGGAAATTTTTGGTGAAATGGATGATGTTTTCTATAGTAAGGTTCCAGTATTGGATCCATTTTCTTTGCATCTCGACTCCTCAAGAAGAGGTGTGTAATATAGTTGTCCTATGGTAGTGCTTATGGAATGAAAGAAATAGGAGATGGGGGAAAAAAACCTACCAATAGTTTTCAGTCTCCTCAACTTTTGGTGGATTATATGTTAGGACTTGGTGGAAGCAATTCTTAAAGGCTTTGAATGCTAGACAAAGGCCTAGGACAGCTAGTAACTCAAACATCATTAACCATTGGCTGAAACTAGATGAAGGGACTTATAAATCAAATGTGGATGCTATTGTTCTTAGCTCCAGAGATTGAGAGGATTTTGGGGCTATTATTCAAAATCGTAATGGGGAGGTGATGGAAGCAATGAGTTTTCCTTTATTGTTACAGTTCTCACCTACCTTAATAGGGGGCCATTGCTATTAGAAAGGGGATTATCATGGCAGTCCAAGGTTGTTTTTCTAACATTGTGGTTGAGACAAACTGCCAAAGAATTGCAAAAGATCTATAATAATTGTGTAATTGAGCAGAATTTGTTGGGTGATAGATAATTGTGGAATCTGTAATAGTTCTAATATTTTATTGCAGTTGAGAATCTCAAACAAGGCTTTGTTTGTTGTCTTTGAATAACTTAGCGTTGAATTTATGAATGGTGTCCTTGGATTAGTAATTACTTGGTTGCTATTGTTTGAAAGATTTTGGTTGTTAGTGAGTGGTTAGTGGTGCACTAGTGCTGCTGCTGTTTGTTCCATTTACAATGCTAGTGATAAGTTTGTGTTACTTTGTTACTAGTTGCTTTGAGAAAGGCTGGTTCAGGCTAACACGGGCTAAACTCAACTTAATCTGAAGTCAACTAATTGATTTCTTAGTTATTGATTCTAATGTGGGTCACATGCTCCCTCTTTCTAAAGCCAAGTGCCATATATTTATCAACATGGGGTTGTTGCAGTAGGTTGATCAGGGCTTGGTCTCGTTCCTTTTAGTATTGAAGTTGGTTGGTCTTTAGGTGATTCTTGTTTTGGGTGTAGTTTGCTGACTTTCGTTGCTTTGGTTTTGGAATTTTGTTTCTAGCTCAAATAAATAAATAAATCAAAACATGTTTTTGCTTAAAATGAAAAGTTTTGTGTTTGGTTTCAAGAAACATTTTCTTTTTTCATGCCCTATTTTCATTCCTGGAAACAATTTCCATTTCTTTATTTTTCATGTTTTAAAAAATGTTCGCTTTCTACTGTTATTTTGATTTTCCAATAAGCTTAAAGTAATGAAATCATAGAATTGTTGCTTCCCTTTCTTCTCCTTCGCTAAAATCGAGAGAAAGAAGTGACCAAACAAGCTTATGGATAATATAAAACTAATTAATTTCCATCACCCCAATTCTGTTCAATCCCTATCATTATCAAAACTGGTTCTTATACCATGGAATTACCAAATAGCCAAATAATTCAATTCAATTCAATTCAATACCAGAATCATGAATAGAATGAAAAGGCAATAGGTGAACATGGCGCTGCAATATGGAGTTCTTTTGTGAAGTCATATTTTTTACCTAGATTTTCAATTTAACAATGCCACCTACTTGGTAACATGCCGCAATATAGAGATCTTTGGTGAAGTCATTGGCAACTACTAATATCATCCTTTCAAAATCACCACGATAATAATAGAGCAGGATTTTCCAAAATATTGAGCCACGTAATAACCTTCTTTGTAAGTAGCTTATCAAACAGAGAACGCATCACCTTGAGTCATGTAGACTCATTGGCCAGAACCCAACGAGGTTTTGCAGAAGCCGATGCTAACTTGCAGAGATTAAGAACATGGAAGACATGGGATAAAGAGGGTGAGGATGACTTATACGTGTAGATAATTATGCTTGTTTAATATACCAATGGCATTTCAAAGGTACTGTTTGTTCTCATGACTTCTATGACTAAGGTCAACGATACTTTTATTAGAATCCTAAGGCCAATATTTGACAACTAATTTGATCACTTGCCAATTATGAGATTACTTGTAAGTTTACAAAAAACTTACTCAAGGTCACTCAAGTGTTATAACATAAATAAATAAAAGCAAACAAATATATACTTGAACATATAATTAGGTTACCAAAAATAAAGCACATGTGACCTATTTTTAGTTACTATTGAGGACATATCAATGACAAAATCTCTACCTCCAACAAGAGGTGACGGGGTCAGCTAGACTCAGGCCACTAAAGCAAGGACTTTAAGCCTCCAAAATTTTAGTCCTCATAATTTAATAATATTATATTTATAATTTATATAACTATATTTATTCATAATAAATTAAGGCCCCTAACTTTCCCAACTTAGTCTGTTTAGATTAGTTGCAGAAAAAAAATTATGTTCAAAATTAATTATATGTATAATCAATTTTCAAGAAAATCAATTATGAAAAATTTAATTTATGTTTGTATATATTAATTCATAAGCGATTTTAAGATACAAAGTTTTGTTTGGATTGTATAAAAAATCGTATTAAATTACCAAAAGATATATGAAATGATTAAAAAAGTTATTTGGTTGAGAGTAAAGAAGTATTTCTCTCCCAAAGCTTTTGAAACAATCAAAAATCAAATAATTAACTTTTGAAATAATGCTAAAATTTTAGCTTTTAAAAAAAATATTTTTTCAAAATAGAAAAATAATCAACAACTTTTCCTAACAAAACTCAAACATATTACATTTTTCTAAACAACTTTATAGATATAAAAAGTGATTATTCCAAATAATTAAGCAAATCCAAACACAATTTTAATGCCAATAAATCTCATTCTCTCTCATTCATATTAATTAGTCAAGTATAATCTAATCACTTTCTGACATCATAAATTTTTCCCTATTTTATTTATATTAAACCACACATTGAGCAGTTGATAAGTCATCCCTCTTTATTTCTCATTTTTTAACACAATAACGTTCAATTCTTTTCCTTATATGACCAAGTAAAACAGTATGTCTTCTCATTCAAACTTTACTGTGGAACAAAACAGACTTTTAACATCAATGTGGACATCCAATATCTTACATCCAGACTTATTGATAATAGAAAGCATTTGCTTGAGATATTGAAGATGGCATCAAATAAGATTACAAGGTGTAATAATATAAGCATCAGAGCAGAATATATTGATAGTAATGCATATATAAACAATTCAACATTTGCATTCTCCAAGATCATTCGGGTACTGCTCATAACTAGTCTTAATAGTTATATGATTACAAAAATAAACCATTGCAATCATTCAATGAGACATATTAAGTATAATGTCTAGTTTGCAATAAAGGCTTGACGAATGTCATCTCTAATTGAATATCAAATTTGATCCATGTGCATAGAAGACATATCATGCACATTTTTAGGCACATCAACATCATCATTAGTGGCATGCTCATAATCATTGTTGGATATATTCTTTTCAGCATCTGTGACACTATTTTGTCGAACAAAATTGTGTATTCCCATTGTAGCGATAATTAGTTGAACTTGAGTAGAATATCTAATCTAAAATTTAGTACAATTTGAATTACAAATCTATTCTTTGATATACCAGCTATTATTCCTATGGTTCCTCTTATAGAATGATAATAGTTGAAGACTTTATTCACAACTAGAAAAATACGATGTAGTGATAGAGTTTAGGGACGAAAAATGTAACTTATAGACAAATTATAATTATTTGTATTTATCGACAAAAATAGAGACGAAATTAGGACGTCTCGTCTCTATTTTCGTAGCTATGACATCATTTAATTTTTAGAAAAATTATTAATTTAGAGACTGATAGAGTCCGTAGCTAAAGAAGTTAAAGATAAATAAATAAAAACTCAAAATTAATTGTAAAGATAGATTAGTTTTGTTGCAAGCTCACTAAATTTATTTTAAAAAAGTATATTAAATAGTGACAAATTGGATCGATGTTATATAACCAAAATTTATTTTTAAAAAAATATGATAGCAACAGAATAATTTCGCCACTAACTGCAAATATTCAAAATGGGTCATTTTGATTTAGCATTATGTTTGTCATCCTAAATTTGGTTTTAAAGCAAAATTATATATCATTATATCCTAATGTTTAAAATTTTATTGTTTTATGCCATTCCCCCCTTCATTTTTAAGTTAATGGTACGGTATACACGTTTGTGAGTGCATTGATAATTAGATTGAAATTTGATAATTTATTATGTGTGTAGTTTACCATTTTTAAGTGAATGACAAGGTGTTTTTGTATCTGTGATACTGTGACTATGTGTGTCATGAGGAACGATATGCTTGATCTAAATTTTACAAAATTCCATATAGTACTTAGTTACACCAAGTTGTGCAATAATATTACTTGATCAATGTTTTATTAAGTCTCATCTATTAAGCACGTAAGATTAAGTGATGAAATTATGTTTGAATTAGGTTTTATTGATTCTTAAATAGTAGTTGAATAAGATTATGAATGATGATTGATAGATCTTATTTTGTATCAATGCTTCCTATAGTTTAATTGAATTTTCTATGATATTTATTCCCTAATTGATTTGGTTTTGTTGTTTATTCAAGGTAAATTGATTTGGTTTTGTTGTTTATTCAAGGTAAATTGATTTGGTTTTGTTGTTTATTCAAGGTAAATTGATTTGAAAACAATTCTTCATACAAATTAGTGAATTCAATCAAGGGAAGTCAACAAAGAAGGAAATTAGAAAATTAATTCAAAGGTTATTTCAAATAACTTTCTTGTCATACTGACTTGATCAATTAAGCATAATTTTCGCTACAGGAGTGCAATTGACCTGATTTTGGTAGATCTGGAAAGTTAAGAGATTGATTATAAATCTTATGTAGACAACTTTCCCTAGTTTAGTCGTCTTCTATTAGGAAAATCTATCACACGGTTATGAAATTAAGGGAGGCACGGTGTAACATGCAAGTATTACTTCTGTTTCAGTATAATTAAAAAAAATATATCATGTAGTAAAAGCATGGAAATTTTACATTCATTTATCTTGTGATGATTTAATTGTTCATTTAATTTTAAATATTTAGATAATTAATTTAGTTAGTAATTGGTGAAATAATCAGATTTAAAGTATGGGTAAGAAACATATACATGTGAACATTTATTTATACACGTAAACAAGTTATAATGTAAATTCAAAGGATAAAGTATATAAAGATATATGTATATTTTATTAAATTAATGGGGATGTGATTTTCCTCTAACTACTCATACTACCAAGACACTTAACACCTTTTCAGCAACACACACGCACACACCTACATGCAACTTGACACACACACACACCTCACTTATACACTGCCAACACCAAACACACACATATTCACTTAAGGAAAATTGGGAGAGAGAAGAGAAGGAAATCCTTCTCTAGTTCGAGAGGAAAGAAGCAAAACAACCAAGAGCAAGGGTTGCATGCCTAAGATTTTCTCTTCCTCTACTATCAACATTGAAGAGCAAAGTGAAGCTGGTCTTGTGGGCTTGCTGTCAAGCCATTCTTGTAACACTCTATGCTGGTAGAGTCTCGGGCTGGCTAGGCATTGAAAATGTTTCCTAACATTTCTTAAGCCTCATAACAAGGTAGCTAGTGAATACCAGTTGCATTATATATGTCTATTTTATGTCATTGCATGCATTTTTGTTAAGCAAATCATTTTACAATTGCTTATTCTTTGTTTATGGTTCTTGGGTGTGCATGATTTATGCTATGTGGGACCAAGATTAACCAAAAAGGGTAGTTAACAGGGTGCTAGTATCCGAGAATTTTATATGATTATTTTTTATTTTTTAAAAAGGTGTCAAAATGACTAATTTAGTGTATTTTAAAATTTAAAAAAATACAAATGAACTAATGTCTCATTTCTGTATAAGGTTGATACAAGATATAAATTGGCCTAGCTTCTAGGGAAAAAAAAAGAAGAGAATTTGAGAGAATATAAATATCAACAACAGAAGCTAAACAAAAGAAAATGACATTAATCCCAAAGTTAAGAAGTAACAATACATAATATAAACAAAGGATGAAAGGTGTAAACAATTGACATATAGTAACTGAAATACACAACTTTCTATTTAACAAAAAATAGAGAGTAGCCCTTTCACTTCTAATCACATTGTCACATTTTCAAAATCAACACAACTTCAATTAGACATATAAAGCTGCACAAATGCCTAGTTTGCATCAAAAGCTTCAACAATGTCATCTCTAATTGAATTTTGAATCTGATCCATGTACATAAAAGGCATATGATTCATATTTCTAGGTAGATCAACATCATTATTGGTGGTATGCTCATCATCATTGTTGGATATATTCTCTTCAACATCAAATATAGTAAAGTCAGCATTTGTGACACTATTGTGTCTAATAAAGTTGTGAATTCCTATTGTAGCAATAACTATTTGAACCGGAGTGGGATATTTAAATTTAGGTATACGATTCAGAATCACAAATCTATTTTTCCATACACCAAATGTTCTTTCTATGGTGCCCCTTAGGCTAGAATGAAAATAATTGAAGGCTTCATTGTAATTATTAAAGTTGGTAGTTCGCCTAAAATCTGGAAAGTGATACCTTTCACATTTATATGGTCCCAAGTAGCCAATGGGTGTTGGATATCTAACATCAACCAAATAATATTTTCCTAAACCAATAATTAAAAAAATTCAACACAAAGAGAAATGTAATAACAAAACATGAAATATCCATGTAAATGATTATTTATAATATCAAACCTGTGGGAGGATGTTGAAATTTCAATGTAGCATCATGCAATGCTTCATGAAAAATTCTAGCATCATGTGTTTTACCTTCCCACCCTACCCATGCAAATGTGAAGCAGATATCCCAATCACATGCAGTAATGACATTTTGGGTTGTTTATCCCTACCTACATATGAATCTTACATGCTCATTGGGAGGTACTACACAAGGCATATGAGTCCCATCAATTGCTCCTATACAATCCTTTAAATAGGGTCAATATTTTGAGTCATGTTGAATTTTTGTATGAATATTCTTGAAAGAGGGATCTTGTGGCTTAATCAATGTCACCGATAACTTCAAACAAGCAACTAAAGCTTTGTGAAAAGCATCTACTAACAGTTTTTCGTAAGTGCTGGAATCTCTCTTGAATCATTCTACTACCTACCCTATGTCCAAGAATATTTAAAATCATGGCAACCATATCTAACACCCCCCCCATTTTGTCTGACCTGCTCCAACCCATGCTCAACTAATTTCTCACAAGGCATGAAAAATATGTTTTTCCATCCTAAACATCTCATAACAATGAATTTGATAGCCAGCTAATATTTCTTGAACCCAATTGTGTCCTGTTAATGCACCAGTCCGACGTGGTTCTTTGCATAAATATTTCAAACTATGATCAACAATCATTATAGCCCATGTTGCTAGTAAAAATACAATATTCCTATCATAATGTGATGAGCTTATAAGATCCATTTGTAGGAAGAGGAAGGGAAGTTATAAGCTCCTGTAAAATGATGGTCTTAATCAATCTAGAGTGAAAGAACTTTTTATATCCAAAGAAAACTCATCTAAATATGTAAATTATTTAGAGGGCTTAATACCTGACCACCTTATTCAGCATAGAAGCTTGTAGATTCCAAAACTACACCAATATCACCATTAATATTAGCAGAATCAACAAAGTCAGAACAAATATATATTGATTTTACTACACCAGTATATATTACTAAATGTAAAGTGGAAGTCCAATACTAAATTCATGTAATAGTAAATTGCCAACATCAAAATATGAGAGCAAAAGGAAATAAGACTCCACAGGAATTTATAGATAAAATATTTTCATATAATATACATCATTAACATGATTACAAAACACAAAATAGGGACATCAACTATAAATAAAGAACATCCCAAACAGTCAATGATCTTATGACTCCAAAATAGTATATTATAATACATCACAAAAAGATTTTTCCCAATACATAACTTACCACATCAATATGATCTTAATACTCCTAAATATTACATGCTGATTTTTTATCAAGCTGGTTTCATACAACAAAAATTGAAGTTTTGAATCTTCATCCTCAAGAGCCACTAACATTTGCCTTGTTATTGGGTCTTTCAACATGTGGCTTCACTCATCAAGCAACTGGGAACCTAGTGTCATGCTCGGCAATTTTTTAACCTCTTTCATAAGATTGATAATGGATTGCTTAGATAATCATTTCTAGCAATATGAGCACTTGAAGTGCGAGACTCAACTGCTCCACAAATTCTATCAATGTAAGTATTTAGTTTTTTTTTTTGTTTGCTTACCCCTTTTTGTTACCCTTGATCCATCCCTCTTTCTTTTCCTTCCACTTAAAGAACTACCTTCACACTTGTTCAAAGTGAAATTTCCAAAACCAAAATTAGCATCACCACTAATACCACCACTAACATCGGTACCATATTGCACATTAACACCAACACTACCACCAACATTTGGGTCTGCACTATCCCTTGAACCCTCAGTTGAATCCTAATTTTCTAGACCCTTGGGTAAAACACTAGAGATTGGTGCAAATAAGGAAGTCAATTTAGAAGAAAATTTTAAACCCTTATATCGAAATTGTGCTGCTCTAGGATCCTCCTGCAATGACCAAGCATACAATTATTAATATCAACATCAAACTAATATAAAATCATCACATTTAGCAAGTCTTATTTTAAAGCCTACCAAATTTTTTTCTCTACCACCAATCATCTAATGCTTCAACATTATTTTTCTCATTATTCCAATCAAGGCCAGTCTCATTTCCAAACAGTTAGTACCACACTGACCATTTACTTTTCAGCACATCCCATTTGTTCTTAATTTAAAGATCGTCATAGTTCAATCTAATCATAGTCTTGAATTTTGCCTTAGCAGCCCTTCATCATAATTTAGTCAAGTTATTGCCATTGTGTTCACCTTCATTTGCTTCCTTAAGAACAACGTCAATTAAAATCTTAATAGTTTTATCATCTCGTGTTGCTGATTTTTTTCCTTGCTTAATAGAGGGATCAATCAATGGAGACCTTTTTTTTGTTGGAATATTTGTCATCCTAAACCAATAGCATATCTGTAAGTAAACTATACTTTTTGATGTTTTGATGTATGACAATCTTACATGAATTTTATATATGAAACATTACTTGTTAAATACTAATCATTTGTACAAATATTTTTAAGTATGACTCAGAAGCAGAAAGTCAAGTATTGAAAGTATGGAATTCAAAGAAGATCATGAATATCAAAGATTCAAAGGAGATCACAAGGAAACAAAGCATCAAGACCAAGTCAAATAAGTATTTAGGTTGTAGTGACCCCATTAGCCTATTATAGGCTTTCTATTTTCCCACAAAATATAGTTGTAAATTCCACTTAGATCTAGATGACCAAAACTAGTGGTTTGACAAGTCAAATTATATTTATATTACTTTCTCAAGAATTCTAGTCATAGTTTGTCAAAATCTTAAGAAATTGTCTACAGTCAAGTTACCAAGTCACAATCCTAAGTCATCATTATTTTATCCTTTACATGTCTTGGTTTAACATGTATGTTGAAGTACGCGAAGTCCTTTGTATAAAAAATAGGTCTACGGTGGTGAATTGGTTCCTACTTGACTTACAAGTCTAAGAACTCCAAAAGTACATTTTTATATAGATTCGATTGTCATGGCTTGGTTAGTTATTAGGAAGTCAAAATATTTGGCTTCATACCAATAACTTTCGTGACTTCTTTAAATAAAAAAGATAATGGAATAGATATTAAGAGTATTTCTTCATTCATTAGTTAAAAGTAGAGAATACAGTAGGATTTGTTATTTATAGATACAAACATATAATAGGGTATGCTTTCTTTGACAAACCAGAAGTCTCTAGCTTCTAACCCTATATATAAAGTATGTTGCAACATCAAGTCCGACATATGACTAATCTATACTTTGGTCATATGAAACAGGATATCTCGTAAAACTTTAATATGGCCTCCGTCATCAACGGAGTAAACTCAAGCCCATTTGATTTCAATCCAGAATAGTGTGGTATTCATGAGTAATCTGAAACCATAGAAAAATACATAAGATAATAAATCTTAGTAGGAAATCAAGAAAAATATGATTTTCCTCTTATGGTTTCAGCTGCTGTACACAGAAAATTCATAACCGTTAATCATTTAAAATAAATTATAACTTATGCATCAAAACCATCTATGCATCAAATAATTTATGCTCAAGTATCTTCAAGGACCTCGAGGGTAGTACTCTAGGTCTCTAAGACCCTTATCTCATAGTCGCCAAACTAAACACTAGCTAGGTGAATTCCCAGAATTCTTCATGGTTTCATGCTATACATCTATGCCTTGGAATCTTGCCTCGATCTCCAAATATAAATTTCACATTCAAGAGCATCCTTATACTTGAGACTAAAACAATGCATGAAAATAAGTTCATTTCAAGTTTAAGTCAAACAATTTAAAACATGCAAGCAACCATCATCTCACAGTTCAAACTTGCTTCAAAACAGTTTGCAATGTTCAAAGGATGTCTCTATCATATAATCTCAAGTTGTAAAACTTATGGACCTCACGTCCTTGGTCATAAAAAAGATATGAGAAGATTATTAAAACATGTATGAAAATAATGTTTCAGCATCTTCTTTTTCAAATAGAAAATAACAATTTGCTCATAAAATCATGGAAAACAAAGTCCTTTTTCTTCCAAATCTGTACCGAAATTAAACATAAGAAAGAATGAGACAAAACAACAAAGTAAAACAACCATGATTTTTAGTGAGGCTTGACTCCTACCTCTTTTCACGTGCAACAACTTCATCTTGTATAGGTGTGGAAAGTGTTTTAGTGCTTAGTGTTTAGGTGAATGTGAGTGTCATGAGTGTATGGGTGCAATTTGCTATTTATAGCAAAGTACCTAGTTTCTTTGCAATTAATAGTTAAGGAATTTGGTTCGTTCCTAACTAGTTCAACCCTTGTTTTTCTCCATGTAATCATGACTTGTTAATTCACATCTTCTTTGTGGAAATTGCTTGGCTTGTTACTGTGAGCAAGAGAAAAATTTCTAGACACCTTATCCATGCTTTTCTTTAAGTCAAATTAAGCATTGTCGTCATTCCATTAGTAGGACGTTGCTGCTAGCCCTTCCTCAGCAGCTTTATCTTATTATTTTCCACAAAATATCCTTGCACACGCACCCTAGGCATGCATATAACAAGTCTTAGTCCATGTTCTTAGTCTTACTGGCAGTAAAGCTTAACTAACATAGGGTATTTTTATGTTTTGGTTTTGTTTCCATCTAATTGTCACTTTCTAATATTTAGTTCATAGAAGCTAAGTTTCTATTCTTTTTTCCTTGCACCATTAATATGAGAATGACTTTTATTCTCACAAGGAACCAGTAGTCAATAGGTGTGTGGACTAGGAATAGTTACTTGGTTTTCAACATTTAATGTATGGAGACTTGTTGCAATTTCTTGTCAACTATTTCCACCTTTTATTCCATTTTGTTTCCCACGGATCTCACTGCACAAGAGGTGCAAATTTCCTTTCCTTTGTAACTATTAGGCCATACACTTTCACTTCTTCTTTTCTTATTTTTGGTATATTCTTTCTTTCTTTTGTCTCTTATGCGTTGGCTTAGGTAGTCTAGACAGGATTTTGTTTTTGTTTCTAGTTTCAATTCTTGTTTCTTATATTGGACCTAGAAGAGTTGAACTCTCGGTTTGTCCATCCCCATTATCAAGCTAAATTCTTACTTCAAATCTTAATCTATAATCAACTATCCCTTAATTGACTTCATGAAACTTGCATCACTTGATTAAAGTCCAATACTACTCTTTTGATTTCCTTGAGGTTCTTTATTAATACATGGTCCTAGTGGCCTAATTTTGTCTTTACAAGGCCTAGAAACTAATTTCTTACAGTAAAAACGTACCTGTCTTTCTCCTTTGCTATATTTCTTCGTTTCTTATGTTGGGGTATGACATAGGTACTTAGATGTCTTTGTAAGGATGAATCACTTCTTAACTTGGTAAGCTCTAAAGTTAAAATGAAAAACTAAGTTTTTAGAAAGAACAATCAATTAAAAGTTTTTCATGGAAAAGTTTTTCAAAAGAACATAGATAGGAAAAAGTGAATTAATTGAATACATACACCTGTGTATATTCAGTTACTTAACTAACTTTCAGTAAAAACTTTTAATACATTTGTGTACACAAAGTAGACACATATGTATTAATTGCATCTTGAAGAAATCTTGGTATAATCGATTGACTAAATGTGTACATCTGTGTATTGTTCAAAACAGAAACACTCGATTTTAAGCTTGATACATATTCGATTTACATAATCGATGTATAAATGTTTCTGGGTTGAATGTTCTTCATATCATCAATGTACACAAGATACTAATCGATTTACTCAAGAACACAAAAGAAGACAATCGATGTACATAAGAACGTAATATGTATATTCAAGTGTAAAAGTACAAATCTTGTTTAATACACCTATGTACTACATCGATTGACTCATATAAGAAAAGTGACGATCCATTCTGTTTTTATCCTAACTGATTTGTTCACATGTCCAACGGATCTATTTCTAAAAATTATTATATAAGGACATTGTGTAAACACTTTTCTACATTGATGGATGGATGAATGAAAAATACACTCAGAATTATCAATCACGTTCTTTCTTACTCAAAGTCTTCTTTAGAGCTTATCTTGTGAGAAAAGTGAAAAATCCACTTAGAACTTCAACTTGTGATATTCAACTTTCAGAGTTCAAGATTTGTATTTATTTTTCAATTTGTTGTAAGAGAGAAAGTGTCTCTCAACTGTTGTACAATGATAGAATGAATCATTGGGGTTAAGCTAGTGTGCTTTGATAAGTTTTCGCAAAGGTAGTGAGGCCCAGAGGTGAAACTTGTAAAGAATTCTGTAAAGGTTATCAAGCACCTGTTGGAAGCTTGAAATTTAGTGGAGAAAACTCATAGTGATGTGAGGACTGGATGTAGGTTACCAGTGGTGGAAACTAAACCAGGATAAATCTGGTTTGTGCATTTCTCTTTCCCTAAAACTTCTAATATTTGGTTTATGTGTGTTTCTTTATTAGAAGTGTTTGATTGCCAAATGTTTATGAATCTTTATGTTGTGAATTCGTGATTGACATAGCTGTGATTGATATTGCATAATTGTGATTAACATTGATTAACTTGTTAATTGTAAAATTGTTTTCAAAGTTGGTTAAGAATCTTTTTTAAGTAAGTTCAGTTTTTGCAAAAGATAAACGAAAAGATTTTTAAACTCAATTCATCCCCTTTTGAGTGTGAAGCCATAACCAACAATATCAACATATGGTGAAATCAATCATACCCTAAGGTACCTTCATAGAAAGTCTATTTATAATTCATTGCTGCAAAGAAAAATAGAAGGTAGTAGGCAAATGTGTCTCTATTGAAAACACACCAAAACCTTGTAATATTGAGGGAGGACTAAACAATGCTAAAGGTCATCTTCCCAATAACAAAAGAATACTTTTTCTTGATTTAGATTGATTTCAAATAATATAGGTACAATTCTACCCCAATCATTGACAACAATTTGTAGCTATAAGAGGAATTGACATATTTCAAATGAGTTCTGCATCTCTCAATAGCTATTTAAGAATAGATAGTTAGATCAGTAAGATTCAAGTTGGAGCTAGCAAATTACTACTAAACAAAATGATTATTTACAAACTTTATTTCTTTTATTTATTACTTTTTTGTGGTAATTTTCTTTGACAAGTGAGCTCATACTTTCTTTAGATAACTTTCTTAAGTTTGAATTTAATAAAAAAAATCATAATAAGTAACTTTCTTTTAAATTTTTTCAATTTAGTATAAATAAATATGTTTAAACTTTAAATCAGTTGAGAAATAAACAATTACAATTAAAAAATTCTTACCATGATAAAAGAAAATTTGCGATTGACTTTACTCCTTTAATACTATGACCACTTCGAGTTGGAAACTTTACATTCTTGTGTGCGTGTTATTTATTGAAATTGAATATTATAAATAAATTGCACAAGAAAGTAATGAAGGGAATAGGTTTAACATATTGTGATGAATGTTAGAAATATAATTAGTTAGAGATTAGTAGTTAGTTTGTTAACCTATATAAAGGCTTGATGTAATCACTTTGTATCAACTTCACTCATTGTAATCAATATCAATTTTCAGTTTTCTCTCAATCTTTTCTTCCTCTTTCCTCTGAACCATGAATCATAACATGGTATCAGAGCTTCCATGGTATCCACCTTGAAGAAATTTTCCTCATCCACTGCATCGAATTCTCTCATGGAACTCTCTGAATGATTTCTCCTCTTCAGTTACAATCTTCTCTCTTTTCTTTCTCTCTCTTTGTTTCACAATTCAGATCTCATGTTTCTAGATTCCAGTTTTCTTCTATTTCAATAGAAGATTTCATTGGCAACTGGTTTGAAAACTCTGTTCCCATGGTTCTCCATTTTCTTGCACTTTCTCACTTTCGCAAGATTCTCATATTTGCTTCGTTAGTATTCTTCTGATTTTCTGTTGTTGCACTTTCATTTTGTGATGTTTGGTGGTAGCAATGTTGATGAATCCACCAAATTCCACGACACAATTTCAGTTCTTGAAGTTTCTTCAATTGTCAAGCTTGCTTCATTTTTTTTTTTTTGCATTTTCTCGGAATCTCCAATGATCCGCGTCGCGGTGCTTCCTTCCAAGCCATCTCCAGTGACTGGTGCTTCTTCGATTTTGTTATTATTCTTTGATTTCGTTGTTTCCATCATCCACGGTGGCAAAGAAGTCAAGCATGTTAGCCGAACCTTAGTTCGCTGGCTGCGCTGTGATGCTATGCAAATGAAGTTTGAAAGGTTTAGATGTTGAGGGATTTTTCTTTGGAAATTTACGATAAGAAAGAGTTGTAGTTCCTAGGCCAGCATCATTGGGCTTTGCGGTTCCTTTCTGGACTCTTGGTTCAGCCCTTGGTGGGCCACAAGTTATACATACCTATTTCTTTTCTCTTGTTAGTGAAGAAATTGATACTCATCGCTACTTGAAGAACGTGGAAAAGGATTGATTTCCTACATTTTGATTTTGAGATGGAATACAACTATGTGCTGACAGATGTTGATATCATGTGGTTTAGTCCATTTCCACGGTTTTACTTTGATGTGGCCGAATTTTTTTTTTTTTTTTTTTGCTTTTGATTTTGTTAATCTTGGTTTATTCATGATTTGTCATTGATTTTAAGTTTCTGTCCTTTGTGGTTAAGCATTGATGTGAGCTTCTGCCATGGATGGTTAAGCTTTGATATTCTTACTTCTGTCTTGAGTGGTTAAGGCTCATCTTTTACCTTATGCTCTTGATAGTTAAGCTTTGGTAGTTTCCGTTAAGTTGTTAAGCCTTGAGTTGTGGCTTCTGCTTAATGGTTAAGCGTTTACATTGTTGGCTTTAATCATTTTAGCTTATGCCTTGTATGATGGTTAAGCTTTGTTCATGTCATTATTCATATGTTTTTTTGTCGATGTATTTTAAGCATTTCTCATTGTATTTCTCTTTTGACTTAATATGTATTTGTATTCATCTCATGCTGGAAGAGTTGTGAACACCTTTCAGCTTGCGGGGGGCTATTAGAAATATAATTAGATAGAGATTAGTAGTTAGTTTGTTAGCTTATATAAATGCTTGATGTAATCACTTTGTATCAACTTCACTCATTTTAATCAATATCAATTTTCAGTTTTCTCTCAATTTTTCTTCCTCTTTCCTCTGAACCATGAATCATAACAATGAATGTTTTACTCACTCAAGTTAATCAAGATTAATTTGGTAACATCTTGCAGGCACACAAAAATTGAAAAATCAGCAAAGACAACCATATTCGTTGACCAAAGCCACACAAAAAACACAAACAATAATTGAAAAATTAAGGGACCTTCTAAAAAAAATGCTATGGGGTTGGTTGTAGAACCAAAACTGACTTGAATGATAAGCGAAAAAGCATAAGAAAATCAGCTGATGAAGGCGCAGAGAGCACTAAAGATGATGCAAAAATCAACTTCAAGAAACTCTCATTGGCTCTCCTTGTTAAGCTCCTCCACTAGCAGTACCAAGTCTCGCTTGGGTTGGCGTTGCATGTTCTACGATGGCAAGGGTCAATGTGGCTGGGGATTTGACAAGCCTTAGTGGGGCCATTGTGGAGGGGAGAGGATGGTGAATAGGCGAAGACTTCTTGCGAGTAATGGCAATCTCTCTTGAATAATATGTCATGAAATGAATAATGGGGTTGGTTGCATTTTTCCATTGGCAGTTGTGGTTCATTACTGAAGAAATAATGGAGTGAGTGACTGATATAAATGCTCAACAGCTATAGAGGGGTATCTGGTAAAATTGCTTGTAGTTCTCAAATAATCAAGTAAGATTATAATTAAAATGCTGAAAGCAAAGCTTTTTAAAAGAAATGTGTTTTTAATTTTAAAAAATTAATCTTAACTTTCAATTTTACATATTTTAAACAAACATGATAAATTTTATACAAAACAACTTTTTTTTCTTAAAAAAGTTATTTTGGGAAAGATTATACATACTATTACTTCTCTTATTCATACCTTTACTCTCAATTAAGGTTTAGTAAAATTAAATTTTGGTAATCAAACGCAATCTTCGTGAGATGATATTGGATCCCTGAGATTCCTTTACTGATTAAGCAATCCATGCACTTGCAGATTTTCCACAACAATAATAAATCACTAGTAGTAATTTGGTAAGATCAAGCAATACAATCATGCCTGATTAATATTTTATTAAGTCCCGAATAGTAATCTAGTAAGATAAGTAGTACGATATGTTTGGTTAAAGTTTAGTTGTTGATGATTTTCAACACTTTAGAAGAAATTTTTTTTAAAATGAAATTATTATGCCAAATTTGAAAAGAAAAATAAAAAAGGGGAATGATGGGAATAAGTTCATTACTATGGCAAACTAGTTGGTACACAAGCAATTATTACAATGTTGGTGTTTTTGTCTAGTATAATTATATGAAGTAATTAAAAACGCGTGGCTTTTCATTTTTTTTTAAAAATTCGTAATTCCTATGGAATTTTTTTTTATATACATAGATGAAGTTGCTGCTGTATTTGACTGTCCTTTGGTTATTTTTTGTCCCTAGCTTCTAGCCCATAAAACAGGGATGTTTGTCTCCTCGAATATTTGTGTCCCCTACTTAACGTAATTTTTTTGTGTCTGGTCTTTTATAATATAATGTGGAACTTTAATCCATTAGTAATTTTAATTGTTTGCAGTTCCCTATATTAGAAATTATGCTATAATTTAAGTTAAGTTGAACTCCCCAGTTTTGGCTTTTGATTGGTGATCAACCATATTTGTGAGTTGATCTAATTATGAGAAGAAATATATCAAATTTGGGTTGGCATTTGAAACACATTGGCTATGGTGTCCAGGAAGATTTAAGAAAGCACATTCCCAGTGAATTCATTCATGCTGGAAAGATGAATCAAGCTACCTGTGTGACCTTACTAATTTGGGGAATGAAAATGCTTAATGTTCAAATAGAGCTTTAGGGATGAAAAGTTCTTTTTACTTACGAGATGGAGATAAGGATGAGGAAGAAGACCAATTGATCCTTCATTCTCTCTTTTTAATTCAACTGCTTAAATTAATGCATTAATCTTGTATGTGATCCTGTTTCAATGTTGATTAACATATTTTTAAACCAATTAAAATCCCTAGCCTTATGAATATCTTGAGTGATTTTTTTTTTTGTGATACTTTTTTTTAAAATAAAATCACGAGGTGTTTTCATATTCGAGCGTGAGATTAATTCTCATTCCGAATGTCGATTTTATTTTAGTTACAAATTACTTAATAAAAAAAATTAAATGTTTTTTTTAAAATTTTTAAATATTAAATATTTTATTTTTATATTAAATATTTTTTTATTTTAACTTCTTAAACAATACAAATGTGCTTTTTTTTTTCTTTTTCTGTCTCATTCAGAATCAGCATATGACATTTAATTTTTTGGGTCGAAGATACATAAAGGGCAAACAATGGACTAATGACAACACCCACGGAACAAAGAGCCCAAAAAATTAAAACCCAAAGGGCTCACACCTGGAACTGGAACAGCTTTACCAAGTAACAAGCCGAAGGAGATGATGAAGATGTCTCTGATGGCTAACCTGGTTAGTTACTGCAAGCCATCTAATCCATGTCTCCAAATGACTATTTTTTGTTTTTGTTTGGGTGGTTAGGGTATCTTCGAAAATAATGACTAATTCATTTGCACCAAGAATTCTTATTTAAGAGGTTAATTATTGACTACAAAAAGTTTTTATATTTTCATAAATAAGAATCAAACTCTCACACATATACTTAAATGACGAAATAAAATACCACCACGCCTAAGTGGTTTTCTGGTTGCTATCTTCGTTACCTTGCAAATCTTCCCAGAAGTGGAAGGAAGGACATCTGAATTATCAATGCAAAACTGGTCCTTTTTGGTTGTCCTCCGCATTGACAGTGACAAATGGCCCACATTAATTCTGGATATAAATGTGCAAACAAATTATGACACATCATTAAAGGTCCACATTATGGTACTGTAGAATCTCTTATATAAGACTAGTGCATTAGCGCGCATTAAGTACACGCTTACAATTTTATGTTTGCAATTAATATTTTGTAAATTAAATTTACAAATTTTATGTAATAAATTTAAGTAATGAAAGTGAAATAGTATGAAAATATATTATAACACTTAATTTTCTTTTCTTTTAAGTTTTTGAAAGAATTTATATATATATATTTATTAATAAGTAAAAACTCAAAAACTCATTTAATTATATCTAAGTTCATATATTAAAATTTATATAAATTTATGTATCTATTAATCAGTAAAAATCAAAAAATTAGTCTGACACAAAATGAGAAATTACTCAAAATAACCACTTGAAAGGTCCTCATCATATAAGCTAATTTTAATATGTAATAATATAGATATATAAACATTCATAAGTTAATTCAAAATTTAAAAAAAAATTAAGAACATTTAATTATAGTTGGTTGGAATTTTATTTGAAAATTTAATTTGAGACGAATTTAGTATGAAAATAATGTTGTGTTAAGAATGGGATCTCAAAAAGTTGTAATTTAGTATTATAAAATTTTAAATTGAAATTAATCAAGTTCATTGATTAATGAAATTAAAATCTCACAACGATCGGATTCAATTAATAGAACTAGAAGTTTCAAAATCTAATCCATCTTACACATTTATTTTGAATTGAAACAAGTTAGTCATTTGGCGAGTAAATATGAGTCAATAAACCATAGATATAATTTTAATTCATTATTAATGTTAAATTTTTTAAATATTAAATTAATTATGTATTATTAAATTATTAAAAAAATTGACTATAATAATAACTAGATAAAAATTCAAACTCTTTTAATACAAAAACTAAACTAAATTATGTAGAAGTATATATGATTTTGCTTAAGTAAAAGAATTTAATTTTAAGAGTGTAAAATTTTTTTTATAATGTTATTTAATTATGTATTTATAAATTAATAAATGAATTTGACTATTACAATAATTATAAAGTCTAATTTTTTTAATAATGTATTAATATATTATTAGATAGTAATGTTAATTTCTTTTTAAACTCATGGTAAATTAAAATTAAAGTCTAGGTAAAATGTGACTATCTAAATTATCCCTTTCATTTCATAAGGTGTCATGTTTTTGGTACCAAAAACAAAAACCTGGCTAATGCAGTCAAAGCGCAAAGGCCGGGATTGGGGTATCCATTCGGACCGAAACGCGTTTACCTCGCTTCCCCACTCAGTTGCACAAACATAATGTCTTAATATATAATATAAAAATAAAAATAATAAAGTTAGATAGATACAATCGAAGTACCCAACAAACTATACAACCAAACCACTCTATACCAGTCATCAAAGCTCATTCAAGCTCCACTGACCTGGTAAACTCAAGGTTGGACCAACATCTTCCTCTTTCTTATGCTTCCTTTTTGTGGATTCAATATTCATTTTTTGACCTCTCTCTCAACTGGGTACCCTTCATTTTCCTGTTTGGAATTCGAATCTCTCAATTTTGTTAAGCTTCTTTCTTTCTTTCTTTCTTTTTTTGGGTCCTTGTTTCTGCTTTGAACCCTGATTTCTGCTTCTTCTTTTTTTATGCATTTCTTTTTAAAGGGGTGCTTTCAAAATTCAATAAAGTTAGATTCTTGTTCATTTTACTAGCTGGGGTGTCCATTGCTTGTTGCTACTTTTACATCTTTTTGAATTATTTCCCTGTTTTTTATCAATAAAATTTTGTTGATATCAATCATTAAGTTGTTAAAGTTTTTTTTTTTTTTTTTCTTGGTGGGGAATTTTAGAATATTTTTTTTTTTGGCTTTCTTATCCATCAAATCACTCTTTTGTTGGATGATATTGAATATTTGAATTTGTTGCTTATACCAATTTTTTGGTACAATATATGGGGTTTGACTTGGATGCACAATATTAAGGATTTGAAGATCATATATTCAGATCTTATGTCTTGTGTTAACAGATGATGTAGGCTTAGATCTGAGTGATGAAAGTTGGGCAAGTGTTAGTACGAGATTCAGTGTGAAGCAATATGGGGAATACTTGTGTTGGTCCGAGCATTTCCAAAAATGGTTTTCTTCAATCAGTTTCTGCAGCAATGTGGCGGTCTCAGTCACCTGAAGGATCAGTATCTAACAGAGAAACTGTAAATGAGGAAACAACTAATGAACCTGAATCATCCTTGCCTGTCCAAAGCAAACCTCCTGAGCAGATAACTATTCCAAAACCAGAAACAAAACAAGAAACAAAATCAGAAATAGAACCAGAACAGGAGAAGAAGAAACCCAAGAAACCTGCTTCTGTGAAGAGAGTTTCTAGTGCAGGACTTCGTGTTGATTCTGTATTACTAAGAGAAACTGGTAATTTCAAGGAATTCTTCATTCTAGGGAGAAAACTTGGACAGGGTCAGTTTGGGACAACATTCTTATGTGTGGAGAAGGCAACAGGACAAGAGTATGCCTGTAAATCTATTGCAAAGAGGAAGCTGGTAACTGATGACGATGTTGAGGACGTGAGAAGAGAAATTCAGATAATGCACCACTTGGCTGGGCATCCTAATGTTATATCCATCAAAGATGCTTTTGAGGATGCAGTGGCAGTTCATGTTGTGATGGAGTTATGTGCAGGTGGTGAGCTTTTTGATAGGATAATTCAACGTGGGCATTATACTGAAAGAAAGGCAGCTGAACTCATTAGGACTATAGTAGGGGTTGTGGAAGCTTGTCATTCTCTAGGTGTGATGCACAGAGACCTTAAACCTGAGAATTTTCTTTTTGTCAATCAGCATGAGGATTCACTTCTCAAAACCATTGACTTTGGATTATCCGTGTTCTTTAAGCCAGGTATTTTCTGATAGTCATACAATAGTATTGTGATTAAATAAATATAGAAAAAGCTACCATTTTGGTCCTTAAGTGCCTCCCTCAACTTTTAATTCTATCTATTGAGTCCTTAAAAGTTTTAATTTGGTCTTACTGTGCACATTTATGGTGCAAGAAAGGTCTACAGAACGCGTATGAAATGTGTACAGCACGGCCAAGTTGAGATGAATTGAAATATTTAAAGACTCAATTGACACAGCGAAGCTGAGATGAATTGAAACATTTATAAAGACTCAATTGATAAAATTAAAAGCTGAGGGGCCAAGTTGAGAAAAGAGCTTATCTTTCGAAGACCAAAATGGTAGCTTTCCATAAATTTTATATGAGCACAAACACACACACACGCACACACACTCAGGCATAGAGGGTGCGGGTACGGGTGGGGATGGAGTCATCATTAACAGCTGAATTTGGTCTGCATGATTTGACCATCTTGAATTTCATGATTTGCTGAATCTTTTATAGGCAATATTCTTCATAGAACTGGTTTAATACTTTCAGCTGCTTGGCATATGAAGATATGCAATGCATTACTTTCGTTTGTGTATGAACTTTTTAACTGTGTTTGTCTTACAGACTTTGTAAAGTCCAAAGGGCACGATAATTTTTGTTTACTTTGTGAAATCTTTGAAGTTTAGAAGACTTTTCCATTTTCTATGTTCTACATTCCTAGCATCAACAGAAAGTCCCTTAGTTTTGGAGGATTGATGTAAGCATTACTTCCTCTTGGTAGAGTGCTATGCGTTCTAGGAAAAAAAAACAATGTAATAGACTATGTATCTAGCTTTGAGTTCTAAATTTGGGATATGTGTATATGTCTTTAATTTGTATCGAACCTGCAACTTTGTAGATAAGCATTTAAGTAGACTTGTGAATACAACAGTGTGTTGGATCTGAGGTGTTGTTAATTTTCCAGTTCTTTCTTCATTTATTTTGAGTGTATATGACAATAAAAATCATTTGAATAAAAAATCAAATTTTTCGATTATATACTTTATCAGGTTTCAAGTATTATACTGGCTTCATGATTTCATTAACCTGTGCATTTTAATCTGAAGCTTCAATGCCTCATACAACTTGAAGTAGTACATTGATTCCATGGAAAAAAATTGATGATCTTGTGCTTCCAGGTGATGTATTTACTGATGTGGTTGGCAGCCCATATTATGTTGCCCCAGAAGTTTTGCGAAAGCGTTATGGTCCTGAAGCAGATGTTTGGAGTGCTGGGGTTATCCTTTACATTCTTTTGAGTGGAGTACCTCCATTTTGGGCTGGTGAGATCTTTTGGATTTATTTGGACAGTGTAGTTTTGACCTCTGGTCTTATTAATTTATACCTATATTTTACTGATTATTAATTCCCCCCCCCCTCTTCTGTATGCTCATAATGGTTGTGTAGAAAGCGAACAAGAAATATTTGAACAGGTTATGCGTGGTGATCTTGACTTCTCTTCAGATCCTTGGCCTGGAATTTCTGAAAGTGCAAAAGATTTAGTAAGGAAAATGCTTGTTCGCGACCCTAGAAGGAGGATGACTGCACATCAAGTATTATGTAAATATAGTTTATACTAATTGATTATTCAGTCATTATCTTGGCATTACTTTGATCTTTGCAAGGATGTGGGAGTTAGTTGAACAATACTGGTGTTAAATTTTGTGGTTTGCCAAAAACTTCTCGTGAACAGTTGGTTTTAGTCACTTATGAGGAAAAGCTCTTCTATTCCATGCTTGACTCTCACTTTAATGGTCAAAGCGAAAACCATCATTATCTAGCTATGTAAAATAGCTATCCGACCTGGGAAAGATGGCTATATTCACAAACATTTACCTTGTATGACTCTTAGAATATAAGTCTTATATGCTTAGATATCAAGAAGTCTTGGTAACCTAGAAGTGCTAATCATTACAATATTTATTTATGTATTGAGCCTAAACCTAAATTCCTAATCCAGGTTCTTAACACGTGTCCGAAATCATATTAGAACATATTCTGCAACTGGATCTTTAATTTAACATTAAACATGTTTTGATCATCCATTGAAAGTTGGAAGTAACAATTACATTTTCTTCAGGGTTTGAACAGTGCGTTCAAATTGTTTATAGTGCTATTTGTATTCATAAAGTAAGCATAACACATTTGACATAGATTTCTAGATCAAATGCTCATATTGACATACTTTCATACATAAAAACATAAATGCATATATGTATATACTAGTAGAAACATTTATTAGTATAATCTTGGCACTAAAGTAATGTCATTGCAAATTTTCAGAAGGCTAATGTTATGTTTGTTCTTGGAGTGTTTGCCTTATTTATTCCAGAAGATTGATGGGGCTTCTCCTTAATAATAAGTGAAGCATAGTAGTCCTTCTGTGGTATTGTGGATTAACCATTTCTATTCCTTATCGGAAAGCCCAAGCCAGTTACTTTGGACATAAATTTATAATTATTGCCAAATTTGAAATAATTTGAAATTCCAAGGAAACTCTGTTTTCTCTTGCTTATATATGTTTAATTTCTTGCAGGTCATCCTTGGATTCAAGTTGATGGTGTAGCTCCTGACAGGCCACTTGATTCTGCTGTATTAAGTCGCTTGAAGCAATTTTCTGCTATGAACAGACTCAAGAAAATGGCTCTTATAGTAAGTCCCTGGATGTGAAAGCTCGAAAGTCGTCTTTTACGTGATTAGGAACTTGATCTTGATGCATAAAATTGAGTATAAAGATACTTACACTGAATTTGTTAGGTTGCAAGTCTTTCAGTATGGATATCTTGCTGCAAGGTGAGAATGAGGAGTTATAATTTGCGCATTTTCATTTTATCTTCCTTTGCATTTTTCAGGTTATTGCAGAGAGCTTATCTGAAGAAGAAATAGCTGGCTTGAAAGAAATGTTCAAGATGATAGATACAGACAACAGTGGTCAAATCACTTTTGAAGAACTTAAAGCTGGTTTGAAAAGAGTGGGTGCTAATCTTAAGGAGTCTGAAATCTACGATTTAATGCAAGCAGTAAGTATCTTTCTAAGCATGTTTTATAAAATAAAAGAAGTGGTATTAGTTAGATAATAAAACAAAAAATGAAGGAAAAGTGAAGATTTTGCAATAGTTAAGCTTTCAATAATGAAAATGGGTCTTAGTTTTTATGGTTCATTTTGGCTGTTTCTGAACTCTTGCCCTTAATATGTAGATATGCCATCTTAGAAGTTGAAGTATGGCTTGGTGATACTATTGTAATTTATAATCGGTGATTCTTTTTTAATATTTTTTTTCAAGTCTTAATTTGTAATTTTAAATGAGGCTGTCATGAGGTAGTCGTTTTCGACGAGTGGCAAAGGGGGAGAGACATTTGACAACGGTGAACAATTCTAACTTAGAGGGAGAGGAAAAACAGAAAAAGACAACTATACCTGCTAATTTGGGTGCACTACAAATAGCTACTTACTTAACCAAGAAGACTTTCTTAATCACATAATAATAATTTATATTTCTCTACTTCATTCACTGTCAGTTTCTCTGATCCTTTTAACCTCTTCCATAAAATTATTCATTCATTGATTTGATCTCGGCATTTTGTAGCAAATAGTGTCCACATACAGCATTTGACAAGAATGTTAAGTGAGGTTCTCTATATATTTCTATCTGTACCTGTTGATGAATCTAAGAAAATTGTATAGGGCTATTGCTTCCAATTTGGTTAATCATGCTGTCCTGAAGATGGACATCTAAGTAGATTAAAATTGTATGAACACGAGTCTGAGGTTGACAGGAGCTCATCATGGGCTCCTTATAATATTCATGATAGAAGCATCAGAGTTCCAAGTATTAGGCACTTTGGTGTTCAGTTGAGTACAAGGACGGACACATGAGATGGATTACAGTTGAGGCATTCAAAGCCTTGGTTTAGCTCTAACAAGTTATGTGCGATATTTGAACCCTAGCATTGAATGAGGAGGGCAGTGACCTTTGAACCAACATATTTTTGGTTGATATATTTAAGCAAGCATGAGAACCTCAAAAGCATTATTAAAATATATCCAAGATATGTCTGGTATATGTTTAAACATGGCTGAAATTATTGTGGAAGTGTCCAATATAGAAATGTTCCAGAAAGCACTATTTAAAAGTGTAGAAGAAGGGTTATGATGTCTCTTAGAACTTTTACTTTATCATAGATTCATAGTAATAAATTAATGAAGTATTTTATTTAATAGGCTAACTCAAATCTCTAACATATTGCTATAACTTGAAATTGTAGGCTGATGTAGATAGCAGTGGAACAATTGATTACGGCGAGTTCATTGCTGCAACATTGCATCTTAACAAGATTGAAAGAGAAGATCATCTATTTGCAGCCTTTTCTTACTTTGATAAGGACGGAAGTGGCTATATTACTCAAGATGAACTTCAGCAGGCCTGTGAGGAGTTTGGCATAGAAGATATCCGCTTGGAAGAGATAATCAAGGAAATTGATGAAGATAATGTAAGAGGCTTCCAGTTCTATTCAATACAGATCCTCTTCTGTCAGTTTTGCTTTAGCACAAGTGAACTACATGGCTATCTTATCCTTGGCTTTTTGGCCCATTTACCCCTAATTTTAAAACTAATTACTAAAATACCCTGCTTTTCAAACTAATTACTCATATATTGTCATTTTCGCCATGCTGGAATTTTTTATTTTTATTTTTACTTCCATATGGGTCATGCTAACCTGAGTAATCGATCGGGTGCGATAGCGGGGGAGTGTCGTGTCGCGCCACCCACCCTTGATGCAGCTCTTGTAGTGGAGCGTTTGGGTGTTGCGGCGATCGCGGCCGAGAGTCGCAGCCATTTCGCGGAGATCGCGGCCGCTACTGCAAAACCCAAGCCCTGCCCCGTCGTTTCATGTGTTTTGGCAGAGGTATTTAGGGTCATGTCACACGAATAGGTTTAGAGAGCAGCCTCCCCTGTTTTGAGCGTGAAAACCCTTCCTCAGTCCCTTCCTCCACCATTTCCGGTGAGACCCATTAGTTTCGGTGAGGCCCACCATTTCCAGCAACCTCCTATGTTTTGGCAGTTTTGCTTTGCACCTCTTCTTTGTTTTAACGCAGGTGCTGAGTGCTTTTTTTTTTCTTCCCTTCACAGCTCTCTGTTCCTCCTCTGTCAGTCCTCTATTTTGAATCTTTGATTACTCTTCACAGCCATGGCATCATCATCTTCACAGCTCTCTTATGTTCATGGTGATTGTGTGTCTAGAGTCTAGAATTATGACTTTTGATTATTAATGATGAATATGTGTTTAATTTTGATTAATTTATATTTTGAAGCATTTATACATGTATAGTATAATTGCATATTTTTTTCCTTTTTTTTTCGGTGTAGCGGCCATCCCACTATTCACTATCCCGCTATAGCGTTTTTTGGGTCGACCGCTACGCGCCGTTATCCGGGATTGACTACTATAACGCTAACACGGTTGGTGTGATACAAGTGCACGGTTGGAGTGATCCACGTGGCAACACTGAAACTGTTAGATATGGCCTTAATGGGGTTAGGCCCAGTTAGTTAGTTAGTAGTGGGTGAGTTAGGAAGTTAGTTAAGTGAAATAAGGCATGTTGCCTATAAATAAGAGGGGGACTGAGAGAGGAGGAGATCTTGAGAATTAAATAGGATTGGGGCCTTTGGGCATTGGGAGGTGCAAACCCTCAAAGTTCTGCAATAGTCACTGTAAACAAAGGGAATTTTCCCATTTTTCCTATAATCACATATCGGTTTCTATCAACTGGTATCTCCGATCTTGGAGCTGTGGTACATCATGCCGGAGATGGAGTTTCGAGCGTTTGATGGGAAAGAAGACGCCTACTGGTGGGTGCTCTGCATTGAGGAACATTTCGATGCGTAGGGAACACTAGAGGAGAAGTTGACAGAGGCTGTGAATGCAATGAAAGGTCGTGCTCTCAAATGGTGGCTCTGGTGGAATCGACGTCATCCACAGGGGAATTGGCAAAAGTTCTCAGTTGCGTTCCTTTGACGTTTTAAGCCTGAATACCGGGATATTTTGCCGATATCAGATCAGGAAGTGGAGGCGGAGCGGCTGCTGGCTCAAGGTTCATTCAATTTCCAGCAAGAAAACAGAGACAAAGACAAAGAGATGAAGGGAAAAGAAGAAGACAGCAAAGTGGTGGAGTCAGAAGTAGAATTCCAAGGGAATAAAATGACGCAAGATAGAACTTACGAATGCGAATTTCTGGGTAACAAGGGAACGATTAAGTCAGAAGAAAAAGTTGATGGCGAGATGTACGATCTATCTTCGCTCGCCAAACCAGTGAGAACAAGATCGATCTCCGAGGGAGATGGGTCGGAATAAATAGGAAACTATGGTCCTATCTTGCAAAGATCAAAAAAGAAGATGTCAAGATTGCCGAAGGAGAGATGTTGTTACGGCAGAGGGATGATGAAGGTAAGGAAAAGATCAAGACAAAAGATGAAGGTTGCAGTGGCACAACAGTGGTTCACTGTTTCCAGATCACTGTAGACCCAAATCCAATGGCCTCTGAGCCATTGAGTTGCAGCATCGCAAGGGACAAGAAGATGTGAAAGTCATCGGAAGAGGACGATGCTGGGAATTTGTGGGGGACGCTAGAAGAGAGACGTGAAGGCAAGAAGGAAGGTGGCTTGGGCAGTGGCGTGAACGGGAGGATTCGAACCTGCACGGGCAGAGATGGTGGAGTTCGTGGAGTTGATGGGTGCGGCGAGGGTGGAGATCATGGCGACAAGATGGATAGTGGTTTGGCCAGTAGCTACGGCTTTCATCAGTTTCGCGAGGGAAGGAGAGACGGTGATGTTAGTGGGCTTAATCTTGATTGGCAGCTCAAGTTGCAAAGCCCAAATTCATTCTTTAACGGGTTGGAAGAGGAAAGCAGGGCTTTAGGAAGAGATGGACTGAAATTCAGCAGCAAAGGTGGGTCAAATATTAGAATAACCCAACCCATTCAGATCACTTCTCTGGACCTTGGGCCATGGCCCAACCTGTATGCTGAAACTAGAATAAACCTCCACATATATAAGGTCGAGGCTTGTTTAAAGGAAATTCATGCTAACATGTTACGCAAGCATTTGCATCGCCTTGAGCAACCATCCATCAGGACAACCAGCTGGGGAATAAAATGGCAAAGGCCATTCAAAAGAAAACCACCTCTGTTTGCAGTAGCTTCTTGGGACCCTGGTGGAAACATTCAAATTTTGGCTACCTTTAGATACCACACTTGCTGCCCAAGACTTCTGTTTTCAGCAAAATAAATCAATTGTTCACCTTGAGGACAAGGTGAAAGTTAGGGGGGGAGTATTGTTAGATATGGCCTTAATGGGGTTAGGCTCAGTTAGTTAGTTAGTAGTGGGTGAGTTAGGAAGTTAGTTAAGTGAAATAAGGCATGTTGCCTATAAATAAGAGGGGGACTGACAGAGGAGGGGATCTTGAGAATTAAATAGGATTGGGGCCTTTGGGCATTGGGAGGTGCAGACCCTCAAAGTTTTGCAATAGTCACTGTAAACAAAGGGAATTTTCCCATTTTTCCTATAATCACATATCGGTTTCTATCAGAAACAAATGGTGAACCGCTAACACATGAAGGTGATCTACTTCCTGAGCTACTGTGTCGTGCTCGTCCAATGTAGCTAAGATGAAACATCTGTGAGGTTTAAATTCAATACTGTAGCTTAGGAAGTAGATCACGCCAACACGAGATGCTTGATCTACGTGGAATTGCTAATACGTAAGGGTCACATCATTTGCCTCGGTGTTGCCATGTGGGTCACATCATTTGACTTGACGTTGCCACGTGGGTCAAGTCATTTGACTCGGCGTTTCTATGTGGGTCACGTCATTTGACTCGACATTGCCACGTGGGTCATGCCATTTGCCTCAACATTTATGAGTCACACCATTTGTCTCAGCGTTGCCACATAGACCACGCCATGTGGGTCCCTCCAACACAGTTGGCGTGATACAAGTGTATCACTCCAACACGGTTGACGTGATAAAAGTGGATCACTCCAACCGTGTTAGCGTGACCCACGTAGAAGTAAAATAAAAAATAAAAAATTTTAGCGTGGTAAAAATGACAATGTATGAGTAATTATTTTGAGAAATAGGGTATTTTAGTAATTAGTTTTAAAATTAGGGGTAAAAGGGCCAAAAAGCCCTTATCCTTTCTAGCTATCTCCCCTTTCATATCTCAAGACTTCCCTTGATTAAAAGGAACGCCTGCCTCTGGGCTAATAGGAACACTAATAACCATTGTTGGCTTGATGGAATCTTATTAGCATTTCTCTGCAGAAACTTAACTTTAAATATTTTCTCCATACACTTGAAGGCCTACCATGAATAGAGATTCATTCCAGTTGACACCGATTCTTATTTGATAAAGATGTTTCTAGTGTTTGTGTGTACTTTGACACCCATCACACACACTCTCCCCTAGAAAAAAGAATGAGAACAATAAAAAATAGAAAAAAGCTAAATTGCCCGGAGAAAAGTATCAGGAAATTGCCCGGATAGAAATAGAGGTGGGCCCTTCTCTAGCAGACCGCCCTTCATTTGCATAATCTGGTCTCTACCCGGGATACAAAGCTTCGGGTTCTATAGCAACGTTCTTCAAAATAATGTAGTTTTAGATGAAGCCTTCATTGCTATATTCAAGTTTTACTCAGAAATTGATCACCTTTAGCAAACTTCTGATGCTTACACATTTATGATTAATACCTACTCTTTTTTATCATAATGCAGGATGGACGCATAGATTATAATGAGTTTGTGGCCATGATGCAGAAAGGAAATCTTCCTGTGGTTGGTAGGAAGGGTCTAGAAAAAAGCTTCAGCATTGGTTTCAGGGAGGCATTAAAACTGTAGTATTCATAGTCAGCATTGAGATTCTTTTTCCTTTCCTTATTTCCACTCTCATCCCCCCTTTTTTCTTTGAAGGTTCAAGATTTTATGCATGAGTACAAGTGATCGCATGAGGGCTAGTTGGGCCTTTCTCTTTTCTGCAGTTATTTTGTTTGTTTCAAGTTTAAATGGTTTTGTAACTAGGAGAATATATAAAACACAGAGATACCCGGTGGAATTCTACTGTTATAGAGGACATTGATTATTTATTAATAGTATTCAGAATGCAAAACACCTAAATCAGGCTTAACACGGCCACAATTAAACTCTTATTTCACCAGCATGAGGAAATGTAATGCAAGAAGAGAGGAAATTTTTTAGACATATAAGACCATCGGATTTGGATATTCTGAATATTTTGAAGTGAGGAAATGATAAATGTCTATGAAAAAATAAAGTCTAGAATTTTATAAAATACATGTATCTGTATAATAAATAATGCAAATGCATGTGCCCCAAAAGAAAAAAATTACATATGCGAGAATCAACTTTCTTGATTTTCTTATCAGCAAATATTATTCTTTATTTTACTCTATAAAGTGTATTCCTAATCCAAATCCAAGACTATCAATAGCGGTGAAAGAGAGGTGTTGTCAATAGAGCAGCAAACCTACCTGCAAGGCAAAGCACTACAAAAGGCACATGAAGATTATATATTAATCCATTATTCAGTCTTTGTTGAATAAACAAGAAGCCATAAATTGCAAAACATGAAATAACCACTTCATACATTTTTTAATATATAAAAGTATAATATTTTCTTAATATCTATTTGGCTATTAAAGTTTGTAATATATCATCAAATATGAGAGCTAAATAAATCACACTCACTCCCAAATTAACATATGATTAGTAGTAAAAAGATAAATGTGGAATCTACTAACCTTGAAAACTTCTATTCTAAAGGAAGATTTTTTAGTGATGAGATGGATTGTATTTGTTAAAAAATAATAGTTTAAAATTTAGGGGGCTTTATAGTCTTCCAATTTTATGGTAATTCAACTTTGAAGGTTGCAAAGTATGAAACCACTTGTTGTGAAAAAGAGAAAATTTAGATATTTAGTGATAGTAGTTCGGAACCTCTTGTTGGTTAGAAAAATCTGATAAAATTAAGACAGGAAGAAAAGAAAGTGATCAAAGTGGATGGAGAATTAGAGATAGTTTTAAAGAATACCAATTCAAAAATTTATCTCTTAGATTGTTTAGAAATAGATCTTGCTAAGCAAGAATGTATAATCTTCCAACAGTTGATGAGGTGACAGGTCTTATAGTATGGGATTTTGATATTGGCGGAGATATTATAGTTCAATGTTGTAATGGAGTTTTGAAAAGAATCCATGAAACTCATATTGCATTCATTCATCTCCAGTACCCACTACTATTTTCGTACGGAGAATATGGATACCAATAAACCATTCCTATTAGATAGTCTTTTAGCAATTCGGCCAATAGGAAGAGGACAAGAGTTTCACTGAGAGAATTTATTGTTTTTAGGATTCAAGAAAAAGAGTTAGAATATACAAATATTGTGAAAAGCAGAAGATTGTTTCAACAATTCATAGTTGATTGCTACTCAATGATTAAATTTCAAAGACTCCAATACCCACGACTATTTTCGTATGGAGAATATTGATACCAATAAACCATTCTTATTAGACAGTCTTTCAGCAATTCGGCTAATAGGAAGAGGACAAGAGTTTCACTGAGAGAATTTATTGCTTTTAAGATTCAAGAAAGAGAGTTAGAATATGCAAATATTGTGAAAAGCAAAAGATTGTTTCAACAATTCATAGTTGATTGCTACTCAATGATTGAATCTCAAAGATTGTCATCTATTAAGAATAATTAGTACCATTAGATCAGAAATTTTGAATGGACAGGAAGAGGTTGTCACCAAGGGTGAAACTAATCCTGCTACTACTGGAATGTGTATTATTCCACCTTCTTCCTTCACTGGGGGGATGGGATACATGTTTAACAATTGTCCGGATGCAATGACTTTTTGTAAGAGATATGGTTACCCAGATTTGTTCATGATTGTAACGTGCAACCCTAAATGGAAAGAAATAAATCAATTTGTAATTGATAGAGGTCTTGCAGGAGATGATTGTCCAGACATTGCATGTAGAGTGTTCAAGATGAAGATAGATGAAATGATGACAAATTTGAAGAAAGGTTCTTTCTTTGGCAAGGTCGTAGCTGGTATGGATTTTTGCAATTCGTAATTAGATATTTTAATTACTTTTATATCATATAAATCTCCTTCTATATAAACATGTGAATAGGCATGTATACAATTTAAATCTAGAAAAAAGGCCTGCCACATGCTCATATTTTGTTGTGGTTGCACCAGGATGACAAGCTACAAACAATTGATTCAATTGATAATGTAATAATTGTTGAATTGCCTGATAAGAGTAAATATACAAGGTTATTTGATATTGTTTCAGCATTCATGATGCACGACCCTTGCAGAATAGCAAAAAATGACTCCCTTGCACAAAGGATCGAAAGTGTTCAAAGTTTTTTCCAAGGAAGTTTGTACAAATAACTTCATTGGACGAAGAAGGATATCCAATATATAGAAGAGATACAACAATAACCACTACAAGGAAAGGCATTGAGCTAGACAATAGGTTTGTTGTTCTCTACAACCTAAAATTATTAATGAAGTACCAAGCTCATATTAATTTGGCGTTTTGTAATAAATTAAATTCTATCAAGTACTTATTTAAGTACGTTAACAAATGACCATATCAAGTTACTATTGTCGTGACTTCAAAGTCGAAAGGTGGTGAAAAGATGCCTGTTGTGGATGAGATTAAGCAATACTATGATTGCATGTATTTATCTCCATATGAGTCAGTTTATAGAATTTATAGTTTTGATATACATCATAGATGTCTTTCAGTTCAAAGATTGATGTCCTATATTCCCAATCAATAATCAATCATGTTCAAAGATTATGAAATGATTGATGATGTCGTTTGCAAGATTAAAGATAATAAAACATTATTTCTAGCTTGGATGGAGGTGAACAAAATGTATTCTGAGGGCCAAGATTTGACTTATGGCCAGTTTCCTACATAGTTTGTTTATAGTAAAGATAAGCAAGAGTGGGCACCTAGAAAGAATGGTCAATCAATATGCAGGCTTCATTATGTTCCTCCTGTAACAGGTGAGTTGTATTACATGAGGCTTTTGCTAACTGTTCAATGAGGATGTACGAGTTATAAGAGTATACGGACAATGAATAACTGACAAGAGGTTGTCGAGACTTATCAAATAAAATAACCGGTTCACAAACTAATTTGTAGTATAGAGAATGAACCGAATCGTCTCTCAAGGATCCAAAAACAAAGATTTAATTAGATCAAGATAATTAGAAAAAAGGGGGGTTTTGTTGTTGATTAACAAGATTAATAAAAGTAGGAGATTCAAAGTTGTAAACAAATCTAAAGAAACAACCAATTCAAGGAAATTTACCGATCTTGAGTTTAACTCATCATTGATCACAAGGAATTCACTTAATTGCTAACCATGTTCTTGGCCTTAGATCACATCAAGAAGCCTTAACATGATCCAAGAATTCTTTACTAGATAAGCATCTAGGATTTGATTAACCAAGGTTAGATAAAGTAAGCACCATCCAACATAGATTAACTTAAGATCTAGAATTTAACCAAGTTAAACAATCTATCAAAAAGCTTTAATATATTGTTTAATCTTTATGATCCTCTTTGAATACATGATAATAAAGCTATTACCACATCAACATCTAAATCAAATTAAGCAATTTAATCTAGATAAAAATCAAAAGAGGAAGAAGAGAAACTTGAATAACAATTAAGCAATATGAACAAGCAAAACAAGATCTCCAAATTAAACAACAAGATGGCTAATCCCTTGGATTGATTATGAGAGCCTAGCCTTCCATGGATGGGAAGGAAGAACTCAGAATTTAAAGAACAAAAACGAAATTGCAAAGAGAAAGAAAACTCTCACAAATACTTAAACTTTCTTGAAACTTACTTCCAAATTGAATGCCTCTAATACAAAGAGGTTGGGTCTATTTATACTAATCCTAAAAGCCAATTTGTACATGTACATAATCTGAATACAAGCTATAAGAATATGAAAATTGTCAAAAATGGAAGCTTGATGCATGGTTGGTGGGTTGGTGCATGGTAGGTGGGTTGGTGTATGGTTGGTGGCTTTTAGTTAACAACTCTTATCCGACTTCTGGCTCCAAATTCATTACCTAGACGGTGCATTTTGGCTTAGATGTCTTCATCAAAGTTGTAGCCAGTTGTCTCCTTGAAAATCTCCAATTTGAATCATGTCATTTGGACTTTTAGAACTCCAGAAATGCCAAAAACACTGCACCTACCTCAAGTTAGGTTGGAAGAACGTGTTTCCAAATTCAGACCAACTTGTAGCTTCAGAAGCATGCCTAAAACGACATCTATTGACAAAATGGTCTTCAGTGAAGTTGGAGATATGGGTCTTATCTTTTAAATGACCAAGTTTTAGCCCAAGAGGAGGTCTATAACCCAATATATAGTCCAATATGTGCATACTGCCCAGATGGTTCCGTGACAGCAAACTCACTCTGTATTGCAAGGCTATTTTGGGCCCTTAGAAGTCTGATCCAGCTCTTGAGTTCTTCATGAAACTTGTAGATCCTTGTCTTAGCTTTCCAAAGACACCAAGATCACCTCAATTGGATCACCGAGTCCCAAGTTATGGCCTAACCAAGGAAGAAAGGTCAAAATGCATCAAAGTCCGAAAATTATCCAATATTTACATTAAAACCCAATGAAGCCCAACAACATTAAACTCATCTAAAATACTAATATTGGGCACAATAAACATCTAATGAAGCCTAATACAAAGCTAACATAAGTGTCTCAAATTGATTGATCAATAACCATACATACAATTGTTTTCAACACTTCTGTTTTGTCATTGGGTTGTTTTCAAATGATAAAGAATTTATTAATGGTATTAAAGAAGCTACTAAACTGGTTTCTGGCCCTTAATTGAGAAGGCCTTTTGTTACACTGCTGATCTTAAACATAATGAGTAGGCTTGCATTTGTATAGAAACAAATGTGGGAAAGTTTGGCCGATGGAATTGTTTATGATTGAATAAAATTATTAAATAACCCAAGTATATCTTATTTCAATGGTCGTATTAAAGTGTTTTTCTTAGTGTGCAAACTTTCTTAATTGATTTCAAGTGAGTTATATATATATATATAGCACTGTTTGTTTTAAAATATAATTTATCATTTTGCTTCTTATTTAATCTTGCTTTGGTTTACAGATCTCAACATTGAAAATGAAGATTTGAAGAACTTATGCTTGATTGAAATTCAAATGTTACTTTGTTCAAATGGAAGGTCTTTAAGGGATTTTGGGGGCATGCCATACCCTCATCACTCTCCAATAAAATGAATATAAAAACATAATCTTGGAGTATGAACTTAATTACAATAGAGAAGAAATGATTGCAGAACATTGCAAGTATTTTTCTTCTCTCACATATGAGCAAAAAATAATTTATAATCAAGTTATTGATGTTGTAATGAGTGGAAAAGGAGGTTTCTATTTTGTGTATGGTTATGGGGGAACTGAAAAAATATTTGTTAGGAGAATGTTATCAAGTAGGTTTCAGTCTGAAGGTAAAATGGCTATTAATGTTGCATCTATTGATATTGCTTCCCTTTTACATCCAGGTGGAAGGATAGTTGATCAATCAATTTGAAACACTTATGTTAGCTTTGTATTAGGCTTCATTAGATGTTTATTGTGCCCAATATTAGTATTTTAGATGAGTTTAATGTTGTTGGGCTTCATTGGGTTTTAATGTAAATATTGGATAATTTTCGGATTTTGATGCATTTTGACCTTTCTTCCTTGGTTAGGCCATAACTTGGGACTCGGTGATCCAATTGAGGTGATCTTGGTGTCTTTGGAAAGCTAAGACAAGGATCTACAAGTTTCATGAAGAACTCAAGAGCTGGATCGGACTTCTAAGGGCCCAAAATAGCCTTGCAATACAGAGTGAGTTTGCTGTCACGGAACCATCTGGGCAGTATGCACATATTGGACTATATATTGGGTTATAGACCTCCTCTTGGGCTAAAACTTGGTCATTTGAAAGATAAGACCCATATCTCCAACTTCACTGAAGACCATTTTGTCAATAGATGTCGTTTTAGGCATGCTTCTGAAGCTACAAGTTGGTCTGAATTTGGAAACACGTTCTTCCAACCTAACTTGAGGTAGGTGCAGTGTTTTTGGCATTTCTGGAGTTCTAAAAGTCCAAATGACATGATTCAAATTGGAGATTTTCAAGGAGACAACTGGCTACAACTTTGATGAAGACATCCAAGCCAAAATGCACCGTCTAGGTGATGAATTTGGAGCCAGAAGTCGGATAAGAGTTGTTGACTAAAAGCCACCAACCATACACCAACCCACCTACCATGCACCAACCCACCAACCATGCATCAAGCTTCCATTTTTGACAATTTTCATATTCTTATAGCTTGTATTCAGATTATGTACATGTACAAATTGGCTTCTAGGATTAGTATAAATAGACCCAACCTCTTTGTATTAGAGGCATTCAATTTAGAAGTAAGTTTCAAGAAAGTTTAAGTATTTGTGAGAGTTTTCTTTCTCTTCTTCTCCATTCTCTTTGCAATTTCGTTTTTGTTCTTTAAATTCTGAGTTCTTCCTTCCCATCCATGGAAGGCTAGGCTCTCATAATTAATCCAAGGGATTAGTCATCTTGTTGTTTAATTTGGAGATCTTGTTTTGCTTGTTCATATTGCTTAATTGTTATTCAAGTTTCTCTTCTTCCTCTTTTGATTTTTATCTAGATTAAATTGCTTAATTTGATTTAGATGTTGATGTGGTAATAGCTTTATTATCATGTATTCAAATATGATCATAAAGATTAAACAATATATTAAAGCTTTTTGATAGATTGTTTAGCTTGGTTAAATTCTAGATCTTAAGTTAATCTATGTTGGATGGTGCTTACTTTATCTAACCTTGGTTAATCAAATCCTAGATGCTTATCTAGTAAAGAATTCTTGGATCATGTTAAGGCTTCTTGATGTGATCTAAGGCCAAGAACATGGTTAGCAATTAAGTGAATTCCTTGTGATCAATGATGAGTTAAATTCAAGATCGGTAAATTTCCTTGGATTGGTTGTTTCTTTAGATTTGTTTACAACTTTGAATCTCCTACTTTGATTAATCTTGTTAATCAACAACAAAACCCCCATTTTCTAATTATCTTGATCTAATTAAATCTTTGTTTTTGGATCCTTGAGAGACGATTCGGTTCATTCTCTATACTACAAATTAGTTTGTGAACCGGTTATTTTATTTGATAAGTCTCGACAACCTCTTGTCAATAGTCCATTCAAAATTTGTTATTCCATTCTCTGTCACTGAAGAGTTATCTTGCAACATTAAACAAGGAAGTTTGAAGACTGAACTTCTTCGTCATACAAGCCTTATTATTTGGGATGAAGCTCCAATGATTAATAAATGGGCTTTTGAGGCTTTTGACAGAACAATCAGATTTATCATGAGGTTTTCAAATGTCAATGACATAGAAGAACCTTTTGGTGGTAAAATTGTTTTACTTGGGGGATATTTTAATCAGATATTGCTAGTCATACCAAAAGCAAGTAGATAAGATATTGTTATGGCCACATTTAACTCATTTAAATTGTGGGGTCATTGCAATATTCTTAAATTAACTAATAATATGGACTTCATTGTGTAGTATCTACATGCAACGTAGATGAAATAAAAGCCTTTGCATATTGGATTATTAAAGTTGTTTGCGAGTATTTGGGGGGTGTAAATGATGGTAAAGCAAAAATAGAAATACAAGAGATCTTTTGATTTTGAATTCGATTGACCATATGACAGATAATATTGAATTTGCATATCATAATTTGATAGATAATATGAAAGATTACAAGTTTTTTGAGGATAGGGTAATCCTTGTTCCAACACTTGAAGTTGTTGAGAAAGTCAATGAGTTCATTCTTTCATTAATGCCTAGTGAAAAAAGACATTTTCTTAGTTCAGATTCAATTTGCAAAGCAAATGAAGATGTTGGTATTGGTGCAGAATGGTTTACTATTGAATTCTTGAATGTGATTAAGGGATCTGGGATTCCAAATCGTAAGTTAATACTCAAAAAGGGAGTTCCAGTGATGCTACTTAGAATCATTGATCAAGTAACAGGATTGTGTAATGACACAAGGCTAATTGTAGATGAAATGGGGATGAATGTCATCTGCGCAAGAATAGTAACAGGAAATCAAGTTCGAGACAAGATTTATATTCCTCAGTTAAATTTAATACCATCTGATCCATGAATTCTTTTAAAGTTTCAAAGAAGACAATTTCCATTAATTGTTTGCTTTGCCATAACTATTAATAAAAGTTAAGGACAAACATTATTTGATGTTGGTTTGTTTTTGCCAAAACCTATTTTTACCTATGGTTAGTTGTATGTTGCTATTTCAAGAGTTAAATTGAGGAGTAGTTTGAAAATTTTGATTTATGATGATAATAACGATCTATGTCAAAACAACGAAAGATGTTGTCTACAAATAAGTCTTCCAGAAAATTAGAAAATAAGGTAATTAAATTAATATTATTAATTGATTTTTTTTGTTACATATCATTTAAATTGTTTATGAATAATCCATTTTCCTTTTCTTTATTTATTTTGTTTCTCATTTTTTGTTACAAATTATCTTAATTGTTGGTTTGAAGCAGTGTCATGTTGTATTCAAAATGAAGATATCTAATATTATTTCTCTACTTATTGCAAATTAATGATTTGGTACATTCATCATAAATGTATAAATTATATATAATGTTTGATTTATACATTTAAATTGCTTTCTTATATGTTTCAGCATTCTTCTTCACATGTAAAATTATTTTATCAAACTTACTTTCAACAATGACATATTAAGTTATGCGCACGGGTAAACTACAATAGTATTAATCAATTATACAACCCCTATCGAATAAACAGGAAGCCATAAATTGCAAAACATTAAATAACCACTTCATACATTTTTTAATATATAAAAGTATAATATTTTCTTAATATCTATTTGGTTATTAAAGTTTGTAATATAATATCAAATATGAGAGCCAAATAAATCACGTTAACTCTCAAATTAACATATTGTTAATAGTAAAAAGATAAATGTCAAATCTACTAATCTTGAAAAATTTAATTCTAAAAGATTTAGTGATGAGATGGATTGTATTTTGTTAAAAAATAATAGTTTAAAATATGGGGGGCCTTTATAGTTTTCAATTCTTATGGTATTTCAACTTTGAAGGTCATGAAGTAGGAACCATTTGTTGTGAAAAAGAGAAAATTTAGATATTTAAAAATAGTAGTTCGGAACCTGATGTTGGTTAGAAAAATCAGATAAAACTAAGACAGGAGAAAAAGAAAGTGATCAAAGTGGATGAAGGAATTTATCTATCTATCTATCTATCTATATATATAAGTCAAGACCAATAAATAAAATATTAACATGTGTCGCCTTACAAGTGCCAATATATGTTTATATATTGTTAATGAAGGATTAATGTCCAAGGAGGTTAAGGCTAAGCAAACAGTGTTTGGCATAGGCAATTTTAATACCATCCTAAATGAAACTAATAATCTTCATTTCAAAAGTTCCTAACCTGGAGGAAATTATATCCACACTTCAGGCTGATTAGCTGCAACAACTTCCTCTATAAAACCATATCCAAACTATATGTAAATAGACTCATGCATTTTATGGTCTTTCATTTTTCACAATTAAAAGCAAAACGTAGTCACTTGGGGTCACTTGGGCTTAGTTTAGGTGATTAGGATGAGTGAGTATCATAGTAAAAATTATAGGTTCAAGTCAAGTAATGAGTTTTTAATGTAAAAAAAATGAAATTAAGAGAAATTAACAATTATGAGGAAAGAATTATTTTAGATTTGTCAAACCTACATTGATTTTCAAATCATATTTAATAATTGTTTGTTTTATAGTGGCATTAGTGTAACTTTCTAATTAGTTTGCAAATGCATATTGGAATAGTAAATTAAAATTTTCTGCTGGATTATTATACATGAATGTACTTCTATATTGCAGGATGTTGCAAGAGGGGTTCGCAAGAGGCTTATCATTACTAAATTTTTGTTATAGGCTTATAGAATTAAAAATGTTTGGAAGAAACTTTAAACAAAATATTAGGAAGAAAGCTTGGATAGTTTATAACAAAGAGTGCTAAAAACAAAGACAAAAATGAACCGTAAAGAGTGAGGAAGAACGATTGTCAGCGGACTAACCTCATGAAGGAGATTGTTGAGTTTTATCAGAGCAAATTCTCTTTGTTGAAGTTCGGTCCAGGCATTGCAATTTCTTCAATATATCTATTGATGATATTTAGTGAGAAACTACCCATTTTTTATAATATATTTCAAAAACTACTGATAATATTTATTGAGAACTACCCATTTGTATCTATTGATGATATATTTGTTATAAGCTATCCAGGCTTTCTTCCAATTATAGATAGAACCCACAATGAAGACAGTTCTTCTAGCAAGCAATGGCTACACCAAGTTAACTAATGGGATATATAATGGGCTCTCACAAAGCACATCACCAAGTGCTACAACTGTTGTGAACTACCTATCCACGGTAGAAGCCGTAACCGTCAAAATCGAAGAAGCCACATTCTCAACTATCATAGATTAAGGACCATTGTTTCCACCTGAGCAAGAAGTGAGTATCCCTATTCTCATAGCATGAAAAGCTCTAATGGCTATTGGGTCATTGAAAGAAGAAGTGAGGACCATGATTGATTTTGATTAAAGGATTGAAATCGAAAGCGCAAGGGATTGATTAAAAAGAAGACAGAAAACAAATTAAATCGATTGGAAAAAATTAGAAATCTAACCTTCACTTAAAGATAAAGATTATTATATTTCCAAGGCATCCAAATCCCGTTAGAAGATAGAGGGGCAAAGAGAACAATTTGAAAAAAATAGGAAGGAAGAATCTCATAAGTTTCAAGAGAGAATGGGAAAATTAAAGGAATCAAGGTTCGAGGAGTGAGAAATGAGAGAATGAGTCAGAAAGGAAATGAAAAATAAAAGATATCGGGCAAAGAAAAAAGAAGGGCATCGGGAACATGTGAAAATAATTGCTCTTAGTTGAATAAAGACTTAAATAGGAGTGTGCTTGGTAAATGAATCCTAGAAGAATAATGAAGTGAAGAGTCTCCTTAGGTTCATCATTAAACAACCAAGAATAACTTGCACGTGGTTTACAACTGTTTAAATTTTCCGATATAATTTCATTTAAATATTCAAATAAATGATAGGCCCACATACGAAAGTAATGAGTAAATGTTTCTTAAAGAGGAAAGAAAATGATTTTGGAGGGAAAATTTTGCAGGAGAAGTTGACACATGGCAAAGGATTTCCTTGTAATGACCGTTGAATTGTATTGTTTATAGATTACACATCCCCTATTGTAAACGAATATATGATCCTAAATTAAACAACCATCAATGTGTGAACATCAAAAGCCACATGCACCATGAACAACCACCTATATCCTATAAAACGAAGACAACCAATAATATCAAATTAAATTATTGCTCTCACCAAATCCATCAATCTTGTAAAATGGAAATAACTAAATATCAAATTGAATGTTAAATGATTACTCTGACCAAATCCATCATTTTAAAAAAAATCAAAATTAAAAGTCACAATCTATGAAACAACTAACAATATTTTGTAAAATAATGCCAAAAGGATTCTAACACTAAAAGCAATTCAAAAGTAGTTACTAACAATCTCTTTATGTAAAAATCTATATAAATGACAAATCCACACATTGGCAATATGTGTTCATTAGACCCTTCTACTTCAACAACAAATCAACTTGGTAAGCTCTCATTTGTCAATGTCAACTCAAGTTGATAATATACTATTAGTCTTTGTTTCTTATACTTTGTTTTCAATATATTTACTTTCTTCCTTCAATCTTAAAAGTTATCTTGAATAACATGTGTGAGGAAAAAAACACGACATGGGTAGACAACATGACTTTATCGATGATATCAATGCCTGAAAGGATTCATGGAAGCTCAAAGTAAGAATTTTTTCCATGTGAACCTTGCCTTAAGATGATTCACCAATCCAAACATATACGATAGCCTTGAGATGATTCTTATTGATGGCAAATTAAGTGGCTACAAAATCTTACTCTTTTTAATATTTTTATTATGTGATTTTCCATATTCATTAATCACATTATATGTGTTCCATGCGTTTTATTTAAAAACCATTTTACATGATAGGGAGGAAGGATTCAGGTATCGTAAAGAAAACTTTGATCTACATATTTATAAGCCCACACTAAAGGAAGGTAAAGTTTTCATGATATTATTATTTAGAGTTGTTGTTAACAATGCAAAATTTTGAGCTACAAGTCATGAGTATAAGATCAATTTTTAATTTCGTTTGTCTTTGAACGAAGTCGAAGACCTAAGTATCCCTCTTTTTGGATTCAATTTTGTGTCTATTCATAAAATCTTAGTTATGGATGAATCAGATAATAATTGAGTTGGTAAGTTTTGTTAATTCTCATTTTATTATGTGTTTTGTGCAAGCATGTTTAATCCATTTCATGTATTTCATGTTTGCATTATATGTAATTTTTAATGATTTGTCATTTCAAATTTCGTAGATGTTGAAAGTTGATAGGAATGTCAAAAGATGACCTTTACACACTCGAGTTCTTGAATGGTATTAAGTGTTCAGGGATACCAAATCACATTCTGCAACTTAAACCTGAAGTTTCAGCAGGGTTACTAAATCACACTCTAAAACTTAAATATGGAGTTCTAGTTATGCTAATGCGTAATATAGATCAGTCCTCTCCATTATGTAATGGTACAAGGTTGCTAATATATAACTTAAGAAATCATATCATTCAAGCTAAAATCATTCCAGGCAACAATGTTGGGGAGAAGATTTTCATTCATCGGATGAATATGATTCCTTCGGATTTTAGACTTCCTTTTAAACTTCAAAGAAGACAATTCCCATTGGAACTATGTTTCGCAATGACTATAAACAATAGTCAAGGACAATCTCTAAGCAATGTTGGTTTATATATTCTTAATCCAATTTTCATCCATGGACAACTATATGTTGTGGTATCTGGAGTCAAGAACAAAAGAGGTTTGAAGATATTTGTCGCAACCGAAAACATCGCGACGGGAATGGCGAGAGAAAAATAATTAAAAACAATTGAGTCACCACCAATCGTTTATGGATAAGAAAAATGACTGGCAAAACACTTTAAAAATTGATTAAAAGTAAAAACACAAAAAAGTGGTCTGCGAAAACCAGGCAAGGTTTGGGAATCGATTATGCATAGGGAAGGGTGGAAACTTAATCTCACTGCACCCCTGATACATCCTTCCTAAGACAGTTTACCTTAAACTAATTGTCCAAACTTTATAACCTAAGTGATATCTATTTTTCCCCTTTTAACAAATAGATAAATTAAACAAATGTGAACAATTATTTACAGATAACAAGAAACTAAATTGCGAAAATTAAAAGTTTAGCTTGACTTGCGCTCCTGCGTACCCCCTGGTACAATTAGGAATTCAAAGACACGTGGTTCTTTCTAGAAAATGATTGTGGGTTGATTGATTTTAATTAAGAAAAATATTGTTTTGAATTAATTGATAAAGAAAAAAGAAGAAATGATTTGATTAAAAGAGAAATGATTTGATTAAAAAGAGAATTTTGTTAACTCGTCTTAAATAGAATGGAATGCGGTACTAGACTCGCTGATCCATCCCAAGAAAAATGTCAACTGGGTACTTGACCCCTGAAGACAGTTAAAGTGACCTGTGCCATTGGACCACTCTATTTTGCAAAGCTTCTATTAACGTGACCTAAATGGAATAAAGGTGGTACTAAGCCCACTAATCTATTCCAAAGAGATTGTCTAGTGGGTACTTGATCCCTGAAGACAACTAAACGTAAACGTTATGGCCTAGGACCATTTAACCCTTATAACTCATTATTTACAACATAAAGCCAAGAAATTATCAATAGATATTTATTAAAACTGAAATTAAATAGTTTGAATGCCAAAATAAAGGCACAACAATACAAAAGGGAGATGACCGATCAGTCGGTCATCCAAGCACCTCAAATAGGATCCGATCAGACCACTAAAATTGTAACAACAAAACACGATCTGGTCGGTCGGCCATTCAATCACAAAAGGGAGAAGAGTACTCGGTAGAGACCAAATAGGTCAGGATCCGATCGGACAAAGGAAGAGTCATTGAATGGGATCGGATCAGGTGCGAGACCGATTGGTTTGGTTAATGGAGATCATAGGAAAGGTTATCCGATCGATTGAAAACCGATCAGTAAGTTGGTGATCATGAAAAGTGGTGATCGGTTCTGAACCGATCAGTTAATGATAAGGTGGTGATCGGCAATGAAAGCTCGGTAGGTTTGGATGATCAAGGGAATGAGGTGTTCTGATCGATCATGTTCGATCGATAATTGTGGTGAGAATGGATATTGTGCTCGGATCGGTTAGGAACCAATCGATTTAGTTGGTGAGAGACATAAGTGGTGATTGGACAGAACCGATTGGTTTAGCTGATGATGATGGAAAATGTGATGATCGGGGAAGAACCTATCGGTGAATGGTAAGCTCGATCAATTGCGTTGATGAGGAAATTGTTAAGGCAATCAACTCTGTTTGGTGAGTTGAGAGATAAATTGGTTAATGGTGAGATCGGTCTGGTAGTTGACTTGAAGGTAAATTGGTAAACTTGTCTTGGTCTGGTGATGGGGGAAGGTGTTTAAGGAGGGTTAGATCGGTTGGTTGACGATTGAAAATGGTATGGGAAGTGGGTGGTCGGTCGAAAATGATCTGGGAAGTGGGTGGTCGGTCGGAAAATGGTTTTGGGAAGTGGTGATCGATTAGACAATAACCTAGGAACTAGGTGATCGGTTGGAAATTGTCTGGGGAAGTGGTAGTCAGTCGAAAAAATGGTCTGGAAAGTGGTGGTCAGTCGGACACGGATGCAAGCTCTGTTTTTTGGCTTTTCACAGATTTGAGACATTGTTTGATGGGTATTGGTGCTGTGTTTGTAGGCTAAATAGAGGGATATTATGGTGGTTCTAGTTGCTTATGGGTGTCTTTCGATGAAATTTTATTAGGGGGTGAGGATGACTTTATTTTGGATGAGAAAATGTAGAAGAATGGTGCGTGTGATGTTATTCAAGATGGGGAAATGGACATTTAAGGTGTTGTGATAGGTCTAAAGTCATGGGAGGCTTCAGGTGATGATGGTAATGGATGGTCGATGAGAAACAAATGGCGTCAGAGTTACAGACAACATTATCATCCTATCACATGTATATCAGTGAATAGGGCTGGCAATGAGCTGAGTTGAGCCGAGTCAGGCCTAACTCAGGCTCGGCTCGGCTCATGAAGAAATAAAGCTCATTTTCTTAGCTCAAGCTCGACTTACTTTAAGCTCACGAGTTATTTGAGCTCGAGCCAATATCAAGTCTTGTATTAATTAAGCTTGTACTACTCAATGAGTTTGGTTCGAATTTGTATCTCAATAAAATTTATATTTTTAACATATATTTATTTAAAAAATAATTTAGTCAGACCAAAAATAAAATAAAATGTTAATATACATTAAATTAAAGCATTATTATTATTATTTGTTAAAAATGACTATATACATATATCGAGCTGGTTCACGAGTTAATGAGCCGAACATATGAAAGCTCAAGCTTGGTTCATTTAATAAACAAGCCAAAATTATCAGCTTATTGAGTTATTAACGAACTGAACCACGAACAAGTTAACGAGCTAGCTCGACTCATTGCCAACCCTATCAGTGAATATAAAAAACTAAAGACATAGTGAATTGGGGAGCTTACCTTTTGTAACGCAAGATGGGATAGCAGATGGTGGAGATCAACCCTTTTCTTCAGAACCTAAACTTTTTTTCCTCTCTCGGTTTCTCCCTTGCCTAAAACCAAAAGTCCTCTTCCCATTTGATTCCTCTTTCTTTTCCTTTTATCCACTCTGTTCGTGGTTGTCACTAGAAAAAGGGTGGTTGGGGTTTTATCAGATGACCCATCCCCTGCTTTTGAAATTTCCTCCTCCTCCGTTGCGCCTCTCCCCAATCTCACTTGCTCCTCCTGCCCCTTTCATTTCTTGGGACTCTCCCAAAGAAAGCTGATGGGGGAAATGGGGATTATGGGCTCGGTAACTCTTGGGCTTAGGTAGGATCTGTGTCGAGCCTAATGGGTGATGGAGTGGATGATTGGGCCACTCTTTTTATTCTTTTTTTTCTTTCTAAAATAAAAGAAATTTTTGTTTTTTCATTTTTCATTCATTTTTTATGCAATTAACAAAACAATCCCTGTTTTTTTGGCTCAGAATAAATTGGGTGCTGACAATATTTATTATAGATGAAAATGTTCAAACTTCTTATTCTACAAGAAATGTAGTATTTAAGGAAGTTTTCCAACATATTCTGTAGTTGAAACCTATTTCAAGAGCATATTATGTGTATATAAGAATTATGCAATAATTTCCCTTTCTTACTAATAGAACTGAAGTTATGCCTATCTATAAGTAAAAGGCTTGAATATCTCAAGTTTTATTACCTCCATCTCCGGTCATTATATTAAATATTTTAGTACTAATCAAAATTTAGTTTTAACATCTAAAAAATTCTGAACATTACATACAATAAGAAAAATTAAAAACAATAATAATTTGTAAAGAATTACACAAGAAAAAAAAACATAGTAAACCTTGAATAGATATGGCAGGTGTACATAAGAATGTCCCTCCAATCATTCTTACTTTTTCTTCGACACCGTATAACAGGTCAAGTCCATCTCTACCTTAGTGGCAAAAATGGGCAATTCTCTTTCTAAATAGATTATTGTAAAAACTGTTTCTTGAAAGAGAAAAAAGAAAAAATTGGGTCTCATAAACAATCTCATATCAACACTTCCTAAGGGGAATTTCCAAATAAAACACTTTCAAGATGAAAAAAATGTGAAAGTGGAACTTACAAGAGAAAACATCCTTCCTTGCCAGAAATGAATCAAGTGTGAGATAGACAAGTTTATACACAAGTTTATGTTTCTGCACTATAACTTTGGGACTATGGATGACAATTTTTGAAATAACTAGTTGAAACACAAGAAGGGGGGTTGAATTGTGTTTCTTAACCTTTTTTGAAAAACTTCTTCTAAAATAATCTTTTGAAAGAAAACTTTGGAGTGAAGCAAGTACGAATGGATGAAACGTAAGCTCTTTACAGTCCGTTAGAAACAAAGAGAGTTTTTCTAAAGTTATTGGACGATAGATTAAAACTTTATCTTTTAAGAAAAGTTTAGTTATGAAAGACAATATCAATCCTCAGATGTTAGTAAATAAGGGAAATAACACAGAGATGGAAGAAAAGCTTACACTAGAGATTTATACTGGTTCACTTTCATAACTTGAGAGCTACGTCTAGTCCCTTCGACCTGAAGGATTTTCCACTAAATTTCACAAAGTTTACAAGTATTATTCCCGACTCCTTTTCAGGTTACAACAAGTATTCTCAAACCTCTTCAGGTTTTAACAACCAAGTATTATTTTATACACAACCTCTTCATGCTTAACAAACAAGTTGATAAAGGAAGGTGTTAAAACAACACTTGAGTTTCAACTCACAACAAGTGAGAATATAAGAATAATCTCAAGTTAAAAACTCTATACAAGAGTAGAAAGAATAGAAAGAGTGGAGCTTTGAATCTTTTTCTTTTTTGTTCTCTTAAAACTTCTCTATATATCTTGCTTCTTCGAATACTCTTGTATTTATAGGCAACGAGCACTTGAAACAGTTTTCATGAGCTTCTTCGTCCAACGAAAATATTTATTACCGTTCTGAGTAACATTAAATGCATAATACTGATATCGTGTTTGAGCTTCTTCTGAAAAGTGGCTTTGGTTACTAGTGATTGCTAAGAATATGATATCTTAGTTCTGACTATTCTGAGCGCGCAGAAAGTTCCTTATTTGCTGGTCCTTGTAGTTGTTAGGAGTGTTAGCTTAGCAGCACAGTTGATTCACTTTTGTGTCAGAGAACTCATCAACATTTATTGCACTTTGTTTTGCTTGTCTCTTAAAATACATTGGACGAAGCTGCTTAAGAGAAGTAATAGAAATACAATATAGTGGACGATCCAATATAATAATATATAAAGTTGTATTGGACGCACGATGTGTAACAGATATGTTGTACTTAAAGCTTGTCTTTGTATCAAAGATTTTACATAGATCTTAACAAAGGTATTTTTAAGAACATGTCCTTTTCAAATATAAGTTTAATCAAAACTTATTTAACATTTTTAATTTAATATTCTTTTGTCATCTTCAAAACACTTTTAGGGAATAATTACGTTGAATCAGAATTCGTTCCAAACATAGTTTCTTGAAAATGTCTTTTGTTCCAACAATTTTATCTGCCCCGGCCGCGAGTAATACCTGTCACGAGACAAGTTTTGGGGGACAATTTTCCCCTCGCGGGGGAGTGAGGATGAATTTTTTAATGTCCGTTTATTAAATGGAGCGGGGGTGGGGCGATGGTTGTTTCCCCCGAACCCGCTATATGAAATTATTAAAATATCCTTAACTAGTGTTTTGATTTAGTATTTGGATTTAACTTTTGGAATCTGTTTCAAGAAAATTGTATTGTTATTTTTATTTTAATTATTTAAAGTTGTTGAACTAACTTAGTTTGTAGTTGACAAATTATGAGAAATTGTGATATTAGAGATTATTTTATTTATTCTTTTTTTAAATAAAAAGTTTAGAATTTTTAATGACTTAATAAGTATCTACGAATACCCATGGATACTTGTATACCCACGAAAGAAAATAGAAATGGATACCCGTACGAGTATGGAGCGGGGGCGAGGGATGGATATTCATCCGCTGGGCGGGGGCCTACTAACCGCCTTAGCCTCCGCCCCTCCCTATTGCCATCCCTATTTGAGACTCCCTATTTAGGGATTTTGTTTTCACAACTCAATTGGTTTCACAATATAGGAGCTTAAGATTTAGGAAATAAGTTCAATAATGATAGCATGCCATATCCAATGGGCTATAGTGAACTTGGCCCACAACTTAGACAACCAAACAAATAAGGAAGTAATAATGTTACTCCTTTTTTGGAAGAGCAATCGGGGAAAAATATAATCAAAATAAAAAATTCTTTAAAAATTATAACTCTTTTACTTTGATTATTTTCAATTTTTTACCTCTTAGGTGCAAATTTGAAATATTTTTTTTTTAAATTTTAACACAACATATTCCTTCATATAAATTATATTATTATTATGAACATTTATCTCATTTATAATAATTCGTGCAGCCCACGAGTTTTGAACTTGTTTATGTGATATAAAAGAACTCAAGGAGTTAGTCTAATGGTTAAAGAGATGCATTTTCTACCTTGATTAGATAGGTTTGAACTTCTGGCCAGCACATAAGGAATTTAATTATCCTAAATACTTAAGGCTAATATGGGGAGTCTGTCGCTAAGATCACCTTGGCTCAACCTTAATAGATGTGAAAGATGGTTCAAAAATATCCTTAGCGTAAAACAAAAAAAGTTATAAATACAGGAAATGTTATTTCTTCTTGAAACTATTTAGCCTAATAAATTAAAGATATGCAATCCATAGGTAAATATGTTAATTATAATATATATATATATATATATATATATTTAAGTTAGGCTGGGGCCGGCCCATAATTAGTTTGGATTGAAATTTTCTTAACATAATTCTCGTTTTTTGTCAGATGGGCTAGCTTATTTTGATACCCCTAATAGTAAGCACTATATCTTGGAACATATCTTGAGCTTGTGCTGAATTCAATCTTCGAAATCTAAGTTGTTATGCCTATGGCCAATCCCTGCTATTGAATAAAACCACATGCTTCTTTGGGTTTTATTATGCAAAAATCTCATTTAATCAGAGAGTATTAAGTACATATGCATTTTGAGTAGTGCCAATCCAACTTAAAATAGGTTTTATATATGAATTTTACAGTTGTATCTATCTCAAGATACATTTGAGCTGAATGATTCAGACTATATAAAAATAATTTTTATTTATTAATCATTTTAAATTTCTAATTGCAAAATGGCTCAAATTGAAAATTACATTTACATTTATTATTATGCTCTAAAGAAAAAGAATAAAAAAAGAAAAAATTAAAATGCTCTCTCTACTCTTTCTTTCTCACTCACCTCTAGATCAACAGAGGAATATGGATGGATTTCACTACAGTATAGAAATATTTTATTTTATTAGTAGTTTGAAATTTAAAATTGTCAAGTGACTCAAATGAGAAATTACATTTATTTTCTAGATTTTTTTTAAAAAAGAGAGAAAAAAGTGCAAATAATGAGATTATCTCTATCTCTGAATATGTGTACTTGTTTTATGAAAAACATATATTAACATTAAATAATGTCATAATTAAATGAAAAAAATATATTTAAGTGAAAAACTAAATAAGTTTTCTTTTAATTATGTTAATTTTTCGCTTAATTATAATATGTTAAAATAAATTTTAATAACATCATCTCACATTTTTAATAACATTTTAACAATTTATTTAATGAAAGAAAGTTTCACACATGTAAAATTTATGAAATTTAGTTGAACTTTTTCAAATCTTAAAGTCTAATTAAAGTTAAACAGTATAAACTTACAATTTATCCTTTTATTTTATTAGTAATTTTAAATTTAAAAATGAAAAGTGACTCAAATGGGAAATTACATTTATTTTCTAATTTTTTTAATTTTATTTTATTTTTTGCAAAAGAGAGAAAAAAGTGCAAACAGTGAGATACTCTCTCTCTCTCACTCACCGAATATGCGTACCCTGTTTGATGGAAATTTCTGAAACAATTATTATTTCACATTATTTTATTCTCTCTCTCTCTACGAATAAAACCCTAATTTTGCAACTTGCACCCTCCACTCACTCTGTTTCTCTCTCATGGCGACGGCGCGTGAAGAGAAGAACCCTTACGAAGGAGGAGGAGGAAGAGGGTTCGGCAAGTTTCAAAAGCGACCGTTTCGGAGAACCCAAACGACGCCGTACGATCGCCCTCCTACAGCACTTAGAAACCCTAGCCGGAACAACGGTTGGTTCTCGAAGATTGTTGATCCCGCACAGAGGCTCATCGCTTCTAGTGCCCACACCCTCTTCTCTTCTCTTTTCCGCAAGCGTCTTCCTCCTCCACCTCCTTCTTCAGGTTTTGCTCTTTTTTTTTTCTTTTATAAATTTAAATTATTAATTAATTTTTGATTGAACGAAGCTTCTTTGATTTTGGGTTTTGTTTTTCGATTTTGTAACTTGGGTTATGTGGGTTGCTCTTTAATTTTTTATTTTATGTGCAAGCTTTGTCATTTGGGTAATTTATTCTCTTTTGCGGTGTTATTGCTTATTAATGTCTTCATTTTTGAAAGCATTTAAGGCGGGAGTTAGATTATTATAGTTCCTGCATTATTATTATTATTATGCGTTTAAAACTAATTGAATTTTAGTGCCCAAAACTTGGAAAATTTGTTGCTGTTTTGTTGTGTAATGTTTTGATATTATCTATTCTTATTTCTCAGTTTTGGAAGTCTTATATTTTCTACACAACTTGGCGTTATGCGCCTATGGGTGTTAGTGGCAGTGCTAGGAGAATACTTATGTAAAATTGGCACTGTATAACCAAACATGCCGTTGGATTGAATTTAAAATATTATATAGTAAGATTTAAATCAAATCTGACCGTTAAAAAATTGCTGAGTATTACCATGAGAATATATACTATAAGAACTTTCCCAGTGCCAGAGTGTAGTCAGGTTTGGTATTTCTGGGAAGTATGGGCTGGGGATGTAATGTTTTACAATACTTAACATAATAGATTATTAAATTGGGCTTGATGTGTTGATTTGATTTAAAAGGATAGAGCTTGGTCTAACATATGAAAATAATTTGGTGAAAAAGGAGATGAATGGCAAGAGAAAACCCGAGGTTCTTGTTATCTTATCTTCTCCTGGAATGTCTGTTAACTCTGTCCCCCTGGAACATATAGGACTGAGCATGTGTCTATCTTTATAGTCTGTGGGAACGGGTTATTTTGTGAGAAAAGTGCATGTATGGTTTATCAAACTGGGCTGCATCACTGAACAGATTTAGATTCGCTTCAGGTTGGATTAAATATTGTCCCACGTTTGGTGCATGATCAGAGTGGATTGGACGTAGGCTGGTTCTCCTCCTCCCTCCCCCACATATGATACTAGTTTGTAAATAGTATTTTATAGAACATGATAAACATGGTTTAATTTGTACACTGAAATAATAATGTTCATCAACAATAAGGTTTTTGGCATCCATATCTAATTTCTAAGCTGAGAGTAGGACACAGTGTAAATGGAAAAAAGGGACGAAATATTTTCTGTGGGTTCGCTGCTCTCTTTGTTGTTTTTGTCTATAAAAATTGTGGTCAATTGTCATAATGGTATATGTTATGGGTAACTTGTTAGTTGTAACTTTTCCAATTTTTCTTCTCTGATATGAAAGTAAATCACATGATTCCTTTTAACATATATATTTTATGGATCTTTACTTAGTTTCTGGCACAGAAACAGAACAGGAAGTGAGGGACAATCACCAGGAAGCAGCTGTTTTTGTAAGTATGCATGCTTCCCATATGTTATAGCACCGTTTGCATTTCTTTAGGGTTCAGTTTTTGGGTGTGATGTGCTGGCATTTATTTTATAATTTTATAATAAATTCTGTGTATCATTTTTATGTTTCCATCATGCTGACAAAAATATTTTGTGTATTCCTTTGTTCAATCACAAGTCGCAACTTGTTAATATTATTCCAAATCTACTTCAATATATGTATTTGTGTTAAAGAAGTCAGAATCAGATTAATGGTTTTGCCTCTTATTTATTTATTTTTCCAACTTATATGGCTATTTGTTTAATCGTTGGTGTAGTTAAGGACTCTTTAAGGGGCAGCATATCCATACCTTGGCTTCATATTGCATTCCGGGATGGGCTTAGTTTGCTCAATTCATTGGTTAGGGCCATCCATAATGGTTCTTTTGGTCATTCAGCAAATGGAGGTTGACTGCTGTTCTACATTGGGCATAGGGGTAGAAATATGTGCTTAAGATCAACAGACATTGCTTGTAGACTTGAACTTGTGAACTTCTCTCCTGAAAACAACTTTTTAAGTACAACATACTTCATAGGAGATTAAGTTTTCATGACATGATTCAGTTGTGCTGGACAGGTAGTATTCCAGTGTGTTGAAATACTTTGTAGCATATCTGGTCAGCATTGTGATAAGCATCTAAGCAACTTGGGAAACCCTCCCTTAAAAGCTAGCTATTAAGGGGGAAGAACCAAGCCACTTAAATACACCACTAGGCAGCCCATACTACCCAATGTGGGACTTTTTGGCATCCCATACTACCAAGTCCCTATCACATTGTTTTTTATTTTTATTTTTTGATCTCTGGGCAAGAGATTAGATGAACTCAAAGTGTATATATTTGGAATAGCTGGGGTGGGAATCTGCTGGTTGAATTTGGTTTTTGTGCTTTGAAATTGCATCTTTGTGATGAGCAATATTGTTATTCCATTATTAATATAATTATTGTTAGGCACGTAGGAATGTATGCATGGTGTTTTTATAGTTTATGGATTGTGATCTAGAGAAAATGGTGGGTAGTAGAATGCAATGATTTTGTAACTAATCTCCATGAGAATATGCTATTCTATACTAATATATATGGCTCAGTCAAGTTTTGGTTTCACCGTGTTTTAAGATTATATAAACCTAAATTAAAAAAAATTAGGAAGTTATGGTGGTTGGATAGTTACTTTTTGAAGTTATAAAGCGTCTCTTTTCCCCATCTATTCTCTAAACAAAAAATAATTTGAGAAGATTTTTTATCTATGAGTAGTTATTAAAAGCTTCAAAATACCATTTATTTTTTTCTTTTTTTAAAGGACTAAATTTAAATGTGCGTGTCAAGAAACTAGTATTTATAAGTTCTGACAAGATAGATGATATTCACTGAAAATTCATGAACTGTTACTTTGATTTGGTTGAAGTTGTTACTGGTATTATTGTGCTTGATTCTTCTCTACTTTTTTTTTTCTTTTTTTGTAAAGTTTTTCCTCTAGGGTTCGTCAAAATGTTAGTTAGGGGCATCATTTTAGATAATAATAGTTAATAACTGCATGTTTGATGGGGCTTCTTGCAGTCCTTGTATGATCATTTCTCATTTCTTGTGGTTAGGGAGCTGCACTGTTCTTTTTTGATAAGTGAAACATTTTGTGGTCATTACTTACATAATCCTCATTAGATTCTTCTCTATTGTGCCCCATTTTTTTCATTGACTTTGGTTTATGTTATTATTGTCATTGTCATTTTGTCTTCTTGTTTGTTGTATGAGGAGCAGGTTGCAAGTGATTCCTCTGGCAAGCAACAAGAAGCAGTTTATGAAAGTGATGTTCAAATTAATTGTTCTGATGGAGGTGGATTGACTGAAGTTGAGAAACTATTAAAGCAGAAGACTTTCACCAGGTATGTTTTGTATGATGTGCGAGGCATCATCGCTTTTGGTATTTAGTTGTTTAGTATGTATTTACTCCCAGCATTTGAATAATCTTATTTGCAGTGATGTCTTAAATTAATTTATACTTTGTAGAGTGAAAATGATATTCACTACATGGTTTGACATGGATCAACAAACAACGATACAATTGTGTGGTTTTTGATAGAGCCCAATGGCGTTATTTGATCCATGTAGCCGAGTCCACCTTGTGGGATAATGCTTGATGGTTGTTGTTGTGCAATTTACACTTACTGTGTAAATTATTGAAGTTTGTATTGCAATTTGCTTCTTCTAGTTCATGCCATTCTGTATTCTTAGATAATGATATTCCTTTTGGGATAAGTTTTCTTGTTGATTCTGTACATGATAAGGGTCTATTATTCCACAGATCAGAGATTGATCATTTGACAGCACTTATGCATTCAAGAACTGTGGATTTACCTGTCGGGGAAGAAGAGAAAAGGACAGAAGTGGTTCCATCAAAGCCAATGTTGGCTTGTGACCCAAAGGAAGAATATCCCAAAACTCCAGTACTAGAAAATGGGATTGAAAATCGTCTTGTTTCAACCCCATATGTTACTTCCAGTGTATGAGAATTTGCTTCATACTTATCTTTGACTTACATGTTTGATTGTATTTTGTGGATGGGAAATTATTAATTTCTCTATTGTGATCCATTTGACATGTGTTACTATATAATTTCTATAGGTTCCTATTGAGGATGTTGCTTCACCTGCGGAGCTTGCGAAGGTGTACATGGGGAGCAGGCCTTCCAAGGTATCCCCATCAATGCTAGGCTTGCGAGGTCCTCCCAGGGAGGATGCAACTCTACTAAAAAGTCAACACATTGCTCTGAAATCCCCTATTATGTCCATTGTGCCAAGTGCTACTAGCCTTGCTAGGGTTCATGAAAATGGTTTTGTGACTCCAAGATCTCGTGGCAGATCTGCAATATATAGTATGGCTCGAACACCTTATGCCAGAGTTTATACAGCCTCTAACCTCAAGGTTTGTCTTTTCCTGAATGGTATTTTGGATCATGATGTTTCTAGGGTCAGATTTTTTATCTGGTTTCTCTAACTTTACAGGGTGTTGGGCTTACTGTTGAAGGTGAGCCGTCATCTTCAGCTCAGTATGCACTGGGTCATGACATGCTTTCTGGATCTAAACAAGGGGTATAAGTACTTGTGATTATAAGTCCTATCCTTTCAGTGTATATTTAAGAGTCCTCTGTCAGGAATATGTTACTGGATTTTCCTTTTTTTACCTCCCCATTTTTGCAGGCATTAAAACGTAGAAGTTCTGTTTTGGATAATGATATAGGATCTGTTGGTCCTATACGCCGAATCCGTCACAAGTCTAATCTTCTATCTTCTAAAGGCTTGACCTTACCTCTTTCGGGCAGCCCTCTATCTATTGCTAAGAGCAGATTTGGCATTGATGCTGCTCAGCAACCCTCATCTTCCTTGCAGAGGCCGATTCTGTTGGGCGAAGACCATGAAGTTAAGCATTGCCATATGAAATTGTCAGCAGAAAATGTAGATGACACCATACCTAGTACGAGCTTTCCTCCTATACCCTCAAAGTCTAGCGAGATGGCCTCAAAAATACTGCAGCAACTTGATAAGTTGGTTTCCCCTAAAGAAAAATCATCCGAATTGAGGCTACCTACTGTGAATGATAAATCACCGACAAAGTTGTCATCATCCATGTTACGAGGACAGGCTCTTCGAAGCATGGAGACAGTAGATTCATCAAAATTCCTGGACATCATACGAGATAATGAATTAGATGGCGCACTTGGAAATTTGTCTGCTAGTGCTCAAAAGTTAACGTCACATACGGACAAGGTTGAAAATGGTCCATTGAAGCTTGTTTCTCCTACTGATGGATTAGTTCCTGTTGTAACTGATGCAGATGCTACAGTCCCAGGGAAGCAAGTCATATCTATTGCAAAATCTGGAGATTCTTCTGTGACAAAACCTGTTTCTTATCCTCCACTAAAGAAGAGGGCATTCCATATGAGTGTGCATGAGGTTTGAGATTTTGAATAATTATTATCTTTATGACGGTTCCCTGTAGTTATCTTGGTTTTAAGTTATCTAATATTCTAATATGTGGCTTTATGTTAATTATTTTTTTATCATCTTAGTGGGAAGGGCTGGTATTATTAATCTTGTTGCTTGTAGTGATTTGTTGCTTTCTTTCATTAAGCTTCCAAATAATGTTGAATGAAGCAATTGCCAGAATTTTTTTGTTTATTAGATACATTTGATTTTTATTCCAGACAGAATAAAGTGAGTTAAGTTTGCAAATGAAAAATATGGTTCAACCTCAAGTCATGGTTATTCACCGTTATTTTTTCTCTCTCTCTCAAGGATTATCTGGAGCTGGATGATGATGACTATCCTAATGGGCCTGTGTCTTCTTTCTCTACTGCTGAGAAAGAAACAACAGGCTCTACTGCTGTGGCAGAGAAAACTACCTTAGCTACTGAAACCGTTGCACTGGAGAAGCCACCAGCGTCATCTATACTAAAGCCGTCCAAAAGTGTTACAATAGATGGTAAAACTCATGATGGGACTGCTGATGGGTCTATGGTTGGTGAGAAGGTCAATGCATCAACCTCTATAACTTCATCTATCCCTGGTCTCACTTTTACGCCAGTTACGGTTGCAGTTACAGCAGCTACGCAAACAATTTTAGGTGCTGACAAGTCTGCTTCACCAAATGGATCAATTGCTAACCCTCTCCTGTTTAATTTTGGGAATAAAGTTTCGTCGTCAGAGCTGACAGCTGCTGCTGCTCCATCAAAGGAGTCTACCAAATCAGGTCCAATATTTGGTTTGGAGAAAGTTGTTTCATCAAAGGAGCCAGGTGCTGATGCTCCATTTGTTAACTTTGGCATCAACAAAAATGTTGACAAGGTTCCACAAGTGCCATTTAATTTCTCATCATCAGTTGGTAGTGAATCTGGTGGTCTGAAATTTGGTGCTTCTTCTGACTCAAAGCTGAGAAGCTCAATCAGGTTTGTGTATGCAATTTTTTGCTTGCTTTTAAAAATCTTTCTCAAAATAAACCTTTACACATCTAGGTTATTTTTCTAGTTTAATTAGAGGTTTGTGTTTGTTCTGCCTGTTGACTTTTGTCAGTGAAAAAAGAATGTCTCTGAATGAGTCATTCTCATTGGGAGTATATCTCTTCTTTCTTAATTAACTTCTACTGTTCCATGTGTCTGCTATAATAAACTTTTTAGGTTTTTATATGATACTTTTCATTCTTCTATGTTACTGCTCATTGCTCAGGTCACGTTTGATTTGTAAAACGCATTTTGCATCCACAGTTGATTCATAGATTTATCAAATTTATCATCCTGTGTTTTACTGTTATCTTGAACTGTGTTGTATATTCTCATTTTTAAAGTGAAGAACTTTTTTTCGTGCTTACATTTTGCAATTTGACTGTCTGATTTCTCTGATGTGTAAGAATTATATTTTTGTTCTTTTTTTATGCACTGTAGAATGGAAATTGACAAGAGATATTGGGCATCTTACATTATGTGCAGTGAAGTGTTGCAATGATTAATGTACTAAATGTCCCCTTCATTTGCAGCTCATCTACTGCTGGCGCAGTTGAGTCGATGCCAAAAGTTCTTGATTCAGATAGTGCTGATGCTAAGACTAATATAGTTACTGGATTCTCTGTTCCGTCATCAGAACCAGCTGTTTCATCTGCAGCATCACTGACAAATATATTAACTTTTGGCCACGGTTCAAATCAAAATAATGGGCCTTTTGCTTCGACCCCTTCATTTTCTTCTCCATTTCCACCTACGGTAACAAATCATTTTGCCAGTCAGAATATGTTCAGTAGCTCATCCCTTGCAGCAAGCAGCAGCATTAGTGCCACAGCAGCTTCTACTAGCAGCAGCATGACAACTAGCTCCCCTGCCGTAATTGCATCCAGCAATAGCATTTCCTCCACCCCAGTGGTGGCATCTTCGTCTCCAACAACTTCCATTTTCAAATTTGGTTCCACCCCTTTAGCATCAACAGGTTTACCTGTTTCATCTACTTCTGGCTCAGAACCACTGGAAACCAAGAGCAAGCAGGATGCAGGCAGCACTTCCTTTGGAAGTTCATCTGCTGCTGTTGGAAGCACAGGGAGTGGCATTTTTGGGTTTAGTTCCTCGGCAATGACAACTGTAAATAGCCAGTCTCAAGGGTCTGTCTTTGGCACTACAAGTGGGTCTGTGCTTGGTGCTCTGGCACCTCCTGCTACAAGTGGGTTTGCAGCTTCGACCCAGAGCCAGTCAGTGGGATTTGGTTCATCTGCATCATCCCCATTGTTTGGGTTGACTGGGAATACTGCTTTTTCTTCTGGGAGTTCATTGTTTCCTTCTTCAAGTCCCGCCACAAATGTTTTCAATTCTGGTACAACTTTTGGACAAAGTACCTCTGCCTCCTCTTCAGAAGCCAACTCTGTTAGCTCTAACAATGGTACAAGTTCTGCTTTGTTTGGGCTTTCTACTTGGCAGCCTGGCAAGTCTCCCTTTGGTTCTTCCTTTAGTTCATCATCTTCATCTTCATCTGGGTTTTCCTTTGGAGCATCCACTCCTTCTGTTGCTTCTACCAGTTCACCAATGGTGTTTGGATTATCCACTGGTGCATCATCAAGTTCTCAATTCTCATTCACTTCAGCTGCAGCTACTACCAACATGCAGCCTGCTTTTGGAAGTCCTAGTCCTGTCTTCACGTTTGGTTCAGCTTCATCTGTTAATAATGATCAGATGAGTATGGAGGACAGTATGGCTGAGGACACAGTTCAAGCAACTCCACCTGCGACTCCTGTATTTGGTCAACAACTTGCCCCACCTCAATCAAATTTTTTATTTGGAGCATCAACTCCAACAGGAGTGAGTCCTTTCCAGTTTGCAAGTCAACAGAATATTGCTCCACAGAACCCATCTCCATTTCAGGCTTCTAGCAGTCTAGAATTTAATGCTGGAGGAGGAAGTTTCTCATTGGGCACTGGTGGGGGTGACAAATCTGGTCGAAAATTCGTGAAAGTTAAACATAAGCCGCGTAAGAAGTAAGACTATTGCTTATAAAAATGGTTATTTCTTTCACTGCTGCAGTCTGCACTTCGTAAGTGCAACAAATAAACAAGCTCTAAAGGTGAGTGATTACTGAATATTGCTGTTCGGCTAGCAATCTGGACAAGTGATGCTATTGAAAGCAAATCAACACATGCAAGCTTTTCAGTCTCATTTGTCTTGCATATTCTTATAGAATGCAAGGCTTACTTTTCACAATTTTGTAGTAGTATGATATGATAGAACATAATCTGCTGTACTTGTAATGGTTTTAGGTCATAGAAATTCAAGATTTGGTCAGTTATGATGTTCACAGAGATCCCTGTATTCTCGTTTCTTGTATCATAGCCAGATATAGGCATGAATTTGGCTTAGCTGGTTGTCACATAACTTACAATTCCAGTGAGCAATCTGTGAATGATTATTAGCCACTAGGCTTTCTTTTTTTCTGGTTTGCCATTTAGTTGAACATGAACTTTAGTTTGGAGACCGACAAAATGTTATTTCTATAAAATTTGGTGCCTTGGTTTTTTAATTAAACTTAGTTTTCAGGTTTTTAAATTGCGATGACAACTTATGACAGGGAATCCAATACCATGTGATCTGGTGTGTATTATTGATATCTCGCTAATTTATGCTAGCAACCTGTCCTTTTTTATTCTGTATGATAAATAGGTTTTAAGAACGCCTTTTAAAAATGCTATTTGGGAAAATTTTCTTGAGTAAAATGTAGCTCAGCAGTGTGATCGAAGTCGCCCGCTAGCATTGTCAAAAATCAGAGTTTGTGGGATGTGGGAGTTTGTTGAACAATACTGGTGTTAAATTTTGTGGTTTGCCGAAAACTTCTTGTGAACAGTTGGTGTCAGTCACTTGTAAGGAAAATCTCTTCTATTCCATGCTTGACTCCCACTTTAATGGTCAAAGCGAAAACCATCCTTATCTAGCTATGTAAAATAGCTATCAGACCTGGGAACAATGGCTATTTTCACAAACATTTACCTTAAATGACTCTTCAGAATATAAGTCTTACATGCTTTGATATCGAAAAGTTTCGATAACCTAGAAGTGCTAATCATTACAAGATTTATTTATGTATTGAGCCTAAACCTTAATTCCTAAGCCAGGTTCTTAACATGTGTCCCAAATCATGTTAGAACATATTCTGCAATTGGATCTTTAATTTAACATTAAACATGTTTTGATCTTTACATTTTCTTCATGGTTTGAACAGTGCGTTATAATTGTTTATAGTGCTATTTGTATTCATAAAGTAAGCATAACACACTTGACATAGATTTCTAGATCAAATGCTCATATTGACATACTTTCATACATTAAAACATAAATTTATATATGTATATACAAGTAGAAACATTTATTAGTATAATCTTGGCACTAAAGTAACGTCATTGCAAATTTTCAGAAGGCTAATGTTATGTTTGTGCTTGGAGTGTATGCCTTATTTATTTCAGAAGATTGATGGGGCTTCTCCTTAACAATAAGTGAAGCATAGTAGTCCTTCTGTGGTATTGTGGATTAACCATTTCTATTCCTTATAGGAAAGCCCAAGCCAGTTACTTTGGACATAAATTTATAATTATTGCTAAATTTGAAATAATATGAAATTCCAAGGAAACACTGTTTTCTCTTGCTTATATTATATATGTTTAATTTCTTGCAGGTCATCCTTGGATTCAAGTTGATAGTGTAGCTCCTGACAGGCCACTTGATTCTGCCGTATTAAGTCGCTTGAAGCAATTTTGTGCTATGAACAGGCTCAAGAAAATGGCTCTTATAGTAGGTCACTGGATGTGAAAGCTTGGAAGTCGTCTTTCACTTGATGCATAAAATTGAGTATAAAGATACTTACACTGAATTTGTTCGGTTGTAAGTCTTTCAGTATGGATATCTGGCTTCAAGGTGAGAATGAGGCGTTATAATTTGCGCATTTTCATTTTATCTTCCTTTGCATTTTTCAGGTTATTGGAGAGAGCTTATCAGAAGAAGAAATAGCTGGCTTGAAAGAAATGTTCAAGATGATAGATACAGACAACAGTGGTCAAATCACTTTTGAAGAACTTAAAGCTGGCTTGGAAAGAGTTGGTGCTAATCTTAGGGAGTCTGAAATTTATGATTTAATGCAAGCAGTAAGTATCTTTCTAAGCACGTTTTATAAAATAAAAGAAGTGGTATTAGTTAGATAAACAAAAAATGAATGAAAAGTGAAGATTTTGCAATAGTAAAGCATTCTATAATTAAAATGGGTCTTAGTTTTTATGGTTCATTTTGGCTGTTTCTGACTCTTTCCCTAAATATTCAGATATGCCATCTTAGAAGTTGAAGTATGGCTTGGTGATACTATTGTAATTTATAATCCGTGATTCTTTTTTAATAATTTTTTTTCAAGTCTTAATTTGTAATTTTAAGTGAGGCTGTAACGAGGTAGTCATTTTCGACGACTGGCAAAGGGGGAGAGACGTTTGACAACCGAGAAGACTTTCCTAATCACATAATAATAATTTGTATTTCTCAACTTCATTCAATGTCAGTTTCTCTAATCCTTTTAACATATTCCATAAAATGACTCATTCGTTGATTTGATCTTGGCATTTGTAGCAAATAGTATCCACATGCAGCATTTGACAAGAATATTAAGTGAGGTTCAAATCCAAGACCATCAGTAGCAGTGAAATAGAGGTGTTGTCAATAGAGCACCAAACCTACCAGCAAAGCAAAGCAAAGCACTACAAAGGCATAACCAACACCCATGCTCACATACATGAACATTATATTAACCCATTATACAGCCCCTGTCGAATAAACAGGAAGCCATAAATTGCAAAACATGAAATAACAACTTCATACATTTTTTAATATATAAAAGTATAATATTTTCTTAATATCTATTTGGCTATTAAAGTTTGTAATATATTATCAAATGTGAGAGCCAAATAAATCACGGTCACTCCCAAATTAACATATGATTAATAGTAAAAAAATAATGTTGAATCTACAAACTTTGAAAACTTTATTCTAAAGAAAGATTTGGTGATGGGATGGGTTGTATTTGTTAAAAAATAATAGTTTAAAATATAAGGGGCTTTATAGTCTTCAATTTTTATTGTAATTCGACTTTTAAGGTTATAAAGTATGAAACTACTTGTTGTGAAAATGAGAAAATTCAAATATTTAAAGATAGTAGTTCGGAACCTGGTTAGAAAAATCAGATAAATCAGATAAAACTAAGACAGGAAGAAAAAAAGTGGTCAAAGTGGATGAAGGGATTTATGTGATAAAAGAGAACTCAATTAGTTAGTCTACCTTAATTACTTAGGTTTCTCGAGCCAGCACCTAAGAAATTTAATTCCCCTAAATGCATAAGGCTAATATGGGAAATCCGCTCCTAAGATCACCGAATGAGGGCTTAGCCTTGATTGATGTGAAAGATGGCCCAAGAATATCCTTAGGGTAAAACCAAAAAAATAAAGTTATAACTAAAGAAATGTTATTTCTTCTTGAAACTATACAGCATAATAAATTAAAGATATGCAATCAATAGGTAAATATGTTAATCGTAACATATATTTGAACTGGGATAGGCTAACCCATAACTAGTTAAGGTTGAGATTTTCTTAGCATAACATTGCTTTTCGTCAGATGGGCTGGCCCATTTTAATACTCCTAGCAGCAAGCACCATATCTTGTGACATATCTTGAGTTTGTGGTTGGATTCAATGCTTGAAATCTAAACTGTTATGCCTATTGCCAATCCCTGCTATGTTGAATAAAACAACATGCTTATTTGGGTTTTATTATGCAAAAATTTCATTTAGTCCAAGAGTATAAAGTACAATGCATTTTGAGTAGTGCTAACCCAACTTAGAATAGGTTTTATATATAAATTTTACCCTTGTGTCTATACCGAATGCTCTAGACTATATAAAAATACTTTTTATTTATTAATCATTTTAAATTTATAATTGCAAAATGACTTAAGGTGAGTGATTACTGAATATTGTTGTTCGACTAGCAATCTGGACAAGTAATGCTATTGAAAGCAAATCAACACATGCAAGCTTGTCAATCTCATTTGTCTTGCATACTCTTATAGAATGCAAGGCTTAACTTTTCACAATTTTGTAATAGTATGATATGATAGAACAAAAGCTGATGTACTTGTAATGGTTTTAGGTCATAGAAATTCAAGATTTGGTAAGTTATTATTACCACACATGTGGTTAGTTACTGATTTAGTTAGTGATTAGTTAGTAAGTTGTGATTAATTATATAATTAGCTACATTTCTAGGACTATATAAGTCACTATTGTAAACAACTTTCACATTCAATAAATTTTACTTACACATTTATCTAAATTTTCTCTCCTTTGAGGCCATGTTTCTTAACATGGTATCAGAGCTTCAATAGCAAGGATTTTCCTTCTATCCGCTGCATTGAGTTCCCATGGAACTGAATTATTTTTTGCTTATTTCTCTTTCTCTTTCTGTTTTTCTTCCTCGGGGAAATTCATTCACTGCGGGATTGGTGTAGTGACAGTACCTTCAAGTTCATCTTCGTCCAGATTCATTTTCCTGGAAAATCTTCCAGATTTTCTTTCAATTTGTCCTTCTCACAATCACAACTAACTAAATCAGTAACTAACCACATGTGTGATAATAGTTATGATGTTCACAAAGATCCCTGTATTCTTTTGTCTTGTATCATAGCAAGAAATCAGCATGAATTTATGGCTTAGCTAGTTGTCACATGACTTACAATTCTAGTGAGCAATATGTGAATGATTATTAGCTGGTAGGCCTTCTTTTTTCTGGTTTGCCATTTAGTTGAACATGAACTTTAGTTTGCAGACCAACAAAATGTTATTTCTATAAAATTGAGCTGGACTTTTTTTTTTGCTATATGCTAATGTGCTAGTCACTTGTCAAATTTGATGCCTTGTTTTTTTTTAATTAAACCTAGTTTCCAGGTTTTCAAATTGCGATGACAACCTATGAGAGGGAATCCAATATCGTGTGATGCTGGTGTGTATTATTGATATCTCGCTAATTTATGTTGGCAATTTGCTCTCATTTATTTTGAATGGTAAACATGTTTTAGGAATGTCTTTTAAAAATAAGCATAAAAAAGTATTTGGGAAATTATTTTTGGGTAAAATGTAGCACAACAGTATGAATGAAGTCGCCTAGTAGAATATTAAAAAATCAGCATAGGATTGATACAATTTCTGTCATCATCTTTATTATTACTTATTTTCTTGTTTTGACCAAAGTCGGTACCTTGACCATATATATAAAGCTGCGCCAGGGAGGGTTAGCTTGGTTTGGTTGGTAAAGATTTAAACACTTCGTTAGTAAGACTTAAGTTTGACTTTTGTTGTTAGCAATCCTTCTTATAGGTAATATTAGGTATTATTATAAGTTATCACTGAAGTCTGTGACATGTCCTGACTTAAGAATAAAATAATTTTCTTACCTTGAACTTTTATACACACAAAAAAAAGAAAAGAAAAAAGAGAAGCTACTTGCAATAAACGATGATTTTTCTAAAATTCATGCAATGTTAGCATGGTTCAAAATGGTAGGCAAAATAGTGATTTAATTTTTTTTTTCCTTTTTTTGTCTTCAATTTTGTCTTCCTATTTAAAAATTAACAATTACGTAAGAAATTACACATCTTAGTTGGCAATAACTTTTATTAGTAGGTAATTTTTTTATTTGTCTTTTTTAATTAGGAAAAACAATATTGAGGACATGAAAAGAGAATAGAAGATTTGATTCCAGTAAAAAAGAGTTAGCGTGTGATTTGCATTAATCAAGTAAGAATAATGAAGAATAAAATTTTATGGCATGTACGTGATATACTGCAACTAGCTGATTTCATGCATGTTGATACCCTATAGTACTTGTCACACTCTTGGCATGCAGAATTATAAACCATGATTTTCAAGTGACCACTTGCATTTGGCATTTTTACCCTCCCAAACGTGAAAGGAACTCATTGCTGTTAACAAACTTCATTTTACTGATCTAACTACATAACTTACATATGAAGTTAACTCCTAAAGTCTACCAAACATTATTACCTTTTCTCTATGAATCAATCGCCCTAAGGTTTTGAGAACGCTTGCATATTGCTAGCTAGCATAAATGTGGAGTTCATCACGACGTGATGCTTGAGACGTGATGAGCTATAGCAAACCCAATTTGGCATTTATGAGTTGCATGCTCAATTATTGTAGCCTATAATTCACGTAAATTCGGTCTTTTTAACTGATGCAGTTCACGATAATTATAAAAACCTAGAATAGTACAAATATTTTTTAGTAGATTTTAAAAAGGGTAAATAACATTATGTTGATTGACGTAATTCATGGGAATCACACTACACAATCCACATGAATTTCACTATCTATTTTGGTGGAATTAAGTGGTGGAGGGACGAGGAACAACAAATGCCATGGTCCTCCCAAGTTGCAATTATATATCATATTTGTTTGTGTATAGTAGTTAGTTTTGTGTGTGATTATTTTATGTTATATATGTCTCTTCGCCCTCCTCAATCTTGGCCTTCTCACATTAAATTTTTTGCTCCGCCCCTAATGGAATTCATGCATGTGCATTTTTCCACATTATGAATTTCACCATCCTAACATCACAAAATGGACAAATCTTTTGAGAATAAGTTTTAAAACTAGTGTAATTTGGTAATTAGTTGAAAAATAATATTATAATGGTAAAAACATCCCTACTAACTACAACCAAATAAGGACATTAAATAGGCCATGACACTTAGAATTTCAAATACCTATACATCTTATTTTTTAGGAAGTTTATATCTAGAAAACAAAGATGCCTAAGCTTTTAAGATATTTGTGTACCGAGCCCTTTCACGTATGATTTTCTTTCATATTTCATTATAATGCCTTTTTCCTTTTAAGCCACAATTTTATGAACCTTTTTCTTATGCATGTAGTGTCACAAAAGCTATTTTCGATAGCAAATGGCGGTCGATTAAAATTGGATATCAATATCAACACTTGTGGCCATCAAAACAAGTGTTGAAAGCAAATGCCTCCAACTCATTTTTTGTCACAAATACAAACATATACAAATCACAACATATTTAACAATAGCCAATGACTCTCACAAATACTTTGGTTAATTTCAAGTAGTTTCTTTAATGCAAATTTGTTGTTTCTCATAGCACGCCACTCATACAAGATAATCAAAAGAGAATAAAAGGAAACTCATGCGATATTTGATGCACTTATAGATGTGCGGTCTCTCATTCAAATTGCTTAACATTGGAATCCTATTATTGCTATTAAAGAATTCCAATAGTAAATTTGTAGATATTATGTCTTGTTTTTCTGTAAACAATTTAGAGATACTCGTATATTATTAAAGAGTTTCAATTGACAATATGTTAGGTCCCAAAATGGTACGAAATACATGTTCAAGAAACAAAGCAAGAGAAAACCAAAAATAGCTAGATGTACTTGTGAAAACAAATTTGAATTCCATTGCTTTTCCTCTTACAAACAATGTGACAACTTCAATATTGCTACAATAAAAAGGAAAAACAATATATGAGTATCAAAGATAGTTGCATGACAAAATATATTGGGATTACAACACTAGTAAACAAAGTTGAGTTCTCTCACGTGAAATTCTCTATCTCTCTAGTAAACATTTGTTTCTCTATTTTTTTTTCGAGTAAATCACTAAATTCGTCCCCGAAAGATTCAAGTTAGGTCATATTAGTCCCTAAAAGAAATAAATCTATGTCAAAGTCCCTGTATGAAGCTTTTGTTATTCAAGCTAGTCCCGATGTCAGTTGATATTCGTTTCCGTTCATGGATGTGCCCACGTGACTCGTTAACTTGTTGAGTTGGATATCTTTTTTTACACTTGGGATTGTTTAATCTAGAGTGGCTAAGGAGAGCTGGTATCCAAAATCCAAAACGATATCATTACTTGTTCTAGGTTACAAAATCCCCTATTTTCAACCTCCCTTGCTGGTAATGATTCCGTCCCCTGTTGAAGCTCATTTTTGATTCACAAATGATGGGTGATAGAGACGGAGACATGCCTTTCTTGAATGGCCACCGACGGAACCAACCATTGTCCAAGGTAAGTTGGAGTGGAAGTGTTACAAGGTCAAGAAAAGGGGTTTGTAAGAGGGTGGTAGGTCATCCAAGGTGTGGTTGTGGGAGGAAAGCTTTGTTGCTAACCTCCAAAACCTTTCAAAATCCAAATAAACGATTCTTAAGGTGCCAACTTTACAAGGTAATGATGTGGTTTATGGTTTGACAATAGTTTGTTTTTTTGTTTGTTGTTTGGATACTAATCATGTTTTGATTTACAGGATAATAATATTTCATGTGGGCATTTCATATGGTTGGATGATGCCATTGATGATGATGGAGGTTTCAGTGACAAGGAAATTGGCCAAGTAAATCCCCACGACAGCCTGCTTAGTAGGAAGACTATGAGATTGGAAAATGAAGCTAATTCCCACCAATTGAAGATTAGTAGGAAGATTATTAGTTTGGAAAAAGAAATTGGGGAACTGAAATTGAGTGTATATGTAATTGGGGTTGTCATGATGTTGTTTATGATAATGTCTACTATAATATGTATATGGAAGTAGCCAAAAAAAAAATATTAACGGTGTAACATCCACTAGGTGGAATTTTGTAATGGAGCCTCTGTTTAATATAATGGTATGAAGCCTTGGTTGTACACTGATATATTGTTTGCACCTTTTTCATTCTATTACATTTTGATAAACATAAAATTAGAACATCATAATATACCACAAGTTAACAAAGTAATGTAATTTGCAAACTTGCACTTTCATTCATATGTAACTTGGCCACTTATAATTGCATTGGATTAGAAAATTGCTTCTTTACATTGTCCACTACAAAACCTAGATGAAAACTTCATTTACATCGCACCCCATGACTGACCAAAAAGCATTATCCATATACAAATGTAAGATTACTGCCACACCGAAAAAACATGAAATGAACAATGGCAGGTTAAACAATAAAAAAAAAACAAAATATATTCTTCTAGTTGCTGCTTGTGGAGATCATCATTTTTGGTTTCTTCTAAGGAGTTGGTATAAAATGTAAATATCTTGATGTAGTTGCTGCTTATAGAGTTTCTACAGTAACTGCTTCATGCGTAGGTGGCTTAACAGTGGTGTTCCTAAATCCAGGTGGAAGCCTAATTGGTGGAGTCATTAAGGTGGAGGGCTATCTCTATCATGCTGGAAAACATAAGCTAATGTCAATGATTATAGAAAAAAATTGCAACAAATTAATTAGATAATGATGAATGGGCTGAACCTATGAGCTACCAAAAGGATGAGATTATGAGAAATCAATCTCATCCTCAATCACATCCATTGCATTAGAACCTCCCTTGTGTTTCTTTTGATTTGCAGGTGCTCCTTTGCAAGTCCTTGTGTTATGGTCACTGCCACCATACTTAGAACACTTGATATCACCATATTTTCTTTTCAACTTGTGTGGGTTAACAGGTTGATGTTTTCCTTTGTTATTTTGGACATCCAATAGGCCTCTTGATAGTTGGTGGAGTGGGTTGTAGATGATTTGTATTTTCCCAATATTGTTGACCAGCAGTTGGCTGAATAAAAAATTCATATGTAGCCTTAAATGCTTGCATGGTCAGCCATTGGTGGACATAATCTTCAGGCTTTTGGTTCTTGAAGACAATTGCTGCAATGACATGTTTACAAGGCATGCCAGTCAACTTCCAGAACCTACATGTGCATTTATGCGTATCCAAGTTCACATCTACCTTGGATGGCCAACTTTGGACTTCATATCAATTTCCTTGAGGGTCACCTGACAAAACTGGGGTCCATTTATTACTCTCAAGTTTTTCTTTCTCTTATCTACTATGTTGCTCAGGCGCTACAGGCCCAGTATACCCTGCCAATACCTTCTTGTGTCTTGCCATCTTCCTCATTATGTAGCATCTTATTTCCTCAGCAAGTGTTAGAATGGGCTTCCCTATGAACTTTAGGATTTTGGCATTAAAAAATTCACAGTTATTGTTGGTTAGACTGTCCACCTTGGGCCACTCACTGTAGGGAGATTTAGTCCATGAACAACGAGGAAACTTGTTCAAGTAAGCCCATGCCTTGTCATTCAACCTCTTCACTCTAGCCATACAAGCATTAAACTCCACTGCAGTGGTGCATTTTGCACATTCCCAAACCAGACCCCTCAGCTTTTGTCCTTCCATTGCTTGGTAAAGTTCTTCCACAAGTGCATCACACAAAACCTGTGGTGTATACCTGGCATCACCTCTTGCATTGCAGGTATTAGACCCTAATACAGAACAACATAAAACAATACATATCACAATCAATCATATAATCACACAACAAAATTAGGTGCTCATCAATGGTGCACGCACAATCCATCACAGATCACAGTCACAGTTAGAATCAGTGATATAATCCTGATGGCAAAATTAGGTGCACATCACATACCATCACAGCCACAATCTCACACAATCACACTGTCCATCCTATATACACAGATCACAGTCACGTACATCACATAATCACATATCACAGATCATAGTCACACAATCACACCCATGTTTACAGTCACATAGTAGTGCATGAGAATCTTTTTCATTAAAAGTTTTAAAGTGCATAGCAATGCATGTGACATATTTAGATAAAAGTGAAAAAATGTATGTGACAGTCAAACCAAGACATGTGACTTTCACTAAAAAATTAGGCAGTTAGATAATATATAATATATCACCTTCTATTGGTCTAAAATGAAGTTCCAACCATGCTCCTTCTAGTTTCCTAGGTCTTCGTGGAGTAATGTTAGGAACCATTTCCAGTTGTCTTTAGTCTCACTGTCCACTATTGCATAAGCCACAACATAAATTTGGTTATTTGCATCTTGACCCACTGCAGATAGCAGTTGCCATCCATAGTATCCTTTTAAGAAAAGCAACCATCAAGTCCAATGAATGGCCTGCATGCGATCTTGAAACCCCTCTTGCAAGCATCAAGACAAAAGTAAAGCCTTTGGAATTGTGGTGAGGAACTAGGAATGGGAATGACATCCAATTTGACAGTGCTGTTAGGATTGCTTCTCATCAGCTCTGCACTGTAATCCCATAACCTTGCATATTGCTCCTTTTCTGACCCTTCAACTAGTTCTCTAGCCTTCTTCAATGATCTGTAAATTTTGGTGTCATCAACATGAACACCAAAATCTTGCTTCAAGTAATCAAATGCTTCAACATGTGTCATATTTGGCTGAGTTCTAAGCCTTTGTTGTAGCTTTTGGATAACCCACAACCTATCTGCCTGCTTGTTTTTAAACCCTCTGCTTCATGTGTGCTCACTATGATATGTTTTAATTTGAAAGCTTCTTGTAGTAGTGCTAATATGCATAGTAAATCTCCCAATTGCCCTAACTTTGTCATTCTTAACGCATCTGACCTGCCTACCAAGATGGATGTTATAGTCCTTAACTCCACCCTTGAACAAATCTAGAGCTGCAAACTCATCCCAAGCTCCAAGTGCATTTGTCCAAATGATGCTTGTTCATTGAACTGAGGGTATACTTGTTGATTTGAATTGCCATCATCATCAGAACTGACTGGAGTATTTAGTTCTTCAGATACATAGTCATATCGAACATCATCATCCAACTCTTCGCCATAAAGGGATGGTGGTGTCTGCTCTTGAGTGAAAACCTTATCCCTCTTAGCTTGGTCACTATCACCATTCCCATGTTTTTTTTTTCCTTATAGGACTGTTAGGTAACTCTTCATCTTCATCTTCTATAAATGGTGGGGGCTTAAAAAGACTGTCCTTAGCACTGTCATAGTCATCATAACTACTTTCACTCTCATCACCCCCTTCACTTTCATATTCAACTCCTATATCATTGTCACTCTCATGAAAACAGAAGTGGATTTCCCTCTCTATGCCAGTATGCTTAGGCTCAACCTCACTAGGCTCAGACAATGACTCAGTAGGCTTAGATTCATTTTGCTCAGTCTCAGTAGGCTCAGGCTCAGTAGGCTTAGGCTCAATAGGCTCAGTAGGTGGAATGTCAGTAGGCTCAGTAGGCTCAGTAGGTGGAATCTCAGTAGATTCAGTAGGTGGAATATCAATAGGCTTAGGCTCATTAGGCTTAGGGTTAGGCTCAAGCTTATACAAAGGCACTGCCTCAGGCTCGAGCAATGGCATAGGCTTAGGTAATGACTCTGCCTCTAATATGGGATGCTCAAAAAATAATTGAACATCTAGATTATTAGCTACAGCAGCAGTGCACATTTTAACCACATTACTGTCAGTGAAAAGTGGCCTTAACCACTCTTCTGAATCAAGCCCTGACACTAGCCAATAGCACATGTTATAGTAATGGTACCTATGATCTTTGAATAATGCATCAACCTAAAAAAGATTGATTTTGTTAGCATCAAATTCACCCTATATGTTAACTTCCCCCCAACATAATCCAACTTCCCCCCAGGTTCTTTGACAAACTGTCCTCAGTGATGAAACACAAACTCTATGTAATCGGACATCTGAAACCCAAATAAAATGAATAAAAATTATACTTTACTCATTACAACAATAACGCATTGGGACCACATTCCATTAACGACTATAAAAAAAACACAAGGGACCACCACAAGTCACAGGGGACCACATGTTTTTGACCATAAACAAAAAGCATTTACACTAAAATGGACTTACCTTTCACACTCTAGTTCACATAACCAAATTGCACTATCAGTCGAGCAAGGGTCTTCACCAATGGATGGAGGGTCTTCATTGATCGAGGGTCTTCAACTTCAACGTTAAGATGAAGTTTGTAACTATTATGGGTTATCATATGAAAATAGGGGGAAGGAATAGCAAAACGAAAATTGGTGATTTTGTAACCTAGGGCAAGTAACGACGTCATTTTGGGCTTTGGGTATCAGTTCTCCTTAGCCATGCTGGATTAAACGATCTAAGTGTAAAAAAAGAGATCCAACTCAGCAAGTTAACGGGCCACGTGGGCACATCCGTGTAGGGAAATAGAGATCAATTGACGTCGGGACTAACTTGAGTAACAGAAGTTTCATACAAGGACTTCGACATAGATTTATTTCTTTCAGGGACTAATATGACCTAACTTAGATTTATTTCTTTCAAGGACTAATATGACCTAACTTGAATCTTTCGAGGATGAATTTGATGGTTTACTCATTTTTTCTCTCTATGGCTTGGGAATCTGAGAGTGGTTGAGCTTGGAAAATTTAGCTGTGTGAACTGATTTAGGAAGCTAGGTTTATCTTCAATTTTGAATATCTTCACTTGTTTTTTAATTTTTATTCTTGATTTTGAAGAGTGACATTCGGTGCAAAATTGATCTTCTCTAAGCTGTTGCAGTTTTCTGCAATTTCCTTGTAGTTGAGTTGAGCTTCTTCCAAAGTGAGGTGAGAACTCTTTATTTCAGCAATTTTTTTCTACAATTGAATGTTGCTGGACACAGACACATGTGCATGTATACTATATTAACAACATGTGAACTCTTAATTGAGTAATTAAATTTTAACTACAACAAACATTACTTTGTGTGGGTTGATGATGTGGATATGTTTTTTTAATCCTATGTTGAGATTAACTTTAGGTGGTGGTTATTGCTATGCATGTGAGAATCATATGATATTAGTGTTGTGTTGTATTGTTCTGTTTTCTTTGTGGTCTACAATTTAGGAACTGAGCAATTGGATAAGGAATAAGTAAGGTTAGGCAAAAAATTATGGGTAAAAAATATATTATTTCTTAAATTTAAATATGAGAGGGTGTTTTACACATCAAGGTTACTCAGCATCCTGCTCATAAAATATTTTAGAGAATTTATTTCCTTAAATGCACTAAATTAATTAATATGGGATTTGTGGACTCTGTCTTGATTGACCCATGAATAATTATAAAAATGTTTTTAGAAGTTGTAATTATTGTTGTAATTATTATCCTAAGTGTATATAAGATTGGCCTTTCTGTTGTCTGTAACAACACACACAAGCCATTCACATTATATTCAGTCGTCCTTTTACAACTTGGTATCAGAGCTCCCGATCTGGGAGTCTATGCTTCCGTATCAAACACCAGCACCTTTATTGTGCTTCATATTCCCGTTTTTGCCTTAATTGCAATCTTAGCACCTTCATTGTGCTTTATTTTATTTTTTCCCTTTGTTCTAGTGCCTATATATTGCCTTCTTTCTACTACTGTTCACAAACCCGTGTGTGGTTATTTCTCTATTACATTTTTTTTTACTTACATCATCATTGCCAACGAAAAATCTCTCTCTTCACCACCATTAAACCACATTGATCTTCCTGTATTACAAGGCTCATATCGGCTTGATGGGCGTAACTATTTACAGTGGGCCCAATTTATCCGCATTACCCTCAAGGGATGTAAAAAACTAGATCACATTGAAGGGAAAGCTCTTGAGAAAAAAGACCCGAAGTATGAAGCTTGGGATGATGAGGACTCCCTTATTATGACTTGGCTATGGACCTCCATGACTCTGGAAATTAGCAAGAATTATATGTTCTTTTCCAATGCTAAGGAAATTTGGGATAATTTGCATCAAACTTACTCGATGAAACAAGATATTGTAGCATGTTATGAACTAGAAAATAAAATTTTCAATACCAAGCAAAGGAATATGTTAGTGATTGACTATTATGGGAGTTTGAAAGGCTTATGTATTGAGCTTGACCAGTATCAAAATTTGAAGATGAAGTGTAATGAGGACTCCACTACATTGAGAGAGTTCACTGAGAAGGCAAGAATCTTTAAATTTCTCTCTGGTCTGAACTCTGAATATGATCCTATTTGGGTTCAAATTTTAGGCAAAGAGAAACTTCCTTCACTCTCGGAAGTATTTTATATTGTTCGAGGTGAAGAAAGTCGTAGATCAATCATGTTAGATGGTGAAAATCCCATTGATAGTTCAGCCTTGGCTACTAGAAAGAGTCCCAAAATAGGATCATCTTCTTCTGGAAAACCCCCATTCAAAACTAATCGTGAAGACCGTTGGTGCACCCATTGTAGGAAGCCTGGTCATACTAAAGAAACGTGTTTCAGACTACATGGAAAGGATAAGGTCCTTGAACGCACTGGAAGTTTCAAAGGTATCCAACAAAGATATACTAATCAAACAGTATCTGACTTAGAAAATATAGGTGATGATTCACATGCACCAGAAGAAGTCCTGGCACTTAGCAAAACCGAACTGGATCGTATGCGAGCCTTCCTTGATTTAGTCAGTAAGCCTTCTGGCATTTGTTCTCTGACCATGACTGGTGAGAATTCTAGTTTATTTACCTTTAATGTTTTTGGTACTATGTCTGAGGATATCTGGATTATTGACTCTGGTGCTACTAATCATATGACCCCTTACCCAATATATTTTTCATCCTACTCTACTTTGTAAAAAAAACATCATATTACTGTTGCTAATGGATCCTATACTCCTATTATTGGGTGTGGTACTATTCACATCCATCCCTCTCTTCCCTTGAATAATGTGCTTCATGTTCCTAAACTTTCCAATAATCTTGTGTCTATTCACAAACTTACCCAAGATTTAAATTGCGCAATAACATTTTTTCAATCCCATTGTGTTTTCTAGGATCTATTCATGGGGAGGACGATTGGAGTTGCTAAGGAGCATGGAGGGTTATATTATCTGCAGCATATAAAACCTCAAAGCAGTACCAAGTGGAAGGTGTCTAACTCTTGTCATAAGACAAGTTTTGAATCTGTGACTTCTCAAATTTGGCTTCACCACAGACAACTTGGACATCCTCCTTTTCATGTTCTAAGATCTTTGTTTCCCCATTTATTTGCAAAAGTAACAATTGAGTCTTTTCACTGTGATGTTTGTCAGTTTGCGAAACACCATCGTACTATTTTCCCTCCAAGTACTAATAAAAGTATTGAGCCTTTTGATCTTGTCCATTCTGATGTATGGGGACCTGCTTCCACTTCTACTTTCATTGGTGCTAAATGGTTTGTTTATTTCATTGATGATTGTACTCGTGTCACTTGGACCTTTCTCATGAAAGATAAAATCGAGGTATTCCCATTGTTCTTAAACTTTTAATAGCATGGTCCAAACTCAATTTGGAAAACCTATTAAAAGGCTGTGATATGATAATGGCAAGGAATATATTAATCAAACTTTGTCCAGATTTTTGCAAGAGAATGGTATTATTCATGAGCTAACTTGTGTTGACACCCCACAACAAAATGAGGTTGCAGAAAGGAAGAACCCTCATCTTCTTGAAGTTGCTCGGGCTTTACTATTTCAAATGTCTGTTCCAAAATCTTACTGGGGGGAAGCTGTTCTCACTGCCACATATTTGATAAACAAGTTACCCTATCGTGTTTTGGATGGTATTAGCCCTGTACAGTTGACAAGAGGTTGTCGAGACCCCGTCAAATAATAATAATTACCGGTTCACAAAATAATTTGTAGTATAGAGCATGAACCGAATCGTCTCTCAAGGATCCAAAAAGAACAAATATTTAATCAAATCAAGATAATTAGAAAGGGGGTTTTGTTGTTGAGTAATAAGATTGAAAAGAAGAACAAGACTTAATGTTGTAAACAATTATAAAGAAACAACCAATCCAAGGAAATTTACCGATCTTGAGTTTAACTCATCATTGATCACAAGGAATTCACTTAATTGCTAACCATGTTCTTGGCCTTAGATCACATCAAGAAGCCTTAACATGATCCAAGAATTCTTTACTAGATAAGCATCTAGGATTTGATTAACCAAGGTTAGATAAAGTAAGCACCATCCAAACATAGATTAACTTAAGATCAAGAATTTAACCAAGCTAAACAATCCATCAAAAAGCTTTAATAAATTGTTTACTCTATGTGATCCTCTTGAATACATGATAATAAAGCTATTATCACATAAACATCCAAATCAAATTAAGCAATTCAATCTAGATCAAAATTAAAAGAGGAAGAAGAGAAACTTGAATAACAATTAAGCAATATGAACAAGTAAAACAAGATCTCCAAATTAAACATCAAGATGGCTAATCCCTTGGATTGATTATGAGAGCCTAGCCTTCCATGGATGGGAAGGAAGAATTCAGAAAATAAAGAACAAAAACGAAATTCTAAAGAGAATGGAGAAGAAGAGAAAGAAAACTAACAAATACTCAAACTTTCTTGAAACTTACTTCCAAATTGAATCTTTCAATACAAAGAGGTTGAGTCTATTTATACTAATCCTAGAAGCCAATTTGTACATGTACATAATCTGAATACAAGCTATAAGAATATGAAAATTGTCAAAAATGGAAGCTTGATGCATGGTTGGTGGGTTGGTGCATGGTAGGTGGGTTGGTGTATGGTTGGTGGCTTTTAGTCAACAACTCTTATCCAACTTCTGGCTTCAAATTCATCACCTATACGGTGCATTTTGGCTTGGATGTCTTCATCAAAGTTGTAGCCAGTTGTCTCCTTGAAAATCTCCAATTTGAATCATGTCATTTGGACTTTTAGAACTCCAGAAATGCCAAAAACACTGCACCTACCTCAAGTTAGGTTGGAAGAACGTGTTTCCAAATTCAAACCAACTTGTAGCTTCATTATCATGACTAAAACGACATTTATTGACAAAATGGTCTTCAGTGAAGTTGGAGATATGGGTCTTATCTTTCAAATGGCCAAGTTTCAGCCCAAGAGGATGCCTATAACCCACTATATAGTCCAATATGTGCATACTGCCCAGATGGTTCCGTGACAGCAAACTCACTCTGTATTGCAAGGCTATTTTGGGCCCTTAGCATTCCGATCCAGCTCTTGAGTTCTTCATAAAACTTGTAGAGCATTGTCTTAGCTTTCCAAAGACACCAAGATCACCTCAATTGGATCACCGAGTCCCAAGTTATGACCTAACCAAGGAAGAAAGGTTAAAATGCATCAAAATCCGAAAATTATTCAATATTTGCATTAAAGCCCAATGAAGCCCAACAACATTAAACTCATCTAAAGTACTAATATTGGGCACAATAAACATCTAATAATGCCTAATACAAAGCTAACATAAGTGTCTCAAATTGATTGATCAACAGTTCATAACTTCTTTCTTTCCTTTTGTTCCCATTATGACTAGTCTCCCATGTCGTGTATTTGGGAGCACTGCATTTGTTCATGTTCATAGTCAACATCGTGGCAAATTGGACCCTCGAGCCGTTAAATGTATATTCATAGGATATACTCCTTACAAAAAAGGGTACAAATGCTATTATCCTCAAAGTCGTCGTGTTTATGTATCCATGGATGTTACCTTTAATGAACTTGAGCCCTTTTATACTAGTCCTCAACTTCAGGGGGAGAGTAATTTTGAGGAAGTTGAGACTCTTGAGACACCACCACCTTTTTTTTCTCTCGTGCAGGAGTTGACATCCTCTTCTGGTATTGCTCACGAGGAAGACACTACTGTTAATCTTGAACCTATTCCAGAACCTCTGAATCAATACAGGTATCCGTATCAGAAATGGAAAAAAACCTGACCTGGTCCAACAGCAACCTCAGTCTTCCGAACTGGAGGTAAATTCTGAACCATTGGGGCACCTATAGAGCAGAATCACAAGATTGGAGGTAATGAGGAAAGCCCAAGAATAGAGAAAGCCCATTATCAAAGACTTATTTAGCCCACACTAGGCTGGACATAGCTTATGCAGGTAGTGTAGTTAGTCAGTTCATGCATGATCCACGAGAAAGACATCTGCAAGCACTGAATAAGATTTTTCAAGACTTGAAGACAAGCCCAAGAAAAGGATTGTTGCTCAAAAGAGAAGGAAAATTGTCTGTAGAGACAATTATGTTAGCTTTGTACTTGACTTTATTAGATATTTATTATGCCCAATATTAGTATTTTAGCTGAGTATAATGTTGTTGGTTCTCATTAGGCTTTAATGTCAATTGCGATTAACTCTTGGATTTTGATGCATTTTGACATTTCCTCGTTGATTAGGCCATAACTTGAGCTTCAGTGATCCATTTGAGGTGATCTTGGTTTCTGTGGAAAGTTAAGACAAATATTTACAACTTTTATGATAACACAATAGCTGGATCAGACTTCTAATGGTCCAAAAATAGGTCTGAAAGTTAGAGTGGGCTTGCTGTTGCTAGAATCTGAGTAATGTGCACATATTGGACCATATCTTGGGCTATAGGCCTCATTTTAAGCTGAAACTGGTGCCATTGGAAAGATGACACACAAAGCTCTAACTTTACTGAAGACCATTTAGTCAATAGATGCCGTTTTTAGCATGATTATGAAGCTGCAAGTTGGTTTGAATTTGAGAACATGTTTTGCCAACGTGACTTGAGGTAGGTGCAGTATTTTTTGAATATCTGGAGTTGTAAAAGTCCTTTTGAGCTGAAATTGGTGCCATTGGAAAGCTAAGACAATTGTCTACAATTATCATGAGACCTCCATGCCAAAATACATCGTTTAGGGCATGAAAGTCAAGCCGGAAGTTGGAGAAGAGTTGCTGACTAGAAGCCACCAACCATGCACCAACCCACCAACCATGCATCAAGCTACCATATTTGACAATTTCCATTTTTTTACAGCTTGCATTCATATTATCGTCAGTTACAAATTGGCTTCTAGGATTAGTATAAATAGGGTCAATCTCTTTGTATTAAGCATCATTCAATTTGAAGTAGTATTTGTTTGAAGAAAGTTTGAGTATTTGTGAGAGTTTTCTTTCTCTTATTCTTCTCTATTCTCTTTAGAATTTCATTTTTGTTCTTTATTTTATGAGTTCTTCCTTCCCATCCATGGAAGGTTAGGCTCTTATAATCAATCCAAGGGATTAGCCATCTTGATGTTTAATTTGGAGATCTTGTTTCGCTTGTACATATTGCTTAATTGTTATTCAAGTTTCTCTTCTTCCTTTTATGATTTTTTTATCTAGATTGAATAGCTTAATTTGATCTAGATGTTTATATGATAATAGCTTTATTATCATGTATTCAAAGAGGATCACAAAGAATAAACAATATATTAAAACTTTTTGATGGATTGTTTAGCTTGTTAAATTTCGAATCTTAAGTTAATTTATGTTTTGGATGGTGCTTACTTTATCTAATCTTGGTTAACTAAATCCTAGATGTTTATCTAGTAGAAGATTCTTGGATCATGTTAAGGCTTCTTGATGTGATCTAAGGCTAAGAACATGGTTAGCAATTAAGTGGATTCTTTGTGATCAATGATGGAATAAACTCAAGATTGGTAAATTTCCTTGGATTTATTGCTTCTTTAAATTTGTTTACAACTTTAAGTCTCGTACTTTTATCAATCTTGTTAATCAACAACAAAGCCCTCCCTTTCTAATTATCTTGATCTAATTGAATCCTTGTTTTTGGGTCCTTGAGAGACGATTCAGTTCATGCTCTATACTACATTAGTTTGTGAACCAATAAATTTTATTTATTTGACGTGTCTCGACAACCTCTTGTCAATTATGCAGGATCAATTGTTGACAGAAGATCCACCACAGGGTACTGCATGTTTTTGGCTAGAAACTTGGTAACATGCACTACAAGAATGATGTCAGACAGATTTTCGACGAAATTATGACAACAGTAATGCACCAGCAGCCAAAATATGTAGTAGTAGCATAATACAACAGTAATGCAGCAACAGCCAGAATATGCAGCAGCACCATAATACAACAGTAATGCAGCAGCAGCCATAATACAACAGTAATGTAGCAGCATCATAATACACTAATGCAACAGCACTTACTAGTAAATTATGACTCAATGCAACACTAATAAATTATCAACAGCTAAATCAGAGACACATTAGCTAAATCAGAGTGCTAAATTATCAACAAGCAGAGACACACATCACACATGGTCACTAAATCAGATTTGGGCACAAGTAACCTGTTCTGTTTTGACAAACTTGAACGTATGATGATGTTATCTAAGAAGTATAGCCTTTTGGAGGTTCAAATAAATGGTCAAACTATTGAAATTTCATATAACAAACCTGAAATATAGGAAGGAATATATTTGGAATTTTAGTGCAAGTGAAGGTATGAATTATGCAGAAATAAAATAGTAAAATTTTCTATATAGAAATATTGTTAACACTGAATAATTTACATGCTGTCATCAGGTTCCATATTGGGAAAGTCAAACAGAAATTGAAATTGGGCGAATAAAACAATGCTTAGAAACCAAAGCAACATAAAAAAAACATGTAAGTATGTGCAACATGCGCAATAACAATATCAATAGCTAGCTAGCAACAATTAAAGCATGTAGTACATTTTTTTGTATGACTAAATGCATTGGGGTTTAATAGGAGAATAATACTATTACACAGGCTCTGTTAATATGAATTTTTGAATCATTTAATGTGCAATTCGGTTGAACAGATTAAAAAAAATATAAAAACTTTGAAATGTCATAACTTTTGACTCGATTGTCCGATTTGGACGCATTTTATGTCCGATTTGGTCCAACAGAATTCCCAAAACCCCCTTATTTTGTGAGTTATAAGGCTTTTATGGAAAAAAAAATAGAATGCAATGCAATTTTTAAATGAAATAATAAATTGCCTTGAACGAGTCGACCACCGGTTCAAGTCTAATGATTATCAAGTCTATGTTTTGTGGGTGCAGGTCATAACACTAACTTAGCCTAGTATGGTGGCAAGGTAAGCTTGCCACTTGTGTTTTAACAGAAAAATGCATTTTCACCTTGCCACTTGTTCATAATACAACATGTTCATAGTAGTGCAGCAGCAGCCACAATGCAACAATCGAGTTCAATAAGTTTACCACAGATTGGAGAAATAAAGGAAGAGGAATGTTCTTTTAACATTGAAGTGTCTATGCAAAGTATACTGTAATAGCAAAATATACTTATTATCACATTCTGATGCCTTGTCAAATGATCTTCATCAAAAAGACCAGAAAACATATTATCATTGCCAAGGCACTTAAAATCTGCTATTTGCATTTATTCTTAAAGTAAGAGACAAACACACCAGTGGGCAAAACCATAAACAAGCTTTGAATGTTAATTTCAAATCAGAACAAAACAGAATACATGCAAGCTAGCCAAGCCATGCCCAGAATGCCCAGAAATAAAACTAAAACCCATAAAACCATGAACGAATTTAGTGAACTAGCACTAACCTCAATCAATCGTGGGTGTTTTTCTTCTTCAATGTGCATATGCATGTGGTAGCATTGCAATCTGCAGTTATATAGGACGAAAATTAGAAATCTATTTGCATAAATCAAATGTAGTAGCTGAATGGTGAATGGTGTGGGTATCACCAAAAACAAAAATCAGAGGCCAAAATAGAAATGCAATTCAAACAGAAAATAGAAATTAAAACTTGAGATGAAGAAGAACGTGTTATGTTCTAAGAGTGACAAAATCGCAAATGACAAATACATTCGGGTAAAGGTTTTCAAGGAACTTACTGTTCAACGAAGATGAAGAAGAACGTGAGTGATGTTGATGCTGAGGCTGAGAGTGATGCTGATGCTGAGGCTGAGAGTGGGGCGTGCATGCGTCCTCCTTTGTTAGGGTTAGAGAGATTGGGTGTGCGTCCTCCTTTGTTAGGGTAAGGGTTAGGGTTAGGGTTAGGGTTAGGGTTAGGGTTAGAGTGGAGTTATGAATATTTTTTGTTTTATTTATTATATTTTGCTTCATTATATGTGTTTAATTTAATTTTTTTACACTTTTATCAATATACTTTTTTAACTTCATATTTTAAATTTTTTTAATATTATTTTTATTAAAATATTAATATAAAATTTAAAGTTGATAATTTTTATTTTAATATAAAATTTTAATTTAGTACACAATCAATTATTTTAATAAAATAAAATAATTTCACATAAAAATATTCATGAATACCAACAAAACAATATTCTAAATCTAATAATATTTTTAATATTATTTATATATTTATTATTTACTTCTAATTATTTTATTTACTTAAAATACCCTTAACTAAATGCATTAAATCATATAAGTTACAATTTAATACTAAATACCCTCATTTGATTTTAATACTTACAATTTAAAAAGTAATTTGAACATAAATCATATAAGTTAATAGTATATAATAATAAGGCAAATTCATTTAAACCCTTTCAATCTTTCATCAAAATTTTATAATCATCTTTAAAAGCAAGAAGTGAAGGTATACACTTAATTGTATCATGAGAATAGTATATAAAAGTTGTTAGTTGTTTAATACGCTAATGGTATTGCCAAAACAAAAATTTAACCCTTGTTTAATGAAAAAAACCTAATATTTTCCATAAAAATCTCCATAAGTTATATAAAATAGACATAAAATTCGTCCAAATCGGATAAGCGTGTCAAAAGTTATGACTTGAGGAAGTTTTTTCATTTTCCCTAAGCATGCTAAATTGCCAATACTAGGGGCACTCTGCTTATAATATTTATAGACACAGCTAGGCAATACACAACTAAGCAATAATAATCACTCTTGGAAAAGCATTGTGACTTAATTAGGGCTTCAAAAGACTTGCTTCAAAACAAAATGGAGAGCATATGTTATATGAGTCAAAACTACATTGTTTAAGAGTCAAAAAAAATTTTGGTGCAATTTTTACATTTTCATTAACGTCTGTGGGAAATGCGTCTGAAATTTAAGATAGATTTCGCACGGAATAATTTATATTTCATTAATATTCATATTTCATTAATGGCCGTGGGAAATGCGTCGGAAATTTGAGACGCATTTCCCACGGAATAATTTGTATTTCATTAATATTCATATTTGACTAACGTTTGTGGGAAATGCGTCTGAAATTTGAGATGGATTTCCCACGGAATAATTTATATTTAATTAATATTCATATTTCATTAACGTCTGTGGGAAATGCGTCTGAAATTTGAGATGGATTTCTCACAGAATAATTTATATTTCATTAATATTCATATTTCATACATTTGTGGGAAATGCGTCTAAAAGTTTAGATGAATTTCCGACAAAAATGGAATACATTATATAAAAATCAAGTTTGTCTATAATCGGTTGCTAATTTGTCTGAAATGTTTTGGCGCCAATATGGCGCGAAACTTGGGGACGAAATTTAGACGGAACTATATTTCTTTAATTTATCATGTGTATTATCTGTAATTCGTCAGTAATCCGTTTGAAATTTGATATCAATTTCAGACAAATATTTTTCTGTCTGAAATTTCCATATGAAATTTAATGTTTTCTAGTAGTGATGGAGAAGTAAGAAACAAAATGTTGTTGCAAGATCAAGTGCAGAGGCAGAATTTCGAGCTATGGCTCAAGGGATTTGTGAGTTGTTATGGATACAAATCATACTTAATGATCTCAGAATAAAGTTTGAAACTCCTATGGGGCTGCTTTGTGACAATAAGTCTGCCATTAGCATTTCACACAATCTTGTTCAACATGAAAGGACAAAACACATAGAGATAGACCGCCATTTCATCAAGGAAAAGTTAGACAGTGGTCTTATTGCTACGACATATGTCCCCTCAGAGCTTCAATTAGCAGACATATTCACCAAGGGCCTTCTAGCAGAAAGGTTTCAAGATCTCACATGCAAGCTGGGAATGATCGATATCCATTCTCCAGCTTGAGGGGGAGTGTTGGAAAACTAAGTAACTTAGGAAATGTCAACAATAAATAAGGAATTAAGTAGGTTCATGTATACATATGTTCATGTACTTAGGAATTAGTTATCTAGGAAATAGTTATCTTATTTAATTATCTTAAGTAGGTTCTTGTATACATATGTTCATGTACTTATGAATTAGTTGTCTAGGAAGTAGTTATCTTATTTAATTATCTTGTTTTTAGAAGCTGTAATTATTGTTGTAATTATTATCCTAAGTGTATATAAGATTGGCCTTTCTGTTGTGTGTAACAACACACACAAGCCATTCACATTATATTCAGTTGTCCTTTTACAACTCATATTTCATACATTGTGGTATTCTATGGTATCAAATGAGCATGTGAAGAATAAGTTCAACATTTGTATTGACAAAATAGTTCTCAATATTCCACTTGCAGAAGCAACAAGATGCTAAGTCTTACACCAAGTACTATTCTCAAGCCCACTGAATAACCAAGGTGCATTTAGAAGTACTCATTTGAAGTCAATGTGAAAATGTAGTTTTAAACTATTACCTACCCTTTATAGATGTTGCCAAATGATCTCTGTCCAATGAGCTCCAATGAACTGCATCTTGACCTTGTTGCCTCAACTAGACCCGCTAGATCAGCCATTCTCAAGAGCAACTCGATAGGGCCTCACACATTGTCTACATATACATTTGAAACACCAGACAGGACAGCTGAGACATATGATAACATCCAAATATCTCTATTTCCCCCTACATTCTCCAAATTCCACCATCCAAATCAAGCCAAATGCTCCCACAACAACCAGAAGTGGAAATGACTAATATAATGCAACCAAATATTGACTTTCAAAATAACGACAAATTAATCAATCCATAAAATCTTCACAAAATTGCACAATCCCAGTTCTAAGGAAAGTAGGAAACTAAAGTTCTTCGAGAAATGAAAGAATAAAAATTTTATTAAAAAATAATAATAAAAACAAGTCTCTCATCCTACAAGTCCTGATGGTCTTTCTCCGGATAGGCTTGACACTCTAGTTATTTGGAATCATTAATCACCATAAGAAAACAATTCTATACCCAATACAAATTGAAGTGAATTTTAACACAAAACCTAATCAAAAGTTGTTTCCTTTTTTGTTTCTTTTTTTTTTTAAGAAAGATTAATGGGTCTAAATAATGAGCAGCAAAATGGTTATTAATGAGATGAGAAATAGAGATAGAAAGAATGAGCAGGACTTACATTTCCTTTTGCAAGCAGCAGAGCAACCACAGGTGGCACAACTACTCTTCTGGAGGTGAAAGCTGCGTCAGCCGCACCTAACTACAATGTGCAGCAACCACTCCGGTGAATAGAACGCAGGCACTCTAGCAACTATCCAGCACAATGACCATGGAGGGAAGGAGAGGAAAGAGGGGGAAGAAGGGGTTAGGGTTCAGGGAGAGGAAAGGAATAGGGGAAGAAGAAAGGGGTTACTAATTTGGGGTCTCTTCGACCTAAACATAGTGATTTAATTTTTATAAAAATTATAATTTATGATTTAGCAACAGAATTTATCCGTCTGTTTCTAAATAGAAAATTATTATTTTTAATATAGAGACTGATTTAATAACAAAAATTATTGAGACAGAATAATTCCGTCTCTAAAGATTTTCTTCAATTTAATGACGTTTTTATTTCCAAGATATCACACTCAACCTTCCTCTATCTTAACCCAAAGTAGAGTGATAGTGACATTTTTCTTCTAAAGACACCATAAGAAATATTCATCTACCTTAACCCGAAATAGAGTAAACTAGTTCATAAGAAAGTTCATATCGAATGTTACTTATACTCTTTTCCTTTTCTCACTAGAACAATATATCAACTCTAAAAAATTAGATGATCTTATGAATGAGCTACAATGTATTTCAAAGATTCTCTCTCTCTTTAGGATGGATGAGCAAGTATGAAACACAATACAATGGGAAGAACAATGCATTTGCAAAGATGAAGTGGTTCATCTTTTCTTGTTGAAGACTAGGTCAATTTATCCTTCAAAGATATCTCCCTCGTGTAGCAAAATTGTTTTTCTTGATTTTTACTAGCCGTTAAAATGATTGGAGTCAAGGAAAATGTACTCTTTTAGCTTCACGTGCAACTCACTATAAGTTTTGAAACATTGCTCTTTTCGCTCCAATGATTGTTCTTTTAGCTCCAATCCTTGCTTCTTTAGGTTCAGTCATTGCTCTTTTATTCTGTAATGCTCTCATAGGTCACTTGTTTGTTGTCAATGGTTACTCAAACACGTTCATTTTTGTTGTTTTCTTGTGCACAAATAGCTTAGCCTTTTGCTCATTTGAAATTCAAAATTAATATCATTGATGGCAAGAGCCTAAAAATTAACATGTTAGGATAATTACCTTATTTAACAAGGTCAAATAATCAATAGAGTATTCAACACAATTTGAATAATTTCCTTAATTTAAAGATCACCAACCACAACAAATCAATCTTTAATTAGAGAAATTTGAATTTCAAACAAATAAGCACATGCAATTGTCAATTAATCAAATAGCATATATTTAAGAAATATAAATCCGACATGCTCAAAGACTAAATTCAAGATTTTATCATCAAAACATAAGACTCAACAACTACCAAGCAATATTCTATAATTCCTACAATGGCTTTTCTGATGGGAGTTTTGGAGATGTGCTTATTAGTTTAGATTTTGATCCTTGAAAGTCACCCTATTACAAAGTTGTTTGTGTTAGGCGCTGTGATTTTACTTTTTCAAGACATTGTTGCCAAATTGAGATTGACTAATTTGACAATGAGCCTTGGAGGGTCTCAAGTTGTTTCTTCATTGCCTCTGTTGATTGAGAATTCCATTGTAGGTGTTTCGGAACGGGGCAAGTCAGTAGTTAGGGAAATTGTTTGTGCTTCAATGTTGATGAAGAGGAAGTACAAGATTTGCTCATTCCTCCAATACCGGATAATAGAAGTCAAAGGAGGGTTAATTTGGATTGTCTGAGGATCATTTGCATCTTATTGAGATTTACGAGTCAAGGACATTAGAGTCTATGAGATGGGAAGGGATAACACCAGTCGGTTTGTTAAGTACCAAGTTTATCTTAATACAGTTCCTACTTCATTTCCAAAACTGATTCATAAATATTTTCAACCAGAGACTTGAGAAGTGAAGATGTTTAGGTGTCAATATCTCATTTACATAGAAAAGAAATAGTGGGACTGTTACACTTCTAATTAAAATTTGAATGGACAAATAGAAATAATAATTAAATTTTGACTTGAATAAAATATATTTAATTAATGCCAATTTATCAAATTACAATAATAAAAAAAAATACTTAGTAGAGTGAATAGAGAATTAAGAGTGGTAATAGTTAGGGATGTTCATGACCTTGCTCAACCCGAAAACTCATCCTTGACCCGAGGTGTTTGGGCTAGGACTGAGTCATTCTTTTAGACCTGATGTATTTTCCCGATTGGGATTCGGTCACCCTTTGAGCCACCCCAACCCGACCTAACCCAGTATTGTTTAAATTATTATTTTTTTAATATTTTTTCCTATATATTATTGTGACATTTTTTTAAATGTTAGATTTTGATCAAATATTGTGACTATTCATAATTTTAGTTATTATGTTATTCATTTATTATGTAATTGTCAATTAGATTGAATCTTGGCATAAGAAAAAAATAGATACAAGCAAATTTATACAAGTAGAGCAAAAATAATTAAAACATTACATAAAAAAAGCATTTTGTGTATTTAAATTGGGTTAGGCAAGGCCAAACACCAATATGATCGATCCTAATCAAAACTTTAAGCCAAGACCTAGGTGAAGTTTAACTTGACCCAAACCAACCTATGTGCACCCCCACTGAAAAAAAAAATATTTATATTGTACCAATTGTGTTAAAGTATTTCCAATTATTGAGAGTGGCAATAGCCCCAATGAAGAAATTTACATTGCACGGCTTGTGTTAAAATATTTCCAATTACTATCAAGTAACCCTAATCTGTGACTCAAGGCTACTACCATTATTCATATTCACCATAAAATTTAAAATTTCAAAATTTATCCATTGTCTGTCTGAACCAAGATGTGGAAAGCTCGTATTTTAAGTGTTTTCATAAAATTGAATTGCAACATCACTCATTTAAGATAATAATCTATATCAAATCAAAGTTTAATTTAAAAAGATGAGAATTCTATTAATTTTAGAAATTTTAAATATGAGTTTGGATTAAGTGTAAAAAAAATAGATTTTATTAAAAATCAATTATATGTATAATCAATTTTTAAGAAAAATAATTATGAAAAAATTAACTAATGTTTAGATATGTTAATTCATAATCGATTTTAAAATATTTGAATTGAATAAAAAAATTACTTTTATGTATTAAATTACCAAAATATATATGAAATGATGAAAAAAGTTATTTAATTGATGACAAATAAGTATTTCTCTCTCAAAGCTTTTGAAATAATCTGAAATTAAATAAATAAAAACTTAAAATAAAATATTTTCTAAAACAGCTGTTTTTAGTAAATGAAAAAATAATCTTAACTTATAATCAATTTTACTCACTTTAAACAAACAAAATAAATTTTAGATAAAATAGCTTTTAATTTAAAAAAAAACTATTATTCTAAATAAAAAATCAAATCCAAAGATACTCTAATTCTTTCTTGCTCAGATTTTATCATACATGGACTGCAATAATGGAATTAATGAAGCCTACCCTAAGCACAATAAGCTAGGCGCAGGGATACTTTCCAAATAAAATCAGCCTGAACGTTTTAAGAAGATTTGTCGACAAATAACAAAGATAACAACATCATAGGTTACGCTGCAAATGAGTTCATGACATAGAATTACCCTAATCAAGAAAAGGATTGGCATTGTCACCATCACAAGACTTGGCCTTCCACATCTTTCTCATCTCTTTCATCTTTTATCCCACTATAAAAGTTCCTGTACACTACAGCTTGGACCTCTGCCATTTCAACTTTTTTCTTTATTGCTGTTGAATCCAGGGTAAACTTTTCTACAATCCCTATTCACATGGAAGCTCCCTCCACTTAATTACAAAGGCCTAGGGAATCACTGTATAAAAACCCAGATGAATTTTTTCTCTTCATAAGCTGAAAACTGTCATAAAATGAAATCCTCATCAACCATCTGTCTTGCTGCCTTTTGTTAAGGTATTTCTGGCCAATCAACTTGTTGAAAACTATTATTACACAGAAGCAACATAAAATGGAAAAGCTGTCAACTTCAGGGAAGGGCATGCCTCAAGGAACCCTGCACCTTGGTCACCTCTAAAGTGTGAGTGCACATTGCCATGCCTCATACCTCAGCTAAAGAATTTGGCACATCAGGCATGCTGCTTTTAACAAAAGTGATTAGAAAGACACTGGCAGACTCTTGGTGAAAAGTTCAAAAAAGTGGAAGGAAAGGATTAGATGATTCATTGAATGTAGCTAAATAACTACAAACTAATTAGATGGCCAAAAACAAAACTACATAATAATTCTAAAATGGGAAAGAAACTGGCAAAGTAGTTATGCATTATATGAATATATGTTAATCTTCGCAAAATATTAGAAAACTATAAGTAATCTAGATAATCCAAGCCGTATCATCCTTTCCTCCTGATCCATCCAACCAAGTCTGATGTAAGTGCATCCAGGTGAACTCATCGGGTGCATCAACCTGCCAAAATCCACAACCAATTAATAGGTAAACAAATATCAGATAATTCATGTAAAACTAAGACTAAGTACTAAATTAAAAAGAAGAGTAGAATTTTGTAAAGACTCAGAACAAATCTTCACCTTTGAATTCATCAAAACCTTTGTTAAACAACACTGTAACTCATTCCCTGATTTTGGACGATAGGGGACAGGAAAAAAGTTTAATAAGTCGAAGAAGAGGAAGTAATAGAACGATGATTCAGAAAATCACTTCATAAAGGAATGAGAATTTGTGAATTTAGATAAAATGATATCACCTAACTCATCAAACAGATGAGTAGACTAAAGTACAATGCAATTGAGCAAAAGAAAAAAAAAAAGGAAAATCAGCATACCACATCGATGCAGGTAATTTATGAAAAGATGAAAATAAGGTAATCACTCGTACAATCAATTATTCATATCTTCCTAACATATACTTAATACAATCAATCATTTGTATCTCCCTAAAATTGACTTAATACAATCAATCACTCATAATCATCATTCATATGAGCGAATCCAACATAAATTTCTGTAGAATGAGCATGGCATATTCTCCACAGAGCTGGTCATATACTCATACCTTGTGGGCAAATAGGAATGTTTCTCATGTATCAACCAGTGAAGGTCATATACTCAGTGCTACTGCTGGTTATACGCCAATGCAATTTGGTTGTGGCACTTTCAAACAGTGATCCGTTGATAATAATTAGGAATATTACTCGTGTATTTGATGATAAATGAACCATAGGCTTTTTTAGTTTATCTTTCTTAGATATTAACTAGTAATCTAGGAACTTACAATTTTTTTGAGAGATTTGAAGTACAGGGAGGCTCCTGAAATGAAATCTCTTTCACTTTTGCTTGATTCTGTTCATTTGTACTGTAACCAGTAGAGGATTTGTGCACTGGATTCTACAGGTGTATTTTACTTTCACTTTCTTTTAAATTCTCTGAATCGAGATAATTTTTTTCTTGAAAAGCCCACTGGAAGTCTAAAGCTCCATCCAAAGTGAAATCTTTCAATTGGGTAGCAGCAAAGGCGCTACAGTGTCTTGTCTCCTGAATTGTTTGGGATTTGTTGCTCTAATTTGGAAACAGCCGCTCATTTATCTTTGCATTCTCCAGCAAGCTACATTTGCAGTAGTCTTTATGGTGTCCAGTAAATCTAGGGTGAGACCTCAGAGCATGGAACAATTTCATGTGATAAGTTTTAGACGTTTCGGAAGGTGCAAGGACAATAAAGTTCTATGGCAGTGTGCAATGTATGTTGTCCTTTTGTAGCATTAACTGGAGCAGAATGCTTGTATTTCTAAAGGAAATTTGTCCTTAGACTTGTTATGGGAAAGGATTGCTTTTACGGCCTCTCTTTAGAGTTCCGTACAAGTTTTCTTTCAAGGAGTCTCCTTGGTCATGCAGAGGGATTAAAGAGCTCTTTTGTATTGATATCTTTGTTTGTTTGTCTGTTTCTTTCTTTTGCTTTTGTCTTTGTAATCTTTCTTACCTTCTAATAAATTTTCTCCATCCAGGGAAAAGGTGATTGATGGATTAACCTTAGGGTATTTGGTGTTAGAATATTCGGATTATTATTGTATTAGGAGTGTTATTGGGGCTGGGCTTATACTAGTTATACTACACTTAGCCCTAGATTATTAGTACAAATAGGGGTCAAAGGTCAGTGTTACTGTTATGTATTACATCACAAATCGCAATTATTCAGTCTCATTAGTGAAATATTCTCGTTTCTCTTTTCCTTTAAATCCCTAAAATCTCAAACATATGGGAACACATTTCATAAGATTGTATTCAGTACCAGTCTATTAGGAAAGGTGAGAGGAGTTCAGAGCAATACTGTAACAAGGATGAGTGTTCTGAATTAAACAACCTACACCCAAAAAGGGAACTCTATGGCACAATGAGCACAAACTTATAATGGCATACTGATTCCAATATTCAAGGGTCTCAAAAAACTGAAATCTAAACACAGGAACATCCATTATTCCTATAATACTAGATCTGCTCTTGCAAGCCCAACCACTCATGGTAAACAAAAGGTCATGAAGGAAATAAAGATGCCAAGCTATAAAAAGAAAGATCGTGAAGAATAAAATTTAAGACTAAAGAACCGAAGTACCAAACAAATCTCACCAGATAACTCCCACTTGTCAAATTTGACCAGCCATGAGCCCAAACTAACCTCTGCGAAAGAAACACGATCGACCCAAACCCGAAAGTCTATGCCCTGCTTGTCACCAAACAGCTTTGCTAAGGTATCTATACTTTGGTGCATAGGTCGGTCAAATCCTGAGGGATGAACAAAATTTCCTGTAGAATGCTAGAGAGAAACAAAAATTTAAGAACAAAACATTGGCACCCCTTCAGGTTTTCAAAACCTACATAAAAGGTCCCTCTAGTTTCAAATTGTAAAAACAGCTCCCCTCATTTAAATTTTCATATAATCAGATAGAAAATAACTGGAGAGATAAAAGTCTGCACTTCATGGACCACATATCAAGTGGAACTTCATATGTTGTGTTTCTCCTTTCACTCTTTAACTATGATAAAACAGTATGTCTGGTCAGAGCCACCATCTTTTCTCACTCAATTTAAACTTTTCTCTGCTTTCTTTCAATACCCTAACAATTCTAAATTATTACAATTCCAAAAATCACATTCAGTATTCATGCATGCAATAGATTTATCTCTGGCCAGGCTTAGCAATGGATTTCTAACCAAATTTGCGAGTGCATTTAAAAATAAATTTGGATCAAACTTACCAAGACTGATTTTAAATTTTGTATACACTGCTCAGAATTCCCAACTTCTCCACGCCGCCATCTCTCATAAAATAAGTAGAACATCACTACTTCATGGGCAGGACTAAGAATTTTCCTGTTGAACATTGTGTCTCTAATATCTCTTGGAGACACATTTGGACCTAGAGAAAAGTTACCAATGGCTTGTATAATACCAGCTGCACATCTCTCAGTTGCATGAATTATTTGGGGATTGCCCCTTGCATTTTCTGCATACCATTGAACCAATTCTTCCTGCGCATTACTGACCTGCAAATTCAGAAGCTTAATGATCATTTTTCACAGTAGAATCACAATAAGAAAACAAGACAGACAAGTATATGGTGAATTAAGTAATTCTTATAATGCTACAAACCAAGACACCATAAACTTCAGGTACGCCGAACAGTTCAGCATCATTTCCAGAATCACCACAAACAAGAGTGTTGAGTGGTCCTAGTCCATCAGCTTTTAATTTTTCAAGTAAATATGCAAGGGCCTGTCCTTTGCCAGCAGCTTGGGGTAATATGTCCAAAGCAATACCATTGCTATAAATTATTTTCACATCTAACTGGAAAAGAAAGTAGTAAAATCATAACAGCAATTCCAAATATAATGGAAATGTAGCATTTTAATAAAATATTTGATTAAGACTACCTGAGTAGCTATCTATGTATAGCTGTATGTCTGAACAGATGAGAGAGAGAGAGTGTCTTAAACGTCAAAAAAAAAAAAAAAATCTGCAGGTAAAGCTTTCAAATGTAGTCGACAAAATTCTGTCATTAAGGTTGTTTATGAACTATAATCTTACCTTACGTTTTTCCAAACATTTTGAGAGAGCTTGCATAACTTTTGAGGCGTTCCCTTTCTCCAAATAAAAGCTAACCTTGTGAGGTCGTTGCTCTGTTTCTGACTGCAGTTACTCCAGACATTTCAAAGATAGCAAGTTGATAAATGAACATCCATTGTCTTAAATAGAAAATACTACAATTCATTTTTCATTCTCCTGAGCATGATGCAACATATAATATTCTGATAAACAAAAGTATCTTAATTTTTATCAATTAAAATATTTATATGCTAGATACATACTTGAAGAATAAGTTCAGGAAACTTGGTTGTTTCCTCCATAACTATGTCTCTGTTCCACTTATGATCCAGATACTGTTTCCAGCCATCATCTGGAACCATGGATTCACCATATGTAATCTCAGTTCCCACAGACATTATTGTTATATCAGGAGTCAACAAAGGTTTCTGCTTTCTTAACTCTCCATAAATACTAGGCGATCTCCCAGTGGAGAAAACTAGCAGAGAATTATGACGATAATAAGCTTCCCATAGTGCATTAAACCTAAGAAGAGCAAGGTTTTCTGGATCATCATGGTCTACCTGCAATGACATACAGAGGCTTCACCATATTTCACCCAAGCATCATCCAAAAGCCAGATCACTATTAAAATTATGATATCTACCATTGTGAAATCAAGATCTGAAACTATCATAAGATTGGCAGAACCATTGAGTCGATCCATAAGATGTCTTTTCTTTTCTACCACTGCAAATCCCCCGATGTTACCTGATAAGAATCTTCCCTACTATACACCTGCAAATTCTCCACCAGCTTACGTTTAAAAAATAATGGAGTTCAGAGTCCCAAGCTCTCTTGTTTAAGAATCAAGAACATACCCTAATATTTTAACACACATAAAAGATATAACTAATATGATTAGTGCAATAAAGAGAAAATACAAATTTACAGCAGCTCCATCAATTGGGATATGAAACATTTCGAAAGAATCATTAATTCAACCTTAAAATAGAATACCCCAAAATCTCATCTTCAAGCATGCTTTTAATTTAACCATATACTCGACATGGAATTGAAAACACAGAAACTCAACCCCGCCAAAACACATGTGTATATCATCAATAAACTAAAATCATCCAAAGAAAAAAGGGGGAAAAAATAGAATTATATGAGAATAAGGGCTAGAAGCTACCTGCTTTTAACGATTCAAAACATCTGAACAAATAGATTTATGCATACATAGAATCTGCAACAAAGTTCCACAGTTCAGGGCAATCAAAGGTTGATCAGTATAAAAAATAAAAAAGATCAAATTGTAGATATACAGGACACACATAAACATGTCGATTTCACAGGATACATATATTAATTGATTATTTGCAACTTTCTGTGAGAAATTTTGAACAAAAAAACCAATTACCATGATATCATATTCCTAAGTGCTCAATCTAATTTTTAAACTTTCTAACTTAAATAATATGGTTTCTGCATTATACACATATTTGTTTGAAAACATATTTTTATGCTCATAAAGAAAACAATGACAAAAGCCCACACCAAAATTATCCTTTACGCAGGTAAACTCCAACAGAACCAAGTGCAGCTTCCTTATCCTAAACGAATGAAAAGAATATAGCATTTGGGTGATGTAAGAGCAGATATTAACAAAAACCCATAATTTGAAATCACATAGGAATAGTAATTGGCACCCTTTTCTTTCGTAAACCGATTCTAATAACTCAAAAGTAAATAAGATATGGAAAATTAAAATTTCATTTGATTTACTTTATTTTCGAAGCAAACAGAACAATGAGAAGAAACTTGAGGAGGTAATCGTAAATGGCACGAGCCTTTGCTATTGGTGGTGCTGCAAATGATGATTATGGAAGTACTGTATCTCTCTTTTAACTGAAATGGAATAAAGACAGATGTAATAGCATAAAAACTAAAAAGTGTTTAAGATTTCTTTTTCTTCTTGTTTTTGGGTTGCTGAGACCCAAACTAACATGTCATCACACCTTAGTTTTGGAGAATTGAGCCTCTTAGCTTAATTGCTTATTTTTTTTTAAAGAAAAATGACCGTATAGGTCGGTTTGAATAAAAAAATTCTTTCAGTTCATTTTAAAAATTAATTAAATATTTAATTATATTAATTAATACTATATATATATAGTTAATAATTTATTTTTATTTTAATATTTAATATGTAATTAATTGAATTTAAATTATTAATTAATGTAGTTGAACACTTGGTTAATTTTTAAAACAAACCAAATGAAATTTTTTTTCCCAAGCTAACTTATACAATCATTTTCTCATTTTTTTAATGAAAAAAATGGTAGCAATGCTTGACGGGAACGAAGAGATTTACCCAAAAAACAGTCTTTAGGATTTACCTTTTAAGATATTCACTAAGAAAGTTTTCTCGTGTGGGTACTACTCACTCGTAACTTTTAGATGTTAGGAGATCTCGTTGGTTTACCTAAAGAGAAATGACCACCAAAGCGAGGTATTCAAACTCTGCACTTAGGGACTATAAAGCGTTATCTGTAACCTTTGAACTGATTAAGTCAACCTGTGTTACCTTTAAATGATTGCTTATAATCTAGTTAGGTGGTGTCATCTAAAATAAGTTAAATATTATTTGGATAAATACAAAAATGCTTTTATAAGAAAAATGAGCATTAGAGTTTTGATAATTCATTAATATCAAATATAGTAAAACAATATTATAAACACAACTAGTTATGGTTAAATTATGTTTAGTTATCGAAAAAGTTTATTTCTCAAATTTTTATTTTTAACTTATAAAAATAAGCTCAAAATAATTTATACATGTTTTAAAAGTTATTATAATAAATTTGTTCGAACAAATCTCAATACAAATGGGGCATTTAAATTTTAAAGACAACTTAAGAAGCGCTAGTTGTGGTAGTAGTTTCAAGTTAGATCAAGGTAATTGGTTGCGAGGATATACTTACAACATTGGAGGGTATCAAATCTTGTCTCCAAATTAAATGTTAATAAGTCAGTAAAAATAATTGATAATTAAGAGAAAAATTTCAATCAATTAAGAGAGATGCATTTTTATGCTGAGTTGTCAGTATTTAATTGGGGAGAAGAAAGAGATAGATAAAGGAGACAAAATATTTAAATTCACATTGGAAAATGCAATTCATATGTTACTCAAATGTGGAGAATATTGGAGCTAGCATGGGAATATGGCTAAAAGAAAACTCATAATTAAAAGTGATTATGCATATCTTATTGCAAAAATAAACTCCATTCACCCCTACTTTAGAGACTACAATTTGATTTGCAGTTTACAAAAATGGATAATATGGCTTGTGACATTAAACTCAAGCATACACTAAGAGAAGACAATACATGTGCGGATTGGTTAGCTAATTAGAGTTTACGTATACAAGGGGTTAAGGAGAAAAATATGGAATGGCAGGCTATGATTGGAAATGGAAGATGCTAAAATCATACAAGCACTTATTTTTTTCTGCAAACTTCCTTGATTCTAAATTCCCTTAATTTTAAAGCAATACTACTGAAATACCGGATAAATGCTATGTTTGTTTTAGATTTTTTCATCTGTAAACACTACTTTACACGCTTTCCAAATAGGCTTGGCAATGAAGAGGGTAGGGGCGAGTTTTTGCCCACCCCGAACTCGAACCTGCCCCGCACCTCTTAAAGGAACCTTCAACTTGCCTTTATGATAAACATTATTCACACACTTTAATAATCCATCATATTTAGTACTTTATACCTCTTATGTGCTTAATTGGTTGGAATTAGCTTCGTTTTATAAGTTTGAGTTTCAATGGATTTAATTGTAAATTGTCAGCATTTCTTGGTTTTTAACATTGTCTATGTATTTTAGCCATATTTAGAGCTATAAATATCTAAAAATTGTGAATATTATATTTTACGAAAGCTAAGATGAACCTTTACAACTTTCATAAAGACCTCATAAGCTGATTTGAATGTCTAGTGGGCTGAATTGGGCCTGGAAGTCAAAGAAAGGAAGTTGTCGCTGGAACCCGACCTGCGTGTATTAATTGCGTCATATCTTGGGCTGAACATGTCCAATGGAGATGAAACTGGCTTCAAATGAAAGATAAAACAAAGGGTTACAACTCTCATGAATATCATTTTCCCAAAATACGACGTTTTGATGGTGTGCTGACCACATGAAGTCAGGAGACGTTTTAAATTACCTCCTTGGACTAATTTGGGCATATCTATCTCATCTTAAGCCCAAATTAGGCAAATCAAATGGTCACTTAAAGCTTAGAAGTTCTAAATTATTCCTAATCCAGTGGCATTCTTGTAAATTGTAGTTTAGGATCCTCTATATAAGGGGAAAGATAGAACACGAAAATCATCTTCACTTTCCCTCACATTGTAGTTTTTGAATTTATCTTTTTCCCTCCCTTTCTCTCCCTCTTATCTCTTCCTCTACAAGCTTCCTGGGACATACAGCCATGGAAGACTAATTGTGCTTAATCAATCCTTGAATCCAAAGGAGAATTCCATTTTGATCTTGAGGTCTTGCTTTGTAAATTCAAATTTGAATGTTCTATTGATTGAATTTCTCTTATTCTCTTGTTTCTCAATTTGATCTTCATGATTAGAGATTTCTGTTGTGATGAGATCCAATTGGATTTATATTCTGATTGAGAATTGTAATAGGATCTTAGTTGATCAATCTTTATTTTGTCACAAGAAGATTAGAGACCAATGCTTACAGATTTGTTTGCATTTTGTTGATCATAATTCTGGTGATTAAGATTAGCATTGTTTATTGAATTTTGTGATCACGAAATTGTGTATATCTTTTGCTAATCAAATTCTAGATGATAGGTTAGATCTAAATCAACAAATCAATGGAAGTTCATGCACATTTAGTGACTGATGATAGGTTAACCGAATTATCTAATGGATTTGATGGATTGATCATTGTCTAATCTGATTTTTCTTTGTTTGATTACATTTTCACACATAAAAACATCTCCAATTCACATTGATATAATTGATCTTGCATCTTTGGTCCCTTGAGAGATGATTTGGGTTATTCTTTATACTACAAGTTAGTGTAGGATTAATTCTATATTGATTGAGTTCGGCAGCTCAAATCACTTACCTGCTCCGCAACACAGTTTAAACCCGCCCCCCTTTGTCCCTACGGTGGCGCAAGTTTTAAACCCACCCCATGTGGGTTGAGACAGATTGGGTACCCGCAGGATAGGTTCAAATTGTCATCCTTATTTCCAAAGAGCATTTGTTGAAAGGAAATAAAATTTCCTTCTATTCGACACTAGTTTGTGTTAGGATAAATTTTAAACAAATGGGCTAAAATTCAGCCCAAACACTTATTTTTTGCAAACTATGAGAATGCTTACTATTAATCGACTCCCATAGGCTATGATGAAGATTTCAATTCCTATTACGGATTAAGATTCTAAATAAACTTACTAAGTTTAAAGTTTTTTTTGTCTAACTCTAACAAATGATTTTAATTTTTTATTTAAAAATGTAATAATATGTAATTTTCACTTAAGATGCCTACTTGACAAAGAAATTTGGGCTAAGTAGCATTTTCTTTATCATCTTTGCCAAAAATATAGTGGCAATCTTGTAATTAACACCATTCATTAATTAATGGTAATTTTTTTTTCTTTTCAAATGAGATTTCATATAGGGTCATCCATACAATTGAAATCTCCTATTATAAACTAAGGACTTTGAACAGCATCATTTACACTCCATTTTGATTGAGGGAAAAGAAAATTGGTGAAGAGAAAATAAATAGAATTTGAGATTTTCTCCCATTTGGATATAGAAAGAAAAGGGAGAGGAGAGAAAAAAATGGATGAGGGACCCACGCAAAAAAATTCTTCATTCCAGTGCAAAGAAAATAAGAGAAAGCTAAGTTGATTGTACAAATTTACAACTATGCCCTCTTCTCTACTAAGAACACCACCAAGCAGTTCAACTTAGTGGAGCTGCTCATCGTTGCCATGGACATAGTCAAGGGGAAGGACAAGGGACAAAGGCCAATGGGGGAAAGGATGGTGGAGAGGAGGGGAGAAAGGAAGGAAGGGATGTGGAAGAAGGAAGGCAAAGGCTATACTGGAAAGGCAAAGGGGGGAAGTGAGGGAGGGATAAGTCACTCTCAAGGTTTTTATAAAGGTGATGCGGCCACAACATCTTGGTTGCGGTGGCCGCCGCAATTGTAACACTCTGCAATTGCGGACTGCATTAGTCACAACATGACCGTGACTGTAACTGCAACCACAACCAAATCGCAACTGAGATTTAATACCTTGGTCACTATTTACGTTTAGTTTTAATTTTTTTTATTACATAAAACAAATAGTTTTTGGTGAAAGTTGTTTTTTCTTTAAAAAAAACATGAAACAAATTTTGATATAATGTTAAAGTTCATATGGATGTACATCAAATTTACACATTAAATATACTATTAAATTATATATACCAACTCTATTTTTATTGAAAAAATTATTTAAAATTAAATTTTTCAGTCATAAATTTAATTTCTTAGATTAATATTTGTTATATGATTTATAATAAATGTATTTGGAGATGTAAAAAGAAAATTAACATATATTTGTATTTCATTTTATATATATAATAAGGGTATATATATGTCATTTTACATAATCATATTTTTTTCATCTCACTTTTTTACTCAATCAAAGATTAATTTTCATTTTCTTTCTCTATTTTTTCTCTTCATCCAAATTTGTAAAAAGAATATACACTTTTCTATGCATTTTCTCTTCTTTCTATTTTCTTTCTTTCCTTTTCTTTCTTATCATTTTCTCTCTTCATCCAAACAAAGCATTAAAGTTTGAAGTTCACTCCGTACCTTTGGTCCAGTGCAAAGTTCTTAGATAGGCACATACTTATACAGACACTCCATTTAATAGTTGACATGTAAAAAGCTATAGGGATCATATTATAAATGTACCTATCTCTAAAGATTACACTTACACACGTCAATTATTGAATAAGAATCATTCAAAATATTTTCTCTCTCTAATTTATTTGTTTTCCTTTAAGAGTTCTTGCATTACTAGAAAATGTACTTTTAGAGACTGAATTTTTCACGTCCATTCTCACGTGCCTTGCTCTATTCACATTAATATTACCAGTTTCTCTAGCCGGTCTACTATCCTAATAGGTGAGCGACCCCAACCAGCCATTGGAGCTAGGCAAGTACCCATCCTCCAACATCATCCTTGCATTCCCTATCCAAACCCAAACCAAAGTATTGGGTTTTGGCATTGAGCTCATAAACCGAAATAAAGACATAAACTATTATCTCATAAGCCAAAGATATCTCATAAAGAGTTCTGGCATATTATCTATATCTAGCAAATACAATATGATAGAGAAATTCAATACCTTTGTTACACTAACCACGCACACACAGAGGGAGGGAGACTCAACCATTGACGCACGCAGAGAGGGAGGCTCCACCAAGATCTCTGGCAACGTGCAACTATGGTGATGGAAAGAGAGGAAAAGAAAAGAGACTTAAGGTTCGAGAGGGGAAAAACATGAAAAAATTGAAGAAAATAGCTTTTGTCACTTCAAAATTTGAAATGAATTGTTTCATAATTCACACTTAGAGACCGAAAGTTTTGTCACCAATTCCATCTCTAGGTAAATTTTAAAAAATTGATACACTGCCCACACAGTGATGGACCGTTTTCGTCGCTATAAGTAATCATTAAATTCTAAAAATTGATTTCATTATTAGCGACGGAACATATCCATTGCTAAACAATTTAATTTTACTCAAAACTAAAATCAATAGCTTTGAGATAGAATTTTTCCATCTCTAATTCTATCCCAACAATTAAATTAATTTTTTTATATATATTTTTATTTTTTAGAGACAAATTCAGAAACTAGGACGGACCAATTTTGTCTCCAATTCGGTCTCTAAAATAATGAAAATAATTTCCATCTCTTAGTTCATAATTTTGTCTCTAATTCCGTCTCAAATAGTGATAGGGTGATTCCCTCTCCAAATTCCGTCACTAAATTGAAGTTTTCTAGTAGTTTGGGGTGAGCTATATTTTTTCCTCTCTAACAATTCTCTGTTGGCTTAAGAAAAGTTCTACGTCGTGATTGAAATAATCTTAAAGGTGATTGTCCTTATAGAGGAAAAATGTATTTTAATGTAAAGAAGCGTGTTAAAAATGACAATTATTCTCAAAATTAATGCCTCTGAAGTCACATATGGTAGAACTTAAAAAAATGGTAGTAATACTCTTACCACATGCTTAATTATTATATTAGTTTTATGTATTTTTTATAATAAATAGTAATTTTATGTTTATTTGTACTAATAATTTATTATTTTTGTTGGTAACTTTTAAAACGTGTTAATAAGTTAATGTCAAATGAGAATTTATTAATATAAAATAATATATTTTAATAAATAAATAAATTATTATATATGAACAAAGAGTAAAAATTAATTATTTTTTCGTCACTCACATATACATTATTTATCAATTTTGTCTCTTAATAAAAATTAATTTACCGATTTAATTCCTTAAACTTAAATTCTCAACAATCTTATTCCTTTGTCGACTTCACCATAACACCATTAATGGAAAATCTTCATAAACTTAAAAATGAAAAGAGGCCCAAACCATGACGTTTCACCCCAAAGCATAGAATTTTCCGCTCACATAGTTATAGTAAAATAGATGGAGGGATGAGATTGTTACTGATTTGAAGTTTGAGAGATTATATTGATAAAATTAATTACTAAGAAACAAAATTAATAAATCCTACAATACATGGATTTACGCATATATAAGTTATTTATTCATTTATTCTTCTAATATACGCTTAAGTTATTTCAGCTTACTCTCAGGACAGCTAAAATTCGAAAGGCACATGGAGTCAGCTAACAAAATACAATAACATATATATAAGAGCTTTTCTTGAACGTCATGCCCCATGAAAAAGGCATCGCAATTTGCAAAGCTTGAAAAACTCTTCAAAACAAAGATTCGAATAGCCAAGTATATACATTCGAAGACAAAATGGCGACGGAGCTAGCATACCAAGTACCTACCAAATTGCGCACCTTATTGACTTTTCCATACAAAATTAACAACTAGAAAAAGCCAGCCCTCGGTTATATCGTTAAGTATCTGTCAATCACTTTTGGAAATCACCGAGCCACCATTGTCATCGTTCACATAATCATTCATATCGAACCAATAAATTGTCTCACACCCTCACTTTCAATACAATTCTATACATACACACACATATATATACAACCACTTCATGCAAAAATATGCAGCCAGATACTTGTTCTTGGTACTTATTGAGCTATTCTTTTTCAACATTTCAAGTGCACCATGGTCACTGCAACCTTTCCAACAGTGGGCAAATGCACCTCTATAGGCAGGGAAAAGCATACCGTGGTTGCAGACATGGATGGAACCTTGCTTAGAGGCCGTAGTTCGTTTCCATACTTTGCTCTTGTGGCCTTTGAGGTTGGTGGGGTTCTGAGGCTTCTCTTCTATCTCTTGGCTTCCCCTATTGCTGGCATTCTCTATTACTTTGTTTCTGAGTCTGCTGGCATACAAGTTCTCATCTTTGCTTCAATGGCGGGCATGAAAGTGTCCAGCATAGAGTCAGTGGCGCGTGCTGTTCTGCCAAAGTTTTATTCCGTTGATCTCCACCCTGAGAGCTGGCGCGTGTTCTCTTCCTGTGGGAAGCGCTGTGTTCTCACGGCGAATCCAAGGATCATGGTGGAAGCTTTCTTGAAGGACTTCTTGGGGGCTGATATGGTTTTGGGCACTGAGATAGCCACTTTTAGGGGCAGAGCAACTGGGTTGGTTTGTAATCCTGGAATACTTGTTGGCAAGAAGAAAGCAGATGCTCTCAAGAAAGCTTTTGGAGAGGAGCAGCCAGAAATTGGACTTGGAGATAGGCTCACTGATGCTCCCTTCATGGCTTTGTGCAAGGTATACGTCGTAACATATTGGTTTCACAATTTGTTTCTTTTTTCACTAATCAAACAAATGAATACAATAAGATTTATTGCAAAAGTGTTTTTATAGAATATAAGAAAATTGTTATATATATATATATATATATATATATATATATATATGACTTATTGGCCTGCAAGTGCATTAATTAGGCTCAATTGTCATGGTAAATCTTATTACTGTAGAAATTTTTATGACTTATATACATTGGCATGAATGTTTCCATAATTTTTTTTAATAGTGACTTTTCTTTTAGCTTAAAGAACTATGACAAAATGATCAGCTATACATAACGTTAAAAAAATGTAGAGATCTTAATATTCAAACTACTTCGAATGGTTAATGCTAGACTTCTTTGAAAGAGTTGAGACTCATCATCTCAGCATAGCATTTTATATAATTAAAATATGCTCTATAAAATACTATTGAAGCCTAGTTTATATCATCAAAATCTTTGTACAAGAATTTGGGTTTTTGACATTAATTGCAGAAGAAAGGAGGAAAGAAACGGACTTGGATGGTAGAGTTTCCAATTTTGTTTTTCCAAGTATTAAAAAGTTGAAATTTGAAACACACACACACACATATTAGACATATACAAGCTAGGCTAAAAAGTTGAAAACTTCTTTATGCATGCAGGAGGGTTACATTGTACCACCCAAACCAGATGTGAAAGCAGTGACAAGTGACAAACTCCCCAAGCCCATCATCTTCCACGATGGCAGGCTTGTGCAAAAACCTACACCCCTCATTGCTTTGCTCACCATTCTCTGGATCCCCATAGGCTTCCCCTTAGCATGCCTGAGAATCGCCGCAGGAGCACTCCTTCCCATGCAGATGGTGTACTACGCCTTCTGGGCACTTGGTGTTCGTGTCATTGTCAAGGGTACTCCACCTCCTCCAGTGGAAAAATCTACTGGCCAATCTGGGGTTCTCTTCATTTGTTCCCACAGAACCCTTCTTGATCCAATCTTCCTCTCCACCGCTCTCCGCCGCCCTATCCCGGCGGTGACCTACTCCGTTTCCCGTCTCTCGGAGATCATATCACCCATCAAAACTGTTAGGCTCAGCCGTGACCGTGCCACAGATGCTTCAATGATCAAGAAGCTCTTGCAAGAGGGTGACTTGGCCATATGCCCTGAAGGGACAACTTGTAGGGAACCCTTCCTTCTGAGGTTTTCTGCTTTGTTTGCTGAGTTGACTGATGAACTTGTTCCCGTGGCCATGGTGAACCGCATGAGCATGTTTCATGGAACCACTGCAAGAGGGTGGAAAGGGATGGACCCATTTTACTTCTTCATGAACCCTAGCCCTGCATATGAGGTCACGTTCTTGAACAAGTTGCCCAAAGAGCTAACTTGCAGTTCAGGCAAGTCAAGCCATGAAGTGGCAAATTATATACAAAGGGTGATAGCTGCAACTTTTTCCTATGAGTGCACTAGCTTTACCAGAAGAGATAAGTACAGAGCACTTGCTGGTAATGATGGAACTGTGGTCGAGAAGCCTCTGCTTAAGGCCAACAATGTAATGGGTTGCTGAGTTTTGTTCTCTATGGTTTTCCTCTCTGTTTTTTAATTTCCTGAAATTTTCAGTTTCGTATTTCGAAAGGTAATGTAGGTGATCAAGAAATGAAAATGATGTGCAATATATGCACACGAGTTGGTTAAATAAATTGATTAATTAAAAGAATAGGAAGTTAATTATATGAATATTTCAAATAATTATATAGAAAGAATCTGTTTATGTTAATTTCTTCACTGCTCAACTAAGATGATCATGTCGTGCACATATGGCAACATCAATTTTGAGAAGTCTTTGTAAATCCAAAACTTAAATCGACAGATTCTAGGATGGAATATCCTGTGTAAAAGAAATAAAAAAGGAAAAGAAACCAACAGATTTGCATCTCAAATTCATCAACACCATCTAAACGGGAAAAAAATTTGCCATCTAAACGAGGAAAAAAAAAAAAAGAAATAACGGGACTCCTCCTCTCTGTGATCGGTGCTCTAGTGAGTCTTCTCATGTCATTTTAGAAGATAAATTTTTTTGGTGAAATTTTTTGGTGCTAAAATTTAATAGTTAGTCAGCAAGATTCAATGCGGTTTAGTAATTCCCAGGATGAGTTGGTTTGACTATTTGAACTTTGGGATGGTATATCTTGCAATGAATCGTCTTAGCTTTCCAAAGACACTAAGATCACATCAAATGGATCACGTAGTCTCAAATCATGGCCTAACCAAGGAGAAAATGTCAAAATGCATCAAAATCCAAGAATTATTCACAATTTGCATTAAAGCCCAATAAGACCCAACAACATTAAACTCAACTAAAATACTAATATTGGGCACAATAAACATCTAATAAAGCCTAATACAAAGCTAACATAAGTGTCTCAAATTAATTGTTCAGGTACTTATGCAACTCCAGGCCTGATTTGGTTTACAGTGTTGGTCTCATTAGCAGGTTTATGGAGCAACCAAGGACTCCACACCTTATGGCTGCCCAAAAGATATTGAGATATGTGAAAGGAACTACAAATTGAGGAATTCTGTATTCAAATGTAAATGATAGAAATGAAATTGAGCTACTTGGGTATTCTAATGCAGACTTGTGTGGAGATAAAGATGATAGGAAAAGCACAGCACGTTATGTCTTTATGTGTGGAAAAGCTCCAATCTCTTAGAGCTCAAAGAAGGAATCAATTGTTGCCCTATCATCATGCGAAGCTGAATATATTGCTACTGCAATGAGTGCTTGTCAAGCATTGTGGCTTGACACACTGATGCAAGAAATGAAGCTAAAAAGACTCGGGTACATTAAAGATGTTGGTAAAGATGTTGGTAGATAATAAATATGCCATCAATCTGGCAAAACACCCTATTGCACATGGGAGAAGCAAGCACATAGAAACAAGATTTCACTTCTTAAGAGACCAAGTGGGAAAGGGAAAGTTGCAGTTGAAGTACTACAGCACTGAGGAGCAGGTGGCCAATATTCTGACAAAATTGTTGAAGTCAGAAAAGTTTAGAGTGTTTAGAAGCAAGTTATCAGTGATGTCACTAGTTGACCTGACACAAGATTGATATGCTGCAAATGAATGGTGGAGGCTAAGGTGCCAACATAGTTGGGATGTTAGTCCTCACAGTGATGCACTTAACATATTATCTCTCCTTTAATCAGAACTGAATTAAAAGGGGTGTGTTAGGAAAAGTTGTTAATTCAGTTAAAGTGATAGAATTAGAAAGTTAGTTAGTTGGTCACTGGTGTAAGTCTATAAATAGACTTGGTGTAATTGTGAAAGTGAAATAATGTAAACGTGAACAAAGTGAATAAAATACAAGTGTTGTGCAATTTTATCTCTCTCTGATTCTTCTTCCTATCTTCCTCTTCCTAAAACTTCTCTTCTGTTCCTTGAAAGTGAGCTTATTAGTGTGTGTAAGACTCTCGGTTCCAACAGCGACAACGGAGAAAACCCTAGCATTTGGGTGTGTTTTCGCACTCCGTGGACGCTGAGCACCTATTTGGGTGTGTTTGGGTTTCCTATTTGGGGTATGTGGGGAGCTCGGTGTTGTGTTTAGCTTTAAAACAGCTGCAAAACAAATAATAAATGCCGCAAAACACAAACAACTGTCATTATTTACATTTTAATTACTGTGATTACCACAAATGCCACAAAATAAAATTATAGTGGCAGTTTCACTGAACCGTCATGAATTAACCGCCTCTATCTTGCGTTTTTTTAGTAGTGCCAACATGTTGGCTTATGGCCCCTAGAAGTGGGTGATTTTGGCTTAGTCGAACCAACATTCTGGAAGTAGGTGATTTTGGCAGCTTTGGCTTAGCTTCGAGGCTTTCTTTTTCAACGTTAATGAGAGCTTCCCTCTCATTTTTTTACCAATGCCTTCAACACCTAATTTTTTCCCTCCATCCCATCAGGCTCTCATCCAAATAACAATGTTTTTCCAAATACTTTCTTATTGATTATGTCATTGCAAAGTAGTTGCATTGTGGTGAATTCAGGTAGTGGTGAATGGAACTTAATGGCACCATGAGTTCTGACACTTTTATCTAAGGAGTTCTAACTTGCATACCCACTCATCACACCTAAAGTATTCAAGTTGTACTGTGGTCCCAATTTGCTGTGTCATTTACGTAAGGTAAATTTTATATTTTTCCAAAATGTTATTTAAAAAATTCAAGATTCTTGCATATTTGTTTTTTGTAACTTTCTTATATTTTAATGAAACTACGATTTGTTTTGGAAAAAATAATTATTTGGCAAATTATTCACACATAGTGATTATTGCATTTTTGTATTAGTAGTTTGGCTTTAAAGTTTAACCATGTGCATAGGAATACATGGAACAAAGTGAGACCTTGCCATTTGGAGTTGATGAAACTCAAGATATTTACCTTGGTCAAGTAGTGTACAGTAAAGAGCAAGCTTACAATTTGTACCAATCACATGCCTACCAAGTGGGTTTTAGTGTGAGAAAAGGGAGGGAATTGTATTATGATAATGAGAAAAAAACTGCACGCATGAATAAATTTAATTGTAGTAAAGAAGGTTTCAAAAATAATGAATTGTGTGGTGAGGTAACTTACAACAGAACAGATTCAAGAACGGATTGTGAAGTGATGGTATAGAAGGGGTATGGACAATAACAAAGTTAGTGAAAAATCACAACCATGACTTTGCACCACTGTTACGCTAAAATCGCACTTAAGGGCAAGTGCACCCTATCGCACAAGTAATAAAGGAGTATTTGGGACTCCAAGTATCGAACCCACAAGGATTGTTGGCAATTACTAAGTTAATTAATCCCTTATGTTATCTAGACAATGAAATTGGAATGAGAAAGGAGAAAATATCAAGCAATTAGGAGAAAGTGAGGAAATTAAAGATTATCAAGCAAAGATTCAATTATGGAAAGCCTAGGGTGTCTAGTTTCACTTATGTCAAAACTCATAAAATTACCCAATTCCTCAATAATATGTGTTCCGATTGATTGCCAATCACCTGCTCTAATGCTATTAATACCCAATGGTCATGCAATATTAATATTCTTTTTCTCAATCTGAAACCCCCAATGGTCATGCAAGGCAAACAGTCAAGAAAAGCATAAAGAACCAGCAGATTTGTTAATCAAATAACTGATTGAAAACAAAGGATTGAGTTTGGTCCACACAACCCCAAATCCGATTAATCCTAGAGTTCCGTTAACTAATTGTGGTACGGTCGCCAGTCAATCAATTAACTTTTTAAAGGGTGCGCAAACCTTATTGGAAAACAAAGCACTAGGAAAAATCCAATCAATTGGGAAAACACAAAATTATTTAGAATTAGGAAAACATTATAAGAATTTGAACATAAGATCCACCATAACCCTAGTTATGGATTTAGCTACGCATAGTCAAAGAGAACAAAGCATAAACTAAAACCAAATTCAAATCCATAAAAGAACAATAGAAAAACTAAAACCCGGAAACCCCCTTGCGGTGAAACAGGTCCTTCACTTGATAGTTTCAAAAACCTCTTAAGCTCCGCTACAACTCTCTGATCAAGCAAAGGGCTATAGCTACTTTCTTTCTCTGAATGCCGGATGCTTTTCTCCTTGCGCTGCCACTCCTCCTTTATAATATTTTAGTGGCCCATTTACTCTACAATCTTTTCTTCTAGGGTTTCCTAATTGTGCACAAATTCATTTAATGTGCAATTCTTGGATAACAGGGAAAGTAGATTGCTTTCCCACTTTGAGTATTCTTAATTAATGTGAGATAAGAGGGAAAATCTTCCAAGAATATAAAAATAGGAAACTTCCACAACTGGATTGATGATATCTTTGTAGGATCTTGCCAAAATCTTTCATAATTATGTTGATGATATCTTCATAGAATCCTGGAAAAATCCTTCATAATTAGGTTGCTGATATCTTTGTATCTTTCCCAAGATTGCTTCCATTTTAACACTTTAAAGCTTGATTCTCATAAATCTTCATCCTGCAATATTCAAAGGAAATTGGGTAAGTTTTCCTTATAAAATCTTCAAATAAATACCAAATCAAACTCAAATTCCTAGCATTTAAGTATATAAAATGGCAGTTTATCAACCACCCGAGCAAAGACACTTATTGCGTTCGATGAGAAATGTATTAGAAGCAAAAGAAGGTCTTATAAACTCAATGGTGAATGCTGGTATTAGTGTAAAAAATATTTGGGGTTATTTAGGTGAAGAAATTGGTGGATTTGATAAACTTGGCATAACAATGAAGGATATGTACAATTATGTTTATACTGAAAAGTTGAAATTTATTGAAGCTGGAAATGCACAGTCGTTAGTGAACCATCTATAGAGTAAACAAGCACAAGATGTTATGTTTTACTATAGTGTGCAGTTAGACAAAGAGTCACACTTAACTAATGTGTTTTGGAGAGATGGAAACTCTAAACTTGACTATGAGTGCTTTGGAGATGTAGTGGTTTTTGACACCACTTATTGTATTAACAAATATGACTTGATATGTGCCCCATTTGTTGGTGTAAATCATCATTGGAAAAATGTCATGTTTTGTTGTTCTTTTTTTATGGATGAATCCGCAGCTTCTTTTGTTTGGCTATTTAAAATGTTTTTGGAGAGTATGGGAAATCAACAACCAAAAACAATATTTACTGACCAAGACGCAGCTATGAGCAAACCCATTGGAGAGGTAATGCCAAATACTCGTCACCGGTTGTGCTTATGGAACATATCTAAAAAAGCTTCATCTCATTTGGGTGCTTTGAATTCTGATCGTAGGTTCCAAATCCTATTCCAAAAGTGTATGAAATATTGTGATTCAAAGGAAGAATTTTAGCAAACTTGGGAGGAAATGATTAATGAGTATAATCTTTCTTGAGCACACATGGCTAGATAAGATGTATAGAATTCGCCATAAGTGGAGCACTACTTTTAACAAGGAGCATTGCTTGTTAGTTTCTTTCACACAAGTCACAATTCCTCTCCTTATTCCTGCTAAAACAATACAGGTTACAATTTTGTCATTGGCTTAAGCATAAATGACAGCAACAATAACATTAACATTAACAATAACAAAGAAACTTGTAGTGAACTCACTGGGTTATCATAGCAGCAAAGATAATACTTTGTACATTGGAGAGGTAATGCCAAATACACGTCACCAGTTGTGCTTATGGCACATATCTAAAAATGCTTCATCTCATTTGGGTGCTTTGAATTCTGATCGTAGGTTCCAATTCCTATTCCAAAAGTGTATGAAATATTGTGATTCAGAGGAAGAATTTCAACAAACTTGGGAGGAAATGATTAATGAGTATAATCTTCATGAGCATACATGGCTGGATAAGATGTATAGAAGCCACCACAAGTGGAGCACTGCTTTTGTTAGTTTGTTTCACACAAGTCACAATTCCTCTCCTTATTCCCGTTGAAACAATACATGTTACAATTTTGTCATTGGCTTAAGCATAAATGACAGCAGCAATAACATTAACAATAACAAAGAAACTTGTAGTGAACTCATTGGGTTATCATAACAGCAAAGATAATACTTTGTAATACTTTGTATACTAAAACTTTCAATTATAATATTTTAGTACAAATATAATAATTGAACACTCATAAATTGAAGAAAATTTCTTATAATATTCAATATTTCAATTTCAGTACAAATGACATTACAAACTCTAACCATTTGATAAAATGGCATTACAGACTCTAACCATTTGATATAATGGCATTATACGTTGACTTTCAACTAAACTCATATTTAAGACCCAAACACCTACATTTTCCTACACTTATTCCAAACACCTAAACTTTCATACACAATACATTAAACTTTGACAACGCAATAATTCCCCAACCACCCAAGACATAATATCTCTCTGTTTGAGCATCAACCATTCGGATTTTCTCCCTTTCCAATAGTTTATCAATGACCTCCTTCATTTGGCTGCCTTTGTTAATGGTGGGGATTTCAGCTGATTGGGGAGTATCTGCCCAGCAAAAGAAGTCACAAGAATCTCGCTCTTTCCACCTTGCACACCCATAAAAAGGCCTTCCAAAATTAGTACTTATCTTCGCTTTTCTAGGTCGAGTGACTAGACCACAATTGCATAATTGAACTTGTTTAGCTACGGTGGTAGCTGGTGAACGACTACAACTCATCTGACAAACCTAACATAAAAAACACCAAAATTACTGAGGCCAAATAACATGTACACAATACAAAAGGCTAAAGAAATATGTACACTGATAACTCTATGAAATAGAGTTATTTTGCCTTGCAAATATTCTCAATTGAGTGATTAAATCCTTGAAATTTTGTGATTATTATGTTGAATTGATTAAAGTGTAAATACCTCACACCATACATAACTTCTTTTAGACTTGCTATTTTTAGAAAAGTTTCTGGTAAAATGATTTACTTAATTGACAATATTGAGTGTTTTGAATTCAGTGTTAAGCCCCAAGAAGAATCCAAGAGCCTGAAGAGCCATTTGAAGTGTAAAGAATCAAGGCTTAGGTCTCAAAACATCAAGGCCTCGGCCTCCAACTCTCTGGACTATGAGAAATAAGTCCAGAAGATTAAGAGCCTAGGCCTCGAAACATCAAGGTCGCAGCCTCCATTCTTCCAGACTGAGAGAAAATAATTTCTACAACCTCAAGGCTGCAGCCTCCATAATCCTTGAGCTAATAAATTTGGAAATAACACATAGTCCAATCCTTCGAACATTTTATCAAACATCTGTCATACTCTCAAAACACAAATGTACAATAATGGCCATTATTGAATATATTTGTTCGATAATAATAAAACATATATCACACATTGAAATCGAGTAATGGCCAGAGAATAGCCTTACCTAAGCTTTGCCTCCTGCTAACACCTCTGTTGCATAGTCCAAGTGATGGTCTTTTGAAAGGGCAGCAGGGAAGGTATTGATGAATTGCAACTTTGTCTTCAACATGCCACCACACTTCAACTAGAAAGGGAGGATGGTGTTTGACACTTCCTCTCACGCCACTAGATTTTGGAAGTGAAGGATGGAAGAATGAAGACCTACACCCAAAAATGGAAAAGATATTTCTTTTTCTCGGAACTCTGACTTTCGTTTCAAAATCACCCACTTCTAGAATGTTGGGTTCAACTAAGCCAAAATCACCCACTTCCAGGAGGCATAAGCCAAAATGTTGGGTTCGGCTAAACTCTCCAAGCCAAAATCGTCCACAATGTGTTGAATTGTTATTGTGGGTCCTTTTTTAATGTGCTCTCAAAATTTTAGTGAGTGTGTGCAAAAGTGACATGGTGGGTTTGAACCTAAGCAAGAATTCCTCCTATTTACGATTTTCTTTCTTGATTTTAGAGACTATTAGTGCCACAATATTTGACTTCAATGCACCCATATTTAGTTAAATCAAAATAGTTTTTTAATGTTAATTTTTTACATTAAATTTTTTTTAAAAAATTTAATTTAATATTAAAGATATTAAAAAATTAAATTAATGACATTTTTTGCGAATTAGTTTGTGAGTTTTCAAATCTGAATGTGAAAGTTCTGACTGATTGTGAGATAATTTCTTTCCTTTTCAGTTCATAGGAAGTCACTCTCTCTATGTATTATTTTCTTTCTTGATTCTAGAGACCTATTATTACCACAATATTTGACTTCAATGCACCCATATCGTGCTACCACGCTTTCTCTTTTCATTTGATTGTAACTGCATCACATGTGTAACAGTGTAAGAAAATAGGGGAAGAGATATAAAGGATATTAGATTTGTTTCTATGGGTGTTTTGAGAATTTTACATCTAAACTTAACAAAAAGAAAAGAGAAAGAGAGAGAGAGAGAGAGAGAGATAAATTTGGCATATTAAAGCATATTTATTTGTGAAGAGCAAAAACACTATTTAAATAGCAGCAGAAGGCCAAGAGCTTTGGCTCAGTTGGTTAATGAACACTGCTATTATTGAGGACGAGAGGAGAGTTCGATCCCTTAATACCCTCCCCTTATCCCTTTTTCCCTCTTCCTCCCCCTCTCCTTAGTTCCTCTACAGGGATCCCTTAGGCCCCATCCTAGTGATGGGACCTCTACTGGTTTCACTGGGACCAAGTACCCAAAAAAAATAGCAGCAGAAGATCTCACCTCAAATCTACTTCATTTTCCTTATTCTTTATTTTGATACAAAATTCACTGCAATCACTTGTTTTTAGAATTTAATGTGAGTTATTAATCTTTTAGTTTTGCTCTTTTTATATCATTTAGTTATGAAAGTTTTAAAATATAGTAAGTAACTCTATATTTTGTGAAAATGATAACAAAATAAGAATTGAAGATAATTTTTAAGGAGTAGTTAGAGGCTTTGGAGTTGGATGGAGAGTAGAAATCTCATATTTCTTAGAAAAACCTACTAATCTTAGAGGCTCCGATTTAGTTATATTAAAAAAAATTATTTTTTATGGTTGTGACTTTGTACAGGTCCTTCTACGCTAATCTTGATTTATTAAATTATTTTTATTTGTGGTCAAATTCACAGGATACTACTTCACTTGCCTCCACGGGAGCTGTTGGTGACGATTGAGTTAGTTCTTTGTTTCTATGAGTGGATAATTTACTTAGTGACATATTTACTCTTTTTAATTGGGGAGACAAACTATCCAAGAGAAATTAAATTTTCTTCAAATAAGATTTTTTTACGAAAGAGTAGTTAAATTATATTTGTTTCTAATTCATATTTGGAAATAAGATGATGATTATATTTTAACTATATTTTTATTGATTTTATGAGCTATTTGAGTTGCCATTTGTAGTGATTGAATTGAAAGTTTACTTGAATATTTAGAAAGAATTTCAGATTTTATTATGGAGAATTATTAGTTTTGTTGATAATATTTGTATATTATATTTTCAACATTTATTATGGGTTATGTGTTAGAATATCGTTTACTTTTAGCGAAGAGATATAACAGTTTATGAGTACATAGTAGATACAAAAATATAGACAAATTTGGCAAAGCCAGTTGATTCAGTTTGACTATTGGGTGAGAGGACCTGTAGTTCCTTTATGTGATTGTGAATGAGCATACCTTAGCTTGGAGAAAAGAAAGCATTTGATATAATAGTTTCATTTATAAATTTTATTTCTATAGGTCAATATATCCATAGGTTATTTGGAAAGTTTAAATATTCGTTTGATTATTTGTTTCCCTTCTAGTTCACTTAGTTTATTATTTTCTCATTCAGTTTATATGACTCACTTCATGCAATTCATTTCTAATTCTGATTTGTAGATAATTGAGTAGCTGATTCCTTGAATTTGTTGTTCTCCGCAGGCGTATAGTCTTTTGGTAGACCTCCATCCTTGTTGGTGGCTAGTGTTGTATTTTGACTCTAGTATTTTGCAGTTATAAGGGATAGTATTATACATTCTTTTGAGTTGTATATAATATGATATGATTATCCTTGTTATGTGATCAATCAATTTGAGACACTTATGTTAGCTTTGTATTAGGCTTTATTAGATGTTTATTGTGCCCAATATTAGTATTTTAGATGAGTTTAATGTTGTTGGGCTTCATTGGGTTTTAATGTAAATATTGGATAATTTTCGGATTTTGATACATTTTGACATTTCTTCCTTAGTTAGGCCATAACTTGGGACTCGGTGATCCAATTGAGGTGATCTTGGTGCCTTTGGAAAGCTAAGACAATACTCTACAAGTTTCATGAAGAACTCAAGAGTTGGATCGGACTTCTAAGGGTCCAAAACATCCCTGCAATGCAGAGTGGGTTTGCTATCAGGAAAATCTGGGTAGTGTGCACATATTAGACTACATAGTGAGTTATAGGCCTCCTCTTGGGCTGAAACTTGGCCATTGGAAAGATAAGACCCATATCTCCAACTTCACTGAAGACCATTTAGTCAATAGATATTGTTTTAGGCATGATAATGAAGCTACAAGTTTGTTTGAATTTGAAAACACGTTCTGCCAACCTAACATGAGGTAGGTTCAGTGTTTTTGGCATATCTGGAGTTCTAAACAGCCAAATGGCATGATTCAAATTGCAAAATTTCAAGGAGACAACTGGCTACAACTTTCATGAAGACTCAAAGCCAAAATGCACCGTCTAGGTGATGAAAATGAAGCCAGAAGTCGGATAATAGTTGTTGACTAAAAGCCATTAACCATACACCAACCCACCTACCATGCACCAACCCACCAACCATGCATCAAGCTTCCATTTTTGACAATTTTCATATTTTTATAGCTTGTATTCAGATTATGTACATGTACAAATTGGCTTCTAGGATTAGTATAAATAGACCCAATCTCTTTGTATTAGAGGCATTCAATTTGGAAGTAAGTTTCAAGAAAGTTTAAGTATTTGTGAGAGTTTTCTTTCTCTTCTTCTCCACTCTCTTTACAATTTCGTTTTTGTTCTTTAATTTCTGAGTTCTTCCTTTCCATCCATGGAAGGCTAGGCTCTCATAATCAATCCAAGGGATTAGCCATCTTGATGTTTAATTTGGATATCTTGTTTCGCTTGTTCATATTGCTTAATTGTTATTCAAGTTTCTCTTCTTCCTCTTTTAATTTTGATCTAGATTGAATTGCTTAATTTGATTTGGATATTTATGTAATAATAGCTTTATTATCATGATTTAAATTGTTTGAACTTTGAATCATAATCGCCATCCATAGGGATATCGTATATGAGTACAAAGATCACTTCAAGCATTATATTAGCAGCTATATCATGGCTTTCAAAATAAGGAATCCTTAATATTTAACTTTGGCAGCAGCATATAATTAAGTGAGGAAACAATATATAAGTTGTAATGTTACCTGTAAAATATGTTAGCATTAGTTGTGCATAATTATTGATGGTTGCATCATAGTAACCTTTTAAATTTCGCAACATGTAAGGAAATTAATTTTTTTAAATGCTTTTGAGCGATGTGAGCAAGCCTTTAAAATTGTTCATGAAAAGATTCAGTTTTAATTGAAATGAAAATTAGTTCGAGGATATATCTATTATACAACTTCGTGAAAAGTTTAATCTTCAACTTGAATTAATTTTACTATTCCTTTCTTTAAATTTTTTAAATTATGCGGACTAGATGAATTTTAAAAGATTAACATGTAGAAAGTTAGAAGAATTTATTTATTGTCTGAGTTCTATTCTTTTTTCTTACTTTTTCCCTCTGGTTCTTAATTTACACTCTGCTTTATGTACAGTATATGTTGTATCGAGTGTTAGTTTCTTCAACTTCTATTCTTAATTCCCACAAAAAAAAAAACTTCTATTGTTAATTTCTACTTTGCTTTTTCTTCATTTATGCTTTTTTTTTGTTAGATTACTTATGCTCTATTTTTTTGGTAGACTATTTATATATGTTCTATATGCAATAATTCTGTTCCCAATTTTTTTTCTTCCTTTGATAGCATAAGGTTTTTTTTCTCTTCCAATTACATACTCTCCCAAATAATCCAAAATCGTCATCCTTTTTGCTTCATCAATTGAGATAAGCCTTAGTTGGACTTGATTATTCATTATATTTCTAAATAAAAAAATGCAATTATGGCAAATCCTCTCTCTCTTCATTAATTTTTTTATTAAACAAATAATGTTATATTTTTTTTAAAAAACTCTCCTAACATCTTTTTAATTATTTAAAATAAAAAATAATTAATATCTTCAAAATCTAAATATTTTTTTTAAATAATTAAAAAATTATTTGAATAATTAATTTTAAAAATAAAAAATTTATTTTGTTAAATCTAATGAGTGAGAGTAGAAGTGGCGTTCACATCTTTTCCTTTTCTTTTCTGAACTAATTCGCAAGCTTCTGGACTCTCTTTCTCTCGCCACGTGTCCTATCGCTTTCAATATTCTAATTCACAATTTTTCATCGTTCTCAGGTTATCACTCCCACACCAAACAACTACTACTTTTCAAAACTCTTTCTTTTTCATATTTACATCAAATCAAATCGTCACAACTTTCTTTTCAAAACTCTCGTTCTTTTTTTTTTTTTCTCTCGCACTTTCTCTTTCATTTTCTCGGGAAAATTTTCCGACGCCGCACTTCGATTTGCTTTGCGGCTCGATCTTCCGCACTCTTCTGAACTCCGATTTTTGCTTCGCGAGTTGAACGAACTCGTCTCGTTGTTTGTGTTACGCCATGGAAAATCGCGTTCTGGAGAACGGTGTGTGCGCCTCAGAGTCCGTCGATGGAAGTCGCGATGTGTGGAGCTCCGATTCTTCCTCTGCTGACCATCTCGTTGTCATGGTCAATGGAATTCTCGGAAGGTAATGCCATTTTTCATGCACTTCGTTTTCTAGTTTTTGGTGAATGCTGATCTTGTAGCTTTACTTACTTGCGTTTTGTTTAGGTAATTGATGTGTTTGTGTTAGTCCGTGTAAAAATTTAATGGCTTTGTAGTTGTGGTAATTCAGGATTATTATTTTTGATCGGAATTTGAAATGTTGTGAAATGATTGTTTGGATTGGGATCTTGTTTCTTCGTGGATTCTTTTTCGTTTGATATGTATGTATGTATGTATGTATTATCAGTTTAACCGATTGGTTTGTTACATGAAGTGGATGATTCATGTTTTATGCAGTGCAACAGATTGGAAGTATGCAGCAGAGCAATTTGTTAAAGAGCTTCCCGCTAAAGTGTTTGTTCACTGTAAGGACCATTTTTCTCTAATTTGTTCTCCTTGGAAAACTTTGATGATTATACCATGTGCTCAAAAGTCAAAACAAAAAGAGCTTGTTGTAAGAGATGATTTGAATTGAATTATGTGATTGATCCTTTAGTTTTGTAGTAAGTAGGTACAATTTACCAATATTATGTCTACATCTGATTTCATTCAAAATTTCATACTTATCAGCTACTGTGGTTCTATAGCAGCATTTGTTCCTTGGAATCAGACTGTTTAGTAATAATCTTAGCAATTTAGATTAACATTATTCTTGGTATGGTTAGTTTTTAATTATTCGCTAATCTAATTATATTCCTGGTGAATTTGTAGTTTAAGGTGCTGAGAAATTTGAAATCTTGTCGTCAATGGAATGTCTCTTGTTTAGTTATAAAGAGTTTTCTTTGGTTATTTTGGAGGGATTTGATGGCCTCAGCATCTTCTATTTATTCATTAGTATGTGAGTACAAAGAACTAATTCTGTGAGGTTTAGTAACAACTTGTTGACAAGCTGTGGATGTCGTTCTTGCTTAAGAGAGAGGCATGCTTTCTTTACAGATTTTGCATAATATCTTTCTCTGAGTTTTCTTCATATTAAAAATAATGTATCCTTAATTTTCATTATTGATTTTATGAAGTTTAGATGTTTAGATTAATTTTTCTTGGCTCCTTAATGGACCATTTTGTATATTTGCAGTATGAAATGACATGGTTCTTTTAGCATCTCTTAGTAAATTCTTCAAGAAACTAGGATGGGCTTTAAATTTTGTATTTTGTGCTTTCTTTTAATATCTTCCCATTTTCATCCACCCAGGTAGCGAACGAAATGTGTCTAGGTTGACACTAGATGGTGTGGATGTAATGGGAGAGCGATTGGCTGAGGAGGTTAGTATCTGACTATATAGGAGATTTTGTTTTATGATTCTGCATGTCATGAAAGTGAATTAACTCTAATTTCTCAAGATGCATTGACCATAGATTATATTCTCCAATCTTTGTCATTAGATTAGATCTTATAAATGTTATCGTGTTGATGATAGATGATGAGGAATATCTTCAGTTGTTACAATGTGAAAGAAGTATAGAGTAAACATGATGTCTGCACAATCCCAATATTGAAGTTATGTACCAAATCAGAGATAGTATACAGCATCAAATATGTTGTTGCATAGCTTCTCTGCCATAGATAAAGTATGACCTGTTGAAAGTTTTTCATGTGCAACTTTCATAAACTGTTCATGAGTGATGTATAGGAAAACTAAGGAGGTCTTCCTATAGAAGTTATCTGGAGGGTTTAGGTTCCCAAGTTTTGGGCTGGAAAATCTGTATGATTTATATTTGGAGAATGGCACTTGGAGTCTTTCCATCAGATCAAGTAAGAAAATTGAGATGTCAATTCTGATGTATATGCTGGAGATGGACAATTTTCATGTTGTATTTTAGCTTCAAAAGAATCCATGTATTAACCAGAGAAATAGAATATTTGAGATCTTTACTATCTTTCTATAACATGGCATTTAATGATTGAATACATAATCATTATTGCTATTAACAACAAATTTAACTCTTAGGTCCTTGAAGTTATTCGAAGAAAGCCAAATATGCGTAAAATCTCCTTTGTCGCACACTCTGTGGGAGGATTAGTGGCAAGATATGCAATTGGGAAGCTGTATAGGCCACCTGAAAGAGAATATATGGAAGACTCATGCAATAAAGAAAGTAAGGATGACTCAATGGGTACAATATGTGGCTTAGAGGCTATGAATTTCATAACTGTTGCTACACCTCATCTGGGGTCAAGAGGCAATAAGCAGGTACGAACATCCAATCTTAAAATTTACTTTATGTTGTCCAAATCTAATGATATGGGTTAAAAAAAAATCTCTACATCTGATGGTCAACAACCTTTGTATGGTGGTGAGTAAGGACTTGTACTCCACGCAAACTGTATTGGATGCATTTGAACTGTTCAAGTCCTTTTCTCCCTTATATGCATCATATGATCTTTGGTTCATTAACTGATGGAAGTAATACAAATTAATAATTTAAAAATGTTCCAAAAAGAACCTGATGATTTTGGAGTGTAATTAGACTTTGCCAGTATTTGTCATTCTTTGCTTTTGTCCACTCTTTCTTTCTTAGTCACCTTTTTCTTTTACAGTGAATGGTTATTTATGGAACTTCAGAGAAGGAATTTAATATATGGATTTCTTTTGATAGGTTGATAGGAAGATGTTCTTCTAGAGCATGCTGCATATATTCGGTTTGCATAAAAAGTGTATATCTTAAAATAAAATTCAATATGTAGGATATCCACCTGTGTGGCTGTGTCCCACTACCAATCAGGGATGAACATGAAGTTCTTCCTTTTGGTTGGGGTATTTATTTTACATGAAGTAAGTTACATCACTTTCTGCTGTTCCGGTATTTAAATATAAACTTGGGTGTTGAATTTCAGGTTCCGTTTCTTTTTGGTGTACCTGCATTTGAGAAAGCTGCCAGTTGTGTTATTCATTTGATTTTTAGGAGAACGGGTCGACATCTTTTCCTTACTGATGATGATGAAGGAAAGCCCCCATTGCTTAAACGCATGATTGAAGATTATAATGAATGTTATTTCATGTATGTTTGTTGCTTACCTCGTATTAGTTTCCTTTTCCATGTGGAGTTTTTTGAGTTCGTTTCCTTTAAAGGATCTTCACATATCTTGAATGACTGACTTGCTTTATGCAGGTCTGCATTGCGTACTTTCAAACGCAGGGTCATATATTCAAATGTGGGCTATGATCGTATCCTTTGTATTTGCTTCTATCTACTTTTTCTTGAATTCATCTTTCTTCATTGCATATATATATATATATATATATATTTGTTTTCCATTATAAATGCTAAAGATATTGTTGGCTGGAGAACATCATCCATTAGACGTAATAATGAACTTCCAAAGGTATGTTTATTTACTTACCTTTTGTAATGCTACCTTATTTAATGGATCCTTTGTTACCATCTAGTGATGGACAAATAATTGGTTGCAGTGGGAGGATACCCTAAATGAAAAATATCCACATGTTGTATATGAAGAGCACTGCAAGGCTTGTGATGCTGAGCAGTGTGACTTAACGGAAGATAATGGCTCTGACAAGATAGAAGGTTTGCGTCTTCAGTTTCTTTTTTAATGTAAAGTGCTGTTCCCCATATCTGCAGTTGTTGCCTTGTACACTTTAAATTCAATGGTCTGTTGAAAGTTAACTCTTAGCAGTTTTGCTGTGTTCCACAGATCCTGTGTGCTCTTATGTCGTTGGCTTTCCCTAGTTTAGCCTCTTCCATCTAATCTTTGGCCAATCAGTTCCAACTAGAATACCATGGATATTATTAACCTAATATCTGTTGTTTACTACATGTTGACATTTTCTTCGTCCATCTTCATTTGCAGATAGACATCATATCAATAGTTGTTTGTTTTAATAAAAATCCATAGTCTTGTTTCTGCATCAAAGAATTCTTTTCTCAAAATGCAGAAACATGAGTATTTTATTTCAATGGTCTTACAATAATCCCAGTGGAAAGGTGGCATGTTTCATGGAGTGCACTCAAACCATGAGAAATGTAAAACAATTTCTGAAAATAACCCTGATAAACTCAATACAATTTGACTTTACGAAGATATGTACAAGTTTATATTTTCCCTGTTTTTTATTTGTCTTTTTCCACTAGAGCACAGAGAGAAGACTGGTTTTGGTAAGGTTGATGGATTTTGCAGGTAATGTTTTGAGTGACAAGGGCTTGTTTCCTGTTGGTCTGGCTTCACCTCTTTACTATAGCATTCAGCAGTTTGTTTTAAACCTAACTTCCATGGAATTTTAACTTTTAGTTAGGTAAATTATGAAAGAATACATACAAAATTCGACAACCCTAAAGCTATATTCTTAAAATGACGCCAATGAAATTTTTTGAACTGTTATTACTAATCTTTGGGTCTAATGCTCCTCCACCCCAGGCGAAGGGGAACAAGGATGGAAAGTAGCTCGGCAATTGTTATTTTTGAGTTTAATCTAATGGCAAGTAGTGCTGATACTGTTTGAGGAAGAAAAGGTCAACCATTAACTTGAGAGTGCCAGTATAGATGGGTGAAGACACCAGATAGATACCTATTACAGCATGTTTTGGAAAATCTAGGATACATTACAATTGGGTTATGGCAAGCCTATGCATACATTCATGTGAGCTTCTGTGTGGTTGACATGGAGGATCATGTTTTATAGTAACGTATTTAGGACAAGAAAGTATGTTGCTAATTATAGTCATTACCAAATCTGAAAGGATAACAAAACCAACCAATTTACATCCAAATATGTGATTAAATAATAATAATATAACTCAATTCAGAATAATAATTCTTCTTTCTCTGTAAACAATGACTTTTCTCCCAAGCCAATATCCATTATCTGTGCATGTCCTGTTACTATTTTTATTCAAAAATAAATAAATAAATAAAAGCATAGGATATCTTTACATGGCTCTTTCTTAGTGCTTTTTGATTTTTGGCCCATTATTTCTCAATTTGGCCAATATTCTCATTGCAACCTTTTTTCTATTTGCTTATCACTCTTCGTTAAATACTGTATCTGATATTATTTGGCAATTGGAGTCAGCAAATTTCTTGTTATTGATCCATTAAAAACTCATTGGAGTCCGGCTATGTTAGGAGAAACCATTAAAAAAGTCCTTACTCTAAATGGTTTTACTGAATTTGGTTTTTCATATAGCCCAATGGCACTGATTGATCCATATAGCTGACCTCACCTAGTAGGATAAGACTTGGTTGTTATTATCATTGTTGATCTTGCCCTATATAATTAAATGTTGCTTGAATTTGGAAAATAGAGTCATGTGGGCTGTTATTTTGTTTTATTTTATTTTATGTCGTCTCCAAATTGTAAGATTTCTAACTAGAATGTTCTTTCAGAGGAGCTGGTAACAGGTTTATCTTGTGTGTCGTGGGAAAAAGTAGATGTTAGCTTTCACAGTAGCAGACAGAGATTTGCTGCTCATAGTATCATTCAGGTCTGTGTCTAGCACTGCTCTTGCTCTCACCATCTGTGTGCGTGCGCCTGTATCCTTTAATTTGTGATAAATGGACTATCATCACTATTAAAGTTGAACCCTACTGATATAGCAGTCTTTTAAGGCAACATGATATTGTATTTCTTTGAATAAATCTTTTAACCTGCCTATGTCCCTCCTCCTCCATCTTTTACAATAGCTATTTTGCAGGTCAAAGACCAAAGCATACATATAGAAGGTGCAGATGTCATACAGCATATGATTGATCATTTTCTTACCTAGAAGCTGATTGTCTCTATAGTTGTATACTTCCCTCCTAGCAATATAAGCTTCTCATAGGTAAATCTAAAATGGCTACGCTATCTATTATTAGACATTATTGATACTATATTCAAATTTATCTGAAATTGAATTCGTTGCAGGGTGGAAACGGTTGGTTCCCAGCGTAACAGAGTTCTCCACTAATTGAGGTGAAGAAGCAATTGAAATTTTGTTTATTCATGATCCTTGACAATGTATAAAATATGTGTATGATATGTATGTAGAACAAAAGATTCTTTGTTCCATAAAAGCATTACTGTGCTATTAGTTATGTTTAAATGCGTTATTAATGTAAATTTCACTTGGTTGATTGAAGAGAAAGGAGAACAAGATGTAAGAAAACATTAAAAAGCATGTAGACAATCATATCATAAGAGATAAAAAAAGAATCTCTTGACCTTACTGAAGTACCTACAGCTGGAGAAGTAAACGCATTTAGTTTAGTCATTGCTTTAATAATTATACATCGCAAAAAAAGAAAAAGGTATAATTAAGCTGTAAGTTTCTATGCTTTTCTGGGGATTTTTAAATGGGATAAAAGTTATAATTGGGTCTTTATAACTTCAATTATTACTATTATTTTTTTTAATTTGGTTCTTATAGTACGTTAAAGACTGCATTTAAGAATTTATTTAATTTTTTTTAAAAAAAATTATATGGATTTGTGAGATTTGAAAATAAATGGCTTGAGAGAAAGACTCATAGCCGAATTTATATAGATCTATGTATAAACAAAATTCCTTAATTGGAGGGATTATAACCAACTTATTTTGACAATGTAACTATTGCAGCTGTTATAACAGTTAATCTATATCTAATCTTTGATTATTGCAACTGCTATAACAACACCTAATCTTTGACTATTACAACTGCTATAACAACTAATTTACAGCTAATCAGTGGGGTTTTAATTTTGGAAATCCAACACTTCCCTTCAAGCTGGTGAATAGATGTCAATCATTCTCAGCTTGCTAACATTGAATCAAATTCTGACTTCAATAAGGCTTTTGTAAACATATCAGCTTCTTGTGACTTGGTTGACACATAATGTAGGCTAGAAGTTCCATTTTCAATTTCTGATTTGATGAAATTTCTGTCAATCCTTACATGCTTCATCCTATCGTGTTGAATATGATTATGGACTATGCTGATAGCTGACTTGCTGTCACTGTACATTTTCATAGGACCTTCAAGTGGAATAAATAAGTCTTGTAGTAACCTACTTATCCAAATAAGTTCACAAACTCCTTGAGCAATTGCCCTGTATTCTGCCTCAGCACTACTTGCAACAACATTTTGTTTCTTGCTTCTCCAAGTCACAACAATTTCCCATACTTTTGTGCAATACCCTGTAGTTGACTTTTCATCTTCTACTGAGCCTGTCCAATCTGCATCTGCATAGCAGTCAATCCATCTGTCACGACCCAAACTAAGGGGCCCTGACCGGCGCATAGGAAGGATTAACCAACCTAGCAAGCCTACAGACCACTGATCAAAATAAGATAACATGCTAATTCTACCGAAAAATTCAGCAGAGTAACCTCTAAAAGTTAGACATATCAACTTAATAAATTTACAACCTGTTCTATAACTAGCATAACTATACACAATTCTAACAACTATATATCATAAGACCCAATGAGAGATAACATACTCTATATTGAAATTACTTATACATATCGAAACATATGCGTTATTTCAAATAATCATAACCAAAACTAATAAGTAGGTAAGTCATGAAATACCAAATCCAATATATCAATTGTCAAATATCGTATAAGAGGTTTCTAATCCAGAATTAAACAGAAATCTTACCGACGAACACATAGTTCGAAGGTTCGACAAACGCCCACCAGTAGGGCACAAGGGTCAAATCCACCTGTCAAGTCAAACAGATCCGATCGTGGGGCCAACACGTCGGGCTAGCAACACTCGTGCTAGCTGAGGTTCAGACCAAGGTGCACCAAGACTAACGTCTACTGCCGTTAGCTACAGTATTCTGTCAAAGTTTCCTCTCAACAAAACATAGTTGATAAATCTAAACATACATATAGTCATAATCCAAAACAATTTATCAAATCACATAGATAGATATTCAAAAATCAGGAAAAATGATAAGCATTTATATCAAACATCTATCACTTTGGCTATCAATATGTCAAATGCCAAATGAAAGGTTTTCCAAGTGCTTGTCCCAAGCTTTCTTATAGTTAACAACAAAGAAAAATAAATGATTTAGTGAAACCTTTCAATAAAGAACTTTAACAAAAATGATATACAAAAACATGTTATAGATTATGTTATCACTCACTCAAAAGAAGAAACTTCCCGAGTCCAAAAGCTAGGTTGTCACAGACCAAAAGGACGATTCTCCAATGAATCTAGGATCACAACAACATAACCAAGACAACAATCAACTCATTATACAGCTAGAGATACCATAGATCTCCAAAATCCCCAAATCAAACCCTAGGTTGAACATAACTCCACAAACTTTAATTCCTATCTCAAAAGTTGCATCAAACTACAAATAGAGAAAAATATGAGTCTTAGGATTACCTTTAGAAGTCAAGAAGATGAATAATGAAGAATAGGTAAGTTGAGTTTCTCACCCAACCAGCAAACTCCCCTATTTTAAAAACCCCCAAGATAATCACCAAGTAGAAATAAGAGGGAAATCTCACTAGAGGCTCTCAATATTCAAAGATGAAGCTAGAAAATGAATGAGTTTCAGTGAGGAAGAAGAAAAGGAAGAGAGGGGAGAGTAGAAAATGAAATAGAATCTCGTGGAATTCGTATTTTAAGTGATCTGTTTTTCTTGCACGGCCGTGCAAGACACTGGTAGAAAGAAAGAAAGATGAGAAGAACAGAAGTACGAAGGCAGTGTGTTGCACAGCCTACCTGTGCTACCTTGCACGATTGTGCAAGACCTCCTGAAACCTTAAGCTGCTGCAGTGTGTTGCACGGCCTTCTTGTGCAACCTTGCACAGCCATGCAAGACCTCCTGAAAACCATACAGCAGCTTATTTACATTTCTTCTTTTTAAGTTAATGTTACTCTCCATTAACTTTAAAACATAAATGTAAATAAGAAAATACCCCCATTTGGATTCAACAAAAATATCAAAAAAATTAATATCCTTAAGAATAAAAAGTCAAAACTTGAGGTTTAGTTCAAATTTCTGAAATTCGGTATCTTTTAAAATTTCCCATTTCAAAATGACTGAGTTAAATGTTTCTAAAAATTTATAAAAAATCATTTTGTAACTCTTTGACATCCAAAGATCAATTACCGTCAAATTTAACTTCAAGAAAATACTTATTTACTATAGCTCTCCATATAGGTACCACTTTCCAGACTTAAAAAAATTTCAGGACCCGTACTAACAGGTAGTCATCTAATATGCCAAAAAAGGGTTCAAATAACACTTATAGGACATTTTTAACTTATAGAGCTTATGGATGACATAAAATGACTCACAAGGTAATCCTAAACGTTCATGGTCACACACAAAAGACTATAAGAAGATTGGGGTATTACACCATCGGTGACTATTTTGCTGGAACAATAGTCCTTTGCCAGGAGTCCCTTTTAGGTAGCGAAGGATTTGATTGACAGCATCTAAGTGTCTCTTAGTAGGAGAGTGCATGAACTGACTCACCACACTAACACTATAAGCAATGTTAGGTCTAGTGAGAGACCAGTAGATCAACTTCCTTACTAAGTGCTGGTAGGATTCCTTCGCCACAGGAGGATCTTCTTTATGAATGTTATGTTTCCAATTTTTGTCTAGAGGAGTTCCAGCAGTCTTGCACCCAAGTTTCACTGTCTCCTTCAGTAGATCAAGAGTATATTTCCTTTGGGAAATGAAAATGCCTTCCTTGCTCCTTGCTATTTCCATCCCAAGAAAATATTTTAAGTGTCCAAGGTCCTTTACCTTAAATTCTGTCTGAAGCTGCCTTTTAAGCCTTTCAATCCCTTGAGTGTCATCTCCAATAATCACTATATCATCTACATAGACGATAAGTACCACTTTCTTCCCATTTTCGGCTTGTTTAACAAAGAGGGTATGATCTTCCTGTCGTTGTGTGTACCCAAACTGTTTCATAGCCAAGTTGAACTTTGTGAACTAGGCTCTAGGAGACTGTTTTAGTCCATATAAGGATTTTCTCAACTTGCATACCATACCTGTTTTATTTTCTTCAAAGCCTGAAGGGAGCTTCATATAAACTTCTTCCTCCAAGTTTCTATTTAAGAAAGCATTCTTCACATCCATTTGGTGCAATTCCCAATCAAGATTTGCTCCAAGAGAGATGAGGACTCTGATAGAGTTTAATTTTGCTACTGGAGCGAAGGTTTCTTCATAGTCAATACCATAGGTTTGAGTGTACCCTTGAGGTACCAACCTTGCCTTGTATCTATCTATGTTTCCATTTGCTCCTATTTTTATGGTAAAGATCCATTTACATCCTACCACTTTCTTTCCTTCAGGAAGATCCACTACATCCCATGTTTTGTTTTCATTTAAGGTATTCATTTCCTCCATTACAGCATCTCTCCATTTTTTTTTATCTTGAAGAGCATCATGAACATTTTTTGGAACCTCCATTTGATCAATTGTTGTGATGAAAGCCCTGTACTTTGGTGCCAACTTAGAATAAGTTAGATAATTGGATATGGGATGTTGAGTACAAATCCTAACTCCCTTTCTAATAGCAATAGGAACATCAAGATCATTAATCGTAGCATCAATATCATTAACTATGCAATTACCTTCGTCAACCTGTGTGTCTCCCACAAGATTTGGCACTGGTTCTAGTGGTTGATTTTGTTGAGGAACTCGTGGTCTTCTAGAGTAAACCCGAAGTTCACCCTACAATCCTTTCTCGGGTTCTTCTCCTTGAGTTGTAAGCTATATGGATTTAGGGTCTTGAATAGTGGGCTCCTCGAGAAATGAACTGGGAAGTAAGCTAGGAAGAGACGTGGATGGATCCCAATGTTCCTCTTCACTAAAATTCTCCCCCTAAAGTGGAACATTAGGAAAGAAGGGTTGGTGTTTAAGGAAGGTGGTATCATAGGAGATATGGAATTTTTTAGTGGAAGGACGATAGCACTTGTACCCTTTTTGGGTAGGAAAGTAACCAACAAAGATACACTTAATGGCCTTGGGATCAAGTTTTCCTCGAGTGAGACTAGAGTTATGAACAAACACAGTACACCCAAAAACTTTAGGGGTAAGGGACTCAAAGAGTCGGATATGGGGAAAACATTTCTGTAAGCAACTTAATGGGGTTTGAAAATTAAGAGTTTTGGAGGGAAGCCTATTGATCAGATATGTAGAAGTTAACATTGCTTCACCCCAAAAAGAATGTGGCACATGACTTGAAAACATTAGGGAATGGGCAACTTCAAGAATATGACGGTTTTTTCTTTCAGCTATACCATTTTGTTGTGGAGTGTAAACACAAGTGCTTTTATGGAATATGCCATGCTCAACAAGGTAATTTGAAAGTTCATGAGAAAAATATTCTTTGCCATTGTTAGTTCAAAGAATTTGAACAGTGGACAAAAATACATTTTGGATAAGTTTGTGAAATTGTTTGAATATGTCACTTGTCTCAGATTTGTCTTTCATAAGATAGGTCCAACATATGCGTGTGTGATCATCAATAAATGTAATGAACCATCTTGAGCCAATAAGATTAGGAATGCCGGCAGGACCCCATAGGTAACTATGAATGAGGTGAAAATGTTTTGATTTTTTATGAGTGCTCAAGATGATTTTTCCGAGATTGTTTTGCAAAAATACAATTTTCACATTGAAAAGAAGAAACATCTTTACTGATAAACAACTTTGGAGACAAGTACTTGAGATAATTGAAATTAGGATGACCTAAACGTTTATGCTAAAGCATTACATCAGAATCTGAAAAAGTAGATAAGGAAAACTTTGATTATGTTTGAGATTTTGAAGAAGAACCATGGAAATAATAGAGACCACTTCGTTCCTCAGCATTTCCAATCATCATCCTCGAAGCCAAATCCTGAAATTCACAACCAGTAAAGGAAAACATTATTGCACAATTTTGATCCTTGGATAGTTTGCTAACTGAAATTAAATTGTATTTCAAGTTAGGAACATAGAGAGCATATTTTAGACTTAAGCCACACAAATTCAGATCACCATACCCAGCCACAAGAGAGGAACTTCCATCTGCCACTGTAATTTTTATCTCACCATCACACGGTTTATAGGAGGAAAATAAATCTGCAGACCCAGTCATGTGGTCTAAAGCCTCTGAATCAACAATCCAACTTGCTGAATTTTCCTGTTTTTATAAAAAGGAGTTACCTCTTTGTGCAACATGAGCAGAAGAAGAGGCTATAGGAGCAGGAGGTTCAGTTATGATATGACTGAATAAGTTCTTGAACATCTCTATTTGCTCAATAGTGATTGGAGAGGTATTTGGCTTATGTTGCTCTGTAGTAGTCTCAGCCACATGAGTAGATGCAGAGTTATTGTTTTTTCTTTGACTGCGAGGCTTCCAATCTGCAGGTTTTCCATAGATGTTCCAGCATGTTTCCTTGATGTGATAAGGCTTTTGGCAATGATCACACCACAGTTTTTTATCTTTAGAGCGTTGGCTCTTGTTGCTAGACTCTCCCCATTTTGAGATTAAAGCGGAGCCAAATTGGTGAGTTTCCTCCATAGTTGGAGTTGTTTTTAACATTACTTTCCTTCAATTTTCCTCCCTCCTAACTTCAGCATTGACTTCATTGATTGTAGGTAGTGGCTTAGTTCCAAGGATACGACCCCTCACTTCATCAAGTTCTTTGTTAAGTCCATGAAGGAAATAAAAAACTCTTTCCTTTTCACGCATTTGATTGTATTGCTGGCTGTCCTCGGTGCATTTCCACTTTATGGTATAGAAAGATCCATTTCTTGCCACAAATCAACTAATACATTATAGTACTCAGTAACAGACCAGTTTCCTTGCTGCGTATTTCGAAGAGCAGACCTGATCTCAAAACATTGAGATGAATTTTCAAGGTCCGAGTACATTTCTTGGACTTTTTTCCAAATCTTGTGAGCTGTGTTGTAGAATAGATAGATTTGACCAATTTTAGGCTCCATAGAGTTGATCAACCATGCCATCACAATAGAGTTTTCTGCCTCCTATGTCTTGTAAGTCGGATCTGATGAAGCTGGTGCAGTGATGTCTCTAGTGAGATAGCCCATCTTCCCTCTCCTTTTCATAACACTCTCGAAAATTTAACCCAGTTAATTTATGATGGGTTATTTGGAAGGAATGGCTGACGTCATTGTTAGAGAAACTGGGTGCTAGATTATGGTGCACCGGTGTGGTTTGTTGAGGGGTCTGTATGCCTGAGGCATCATCAGACTTGGATGTGTGGGAAATTTGGTCAGTTTCGGCCATGGGAGAATTCTGGCCTTGACCCACAGTTATAGGAATAACCAAAGCTCTGATGCCATGTGAGACTTGAAAATAAATGGCTTGAGAGAAAGACTCATAACCTGATGAATTTATATAGATCAATGTACAAACAAAATCCCTTAATTGGAGGGATTATAGCCAACTTATTTTGACAATGCAGCCATTGCAGCTGCTATAACAGTTAATCTATACCTAATTTTTTACTATTGCAGCTGCTATAACAACACCTAATCTTTGACTATTACAACTGTTATATCAGCTAATTTACAGCTAATCCTTGGGGTTTTAATTTCGGAAATCCAACAGAATTTAATTATAACTTTTAAATTATATAAACTTATTTAAAATCTAAAAAAATATAAGTATTTACAGATTAATTGTGGCTAGAAACCATTTATCTCTGGGTGGCTCACACTTGTGGATCTTTTTACAGGTTTCTCTATTTTATTGATCAATCATTGATTGCTTTGAAAGAAACCAGTAAAGAAGTATAGGCTTCAAATTATCTATAGCCATTAGTAAGAGACCAGCAAAAAAATCGCAAAAGCTTGAATTCCAACAAAGTGCGAATGAATAGTGAAGTCTCTTTTTCTTTTATCCAATTTGCTTGGTGGATTAATTGATGCTGGCTACGCTTTATTTTCTAACAGTGTTCCTTCCTTTCGTTATACTTCTTTTCTTACCCTCACTATGGAAACACATTTAATCATTAACTCAACCATGAAAGATAAGCCCTATCTGTCACTCCATCTGCCTCAAATACCAATCTGAACAAATATTTTTAACTTTTTACCTTCGCAGTTCAAACTAAATTTCTCTTATGCTACATTGCTCACAGTTGAGCCATTGTAAATCAAGAAAGAACTTTAAGCTTACTCCAAAGCCACAAAATCGGAGTGCATGCATATAATTGCCATGCTGTTTTCACCTGGCATGTCACTAGATTGTACCAGAAAATCATATTCTAATCACCTTCAATCACCATCTTTTATCCTCATACTAAACCAAATTAAGTCTATGCATTAAGTCCCTACTAAGCATTATAAAAATTGTTCAAAGCGCTACTTAAAGAATGCAAAGAGTATATTTGATTGATTTGATTGATATGATTAGAATGGAACTTATGGCTACCTACAAACGTGGAAAATAACTGAAAAAGTATCATATCATAACACCAAACATAAGAAACATGCTGCAAGCAATAGCATGGTTACATATGTCACCGTTGAAGAAAATACAAATAAAAACAAAACATAATTTGTATGGCCAAATCCAACTCAGAGTTAATGTGTTGTATTCTCCATGATTAATTCCTAAAATTGACCTCAACTGCTAGCACGAACGAAAACCTCAACCCTTTAGAGCCCCTTCAGGTTTCTACACCAAAAAGAAAAAAATTGTGTTAAATTGTGGTAGAAAGAATAAGTGAATGACATAAGATCAAAAGTATAATTTCAGCATCACCTAATTGCAGCAAAACAAAAGCAATGAGTACTTCTAGGCCTTCCCATTTCACAGCCAAATGATAGAATCCATATAACTTGTGGACAAGAAACAAAATATCAACATCATGGAAGCCTTTAAACAAGACATCATGAAGTAAGACATCACCATCATGGAAGCAGACAAGTCAAAATGTCATGTAATTCACATACCTCAACTCATTTATTAAAGAGCAGAATCTCAGGACTTGCAAACACTGCACCAAGATTATCATTACAAGATATCACAAATACTCATGAAAAGTATAATGAGATTGATGATTGTTAAGTCAATTAGCCCGATTTACAAACCATCAACGATGTAACAGAGGTGAGCGATATTCTACATCAATAATATCAAAATTTGATTCTCTTAATTGGGCTGTGTGACCCACATTTTACCTTAATATATCAAATGATTATACTCCAAAATATTTGGCAAAAATATATTTATCATTCTTTAACTTCACTTTAGATTTCATTTTCGTCTTACAACTATATTTTGTTTCATTTTGTGTCAAAACTTTTCAAAACCAACCAAATTTGTCCTAACTGCTAACACTGCTATAAATGCTAGTGAAATTTGTTGACTTGGCATCCTATGTGGGTACAAATACACAATTAACATTGTCCAGCTAAGATTTAGAACAAATTTGATGAGTTTTTGTTTCAAATATTTTCAAAACTCATTAAATTCATTCCTAACCACTAATTTAGAAAAAATCTCAACTGAACAATGTCAACTATGAACTTGCGTCTACATAAGTTGCCATATCAATAAATTCTGTTAAATTTTCTAACAGTGTTAGCAGTTTGGACAATTTTGGTATGTTTTAGAAAGATTTGGGACGATAGTGAAACAAAATATAGTGGAAGGACAAAAATAAAACCTAGAGTAAAGTTAAGGGATTCAAATTATATTTTTTCCTAAATATTTCACTCTCATTTTTAAATTTGTTACTTTTACATGCAGATTTCTATTTTGCCTCAACAAGATTTCAAGGAACCCATGACAATGAAGCAAGATCAAGTAATAAACATATTGATGACAGAGTAATGGTTAGTACAATACTTTGAGCACAATGGTAAAACAAAATGTCACATCATAATATAGTTTTAAAAAACACCAAATTCATGTATATCATCAATCATGAACATCCTACTGAAGAAAATTAACTTAAGATTTAATTGATTAAATAAATAATGTTATTGTCCTATTTATTTTACAAAGTTTTTCCAGTTCAGAAGAAACATAGATGTGTAATTGGATAAATAACAAAGGTGTATAAAATTCAATTAATCTCAAATTATTATCAAAGCTAAAATAAAATTAGTTTAAATAAATTTTTGGTCCCTATAGTTTACACTCATTTTGATTTTTGTCCCTATATTTTTTTTCTTTGTAAATCAATCATCACACTTATAATCGTTTACAAAATGGTCCCTACCATTAGTTCCGGTTATGACGCCATCAGTTTATGGTCCCAATAGTTTTCTATTTTTTTTAATTTAGTCCCTATAAGTTTTTAATTTGGGTCCTTATAGTTTTCTTCTGTTTTTAATTTGGTCCACTTTGAACTAAAGGCGTCATAACGATTTTAACGATATGGATCATTTTACAAATGATGGTAAGTATTATGACTAATTTACAAAGAAAAAAGTATAGGAACTAAAATCAAAATGAGTGTAAATTATAGAAAATTAACTTAAGATTTAATTGATTAAATAAATAATGTTGTTGTCCTATTTATTTTACAAAGTTTTTCCAGTTCAGAGAAAATGAAGATGTGTAATTGGATAAAAAAACAAAGGTGTATAAAAAATTAAATTGATATCAAATTATTATCAAAGCTAAAATAAAATTTTATCTAACATAGGTACTATAGTTTACATGCTATATATATGTGTGTGTGAGTGTGCGTGCATCTTTCTTGATTTAAGTAATACTTATTCATTTAATTAATCTTCACATATGTATTCTGGTTATAAAAAAAATGGTCTTGCTAACTAGTGCCATAAGGGCACTGTTTAAGAATAATTGAATACCTCTCATAAATTCATCTAATTACTTAATGAAAAAAGTATTAAATATTTTTTAGGTTTTAAAGATATTAATTGTTATACTTTTACATGTAATGCTTTTTATTATAATTCCTTAACAATATTCAAATATTAATTTACTTATAGAGGACATTTTGGGGATTATTTCATATAATATTACATATATTCTTGAGAATTTGCATTGTGACCCAAACAAACTTTTAAATTATTCATAAGAATTTAAAATAAAATTCCCAAAAATTTTAAATGCTAACCAAACAGAACTTTTTAAATACCAAGGAACAACATTTATGGTCATATTATTCTTGGGAATGTGATTCCTAGGAATGCAATCACAAACCTTGAAATAAACATATCCTAAAATATAACTTTACTAGGTGATTTTTTTTTTGTCAAACAAAAATTAATATTAATATTAATGACATAGAGCATCACATCATTGATTTAAACGAAGTTGAAATAAGAAATGTCCATTATCTGCCAACAACAAATAATGTCTGACCATGTTCTACCCAAAGTTTTTGGTTCATCTTTTAATTTCTCCTATGTTTATATATATATATATATTGAATTTCTTCAGTACCCTTTATTTTTATAAAGATACCGATACTTTTTGTAATTAGTAGCTAATATTTAGCCATGTGTTCCACTTGATTAAAATATAAATAAAATAATTATATTTCAACTAAGTGAGACATATAGCCAAATATTAACTATTGATTGTGAAAGGATACCGGTACCCTCACAAAAAAAAAGCATATTGGATAAACTTCTACACACACATATATATAGATATATATTTATATATAGATATAGATATATAGATATAGAGATATAGATATATAGATATATATATCTAGGGGACATATCTAGTGAGAGGAGTGGTTTATTGTGAGAGTGAGAGGAGCCAATCTTGACCATTGGATCATCCATGTATGTCAAGATTAGAACATAAAGTCATGTGACTTTTTTAAGTGGTCATGTGACCCTTAAGTAACTTCTAATCTTGACCATATATGGATGATCCAATAGTCAATATTTGCTCCTCTCACTCTCACAATAAACCACTCCTCTCACTAGATATGCCCCCTATGTATCTATATATCTTTATCTATATCTCTATATCTATATCTATATCTATATCTATATCTATATATACTTTGGCTTATCGTTTTTATGTTTATGGGCTTTTGTAGAAAATTAAATTGTGGAATAGTCTATTTTGAAACTATACATATATTGATAAAATATAGTGACACATATTGCATTGCTAAAAACTAAAGGAAGTGTACTGATTTTGAATAATGCACAAATAATATGTAATTTTTGAGCAACACATAATGGTGCTCAAAATTATTGTGAGAATGTAAGAATGGTGAAATATCAATTGCCCACTCCACTGGCATGTACATGCTGCAATGGATGATTATTTTTCCACAAATCACATTATATGTGTTGTTTTGGGGGAAAAATCGTTTTCACAAGTAAATGCTTATCAAGAATTGCTTGAAATCTTTTTAGACCATTCAAGCGAAGGAAGACATTTTGAGCAACGTATTAGAAGTTACAAGCATATGCTTTGCTTCACTTCATGTGGTGTTCAAATTGATGAAGGCCTAGCCTTAAAAGGCCATGATATATGTACCTTTTGTGCTCAAGGTGCAATATATCACAACATAGGAGGATTTTATCCCAATGAAGGTTGTAGGCCATGTTTCTTGCAATTGTATGTATATGATATAGAGCATGAATTACAAAATAAGATGGTGGAAAGCCCACAATTTAATGAAACCATAGTTCATAAATTATAACAAATACTTCATCGACATAATCCTTTTGTTCATGTATTTCGGCAACTTACGTTATGGCCAGATGTTCATGATTGTAGTCTCCTGATTAAAAGCATCCTGCTAATCAACTACAATATAATCTCCCAAATGCTTTGCAAGTGGCTATAATTATTGTTGGTGGAGATGCAAAATCGATGGTATATGGAAGGGACTTCAAGGTGGAAACCCAAGATAGAAATCTAACGAGGATTCAAGAAACTACAAGATATTACGATCATTTATAATATCATATTTTGTTACCTTTTGGAATATATCAGTGGAAGCTCAACACTAGAAATCATAATGAGAGAGCCATATCATGCCGAGAATATTATAGCTACATGCTACAGGTACATATCCTTAAAAGTTCTACATTTTTAATGAAATTAAATTGTTTAAAACAAACACTTCAATAATTTAGTATTGAATGATTGTAGATTCGCTCCAATAATCAATCCCTACTATTATGAGTGACACGACTTTTACAGGTAACTAATGTACAAAAACAAAGGTACAAATGTAGTAGATTTGCCCCCCGCCCCTCGAGCTTTCACTATCATGAATGTTGTGGATTCACCCCAATAATCAATTTTTATTGTTACAAAAGGGATGACTTTGATAGGTAATGACAACATCCGTACATTTGTTTTTGTACCTATAAAGAATGTACAAAAACAAATGTACAGATGTTGTCATTATCTATAAAAGTCATCCCTTTCGTAATAGTAGGGATTGATCATTGGAGCAAATCTACAATTATTCAAACTATTATTGAATTCTAAATTGTTGAATTATTTGTTTTAAACAATTTAGTTTCATTAAAAATATAGAAGTTTTAAGGATTTGTACCTGTAGCATGTAGCTATAATATTCTCGGCATGATATGATTCTCCCATTGTGATTTCGAGGGTTGAGGTCCCACTCATACGTTCAAAAAGGTAACAAAAGGGATATTGTAGAGGATCATGATATTGATCAATCAATTTGAGACACTTATGTTAGCTTTGTATTAGACTTTATTAGATGTATATAGTGGCCCAATATTAGTATTTTAGATGAGTTTAATGTTGTTGGGCTTCATTGGGCTTTAATGCAAATATTGAATAATTTTCGGATTTTGATGCATTTTGACCTTTCTTCCATGGTTAGGCCATAACTTAGGACTCAATGATCCATTTGAGGTGATCATGGTGTCTTTGGAAAGCTAAGACAATGCTCTACAAGTTTTATGAAGAACTCAAGAGCTGGATCAAACTTCTAAGGGTCCAAAATATCCCTGCAATGCAGAGTGGGTTTGCTGTCACGAATATCTGAGCAGTGTCCACATATTGGACTACATAGTGAGCTATAGGCATCCTCTTGGGCTGAAACTTGACCATTGGAAAGATAAGACCCATATCTCCAACTTCACTGAATACCATTTAGTCAATAGATGTCGGTTTAGGCATGATTATGAAGCTACAAGTTGGTTTGAATTTGGAAACACGTTCTGCCAACCTAACTTGAGGTAGGTTCAGTGTTTTTAGCATATCTGGAGTTCTAAACGTCCAAATGGCATGATTCCAATTGCAAAATTTCAAGGAGATAACTGGCTACAACTTTCATGAAGACCTCCAAGCCAAAATGCACCGTCTAGATCATGAAAATCAAGCCAGAAGTCTGATAAGAGTTGCTGACAAAAAGCCACCAACCATACAGCAACCCACCTACCATGCACCAAACCACCAACCATGCATCAAGCTTCCATATTTGACAATTTCCATATTTTTACAGCTTGTATTCAGATTATGTACATGTACAAATTGGCTTCTAGGATTAGTATAAATAGAGCCAATCTCTTTGTATTATGATCATTCAACTTTTAAGTAAGTTTCAAGAAAGTTTGAGTATTTGTGAGAGTTTTCTTTCTTTTCTTCTCCATTCTCTTTACAATTTCGTTTTTGTTATTTTATTTTTGAGTTCTTCCTTCCCATCCATGGAAGGCTAGGCTCTCATAATCAATCCAAGGGATTAGCCATCTTGATGTTTAATTTGGAGATCTTGTTTCGCTTATTCATATTGCTTAATTGTTATTCAAGTTTCTCTTCTTTCTCTTTTGATTTTTTATCTAGATTAAATTGCTTAATTTGATTTAGATGTTGATGTGATAATAGCTTTATTATCATGTATTCAAAGAGGATCACAAAGATTAAACAATATATTAAAGCTTTTTGATAGATTGTTTAGCTTGGTTAAATTTTAGATCTTAAGTTAATCTATGTTGGATGGTGCTTACTTTATCTAACCTTGGTTAATCAAATTCTAGATGTTTATCTAGTAGAGAATTCTTGGATCATGTTAAGGCTTCTTGATGTGATCTAAGGCCAAGAACATGGTTAGCAATTAAGTGAATTCCTTGTGATCAATGATGAGTTAAACTCAAGATCGGCAAATTTCCTTGGATTGGTTGTTTCTTTAGATTTGTTTACAACTTTAAGTCTCATACTTTTATTAATCTTGTTAATCAACAACAAAATCCCCATTTTCTAATTATCTTAATCTAATTAAATCTTTATTTTTGGATCCTTGAGAGACGATTCGGTTCATTCTCTATACTACAAATTAGTTTGTGAACCGGTTATTTTCATTATTTGATAGGTCTCGACAACATCTTGTCAGATATCTTATAACTTCTTCAATCATCATTAGATTTCCAGTTAGGGCTTCCACTTTGATGTCCCTTCCACATACCATTGATTTTGACTCTCTACCAATAATAACTACGGCTAGTTGCAAAGCATTTGGGAGATTATATTGTAGTTGATTAGCAAGACAGATTTTAATCAAGAGACTACAACCACATGAACATTTGGTTGTAGCGTAAGTTGCCAAAATACATTAACAAAAGGATTATGTCGATGGAGTATTTGTTCTAACTTATGAACTATGGTGTAATGAAGTTGTGGGTTTTCTACCATCTTGTTTTGTATATCATGCTATGTATCATATATTTACAATTGCAAGAAACATGACATGCAACCGTCATTGGGATAAAATCTTTCTATGTTGTGATATATTGCACCTTGAGCATGAAAAAAAAATTATCGTAGCTTGTTATGGCTAGGCTTTCATCAATATGAACAACCACATGAGGTGAAATAAAGCATATGGTTGCAACTCCTAATAAGTTGCCTAAAATGTCTTCCTTCGTTTGAATGGTGTGTAGAGATTTCAAGCAATTCTCGAGAAGCATTTACTTGTAGCAACATATTTTTTCTGATGGCAACACATATAATGTGATTTGTGGAAGAAATAATCGTACATTGCAACGTATATATATCACTAGAGTGACAACTGATATTTCACCATTCTCAGAAATTTCAAGCACTATTATGTGTTGCTTGAAAATTACATCTTATTTGTGTATTATTCAAAATTGATATACTTACTATAATTTTCAACAATGCAATATGTTTCACTATATTGTATCAATATATATGTGGTTTCAAAAATAGACTTTCGCACAATTTAATTTTCTATGAAAGCTCATAAACATAGAAATAGTTGGCCAAAGTATATATATAATCATAGAAGATATTAAAAGATGAATGACAAAGCTTGGGTAGAACATGGTGGGACATAATTTGTGATGAAAAATAACTTCAAAATTTTTTTTGATATGTGATGAAAAATGTATAATATTATAAAAAAATTTATAACCAAAAAACATATGTTAAGATTAATTAAATGAATAAATATTACTTAAATCATGTAGGATGCATACACACCCAGTGACTCTCTTTCACACACACAATAAATAAATATATATCATAAATTAATTATTTGGAATGCAAAATATAGTACCTATATTAGATAACTTTTTATTTTAGCTTTGATAAATAACTATAGTGTAACAATTTTAGATTATAAAATTATTTCTTTAATCAATTAAATCATAAGTTAGTTTTTTTTCGGTAGCATGTTCATGATTAATGATATACATGAATTAGGTTTTTTTTTATATTTAAATTATGATGTTTTACCATTGTGCTCAAAGTATTGTACTAACCATTTACACTTTAATCAACATGTCTATTACTTGGTCCTGTTACATTGTCATGGGTTCCCTAAAACCTTGTTAAGGCAAAATAGAAATTTGTATGTAAAAGTAACAAAGATTTAAAAAATAAGATTAAAGTATTTAAGATTGAGGTACAATGTGGGTCACACCCCCCAATTAAGTGCATTAACTTTTGATATTATGGATGTAGAATGTGACTCACTTGTGTTAAACTATTGATGGTTTAATTATGGATGGGCCAATTGTCTAACAGTTGTCAATCTCATTCTACTTTCTAAATGAGTATTTGTGATATCTTATAATGGTTAGCTTGGTGCAATGTTTGCAAGCCCTGTGGTTCTACTATTTGATAAATAAGTTGAGTTATGTGAATTACATGACATTTTGAATTGTTTTTCTCTTCCTATACGTGCTAGATGTCATGCATGCCTTCTTGCTAAGTATTGCTCTCTATGTTCTATGTTTATTAAGCGTCTTCTTTGTTAGTCATATTGTCGTGCATGATGATTAACCTAATCCTCCATTTTGTTTTATAATTTGATCAAATAATCAAATCTTTGTATCCTCACTACAACATATATCAACACCATTTATGAAAAGAGATATTTAAAGAGTAATGCTTTATCCTTCTAACATTTTTCCAATTACTTAATATAGAAAGTATTAAATAAAAAAGAAAAGCATTTAATATCATGGAACCCAAAAATGTATTTAATTCTTCCTTCTTTAAGTAATTAGAAGAATTATTAGGAGGATATAGAATTATTTTAATTATAATAGTAAAGCATTTACAAATTCATTACTTTAACTGTTAATTCGTGCAAAAATGCACAAGTGGCAAGTAAATTGTGGTCTTTAAAGAAAGATCCAATATCATAACCTAGTGAAAATCATTCAAAAGATAATCACAAATTTAACAATGAAATTAAATGAAATTTACTGTTCGATTATCACGTGTTTCTTCTTAAATTGTATACACAAAAGACTATTTATCATTACATGTTCGATGGCTCCAAAAAGTTCCCTCAAATAGATACCAATGCAGGATTGTTGAGATGGACCTATGTAAGTTATAGTTATGGGTTTGCAATTCATTCCCATTGAGCAAATTATAAGGATGATGTACCGAACACCGTTTTCCTATTTTTTTTTTAACAAAAAAATTAGAATGCCTACTATTAATTAATATTACTTCACACTTATCAAGTACCTATCAGAATATGTCAAAACTTTGAACAATAATTGACATTCGTATATAAAGTAATGATGGAACGAAAGTATTCTATTAGTTAACTTCTCCTTTAACATTGCTACGTGGTGAAACATTTGAAAATAAAAAATCTCTGGTCTACTTTGAGATATGCCACAATACAAATTCATTATATATTAAATCAATTACTACGTAATATTGGTATTCAACAATAAAAAAATCTATATTCTTCATCTATTATATTTAACAATATTTTAATGTCTTTTATATGATATGTCCCTTTCGTTTTTATCACAAAAGAGTATAATTGATAAAGTAGCAGTATTAAGATCATAAATTCAAGCAGTAGTTCATTGTTTAGTATTTTTTGTTATATTATAAATATAATATAATTAATATAAAAATAATTATAAATTTCATAATATGTATTAATAATGAAAAATATTTAGATGGAAAAGGAAAATTAATTAGAAAAGAATGAAAAAAAATATTTTAAAGGTAATTTAGGATAATAAATTGATAACTAAAACTTATCTTTAAAAAATTTTCTCAAAAATGTTTGCCAAGTATTTTAATTTATTTAACATAATATTGAAATTTTTAATTAAAAAAAAAGTTAGGAAATTTTTCTGATGGCAATTATTTTCATATGACAAATGAAAAATATTTAGCAAGAATGAAATTAAACTATTGTGAAGGTATTTTGTACTAATAGTTACCTACTAGTACTAATAACTAAATGTGCTAAAACTATATTTATTATTGGTAACTATTAATTAGTAGATAGTTTATTGATTTATGCATCAAGTCGTTTAGCCTAACTAAATATCTACTTGGCCAACTACTTAATTAATATTAACTAACTAATTCCTGTCACTATCTTAGAGAAATTATATCATCTCTATTTTATGTTATTACTAATTAAATCTAAAAAATTAAATTACTAATAATGAATCATTAAAATATTAAAACAGATGTTGAAGGATAAATAGTTAACAAAGAATGAAAACTCAACCAATCCAATTCTAATTAATGTTTTTTTCCCATTAAAATAATCAAATAAGTGTGCAAATCATCTGTTGAAAATTGATTAAAATAACTAAGCACCAAAATTATATGAGTATAGTAAGTTCATATGCCTACCTCTTGTTAACGCCTGTATCTTCAAGAATCCTTCTATCTTTTAAACCAATGTACTGCTAATTTAACATAATCAGGTACAACATGTAGACAAAATAAGTATATAAAAGTAAATCAAGAGAATTATAAAAGCATAAAAAAGGAAAGAAGAATAGGAAGGAGGAGAAAAGAGGTCCATTCATAACAAAAAGGAAAGAAGAGAAATCTAGAAGAGAGGTCCATGGTATCATATACTGATCATATATACGCACGCTACAGGTCGGTAAGATAGACACATCATATTATGATTTATTAAAAATTAATATGAGATATCTATATATATATATTAAAAAGGTTTAATACAATAAATTAAACAATTATCTATTAATTTAAAATCTAAGTAAACTAATTCTATTTGGTTAAATGAATTTTTTTTCCATATGAGCACGAGGTAATAAAACATCAGGTCTCTCTACAACTATAACTGTAGAAGAAAAACCAAAACATGATCTTACTTCGTATTTGACTTTATGCTTATCGGAATCTTTAAACGTAATATTTTGCTAAACAGATCTTTCCTTGCCTGTTTTATAAGAGAATGAATAAGATCTGAAAATTTTAAAAAGAAAAATGTTATAAACAAAATTTTAGGCATCTCAACAAATGATGACGTTAAACCAATAGATTGAATTGATAACATTTCAATCAATATAGAAATGGACTGCAATCTGAATTATATCTCTTCATCTATTCCTTTGATTATTTATTGTTACACTATTAAGCATACACTTAGCATTTTTATCAATAATAATATATTAACCATTGATAGAGAATGTGAACTGTCTGTCAGATGATCGTGTGTTTCAAATTAGGCTTCAACCCAAGCACTTTCATAGCCTTGCTTGCATGCCCTTACATTAATTAAAATTGTCACAGGCCTAAAGTACCTCTTGTCAATCACCACATCATCCCTTCAATTCAAACCCACATATACCCAAATGCAACTTCCAATAACTCTTCCACCGTGTGCGCATCCTCCATGGCCACAACATAATCCGCAGCCACATAGCCTGTGAAACAGTTTACAAAATGTAAAATAAATGAAAATGATATGTGGATACCTGTACTATACACACACACACACACACACAAAATGACGACATGAAAAACAAAATCAAAATTTGAGATCTAAAATGGGATAATAATAATAATAATAATATTTATGCTGATATTTTTCTCGGCAACCAATCATGCCACTAAACAAAACATCTAATATTTTCTCAACGTCCAAACAGGAAGAAACGAAAGTGGCCAAGAAAATATAAAGTACCATTTTCTTGCAGTGACACTGGGACCAAAACGTAAAAAAATTCGTAGCGCAACTTGCGATTTTCCTCGTCACTGTGTACCCAATCAGTGTCACAGAAGGAGCGAGTGAAAGCACCCCGAGTTGAACGAGTCGGTGATCCTCGACTCAATGCCGATCTCATAGCCATTACCCAACGATGTGTGTTTAGTGTTGTTTGTTGTCACTCGTAGAGTAAGAATAGTGGTTCCAATATTTGTGGAAGTGCAGTTACACCTTTATTTTTAAATGTGTGAAAAGATGGTTTTATCTTTAAAAAAGAAGAAGGATAAAGGCAAGAAATAAAAAAATGAATAACTAGATGGAAAAAAACATTAGGATATGTTACGTATATGAAATGATGATTAGTTAGTTTCTTAAGAGAAATACATGCGGCAATATTGTGAGTTGATGAAGAAAGAGTTCGAGTCCTTTCGTTTAAACTCTTTTTTAGACTGTTTTTGGAAAATGTAAAAACACGAAAAAAGAGAGTATATTTTGAGTTCTTTTCAGAAGTAACAGTTCCTAATTTATTATAAATGCCCCACTTATAGATGAGAGTATAGTTATTAAATTCGAATCGGTAGTCGACTCGGTTAGGGTACTGAGTCAATGAGTCACTGATCGAACCACATTAAATTAAATAAATATTTAAGTACATTTATATATATACATATATATATATATATAAATACACACTATATATGATGATATTTATTATTGTAAACAATTAAAGTACTCTTATTTTGAGAGAAATGATGACCTTAAGAAGAAGAAAAAAGAGTTTAACTATTAAATCATAAAAAAACCATAATATTTTCATTAAAATGTTCATAAATCAGCAAATAAGTTTTATTTTTTAAAAATTAGGATCAACATGGTGTAAATATCAAAAAGCTATATGAAATGAACATATAATTAGTCCAAATCGGACAAACGAGAGTCAAAAGTTATGGCTTGTCAAAGTTTAAGATTTTTATTTTAAATTTCATGACCCAGCTGATTGAACTAGTGAACTGGCTGGTCATCAATTTTTGGCCAAAATCGATTGAGTCAAATCGGTTTTCACTGGTTCGCATACATAACCGATCTGATAACCGACTCAGCTGGTTAAGTGACCGATTCACCAATCGAATCGGTCAGTCTGAGCCAGCTTTAATAACTATGGATGAAAGAGAAGAAAAAAAGTATTTTTTTTTTCGGTACATAAGTATTTTTGATTTTTACTATTCATGAAAGCTATTATAAAAATACTTTTTTTAAAAAGCTTATCAACACATCCTTAAACTTGTCAAAATGGGTTGAGTTTTGGGCATTGTTGTTTAGGAAAATGACTGGTTTGATCAGCTTGAGGAAAATAATTCTCTGTAGGTTCGTTTTTGAAAATTAACCAAGTATTCAACTACATTAATCAATAATTTACATACGGTAAACCACATATCAAGCATCAAAATGAAGATAAATTATTAGTTAATTGCATGTAAATTATTAGTTAATGTAGTTGAATACTTGGTTAATTTTCAAAATGAACTAATGGGGAATTATTTTCCCCAAGCTAACCAAACCGGTCATTTTCCCTTGTTATTTTACTGGGTCGGCTTAAAAAATTAATGGGAGATATAAAATTGGAGTACTATTATATAATATAAAAAAATTAATTAGCAAGGCCGAAATACATGTAGAAAATTATATCAGCCTAGTCTAGTATTTTCCTTTTGTCAATCAAATTCGGCGTTGAAACCTAAATTTATAAATCTATGTTTGGATCAAAAAAATTGGAAGGGAAGGTAGGGAAGATATGATTGCAATTATAATTTACATTAATGTGTAATTAAAATGAAAAATTTCTTCTTCCTTCCCTTTCTTTCTAAATTTCTCCATCCAAACATATGTAAACATTAATGTAAATTTTTTAGAGTTTAATTTCTATCCACTGTCATCCAATCATGTGTTGCCAAATCAGTAAAAGAGTTGACTATCACAACAACTACCTAGAAATTCTAACTATTATAATGATTTGGCAACACTTGATTGGATGACAGTGTAAAAAACCTTTACACTAACAGTGGATATAAATTAAATCCAATTTTTTATTTTAAGTAAACATTAATGTAAATTCTTTCATGGATATGATTGGTATGAATTATTTTCTTTTATCTAAATATTGATAGATCGAGACTTCATGTCCATATATGATCCCAATTCCTTAGAAATGATCATTGTGTGACCATATGTGAATTGTGAATGAAAGAGACAAGAATTTGGGGAAATTACTTGCATGAAGATAGGATTGATAAGACCTTTGCATGAAGATAGGATTGATAAGACCTTCCCAAATTACTCCTAAATTGGAGTTTACAATAGTCACCTATAATCAAGGAAATCAACTATATAAAATAGGAAACTAAATCATAATAAACCAAGAAAATAAATCATAATAAAAGCCATAAATTTGGAACTTATCATTCCCTAGCCCTTAAGAATGGTCTTGCCCTCAAGGCCAAACAACTATAAACTCTGGAAACTTCTCCTTGAAGGTATGATAAGGTTCCCAAGTCACATATTTAGCTGTCAAATTGGACCATTGTACAAGGATTTCGGTAGCAACTTTAATACTTCGCTTCACAACACATAGATAAAAAATAACTTCAACATGAACTTCATGCTTCAATACTGCACCAATTCCAGCTCCTGAAGCATCATAATTTTTGACGAATTTGCAGTAGTACCTAATCAATCACATAAAACCTTGTAGTGCCTTAATAGTTTGAAGGATTGACCATTCTATCATTGCTTGAATTTTGGAAGGGTATACAACCACTCCTTATCTTGAAACAATATGGCCTAAGTACACCACTTGGAGGTGGGGACGAAAAATGTCATTCATCAAACTCTGAAAGGTAGATGGTGAAAGTTAGCCCAAAAGGCATAACCAAAAATTCATAATGATCATTATAGGTCTTGAAAGTAGTTTTCTGGATGTCAGCCTCGTGGACTCATATCTGATGATAGCTTGAACGGAGGTCATGTTTGGTAAACTATTGAGAACCTTCTAATTCATCTAATAACTCATTCACTATAGGGATGGGGTATTCGTCCTTTACCGCTTCTTTATTGAGGGCTCTATATTCTACACACATCCTCCATGAGCCATCCTTTTTTCTTACCAATAAGACTGGTGATGAGTAAGGACTCACAATTGGTTGAATGATACTAGCATGCAACATATCTTGGACAATCTTCTTAATCTATGTTTTCAAAAAGCAAGGATAACGATAAGGCCTAACATTAGTTGGGGCACTGCCTCACAATAATGGAATTCTATGATCATGACAGTGCTAAAGAGGTAATCCTTGAGGTTCAACAAACACATCAGAAAACACCACAACGAGTTCATTAATGGCTTGATCCTTCACACTATCAGATAAAGGCTCATCATGTCCTCAAAACTTTAGCAAGAACCCATGTCTTTCTTTTTGCAAAATTTTCTCCATACGATAGCTAGTGACTATATTGACATTTCCACAATTCTTTCCTATATATATGACAAGAGGTTGTCGAGACCTGTCAAATAATAAAAATTACCAGTTCACAAACTAATTTGTAGTATAGAGAATGAACCAAATCGTCTCTCAAGGATTCAAAAAGAACAATGATTTAATCAGATCAAGATAATTAAAAGGGGGGTTTTGATGATTTGAAAAGAAAATATACCGGTTGAATTAAAGAAATGCAATTAACAAATTAACCAATCCAAGGAAATTTTACCGATCTTGAGTTTAATCCATCATTGATCACAAGGAATTCACTTAATTGCTAACCATGTTCTTGGCCTTAGATCATATCAAGACGCCTCAACATGATCCAAGAATCCTCTACTAGATAAGCATATAGGATTTAATTAACCAATGTTAGATAAAGTAAGCACCATCCAAACATAGATTAGCTTAAGATCCAGAATTTAACCAAGCTAAACAATCCATCAAAAAGCTTTAATAAATTGTTTATTCTATGTGATCCTCTTTGAATACATGATAATAAAGCTATTACCACATCAACATCTAAATCAAATTAAGCAATTCAATCTAGATAAAAATCAAAAGAGGAAGAAGAGAAAATTGAATAACAATTAAGCAATATAAACAAGTGAAACAAGATCTCCAAATTAAGCATCAAGATGGCTAATCCCTTGGATTGATTATAAGAGCCTAGCCTTCCATGGATGGGAAGGAAGAACTCAGAAATAAAAGAACAAAAACGAAATTCTAAAGAGAATGGAGAAGAAGAGAAAGAAAACTCTCACAAATACTTAAACTTTCTTCAAACTTATTTAAAATTGAATGATATATAATACAAAGAGATTGACTCTATTTATACTAATCCTAGACGCCAATTTGTAATTGAAATAATCTAAATGAAAGCTGTAAAAACATGGAAATTGTCAAATATGGAAGCTTGATGCATGGTTGGTGGGTTGGTGCATGGTAGGTGGGTTGGTGTATGGTTGGTGGCTTTTAGTCAGCAACACTTATCCAACTTCCAGCTTGATTTTCATGACCTAGATGGTGCATTTTGGCTTGGAGGTCTCATGAAACTTGTAGCCAGTTGTCTCCTTGAAATTTTGGCATTGGAATCATGCCATTTGGACTTTTAGAAATCCAGATATGCCAAAAACACTACACCTACCTCAACTTAGGTTGGCAGAACGTGTTTCCAAATTCAAACCAACTTGTAGTTTCATAATCATGCCTAAAACAACATCTATTGACTAAATGACCTTTAGTGAAGTTGGAGATATGGGTCTTATCCGTGACAGTAAACCCACTCTATATTACAGGGATATTTCAGACCCTTAGAAGTCCGATCCAGCACTTGAGTTCTCATGAAACTTGTAGAGCCTTGTCTTAGCTTTCTAAAGGCACTAAGATCACCTCAAATTGAGCACCGAGTCTCAAGTTATGGTCTAACCAAGGAGAAAAGGTCAAAATGCATCAAAATCCAAGAATTATTCATAATTTGCATTAAAGCCCAATGAGGCCCAACAACATTAAACTCATCTAAAATACTAATATTGGGCACAATAAACATCTAATAAAGCCTAGTACAAAGTTAACATAAGTGTCTCAAATTGATTGATCAATATACCATCTCTTCCATCTAACATGAACTTCATCAACAACTTAGAGAAATTCCGAGATATATCTCCGAGCGTTTGCAATCATGTGATGCCCAAAACTATTTCATAATCCTCCAATGACAGTAAGCAAAAATCAAAGGATAATTCCCGATCCTACTTAGTTAGTTGAGCTCTAAAGTATTTATTTTGACAAGTTAAAATTCTCCCATTTGCTATTTTCACCTCAAATTTGTCACATGGTTCCATTAGATAAGCAACACGTTTAGTAATTTTTATATCCATAAAATTGTTAGTGCTGCCAGAGTCGATTAAAATAGTAATAGGTTGACATTTCAAATAACCAGTCATTTGCATAGTATGTAGATTAGAATAACCAGCAAGAGCATGAAAATAAGGCATAATATCAACACATGTAATTTTAGTTTTCATACCTTCTTGTTCCATGTTGATGCTATGAATATTATCAATTGCCTCTTCTTCAATTATAGGCTCAATGACAAAAGGCCTCCGATGTTTACAACGATGATTTTTGTGTCACTTTTCATCACAATACCATCATATCCCCTTTGCAGATTTTTTCGTTAGTTTTTCATAGGTGAGATGCTTAGTAGGGCCGTTAGATGTAGAAAAGGTAGGAGCACTATTATTACAGGTAGAATAAGTCGGTGTATGATTATTATTCTACTCACCTGTTTTCATATGACGACTTTTCTCATTTAACTTTTCCTTTTGTAATCAAGCAAAGGAAATAGCAGTAGACATAGTGCAGGGTTTACAAGCTTTTTCCTCCCACCGAATATCAGATCGAAGCCCTTCTATAAAGGTACCCACTAGTTGTCTTTCACTCTAATCTTTGGCATAGTTGGATAGTATTTCAAAATGAGGTATTCCAAGACAATGTCAGTCTAGTATCTTAGCGAGCTTTCCACCAATATAACTATGATGAATTAACTTACAGATGTAAGAGGAAATAAGAGGTATTCATCTAGGGGAAGAGTTTTACAAAACTAAAAAATCAAAGCATATGTGTTTTTGCAATTTGTAGAAAAGATATAGATTTGTGCAAATGCCTTATCTGTGTATCATCCTTCGAGTACTCTAAGGTTATATTAGATACAAAATATGGTGATCACTTGTATCTTATTGGTGAAGCCCACACTTCATAAAAGTCACATTCATAAAATATTTCAATCATATGATCAAAAAATAAATTCTTTTAAAGGATAAAAGGATGTTACTATTAATGTTAAGTATATTATTCATTAACAGTAGCAAAAACTATCACTAACAGTTAATTGTAATAGATTTGAATGGTAGTCAAGATTTCCTCCAAATATCTTCATAGGTAAAAGGCTTCACAGTATAGCATACAATACTTTTAAACATAGTTATTAAAATTGAGAGTTAACTCATAAACTCGTTTGAGTTTATGAGTTTAGGATCCAAATCGAGCTAACTCGCCTCCCAACTCAGACCTTGGTGGGCTCGGGTGAACTAGGTAAACTCAACTAAACTTGGGTAAGCTCGCAAGTTCAGGATCAAGTTCACCGAATTTGGACTATTGTGCTGATTTGAGTTAGAAAAGGCCAAAACGGTGGTGTTTTGCTACAATTTTCAAAACTCACTGTTTAAGATTTCAGCTAGGTTGAAGGTGCTCCCTTCCAACCTCAGTTCTCACTTGAGCATCCTCAATTCTTCTCACCATTGCAAGTTTGCAACCTCTGTTGTGCTTAGGGGTTTCAAAATGATCAATTTATCAACCATCCATCCAATCCATCCATGTCCAAATCAAATCTAATCCATCCAATAATAATAATAAATTAAATGAATTGGATGGATTATATCAAATTAGTTAATGGATTGAGCTCAATATCCATTGGATATCCAGTTACTAACTTCCTTATAACCCATTTGAGGCCCAACCAATCTATAACCTATTTGAAACCCTAACTCATCCATTTTCTATAGAGAGAGAGAAAAAAAATATTTTTTTCTAGAGAGAGAAAATCAATTTTTTCTAGAGAGACAATCAATTGTTTCTACAAAGAGAAATTTTTTTTTATAGAGTGGAAATTGATTTTTTTAGAGAGAAAGAATTATTTTTTTCCTAGAGAGAGAAAATTATTATTTTTCTACAAAGAGAAAGGATTATTTTTTCTAGAGAGAAAATTAATTTTTTTTCTAGAGAGAGAAAATTAATTTTTTTTCTAAGAGAGAGAAATAATTAATTTTTTAGAGAGAAATTTTGTTTTAGAAATTTAATTTTAAATGAATGGGTTGAATATTCATCTATCATCTCCATTAAAATGAATTAATGGATAGATTAAAATTTTATTTTAAAAAATTGATTTTAAATGAATGGGTCGGATAGCCATCCATCATATCTATTAAAATGAATTAATGGATGAATTGAATATCCATCCATTAAAATGAGTCATGGATGAGTTGGATGATTTTAACAATTATTTAATAGATCACAAATGAATTAGTGATTAATTTTTTATTTATCCATTATGATCCTATTCAAAATTCATCTAATTCATTCATTTGCCATCCCTAGTTGTGCTCCATCCCAGCCTTGCCGGAGCTCTGCTTGCGTCGCTAGTGAGCTGCACAAGTTGCCACTGCTCCGTGCGCGTCTTGGTTAGGTGAGTCTATTAGCTTTCTACGTCTTTGTTGGTCATGGGTGTGTGCGTGCGTTTCTGTTGTGGCCTTGTGGGTGTGTCGATGTTGTTGGTGTGTCGGTGTTGTGGGTGTGTGGGTGCGTTTCTGTTGTTTTTTATTAAGTTTTTTTTTTTATGTCATTCCAGCATGTCTGAAACTTCTCTTTCCTTCTTCCAATAAATTATTACTTCTAAACCAGAAAAAATGCTCCTGTAAATAGGACTGATATTGGGTGGAAGCATGGGGAAGATGTTCAGGGCAATGCCAGAAAAGTTAAATGTAAATATTGTGCAAAAATTATTAGTGGAGGAATTTTTAGATTCAAGCATCATTTAGCTGGTAGTAGAGAAGATCAAGACCCTTGTGTTAGTGTACCTTAAGAAGTTAAGGCTCTAATGCTGAAATTTGTTGCGGAAGCTAAAGTAGCATCACAAAAGGAAAAAAATTGTTGATCTTGAGGATGATAATGAGGAGGATGAATCACACAAAAAAATGTTGCTACTGGTCGGGGAACGAGGAAGGGTATTATGAGTTTTGTTACAAAAGAAAAAGGCAGTAGTGGGGTTGAAAGCACTACACAATCCACAATTAATCAAATGATGAAGAAGGAGTATAAGGAACAAGTTGATCAACAACTTGCACAATTCTTTTATACAAGGTCCATTCCCTTTAATTGTGCCAAAATTTTAGAGTTTACAAATATGTGTGAGATGATTAGGGATATAAGATTGATTAAAAACCACCTTCTTATCATGAGATCAGAGAAAAACATTTGAAACAATCAGTGGCTCATGTAGATGCAATGTTTCAAGAGTTTAAGGAGGAATGAAAGAGAATTGGTTGTTTAATTATGTCTGATGGATGGACAGATAAGAATAGACATTCAATTTGTAACTTTTTGGTGAGTAATCATAAAGGAATAGTATTTATCTACTCATTGGACACTTTAGACATCTCGAAAACAACCAAAAAAGTTTTCAAGATGTTGGAGGATGTTGTTGCTTATGTAGGACACAAAAATGTTGTCCAAGTACTTACTGACAATGCTACAAACTATAAAGCAGCTGGAGAGATGTTGATGCAGACACGGAATAACTTGTATTAGACTCCATGTGCTGCCCATTGTATTGATTTGATATTGGATGACTTTGAAAAAAATATAAAGGTGCATCAAGTAACCATAAAGAAAGGAAGAAAGATCGCTACCTACATTTACTCAAGAACAATGCTCATTAGCATGTTGAAAAGTTTTATTAAAGGGAAAGACTTGATTAGGTCAGCTGTGACTAGAATTGCTACCGTATATTTAACTTTATCTTGTCTTCTTAATAACAAAGCATGATTGATGAGCATGTTTAGCTCTGATGATTGGAAACCAAGTAGGTTTGCACCTACAAGTGATGGGAGAAAAGTGCAAATCATGGTTTTGGATAGTCGGCTATGGAAGAACATAGTCATATGCCTCAAGGTTGTTGTTCCTCTCATTACAATTCTCTGCATGGTTGATTCAGATGAAAAACTAGTCGTGAGTTTCATATATGAAGGGATGGATTGTGCCAAGGAAAAGATAAAAAGCAACTTCAATAATGTTAAGAAAAGGTAAACTTCACTTGCACTAGTTAATTACAATGTAATTATCTTTTTTGTTTCTAATAAAGTAATAGGCCTTGATAATTTTTATTTGGTATTTGTAGCTATGAGCCTATATGAAAAATTATTAGTAAGAGGTGGGAAGGCCAACTTCATAGGCCCTTACATGCAGCTGCTTATTACCTCAATCCTCACTACCATTATGGCCCTAATTTTAGAGATAATGTTGAGGTTAACAAGGATTGTATAATTGTTTAGGAAGATTAGTGGCTGACTTGACAGAGAGAAACAAGATTAGTGTGCAGCTTTGATCAATCAATTTGAGACACTCATGTTAGCTTTGTATTAGGCTTTATTAGATGTTTATTGTGCCCAATATTAGTATTTTAGATGAGTTTAATGTTGTTGGGCTTCATTGGGCTTTAATGCAAATATTGAATAATTTTCGGATTTTGATGCATTTTGACCTTTCTTCCTTGGTTAGGCCATAACTTGGGACTCGGTGATCTATTTGAGGTGATCTTGGTGTCTTTGGAAAGCTAAGACAATGCTCTACAAGTTTCATGAAGAACTCAAGAGCTGGATCAGACTTCTAAGGGTCCAAAATATCCCTGCAATGCAGAGTGGGTTTGCTGTCACGAAAATCTGGGCAGTGTACACATATTGGACTACATAGTGAGTTATAAGCCTCCTCTTGGGTTGAAACTTGGCCATTGGAAAGATAAGACCCATATCTCCAACTTCACTGAAGACCATTTAGTCAATAGATGTCGTTTTAGGCATGATAATGAAGCTACAAGTTGGTTTGAATTTGGAAACACGTTTTACCAACCTAACATAGGTAGGTTCAATGTTTTTGGCATATCTGGAGTTCTAAACGTCCAAATGGCATGATTCCAATTGCAAAATTTCAAGGAGATAACTGGCTACAACTTTCATGAAGACCTCCAAGCCAAAATGCACCGTCTAGGTGATGAAAATGAAGCCAGAAGTCGGATAAGAGTTGTTGACTAAAAGCCACCAACCATACACCAACCCACCTATCATGCACCAACCCACCAACCATGCATCAAGCTTCCATATTTGACAATTTTCATATTTTTATAGGTTGTATTCAGATTATGTACATGTACAAATTGACTTCTAGGATTAGTATAAATAGAGTCAATCTCTTTGTATTATGATGATTCAATTTTAAATAAGTTTGAAGAAAGTTTGAGTATTTATGAGAGTTTTCTTTCTCTTCTTCTCCATTCTCTTTAGAATTTTGCTTTTGTTCTTTTATTTCTGAGTTCTTCCTTCCCATCCATGGAAGGCTAGGCTCTCATAATCAATTCAAGGAATTAGCCATCTTGATGTTTAATTTGGAGATCTTGTTTCGCTTGTTCATATTGCTTAATTGTTATTCAAGTTTCTCTTCTTCCTCTTTTAATTTTTATCTAGATTAAATTGCTTAATTTGATTTAGATGTTGATGTGATAATAGCTTTATTATCATGTATTCAAAGAGGATCACAAAGATTAAACAATATATTAAAGCTTTTTGATAGATTGTTTAGCTTGGTTAAATTCTAGATCTTAAGTTAATCTATGTTGGATGGTGCTTACTTTATCTAACCTTGGTTAATCAAATCCTAGATGCTTATCTAGTAGAGAATTCTTGGATCATGTTAAGGCTTCTTGATGTGATCTAAGGCCAAGAACATAGTTAGCAATTAAGTGAATTCTTGTGATCAATGATGAGTTAAACTCAAGATCGGTAAATTTCCTTGGATTGGTTGTTTCTTTAGATTTGTTTACAACTTTAAGTCTCATACTTTTATTAATCTTGTTAATCAACAACAAAACCCCCTTTAATTATCTTGATCTGATTAAATCTTTGTTCTTTTTGGATCCTTGAGAGACGATTCGGTTCATGCTCTATACTACAAATTAGTTTGCGAACCGGTAAATTTTTATTTATTTGACGGGTCTCGACAACCTCTTGTCAAATTTGGCGCCGTTGCCGGGGATCCAAAGGCAACTATTTGATCATTTCATCTAACTCTAACAATTGTGTTTGTTTTGTTTTTGAAGCATTTTCAAGTGGAATTCGGCTGAAATTGGGTAAAGGGCATTGTGTTAAGAATTTCGGTTTGGTAAAGTTTCTCTGTTTGACCTGGATTTTGGTACACTAATGGAAAACGTTATTTTGAGAATGGCTCACTATTTATAGTGAGGTCACCCTTATTTTAGCCAAATTTCATCGTTTAGACCACTTTTTCAATTTTTTATGATTTTTTATTATTCTGTTAGATAGAATTTTTGTGTAGATTTCACTCTGTGGTAGTCCCATAATTTTTAAAAATCTATAGATATGTTTTCTGTAATTATTTTGTATGTATATTTAGACTTGTTTTTGTGATTTTGTGTTTGATCACTAATCTGATGGAACATAAACTTGATGAGCTGGCTTATCTGGTGGGGCAGTTAGCAGTGGAACAACATCAGTTACATGTGCAAGAACCTGCAGGATTTTGTAGTATATGTTGTAGTTCTTATCATCCCACATATGCATGCACTACATTACAAGATGATGGTTCTGTATTTCATGACCATTCTATTGATGCAACAGGTGTATTTCTTGGTGAACCACAATACCAACAGCCTAGATATGATCCTTATTCTACCACATATAACCATGATTGGGGAGATCATCCTTGGTTCGAACTTTATGTTGAACCAATCAGTCTATACCAGCAGCCTATGCTGCAACAGCAAGCCCCAATAGGCATAGAATCCGAGCCTACATTAGAGGATTTGGTGAAACAATTGGCTCATAACAACATCCAATTCCAGCCGAGAACAGAAGCTATAGTACAGAACTTGGAGACCCAAATTGGTCAACTTACATCTTTATTGAGTCAGTTGAGCAAGCAACAGATGCAGAAATCTGATTCTGCAAAACATGAGATCATTGATGAGAAAAAACCAATTGATGATTTGTGTGATGAATTTGCTAGTTTTACTGATTTTGATGATTCTGTTTGTTGTACTGGTTGTGATGGTGATATGTTGTGTAATGCATGTGTTGAGATTGCTGCCTTTTTGAGACATGATGATGCTTTTTCAACAGATAATGCAGCAATTCAATCTACAAAAGTAGTGCAGCCACCAAAATTGGAGTTCATTGTGGCTAAAAACTTCCTTACTGATGAGGAGGAGAGGTTGCTGCAAATTTTTAAGGAGAATCAAAGAGCCATCATACTTGCAGACATTCCTAGCGTTAGCCCTTCCATATACATGCGTAGGATTTTACTTGAAGATGGAGTTAAGCCAATAAAGCAGCCCCCGAGGAGACTGAACCCTCTGATTCTGGATGTGGTGATCCATTATACTGGCTATGGTGTGGCCGCCGGGATTTTGTTGCTTCTGCTATCCATAGGAAGTTTTCTTTCCACACTTTTATTTCATTTTCCTAGTTGTTTTCTTTTTGTTTTTATTGTTTTGCTACTGTTTTCAATCCTATTTTTGTTTTTATTTTACTGTTACTGTTTACTCTTTTCTGTTGCTATCATTTTTTCTGTTTGTTGTCTCTGTTTTGACTCTGTTTGCTATATTTCATTTATGTTTTCTGTTTTATTTGTTGTTTCTATTTTCTATTTAAATTTCTGTTTTGAAAAAAAAGTGTGTGATTTTCGTGTGTTTAGGTCTCTTCCAATGGTGTTTTAAGAATTGTGAAAGTCATGAGTTTGCATTAATTAAAGTTTAAGTTTCTTAACATAAGTGAATGAATTGTCTTTCCTCTTGAATTTTACATGCTTGGTGTTGGATTTTGGATTAGTGGATTAAGTTTGGTAGATGCATCCATACCTTGTGAGATTTTGAGCCTATTGAATTATGGATGATGCATTTATATCATTCTCTTCCTTCTTGTGTGATTTCCACTCATGCATTTTATCACTCTAGAACTTGCTTTGATTCTTTTTTAGGCTACATTTTCATTTGCATGCACGAATATGATTGAGGCATTTTTCTTGACTTAGCTACTTTGGCCAAATAAGCCTACCTTCCATTTATCCCATTGTTAACCCCCTTTGAGCCTAATTGTCCATTTGTTGTTTTTAGCTCACTACAAGCCTTGAGTAAAAAAATCATGGTTTACCTCATCTTAATGAATAGGAGAGTATTGGTTTTCTTATTGGAGGAACTCTTTTTGCTTGAGGACAAGCCATGGTTTAAGTGTGGGGGGTGCTTATGCAAAATGTTTGGTGCAAAAGAAAGAAAAAGAAAAAAGTGGCTAATTTTGATTAAAAAAAAACAAAAAAAAAAGAAAGTGGAAAAAGAAAAGAAAAGAATAAAGCCAAAAGGTTGTAAAAGAAAAGAATAGAAAAAGGAAGGAATGTGTTAAGAGAATGTGTATTTTATGGTTTGGGGTAAACTTCTGTGCTTGTTACTTGAGTTCCTCCCCATTGCTCTTTTATTCTCTTTGGTTTTAACTTGTTATATCCATATTGTTCCCTTCCCTTACCTTGGCCCATTACAACCTTGAATAAAGTCCTCTTGATTTGTGTGTGCATGTGTTTTGGGTAGTGGAGAAGTAGAAGATAAGCAAGTTTATGGTAGTGCAATTTTTCATGAGTTGATTTGAGTGTAAACACAAACCTAAACACTTGAGAGATTGAGAGTGTATCTTGTGAGATTCTATCATGCTTGATCCATGATTCTACTTGAATTCACCTTGCTTGTTAATTTGGGATGTAAAGGCATATCACTTCATGAATGTTTGGAATCCTTGAAATTGTGGTTACTCATAATCCTCTTGTATTTAAAAATTAGTTGAATTGATTAAATAAAGTATTACATGTTTGTGGGTATCATCCTGGTAAACCCTCACGAGACTATAACTCGTCCAATAGGGACACCTAGGGGTTTAAAGGCTTGTGGCACATGCTAAGTGCCATCGTGTTTTCCTACGAAAGTGGATTAGATTAGGTATAATTAGTTTTTATGCTTTTAGTTTAATAATATGATGTTTCTTGTTTTTCTTTAGTTTTGTTCTTATGTGTTTTGCCCAGGAGTGCAAAAGCTTAAGTGTGGGGGAATTTGATCAATCAATTTGAGACACTTATGTTAGCTTTGTATTAGGCTTTATTAGATGTTTATTGTGCCCAATATTAGTATTTTAGATGAGTTTAATGTTGTTGGGCTTCATTGGGCTTTAATGCAAATATTGAATAATTTTCGGATTTTGATGCATTTTAACCTTTCTTCCTTGGTTAGGCCATAACTTGGGACTCGGTGATCCATTTGAGGTGATCTTGGTGTCTTTGGAAAGCTAAGACAATGCTCTACAAGTTTCATGAAGAACTCAAGAGCTGGATCAGACTTCTAAGGGTCCAAACTATCCCTGCAATGCAGAGTGGGTTTGCTGTCACGAAAATCTGGGCAGTGTGTATATATTGGACTACATAGTGAGTTATAAGCCTCCTCTTAGGCTGAAACTTGGCCATTGGAAAGATAAGACCCATATCTCCAACTTCACTGAAGACCATTTAGTCAATAGATGTCATTTTAGGCATGATAATGAAGCTACAAGTTGGTTTGAATTTGGAAACACGTTCTACCAACCTAACATGAGGTAGGTTCAGTGTTTTTGGCATATCTGGAGTTCTAAACGTCCAAATGGCATGATTCCAATTGCAAAATTTCAAGGAGACAACTGGCTACAACTTTCATGAAGACCTCCAAGCCAAAATGCACCGTCTAGGTGATGAAAATGAAGCCAGAAGTCGGATAAGAGTTGTTGACTAAAAGCCACCAACCATACACCAACCCACCTATCATGCACCAACCCACCAACCATGCATCAAGCTTCCATATTTGACAATTTTCATATTTTTATAGGTTGTATTCAGATTATGTACATGTACAAATTGGCTTCTAGGATTAGTATAAATAGAGTCAATCTCTTTGTATTATGATGATTCAATTTTAAGTAAGTTTGAAGAAAGTTTGAGTATTTGTGAGAGTTTTCGTTCTCTTCTCCATTCTCTTTAGAATTTTGTTTTGGTTCTTTTATTTCTGAGTTCTTCCTTCCCATCCATGGAAGGCTAGGCTCTCATAATCAATCCAAGGGATTAGCCATCTTGATGTTTAATTTGGAGATCTTGTTTCGCTTGTTCATATTGCTTAATTGTTATTCAAGTTTCTCTTCTTCCTCTTTTAATTTTTATCTAGATTAAATTGTTTAATTTGATTTAGATGTTGATGTGATAATAGCTTTATTATCATGTATTCAAAGAGGATCACAAAGATTAAACAATATATTAAAGCTTTTTGATAGATTGTTTAACTTGGTTAAATTCTAGATCTTAAGTTAATCTATGTTGGATGGTGCTTACTTTATCTAACCTTGGTTAATCAAATCCTAGATTCTTATCTAGTAGAGAATTCTTGGATCATGTTAAGGCTTCTTGATGTGATCTAAGGCCAAGAACATGGTTAGCAATTAAGTGAATTCTTTGTGATCAATGATGAGTTAAACTCAAGATCGGTAAATTTCCTTGGATTGGTTGTTTCTTTAGATTTGTTTACAACTTTAAGTCTCATACTTTTATTAATCTTGTTAATCAACAACAAAACCCCCTTTAATTATCTTGATCTGATTAAATCTTTGTTCTTTTTGAATCCTTGAGAGACGATTCGGTTCATGCTCTATACTACAAATTAGTTTGCGAACCGGTAAATTTTTATTTATTTGACGGGTCTCGACAACCTCTTGTCAAGCTTGCTGAATTTCATTATGTTAGAGGCCTTTTTGATCTTGATATTGCTAGGGATAATATGCAAACAATGGCTCCTGTAGAATGGTGTGACTTCTATGATGATGGTTGACTAGAATTAAAGAGATTTGTCATTCATGTTCTTAGCTTGACTTGTAGCTTTTCTGGATGTGAGTGTAACTGGAGTGCATTTGAAATGGTAATTGAGTAACTTATCTTTTTACTTCTAACTCAGTTTGTTAATAATTAGTAGTAAAAGATTATCATGAAATAATGGACTTTTTATTTTGTTTAGGTTCATACAAAGAGTAGAAATTGCTTGCACCAAAATAAGATGAATGACTTGGTTTATGTCATGTACAACTTGAAGTTGAAAAGCAAACAACTAAGAAGAAATCCTATTATTGCCTTTGATGAAATCCATTCTGATGATGAATGGATAACTGAAATAGGGATTGATTCTAATGAAGAAAAGGTTGTTCAACCTCTTGGGCATGTTCATATTCCTAGGCCAAGCCAAGATATTGATGATGTGGTGGGCAATGTTGAACTAGCTGGAAGTTCAGACAACCCACATATAGATGAACTTGAGAATATCATCTGTCGCGACTAGAAAAATTGCGACGGGGAGTGGTGAGAGAAAAATGGTTTTAAAAACAATGAGGTTGTCACCAATCATTTATTGGGTAAGGAAAATGATTGGAAAAACCCTTTAAAAATAGATTTAAAGTAAAAACACGAAAAAGTTATCTGCGAAAACTATGCAAGGTTCGGGAGTCGATTATGCACAGAGAAATGTGGAAACTTAAAAGATATCTATTTTACCTCTTATAGCAAGTAGAAAAATTAAACAAGTGTGAACAATTATTTACAGATAACAAGGAAACTAAATTGTGAAAATTAAAAATTTGGCTTGACTTATGCTCCTACGTATCCCCCGTTACAATGGAGAATTCAAAGCCACGTAGTTCTTTTTAGAAAATGATTGTGGGTTGATTGATTTTAATTAAAGCAAATATTGCTTGGAATTAATTGATTAAAAGAAAGTTGTGATTCGATTAAAAGATGATGAATTGATTTGATTTAAAAAGGAATTTGTTAATGCGTCCTAAATAGGATGGAAAACGGTACTAGACTCACTGATCCATCCTAAGACAAATGTCTAGTGGGTACTTGACCCCTGAAGACAACTAAAGCGACTTGTGGCATTGGACCACTATAAGGTACCACAATACCTGAGGAAGGAGGGAAAGATTGATGACAAGGTATGCTGAATATATTTCTTGATATTTCACGTTATCAATGACTTACATATATATTGTTGTTTATATAGAGCTCTTGTAGCTCAATGATAGGAAGGAATAACATAATTGGTTACATAACTAACTTTCCTTTTCTTATCAACTTAATCACATATTCCCTAACACCCCCCTGCAAACTCATGGGGTCAAAGCATGAACCCTGAGTTTGTAAGTGCAATTGGAAAACATTTCTTGAGGAATAACTTTGGTGAAAACATCCGCTGTTTGTTTTGAGGAGGGAATATGGTTGACCATGAGTTTGTGTTGTTGGACTTTATCACAAACAAAGTATAGGTCCAATTCAAAGTGTTTTGTCCTTGAGTGCAATATGGGATTTGCGGATAAGAGAACCACACTTAGATTATCACAGAGGATTAAAGGTGTTGAGTTGATAGGTTGCTGCAGCTCTTGTAGAAGGGACTGGATCCATGAGATGTCAGCAGCAGCTGCAGCAATGCTCCTATATTCCGCTTCAGTGCTGGATCAGGAAATAACTTGTTGTTTCTTTGAGGTCCAAGAAATTAGATTAGCACCAAGGTAAATGAAAAATCCAATAGTGGATTTGCGATCATTAAGATCGGACCCCCAATCGGAGTCACAAAACGCAATGATGTTGGAATGAGAAGATGGAACAATAGACAAACCATAAGTATTAGTACCATAGAGGTATCTAAGGATCCTTTTAACTGCTTGCCAATGATGAGATTGTGGTTAATGCATATACTGACATACTTTGTTGACTGCATATGAAACTTCTGGTCTAGTTAAGGTGACATATTGTAGGCTACCTATAATAGAGCGATAGAGGAATGGATCATCAAATGGTTCTCCCCCTTCTGCTGTTAACTTCAAGCCAGTAACCATAGGAGTGGAGATTGGTTTACCACTGACCATGTTGGCTTTCTGGAGGAGTTCAAGAATGTACTTGGTCTGTGACAAATGGATACCTCCTCTGCGAGACTTCTGAACTTGAATTCCTAGGAAGAAATTGAGACTGCCAAGATCTTTTAATGGAAATGACTGATAAAGAGAATGAATGAGGGAATCAATGGCAACTTGAGAGTCACTGGTGATAATAATATCATCAACATATACCAAAATTAAGATGGTGTGTGAGGAAATCTTTCTAATGAATAAAGAGCAATCAGATTTTGCAGAGTAGAATCCAAGACTGACAAGAGTGTGACTGAGCTTGGCAAACCATGCTCGAGGAGTCTGTTTAAGGCCATAGATTGCTTTGTGAAGTTTGCACACAAGGGAACTGTTTTCATGAACAAAGCCAGGGGGTTGAGACATGTAGACTTCCTCCACTAAGTCACCATTAAGAAAGGCATTATTGATGTCAATTTGTCTTAGATGCCAGCCCTTATATAGTGCCAAGATGAGAACAATTCTGATTGTAGCTGGTTTGACAATAGGACTGAAGGTTTCGAAGTAGTCAAATCCCTCTTATTGATCAAATCCCTTGGCCACAAGCCTTACTTTGTGTCAGCTGACTGAGCCATATGAGTTTCTTTTGACTTTGAAAATCCATTTGCATCCGATAGGAGATCTACCAGGAGGAAGTGGAACAAGGGACCATGTTTTGTTAGAAAGAAGTGCCTCATATTCTTGAGTCATTGCAGCTTTCCAGTGAGAGGATGCAAGAGCACTCTTTATTGATTTTGGTTCAGTTTCAGTATCAGACAAGTGAATGAGGAGGATTCGCTTCGGTTTAGTGATGTCAACCTTTCCTCTAGTAGTCATTGGATGAGTATTGGTTGGATAAGCAGCTGGTGCATTCATGGTAAGATTAGTGTGTGCAGTTGGTTTAGGACTTTGTACAGTAGGAGTTTGCTCAGGAGTAGGGATTGGTGTATGAACAGGTTCAATATGCACATCAAAGACAATATTAGTTGGAAGATCAGAAACAATGGGTATAATAAGGGGTAAAACAGGAGTAGAGGAATGAGATGTAACAACATTCTTAGTAAAAAAAGTAGAATTAGTTTTAAAGGGAAACAAAAGTTCATCAAATTTCACATGTCGTGAAACATATGTTCTACCATTAGCTGAAAGACACAAATATCCCTTGTGAGTTGAGCTATAGCCAATGAAAATACATTGTTCAGATCTAAAGTCAAGTTTATGAGTATTATAAGGCCTAAGATGTGGATAACAAGCACAACCAAAACTTCTAAGTTCACGAAAATTAGGTTGTTTGTTATACAATTTTTCGAAAGGGCTCTTATTGTGAATGACAAGAGTAGGCAGTCTATTAATAATATAAACAGCAGTATGAAACACTTCTGCCCAAAAGGTTAATGGCATTGACGCATTGGCAAGTAAAGTGAGTCCCATTTCAGTGATGTGCCTATGTTTCCTTTCAGCCGAGCCATTTTGCTCAGAGGTATAGGGACAACTAGACCTATGAGTAATGCCATGACTAGTTAAGTATTTTGTGAAGGGACTATATTCTGTGCCCCCATCAGATTGAAAAGACTTAATCTTAGTATTGAATTGGTTCTCAGCCATAATCTTAAAATGGACAAATGTGGTGAATGCTTGTGATTTATGTTGCAGAAGATAAAACCAAGTAAACTTTGTGCAAGCATCCATACAAATGATATAATACTTGCTACCATTGGTAGATGGTAGAGGAGAGGGCCCCCAAACATTAGAATAAACTAATTGCAATGGTGTATCATATGTGGTAGTGGAATCATGAAAAGGCAATTTATGAGACTTGCCTAAACAACATACTTTGCAAATAGAAGTCATTTTATTAACATTGAATGGAATAGTACATTGGTTCAAGATAGTTGCTATAATTTTTTGAGAAGCATGACCTAATCTAGCATGCCATGTATCAAAGAAAACATCAGAATTAGTAGAGGTAACAGAGTTACACAATTTATTTTTGGAATGACAATTAAAAGGCAAGTCTGATTTATGAGACAGAATAGTAGGTGATTGTGAAATGGAGATGGCATCAAAGACATATAACCCTTGTCGAAGCTACCCTTCCAAGATTATTTCTTTAGTTTCCTGAGATTTCACAAAGCATTTATTAGCATGAAACTCAAAGAACACATGATTATCTTTAGCAAATTGAGATACACTCCATAGATTTTTTTAAATTGCTGGAACATGTAGCAGTTTATTTAAAAGAAGTGGTTTAGAATATTGAGAAATGAAAAAGAAAGAGTTACCAATATGTTGAATGTTGGAAGATGCACCATTAGCAACCTTAAGCTTGGAATCTCCATTAAAAGAGGTTTTGTGCATCGGATTTGAAGATTCTGGTGTAACATGATTGCTAGCACCTGAATCCGGATACCAAGCTGGATCATAGAAGGTTTCTGGGAAAGCTAACATAGCAGAATTCATGTCTTCCCCATTGTTGAACTCACTGCTCATGGCAGTGCCCGATGTCACAAGAAAGCATGTACTCATTGATGCTTCTAGTTTTTCTGATATTCCTTAACTGCAATTTCAGTTGGTTGATCTTTGCTCTTGTTTGTGAAGTAAAGAAAACTTCAAGCTTTTTCCAAATTTGATAGGAGTATTCGCAGCCTACCATTTTGGTGGTGAGATTTTCTGACATAGAGGAGAGTAACCAAGATGCAAGAAGATGATCTTGGTGCTCCCAGTTGTCGAATTCAGCATTAATCGTTTCTCCAGGTTAATCTGATTTTATCAGATGCTTTGGTGGTTGTCCTTCATTTGGTTCTTCAATGTGCTTCTTTAGTTTGTAACCCTTGATTGTAAACAAGACTTGTTGCTTCCATGGTAAAAAGTTGTTCTCATCCAGTTTAGTGGCAACTGGATTGGAAAAGGATTGTGCAACGAATGCTGTGGCTGGTGGTGGTGAGTTTGTGGAGGTCTCTGTCATGGTGGATCGGTTGGGCTCTTGATACCATGTAAGGTACCTCAATACCAGAGGAAGGAGAGAAAGATTGATGACAAGGTATGCTGAATATATTTCTTGATATTTCACGTTATCAATGATTTACATATATATTGCTATTTATATAGAGCTCTTGTAGCTCAATGATAGGAAGGAATAACAGAATCAGTTACATAACTAACTTTCCTATTCTTATCAACTTAATCACATATTCCCTAACAACCACTTATTTTGAACAGTTTTATTAACGTCACCTATATGGAATGGAAGGTGGTACTAAAATCATTGATCCATCCCAAGAAGATTGTCTAGTGGGTACTTGACTCCTAAAGACAACTAAACGAAAATGTTATGGCCTTGAACCATTTAACCCTTACAATTCATTATTTACAACACAAAGTGAAGCAATTTATTTCAATGGATATTTATTAAAACCAAAATAAAATAGCTTGCATGCAACAATAAAACACAACAGCACAAAAGGGAGTGGACCGATCGGTCGGTCGGCCATCCCAGCACCTCAGGTAGGATCCAACTAGTCCATTGATGATACAACTAGAAACATAAACTGCTCAGTCAGAATCGATCAAAACCCAGGAGAGGAGGTACTCAGTGGAAATCAAGTTAGTCAAAAATCGATCGGGTAAAGGAAAAGTCATGGGATGGGATCGGATCGGTACGATACCGATCAATTAGGTTGATGGAGGTCATGGGAAAGCATGATTGGTCAAAAACAGATCGGATAAAAGGAGATCAACGAAAAGGTGGAAATCAATCAAAGTCGATCAGTTAATGGTAAAGTGGTGATCGGCAAGGTAAGCTCGGTCAATCGGATGATCCAAGGAACAGTTTTGGGGATGATCAGATCAGTTTGGTGAGCTAGGGGGTAAATGAGTTAAGGGTAAGGTCTGCTTGGTCGGTTTAGGGAAGTGATCGGTTAAGGAGAGGTTGATCGAATTATGATGAGCTCGGCTTGGTCGGTTGGGGTTTGTGGGAAAATGATTTGATCGGTTATGGGGTAAGGTCGATTTGGTCAGGTATTAATCTGACGGGTTTGGGGCAAGGTTAAGCTCGACACGGTCTAGTGGTGGGGGAAGTGTTTGAAGAGTTCGGCTTGGTCAAGAGATGGGAACATTTGTTAAAAGGGTTGAATTGGTAAGGGATTGCTCGGGTCAGAAACTTGGTCTGAGTGGTTTGTGTAAAGGTTCGGGGTCGGATCAGTAAGAACTGATCGGCCAAGTGTAATATTGCTTCGAAGTGATCAATCGATCACGGGCCTGAGGTGCATATGAGGTCGGAAAACATCCTATGGGAATATGGTCGGTTGGTGAAGGTCTTGGGTAGTGAGGGTCGGTCGGCTACTAATTCGGGGATTATGTGGTTGATCAAAAATTGGTTTGGGAGGTGGTGGTCAATCGAACACAGACGCATGCTTTATTTTTTGGTTTTTTACAGATTTTGGACATGGTTTGATGGATATTGGGGTGGGTATTGGTGTTGTATTTAAAGGCAAAGTATGAGATTTTATGGTGGCTTTAGTTGTTAATGGGTGTCCTTGGATGAAATTTTTATGGAGAGGGAGATGTGCTCTGTTTTTGGACGGGAAAGTGCAAAGAAAGGTGAGTGAAATGGTTGGGTGATTATGGAGATGATGTTTTGGGGATTATGGAGGTTGTGTATATTAAAGTGTGGGTGTGGATTTGGTGATGAGTTGATAAGAAAAAGGACAACCTAAAATCAACCAAAACTCAACAGAACCAAAATCACCACCATATCATATATATACAAAATTTATAAGCATTGATAGGAAATACCAAAGACAAAACATAGAGAAAAGATGTGGAGAAATACCTCTTGGAGCAAAGAATGGAAAATGGCTCTCCTCCTTCTCAAACTTTTTCTTTCTCCCTCTCTGGTCTCTTCCTCTTCTTCTCTCTTCGTTGTTTCCAAGAAAACCCCAGCCAAAAAAAGTCCCCTTCTCTCCCATTCTCTCTCCCTTTTATTCATGAAGAGCCAATAAAAAAACATTTACAGAGTGTTTGCAGTGTGCAGGTAGGGGGAGTGTCACAACCCACACAAAGGGGCCCTGACCGGCACATAGGAAGGATTAACCAACCTAGCAAGCCTACAAACCACTGATCAAAATAAGACAACATGTTAATTCTACCGAAAAATTCAACAGAGTAACCTCTAAAAGTTAGACATCTCAACTTAATAAATTCACAACCTGTTCTATAACTAGCATAACTATACACAATTCCAACAACTATATACCATAAGACTAGACAAAAATACAGTGGAAGCTAGATCCTGCCTGTGGGCAATGGAGCATATATAAAATAGTTACATATCCAAAATGTACAAGAAAACTAAGAACATGAACAAAACAGACATGCCCACACGAACAAAGTGTTGGGCTCACCAAAATGACAAACTTCTAGCTATTGGAAGAACCCGGACCTGGTTCAAGTGTTTGTATCTGAAAAGCATAAAGTAAAAGAGTGAGTCATAAGACCCAGTGAGAGATAACATACTCTATACTGAAATTACTTCTACATATCGAAACATATGTATTATTTCAAATAATCATAACAAAAACTAATAAGTAGGTAAGTCATGAAATACCAAATCCAATATATATCAATTGTCAAATATCGTATGGGAGGTTTCTAATCCAGAATTAAACAGAAATCTCACCAACGAACATATAGTTCGAAGGTTCGACAAATGCCCACCAACAGGGCACAGGGGTTGAATCCACCTGTCAAGTCAAACAGATCCGATCGTGGGGCCAACACGTCGGGCTAGCAACATCCCTGCTAGCTGAGGTTCGGACCAAGGTGCACCAAGGCTAACGTCTACTGCCGTTAGCTACAGTATTCTGTCAAAGTTTCCTTCCAACAAAACATAGTTGTATAAATCTAAACATACATATAGTCATAATCCAAAACAATTTATCAAAACACATAGATAGATATTCAAAAAAATCAGGAAAATGATAAGCATTTATATCAAACATCTATCACTTTGGCTATCAATATGTCAAATGCCAAATGAAAGGTTTTCCAAGTGCTTGTCCCAAGCTTTCTTATAGTTAACAACAAAGAAAAGTAAATGATTTAGTGAAACCTTTTAACAAGAACTTTAACAAAAATGTTATACAAAAACATGTTATAAGTTATGTCATCACTCACTCAAAAGACGAAACTTCCCGAGTCCAAAAGCTAGGTTGTCACAGACCAAAAGGACGCTCCTCCAAGGAATCTAGGATCACAACATAACCAAGACAACAATCAACTCACTATACAACTAGAGATAGCATAGATCTCCAAAATCCCCAAATCAAACCCTAGGTTGAACATAACCCACAAACCTTAATTCCTATCTCAAAAGTTGCATCAAACTACAAATAGAGAAAGATATGAACCTTAGGATTACCTTTAGAAGTCAAGAAGATGAAGAATGAAGAATGGGTAAGATGGGTTTCTCACCCAACCAGCAAATTTCCCTCTTTTAGAAACCCTCAATACAATCACCAAGTAGAAATAAGAGGGAAATCTCACTAGAAGCTTTCAATATTCAAGGATGAAGCAAGAAAATAGATGAGTTTTAGTGAAGAAGAAGAAAAGGAAGAGAGGGGAGAGCAGAAAATGAAATAGAATCTCATGGAATTCGTGTTTTAAGTGATCTGTCTGTCTTGCACGGCCGTGCAAACTTGCACACCCTGGTCGTGCAAGAGACTGGTTAGCAGAAAGAAAGAAAATAAGAAAATAAGTACGAAAGCAGTGTGTTGCACGGCCTGCCTGTGCCACCTTGCACGGCCATGCAAGACCTCAAGAAACCTTAAGCTGCTGCAGTGTGTTGCAACAACCTTGCACAGCCATGCAAGACCTCCTGAAAACCACCAAGCAGCTTATTTACATTTTTTTTAAAGTTAATGTCCCTTTTAATTTTACGCTCCATTAACTTTAAAATATAAATGTAAATAAGAAAATACCCCCCATTTGGATTCAACAAAAATATCAAAAAAATTAATATCCTTAAGAATAAAAAGTCAAAACTTGAGGTTTAGCTCAAATTTCTAAAATTCGATACCTTTTAAAATTTCCCATTTCAAAATGACTGAGTTAAATGTTTCTAAAAATTCATGAAAAATCATTTTGTAACTCTTTAACATCCAAAGATCTATTACCGCCAATTTTGACTTCAAGAAAATACCTATTTACTATAGCTCTTCATATAGGTACCACTTTCCAGACTTAGAAAAATTTCAGGACCCGTACTAACAGGTAGTCATCTAATATGCTAGAAAAGGGTTCAAATGACGCTTATAGGACATTTTTCACTCATAGAGCTTATAGATGACATAAAATGACTCACAAGGTAATCATAAACGTTCATGATCACACACAAAAAGCTATAAGCAAGACTGGGGTATTACAGGGAGTGTGTACTTTGTGCAGGGGGTGTCTGTGATATGGGTGCTGGGTGTGTCGGTGTGCAGAGTGTGCGTGTGCAGAGAGGGGAGATGGGCTGGGTGGAGATCTGGGCTAAGCCCGATAAGTCAATGATGGGTAGTAGGTTTCCTCTCCCCTTTTTCTTTATTTTAAAAAATAAAAGATACATAAATTTATTTTTTTATTTTTAGTTTTATTTATTTTATTTAATATTATTATTATTATTTATTTGCTTGAACAAAATTGGGTGCTTACATCATCCTTGATGCAATTGGTGAAGAATCTTGTTCGTCCGAGGAGGAAGAGCTTGATGATGATGATGATGGTGATGAAATTGATGATGATGGTGGTGACATTGTTGGAGGACTTGAATTTTGAAGTTCTTCAATTTTTGACTTTGAGTTGTTTTAAGATTTAGCATTATGAACTTATGGTTTGCTCATTTATGTATGGTTTTAATTTGTATTATCATAATTTGTTACTTTTTGTTTCCTTTATTATGGAGTTGGGATGTTGAATGTTGATTAATGATATGTTATTTTATTATATTTGAGTACTATAATATATATTTTTAATATTAATTTTAAAATAGGTAAACTCTTACGAGCTTAAGAGTCGAGTTTACGGAAGCTCCACGAGTTTACGTAAACTCGTGAATTTGACAACCTTACTTTTAAAAGTTATTATTGTTGTTATAGTGAAAGATTATAATAATAATTTAAAGATAAAAGAAAGAAACAAAGCTTTCAAATATCCTTAGCAATTCCTCACGTCTAAAGCGTATACAAACTAGACATATATAGAGCAATAACTTAATGATTCTTTTGTCTATCTTTTCCTCGTGTTAGAAAATGTAAACAGCAGATGGATGAATTTAGACCTGTACAGATGTTTTCTCTTTGATCAAGTGTTCACATGGTTTGAACTTACTACTTAGATTACAATAATCCTAACCTTTATTTCACGCCCAAACCATCATTAATTCCAGACAAAAAGACCCTTGGAGATTGAATATAATACAAAATTTTCTTCCTCGTCTCTATTATAAATGCAGAAACTGATAAAAACCAACTCACATAACCACAATTATAATTATATTCCTAATTATTATGAGTCATGGATCTTGGATTATATAGATTGAGTTTACTCATCATGGGGGTCCTTTATTCAATACTTCATATGAGAAGCTTACCTTAGTGTAAGAATTTGTGTCGCTTATGTTATTTATATTATACTTTATCATATATGATGTTTTATTTGATAATTCATGATTTAATAATTATTGAAATGATTAAATTTTATTGGTTAATTTATTTAAATATTTATCTTTATTTTGGATAGTCATATCTATTTGAATAGTTATAAATATTCAACTAGATACTCATTGAAGAGTAAAGAACATGACTATTTAGAATATGTATGTAAATGTTTTATAAAAGCTAACAAACCCACGATGAAAGAATATAATATTTAACGTGATTCAACTTCTCGTACTTATGTCCACGTTTCTTGGAAGGGAAAAAAATTACTCTACTAAAAAAATATTATATTACAACTCTTGCATAATTAAAATTACATACCCTCCTCACAAATTCATTATCAATAGTCCAATTACTACTTCTCTCAAGTGCCTAAACTCTCATTTAAGTGATGCTCTATTTCAATACATAAAAGACTTATTTAAATTAGAAACCCCTCTTGTATTTTTCTAACTATAGCGACGTGGGACTTAAGTCAATTCCATAATTTATCTTCTTCTAAACAAGAATCTTGAAACTTTGTCATCACTCATCAGTGAACAAAATTTCTTGTAGGTGAGGCAGTTTCCTTCTAGAGGTTCATACAACTTCTCGTCTCCAAAGAGCATATCTCCTGAAAATTACTCAACAAACAAATTAGAGCGCACATTTAATCCTTATAAAACATTACGAGATAAACTTGGAAAGACGTGCTGATTTTATTTTTGAATGTAATGGTTTCAATTTCAACGCAAATTTGCCAGACGAAGTGGTCTCCTAAAAGACTTGGTGGCAGTCAAACTACGGCAAGAGTTGTCAATGCACAATTTCCTGGTCGTGATTTCATTGTCGTCAAAATTATGATATTTCCTAAAAGTCCATCACAAATAAGGAGGACAAATATGATTGAAAAACATACTTAACCTAAATAGTATAAAATAATATAAGGTTTGTAAGGATTAGTTTGGATGAGCTTCTAAGATCTTTTTTTTTTATTATTTTTTTAAAGGATTTTTTATAAAAATAAAAATTATTTTATGTTTGGATACAACATTTAAAAAGATTTTCTTTTATGTTTGAACAATTTTTTATGTTATAAAAAAGATCTTTTAGAAGTACCAAAATTTAGCTTAAAAAATCACAAAATATTTTTTTAAGTGCTTCAACAAAAAAACATATTTCTTTTATTAAAAAAAATACATTCAAACGAACACTAACAATGTTAGGCTATTTAATTGGGACAAATCTAAGGCCGTAAGTTTATGATTATACCCTTTTGAAAATGACAAATCAATAGAATATTTATAGTCCAATTCGCAATACTTAAAAATATTTATAGCATTTTACCCAAATATATATACAGCATCACATGATGTTCTCTCATACTGACTGTAACTCTCTCTTCCTTTCTAATGTTACTTATTTATCAAATTATTTATATTTCTATTCTTTTCTCTTCTGAGTACTTTAATCACAATGAAAAATACCTTACATAGGCATTGTTTATACAAGAGAAATATCCCATGCAATTATTTATTCATTGGCTTAAATTAGATCAGACATTAGTGGGTGGGGGAGAAAAATGTAGATTAATGTCTATCAATTAGTTATACCAGTTGCACACACACTTGCACTAGGGATGGCAAAAAAATCTCTAAATATGGAGATCTTTATTGGGACTGTCTTATTTAGAAATTCGAATTTGAGAATTTTTTACCCATAAAGATAGGAGTAAGAGAGAAAATTCCTCAAAGATCAATTTAGGGATGAGGACAGAAATCATATTCCCTGTCCCACGGGGACCTATTCTTATATAATTACAAAATTATTCTTATTATATATATATATATATATATATTAACAAATTTGTCATTTTTAGTCATTTCACTTTTTTTAATATTTATATTAATTTAAAATAAAAAATAAAAATAAACCCTAAGACTTAAACTGCTCTCTTCATTCACCCTGTTTATATTGCCACACTCTTTTAAGATTTTTTCAAAACTGAATTTTACTTTTTTTTTTTAATTTTTGATTCCTTGCGGAGACTTGCTGGAATACAGAGAATGGAAACAAGAAAAAAATTCTCCCATGACATAAATCAAGGATGAGAACAAGAAATGAGATTGTTAATAGGAACGAAGAACGAGAGAATACGCCCTCCCTCTATCCTACCCCAACCCGAGCCCCACCCTTCCCGGGTGCCATCCCTACGCTTGTCCAAAACTAACAACTTTTTCAATATTTGGAGGAGCTCTTTTAATCCAACAACTTGCCTTCTTTGGATTTTTCTAAAGTCTAAACTACTATGCAATTTATTATTATATAATGATGAGGGCGCTTTTGATGTGATATGTTTAGGGCCCTCAAAATTCATGGCCTTAAATGTTTTGATGCAAGTTGACGATGATGGTCCCCATGTACCAGTAAAAACAGCAACATTTTCTGGCTTGCTATGTTACTCACCTTCTAGTCTGATACCAAGAAGCTAGATAGAAGACACATACCAAAAGCAACTTTTTGAGGCCCCAACCTTGTTAGCACAAGTTGCAAAATTTCTTACCACTGTTTGCCTGCATGACTATGTTCATTGCCCCCTAGTACACAACAGACACGATCAGTATATGCCAAGGACCAACTTGATAGTGTAATTAAAGATTGTGTTTCTTCAATGAGGACACCTAAGAATGTGACCGTGCAATTTGGATAAGAAGATGCACTGTCATAAAACAGCTCAGCGTGAAAACAATGTATAGGGTCCATTCCCATCTGCTAGATGAGTAACTATACCATCAACTTTGATGTATCAAACAACAGAATGCGGGGACCCTTTTCCAGTGACAGACAGGCGTATAAATATCCACCTTGGCTGTTAACTATCTTTCAATCTCAAATTAAACCTCATACACTGTTTTCTGAGTTCTTAAAGATGACAACATCAGAAGAAACTTCAAACTTGGATCTGATACGCCAACATCTCTTAGGGGACATCTCAGACTCCTTCCTCACCAATCTCCATCCTGTAAAACTTGAAGACCCATTATCAGAATTTGATTTCAGTTCATATATTTCAGACCAGAGCAGCTTCTGCACTTTCCTTGAAGGCTTTGATTTTGAAGCAGATATGGAGTTTGCTGATCTCCGTTCCCCAAAGGTCCTGAAGTCCATCAGAAACAGCCCCTCAAAGGAATCCCAGAAGTGCAATTCGCCTGAACTACCAATAGTGTCAGGGAAGAAGAAGTCAGAATGTGATGAGGTAAGGCGTTACAGAGGAGTCAGGAGAAGGCCATGGGGCAAGTTTGCGGCAGAGATCCGTGACCCAACAAAGAAAGGGACCAGGGTTTGGCTAGGTACATTTGACAGTGAAGTTGATGCTGCCAAGGCTTATGATTATGCTGCTTTCAAGATGAGGGGTCAGAAAGCCATATTGAACTTCCCTCTGGAAGCTGGAGAGTCTGGTCCAAAGCCCAATAGTTGTGGCAGGAAAAGGAGAAGAGAGAGTGGAATGGAGCTTTCAGAAGTTCAAGTTCATCATGGTGTGTCCTGAGAATTCAGGGGTGTGAGAGAGCCAAGAAGAGAATTGTGTGCTTGGTGATGTAGCTCAAGTGTGTTACCTAGGCAAGTACGGTTGCCTGCTATGTCTGTATATAGAAGCAATGCAAATTGTCTATATAGGATATCAATGCAAATGTCCAATGCATATTATGAAAGTTTTACCAAATTTGAGGAGTTTGAAAGAAAAACATTATTAATTAACCCGTGTGTAAATAGTAAATACACAAAACGATAATGATAATGATGAACATCTTGATGCTCATCAATGTTTTAGGAAAAAATTAAAACAATTTCTTGTAAAGTGTGTTATGTTATATAACACTAGGCTCCTTTATTGTTTGACGTCATTTTGTAACATATCCTATAACTTGCTTCACTTTAAGTTTGACAAAAAAAATTATTAAATGTTGAACGAGTTTGTAACTCAAGTGCCTCCTCTAGTATTCCAAGTACGGCCTTAAACTCTTTTTCACCCCAACTCCTATACTGTCTGTTCACCTTCACTTTTGGCTGGCTCATTCTGGCATCCATTCCTATAATATAATATATAAACACAAGTGCAACGAGATAATTGGAATTCAGGTGAAGAGAATGAATTCAAAGGTAAAATTACCATAGTGCTCATAAATTGTGCCATGAACCATTTATGCTTTGTCTCTGTACAATTCTCAATAAGAGGAAGCACAAACACTTCAAAATAGTTTACATATTGGTGTTAGACACATTCGTGCCTGATACGACTAACCTGCATCTTACAATCTGTTACTTTTCTTTTTTGGGTTTTTATATTAATACTGGTGGGATATTACAATAACTCAATAAATGATAGTATTTTATAGTGTTCAATTTCCTCATAAGGAAGAAGAAATTTAAAGTTTCTAACTTAGTGACACTATTTTTGCAATTGTGAACCATACATACCGAGTTTTCTCTCCAATCCTACGAATTGTATATCAATTTTTACGTACCAATTCTTAATACTTCACATAAAACATTGCCATACATAATAGCACACAAGATTAAGCAATATTGTATGAAGTCATATATAAAAGGCTGAAGAGGCAGATTATATAATGTTGAAGAGAAGAAAATAATCACATGTATACTGAATCAAAATTACAGATATAGTTAATGTATAGTATCATTATTTATTTTGTCCAAAATAGAATTGATAAAGCCAGTAGAAGTGAAGGGATTCAAAAGCTCAAAAAATAAAAAATAAAAAAAAGGTACATGCACTACAATTAAAATGTCTAAAATCTGAATAAAGTAAGCAGAAGTGAAGTACTACTAGGTGACTTGTACAATTTGTTTCAGTTAACTTTAATTTTATAAATATGAGTTATAGAGTATATTTTCTTGGTTAGAGACTCATTGTAAGGAAACTATAAATAGAATCATATTCAACTTTTAACTTTTTTTTAGAGCAACACTCTATATTTAGGTTTTTTTTAAGTATGATTTAGTATAGGACAAAACTTTAATAAAATTCTATAGGTACTTATGGTATTGCTCCCCAATTAAAATATAACATATGTATTATTTTTTATACATCAGTACTAAAAATGAAGATGATATGACAATAAAGTTAAAAAAAAATTAGCAAATTAGTATGCAAATCAATTTTTCATGAACCCGTAAATCCTGTTTAAGATGGTTTAAACTTTAAACAAGATAACTGTATAGAAGGTAACTGATATCTACACCTTTGATTTGAACAAATTAATACAGATTAACTACTAGGCTAGCCGAAATGTCTTATTATAGACAAGGAAATGGGAGAATTCATAATAAAATGATTTAGTAAACAAGAAGGCTAAATTTCCATTTGAATAAAAAACCACTTTCGGGAAGCATGATGAATCAGCGAGCAAAAGATTAAAAATGGCCAATATGCAATTATATTCAAAATAAATAAGTATAAATAACTTGTAAATCAGAAAGCAACAACTACTAACCATGACAAGAATTTGAGCAGCACGGTACTCTATCCACTCAAGAGTATCTTGAGGAATTTGGAAACACTACAAAATATCCAGATACGTGGATTACACGTACTCCTTACTAAAATGTGAGTCATCAGCTTAATTAGTAACAAAACATAACCATATACTCCATGAAATCATGAAACCTCACCAAATATTAACAGGTACCCCAGTGAAAGTAGATTCTGTCAAGATTATGGTACTTATTCCATATAAGGATGAACAGATCTCATTGGTTTGACTCTTATAATACGTATACCAAACATAATATAAAACCCAGTAATTGAAACTCATTTAATTTGGTAAAAGTATATTTTTTTGTCCCTTGACTTTATTTTAGGTTTCATTTTCTTCTAACAACTATATTTTATTTAATTTTCATTTAAATTTTTTCTAAAACCCATCAAATTCATCTCAATAACTAACACTGCTAAAACTGTTTACTAGAATTTGCTAACATAGTATCTTATGTGGACACAAGTGAACAATTAGGCACATCAAGCTATATTTTTTTATAAAAAATAAAAAATTAGTGGTTGGGAAAAAATTGATGATTTTTTAAAAGATTTAGGACAAAAGAATAAAACAATATAGTTGTAAAATGAAATTGAAATCTTAAGTGAAGTTAAAGGGAAAAAAGTGAACAAATTTATATAACGGTTTTTATGCATCATTTTCTTTTTGAACTTTTATATTTGTGAATTATGTATTCCATATAGATTGATTATTGCATATCACATTAAATAACATAAACACTTTCACAAAATCAGCTTAATTTAGACTTCATAATATCTCTTTATTAATTTCATTAAATCCATCAGGTTAATGTGAGTGTGACCTTATGATTTAATGAGGTAGACTTGGTCTTGGTTGACGCAAAAACTAGCTTGAGGATACACTTCCATACCAAAAAAATAATAGTTGTTTGTTATAGATTAATTTAATGTAATTTTTAGTAATCAATTTATATAAAAAGCATAATTTTATTTAATGCACAAATATAAAATTAAAAAAATGATTTATAAAATTCATTATACCAAAATTTTCACTTTGTGTCCCTTAACTTTATTTTGTGCTTTGTTTTCATCTCATAATTCTATTGTTTCATTTTTGTCCCAATTAATCTTTTTAAAACTCATTAAATTCTTTCCAATCTAGAAAAAAAAAAATACAAGCTACACATACCAATTGTGCACTTGTGTTCACAAAGGATGATATGTTAGTAAATTTAGTTAATATTTCTAACAGTGTTAGTATTTGAAACAAATTTGATGAGTTTTAAAAAGATTTTAGACAAAAATAAAATAAAATACAAAATGTGAGACGAAAATGAAAGATGGAATAAAGTTAAGGTGAAGAAAAGTATATTTTCAACTTTTTAATTTAGTGTAACAAATGTGACGTGATGTTGAGTTTAAGTCATGACAAGGGAGGAAGATATTTGGAACTTCAAAGAAGACCAAAGTGGTGGGGAAGCAAGTTGGTTTCGCCAATTGCCTCTGTATAGAAAAATCAAATGATTCATTGTGCTTGGGACAATGACACATAGTGAGCTGATTGAAAAATCAAATGGCTAGCAGGTGGACATGGTCCCTTAGTCTTATTGACAAGCGTCTTGGTCTAATTCACTTCCTTTCCATGATTTGACAAAGGTAACGCACATGAAGAACGAAGGAATAAGAGAAAGAAACTCACAGAAAGGAACTAACCAGCAACAAAATTACGATGACACAACATCAAAACATTCATTATACGTAAAGAATAAAATAAAAATATATCATAATTCCAGTGAAAGAACAAGTTGATTTTTTCTCTTCTTTAAGCAATACTATCCTTCAAATAAAATGGTGGAAACTGGTGATTGTTACAACTGTCAAAGAAGTGATTCCATGGAGAGCGGAGAGCCACAGTGGCGTTGGTGAGAGATATAAAAAAAGTAAGGTGGAGAAGTGAAGTGAGGTGCCACTTGTACCGTAAAAGTATGTTTTTGGATAGATAATAGACGGAAAGAGAGGGACAAGAAAAGTTTTAAGTAAACATTACTCCTGTGCTGTTTGGGGTTTTTTTTTTTAGATGAGGAATTAATTATCATGTGACTTCTCAAAATCATCTCTCATTTATTTTTATTTTTATGAACATTTTAAAGTTTTTTCAATTTGGAGGACTTTTGGATAATTTTTAACATGACAACTCCCAAAGATTCCCTAAGGGTGTTTTTAGGCAAGCTTTCATGTCAACTAAGAATAAGTTCCCGTTTGAATTCGCTTATATGCAGCTTATTTGAGCTTATTACAATAAGCTCTTATAAAGTATTTTTATTCTATTTAGATGAGCTTATTAAAATAGCTTATGAAACTCCTATAAATTGTTTTAGGCTTATTTTCATAAGCTAAAAAATTAAGCTTATGAAAATAAGTTTTATATGAAAGATAAAAATTCCTTAGGTACTAGTTGTTTTTATAATAATTTTTGACAAAATTAACTTTAGGAATTAACACAATTCATAGCATATTCCTCAAATGCTCAATATTTATTCTAAAGGGTTTATGAAAAACGCTTATGAAAGTGTTTATCCAAATGCTATTTAGCTTATTTTAGACAGCGCTTATGACAGTAAAGCTTATTAAATAAGCTCTACTTTAATAAGTACTTATATAAGTTATTTATCCAAACGGTACCTAAGTTTGGCCAATGCATTTGTGATAATTAATTCTCTTTAAGTGTTGGCTTAAAGTTGGAATATGAGTAGCTAACGCAGAGAAAACACCTCATTAACCACTAAACCAAGATGTTTGGGTTAATTATTTTTTTTAAAAATGTAAGTTGACTTGTATGAAAAGATAATATCTTAAATAGAGATATTTAAGAAATTACAACTATTAAAAAGATGTGAATAAGTATTTTAAAGTGTTAATAGTTCCACTATATTAGTACATTTTTTAATGGAGAAGTACTGTTTATTTGAACAAATAAATTTACCTGCCCTTTTATTTTTTAAATACAAATTTAATACAACCTAAGACAAAACTCATAAAAATTGTTTATTTATCTATAACTCAGTATTTTGTGAGATTTTTTCAACTACAAATTTGGAGTACTTGGTTTGTATGTATAAATCTCTTAATTATGTTAGTTGTGGTTTACCTGAGGCAAGTATCCAATGTATTTGACAAACTTAGATTCATGAGAACAACAATTCAAGGCAAGTAAGGAGGACAGAGAACCTTGTCTTCTTGGTCCTTGGCAAATCTGACAACTTTTTCTAAAATTTTAGGTCCTTGGCCTGACCGCTGTCATTTATTTTTAGGTCTAGGGCTTAGTACATATCCAGTTTACTGGCTCAGGACCCACTGTCATTTACATTTCGAGTGCAAGGGTCCAATTCCATTTAAATTTCTGTCATTTACTTTTCGGGTCCAGGGCCTAGTATATATCCAGTTTACAGGATCAAGACTCACTGTCATTTATTTTTCAGGTCCAGGGCCTAGTACATATCTAGTTTACAGGCTCAAGATCCTCTACCATTTACTTTTCGGGTGCATTGGCGCAATGTCATTTATTTTTTCAGGTCCAGGGCCTAGTACATATTCAGTTTACAAGCTCAAGACCCTCTGTCATTTACTTTTTGGGAGCAAGGGCCCAATGTCATTTATTTTTCAGGTCCACGGCCTAGTACATATCTAGTTTACAAGCTCAAGACCCACCGTCATTTACTTTTTTCAGGTGGCTTACTGTCATTTACCTTTCGGGTGCAAAAGCTCATTATCATTTACTTCTCGGGTGCAATGGCTCACTGTCATTTACTTTTCGGGTGCAAGGGTCCACTATCATTTTTTTCAGGTCTAGGGCCTAATACATATCTAGTTTACAGGCTCAAGACACAATGTCATTTACTTTTTAGGTGCAAGGGCCCAATGTCATTTATCTTTCGAGTCTAGGGTCAATACATATACAGTTTACAGGCTCAAGACCTTGTCTTTACTTTTTAGGTGCAAGGGCCCAATGTGATTTATTTTTCAGGTTCAAGGCCTAATACATATCCAGTTTATAGGCTCAAGACCCACAGTCGTTCACTTTTCGGGGCAAGGGCCATTGTCATTTAAATTTTTGTTATTTATTGTTACATTTCTCTTTTGCATTCCTGATCAAAATAGGGATTCATATATTTACTCATTCATTACAACGGTAATACAAAAACCATTGTTATTTGTATTTTCGAGTAAGAAATAAGTAAAGAGGGTCAACTGTGAATACATCATTTTGACTGGGTGTTTAAATAAAGTATAATAAATAATAAAGAAAAAAAGAAAGAAGAAAAAAGAGAGAAGAAGAACTTGACCCAAATCTAAGCCCAGCATCCATCGAGCCCATCTCACCTCTGCACACACTTTGCACCGACCCTCTGCACACAAGCACACCACTGCACACACGTTACCCAATATTGTTGACTTTAGAGGATTGAAGATGGGTGGGCATGGCAGAAGCAAGTGGGAGGTGATCAGTGAATCAGAGGGGAAGAGACCATCAACAACCTCCTACACCCTAGGCCTGATGATCACTTGGAGATGATATAAAGGAGGAGGACTTTTGGTTTTCTTCACTGGAAAGAGCCAAAAAAATAGAGAAAAAAGGAGTTGGTGTTTCTGGAAAAATGTTAGATCAACAATCATCTGCTCTTCTCGTTTGTGCTTCGAGAGGTAAGTTCCCTGGTTTTCCAAGTCTTTTGCTTTTGACATGGCTCTGCTCCTCTAAATGTTTGTCACGCATGTCATGTAGTTGCATTATCTATCTGTTGGTTTTTGGTTTGGTTTAGGATTTTGGTTAAATTCCCTCTTTTTCCTCCCATATCTCTACAAATTCTAAACCTCCATCACCACCCAATCATTTCACGCACCATCCCTTACACCATTATGTCAAAAACAGAGCCATCTCCATGCCTATTATAAAACACCACCCAAAGGTACCCATGAATAACTAAAACCACAACAAACATCCCCTACTTTGCCTCCAAACACAGCACCAACACTCACCCCAATATCCATCAAACAGCATTCCAAATATGTAAAAAATCAAAAAACAGCCTGCGCCTGTGTCTAACCGACCAACACTTCCCAGATCATTTTCTGACTGACCACCATTTCTCAAACCATTTCCTACCGATCACCCACAACTCCGACTGATCACCTTCCTATCTTGACTGACCATTGTAGCCTGGTTATCTACTGACCTATCACTTCTAACCAAGATTACCCTTAATCGATCAATTCTTACCGATCTGACCTTTAGCCATTAGACACAAACCCCCTTAGATCTCTCAACCGACCGATCCGACCTTTCCTATTAACCTATCAGACCATTTCTCCGAGTCGAGCACACCTTAGACCCAATCTATAGCCCATAACCTCTCAGCTCACAAATCGACCGAGTGATCAATCAATTTGAGACACTTATGTTAGCTTTGTATTAGGTTTTATTAGATGTTTATTGTGCCCAATATTAGTATTTTAGATGAGTTTAATATTTTTGGGTTTCATTGGGCTTTAATGCAAATATTGAATAATTTTCGGATTTTGATGCATTTTGACCTTTCTTCCTTAATTAGGCCATAACTTGGGACTCGATGATCCATTTGAGGTGATCTTGGTGTTTTTGGAAAGCTAAGACAAGGCTCTACAAGTTTCATGAAGAACTCAAGAGCTGGATTGGACTTCTAGGGGTGCAAAATATCCCTGCAATGCAAATTTGGTTTGCTGTCACGGAAATCTAGGCAGTGTGCACATATTGGACTACATAGTGAGAAATAGGCCTCCTCTTGGGCTGAAACTTGACCATTGGAAAGATAAGACCTATATCTCCAACTTCACTGAAGACCATTTAGTCAATAGATGTCGTTTTAGGCATGATTATAAAGCTACAAGTTGGTTTGAATTTGGAAACACATTCTGCCAACCACATGATATGATCCAAGTTGGATACATATTGTTTTTACGGATCGTCCTTGAGTTGATTTCTTGTTTTAAAAAGAATTAAAGATGAAGGATGAATAGAGCAATGACGTGAGCGAACGATCGCAGTGAGCGATGTCGGTGCCGCAGTGAGCGATTGTGCGTGAGCGAAAAAACGGAAAAGATTGAAAGAGATAAGGGATGGTAGGAAGAAGACGCCACACTCTTGGGGAGTGATAAGTCAAGCGAAGATTCGCCACAAAGGTAAGGAAACCTTTGATAAGAACCAAGATGGTTCACCCAAGAACCCTAAGAGAACAAAGCTCTCAAAAACTCACAAAGGAGTGTAATTGTATTCTGAAATTCAAAGTTGACAAATGCAGCAAATACAAACCTATTTATAGGGATTGAGTTGGCGGCTAGGTCTAACTAAAAGGAGGCAGCAAGCTAGCTTATTTTTTAACCCTAATCCTTGCACAAAAGTGGCCCAAGCCCAATTAGAAGGCAGCATTTATCCCTAGCTATGCTATGCACTTACTTAAGCCCAAACAATAAGCCCTTATTACAAAATAATCCCCAAAAGAAAAATAAGAACCAAAACTGAAAAGATTAAAAGGTTCAAATACATAATTAAAAAATGACTAAGAAGAACTCATGCCCCCACATTGGGCCCTTCATCAACTTGGATCATTTGGACCATCTTGATTGCTTCTTCTTCTGGAATAGGCTTGAGTGAGAGAAAATGTTTGACTTCTTTATCCAAATCCTCCTTAGCCTTCTTAGCTTTTGACCTTGTCATTGGGCCTCCAAGTCCTTGCAGTGCATCTTTGGGCCTTGGGCCCATTGGACTTCCACTTGAGCTTCCTTGGTCTCCATCATGCCCTCCCCCTTCAAAAGAATTCGTCCTCGAATTTGATCTTTCGTCACCTTTCTTTTCGCATGTGCACCCACACCAATCTCCTGGATCAAAAACAACTTGTCTCCTTCCCTTGTTTGCTTGCCTAGCATATTGCCCCATCTTCCTTTCAATTTGAGCTTTGACTTGTTCATGGAGCGTCCTTACATATTCAGTTTTTGCCTGTCCATCCCTATGAATTAAAGAAAAGACATTAGGTAGAGGCAGTAAATCAAGGGGGATGAAGGGATTAAAATCATATACAATCTCAATAGGAGAAAAGCTAGTAGTAGCATGCATAGCCCTATTATAAGCAAATTCAACAAGTGGTAAGCATTTTGAGTTGAAAGAGACTCCTGGGATGAAATCCATTTGATGTTCAATCCCTCTTAAGGGTGGTAGTTCGGGAGGGACACTCTTTGGAAAGACATCTTCAAAGTCCTGCAAAAGAGAATCAACTTCACATGCACCGTCTAGGTGATGAATTTGAAGCCAGAAGTCGGATAAGAGTTGTTGACTAAAAGCCACCAACTATACACCAACCCACCTACCATGCACCAACCCACCAACCATGCATCAAGCTTCCATTTTTGACAATTTTCATATTCTTATAGCTTGTATTCAGATTATGTACATGTACAAATTGGCTTCTAGGATTAGTATAAATAGACTCAACCTCTTTGTATTAGAGGAATTCAATTTGGAAGTAAGTTTCAAGAAAGTTTAAGTATTTGTGAGAGTTTTCTTTCTCTTCTTCTCCATTCTCTTTGCAATTTCGTTTTTGTTCTTTAAATTCTGAGTTCTTCCTTCCCATCCATGGAAGGCTAGGCTCTCATAATCAATCCAAGGGATTAGCCATCTTGTTGTTTAATTTGGAGATCTTGTTTTGTTTGTTCATATTGCTTAATTGTTATTCAAGTTTCTTTTCTTCCTCTTTTGATTTTTATCTAGATTAAATTGCTTAATTTGATTTAGATATTGATGTGGTAATAGCTTTATTATCATGTATTCAAAGAGGATCATAAAGATTAAACAATATATTAAAGCTTTTTGATAGATTGTTTAGCTTGGTTAAATTCAAGATCTTAAGTTAATCTATGTTGGCTGGTGCTTACTTTATCTAACCTTGGTTAATCAAATCCTAGATGGTTATCTAGTAAAGAATTCTTGGATCATGTTAAGGCTTCTTGATGTGATCTAAGGCCAAGAATATGGTTAGCAATTAAGTGGATTCCTTGTGATCAATGATGAGTTAAACTCAAGATCGGTAAATTTCCTTGGATTAGTTGTTTCTTTAGATTTGTTTACAACTTTGAATCTCCTACTTTTATTAATCTTGTTAATCAACAACAAAACCCCCCTTTTCTAATTATCTTGATCTAATTAAATCTTTGTTTTTGGATCCTTGAGAGACGATTCGGTTCATTCTCTATACTACAAATTAGTTTGTGAACCGGTTATTTTATTTGATAGGCCTCGACAACCTCTTGTCAGCAGTGCTTGTAAAAAGTGATGATCAAGAAGTGTAAAAAGATTAAAAAGCTTTACCTCTTCTAAGAATTCATATACTTGTAAAAAAGTTCAAGTCTTGAGATTCATTGTCTATCCTCATCTCTAGTGAGTTTCAAACTCAAGCATCTTCGGCATCTTCTTTTATTCAATTCAGTTGTGTAAGCCTGAAGAGGCTGGGTATAAAAGAATACTAGTGTGTTTAAACCTGAAGAGATTGAGAATACTTGTATACCTGAATATGTGAATAATACTTGTAATCTTGTAAAAGGTTAGTGGAAAATCCTTCTGGTTGAAGGGACTGGAAGTAGCTCTCGGTTTGTGAGAGTGAACCAGGATAAATATCTGGTGTAAGCTTCTCTTCCCTACTTGTGTGTTTTATTTATTCACTAACCTCTGGGGATTGTCATTGTGTTTTTTAACAAAGGTTTTTAAGTTAAATCTTAGAACTTCTTACCTATGTCTAAAAAGAAAATTCTTACAAACCTTTTTGAGTCCAATAGGACTGAGAAGCCTTTTTATTCGTCCATTGCTTGTTATCTTGTAATCGTCTTCTTGTTCAAACTGTCAGTTGAAGAAAAACTTTCAAAATCATTTAAAAGGGTTAAGAAACACAATTCAACCCCCCTTCTTGTGTTTCACTTGGTTATTTCAATTGGTATCAAAGCTCAGCCTCTTGGGTTGAGCATTAATAGTGCGGGGGAAAAGTTCCAGTACACTCTTAAATGGAGAACGAAGGACAAGCTGTGAACAGACCACCTCTATTCAATGAAAACGACTATGATTACTAAAAGAAGAAGATGGGGTAACAAACTCTGACCTTAATCTTCAAAAAGTTTTTGATGAGTTGTTAAATAATTCATCAATTTTAGCAGTTGAATATAAATCCCTAAAGAGAAAGTTTTCAAAATTAACTAAAGAATATGGAAAAATGCTTTCAGAAAAACAAGAACATGAAATTTGTTATAAAAAATTGAAAACTGAAAATGCTCTTTTGAAAACTTCCTCTGAGTCCAATACTCAAGATGGAGTTGATAAACTTCATACTGAGGTAAAAGAGTTAATTGAAGATCTCAGCAAATTTGTGAAAAGCACCAACCCTCTAAACATATTACTCAGATATTCTAGAGATCCTCGTGACAAATCTGGATTCGGATATCAAAATACTAAGAAAACTGTAACACCCCAAAATTTCAAACCTATGTTATATATGTTATCTTCTGTGATTTCTATGATAAATGATTTTTAGAAATTTCTGTGAGTTTAATTAAATTAAAATTTAATTGGACTTAGCCTTATAAGTCAATTCCAGGCCATTCTGAAAAATAAAATAAAACATTTTCATTTTTGGTCCCAAATACCTATGAGGAATTTTTATAATTAAATGGGAGTTCAGTTTTCAAATCCGTTAATAGATTTGATCGTTTTCCATTTTTAGGGATTTTATGAGCTAATAAAATCTCTGGGTGATTTTGGGTACATCCTATTGTCCATTGGACAATAGATACTGATCTTTGTCCATTGGGTAAAACTTACTGATAAAATCTTGAGAAAATATCTCCAAAGCATTAATGTCACTTGGTGCCTCAAGTGGTGACTCATGGTAAACATTAATGACCAAGATGAATCACCATGGAAAATCACCAAGGTGATTCACCATGGAAAATCACCAAGGTGATTCACCATGCCATTAATGCTTTAAGGTGGCAAAATTGAAGACCAACTCTTCTTGCAAGCTCATGAAGGGCCGGCCACCCTAGGGGGAGTTTCTCCAAATTTTAATCCCTTATGTATCCTAACTTTTCCCTATAAATAACAAGTGATTCAAGATTTACTTGTTAATCAACAAAAAAACCTCCAATTTTCTAATTATCTTGATCTAATTAAATCTTTGTTTTTAGATCCTTGAGATACGATTCAGTTCATTCTCTATACTACAAATTAGTTTGTGAACCGGTTATTTTTATTATTTGATAGGTCTCGACAACCTCTTGTCAGCCACACCCCGAAATCCCCAACAATCACTATACATCCCCTTTGGGCAGAGTATGTAGAACATGAAAGGTATCTATAACTGCATGAAAGTCTTTCGAGAGTACACTAGCTTCAAAAGCCATCCCCTTAAAGCAGATAGACTTCCTAGTTCAAAATATTCCCCAATCAGCAGATGCTCCCATACCATTCCAAATTAAAACACACAACAACTCCCTTTGGACAGGCAGTTGTATGCAGTAATTAAGAACTATTCTGAAATCAAATTCTACAAATTGTCATGGATAAAATCACTTTTGTGAATATTTACCCATACCAATTCGTGGAACCCATAAATAAAATCATCAATTGCCTAAGCTACAACAGTATCCACTAAAGGCATACTGAATATCATCACAAAAACTAGGATTTCCATATTTATGGATCTCAGTTGATCAAACTATCAGATAGTGCATTATGTTTCAAGTTACAATTTCCAAAAATTTCAAATAAAATTCAAATTTAATTATGGAAGTTTGAACATATAATCAGAAAATCAAGAGTATAAATTTTATCATACTAATTACGGAGAGTACATACTGCCATTGGCTCCAAAACATCATATATTATTTTTTCAGCAATTCTTTCAATCATTTTAATAGCAAGAAAAATAATAAAATATCAAAGATAATTAAGCATATTCCAGATAAAAATAATTTCTATCAATAGAAAAATTCTAGAAATATTACCAACTCTAAAAAAGGATTCCAAGTATGTTGCCCCATGATATATTAAATGATTTCTAACAATACTCATGTTCAAATCCATAACCCAAAAAAAAATAGAGTATCCTATAATGAAAATATTTTTAATTCGGTACATCTATCAAGTAACCAAGTAAACGAATGAGATCTTTTATTTTATTTTATGAAATTTGACTTAATTTAGGAAAATCATTTTAGCCAATATACCACGTAATTAGGAAATAATAAAACAATATTCCACATAATTAGGAAAATAACAAAACAATATTCCACACAATTAAAAAACCTTTTTTTTTTAAATCAAAATTTCATAGGGTTTCGAATTCCAAAATCAGGATTAAACATTATCACGCTATCTAATCTAATCGAATTAAAATTTGCCTATGAACCCTAATTTGAATTTTGATAAATTCAACCCCAAAATCCGATTTATTATGTAACTAAATGTTTCCAAACATAAATTTTAGATCCCAGAAATAACATATCAAGAAATCATACATCAACACATGTAAAAGATTGCCCAATTTATAAATTTGGATTCAAATTCTAAACTTTGAACATAAGACTTCAAAAGCCAAATTCACCCTCTACGGATTTTTGATTCATGCATATTATATATCAAAAGATTATTATTGATGAGTACTACAAAAGCCCCAAGGTCCCAAACTGAATTAGAAAACTTATCTACATGAAATCAGAAAAGGGGAATTTGGGTTTCATGGATAAAATTAGGTTCAAAGATGATTATTATGCAATTAGGTCCTAAATTCATATAGGATGACTTTGATACCACATGTAAGATTAAACTAAAAGCCATATATGAATTAGAACACCTTAATTAACAAGGTAGAAAATGTACAATTGTTAGCCATTAGGCTTACCGATGAATCTATAAGGGGCTAGGTCTTCCTCTCCTTCTTTACTCTTAATGCGACTCTCAATGGGTAAAGCTTACGATGACATTATTAAATAGGGAGAGAGGACATGGCCTATATATAATGTGATGTCTCAACCCTAGTCAAGTCCTCTCATCACGGGCTTGCAGGGTTAGGCCTGCACTAACAGCCGCCTGCCACATTAGCCCAACAAGGTGAAAGAGGCCCAAGACAATTCATCACCAACTTTAAGCCTCATATTATCTCCCATATGGATTGACCATCAACATGTTTTATTAAAACATAAAATAATATCAATTAGTGACAGCCCATAATAGAAAAATATTCTAACATACTAATTATCTTAATGCTAATCTAAATGTGCGAAATTTGTGAGAAATATACTGGCTTATAATCATATCTTCTTCTGTATGATGTATTTTTTATTTTTTATATGTCGTAGTTTTTTATTTGTAATATGTACTTATAACTTCCATACGTATAAATCAATTCCCAAACTAAACTTTTGTTACACAAATTGGTTTTTAAATATTTAAAAAAAATTATTTTTTTTCTAACTAAATAAAATTATTAACGATTCTTCTAAAATTTTATTTAAAAATTCAGTTGAGCTCATCGTGGGCTTTCCGAGATAGTTTCCACATGTAGCGTCAAGGGCAATTCATCCATTGGATGGTTGGTCTATAAATCAAGGTTTTTAAAACCGGTCCGATTCTATTTTTTTTTTTAATTTTTCTTATCATTTTTTATATTATATTTTTGCATAATGTAAGTGCCGTTTAGTTCATTTCTAGGTGTCATTTAAGTGTTACTTTGTTAGATCAATTGGTTTTCTTCCCCAAACTCCCACAGTCCCACGGCTGCATCCATTCTCAGCCTCCACGAAGACCCACTCCCACAACCATTCTCAGCCTCCATGAAGACTCCGTCACACCACAAAGCTCGTTGTCTTCTACCATCGCACCACAGAGCTCGTTGTTGGTCCGCGTCTTCCACGCGCCACCGTGCTTCAGTCAAGGACTCAAGGGAGTGTTTTGTGCATTTTGAGCCAAAGGTAAGTTTTGTGACTCTATGAGACTCTGACTCAGTGACTCCACTTAGAGTTTTGATTTGCTTAATTTGGTTTTGTAAGTTTATTCTCTGTCTATTGTCTAATCTTAAATCTAACCTTTTCATTCATGTAATTTATTTATTTTTGGTTTCCCATGATATCCCCTGCGCGTGACTGCGGAAATTAATACCTTGAGGTACTGAGATCTATTTAAGAGGTTAACATCACCCAACAAATTTTTTTTCACACACATAAGTCAGAAATCGAACCCCTAACTACATACTTAAATGGCCCAAGTATCTATTACTTGTGTCACACTATGTTGGTCATGTAATTTTTAATATTATAAAACTTGAATGCCAAGTCAAGGTTTGTATGCTGCTGTGTCTAGTAATTTTGATTATCTTTCACACATGATGCTTGTATCTTGCTGCCTTTTCTATTTTATTTAAGTGTTATTGTTGCTTCATAACATGTCATTGAGTGAACTCTTAGGAACATTGGATCCAGTTCTTTATATATTTGACTTGTAAATTATGATATAAATGAGTTATGTTTAGTAATTTGGTTATTTGAGCTTGAAACTTTGAACTATAATTAATCAATTAAGTAATTTTTTTTTCTATCTTTATGAAAATGAGTTATATAACCATGGTTATTATTTTTATAAAAAAAAAATTTTAGTATCCAATTTGACCACCAAACAAACCAATTGAATCATAACCTGAAAGTTTCTTCGGTTCCATCAGTTCTAGTTGTTAAAACATTGCTATAAATAGGCTATTGTGCATTGTGTAAAGGACCTTTTGCCAAAATCATTAACCAGACTTATCCTTTATTTCATTTATCATTTTTATTGGAGGACGGTTGCGACATGTAGTGTCGGCAATCATCCATTGGCTGGTTGGCCTATAAATAGGCTATTGTGCATTGTGAAAAGGACCTTTTGCCAAAATCATTAACCAGACTTATCTTTTCCTATACTTTTTTTCATTTATGATTTTTATTGCTTTCCTTTATTCTTTCATGCACATTTACTATATCGATCGTTGGCTTACCTAGTTTTACCCTTAAATTTTTCCAATCTCATTTTATATCTTTCATTTTGGCGACCAATCGTCACCTCTAGTCAAACTCATCTTGAGAGTCTGCTCCATGGTACAGCCTGAAGGTGACGCCCCAACGCCCGAGACACATTAATTTATTGCAACCAACAATTTTGGCACGCTGGACTCTTGGAAAGTTACGAAGTTTTTCTTTACCAAATCCCACGTGATAATGAGTCTACAAAGTGGAGAAGTATTACTAAGATGCATGGTCCAGTTCTAGCGATAAAGCAGGCACTATAATAGAGTTCACCAGAGACATCGAGTCTTCAAGAGACGCAACAACTAAGCTACACTATCGACATAGAAAACTAAGCCCTACTTAATTATGCAGTGGTCAAGAAAAAATGACTACAGGTTACAAATTTAAATAAAAATATGCATGAGTACAAAAAAATGTTATACTTTTGTTCTCAAAACTAGATTTTTATCATCCCATTCATATGAGAAGATATATATATATGAAAAACGCTTATATCATATCATATACAATCGTAACATAATGGTAGAGATGATAACAAAAACAAATGTAATATATCTAACTAGACAATTTGTTATATAAGGTTGTAGAATAAAATTTACTGGACATGGAACTTTAAGAAAATGATACTTGAACAAACAATTTAAAAAAAAAAAAACTCTCACAAAATTTCATACAAATGATTGGATCAAGTCTAAGTCTCACTGTCATTTTTTAAATGGTGGTTTCAATGAGTTCACTTTAAAATCTATAAGAGGTTTGTGAAGATAAAATTTATGCTAAGTATCATTATTTAAAATTTTAAATATTAAAATGACCGATTTTAAGGTTTAGGGATACATTGACAAAGAGGATAAAGTTCAGGAACCAAGGTTCTAAATTTCTCCTACTCTTACATGGACATTGGAATGGGTTGGGGCCAATTGGTAAATTTCATTTTGATGAGCTAATTTCATTGGAATCATTCTTTGTTCTTGCTCTTTCCACTTGTAAAGTGTGGTCATTTACAGGCACAATCATTATAGGGAAAAAAAAGAGATGGAATGTTTTAACGAGCTTGCAAAAGGATTTCTGTCAAGAATGGGAGAAATACTGGTAGAGCTAATTGTTGCGCAGTTAGGCTTCGTTATTTCTTTTCCTTTTATTTTTATGTTCTAATTTTCTAAATGTCATTGATTAGCACATCCTTCATCTGAGACTGAGCATGCCAAGTAAGAATTTAACATCAAGAATAAATGGACTCACACCACCACATGACGTATCATGAAAGCAACTTTCAAAAACTTCTGCACCAAATTAAATGGATCATAATATTGAACAAATTAAAACATTTTTATTCTAAAATTATACATACAATTAACTGAAACAACTGCGTAAATTGCAATACTAAGTTTAAATGTTTATTTTGATGCTATGAAGAAATATGCCACATCACATAGTTTTTTATTTATCTATAACAATAAATTAGTTTTTTTAATAATAATTAATATTATTAATTTTTTCATTTTTATCAATTCATATTATTAAATTGGTCCTTAAAATAATATTAAATTAATTTAAAAAAATAATGATGTTAATTGATATTAATTGATCAATTTAATATGGTGTATATTTTAAAATATCAAAATAAACATTTATTCGAAGGCATGCAATTTGTATATAAATAAATGTCAGCATATGTTAATCATAACTTTCAATGGCGGCATTTCCAATGGACGACATATTTTCTCCAGCAAATGAACAAACAAATTCAATTACTAGATTCAATTTCAAATACAATACAATCTTACACCAAATGATCGTACATAGGGTGTTGGGGGGGAATAAAAATGAGAAGAAAAGAAAAATCTAGCTTCAAACCTCATATATTTACATGAAACAAGCCAATCTTCACCAGCAAAATATTCTATAACTAATAGGGGATGCCTAGGGAGGATAAGCACATGCAGCATCTCTCTACTTCTTTTTTCCTTTTTTCCTTTTTTGTTATTCAATCTCTCTCCTTCGTTAGAGTTAAGACATCATCACCCTTTTGTCTCTCTACCGTCAACATACCCTGAAAGAGTAAAGTGCCATAATCTCACACAACCATGAGCGGAGATAAGGGAGATAAAGGAGGTACACTAAAGATAGTTCCCATAACATCAGTGTCCCAAAACCCTTTCCAACATGAGGGAGTCAAAGGGCAAACCGTTGCAGAAACTCCTTTGGGAGAGAACTCTTCTTTCTTCACCTGCTTATTCTCCACATTCCCATTCACTTCACTCTCTTCATCTCTTCTCCTTTTCTCACCAACCTTAGTGCAGCTCGAAACCGATTCTTCTGCAGAATTCCCAATCTCTAGTGGGAAATTCAGGATAGCTTTGCTTCCTCTCATCTTGAAAGCAGCACTGTCATAAGCTTTAGCAGCTTCTATGGCTGTGTCAAAGGTTCCAAGCCATACCCTTGAGCCTTTTCGATTCGGGTCACGAATCTCTGCCGCAAACTTTCCCCATGGTCGCCTTCGAACACCTCTATAATGCTTGTCCTCTTTGGGGTAACTATCTGATGAACTCTGATTGTTAATGGTTGTTGCCTGCAGGTGTTCTTGTGAGCTAACTCTGAGACTTGAGCTCATGGAAGGGATTGAAATGTTTAAGGAGGGTCTGCGGTTGCTTAGATTTGAGGATCTTGGAGGTTTAGAGAAAGAAGTTTGAGGCATCTGAAGGAGGGCATGGCTTGAATTATGGTTTGGTATGTTATTTTTTATGGGATCTTCTTGGGGTAGCATGTAATCATTGATACTGATATCAGTGTTGATACTTTCTGAACTTGAAGGTTGCATTTGCTGTAAGGTTTCTAAGATATTTGAGGTGCAAAGACTGGAACTGGATTCAAAGGTTTGCATACTTTTGAGTTTTGAGGTGATTTTGGAGAGAAATTAAGAGGACTTAGAGAGGAGTGCCAAAATTGGGAAAGAGGGGATTTGGTTGAGTGGAAAATAGGAAGTGAGTGGCAATAAATATGAGGACTGAAGAGCCCTCTGATTGAAGAATAGAAAAAGAAATGGTGGGCTTCAATCTAGGTTCCAAGATGGAGAGAGGAAGCTTCGTTTTGTTGCTATCAATTATTGGCGTTGGAAGTAATATTACGTCTCTCTTTTGTATTTTTGGTTGTTGTCATTTGTCAATTTGACTTGTGCTGCTATGGGGGACCATGAGTCCACGAAATAACCCTTCCAGGTTACTTCCATTCATGCAAGTTGAGTGTTTCAGTATACATTAAATACTTACTCCTTCTCTCTCTCTTTAATATTTTAGAACTACCGGTATATATATCACACTTTTAAAAGTAAAAATATCAATATTTAATTTTTTTTAATGAGAAATTCTACATAGATAAAACTCTTAAATTATATATAAATTAATGTAGAAAACTATTTATGCAACAGAGATTTAGAAGCAAATCTATTAGTTCAGAAGAAAAAAAGTGTAAGATTTTATATATGTAAAATATTGTTTATATAGCGTCATTATTTCTCAATAATTCTATTTTTTTATTTCTTTCAAATTAAAAAATTTAGAAAAATAAATTATAAAACCTTCATCAAGATAAGGGTTTTAATTATTTATATAAAGATTCCACTTGTCTGAGAGTCCTGTCGCCCTCCGCTATATAGTGGATTACTTGTATAATGTTTCAATTCTCACTTCCATCATAAAAAGTAATACAAAGATAAAAATGGTGAATGAAAATAATAAGATATAATGGCCAAAATAATAATAATCATAATAATCATAATAATAATAATAATAAGATAAAAACGAAGCATCTACGTGAGTAAGCATCGTGATTTAATTTGAGTAGTTCTGCATCAAACCTTCCCGATACATGGGCTTGGGCTGTTTTGGAGGGGCCCAAATGTTTATGGATGTTGTGTTTTTATGACTCTTTTGTCTTGATGATTGGGGCACAGGAAGGTGTAATTTTGAACGTCTCATTCAAAAGTCAGACAAGATGTATATATTTTTTTGGTCTCTTATAATATCTCTTCAAGAAACTTATCTCTTGTGGTACTATAATGCTTTAGAAGTAGAAACCCTTTTTAATAGTAATAATATTAAAAATATATTTTTATTTAATAATTTTAATAAAGAAATATTAACCGCTTACCTAATGAAAGTTTTTACTTTTTTTACTTAATTTTAATTTTTATAAATATTAAAAAAAAATTTAAAATTTATTTTATATTTATCATTTAATTGTATTTTTAAACGGGCCAAACGAGAACTTCATCTTTGAAAAACAAAAAAAAATGTCAAAGTGAAAGACCCTCATTTTTCCGTAAATTACTTGGGATTTTTAAAAAAATAATTTACCACATTAAACAATTTCTAACTTTGGGATTATTTTTTTCACATTGGTAGTGGCCCCCAATTATTTTCATACCACATAGGAATTTACGCTAATCCACCTAGCACAAATATTGTGCCAAGTAAACTAATGCAATTTATACATAATTGTTACGTGATAATCATCCATAAATTATGGCAGAAGACACTTTAAATAAATATTTCATTGAAAAAATCGTAGTAGACCACATTTAATATAGTGGTTGATTGCATTAAACTCAATAGGAATGAATGAATCGAACATAGCTCTGTTTGACTACTAAATAGCTCTGTTTGACTACTAAAATTAGTTTACACCTGTTCAACAAAACATTTATTTAAAGGCAAGACAAACAAAATAAGAATATATAAAAGGCATTTAGCTGCGATCAGAAACTATTTATTAAAGGCACTTACTATTATTTCTTATTCTAAGAAAAAAATATTTATTACATTTTTAACTCATAAGTTAATTTTTATATTTAGACTATAGAATTGTTTTATATATATATATATATATGGGCGACTTCGGTAATGACTTACAATAGTACTTCCAAATCATTTACAAAGGGGAAATATTTTAAAGACTATGCATTAGTTAAAATATATTTTAGTTATGATTTTTAACCAACTTGTTTTGAAACAAATGGCTTTGTACCCACCTAGCCTTAAGGCTTGATATGTATTGCTCTATTGGCAAGTATATCAAATTGCAAAAAGCAATAAAGTGATGAGTGAGTATTGTTCCTTCTAAGATTATGTGATCAAACATCAATTCACTATGTAGATACTATTAGAACGAACAATTTGGATTGAAGAGAGTTCCTTTAAAATGGAACCTAAAAGAAACTAACACTTTACAATTAACAAATAATAAATTCAAGAGTAAAAGACAATGAAATACTAAGCATGAGAAATGGGGGTGTAAAATCAATAATTGAGATGTTATGGACCTGATTTCACTTGAATTTTTCAACTCGTGTCTGAATTCTAACTTAACTAAGTCTAATTCATGGATTGATGGTGGAAATCCTATTATTAATTGCTACCAAATTCCTTGGTTCACCAATTCTTTTCAGCTATTTAAAATTAATTATTTCCTTAATTTGACTCTAAATTGAAGAAGACATGAAAGAATAATTAATTCTCAAATAAATCCACATAACCACACATCCTCTATTTCTAGACTTTGTCAATTATGGAGTTTATCACAAGAAACACATGAATTTTCCAAGCCTATGCAAGAACATCAATTCAATTTACAAGTGGTCAATCCATAAAAGCATTAAGCACAGTGATAAACACTTCAAATCCATGAAAAGAAACTTAGATTAAGCATAGAAGAATTCAAACAAGTTTTCAATTCAAGCTACATCTTCACTCTAACTAGAAAGAGTTTAGAAATTCATGGAAAATGGGAAAACAAAAGCAGAGGTTAAGAGCAAACTCCATCAATGAATCAATTGGGAATGGAGAAATCTTCAATCTCTTTCATTTCCTTATGGTTTTTCATTCTTCCTTGCTTTCAATCCTCTTCAAAATTGATTTCCTAGTCAAAACCTTTTGTATAAACCTTAACTTTTTCTATTTATAATGTCAAAACAAAGTCAAGATGTGATGCCAGCGCCTAGGCATTGAGATTGGGTGCCTGGGCACGTGAAAAGTATTAACTGAGGTGCTTAGGCGCTGGTGTTGGACGCTTAGGCACTCAGGTGGCAGAGAAAACCACCAAAATTTAACTTTTGGGCGCCTAGGCACTGGATGTAGCAAACAGTATCACTAATTTCAACTAATATAGGCGCCTAGGTGCTGGAACTCCAAAATTGGGCCAATTTTTCTCAGTCCTACAGTAGTATTTGTCCCTCCATAGTTCTCAAACTTAACTTGGGTTTAAAACAATAAGATAAACCTAGGTTCTAAAAAAGCATGATGGAAATTAATTAAAATTGACTCTTTCTCATAAAACTTAAAGCTATATGAAAGCTGAGTAAATTCACACAAAATCACAATATAAGGTTAAGAAAGGGAAAGTTTTATTAAGAAATTATTCAATAAAAACAAGGTGTTTAGCACAAATATCAATATGTACACAAGATCCATGTAACTACTTATAAATAAACTTGGTACAAAAACACATACTTTTTAAAGCCAAATGGTATTGTAATTAATAAATAAATTAGTTATAGAAGTTTGGATTTAACAATTTCATAGTCTCCCAAATGGGGTTGATTTAATTGGTATGGATCAAAGCACTTAACTTGTAAGGCTTAGATTTGATTCCCGCAATCAGCAATCTCTTGATAAGCGATCTCTAAGTACCATTATAAGTCCAGTTGAAACACCTTATAAATTTATATAAAAAATAATAATTTTATTGTCTAAATATAAAAATTAACTTCTGAGTTAAAAACGTAATAAATATATTCTTTATTAAGACAAGGAATAATAGTAAGTGCCTTTAATAAATAGTTTATATCCGTGACTGTGAACACCCTATTTTTGACTGGATCATTTTTAGAAAAATCTCAACAAATTTGAAAATCAAATAAAAATCAAATTTTATTTTTTTAAGTTAAAATAAAGAAAATCAATACAAAAATCAAAAATAAAAAAAAAGAGAAGAAAAAGAATTAGAAAAGGGGTCAAGCCCACAACCCAAGTAACCATCACAACCCATTTCATGACTTATTGGGGAGTTGCAGCAGGAACAGAGGACTTTGGCAGCAGAGGAAGAGAAAGCAGGAGATGGGTTGTGTGATCAACCCAACCACTCCCATTTCAAAGATTGATCACGTACAAAGGGATATAAGGCACAGGGAGAGAAACAAAAAGGGGTATATTTTTGGGTTTGACTGAAGAAAGAAACCAAGAGAGAATAGAGGAGGAGAAAACGGAGAGAAGAGGAGTTGGTGTTTGAAGAAAATGTTTGATATCCATCATCTGATCTTCCAATTTTTGCTCCAAGAGGTAGACTCTCTAGTTCCCTATGTATTTTGCTTTTGATATTCACTGATTCGTGCCATCAAATATTGTTATTACATGTGATTTGTTTATGATGTTGGTTGTAATTCTGATTCCTTTTGGTGCTGGGTGAGATCTTTTTGTTTTGGTCCCTCACTGTTCTTCCCATCATCAACCGAGATCACCTATACCCAACCACCTCACCATATCTCCCATGACTTTCTAATCCAACAGGACCCAAACAGCCACCACCAGCATCAAAACAGAGCCATCTCTATGCCCATCATAAAAGATCATCCAAGGACACCCATTAACAACCAAAACCACCAAATATAGCATTAACACCCACCTCAATATCCATAAAATATAACTTTCCAAATCTATGAAAAACCATAAAACACAGCCTACACTCGTGACCGACCAACCACCACTTTCCCAGAAAATTTCCAACCAACCACTCACTTCCCAGACCATTTCCAACCAGTCATCTAATTCACAGAACCATTTCTGATTAACCACCCACTTCCCAGACAATTTTTCGACTGATCACCTAATCTTGGACCATTTTCCGATCAATCACATACTTCCCAAATCATCTCTGAACAATCACCAACTACCAAAACCATTTCTGATCGCCCACCGACCAATCTGACCTAGCCTTAACCAATCACCCCCTCAGCTCACCAAACCGACCCCCTTTACACTTTCCTTATTACTAGTCCAAGCTAAGGTTAAAAGTTTACCCTCAAATCACCAACATCAAGCGATCTACCCTGAGCCTTATACCCTCAGATCGACTACCTGACAAATTCAAGCAAACCTAGCATAAACCCACTTGCCCCGTCAACTCACCAGACCGATTTGACCCTCCTCAAACACTTTTCCCCATCACCAGATCGGTTTATCCTTACCAGTTTACTCTTAAATCCACTAACCGATGCGACCTTACCTTAACCATTAAACCCTCAGATCAAATACCTGACTGAGTTGATCATACATATTTTGCTTTGGCCACCTCTACCCCCTATTGGGAATATCGATTAGACCTTTTCTCCTTTGACCACCAATATCCGACCAACCCTTCCTTTGAGTCACCTCTACCTCTCAATCGGTCCAGACCGATCAGGTTTGTTTGCCTCTAATTATCCATTTTTTACTGGTCGGTAACCAACCAAGGTGGTTACCTTATCCCTGATCTCTGGTGACCGAATGAGCCTTTGGTTATTCCATGGGTTTTAGTCTCCAATTGGGTACCTCCTCCTGGTTCTGATCGGATGGCCGACCGATCACATCGTATTTCCAGGTGCTTAGTTATTGGTCTGGTCAGATGTCCCCGAAGTGCTCAGATTGCTGACCTACTGATCGAACATTTTTTTGTTGTTCCACGTGTTTTGGTCTCCAATTTGGTACCTCCACTCAGTTCCAATCGGATGACCAACTGACCTAGTCATGTTTTCAGTGTTAGTCAGTGTTTTGGTCGAATCCTCTCTTGAGGTGCTCGGACTTCCGACCGATCAGTCGGTCCTTTTCCCTTTTGTGCGATTATGTGTTTATTTTTTTGCATCCAAACCATTTTATTTTAGTTTTAATAAATATCCATGAAATAAATTGCTTCACTTTGTGTTGTAAATAATGATTTATAAAGGATAAGTGGTCTAATGCCACAAATAGCATTAGTTGTCTTCAGGGATCAAGTATCCACTAGACAATCTCCTTGGTATGAATTAATGGACTCAGTAACACCTTTCATTCCATTTAGGTCACGTTAATAGAAGCTCTTCAAAATAAGTGGTGAAATGCTATAAGTAACGTTAGTTGTCTTTAGGAGTCAAGTACCCACTAGACATTTTCCTTGGGATGGATTAGTGGGTCTATTACCGCATTCCATTCTATTTAAAACGCATTAACGAAATTCTCTTTTAATCAAATCAATTCTTTATCAATTAATTTGAAGCAACATTTTTTGTAATTAAAATCAATCAACCCACAATCACTTTCTAGAAAGAACTACATGGCATTGAGTTCCTCATTATAGCGGGGGATACGTAGGCATGCAAGTCAAGCCAAACTTTTAATTTTCGCAATTTAGTTTCCTTGTTATCTATGAATAATTGTTTGCACTTGTTTAATTTTTTCTACTTGCTAAAAGGGTAAAATAGATATCATTTAGGTTATAAAGTTCACAATTAGCCTAAGGTAACCGCCTTATGACGGATGTATCTGAAATAACCAAGTGAAACACAAGAAGGGGGGTTGAATTGTGTTTCTTAACCCTTTTTTGATTTATAAAAGATTTTCCTTTTCAATAGAAAATAGAACACAGCGAAGGAGACAGTTTAACAAGCAAAGAGCTTAGGACCAACACCACTTAGTCCTATTGGACTCTAAGGGTTTCGAAAAGACTTTTAATAAAATGGTTAACACGTTCTAAAACCAAATAAAAAGATCTTTGTTAATAAACACAATGGTAAACCCCAGAGGTTAGTGAATATAATAAAGCACACTAGAAGAGAGGAGAAGCTTACACACGAGATTTATCCTGGTTCACTCTTATCAACCAAGAGCTACGTCCAAATCCCTTCAACCGGAAGGATTTTCCAACTAATCTTTTCACGATTACAAGTATTATGCACATCTTCGTGTAACAAGTATTTTCAACCTCTTCAGGTTCTAACTCACAAGTATTCTTTTACACACAAATTTCTTCAGGCTTACAAGGCTTAAGATGAATAATTGAAAGTAGATGAAAGCTTGAGTTTGAAACTCACTGACAAATGAGAATAGACAATAGAAATCTCAAGGCTTTTTCTTTTTACACGAATATGGAAATAAAGCTTTTTAGACTATTGAAGGATGCTTCGGCAAAAGATCTCTCATTCTTCAAGTGCTGCTTCTTCTCTTTATAAGTAAGAACAAATTGAGCAGACTTCATGGGCTAGATCGTCCAACGGAAATATTTATTACCGTTCTGAGTAGCATTAAATGCATCTACTGGAAAAGTGCTGAACTTCTTCTGACGGTGACTTTTATTCTCTGAGATTTCCAATCAATGAAAACAAAAGTCCTGATTTGTCTAAGATTGCAGACGGTTTCTTATTTGCAGATCTTTGTAGTTGTTAGACAATGTCAGCAAAAGTGGCTTAGTTGACTTCTTCTGTCGCCGTGAGCTGTCAGAGTTCTTTTCTAGCATTTAATGAGGAACAGTTCTTCATTTTTGAAATTTCACTTGGACGCGAACTTGAGCTTGAACTTTGAAAGAGTGAGTTGAGTCCGAGCTTTGGCAGACAGATCGTATTGGACGAACTAATAAGAAGTAACAGTATATGCATACAAGTATTGGACGCACCAATAGTAAAAGTATATAATACATTTATTAGACCTCAGTAAATGTTGGTGCTTTTTACAAATTTACTGAGGTCCTCCGTTAACTCTTTTACCTCATTATGAAGTTTATCAACTTCATCTGAAGTGTTGGACTCAGAAGATGTTTTTAAAAGAGCATTTTCAGTTTTTAATTTTTCACAATAAATTTCAAGTTCTTGTTTTTCTGAAAACATTTTTCCATATTTTCTAGTTAATTTTGAAAACTTTCTTTTCAAGGATTTATATTCAACCGCTAAAATAGATGAATTATTTAACAACTCATCAAATGCATTCTGAAGATCAAGATCACAGTTTGTTACCTCATCTTCTTCTTCTTCTGACACGGTGTTAGCCATGAGACATAGATTTGCTTCTTCTTCTGCTTCTTCTTCATCATCAGTAGTTGAAAGATCAAGATCTTCCCAGGTGGCCATTAATCCTCTTTTCTTCTTTGGAAAGAATCTCCTTTTCTCTTTCTCCTTGTTTAGTGAAGGACATTCCGCTTTAATGTGTCCGGGCTTCTTGCATTCGTAGCATATGATTGGACTCTTGTCTTTTGTTTCGCTTTTGTCCTTTGGTGACCTTCGTCCAAAGTGCTTTCTCCGCATACCTCCTTTCTTTTTCCACATTGCTTGTATCTTTCTAGAGATGAAAGATAACTTCGTCATTATCGAGATATATCATCTTCAGATGACTCGGCCTCGTCGATGATTTTTCACTTTAAGTGCTTTGGACGATCGCCTTTGTGAGCTTTAAGGGCAATTGATTTCCCTTTTCTTGAGCTTTCCTCTTCTTGAAGTTCCAGCTCATTAACTTTAAGAGAACCCAATAGTTCCTCCATGGTAAGAGAAGCTAGATTCTTTGCTTCTCGTATGGCAAGAACCTTAGGTCTCCACTGCCTGGAAAGACTTCTTAGGATTTTTGCGATATGATCTTGATTATCATAGTTCTTTCCCGGAGATCTCAAGCCATTGATTATTGTTTGGAATCGTCCAAACATTTGATCAATGTTTTCATGCTCTCCCATTTTGAAGAGCTCATCTTGGTGAACCAAAGATGCTTATCTTTGATTCTTTGACTTGAGATGAGCCTTCATGTGCTAATGCCAGAGTATCCCATATCTCTTTAGCTGTTTCACAGCTATGGACTTTGTCGTGCTCTGATCTGGTGATGGCACACATAAGATAATGTTTGGCTTTTGAGTTAAGCTGATGTCTGGTTCGTTGTCCTTCCGTCCATTGTGGTCGAGGGAGATCCTGTCCTTCTGCGTTGGTGGGTGTTTGATATCCATTTTGAACTAGGTCCCAAATATCCATATTTTGGGCATCAAAAAAGGCAATCATTCTCTTCTTCCAGTAATCATAGTCGTTTCCATTGAATAGAGGTGGTCTGTTCACCGCTTGTCCTTCGTTCTCCATTAAAGGGTGTACTGGATCTTTTTCCTCTGCACTGTTAGATGCTCAACCCAAGAGGCTGAGCTCTGATACCAATTGAAATAACCAAGTGAAACACAAGAAGGGGGGTTGAATTGTGTTTCTTAACCCTTTTTTGATTTATAAAAGATTTTCCTTTTCAATAGAAAATAGAACACAGCGAAGGAGACAGTTTAACAAGCAAAGAGCTTAGGACCAACACCACTTAGTCCTATTGGACTCTAAGGGTTTCGAAAAGACTTTTAATAAAATGGTTAACACGTTCTAAAACCAAATAAAAAGATCTTTGTTAATAAACACAATGGTAAACCCCAGAGGTTAGTGAATATAATAAAGCACACTAGAAGAGAGGAGAAGCTTACACACGAGATTTATCCTGGTTCACTCTTATCAACCAAGAGCTACGTCCAGTCCCTTCAACCAGAAGGATTTTCTAACTAATCTTTTTCACGATTACAAGTATTATGCACCTCTTCAGGTAACAAGTATTTTCAACCTCTTCAGGTTCTAACTCACAAGTATTCTTTTACACACAGCCTCTTCAGGCTTACAAGGCTTAAGATGAATAATTGAAAGTAGATGAAAGCTTGAGTTTGAAACTCACCGACAAATGAGAATAGACAATAGAAATCTCAAGGCTTTTTCTTTTACACGAATATGGAAATAAAGCTTTTAGACTATTGAAGGATGCTTGACAAAGATCTCTCATTCTTCAAGTGTCGCTTCTTCTCTTTATAAGTAAGAACAAATTGAGCAGACTTCATGGGCTAGATCGTCCAACGGAAATATTTATTACCGTCTCGAGTAGCATTAAATGCATCTACCGGAAAAGTCTTGAACTTCTTCGACGGTGACTTTTATTCTCCGAGATTTCCAATCAATGAAAACAAAAGTCCCGATTTGTCTAAGATTGCGTGACGGTTTCTTATTTGCAGATCTTTGTAGTTGTTAGACAATGTCAAAAAGTGGCTTAGTTGACTTCTTCTGTCAGCCGTGAGTCAGCCGTCGAGTTCTTTTCTAGCATTTAATGAGGAGCAGCTTCTTCATTTTTGAAATTTCACTTGGACGCGAACTTGAGCTTGAACTTTGAAAGAGTGAGTTGAGTCCGAGCTTTGGCAGACAGATCGTATTGGACGAACTAATAAGAAGTAACAGTATATGCATACAAGTATTGGACGCACCAATAGTAAAAGTATATAATACATTTATTAGACCCATAAAGAATTATAGCATATTGGACGCACGAAGAGTTATCTTTAAGCATAGAGCAGAATGGACGCACAACAAGTAGCGATTTGTTAAAACTATTGTCGAAACACTTACTTGTTCAAACTAAATAAATATTTTTGTTATCCTCAAAACTTAACAGGGAAAGCTTATAGCTTTTAAGAATTTAGTACTTAAACCTTTTTATAAGAATTTGGTTTCAACAATCTCCCCCTTTTTGATGATGACAAAAACTATTAATTTGGTTGAACACAGAATTTTTTTTTTAAACAAAAAAATGCTCCCCCTAAGAAAAACATTTCTAAGGGAAGGACTCCAAGTCTGTTGGACGCAGAGTTGATTGGACGTAGTACACGAAATTTATTTTTACGAAACAAGTTTCAAGAGCAAGTAATATTATCTTTGTATCGAAGTTTAGTTCTTGAGAAAAGAGTTTAACAGAGACAATACTTTTGAAAAGAAATAAACCATGCTAAAAAAATTTAGATCAGATCCTACACAGCAACACAGTGCATTAGCAGAGTATTCACAGTTTCAATTAAAGCATATATAAAAGTGCAACAGAATAACCGAGACAAGGATAATGAAACAACCAGATGAGAAAAAAACATAGTTTCATTGAAACAGTATAAATTATAAAATAAATTTGTATGTAACAAATCAAATTCCCATTATTCTCCCCCTTTGTCATCAGACAAAAAGAAAGAAAAACATCACTGTCAAAAAAAAATTGGCTAAAAGAAAATAAAATAAAATCAAGAGGAAGAAGGTGGAGGAGGAGGAGGTGGCCCTTGTTGAAAAAGAGATTTGAGGAGGTCTTCAACTCTCTTATACATTAAGTCCATTTGATTATTCACGTAGGCCTGAAAAGCTGGGGGCACTTGGGTGAGAATGTCAGCAGAAGGTTGTGGTTCCACAATAGCTAACTCAGTGGTGGAAGCAAGGGGGTCACATCCATTTGCTGCACAACAGACTCAACTTCGTCTTCAGACAGAGGAAGGTCAACATCCCAAGGAAGAGAGGTTCTCGGAATCCAAACATTTGATCCCAGGGATAAGGCCTGCCGATGTTATCAGACGGAGGTCCAGAGACATAGCTTGGACAAGAGAAGATTGTTGGTAATGGCGAGTTCAGAGGCAGTCCAAAAAGATCATCTACCATATAGATAGAACGAAAACACTGGAAGCTCTGACTGTGCACGCTTATGATATCTTCCTTATCTTCATCACTTAGTCTGAAGAAGACGCTTGTTGCTCACACTCCCAAATGTGCTTTTCCTGAGAAAGTCTTAGCCTCGTTCTCCATGCCTTCTCCTTTATTCGAAACTTGCCACAAGAATTCAACATCAACATCGTGGGAACGTAAGCTCCCAAAATTTGGCTTAAAGATGATGGGCTTGGGAAAGGTGGCTTGGCTTCTGTACTTTTTCAAGTCTTTGTTTTTATTTAAATCTATCATTGGCAACCTTGGACAAACCCGATCCGGCTGAATCTTGATGGCAGTTGTAGAGGAGATGATCAGTGAAGGGGGTACAAATCTCAAATTCTTCAACAGCAGACTCCCCTTAATGACACTGACAAGGATGGTGTCATAAGGACTCGCAAACTGTCCCATTTCTTCCAAGGTGACAGGTTTGAAGGATAGGTCACTAGGGAAGATGTGAACTTTTGTTGAGTAACCATCACAAAGACCGGAGCGTCTTGCTGTGAGTGAGAGAGAAGAGTCCTTGGATTCCCAAAGAGGGATAATGTGAGGGGAAACCCCCACAGAGAAAAGGTTAAGATAGGAGGGGTTGTAGAAGGTCTTTTGAGAGAGGGAAGGTGAAGGAGATTGGAAGGGTAATATGTGAGTTTGAGAAGAAAAAGGTTCAGTGTTTAAGGGAGAGGAAGTTATTTGAGAGGTTGGGAAGGAAGTTTGTGGTTCTGTTTGAGAAGAGGGTAAAATGGAGGAAGAGGGAATGGTAGGAAGAGGTTCCTTAGGAATGGACGCAAGCTTGGAAGAGGGTTTCCTTGTGATGGGTAGCTTCGTCCGGGTTCCTTTTGGGATGCTCGCAATGGACGCAACCTTCATCCTTTTAGCGATGGGTTGGTCATCTTCAGAGTCATCGTCCATTATGAGTCTCCGCTTGGGAATGGCTTGGACGGATGGTGATTTCTTCTTTGGACTCTCAGCCTTTGAAAGAATAAGAGGCTCTTTCTGGTCCAGAAAATCTTGGACGCTTTGAAGTTTCATCCTTAGAAGATTGCTTCGTCCAAAGATTTGTTGCTCTTGGATCCGTCCAAAAATCTTCTTCTTCTCTTCAACATCTTTAGTCTCATGGGGACTAAAGATACCTTGATCTCTCAAGATCTTGGTTAAGAGAACACCATAGGAGATGGTGGTCTTCTTCCCTTTTCCTTGTACACTTCTCTTGAAGTTCTTAAAAAGTAGAGAAGGGAGATTGACTGTTGACACAAAGATCGGATGACACAGTGTAAGGCATGAACTGTAGAGATCGAGTCTTTGGACCTCGCCTTGTGGAGTATTGCCTTGTTTAGAAGTTGATGCAAAACTCTTGCCTTGTCATTCATCTTGGAAGCGCTTATCTTCCCCGTGGATGACTCCTTTAGTAAGGTGTCAAGAACAGCATCGCTTCCCAAATGCTTTTTCCCAATCGAAGTGATGGTGGCTCCTTCCAACCAACATTGGGTGGCATTGGAGATGGTTACCTCACGAAACCACAACGGGTTTTCCCAAAACACATCCCCTGACCTCTGTCGCAGACACGGATGCGTTTTTCCAGAACATTTTCACCAAATCCGGATAAACCTCCACCGGTTCTCTGAAGTAACTATCTCATCCAGCACCGACGAGACATTCTTTGATATCTATTCCACATTCTGCTAAAATTGAAGTTTGGAACGAGTATTCAACTGATACCTCGGCTCTTTCAACATCAAGGGTCTTTCCTCCGGCCATTTCTTAGGGTTAAAGAAATTTGAAAGAGAGAGAGAGAAATTTGCTAAGGTTCTTTTCGCAACTGTTTTCTTTCAAGGTTTGAAGGCGTAAAAATTTGATCTTGTAAAGAAGGAAAATATTTATAGAAGAAGGTAGGTTTCTACACTGAAAGGTTTCTTGAGAGAAAACGAATCGTTTTTTTTTTAAAAAAAAAAACAAACACAATAAATGTGTATTAAAAGCAACTGTCACGTCATGATAAAAGTTACTTTCGTGACCTTTCAAAAACTGACTCAGCGTGGGAAATTTGAAAAGTTTCAAACAAGATAAATGCAAATGATTTATGTCTTATCAAGAAATTTACCACACCATTTATCAAGTACAAAACATTTTGGACGCAGATCTTCAATGGACGCAAGAGATATTAATTCTTTACAAAATGCATACTTAGATGTTTTCGAATAAGAGTGAATCTATCCTCTAAGAGGGGTTTTGTGAAAATATCTGCCCATTGATGATCTGTATCCACATATTGAATATCAAACACACCTTTCTGAATATAGTCTCTTATAAAGTGATGTTTGATTTCAATGTGTTTTGCCCTTGAGTGTAGTATGGGATTTTTGATAAGTTAATTGCAAAGATATTATCACATAGTAAAGGAATCTTACTTTCAAAGATGTTGTAGTCTTCTAATTGATGTTTGATCCAGAGTAGTTGAGAGCAACAATTGGACGCAGAGATATATTCAGCTTCAGCTGTTGATAGAGCAATTGTGCTTTGTCTCTTGCTGGACCATGATACTAGATTTCCTCCAATGAAGTGACATCCTCCACTTGTACTTTTCCTTTCGATTCTATCTCCAAAGATAGTCAAGATCACAAAAACCAACTAACTGTACTCATGAGATTTCTTAAATACCAAGCCCAGATTAGTAGTTCCTTTCAAGTATCTCGAATATTCTTTTACAAAGAATTAAGTGTGACTCTCTAGGATCAGATTGAAAACATGCACAAAGACACACACTAAACATTATATCTGGTCTGGACGCAGTGAGATATAAGAGTGATCCGATCATACCTCTGTATACCTTTTCGTCCACCTTTTTATCCTTATCGTTCAATCTTAGTGTGGATGATGGATGCATTGGTGTGCTCATTGTTTTGCAATCGTCCAATTTGAATTTCTTCAGAAGTTCATTTGTATATTTGGTCTGATGAATGTAGATTTCGTCCAATGTTTGCTTCACTTGCAAACCCAGAAAGAATTTTAATTCTCCCATTAAGCTCATTTCGAATTCCTTCTGCATCAGATTGGAAAAATCCTTGCAAAGAGATTCATCAGTAGCTCCAAAGATAATATCATCAACATAAATTTGAACTAAAATGAATTTCGAGTTTTTGTCTTTTCGAAAAAGAGTAGTGTCAACTTTTCCTCTAGAAAAACCGCTTTTCTATTAAAAAGGTGCTTAACCTTTCATACCAGGCTCGAGGAGCTTGTTTTAAACCGTACAAGGCCTTTTTTAATTTGAAAACATGCTCAGGGAAATTTTCATCCTCGAAACCAGGTGGTTGTTTAACGAAAACTTCTTCATTTATTATACCATTTAGAAATGCACTTTTTACGTCCATTTGATATAGTCTTATGCTATGATGAGCAGCAAATGAAAGTAAAATGCGTATGGCTTCTAGTCTAGCTACAGGAGCAAAAGTTTCAGTGAAATCAATACCTTCTTGTTGTGAGTAACCTTGGGCTACCAACCTTGCTTTGTTTCTCACAACCTTACCATCTTCGTCCAGCTTTGTTTTTGAATATCCATTTTGTGCCGATGATGGACTTGTCTTTAGGCTTTTGAACCGGCGTCAAACATCATTTCTTTTAAATTGATTTAGCTCTTCTTGCATGGCTAAGATCCATCCTTCGTCCTTGTGCTTCTTCTATTTTTCTTGGTTCCATTTCGTAGATGAAGGCTACATTTGAGTATTCTCTCGAAGGTAGATCTTGTACGTACTTTATCATCTGGATTACCAATGATTTGGTGTTCTGGATGATAAGTTTTGAAATGCCAGCTTCTTTGACCATCAGTTGTTTCTTCTTTTCTTTCATCGTCCAATGCTTCTTTGTTTTGGGTTGCTGATCCTTCTCCTTTGTCTTTTAAGTTTAACTCTGCAAAGGACTCATCTAGCTCTGACAAGTCATTGTCAGGCTTTTTGTCATTGAATTTAACATGAACAGATTCTTCAACAGTTAGAGAGCGAGAGTTATATACTCTATATGCTTTAGATGTTTCTGAGTATCCTAAGAAAATACCAGAGTCAACTTTAGCATCAAACTTTCCTAAAGAATCCTTAGTATTCAAAATAAAACATTGACAGCCAAAAGAATGAAAGTAAGAGATGTTGGGTTTTCGTCCTTTCCACAATTCATACGGAGTCTTGTTTAAAATAGGTCTAATATATATTCTGTTTTGAATATAACACGCAGTGTTAACAGCTTCAGCCCAGAAGTGTTTGGAGATTGAGTTGTCATTGAGCATTGTTCTAGCCATCTCTTGAAGAGATCTATTTTTTCTTTCTACCACACCATTTTGTTGTGGTGTTCTTGGGGCAGAGAAGTTGTGATGAATACCGTTTTCTTCACAGAACAATTGGAAGCTCTCATTCTCAAATTCTCCTCCATGATCACTTCGGATTGAGTTGATACACATTCCTTTTTCATTTTGAATTCTTTTACAGAAAATAGAAAAGACTTTGAAAGACTCATCCTTGTGAGCTAGAAACATAACCCATGTCCATCTAGTATAGTCATCTACTATGACCAATCCATATTTCTTTCCATTTAGTGAAGAAGTTCTTGTAGGACCAAATAAATCAAGATGTAACAATTATAGTGGTCTAGAGGTGGAAACGATGTTTTTGGACTCAAAAGAATTTTTGATTTGTTTCCCCTTTTGACAAGCTTCACAAAGAACATCTGATTTGTACACAAGCTTTGGTAGTCCTCTTACGAGGTTATGCTTATTTAGGTTAGAGATTAATCTCAAACTTGCATGACCAAGCTTCTTGTGCCATATCCACTGTTCTCCTTTTATGGAAACTAGACATGATACATTTTGATTTGAAAGATCTTCCAAGTCAATTTTATAAAGATTGTTTTGCCTTTTAGCAATGAAGAGTATGGATCCGTCAGAGTTTTTAACTATACATTCTCCTTGATTGAATGAAACATTAGATCCACTATCACATAATTGACTAATGCTAAGCAGATTATGTTTCAATCCTTCAACTAGAAGAACATTATCGATAGAGGGAAAAGGATGCTTACCAATCTTACCTATTCCAACTATTTTACCTTCTCGGTTTCCTCCAAACGTGACGGAGCCTCCTTTATTAGTTTTGATGTCTTGGAACATAGACCTTTCTTCCGTCATGTGCCGTGAGCAACCACTGTCCAGGTACCATGACAGGTGTCTTTTTCTTGTTGCTAAGCACATCTGCAAGAGGAATTATCATATCCTTAGGTACCCATATCTTTTTGGGTCCTTTTTGGTTAGCTCTTGGAGATCCATAATATTTTGACCTTTTATTAAAAAGATCTATTGAGGAAGGGTAAACGTTCTTTTTACAAACATTCTTAATGAATTTAGGTTGAGTAGTAGTTTTTTGAAAAAACTGTTTATCAGTATCTTGATATCCCAATCCAGATTTGTCACGAGGGTCTCTCGGAATATTTGAGTAAAATGTTTAGGTTGTTGGTGCTTTTTACAAATTTACTGAGGTCCTCCGTTAACTCTTTTACCTCATTATGAAGTTTATCAACTTCATCTGAAGTGTTGGACTCAGAAGATGTTTTTAAAAGAGCATTTTCAGTTTTTAATTTTTCACAATAAATTTCAAGTTCTTGTTTTTCTGAAAACATTTTTCCATATTTTCTAGTTAATTTTGAAAACTTTCTTTTCAAGGATTTATATTCAACCGCTAAAATAGATGAATTATTTAACAACTCATCAAATGCATTCGAAGATCAAGATCACGCTTTGTTACCTCATCTTCTTCTTCTTCTCGACACGGTGTTAGCCATGAGACATAGATTTGCTTCTTCTTACGCTTCTTCTTCATCATCGGTAGTTGAAAGATCAAGATCTTCCCAGGTGGCCATTAATCCTCTTTTCTTCTTTGGAAAGAATCTCCTTTTCTCTTTCTCCTTGTTTAGTGAAGGACATTCCGCTTTAATGTGTCAAGGCTTCTTGCATTCATAGCATATGATTGGACTCTTGTCTTTTGTTTCTGTTCTGTCCTTTGTGACCTTCGTCCAAAGTGCTTTCTCCGCATACCTCCTTTCTTTTTCCACATTGCTTGTATCTTTTTAGAGATGAAAGATAACTTCGTCATTATCGATATATCATCTTGAGATGACTCGGCCTCGTCCGATGATTTTTCACTTTAAGTGCTTTGGACGCATCGCCTTTGTGAGCTTTAAGGGCAATTGATTTCCCTTTTCTTGAGCTTTACTCTTCTTGAAGTTCCAGCTCATTAACTTTAAGAGAACCCAATAGTTCCTCCATGGTAAGAGAAGCTAGATTCTTTGCTTCGTATGGCAAGAACCTTAGGTCTCCACTGTCTGGAAAGACTTCTTAGGATTTTTCTGATATGATCTTGATTATCATAGTTCTTTCCCAGAGATCTCAAGCCATTGATTATTGTTTGGAATCGTCCAAACATTTGATCAATGTTTTCATGCTCTCCCATTTTGAAGAGCTCATACTGGTGAACCAGCATGCTTATCTTTGATTCTTTGACTTGAGATGAGCCTTCATGTGCTAATCAGAGTATCCCATATCTCTTTAGTTGTTTCACAGCTATGGACTTTGTCGTGCTCTGATCTGGTGATGGCACACATAAGATAATGTTTGGCTTTTGAGTTAAGCTGATGTCTGGTTCGTTGTCCTTCCGTCCATTGTGGTCGAGGGAGATCCTGTCCTTCTGCGTTGGTGGGTGTTTGATATCCATTTTGAACTAGGTCCCAAATATCCATATTTTGGGCATCAAAAAAGGCAATCATTCTCTTCTTCCAGTAATCATAGTCGTTTCCATTGAATAGAGGTGGTATTTTCACTGCTTGTCCTTCGTTCTCCATTAAAGGGTGTACTGGATCTTTTTCCTCTGCACTGTTAGATGCTCAACCCAAGAGGCTGAGCTCTGATACCAATTGAAATAACCAAGTGAAACACAAGAAGGGGGGTTGAATTGTGTTTCTTAACCCTTTTTGAATTTATAAAAGATTTTCCTTTTCAATAGAAAATAGAACACAGCGAAGGAGACAGTTTAACAAGCAAAGAGCTTAGGACCAACACCACTTAGTCCTATTGGACTCTAAGGGTTTCGAAAAGACTTTTAATAAAATGGTTAACACGTTCTAAAACCAAATAAAAAGATCTTTGTTAATAAACACAATGGTAAACCCCAGAGGTTAGTGAATATAATAAAGCACACTAGAAGAGAGGAGAAGCTTACACACGAGATTTATCCTGGTTCACTCTTATCAACCAAGAGCTACGTCCAGTCCCTTCAACCAGAAGGATTTTCCAACTAATCTTTTTCACGATTACAAGTATTATGCACCTCTTCAGGTAACAAGTATTTTCAACCTCTTCAGGTTCTAACTCACAAGTATTCTTTTACACACAGCCTCTTCAGGCTTACAAGGCTTAAGATGAATAATTGAAAGTAGATGAAAGCTTGAGTTTGAAACTCACTGACAAATGAGAATAGACAATAGAAATCTCAAGGCTTTTTCTTTTTACACGAATATGGAAATAAAGCTTTTTAGACTATTGAAGGATGCTTCGGCAAAAGATCTCTCATTCTTCAAGTGCTGCTTCTTCTCTTTATAAGTAAGAACAAATTGAGCAGACTTCATGGGCTAGATCGTCCAACGGAAATATTTATTACCGTTCTGAGTAGCATTAAATGCATCTACTGGAAAAGTGCTGAACTTCTTCTGACGGTGACTTTTATTCTCTGAGATTTCCAATCAATGAAAACAAAAGTCTGATTTGTCTAAGATTGCAGACGGTTTCTTATTTGCAGATCTTTGTAGTTGTTAGACAATGTCAGCAAAAGTGGCTTAGTTGACTTCTTCTGTCGCCGTGAGCTGTCAGAGTTCTTTTCTAGCATTTAATGAGGAACAGTTCTTCATTTTTGAAATTTCACTTGGACGCGAACTTGAGCTTGAACTTTGAAAGAGTGAGTTGAGTCCGAGCTTTGGCAGACAGATCGTATTGGACGAACTAATAAGAAGTAACAGTATATGCATACAAGTATTGGACGCACCAATAGTAAAAGTATATAATACATTTATTAGACCCATAAAGAATTATAGCATATTGGACGCACGAAGAGTTATCTTTAAGCATAGAGCAGAATGGACGCACAACAAGTAGCGATTTGTTAAAACTATTGTCGAAACACTTACTTGTTCAAACTAAATAAATATTTTTGTTATCCTCAAAACTTAACAGGGAAAGCTTATAGCTTTTAAGAATTTAGTACTTAAACCTTTTTATAAGAATTTGGTTTCAACAGTATCAGGGGTGCAGACCCTTCCCTGTGCATAACTGACTCTCAAACCTTACCTGGTTTCGCAGACCTTTCTTTTTGTGTTTTTATTTTTGAATCCATTTTTAAAGGGTTTTTCCAGTCATTTTTCCTACCTAATAAACAATTGGTGGCGACTCCATTGTTTTTAACTATTTTTCTCTCGCCATTCCCAGTCGCGATTCTTCTCGGTCATGACAGTGACTAGACATCTTATATTTTTTTTTTCACTTACCTTTAAATAAATGTTTTGTTGAATAGGCATCAACTAGTTTTAGCTATCAAATAGTCCAACACATAGTTCCTTATTCATAGAAGGAAATAACTGGGTTCGATTCCTACTATTATAGCCAAAGAAAAAGAAATAAGAAGAAGAAGAACAAGAAAAAGAAGAAGAAGAAGAAGAAGATATAGACAAGAATAGAGAGACGATTAAAGAGCAAAACAAAGAGATAAGAGAAATATAGTGGATTTCTTTATTCATAGTCCTCTGCATGTACATCTTAATCCAATATTTATCTGTGGAATTTTCCAATATTATAATTATGACAGCTAACCATCGTAACGTTCATTTTACAGCTAATAAATGTAACTAAGTTTTAACAGTCCTTAACTAACTCCTTACAGACTTAGCCAGTAACACACCTTCCCCCTTTAAATAAACCTTATCCTCAAGGTTTAAAGTTAGGGAACTAGAATGTCAAACAAGTACTCCCAAGTGGCATCCTTGATTGTCTGGCCCTTCCAATGAACTAGAACCTTAGTGACAACCATGTTCTTTCTCCTCCAAATCAATTTCTTTACTACACTCTTCTTACTTATTCTCTTCCACTTCATCACTAAGAGCTTCAATGATCAATATGTGAGATCTCTTTCCTTTGCATTTAAGGCCTTGCACATAAGGTTCATCACAAAGTAGCAAAGACCATTATCTCTCCTCTCACACAATTCTGCTACTGGCTTACTTTTTTGTGGGTTTTTTACTTTACGATTGCTTGAATGACTGAATTTTTCAATGGATGGGGGCAATTGGTTCAGCTGACTAGGGTTTGGTCATTAATTGAAAAATAGGAAAAGATGAAGAATAGCTCTTATGAGTCTCCTTAACAAATCTCTATAAGGCTTGTACTATTTTTTTCTTGAATTCTAGCAAACTCAATAGCTTAGAAAAGGAAGGCAGGTTTCATCACAGCCACAAAGGACTTTAGGTCGGCCTTTAGGGCACCAATGAAACTATCAAGAAATCATTCCTCATGTAAAGTGGGGTTTCTTATCATGCTTTCATTTCTTTAATTTTTTCAAGAAGTCGTCCAAGGATCCCAACTACTGTAATTTGTTAAAACTCTCGACTATATTTCCATCAATTGCTTCTCCAAACCATTGACACACATCAATCACTAATTCATCCCAATTAACACTAACTTTGGCCAACATAGATCTATCAAACCACCCTTCAGCCCTACCTTTTACAATCATTTGGACATAGTCCATCTTTTCATTATCATGTATGTGATAATGACTAAAGAATTTAGAGCACTTCTTGACCCAACATTGTGCATTAACACCATTAAGTACAACAAAGTCTATTAGGGGAGGTCTAGGATAACAAGAATGACCTTTGGAGGATGAAAATTCATCTTCCATTCCCTGCTACCTTTTTCTAGGTTTTGCACACCCTGTAAAGGTTGTAACCTCAGTGGAACTCGCAAGATAGGAGGCAATTGGGACGAACTGGACTTTATTGGTGGTTCTTGGGTTAGCCTGGATAGCCTCCCTGGTGCCTCCATCAAATCCCTAAATCTCTTTTCTTGTATTTGTTCCGCTTTAATTCTTTTCCTTTTAGATTCCTTCATAAACTTCTTAAGCTTCTAATCCAATTACTTTACTTGCTCTTCAATGGTAGGTGTGGGTGAGGATGAAGCCTTTGTTCTGCCTCCTTTCATGGATGACTTACTCCTTATGTTGGCCATAATGATGGTTTTATTATAGGATCAAAGTGTTGGAGAATTCAAGTGTGAGTGGGATGTGGGTGAAGAGTCCTACATTGATAAGGAATGGACAAAGTGATAAACATATAAGTGGAATGACCTATGAACCTGATATCATAAGGCTTTGGATTAATACATGGTGTCAGACCCACTGGTATGGTTCCTCAGTAAGTCAATTGAAGAGATTTCCCTCACGTGGCGGTCTCCCCCTGACCCTGCAACAAGTGGTATCAAAGCAAGTGTGAGTGGGATAAGGGTGAAGAGTCCAACATTGGTAAGAAATTGACAAAGTGAAGAACACATAAGTGGAAAGACCCATGAACCTAATACCTTATGGTTTTGGTTTGAGACATAGTGTCAAACTCACTGATGTGGTTCCTCGATAACTCCATTAAAGATATCTCACCATGTTTCGTGCTCCCTTTGACCCCCAACAAGTGGTATCATAGCTGATAGTTCAAATCGGTTAGGACGAGTGTTGGAGAGGCGGTGGTTGTACAAAAGCCCAAGTGGAGTGGTAAAGCGTGGCACCTGTGGAAAACGTGTCTGACCTAACCTATGTTGTGGAGCATTAGAAGACGCACACTTAGATGAAGAGCGATAACACATTGGTGAAGACATGGCTCAGTCAAGGTGACTGATGAGCGGTAACACATTGGTGGAAATGTAGCTTGGTCAAGGTAACGGACGGGCAATAACACGTTGGTGGAACGTGGCTTGGTCAAAGTGAGACGTGACTATTGGAAGTAGACTTGGTGGAATGGTATCTTAGTTAGATTGTGAGATACTCAGAAAAATGCTTCCGCTCGAGGAGGAGTGAACCTTTGTAAGGGACTCACACTTGAGATTGTTGGGAATTTAAGTGTAAGTGGGATGTGGGTGAAGAGTCTCACATTGATAAGAAATGGACAAAATGAGAAACATATAAGTAGAAGGACCTCTGAACCTAATATCTTAAGGTTTTTGTTTGAGACGTGGTATCAAGCCTACTAACGTGCTTCCTTAATAAGTCCATTAATGAGATCTCTCCCACGTTGTGGGTTCCCCTTGACACCCCAACACAAAGTGCGTAAGATCAATAGCTGTGATACCACTTTAATTTCAAAGAGAAAGGAAGAAGAAGATGAAATTAGAGAGAAGAGAATAACAGAGAGATAAAAGAAGTATAGCGGATTTTTTTATTCATATATTTATCTATGGAATTTTCCCGTATTACAACTATGACAACTAACCATCCTAACTATCCTTGATTTTACAACTAACAAATCTAACTAATTTTTAATAGTCCCAATCTAACTCCAATCAGACTTAGCTTGTAACATCTACTTTATTTTAAATGTCACTTTTTAACAAAACAAAATATTCTGGTAAAAATTATGAAGAAAAACAAAAGATTGTGGTAGGATTCAAACTCCCAAATTAGGGTAACCACTATATCAAAGGTGGTCTATTAGGATTTCCTTCAACGACTGAATTTATTAGATTTTCTAGTTGGCGAACGTTCAAAAATTGAACTCATTTCCCCATTTGCAGTCTTCATGTGTCATGATTTTCTATGGGTTTTTTCCAATTTTAAATTTTTTCACTTTTTTCTTGAAAATAAATTATTGTCTTTCTATTAAATTTTATTAGATTTCTACACAGTTTTTGGTACGTTAGGTAAACCATTATTCTAATTATTTTAAGACATTAATATAAAATTTATGATATTTTTTAATAATGAAAATTATTAAAGGAATTGGCCGCTGTTTTGAAATTTGGTTAAGTGGTGTATCAAAGCTTCTTGTTTTGCGAGTCAGTGTGCTCTAAAACCATTTTCAGTCAATATACACACACGCTACATTGGATTTTCAACCATAAATTATTCTAGTTATCAGCAATAAAATTAAACACCCTCTGACAATTCACAAAATGTTCAAGCTATTTCCGTTGAGATAGGAAAAGATAGTGTTACGCTGAAGAACGATGCCAATATGAATGATGATGTACACAACACTAGCCTTGATCAAGTTCATAAAAAACTTCATGTGTCTCTATATCAAACAACCTGTCCAAATTGATTGCATGATCAATCATGTTGTTTTCCCAGCGCATTTCAAATCAATATTGAGTTAAAAAAATTACTTATTCTATTTATATTTATATTTTTTTGTTTTTAATTTGTTTACTAGATTGGTGTTGAAGAGGGGAGATATTCTTCTTTTTTTTAATCTTAATCAATTTGTACTTTCCTTTTTTTTAATTTAATAGAACAATATTTCTCCAAAATTTCTTTTTTACAATTTTATGCTCTAGTTATTTTTTTAATTTGTTATATATATATATATTTGGTTATTTGTTTATTTATAATTGACCAAACATCAAAGAAACAATGACGAGAAGTATATGATTGAGTATGAAAGTCGTTTAGATCGTGATCTAGAACAAAAATTATCACAAGGCTTGAGTTCTGAGTTCAAATCTTCGACTTATTGGATAACAATACTGGCATGATCATCATCACAAGGAATATGTATATTTTTAGACTCTTATAAAAATCTTGATAGTATTATAGGAATTAATAATTTCAATAGTTAAGTAGTTAGTTAGTTAGTTAGGTTATATTACTTGGGTAAATATTGATAGGAATCAAGTATAAGGAATGGTCAAATCTATAGAGCCTTACTATCTAGTCACATAAGATTCTATATCTTATTTTTCAAATCATTCAACGTATTATTCAACGAGTTCTCTAACCCTTATTATACAAGTAGTATAACCTAATTAACTAACTACTTATCTACTAAAATTATTAATTCCTATCATAGTACTTCAAATGATGAATTACCACCGTTAATTTTAATGGGAAAAATTAACCTTAGTGCCCAAAATGCAACAATTCTATTTTGCTTGACATGTTTCGGGAGAATCCTACAAAGTAGTTGAGGGAAAGTCGAATTTAATTAGTACCTATTAGCCATCAATATATCTTTTAAACTTATGCTAATGTTTTATTCTTTTTTCCTCTTCTATCTATTTTCATTTCAAATTTTAAATTTCTATTGTACTCTACTATTACCTTTAAATTGTTAATGGTTATGAGTATATTAGAAAGAAAAAGATTGTGGTGAGATTCCATATAAATTTCCTATTATAGTGAGTTATACATTTTTTTTATTTGAGAACATTATCGTGAGTTATTATCATGCATACACACATACATTAAGTAATTATACAGTTGAAAAAGTATGATGATTACTATATTATTTATGCTTACTATGACAAAACGGCATCAAATTTTTATCAAATTACTACTTCTTTATATATTTTTTTTCTACCCAATAAATAAGTCTATTTACAAACCAATGCCTTAGTTTATGAAAAGGAAGGAAATTCAAAAACTCATTGCATGCTCAATTATAATCAAAATATGTAGTAATTCGAAGTTTCAAATGGAGCAACAAAAAGGATAATCTAAGGGTTTAAAGTGGAAGTCAGATAAAACTATTTTTGACCCAGAACTTATGAACTTGTTAAATATCATAACGAACTAGAAATTACAAAATTTACCTTTTTTGAAGATCCACGCTGAGATTTTACGTGGACATGACTATATGCACTGTTCAAATATCATCATGTTTTGGATTATTCTGCTACTTATATTTTATTTTATTTTTAGTATTAGTTATTGTTAAGTATTTATTAATTGTTATTATATTTAATAAAAAATTTAACATTTATTATAAAATCAACAATTAATAAATATTTGAGAACTCAACTTATGTAATATTGTACCCATAAATGTAGGATAATAACTCTCTCAAGCTTTAGTTGTTTGTAGTAGTCTAGTTACAAGGTCAATTAAGTATCAATAATCAAAGACAGAATTTTGCTATAATTGTTAAAAATGACCTGAGTTCACAACACCGATTTAATCGAATTTTTATTGGGTTTAACTGATTTTTCATTAAAAAAAAAAACAAAGAAAGGGGTATGTACCTTTAACATCATCAACCAAGCAACCGGATTATCAATTTTTCGATTTGGCTAGAGGGACTGATCCGGTTCTGACAACTAAAGCTCAAGTGTCCAAAGACTTAAGATGCTTTGGGAGGTTAGGCAGGGAAAAGCATCCCCAAAGTTGTAGATTTAGGCCAATTCACCGTATAGCGGACCAAACCTTAGAAGCTAGTCTTTGTTTGACTTTTCTAGCTTTTGATGTCTAAGTCTTTTCGTGGTTTATGTACTTGCTATTTTAGAAAATTCTCAGCATATTTATAAATATTTATATAGGAATATTAATGGGTTCAAATATATTTTTTAAAAATATGTTATCAACTTATCCATAAATACTCATAGAAAATTCCATATTTTATTATTTTTTTGGGTTTTTTAGCTCTAAGAAAATATAGTTATAAATTGGGATTTCATCTTTCTCTAATTCTCTTTTATAATAAATTAATCGACATTATAACTCAACGTACTAGAGATTTGTAGGGTTTTATCTTGTATCGACGTAGTCTAATTTTGAGCTAAAGTCGAATTTATATTTTTTTAGTATCACTGTCAAATCGATCACATGCAAAAGAAAATAACTAAATACAAATATCATTTTTCATATAATTTAATGACAAACTATATGAGTAAAGAATAATACTCACAAAATAAATAAATTAATAAAACTATAAGCCCCTCATTATAAACCGTATAAAAGACTGTTTCATAAATAAAATAAATAAATACTAAAAAAAAGTACTTAAAATCTTTTTAGTCAAAAAAATTATAATACTGAGTACTATTTGTTAAATAGGTGCTTTAAAGAGGTAATACCTTAGAAAACGTTTTAATAAGTGACCGTCTTTATCTTTTAAATATATTATAAAATAATAATTCCAAAAACATATATTTTATGTCATAACAAATATAAAAACCTTAAATATTTTATATATCTTACACAACATTTAGGAAATTAAAATTTCCTCTTATCAAACGTCAATTTAAGATAATAGATTTTAATATATCAGATAGAGATTAAAATTGATAATTTATTTAGGTGACACCTCAAAAGATGGGTGACAACTCAATAAATTTTAAACCTCATTCACAAAAATACCCACAAGTCTAGGAAACTTGAACCAATTTCGTTCCGTGAGACATGGCTTATTATAAATTTAAGACAATTTCGTTCCATGAGACATGGCTTAGTATAAATTTAAGAGAAATTGTTTAAAAAAAGGATAAAAGTATTTAAGTAAAATAATGAAAATATATATTTATTTATTTTGGTACATAATGAAAATATATTTAAAGGATAACATTGAGACACCAGCTATGAAGATTATTTTGATATCAACAAAGAAGTATTATATGGAACAGTAGAACTTCAAACAGCAGAACAGAAAAGGATCAAGAACATATGAATAATCATGTAAATACAATTAAATAAGAAGTTGCTTAAGAATTCCTTCAGCTCTATGTGGCAGAAAGTGACCAAGGGTTACCCTTGACAAATTTATGGTACAACTCTAGGTAATGAGCATGTAACAGTACAACAAAGTAGGAAGGTATAAAATTGAAAACCGGGAAGACAATGGCAGCAATTTGTACCTAGTAAAAAAGTCCTTTCTATTTGCCATCAATTTTTCAAAAAAACAAAAAAAGACTTTTCTTTAGCTTTTGGGATCTGAATTCTGCTTCTGGTATTGTTCAAGAATAATATTACAATCATTCATGGCCCGTGCATCTAGAAGACCATGATTCCATAATTTGATCACAAACAGTCTCCAACACCTGCCAAAATATCGAACGTTACAATTATTTGCTGATCATTATACCAAAAAAAAAAAAATAACACGTATGACATCATAATAAGTGAAGCCACATAAAATGCTCAAATAGCATAAAATATTGCATTACAACAAACAAACTAGCTTTAGAACAGACACAATACTATAGCAGAAATGTAGTTTTAATAGAAACCTTCTCATTCTCTTGGAATTAGTAACCCACCCGTCTTAATAGGTTTGGCCTGAAATTTCTAAGTATAATATTAACATTCAAGGGAAATTAATGATCCATATTAATGTAGACAAAAATATCAAATCTTCTCCTTTATAACATACACAGCTTTACAGTTATGATTCATACATTACTGCTAATAGCACATGATAAATTTCAACAATCTTGAATTGCTAGTGGTATACTCCAAGAAATTAAGCATCAACCACCTTACAAATAATTTTAATCAAATACCAACTTCAACAACACCATTATCTTATGGCTAGAGAATTCATTAAAATACCCATCATATTACCATCACAACACCAAGTCTTGTTGTATAATAGTGAATAAAAAGCTGAAATTTTATAGAAAGCATTTTGACCTTCAAAACCTTTTATGAGACTAACAATATAGACACGGTCTTTTTCTTCCCTTTCTTTTTCTTTTTTCCCCTAGTCCATGACAAACTTATTTTCGAAAGACGGTCTAGAAAAATTCAACATCACCAGAACTATTTAAAACTAGTCTTTCCTCCAGATAGTCCAGAATTCTGAACATTTACACTATGCGTGCTTGCATTGTATGTATATGCAGTATGATCATGACTGACTTATTTTGCTTTTTTGCCATATTAGACTGTCATGATTATGTTTGTTCAGTTAAGTTAAAAACTAATATTGATTAATAAAGAAGTTCATTACAAGATGAGAAGAGCAACAGAGGTGTAAATTCCAAATATGTGAACAAATCAAACACGAGATATTACCAAGCCAGTGTGGGGGATTGGACAAGCTCAGGGGCATGCAATTTTGAGAAAGCCTCGCATGCCCATGGAATGTGACCATCTGCTAGCACACTGCCACAAGCAGAAAATTATTGAAACAAGTAGAAATACATTTTTACGACTGATGATATGTGATCATCTGCCAGCATATCACCATAAGCTAAAAGGTACATTCAGCACAAAATATATCCGCTGTTAATGATGAAAATCAACAAACAAATAAGGAAGATGAGGCAAGTAGTGAATGACTTGAGCCAAAAAGAAAAGAACTTACCGTTGCTTCCGAACAAATGAGTTCCACATATGCATGATTTGCTTCTCATCTTTGCTCACGTCAACAAAATTGTCAAGCATCTGCAAGGTATCAGTGTGTCAATGATTCCTCACAACACAGTAGTGTGAACAATAGTAACAGGTGCTACAGATATTTCACAATCCAAACTCACGCCTCAACCTAAACCTATGTTGAAATCCTATACCAATTAAGGAGAATTTTAATTTTTCATGTTTGAATCATAAATGGTAAGCTCTCCAAATAAGGTCTAAAACTTGGTTAAACCATCCAAGTAAACTGTACACGTAAATGATTCCATTTGGCAGTTTGTGTTAAGAAATATAATACAGTATTAAGTAATTAGGAGACTCTTATGGATTTAGTAGTTAGTTACTTTTAGTGAATCCAAAGTAAAGGATATTTGTCTTTATTTGATCATATTATTAGTATAAATACAGATATAGAATGAGCTTGTATTACAACCGTTCTAAATAACTAGTTAAAATATTGGGTTCTCTCTCTCCTTAAAACTATCTTGTATTTTAACATGGTATCAAAGCGTTGTCATCTACCTTGAACCCTAGTTTCCCTCTAAAAGAAAAATTCAAAATTTAAAAAAAAATTCCAGTAACCTCTGAGGTAGTCAATCTCCTTATTTCATCCTCTCTTTTTCATTTCTAAATAAGATTTCATCGTTTCATCAAGTTGGTTACAAAGGGAGCTCATCATCTAGTGTTCATATGGAGGTTTGAAATTGTCATCTGGTTTTTGGTGCACCTCAAGTGATCATTGGAGGCTTGAGGTGGCACCACACAGGTGTTGCTGTGACTGGTTTTCTCACGGTGGTTGTAGTTGTTTTCTCTCATAAAAAAAGCCACCTGTCTTGCAAGGAATCACGATACGATTTTGGTTGGGTGGAGAGACATCACACATTGCAAGTCACTTTGACATCACACGTTTCTATTTGATCTGGGACTGGGAGGGAAGTTGTAACCCGAGGAGTCACAACCTCAGCTTGCACGTATAGCCCAGAAAGCTGCTTGATCAGTGGACAACCAGTAAGTCGTGGTTGGAAAAGTTTAGGTGCAACCAACACAACTGTGAACTGGATTAGGAAAAGGAGCAATGATCTAGCCAGGGAATGTTTGGCTTTGTCTTGCTGCTGAGGGAGTTGTAGTTTGAAAATTTGTGCTATGTGAGACCCAGTGTCATGGAACTGGAAACCAGCTAGGAGAAGGTCAAGGGGGCTGCTAAGGCAAAAGGCTGAAGACTTCTAGGAGCTGTGTCATATGTTTGGGGCATGTGGTGAGAAGCTAAGTTCAGTGGGGCCACCAATGAGAAAGGTCAAAGACCTGCAAGACCTACCTACCAAGGACATCAACAACAATTTGTGTCTTATAGGTCAAGTAATTAGTTACTTGTAGTAGACCCAACGTAAGTGGTATTTGTGTCTTAATGTAATCATAGTATTAGCATAAATACAGGTATATGGGCAGCTTATGTATAACAACCATTCTAAATAACAAGGAAAAATATAGTGTTTTCTCTGTCTGACATATCCTCTATTGTCCCTTTCTTTATCTCCTTAAAACTCTTGTATTTCAACAATTTGGAATACAATCTTGCAAATAAGACTTTGAAAAGGAAACCTAGAAATCACTCTAAAGCTCCTCGCCAGCCAATATGAGAATTTTGTTGTTCAGCAAGAGTTACAATTAGAAAAATGAAATTTTAGAAAATGAAAACAAAAAGATTACTTCTATATAATTGAACATACCCTTCGATCTTCAAAATCTGCAACATCATCATCAACTTCATCCTCACTATCTTGATCTGATAAAACTTGTTCAATTGCCATTGGCTTTAAGCAAAAGGAAGAGAAAAATGACTAACAAATCTACTGGCCATATGATTGCAATAAAGGTAAATAGTAAACATTTTGAATCAAATAATACAGGAAAAGAAATATATTTTTAGAAACAAGAAGACAATATCCAACAGCAAAAAATGTTATTCAGTCTTCAGGCCACAACAGCTCATCGCAACCATAAATTAATTGAAATAACAAGCAAACAGTAATAAAATTAATACAAAAAGCAGAGTTTCTGCAACTATCAATACAAATTATCCAACAACCTGCATCCTTGTTATGCTGTACCAATATCAGAACAAAAATCACAATCATCAAACAAAAAACTTGTACCCAATTTGTGATAGTTTTCTACATTTCACACATCCAACAGCCACTGAAATTTAAGCTGCTCCGTTCTCCAGAAACGACAACCTCAAATATTATTATTTTCACGGATATTAACAGATATCAAGTAAAGATGTCTTTTAGAAAATTAAACAATGCTAACTGATTTTTAAGAATTTGAATTCTGAAATCACATCTACTGCCCAACCGATGTTAAGTGCATCAAACAGTTTCTACACATTTATTATGGGATAGGATTGTGTTTATGGCCTCTCTTTAATGCTCTGCTCGGGGTTGGTTCAAGGGAATTTATTTTACTGATATGCAAAGAGATTGGACAGCTTTGCTGCATATTTGAGCCAATTAGGCTGGCTGTTTTCATTCTGTTCTTCTATTTTGGAGGATTTCTTATCCTCCCCCAAGATTTTTTTTCTCTCGTCTCTTTCTAATAATAATTCTTTTATCCAGAAAAAAAAAAAGTTCCACACATTATCTGTATGTATGTTTCACTGATACCATTACAGATTTCGTATCAAATACAGGGTATGTACAGGTGATTAACTTTTCTTTAGGTTTAAATCTATTTTGTATGTTTTACTAACCAAAATTAGCTCAAATAAACACCCCAGAAAAGGTGAATTGTGGTAAAACCATGTTTCTCCTCAAAGTGTTTGTTCCTTTTCCCATCTCTTTACATTGCATTCATAGCATCAATCACTGGAGAATAAATCTGGATTTCAGAATATTTGGTTGGACCAAGAAGATGAAAGCAAGTACTGGGTGCGGCAAGCACACTTCAACCCTGGTTGTGGCATTGCCTGTAAATTGGCCAGGGTCACAATATCAACGTTTTCTACTAAAAAGAATAGAAAAGAAAGTAAAAGAAGGTAAAAGAAGTGACAATAAGAAATCCTTCTTAAAATGAAACCTCATCAAACTAAAGCACCCCAATCCCTCTATATATTAGACACAGACACCCCTTGAATTAAGCATTTTCCAAACACCATAAGGAAGCCAAGAAAATCACTCTATCCCACAAAAGAAGCAAAGGCAGAAGCTTTTCCTGAAAACATGACCTCTGTCTAAATGTGCCAAACAACAATAGAACAAACATAATTCCATCACACCTTCCCTTCCTTGCAACCCCATAAACCCATGTTAATTAATAAGAACTGATCTAGTGTGGCTGGAAAAACTCAAGACTCTCAAAAGATGCAAAAGAGCCTACTCCAAATGTAAGAGTTCAGGAGTTAGAAAATAATTGCTCGTTATTTTAGAAGTTCAAAAAGCATTGCTAGTGTTATTTTGGAGTGCAACTTAAGATTATGGTATATTTTGTTTAGATGAACAAAAAATTTAATAAGAGAAATAAGTCTTTTGGTCTGGTGGTGCATGTTCTCACAGATCTAGTTGCCTTATTATTTGTTGGTGCTGGTTGGGATCTGATTTTTCTTTGCGGAAAGTTTTCTAGCATGAGTTTGGATGCTGTTCTTTGGTGATTTGGCAGTGTTGAAATTATAGGCTTTACGTAGAAAAGACAAAAGAGAGAGAAAGGAGGCCATCAATAGAGATTGAATATATGATTCATATATATAATGTTTCACAATACCCTAACCTAATACACCTATTTATACTAATAATTAGGTCGAATACTAGTACTACTAGTACAAGTCCAAGTCCACTAACAATAAGACTAATAACCCTAATATTCTGACACTCCCCCCAAGCTAAAGCTTACTAAACTTTAAGCTTGTTACAAGTAGCAAACCCACAAACATAGGGCAAATAACACAACCCATCTCACTCAACCAAAGAACTAAGGCAACTAGTACTGCCCCTCAACAACAAAACCTTGGCAGATAGCTACTAGAAGTCTTCGACTTTTCTCCTCAGTGCCCTCTCAATCACCTTCAGCTTCTCCTCGGCACACGTCCCAAGAAAATGAGACAATTTCTGATATCTTTGGCCTTTCTCCTCAACGGCCTCCTCAACCTCCAAATTGATATCCAAACACTTGTTCGGTCTCAGCCCACCCAATAATACCAACAATAACCTTTACTAGTGCCCAAAATCTTCAATCCAAAATCCCTTGACAGTAGAACAGCAAACACTAATCTCCAAATAAAACAGACCACACAAAATTACTCCAAAGTCTCAAAGAGCATCTCAGTTCGATGCCAAACAGGCCATGCAAAGGTGTTAAGCAGTTGTATTCTTCTTATTTCATCACCATCTGAGAAGCTTGAAAGTGATAAAAATGTGAACTCCCCAACAAAGTGATCAAAACAGCCTTTTTAATTTAAGGAATGAATACATTGCCGTTCTCCATATAAAAAACGATGAAGCCATTAAAACCACATAAATATCATAAAATCATACGATGTGGCAAACTCAATTAGTTAGCTGAGAAAGATTATTGATTAGAGATTAGTCACGTGCTCCAACAAACAGATTAGGATCATGAACACACTTGACCAAATTTATTAAAAAGCATAATTGATTGCAAAACACTGAGGTTCCAAATTAAAGAGAAGATTTAGCTCACAAAGTCCCACTTCAAAACCAAATCCAATATTTGCAGCAATTAACAGCAAAAGAAACACCTGAGCTTAAAAAAGTGCAAAAATAAAATATATAAATGGCGGTCAGTCATCACCTGGGCTCTGTGAGAGTGAAAAAACTGTCGCTTCCTCAAGAGGGTACAGCTGAAATGTTTTTAAAATAACTGTGTCAAAGCTGTGTCCATTAAGTTAATATATAGCAAGAATTATAATCATAAGTAGAAAAGGATATATGACAATTTATTTCAACACTGCCAAGACATGTAAAGTCTATAAACTCCAAGAAAATCACACTCAACTGCATTTTACCTACAAATGTATCCGTTTTAGCAATAAAATAGACAATCAAGTTCTTGTGTGGTAATAGACCTTGCTAATTAACATACACTAATACATAAAAGTTAACAAAACTCATAAACAAATCAATAGCCATATATAATAAGCATCCCAAATGTAACATTTTGACAAGATAAAACATTCCATAAGTTTAATATATCATTTAATAGATTAAATTAGTTCTCAGCTCACATTTTACAAGATATCTATATTCAACCATTGAGGCATCACTGGTCTATTAGGTAAACAGCTTTATATTATACTAAATGTCAGTAAACTATTGCTTCAAAAATATCATTAAAATTTGCAAGATGAAATGATTTTTTGTTTGGGAGACTACATTTCAGGAACATTTTAGCATTGTAATTACAACAACGGACCCCCTCATTGTAATTATGCATCAAAAAAATTCCCAAAATGTAATTTGTTTTCCGAGGATAGAGAATCAAGCCAGAAGGACATACTTTCGTGGGTCAGAACGCTCAATTGATAACTTTCTTGTCTTGGCAAACTGTAGCACTGCAGAAGTCCCAACATCATATTCAGATATTGATTGGACACAGTCTGGATCAGGATGTAATGGAATAATTGCGGTTGAAATCCCTGCAACGTCATAGCAGTATGTGACATATTCCTCACACTTTGCAGCAATAATGCTAGTGTTCTGCCACTATCCCACCTCACATGATTTTTTCCACTGTTAGCAGAATGAGTATTTGGAACAAGAACTCATGCTCAACAAATATATTAACAATAAGACCATATAAAATAAAAATAAAAATAAAAATAAAAAACAATTAACAAGACATTTTGAGAGGAAAAAAAACTTTTTGCAAAAGTTTGAGTCGGGATTAGCTAAAATGCGACATGAGTTATATCAGATGTGATCACCGGGTTGTATAAAAATATCTGCACGGAGGAGAATCTTTATAGGCAATTCATTGAAGGCTTGGATTGGTGTCCTATTACTCAAGATAAAACCACTCTCTTCGAGGGTCCTTTTGAAGAGGATGAAATGAAGAGAGCCATTTGGAGCATGGACAAGGACAAGGCACCAGAGCCTGATGCTTATGCCGCTGTTTGCTTTCAGAATTGGTGGGACATCATTATGGATGATAAGTTTTTGACAAGTTTCACTGTAATCATAGGATTGACCTCAGTACGAATTCTACTTTCATCACACTTGTGCCTGCAAAGGATTTATCTTTCAAAGTAAAGGATTATAGACCTATAAATCTTCCTAGTGAGTATAAAATCATCGCCAAGTTCCTTTCTATTGGAAAACAAGAGTTTTAGAGAGAAAGAGAAAGGGAAAACAAAGGAGATGTGAGACAGGGAAGTAACACAAATTTCACAAATGACTCAAAATTATTGAATGCATATGCTGACTCTATATACCTCCTTTTATACTAATACTTCAACTAAACAAAGACAAATACCCTTTGGGTGCACTACAAGTAGAGGTGTCAAAATGGGGTTTGGTCCATGGGCCAGCCCATTTGGCTTGACTAAGCAGCCTACACCCCTGGGCCCTCTACGGTGCACATTTGGCATCTTTTTTCCCTCCTCCACCAACCACACCACGTGGACACGGCCAGAGACAGTCCAAAATCAACAAACCAGATTTTGTGTGTGAATCGAATTTGACAATCATGATTCATTAATCATCCCAAACAACCAAACCCTCAGCCTCCCCCATTCCAAAATCGAAAAATCCGTGTTTACCTTCGTTCCCAAATTCTCTGCATTGCTACCAGTCGTCCAGTCATCGTCACCATCAGTCCCCCTCAACCCCTCCCTTCCTCGAGTCCTCAACAGTTGACATTGATTCAATAATATCTCTCTCTCTCTCCCTTGATCCCTCGATACCTTGATCCCTCATCCCTCCCTCCCTTGATCCCTCCACTAAACTGTAAACTCCCTCCCTCAATCCCCCATCTTCTATCAGCCAATCGCCACACATGTACTACAGTCACCAGTGTACCCATCCAATGGGCTGGGCCAGCAATTTGGCAGCTCATTTAACATGTGGGCTAGGGTCAAGCCGGGCCACTTTGACACCTCTAACAAGTAACTTAATCCCAAAGCACTTTCGTCATTACTATACTACATCCTTAACATGCCCCCTCAAGATGGAAGCTTACTTTCAGCTTGTTGCAAAAAGAAAACCCAATTTTTTTTTTGGTGGATTAGCAAACCCCAATTATAATAATAAAAAAAGAATATAAAAACTCAACCCATCAACCAAAGAACTTAGGCAACTAGAACTCCCCCTAAATAGCAAAATTGTTAGCGACGTCCTTGGTAGACAGCTCCTGGAGGTCTTCAACCTTTCTCCTTAGTGGCCCCCTTCACCTTTCACCAGCTGGTCCTCACAACCCGGGTATCACACCAACCAGCAGCACAACTCCTTTCCTAGTGCCTAATTCTTCAAGCCAGAACTCCATTCACAGCAACACAGAGAAGACCAAACCAAAACTCAAAATATCAACTTCATACCAACTATTCTGGGTTGGATCAACTAGCTATACACAATTCCCTGGGTGGCATCTACAACACATGATACCCTTGCTCATGCCCAAGCCTTCAAGTGGTAACACCCTAGCTTGCACCTGAACAAATAATCCCCTTAGTGCATTCATTGCACCAAGACATCAACATCAACCCCCCTGCATAACAACCCATGTGATCACTCTTGGATTGCAAACAGCCTGTACAATCATTCCCTTGCTTGTGAGCTAACCGGCATATTTACTCCTGGGATCACACTCTAGTCAAACCCTGCAACACACTTGGCTACAGCTTTATCTCATAACCAGATTAAAGACAAAGAGGAAGGGAAGTAGTTGAACTAGCAACACTGCCCCTAACAACAGACTATTACAATCACCATAATCTAAACCACAGCCTTGGCTTCATGCAAACGTCTCCATGACAACCCACCGCTTCAAATAAGCAAATCATAAACTTGTCTCCACCAATTAAAGAAAGCTTAAGAAATCCAACCACAACCACAAAAACCCAAAAGACCTACTCAAAGCATCAATTTACTTTCTGCCAAATATATATGGATATGGCAATGATATTCCCTAAAACAAACAATTAGTCCTTAGCAAACACCACTGAGTGTTGCAAGCCCTACCCCAAAGCAATGAGCTCTATGAGAAACTAAACAAACTTAATTTATGTTAGAAAACCCTAATTTTGATGTGTTAAATCATAAGCCTTAGGCAGTCAAGCAGACAAGTAATTTGCTGAAAACTATATATTGGCCCCTTCTAAAAGTTTTCAAGAGCATTAATAGATCACGGACTCAAATAGTTGATATAGTAGCAAAAGTAAGTTACATACCATCATCATTCTCCAAAAGCTCAGTATCTCTTGCAGGAAAGTCAGACTCTACATCCTTTGCATTTTTAAAAGATAGGCTCTTTGGTCTTCTGCGCTTAAGAGGCTTTGCACTGCATATAGACATGAAATGACCATTTTACTTCACAGCCAGTATCTATATGAAAGTATATGAAGCCAAGAAAATTTCAAAACAGGATAAGAAATAAAATAGCTTACCAAAAGAAAAATGTTTGTAATTTTGGATCAACACCATCTGCAACAATCTGGAGGAAAAAATAATAATGTTTGTGATCACAAAGTGCCTCTCAAACTGAAAGAAAAATTCTACCAGTCAGCTATAAGACCAGCGATGCTCTATGGTAGCGAATGTTGGGCAGTAAAGTGCCAACAACAACAAGCGCAAAAACATCAAGGTAGAGGAGATGAGAATGTTGAGGTGGATGAGTATAAATACAAGAAAAGATAAGATTAGGAATGAACGTATCTAGGAGAAAGTTGGTGTAGCACCTATTCAAGAGAAGATGACAGAAACTCATCTAAGGTGGTTTGGTCATGTGAGGAGAAGACCAACAGAGACCCCAGTGTGAAAAGTGGGTCAAATGGAAGATAGCCCAATTAAAAGGGGTAGAGGAAGACCAAAGAAAAATTTAGGAGGAACCATTAAAAAATACTCTAAATTGCTGAATTGAAAATTTGGTTTTTTATAGGGACCAATGGAGTCATTTGATTCATGCAGCCGAACCCACCTAATGGAATGAGGATTGATTGTTGTAAGCAAAGTGAAGGAGAAATAAAGGAAGGCCCAAAATCATAGTGAAGAAATCAGGGAGATCCTCGAAGGGCAATCAGGCAGTTATTGATTGATTATAATTGATTTATTTCTTTTCAAAGTAGTTTCTGTATAGCTATATATTTACCGTAAATAGCTCCCACCTAATGGAATGAGGCTTGGTTGTTGTAAACAAAGTGAAGAGAAATAAAGTGTTAGGAACCTAGTTTACAGATAGGGAAAATATGGAGGCTAGCTCCTTACAAGCAGAGGTAGACCTCTGCAATTACAAAATAGAACAGAAAATAACACTCATGCAGAACTTCGAGGGTCTGCTCCTCCCTGCCAAATGGCCCCAAAACCTTTCTCAATTTCTGGATGCTCCTCCCAGATTCCTCCCTCCCCTTTTATCCTTGCTCCTCACCAATCCCCCCTTGTTTCCCACACTCCTTGCCACGTAGGTAAGGTTGTTACAGCCCAAATTCCTCTTCAGCCCATTACTCATATTTTCCTCAGGCCTAACATAAAGGAAGGCCCAAAATCATAGTGAAGAAATCAGGGAGATCCTCGAAGGGCAATCAGGCAGTTATTGATTGATTATAATTGATTTATTTGTTTTCAAATTAGTTTCTGTATAGCTATATATTTACTGTAAATAGCTCCCAGTTTTGAGCCTTGTAATTAGTAAGTTTATGATTTTGTCCCTGATTTTGTGGTACCCGATTTGTGTCCTGAAATCATGGAAGGAGGTCCTCTCCTACTTCTATATATTGAGGTATTCTGGTGGAATAGAAATCAAGGAAATTCATTCTCTGATCCTTTATGGTATAAGAGCTTCCTCTCGAAAAAGATTTCCTGCTATGGCTTCCGAAAATAGCAGCTCTACCAACCTGACCTCTACTACAGAGGACTTTGTCTCCAATTCCCATGGAAACTCAGAGAGTACCGTCATCCCCATTACAGGGCACAAGCTCAATGGGCAGAATTATCTTCAGTGGTCTCAATCGATCCTCATGTTCATCAATGGCAAAGGAAAAGATGACTACCTCACCGAAGCTGCTGAATCCCCACCAAAAACTTATCCAAGGTATAAAAAATGGAAATCCGAGAATCACATGGTTATGTCCTAGTTGATCAACACCATGAACCACGAAATTGGTCAAAACTTCATGTTCTACTCTACAGCAAAGGAAATCTGGGACAGTGTCAAAGAAACATACTCCAACAACGAAAATACCTCTGAACTCTTCGAAATCAAAGGTATTCTTCACAGTCTTCAACAAGGTGAAACTTTTGTAATCCAGTACTATAATGTTCTTACTCGTTATTGGCATCAACTGGATATGTTTAAAAATATATCTTGGGATTGCCAGGAAGATAAAAAGAATTATGATAAAATTGTGCAGAAAGAAAGGATTTTAAATTTATGCTAGGTCTCAACAAAGACCTTGATGAAGTAAGAGGAAGGATTCTTGGAACCAAGCCCATACCCTCTCTATGAGAGGCTTTCATAGACGTTCGAAGAGAGGAGAGATTATGGTGGGAAATCAAGGAAACATCACCTCAACAGAAAGCTTTGCTCTTGCCGCTCATGGAACGCAAAATTAGGGAAGTGATAATCGCCCTCGAAAAGGGAGACCGAGGTGTGATCACTGCTGTCATCCTGGACACACAAAGGAGACATGTTGGAAAATTCATGGTAAACCTGCTGACTAGAAACCAAATAAACCAAATTCTGATCGAGAAAACCGTGGGTTCATTGCTACTACTGATGATAGACCAACCACTGAAAGCACTCCCTACAGCAAGGAACAATTGGATCTTCTCCAAAGAATGATCAATCAAGCCAGCTCCTCTGTTATTGGTTCTGGGTCTTCTGTTCAAAAAGAAGACTTCCCAAGTGCTCTTAACAGCAAGGTTGAGAAAAACAATTCTTGGGTGATTGACTCAGGTGCCACAGATCACATGGCTGGTGATGCCTCTCTATTTCATTCTTATTTTACCATGCACTGGAAATTATAAAGTGCGTATTGCAGATGGATCTTTGTCCACTGTTGCTGGATTTGGTTCTGCCATTGTCTCTCAAAATATAACCCTTGAATCTGTCCTTTTTGTTCCAAATTTGTCATGCAACTTATTGTCCATTAGTAAACTCACCAAAGATCTCAAAATGCGTTACTAATTTTTTCCCTACTCACTGCCTATTTCAGTATCAGGACTCGAGGAAGATTGTGTTAGCAAGCCCCCAATTAAAAAGGTGTATATTAGAAAGAATAGAAAAGAAATAGAGGATCCAAACTCTATTAATAAGCTGACTTAGTCAAACTAGGCTAGAGTCATATAAATAGTTAGTGGAAAGAACAAAAGAGGGTTCGGTTATTTTGGTAGAGGGAAAGTAAGGGAGAGATTGGGACCTCTCGGATGTCCTAAGGAGAACCATTGTAATCTGTCAATTCTTGTATACGATACCCATCTGAACTGGTTATCCTATTGATAACAGATTCAGAGAGGAGGAATAAAATCAGTGTTCTGTACAATTCTCTTGCAATCTCTGGTCCAGTTCTATTAACTGGTATCAGAGCTCCCAAGATTCAGGGAGCTTCCCATGGTGAACACCAGAATGGAGGCGCGGCTGGATTCCTTAGAAAAAGGGTTCGAAACATGGAGAAGAGAGAGAGAGGAAGAAAGACGTCAAGGGGAGAGGGACAGGGAGGTCCAAGAATCACGAAGGGAACTCCAAGAAGCCCGGTTGAAGAAGATTGAGGATCTTCTTGAAAAGCTGACGCAGTCTATGGCTGGTGGTTCGTCGAATGAAGGTGCACCCAGCGCAACAAGAAATGAAGAAAGGGGAAATGGGTCAAGGGGAGGCGTGGCCACAGAGGCTAGTGAGAATCGATGGAGAAAACTGGAGATTCCTCTGTTTTCGGGAGAGGATGCATATGGGTGGGTCAATAGGGTGGAACGATATTTCCAACTCAAAGGAGTGGAAGAGGAGGAACGGTTACATGCTGTAATGGTGGCTATGGAGGGTAAAGCACTGAGTTGGTTCCAATGGTGGGAGTCTTGCTCTGCAAATCCCTCTTGGGATGGGTTTCGGACTGCTGTGATAAGGAGATTCCAGCCCACTATGATGCGCAATCCCTATGAATTGTTGTTAAGGCTGAAGCAAAATGCATCTGTGGAGGAGTTCAGGGAGTTGTTTGAACTATATGCAGGACCCTTGAGATGCACCGACCAAGAATATCTTAAAGGCATCTTCTTGAATGGGTTGAAGGAGGAAGTAAGGGCGGAACTCAAACTGCATCCCGCAGAGACGTTATCAGAGTTGATGAATTATGCCCAGATGATCGATGAGAAGAATCAAGTCTGGAACAGAGGAGGAGTGGGGACAGCAAGCAAAGGGGGCACTTCTTACAGGAGTTACCCACCGTCCAAGACTGTCACCTATGAAGGGGGACCCAAAAATAATATACCAAATAACCAGGGGAGCAATGGGTCAGCAATGGGTTCTGTTAATAACAGACCCAATGGTACTTTCAGAAGCAGAGGTGGGGGGTTTAGGAGGCTGTCAGAAGCAGAGCTGCAGGAGAAGGTCAAAAAAGGGTTGTGTTTCAGGTGTGATGAAAAATACAGCCCTGAACATGTTTGCAAAAACAAGCAGTTCCAAGTAATGTTGATGGAGGAACTAGTTGAAACAGAAGAGGAGGATGAACCCCTATGGGAACAGCAGGAGTTAGAGAACAAAGCTTTACAGCTTTCCCTACATAGCATTGTGGGCCTAACCTCCAAAAGATCCCTGAAGTTATGGGGGATGATAAGGGAGAGAAGAGTAAGGGTGCTAATTGACTGTGGAGCTTCACATAATTTCATAGCAACTGAATTGGTGCAGGAGTTAGACCTCCCCATAATGGAGACACCCACATATTACGTTGAGGTAGGTGATGGGCACAAGATCAAATGCATGGGAGTTTGTCAAGGACTATCCTTGCAATTACAAGGACTGCACATCCAACAGGATTTCTTCTTATTCGGCCTTGGTGGGGCTGATTTGGTGTTAGGCATGGATTGGCTAGCCAGCCTAGGAGAAATAAGGGCCAACTTTGAAGAATTGACCATGAAAATAGAGGTTGGCGGTGAGGTGAAAAGTTTAAAGGGAGAGCCTGAACTGTCCAGATCTGCTGCTTCGTTGAAGTCTATGGTCAAGGCCCTCCAAGATGAAGGTCAAGGGTTCATCATAGAGTATAAACAGATAGCAGAATCTTTAACTAAATTTGACCCAGTTCCGACTGCTGTTGAAGAGGTTTTGAAGGAATTCAATGATGTCTTCGCGGAACCACAAGGTCTACCACCTACTAGAAGACAAGATCATGCTATAACCCTCAAGGAAGGTGCATCCATTCCTAATCTCAGACCATACAGGTATCCTCATTACCAGAAAACTGAGATAGAAAAGTTAGTTGCTGAAATGTTGCATGCTGGTATAATACGACCTAGTATTAGTCCCTATTCCAGTCCTATAATTCTAGTAAAGAAAAAAGATGGGGGATGGCGGTTTTGTATCGATTACAGAGCTCTAAACAAGATCACGGTTCCAGATAAATTCCCAATCCCAATTATTGATGAGTTACTAGATGAATTGGGGGGTGCTGCCATTTTCACTAAATTGGACCTCAAATCTGGATACCATCAGATCCGGATGAAGGAGGAGGACATCCCAAAAACTGCTTTCCGCACCCATGAAGGGCATTATGAATTCCTTGTTATGCCATTCGGCTTAACCAACGCCCCTTCAACTTTCCAATCCCTCATGAATGAGATGTTAAGACCTTTTTAAGGAGGTTCGTCTGGTATTTTTGATGATATCCCGATATACAGCAGTTGATGAAAAAACCCACTTGGAGCACTTGAGAACAGTTCTACAAGTATTAAGAAACAATCGGCTCTTTGGTAATAAGAAGAAATGCAACCTGTCAACACAAGCCGGAGTACTTAGGCCACATCATCTCTGCAGAGGGGGTGGTGCAGACCAAGAAGGTAGAAGCAATGTGGTTCGGCCGGTCCCTACCGATTTGAAGGGATTGAGAGGGTTCTTGGGACTCACGGGATACTACAGCGATTTGTGAAGGACTATGGCACCATTGCCAAACCCCTAACACAATTGTTGAAAAAGGATAATTTTCATTGGGGCAAGGAGGCCCGGGAGGCTTTTGATACCTGCGGGCTACTATGACCATGCTTAGGTTCTCACGGTCCGGATTTCTCAAAAACATTTGTGCTGGAATCGAAGCTTCCAAAGAAGGGCTTAGGGGCTTTGTCTTACTCCAAGAAGGGAGGCCAGTAGCATTCCTTAGTCGTGGGTTATCCGCGAGAGCTCAAGCCAAATCTGTGTATGAACGAGAATTAATGGCGCTTGTGATGGCGGTTCAAAAGTGGAGGCACTATTTGATGGGGAGACACTTCATCATTCTTACAGACCAGCGGAGTCTCAAATTCCTGAATGAGCAACGTTTGATGGGGGAAGAACAGTTCAAGTGGGCCTCCAAATTGATTGGCTTTGATTTTGAAATCTGGTATTGTTGAGATTCATTGCATCACTCAAGTGCTTTGTTGCACACATCTATGCAACAGCCATCACTCAAGTTGTATATACTTAGTGCTTGGTCACTTTAGAAGTCCACTGACTAAAGCAAGCATAGTATATATTATCATTGTTATGTATGTTATCTTAGTTATGATGATGTCTGTAAATTTAGGTTATAAGAACAGAGTCTGTAACCAAGCTAATTCATTCAAGTAAATCAAGCTCTATTTCATTCTCTGTTTTGGTCTTTAACTTGGTATCAGAGCTCACATACCGTGAGCCTGAGTTTCTTCAAAAACAGAGGTGAGCATCAAGTCATCCGGCCACCATCCGGCCAACGTCCGGCCACCATCCGCCGGACCCAGCCTCAGAATCAGCCGGAAAGTGCTCGGCCACCGACCGCTCCGGCCGGGCTATCGTCACGCGCTCTCACGCGCCTCCACAGTCAGTGAAGACTGTCCGCGCGTGCAACTCACGCGCCACCTTTCCCGTAGCTCGACTTGGTCACCGCCGGTGCCAGACAGCTCGTCGGCAGCTCCTCTTTCTTTTCTGGGGGTCCCTGTCCGCGCGTGGGTCTCACGCGCCGCCCTCGCCACTGTTCAAAGTTACTGTTCAAGTCAGCCTTGCATTTTGGTTCAAATCACCCCATTACATTTTGGTTCAAGTCACAGTGAGCCCACATCATTTTATTCCTCAAGTCACCCAAGTGAGCCCACTGCATTTTATCAACTAAGTCAGCCACTCATTTTTATCAATGACTTCCGCACACGAGGCTTCCGCTGCAACATCCGGTGCAACCTCTGATGCTCCTAATTCATCCTTACATAGCAAGAACCATCCTTCCTTTATCTTCTCTGGAAGTCCAACTATAACCTCCGAGAAGCTTAACGGAAAGAATTACATGGACTGGCAAACTGCTGTGGAAATTTGGTTCTTGGGACAAGGTCTCGCTGATCACTTGACCAAAAAGGCTGCAGATATTAATACAGCAGATCAAGATCAATGGAAGAAGGCAGACTACCAGTTGGTGTCTCTTCTATGGCAATCTATTGATCCGAAGTTGTTGGTTCATTTTCGAACCTATAAAACATGCTACGACATCTGGAAGAAAGCTCGCAGTGTTTATTCAAATGATATCCAGCGCTTGTATGATGTGGTACACAAATTAGCAACACTTCAAATGACAGAAAATGATCTCCCGACGTATTTGACCAAAGCCCAATCTACTATTGATGAGGTCAAGTTACTCCTGACTGGTGATAATATGGAAAACAAGCTTGATAACATGTGCATGGTGTTTGTCCTTCATGGCCTTCACAAAGACCTCGAATCTGTCCGGAATCAAATCCTGACTAATCCTAGTGTTCCTACTGTAGAAAACCTTATGGATCGCCTCCTACGGGTTCCCTCACCGGAAACTATGATTTTATCTGGTTCCGAATCATCTGCCTTTTTCTCAAACATCGCAAACCGCGGAGGCCGAGGTCGTGGACGAAGTGGCCGAGGAGGACGTGGTTTGGGTAATCGCCCACATTGCTCCTATTGTAATCGTATGGGCCACACTAAAGAAAAATGCTATTCTCTCATCGGATTCCCTGAGAGATCAACACATGACGGATTCTCTGAGAGATCAGAGATCAGTAAATGTCGGATTCCCTGAGAGATCAGCACACGTGACATACTTACAACCTCAGGCCACAGAGAAGCAGACTGATAATCAGAATGTCTTATCCAATGCTGAATTTAAGGAGTATCTTCAGCTCAAAACAGCCCAACAAGGCCAATCTTCAGCTGCCGTCGCCCATACTGGTAACTTTACGGTTTGTCTGTCGCAATCATTACCTGTTGGATCCTGGCTTTTGGATTCTGGTGCTTCTGACCATATAGCTGGTAATCCTTCTCTTTTCTCCACTATAGCACAGCCTAAAACATCACATTATATCACTCTTGCTGATGGGTCTAAGTCAAAGGCCACTGGCATTGGTCAAGCCATACCTTTTCCATCCTTATCTTTAAATTCTGTCCTTTTTATGCCTGGTTGCCCGTTTAACTTAGTCTCTGTTAGTCAACTTACTCGTAACTATAATTGCTCTATCACTTTCACTAAAGATTCTTTTTTCATTCAGGACCAGAGTACGGGACAGACGATTGGCACAGGATCTGAATCACATGGCCTTTACTATTTCCAGCCTCCACCTTCGGTTGCTTGCACCACTACTGATTCTCCAGATCTCCTTCATTATCGTCTTGGTCATCCCAGTCTCAATAAAATGAGGAAAATGGTCCCTCATCTGTCTAAATTACAGTCTTTACAATGTGAGTCGTGTCAACTTGGCAAGCATGTACGAGCTTCCTTTCCAGGCAAAAGTCCTCGTCAGACATCCACTCCTTTTAAACTTGTCCATTCTGACGTATGGGGCCCTAGTCGAGTCAGCTCTATCTTAGGGCATAGGTACTTTGTTACTTTCATTGATGATTTTTCAAGATGTACTTGGATTTTTTTAATGAAAGACCGTTCAGAACTATTAACTATTTTTCAGCATTTTTATAATGAGATTAAAACCCAATTTGACCATTCTATTCATATTTTACGAAGTGATAATGCCAAAGAATATTTTTCTGCATCCTTCAATCAGTTTATGACTTCTCATGGCATGATTCATCAATCTTCTTGTCCACACACACCCCAACAAAATGGTATTGCTGAAAGAAAACACCGTCATATTATTGAAACTGCACGTACCCTTCTGTTACATGCTAATGCACCTTTAAAATTTTGGGGTGATGCTGTTCTTACTGCTGGTTTCTTAATAAATCGGATGCCTTCTTCTGTTCTGAATGACAAAATACCATATTCCCTCTTATTCCCAAAGGATCCACTCACATCGTGCCCCCATGTGTGTTTGGTTCTACATGTTTTGTTCATGATCTCACTCCAGTGTCTTGACAAGTTGTCTCGCTTTCGTCTTTGCCAAATGCATCTTCCTTGGTTACTCTCGTGTCCAAAAAGGCTACAAATGTTATTCTCCAGCTACTCATCGCTTCTACATGTCTGCTGATGTTACCTTCTTTGAGGATACACTTTATTTCTCATCCTCCATAACACCGGCCTCCATTTCTCAGATATTACCTCTTCCTTTGTCAAATCCATGTATTGTCGAGTCTCCTACTACACCAGTGTCTCGTCCTCCATCTCCCCAACCTCTCATTACCTACTGCGTCGTCTCGCCTTGACACCATTGGAGGATCTTTGTACCCAACCAGGCCGGTGATTCATTTCCTACTCCAGTTGATCTACCTGCTCCGGATCCACCTGAGTCTTCTCCTGATTTACCTATTGCCCTTCGAAAAGGTACACGTTCCACTTGCAACCCTTATCCCATCTACAATTTTCTAAGTTATCATCGTATCTCTCCATCCCATTGTGCTTTTGTTTCTGCTATTTCCTCTGTTTCTATCCCTAAAACTGTCCAGGAAGCACTATCCCATCCAGGATGGCGACAGGCTATGATTGATGAAATGACAGCATTAGAATCCAATAACACATGGACCCTTGTTCCCCATCCTCACAGGAAATCCACAGTTGAATGTCGTTGGGTATTCACTATCAAAGTTGGTCCGGATGGTCAGATTGATCGCTTGAAAGCCCGTTTAGTAGCTAAAGGCTATACTCAGATCTTCGGGCTTGATTATGGTGACACTTTTTCCCCTGTTGCCAAAATGGCCTCTGTTCGTCTCTTTTTGGCCATGGCCGCTATGCGTCGCTGGCCCCTGCATCAGTTGGACATTAAAAATGCATTCCTCCATGGTGATTTATCTGAGGAAGTCTATATGGAGCAACCACCTGGTTTTGTTGCTCAGGGGGAGTCTCATGGTTTTGCTTGCAGATTACACAAAGCTTTATATGGTCTCAAACAGAGTCCTCGAGCATGGTTTGGTAGGTTCAATATAGCTCTCCAACACTTTGGCATGATCCGCAGTGAAGCAGATCACTCTGTCTTTTATAAATGCTCCTCCTCTGGCCAGTACATCTATCTTGTCATATATGTAGATGACATTGTTATTACAGGGGATAATCTTGATGGCATTAAGAGTCTCAAGCAGCACTTATCTCAACAATTTAACACCAAAGACTTGGGACAATTGCGGTATTTTCTTGGAATTGAAGTTGCTCAGTCTAGTTCAGGGATTGCTATATCTCAGAGGAAGTATGCTCTTGATATATTGGAGGAAACTGGTATGCTAGACTGTAAGATGATTGACACACCTATGGATCCCAATGTTAAGCTTATGCCAGAAGAGGGGGAGCCTTGTTCAGATCCAGGAAGATATCGCAGATTAGTTGGAAAGTTGAATTATCTCACTATGACCAGATCTGACATATCCTATGATGTCAGTGTTGCGAGCCAATTCCTCAATTCTCCTCGTGAGAGTCATTGGAATGCAGTAGTTCGGATCTTGAGATACGTTAAAAGTTCTCCTAGGAGAGGGCTAATTTATCAGAACAAAAATCACAGTGACATTGTTGCTTACACAGATGCAGATTGGGCTGGTTGCCCAAGCGATAGACGGTCAACTTCAGGTTATTGTGTTCTTATTGGAGGCAACCTCATTTCGTGAAAAAGTAAGAAGCAAAGCGTTGTAGCTAGATCAAGTGCAGAAGCGGAATATAGAGCTATGGCTCTTGCTACATGCGAACTCATTTGGTTAAAGCAACTTCTTTCTGAGTTAAGTTTCTGCAAAATCGAGTCCATGAGTCTTATATGTGATAATCAAGCGGCCTTGTACATTGCTTCCAACCCAGTCTTCCACGAGCGGACCAAGCATATCGAGATCGATTGCCACTTTATCCGCGATAAGATTATATCTAAAGAAATCATGACGTCATTCGTGAGCTCCAATAATCAGCTGGCAGACATGCTTACTAAATCACTCCGAGGTCCAAGGATAAAATATATATGTGACAAGCTTAATGCATATGACATGTATGCACCAGCTTGAGGGGGAGTGTTGAGATTCATTGCATCACTCAAGTGCTTTGTTGCACACATCTATGCAACAGCCATCACTCAAGTTGTATATACTTAGTGCTAGGTCACTTTAGAAGTCCACTGACTAAAGCAAGCATAGTATATATTATCATTGTTATGTATGTTATCTTAGTTATGATGATGTCTGTAAATTTAGGTTATAAGAACAGAGTCTGTAACCAAGCTAATTCATTCAAGTAAATCAAGCTCTATTTCATTCTCTGTTTTGGTCTTTAACTGGTATAAACCGGGTTGCGATAATAGAGTGGCTGATGCACTCTCCAGGAAGATGACCTTTGCTTCCCTTTCAGTGGTGAATTTCAATGACGTTGCAGGATGGAGAGAAGAAGTTCAAGCTGATGACAGACTACGAGGTATTACACAAGACCTTCTAGTGGATCCTAATGCACATTCGGGGTACCAATTGCAAGGAGACACCTTATTCTATAAAGGGAAGCTGATCTTACCAAGAACATCCCCCAAAATCCCTATCATTCTATCTGAGTTCCACAACTCAGCCAGAGAATATCCAGCTTGTTATACTGGGAAGGCATGAAGAGGGACATTCAACAGTTTGTGGCAGCATGTGACACTTGTCAACGCAACAAATATCAGACCTTATCTCCGGCTGGACTTCTACAGCCCTTACCGGTGCCCACTCATATTTGGTCGAGACATCTCAATGGACTTCATTGGAGGTCTCCCAAAGGCACAAGGGAAAGACACAGATCTTAGTGGTGGTTGATAGGCTCACGAAATATGCTCACTTCATCCCCTCGAGTCATCCATTTATCGCCAAAGATGTGGCTGAAATCTTCCTCAAAGAAGTGGTGCGTCTTCATGGGTTTCCCGCCTCAATAGTATCGCAGACAGGATAAAGTATTTCTCACCATTTACGGATCGAGTTATTTATTAGCGAGGACCAAACTAAAATTCAGTTCAGCTTATCATCCCCAATCCGATGGCCAAACCGAAGTGGTGAATCGATGCTTAGAGACGTATCTAAGATGCTTGACAGGTACAAAACCAAAGCAGTGGCCCAAATGGTTGAGTTGGGCAGAATTTTGGTACAACACCAACTACAGTAGCTCTACAAAACAAACCCCATTTAAGGCTTTATATGGCCAAGACCCCCCAGTCCTATTAAAAGGTACTACTGTACCATCAGCAGTGGAGGAAGTCAATAATATGACAGCAGAGAGGGATGCGATGCTAGCAGAATTGAGAGCAAATCTGCTCAAAGCCCAAGACCGTATGAAGTCTCAAGCGGATAAACATCGACGAGAGGTTCAGTTTCAGGTGGGTGATTGGGTTTTTCTCAAGATCCAACCCTATAGACTAAGATCCTTAGCCAAGCGACTCAATGAAAAACTCAGTCCCAGGTTCTATGGTCCATTTGAGGTTCTGAAACGCATTGGACAGGTAGCATACCAACTCAAATTACCCGAGGAGAGTAAAATACACCCGGTGTTCCATGTTTCCCTTTTGAAGAGGGCTATTTCTCCTGCCATGGTTTCTCAACCATTACCCCCAAGTCTATCAGCAGAACTAGAGTTACAAGTACAGCCAGCTCGGGTTATCAACATCAGAGAGAACCCCCCTGGGCACTCTGAAGTTTTGATTCAATGGCAAGGCCTTCCAGAGTGTGAGAATTCTTGGGAATCCGCAGCCACCATTCAAGACACCTTTCCTTCTTTTCACCTTGAGGACAAGGTGGAACTTATGGGGGGGAGTATTGTTAGCAAGCCCCCAATTAAAAAGGTGTATATTAGAAAGAATAGAAAAGAAATAGAGGATCCAAACTCTATTAATAAGCTGACTTAGTCAAACTAGGCTAGAGTCATATAAATAGTTAGTGGAAAGAACAAAAGAGGGTTCGGTTATTTTGGTAGAGGGAAAGTAAGGGAGAGATTGGGACCTCTCGGATGTCCTAAGGAGAACCATTGTAATCTGTCAATTCTTGTATACGATACCCATCTGAACTGGTTATCCTATTGATAACAGATTCAGAGAGGAGGAATAAAATCAGTGTTCTGTACAATTCTCTTGCAATCTCTGGTCCAGTTCTATTAGATTGTTGGCAATGCTAAGGAGTGTGTGGGTCTCTATCTCCTCCAAATGCATGGAACTCCTGGAAATCAAACTTGGACAGCTCATTGTGTTTCTACACCAGTAGTATCAAACAGGAATCTTATCAGTGGTACTTCAAACTTGGCCACATAGCCTTATGTACCTTGCAAAATTGTTTCCATTGTGAGATTTGCCAACTTACTAAGCACACTAGAAATTCCTCCCCTGCACACACATATCAACCTTCTCATCCTTTTTCAATTATTCATAGTGATATTTTGGGCCCATCCATTATCAAAAACATTTCAGGCACCAGGTGGTTTATTATATTTGCGGATGATCATACAAGGGTGGTTACTTGGGTGTTTCTCATGAAAGAAAAATCTGAAGCTGCCCTATTTTTTAAAAAAATTCATTCAATGATTCAAAATCATTTTCATGCCTACATCCAAATTCTTCAAACTGATAATGCTACAGATTACTTCAATTCTGCCCCTGGAAATTATTTAGCTAAAAACAGCATTGTCCACCAAAGTTCTTGCATTGATACCCCTTAACTAAATGGGAGAGCAGAGCACAAAAACCGTCATCTTCTTGAAATTGCTCGTGCCCTCCTACTTCAATCTCATCTTCCCAGTTGTTTCGGGGGAGATACTTTTCTCACTGCTGCCTACCTCATTAACAGAATGCCCTCTAGTGTTTTACAGTTCAAAACACTCATACAGATCCTCACCCAAACATATCCAAACAGTAGACTCATATCCAGTTTACCCCTCAGGGTTTTTGGTTGTTCTATCTTTGTCCATATTCCTCCACATCTCAGGAGTAAACTTGATCCAAAGACTGTTGTTAAATGTGTGTTCCTTGGGTATTCACCAACTCAAAAAGGGTATAAATGTTATTCCCTGGACAAAAGGAAATTTTACAACACCATGGATGTTCCTTGAAAATCAACCTTTCTACTCCAAAACTCATATTTGGGGGGGAATCTTTCAAGAGTAAAGATGAATTTCAGTTTTGGAAGCTTGATTCCACTCCTTTCACCTCTAATGTCATACCTGAAACTACATCTACTTCTGAGCCCACTCCTTCTGAGTCGACTCCTTCTACTGAACCTATTCAGAATACTGGTGGAAAAGGCAAAGAGCTCCAGTTTTATACCAGGAGGCAGACTGCACACAAAGAGATAGGGCATCCAATTCTTCATAGGCTTTGCCAGGACCCTAACCCGAGATTTGACCCTGAAAACTCAGGTAATTCAGAAAGCCAATCTGATTCTATTTCATTACCCTATAATGATCTTGATATCCCCATTGCCCAAAGAAAAGGAGTAAGATCTTGCGCCCAGCATCCTATATCCAAGTTTGTTTCACATGGAAACCTCTCACCTAGATATCGTGCTTTTCTCTCTGATTTATCACAGATAGAGATTCAAATTAGTGTTCAAGAAGCCAGGAAAAATCCAAAATGGAGAGAACTATCAATGCAGAAATTCAAGCTCTGAATAAAAATGGTATATGGGATATCTCAGATTTACCAGAAGGGAAAAAACCAGTGGGTTGTAAGAGGATTTTTAATGTGAAGTATACTGCAGATGGAAGCATTGACAGATACAATGCAAGGCTAGTGGCTAAAGGCTTCACTCAAACCTATGGAATTGATTACCAAGAAACCTTTGCTCCTGTAGCTAAGTTGAATACAATCCGGGTTCTCCTTTCCTTGGCATCCAATCTTGATTGGCTAATCAGTTAGATATCAAGAATGCCTTTCTAAATGGTTATTTAGAAAAAGAAGTCTACATTGAAATTCCACCGGGATTTGAGAGTAAGACAAATGCCCACAAAGTGTGTAAGCTGAAGAAGTCTCTATACGGTCTCAAGAAATCTCCTAAAGTGTGGTTTGACCATTTCACTCTGGTTGTGAAGAACTATGGTCTATGGTCTCAAGGTCAATCAGACCACACCCTCTTCATAAATCACTCATCAGAAGGGCAAATCACTCTGCTCATTGTGTATGTAGATGATATCATCCTCACTGGAGATAACTACGAAGTGATGAACAGGTAAAAGACTATTTTGGCCGGGGAATTTGACATTTAAGGATCTTGGCAACCTAAAATACTTTCTAGGCATGGAAGTGGCTCACTCTAGCAAGGGAATCTCTATTTCCCAATGGAAATACACCCTTGACTTACTTAAGGAAACTGGTATGCTTGGCGGGAAACCTGCAGACACCCTATGGACCCAACATGTAAAATAGGCATGAAAGGATGAAGTACCCCAGTTGACAAAGGGAGATATCAAAGACTTGTAGGAAGATTCATCTATCTATCTATCTAACACTAGACCAGATATTGGTTTCTCTGTCAGTGTTGTAAGTCAATTCATGAACAACCCAACTGAGGAGCATCTTGATGCAGTATACAAAATTTTGAGATAAAAATGACACCAGGGAAGGGTCTTTTCTTCAAAAAGGGGGACAGCAAACATTGAAATGAACTCGGATGCGGACTAGGCAGGTTCAATAATAGACAGAAGATCTACCTCTGGTTACTGCACATATGTTTGGGGAAATTTGGTAACTTGGAGAAGCAAAAAAAAATCCGCGGTAGCCAGGAGTAGTGTAGAGGCTGAGTTTCGAGCTTGGCACTTAGTATATGTGAAGGAATGTGGCTAAAGAGGCTCCTATATGAACTAAGGGTCACATGTGAAGGTTCAATGAAGTTGTTCTGCACTAATCAAGCCACCATCAGTATTGCTAAAAATCCTGTTCACCATGGCAGGACTAAACATGTGGAGATTGATAGACACTTCATTAAGGAGAAGATTGAGAAGGAAGAATTAAAATGATCTATACTCCTTCGGGCCTTCAGATTGCAGACATTCTCACAAAGGCCCCACCTAGGATCAACTTTGATAACTTAACTTCCAAGCTGGGAAATTGGGATTGATCAACATTTACTCCCAGCTTGAGGGGGCATGAAGAAATCAAGGAGATCCTCGTAAGGCAATCAGGCAGTAATTGATTGATTATAATTGATTTGTATCTATAGGTAGTAGTTTTTGTATAGCTATATATTTACTGTAATTAGCTCCCAGTTTTTAGCCTTGTAATTAGTAAGTTTATGATTCTTTCCTGATTTTGTGGTGCCCGATTTGGGTCCTGAAATCATGGAAGGAGATCCTCTCCTACTTGTATATATTGAGGTATTATGGTGGAATAGAAATCAAGGAAATTCATTCTCTGATCCTTTAAATAGAATCTAATAAAGTCCAAGAACATATGAGGTCCCAAATGAAAGAGTAAGATTAATCTTCCCAAGCATCTAGAGAGGCATAAATTTGTAAACAGACAAATTATGACCAATTAGATATTAACAAGTTATTATAGATTTACAAAACTGAAAATAAATTGAGGGCAAACTATTCTGACCTCAGATCTCCAGACATCAGTTTTAACAGACACATTTACAGCCTGACATTCCTCCGATACCTGCAAAATTGTTTATACTAAATTACTGATGGTTCAATACAGCTCAGTGATTAGAATGCCTGCAAGGGTTTTGAAGATTACCGACCCAAAATTCAAAGTTGAAGAGATCATGTGATGTGGACAAGTGATATCTTAGACCCTAAAAAAGGTCATGTCAGAAGCATTAAAAACAGGTTTCTAGTTCTACTTATCATATTAAAAATGAATAGCTTTAAAAAGAGCAGTCAAAAGTAGTGTAAACCTTAAAACCAGCACATCTAACCAAACAGAATGGACAGGAGAAATCTTCAGTGACTGCAATCAAAGCTTCCAATTACTATATAAGTTGCATGCCCAGGAAACATTGATATTAACAAGAAGAAAAGAAAGAGATAACAATGTAAAATCAGATAATCTATAGACGTCCAAAATCAGGCATGCATCAATAAGTAGGAACCACAATCAAAACACAGGCTACCACAACCTTGCCAGAATTGGGGTGGAAATAAGATGAAACACTGAGCCCCTTGGTCAAACAGACATTGTATACCATTTCAAATAACTAGTCAACCTAAAAGCCTAAGCATTTAGGTGAGGAGCAACTAATGGCTTTTAAAATCTCTAACAAGGGTACATAAAGAAAACTTTCAGCCTTTTGCCTTCGAAGGTAAAGCATCTGAACTTTCACCGTAAACTAGATATTGCCTTTATCACTAAAATAATATGAAATTAATAGTGTCCCTACCATCAATACATACAAAAACAAACAATTACTTCAATCGAGTTGAGAAGAGTGGTTCAATACAAGAATATGTATAGTAAGCAGAAAATCTGCCCTTTGTTATTGTTAAGTACTACAATACCACACAGTTGTCTTTCTTCACAAACTTTAATGACCTTTGGAGTTTGGACAGTAGAACTGTAAAATATTAAAAATTAACACTCAAAAGATACACATAGACAAAGCTTTTACGGGAACTAACCAACATTCTTAAATTTGGAATTGTAAGTAAAACTGGAAGGACTGAAAAATATCTCAAACGAAAGGGATAAATACCATTTTACTTGCCACATGAAAAAATCATATACAAACTTATATAACTGTTGAAATATAGGGATTAGAAGGAAAAGAGAAGAAAGCAATAGAGAGAGAATATAATAAAAATGTAGTTAAAATACAAAAATATTTCCAATTTAGTAACAATCAACCACTTGAGTGATTAATTAAATCAACATGTCGTTACTCATTAACCACTCTTGGAACATCTTCAACCAGTTGAGCAGTTAATTGTTCCTAAATTGGAAACATATTTACCAAGAATTCCCTTTTTGTAATTTTCCCTAAAATATTAATAATAAGGCTCTGAATAGTTGTTATATTAAACACTGACCTAATACCTTGATTCATACTCAAAACTATGACTATGAAAAGACGATTATAAAATCCACATTGGGTATACTACAAGTAACTGCTCACAAAACCCAGACTTTCCTAATTACATAATAATTTATATTTCTCAACAATAACCAATAGATATCACAACTCAAAAGTTATAGTAAGAGAAGTTCAGTAGCAGAATCTCCAACAAGTGGTAAAATCACTCAAGTTCAATTTCAATATTTAAACAAACATAAAAACAACATAATAAGGAAAATTTCTACCCAAAAGCATAACATGAAATCAGTTTCCTCCATCTAATAATATACATAAACTACTATCAATGATGAAACTTTAGTCAAGAGAAGGACTAAATGTTAAACTTGAGTAATGCAGAGAGGTTTTGGAATCAAAGGATTTTCGTTTAAGTAGGACTAAGAAGAACTATATCGAATGCAAGTAGAGTAAGACATGAGATACCAATGTTATGGAGATGAAAATTTGGGATCACATCATACCACAAGTTGTGGGGAGATTGATGGGAATGTCACACACAAGATTCAAGCTAGGAAGATGAAATGGAGAAATGCTTCAAGCAAAATTTGTCATAGCAAAATGCCTATCAAACTAAAAGGAAAATTCTACCGAACATCTATAGGCCCAGCGATGCTCTATGGTCGTGAATGTTAGGCAGTGAAGTGCCAACAAGAGCAAACAAATAAGTGTAGCAAAGATAAGGATGCTGAAGTTGATGAATAGACATACAAGAAAAGATAAGATTAGGAAGAAATGTTTCCGAGAAAGTTGGCACAGCACCTATTAAGGAGAAGACGATGGAAACTAGCCTAAGGTGGCTTGGTCATGAGAGAAGAAGACCAGAAGAGGCTCTAGTGAGAAAAATGGATCAAATGAAAGATTGTCCAATTAAAAGGTGTAAAGAAAGACCTAGGAAACATTAGCATAAACCATTAAAAAAGTACTTGCTGTTTTACTGAAATTTTGGTTTTGACAAAGTAGTTAATAGCAAACGCGGCACGAAGCGACCAGCCCCAAAAACGCAATGGCAGCATAGCGGATCGCATAGTGGTCGCTACAGTGAAGATAGCAGCTAGAATGAAAATACTTAAAACATGTGCAAAACATACATAATTAATAATCTTAAATAGTTTTAAAAATTTATACCATAAACAAATGAACAATAAATAAAGTTTCAATACTCAAAATCCAAAAAGTATTCATCATTCATCTTAGTCAAAGTGTTAAGTACCAATAACATGTATACAAAGTATAGAAAGCCAGTAATTACCAAAAAAAGACTCTGATGTCAATTATAAAAATAAAATAAAATAAAAAAAGATAATGATGTCGATTAAAAAAAGGACAGAGATGTCTTTTCCTTTTTGTGGCCAGTTGATGACTTTTCATATCTGAATAAGTTTTTTACTTAAAAAAACAAGTTTTATTATATAAAAAAATTATTAAAAAGAAAAGAAAAAAGGTTCACATTAGGGCACAAACTATGCGCAACAGAACAGAAGAAGGCTTCTTCAAGAAGCTGCCGTGCAAAACACAGCTGAACAGCCATGGCGGCACGTGGAGCAGAATTCGGCAATGGGACTTCGGTTCCGACCTGATGGATGATGGGTTCTCCAAGTGTCTCAGATCTAACCCTCTGCATGCCTAATAGCAGCTGCTATGGCCGCCATTCTTGTTCGCGACAGGCGCGATTGCGGCACGCCACACCACTATGCTAATACGCTCCATCACTAGTGTTTAGGAACAGGGAAGCTCCACCTCGCCCTGCTCAGCGCGATAGCAGCCACTAGTGTCTGGTTTTTGATAGAGCCCAATGGAGTCAATTGATCCATGTAGCCAACCCCAGCTAGTGGGATAACTCTTGGTTGTTATTGTTCTTGTTGTAATGACTAATTTGTTCAAAAATACTTTACTTACTCCATACAGAAAAAAGAAAAAGAAAAAAAAGCAATCACACATACTAACGAGAGAGAGAGAGACAAAGAGAGCAACATTTACATTACCTTCCGTTCTCTGCAACTTATTATTGTAATACCTGTAATATTTTTTATAAAACAAGACTTAGTAAGAGAGAAAAAGAATACAATGCAGGATTATCATAAATTCTTCTAATAGCAAAGGAAACATGAGGGGGGCAGAACAAAAATAGAAAACATTAGAACAGAAGAGCTCTCAAATACATCTGCATATCTGACAAAGAAACCCCCTTAAAAAGACCATGACCATAAACCCGCATACAAGCCAAATATAAGCCAGGAAAGATATCCTGTCACAAAGAAGTTAAAATGTAATACCTGTAATTAAACATGACATTTCCTTCCCTCAACCTGGACCATAAAAGCAGCTAGTAGTTAAAATGTACACCACAATTTATTTAATAGAAATGAAATAACAGTGCCACTACTTTTTCTTTATGTTAAAAGAACAATGAAAGAGACAAGTTTTACAAATGAGGATAAGATATGCTCCTTAAACACAGCAGCAAGAGAGAACAAAACAGAAACAAGTGACGATAATACAAAAGAGCTCTCCATCCCTCAGCCTGTCTACCTAAGAAACTCAATGAAAGATATTGTGAAGTTGAACAACCAAGAGAGTCAATCAAAAGGATCTTATGTTACCACCTTATCTTATAGCAAGTCTAAGGACAAAGATAGCATTCCACTTCAACAAAGGCACTAAAACTAATTAAAAGAAATTGCTCCAAGCTCAGAGAGCACACCAAAAATTCACTAAACACAATGAAAGCCTACTCCAAATATGTAGCTGGTTGCTGAAAAATGCATAAATAAATGTGCAAATGTTTCCAAATTAGAGCAAAACATCACAAACATATCATTAGAGAAAGCTTTGTTAGTTCTGAAAATCTGCAAAATATCATAAGCATTTAACCTTACTGAATACCACAGTTCAAACGAATAGGCAGCTTTGGATTTCTAAAATGACTTTTTAACAAGGAATTTCTCTTTATTCAGAGAATGGGTACGAAAGTGAGGGGGGGAAATAGAGCAAAAGAAAGTTACGAGAAAACACATCAGAACAATCAAGTGTCAAACCAGGATCCTGGCTGGTTAGAAGACAAAAGGACTTATCAAGCAAACGCAAGAGAGATTCCAATTAGATGTTGGAAACTCAAGTGTTGTAGAAACTTAAGGAGAAATGATGCAGAGAAGATAGGTGATAGAAGCGAGGAAAAGCTTCAATACTCCACATGATGACATTTCAATACTACAAGAATACAATAACCATATGGTCATGAATCTCAAAATCCAAAAAAAATAAAAAATAAAAAAACCTTTTACTAGAATTAAGAAGAAAAGAACCCAACATCTTCCAAGAGGAGACCCATTTTACTCCACATACAACCTTTGCTACAATCATGGTTGCAAACTCCCGAGTTAACTCTTAAACTCTTACAAGTTTATGATTCTAGGACACAAAACAAGTTAAATCGCATGTAAACTCTCTTTTTGTCAAACTCCTACGAGTTCAAGTAAACTCTGACAGAATTGGTAAACTCTTGATTCTACTAGTGAGTTTACGAGCCTCGATTTACACATGGTTTTGGCCTCAAAACGCAGAGTTTTGGTTGATTTTGTTGGGTACTTGGTTGGGTTGCCTCTATTCTGCCATATATATTGGGTTTATGAAGCTAATTTTATGTTATTATTATTTGTACTTTGTTTTGTTAAACTACAAAAATAATGTAAATGTTGAACTAAGTATAATATAATAGATGGGTCAAGTATTGGGGTTACGTTTTTACTTTACTATTTTTCCTTGCTTTGTTATGGAGTTGGAATGTTGAATATTACTTATAGATATGCTATTAAATTAAGTTTGGGTACTAGGATATGTTTTTTAAATAAGATTTTTAAAGTAAACTCTTGTGAGTTTATGATTCGAGTTTAGTGGGGCTCCACGAGTTTACCTAAACTCTCGAGTTTGAGAACCTTGGCTACAATTAGACCAAGGCAAAGATGCCAAAAAATAGTTGTTGAGGAGGGTAACTGCGCATAGAACTAGCAAGGAATGAGGACCTTGCTACCATAATCTACTTCTTTACAGTAAGTAAAATCATATCATCCCATTTCTTCTATTTTGTTTAATGATTTTTTACCTTCTTAATCTCAATCTTAATTGCATTTCTTAACTCTATTTCCCATCCTATGCCTAACCTAAAGCTCTGAAAAATTAATGGGGGAGGAAAACTATGAAGGTGTAAATGTTGAGTCCTGTACAGAATGATAAGTTGGACTTCGTGTCTTTGCCCTTAGGTAAGCAAGCAACTAGGTAAAGTGAATCCATGCTGTGAAAATGAATCTTAATAACTCCATTACTGACTTAAATGTTTGTTTGGTAGCCAAGCCTTGGCTAAGTTAGCATCGATTTGTCTCTTTATTGATCAGGTTGTTGTTAATCATTGGCCTTTCTATCAATTAAATTTAAACACAAAAACGCTATACTTGATGGTCATCTACAAGAAAAGGTGAATATGGATTGTCAAGGACCCACTATCCTAAATGCTTAAACTATTAGGTGGGGGCCCAAGAATGGTTTAGTATCTTTAACACACCCCCTCATGCAAGAGCCCTTCGGGTTTGAAGGGTGGACAACACACAGGCTCATCTTACCTTGTGAAGAAATTCGACTTAATTATGAAGAATGGGGGCAGCAATGATCAAACTCCTAACCACTTGGACATAAGAGGCTCTAATAACATGTCAAGGACCAACTCTCTTAAAAGCTTAAACTATTAAATGGAGGCCCATGAATGGTTTTATATCTATAACATGGAGCAACCACCAAGATTTGTTGCTTAACTAGTGTCTGGGATGGTGTGCTGGCCGAAAAAGTTTTTGTACACATCACCGCAGCCTCTTGGCCATGATTTGATTGATTCAGTGCTGCAGTTACGGAATTAGGGCTAAAAGGGAGTGCATGCAATCACACCATAATGCAACAAGATTATTGAGAGTGATGAATTGGATAATTCTGTCCATGGATCTTTTCTACAAATAAAGTAATCCAGATCAAGGATTTAGGTGCTTTAGAATACTTTCTTGGAAGAAGTAATGTCCTCCAACAAGGATCTACCACTGCAAAGTGCAAACTTAGTACATGTCCACAAAGCCTTAATACCTTATTTCTCTCAAAACCTTGAAAATGATAACCAGTAGATTACAAGAGAGTAGCCAGGTACACCAACTACACTAAAAGCTAATTCCATTTTGCACATGATGTCAGATGGCAACTTTTTGAGTTTTATTTATATTGCAAAGCCATATTAGAACAATATAAGTAACAACAAAATTTCATAGAAGCAAAGAAATAACAATCTTGGCAACCATAATGATTTAACTGCTTGATGAGAAAAATGAAATTTACCGAATGATATGAGATAATGATGACGACGGTACTTCACTGCATGCATATGTATGGTAGGGAGATTTTTCCTTGGCCCCATACTCTTCTGCAGAAATTGTGATTTGTACTTGCTTTGATGTACTCTTTAGAAACCCAAAGAACAGAAAAGAAAGAAGCAGCAGTCAATACAGGTTCTCCATTAAAGATTGAAGTCTATTGTGGTTTTAGGTGTGTGGATTTCTTGCTCAGTGGGTAAATGACAGTGAAGCTAGAACAAACCACATTCTCGGAATTACAGGGCACTTGAATGGAGACAGTTGTGTCCTCATTTTGAAAATCTGACTGCAACATAAAAAAAAACTTGTAAACTAGTACATCTATCGTAATTGCGAAGAATAGATAATAGAGCTTGAAATGGATTCTTAGACAAAAAAATATTGTCCCCATGTATAGCATTTCCTTTAACTAGCACAAAAGGAAGCACAGTAAAGACAATGTTAATCATCAGCTCCATATAGAAGTCATACCTTCAGAAAACATGGAAGCAAATCAACAGTTGACATGATCTCAGCTCGCTGTCCCAAATGAAAATTTGGAGAACTATCCCAAGCCATATAAAGTGATTCTAAAGATACTTTCCCACATAAGCAGTATTCTCCAGCTCTTGCTGTCAAGCACGGAATGAAGTAAAATTGAAAGAGGAATTGTAGCTCTGAGGAATATTTATGAAAATTCACAAATCACCCTTTTCATTAACAAAATCAAAATAATTGGGGGGAAATTAATCCATGACTAGATAGATAGACTTAAAAAATATCAGAAATGTTGGAAATAGAATACTTTTTAGTATCTCCTCTTCCCAAGTAGTTAGATTCATTGTATAGAAGTAGAGTAGATGCAATGCATCTTAGGAATTATCTCTAGCCTAATTGTTTGTCTTGTAACTTGAATTCAGCATTTATCACCTATGTAAATCTGTTATGTATAAATATATCATTCAGCTGAGTGCTCAAAGTACTCAAGCACATTCAGAAAATATTTGTGTTAATGAGATTTTTCCACAAGAAAAAACCACACATTAAATCTTATGATATTGAATAGACCATAGATTTTACCATCCATTATGAAATTCCTTATTTTCTTGGTAGCAAGATATTCGGATAACAAATCATTTCATTTGCTTGCAACAAAATTCAGGCTTGATACTAATAAATATTGTCAAGAACCAACTCATCCCAAGAGCTTAGGCTGTTAGGTGCAGGTCAAGAATGGTTTTTATCTCTAACATGCCCATCATACCTCGTGCCGAAATTATAATTTAATTAAGAATGGGGGTGGAAAGGATCGGACTTTTGACCACTTGGTCAAAGAGGCTCTAATACCATGTTGGAAAGTTAGAGAGAAAAAATAATGGGTTCTGAAGAGTGCAATACAGAGGCAATGTAAAAAGGCTGTAAGTGGAATCACACATTGCCTCTAGCCCACAACTGCATTTATACTAGAGGGAAGAGTATACAATTGTATAGTTGTCAATCAATCACCTAGAATGAATACTCAATTAATCACCCTTGATTTTAGGGTCAACACTTCCTTAATTCACAAGGCTTTCCGTAATAGTTTACTATACAGTGTTGTATTTATTTATAAAAAAAATCTCAGGTGACCATTGGCCTCTTTATCAAAGAACTTAGGCAACTAGCACTCCCTGAATAACAAAACCTCAATGATGTCCTCAACAAATAGCTCCCAAAAGTCTTCAAATTGTCTCCTCAGTGGCCCCCTTGACCTTCTCCAGCTCGCCTCCACTACCTGGATCTCACACCACCTAGCAACACAGTCAACTCCCTTGCTAGCGCCCAAGTTTCAAGCCACAACTCCATTGACACAAAATCAGAAAAACAGAGAACAAACAAGAGAAACACAAAGCAATACCTCAGAACCACTTTACATCATGAGAATTACATCCACTACTTCCAGCCTCATTCAGTAACGACCAAATCACCATAGCCTAGCATCTAAACTCATGCCAGAAAAGTTTCTCAAAGAAAAATCAGAGATGCAACCCAGCACCAACAAATAAAAAAGCAACCAAGATCCTTGAGAAACAACCCACATGCACCATAGCATATACCAGAATACTTTGAACAGCACCATCAGACCACCACAAGAACCAAAACTCGCAGAAAAATACATGAAAAGCAAACCTCTAATTAGATCAAGGAAACACACTGTTCAGATCGCGGGAACAAGCTCCCAAACTAAACAAAAAAAACATGAAGAGCAATTGGGCTCATCTCAGACTGGAGGATTGGCCTTATCAGTGCCAGAATCAAGACTCCTTTTCACCAGAAAAGAGAAAAAAATCATCAACTTCTGGATAGCGATGGTGGGTCCAATCTTTGATTCAATAAACAGGGTGTGAGTAACAAAGAAAACAAGCAAGGGAAGAGAACTTGACAAAAGAAAATTACTTTAGTAATTAAACTAGAATGAAAGAAACTAGAAAACACACTATGATTGCAAGCATGGTGGGTTCAAGTCACGGTGGATGGTATCGCTCAGATACCATGTCAAGAACCAACTCATCCAAATAGCATAAGTTGAAGGCATAGGCGAATAATGGTTTTTATGTCTAACACACTCATCATACCTTGTGCTCAAATTATAATTTATTTAAAAAGAATGAGGAGTGCCCAAGACCGAAATCTTCAACACTTGATCAAAGAAACTCTAACACCATGTTGGAAAGTTAGAGCCAGAAAATAATGGGTTTGGAAGAGTGAGACATAGAGAGATAGACAGAGAAACAGAGGCAAATTGAAAAGGGATGTATGTTGAAGCACACACTACCTCAAGCCCTCAGCTGTATTTATCCCAGAGGGAAGAGTATACAATTGTATAGTTGTCAATCAATCAACCAAGCTTCAATCAATCACTTTGTCAATCCCCAATTAATCACACTGGACTTTAGGGTCAATGCTTCCTTAATTTATGAGACTTTCCTTAATAGTTTCCAATACTGCTAACAGATATTATAGATAATTGCTGACTTTTTTATTGCATAGTTTATTAGCTTGGAGTATGTGGTGCAGGTTTGACGGGAGAAGTGTTTTTTTTTTTTTTATAAAAGAAGAAATTCATTAAGATGAAGAGAAGAAAGGCGGGAGAAGTGGGTTTATCCAACAACCCTTGAGCATCTCAGGTGACTGGTTTCAGGGGTTTCTGGTAAGGGGGAAAAAAGTGTAAAATCCTGTGAATGCAGGATGAATGAATGTTTTCTACTGACTTTGGATTGTTATGAACCATCCTTTAGCTCCTTCTTTTAGTGGGATTAAAATGTCCATTTGGCTTCTCTCCAATGTTCGTCTCACAATCTTGTTTGAGGAGCATCACATACTAATATTCAAAGAGATTGGAGGGCACTCTGTTTTTTTTTTTTTTTGTATAGATACTATAGAACATGAATTCATTACCAGAGAAAGGATATATACAAGAGAAGGATCAACAATCCAACTACAAGGAAAAGAAAACAGCATCAAAAGCAGAATACGTCGGCTCCAAAGAGCTCTCCAGTCGTTCTTCGTATGAGATTAAGAAATCCTCCAAAAATATCCACTGACACCACAAAGAAGTGAGACATCTATCATATCCCAAAAGACAATGCACAGATAAGGATCTGTCACTGAAAATTTAAGCATTATGCTCAAGATAAATGCATCACACTCCATCTAAAAGGGCACAGCTCCATAGCACCCTTTCACTGTTCTCTTGATTTGATTCATTATTTCTGGTATTACTACTTTTTTATTCTTTATGGAGGATTTCTTGTCCTTTTATATGTAATTCACTTAATTAAATTCTTCATTTTTATGTTTTTAAAAAACATGTATATTAAAAGTGGCTCAAGAAACAATGTAAGAGTGTAGCCAACCATGTTTTTGTATTACGAAAGTTAGCAATTAAAGCATATCTCACAATCAAAAGAAGTCAGATCCAAAGGCACCAGGCTTGCATCGACTCCAGATGATGAATTTGAGTTTTCCACTGCAAGTAGATAGTTATAAGTTACAACAAGGAACTTGGCAAAAATTATAGATAGTTTCATCTCAACTGGATTACACAACCATATACATACCAGTGCTGACAAACAAGATAGCAAGTGAGCGAGATCTAGCCTCCACAGCTAACTTATTGACTTCAGGGAGTGTAAAGTTTGCTTGGACTTGAGTATTTGAATCAATTCCAGGGGAATTTCGAAAGATGAAAATCCGACTGATACGATACACAGCAGAATACTTTTTTGTTTTTGGTAAGTTAAACAAAAAGTATTATGCAGCAGAAAAACTTATTAGATAGAAGGTAGTTTGCATAAGAAATATAAATTAATTCAGCTTAAAAGGCAGTATTCCTACCTCTGGAACTCCAGCATCAGAAACCAGCCGAGCCAGACAGATATACAAAGGAAACACAGTCTGGGTTTCAGTAACAGTCCTTGACAGAGAAACTGTCATTTGTATTCTAAATATTCAAATGACATATCTCATTAGCATCTCAAAATTGATACTTATACTAAATTACATTCAGAGAAAACAAGGAAACAGCCTAATGAAAACAATATCTCATATGAAATCACTAGAAATTACAGCAAATTCATGCTTATCTGAAAAAATAAATACCACTATATGAATAAAGATAGCATGAAAAGGAATTGCAAGGTTTACATAACAGTAAGAACCTTTAGTTATCTTCATCATCTCATACTGAACAAGATTACTACATACTTTGTTGGGACAGACAAGGTATGTCTGCAAGAACTATTTTGCATGTATTAGACATTAGCTGTGAACTTGAGACATTGGGTATTGAACCAACAATAACTTAGTTGTATAGATTTGACACTAGCATGGTTCTGCACAGATGTAGACTTGTAGTTGAATGGTAATCAAGGGCTCACACAAAGTGGATATTATTGAGATCTACTTTGGAGGTTAAGTTCCATACCAAGGACAACACAACAAAGTTCATACAAGAATTAGCTAAGACCAATTGTGCCTTATCACCATAAATGGACTACACAGTTTTATATAAGCCAGCATATTTCCGTTTCTGTTTTGGCAGGTGATCAAATGGTTGCATGTGAATTCTGTTTTGGTAAATGTGCTCATGTAGGACTACGACATCAAGGGTTCTTGAAGAAAGTCCTACATCAATATCAGCAGGATCTTCTCACTTGAATGGCAAATACTTTTTGAGATGGATGCATTAACTTAGTCAATGCCGCTACAGCTCACATGGAAAACCACAGCAAAAGTAACAATAGGTCTCAAAGTCAGAGGGTCACAAAAACTGGGATTAGGTGGATGTTTGGATTACCTTATTTTGTGTTCAGAAAAGCTTATAATCAAAATGTTGCAGAGAGATTTTAGCTGAAATCCTGTTTTTGGGCCAAAAAATAATCAAATCCAAACACCCACTAGAACTAGCAGGGACACTCATTGACCAAAACTAATCCTAATTCATTTTAGAACCACAAAAAATCTAAAGGTCAAAGTGCAAACTAGAAACTTAAACACATTCATTCAACTGAGTCCATACCTATTTTTCATATCAGAGACCCGAGTTGCCACTAATTTTATGATAATAGCAAATATACAAATTGAATTCGTTTCTCCATAGCCAAATTTCACATATGGTATTAAATAAATGTATCAATTTAAATCACAAAAGGTTCAGTTCAACAGTCAACAATATAGAGACATGCCTAAAAATATCTTTCTATTTAAAATGAACTTAGCATATATATCCCCATGGGCATATGGCATATAACTGACATAAATCTGTTAAAGGGAGCAAGTAGGAGAAGGAAGACTATATATGATAACTTGTACCTCCTCCTGTGCTTAGCCTTTATCCTGTAGTGTAAACATCTCTGAAGGAATGATGGCTACATAACAGACATGTATTCTATTAGAGAGATACAACATGCCATAATATTTTATAGGAGACCCAATATCTTCAGGGACCAGAAATCAGGAGATCAGAAAAAGCAAAAAGAAGAAAAAAAAGATGGACTAAAGAAGAATTTATTAAGGAAGAGAAGTAAATAGAAAATATAACAAATCCTCCCAAAACAATGGGGAAAAAAGAGAAGAAAATTTTCGAGGAGACAATAATGCCACCAAGAATACAATCAGCCCTATGCCTCAGCAATATATTCTAAGAAAAATGATAAATGATCACAAAATATTATTTACAATGGCAGATAATTTTAGCCAATCAGATGGAGTACATTTCTTATAGCACGTCGCTGAAGAATGTTGTAGAGCTCTACAGGCTTGCAATAAATTGAAAGACTCTCTTCTGCAGCAAGCTCCTCTTCTGCAGATAAATGCTCACAAGCATCTGGACGGAATCTGCAGCGGAAAACAGATATAATTATTGGCTATATTGCACTCCTCTTTCAAAAAAAAAATTATAGATAGGAAACTACCTATAAACTCAAGGCATGTGATTGTGCACAAGCAAAGTGTCAAGTTATATTAGTCTAAAAACCTACTCAATTCTTTTTATAGAGAAAGAAATATTATTAGAGACAAAATATTGAAAGTAAAACTACTGGGAGGATAAGATATTATCCTCCAAAACAGAAAAAGAAAGAAACAACATGGAAGAAGAAGAAATTGGGCATGCAACAAGGCTGCCTATTAGAAACAGAGACTCCCTAGAAACAGCCACGACTAGAGCACCAGGAGAAGGCATAAAAGCAAAACTAAGGGCAAAGAGATGCCCTTAAAGATGTGGGCATCCCACTCCAACCAAATACGATTGAACTAGTAGTTTATGGGTTACCAAGCCAACATTGTTTTTTAAACGTGAATGATCACACAAGCCTGCAAATTAGGCTGCAAATGAGGATGGAAGGATGACTGACCAGAAGATCCATATAGAGAAATTAGCAGCAGAAGTGTGCCGGGTGGATGAAATGGAGAAATGTTTCAGGCGTAATTTGTGATTGCAAAGTGCCTATCAAGCTCAAAGGAAAATTCTAGCACAAAACTATAAGACTAGTGATGCTCTATGGTAGTGAATGTTGGGCAATGAAGTGCCAACAAGAGCAAAAAAATAAGTGTAGCAGAGATGAGAATACTAAGGTGGATGAGTTGAGGACATAGCAAGAAAATATAGGATTAGGAACGAATGTGTCCAGGAAAAAGTTGGGGTAGCACCAAATAAGGAGAAGATAATGGAAACTTGCCTAAGGTGGTTTGATCATGTGAGACGAAGAGCAAAGAGGCTCTAATGAGAAAAAGTGTATCAAATGGAGGATAATCCGATTAAAAAGGGTAGGGGAAGACCTAAGAAAACTTTAGGAGAAACCATTAAAAAAGACCTTGCTATAAATGGTTTTACTAAAATTTTGGTTTTGATAGAGCCCAATGGCATCGATTGATCCATGTGGCTGACCCCACCTAGTGGGATAATGCTGGGGTGTTGTTGTTGTTGTAGTTTTGGGGATGAGCAAGTCCAATTATTTAAATAGCTAGGTTTTGTGGTGACTAGTGATCTACTCTTTCCACTCTATTTGGTGTAATTGCTTGTGGCTAGGCTTAGTTAGAGCAACTTTAATGCTCTATTTGCATTATCTCTAAGGAGTTTGATATGTGGGAAATGGACTGACCTGTTGAGATGTAAAATGATAGGAATTCCACTTGGGAAACGAGTAGAGAGAAGGGCCCCAACCCTGATGGTTTCACTATAGTCTTTTCCTAAACTTACCAAGAAATTTTTTCTTTCCTTCTTTGCATAAAAGGAGAAAAATTATTAGAGAAGAGAAAGAAAAAACTACAAGGGCAGAGGATAAGATATCTTCCTAAAAGAAACCAAAAATTTATACCAAAGAAAAAAAGAAACACAACAAACAAGAAAAGCACATAAATTTCTTCTTATATCAAAGAATGTTATCTCAACCATAACCATGGTGATGTCACAGGAAAAGTCACCTATGACCTACCCTCTAGGAAGCACGGACATTTCAAAATGATTGTCGTGTCAGTGTCGCCGTTGTGTCAATGTCAGATACTTCTCCGACACTTTTGGATACTCCTAGCCTACATCTTCTAATTTCACTTTTATTTTTTGAATTTTTGTACCAATAGAGGTGAGATACAACAAAAATTAGATAAATGATAGTATTTCATTCTATCTACAATGACTAAGGTTGACTTTCGAAAAATTGATGTCTTTATTTTAATTTAAAATTTGTATTTTTATGTAATCTTACATTAATTTTAAATGTTGTATATAGCCGTGTCGTGTCCTATAATTTTTAAAATTTGTCGTATCGCCGTATCCGTGTCGTGCCGTATCTATATCTCGTGTCGAATCCATGCTTCCTAGCCTACCCTCCATGTAAACCCAAAAAAAGTTCCACAATTCTCACATTCTGATTAGCAGGTCTCATCAACCAACTAGCAGTGCATGAAGTTCGAAGCAAATGAAACCTAGTCCAACTATGCAACAATTATAACTCGAACTGTTAAACAAATTCTATTCTAAAAGTATTCTATGACCCTAGATAGTTGGACACCTTCACAAGCTATCATTTTCTTTTTAATTTTCAGGCACTTTCCCCTCACAACACTATATGCAAACGAAGTCTAAAGTAACCAAGCAAAGAGGAAATTAGGTATTAAGGAATGCACAAAATCTACAACAATAAGTAATCTACATCATATGTAAATAATAGAATATATTTGCAAAAGGCTTTTGTCAAAAGTAAAACTTTGTGAAGGCAGGCTTTGTCTGAAAGAGAACATACGAGGTTTCACGAGCCACAACAGGAATGCCTGGCATTCTTATTAAATAAGTCTCAGATATGTATCATATTTCTCTGAACCATTAAGTATGTGAAATTTTCTCTAGCAATAAACCTGCATTTGGAAATGGTGTGAGAAATCATGAAAACCATATACTGCAAATATACTTAATATGGTAATTCAGACATGGAGATCCATTGAACATCAATCCTTTATATCAAAGTTTAAACATTAACAGCGGACAAAACCTCATTTTTTGACAAGGTTGAAAAACTATTGACCCTAGTAATACATGAAAGCATGCTCCAAGTTACAATGGTCCGAAAATAAAATCTAGGGATAATGATTGTAATAAAAAGAATCATATAGAAAAAAAATAGGGTGCCTGTTTCTATGCTTGATAGGACTCTGAAAGGTGCCAAGTCCAGCTGGCGCAGACGTGTGCATGCCTCTGTGGATGCTAACACAAAATTGAGAAATTGTTCAACCATCCCTATGAAGTAACCAGAAGTTTCAAAACATCCCAAGTTCTATTCTCACTCTATCTCCCTTTTGCACACCAAACGAGTTTTAAATTATTATTTTTTGCTAAATACTTTTAAACTTTTTCACTTGTGGCATTTCACATATGCAGGGAATGCCAATCAAAAGCAAAATATAAGCTTCACTTATGCATGAAGAATGCCACTTTTCTGCATATGGTATTGTCCCCTTCTAGCAAAAACATATCGGCAAGAATCTCTAACTAAGAAACAAGACAAAGTATATGTAATAAGACCATGGAATAACAAACAAAGTAGTAAGAAATCAATCATAAAACACGAAAAAAAAAAACAAAAAACAAAAAAAAGGTTTAAAAAAGTAATAAAATAGAGAATGCCCATAAAAAAAAAATTGTAGGAGAGATAGTGAAAAGAAAAAGAAAACAAGTCCAGGCAGCAAAAGGGGCAAATAAATGGGTACGAGAAAAAAAGTTGAAACTACCAGCTTTCTGCGATGGGTAGCTCCCATATTCAGCTCCTCAATGTTCCTTGGCGTGAAATGAACAAAAGGGGGTGAAGGGTTGGAAGGTGAAGAGTTGCACAAGACAAGGAAAGTAGGTGTCCAGTGTGGAAGCTGACAAGAGAGAGAGAGAGAGAGAGGTTGATGATGTTGGTTGTTTAACGCGGAGCTGAGAGAAAAGAACCAAAATGGCATCAACCCATTTATAACATCAATCAAACTTTTTCAAATTTTTCAAACAGATGAGATGAGATGAGATACCTTAAAAATTAAAAGAGACTTCAAAGTTGAAACCTTGAGAAGCAACTGTTTGGCAAAAATAAAATAAGACACACAAAATTTATCCTCAAAATAATTATTTTCAGCCTCAAGGATGTCTCTCTGTCTCTCTCATTGTCTCTATCTTTGTTAATAATTTAAAGAACACGGACATTTTGTCTTTTAAGATTTGGGAAACTTGTTGCTTTAGTTCATGGGAGTAAAACACACGCCAAGTTTTTAAAAAAAAAAAAACATTTATTAAAGGTATGTACAATTTATAAAAAAAATAAAAAATAAAAAATAAAAGGAGAATAATGAACAATAGAAAAAAGAATAAGAGAATAAAAAAAAAGTGAAATGAATATAAATATAATAATATAAAATATTTTTTTATTATTTTAATAAGTAATTTCTTATAAACATTTTGAGTTGAAAAGTGAAAATGAAAAATTCATCAAAAAAAAAAACTTTAAGTCAAAATCTCTTGAATCAAACTTCATACATATAGTAAAAATATTTCTCCTCAAGTACCTTGTAAACCCCTTTTTCCCATTATAAAAATCACAATGAAAGCCTTTTATCTCAATTGAAGCACTAGTTAACATGACATGGAAACATAAAATGTTAATGTCCCGTTAGGTCCAAAATTAAAAACAATAACTAAGGACTTAGTCAACAATCCAAAAGTGGTCTTAGAAAAACTCTATCTTTACCCTAGGTCACACTTATCTTCAAAGGCTTGTCCTATGACAACTTAGAAATTCCTACACCAATCAAAAGTAAAACTCTTGCCAAACTTAGAAAATAAGAGTCACCCTAAGTACTAGACTCCTTAATTACCACATCTTTACCCAAGATCCTGGAAACATTTCTCAAGAAATTTGTCCTAAGATACCTCGAAACACTCTCAACTACAACACAATTGAGAGGAATATACATGTCTTCCAAAACCTCTAACGAATTATCGCTAGACTCATTAGAAGTAGAAATAAAACTCACAATAACTATTATGATGTACAAGAAAAGTTAGAAAAGAAGAGTGTACAACGAACTCAAAAGGGAAGCCAAGATACCTACAAAAACATTGGCGCCAAAAAACTTGATGTGGAATTTCAATCTCTACTAAAAGAATTAAGAATTACTTGATGTAGTCCAATTTCCAATAATTTTCTAAGTATCAAAAGTCGGATTTGAATTGATTTCTATATAACTTTCCACAAAAAAGATTTTAAAGCTTTCTCAGCGATAGAAAAAAGATTAAAGAAGAAAATAAAAGTTGGTGAATAAGAAATATAAAACCTCATAGTCAATACAATCAAGGTAATAGTTTTATTTCATGAAAATTAGGCTGAATTATAAAATAAAAAAACAAATCATAATTAGAAAAATGTTATAGAAAAATTAAATATATTCATATATATCTAAAGTTGCACTTATTCCATTCAAGTGCATTTATATGGATAGGTTTTTTTTTAAAAAAAAATTACCCTTCAAATAATCACTATAATAGAATAACCATATTGACATACTTATTATCATGTCGTGGAAATTGTTATAATTTTGTTTAGGTGAAAAAGTTTAGGAAGAGAAAATTGTTCTATTCTAATGTTAAGACATATCATAGATTTCAGCAAAAATTTACAAAAAATATTACTAGTAAGAATCAATTATTTCATACAATATATGATTATTAGAAAGACAATTTAAAAAAAAATAGGTGGGACCTAATCACCTAAATTTTATTTAGGTGTTAAGAAGCACAAAGAAATAATCCTTCATTTTCCACTATTGGAAAGAATCTAGAAACAATTCGTCTTTTTTATTTTGCCTTGGCTATATTTAGCCACTTTAAATATGTTTTATTTTTTAGATAAAACTTTTGCCTTTTTGTTTCATGATAAAAAAAGAAGGCAATATGTGTCCTCTCCACATTCTTTTCGTTATTGTTTAATTTAATTTAAAACAAAACCCTACTATAGCACCAAAAGCTCATAGGGATTCGGTACATGAATTTAAAACTCTAAAATCTATTTTGTCCCCATAAAAATCAATTATAGAAATTCATTTTCATTTTAAACAAAATTCTATCTAGATATTAAAAGAGTTAAATTTTGATCTATTGTCAGTATAAAGTTTCTTTACACTTTCACTTAATCATGTATTGTCAATTCATTAAAAGAGTTTGACTATCATAACAATTACCTCAAAAGTCTAACACTTTTAATGATGTGTCAGTACATAATTAGATGAAAGTGTAAAGAAACTTTACACTGACAGAGGATTAAAATTAAATCCATATTAAAAACTAACACCAAACACGTGGAGAATTGATTCATTATCTAATGAATGCTTTAGTTGTTAAGGAAAAAATAAATTCAACATCTATTATAATAATAAATTAATTATAAAAATTGTATTCCATTTTTAAGAAAATTATCTCTACCTTCCAATGTTTAGATATGAAAAATTCATAGATAATACTAGAAAAAAAAATATTAAGATAGTGTAGCATGGTACATATTAGAGTAGGTTAAACTCATAATATTACTACAAAAAGATGGGGAACTTGCGATATTCATATTGGATGGACTACGAATGACCCTTTTCTTCCATTTTCCCTACATCTGAAACCCTAGCAAAGGAGGTCATCACCTCTGCCAAACCACTTCTGCCAAACCACACACCCAGGCCACCTTAGCTCCACCACCTAGCAGAGCCCCCTCTGCCGCACTTTCCCTTTCCCTTCCCCATGACCGCCTTCGCCTCCTTCATCAAACACTAAGCACAACTGCACCTCACCCCATACCAACCCTGCATCGTCTGCTCTACCTCGACCCAGGCACCACGCCATTTCACTATACCAACCCCCACAAACCCATTAGCCGTACCACCACCTGCACCCTTTGCTCCCCCCTCATCCACAAGGTCGTGGGTCATGCAACTGTCCCTTATTTTTTCTACTTCTTGGTCAACTTCATACGACGAGCACAAGCCCTGCAAATCACATTCAGAGGAAGGAGTAGAGAGGCGCTTTGCTTTTTTTATTTTATTTTTGGTTTTGAGTTTGTATAAATAGTAATGTTAGGGTCTTGTTTTGCAAGGGGTTGGCTTCTTTCTCTAGGTTTTTGAATTTTCATTGTCTTCGAGGAGTGAGAGAGAGATTCTGAAAGGGAGAAAGAGCTAGAAGGCTTCGGGTCTTCAAAGGGGGAACTAAACCAAGCATTACCTGCGTAGGATTTTGGGCATTCTTGGTAACTCTGCTACTTACTATTGCTGTTTAATTTAAATGTAAAATGTTGAAGTTTGAATAGATATATGGATCCTATGTTTATTTGGTGTGTTTCTGAATTGCAATGAAATGATTACGTGATGTTATTGTGAATGAAACCCCTATGTTTATTAGTTCATGTTACCCTGTATTGTGAGCTAAAACTGCAGGCCTTGTATTTACATGAATTGAGTGGATTTGTTATATTCTTGGCCTCTCGGGGTTGTGTCTGTGTTGGCTGATATTGTGTTAAGGGTCTGCATCATGGGTTTCTGATCATATGTTAGAATATTTTGTTTGATTTCTGCTAATCTTATAGTGTCAGTCCCATGATTGTGTAAACTGTTAACCTGATTTGTTTGGTTTCTCTTAGTTTAACATAATAAATTTGTTCTTGAAATGAAACCGATTCTTGTTATTTGGTGAATTGTGTTGATAAGGATGGTTTAACAGGTTTGGTGTTGGGGCTCTTCCTTTGTTTTTCTTTTATGCTTAGGTGCTCATTTTGGTTTTGGCATAAGTTTTGAGTTTGTGAGTTGGCAAAATATTTGAATCATGGTTTAAGGCATGTTTCGGGAATATTGAATATGTTCATGATTAAGGGATTTTGGGGATCCATATATAATTAGAGTTTTAAAACAAAGTTGCAGAATAATAATTGACTAGTATACAAATGCTTTTACTTCAAACACTGTGGTGGTATATTTGAGTTTGTTATTTATGAGATTAGGAAACCATCTCGGTGATCAATCAATTTGAGATAATTATGTTAACTTTGTATTAGGCTTTATTAGATGTTTATTATGCCCAATATTAGTATTTTAGATGAGTTTAATGTTGTTGGGCCTCATTGGGCTTTAATGCAAATTGTGAATAATTCTTATATTTTGATGCATTTTGACCTTTCCTCTTTGGTTAGGCCATAACATGGGACTCGATGATCCATTTGAGCTAAAACCTTATGGGTTATCTCCAAGATTGATGAGGTATGTAGTTGAGTGTAGAATTAGAAGTAGGTGTTATATTTCATTGCATGATCTAAAGTGTTATATTTAAGTTTCTTTCATGGGAAACCCTTCTTATTGCCTTATACTTAATTATACATCTGATGCATATATAAGGAATGTTTGGAACCTTGACGAGGGCCTTCATTCCATTGTTGGCCAATAGCACTTGTTGTATGCTGCATAGTTTAGTCTGTAGAAATCTAAACCTCTAGCCTTGATTATGGGTCTCAAATTACTTGAAATACTTACATATGAATATTCCTCGTCTCGCCCTTCACGCCCTCACCTTTTCAAATTCCCTTCTCTCTCTTTATATCTTCATCTCTTTCTCTCTCTCTCGCCCTTCACGCCCTCACCTCAACACCTTCGCATGACGCCTAACATCAGAGACCACCTACAACTCACTTCCTTCACCAGCAATGGCGATGGTTCCAACAGCCTCAAGGATGTGCAACTCCTAGACTTCTACCAGATTAACAATGTTTCCCACCTGCTGCTTGCTGATCAATCAATTTGAAACACTTATGTTAGCTTTGTATTAGGCTTTATTAGATGTTTATTGTGCCCAATATTAGTATTTTAGATGAGTTTAATGTTGTTGGACTTCATTGGGCTTTAATGCAAATATTGAATAATTTTTGGATTTTGATGCATTTTGACATTTCTTCCTTGGTTAGGCTATAACTTGGGACTCAGTGATTCATTTTAGGTAATCTTGGTGTCTTTGGAAAGCTAAGACAATTCTCTACAAGTTTCATGAAGAACTCAAGAGCTGAATCGGACTTTTAAGGGTCCAAAATATCCCTGCAATACGGAGTGGGTTTGCTGTCACAGAAATCTAGGCAATGTGCACATATTAGATTACATAATGAGCTATAGGCCTCCTCTTGGGTTGAAACTTGGCCATTGGAAAGATAAGACCCATATATCCAACTTCACTGAAGATCATTTAGTCAATAGATGTCGTTTTAGGCATCATTGTGAAGCTACAGTTTGGTTTGAATTTGGAAACACGTTCTACCAACCTAACTTGAGGTAGGTGCAGTGTTTTTGGCATATCTGGAGTTCTAAAAGTCCAAATGGCATGATTCTAATTGCAAAATTTCAAGAAGACAACTGACTACAACTTTAATGAAGACCTCCAAGCCAAAATACACTGTCTAGATCATGAAAATCAAGCCAGAAGTCGGATAAGAGTTGCTGACTAAAAGCCACCAACCCACCTACCCACCTACCATGCATCAACCCACCAACCATGCATCAAGCTTCCATATTTGACAATTTCCATGTTTTTACAGCTTGTATTCAGCTTATGTAAATGTATTAATTGGCTTCTAAGATTAGTATAAATAAAGTCAATCTCTTTGTATTAGGATGATTCAATTTTAAGTAAGTTTGAAGAAAGTTTGAGTATTTGTGAGAATTTTCTTTCTCTTCTTCTCCATTCTCTTTAGAATTTCGTTTTTGTTCTTTATTTTATGAGTTCTTCCTTCCCATCCATGGAAGGCTAGACTCTTATATTCAATCCAAGGGATTAGCCATCTTGATGTTTAATTTGGAGATATTGTTTCGCTTGTTCATATTAGCCATCTAGATTGAATTGCTTAATTTGATTTAGATGTTGATGTGGTAATAGCTTTATTATCATGTATTCAAAGAGGATCACATAGAATAAACAATTTATTAAAGCTTTTTGATGGATTGTTTAGCTTGGTTAAATTTTGGATCTTAAGTTAATCTATGTTTGGATGATGCTTATTTTTATCTAACCTTGGTTAATTAAATCCTAGATGCTTATCTAGTAGAGGATTCTTGGATCATGTTGAGGCGTCTTGATATGATCTAAGGCCAAGAACATGGTTAGCAATTAAGTAAATTCCTTGTGATCAATGATGGATTAAACTCAAGATCGGTAATTTTCCTTGGATTGGTTAATTTGTTAATTACTTTCCTTTAATTCAACTAGTGTTTTATCTTTTCAAATCATCAAAACCCCCTTTTAATTATCTTGATCTGATTAAATCTTTGTTCTTTTTGGATCCTTGAGAGACGATTCGGTTCATTCTTTATACTACAAATTAGTTTGTGAATCGGTAATAATTTTTATTTGACGGGTCTCGACAACCTCTTGTCACTTGCTCCAATTTCGTGTAAGCAACTCTGAAACCCCCTCTTGAATGGGTTAATGCCAAGGGATGAATGATTTGAAGTGTTGAATGGGTTAGGACAACGTTGATTTTCCAGTTATTTTTTTTTACTAACTTAGCTGGTTCTAATGAACTGTCCGAGTAATGGTTTAAGGCCAAAATCGACCGAGTCAAACTAGTTTGCACCAGTTTTATTGCATATTCGATCCAACAAGTGACTCATTGATCAATCAATTTGAGACACTTATATTAGCTTTGTATTAGGCTTCATTAGATGTTTATTGTGCCCAATATTAGTATTTTAGATGAATTTAATGTTGTTGGGCTTCATTGGGTTTTAATGTAAGTGTTGGATAATTTTCAGATTTTGATACATTTTGACCTTTCTTCCTTGGTTAGGCCATAACTTGGGACTCGGTGATCCAATTGAGGTGATCTTAGTGTCTTTGGAAAGCTAAGACAAGGATCTACAAGTTTCATGAAGAACTCAAGAGCTGGATCGGACTTCTAAGGGCCCAAAATAGCCTTGCAATACAGAGTGAGTTTGCTGTCACGGAACCATCTGGGCAGTATGCACATATTGGACTATATAGTGGGTTATAGACCTCATCTTGGGCTGAAACTTGGTCATTTGAAAGATAAGACCCATATCTCCAACTTCACTGAAGACCATTTTGTCAATAGATGTCGTTTTAGGCATTCAATTTTAAGTAAGTTTCAAGAAAGTTTGAGTATTTGTGAGAGTTTTCTTTCTCTTCTTCTCCATTCTCTTTGCAATTTCGTTTTTGTTCTTTAATTTCTGAGTTCTTCCTTCCCATCCATGGAAGGCTAGGCTCTTATAATCAATCCAAGGGATTAGCCATCTTGATGTTTAATTTGGAGATCTTGTTTCGCTTGTTCATATTGCTTAATTGTTATTCAAGTTTCTTTTCTTCCTCTTTTGATTTTTATCTAGATTAAATTGCTTAATTTGATTTAGATGTTGATGTGGTAATAGCTTTATTATCATGTGTTCAAAGAGGATCACAAAGACTAAACAATATATTAAACATTTTTGATGGATTGTTTAGCTTGGTTAAATTCTAGATCTTAAGTTAATCTATGTTGGATGGTGCTTACTTTATCTAACCTTGGTTAATCAAATCCTAGATGCTTATCTAGTAAAGAATTCTTGGATCATGTTGAGGCTTCTTAATGTGATCTAAGGCCAAGAACATGATTAGCAATTAAGTGAATTTCTTGTAATCAATGATGGATTAAACTCAAGATCGGTAAATTTCCTTGGATTGGTTGTTTCTTTAGACTCGTTTACAACTTTAATACTCGTACTTTTGTTAATCTTGTTAATCATCATCAAAACCCCCCTATTTCTAATTATCTTGATATAATTAAATCTTTGTTTTTTTTGGATCCTTGAGAGACGATTCGGTTCATTCTCTATACTACAAATTAGTTTGTGAACCGGTTATTTTTATTATTTGATAGGTCTCGACAACCTCTTGTCACTCATACCGGTTGGGGGACCGGTTTAGCGGTACAACCGGTCTGTCTGAGTAGAGTTTTAAAACACTGCTACCAACTTATACCCTTGTTAAATCATGTTTACCTTAATGAACTTGGCTATGAAGACTATCATCAAATTGGTTAGGAACACGTTCGCCAACTTGGCTATGAAGGCCATCATCGATTTGGTTAGGAACACCTTCATCAACTTGGTTAGTAAGCACTTCTTCACCTTTAGTAAGCAGAGCTTCATCAATAACTTCAACTAGATCAACAACATGCTTAATGTACACTTTCAACACTTTCTTTCCTTCTGTCTTCATTATCTTCGCAATTTGCAACACATGCTCTTCATTTGTCATGCCTTTGATCTCTTCAAATGTCTCGTTATTATACGGGTAGTATCACCCAAGAAGATTCCTATACCTAAGAGCCATTGCTTTCTTGACAAAATCTATCATGGACAACTTGTCAGTGTCTATATTTTACTACCTATCAACTAACCCCCATCATAGCCACACATATGCAACATATTAAAAGTTCCACCATGATATATTTCAACATCAATGAAGTAAAACGCTACAAATTCATAAGTTGCACAAATCAATAAAAACGAAATCAACATGAATCGATATAGAAATGCCAAAACGAAACCCTAATTCCCAAATAAAATCCTAATTACCAAATCAAACCCTAATTCTTAAATTTCAACACCAAGAAGGCATTAATAAACAAACCCAAAAGAAACTCTCCAAGTTCACATCCACCAAGAAGGACCACCATGAATCCAACACAACGATTAAGGGGTTTTCATGTGTGTGAAAGCACGAGCACCATTGCTTGCATATTTTCTCTCATTACCTTTTGAAGCAGAATGAAGGTAAAAAATGTACATGGTTTGTTAAAAGCTTCATTATTATTTTTAAATAATTACTTTTTTTTTTCATTTTTTGAGATTTATTAATTTTGTAAAAAAGGTTTTAAAGAAAATTAATATGACTAGTTGATATTGTAACATATGTACAATTATGATTTAGTCACGTAACTCATTCGTTAGTGAGTTAACAAATAGTAGATGGAATGATATATTAAAATAATAGAGCTAGTTTAAAGATTAAATTAAAATTTTTTAAAGTTTATAATAGTTATTTATAAAAGAATTAAAGTTTAAGGCGTTTGAATGGAATTTTTTCAACAAAATACTCATTAAATTTATTTCATTTTCTGTTATACATTTAAAACTATTTTCAACTTGTCCTCTAGTTTTTTATAAGTTGAAAAACTTGTCCTTTATGTTATTATGCCATTTTAAGTACATATTTGGATTAATTTATTTTATTTTCAAAAAAATTATAATCGAAATATTCAAAAAACATTTTAATCCATTTTTTTTTCTTTGAGTGTAAAAGAACTAACGAGTACTGTTACAGAGCCGAAATTCCCCGTAGCCCTACTCAGCACGAGGAAGTTAAAAATAAAAATGGCAGTTGATTTTTTTTGTGTGGGACCCACTAAAATAACTATCATTGTTAACTTGTTACTTAATCAATTTTTATTTTGTTTTAAAATAAAATATTAAAATGGTACGATGTGAGCGGGAAAGAAAATTCGAAAATTTTCAGCTCTCCCTCATCATTCAACATTTTCAAACCAAAATCTTATTTTATCTGCGTCACTCTCTGTCTCTTCCTCTCTCTTTCGATTTTCTCCGTTTTCTCTCTCTCTCTCTCTCTCTCCAAACACATCGCTGAATCTTCACATTGATTTTCCCTCTCTCTCTTTCTCCACGCTTTGTTCGAACGCGATTCGGCGATTCAACAACAACAATGGGCGTGGAGAACTACCACGTGATCGAGCTCGTAGGCGAAGGCTCGTTTGGGAAGGTGTACAAGGGGAGGCGCAAGCACACTGGACAGGTACTGTTGTCGCTGTTTGTTGGAATTGCGTTTTCGTTTATTCGATTTGTAATCTTTTGATTTCTTTTTGTTTTTGTTTTTGGTGACAGACTGTTGCAATGAAGTTCATAATGAAGCACGGAAAAACCGAGAAGGATATTCACAATTTAAGGCAAGAAATCGAGGTAATTCGTGTAATTTTGACGCCACTTTTTTTTTTTTTTTGTGTGTTTGGATTTTTAGTGTCTCATCGTTTTATGGTCATTGATGATTTGGTGTAGTTTGTTGGAGGCATGAATCAATTGAGATCCAATAGTTTAGCTTATACAGGTTCATTATATGGTTTTGTGTTACTTGAAGTTTTTTTATTTTTACTTTTTACCTAAATTTGAGTGGAAGAATCACTCTTTCATGCAGTTAATGTCTGTCAACCTGTGCTGGAAACAAAAAAAGGTGTAGTCTTTCTGTTTGAGGCTTTTAATCTCTAATGAAAAAAAAATAGTAGAGTTGAAGAGCTAGAATGTTGCAGCACAGGGGGAATTTGGAGTTGAGAAGCCTACTGTTCTTCAGTTATTTTGTTTATATTAAATAATAATTCTTGTTAAGTATATTGATTTTTGTCTGTCATTGCCCTGTTTTCCCTCTACTTTGATAAGAGATAAATTAGATAATACATAATAGTTTCACATGTTGGGCTGGTAAGCATTGGAATGTGTTTTTTCATGGAAAATTTTGAGAATTTTTTATAGTAATAGGGTGGAAAATAGAAATTATATGATTTTTCTGACTAGAGGGAAAATTATTGATTTAAACAACTGTCTTTAAAACTCGTAAATATAAAATGTAATAAAACTATTGGAATGCATGAACTTGATAGTTGATAGCAATTGATATCAATTTTTGGTCAACGTTACATAACAATTATACAGAATCCATTGAATGAATATACACTTGCATTGGGCATTGATTTTGAGCTACGTCGTACTGTACCTGAGCTCGAGTCACAGTCAAGACTTGAGGAAACATCAGGAGAAACCATTAAAAAGGACTTTGCTCTAAGTGGTTTTATTGAAAATTTGGTTTTTGGTAAATCCCAATGGTGCAATTGATCCATGTAGCCGACCCCTCCTAGTCGGCTAAGGCTTGTTTGTTGTTGTTGTTGTTGTTATTAATTACTTATATACTGTCTTTATATTTTAACACATGTGCTGACTGGTGGCATTTGATATTCATTAATTTTGCAGATCCTAAGAAAGTTGAAGCATGAAAATATTATTCAAATGCTTGATTCCTTTGAAAGCCCACAAGAGTTTTGTGTTGTCACTGAGTTTGCACAAGTAATCATCTGTATTTTCTGCCTTTTTCTCATTTGAATGTTTGATGATATTGGATCTGCAGTACTGTGCAATCTTTGAAACTGTTGCACATTGATTGGTGAACTAAGTATGCGCAGCTAGCTGATAGTGGAACAGGCCAGTATGAATGATTAGAGATGCTGATGATGCGTTTCATTTTGCAGGGCGAACTATTTGAGATTCTCGAGGATGATAAGTGCCTTCCTGAAGATCAAGTTCAAGCAATTGCAAAGCAATTGGTATTTTCCTCCTAAACAATCATTTTCCTGTCTTTAGTAATTTTTAGATGAAGAATTTTGATTTACAATACAAAGATAGACATTATTGTTTTGGCTATAGTTCAGTTATAGTTTGGATTATGCAGGTAAGAGCCTTACATTATTTGCATTCCAACCGGATCATCCATCGTGATATGAAGCCGCAGAATATTCTCATTGGTGCCGGATCTGTTGTCAAGGTTGATTTAACTGTTTGTGTGTTCATATGGAGAAACATGCACTTAAACATGTTCTTCTTATTGCTTGTTGCAGTAGAATTTTGCCACTATCCATTGTTATGGCTTGCATTATAGATCGAGTTAAAACTTCCTATCATCTAATAATCTACTAATCTAGTACAATATTCCTGTAAACACTCTCCATGGAGACACTGCATCATTTTTTTCCATCCTACTCACTGATATATGGCTTTCATTACTACAATTAAGTGCAGTTGGCCATAGTCTAATTTGCCTTTTTTGTTTGTTGTGAATTTCTGATAGCTTTGTGATTTTGGGTTTGCACGTGCAATGTCCACAAATACAGTTGTTTTGCGATCTATAAAAGGTTTGGCCTATCAGAACTGATTTTGTTTTGCTTTTTTTAATCCTAACTGTAGCAATGTAGCTTTTGTATAGCTGCTTGTACGAGTAATTGTACTACTATCTGAATATTTTTGTTGCATACTTCGTTTTACAGGCACTCCGTTATACATGGCTCCAGAGCTTGTACGGGAACAACCTTACAACCACACTGTAGATTTATGGTCTCTTGGTGTTATATTGTATGTTGAGTATCTCTATTTATCCGGGTCTAGTAACAGACTTCTTTATATTCAGTTATGCATTGTGAGGTTAATTCTTGTTCATTTAAATTCTGACATAATGTCTTGATGTTAGATGTCTTTACAAGATTTAAAATTAAATTAGCCATTTTTATTCTGTAGAATAGATTCATAGCAAAGTAAATGCACATTCCTTAGGGATGAGTCCTTTGAGTGCCAACTTAGGTTCTTGTTCCAGGTATGGGGGCCTATACACAATGTTTTTAAGTCCAAGTGTGAGAGGACACTTAAGGGGAAGGAAGAGAGGATGAAGATAATAATTACTTGTCTTGGAGTTTATTGAGTTAAAAGGGAGTGATGGCTGCTATGAAGTTGTCCTTGGTATTCTTTTTTCGTTTGCCACTCTCTTGCTAGTTTTCTAATTTATTCAATCATCATCAGAAAGAGGCCAATCGATTCACCAAAATAAGTTACTTTTTTCTTTCTGACTCTGTAATTGGGCAGTAGTTTTTCTCAGTTTGAGGAAGATTTCTCATTTATCTTTCTTCTCCTTTCTATTCATCATATCCTTATTCTTGTTTGGACAAAACTGCCGGCTTCATTTTTTTTCCTTCCTTTTCTTTGGTATTCATCTTAAGTTGAAGCCAGTTTTTCATGCCTTTAACAGGTATGAGTTATATGTCGGCCAACCTCCATTTTACACAAATTCTGTATATGCTCTCATCCGACACATTGTCAAGGTACATTTCCCAGACACACAAGACTTGTTTTGTAATCTCTTTTGTATTGTACTGAAGGTCGTGCTGATCTCTAATTCAATAATCCAGGATCCGGTTAAATATCCAGAACGCATGAGTCCAAATTTCAAAAGTTTTTTGAAGGGTTTGCTTAACAAGGTAGTTTACTTGTGAATATTTCCCTTTTTTTATTGCTAGATTTTACTTTTATCTACACTGACATTCAAGATGCTTTGGTTTCTGAATTTATTCCAAGCAGGCACCAGAAAGTCGACTAACTTGGCCTGCTCTTCTTGAGCACCCATTTGTTAAAGAAACTTCCGATGAACTCGAGGCCAGGGTAGCTATATTTTAACTTTATTTCGGACACAGTTCCGCGATGTGCAAGATGCTCATTGGATATGAAACCGGGGTTGATTATTCTTAGTTAGTTTAGTAACTATGGGTTGAACCTACTTCAGGAAATGCGCGAGATATCTGGTTCACCTGGGGGCTGTGATGCAGCATGGAGGGTCGAAGGAAAAACCATTCAAACTTCGACAGGTTCAGCTCCTTCTAGTACTGCAAGCAGATAGTACATCACTAATATATATTAATAAAGTATCTACTATAGATGCCAATAATTTTTATTTTCTTCCCCTACATTATAATAATTTACTTTGTCAAAGGCAAAAGCAATTGCAAGGCTGGTTTTGAGGAGAATATTGCTGCTCCGCTTCAGAGTGAAGCTCAGCTAAATGGTCTTAACTTAGACAGAACCAATTCTTCAGTGCTTGATGAGTCCCCAGGATTTTCAAATCAAAATGTTGTCGGAGAGTCAGGTAATTTTCTTGGCTTAATTCCCTGCTTATTAGAATGCAAATATTTATTTGGTTGTTGGGAGAATTGTTTCCGCATTATTTCCAACTATTGGTAGTCCTCTTATAACTTCAAATTTAATTTTAAAGACAAATTTAATTTAATTATAAAGTTCTTTTCGTTCCAAATTCATTCTGTTATGGAAAACTGGGTTATTGCATTTTTGGCTTTTTAATTATAAGGTAAATACTTTTTAATTATAAAGTGGTTCTTCGTTCTACTCTTGAAATTCCTATTTTAATTAATGTGTTTATGATGTCTTCAACATTTAGCTAGTTCCCTTTAAGTTTGTTCCAATATTGGTTGACTATAAATTAACTTAAAATCATTTGATCACATAATTGGATTTAAGTTTAAATGGGCATTTATTTACTCTTATTCTTTCTTGATTTGATAATTATTGGTTTGGTCTATTTCATGTCATGTTCGTATTTTAGTTATCTAAATTAGAAAAGGAACACAACAAAGAGAGAGTTCTGAAAAGGTGATGCCATAACTTAGATTGTTATTATTGAGAATTTAAGTGTAAATGAAAAAGTTTTACATTAAAAAGTAATAAATTTAGTGAGAATCATATAAAATAAAATAAATCATAAACCTAATATCTTAAAATTTTGAATAAAAATATAATATAAAATACACAATTAAGTTTCCTTGCTAAGCCTATGAAAAAGATCGTCCTGAATTTTTGGGCTCTTGCAAAACCACTCAACACACAAGCCCAACCCATATGGCATATACTAATCCTAACCCAAATAGGTAAGCCCTCGAACTAATACGTATTCTAACAGGCTCCATAGATATAATTAGGAGAAATGAATTTTAAGTTAAGGTTGGTGAGAAAGTGAGACAGATTAATTATTTTTAAAAATTAATTAATTAATTAATTAATTTAATTAATAATTTACATATGATTAATTACGTATAAAAAATAAAAATAAATTATTAATTATAAATTATTAATTAAATTAATTAAATACTTAGTTAATTTTTAAAAGGAATCAAATTGTCTAACTTACTCACCAAACTTAACTTAGTGTCATTTCCCATATAATTACTCCATTACAAATGGACACAGTATAAATTAACACTTGCGCGTGCTTTGTATCAGTCAACATTTCACTCCTTTCTCTTGCTGTACCCGAAAATATGCATGAATTTGTGGATATTGGGAGAGCTTGTTCTGTTTATAGTGATCGTTTTTTCCCCGACCATGTAACAAACTGGGTAAGGTCAACTGAATCAGAAGTATAGAAACTTCTGGGCATTGATTCAGTGGTCCTTGTACTAGGAAAAAGAACAGTAGGATAACTTTATACGACTGGCTTAGATAATTCCAAATAAATATAAGCGATAGCCTCCTGGAAATTTTCCTATATTTTATGCAGACATGTATGAGCAATGGATGTATACATCAGTTTTATGTGCATTTAGGAATTTCAGTGACTTGTTATTAGGCTGGAACTCTAATTACAATTTACAATTTTGTTCTATTTGCTTGGAGAAATGAATTGTCAAATGTCTCCATTATTATTCTTTATTTTGCATGAACACCTGTAATATGGGATTGACATAAATACTTCTGAGTAGGCTGCCAAAGATTGGACAGACTTGAAAATAACTCTCGCACAGTCAAAGGTGCAAAAATAATGGGTCAAGATAATGAAGCGTTGGGACATATTCTGCTACCACTGAAAAAATGGTCAAAAGGATCTCAGAATATTTGCAGGTAAATACGACTTGCATGCTTATAACTATAATGCATTTTGAATCCTCTTGAATCTCATTAAATATTGAATTGGCTTTGATGTCTGGAGTTTACTCACCTGAACTCTTTTTTTGAAGCCTCTGTACATTGTCATATGTGGGGCAGTCTTTTGACTCGGAATGTAGAAATGTCATGGATATGTTGTCCTCCTAGAACTTGTTTTTCTTTGCCTTTCAGGTTCACATATAGTGTTTTGCATATAACTTTATATTTGTCTGCAAGGTTTTCTTTCTCTCTTTTTTTTGTTTTTTGTTTTTGAAAAAATAGCATTCACGCTGATTGAACTTTAGCCTATTTGTAAATAATTTTCATTAATTATAAAATCTTTCGATTTAATCCTTAAACTAAATTAATTATTTTAATAAATTTTTCTATTTATTTTATGTTAACTACTTAACAGAATAATGAGCATAATCTTAACCGTAATTTTAACCCTTAATATTATTTTTATTTTTTAATAATTTCACATATTTAATAATTGTAAAAAAAATGAAAAAACTAATAATTCAAAAAAAGAAAAGTCATCTGCTCAGCTTCAACCTCCCCTTCTCTGCTCTCGTTGCCACACCCACACCCAGAAACCGCCATTGTTACCAAGCCTGTTAGTAGCCTGTCAGTGAGATTGATGAGATCTCTTAACAAAAAGGGGGAAGGGATATGGTCTCAAATAGCTTGCACGGTGGTTGTCGCGCACATGGTTCGGGTTTGAGAGTGTTCTTGGGGAAATGGTGGAATGGTTCGTGAAGGGGGGAAGCACCGATTCATGATTCTATTGGGAGATTGACTTTTGTGTTTGTGTGGTTGGCTAGGTGAAGATGGGTCTTGCAGTGAAGGGAAACCTGTATTGGTTATGTTGTTGCCGGTTCAAATGTGGGAATTTGGGTGCTGCCTGATGGCTTAATGGTGGTGCTTCTGAGGAATCTGTAGGGGTGATTCGTGAATTCCATCTTGGGGTCTCAGGTAGTAGCTAGTGCTGCGAGTGAGGTGAGGGATTTTGCATGCTGAATGGCTGGGATCTGGGTTGCTAGTGGGTGGATTCATGGTTTGGGTTGAGGAGCTTGGCTTTGTTTATGAGGCAAAGGTTCAAGGTTCCTATAATCCTATGGATTCAAATTATCAAAGAGAATTCACGCTTTAAAGCTGATTCCAATCCTATGGATGTAATCGTAAGGTTAAAATAAATTTCCTATCAGTTTTTTCATTTTTTCTACAATTAGGAAATACTTGAAATAAAAAATATTAAAAAAATTAAGGGTGTAAATTACATACACGTGGATAGTTAAGATTGTGCCATTTTCTGTTAGTTTAACATAAAGTGGGTAGAAGGATTTATTAAAATAATTGATTTAGTTTAAGGATTAAATCAGAAGGTTTTATAATTCGTGGTATCTATTTGCAAATGAGTCAAGTTTAGGGGATTTGAATCCCCTTTTTTTTTTTTAAATTTCTATGAATTATGTGATTCAATGTCTTTCACTGCCTTGATACCCTATGTTTCTATGTCAAAGTGGCTCTTTGACCATCATTCTATATGTCACGTCCCATTCTCTAGGACTATGTTTGGAAGTTTTATGATGGATGAAATGGAATGGAATGAGATGGAATGGGATGTGATGGAGTGGAATAAAATTTCCATACCATTGTTTGGATGTTTAATGATGGAATATGATGGAATGGTAAGAATTATAAATTTGTAGTTACCATATTACCGTTACTTCATACATATTAATCTTAATTATTTATTTTATAAAATTTAATTTTTTGAATAACATTTTATTTTCATATACATTTCCATAAGTTTTTATAGAAATGTGAAATGAGAAATGTGAAAGAGTTTTTTAAATTTATTTTAAGTTAGGATAAATTTGTAATTTATAATTGATTCCATCCCATTCTCCCCAAGTTGGGAGGGTAGAAAAATAAGGGAATATGGTGGTATGGAATGAAATGGAAACTCCCTCATGCCATTCATTTCCATCCTTTTTTAAAACATCCAAACAATGGTATCTCTTACCATCCCATTCCATCCTTTACCACCAATCCAAACATAGCCTAGGAGTCATGACTAGAGCACATGCTAATTACCAAAATCCATTTCAGCCTGGCAATCCTGACAACAATGAAAAATTTAAAAATACCAAAATTTTCACAAAAACATAATTATTATACATATAAATTTTCTATCGAGATTCCTCTATAAATTTAACAAATGCCCAAATGCAACACCTCTCATATATCTAGAATGTAACCAAATATTCATTTCAAATTCAAATGCCATCATTGGCTAACAATAGATAATCCAAATCAACAATCTTATAGCTGTAGATTCTGGCATCAAGAACAATTATCCACCAAAACAAGTTGGGGGCATACCAAAGATATCAATTGGGTTTGGGATGAACAAGTCCTATCCAACGCAATCAACAACTTGCAAATCTGTTAAAATATATATAATAAGGTGAGTCATACAGACTCAATGTTGGCTGCATAATAAACAAAGTGAACTGGAAGGGAAACAAGTAATAGTACAAATATTTAAACTTTCAAATAACATCAGAATATGTTGGCCAATAAGAATAAAGTTTACTAATGAAAATTCTATATCAAATGTTTTATTTTCTCCAAAACTATACATAGCATAAACTTATTTAAAAATTCTGGTCATCAATAGAGTAATCTATATGAGTATCATCGGAAAGAATTGTAGTACAAGTTGGAGAGTCAACTCTACCAAATAAGGCAAATCTCATGCTCATTTCAAGTCAGGGGTTTCGCCTCACTTGGCACAAATCTAGTGACTAAGATCCGCTCACTCTACAACCATTTATAGGGGCTAACGATCTTCTCACTCAATAGCCAAACTGAACCAACTGGTCTTGCCAGATCTGTCTATATTTCTGTATCTACTATGTGCACATAAATCGTTATATCTTTTCACCAACAGCAAATGATGTTCTAACATGGAATCCATCATGGATATTTAAAACAAAAAAATCAGTTGAAATGTAATAACTAAATCTCTTTCGTCCACAAAAATTAGTTCTCATTTCTCATCTCAATTCTTATAATAGAATTTGAAATCACTTCTAGAGACTCAACTGAACTTTCAATTTAAGCTTTTAGAATTAACAATTCAACAGTTCACAAACTCAATAAATCTATAGCTCAAAAACATAATCATCACAAAAATTGATATTTCCAAGCGTGAATTAAAAATATAATTTAATCATTATTTTGTAATAAAATTTCATTTGAAGAAAAATTCAATATTCTTGAAAAGTCTTGTTCTTCCACTTAAAACGGTAAAGATGTCACTGAGGAAATTATCCACTCACCTAATACAGATTTTCAATCAATCCATCTCCTTGAACTTGCACGGTCATTCAACTTGCACGGTCATTCCATTGATTCAACTAGTTTTCTACATCCAACAAAATCATAAAATTTCAATATCAACCATGGGTACGTTAACATTGCCTATTCCGTAAAAAATCCCAATCACCTGAACAAAATCCCTAAAGTTCAACATCTAATTTGACTACTCAATGGACAGATTTCGGAATTCATGTTCAATCATCCAATAATTCATGATTTTGGACCAAAAAGAATAACCTTGAAAGCCAAAAAAGGAAGTTTAGAGGTGTGGATAGTGGAAATCCCTTTCAAACCACAACCCAAGCTTATGTAATCCTCACCAAAAGCGGCTGGATGGAGAATGTTGAAGGTTTGGTATGACAAATCTCACTAAATCCTTAAATAGTGTTGTGTTGCTAAGGTTTTGGGGTGGGTAGAAGGGATGAGAAGAGAAGAGAAGTGAAGAAAAGCGAAGCGAAGAGGGAGTTAGAGAGAGATACAAAAGGGAGGGAGGGTCTGCTTGGAAAAAATCTATCCCTTTTGAATTTTTTAATAAATAATTTAAAGGGTTAAATATCCAACTTATCCTTAAAAGTAAACGCCTCCCTCTTTTTTTTCTATGTCATTACATTATAAACTTTGTTTAATGTGGTGTTTTTCTTACAACTTATTATTGGAAAAGGCCTTAGTTTATATATATGTTGGGTATTATGAAAATATTTTACTTTCTTTAGGCCACTAATACTAGTATGTGCTTGGCTCATACTGTGTGTAGAGAGCACCTTGTTGGTGTGTCTTATACATTTCTAATGATAATACGGGAAAAAACAGGGAAAAAGAAAACAAAAAAGAACTATTCAAGTGCCAGAAGAGCTGATACTTCATTTTTTTTTTGGGTAAACTGTATGTCTACATCAAAATTAAACATGAGTATCATCAAAATAATCTTTTTAAGTTAGATGTCAAGGACTAACTCTCCTAAAAGTTTAAGTTGTTAGGTGAAAGCAATTGAATGATTTTAGGTCTCTAATACGCCTCCTCACGCAAGAGCCCTTTGGGCTTGTAGCATGGACAATACATAGGCACACTTTATCTTGTGTTGAAATTCAACTTTATTTAGAAGGATAAAAGTGGCAAGGATCAAATTCCTGATCACTTAGTCATAGAGGCTTGATACTATGTCAAGAAACAAGTCTCTCAATAACTTAAGCTATATGGCGGAGGCTTATAAAATGATTTTATATCTCTAATAGTTGGTTTGCATTGTTTCTGACAATTTCATTGTATTTTATCTTCTATATTGTAATGCCAAAACATGAGTTTAGTGTCTGGTCTCTCCTTAACTCATCTTGTAAATTTATCCTAAAAAACAGGAAGTTACATTTAGTGTGGTGTTATTCTGTTCTTTCGCTTTCCTCTAAATAAAAATCAAATAGATTAAGTGGGTTAAAAAATAGGTATGTATATACTTATTTAAGATTTAAATCTCTTTTAGTATTTAATATTTCAATAAAAATAAAATAAAAAAGTTAATTAGTGTGTTTGAAGGCCCTAGTAAGTTTTATTTGTTAATTATCAATAAGGTCTAATTGCTTGTTAGGAATGTACAGTGATCAAGATGTTCCTAATTCGAATCAGTCATTGAGGATTCTCTCAAACCTAGTTGCGGCAGGTGCCTTCAATTCCAGTGGACGAATAGATGAACTAACAAGCGAACTTCTTGTGTTTACTGGATCGGTAATATCCATGAAATCCTCAGAAGTTATTGACTTGATAGCAAAGGTACATCACTAAAGCATTTGATCCGTCAGTTTCTATCTTTGAAAATTATGTACTTCTATGTTTTTGTTTCTCTGTGGGTATGATTAGAAATTCTTGGATCTAGGTTTAATATGCATATATTTTTCTACTTGAAATTTTGTTTCATTATTGTTTGTTGAAATTCTAGGTTTTAGGTAGAAAGGTGGAAAAAAGAGAAAGACGGCTAACAATATGACATGAGATTGATAATAGATGTTATTATTGTGACACAATACATTAACCTAATACTCATATTTATACTAGTAATTAGGTCAAATTCTAGTATTACTAGTATAAGCCCAAAATCCACTAACAATAAGATTAATAACCCTAATATTCTAACACTCTTCCTCAAGCTAAAGCTTATTGCAAGTAGTAAACCCACAAATATAAGACAAATAACACAATCTATCTCAATCAAAAAATTTAGGCAACTAGTATTTCCCTGAATAACAAAACCTTAGCAACATCCTTGGTAGATAGCTCCTAGAAGTTTTCGACCTTTCTTCTCAAGGGCCCTTTCATGCAATGTTGTGAAAGCCGAACCGGACAGTGAGCCGGAAAAACTTCCGGTTCAGGTTCAACCGGTTCAACCGTGTGGTCGAACCGGATGATGTCATAATTACATATTAAATAAAAAAATAAAAAAATATACATATGCATGACTCATAACACACATTATCAATAATAAAATACATAATAAGGTTTTGGGGTTTTAATTATTAAGCCTATCACTCTCAGTTGAGTAGTTAAGTGATTGAGAAATTAAAAGAAATTTTAAAAAATAAAATATAAAAAAAAATATAAAAAAATATAAAAAAATAAAATAAAGAGGACCGGTTCAACCCGATTTTGTCCGGTTTTGACCGGTCTTGCCCGGTTTTGACCGGTTCAATCCGGTCCAACTTCGGTCCAACCATGAATCCGGTTATGGCATTGAACCAAAACCGGATGAGGACCCGGTTCACGGTCCGACCGGCCGGTCCGGTCCGGTCCAAACATCACTGCTTTCATGTTTCTGCCAGTGTCTCCTCGGGACACGCCCTAAGCAAATGGGACAATTTTTGGAGATTGGACTGAGCCTGCTTTGATATCAACTTGAAGATAGACTCATGATAAGTGTTTTGTGAATTGCTTAAGTGTTTTGACACTCAGCAGTCTGATATTTATATACATAAAAGAGTGATTTCATCTTATATTTACTAGAACAATAAATAGTAATTAAGCTCTAGATGAACTATTTCCTATGATCCTTTTATTTGCAATGCTACATTAACTCCCATTGTTTCAAGTGCTCTTTTTTATTTCCAATGCTACATTAATTGCTGATATTGTTTCCATCAAAAGGAAATAAAGATTACAACGAGAAGGGGGTAAGTTATTCTCCTTAAATCAAGTTGCATAAAAAGGAGAAATATAAGTAACCAATCCCTCTGCATATTATGAGGCTACTTGAAAGAATCCATATATTGAACACTGTTGAAAGAGAGAATGTTTGGAAGAAATTGTGTGTTTGATGCACATTGTTAGCCTATATCCTATAAATTTTATTTTTTATTTTTTATTTTCGAATTTTTGTGGCAATATGGATAAGATATCATAAGAAGATGATAAATGCTAGTTTTCTACCAAGTAGTCAATGGTGGAACGCGGCGTGTAGCGGCCACCCTAAAAAATGCTATTGCGGTATATCAGATCGCGAAGCAGCTACTACATCAAAGATAGCACATACAATGTAAGAAACTCAAATTTGTAATACATACATAATTAATACTTTAACTCAAAGTACTCAACTCAAGGACACATTCATCATTCATCTTAGACATTGTCACTTAGAAAAAAAAACATAAAAGCACCAATAACAAGGATAATCAAATACAAAGTACATCACTGCTTTGTAGGGACTGTGACTGCAATGATGCCATAGGAGAAGGCCTCTGTAGGAACAAACATGCAAAATAAAGGCCAGAAACACAAGGAAGAGTAGGGTGGGTAGCAGAGAGGGGTGGGTGAGCAGCATGCGATTGGGTGGGCAACAGAGGAGCTTCGTTTTAACAGGCGACCTTAATCCAGGGGCAAGTGCGAAAGAAAGTGTGAAAAAAGGGTAGGCAACCCTAAAACCTGGTCTTAGTGTGCGAAAGAGGAGTGAAAGTATGAGTTTTAGTTGGGGTAATACAGAGATTTTAAGAGATATTCACAATAGCATACACTATGGCCGCGATTCAGCTGCTATAGAACCACTGTTACACTGAAATGCAACGCCACCAGTGTTAAGTGGCGGCTAGGCTTTGTTCCACGCCGCTTCGCCGCTATTGCGGGAGCTATGGCTGCTATTGTAGTTATTAAAACCGGCTGGAACTAGCCGGTTTGATCAGTGAGTCGGTGAACCAATCATTTGACCAGTCTGAGTCAGTTATTGGATCAATTTTGCATGTGAACAGGTGAAAACCGGTTTGATTTGGTCGGTTTTTGGCAAAAATTGGTGACCAGGGTCTCGAAATTAAAAAAAAAAACTTTAAAACTTTGGGAAGTCATAACTTTTGACTTGTTTGTATGATTTGGACGAATTATGTCCATTTCATATAATTTTTCAAGATCTACGCCATGACGATAGGACTAAAGGGGATTTGGTCACCTGATTTTCCAAAAAAACCCTTATTTTTATGAGTTATGAGCAATTTTATGAAAAAAAATTAGAGATTTTTTAAAAAATTTATGAATTAAGGGTTAAACTTTTATTTTTATTCTTAAAGTCATCATTTATCTCAAAATAAGGGTTATAATGATAAATATCATCATATATAGTGTGTTAGATATATATATTTATGTATGTATATATATATTTTAATTTTATGCGATTCGACTAGTGACCTATCGGTTGAACCAATGACCCATTGATATAGTACCTTGATCGAGTCCACTATTGGTCTGAGTTTAATAACTATGACTGCTATTGACTACCCTGATCTTCTATTATGTATAAATGACTAATGTTGAAAATAAAAATTATTTTCTCCACTTTTCTCCCTTAATCATGGAATGACTCAGCTATTATTTTTTATTTATGATGTATTATGATGGTTTTATATGTTTTATAAGATTATATATATATATATATATATTATGTCATATCCTATCGTACCCGTATCCTCATTTTTTAAGAAATGTCTTATTCTTATATCGTATTGGTGTTGTATCTAATACTCATACTCGTACTTGTACCTGTATCGGTTCATCATAGGTGGCTAACTTATAGCCTAATCACTAGCTAATCAACATATTTACAGTTGATAAAGTGCTAATATTCTAAACATAAATGCTAATATTCTAACAAACACCAAAAGTGTGTCATTAAACTAAGTTTATCCCATAGCTCAAGTTATGGAACTTTAATCTCCTTGCTCTTGTCGAAAACCTTTGAACTTAATCAAGAGAAACTGCTGCAGGCTGAGGGAGCATGCCCAAGATTTCCTAACACACCTACTTGATATGTAATTGGCTGCTGGGGAGCGTAAGAAATAATGTGCAGTTGTCACTGGATTAGAACAGCAGTAGCACATCTATCAGGAGATAAAACTTTGTATGTCTATAAAAATGCTACAATTGTTTGTAATAATCCTATGAGGAAAGAATTTCTCTCTATTTGGAGAATCACTGGGAAAAAGGAAGGACTTACACAAAAACACACCTGAAGAGTTAAGGGTCTAAATCCTCCTATCTTAGAAGATAGATGAATATATCAAGCAAAAGCAAGAGGGATCCTAGCTCAGAAATTTCTTTATCATTCAAGTTCCTTAAAAAAGTTGAGTGGGAGAATGATGTAGAGGAGAAAGGGAATCTAAGCAAGGGCAGGCCTTTGAGAAGGGCATGTCTCCCACCCAAAGGTCTTCCCAAAATCTGACTTGAGGCAATTCATACTTTTAAAGAAACAGTGGTTCAAAATTTGTATCTCTTAGAAATGAATTTTCTGGGAGTTGATTAGTTTGTCGTGATCATTGGGTTAGCATCCCACTCATTCTGGTGCAAGCCATGGTTGTAGATATTATGGCAGTGGACTCAGAGGAAGTACATTGTTAAATCACTCTCTGTCTGTTTGATTCTTTTGGTGGATGGTTTGTGATATTAATTGGTAATCTTTTCTCCAAAGAGTGCTTAGTTAGTTAAACTTCAGATGTTTCATTTTGTGCAGAGTTTCTCCATCACTAAAATATTGCTAGATAATGGTGGGAGTTGCACTGCAAGCTCTTATTTCAGGCACTGGGTTGCACTTGTTGAAATCTATTCTCAGGTGATACTCTTTCTATCATGTAAATTCACATCTAGTAATGCTAATTTATATTGAATGCTAAAAAATCAATCTAAACTTACATTGTTTCTAAAATGCAATTTTTATCCATTTCCACAACCTATGCCTATAATGCATTGGATATTAGTTTGTACAACAGATAGATGAAAAAGCTCCTGGTAATTGTGCATTTCTTACATGCTTGGGTCACTCAGTTATTAATATATATATGCAGGTTGTAACTTCTACAAATGATGCATCTGGAAGAGTTCTCTGTGAGTCAAGTGCCTGCATTACAGTGATGCTGTCTAGAGTTGCTCAGGTGCTTAGATCATCTCCTCAAATTTCAGGCCCAGAGACACTAAATGAAACAGTTAACAGAATTTTAGACCATGCTAAAACGTCTGGTTTAGTGGACCATTTGTGTCTCTGCTTAGCCACTTCAGGCTCGAGCCTTATTTCAGGTTCTTCCAATATGCTACGGGCTGCTTCTGAAGCATGCAGAGCTGTCTGGTCTTTGATTAATGCACTGGATATCCATTTTATGAAAATGAATGCCATTTTATTTCCCATAAATGCTTTGCGGAGTCATTCTTTACGTAGGCTGGAAATTGTGGATCATGAGCAAGATCCCTTGGTTGAAGCAGAATCAACAAAAATTGTTGATGCAGTGACAAGAGCATTCATGAGATCCAAAGCTGTTCAGGTTGCTGTTTATTATTGTTTTCACCAACATCTTGAGTCTGCGATGAGTTCTGGTCTTCAGGTACTTGCGGCTTACCCCTCGCCCTTGTTGTGGGGATTCCTTTTATGACAGCAAGATTTATGCATGTTCTATCGGTTAGATAAAGTCGAACAATCCAATGGTCTTTTTTATTGCTTTTTTAATAAAGATGTTGTAGCACTTATTTGTATTGGCCTAAGCTTGTAGTTGCAGATATGACATAGTTAAAGGTAATTTAAAATTTTCATATTCTTATGCTTTTTTCAGCTTTTATCAAGGTGCTGCCTACATAGTGGAATTGTTCCAGCTCTCCTTTGTGGTCTGCCCAGTTCCCTTCCTGTGACTACTGTTGTTAGTGGTGGGGGTGATGGTACTATTGTTTCAGAGATATTCTCTGTTTTGTCATTATGTAGTTCCTCTCTTAACAAAGATGCACAGAGTGGAGAACCAAGTAACATTAAGTGCAAATTAATGAATCCTTCTGCTCTGATTCATCATTCATGTCTCATTCTTGCAATAATTGCACAACGTTTGAAGTCGACTGGAAGAAATTCAGCAATTTTTATGCTCACTACCTCACCAAAGAAGCAGCTTGCTCGACTTTCAGTGCTTGCTCATCATATTTCTTCTGATGATAAAACAAAAGCCTCTTTCCATCCTCAAAGTGCATCAGCCATGTTGGCTTTGGCGTCCGTTCTATCCCTTGAATCTGGGGCTTCTGTTGAGTCATCGATATCTGAAATTGCTATGCCTATGATTCCTCGAACTTCTACACTGAGTGATCATCTTAAATTTTCATCTGGCAATGAAAATGAATTGGATCCTTGCAACCTTAGTGGGAAGCTCTCATATTGGCAAGGGGTAAGAGATGGGTGTGTTGGTCTTTTAGATTCCAGGCTCAGGTGGGGAGGACCATTAGCTGTTCAACAGTTGTGTGCAAGTGGTATCCCTTCTCTTCTAATTGGCTTATTAGGCAATGATGTTTTAAATGCTTCTCGTGGAAATGAGTGCCTAAATGATAGAGTTGGATTATCTCCTATTGGTGTCGTATGGACAATTTCGTCAATATGTCATTGTCTTTCTGGTGGTGCTTTGACTTTTCGTCAGATTTTGATTAGGAATGAACATATTAAGCTCATTTCCAACTTGATATGTGATGTTCATCTGAAGTTGGTAAACTGCTGGATTGGACCTGGTGGAGGGCGAGCAGGAGTCAGAGATCTAATAAATGCAGTAGTAGATTTCTTAGCATTTCCTTTTGTTGCTCTGCAAAATGCACCTGGCTTGCCATCAGCCACTGCTTCTGTCAGCAGTGGGTTTCTTCTCAACATTGGTTCACCTGGTCAGAGAGTATGCATGGAAGACAAGGATATAGTTAAAGCAATAGAAGAAGACATGGGCAAATACATTAAGATCCTTGTGGAGGTAAAATCTTTCAATTCCTTCTTTGGTAATTTTTTTTTTTGTTTTGGGGAGATTGAAAGGGCGTTCAAGCAAATATTTTACAGTGTTATCAATCTATCATGTGATAAGGAGATGACATTTCATGTCAGTTCATTTTCCCTATTGAGCAGTAGCTGGTAATGGGTTACTCTTATGTTTGAAAGGTCGCTGCTGGTGCACTCTTCTCTGCATCAGTTATTAATTTCAGTGATGACAATTCATTTGTTGGTTTTCTTTTTGTAACTATTTTCAATTATAGAAATTCATATTTAACGCTGCCTACTAATTATATATTTTTTCCGCTTGACTACTAGTTGAATTGCTATCTTATTACTTTAAATGCTCATAATGTTATCCTTATTAATTGCTTTGAAGTTTTCAGGTGGGAGTGCCGGGTATTATCCTTCGATGCCTAGATCATATGGAGTTGAATGATTTGGGCAGGCCTGTTGCCTTTATTGCTAAAATGGTATGCCACCGACCTTTGGCATTCCAACTTGTGAGTAAAGGTGTTTTGGATCCAAATCGGATGAAAAGGTTGTTTGATTGTTTGGGCCCAAAAGAGGTCACACTGGATGCTCTGATGATAATTTCTGATCTTGCTCGCATGGACAAGGTTAGTTTTCATTCTTCATCAAATGGTTTCGTGCAAATGCCAAAGTTGATCGGTTATTGCCTTTATTATTTCTACTCAGTTTATGTGATGAAGTGCGGTGGGTGTACACAAAAGAAAAAAGATAGATATATGGAGATATTGCATGCCATGCACTTCACTCTTGTTTACATGTGTTTTTTGTGTGTTTAAAATATTAAGAGAATCCTTATTTTGGTCTTCCACAGATGGTGTCATTCTCAATTTAATCCTGAACGGATTTATTATTGGATTTTATGAATTTATTGAAAATTGGGTTTTGATAGAGCCTAATGGCTTTGTTTGATCTTTGTAGCCGACCCCATCTAGTGTCATAAGGCTTAGTTTACGGGTAATTGTTCTTGCAATGTCAAAATGTCACGTTGTATTATTTCAGTTAATTAAAGTTTTACTTTCAACGAATATGTTTATAGTTTCTGGCCATATAACACATAAGATAGTACAGGTTATGTTTCCATTTTGGACATGTATAATTGATTCATGTGTATTTGCTTTTGGATGTGCCTTGATGATAATTTTCTGTTTTCTGGTGTTCAGGGATTCTATGATTACATTAAAGGTGCTTCTATTTTGGAGTTCTTAAAAGGTTTTCTTTCACATGAGGATCCCAATATGCGTGCCAAAGCTTGCAGTGCTCTTGGAAACATGTGTCGTCATAGCGCCTATTTTTATAGTTCACTTGTAAGTATGATAAATAATAGTATTGGTCCTGGAGTCCTTCTGAGCGCGTGCGCACACACACACACACAAAGAAATAGAAACACTTATTTGGTTTGAACAAAGCAGATTTTGAACTTGTTTTCATGACGCTCCACTACCTCAGCCTTTTTCTCCTCCTGTTTATTTTTTTGTTTCTTGTTGAGCAATGATATCTTATTTTGTTGTCCTAGATATATACAATTTTCTAACATGGATTTGTACAATGCCTGTTATCTAAAAGCAAAAAAAAAGTGTCCCTTTTGGATAAACAGAGCGGACATTACATTAAGAAAATTTGACTGACACTCAATAAATAAACGCATGCAAGAACAAAATAATACTCAATTTTCTGCAGTCCTCATAATTTTGCATTCTCTTATAATTTAATTGGATGTTCCAGGCAAGACATCAAATTATTAGTATCCTTATTGATCGATGTTCTGATCCAGACAAACGAACACGGAAATTTGCTTGCTTTGCTGTAAGTTTTATCCATCCCACTATAGGAGTCAAATATTACATCTTATGCACATTTATTTCTTTATGAGTTGGATTATTTTGCATAAAGCTAATATATTCATTGTTGTGGTATATTATTGGCTGTAGATATTAACTTATAATGTACTTGTATGAACAAAATTGAAAAAAATGCTTCCGCTAGTTATTATAATTACTAATTCTTTTGTGAAGATTGTAGCTCCTTCTGTTTAGTGTATATCTTTGTCTATTTATGATGTGTTATGGGATGACAGACTTATGGTATTTAAGATGTTTTATTTACTTTTCTAACATTTAAATGTCTAGTTCTTGTCAATAGAGTTGTATCTGGCATAAAATTTATTCCTGCTTATGCTTCTTTACATCTCTTTTAATCTACTCTCCCCAACCCGAACTCAGATTGGAAATGCGGCCTACCACAATGACGTGTTATATGAAGAGCTAAGGAGATCGATTCCTCACTTGGCAAATTTGCTGCTGATGGCAGAGGAGGACAAGACTAAGGCAAATGCAGCAGGTGCACTTAGCAATCTGGTTCGCAACTCTGACAAGCTTTGTGAAGACATTGTGTCCAAAGGAGCGATTCAGGTACCTGCATGCTCCATTTTCTAACATGAATGAATTCAAATGTTCTATTTACACTGTCCAACTTATGCTATTATATCTATTTTTACATATAATTGAGTCAATAGTTAACTGTTTTCAACCTGCACAATCTGGTCAAGCTCTTATAAAAATGTCAGCTCGGTCGGTCCCTCCACTATTTTTATGTTTTCCCGCATTCCATTAGTACTCTAACTTTCTTTAGATTTTAAGTTGATTACTTACACCTCCCTTTTATTTAAAAAATATATACAAATTTCCTATAATTTTTTTTTAAATCCTCTGTTATTTTTTTGTATATTTTCAAACTAAAAAATAATCATAACTCAGTTTAAATAATAAAAACAACCTTAAATAATATATTTATTTCTAAAATTTTGTAATCCCATTTCCGTTTCATCTTTTAAGAAGATAGTAGCTACCAAAACTACTCTATGCTCATTAATAATAAAAAGATATTTAAAAAATTTTAAAAGCTACATCCCCAATAACTATTGTATCTTAAATTTGTAATCCACTTTCTCAACTTTTTAATAAGACAGCAGTTACTAAAACTACGTCAATTTGATTAAAAAAATGCCACTCAAAATGCCAAAAAAAAAGATGCTCCTCAGTACACAATTACTATTATAGAGTCTGAGGAGATTCAAGAGACTTTGCATAAAATTTATTTTTCAATTATAATCAAATCTATCTGTTTATTTTTATAATATATAAATTTAGGCTTGGGAGTTATAGTGCCGCCGCGACAGCTATTTTAAACTCTATTTAATTGCCATGTAAATTCACATAAACAATTTCTTATGATTCGGAGTTTTTGGTTTGAGCTACATAAACATATTTATAAGATTTTAAGTTTTTTCCTGAATGTCTTCTTATCTTTCTTTTTTAATAATTTATATTAAATATTCATAACACTGTTTCGCATATTCTTCTCATTCTTTTATCAATTCACAAATCTTCGAATTCGCTTATCAATTTACAACTCCTCATTTTCTCATTTTTTTCTCTTTATTGGCATCAAGCATTAAATTATTTCTCACATGTTTTTTAATTGTTAACAAACTTGGAAGCTTCAATTGCAAAGAACAACAAGTTTTAAGATGCTCACGCAACGCGTGGGTCTATACTTAGTTAAAGTTTTAAGCAAAAGCCTCTTGACACGCACGTCAGGTAGGCTAGTCTTCAATAGTTCTAGGGGATTTTCAAATTCTATTTTGTTTCCATCGTGGATGGCAGATTGTAATAAATTAGTTTTATTTGTTTGCATTGAATCATTATCTTAGATGGCGCAAGTTTTTTATGTGTCTACAACAAATATCATCAATTTTCGTGGTCCTTATTATTGTACGACTACGGGCTATGTCTGTAACTTTAACTTTATATATATCTGTGCTGGTCTTTTACCCTTGCAGTCTCTGCTGAAGCTAATTTCGGATTGTTCGGTATTAGCTCTAAATCCAAGCAGAAATGATTCAGCAAGCGAGTCTCCTTTAAAGATAGCTCTCTTTTCCTTAGCAAAGATGTGTGCACACCCACTCTGCAGACACTTCATCCGTTCATCACCTTTGTTCCCTGTGATTGGGAGGCTCCAGCAGTCTCCAGAATCTTCAATTGCCAAATATGCCTCTGTAATCATCAGCAAAGTTGCTGAACCTTGACATCCATTGTCCAGTTGACAATTTTGCCACTGTTACTATTTGCTTGACTTCCACTGAAGTCATTGCTACTCGTTCTGCAATGCTTCTTAATAGTGTAAGGACCCAGTAACTCTGCAAATAGCGATCTTGTCAAGTCATGCTTTGTAGTGGTCATAGGAAAGAAAAAGTCATCTTTGGTACGTGTGATGAAACGTTTCATATGTAAACTATGACAATATTTTTATATCGTAATGTATATTCTCCCTCCTTAGCTAGCTTGTCTCTTGTCTCTAACCTACTCACTGTTTTTATCACTTGTTGGGGCAGCAAGTCCGTGCTAACTTCTTTATTTGAAAACAGAAAGGTATTGTAAATGTCAATCTACATGAATGAATCTTTATATGGTAGTAGTGCTAAGTCACAAGGTTGCCGGCGATGCTCTATTGTATTACATCCGTCGTTTGCCATTAATTGTAGTGCAGTGCATCGTATAGTCTTCTAAGCATGTTACCATATAAAGTTGTCTTTAATTTCAGTTGGGGTATGTTTAGATTGGTGGTAAGGGATGAAATGGAGCGAAATGGAATAAAATGATAAATGGTACCCTTGTATGGATGTTTAAAAAAGAGATAGAATGGAATGAAATTTGAGAGATTTTATTTCATTCCATATTGTTCTATTCCTTTATTTTTCACCCCTTTCAAATTTGACGGTTAAGGGATGGAATGAATTATGAAATTATATTTTTATTTTTAGTCTTTATTTTTTATGTTTGAGATAAGGGCAATATAGGAACAATAAATTTATAATTTTTGCCATTTCATTTATTTACACTAGAATTTCCAAACAACGGAATGAAAACATTCTTCTACTCATTTATTAAACATCCAAACAATAGTATAAATTTTTTATTTCATACAAGCTCTTTTCATTTCATTATATACCATTCAATTCCACCCATTATAAAACTTCTCAACATAGCCTGTCTCAAAGCAAGGACTATTGTATATGTGAATCCTTAAGGTTATAGAACAATTTGAATTCCAAGTTGAACAAAACACCAGAGAGAAAATATTGAGTGTAATGTATTTAAATGTATTTGTACTGGTGGAGTTTAGCTCAACTAATATTTCTCGGTCAATGCCTCACATTTTCATTTCTCATCCCCTATTCTCCATTAGATCCAATAGGAACTCCTTAAAACAAACAAAAAATGTATTTGTACTATAGAGAAAGGAAAAGCCACAAGAGAGTGGCTGCTAAGTGAGGAAACTCATTTAATTTTATCACCATATTCCTCTAATTCATAAAGATCCCAAGTAAAATTAACACTTCTTGCACTTCCAAGTGAACCAACCTTTATTTTGTAGAAAGCAGATATATTGTATTCTGGGAGGTGTGCAATTTGTTGGGCTAGAGAGAGAGCTTCGCAGCATATTTTATCTTACCAAACAAAAGATATGCAACCTCTCGGCAATGACTGAAAATCTTTACTTGGTTTTAGTGTTTCACAACTTCATTTAAATCTTCATTCCTACTTAAAGAAGATTTATAGCATGTTTGTTTTACTACCAGCTAATCAATATATAGCATGTTTGTTTTAGATTCTCTTCTCTTAAACAGGCATTTGACTGGTTAAATGAGCGGTCAACAATATTTTATGATGTTTGGCTTCTCTCACTTTTTCTTAACATGATATTACGGTTGAGAAAATCAATTCCCTTTGTTGCACATTTGTAGCTTTTACATTAATCGATTATGAAAGACGCTAAATCAAATATGCATAATTACTAAAATAACCTTTTTGATGTTTATGTCATCTTTCAATGCTATTTTTTGTTGTTGTAATTTTATGTCTAAAAGCAATTTTACTTTACACCATCCAAACAAAATTAATTCTTCTAAACTAATTTTTGAAATATCATTTCCAAACACAATTTTTTTAACATCTATTCTTTTAAAATCAATTCTTACAAAACAAATTCAACTAAAATCTAAGTTAAATAAAGCCTTAAGAGTCTATAAAATGAAGTTTAACCCTGTATGATTTATAGAATAACGATATCATATTAGAGGAATTGATTAAGAATTTTTTTTGTTACAATAAAATTTAGGGAGAAGTGATGTTACTTAAGGTCAGGATATGCCACAAGCCTCAACAAGAGTTTATAGTGCGACTTACAAATCGCTTTCTAAGGGGCATTGCGAACAACGAGAATTGAATTAAGGATTTAATTTTAATTCACTGTAAGTGTAAAGTTTCTTTACATTGTCATCCAATCATGTGCTGACACATCATTAAAAGAGTTAGACTTTTTAGGTGGTTGTTGTGATAGTCAAATTCTTTTAATGATTTGGCAACACATGATTGGAAGATAGTGTAAAGAAACTTTACCCTAACAGTGGATTGAAATTAAACTCTTGAATTAAAGCCTTACAAGAAAAGTGCTTCAATCTTTACAGCATAATCAAATCTCATTGGGAACTGATTAATATTATGCTTGCATGTTTGAATTAGCTTATTTTGTAGTAAATAAATGCTTTTCAACCAAAAGCTCTTTCTTGAATTTTTTTGATTTAAAGCTCTTTTGAAAGCAAAATAAACTAACCTTAACACACACTAACATGCAATTAATTACTTATTTATTAATTATGTGACCTTATCATTCATAAAGTTCTCTATATTCATCTTAATTCTTATATTATATTGATGAAATAATAGTACTTGGCAAATTGCCATTGTTAGAATATGCAGGTGCACGGAGGCGAATGCCTTGAATTGGGAAAAGGATTTGTGAAAGGGTCAGCAAAGATTGCCAAACTCAATGAATGCGGCTTCATTTTGGGGTAGAATAGATTACGTTTTATGTTGGTTTTGACTGTCCCATAGTTATTTATATGCAAAAGTTTTTATGATATTTTCTCAATTTTCATGCTCTAAACTTTTTCTCTTCCAAACACCCATTTTTTCTCAACAGTCAAAAGAGATCAACAAATCAAAATGCACAGATCTGCAAGCTTGAACAGATTCTCAGATGACTACTTCAAGAGTGAGACCACTTCTCCATCGCCAGGGCTGAGATCATCCTCAACCTATGATGCCAACACCCTACCAACATATGATCCCATTGCAGAGTTGGCTAAGAAGGAGATTGCACGAGTTAGGTTCGTTGATAACGCAGTGCTTGTTATCCCTTTTGTGATATTTGTATGTGCCATCATTCTTTGGTTCTTTTCAAATCCAGGTGAATGAGTTAGAATAACATGCTTGGAAATGTATTTCTTGGAATATCTATGAATTTCAAAGTTAAGTTCTTATTGGTTAATGGGGATTACTTCGGTACCAGCAGTACTCAGATGAGTTGTCAAACATTCATTAGTTATTATTTATATTTAATAGACTTTCAAACATTTATTATGAAACTAACAATCAACAAATAATTAACAATTCACCCTAAGTATCAAACCCATCAGGGTACTATAGTAATTCCCATTGGTTAATATAATTTAATTTTAGATAATTTAAACAGATCAGTGCATAGTGGAATATTCTCTTGATAATACTAAATAAAGACTCGAAGTTTTACCTTATTTAATTTTCTATTAGCTTATGTTTTGTAAAATCAATGTCCTTCTTTTATGAGTTTACTTTTGATCTATTGTGATTATAAAATTTAATTGTATAATTTCATCTAATCATATATTGCAACATTAATAAAAGTATTTGACGTCTTTGATAGTTTTATTATAGTCAAACACTTTTAATAATATAATAACATGTGTTCGATTTGATGATAGTGTTAAAAAAATTTATACTGTTAGTAGATTCAAATTAAATTATTTTACCAATTTGTGTTAGTTCAACTGGAAAGGGCTCAGTCATCTTAAATATCTTATCTATAATTTGATCATTTGAGGTGATGTGTATAAAGAAAACGAGTTTAATATTTGAGGCAGTGTGTATGAAGAAAATGCGATTGAGATGAGTCTTTGTTTCACGCACTTGACCGTACCCCGTGATATTAGTCTCGTTTTTTGGGTGAGGGGATACTGTGGTATAAAAAAAAAAGATAAATAAATAAAACTATTTCTTTATTTTTTCCCTTTGCATTCATTGCCTTAATTTCTTCCCATGTTTTCTCGCTTCTTTTTTTTTTTTTTTGGAATAGATGTGTGAATTATAGGAGGAGGAATGGAAGGATTAAGTATTGGAGGAGAAATTGAAAATGATAGCGACGGTACTCAAACGGGCATCATACCGATGGTGAACTCGGGAGGCATATATGCAAAAGAACTTAGAGCTGAGAAGGTTACAATAAAACCAAAGACATTTTAGTGAATGATGTTAAATATGAAGAACTTGGAGCAGAAACAATTGACATTTTAGCTTAGAATATAGTGTATTTTAAAAGTTCTGTATTTTTTTTGTTAACATTTTATATAGTATTGATGAGATTTTCAAGAATTAAATTAATTTCATGAAAATTAAGAAACTTATTTTAGTTTGCTGCCATATATTCCTCATGTTCTGGCCCATTGTCTTCTCTTTTCTTGTTTTCCCCAATATATTTTTTTCTATCCCCTTATGCGTGTGTTTGATATGTGTAATTAAGTGTTTGAAAATTGTAAGACCCAATACAATACTAACCCAAATTAGCCTAGCGTTAGATTTGTAAACTCGGCATGAAACTTGTGAGCTTACACGAGTTTATTTGATCGATCTCATTGAGTTTATCAAGTTGCAGTTTTGACGTGAGTTAATAAAATTCCTCAACCTAGGACCATAAATTCATAAGTTTCTACGAGTTAATTCGAGAGTTTGAAAATTATACAAGTGCACACATGATTTAGACATGCACACACATGGCCCAATACCTAGAACTAGAAGTAAATGGCTTAGATACTTCAAATACTTGAAAATCAAAGCATATGTAGTTCTTCATACGAAGTTAATCCACTTGGGAAGAAAGCATTTTTGAATAATCTAAAATTCATTCTTGAAATGAAAGTAAAATACCATTTATAATTTAATAAAATGAGGTTTTGATTGGTTTTCTTCTTATAAAAACCTATGAGTTCAGTTTGATTTTCATTTATGAAACTGAACCAAAAAGTCAAAAATCGAACAAAACCAATGAACTTTGGTTTTATTTAATTTTCTTTTTATTAAAACTGAACAATTTAGTTCGGTTTTCATTTATGAAATTAAACCAAATCAAATCAAACTCATATAATTATATATGTATTTTATTTTTAATAATTTGCATACTTATAGATTTTTAGATTTTAATTTTTTCTCTTGCTTGTAAGGAAATTTTAGGGTAATTTGTTGTGAATTGAACCATGAAAAGAAACAAGTGAAATTGAGTGTGAATATTTTTACAAAAAAAATGCTTGGCCAAAACCGATTGAATAGAATTGAACCAAATTTAGTGGGATTTGTTTGATTTGGTTCAGTTCTTCAATCAAAATCAAAACCAACTGGTTTCCATTTTAGAAAAATCAATTGGTTCAACTCAGATAATTTTTTTCCAAAAAATTAAACTAATCTAAACTGTAAACACTCTTAGCGGGGACCATCTTTGAAGGAAAACAGAGCAATCCAATTGGCATACTCTTCAGAATCAAGGTATTGTTGCTGACTGTGTTGAAGTAAAAAAATTAAACATTTAATTGTTGAAATATGAAGGGATGAATAATATAATAAATGAAATCTTTAAGAATTGTCAATGTTCTTTAGCCAAATATATGAAGATTCATTTATATTTCTTAAATTTGCTTTCATTCTCAAAGGCATATGTTTGACACAATTTTAGTAGGTCATAATAATGTAGAGGTAAGAATATAAAAAGATGGAAATATAAAAAATATTAGACACTAAAGCTGCGCCTATCAAAGGTATGTTATATTATTTGTTGTAGTATTTCAAAAGTCTAAAATCCCACATTGCTTAGTCTTCAAACTTTTATAGAGTTTATAAGGTAACTTGTGAGTTGGACTTGTAAAACAAGCTAGTGAGATGAATGGGCACGTGCGTCGAAGAATGGGCCAAAGTAGTGCAAATAATCTAATTTGCCCATCTACACTCACGATAATGAGGCCGGGCCAAAGTAGTGCAAATAATCTAATTTGCCCATCTACACTCACGATAATGAGGCCTCACAGCTTTTGCTTCGATTTTATTTAAATTATTATTTTTTTAACTTTTTTTTACTTGGTCCCAAGTTGGAAAAACTGATATGTTTGAAGCCTTATCCATAAACAACTATTTTTAAACGTTTATTTTTTACTTGGTCCATGTTGAAAAACTGATCGGTTTCCTCATCCCTTAATTTTCTCAACCCGTATCAGTATCCCCTATTTTTCTCTTAGCCTTACCAACTGTAAATCATGTTTAAATTTTTAATCGACTTCTTCCCTTATTAAAAGAATTTCTCATCTTCTTCTTCCTCCTCCTCCTTCTAGGTTAACAAGTAAAAAAATCTTTGATGTTCTAATACCTCGGTCACCTCCAGCCGGGACAAGCCTGTTATATCATGGGGGATTATCGCACCAAGCGAATAAATCCTTTAGGACAATGTGTTCCCACACGTCTCAAGCTACTTAATCGTTGTTCTACTTTATTTTGCAAACCAATTGTCGCCTACCCTGCTTCAACAATCTAAAGGATTTATATGGCCGATAACAACCCTGCAATCGAGCTTCCCTCTCCCAACAATGGTGTTGCTGCTACTTCCCCGTCACTTGCACCTGCTCTTGCTGCGGTCACTTATGCCAAGCCTTTTCCAAATATTTCCAAAATCGAACTCTTTGGTGGCCAAAATTTCCGAAGGTGGCAAGAACGTCTGCACACCATCCTTGGCATGCATGGAGTCGCATCAACACTCATCGAGCCGAAACCACCCTCCGCAGCCAATCCCAAAATGATTAAGGATTTGACATATGCTAATAAGGTATGTCGTCACACTATTATTAGCACTCTTTCTAACGAGTTGTTCGATGTGTACTGTTCATATAGGATGTCAAAGACATATGGGACTCCATGACCTTAAAGTACACTGTTGAAGATGCTGGGAAGCAGAAATTTGTCATTGGCAATTACTACCGCTGGGAGATGACTGAAGACAAAGACATCAAGGTTTTGATCAATGAGTGCCATAAACTATTGGAGGATCTTAAAGCCGAAAATATCACTCTCCCGGATGAGTTTGTAGCTGGACTCCTTATTGAAAAATTGCCTGAATCATGGAAGGACTACAAACAACAGCTGAAGCACAAGTATAAGCAACTGTCAACCTTAGATTTGATTGCACACATCATCATTGAAGACACCAACCAAAGAGAGTGTTAGGCTGGAAGGGCAAAGGCTTTGGCTTGTCGGGAAAATCTGGTGCAGAATAAATCTCACAAGCAAAGGTGCGATTCTAAGCCTGATCACAATAACAATAAAATTAATGATATCTCTGTGCTTCTAATATCAGCTTCAAGAGCAAAGGTACTTGTTTTGTTTGTGGAAAGCCAGGACATCATGCACCTCAATGCAGGCATAGAAAGAGGAACAACAATCCTCCTAAGCCAAAGGAAAATTTGGTAGAAGGGGACGATGTTATTGCTGCGGTCGTTTCTCAAATTAACATGGTGACCAATGTGAACAAATGAGTGGTAGACTCTGGTGCTATCAGGCATATATGTGCAAACAAAGATGCTTTTACCTCCTACATTTCTATGGGGGATGGAGAAGAACTTATATATCTTGGAGATTCTCGAGCAACTGCAGTTTTGGGAAAGGGAAAAGTTCTTCTAAAGATCACATATGGCAAGACACTGGCTTTGATTGATGTACTTCATGTGCCTAATATTAGGGATAATCTGATTTCTGTATCACATTTGGGAAAAGTTGGGGTTAAAGTGTCATTCGAATCTGACAAGATTGTAATGACAAAAAATAACGTATTTGTGGGAAAAGGTTCTTGTGATCAGGGACTCTTTGTATTGAACATTTATGAAATTATTAATAAGAATGCATCATCTTCTACTTACTTGATTGATTCCATTGATATGTGGCATGATAGATTAGGACATGCAAATATTTCTTATATTAAGAAAATGTGATATCTTGGTTTAATTTCTGCGACTATAAATGTGATATTTGTATTGAATCTAAGTTAACTGAAAAATCTTGTCATTCAATACAACAACATGAATTTGAATTACTTAGTTTAATTCATACCAATTTAGGAGATTTAAAAAATACCATGACTAGAGGTGATAAAAAATACTATGTGACCTTTATATATGATTTTTCTAGATTCACTAAGGTTTATTTAATTAGAAATAAAGATGAAGCTTTTGATATGTTCCTTTCATATAAAGCAGAAGTAGAAAATCAATTAAATAAGAAAATTAAAGGAGTTAGATTTGATAGGGGTGGTGAATATATTTTATTTAATGAATTTTGTGAAAAAGAAGGCATAATACATGAAGTAACTCCCCGTTATTCACCTGAATCTAATGGAGTGGCTGAAAGGAAAAATATAACATTAAAAGAAATGATGAATGTTATGCTAGTTAGTTCCTCTGCACCTGACAACCTTTGGGGTGAAGCTATTCTAACTGCTTGTTTTTTTACAAAATAGAATACCTTATAAGAAAACTGGTAAAACGCCTTATGAGTTATGGAAATGTTATATGCCTAATTTGAAATATTTAAAAGTGTGGGGGTGCCTAGCTAAGGTAATGGTTCCTGAACCTAAGAAAAGAAAAATAGGTTCTAAAGCTTCTAATTGTATGTCATTGGATATGCTGAACATAATGTTGCCTATAGGTTTCTTGTTTTGAGAAGTAGTGTAATTGATCATAACATTATTGTAGAGAATAAAAATGCTGAATTTTTAGAACATATATTTCCTTTGAAATATGGAATTAATTCTATCGAAAATAATTATCTAGAAAATAATTCTTTAGAAAATAATAGTGAAAACTCATATGAGGATTTGAGAAGAAGTAAAAGACAAAGGAAAGAGACATCTTTTGGAAATGATTGTTACACTTATCTCATTGAAAATGATCCTTTCACTTTTACTGAAGCTATTAAAGCTTAAATTGATTCTATTTCAAAATGTAACACTTGGATTTTAGTTGATTTATCTCATGGAACAAAACCTATTGGTTGCAAATGGAATTTTAAAAGAAAATATAACCTTGACGGTTCAATTGAAAAATATAAAGCTAGGTTAGTAGCAAAATGTTTTACTAAAAAACAATATATTAATTATTTTGATACATTTGTTCTTGTGACCAGAATTTCTTCAATTCGAGTTTTAATAGTCTTGGCTTCAATTTACAAAGTTGTTATTCACCAAATGGATGTGAAAACTACTTTTTTAAATGGTGATTTGGAAGAAGAAATTTATATGACACAACCTGAAGGGTGTGTAACTCCTGGTCAAGAAAATAAAGTATGCAAACTTCTCAAATCCTTATATGGTTTAAAACAAGCATCAAAACAATGACATGAGAAATTTAATCAAATTTTGATTAATGATGATTTTTCTTCTATTAAAGTTGATAAATGTGTGTATACCAAATTATTAAATGGTGAATGTGTTAATATCTGCTTATATGTAGATGACATGCTTATTTTTTGTACTTGTAATGATGTAGTGATTAGAACAAAATCTTTATCTTTTCTTGCATCTAAATTTGATATGAAAGACATGGGTGAAACAAGTGTAATATTAAGAGTTAAAATCATAAGGAAGGGTGATAGTATAATGCTATCACAAGAACATTATGTAGAAAAACTTATTAGGAAGTTTGGTCATTTTGACTCAAAGCCAATGAGTACAATAGGGGTGATCTTGTTGCTCAATCTAAGTATGCTCAAATTATTAGGAGTTTATTACATTAAATGATCTCTCGACTTGACATAGCATATGTCGTGGGCAGATTGAGTAGATATACACATAATCCTAATCAGGATCATTGGCCTGCACTTGTTAGACTCATGAAATATTTGAGAGGTACTATGAATTATGGTATAGTGTATAGTGGATTTACTGTTGTATTAGAAGGATACAGTGATGCTAACTGGATCTAAGATTCATATGAGACAAAATCCACTAGTAGTTATGTATTTACACTTGGTGGTGGTGCGGTTACTTGGAGATCATAAAAAAAACCATAATTGCTAGATCCACTAAGAGTCAGAGTTTATAGCTCTGGAGTTGGCTGGCAATGAGGCTGAGTGGTTAAGACACTTCTTGGCAAATATACCTTTAGGAATAAAACCAACACCTTCAGTGTCAATGCATTGTGATTCCCAAGCGGCAATAGCCATTGCAAAGAATAAGACTTTTAATGGTAAAAATTGACATATATAATTGAGACATAATGTAGTAAAGCAACTGCTAAAAGATGGAACAATGTCCATTGATTATGTGAAGTCAGAAGTGAATTTGGCCGATCCCCTAACAAAGCCTCTTGGGAGGAAATTAATATATAAAATATCGAGGAGAATGAGACTTGAGCCAATTTGAAATTAACAATGATGGTAACCCAACCTTTGTGATTGGAGATCCCATGAAGAAGGTTCATATGGGTAAAAACAAGTCACTTGTTAGTTCTGCTAGCACTAATAATTTTTGTCCCTTCCTATGGTGTGAAAAGTGCTGGAACTGCTTTATTGAGAAGATAAGCTTAAAAGCTTTTAATGATTTCATATCCCTTATGGGTGGTGTATGATTTGCAACATACACTTGATGAAATCACCTATACGAATGTCAAGCGGGGGCTACTTGTATGAGATTGTGGCATAATCTCTAGAGCACTCATGAATTACCAGGCGCGCACATGGCCTATTAGCGTAACACGATGGCATCAACGAGAATAGTTAGGGTGTAGTGTGATTAGTAGACCTTTAATGTACGACAAAGTGTTTCTGGTACGAGAAATTTACTTCACCAACTCATTGTATTTTATATTTGTCAGTCTAGGTCTGGTTCATAGTCCAAAAAACACCTGTTTGATGCATTTACACCCATGGTGTTAACCCAGTAAATTATATTTTGTTTTAAAAAATTTTATATGTTTTCTTTAAACGTTTGAATATATGGGGGATTGTTGTATTATTTGCTGTAGTATTTTAAAAGTCTAAAGTCTCTCATTGCATACTCTTCAAACTTTTATAGAGTTTACAAGGTAACTTGTGAGTTGGATTCATAAAACAAGCTAGTGAGATGAATGGGTTCTGATAAATCATTTTGAGACACTTATGTTAGCTTTGTACTTAACATTATTAGATGTTTATTGTGCCCAATATTAGTATATTAGTTGAATTTTGTGTTGTGGGCATCATTGGGCTTTAATGCAAATTGTGATTAACTCTCGAATTTCGATGCATTTCCTCATTAATTAGGCAATAACTTAGGTTTCAGTGATCCGTTTGAGGTGCTCTTGGTGTCTGTGGAAAGTTAAGATAAAGATTTACAAGTTTCATAAGCACTCGAGAGCTTGATTAAACTTATAATTTTCCAAAATAGGCTTGAAAGTTAGAGTGGGCTTGTTATCACCAGAATCTGAGCAGTGTGCACATATTGGACCATATCGTTGGTTATAGGCCTCCTTTTGAGCTGAAACCGATGCCATTGGAAAGATAAAACACATAACTCCAACTTTACTTAAGACTATTTTGTCAATAGATGCCATTGTCGGCATGAATATGAAGCTGCAAGTTGGTTTGAATTTGGAAACACGTTATGCCAATGTGACCTGATGTAGGTGCAGTGTTTTTAGAATATCTTGAGTTGTAAAAGTCCTTTTGAGCTGAAATTGGTGCCATTGGAAAGCTGAGACATAACACTACAACTCTTATGAAGACTTCCAAGCCAAAATACGTTGTTTCGGTCATGCAAGTTAAGCTGGAAGTCAGAGAAGAGTTGGTGAGGAGAAGCCACCAACCATGCATCAACCCAACAAACATGTACCAACCCACCAACCATGCATCAAGCCACCATTATTGACAAACATCCATTTTTATCTTACATTCCATTTGTTTACAACTTTTATCAACTGTAAATTGGCCTCTAGAATTAGTATAAATAGGGTCAATCTCTCTTGTAATTGCATCAATAAAATTTGAAGTAAGTTTGAGTATTTGTGAGAGTTCTCTCTTTCTCTTCTTCTCCCTTCTCTTTAGAATTTCGTTTTTGTTCTTTATTTTCTAAGTTCTTCCTTCCCATCCATGGAAGGCTAGGCTCTTGTAATCAATCCAAGGGATTAACCATCTTGATGTTTAATTTGGAGATATTGTTTTGATTGTTCATATTACTTAATTGTTATTCAAGTTTCTCTTTTTTCTCTTTTGATTTTGATCTAGATTGAATTGCTTAATTTAATTTAGATGTTTATATGATAATAGCTTTATTATCATGTATTCAAGAGGATCCCAAAAACTAAACAATATATCAAAGTTTTTTGATGGATTGTTTAGCTTGGTTAAATCCCAGATTTTAAGTTAATTTATGTTTGGATGATGCTTAATTCATCTGAACTTGGTTAATTAAATCCTATATGCTTATCTAGTAGAGGATTCTTGGATCATGTTAAGGTTTCTTGATGTGATCTAAGGCCAAGAACATGGTTAGCAATTAAGTGGATTCCTTGTGATTAATGATGGATTAAACTCAAGATCGGTAAATTTCCTTGGATTGGTTAATTTGTTAATTACTTTTCTTTAATTCAACTAGTGTATTTTCTTTATAAATCATAAAACCCCCTTTTTAATTATCTTGATCTGATTGAATATTTGATTTTGGATCCTTGAGAGATTATTCAGTTCATTCTCTACACTACAAATTAGTTTGTGAATAGGTAATTTTTTATTATTTTGACGGGTCTCGACAATCTCTTGTCAAATTTGGCGCCATTGTCAGGGATCCAAGGAAACTTTTTGATCATTTCGAGACCCCATCTAACTCTAACAATTGTGTTTGTTTTGGGTTTTGAAGTTTTTTCAAGTGAAATTCGGCTGAAATTAGGTAAAAGACATCGTGTAAATAATTTTGTTTGACTTGATGAGATGTCTTATTTGGTGAGGCAGTTGGCAATGGGACAAGATTAGTTACTTGTGCAAGAACCTGCAAGATTTTGTAGTATATATTATAGTTTTTTTCATCTCACATATGCCTGCACCACATTATAAGATGATGGTTCTGTATTTCAAGACTATTCAATTACTGCAACAGGTGTATTCCCTACATAACAACAATATCAGCATATGTTAGACCAAGCAGGCCATATCAGTAGCAGCAAGCTATAGTAGGCATGAAATCTGAGCATACATTGGAGGATTTAATGAAGCAAATAGCAACCAACAACCTCCAATTCCAGCAGAGCACAAAAGCTACACTACAGAATTTTGAGACTCAAAATGGTCAACTAGCATCTTCATTGAGTCAGTTGAGCAAGCAACAGATGCAAATATATGATTTTGCAGAACATGAGACCATTGATGTGCATAAACTAGTTGATGATTTGTGTGCTAAATTTGTTAGTTTTACTGATTTTGATGATTCTTTTTGTTGTACTGTTTGTGATGGTGATATGTTGTGTAATGCGTGTGCTGAGATTACTACCTTTTTAAGACATGACGAATATGTTTCAGCAGATTATGCAGCAATTCAATCTGCAGAGGTAGTGAAGCCACCAAAATTAGAGTCCATTGTGGCCAAGAAACCCCTTATTGATGAAGCGAAGAGGTTGCTACCCATTTTGAGGGAGAATCCAATAGCCTTTACACTTACAAACATTCCTAGCATTAGCCCTTCCATATGCCTGCATAGGATTTTATTTGAGGATGAAGCTAAACTAGTGAGGCAGCCCTATAAGAGACTAAATCATCTGATTTTTTATGTAGTGTTCCATTTCATTGGCTATGGTGTAATCGCTGAAATTTTGTTACTTCTGCTATCCATAAGGAGTTTTCTTTCCACACTTTTATTTCATTTATTTGGTTGTTGTTTGCTTTTTGTTTTTACTGTTTCTGTTTTTGTTTGACTATTACAGTTTACTCTTTTCTATTGTTGTCGTTTATGCTGTTGTTTCTGTTTTTTGCTATTGTTTCTGTTTAATTAGTTTTTTGCTATTTTCTAGTTCTGTTGTTATTTTTCTGCTGGCTCTTTTTCTTTTGTTTTGTGTTTCTGCATAATTCTATTGTTTGCTGTTTTAGTTTCTGTTTTTTGTTCTGGTTTTAGATTTTATTTTCTATTTGCTGTTTGCTGTCTCTATTTTGATTCTGCTTATTGTCTTTCATTTCTATTTTTTGTTTTATTTGTTATTTCTGTTTTCTATTTAAATTTCTATTTTGAAAAAAAGGTATGATTTTCGTGTGTTTAGGTCCCTTCCAATGATGTTTTAAGAAATATGAAAGTCATGAGTTTGCATTAATTGAAGTTCAAGTTTCCTAACATAAGTGAATGAATTGTTTTTCCCCTTGAATTTCACATGCTTAGTGTTCGATTTTGGATTAGTGGATTAAGTTTGGTAGATGCATCCATACCTTGGGAGATTTTGAACCTATTGATGAATGGATGTTGCATCTATGTCATTTTCTTCCTTTCTTGTGTGAGTTTCACTCATAAATTTTGTCACTCTAGAACTTGCTTTGATTCTTTTTTAGGCTACATTTCATATGCATACATGAACTTGATTGAGGCATTTTTCTTGAATTAGCTACTTTAGCCAAATAGCCTACCTTGCATTTATCCTATTGTTAATCCCCTTTGAGCCTAATTGTCCATTCTTTGTTCTTAGCTCATTACAAGCCTTAAGTAAAAAAATCATGTTTTACCTCACCTTAGCCAATATGAGAGCATTGGTTTTCTTATTGGAGGAGCTCTTTTTGCTTGAGGACAAGTCATGGTTTAAGTGGGGGGTGCTTATGCAAAATGTTTGGTGCAAAAGAAAGAACAAGTGACCAATTCAAAAAAAGAAAAAAGAACAAAAGAAAAGAAAAGAAAAGAAAGTGAAAAAGAAAGAATAAAGCCAAAAGGTTATAAAAGAAAAGAATAGAAAAAGGAAGGAATATGTTAAGAGAATGTGCATTTTATGGTTTGGGATAAACTTCTATGCTTGTTACTTGAGTTCCTCCCCATTGCTCTTTTATTCTCTTTGGTTTTAACTTGTTATATCCATATTGTTCCTTTCCCTTACCTTGGCCCCATTACAACCTTGAATAAAGTCCTCTTGATTTGTGTGTGCATGTGTTTTGAGTAGTGGAGAAGTAGAAGATAAGCAAGCTTATGGTAGTGTAATTTTTCATGAGTTGATTTGAGTGTAAACACAAACCTAAACACTTAAGAGATTGAGAGTGTATCTTGTGAGATTCTATCATGCTTGATCTATGATTCTACTTGAATTCACCTTGCGTGTTAATTTGGGATGTAAAGGCATATCACTTCATGAATGTTTGGAATCCTTAAAACTGTGGTTACTCTTAACTCCCTTGTATTTAAAAATTAGTTGAATTGATTAAATAGAGTATTACATTTTTGTGGGTATCATCCTAGTAAACCCTCACGAGACTATAACTAGTCCACTAGAGACACCTAGGGGTTTAAAGGCTTGTGGTACATGCTAAATGCCATCGTGATTTCTTAGAAAGTGGATTAGATTATGAATAATCAGTTTTTATGTTTTTTTAGGGTGTTTCTTGTTTTTCCTTAGTTTTGGTCTTATGTATTTTGCCCAAGAGTGCAAAAGCATAAGTGTAGGGAAATTTGATAAATTTTTTTGAGACATTTATATTAGCTTTGTACTTTGTATTATTTGATGTTTATTGTGCCCAATATTAGTATATTAGCTGAATTTTGTGTTGTTGGGCATCATCGAACTTTAGTGCAAATTGTGATTAACTCTCGGATTTTGATGCATTTTGACATTTCCTCATTGATTAGGCCATAACTTGGGTTTCAGTGATCCTTTTGAAGTGCTTTTGGTATATGTGGAAATCTAAGATAAAGATCTACAAGTTTCATGAGCACTTGAGAGTTGGATCAAACTTATAATGTTCCAAAATAGGCCTGAAAGTTAGAATGGACTTGCTGTCACTGGAATCTGAGTAATGTGCACATATTGGACCATATCGTGGGCTATAGGCCTCCTTTTGAGCTGAAACTAGTGCCATTGGAAAGATAAAACACATAGCTCCAACTTTACTGAAGACCGTTTTGTCAATAGATGTCATTGTTAGCATGAATATAAAGCTGCAAGTTGGTTTGAATTTGGAAACACGTTCTGCTAACGTGACCTGAGGTACGTGCAGTGTTTTTAGAATACCTTGAGTTGTAAAAGTCCTTTTGTGTTGAAATCGGTGCCATTAGAAAGCTGAGACATAAAACTATAACTCTTATGAAGACTTCCAAGCCAAAATATGTTGTTTCAATCATACAAGTTAAGCTAGAAGTCAGAAAAGCGTCGGTGAGGAGAAGCCACCAACCATGCACCAACCCACCAACCATGCATCAAGCCACAATTATTGACATACATCCATTTTTATCTTGCATTCCATTTGTTTACAGCTTTTATCAACTGTAAATTAGCCTTTATGATTAGTATAAATATGGTCAATCTCTCTTGTAATTGCATCAATAAAATTTGAAGTAAGTTTGAGTATTTGTGAGAGTTCTGTCTTTCTTTTCTTTTCCTTTCTCTTTAGAATTTTGTTTTTGTTCTTTAATTTATGAGTCCTTCCTTCCCATCCATGGAAGGCTAGGCTCTTGTAATCAATCCAAGGGATTAACCATCTTGATGTTTAATTTGGAGATATTGTTTTAATTGTTATTCAAGTTTCTCTTCTTCCTCTTTTGATTTTGATCTAGATTGAATTGCTTAATTTAATTTAGATGTTTATGTGATAATAGCTTTATTATCATGTATTCAAGATGATCACAAATACTAAACAATATATCAAAGCTTTTTGATGGATTGTTTAGCTTGGTTAAATCTCGGATCTTAAGTTAATTTATGTTTGGATGATGTTTAATTCATCTGAGCTAGGTTAATTAAATCCTAGATGCTTATTTAGTAGATGATTCTTGGATCATGTTAAGGTTTCTTGATGTGATCTAAGGCCAAGAACATGGTTAGCAATTAAGTGGATTCCTTGTGATTAATGATGGATTAAACTTAAGATCGGTAAATTTCCTTGGATTGGTTAATTTGTTAATTACTTTTCTTTAATTCAACTAGTGTATTTTCTTTATAAATCATAAGAAACCCCTTTTTAATTATCTTGATCTAATTGAATCTTTGTTTTTTGATCATTGAGAGACGATTCGATTCATTCTCTATACTATAAATTAGTTTGTGAACCGATAATTTGTATTATTTTGACGGGTCTCGACAGCCACTTGTCAGACTCGCACGCCCAAGATTGGGCCAATGTAGTGCAAATCATCCGATTTGCCCCTTTGCGTACACGATAATGAGGCCTCACAAATTTTGCTCTGATTTTATTTAAATTATTAATTTTTTTAACGTTTTTTTGACTTGGTCCAAGGTTGGAAAAACTAATATGTTTGAAGCCTTATCCGAAAACAACTATTTTTAAAAGTTTATTTTTGACTTGGTCCGTGTTGAAAACTTATCCCTTAATTTTCTCAACTCGTATCAGTATCCCCTGTTTTTCTCTCAGCCTTACCAACTGCAGATCTTGTTTAAATTTTTAGTCAGCTCCTTCCCTTATTGAAAGAATTTCTCCTCCTCTTTAAATTTTTAATCAGCTCCTTCCCTTATTGAAAGAATTTCTCCTCTTCTTCCTCCTCCTTCTTCTGGGTTAACAAGTAAAACAATTTCTGTTGTTCTGATACCTCGGTCACCTCTGACCCGGACAAGCCTGTTATATCCTAGGGGATTTTCGTACCAGGCCAGTAAATCCTTTAGGATAGTGTATTCCCACATGTCTTAGGCTACTTAATTATTGTTCTACTTTATTTTGCAAACCAGTTGTCGTCTACCTGCTTCAACAAGGTAAAGTGATATGATCCAAGTCGGATGCATATTGTTTTTACAGATCGCCCTTGAATTGATTTCTTGTTTTAAAAGAATTAAAGGTGAAGGATGAACATTATGTGAACAGTGCATCACATGAACAGTACGCGTGAACAATATGCGTGAATAGTAAAAAATAGAAAAGATGGAAAAAAGACAAGGGATGGAAGGAAGAAGATGTCACACTCTTGGGGAGTGATAAGTCAAGCGAAGATTCGCCACAAAGGTAAGGAAACCTTTGATAAGAACCAAGATGGTTTACCCAAGAACCCTAAGAGAACTAAGCTCTCAAAACTCACAAAGGAGTGTAATTGTATTCTGAAATTCAAAAGTGACAAATACTGCAAATACAAGCCTATTTATAGGGATTAAGTTGGCGGCTAGGTCTAACTTAAAGGAGGTAGCAAGCTAGTACCTTTTTAACCCTAATCCTAACACAAAAGTGGTCCAAGCCCAATTAGAAGGCAGCATCTATCCCTAGCTATGCTATGCACTTAGTTAAGCCCAAACAATAGGCCCTTATTACAAAATATCCCAAAAAGAAACTAAGAAACAAAATTGAAAAGATTAAAAGGTTCAAATACATAATTAAATAAAATTACTAAGAAGAAATCATGCCCCCACATTGAGCCCTTCATCAACTTGGTTCATTTAAACCATCTTGAGTGCTTCTTCTTCTAGAATGGGCTTGAGTGAGAAAAAGTAGTTAACTTCTTTATCCAAATCCTTTTTAGCCTTCTTAACTATTGACCTTGTCATTTGGCCTCCAAGTCCTCGTAGTGCATCTCTAAACCTTGGGCCCGTTGAGTTTCCACTTGAGCTTCCTTGGTTTCCATCATAAAGGTACAATCAAGTTTAACTTTAATTGTTCACTATTCAAAGATCATGTTGAAATCCCGATATAGATATTCAAAACTAAAGATGGTTGCGGAGGAGAGGAGAAAAGAGAAACACAATTGCGAAGACAATGAAAAAAATGAAAAATCATTATCGTTTTTTTGCTATAGAAAATTTCAACAGTTTTATCAAAGATATTGGTATGTATATCTGACTCTTTCATCTTATAACTCTCTCTCTCTCTCTCTCTCTCTCTCTCTCTCTCTCTCTCTCTCTCTCTCTCTCTCTCTCTCTCTCTCTCTCTCTCTCTCTCTCTCTCTCTCTCTCTCTCTCTCTCTTTGAGAAACAATGTTAATTAATCATCCCATTCAATTCAAATAAGATTGACTAATTGATGGACCTCAGCCTTTCCTTCTAGGATTCCAAACATGTACTAGCGGCCAATCAGGAATAACCTATTATTATTATTATTTAAAAAAAACATTATAAAAGAAACAAGTGAAATAAATTTAATAGATAACTCATTTTTTAAATAATCTAACTTGATATTTACTTTTGTTATTGTTGAAGGAAAAGTATTGGCCGTGCATGCTATTTATTTTGCTTTTGTTATTAAAACCTTCCATTTCTTATTGATAATTATAACGTAGTTGTTTATATGGCTCTTTATGTTCATTATTCTATTGATTCTTGTATTCAGAAAGTACGTTATTAGAGTTCAGAGATTCGAAGTTCAAGTATATGAAAAATAATGTCTCTCTACCTATAATTGTTATTAAAAATGTTACTCTTGTCCACTTTTCTTATGTGATAAATTGATTATGATAAAGTGATAATGCTAACATGAAAATTTGATTATTATTCTTTTTGATAAAATTGTCTTGGATGTTTTCTTTAATTTCAAGAGTTAGTTTTCGTAAATTTTAATTAATAAATGGTATATAAATATTATTCAAATTCATTCAAAATAGCCAAAAATAAATAGACAAATTAATTTAGTGTCTGGTCAATTTCTACTCAACTTAACTAATCCTCTTAATAAGTTTGAAATAACTTGTTTTGACAAGAGTAAGCAAAGGTTTATTTATTTGTTTTTATTGATGAAAGAATTGAAAGAATATAAGAAATACAAAAATCATTCTAGAACTTGATCAATTTTTTTCATATCATTAGATATAATTATTAAGGGTTTTAATTACAAAATTCACTATCTAGATTCTTTTAAACGTCTTTAATTTAATAATTGACATTAGGTATAATAAAATTTTATTTTAATTCTTTTTCCCTTTAATTAAAAACTTAGAGTTAATATGAGTTGACTCAATTGACATGATCAAGTTATGTTAAGGCAAACATTTTGAGTTTAATACCTGTTAGTGATATTCCTCATAAGTGCTTAGGTTGTATAGCAACTATCCACCTTCTAAAAAAAAGTTTAGGATGCTTATTTAAAAAAAAACATGTTGGATGTTAATCTAAAAAAAGTATATCTGGTGGATTTTCTTTTTAGATATTCCATATTAATGTTCTTAGCCATTAAATGAACATAAAATAGAACAAAAGAATGATTGATTGACTCATGACCAATGTTTTAAGAACCAGACCGGAGATCGAACCGGCGAGACCTCCGGGTCATGGTTCGATTGGTCGAACTGGTCGAACCGGTGGTCGAACCGGATAACGTAATAATTATAAATATAATTATTTATATACATATTCAATTAAAATAGCTTTATTTTGAGAGTAACAGGAATTTAAGAAAAAAAAATTAAGGTTTAATCTTTATTTTAAAAAATAACTATTATTATTTCTTTTAAAAATATTCATTACTATGAAAATAATTATTAATTTTTTTAAAAATCAATTGGTCCAACTTCATTAGTTCATTTTCCATCGCATAGATCTTAAAAAGCTAAGTGAAATTGATATAAAATGCATTCAAATCGGACGAACGAGTAAAAATTTATGACTTTTGGAAAATAGATGTGAAAAAAAATTCTAAAAAACTAATTTAAAAATCTGAAAAAGTAATAAAAAAATTAAAAAAAGTAAAAAAAAAAAAGATTGAACCAGCCGGTTTTCAAGAACCGGATCCGGTTCATCCGGGTCGCCGGTTCAACCCGGTTCTTCCCGATTCAATCCAGTTTTTCCCGGTTCAATGGCCAAAACAATTTTTTGGACGAACCGAACCGACCAGGCATGCGGGTCACGGTCCGACCAGTTGGACCGGCCGATCCGGTCCGGTCCGATTTGTCAAACATTGCTCATGACACTAGAAAGACGAATGATTAGGGACTTGGAGGGTCTAAAATATTTCTGAATTTCTAGTTATAAAAAGGTCGCAAGATCTTATAATTGTTCGATATTTTTTTTTAGTTTATTAAGTATTTTTTGATTTTTTATAAAAAGTAATTATGAAATTTTCCTGAGCTTTGTATTATTTATCTTTTTGATGGCATGAGTCATTGAATCATTTCCTTTTTAGTTGAATTAATGCTCATTTAATATTTATGAACATTAATATGAAAAAAAACAAAAAAGCAAATATACCAGATTTACTTTTTTTTTCACATTAAATCAGCATCCTGACATTTAATATTTTATTTATAGGAAAAAATTAAATAAAATTTTATTATACCTAATATGAATTATTAGAAATTAAATAGTTTTAAGAGAATATAGGAAAATAGATATTTTGGTTAAAATAGATAAACATTTTAAAAAAATAATAATTAGTTCTCTTTCTATGTTTGGAATAATCTGTGTTGATGATTAGAGAGTTGAACGAAATATAAGAAACGTACGAAAGTCGTTCTGACACTTGATCTAATTTGTTTATATTATTAGATTAGATATAATTGTCAATGAATATCCTTCCTAAAAAAATTGTCACTAAATATATTCTATAAATAACAAATGGCTTTAAGAATATATGGTATGTTATATGAAATAAATGAGTAATCTATTAAATTATATCACCATATATAGGAAAACATAGTAGGTGATAATAACACCAAACCCAAAAATATTACATATGTAAACCAAGTGATGATACTTATCATATTCAGCACCCATTGAATTTTTTCTTATATTTTGCATACAGAATTTGGGAATGTTTTTTAGAACTTTAACATGATTGACAAGAGGTTGTCGAGACCTATCAAATAATTAAATAACCGGTTCACAAACTAATTTGTAATATAGAGAATGAACCGAATCGTCTCTCAAGGATCCAAAAACAAAGATTTAATTAGATCAAGATAATTAGAAAATGGGGGTTTTGTTGTTGATTAACAAGATTAATAAAAGTATGAGACTTAAAGTTGTAAACAATTCTAAAGAAGCAACCAATCCAAGGAAATTTACCGATCTTGAGTTTAACTCATCATTGATCACAAGGAATTCACTTAATTGCTAACCGTGTTCTTGGCCTTAGATCACATCAAGACGCCTCAACATGATCCAAGAATCCTCTACTATATAAGCATCTAGGATTTAATTAACCAAGGTTAGATAAAGTAAGCACCATCCAAACATAGATTAACTTAAGATTCAGAATTTAACCAAGCTAAACAATCCATCAAAAAGCTTTAATAAATTGTTTATTCTATGTGATCCTCTTTGAATACATGATAATAAAACTATTACCACATAAACATCCAAATCAAATTAAGCAATTCAATCTAGATCAAAATTAAAAGAGGAAGAAGAGAAACTTAAATAACAATTAAGCAATATGAACAAGCGAAACAAGATCTCCAAATTAAACATCAAGATGGCTAATCCCTTGGATTGATTATGAGAGCCTAGCCTTCCATGGATGGGAAGGAAGAACTCAGAAACAAAATAACAAAAACGAAATTGTAAAGAGAATGGAGAAGAAGAGAAAGAAAACTCTCACAAATACTCAAACTTTCTTCAAACTTACTTAAAATTGAATCGATTCTAATACAAAGAGGTTGGCTCTATTTATACTAATCCTAGAAGCCAATTTGTACATGTACATAATCTGAATACAACCTATAAAATATGGAAATTGTCAAATATGGAAGCTTGATGCATGGTAGGTGGGTTGGTGCATGGTAGGTGGGTTGGTGTATGGTTGGTGGCTTTTAGTCAATAACTCTTATCCAACTTCTGGCTTCATTTTCATCACCTAGACGGTGCATTTTGGCTTGGAGGTCTTCATGAAAGTTGTAACCAGTTGTCTCCTTGAAATTTTGCAATTGGAATCATGCCATTTGGACGTTTAAAACTCCAGATATGCCAAAAACACTGAACCTACCTCATGTTAGGTTGGTAGAACATGTTTCCAAATTCAAACCAACTTGTAGCTTCATTATCATGCCTAAAATGACATCTATTGACTAAATGGTCTTCAGTAAAGTTGGAGATATGGGTCTTATCTTTGAAATGGCCACGTTTCAGCCCAAGAGGAGGCCTATAACTCACTATGTAGTCCAATATGTGCATTTTGCCTAGATTTTCGTGACAGCAAACCCACTCTGCATTGCAGGGCTATTTTGGACCCTTAGAAGTCTGATCCAGCTCTTGAGTTCTTCATGAAACTTGTAGAGCATTGTCTTAGCTTACCAAAGATACCAAGATCACCTCAAATGGATCATCAAGTCCCAAGTTATGGCCTAACTAAGGAAGAAAGGTCAAAATGCATCAAAATCCGAAAATTATTCAATATTTGCATTAAAGCCCAATGAAGCCCAACAACATTAAACTCATCTAAAATACTAATATTGGGCACAATAAACATCTAATAAAGCCTAATACAAAGCTAACAGTAGTGTCTCAAATTGATTGATCAAATTCCTCCACACTTAAGCTTTTGCACTCCTGGGCAAAACACATAAGAACAAAACTAAAGAAAAACAAGAAACATCATATTAAAAACATAAAACTGATTATACCTAATCTAATCCATTTTCGTAGGAAAACACGATGGCACTTAGCATGTGCCACAAGCCTTTAAACCCCTAGGTGTCCCTAGTGGACGAGTTATAGTCTCATGAGGGTTTACCAGGATGATACCCACAAACCTATAATATTTAATTTAATCAATTCAACTAATTTTTAAATACAAGCATTGTATCAAATATAAACCATAATTAATAAGTCAAGTATGCTTAACAAAGAATAGTTGAATCAAACCAATTGAGAATAAAGTATAGCATAATCATGCTTCAATCAGAAATATGCATGTTCAAATTGAGTAAAATTCCTCACAAGTAACACTCAAATCACACAAGGTGTTTAGGTTAACTGTTTACGCTCAACTCAGTCAAATTATGAAAGTATTTTACCATAGGCTTGCATATACATCAATTCTCCACTACTTAGATCCAGTAAATTGCAAAAATCAAGAGGTCTTTCAGAAAGGTTGTAATGAGACTATAAGGTGAAGGAAGGGAATAATATGGATAATAGCAGGTTAAAACCAAAGAGAATAAAAGAGCATTGGGGAGTAACTCAAGTAGAAAGTATAAAATTTTTACCCAAAACCATAAAATGCTCATTCTCTTCACACATTCCTTCCTTTTTCGATTTTTTTCTTTTACAACCTTTGGGCTTTATTTTCTTTATTTTCTATTTTTTTTCTTTTTTTTTGTACCAAGCATTTCGCATCAGCACACCAATTCCCCCATACTTAAATCATTGCAAGTAAAAGAACTCCTCCAATAAGAAAATCAATGCTCTCCTATTCCCTAAGGTAAGGTAAAACATGGTTTTTCACTCAAGGCTTGTAATGAGCTAAGAACAAAGAATAGGCAAGTAGGCTTAGAGGGGGTTAACAATGGGATAAATGCAAGGTATGATTATTTGGCCAAAGCAGCTAAGTTAAGAAAAATTCCTCTGTCATTTTCATGCAACATACAGACCAATGTAATCTCAAATCGATTCAATGCAAGTTCTAGAAAATAAATTCATAATTGACATCACTCATGAAAGAAAATAAACCAAGTGTAAGTATCAAACTTGGAAAAGCCCAAAACCCACAAAGGTATGGAACATTCACTCAATTCAACCATGCTTTCTTCCTAATATCCAGAGTCATATACACATGTATATTATGAAAATGATTCAACTATCAACTGTTTTGCATACTTTTATATATCATCAATTAAGTTCAGATTCAGCACATGCTTGTATCAAAATCAATTGAAAAGATCAAAATGAATTTTTTTTTTAATATGTAAGAACAAAATAATTTAAGACATACTATGAAATGCAAGTTAAGATGTGTCTCAAGAGCAAAACTACTCCTTACTCTGCCATCATACATCTAATAAGCTAGTAACAATAAAGATTAGCTGATTAGTTTTTTTTTTTTTACTCAACTATGTACATGGTATTGTCAACTATCCCTCTCCCCAACTAATTTAAGACATTGTCCTCAATGTCAAAATAAAGATAGGTAGAGTGTAGAAGGTCTTACCAGAAAACTGCAAACCAGGCATGAAATAAAAAAAAAAAAAACTAAAACCATAAGAGAAAAGAAAAATTCACAAAGACAAAGTCAAATTAAGTTTTTGCTTTTTGCTGCTGCTGCCTTGTTCCCAATTCAGTGGAGTCATTGCTAGATAACGTTGTGGTACAAATTCGTGTAGTTGATCGAGTAATTGTGCTGGGGTTGCAGCAGTTATAAGAATTTGACGTGTCGCTTGTGAGATGAACCTTTTTTCCACAGCATGATCAAGAAAACAAAATAAACTGTCATAAAAACCATTAATATGTAATATACCTATGGGTTTTTGGTGAAAATTCAGTTGGGACCAGGATGTAATTTGGAAGAGCTCTTCCAAAGTTCCAAAACCACCAGGTAGGACAATAAAGGCATCAGCATTTGCTATCATAATGTTCATGCGTTGGTGCATGCAATATACCATCACTTCATGCCTTACTGTTTTTCCAATGGGATTGCCAATAGCTAAAGGACTAGGAATGACACCAAGGACTTTGCCACCACCTAAATGTGCAGCAGTGGCTACACAACCCATTAACCCAAGACTACCTCCTCCATAAACTAAATGGATTTCTCTCTCAGCTAGCACTCGACCAAGATGGTTTGCAATATTTACAAACTCTTTATCCTTTCCAGGACTAGATCCACAAAAGACACAAACACTCTTGATCCGACGAACTGAAGTGACTTCCATTTTTTTTTTTTTGTACTCTCACCTTATCAATGATATGAAGAGAGCAAAGTGCATTATTTAAAGAATCAAAACTCAAATGTAATAATTACACCTATAAAGGAGGGGTAGAACCGTGTGTCAGGTAAGTTTGAAAATAAGCACAGCAATGATAATAGCTATATGACAAGGATAAAAGACTAATCTATATGTGTCGGAAGAAGTTTGAAAATACGCAAAGCATATTTCAAAAAAATACGGCAAAAATTTTTTTTTTGATTTTTTTAATATTTTTTTTTGATTTTTTGATTTTTTGATTTTTAATAAACAAGAAGAAAAACAAAAAAATAAAAAAAATACTTATAGGAGGTGTGATTGTGGCTCACATTTTCCTCTGGTTTTACGTCAAGTAACAGCTTGAATGCTCTTTATGGGCCGATGGTCGGCTTTCCATTCAATTTTCTTAAAAATTAGCAAACTGGGTTTTTTTGAGTCAGATTCCCGAGACTATAACGCTCATATTCATCTTGGAATATTGGCTATAAATCAAGAAGTACTCTCTGCACATCTCCACTAGGATGCGTCTCAAGAGTCAATAGAATGTTATCTAAAGACTCCTTACTCATGCCATCTTTAATGAAGTGAATTTTATCAAGTCGATTTATAGACGCCATTCCAATTGATCTGCATTTTGTGTTACAGGTCCATCTTGCACATTTATAACAGACTCGTAACCTTTTTGCTCTTCTCTTCTTTGCATATGAACTTTTGCCTAGCCTTGACATATATGAAACAAGAGCGTCAGAAAATTCCCCTGTGAGTCGGACCTTTGCTTCGATCAACCAGCGTACATCCGCAGGGATGCCTTTGTGCATAAGCATCCTTAATCTCTCAAACCTTGCACAATAAATGTTAGTTAAAGCATTTTGAGGGAGAGAATGGAATCACTTGCGGAGGTTAACAAGCTGATTATCCATTTTGAAATAAAGAAAGAAGAGAAAAAAAAATATTTGAATAAAATTATATACAGATTTTAGTATTTGTGGGTAACTGAAGGGACCGAAAAAGATTTTCACGGAGTACCGTTATCCGCCATTTAACCGGTGAAAAATCATCTGTCAATGAAAAACAAATCAAATTAAGACAGAAAAAGAAACTCTGATAGATTTTCTTGCTTGGCACCAAATTTATGTCTCGATTCCTGTGATTGTAAATAAGTCAAAGTTCAAAAAATGAAAGAGTTAGAAAACTTGGGTTGCCTCCCAAGAAGCGCTACTTTTAATGTCATCAGCCAGCGTGATTGAAGATTTTGCACGAACGATGGGTCCTTCCCAATAATGATTCAATCTCTGGCAATTGACATTAATCATGGCTTGAGGTTTTTTTTTTTTCAAAGTTGTGATCAATCATGGTAGATGACCTCCTGCAGTTGAACCTCCTCCACGAGGTTCTCATGGGCTCCTTCATAAAAATTCTTGAGGCGATGACCATTGACTTTGAATTCTTTATTGGTGGCCTCACTCTTAATTTCCACTGCACCATGAGGAAAAATGTTAGTAACAGCAAACGGACCGTCCCACCTAGACCTTAATTTACCAGGCATCAACTTAAGGCGAGAATTAAACAATAGAACTTTTTGCCCAACTGCAAACTCCTTCCGAAGAATAAACTTATCATGGAAGGCTTTGGTCTTTTCTTTGTAGAGTCGGGAGCTCTCATAGGCATCTAGGCGGATCTCTTCCAATTCCTGTAACTGCAACTTCCGCTCTATGTCAGCTCCGGCCAAATTCATGTTGCATTGCTTCACAGCCCAATATGCTTTGTGCTCAATTTCTACTGGCAAGTGGCATGCCTTACCATAGACTATCCGATATGGAGACATCCCGATTGGAGTTTTGTAAGCGATCCGGTAAGCCCAAAGAGCATCCTCAAGCCTCATGCTCCAATCCTTCCGATTAGGTTGGACTGTCTTTTCAAGTATGCGCTTGATCTTTCTATTGGAGACCTCGGCTTAACCATTAGCCTGAGGATGGTAAGGTGTAGAAACTTTATGCAACACGCCATATTTCCTCATCAATCCCTCCATGCTCCGGTTATAGAAATGGGTGCCTTGATCGCTGATGATAGCTCTTGGGATTCCAAACCTGCAGAAAATCTGTGATCTAACAAAATCCACAACAACTTTGGAATCATCAGTCCGAGTGGCTTTAGCCTCCACCCATTTGGATACATAATCAACAGCTAGCAAAATGTAAACATAACCAAAGGAAACAGGAAAAGGTCCCATGAAATCAATACCCCATACGTCAAAGATTTCACAATACAGTAGAGGTTGCTGGGGCATCTCATTCTTGCGAGAAATGTTCCCTGTTCTCTGACACTGGTCACAAGACTTACAGAACAAATATGCATCATGAAACAAGGTAGGCCAATCTAAACCAGAGTCTAAAACTTTCCTAGCTGTACGTTGAGGCCCAAAATGTCCACCACATGCAAATGCATGACAAAAGCTAAGAACAGAATGAAACTCTTGATTAGGCACACATCGCCTAATAATTTGGTCACTACAAAGCTTCCACAGATAAGGATCATCCCATACATAGTACTTAGACTCACTTTTCAATTTATCAGATTGAGCTCTAGTAAAATATGCAGGAAGAACACCAGCAACCAAAAAATTAACCATATCTGCAAACCAAGGGGAGGTGTTCTTACCTTGTAGCTGCAGAAGCTGCTCATCTGGGAAGGAGTCCTGTACAGGGAATGGATCTGAAGCCCTTTCAATGCGGCTCAAGTGATCTGCCACTAGATTTTCTGCTCCACTCTTGTCACAGATCTCTATATGAAACTCTTGGAACAGTAGCATTCACCTTATTAGTCGAGGCTTTGCCTCTGGCTTCTTCAAAAGGAACTTCAGAGCTGCATGATCAGTAAACACAACAACCTTAGAACCAAGCAAATATGATCTAAACTTATCCAAAGCAAAAACAATGGCTAAAAGCTCTTTTTCAGTTGTGGTATAGTTGGCCTGAGCAGCATCCAGAGTTCTGGAAGCATAGTATATCACATGAGAAGCTTTCCCCATTCTCTCGTGCCAAGATCGCTCCTCTTTGCATAGTTAGAAGCATCACACATTAACTCAAATGGCAATGTCGGTCGGTGGGTTTGGATGATGGGGGTACTGGTCAAGGCCTGCTTCAAGTGGTTGAAAGCTGCCTTGCATTTGTCATCAAAATTAAACTCTACATCTTTCTGTAGTAAGTGGGAAAGTGGAAGAGCAATCTTGCTGAAGTCGGCAATGAAGCGCCTGTAGAAACCTGCATGACTAAGAAAAGAACGCACTTCCCGCACGCATGTGGGGTAAGATAAACAAGTAATTACATCAATCTTGGCAGGATCTATCTCAATGCCCTTACTGGATACTACATGGCCTAAAACTATACCTTGTTCTACCATAAAATGGCATTTCTCAAAATTTAGCACAAGGTTAGTCTCAATGCATCTTTGTAGTACTCTAGATAGGCTAGCTAAACATGAATCAAAAGAAGAACCATAGACAGTGAAGTCATCCATAAACACCTCTATGCACTCCTCTAAGAAATCAGAAAATATGCTTACCATGCACCGTTGGAAGGTACCAGGGGCATTGCAGATGCCGAAAGGCATCCGTCTGTAAGCAAAGGTGCCGAAGGGACATGTAAATGTGGTCTTCTCTTGATCCTCTGGTGCAATGTGGATCTGGAAGTATCCAGTGTATCCATCCAAAAAGCAATAATGGGACTTACCAGCTAACCGTTCCTACATTTGATCAATGAACGGAATGGGGTAATGATCTTTTCGAGTGGCTTGGTTGAGACGTCTGTAGTCAATGCAAACTCTCCAGCTATTCTGCACTCGGGTTGGAATGAGCTCATTCTTCTGGTTAGCCACAACAGTCACCCCGGATTTCTTTGGAACTACTTGCACCGGGCTCACCCACTTGCTGTCAGAGATGAGATAGATAATGCCAGCCTGCAGTAGCTTGGTCACCTCTTTTTTCACCACATCTAGAATAAGAGGATTCAGTCTCCTCTGGGGTTGTCTCACTGGTTTAGTTTCCTCCTCAAGAAATATCCTGTGCATGCATGTGGAGGGGTTAATACCAGGAATGTCTGCAAGTGTCCAACCAATTGCCCTTTTGTGTTGCTTCAAAACTTCCAATAATCTGGTTTCTTGCTCAGGTTGGAGGTGTTTGGCCACTATCACCGGGAGCTTCTCATCCTCCTCCAAGAATGCATACTTCAAATGCTCGGGCAAGGGCTTAAGTTCAATGGAGGGTGGTTGCTGGACTGACGGTACTAGTTTTGGAACCGAAACTAAATCTGCTAAATTCTCAGTAGTTGCACTTGCTGCACTTGTACCTGCAAGCTGTGCACAATCTTGCAAAACAACATCATCATATCCTATGGAATCAAAAGAATCACACTTAGCAGCAGGATGAATGACAACATCATTAATAACAGCATCATTGCCATTAATAACAGAAACAGAATCATCAATGTCAGCAGAATTAACAACAGCACATGACAAGTATGTAGAAATCTCAGCACAGGCTGCACACATTGCATTGGGTTTACAACCAGAAAGTCTGAAACAGGCAAAACAAGTATCGCAAGCTATGCTATCAGTGTATCCTACAATTTCAGGAAACTCTGCCAACATATCAGCATGCATATCATCAACTAGTAAATCAATGACATCAAAATGAAAAACAAAATGATCCTTTAAAGGGTATTTCATGGCATAAAAAATGTTAAACTGAATGATATCATCACCAAATTCCATGGAAACGGTACCAGCATGCACATCAATCTTAGTTTTAGCAGTTTTCAAAAATGGCCTACCTAAGATCAATGGGGGTGGGGAAGAGGCAGATTCATCTTCCATATTTAACACATAAAAGTTCGCTGGGAATATTAAATTATTTACCCGAACCAGAACATCCTCCAATACTCCTGCAGGTTGAGCAGTGCTCCGGTTTGCTAACTGAATGACAATGCCGGTGGACTTTAGCTCTCCCATATGCAAGGAAGTGTAAACTGACTTTGGCATTACATTGATGGAGGCTCCCAAGTCTAACAAGGCATGAGTGAACTGTTGGTGCCCTATGGTGCAAGGGATGGTAAAAGTGTCTGGGTCTTTGCATTTGGGAGGCAGGTTGGGCTGAATCAAAGCAGAGACATTTCTCCCCATACTCACTTTTTCAGTGCCCTTTAGCTTCCTCTTATGGATGCACATCTCTTTCAAAAACTTGGCATACTTGGGGATTTGTTTAATTGCCTCCAAGAGAGGTATATTCACCTCAACCTTCTGAAAAGTCTCCATAATTTCCTTATCCAAGTCAGTCTCAACCATATGCCTCGGCTGTATCATTCGGTTGGGAAAAGGAAGAGGAATGTTGGAAGCTGACTTTTGTGAATGTTCACTTTTCTGCTGTACTGAATTTTCTATCAACTGCTAGTTTGATCTGGTTTTCTGCTTGGCTGTTGTAGGATCATTTCTTTGTTGAATGCACTTTCTGACATCTCGAATTTGCTTCTTGAGAACTTGAATTTGCTGCAGAATTTGAATTTGCTGCAGAATCAATGGTAGAATTTGGAATTATATGCTGCACTGGTCCATTGATTTGCTTACCACTGCGCAAAGCTATAGCACTAACATTGCCTCTAGGGTTTGGAGTGGTTTGAGAAGGTAGTTGGCCAAAACCCTGTGACTTTAATTCATGAATAGATGTGGCAAGTTGACCAATTTGAGTCTCCAAGTTCTGAATGGTGGTTTTAGTTCTCTGTTGAAACTGGATGTTATTGGTGGCCAACTGTTTCACCAAATCCTCCAATGAGGGCTCAGATTTCGTGGCTACAGGACCTTGCTGCTGGAATGGTGGTCTACTTGGTCCAGCATGTGGCTGAAACTGATTTGTCCTTGCTTGCTGCTGGAATGGTGGTCTATACTGGAATTGTGGCTTCCCAGGAAATATACCAGCTGCAGCCACAGATTGGTCTTGAAACTCATAATCATCTTGCAATGTGGGGCACGTATCTGTGGGATGAGAGGAACTAGAACATATGCTACAAACTCTTACAGGGGTTTGCACAGGTGGTTCGTGTTGTCCTATTGCCATTTGTCTGACCAAAAAAGTGAGCTCATCCAATCTATGTTGTACCCTTTGTTGATCAGCATGTGAAGAGGTATTAACTTCATTGATTACCCTGGTTGCAGTACCCATTCAAGTACTAAATTGCTGAGAATTTGCTGCCATGTTTGCAATTAAGTTTCTGGCAGCAGCTGGAGTTTTATCTACCAATGCTCCACCACTTGCAGCATCAATCATACTCCTTTCCATTGGCATCAATCCTTCATAGAAGTATTGGATCGTGATTGATCACTAATTTGATGGTGTGGGCAGCTTGAGCACAATTTCTTGAATCTCTCCCAATACTCATGGAGAGTTTCACCACTGATTTGCCTTATGCCACAAATATCTTTCCTTATTGCAGCAGTTCTTGATGCAGGAAAGAACTTCTCCAGAAATAGTCTTTTCATGTCATTCCAAGAAGTGATGGCAGCAGGTTGTAAGTAATACAACCAATCCTTAGCAGCATCATCCAAAGAGAAAGGAAAGGCCCTTAGCTTGATGTGATCTTCAGCTATTCCATGAGGTTTCATGGTGGAGCAGACAACATGGAACTCCTTCAAATGCTTATGTGGATCTTCACCTGCAAGACCATGAAACTTGGGCAGCAAGTGTATCAATCCAGATTTCAACTCAAAATCAACATTAAGTTCAGGATATTGAATGCACAAAGGTTGATAATTCACATCAGGTGTAGCCAATTCCTTAAGGGTCCTATTGTTATAGTCAGCCATAGTAAAATCAGCAGACTCAGTATCAGACACTGAAGTACTAACAGAAATAGACTCAACAGGATTAAAAGAGTCAACAAGATTAGGTGCAATGTCAAGTTCAAGCCCAATTCCAGAAGTAATTCTATTAGCTCTATGAATACTACTACCAGTCCTATGAATTCTATGAAGTGTATGAAATGTTCTATCAATTTCAGGATCAAATGAATGCAAGGTACCAGGATCAGACCTAGTCATACAGCATGCAGTTCATAAGAAGGTATTAGAAAAGTAATAACAACTAAAACACTAAAAATTTCTAAAACAAATACTCCAAAAAAAATAAACAAAAATAAAAACAGTATCAAATGAATTTTAAAAATTATGGAACCACCACAGGATAAAATCTACACAAAAATGCTATCCAACAAAATAATAAAAAATCTTAAAAAATTAAAAAAGTGGTCTAAACGATGGAATTTGGCTAAAATAAGGGTGACCTCACTAAAAATAGTGAGCCTTTCTCAGAATAATATTTTTCATTCGTGTACCAAAATTCAGATCAATCAGAGATGCTTTACTGAACCGAAATTCTTGACACAATGCCCTTTATCCAATTTCAGCCGAATTCCACTTAAAAAAGCTTCAAAAACAAAACAAACACATTTGTTAGAATTAGATGGGATCTTGAAATGATCAAATAGTTGCCTTGGATCCCCGGCAATGGCGCCAAATTTGACAAGAGGTTGTCGAGACTTATCAAATAATTAAATAACCGGTTCATAAACTAATTTGTAGTATAGAGAATGAACCGAATCGTCTCTCAAGGATCCAAAAACAAAGATTTAATTAGATCAAGATAATTAGAAAAGGGGAGTTTTGTTGTTGATTAACAAGATTAATAAAAGTATGAGACTTAAAGTTGTAAACAATTCTAAAGAAGCAACCAATCCAAGGAAATTTACCGATCTTGAATTTAACTCATCATTGATCACAAGGAATTCACTTAATTGCTAACCGTGTTCTTGGCCTTAGATCACATCAAGACGCCTCAACATGATCCAAGAATCCTCTACTATATAAGCATCTAGGATTTAATTAACCAAGGTTAGATAAAGTAAGCACCATCCAAACATAGATTAACTTAAGATCCAGAATTTAACCAAGCTAAACAATCCATCAAAAAGCTTTAATAAATTGTTTATTCTATGTGATCCTCTTTGTATACATGACAATAAAGCTATTACCACATAAACATCCAAATCAAATTAAGTAATTCAATCTAGATCAAAATTAAAAGAGGAAGAAGAGAAACTTGAATAACAATTAAGCAATATGAACAAGCGAAACAAGATCTCCAAACTAAACATCAAGATGGCTAATCCCTTAGATTGATTATGAGAGCCTAGCCTTCCATGGATGGGAAGGAAGAACTCAGAAACAAAATAACAAAAACGAAATTGTAAAGAGAATGGAGAAGAAGAGAAAGAAAACTCTCACAAATACTCAAACTTTCTTCAAACTTACTTAAAATTGAATCGATTCTAATACAAAGAGGTTGGCTCTATTTATACTAATCCTAGAAGCCAATTTGTACATGTATATAATCTGAATACAGCCTATAAAATATGGAAATTGTCAAATATGGAAGCTTGATGCATGGTTGGTGGGTTGGTGCATGGTAGGTGGGTTGGTGTATGGTTGGTGGCTTTTAGTCAACAACTCTTATCCGACTTCTGGCTTCATTTTCATCACCTAGACGGTGCATTTTGGCTTGGAGGTCTTCATGAAAGTTGTAGCCAGTTGTCTCCTTGAAATTTTGCAATTGGAATCATGTCATTTGGACGTTTAGAACTCCATATATGCCAAAAACACTGAACCTACCTCATGTTAGGTTGGTAGAACGTGTTTCCAAATTCAAACCAACTTGTAGCTTCATTATCATACCTAAAACGACATCTATTGACTAAATGGTCTTCAGTGAAGTTGGAGATATGGGTCTTATCTTTCCAATGACCAAGTTTCAGCCCAAGAGGAGGCCTATAACTCACTATGTAGTCCAATATGTGCACACTGCCCAGATTTTTGTGACAGCAAACCCACTCTGCATTGCAGGGCTATTTTGGACCCTTAGAAGTCTGATCCAGCTCTTGACTTCATGAAACTTGTAGAGCATTGTCTTAGCTTTCCAAAGACACCAAGATCACCTCAAATGGATCATCGAGTCCCAAGTTATGGCCTAACTAAGGAAGAAATGTCAAAATGCATCAAAATCCGAAAATTATTCAATATTTGCATTAAAGCCCAATGAAGCCCAACAACATTAAACTCATCTAAAATACTAATATTGGGCACAATAAACATATAATAAAGCCTAATACAAAGCTAACAGAAGTGTCTCAAATTGATTGATCAATGATCCAAGAATCCTCTACTAGATAAGCATCCAGGATTTAGTTAACCAATGTTAGATAAAGTAAGCAACATCCAAACATAAATTAACTTAAGATCCGAAATTTAGCCAAGCTAAACAATCCATCAAAAAGCTTTAATAAGTTGTTTAGTCTTTATGATCCTATTTGAATACACGATAATAAAGCTATTATTACATCAATATCTAAATCAAATTAAGCAATTCAATCTACATAAAAATCAAAAGAGGAAGAAGAGAAACTTGAATAACAATTAAGCAATATGAACAAGTGAAACAAGATCTCCAAATTAAACATCAAGATGGTTAATCCCTTGGATTGATTATAAGAGCCTAGCCTTCCACGGATGGGAAGGAAGAACTTAGAAAATAAAAAACAAAAATGAAATTCTAAAGAGAAGGGAGAAGAAGAGAAAGAAAAATCTCACAAATACTCAAACTTACTTCAAATTTCATTGATGTATAATACAAAGAGATTGGCTCTATTTATACTAATCCTAAAAGCTAATTTGTAATTGAAAATAATATGAATGCAAGCTGTAAAAAAAAGAAAATTGTCAAATATGGTAGCTTGATGCATGGTTGGTGGGTTGATTTATATTTATGGCGATTTTGTAGTGACCAAATTATTAGGTGATGTGTGCCTAATCATGAGTTTCATTTTGTTCTTAGCTTTTGTCATGCATTTGCATGTGGTGGACATTTTGGGCCTCAACATATAACTAGGAAAGTTTTAGTCTCTAGTTTATATTGGCCTACTTTGTTTCATTATGCATATATGTTCTGTAAGTCTTGTGAACAATGTTAGAGAACAGGGAACCTTTCTCGCAAGAATGAGATGCCCCAACAACCTCTACTGTATTGTAAGATCTTTGACGTAAGAGGTATTGATTTCATGGGACATTTTCCTGTTTCCTTTGGTTGTGTTTACATTTTGCTAGCTGTTGATTATGTATCAAAATGGGTGGAGGCTAAAGCCACTCGAACTGATGATTCCAAAGTTGTTGTGGATTTTGTTAGATCACAGATTTTCTACAAGTTTGGAATCCCAAGGGCTATCATTAGCGATCAAGGCACCCATTTCTGTAACTGGAGCATGGAGGGTTTGATGAGGAAATATGGCGTATTGCATAAAGTTTCTACACCTTACCATCCCCAGGCTAATGGTAAAGCCGATGTCTCCGATAGAGAGATCAAGCACATACTTGAAAAGACAGTTTAACCTAATCAGAAGGATTGGAGCATGAGGCTTGAGGATGCTTTTTGGGCTTACTAGACCGCTTACAAAACTCTTATCGGGATGTCCCCATATCAGATAGTCTATGGTAAGGCATGCCACTTGCCAGTAGAGACTGAGCACAAAGCATTTTGGGCAGTGAAGCAATGCAACATGAATTTGGCCGGAGCTGGCATAGAGCGGAAGTTATAGTTACAAGAGTTGGAAGAGATCCGCCTAGATGCCTATGAAGGCTCCCGACTGTACAAAGAAAAGACCAAAGTCTTCCATGATAAGTTTATTCTTCGGAAGGAGTTTGCAGTTGGGCAAAAAGTTCTCTTGTTTAATTCTTGCTTTAAGTTGATGCTTGGTAAATTAAGGTTTAGGTGGGACGGTCCGTTTATTGTTACTAACATTTTTCCTCATGGTACAGTGGAAATTAAGAGTGAGGTTCAACTGCAGGAGGCCCTCTACCATGATTGATAACTACTTTGTTAAAAAATAAAAAACAACTCAAGTCACGTTTAAGGTCAATGGTCAGAGATTGAATCATTATTAGGGAGGACTCATCGATCGTGCAAAATCTTCAATCACGCTGGCTGATGACATTAAAAGTAGCGCTTCTTGGGAGACAACATAAGTTTTCTAACTCTTTCATTTTTTAAACTTTGACTTATTTGAAATCACAGGAATCGAGACAGAAAATCGGTGCCAAGCTATAAAATCTATAAGAGTTTGATTTTCTGTCTTAATTTTGTTTGTTTTTCATTGACAGATGATTTTTCACCGGTTAAATGACGAATAACGATACGCCGTGAAAATCTTTTTTGGTCCCTTCAGTTACCCACAAAAACTGAAATCTGTATAAAATTTTACTCATTTTTTGTTTTCTCTTCTTCTTACTTTCTTTCAAAATAGAAAATCAGCTTGTTAATCTCCGCAAGCGATTCCCTTCTCTCCCTCAAAATGCTTTAACTAACATTTATTGTGCAAGGTTTGAGAGATTAAGGATGATTATGCACAAAGGCATCCCTACGGATATACGCTGGTTAATCGAAGCAAAGGTCCGAATAACATGGGAATTTTCTGACTCTTTTGTTTCATATATGCCAAGGCTAGGCAAAAGTTCATATGCAAAGAAAAGAAGAGTAAAAAGGTTACGAGTCTGTTATAAATGTGCAAGATAGACCTATAACACAAAATGTAGATCAATTGGAATGACGTCTATAAATCAACTTGATAAAATTTACTTCATTAAGGATGACATGAGTAATGAGTCTTTAGATAACATTTTATTGACTCTTGAGACGCATCCTAGGGGATATGTTCAGAGAGTACTTATCGATTTATGGCTAATATTCCAAGATGAACATGAGCGTTATAGTCTCAGGAATCTGACTCAAAAAGACTCTGTTTGCCAATTTTTAAGAAAATTAGATGGGAAGCCGACCATCGGCCCAAAGAAAGCATTCAAGCCGTTACTGGACGTAAAACCAAAGGAATATGTGAGCCACAATCACACCTCCTGTAAATATTATTTTTCTTTTTCTTTTTCTTCTTGTTCATTTAAAAAAAATAAAAAATAAAAAAATATATTAAAAAAAATTAGCTGTATTTTTTTGAAATATGCGTTGTGTATTTTTAAACTTCTTCTAACACATATATATTAGTCTCTTATCCTTGTCATATAACTACAAACTTACCTGACACATAGATCTATCCCTAATTTATAGGTGTAATTATTACATTTGAGTTTTGATTCCTTTAAATAATGCACTTTGCTCTCTTCATATCATTGATAAGGTGAGAGTACAAAAAAATGAAAGTAACTTCAGTTCGTCGGATCAAAAGTATTTGTGTCTTTTGTGGATCTAATCTTGGAAATGATAAAGAGTTTGTAAATATTGCGAACCATCTTGGTCGAGTGCTAGCTGAGAGAGAAATCCATTTAGTTTACGGAGAAGGTAGTCTTGGGTTAATGGGTTGTGTAGCAACTGCTGCACATTTAGGAGGCGGCAAAGTCCTTGGTGTTATTCCTAGTCATTTAGCTATTGGCAATCCCATTAGAAAAATAGCAGGGGATGAAGTAATGATATCTTGCATGCACTACTACATGAACATTATGATAGCAAATGCTGATGCCTTTATTGCCCTACCTGGTGGTTTTGGAACTTTGGAAGAGATATTCCAAATTGCATCCTGGTCACAACTGAACTTTCACCAAAAACTCATAGATATATTAAATGTTAATAGTTTTTATGACAGTTTGTTTTGTTTTCTTGATCATGCTATGGAACAAAGGTTCATCTCACAAGTGATATCAAATTCTTGTAACTGCTGCAACCCCTGAACAATTGCTCAATCAACTACACGAATTTGTCTCACAACGTCATCCAGCAATGACTCCACTGAATTGGGAACAAGTCATTAGCAACAAAAAGCAAAAACTTAATTTGACTTTGTTCTTGTGAATTTTTGTTTTCTCTTAAGATTTTAGTTTTTCGTAATTTTTCTTATTTCAGGCTCAATTTGTTTTCTATTAAGATCTTATACACTCTACCTATCTTTATTTTGACATTGGGGATAATGTCTTAAATTAGTTGGCGGGAGGGATAGTTGACATTGCCATATACATAGTTTAGTAAAAAAAAATTAGCTAACTAATCTTTATTGTTACTAACTTATTAGATGTATGATGGCAGAGTAACGAGTAGTTTTGTTCTTGAGACGCATCTTAACTTGCATTTCATAGTAGGTCTTAAATCATTTTGTTCTTGCATATATAAAAAAAAATTCATTTTAATCTTTTAAATTAATTTTAATGCAAACATGTGCTGAATCTGAGCTTAATTGGTGATAAAAGTATGCAAAACAATTTATAGTTGAATCATTTTCATGATATATATGTGAATTGCAACTTTATGTCTCAGCTTTCCAATGACACCAGTTTTAGCTCAAAAGGAGGCCTATAGCCCACGATATCCACCAATTTGTGCACACTGCTCATATTACAATGACCGCAAGTCCACTCTGACTTTCATGCATATTTTGGACCATTAGAAGTCTGATCTAACTCTTGAGTTCTTCATTAAACTTGTAGATCTTTGTCTTAGCGTTCTACAAACACCAATATCACCTCAAACAAATCAATGAGTCCTAAGTTATGGCCTAATCAAGGAAGAAATGTCAAAATGCATCAAAATTTGAGTATTGATCACAATTTGCATTAAAGCCCAATAAGGCCAAAAAACATAAAACTCAGCTAATATACTAATATTAGGCACAATAAACATCAAATAAAATCAAGTACAAAGCTAATACAAGTGTTTCAAAATGATTGATTACTCTACAACCCTGTTGCTACATATTTAGTCTTCTTTATTCACTTATTCAATGCTCTTGCCATTCAACTCCTAAACCACATAGATACCTAAATTTAGATAGACGTGTATAATTAGTCTAATGTATAGTAAAATTCACTATTATATGTAGAAATTTAGATAAACGCGTAAAATTATGTGCAATATTTCACGGAATATAATATATATGTATATATATAGATATGCAAACATGTATTTGACTACGCCATCCATGCACTGTTTTAGAAAGTGGTCTCTGTGTGTGTGACTGTACTACTCATTTGCCGATTTTACATTACGTTTCACTGCGATAATAAATATGTGAGTATGACATAATTTTTTGGTCAAAGCTTGTGAAAAAGAATGTAATTCCCAACACCATCATGTACTTGAATATTATGTGACATGATAGTGCAACATTAATAATATATTAAAATTAAAATTTCATAATTTTTTAGATGTATTAAATTTTTGTGTTGGATCAATCACTATTATTTTTAAGGTTAAATTACTCATTTAATTTTTATAATTTTATATTTAATTTAATTTAGTTTTTAGTAATGAAAATTATTTAAAAAAATTCTTATAATTTTTAAATAATGTAAATTAATTTTTATAATTTTCTAATAATACAAATTGATTCATATAATTTTACTCTAAGAAGAGAATAAATTTAACTATTAAGAACTATTTTGTATTGTTTGAAAATTTTAAAGACTTTTCTAAATAAATTTAAATTATAAAGATTAAATTAAATTTTATGTGAAATTATAAGAATCAAATAAGTAATTTAACCTATTTTTAATCTTACTATACTTTAAAATATAAAGTACAACTTATAATTACTTTTGAAAATATAATAAAGTCAATTTTAATAATTTATAATTTATTATTCGTATACTTGTATTTTATTAAAATTAAACCATCAGTTTTTTAACACACCATAGATTTTAAAAGATTTTATTTGTCTTTTATTATTCATATGTTAGCAATGATTAATGTTAAAAAGAAATTGAATATAATGGTTAAAAAATAAAGATAATAATAACCAATGTAACAGTGACGTGACAATGTTGAATGATACAATAATAGAACATTTTTTGATACATCAGGAATTAAAACAAAAAAGCAACAAGAACTAATTCTTAAAATAAATAAGAAATTATTTGGATTTGCTTAAATTTTTAAGATAATTATTTTTTTAGTTAAAAATTATTTTATCTCAAAATTATTTTATTTGTTTAAAGTGTATAAAATTGATTATATGTTAAGATTATTTTTTCATAACTAAAAATAACTTTTTTTAAAAGCTGTTATTTTAAAATTTTAATTATTTGATTTCATATTATTTCAAAAGTTTTGAAAAAAATACATATTTGCCCTCAATCACATAACTTTTTTCAATCATTTCATATATTTTTTGGTAATTTAATACATAAAAACAATATTTTTATACAATCCAAACAAAATTCTTTATCATAAAATCGATTATGAATTAACATATCTAAACATAAATTAATTTTCTCATAGTCAATTTTCTTGAAAATTAATTTTACACATAACTAATTTTTAACATAATTTTTTTTTCACAACTAATCCAAACACGTACTAACTCTCATTACATCCGCAAGTATAAGGAGAGTTAGAGCAGAAGGACAAAGCATCCAAGAAAGAAAAGCATCATCATGGTTGACCCATATTTAGCAAGCCAATCTGCACAAAAATTAACTTATCTTAGAGTATGTTGTAAACAGACATTCCCGTAAGAAGTCTCGAATCTACCTGATCAGTTATAAATAAGGATGACAAGCTTCCAAATTATTGTTGACCAGCTCCAAGGCCATTTTCGAATCAATTTCACAAACAATAATCTTGTAACTATTATTCCACACTTTTTGAAGATCATAAAACATTGTAGAAAGCTCTGCTTTAAGACTAATAGATATGTCCCAAGCACCTAACTAAAAATTTAATTACCTAAATGATCACAAAAAATATCATCAAAACTAGCTTCTCCTGAATTCCCAAAAGAACTCCCATCAATATTCAATTTAATAAATGAAAAAATTAGAGGCTCCTAGCTAACAAGTCAAATATTCTTCCGCTGTGAAGATTGATGCCAAGCCGCCATGCTGTCTACATGAACGGTATGAATATGGCTAACAATTTGCCACCGGTATGAATATCTTGGCTTTGTCATTGAAAATTGTTGCATTTCTCGCCTTCCATAGAATCCACCAATTGGCTGAGAATAAAACACCATTTGAATGCTTTATGTTAGATATCAACCAACTGTGCCGGTTAACTTCAAGTTTCAAATATAACAATAATATTTATACATCATAAAATTTATATAATTATTATATTTAATTAATTTTAATTAACATAATATATTATTTAATTAATAAATTAAATTTATTAATTAAATAATATATTATATTAATTATAAATTCACTTGTATCATTTAGCTAAATATAAAAATAATGTACAATTAATTTTTTCCTTTCAAATGATAACTAAAAAAGCGTTTCGTTTTTCAACGTTTTTCAACAAACATCATCATGCTGTCGAAAAAAGAAAACAAGCATATCATATCATATAACAATCGTTGAAATTTTGTTTTTTGGTTTTGGCGGGATCAATTCCTGTCCGTTGGATTAAATAATTTGTTGTCCCATAGATTGTCGGTTTCAGTTTTTAATATTTTAATGTTTCAGCTTTTCTCTTTTTTTATTGTTTTTTCTCTCAGCTTCTATTTCCTTCCGTCGGTGCTATTTCGTTGTCAACTTCAGCCACCATGTCTCAGCAGCTTTCCTTTCTCTTTGTAACAAGTAATTGTTAGATTTGTAATCACTTTTTCTTTACGGAACTACTCTCCGTCTTATCTAGAAACAATTCTCTTCAGGTATATGAATCTTTCTTTATTATAATTACTTTTCATATCGCTGGCTTACGGTTGCGAATTTCTTTGTCAGTAAAGGTGAAATGATGCACCCAACCCTTCATCTTCGGATTTAATAATGCCTTCATTTTTTGTTCTTACCTTACTTGATTTTTCGGGAAGCATTTTATTGTTGCAGCATGCATATCTTTAACTGTTTATTAACTGTTTATTCCATTTGATTAAGTTAGACAATTTTCTTATAATTAATCATTATTGCTTTCTCTTCAACAACCCAAAGAAAAGTAAGAAAAGAAGAAGAAAAGTTGGTCTTTGATGCCTTCCTTTTGTTATTTCTTTTGTTGAGTGTTGTTTGAAACTGTTGTTGAATTAGAAGGTAACAATTTGGCTTTGTTGGTGCTCTGCATTCTTCTCCAAGTGTTTACAAAGTACAGGTCGTGGCTTTTCTCTCTCTCTTTCTCTTTTTACTTACTCAGGCCTACCCAGGGCTGAGTGGGTCCCCTACGCCTCTCATAACGTGCCCTCTCTCAAACTCAAACCCCTTCCTCCACCTGTCGCCGTCGCCAAACACCAGCACCGCCACCCTCTCAACCACCGCACCGCCTTTCCCGGCTATCACTATGCATCCTCTAACGTTCACTCCCAGCGCACGGTAGTCCTTTTCCCTCCCGTAGTTCACGAACACCGCTTTAGCGTGCGCCGAACCAGTAGGTGGAGTTTGGTTCCGGTGAGGTGCGGGTGCAGGGTGAGGGCGCGGAGGTAGAAGAAGGTGCAGAAGAGGGAGGGTAATGCAGGGCGTAAAAGCCCAGAATGCAGAGGATGAGTAGGACGAGGAAGGTGCACAAAAGAGAGGGCTTTGTGGTGAAAACGCTGGTGGGTTTTGACAGAAACTGAACCATTTTAGCACTAGCAGTGCTGGGAGTTACGATGTTTATGCATTTTGCTTTTTGATAGGGAAAACTGTGATAATCTTTGTCAACTATGAGTAGGAAAAGGTGATGCATTCCATTATTATATGGGAAGAGGTGGATGACAGTTACGGTGGAGGTTTGAGTCACATTATGAACAATCTAAGGTCATCTGATTCTAAACCAGCAACCACTGCCACTACTCACATGAATATCTTGGTGTTCAGGGACATATCTGATACAGACAAATCATATGCATGTGATTACCCCAACCATGCATGAACCATAGCCATTATTCTTGACCTTCAACCACCAACCATAGCCACTATATTTGACAATCTCCATTTTTACAGCTTGCGTTTAGATTATTTTCAGTTACAAAGAATAACCCAACTTGTGGCTAGAAATCAGCATAAAAGTAGCCCTTGTGGCCTTGCTCGAGAAGCAGACGTGAAAACTTCTGCCTTTTTTTTTTTTTTGGTTTTTTATTCATCTCTGTCTGGTATGAAAAAGAATGAGAATCAATGTCTTCTTTCACTTTCACTCCGTGATCCATGCCAAAAGTAGAGTGGATGTCCACGCCTGAGTGAGTGCTGCTTCTCACCTCCATTTTGATTTAATCTGATTTGTTCTCATAAATAACAAGGTAAGATTTGCTTCATTTGTTAGTGCTTAAAGTTGCTACGTTTGTTTTTGCAATTTTTACTTTAAATAGCCTCTATAGGAAAGTCATGGGTTATGTTTAAAACAACCACTATTCGTTAAAAGCAATGCCATTTTTTCTATTTGTTTTAAATAATCTCTCATGGTTTTTGTTTAATTTATTCAGTCACATTCGGGTCTATTAAAAGGAATGCCATGGGTTGAGTGTCTCTTTCATTTTGGTTTATCTAGCCACATTTTATTGTTTTTTTTCTTCTGCCATTTTGTAAAAGGATTTAAAAAATAATAATATGAATGCTGATTGAATGAATCTTCTTTTGGGATGTGATGGAGAATACCCTCTTTGTTGGCTGTCTTTTTTAGGGACTGTGGTATTTGGAACTGTGATATGTATAATTAAAAAAATACTACAGAATTGAGAATTATGAATTACTTGAATGTATCAATATGGAAAGCCTTTTAGTATTTTTTTTAACTGCCATTAACTTTTTATTAAATGGTATCTACCATGTTTGATCAATTGTTTTGTTTCAGCTGTTGTTGCTGTTGTTGATCAATTGATCAACTTGGACTTTGTTGTTGTTGAGATTTTTTTTGCAAGAGTTTTGTGTGCTGCATTGTATATGATATAAAGAATTGTTGTTGAATTTTGTTTATCATATGCTTTACTTTGTTTCATCCATTTTAATTCCCATAACTGATTTTTATATGATTTATCTCTTCATCAATCAAAAAAAATGTTGCAGGCTTATGGTGGAAAAGGTGAATAGAAGCATAAGCAACTTCAAATTGGCCGTAGTGCTCAACAGGTGATCTTATTTATTATTTATATTTTAGCCTTTTGATGAAATGGAAGAGTAAGCAAGATAGTTGTGATGCTTGAGACATCCTTCATTATTTATTTTGTCACGTGACTATCCTATTCCTATATTACTTTTTCACTAGAAAAGCTGCTATATGACTATAATTTTATCTATTTCAATCAGTTTTCTTCTTTTTTTTTAATTCCCAGAATTGAATTGATTGCCTATAGGACTGTTGTCAAAGACAAAGGATGAGTTGGCATCTCCTAGATAAACCATTTCCAAATAGCAATTATAAGAGCATTCTTAAATTATCTACTTTTATGTTAGCTTTTGCTTTTGATTAACTTGGAAGTCTTGAACAAAATAGCATGAAGCTTTCTATTACTTACTGATTTGCTGCTAAATCCATCAAAATCCTTTTATTCATTCTCATTTTTTATTATTTTAAAACTTTTAAAGGAATAACAGTTAGGTTGAGGAAATGATGTCAGAACAACTAGGATTACATGGTCCAAATCAAAGGCTGCAAAATATAATTTTTCAACATGGGAGTAGTTGAAAATACAAACTTAAATATGATTGAGTCATAAAAGAAAAATCTGTTAAGGATTCTAAATACCAATATAGCCAGCTCAGAAATAGTTAGATTGGCCCTAGAGTGATCATATATAACTATAACTAGATGGGGCAACAACCCATGGGCTTATTTTATCAATTTATATATATATATATATAATTTGGTCATCCTTATCTTTATTCCAACCTTTCTTTCTCCAATTACTAAAAAATTTGGTCGTAAACCATCAAGATAAGACCATCTAGGTCAACTAACTTATTTAGAATCCCATCATTAAATTTTGAGAATATTTCTGAAATTTTTATGTTGGTAGTGAAGTTATAGAAAAAACAGATATTGCAATATTTAGGTGTTATACCTAATATTTTTCTACCATTTTGATTGAAAAATAAACAAAAACTCCAGTAATGGAGGTCATGTTGATGTGTGTAGATATAATTTACCTTTAACTTTTTGAATGCAGGTCCTGTATTGAAATAGAATTTGGTTTGATATTTTTTTCCATCAGCCCTAATTTGGCATGATATTTTATTAATGTATTTTTATAAAGATATTGATAAACCATTCATTATTTTCATATTTAATATGTTTTTGATTATATGTGGTAATAGGGCCATGTATTGTTCCAGTTATTTTTCTTTTTTAATTTCCATTATTCATTTACTTTTCCTTTTTGATGTTTGTCCTGAACGACTTGGTATTCACATGCAGGTTGGGTTTTTTTTTCAATTTTTCATTTTGTGACCTAAAGTTATTCAATCCTTAACTCAGTTCAATTTTTTTTTTGTTTGCTTTTGATTGTTGAAGATCAATTGGCAGTGTAAAGAATCTGAATCGAAAGGTATTCAATCATCTACTTAATCCATAATGGACTACATTATATTTTTCTTTCCTGTTTCTGAACTTTCTTATTCACAGAAAATCTTTCTAATCTTTATATTTACTGTCAGACAAAATGGTTGCTTCCTAAAATTGTAACATCCCGAAATTTCTGTTTTAATTTAAATATTAATTTTTCCAATTTTTTTGAGTTATGATGATTTTTGGGAATTTTTGTGAGCTTCATTTAATTCATGTTTATTTTTCATTATTATATATGTGTTGAATCGCGGTAGTTTCGGAAAATAAAAATAAATAACTTTTATTTTTGGCCCGGAAATACCTTGACTAGAGTCGGGGGAGTTTACGAAACCCGAACCTGAGACCAGATTCTTAAGTTTTTCATTTTTAGATATTTTTATTTTTTGTTGACTTTATATGTTAAATTGGGGTTATTTCGGATAATAAAATAATAATTTTAAAATTTTGACCCGAAAATGCTTTGACTATTTATTAGGATTAAGGAAGTTTACGAAACTCAAATTCGAGAACAAATTTGAAGTTTTTCATTTTTAGGAATTAGATTGTCAGATAAAAATATTTTTAGTTTTGGGCCAAACTTTGATTATTCTTCGGGGCAGGGGAAATTATGGGCAAAACTTGACAATTTCTTCGAGGCCGGGGAAGTTTACAAAACCCAGATCCAAGAGCAAATTTCTAGAAAATATCTAGGGCTTGTGACATCAATGCCTACGTATGCAAAGACTAGTCAATTTTGGATGGCAAGACTAGTCAATTTTGGAGGCAAGATTAGTCAATTTTGGAGAGCTTCTACAAGCTTCTCCAAGCTCCAAAGTGGATGGCCAAGTGGTGGGGGAAAGGTGAAAATATCTTGTGATATTTTTCAAGTAGCAAAATGGTAAATCATGTCTTACCTCTATAAATAGTCATTCAACCATCATTTAAAACTCACCAATTTCTCACTTTCTCTCTCAAAACCCAAGGCCAAATCAACAAGATTTTCCTTCCAAGTTTGAAATCAAAGATCCATCCATAGTTCTAGCTTCTAAATACCATTTTAGAGTGCTTCCAAGTGTTTTTTTCGTGATTTATTTTTCATGATTCTTTATTTATATATATATTTTTTGAATACTCTGCATTCCAGTTTTTCTTGAAGTAGTTTTCTTGTTCATCTTCCCCCACTACTTTATTTTTCACCACATTCAAGTATTCAACGTATGGTTGCTTTTTTTCTTGATCAAGTTCTGTAGTTTCTGAATTTTTTGGACCCTTCTTGTTTCAATGTGTTATTGTACCTTTGATGGGTATTGCTGATGCATGTTCTATTTTGTAAGCAGGGTGTTTATAAATGGTGGCTTCAAAATCATTTGGAATAAATGGTGGAGAAGGGTCCCCTACCCTACCATCCATTTGTGAGAAGCCTCTGAGTTCATCATCACCTGATTTTGGCAAGAAATGGAAGGAAGTCTTTGTGAAACGCAGAAAGGTGAAGCAAGCATTGGTAATATTTTGGAACTTGTTTACCAAACTTTTGTGTGAATATGAAACAGACAGACTTGGACATTTGAAAGCAAAATCAAAAGCTCTGATGGAAGCAGCAATGTTGATGCGGAGGAAGCATCAATGGGAGAACTCATACAAACGGGTGGGACATGTCTTGGGAATTGAAGTTGGTGACCAGTTTCAATACAGGACTGAACTCAATGTTATTGGTCTCCATCGTCAGTTTTCAAGTGGTATTGATTACATGGGGAAGGGTAGGAACTCATTGGCCACAAGCATTGTTGTCACTAATCGTTATGCTAATGCTAGAAAATCAAGTGGTTCCTTGGTTTATATAGGTCATGGAGGGAATCCTAATGTAAGTAGTAATGTTGTGCCCCATGATCAGAAATTGGAAGGAGGAAATCTTGCTTTGAAGAATAGCATGGAAGCTAAAATTCCTGTAAGGGTTATTTTGAAGGTTTGTAGAAAATCTGATGGCATGGGCACATGTAGCAGCAGCAGTTCTAACTGCTCTTTTATTTATGATGGCTTGTATTTAGTGGAGAAGATGACCCAAGAAAGAGGAAAATTTGAAAAACTTGTGTTCAAGTTTATACTTAATAGAATTTTAGAGCAACCCACAACTTGTATTGCCCCTAAGGATGGGGTTATGGAAACTGATAACAATTCAGGGCAATTTGCAAGTTTTACTCTAAGGAAGACCAACAAATCTAAAGCTTGTGTAGCCCAAACGGATGTTGTTCGTGTGAATGATATTTCAAAGGGACAAGAAAAGTTTCCTATTCGGGTGGTGACATCAATAGACAGTGATCAGACACCCCCATCCTTTGATTACATAGTCAATATCATTTCTTCAGACAGGTTCAAGCAGCCAATGCTATGTGGCTGTGATTGTATAGATGGATGTGTGGATTGTGAGAAATGTGCCTGCATTGTTAAGAATGGCGGAACAATGCCATATGACTGTAACAAAAGGCTTGCTTCTCACATGAAATCATCCCTTATATATGAGTGTGGCCCTTCTTGCAAGTGCTTCTCATCTTGCATCAACAGAGTAAGTCAGTGTGGTATTCAGTTCCAACTAGAAATCTTCAAAACCGAACTGAAGGGTTGGGGTGTTAGAACACGCTCTTTCATACCCTCTGGAAGTTTTGTCTGTGAGTACATTGGAGAAGTCTGTCACGATAGAGAAGCTGGATCCAGGCTAGATGTTGATGACTATACATTTAACATAGGTATGTTTATCATTAATATTGTTTGATCCATGTAGCTAACCCCACCTAGTGAGAAAAGGCTTTTGTTGTTGTATGATGGATGTCTTCTCTGGCGTGTGTTTGGGACTTGTTTCTCAGTTTTGGTCTGTTTTTGCAGGTGTAGGCAAGGACTTCATTGATGCAACAAGACATGGAAACATAGGAAGATTTATAAATCATAGCTGTTCTCCTAATCTCCATGTCAAAGATATTATGTATGATCATAATGATAAGAACTTTCCCCACAAAATGCTGTTTGCTCTCAAGGACATACCTGCTGGGCGAGAGCTGAGTTATGATTACAATTGCTGCAAGGGAGGAATTAGCAAGGTTGGGAGTAATAGTTGCCACTGTGGTTCACGGGAATGCATCGGACAGATTTACATTTGAAGGTATAGATTTTGAATGGTCTAAATCTTGAATGCTTTCCTCTTGCTTATTGGGTTAGATTTAGATTTGCTATATAGCAATGTTTGATTAAGATGCAAAGTCTGTGCCTTTCTTGATTTGTTTGATTGGATATTTGAAGTTTATAGATAGTAAAATCTGTCTCATACTCCCATAATAATAATAATTATAATAATAATAATAATAATTATAATAATAATAATAATTATAAAAAAAAGCAGAAAACTCCTGCATGTAACCATAAGCTTGTGTCTTTTTGGTACCACTGCTTGAATCTATGATCGATGGTGCACTTAGTAATAATTTTTTTCACTAAATATTAGTTCATTTCAAGTAATAATGATATTAGTTATTGCAGAATGACCAACTCCTTTTCATAGTTGCCAGTTAAAATACCTATGTATCAATTATTTTCATTCCCTCCACCCTCATTTTTACCATTGTATAATGAAAATCAAATTAGTCATTGATTGATGGAATGAAATGGGTATTACTTTTAATATAAAAGAAATAGTCATACCCTCATTTGAATGAATAAGCATTTATTAGGCTGATTTATTTTTCTTTTTTTTTTCATAATAGCTATCAACTATATTTTGTATTTGATTTTATTCAATTTTTACCCTAAATATCTTTAGTCTATTAAAAAACTAAAAAAGTAATCGTAACCTTAGAATTTAAGAAAAAGGTAAAAGTGTTTTAATTATTTCCACATCTTTAGAAAGCATCTCCTAGGCTATGTCATCACAAATTGGCCAATAATTTTTTGTATATTTTTCATATATTATAATATATCATTTGAATATTTGTGGTGTTGTACAATTTTTACTTTGTTGTTGTATATAATTTATTAAAATATGAATTTATGGTGTACGAATCAATTGAAGTAATATTCACTTGAAAACTAGTTTTCTAACATTAATTACGATACGAACGATAGTTTATTCCAACCAAATGCGAAGGAAAGGAGTATGTAAAGCGTCACCTAAAGACTCATCTGGAGCTTAGGAGGAGGATGTTCCAATGGACAGAACTGAGATGAAGAGGTTGATAACAAATATGGTGATAGTTTTGCTTACACTATCACAACAAATATGGTGATAATTTCTTATCTCATATAAAGCTGCTATTGACTCTTAAATAGTGACAGGAATGGCTCCATTATCTTGTAGCTTACATTTTGTTTTTACTATTTTCAGTGTGACAAAATAACATGAGCTGACTGAGGAATTTGGAATCTTGAAATTGAAGTCCAGCAATTTTGATTTGTGTAGTATATGGTTGAAATGGTTCTCCTTCGTATTTTGTAATGGTTGATAGTAACTTGAATCGTAGTTAGAATTTAGTGCAAAAAAAAGTTATATAAGTAAGAAATATTCAAGAATCCTTTTTCTTTTTGTTATATTTTGTATGTAAGTATGTTGTTGTTGAATCATTTGGATTTCCAAGTGATTATAGACTCATAGTTAAATACAAATATTTTAAATGAACAGTTAAAGAAGTTTAGAGGGACGTGTCTACTCTGAATAATCACACCATAAGTCTTGTGCTGTCCTATAAGGCCTCTCAACTAGAGGTGTCGATTTGGGTTGGCCTAGCCCATACGGGTCGGCTCATAATAGATGTGGATTAACAAATAGTCTATGCGCGTTGCGGGCAGGTTGGCTTGGCTTGATCCATGAGTTGAATTTTTTTTTATTTTTTGGTATCTATAATAATTAGTTATTGATAAATTAAATTTTTACATTAATTAAAGTCTACAAAAATATGTACGCAAATTAAATATAAATATAATAGATTATATTTAGTGTTATTAACATAAATAATGAAGATTTATATTGTTTTTGACATAAATAATTTAAGATATATTTATGAAGCATTGTTTAAATCATAAATTAATCAGTTTAAGAAATTAGTACAAATTAACATCATATTTTAAGTAGAGAAAAAAGAAAGGTTTAGATGTACTTATTAAATTTGATTCTTTTAATTAGTCATATGAATAAAAAAAATAACAAAATTAAATATATAATAACAATAATAATATTTTACATAGTCAGGTCAACCATTGGGCCAGCTTATTTTTGGGCAGGGTTGGGCCGGTTTAAATTTAGTTCGGGTTGAGATTTTTTCAGTTTAGTTCACACTATTTGTCGACTTATTCGAGCTCGGTCTATTTTGACATTTTACTTTCAACATGCATGCCTCATATTCAAAGTTTATCCGAATCTTAAACTCTTATCAATTCCATTGATATAAAGGATGAACATGTTAGAATAAAATGATAAGAAACTTGAAGAAACTAATTTATATTATAACTCAATAATATAACATGTTTTATCAAATAGAAAGCATATGGAATATTTTTGTAATTTATAGTCTGAATAATTCTTTGTTTCTTAAACTTTGGAAAACAAGAAGATTTCGAAAGAAAAGGAAGAGAAAATAAGACACGTTAATCACATTAGAATGTAATTAGCTATGCTTCTAGGATATATTAACCACAAAGGCTGATAAGAATGTATCACCTGTGTTCATATAATTAACTATTGTTTATTCGTTTAGGATTAATACATCTTTCGGTTATCTCCCTAGAGAGTTCATGAAGTATGAAAGAGTTCTTGCTTGGACATTTTATTCATAATTTTTTTAACGAGTTAAAAGAGATTCAAATTGATATGCTATGTCTACAGTGGTTTTTCATGTTAGTTAAATATTCAATTTGGTCTTTCAAATATACACTGGACATTAGTTTGGTTCTTTAATTATTTTTGACATTAAATTGATCCTTTTAGGCTAATTTTTAGGAATCAATTTGATGTCAAAAATGACTTTGGAGAACCATTTTGATGTTAAAAAATGACAATAGATGACCATTTTGATGTCAAAAAATGACATTAGAAGACCAAATTGATGTCTAATGTATCTTTGGAGGACTATTTAGATGTCAAAAATAATTGTAGGACCAATTTGAATATTAAGTCTTTGATATTCTACGAAAATGTATGTTATCTCTCTTGTTTTGGTGACTGTCCCTAATGTCTTGTTTTTTATTTCTCGTTAGTCTTCCCTAAATAAATCATGTTCAAATCTGATACTTCAATTCTTAGCTTACATTTGGTACTCACCGTAAACCTTAATGGTAAATTTAGCGGCTTTTTTAAATTAAAATAGCTACTATTTTTTTTTTCTGTATTACCCTACTTGAAAAATTATATATTAAATTAAGCTGATTTTTTCCATATTAGAAAGTCGATTTTGCTCAAACTAACTTCCAAACATGGTCTTTTTTTAGAGTAAATACTCATTTCGATTTGATAAAGATATAAGTGTCATCAGTTTAGTAAATTTGATAATTTTTTACATCAAATCAGTCATTTCTTCTATAGGACCAATCTTATGTAAAAATGATATTGAAAGACTAATTTAATGTCAAAAAATAATATTGAAAGAGTAATTTGATGTCAAAATTTGACATTGAATGACTATTTTAATATATTTATCATTGAAAGATCTAACTGATGACACTTGTATATTTGAAATATCAAAATGAGTGTTTACACTTTTTTAATTTAGACTAAAATCCTATATTGGTCCTTCACATTTGATTCAATTATCAATTTCGTTCATGACATTTTAATTTTTTTAATTTAGTCCCCGACATTTACAAACTCACTTCAATTTGGTCCCTCCGTCTATGTGTTTGTTATTCACTGAGTCAAAATGATGATGTGTTACAGTTAAAAGTAATGTGACATCTTTATTTTGCTATCATGACACTGAATTAGTAGCTGATTGAATTCTTTCACACAAAAAATAACTTTATTAGTTGGCATTTAGCTCTTCATAGATGCAAATGACACTTTTTTTGTTGTGAAATAATCTAGTTCATTACTAACTCAATGTCATGCTGGCAAAATAAGGATGCCACATTACCTTTAACGGTGACACATTATCATTTTCATTCAGTAAATAACAGAAACACATATAGAGGGACCAAATTGAAGTGAGTTTGTATTTGTCGGGGACTAAATTGAAAAAATTAAAATGTCAAGGACAAAATTGATAATTGAATCAAATGTGAGGGATCAAAATAAAGTTTTACTCTTTAATTTATAAAAACCAACGTTGATAAGTCGATTTAGGGGAAATTGACTTCTCATCGTGTGAAATTATCATTTTTTAATTCTTGTTAAGAAGTTGGCTTCAACATTTTTTTTCCACGTTTAGGGTTTTGGATTAATTAGGGTTTTAGGGTTGGTTCAGAGTTTAGATTTAGGATTAGTAAAGGGATTTTAGGATTTTGCATTAGGGTTCATTACGGGTTTAGGGTTAATTATGGGGTTTTAGTTAAATAAGGGTTTAGAGTTTATGTTTAGGGTTAATTAAGGGTTAATTAAAAGTTTAGGGTTTAGGGTTAATTAAGGGATTAGGGATTAGGGTTAATTAAGTTTTTAGAGTTTAGGATTAATTAAAACTTTAAGGTTAATTAAGGATTCATGGTTAATTAAGTATTTAAGGTTTAGGGTATAAGGTTAATTAAGTGTTTAGGGTTTAGAGTTAGTTAAGTGTTTAGAATTTAAGGTTAATTAAGGGTTAGGGTTAAAGGTTAGTTAATTGTTTAGGGCTTATGTTTAATTAAGGGTTTATGATTTATCTTAAAAGTCTTAAAGATTTATGGTTATTTGAGGGTATTACTACTAATTAAAAATAAATAAATAATTGAGGGTTTGACTTGATGCTTCAATGCATTTAAAAACATTTGATTACTTGAAATCATATATAGTTATGAATTAGAAGACAACATTGATATATGAAAACTAAAAAATTGTAATCAGGCAAGGAATTAGAAATTATAATCATGCAATGAATTAGATTTACATATTATTGTTGATTTGAACTCTTCTCAACAATGTCACCACGATAAGGACAATTTGGATGGCTATGACATTCGTTATTGCATAACCTACAATTCCATCAAAAGTCTATGGTGAAATATATTTTAGCTCTTGGATGCAATTTAGTATTTCAGTTCTTAATATTTAAAATATTTTCAATGCTTTTATGATTTTTTTGTCATATATCTACCAATTATAATTACAATTCAAAATAAATAAAATTATAGTTCCAATTAAATGTACCCGATTATGATAAAATATTGACATATATATAATTTTAAACCTGTAATTGAAGTGGTCAAGGTGTAGAAATATGTATAGTTGATTCTTAATCTTGTTGCAATGACCTAAAAACCAAATAGATATTTATTAATATTCAAAGAGATAAGAGATAAAATGAAGATTAAAAAAGATAATTGAAATTTGAATTAGAATTTCACCAATATTGAAAGAATATCAAGATCAATTTTAAAACATATTATCACTTATTTCATTTTAGGATATATAACATATTATCACTTATCTTATTTAGTTTGACTATCAACTTATATTGAAGGAATTTCAAGATAAAATTTTGAAACTACCAATCTTAACATATTTAAAGACAAACTATTAAAGTTTCAAGAGTTAATTTCGAGGCCATAAATGAGTTACAAGTGGCACAACATATCAAAACTCAAACCTGCATCAAAGGAGCAGGAATTTGGAAGGAAAAAATCGCATAAGTGATCAACACATGACATTGTTCGAAATGGCATTAATTATATTTTATAATTATATTTTATATAATAGTATATTGATTATCTATATAAATTATTAAATTTATATTGATAGTTAATTATTTCACTTTAAGATAGATGTTAATTCTATTTAAATTCATTTATATGGATTATCTGAGAATAAGTCTTGTATTACTAGAGGGATCAAACTCGTTTGAATGAGAAGTCTTGGGATACACTCTTCCTTCTATATATATTAAAGAGGTCAGCAAAGTGTCACTCTACTCCACAAAGATTATGACTATATTTGGATAGGCTTTTTTTAAAAAAAAATAAAGAACTTTTTTTTTCTAAAATGAACTTTTATAATTTTTTAAGTATGCTTAGATAGAACTTTAAAAAAATGGAAGTTAAAAAAAAGTTCATTTACTACTTTTTTTAGAAGTTAGTGATCCCTAACTTTTGAAAAAAAGGAGAAAGAGAAGTGATTTTTAATATAATTTATTAACAAAAATACCTTTTGTCTTTATTAAAATTTACATATCATGGGCCGAGCCTATGGGCCGACAAAAATAGCCCGACAAAAAGTGTGGGTTAGGCTGAAAAAATCTCATCTCGAACCAACTATGGGCTGGCTGGCCCAGCCCAACCCGAAAATAGGCTGGCCCGATGTGGGCCGACCCACAATGGACAGGGCTGGGCCGCTGCCCCGATTATGTGAAATGTCACTTTTTTGTTATATATTTAATTTTGTTATTTTTTATTCATATCTTTACTTGACTAACTTTATTTAGATTTTAAAAAAATCAAATTTAGTGAGTACATGTTAGCCTTTTTTTTTTCTCCACTTGAAATATAATGTTAACTTGTGCTAGTTCCTTGAATTAATTAATTTATGATTCAAGTGATGCTTCATGAATATATTGTAAATCGTTTATATCGAAAACAATATAGTAAATTTTTATTGTTTATGTTAATGACACTTAATATAATCTGCTATATTTATATCTAATTTACATATATGATTTTTGTGGGCTTTGATTGATGTAGAAATTTAATTTATTAATAACTTATTATTATAGATATAAAAGAAGTAAACAAAGCCAAAAAAAGAAAAAAAATTGAACTCCTGGGTTGGCCCGGCCCATCCCAGCCCACAAACTGCATGGGCTGGACTAGCTATTTGCTAGCCTACACTCACCATGGGCCGACCCGACCCGAAATAAGCTTGGCCTAACGCGGGCCATCCCGAATTGACACTTCTAATGAATACCCTACATTTTTAGTAATTTTATTATAAAAAAGGTTTTTTATTTTTTTATCCAAACAAACTTACAAGTCGTTATATTACTTAAAAATACTTCACAAATATTGCATCCAAATACAAAATAACTTTTTCTTTAAAAAAAATTCTACAAAAAAAAAGTTTATAAAAAGTCATTTTTTATAAGTTTATCTAAATGAACTCTATATTAAAGAGGTTAGAGTCGCTCCACAAGATTATATTAAAGTGGTTAGATTTTTTCGCAACCTTTGAGCAGAGATTTCTTTCACACCTCTTAGCAGAGATTGGAATCGCTCCGCTCCACAAGATAGGTTGATTACTCAGTTTGAGATTACTAATTAACAATTTAGCAAGAATAGGTATGTACATGATCTTCCAATAGATTTGCTGTATGTATATATACATATATATATATATATATATATGTATATGTATATATATATACACACGAGAGATCAACTTATACCGGTGTAATTTGATAACTCTTACACTACTTAATAACTTTTTATTGAATAACTTTCTTATAAAATTCACCATTAGATTTAAAATTTCTATCATGTAGATTATACCTATAAAATTTTACATTAATTCAAAATTGTTTTGTAATTTATTGATATATATCAAAATTAACGTAATATACACTATTGAAATATATGAAAATATAAATCATTTGATTATATTCTTATTGATATTTAATTTTTTCAAAATTTGACACAAATAATATACATGATAGAAATTTTAAATTTAACAGTAAATTTTGTAAGAAAGTTATTTAATAAAAATTTATTGAGTGTGTAAGAATGATTAAGTCTTACACCAGTATAAGTTGATCCCTATATATATATATATATATATATATATATATGTACACACACATATATTTGCTTAATGTTTTTCAACTTTCACAAGGTGTCTCTACATTTTTGGATGCAGGAATAATGCTTGCTCTAACATTTGATTGCGTAGCCATACTATGCTTTAAGTGGAATTCAAATTCTTGCATTACAAGTAAAATTCGCTCACACTTTATAATGTTTAAACAACTACGAAGTGTGACTCAATTGGTAATCTGAATTTTATGTAGGCAAATTTTATTTGTAATAAAAGAATTTGAATTCCACTAAAAGCATAGTTTGGTTATGCCATCAAATGTCCGAGCAAGCATTATTCTTACATCCAAAGAGTATAAACACACCTTGTGAGAGTCGAAAAACATTAGGCAAATATATGTTCCTTCAACTATAAATCAATCACGTAAAAAAGGACTAAAAAGTAGTATTTGGAATGTTAAATTGATTGATCTTCAGTCCACAAGTCAACTCATATTCCCTTACTTTTTGGTTTTAAATTGCACGGTTACCTAATGTAATGCAAAAAAATCTACCGTAATTTGAGTCTCCTTTATATTTTCCTAACACATAGAAATTTTAAACTTTAAATTTCAAATACTAATTGTCTTCGATTTCAACTATATAAAGTCACAAAACCCTCTATCTTGTTATTTTTTTCACTTCCTCTTTCTCTTCCTTTTCTTGAATCTGAAATCTGAAGCTCATTCTTACAATCACAATGCGTGAGAGGCATTAGGTTTGGTTCGTAACTCTTTTCTCACCCACTCTATATATTTGTTATTACTAATTTAAATTTATACACAATATTTATGTTTTTGTTATTGATGTCTTACAATAAGAGTGTCTTCTATGTATGCGAGTTGACTCAATTAGTTAAAACTCTGACCTTTATAGATTAGTTGAGTAATCTTTTTTAAAAGATAAAAACTTAATAGGCTAGGTTGGCCAAAGGTCACCCCTTAGAAAACTCTGACCTTTATGGATTAGTTGAGTAATCTCTTTTAAAAGATAAAAACTTAATAGGCTAGGTTGGCCAAAGATCACCCCATAGAAATCTCAATTATGTTATTGACGCCCTCATCCTTAGTATTTGAGTAGTTTATTCTTATTATCATTTATTTTAAAATATCTTTTTTTTTCATTTTTTTATTTTTTAGTATAAATATGGTTGAATTTTACACCGATCACAAATGACTTTTCCAACTAAAATATGTAACATTTTCATACCAAGTTTTTGTTTAAACACACATTCCTTTTGTCGCCCATTGAAAAAAAAATATTACGACCAAATGAAGAATTAAAAAACTTTTAAAAAGACTAAAACTATTATGATATTTGAGTAGTTAATTGGCTCTATTTTTCACTGTCTACTTATTCTTCTACTTACTTAGCTTGTTGTTTGGTGACCATTGCATCCAAATTACCTGAATTAATTATTTAAATAAATTATTATATTTGTTCTAATAAACAGGTGACTCTGTTGTTGTCTGAGGTTTATCTTTAAAGTCCACAGAAGTATGACCATCACCTTTCAATATAGAATTATTTATATCCTGCTCTTCGTCCTTTATGAATAGAGATATAAACTATGGATGAAAATTGTTTTATACTATATTTTGAAAATGGTGAATAATTTAAGTTTTATCAAAAAGTTAAGTAGAATTTAATTAATCATGTACAAATTATTTAAAAGGGTGTCAACTGTGTGAATTACTCATAAAATAATTAGTTTTGATGGTAAATTAAATTTTAGAGAACATGAAGTTTGTGAACCTTGTTATCAACACTTCAATTCACATATTTAGTGATAATTTGAAATTCTACTATTGCAACCACCTAAGTTAAACGTAGAGTTGTATCCTACTCCCATGAAATTTCTTTACCTCAATTAAAAAATATTTTTTATATTAAAATAATAATATAATAATATTTAAAAATTAAATAATATTTTTTATTACAAAATTTAGAGTTAAGCAAACTTCCACATGATAAAACTCTTCATGTATAAATATGTATGTAATCTCTAATTATTTGACGTCCAAAACCTTTGAAGCAGTGACTTAAAATTTGAACTAGATTGGTCAGTTTAAGAGATTGGACCGTGAATCAGTTATGTCAACGGTTCGACTATTTCTTAAAAATTAAAAAAGTTGTTGAACCACCATTTAACAGCTAGAATCGTTAAGAATTGAGACCAGTTTTTGATAACCGGCCTGTTGGATTTTGAAGACAACCTTCACTACTTTTTTACCATTCTTTATTTTCTCTGTTGTTCTAGTTCAACTTGCCACCATTTTGTTTCTAATAGCCGCCGCCTTTGTCCATCCCATCAAGTTGTGCTCGGTTCAGATATTGTCACCCACAACCAGTCAAACAAGGGTATTATTCCGGTACTTTTTTTTTTTTTCAAAATATTGGTACTCAGAATGAGTTGTCTAGCATTCATTAGTTGTTATTTATATTGAATAAACTCTTTAACATTTATTGTGAAACCAACAGTCAATAATTTATTGACAACTCACCTTGGGTACTAAACCCATCAAAATACTATAGCAACTCCTGTCAAATAAAACTGCTACAATAGAAGAAAAATAAGTAGCACGCAGAGTATAGGGGGAGGAGTGGAACAAAGAGAGAAAGGAGGAAGAGAGAGTTGGAACGTGAAACGGTGAGAGAGAGAGAGAGAGGGAGAGAGAGAAGATGAAGCATTACTACGGAATGAAAATTTTGATAAGGAGAAAGTATCGTGAAATGGGAATATTAAATGCAAAAAGGGGATGAGTGGATGGAAGGAAGAGAGAAAATTTAATTTGGTCATGAAAAGCTAAGGAATCATGCATGAGAAAAAAACTGGAGAAAGATAATTTTGAAAAGGGAGAAGATTAAAGTGCTAATAAAAAAAGATAAGTATTAATTTAAGAATTAAAACTTTAATTTAAAGATAAAGTATTAATTTGGAACTAAAATTGTAATAATGTATTAGTTATTTTAGTATTTTAATAATTATTTAAACTAAGATGTATTACTAATTAATTATTAAATTATATATATAATTATTATTTATTTGTTACATCATTTGATTTGATCATTGATTTAATTAATTAAATCAATCGAAACATGATATAAAGGGTTTGTCGGTTCAATATTCGGATTGGTTTTTAAAATATTACTTTGAAGTAGACTTCATTGATTAAATTAATATTGTGTCATCTCTTACCAAATCAATGAGTGAGATACTTACAGGTAAAGTATATGTACAATGTGTGATTTTTTTTTAATGTTTTAAAATTTAATTAATCGCAATGGTAAAATTGTTTGCCGCAATATATACCAATATGGGTAAAATTTTAAAGCATGGTTTGGATGGAGAGAATTTGAGAAGAGAGAAAATGAAAGAAGAAAAAATAGATAGATTTTGATGTTTTCCATTGTTTGGATGATGGAAGAAAATTGGGAAAAAAAATAATAATAACACTTGTCGGGCCCACCTGAAAGTTTTCTTCTCTCTTGTAGGAAGAAAATAAGAGAGAAAAATAGGTGGTTTTTGAAATTAATTTATCTAAAAATATTTATATTCTATTATATTATGATAAGGGTATATTGGTCATTTGCATAATTATATTTTCTTTCCTCTCACTTTTATACTCAACCAAATAAGAGAAAATATTATTTCTCATTTTTTGTCATTTTTCCCTTCAACCAAACATTAGAAGAGGAAATGATATTTTCTTTATTTTCTCTTCTTTCTATTTTTTTCTTTTCATTTTTTCTTTCCATCCAAACAAAAGCTTAGGGTATGTTTATGATTGAGGAGTTTGAAGAAGAAGAGAAAAAATGGGTAATATTTTATTTTTAAGTTGAGAGAATTATAAAATATTCATAAAAATGAATTATAAAATGTAACATTGAAAGGAATGTTTACTTAAAATTAAAAAAAAATATCTCTACCATCTCTTTCCTTCCAAACTTCTCCATCCAAATATATTCTAAAATTATTGTGGTGATTCAACTACCCAAAATAGGTTCAAACACTCAAAATAAAAAAAAAATGGAACCAATTTTAAAAAATAAAAAATAATGTTATGAATTTCTAGTACATATTCTCTTTACCAATGTCATTTTAAACTTTTTTGGTGTGTGTATATGCATGCATGCATAATTACATATTTTATCTAATTTATTTTAAATGCATTTATTACATAATTCGTTAAACCATGAACTAACCCCTTCGACAATTTGAAGCATTTGGTTTGCTAATATTATATCAGTCAGGGTATAGGATAGGATTGGTTTGATGGATTGGTGTCATCTGTGTTTTGAAGCACGAACCCTGAAATCAGGAAATCGAGAATTTTATGAGATTGGGTTCTTGCAAAACAAAAGAAAGGGTTGGACTTCAAGTCCATTATGATGCTTAAGTTATGACATTGTTCTGGGGGGACAGATAATTGGGTTCATTTGCACCAAGGAGACATTATATAATAAGAAGTCAGTCCATAGAGGGCGATAGGGGAAGTGAGTAATGCGCTCATGGGAAATACTTTGGGTTAGATAGCTTAAGGGGGTTTGATTCGTGAGTCCAACGTGCTTTTGGGAAGTTGTTGGTGGCTATTTTAGTGGGAAGTAGAGGATGTCATTTTGTGGGTAATAATGGAGAGGGTGTTTGAGGGGTAATGGAGAAATTGATAAGTTTCAGAGTAAAGAAAATTGGGAAAGGAAGAAGAAGAATGAGGAGTGTAACAACCTTGATGCAAGGGTGTTTGCTTGTGTGCTTATGAGGTTGTATTAGTAGGGAAGCTGACAGGAAGGTGGTGCAGTGGAGAACGGACAGAATGTTGCAGCCAGCAAGGTAGGGCAAATATGGAGTGCCTTGGACAGAATCCGTGGTGTAGCGCACATGCAACTTCTGATCCTCTTTAAGGTATGAAGTAAGGCTTGATGATGAAGGTGGGAATGAAGGTGAGTGAAGGTGATGGCTAAAGATCACTCATGGTGTTTGGAGAGATTGTGGATGTATTTGCTCCCTTTACTCTCAAGTCACTCTCTTTTCTCTCTTGTGCCAATCCCCTCTCCAAAGCTTGAATGGGGTATTTATAGGGGAGAATGAAAAAGGAAATCATGGGGTACTTTGGCTTCTTGGGGAAGCCACCTGCCAAGCCTTAAATGCATAGCAGGCAAAAAGGGCGTTGTAGTCGGTGCGTTGCTCTAGGCACCACCCTCGTCGCGTGTGAGACATGGATAGGGGACATAGGGCAATGCATGTCATGGTTTGGTTTCCAAGGCTAGGCTGTTTAGGGGTTAAGTGTGTAAGTGGGCGTGAGAAGTTACGTGAAATTTGACATGATCGTGATTAAGGATCAGATTCAAAAGCTAAGCGCTATCATTGTCAAGCGCACGTCCAAGGCGCTTCACACCTTGCTAGTCATGCAGCCTCTTGTTCCTAGGGATGTGTAGCCTGGGCGAGGTGTTTCTCTGTCCCAGAGCCCACCAAACCACTCAGTAAGTAGTTCTCAAGCATGTTGATAAGCGATTTTCTTCCAGGCGCGCAAAGCATTGCCCTTTTCTCGAAGCCCCCTGAGCGCGACACTTGTAGATAGGCATTAGCCCATAATACAAATAATAATCTTTGAAACAGACATCATTCATTTTAATTATAAACCATCTTCCTCTTTGGTTATATGATTGAATTAGTTTTTGAAACATTACTATTTTATGTCTATATGTGTGTCCGAATAGATCTTGTATGATGTAAGTACATCATACTTCATGAGACACTCTTATATACACTAGATATGAAACAAAACTCTCCATAAAAAAAGATATAAAACAAAGGATTTAATTTTAATCCACTGTCTGTATAAAAAAAATTACATTATCATCCAATCATGTACTGACATATTATTAAAAGAGTTAGACTTTTCGAGGTAGTTGTTGTCATAGGCAAACTCTTTTAATGATTTAGTAATACATAATTGGATGACAATATAAAGAAACCTTAGACTAATAATGAATCAAAATTAAACTCCAAAACAAAACTCTTAACTATCATACACTATCCACGATTACCACTCAAAAATTAAACATTATAGTTGAAGTTGAAGATATGATGACCCACCTTTGGGTTTAACCTAAATTATTGTTTTGATAATTATTATTAGTTTTCCTATTTTATTAATAGTTTCCTGTTTTTGAGTTGTAACTAATGGCAAGATTATAGGTGTTTGTTTTTAATAGGAGACCAATAGTAGAGTCCTTATTCAATAAAAAAAGTATGGAGATAGTTGTTTGTCAAGCAAATTCATATGAGTTATAAATACTTGTATTGAAAAATTGTTTAGATCATAAGAATGGGGGAGAAGACATTATGAATAATATTGGTGAGAAGGTTTAAATCACAAATTGTGAGTAGTAATGAGAGAGGGTTGTAACTTTTCTATTCAAAAGTTGTAGTGGGAGAGATTTTACAACTCTATTTGTTTAAAAGTTATATTGTAATATTGTTCATGTTGGATTTGATAACTTCTCATCCATGTATGTAAGCATGTTAAATTTGTGTGAGATGTTTTTCTTAATTACATGTATTTATCAAAGTATGTAATGAAGGAGATGTAGTATTTCAAACACTACTATCGTGACACACATTGAGTATTATAATAAAAAAAATTGTTTTTTATTTACATTTATAGTTTGTTTGGATTATGAGAGAAATAGAGTATAAAGAAATAAAGTATAAAGAAATAGGGAGAAGAAAGATAGAGTAGAAAATGAGTAAATTTTTAAGTTGTTTGGATTAAGAGAATTAGGAGAGAAATAGGAAAGAAAGAAAATTAAATTTTGTTATAAATACATATTTGCCCCTATTTATTTATTTATAAAACAATAAAAGAAGGGTATATTAGTCAAATTTCCACTTCTACTCATTTTTTCTCATTTTAGGAGAGAAATGAAAAATGTGTGGGACCTACCACTTTTTTTCCCTTCTCTATTTCTCCTCTAACCAAACAAGAGAGTTTTCTCATTTCTCTTCTATTTCTCTCTTCTCCAATTCTCTCAAAATAAACAAAGGCTTAGTAAACATTCTAAGGTACATTGGTTGTAAGAAAAAATTCTTACATTGCATAATTCAAGGTGTGTCGCGTCTTTTTATACTTATTTAATTATATATTAATATATTATTAAAAGAATTTAATTTTTTAAATAATTATGGTAATAGTCAAATTTTGTGCCAATAAATAATTAGACATCTAAATTTTTTAAAGTAGATCAAAATTAAATTATACCTACAATTAACACTAAACAAATTAAATAGTCTGATTAAAGTTAAAGAAAACGATAACCTAGATAAGTGACACCACACTCAATTCAATCTCCTTGACTCAATTCTATACTCATTTAACCCACAAAAGGAAACCCTCTAGCCCAAATTGAACAAAAACAAAAAATACAAGCCCACAATATATTTATGGAATGATATTAAGTTGTCATCCAATCTGAAATGGAATTCTTCCCCTTCACTTTCCCATTGGGACCCTCCGTATTCTCATTCACTCTAAGCCTTTTAACATCTTTCAACATAATGTTAGTGTATCATCTATCAACTATTATGACCGAATGTCATAGGTATAAAAGGATAAAATTATATTATATTTTTAAAAAATATTTATTTATGAAATTACCCTATTTTTTTTATACATTTTGATTGTTAGTCTCTACACTACATGAAGAAAGCAAAATTGTGAAATAAAAAAGTGAACATAAAAACTTAAAATATATTATTGAATATAAAATCTAAAAATAAAATGATTTTAGTAAAAATAAAAAATTGAAAATAACAAATAAAAATAATGAATTTCATTAAAAAAAATTTAATATTTAGTGTGTGTTTGGATTAGCTGTGAAAAAAAATTATGTTAAAAATCAATTATGTATATAATCGATTTTCAATAAAATCATTCATGAGAAAAATAATTTATGTTTGGATATGTTAATTCATAATCAATTTTAAGATAAAGAGTTTTGTTTAGATTGTATTAAAAAAATTCTTTTATGTATTAAATTATCAAAAGATATATGAAATGTTATTTGGTTAATGATAAATAGGTATTTCTCTTCCAAAGCTTTTGAAATAATATAAAATCAAATAATTAAAAGTTCAAAATAAAAAATTTTCTAAAAAACTGTTTTTAGTTAATGAAAAAATAATCTTAACTTATAATCAATTTTACACTCTTAAACAAACAAGATAAATTTTAGATAAAACAACTTTTGAAAAAAAAAACGATTATTCTAAATAATTAATCAAAATCAAACACACTCTTGGTTTAATTTAAAAATCATATCAAGTTTTCTATTTTACAATTCTTAATTAATTTTTTTCATTTTTTATGCAACTTTTAAATAATTCATTATATCAAAGGTTATTTGGCAAAAATTACACATTACTTTTAAATAAATTCAAAACATTTATGTAAAATCAAACTTTTATCTTTTTAACCTATAAGGTCGGTATCGGTCAAAAAAATTCAATCATAAATCAACTTTAAAGCAAAATCAATGGTGCATATAACATGGTGGATGGTAGATGGAAAACGTTACCCATTCAGGCACTCTATAACCATTTTTGTTTTGGCAAGAGAAGAGCACACACAACACAAACATTCTCGTATAGGATCCCAGATTCTTCGCTTATTGAGGGGGGGAAGGAGGCGCTTATTTCGTCTCTCTGCAGTAAGACCATACTCTCTCTCTGCATAAAAGAATATATATATATATATATATATATATATATATATATATATATATCATCTGGTGAGAGAAAAATGGGATGAGAGAGTTAGAGAGAGAGGCCTTTTGAAAGAAAGAAGGAATGGAAGGAAGCTGAGAACTGAGAAGGTAAGTCCCTAAGGCTAGGACCTCCTTTCGTAGTTGCATTCTATGGCATTTTTGGTTGAGTGATGTTGTTAATTTATTTTTTAAAAAATGCATGTTTGATTCTTTTTGGTTTGTCGTTCTCCCTTATATATATCTTCACACTATTTGGCCAAGAGATTATTTTCGTTTAAGATACTGAAATTACTTTTGACACTGCAAAGATCCTTTAACCTTGCTTAGCACTTAAATCATCACTCTTGTATAAAAATGCTTGATTCTATTTCCATTAGTGTATACCTCACTATAATATGTGTTAACCTTGGCCTTCCATCAAAGCTCAACAGTAACACCAAGCTGCCCCTAGAAAACTCTGCTGCAGTTATAATAAAACACTCACACACACAGTCTTTGATCCCAGAAATGCAAAGCAAGCAAACCCATCATCACTCAAATCACAAATTAATCACTCCATTAATTATTCAATGTCACTCCAGCTCCTCCACAACACTCACTCTACTGCAACATACACTACTACTCCGTCCATCTTATTACCCATATGCCCTTGATCAATCAATTTGAGACACTTATGTTAGCTTTGTATTAGGCTTTATTAGATGTTTATTGTGCCCAATATTAGTATTTTAGATTAATTTAATGTTGTTGGGCTTTAATGCAAATTATGAATAATTCTTGGATTTTGATGCATTTTGACCTTTCCTCCTTGGTTATGACATAACTTGGGACTCGGTGATCCATTTAAGGTGATCTTGGTGTCTTTGGAAAGCTAAGACAATGCTCTACAAGTTTCATGAAGAACTCAAGAGCTGGATCGGACTTCTAAGGGTCCAAAATAGCCTTGCAATGCAGAGTGAGTTTGCTGTCAAGGAACCATCTGGGCAGTATGCACATATTAGACTATATAGTGGGCTATAGGCCTCCTCTTGGGTTGAAACTTGGCCATTGGAAAGATAAGACCCATATCTCCAACTTCACTGAAGACCATTTAGTCAATAGATGTCATTTTAGACATACTTATGAAGCTACAAGTTGGTTTGAATTTGGAAACACGTTCTTCCAACCTAACTTGAGGTAGGTGCAGTGCTTTTGGCATTTCTGGAGTTCTAAAAGTCCAAATGGCATGATTCAAATTGCAAAATTTCAAGGAGACAACTGGCTACAACTTTCATGAAGACTTCCAAGCCAAAATACACCGTCTAGGTGATGAACATGAAGCCAGAAGTTAGATAAGAGTTATTGACTAAAAGCCACCAACCATACATCAACCCACCTACCATGCACCAACCCACCAACCATGCATCAAGCTTCCATATTTGACAATTTCCATATTTTTATAGCTTGTATTCAGATTATATACATTCACAAATTGGCTTCTAGGATTAGTATAAATAGAGTCAATCTCTTTGTATTAATCATAATTCAATTTTAAGTAAGTTTCAAGAAAGTTTAAGTATTTGTGAGAGTTTTCTTTCTCTTCTTCTCCATTCTCTTTGCAATTTCGTTTTTGTTCTTTAATTTCTGAGTTCTTCCTTCCCATCCATGGAAGGCTAGGCTCTTATAATCAATCCAATGGATTAGCCATCTTGATGTTTAATTTGGAGATCTTGTTTCGCTTGTTCATATTGCTTAATTGTTATTCAAGTTTCTCTTCTTCCTCTTTTGATTTTTATCTAGATTGAATTGCTTAATTTGATTTAGATGTTGATGTGGTAATAGCTTTATTATCATGTGTTCAAAGAGGATCACAAAGAATAAACAGTTTATTAAAGCTTTTTGATGGATTGTTTAGCTTGGTTAAATTTTGGATCTTAAGTTAATCAATGTTTGGATGGTGCTTACTTTATCTAACCTTGGTTAATAAAATCCTAGATGCTTATCTAGTAGAGGATTCTTAGATCATGTTGAGGCGTCTTGATGTGATCTAAGGCCAAGAACATGGTTAGCGATTAAGTGAATTCCTTGTGATCAATGATGGATTAAACTCAAGATCGGTAAATTTCCTTGGATTGGTTGTTTCTTTAGATTTGTTTTCAACTTTAAGTCTTGTATTTTTATCAATATTGTTAATCAACAACAAAACCCCTCATTTTAATTATCTTGATCTGATTAAATCTTTTGTTCTTTTTAGATCCTTGAGAGACGATTCGGTTCATTCTCTATACTACAAATTAGTTTATGAATCAGTAATTTTTATTATTTGACGAGTCTCGACAACCTTTTGTCAGCCCTCTACCATTATAATCTTCCCTTTTCTCGTGTACCATCTTCATTCCTTCCCGTTCACACTCCCACTACTTCCCCTTCTCCATAGCATCTAATTTTTTTTGCCTCTAATTGGTGTGTTTTTGGAAAATAATAATAATAATAATAATAATAATAATAATAATAATTATTATTATTATTATTATTATTATTATTATTATTATTATTATTATTATTATTATTATTATTATTATTATTATTATTATTATTATTACTACCTTTGGGTCATTTTTTCCCGTTTGGACATACTTGCTCTATAACCTTCACTTAAGTCAATGCTCTTGCCATTCAACTCTTAAACTGCACAAATATCTAAATTTAGATAGACGTGTATAATTAGTCTGATGTATAAATTTAGATAAAGTGTAGAACTGATCTATATCCTAAAGTTCACTTGATATCAAATTATCAATTAATATATATAGTAAAATTCACCTGTACAAATTTAGATAAACATGTAAAATTATGTGCAATATTTCACAGAATATAATACATATATATATATATGCAAACATGTATTTGAGTACGCTATCTATACACTGTTTTAGAAGGTGGTCTCTGTGCAATAATAAATATTTGAGTGTGGCATAATTTTTTGGTCAAAACTTGTGAAGAAAGAATGTAATTCCCAACACCACCATGTACTTGAGTATTATGTGACATGAAAGTGCAACAATAATAATATATTAAAATTAAATTTTCAAAATATTTTAGATGTATTAAATTTTTGTGTTGATCACTAAATGTGTGACATATTAGTTATTTGAATCAATCACTATTACTTTTAAGGTTAAATTATTTTTATACTTTCACACTAAATTTAATTTAATTCTTATAATTTTTAAATAATATAAATTAATTTTTATAATTTTTAAATAATACAAAATTGATTCATATAATTTTACTCTAAATAGAGAATAAACCTATCTATTACGGACCATTTTGTATTGTTTAAAAATTTTAAATTTTTTTAAATAACTTTAAATTAAAAGGAATAAATTAAATTTTATGTGAAATTATATGAATTAAATAAATAATTTAACCTATTTTTAATCTTATATACTTTAAAAAATAAAGTACAACTTATAATTACTTATGAAAAAATTAATAAATTAAATTTTAATAATTTATAATTTATTATTCATATACATGTATTTTATTAAAATTAAACCATCACTTTTTTAATACACACTTTAAAAGATTTTATTTGTTTTTTATTATTCATATGTTAGCAATGATTAATATTAAAAAGAAATTGAATGTAATGGTTAAAAAATGAAGATAATAATAACCAATGTAACAGTGACGTGACAATGTTGAATGATACAATATGAGAACATTTTTTTTTTGTTCACAAATTTAGGTAAGAAAACAATATTATTTAGTTTTTAACAAATTTTAAATCATATTTTTAATACAAAAAAGTTACTTCTTTTTACATGAGATAGATTTATCATCAGACATACCCCATTGAGTGACCTTTTTGATTAGAGTAATAATATTTGCATAAAAAAAGTTTTTATAAAACTCTCACAAAATTTAAAGTAGACTTATTTAGGTCATTCAAAAAAATTACAATAAAACTCAAATTTAATCTAATAATTTACATTAAATTTTGTGAAAATTTTACGAGAATTTTATTTGTATTAAACACCCCCCCCCCCATCAAACCAACGAATAGATACATATATGTGTTCAGATGGAGGAGTGGTCTCTTGCAAAATTATAGAAATTTCTGAGTCCTGTGTGATGTGACTACTATGGGCTGCTGCAGGTTCTGCTTTTAGAATAACAAAGAAGGTATGGCTTAAAATTTTAACTTACAAAAATAATTATTATTTAATTTGTTTTAAAATTAATTAAATATTTAATTAATTTAATTAATAATTTATATATAATTAATTAATAATTTATTTTTAAATTATATTATTAGTTAATTATATACGTAATTAATTATATGTAAATTATTAGTTAAATTAATTAATTTTTAAAATAAACTAAATAATTATTATTTTTATAAAACTAAAATTTTAAGTTATTTTCCTATAATAATAAGTACACAGTTTCATCGACTAAGACCAGTCATTCTAATGTAGATTCGAGTTTCAAATTTAACAATAATATTTATACATCATAAAATTGGGATTTTTTTTATGAAGATGATAAATTTTTTTTATTTACCAAATTACAGTAACTTTATATGTATCAAAATGTATTGATATTTTTCTCATTCAGAAGTCACCTTGAGTTAGGCTGATTTCCTTTCAAGAAATAAAGAAAAAAATGAATTTCACTATTCGAAATTGCCTCATCTCACGGTAATTTTTGTAAAAGAAAAACAAAAATCAAAATACTCTTAGAAGCCGCCCTCCATGATGGCGGTATATGATCATCAAAATGGGAAAAATTTTGAATTTGCAGTTGAAAAACCACCTACACTTGGAACAGTTTTGTAACTAAGAAAAAAAAATATTCAATCTCGTGGAGAAAATTTTCATATATGTTAGATGTGGTTTTAAATTCAATTTTTTTAACAATTCTTTGTAAAAACTGTCCCAAGTGGTGGCGGTTTCTGATCTTAAAATTGAAAAAGAAAAAGGAAATTATGAAAGGAACCGGCCAAGTTCAAGGCGGTTTGGCAATAGCAAAAAAAAGTCTATTTTAATACATAAAATGAAATTAAAGTATTTTGATAAATAAAAAAAATCATATTGATATAAAAAAACCTTCATAAAATTTATATTATTTTTATATTTAATTAATTTTAATTATGATAATATATTATTTAATTAATAAATTTTAATAAATTAAATTTATTAATCAAATAATATATTATAATAATTAATCATTTATGTATTATTAATGAAATTTATAAATAATTAATTATAACTAAATAATATATTATAATAACTATAAATTTACTTATCATTTAACTAAATATAAAAATAATGTACAATTATTTTTTTCCTTTCAAATAATAACTAAAAATGCGTTTCGTTTTTCAACAATATAATAATAATAGTGACCTTTTGTCTCATTTTTTCTTTCACTTCCTCTTTTGTCTCAATCCTTTCTTCCTTTCCTTCTTCTTCTCCCTTTTTGGTTGCTGTGAACCTTCTTCTTCTTCTACTGAGTAAGTTTGATTCTTTAAATGCGTACTGTGTATGAAATCTCGCTATTTTCATGGGTTTTTCTTTTTTCTCAGTGTTTGTTTCTGTTTCTCAATGTCTCAGTTATTGTGACTTCTCCAAGTGTTTGTTTTTAATGATTCTTCTAATGCATGGTTTTTTCTCTAGTTTTTTGAGTACTCTGTGGATTCCAGTTTTTCAAGAAGTAATTTTCTTCTTCATCTACACCCACTACTTTTATTTTCATCACATTCAACGGTTACTTTTTCTAATCACGTTTTTCCTTGATTCTTCAAATGCTTACTATGTATGAAATGAATATTCTGTGTTTTCATGGTATTTTTTTTTTTAGAGTGCTTCCAAGTGTTTGTTTCATGATTTTTTATTTATTTATTTATTTATTGAATACTCTGCGCGTTCCAGTTTTTCTTGACAATTTGGTAACCATCATTGACAAAAATGGTTGGTGGCCTTATTTCTTTGACTAACAGTAGTTTTCTTGTTCATCTTCCTCCACTACTTTATTTGTCACCACATTCAAGTATTCAACGTACGGTTGCTTTTTTTCTTGATCAAGTTCTGTAGTTTCTGAATTTTTTGGACCCTTCTCGTTTCAATGTGTTATGCCTTTGATGGGGTTTATATAGGCTTCAAAGAATGGGTTGGTGGAATTTAGGTAAGAAATTAGACAATTTGGCAACCATCATTTTTGACCCAAAATGGTTGGTGGCCTTAATTCTTTGACTAACAGTAGTTTTCTTGTTCATCTTCCCCCACTACTTTAATTTTCACCACACTCAAGTATTCAACATATGATTGCTTTTTTTTACTTGATCAAGTTCTGTAGTTTCTGAATTTTTTGGACCCTGCTTGTTTCAATGTGTTATTGTACCTTTGATGGGTATTGCTGATGCATGTTCTATTTTGTAAGCAGGGTGTCTATAAATGGTGGCTTCAAAATCATTTGGGATAAAGCATGGAGAAGGGTCCCCTACCCTACCATCCATTTGTGAGAAGTCTCTGAGTTTATCATCACCTGATTTTGGAAAGAAATGGAAGGAAGTCTTTGTGAAACGCAGAAAGGTGAAGCAAGCATTGGTAATATTTTGGAACTTGTTTACCAAACTTTTGTGTGAATATGAAACAGACAAACTTGGACATTTGAAAGCAAAATCGAAAGCTCTGATGGAAGCAGCAATGTTGATGCGGAGGAAGCATCAATGGGAGAACACAAACAAACGGGTGGGACATGTCTTGGGAATTGAAGTTGGTGACCAGTTTCAATACAGGACTGAACTCAATGTTATTGGTCTCCATCGTCAGTTTTCAAGTGGTATTGATTACATGGGGAAGGGTAGGAACTCATTGGCCACAAGCATTGTTGTCACCAATCGTTATGCTAATGCTAGAAAATCAAGTGGTTCCTTGGTTTATATAGGTCATGGAGGGAATCCTAATGTAAGTAGGAATGTTGTGCCCCATGATCAGAAATTGGAAGGAGGAAATCTTGCTTTGAAGAATAGCATGGAAGCTAAAATTCCTGTAAGGGTTATTTTGAAGGTTTGTAGAAAATCTGATGGCATGGGCACATGTAGTAGCAGCAGTTCTAACTGCTCTTTTATTTATGATGGCTTGTATTTAGTGGAGAAGATGACCCAAGAAAGAGGAAATTTTGGAAAACTTGTGTTCAAGTTTATACTTAATAGAATTTTAGAGCAACCCACAACTTGTATTGCCCCTAAGGATGTGATTATGGAAACTGATAACAATTCAGGGAGATTTGCAAGTTTTACTCTAAGGAAGACCAACAAATCTAAAGCTTGTGTAGCCCAAACGGATGTTGTTCGTGTGAATGATATTTCAAAGGGACAAGAAAAGTTTCCTCTTCGGGCGGTGACATCAATAGACAGTGATCAGACACCCCCATCTTTCGATTACATAGTCAATATCATTTCTTCAGAGAGGCTCAAGCAGCCAAGGCTATGTGGCTGTGATTGTATAGATGGATGTGTGGATTGTGAGAAATGTGCCTGCATTGTTAAGAATAGCGGAACAATGCCATATGACTGTAACAAAAGGCTTGCTTCTCACATGAAATCATCCCTTATATACGAACGTGGCCCTTCTTGCAAGTGCTTCTCGTCTTGCATCAACAGAGTAAGTCAGTGTGGTATTCAGTTCCAACTAGAAATCTTCAAAACCAAACTGAAGGGTTGGGGTGTTAGAACACGCTCTTTCATACCCTCTGGAAGTTTTGTCTGTGAGTACATTGGAGAAGTCTGTCACGATAGAGAAGCTGGATCTAGGCTAGATGTTGATGACTATACATTTAACATAGGTATGTTTATCATTGATATTGTTTCATCCATGTAGCTGACCCCACCTAGTGGGAAAAGGCTTTTGTTGTTGTATGATGGATGTCTTCTCTGGCGTGTGTTTGGTACTTGTTTCTCAGTTTTGGTCTGCTTTTGCAGGTGTAGGCAAGGACTTAATTGATGCAACAAGACATGAAAACATAGGAAGGCTTATAAATCATAGCTGTTCTCCTAATCTCCATGTCAAAGATATTATGTATGATCATAATGATAAGAGCTTTCCCCACAAAATGCTGTTTGCTCTCAAGGACATACCTGCTGGGCGAGAGCTGAGTTATGATTACAATTGCTGCAAGGGAGGAATTAGCAAGGTTGGGAGTAATAGTTGCCACTGTGGTTCACGGGAATGCATTGGACAGATTTACATTTTAAGGTATAGATTTTGAATGGTCTAAATCTTAAATGCTTTCCTCTTGCTTATTGGGTTAGATTTAGATTTGCTATATAGCATGTTTGACCAAGATGCAAAGTCTATGCCTTTCTTGATTTGTTTGATTGGATATTTGAAGTTCATAGATACTAAAATCTGTCTCATACTCCCATAATAATAATAAAATAAAATAAAATAAAAAAGCTGAAAACTTCTGCATGTAACCATAACCTTGTGTCTTTTTGGTACCACTACTTGAATCTATGATCGATGGTGCGCTTAGTAATAATTTTTTTCAATAAATAATAGTTCATTTCAAGTAATGATGATATTAGTTATTGCAGAATGACCAACTCCTTTTCATAGTTGCCAGTTAAAATACCTATGTATCAATTATTTTCATTCCCTCCACCCTCATTATTACCATTGTATAATGAAAATCAAATTAGTCATTGATTGATGGAATGAAATGGGTATTACTTTTAATTTAAAAGAAATAGCCATACCCTCATTCGAATGAATAAGCATTCATTAGGCTGATTTCTTTTTCTTTTTTTCATAATAGCTATCAACTATATTTTGTATTTGATTTTAAGAAGAAGGTAAAAGTTTTTTAATTACTTCCACATCTTTAGAAAGCATCTCCTAGGCTATGTCATCACAATTTGGCCAATAATTTTTTGAATATTTTTCATATATTATAATATATCATTTGAATATTTGTGGTGTTGTACAATTTTTACTTTGTTATTGTATATAATTTATTAAAATATGAATTTATGGTGTACGAATCAATTGAAGTAATATTCACTTGAAAACTAGTTTTCTAACATTAATTATGATATGAACGATAGTTTATTGCATTCTGATAGTTTTTTTATTTTATTAATAAGGTTGAGTAAAAGAAAGAAAGCCAACTAAAAGCGAAGGAAAGGAGTATGTTAAGCGTCAGCTAAAGACTCATCTGGAGCTTAAGAGGAGGATGATGTTCCAATGGACAAGAACTGAGATGAAGAGGTTGATACTAAATATGGTGATAGTTTTGCTTACACTATCACGGCAAATATGGTGATAATTTCTTATCCCATATAAAGCTGCTATTGACTCTTAAATAGTGACAGGAATGGCTTCATTATCTTGTAGCTTACATATTGTTTTTACTATTTTCAGTGTGACAAAATAACATGAGCTGACTGAGGAATTTGGGATCTTGAAATTGAAGTCCAGCAATTTTGATTTGTGTAGTGTGTATGGTTGAAATGGTTCTCCTTCGTTCTCCTTCGTATTTTGTAATAGTTGGAAGTAACTTGAATAGTAGTTAGAATTTAGTGCAAAAAAATGTTATATAAGTAAGAAATATGCAAGAATCCTTTTTCTTTTTGTTATATTTTGTGGATAAGTATGTTGCTATTGAATCATTTGGATTTCCAAGTGATTATAGACTAATCGTTAAATACAAACATTTTAAATGAACAGTGAAAGATGTTTATAGGGAGAGTAATGATATGTGCACACTATTTTTTTCACACCATTTTTACACTTGGTTAACAATGAGTAAATGTTTGATTAATACATCATATCATTTGGTTAATGAGTTTTAGTAACTTGTAAGTAATTAGTTACCAAAACTCATTAACCAAACAATATACTGTATTAACCAAAAATTTACTTATCATTAACCAAGTATAAAAATGGTGTAAAGAAAATGGTGTGCAAGAATCATTATTGTTATAGGGACGTGTCTACTATGATAAATCACACCTTATGCCTGGTGCTCTCCTACAACGCCTCTCAACGATGCTTGCTCCATATTCAAAGTTTTCCCATTTAACAGCGAAGCAAGCAAAGATTTCAGTTTTGAATCTGTAAGTCTTATGGATTCCATTGGTATAAAGAATGAACATGCTAGAATAAAATGATAAGAAACTTGAAGAAACTAATTTATATTATAACTCAATAACATAACATGCTTTATCAAATAGAAAGCATATGGAATATTTTTGTAATTTATAGTCTGAATAATTCTTTGTTTCTTAAACTTTGGAAAACAAGAAGATTGCGAAAGAAAAGGAAGAGAAAATAAGACACGTTAATCACATTAGAATGTAATTAGCTATACTTCTAGGATATATTAACCACAAAGTCTGATAAGAATGTATCACCTGTGTTCATATAATTAACTATTGTTTATTCGTTTAGGATTAATACATCTTTCGGTTATCTCCCTAAAGAGTTCATGAAGTATGAAAGAGTTCTTGCTTGGACATTTTTTTCATAATTTTTTTAACGGGTTAAAAAGAGATTCAAATTGACATGCTATGCCTACAGTGGTTTTTGATATTCTACGAAAATGTATGTCATCTCTCTTGTTTTGGTGACTGTCCCTAATGTCTTGTTTTTGTTTTCTCGTTAGTCTTCCCTAAATAAATCATGTTCAAATCTGATACTTTAATTCTTAGCTTACATTTGGTATTCACCGTAAACCTTAATGGTGAATTTAGCGGCTTTTTTAAATTAAAATAGCTAATATATTTTTTCCCGTTTTACCCTAGTTGAAAAATTATATATTAAAATACACTGATTTTTTCTATGTTGAAAAGCCGATTTTGCTCAAACTAACTTCTAAATATGATTTTTTTTTTTAAAGTAAACACTCATTTTAATCTTTTAAAGATATAAATGTTATCAATTTAGTAATTTAATAGTTTTTTTTACATCAAATTGGTCATTCCTTCTAGAGGACCAATCTTATGTAAAAAATAATATTGAATGACCAATTTAATGTCAAAAAATAACATTGAAAGACTAATTTTAATTTCAAAAGTTGACATTAAATGACTATTTTGATATATTCATCATTGAAAGATCTAACTGATGACACTTATATATTTGGAGTACCAAAATGAGTATTTACAGTTTTTTATTTTATAAAAACCAACGTTGATAAGTCGATTTAAGGGAATTTAACTTCTCATCGTGTGAAATTATCATTTTTTAATTCTTGTTAAGAAGTTGATTTCAGTAGTTTTTTTTTCCACATTTAGGGTTTAAGATTTGGGTTTTGGATTAATTAAGGGTTTTAGGGTTGGTTTAGAGTTTAGGTTTAGGATTAGTAAAGGGATTTTAGGGTTTTGAATTAGGGTTCATTTAGGGTTTAGGGTTAATTATGAGTTTTTAGTTAAATAAGGGTTTAGGATTTATGTTTAGGGTTAATTAAAAGTTTAGGGTTTAGGATTAATTAAGAGTTTAAGGTTAATTAAAGATTTATGGTTAATTAAGTATTTAAGGTTTAGGATTTAAGGTGAATTAAGTGTTTAGGGTTTAGGGTTAGTTAAGTGTTTGTGATTTAAGGTTAATTAAGGATTAGGTTTAGGTTAGTTAATTTTTTAGGGTTTGGATTTAATTAAGGGTTTATGATTTATATTAAAAGTTTTTAAGATTTATGGTTAATTGAGGGTATTACTACTAATTTAAAAAAAATAAAAAATTGAGGGTTTGACTTAACGCTTCAATGCTTTAAAAAAAATGATTACTTAAAAGTCATATATAGTTTTGAATTAGAAGACAACATTGATATATGAAAACTCAGAAACTGTAATCGTGCAATGAATTAGAAATTATAATCATGCAATGAATTAGATTTACACATTAATGTTGATTTGAACTCTTCTCAGCAATGTCACCACGATAAAGACACTTTGGATGACTATGACCTTAGTTATTGCATAATCTACAATTCCATCAAAAGTCTCTGGTGAAATATAAAAATGAAACGTGTATGTATGGCTTATATCAAATTATATTCTGCCAATTTGATCAATAAATCCATATATTATTAATGGGTGGAATTGAAGAGTGCACTTAAATCCTAATAACATTCAATAGATGTTTAATTGTGACGAATTATAATTTTCCCATTGATTAAAGAAATTGCATACTATCTAACAATTAACTAGACCTACGCAAACAATTTATCCATAATTATCATTTTCTTCAACTGTTTTATTCACACATCAACGAAAATATAATTTAGAAGTACTTTCATTTGAAATAAAAATAAATAAATAAATGAAAAAGACGACACTTCAATGAGTCACATACTAGTACTCTCTTTCCATATGTTTGATTTAGAGGAGTTTGGAGGAGGAGAGAATGAAAGAGTAATTTTTTATTTTTAAATTGAGAGAATTATAAAATGTTTATAAAAATAGATAAAAAATGATTAAAATGTTTCATGATAATATCTCATTTTATTTCTTTTATTTTAAAAAAATTCTTAAATAAGGGAAATGTTCATCTAAAATAAAAAATTACTCTCCCCTTCCTTTACCTTCCAAACTCCTCATCCAAACATGCCCTTAATGGTCATTCTTATCTTAATATAGGAGGTTACAAATTTGAGCTGATTGCAAACCTTCTTTAGCCTAATTTAATCAAACTATTGATGAACCGAAAGAAAAAGAAAACGAATATTAGAAGACCATATCTTTCCTTTCAAGACATGAAAATGTCCAAGCATTGTATTAGGCAGTACATAGACATTGATTATTACCAGAGATATATGGAAAATCCATATAGAAGGTTAAACATAAACAAAGTTCAAAGCAATACAGAAATAACCTCCAAAATCAATCCGCTAGTCTAGGATCCCCAAATCCACCTTATTGTTGCAAATGAAGTATATAATGAGCTAGCCGGAAGCTGTCTTCTTTTGCTGGAAAATGACTGCATAGATAGGAACTGCAACACCAATGCTGAAAGCAGAAAACACAGCAAGGGACATTTTCAATTTCTGATGCTTCATCCTGTCCAAGTTGTACATGTGCTTCGCATGAAGATAATATGGCTCATCATGACCATGTCCACCTCCCATCCTCTTCATGCCAGTGGAATGAAAACCTCTGCTCACTGTCACAAATTGAAAACTGATGAAAACCGTGACTTTCCTAGGCATCTAAAAGGTTATTGAAAATTGTAATAAATATTTGTCAACTCATATGCTCCTGTATTTTGCTCTAGTATAATATCAGATATTGTTAATTAAACCCAAAGGCCAAGCTTAATCTAATCTCCACAACAACAACAACCAAGTCTTATCCCACCAGGTCGAGTTGCCAAGCTGAATTTATCTCTAACAATTTTTTATGACATATGTGAGGTCTGCAGCCAGATTTTCTATCATGGAACAAATGAAAGCAGAGAACAAAACTCAAATTGCAACCTTGTATTGTAAACATAGCATAGATGTAGGCAGCAACTGAACCAATAAACAGTAGGCACCAAAGACCCAAGAAATATTTTAAGGGTAAGCTTCGATAGAGGAGAACAGAGGGGAAGGGAAGGTTTTAAGTAAACTTCCCCCTTGTTTGGGAGTTTTTAGAATTGAAGGGAAGAAAATAAAGTATTATCACGTAATCCCTCCAAAACTCTCCCTTATTCATCTTATGAACATTTTGAAGTTTTCCCAATTTGGAGAATTTTAAACATCCAAACAAAGGGAAGGAAACTTATTACTTAACCTCCCATCCTCTTCTCTTCCCTTTCCCTTCATTTTCTTTTGATTTCTTCCCCTCCCAATTCCCAAACATACAGTAAATGTCCTATAAATATAGATTATAGTGGTGGATTTGGAATTAAAAAATCTGATAGTAGAAATCTGTGAGCTTAACTGGATAAGAATCATTTATATCTAAGGAATTAAAAACACACACACACACACACAAAGGGTTTATGCCACCCAAGTGGGACTGCAAGTGTCAAGATAAGTCCTTGAAGCAATATAAACCTCAAATAAATACAAAAACAATTTCAACCTTAGGGGTTGTCACAAAAATGTTATAAAAATTGGTTATTCCATTATGAAGAATGTTATTCAATTGTAAATGTGATTATTTAGTTTTGCTCCTTCGTGGTCTACTTAATTGTGTGAACATCCTTCACAGCCATTTTGCCTAAACAAAAGAATCTCAAAACTATAAAGAAAGTTGCATAGCAAATGGAATAATTCACAAGAACCAAACTAAATCACTCTTCGAAACCTTGTTTGGGTCTTTGTTATATTATTCTGATTTTAAACTTTTAAGCACATCATTTGATTTTGAGATAACCTCGTTCTGTTCTGAATCGAATTCACCTTAAATAAAACAACCATAACGATCAGTACAAAACAACCTTGTTGATTATTCCTCTTTAACATTTTTATTTTATTTTTTCCGATAAATTCTCAGCAAACAGGAACAGAACAGAACAGAAGCGTGGGGTGGATTTTTTACCTGACTTTGAGAGCAAGGGTTCGGAAGAAGTGATTATCTTAGCAGCAGATCTGAATCCATTGTTCAACGCCATGCGATGCGATGCGAGAGATACCTGCTTCTCCTGGTCTTGGTAACACGGTCGCGTTTCGTTTCGAGTATTTGTAAATTGTAATTGATTTCTAACCCTTTCACTATACACTCGCTTCATGTTAATTAAACCTTATATATATATTAATTTTTGTGTTTAAATTAATTGTAAAAAATTTAATTTGTGTTTAAATATATTAGTTTATAATTAATTTTAAATTAAAATTTTTTTATTTAAATTATGTAATAAAATATTTTTTTATGTATTAAATTATTAAAATATATATAAAATAATTAAAAAAATTATTTATTTGAACGTAAAAGAATATTTATTAATTAATTTTTTTTAAAGAAGGTAAAATTACTTAATTAAAATGTTTAAAATAAAATAAATTTTTTTTAATGTATTAAAAAATAATCTTCACTCATAATCAATTTTATATATTTTAATTAAACATAAAAATATTTTACACAAAATAAATTTTATTAGAAGAAAAGTGTTATAAAAAAATTAATATTTCTCAAACATGTAATATGTATCTTTATTTGTTTATTATACATAATAATAATAATTTAAAATTATAAATAAATATAGATTTTTTAAATTTCAATTATAAATATGTTGTGCCCATGCGTTGTTTCTATTTTGTTGGGAATAGAACCCCAAAATGATGCCATTTGGTATTAGAAATCCATAAATAAGTTAATTATGATGATTGTGTTAAAAACGATTTTAAAATGGGTCAAATTCGACGGGCCAGCTCATTTATTCTCATAAATTATGTGAGTCAAGTTTTAAAATTAGTAATCCGTAAAAATGCAAGTAATTTTGAATTGATCCATTTAACTCCCGAGTTAAACTGGTTAACCCCTAGGGCCTGCGGGCTACCCGCATAGTTTTATTTTATTTTATTAAGTTTTAATTTGTGTTGTTCAAAAAATAATTAAATTTTAAATTTTAAAAGTTAATTAAACATTTTTTTCAAATAAAAGTGCAAAATGCACATACTGTATAGTACAGGTTAGCAGTGGTACAATCAATACACACACAAACACATTCGTCAAACTCCATTAGTTTATGTTATTTATTTGTTTGAATTCTCTCTTAATCATTTAGATGAGATGAAAGTATTTAATACCCCGTTTGGATAAATAGCTTATATAAGTACTTATTAGAGTAGAGTTTATTTAATAAGCTCTACTGTCATAAACGCTGTCTAAAATAAGTTAAATAGTGTTTGGATAAACACTTTGAGAAGCGTTTTTTATAAACCCTTTGGAATAAATATCAAGCATTTGAGGTATATGCTATGAATTGTATCAATCTTTTAAGATTAATTTTGTTAAAAATTATTATAAAAACAATTAATACCTAAGGTATTTTTAGCTTTCACAAAAACTTATTTTCATACACTTAAGAGCATGTTTGGGAAAGATTAATTCTTTCCCAAAACATCTTTTTTTTTAAAAAAAGTTATTTTATGTAAAATTTATCTTGTTTGTTTAAAGTGTGTAAAATTGATTATAAGTTAAGATTATTTTTCTCTAACTAAAAACAGCTTTTTAAAAAAAGCTGTTATTTTAAGCTTTTAATTATTTGATTTCAGATTATTTCAAAAGTTTTAAGAGAGAAATACCTATTTGCTTTCAATCAAATAACTTTTTCAATCATTTCATACATCTTTTGGTAATTTCATACATAAAAGCGATTTTTTATACAATCCAAACAAAACTCTTTATCATAAAATCGATTATGAATTAACATATCCAAACATAAATTAATTTTCTCATAATCGATTTTCTTGAAAATCGATTATACACATAATCGATTTTTCACATAATTTTTTTTTTACAGCTAATCCAAACACACACTAAATTTTTAGCTTATGAAAATAAGCCTAAAACAGCTTATAGAGGTTTCATAAGCTGTTTTAATAACCTCATCTAAACATAATAAAAATATTTTATAATTACTTATTGTAGTAAATAAGTCCAAATAAGCTGCATATACATAAGCCTAACCAAACGAAACCTATATTTATATAATGTAATATTTGATTTGAGATTATTAAATTTAAATTTATTTCAAAATTTACAAGTTAAAAAAAATAAAAGTGTTTCGCGAGTTGACCTATTTAGACCCGCGAGTTAATGTAAGACGAGTCAAACTGATTAATTTATAATCTATTTAAACGCGAACAATTTTGACTCACTCTGTTTTACCCACTACTGGACTCATCCTATTTAACAACCTTAGTTAAAATCATATACGAGTTAAAATCTTAAAACCTGCAACCGGACCAGATGATAAAAATGTCATTTCCATGTTTCTTCCCCTAACTTCTATGCTATGTATGGATTGAGGGAAGAAAATAGAAAGAGAGAAAACGTTAAAAAAAAAATAATGAGAAAGGAAAATATTTATAAAAAAAAAAGAAAGGAATGATTTATGTCCTATTTTGTTTGGAGTAAGAGAAAATGAGATTTTTTATTAAAAAAAAAATGTGTTTTCTATGTTCAATTGTGTATGTTGGTGTATGTTCTAGAGGCCAGTTATATATTGACTTTTTAATTTACATTGTATCATGATATTTATTTAATATATAAGGTATTTTATTTATTGTGTTATTTATTTATATTAAATGAGCATAATAGAATCTTTAAAATGAAAACTTATATGTCATGGAATATCAAGTACATAACGTGATATTGAGATACCATTGGATAAATTGGAACACTATTCTTAAATGTCTCTAGTTAAACATTACTCTCAATTAGGACGATAGTGATGCATTGAGATTAATATGTGCATAGGCTAATGACTGTGTCTCACAAGTCATGGATAAGAGATATCAAGTCTACACATGGGTACATATTAGAGTAATTATGTACTGGATTGACCCACCATGAAAAACATTACATGGATTGTTATATGAGTGTCATAAGAGGTTCTTATAGTGACAATGGTGTATGTGGTCTTTTGACTTGAGGTCACTACGGTTCCTATATGACGAGTCATATGTTTGAATATCGTCAAACGTCACCTGTAACAAGGTGATCATAAAGTCGATTATTGGACATGTCACAAGTCATGCAGAGGGATGTGAGTGACGTAGATAGGATTTGTCTCTCTCACTAATGGGAGTGATATCTTCGGGCCCTTGATGAGTGAGACTTGAAAATTCATAGTCGTGCTCAAATGAATTAATATGAGATATTGATCTCATTTGTATTTATAAGTCTACTCGACAATCAAGAAACCAATAATTGAACTGTACAATGGTAACACGTTTCATGCCTTGTGTTTAATCAAAATATCAGGACAAATGGACTATACTATATGGTAACATTAGTCATGGTTAAATTATGTCGAATCACTGACATTCCTACTACTTGAATAGCAGTGATGTATTGATAGATATTGCTCGCTGTTTGTAATATTAAATAGGATTTAATGTTACTGTCAACGTAATAGTATCCTACAAGGTCACACACATAGAATAAATTGAAATGGAGTTAAATGAGGTTAGTTGGACTATTAGTAAGACTATATGGGTCAACCCAATTGAATAGGCACACACATGAGTCTGACCTAAGTCATATATGTGTAGGGGTCAATATATACATGTTTTAGTCTCTTGTGCCGCACGCTACACTTGCACAACTGAGAGACGGAAACCGTTTCCGAGTAAGAGAGAGATTGAGAGAAACTTGTTCCCCTTTCGTGGCTAGTACCGTGCCGAAGAAAGGGACCTTCTCATCCATTCGTGTGGATACCATAGAAACGCTATAACAACGTTCGTTGCAGCGTTCGTAATTTGCTGTCCATCACGGAATGAGTTTCATTCATAAAGTAATATCTGAACACGGGTTATGCCCATCGCATGGATCCTTGGAGTTGAAGGGTTTTGTATTTTTGTTTTTTCACTTCTTTTTCTCGTTGCAAAACCCAACCGTGTAAACCAATGAAAAAAAAAAAAAGTCTCATTTTGTGAAATTTTAATTTTGGGCAAAGTTGATATAAATATTGTTTAGAAGAGTAAGGGTAGTTTTGTAATTTTATTAAGATATTTATCCTCTTTTGTAAGTTTTCTCTCCATTTGTGAGAAGAAAACTTTTTGCTGGTCCCACATACATTATTCTCCTATTTATTATCTCTTTCATTATTTTCCCCTTCGTCCAAATCGAGGAAGCTTGTTTTTTCTCATACTTTTTCTCTCCAGCTTTTTCCTCTCCGTGAAATGTGGATCAAATAGCAAATATGGCTTTCACCAAACTAAAATAAAATAAAATAGAAGATATGTCTGATTAATAGGGGCAGAAAAACACCTAAGAATACATTAGGAGAAATCTTTAAAAAAATATTTTGTTCTAAATGATTTTGTTGAATTTTTTATTTTTAATTTTTGATTAAACCTAATAATGTTAATTATCATGTAGCCAACATCACCTAGTGAATGGCTACATCACCTAGTGAAATAAAGCGTGATTGTTATTGTTTTGATTCTAGAAAGTAAAGGTAGTGCTGAAAATTTTTGTTTGTCTTTCTTTTTCAATCTTTTTGAAACTTGACTTTAAATATTAGAAATGTAATAAAAACATAGGAATAAAATGAGCAAAGATTTTTAAAATCAGAGTTAATGTTCAGGGCAATGATCGAAGTTATTCAAGTGATTCATCAATATCATTTGGAAATTCAAAATTCATATCAAAGACATTTATGGTTATCTCAAATTGGTTCCAGTTGAGTTTGTACACCCTTAAAAGGAAATTTGTTCATATTTCCATTAAATTACAAATGTTTGGTTTCACTTAATTTTTATATTAAAACAGATTTTTAATAAAAAGTTCTTTCTACAAATTTTTTAATATAAGCTTTTGTTAACACAAAATAAGATAAACATGCCACGTTATAATTTATAACAATATTAGTCAAGATACAAGGAAATGAGGAATCATATAACAATATGAATTAAGATATATGGAAATAAGGAATCATAGAATTTCCAATGGTATGAGCTCAGGGTAACAGACACACTCATGAGTCCAAATCAGAGTTACTTATATTAGTGTAATATATATGATAATATGATTGTCAAAATGGGCCTAAACTTGTCCGGCCAGCTCGTTTACCTGTTAAAATTATGCGCACTGCGTTTCAAAATTATTAACCTATTTAAATCAATTTATTTTTGGCCCAACTCGTTTAGTCCAAGAGTTAAATGGGCTAAATCCATTTATTCACGGGTTGATTCATTGGCTTATTTATTTATTTATTTTGTAATTTTTTTTAAATTAGCATCCTACATCCCCCATGATTCAAGTAGTATTACATATTTTAACATGAGACTTTAATTTTAGACATATTATTTAGTGATTGATACATATATATTGAATGACCATTAATTTTTACATACAGTAGGTAGATAACAAAAACTTGTAAATTTGCCAAAAAAACATGTTTTGGAGTGAATACATTTGGATTTTGAATTTTGGATTAGATTCTTGTTTTAGATCTATGTAATTTTTATTTTTCTGTAAATTTTTATGCTTGAAGTTGTTGGTTGATGTTTGTTTGGATTTGGTTATTTGGATTATATATTAATGTTTGATTGAGTTTGTTTTGGACGATAATTGACTTTGTGTTTGAATAATTTATAAATTTGATTAATATGTTATATTATAGATTTGAAGTTACAAAAAAAATTTAAATGGGCAGTCTGTTTAGGCCCTCAAACTGGCCTTAAACTGGTCGGGTTGACTTTTTGCCGACCTGTTATTCTTGACTCATTTTTAACCCAGCTCATTTAATCCCAACCCGTCGCAAGCTAGGCTTAAACAGGTTAAACTGATCGTTTGACAACCCTATATGACATGAATGAATGAGATACTACAACTTATTACCAATATTATTAAAATTGGACCAGACAGTGAGTCAGCGAGACATTTAGTTTATGTTTAACTATTTAAATTGACTAATCAAATCAAATGATATTATAAAAATAATTCACATATAATAATATAAAATATATTTATAAAATATTAAGTTTTATTTTAAATAATAGCTAGTCAGTTCAACTAAATAAATTAAATTGTTCATTTAAATTTTGATTGATTTTGATTGATTTTAAGTGTCATTAAACCGTAATAGTATCTAATTTACAATCAAAACTGTTACACATCTGATTTAGCCGTCACAACACTGGAATATTTCAACCCCTCCACAAAAAGAAGCCAACAAGAAATTTAACAAACAAACAAAGAAAAGAAGAGTAAAATAAGGAATTTCCTACACCACTAGATGCTGTTGTCCAAACAAGGGTCTCTTCTCATCCTTCCAAACCAAACCACATCCCTCATTTCATTCCACTAGAACTAGAAATTCCACACAAGAAAGGATAGCAAAGCAAAGCAAAGCACAGCACAGAAACTGAAACCTATAGATGGCCACAGCCAACCTGGCCTTTCCTCTTGTGCACCCCATCACACCACGTTCTCTTCACACCCCATCTCCCCAGATTCTGATTCTTGCACCACGGACTCTCACTCGGAATGGGTTCTCCCTCACAACTCGTGCCATGGATATGGGCACTGATTTCTTGGGTGATTATGGGGCCAGAGACCCTTTCCCAGCTGAGTTGGAAAGTAGGTTTGGTGAGAAAGTGCTGGGAAACCTTGACACTGAACACAAAATCCTTATCCCCAATATATCTGCTCTCTCTCTTTCCCAGCAACATTGCACTCCCACTTCCCCTCTACAGCCCCCCATCTCAGAAGATGATGCTCAGAAGCTCTTAAGAAAGGTCATACTTCATTGCCCATTTCCTTATTTTTGCTCAATTTGTGTTGTTTGCATGTGGACAGACTATATATATATATATATCACTGTGTGTGTGTGAGTGAGTGAGAGAGAGTAGTTAAAGCTCTGCTAAGTTTTGCTCCGTTATGTGGACTAAGTGTGTGTGAGAGGGAGAGTAGTTGAAGCTCTGCTGAATTTTGCTCCTTTATGTGGACTAAGTGTGCGTGAGAGAGAGAGAGAGAGTAGTTGAAGCTCTGCTAAATTTTGCTCCTTTATGTGGACTAAGTGTGTGTGTGAGAGAGAGAGAGTAGTTGAAGCTCTGCTGAATTTTGCTCCTTTATGTGGACTAAGTGTGTGTGTGTGAGAGTAGTTGAAGCTCAGAAGCTCTTAAGAAGGGTGAATTCATTGCCCATTGGCTAAATTTTGCTCCTTATGTGGACTAACTTCATATATATATATATATATAGAAGCTCTCAAAAGGTGTTGAAGAAAAATAGTCTCTGCCCATGAGCCTGTTAATCTTTTACATTAATCGGTGATGCTCAAGTATTGATTGTGTGGTTTGACTGAATTTGCATATTATGGTTCACAGTTTAGCCTTGAAAATATAGATTGTTTAAAGGTTTTTGGGGTTCAGTGAAAATTTTGGTTGTAGATTACAATACTTATTTCAAGAAAAGCAGAAAATATTGAACTCAGGGGATGTGGTACAAAGTCATGTATTCGGGGATGAAGATGTGTAAATCAGGTTATGTCTTTTCCTCTGAGTTATAAGAACAATTATGAACTACATGTGGAATGATAATCTATAGAGGTAAGGTTTGAAGCTATACAAAAGTACAAAACATATCCCCAAAGCTTCAACTGATCCTGTGCTGAAATGTTAATTTGATTATGAAGAGAAAGTGGGTGATGATTGATGAAGATCAAACACTTGATCAATTGGTCACCATGATGATGTGGAAATCATGTTATGCCATTCCTTACAATATATATACAGACTACAAGCAAAAAGGTGACGTGAAGAGATAAGGATAAAACCTGTACAAAAGCATATCTGCATAACTCTGATATCTTTGTCATGGGTTTTCTATTTATGGGGCTTGTGATCAAAATATGATGAATGTAATGTTTACATGCTTTCTTAGATCAATAAGCCAACCATTTCAATGCTTCTCTATTCTCAAGAATTTATGAATATAATTGAAATATGGAAAGAAGAACCATGTCTAGTTGGACTTTTATAGTCACGGTGTATTTTAATTTTCTGCCTCTCGTAATTTAAAACCTGATCATATTTTTGTGGCACATTTGGCTATCAGTTTTGGTTCTGTTTAATAACTAGAAATGCAACTTTTTTTTTCATTTCAAAGATATTGCTTTCAAGCTGTTTGCAATGGTAGAACCTGTATTTTTTTGTTTGGAACATGAAGTGTTGTATAAGTGCTCTGAAATGTTTCTTTGTTTTAGAATCGTTACTTCTAGAGTATTGGCACATACTAACATGTGTTTCAATTTTCTATTTATTTTATTTATTTAAATAATAAAAATTAAAAGAATTTTAGAACTTTAAATAACTGCATAACTACTTGATTCAGTTGATTGTCAATTATTTATTTATTATTTTTATTTAAAGGAAAAAGAAAGATTAGGATAGAGTTTGTATAACGATAGACACTAAGCACCAAAACCAAGTCTTTCCATTATATATTACTATAGATTTGACACTTTATTTTCCATAGGTCCTTAAATTTAATGTTGGATTTATTTCATTGTTTTATAATTGAGATTGATCATACATGCTTGAAAGATTGTTTCTTCCCTATAACTTTCAATAATTAGTCAAGTCATTAAAACATATTTAGTTTTTCAAGTTAGCTTCCTGGCTTTATAGTCTTCCATCCATTAGCACTTGTTAATAAGTTGGTTTCCTTATTTATTTTTGTATGCAGCCTAATTGACTTGATAGTCAATGCTGCTACACTTGCATGAAACAAGGTATAAGAAAACTTACCCTAAGAAATTATTTCTTACTTTTTATGCCATATCTTTGATAGTTTGCTCACAAGTTTCTTATTTTGGAGTAAGTTATTACCCATTCAATGAAGCAAATTTGACAGAACAGAAGTCCATTTTACTTTTTCCTGCTTCTTAAACTTAATTTCTCTTCATTTCTGTAGGTTGTGGGTTGGAGACTATTGCATGAAGAAGGTGGACTTAAGCTTCAATGCTTGTGGAAATTGAGAGATTTTAAATGCGGAGTTGAACTCATTAACAGGATATCTAAGGTTGCAGAGGCTGCAGGCCATTTCCCAAATCTCCACTTGGAACAACCAAATCATGTCAGAGCAGAACTATGGACAGTTTCCATTGGTAAGCCATGAATTTGTACCTTTCTTTATGTACCACATTCAATATGATTGGAGATTTTGTTTTTAATTGCATTTGGCTGGTATAAAATTCTCATCTTACATCATGACACTAGAAAAGGTTCAAATTTTTGCAGGAGGATTGAGTATGAATGATTTCATTGTAGCAGCAAAGATAGATGAAATTAAGACATCAGATCTTGTCCCGAGGAAAAGAATTTGGGCCTAATGCGCCATGAACTCCATAAAACATTTTGCCATGAGATTTTCTTCAACACAGAATTACCACTAATTTGTGTTATTTGATGAAATCTATTATTCTTTGCCCTCATTTTTAAGTGTTTTACTTTGACCCCCAAAGCCTGTGTACAGGTGTCATTCCTAATCTTGCTTGGTAATTGTAATGACTATCAGCATCCCAAGTATCAATATCATTGTCATTCTTTATTAGTCTGAAAGATAGATTCCTAGAATTACAGTGAATATATCATACTCACTCTTTGAAATTGTCAGTTACTTAATATACAAGTACACAACCTTTAGAATTAACCATAGTAATGTACCTTAAAAATGTGGTCACTTTGAGACATCTCATAATTCGAAGGTAAAATTATTTATTGGTCTTCTCTCACATTTTGAATCATTAAAATGATTTTTCATATATGGACTGCAAAATATTGTTTTTATAGTTATATAAAGAATTTATATCTCGTCAATCTCTGATTTTTATGAAAGCACAAGTGAGAGTATCGTCAGTACAAACTTTATATACATGGTATTCTGCCTGCTCAAAATAAAGAACATTATCATGTTTGTTGTTTAGTTTAAATATTATCATTTTCTCATGCATGATATCAAGTTCATCAGGATACTTTATAGGGTCTAACCACTTTAACAACATGTCCAATAATGAGACATGTAATGACGACACTAATTTTGATTGAAACAAATGTTGCATAAACAAAAATTGTCATTTTAAGCCGATAGTCAATTAGGAGAGGGAGGGTAATGATAACAAACACTCGAGTGTGTAAACGCTTCATGTTTTCATTGGGCATTAAAAAGCAACAATAACTTTAATTTGCTTATTAAAAAAAAAAAACAATAACTTTAATTTTAATAGTTAGTGACAGACATAAACATTTGATTCACAACAAAGTTAAGACTCAAGCGTTTGTAGGCTCCAGCTTTCAAGAACAAAACCCATTAGATTATAACATAACCATTAACATGTAATAAAACCTCACATAAAAAATGGAATCAAATCTTCTGTTCTTTTTTTTTTTTTTTTTCGTCTCCCGATTAGGTGTTAACAACTTAGCATAAAAATATATATCTTAATTAGTAATAACTTTTCTTTGATAAGAAAAGAGAAAGAAAAAAGACAAGATTTAAATCCATAAAACAAATTGTATACAAATAATGCACAAAATTCAAACAAATTTAATACCTTTTCTCGAGTCTTAAGGTATTATTTGAATTGAAGATTTTGGAGAGAAAGAAAGGTGAAAGGTAATTTTTTATTTTAAATTTATATTTTTTTTATTTGGTAATTTTTTAAAATGAGAGGAATTAAATGAGAAACTATTATGTAACTTTCTAATCATGTCTTTTTCATTTTTATAAACATTCTCTAATTCTCTCAATTTAAAAATAAAAGATTATTCTTCCACTCTCTTCCCCTCTAAACTCCTCTAATCCAAATATACTCTTAATCTCTTACATTGTTCTTTCACTAATTTGATTAAAAAAGAAAGTCTTGTTCGATTGAATAGGATGATTCAGAAGATACGTAAGTTAATGAATGTGCGGTAGAATCACTATTCCTAGGTATTGTAGATTTCTAGTAAAAAAAAAATTATTAGAACTTTTAAAATGAGAGAAACTATAAACTCAAAAGTAAACTCAATCGCCCCAGCTGCGATTTCAATTGGTGTTATGTTACTGGAGAGCAGAATTCCCAACAAGGAAGTGAATGAATTTGCTTAAGAACAAGAACAATTCAATAGAGTATTATGAGGAAAGGAGCAACGTAGATAATGCCATGCTCGAGTCGCTAACCAAAACGATTTTTCATGTGTTTTCGGCCAAATGATATATTGGTTCAATTAATAGGAACAACAGCCATTTAAGGTTGTAAATTTGTAATAGAATAGAGATATATACTTCTAATAATTTATCCTTCTAATTACTTAAAATAAAAAATATTAAATCAATTATTCAATTAATTGGGAAAGCCATATAAGGAAGTAATAGAATAGAGTAAGGATGCAGCTAACAAGTACCCTTATGGTACTATTTAATCATCAATTAATATCATCCATTAAACATATTATTTAATGAATAATTTCTTAATCAATGTCTTTAGAGTATTCGTTAACAAATATTATAAAATAAAGTTGTATCCTCTTAATAACTCCTATTAACATCATCTTAATTACTTAAAATAGAAAATGTTAAATAAAAAATAAAGCATTTAATATATTAATCTTTTTAAATATATTTAATATTTCTTTAAGTAATTAAGAGAATTATTTAAAAAATTCATTAAGAAAATATAAAATTATTTAATAAAATAAATTTTTTTTATGATTATTAAAAAGGAATCAATAAATTTCTCAACATAATAATTAATGCACAAGTATTGTTTTTATCATTTTCAATAATAGACATGTTTTAATGGATAACAATTATACCTAATTTAGTCAAATACTGTCATATAAAAAATAAAATAAATTTTTTTAGCATCATGTTTGTAATCACAAAATTTAAGAATTGATTTGACTTAAATATAAAATAATTTATTCAAAATTATAAAATATGAATTAATTTAATTTTTAATTTATAAATATTTTATTTCAGTTATATACACATACAAAATCACTCAAATCTTATCAAAAATGATTTTAAAATCAAATAAAACCAAATCAATTTTATTTTTTTATTGATTCTAAACACATTGATGGATAACACCTGTACTCAGTACAATTCAATTAGACTCTCTTTTATAGAAGATCAAATAATTTTTTTTAATAAATAACAAATATATCCAATTTAGTTAAACTCTCTTTTATGAAAAATAAATAAATAGAAAAAAATAAATTATATAGATGTAGTACTCACCTGGTTATGGCTGGAAGTGCTGGTACATAAACAAGTAGAAGAGCTTGAAGAACCAAAATCATTTTGAAATAGCGAGCTAGGAAGCAGAAGCAAAAGCAGAAGCAGAAGCAGAAGCAAAAGTAAAAGCAGAAGCAGAGAGATGAAATTGCTTGTGCCATCCACTACCACTACTTCTCTACCACCTTCTGCTTTTCTTCCCCTCCACCCCTATGGTTGCACTGCACTCTCTCTCTCTCTCTCTCTCTCTCATATGGGTTCTCTCTGATATGGTTCTTTTTTTAGCAGGGTTCCAAAATATGGGCTCTTCTGGTAGATTCAAATTGCCAAATAAAGAGGTTTGCTTTTCCAACTATCATTATGTATCAATTTGCATGATTTCCACTCACATCACACATACATGCACCATTTGGTCTACATGACAAATGTTAAATACTGACATGACATCCAATATATAAAACCCATTCATGTTTTTGAATTTTTAAGAAATGGGGTTGTCGTTTTGTCCCTCTTCCTTCATCTTTGGGATATCCTTTGTTTCTTTTAGCAATTTTTTTTTTTGAAAAAAAATTTAAGTGATTTTTGTTGTTGTCTTTGTTGCTGTTCTGTTTACTAATGTTATGTTTGCATGAATAGGAACCCATGTTGGAATGCATCCTAATTACACCTCTCCTATGTTTGCATCTTGAACTTTTCCTAGTTAGAATAGTCTTAGGTTCATTAATAAGTAGAAAGTAGAAACCTTTATTATTGTGCATGCTTGTTCACAATCTGCTCTTTGCACAGGCAATGCCTAGGATAGGATATCTGTTGGGCTTCTTAGTCATGATAGAACAAATGCATAAAGATTGTCAATTGGTTGAACAATGACATTAGAACACTGTGGGAGGTTGTAAGAAGAGGATTCTCTTCCCAATTAATCTTTTCTTTACAATGTCATTTTCTTCACTTCTTAATCTTGTACTGGATAATTTATGGCTCCGGCATTAGGAAGAGGATACTCGTCTTTTCCCTAGTGGTGTACCACGGGTTAATTTTTGTCTTCCAGAATGTATTTCAAGGGCTTCCAAGCACTCTTTGTGCTGAAGTGGTTCAAGGCTTAATAAAATTCAATAATATGTACTCATTTCAATCTCCAGACATAGGCAAATGTGAAATATGTAATGCTAGATATAGGTTTCTTACTCACCGAGGGTGATTACCATATTTTTAGAATCTCTTGCATAAATCTCTTGATGCCAAAATCAAATAAGTTAACAGCTACGGGCCTGGTATCCTTTTGCTTTATATACTTATGATGTAGTAAGAACACTTGAAATCTAGTAACCAAGAAGCATTCTATAACTAAAAAGAACACTTCCAAGCCTCAGGGTGCAAAATTGAAAGTAGTGTGGAAATTAGGTTATTAACACAACGAATTACATAAAAAAGATGTTGAAAAGTTGATATATTAAATATGAATGGTAGAGAACAACGATTTATTTCCCTTCAGTACTTGTACATACACCTCAAAGATCAAGAAAAAATAACCTTCAAGTCAAAAATAAATGGCAGAACTTCGCTCAAATTTTACAGCCAATATAACCTTTGTATAAATTACTACTTCAGTTTCTGAATTCTAATAATGTCCATGACTTAATGTATTTTTCATATCATATTAGACCTTTTACTTTGTTTCACTGGCTGGAAAAACATCTCCGGTTTACATGCTTTCCTATTTAAATTCCTCTCCTCCCACCTTTTCATATTCTTCTGGTTTTTCTTCTATTTTTTTTTTTTTAAATTTAAGGCGCATCTTGTTTCCCTTGTCCTTTTATTTTAAGAAAGAATGTTGAACACTGCAGAGAAGATGCATAAGGAAAGTTGGGCCTACTGAAATCACTGCCAAGTTTGAGCTGAAGCCGCCACCGTATTCACTGGTAAGATCTAAACTTTGTCCATTTACCTGTTAGAATTAATTGTTCTTCAAGTTGGCTAAATGTGGGCCTATGCTTTTAATGAAACATGCCAATTGCCAAAATGTTTATTCGGCCTAGCTTTATCATTTTCAAATTTATATTTTAGCAAAAACATTTGGTATGTAGTCTCTTATCAATAAAGAAACTTAAAAATGAAACAATTGAAGAACACAGGCCTAGCTCAGTTAGTTTGATTGTGAGTACAAAGGCTTGTAACTCAACAAACGTGGCATTGTTAGAATGTAAATAAGGAAATTAAAGAGTTTCATACAGTTATACTATTTCTTAGTGCTTTACTGTTTATGTTTACACATCTCAAAGACTTTTTCCGAACCTATGTTGAACTTAATTACTTCCCAAGTTTTATTTTACTCAACTAGTGCTGTACAGTCTTGATCTGAGAAGCTTTGAAGAGGTTGAGCATTATTATGAATTCGAATGTCTCATTGGAAGTTTTGCCAGTATGATTTGATAGTTATTTCCATTTACATTCCCTTTCTTTTTCTAATGATCTTCTTTTCCTTATTCTTCCTCCCAGACTCTTTGTTGGCGTCGTTTAATAGTGATTTTCCTTTCCTTTTCATATTTTCTTTTCTTTTTCTTATTCTGCTGCTGCCACTGCTTTCTAATGTACTCTCTGGCTCTTTATATAAGTTAATATTGCATTGTGTCAGTGAATTGTATGAAAGGAAGACTTGAGTTTCCATTGCTTTATGTGTTGAGCCTATTTGAGCAAGATGACTAGCTAATCAAGCTTTCCCCGGTTTACCTTGCTCATCCATCACTCTGTTGGGCAGCCTTCTTAAGTTTATTACAACTAGCCATTTAAATTCTTTCAATGCATATCAATTACACTGAACTGAATAAACATACTATGAGAGATACATGAAGTTCTTGTAATGACCTAACCATATGTCTTGTACTTGCTGATATTTTGATGTTAATGGTTGGACTGATAATACATATTTCACCAATATTGTCATAATGAAATTCTCAGAATGCTTTGGAGCCAATTATGAGCCAGGAGACACTCGAGTATCATTGGGGGAAGCACCACAGGACTTATATAGAAAATCTGAACAAGCAAATTGATGGTACAAAGCTAGATGGGATGTCACTAGAAGACATTATAGTTGTTTCACACAATAAGGGTGACATTCTTCCAGCTTTCAACAATGCAGCACAGGCATGCACGCTTGTAACCACAAAGTCTTATTCAGGTTTCTAAACCATTTCTCAGGAATCTTGTTATACTTATTGCAGGCGTGGAACCATGACTTCTTTTGGGAGTCCATGAAACCAGGTGGTGGTGGAAAGCCATCCGGGGATCTTCTAAGACTGATTGAAAGAGACTTTGGTTCATTTGAAAGATTCCTTGATGAGTTCAAGATTGCTGCTTTAACACAATTTGGTTCAGGATGGGCTTGGCTTGCTTGTGAGTAATTACCCTTCCCACCTTACTCTCCCATTTTCTGGCATTCGTTTATGATACTTCTTGGTATATCTAACTTATCGAGCAGTCTTTACCCTTCTTTTTCCTTTTCATTGATGAAATATAGATAAAGCAAGCAGACTTGATGTGGGAAATGCAGTAAATCCTCTTCCATCTGATGAAGACAAGAAGCTCGTCGTTGTGAAGAGTCCCAATGCTGTGAATCCCCTTGTTTGGGGCTATTATGTAAGTAATAAGGACTAGTTATAATATTCATCATTCATTTTTTATGTTTTGAAACATAAATGCTAGGGTAGAGCAGAAGCATCATAGAATAAATGTCTGACGAGATTTCATATTAATTTCTTGCAGCCACTCCTTACCATTGATGTTTGGGAGGTACTAATCAAATTTACTTTCTGCTGGTGATTTGAGGAAACAATTTGCATACTCATTCTTTGAAACTATCTTTAATAACAAATTGCTGACTTTGTAATAATATTTCATTTTTGTACAGCATGCTTACTACCTTGACTTTCAGGTGAGATGTAGTTCAAAGCATTATACAATTACTACTGTATGTTAGAGTTCTTAGAAGTATGACTGTCTTGTTATCTTCACAGAACCGGCGCCCTGATTTTATATCAGTGTTCATGGATAAGCTTGTGTCCTGGGAAGCAGTCAGCTCAAGACTTGAACAAGCTAAGGCTCTAGTTTCCGAGAGGGAGAAAGCGGATGAGAGGAAAAGAAGAGAGGAAGAAGAGAAATTGACAACCAGTGAAGCTACGGCAGAGATATATCCTGATATTGATGCTGACGCTGATGCGGAATGATTGAATTTTTTTCATCTAGAAAGAGTTTAAGATGGCATATCCTTTGCGCCAGCTAGGTGTGGTATAGAGGTTCAATCACTTCGAGCTGCAAATTTTGTTCTATGATCAATAATGTAAATTAGTGCTTCATACATGCATTAATGATATAAACTGATCTTGTGGGTGTCTTTCGAAAACCAATTAGCCTTTGATGTTGTCACATAAAAAATTGTATTCCTTTTCGTATGAAAAGAAAAATCTTACTCAGTTGAGCATTGACAGGAGTAGAATTACTACCTATTTCTTGATGAAACTGAATACTTTTACCATACATTCCTTAGGCAGTCATGGTTAACTCAAAGCCCTTGTTTCAAAGTTATAAATCAAGTGTATTCTCGCAAGACTATGGATAGTGGCTCCTTTTTTTATTTTTTCTTTGGGTGGAAGGAAGTTTAAGGAGAGTGGAGGTTACCACCTCATTCAAAGGCCAGGGCAATGAGGGCATGGTACTACTATTAGCGAGGAGTTTGGTTTGGCCAAACACAGTGAGGTACATATATGATAAACCACTTCCCACATGTATACTATTGTCATCTCTTTAGCCTCATGGTCAAATAAAATGAGCACTTGTAAATAGTCTTGTAGTCTAGTAGAACTTAACTTTCTAAGAAACACTTGATACCATGTTCAATTTTTAATGAGTCTTAATACTTACACTTAGCTTACCTTTCTTTATTCTCTTATAAAATTTTAAGACGTCTGTTGTTGCCAAATGGAATTAAATAAAAAAAAAAATAAGGCCATAGATATAATTTCTTCGAAGTTTTATACAAACCATTAAGAATATGTTAGTTGTCTAACTCTGATAATCTTCATTTCTTGTGAATATCGAATGTCCATCCTCTCCCATCTCTTATCTGTCGAGCTGGAGTCAAGTCTTTGGACTCACAATACCTAGTCACTGGCTTGATTAGAGAAATAACTCATCGGGAGTGGAAAAAAATGATTGTTTTCCCAATTTGAGGAGTCCTTTTGGTGGCATTTTTTAACAATATGTGCATGGAAGCCAAACAAGATAGTTTGAGTAATAGGAAAGTAACAAACGCAATCTATCCATGCAACTATATATAATAGTCAGGAAGGTTAGTCATTCAGAGAACAACATATCAGCCAGTGACCCTGCTAATGATGTCAAAAGCAAAGAAAAAGGGTGGAAAAAGGGGTTTACACAGAATCAATTGCCACATTGCAACCTTTACAGATTCTAGTGTTTGACCTCAGGTTGTAACATCTACTTTTCAATGCCAACTCTGTTCTCCAAATTAATCAACTCCTACTTGATTATTATACAACCACAATATTCCTCTCATCGATCAAAACAATATGTAGCTAGTTTGAGAGTGAACTGTTTGAATTTCATAATTTTTTTTGCCAGATTACTAACATAGGAGTCCCTTTTTCTTCACCGATGTTATGTACTTCTCTCAATAAATCATTTACAATATTAAATTAAAAAAAGAACACTGCTGTAATGTTGAATTGTATAAGATCGATGAATATTACTATTTACACAAAATAATACCACCTTAAGAGAACAAAATTGTCTTGTTTCCATCATCTTATTGGAGATATCTTTAGAGACAAAAGATTATCCAGATCTGAGATCTCTGAAGTATCAGTAACAGGTGGCCCAAAAACATCCCAAAAGCGAAGAGTCTCATCTGCCCCAGCTGACACCACTGTTAACCCATCTGGGCTCTGCAAAACAGATGAAGCTAGTGTAATTTGAAAGAAATAATTAACTGCCAAAGTTTATATGGTTTCATTCATGTTTATATATTGACCAAAGGTGGAGCTATCAACATAATGTGTCACGTGTAAAAAATAATCCAAGCACTTTCTATTATAAAAGTAAATACACACACACACACACACACACACACATATATATATTATAGGAGATTTTTTCGATACCCTTTATTTTTATAAGGGTCCTTAGTTCTTAGTGGCTTATATTTTGTCACGTGTCCTACTTGGTTGAAATATAAATATTGAAATTAAATAAAATAATTAAGTTTCAACTAAATAGGACACGTGACTAAATATTAATTACCAATTGTGTAAGGGAACCGGTACCCTAAAAAAAAGGTACTAGAGAAAACCATCATCGAGCTAGAGTTTAAATTATGACTTGCAGCGTTACCTGAGATAGATGGAGGACTCTGGCAGCATGACGGTCCAAGCTTCCCACTTTAGTCATGGATGGATACCTCCACAAACAAAGTTGGTTGTGATGTACACTTGTACTAAAGCCATGGCCACTTAATATCTCCTTGTGATGTCCATTCCACTCTAATCCACAAACCTGCACAGAACACCAGACTACTGCACATAATTGGATGCATCTAACACTCAGCAATAAAAAATAATGAATGCATCTGTCCAAAGGACTAAATAGTAAGAAATTAAGACAATGGTGATTAGTTCTTTTTGGTTAAAGGCAATTCTTAATTCTTAACTTACTAAAATAGTAGATAAGACAGTTACAGAAACGAGAAAAAAATTTCTCTATCTTGCCTGAGCTTTGGTATCTATGCTGCAAATGCAGGTTCCCTTCTGTACATTCCATATCTTAATACATCTATCTTCTGTGCCACCTCCAGAAGCAAGTACATCTGAATCATAAGGGCACCAGGCAAGGGCCTTGACTGCAGCACAATGGTTGTTAAAACAGTGCAAGAAATTGGATGAACTCATTTTAGATGAGTCCCATACATAAATAAGATTTTCGTTGCCACCACTTGCCAATATATTGCCCCTTCTAGACCATTTTAAACCACAAACTTCTGCTCTATGTGCTTTTACCCGGGAAATCACATTTCTTCTTGCTCTAACTGCTTACAAGAACATGAAACATCAAGATCATATATTACCTCATTTCATCAATAGCTTGTTATACTCTCAATACATCAAAAGAGTTAAAAAGAATAACTCAATTACCATCATGATTGATTATAGATTTGTCATGGCTTCCAGAAGTTAGAATGTGACCATTCCATGCAATGGTTGCTACCCTGCGACCATGACCTTCCAGGATTCTTACCTAAAAGTTAAAGATAAAAACTAAAAATAAATCCACATGGTCACAGCTTTTAACTACTTGCTGATCTTAGAGAAGCCTGATAAATAGAGAGACACATACTGGCTTGGAAGTCTCAGCATCCCAGAGTTGAAGTTTGGATTGCACAAATCCAACTGCCACAAATTGGGTATCCTCAGACCAGGCAACACTAGCAGGATAATCATTGTCTGAGGCTTTAAACAACTTAAGTACATTGCTATTCTCTGAGTTCCAAAGGTACATGTCTGAGCCTAAAGCAACAGCAAGAATGTTGTTTTTCCCCCAATCCATAATGTTTGTGTAGTAGTCATTTCTAATATTTGGTGCATCCAATATCCTTGCTTCTCCCTGCAAGCATAGTTATTCAGTTTATCCAATCAGAGCACAACGTGAGATTATGGCTTTATATATTAGATACTGTAGCTAATTGGAGGAAAATAAATAAGTTAGGCATTTTTTCCTTTTGTTTTATATAAATAGTTAACTATCAGCAGTTGATCCTCTCATCGCTCAGTTCAACACTTGCTCATTGATCCCCTTCAAGAGTTGGGGTGGCACACTAAGTCATATTAGGATTTACTAACAAAATGATATTATTTGCAGGGTCTATAGATTCAAACATTAAACTATCTGAAACAAAAATAAAAGAAGAAAAACAGAATCACAATACATCAACTCCTTTACCCAATGCTATATGTCTTTATCCTCATTTAGGATCCTCTCTTCCTCAAAGCAACCAAAATTCCAATAATTATCAAATAGAAAAAACAAAAATTTACAAAGTAGCAGACATCATACAGTGTTGATTCGTCCACAAACTGTATATGCACAAAAAGAAAATCAGTATTCCAAATTAATTAAAAAAGTCTTTGCAACTGGGATCTCCAGTTCTTTGCAAGGAGCTACATTTTGAAGACATCACTCATGAATTAGTTTCCACAAAGCTTCTTTACTGTTTAATTGCTCTTTACCTGCAACAACCGTCACTCTTCTTTCCTTACATATATTTCAGGCTGTGTCCTTCTAAGAGCAACTCTACTTAAATCACATGTGATCTTTAGAACAGTTACTGATTCTAACCTGGCCTCCAGTGAACTTCATATTTGATGCAATACTGACCATGACACATTAAACTGATATGATTTCTCTCCTTTCCACCCAAAGAAGAAAGCTTTTACGTATAAAGTCACTAGTCTCGGGTTAACAGCTTTACTCCTTATCGAAACATGAGTGTTCTTTAAGTGAAAATGTGCTTAAACGTTGTGCAAAGGCAGTCAATTTTTAGTAATAATTGTCTGTGTGCAGTTTTTGTTCTTCAATCAGATAAATAGTAACATCAACATTCAACCTTATCTTTGCAAAAACTTATTATCTACTATTGCTTCCAATATAAAATATATTCAGTTTCCTGCCTTGATAATGGTAACGGCAACTTGGAAAGGTACTCCCCAACAATCACAACTAATATTAGACATTAAAGCATTTATGAAGTTACCCAAGACAAGACTTCTTAAGCCTTCATAGCTTATTTCCCTCCCATCCACAACCAATGGTAATAGTCAATGAACTAGTATTCTTTCTTCTTTTCTCCATTTTTATTCTCTATTCCTCTAGGACACATCTAGTTTGCTCCCCAAGTGCAAGCATCTGTAGTGTGTATTTGACTTATCCTTGTAATTAATTTGAGTTCTTTTTTGGGCCAATGACTTATTTGACAGACAACAGAAAACACCAATTGCAGAGATTGACTAATTTTGAGTTGCAAACCTCCAGTTCTTTCAGACCAATTAAAAGAGGAAACGCAAATGTATTACCCCAAAGTGGTCCAAGATTTATTTAATCCAAGCTATAAATTCTATTGCAGTTCACATGGTTCAAATTGAGGAACTCTGATCAAATTCAAGGTCATGGCAAAGACAAATGAAGGTTCATTTTCCATAGACAAATATGCATTTTATCACACGCACAACAATAATTTCTTTTAATAAATGGATAAATTAATCACATGTAGCAGGTTCTTAACAGATTATAAAAGCATTATTATCATAAGAAACTGGAAGAAAGCACATAGATATGAATGAAACCTTAGGCAGTTGACGGTAGCGATGTTGATTGCTACTGTTTTGAAATGCCACTGCCTCTTCCTCTCTCATCTCATCAATATGACGAATAGATTTTCTACTTGATTTTGGGCTTCCCTTAAAAACTAACATCCTAAACGGCTTGCCTTCTGAATTCAAACTCAATTTCTCATCCACTTTCTGTCTGTACATTTCCTGTCATTATAATATAAGGAAAAAAAAGACACAAAAGATAAAGCCTCAATACATACCACTTGTCTAAACAGAACAACTTCACAAAATTCAAATACAAAAGAAAAAGATTCAAACAAGAACCCTTATATATGAAGCATCAAGCATATTTTGTGGAATTTGGTAAAAGAAACCAGCAGACAACTTAACAAAGAAACTCATTCAAGAGTTTCAACAAGAATGGCTTTTCTTGAGTTTTGACATTGAAAAGTTGACAACTTGAAAAACAGTGAAGAATTTTTTAATCTGAATAAAGAAGGGGGTAAGTCCAAAGAACATTCAAGGCTTCAAAAGTTATTTATTGGCCATGAAAAAGAGAAACAAACAAACAAACAGATACATAAAATAAAATAAAAAGTAATGGAAGAGATGGGGTGAGGGAATGTACATTAAATTTTCTATTTTGAATTTTTTTGGTCCTGTTTGTGAGCAAACTCTGGGCTTGATCAAGATCCATCAAACTCCTGTTGGGTATGAACCTATCACCCTTCACAAAAAATGCCAAAACAAAAAAGAATAATTAAGTGGGCAAATTGGAACTTGATAGGAAAGAAAAAAAATGGAATGAGAGGGTGAAGTTGATTTACTGGAAAATCATAATGGGTGGGGCTGCTGAGGAGGCTTTTGGGAGAGTACCAATCACACTCAAGATTCCACATTGTTGCTTCCAAGAAGAAGAAGAAGAAGAAGAAGAAGAAGAAGATGATGATGATGATGATGGTGATGGTGATGGTGATGGTGATGATGATGATCAAAGGGTGTATTCATCTCCCCGCCAAATGCAGTTGCCATTCAAATAGTAGTTTTTGTGTTGTCATTGGCTTTTCAACCGTTGCCAGTTTCCACTAATAAACAGCCAAATTCATGCATGGGTCGGGTCGGGATATTGGATTGGCATTCAGCCCGTTTGTTTACAAATGATTTTTAGTTTATAGTTTTTCTTCAATTTTTTTTCATGGAAATTTTCATAAATTGTTTTTATTTCTCATATTTTTTAAACTCTCAACTCGGCTACTTAATAAAAAGTCAGAAGAAACAGGGAAAAATGTTAAGCAGATTAAAATAAATTATTTCTTTTCATCCAATATATATATATAATTACTTCTTTGACCTATTACTATTATTTATAATAAAGATAAAGAAAAGATAAAGATGATAGTCTCGTATGAGCAATATATTGATTTATTTTAGTCATTTGCTATTTATTGTAACATGAACTTTCCACTTCAATTAACACTCAACTTATAATTTAACTTGTCATTTTATTAAATAAATGTTGGACTACAATAACACTTTTTGGTAACGAGTGGCACTAGAGAATTAGAAGAATTTCATACCAAATTGATGGAATATACATAGTTTTAGTAGGCTCCACTCATTGTACATACGGGTATCATCAGGAGGCTATTTCTTGTCCAATTAATTTTATCATAAATCATTTGGGCTATCCATCAATTTTCTTATTGGTAACATATTCTTTGTTTATCAGCCACAAATATACTTGATTTAATTCCAAATTTATAGCCTTATTATGCAATGATAAGAAATTATCTATATACAAAATAGCATATTATTTTTTATTAACATATTCTTCATTTAGTAATTCTTGTGAGACCAGAACTTTTAAAATTTATTAATAACATAATTATTCAATAAATAATTAAAATTATAATTTTATTTCTCATTTTTCCTATTTAAAATTTAAACATATATCGGGTATGACGAGTACAAACGTAACCTAAGAAAAGAAAAAGTGAGGTGAATCTCATTCAGGGGTGACGCGTTGATTCCAAGAAGGCGTTGCCCCCCTCCTCTAAATTTTTTTAAAAACATGACTTTTCCATGTATTTTCTTGAAAAAATTTAATTTGAGCCGCCCTTAAATAATTTGTTTTAATATGCCCTTCATAATTTCTTTCTAGCTCTACCTTGATCTCACTTATATGAGACTCATCTCATTTTCTTTTTTCTCAAGTTGCAATGAGTGAAATTCAAATTATTTTCTCTTCCTTAAATGCGTCAATACTTTTCACATTCGGGATATTACATAACATCTACCTTTCTTATTACTATCATCAATGATAATAAACGAGTTCTCTACAAGCAATAGCTCTTTCTTGGTAACCTAAATTTTGTTTGAGATTACTATGAGACTATACCTTTATATGCTTACTCACAACAAATTTACTTGAATTCCTCTGTACAATAGCACATAAATTTGTTTAATAACATATTCTTCATTTTCGTAATTACTATGAGACTAGACCTTTCTATGTTTATTAATAACATAATTAGTTCAATTACCTCCCAAGTTACAGCCTTAGTACTCATGCTTTTTTATTCCTACCAGTAGTGATAAGAAATGGCTTTGTATTACATGTTCACGTTATTTTTCAACAATATATGCTTCATTTAGGTAGGTTCTTTCAGACCAGTCATTTCTCCTTTTATTAACAAGAAATTTACTTAATATTATTAATAACATAAATAGGGCTTTTTCAACACTCTTACATATGAATAGGCAATTTACATTACCAATTTTCTGTATACTTATATATAAGCATAAATGAATGAGTAACATACAGCTTTTCAGTAGTTTATCAAATATTTAAACATACTTATTTTCTTCAACGACATAATTACAGTAGTCATGTAAGAATTTAAGAGGGCGTTTGGTTCAAGTTTTGAAAAAATATTCTTAGAAATAACATGTCCAAAAATGATAATTACTATGTTTTGTTGGCTAAAAATATTCTCGGGAATAATTTCAACATTCGATGACGGCTGAAGTTGCCAGCCACTATTAATTGCCATCACCGCTACCCCTGGATGACCGAATTTCAATGACCAGTGCTGAGATTGAAGTTATTGGCCACTATCAACAACTGGAGGCAACATAGGTGACCGGATTCCAATGACCAATACGATAGCTGAAGTCACCTGTTAATATTAACCATTGTTGAATTTCGTTGACCAGCACGATAATTGAAGTCGTTAGTAACAACAAAGGTGACCAGATTCTAATGACCAACAAGGTAACTGAAGTTGCCAACCACTGTCAACTGACGACGACTATGGGGTAGCTAAATTTTAGTGATTGACCATTACAGATGGTGGTAACAAGGAATAACATGGCAATAATAAGTTGATGACATAGCAACAAATGAATAAGTATTTTGGACATTTTACATAGCAAAAATATACTCATGCCATGAAAATGTTATAAACTCACCTCTTCATATGAGTCATATGAGAATGAAAGTGTGAAAATGTTAAAACAAAAACTACTCTCAAATCATTTTTGAATGAGAATATTTTTTAAAATCATGTATCAAACATAAGTGTCTAACATTTCCATGTAAAATTTTTCAAAAATGAAGAAACAATATGCAATCCAAACCACACATAAATTACATATTTCTCGTCAAATTTAAGAAAACAATAGGTCTTCTATAAAAATAAAATAAAACAAAAAGAACCCTCTAGTCGTACTATAATACTGAAAAAGTGAATACTACTTCCATTTACTTTTTGAGAAGTAATTACCTACTAAGTTTAGCATTTAACTCAGATGTAAATACTTTTTGAGATTTCACTGTTTTGCAAACCGAATTGGCATATGTTTTGATAATCAGGCTTCAAACTCACGTGTAAATAAAATAAAATAAAATAAAATAAAGAGTTCCCACCAGAACGCATTGGATATAAAAATATTATGTTTGGGTATTTTTCACTACAGCAGCTCACTTTCAAGGCTTAATACAGATAATGCTACAAACATAGAGAGAATTAGAGAATCATGCATCCCTTCCGACTACTCAACTGCTAAACATCTTTCACAGATGAACAAGAACCCAAAGCCTACTAATTTTGTGAAACAAAATAATAATTTTCTTGTAACCCAAAATTTCCAAGGTAAGATATAGCATAACAAATAACCTACTTCAAACTAGCTTTTTTAGGATTGATTTCACCAACCGGCTGAGCATATAGCTTAAAGCTGTGGTTATGTGGTGGGAGTTCAATCCCCCACATCCCCATTTCTCATTCCCCATTAGATCTAATAGGGCCTACCTAGAAACCAAAAAAAAAAAAAAAGAGAAAGAAAGAAAGAATTGATTTCAGCAATATGTAACTCTATGCCAACACTTAAGCTGCTATCATTTTTAAAAAAATCTAACATTCAAGTTAATCATTTTTTGAAGTTCAAAGAAAAGCTATTGAGAATTTTCCACAGTTGTCTCCATCATTAATGTGTAAGCAAACCTTCACTGCCCAACAACTAGAAATACACAAGTTCAGTAACAAAGCGGTCAACCTCCATTGTCCATACCATACATCTAGAGTTGAAAAGGGCAAGGCCATTAACTTTGGTATGCAAATGAAGATACATGTTCTTGCCCCCAGCAATGGAAATTATTATAAATGGCACATTAAGAGCGCCTTGTCCTCATCTTCTCATAAACTTGTAATCACCTATTAAAAAGAGATTGAGCACTAGTATGGCCTGTATCGCATGGGACGTCTAAACCTTGGAACCCTTCTGCACATCAAAATTATTTAATCATCACATAACACAAGTAGTGGAAGGAGGTGCTGTGAAGATTGAAGAAATATGCTCAATATTTTATTTGATCACAGAAAGAATGACAGATGAGAGCAATCAACCTAATTTTCTGATATGCTATATATATATATATATATATATATATATATATATATATATATATATATATATAACTAACAAAAACGTGATTCACTAGCTTAGCATGGATGCTTATGGTTTCAAATAGACAGAAATTTACAAAGGTTGAGAATATATTCAATATCTCTACTACCACCAAAGAAAACTTGGCATTTTTCATATTCATTGTTGCAATGAAACAGACTTTTTTTGTAAGTTTTTGGCCTTAAGTTTAGATTTAGAAAACTGAAGGTGAAGAGACCTATCATCAGAACTATTACTGTCATACAAGCAAATCCATCTATTGCTTTCTAATTGCACTGGCTAGATGTAAAGCACCATTTCAAGCAAAAAGAGTTTTTACTTTCTATGACATCAAAATTGACATAAACACATAGTAGAGACAAATGAAAGCAACAGTGAACATTTTTCACTCATCAAAATCCAAGGTAAATATTTTATTTTGTTCAGTTGCTGATAATTGCTTACTCATAACCATATGCAGGATAGAATGGAGATGGCATGAAAGGCCTTCTAGATCGTAAACCAACAGGTGGTCTTCTTCCACGATACAGTTTCATTCCAGGAATGTTTGTACGCTTAGCAGAAACCTGAAGGGAAAACCAGAATTCAAGTATAATTCAAATGGAAAAAACTTTCAGAGACTAATTGCATTTTCACAGATTATCTGATAAAGACCTTCAGTTGTCGACCATGCAATTCTGATTCATTTAACAAGAGAGCATTCTGAACAGCATCAATCTCAACAAACTCAACATAAGCAAATCCTTTTGGTTGACCAAATTTGTCCGTCAATATTGTCACTCTGTTCACAGTTCCACATGACTGAAAATGTTGTTGGACTTCTTCAGGTGTACATGCATAGTCAACCTGAATCATAATTTTGAGCCCATTTTAATAAATGACAACATTCAGATGAAGATTTATAAAATGATAATGAAATTAACAGTTTCCCAGAAAAGATATTGAACATGCATTAGAAATGTCACGGTATGATGCATTCTAGCCTGTCAGTCAAGTTATCAAATACATGCATGTGTGGTCTTGACACAAGCAGCAAGAGGATCATGGAAAGCTTAAAAAGAAAATAAGCATTAGCATGTACTATGGGTCTGATATAGTTAAACACGTAGCCTGGCAGGGTCTTCATCTGTTTCTGGTTATTAACTTGCGGTTTTAGTAGCTCCCAGCTTTTGTTTTAATGACTTTCCAGTTAGAAACTGAAGTCCTTCAGGCAGTCTAATGAATAATCCATGTATATTATATAGTCTACTCAAATAAAATAGATATTAAACTTATTTCAGCAGCTATGAAGCTCATTTCTTTAGAATCCATCATTCAATTCCCTTCTAAAATCTGAGGCCAAAGGAGAACCTTGGTCTCACCCAGATATTTTTTTTCCTTTCAAGAGAAAAGAAACATATGAAAGGAAAAACTAACAAACTTTTAAGGACATCTAATATGGAACTGTTGTGCACCTCGGACCAAACAAAAGTTTTGACCTTCAACAGAGACACCTTAAATTTCCAAATTACCCACACCACGAACAAGATATTCTAAAAAAGAGATATAAAAGGTACAAGTCAAAGAAGAAAATTTAGGTGCTAGGGAGTTTTAATGCCTTGAGGCAAGACCACGAGAGGCGCCGAAATGTGCACGCCTCATTGAAGAAAGGCATTAAAATTGGAAAAATAAGAAAACAATAAAATATTATACTATTTTGCATTACTTTACCATATAAATTAACTACTCAAGCATAGCATTCATAGTAAAAATAAAATATTAAAATGTTCAATTTACAAAACCCTAAGCTGCTCACTGCTAAGAGTCCCAAAGACTGACAAATAGTTATATTTTTTAACACTTATTTTGCCCCCCTTTAGCATCAAAATTAGCAAGTTATATGGCTGGGCTTTTTGTTTATACTTTATAGTTATGAATAAAGCACTAAAGGCGTGCCTTGCATAAACCAGAAAGGCGAACCGAAGGCACTAGAGGTGTGTGCCTCAACAAGCAAGAGGCACTGACCCCTTCAGGTGCCTCATCTCAGCACCTTAGGTGTGCCTTTTGACTATACTTGCAAAGGAATCAGATTTACAGATAAGCCAAACTCTAATGTTTGGGTAACAAGAAAGGTTAACAGAACGTAGACTCCAATGGAAACATTTGCAGCCTCTCTATCACCTACGTATCACGCTTAGATAATCTTCTTTTCCTTCTCTAATCTAATTGTCTGCAATCTCAACTGTAATATTAATCGGCTTTCTTTTTTGCTTATTAGCAACTCTCAATGTCTAGGTTTACCTTAAAACTGATTATACCTAAATCACTCTTAAAATTAGGGGTGTTCAAAGTTTTTGGGGCTTTGGCAGAAGGATGAAAAGGATTTATGGAGATCTGCTACCTACAGTGTTCTTTGGTGTGATTGCCTAGAAAGGAATGCTCAAATTTTTTAAGAGTTCTTCCCTATCCTTTGATTTGTTTTTGAATAGGATTGCCTTTATGACCTCTATTTCTACCCATGGTCTCTTAAAGGGACTTTCTCTAACAGATATGCAGGGGATTTAGAGAGCTTTATTGCATTGATGACCTTTGTTTCTACTTTTCTTTCAATTTGAGCCTCTGATAAGGGAGAAATTCTAATAGACTGCTGAGAGTATAACCGTCAGATTTAATTTAAATTTTATTAAAAAAATCTTGTAAATTTAATCTAACGGCTAGGTCATGCGGTGCCACGTGTTACATTTTTAATGAAGTAGTGTAGTAATCTAAGAGTACCTTAGAATCTCTCCTAATAAGGAGGATATCTTGTCCTCCAACTCTTTTGTTATCTTTTCTTCTCTCCAATAAATTATCTTTTTGAATTAAAAAAGGGGGAAAAACTAAACTAAACTGATTGGATTCCATTTGGACTATACCAAACCCCAAAAAAGGACAACTGAAAGCCGAACAAATTGATTGAAATTAAGATTTGATAGGTTGAAATTTTGATGAAAACATTTGGTTTGTTTTGTTGGCAAAAATTTCCAACCACTCCAAACCAAACCAACTGATTACCCACATGCACACACACATTAAATGCCCGTTTCATCTGATAAAGACAAAAAACTATATGGCCCACAGAACTACTTACCAGACCCTCTCAGCCACTCCACACACTTGAAATTACTCAACATTGAGATGGGTTACTTGTATTTGCTAATTTCACAACTACTAGTGTGACGCTTAGCTTTAGATTGCCAGCCACTGGTATCTGCACTACACCAGGGATTTGTTTGATTGGCCTCCAAGACAGCAAAGCTGCTTGTTGAGGCTCAATTTTCTTGCTAAGGGGCTACCTTTTCAGAGATCGGTTTAGAATCAACATGTTTAAGTTATAAGGTATCTCCATTCACTCCTAACAGATTTCACACACTCTCTCTTCTCTCCACTTGTTTCCTGCCACGTAGGATGTCAGTTACTTCCATTGCTAGTCAAGATCCCCTGCTGCTCATGTAACTTCTTCCTAACTTGCACCTTCTTAATAGGTGGGTATCTATCAATACTTCCCCCCTAAAGTTTCACCTTGTCCTCAAGGTGAAGTTCTGGATAAGTGTCCTGTAGCAGCTAACAAAACTTCCACCGGGGCCCCACTGCTAGAAGCATAATGACCAAGCAATGCATGAATCACAGGAACAGCCACCGAAGTCCCATTGACCTTCTTCAATTCCCAAAACAAGAAACATCAAGCTGGGAAGATATTTTTCCCTGATTAACAGCATGCCAAAAGCTCTCCAAAGTTTCAAGCTGCCATTAGATCTGCCTGTGGCCATGATATATGCATTATCACCACTACAAATATCATCAGCAAAGCCAAACTCCTGTTGTCTATGGCTCAGAGTGCCTGGATTAACCACAATATAACTAATAACCAGAGCATTGGGACTTGGAAACTCAGATGGAATTTCAGAGGAGTAAGTTTGCCATGGTAGACCCCTTAATGACCCTAAAGCAACTAAATCAAAAACAAAGAGATACATCAGTGCCATGATTACAGATATACAACCCTTTGTTAACAAATCAAATCCACTAATGAAACTTAAAGATCGCAAGCCTGAAAAGTGCACAAGCATTGACTTAGAGACTCTGTGAGTTGTTTGCTGACTTTGCATCACATCATACAAGAAAGTCAGAATGGGTAAACAGAATTTAAATTGTTGAAAATGGTGAATGGCGCTGATATATATATATATATATAAACATTTCAGACACACAGGTGTACTGCCCTTGGTTTTCAGACAACCAGAATCACCACTATCACTTAGACATTTAAGGGCTTGTATCACCGAGACACTCATTAACTTCAATATGGAGGCACGAAGACAAGTATCCTTGCCCCCATTTGCAGGTGCAACACTGATTGCAACTGTCTCCAAAATGCATTCATCATCCCAATCACAGACACGCTCAATTTATACAGAACTTTTCTTGTACAATGATATAGCCTCCAACAGTTCTCTTGATTATATCTCCATGCCTCCCAAGAACCTTTCCTTTGTAAATGGGCATTCCCTTAAAGCAAACCTGCTCATGATCTGCATTAAGCAATCTGTCAGTTGCTCCCATATATAGAGGGAATAAGCCCACTTCACCAACACGAGAAACATCCCCTTGATAAGGAACTCCATTTTCATCAAGGATGACAAAGCCAGTTGTCATTGATGCTGTGCTAAATGCACCAAAAGCTTGAGGCTGCAGTGGGCTTCCTATGAGGTCACCAGACACAAGCTCAGTGCCTCCACAACATTCAATGATTGGTTTGTAATAAGCTTTTGAAGAAAGCCAAAGATTGTCATCAACATTTGAAGCTTCTCCAGTGGAACAAAATGATTTTATCTTTGTCCAATTCAAGCCCTCCATACCTTGTGTACTCTTCCAAGCTTTTACTAAGCTTGGAACTGTTCCCAAAATGATAGAACCAGCAACACAAAATCTGGCATGCCACGCGCGAGCTCAAATCCGGTGGCTCTGTCGGTGGTGGTGGCGGAGTGACACTGACACCCAAGGCTTGGAGCTCCTCTGTGTTGTGTGTGTGCGTCATAGAACCACCCAACAGAACATTCCGAGGAGGATGAGCACCAAGTTGCATATTTCTGCCTGGATTTTGAAGGAATTCCTCCCCACCTTGTCCTAACATGGTGCTTCTACCATTGAAAAAAAATCGGATCTGGATATGGCTTTGGGTACCTTTGAACATATTCTCCCTAATTTACCAAAACCATCTTCAGTACCTCTGTTGGGTTGTGGCCCAAAAATGGATTTAAAGGGTTGGACCACTCTTGATTGAGTCCCTCCTTCCTTGGTTAAGCTGAACTTGGGTCTAGGGATGAGTATGAGTGGTGCTGAATCACTCCTCCTAGCTTCAGCAATCAGATTGGTCCTAATGGGCTGGGTACTAATGGTATTAGGCCCATTTTTACTGCCCAAACCCAGACTTATCTCACCTTCTTTGCTCATGTCTTTAGCACCTTCATTATTGTGTTGCAGGGGATCCAAGTCCCTTACTCTACTGGTTTGATGGAGATCGTCCCACGGATGGAATTGCTGGATTACAACCATTTTAAACGTCATCCCAAGTTTCTCTAGTCGTTCGTGCCTCCCACCATAGGTACCAGTTAATGGCACGCCCTTCCAGCACCGTTGTGACCGTTGTGACCGCTTGAAGCTTCTCGCCATCATCCATGGTGTACCCCTGAAAGTGTCACTCCACTTCGTTCATCCAGCCAATTGATTCTTCACCGGAAAACCTTGGAATCTCCAACCTCCCCCATCGCTCATCTACTAGAGCATTCTGATTCACACCAAGCGGTGTTCTGCAACTGCATTCTTGCTCCAAACTTTGTTTCGTCTGTCCTTGTGCAGATTCAGAAGCCCTACCCTTGAGGTGTCTCAGGATCTCTACTTGGATCTCTTCAATGCATTTGAAGCAGGCCTCCCAAATTTTTTGATACTCTTGGTCCTCCATTCTCAACCTCGCGAGGTTTTCCCTGAACTGACCCATATCTCTTTTTACGGCTTCCATTCTTCAAATCCAGTATCCATAGCTCCCAGATCGGGAGCTATGATACCAATAGATGTAAAACTGGTTACAGGGCAGACAAAAAACTGAATTCAGTTCCAACTGGAACTGGTATGTGAGTACTATTTATGAACTTCTGTTACTAATTCCAGTGGGGAAACAATATCAGAGATGAATACACAAGGAAAAGAAAAGAAAATAACAGATAGCCCAAGAATTTCAAGAGTGCTGGTCTCTCCCACCCAATTTCCTCTTAATTCTCATATCCCCGTTCCCTTCCCTCTTCTCCCTTTTTATCTCCATTCACTCCTAACAGATTTCCCACTCTCTCTCTCTCTCTTCACGTCAATTGTTTCCTTCCATGTAGGATGCCAGTTACTCCCCTTGCTAGTCATGCTTACTTGGGGAGGTGATCCCCTGCTGTTCATGTAACTATTTCCTAACTTACACCTTAATAGGTGGGTATCTATCAAGTTAACTCCCCAACTTGTATTATGGGTCTTCCAGGTGTTACCCAGATGGATTACTCTAATGAGGACCACAATTTTTGAATAACTTTATGTTTATGTATAGTTTTGGAGAAAAGAAAGCATTTGACCTAATAGTATCATTTATTAACTTTATTCCTATTAATCAACATCTTCTAAAATATTTTGAAAGTTTAAAGGTTCGTGCTATTACTTGTTTCCCCTCCCAGTTCACTTTGTATATTATCCTTGTTAGAGATATAAAACCAATCTTGAGCTTTCATCTAATAGCTTAAGTTTTTGGGATAGTTGGTACTTGACATGGTATCAAAGCTTCTATGACCAAGTGGTTAGGAGTTTGATCATTGCCGCCCCCATTCTAAATAAAAATTAAATTTCAGCACAAGGTAGGGTGGACATGTGCATTGTTCACGCTTCGAGCTAAAGGGCTATTGCATGAGGGGGCGTGTTAGAGATATAAAACCAATCTTGAGCATTCACCTGATAGCTTAAGTTTTTGGGATAGTTAGTTCTTGACAATGCCCTCACTAAGTCTGTGTGACTCACCCCATTCCATTTCATTCAGATTCGCAGGAGGTTGAGTAACTGGTTCCTGGGATTGGTCGTTCTCCCCAAGCGCGTGTCTTTTTTGGTAGGCCTCCATTTCTGTTGGTGGCTAATGTTGTATTTTAACTCCAGTAATTTGCAGCTATAGGGATAGTGTTGTAATTTTTGAGATGTGCCCATGGCAATGTAAGCCTTGTGATGTCCCTTTTGTATAAGGTTGACTCTATTTATATGTCTGGTTGGTGCTTGAGGGAAGCTCATGCTTGTTGATGTTTTTTAGATATTCATGTTGTACAAGCTGAATTGAAATTTTGGGTTAGTCTATTTTTAGGGAAGACTCAGTCGAATTTTTGATAGCCCCACTCTGAGTTTTTAAAGTGGTCTGTTAAGTTTCTTTTAGCTAGGCTTGCCAAGCTATGAGGGTGTTGAGCTAGCTTAGCATGTGCGCGGGTCATCGCTCGGAGTTGGGCTGTGACAATACGTTTCTTGTGACTTCTGTCTTGTGTATAAGCATTCCCACATGTTTGCTCTCTTTTTGGCTAAAAGCTTTTAAAAAATTATTCAAAATCTGATTTTTGCTTTTGTAAGTAACCTCCTATAACTAAAGCAACAATTATCCTTTCCATTTACCCCCAGCTTCAAATCTTTAATTCTTCACCAATAGCACAAATGTCAAAGCTTGACAAAAAAGATGAAGCTGCTAAGCAAGGTCCAAAGACAAACTTTAATATATCTAACAGCTCCACCACAAAACTCAAAAGTTATCAAAGGATTGCATGATTTATTGAACAGCCCATCACAAGACCAATCAACAAGTATGTTCAGTACTCACGAGAGTACATTCCTCCTCAACTTCATCGTACACAAGCTAAGACCTACAGACTGCTAAAAATCCCAAACAGAAAAAAGGGACTAGGCAAGCTAAGACCTACTTTTGCACAAAGCATTCTTCACAGGTACACATAAAATAAAGTGCAAAAAGATGTCAAGTTATTATATTAAGCAGAAAGGAAATGAAAAGGGGTAGAATAAAGATCCTGAATCCTCACATTGCCAACATAGATTGATCGAGAATCCACTTCCTCCTTTTCAGCCTGACTTGCGGATGAACCAGATGAATCTTCAAATCAAAATAAAACTAAAATATCATTCAACAGAAAATACTATCATTAAAAGCCTCAAATGTACAAATAATATTCAAAATCCAGCATTAGAAATGAAAAGTATTTTACCAATCACATGTGACTTATAATTCAAAAAATTATGGCAGGCATCTTGCACCATGGACAAGAGACCAATATGTTTAATTTAACAACACAAGTTTTATGAAAAGTGAAGTCATTTCACATCAAGTAGACGAATATCTAAACTATTATGTCAACCCATTTATTGCATCTTCCCTTCACCCTCACTTCCCCCCCCCCCTTCTCTTTCTCTCTCTCCAATCTCCATTACCTGCAACTGCTAATGGGACTTGTTGTCTACCTAAATTATTGTGTCATCCCATTTATTGCATCTTCCTTTCACCCCCCCCCCCTCTTCTCTCTCTCTCTTGTTCTCAACTGCTTATGGGACTTTTTAATAAAATGTTCTACAACACAATTTTCGTTTTTTATGCACAGCATATGCCTTATGAATGTGGACAACAAAGGAAGCAGACCAAAGCTCTCATGCCTTCATGGTACAGTATTTTTGTCGACAGAATAAACATCAAACAATGTTGATTTTCTTTCCAATAAATAAAAAAGATTCATTTCATCTATTTAAGTATGATGGAAGCCTTAACGAAAAAATTCTGATAATTGTTTTCTCATTGAAACATTCATATCAGGGTGCATCTAAAAGTAGGGGGGGGGGGGGAATTTGAACTATAGGTGTGTATTAGCTGAGCAAAATATGGTTGGATACTACAGAAACACCAGCAACTAGAAGGGGTTCAATATTGGTCATGAACAAAAAAACAGAGAGAAAGAAAGAGAGAGAAGAAGGGAGAGAAGACATAATAAATGTGACAACACAACATTTTAGGTATTTTTCACTTTGATGTAACATTACTTCATTATCCACAAAACTTGTGTTGTTGATAAATTAAATAAATGGATTTCTTGTCAAATTCAAAATGTGGAGGATGCTAACCTCCACATAGAGGAGAGAAGGAAGGTTAACATTACCCTCAGTATGTGTGCATAGAAATGTAGTCATTAAGGATGTCATATGAACTTATGCAGTCATTAAGGATGTCCAACAGAGTAACTGAATTATAAGTGTAATGGTGTACCAATTTTGAAGGCTCAAGAGTGTAAGATTGTCAAATAATTAATGTGAAGAGCAAAACTGTACAAAGATGAACCCATATTATGAGATTGTTGTATGCACACACACACACACACAGAAACATACATACATGCAGACATACGGATTACGGACACACAGACACATACAGACATACAAGCATGTGCGTATGAACATGATTATATGAATGCAGCCTTCTTCCTACCTCCCCACATTGACAGCATGCTGTTCTTTCCCTCTTACACTGAGCTCTGATTTTGGTTGATAAAAAATGGGTGGCACAGTGCATGAGGCTTGTGGGGAAGGTCAAATGTACGCAGACTTACACCTAGGCTTGGCAATGGGGCAGGTTTTAACCCAACCTGAACCCGCCCCAAAAGAAAATATTAAAACCCCCACCCTACCGCCCTGCCCCACAGTTATGAATATTTTAAATATAAATTTATACAATAAGCAATCACAATTTTAAAATTAATCCATCATCTCATAAATTGAAAGACATGTTAAGGATAAGTGTTAAACCAGTGAAGACCAGTTACGGTTTACAAAAATGATACTACTTAATATGAATAAACATGCAGATTCAATGTATTATAAACTATAAACCAAATGGAATAAGATCTATCTATTTCCAGCATAACACTAGTATTCTCTTGTCTTCTTCCCCTTCTTTTTTTTTAAATTGTTGTCCTGCAGTCTTCATTGCTACTGCAACATAGTATAGTAATATATATAATTAACTTTATTACTAGCTAAGCTAGGCATGATGTTTACCTAGATGAGGGGAGTGGGGCGGATTGAGCCCAAACCAGCGCCCAACCTACCCCACAGGGGCGGGTTGGGTACCCGCAGGTCGGGGTGAGATTGCCAAACCTACTTACACCCATGATTTTGGTCAATATACTAACAAAATTTTCATCTCTCTCTCTCTCTCACACACACACACAAACACACACAAGAGGCTGTTCATTGAGCTTTAACAAAATCGGTGTGCTGTATTATAAATTTTTATGAATTTTACAGCATCAACATATCCATGTCATGTTGTAATCATATACCATATCTGTATTCCAACTTCCTAGATCATAGATTCAACAAACATAAGATAACCTTTTCGATAAGCAAAAGCAAAGAGATATGAGGAGGTTCTAAAAAAGTGTGTTGACCATAATTACATCAACCCTAGTTATATATTGTCATGAACCAACTCTCCCAAAAGCTTAAGCTGCTAGGTGAAGGCCCAAGATTGGTTTTATATCTCTAACACGCCCTCTCACACGAGCCCTTTAGGCTCAAAGCAAGGACAATGCACAGGCTCACCCTACCTTGTGCTGAAATTCAACTTTATTTAGAAGAATAGGGGCGGTAAGGATCGAGCTCCTGACCACTTGGTCATAAAGGCTCTGATACAATGTCATGAACCAACTCTCCTAAAAGCTTAAGCTGCTAGGTCAAAGCCCAACATTGGTTTTATATCTTTAACAAATACAATATCATACATTCCAAAAGCCACCTTGGTGTTAAGTATACAACTACATGCAAAATATATTCCAGCAGAATAACTTCTAAACCAATGCAACTTCACATCAGTAAACCATTAAACTAACTCAGGACCCATGGTTGTTTGACCCATCCTAGTGGTCAACCCACTGGACCAGGTCACTGTGTCCCCAGTCCACCACTCTGACCAAAGAATATTATGGAGATAATTTACACAAACTATAAAATTATGGAGATAATGAGACATTGATACATGACATTATGGAGACATGCCAACAAGCTTATAGCTTAACTGGCACAGGCCTCAATTTCTTTAAGACTGGGGGTGTGATGATGATGTCGGAGGTTCTATTCTGCACTAGGCCACATATCCCCTTCCTCTACCCAGGTGCTTGCAAGTCCAATGTACCCACAAAAAAGTGAAGAAAATAATTTTCCTCCCTCATTTTCATCCCGTATTTAAGAAGAATCATTTTCTATAACTGAACTCATAAATTTTCTCCCAATATCATTTCCTAAATTTTCTATCCTTATCAAAAATTATGAAAAATTAAATTCCTACCAGATTTTGTTTGCATCAACAATCACTCTCCCCCAAAATCACCCATCCATTCAAGGACCCCCTAAATTTTCCATATTAAACGAGTTAGTTGGAAGAGGTATAAAATCTGCCACACAGCCACAGTGGAATAGCTCAAAATTCCAGTCAGCACCTTTGATTGAAGAAGCGCCTTGGATGAGTTGCATCTTGGCTGCAGGCTCCATATAAATAACCTACTAGTGCCTCACCACACCACTCTCGCCGTGATCTTGGTGCTTTCTTGGTAATCTCTGGTTTATTTCTGCAACAAATCTCGGTATTCAAAGAGAGCAGAAAGATCAAAGAAAGCAGAGCACAAGCAATCTGCAACTGCCATCAAATCAGAGCAAGGACGAGATATACTTTTAATCAATGCCCAGATTTGCTCAAGATGAAGCATAGCAACAGTGATGCAAACATGAGCAAACAGAACTTACCGTGCGCAAGATGAAGACAGAGTGAAGAAAAAGGGGGATTGACCAAGACAGAGGGTGGGACAGCAAGGAAGATGAAGAACAGCCCTCGTTGAAAGAGATGCACTATTTTAAGGTTTCTATAGAGAATCGGCCAGGTTGTCCAATTTATACCCAGTTAAGCAGGTTTTGACCAGGAATTTGAGAACGGTCTAACCCTTTAACCAGACCAGCTAGGTGACCAGGTCCGGTTCATACAACTATGATAAGATCAATTCTAATTATTATCCCTCTCCATTTTATAAAGTAAAATGTGTAATCTAATTTAAAATTTAGACAAACAACAGAATCTATTATAATTATTATTCTTTTTCTTAAAATTAATCTAATTAATACCTGAAAGTCTGAAACCATGAAACCAATCACAAAGACACAAACAAATTTCCAACTCCACCGCACTCTAAGAAAACCAAAATGAATGCCCTCAAACATATGTGCAAGCAACTCTATCTCCATATCTAGAAAGCATCATTTTCAGGCCCTCAGAAAATGAATGCCCTCAACATGAATCTGCCGAAGTAAATGAATACCAAATTATGTGAACACCCGATACTATATGCAAAAGCAATTTAATCAAAATCAAAAGAGTATCAATTGCAATTGAAATCACTAAGTAAGGCACACCTACATCTGGTTGGCATGGCAAGAAAACAGATGCAAATACATATAACTCGCAACCCAAATAAACTCAAGTATGCCCAAATAAACAGGTACAAATCGAAGAAGAACACAAGGGTCAATGGTCCTTGCCCCCATATGACAAAGAAAATTCAAGTACCCATCTCAGCAAAGTCGGTTATACTAAAAAATATTCAACATTCAGAAGCAAAACAATAATGGGTAGCCATTAAAAACCAAAAATCTACATGGGTTAGTGTTGCTAAAATTTAAAAAAAATAAAAATAAAAATAAAAAAAAAGAGACCTTGAACAGTGCCCATCTCTTTCTCAACCTTGGCTTGCATTTCCCGAAGGGCACCAGCTTCTTCCTCGATCTCCTTGAGCCTCCTCTTCATATCCTCCAAGTCCTATGAATATGATGACACACACAAATAGGTAAAAATTAAGACAGAGACAGTGACAGAAACAGTGACAGTGAGGGTGCAACCTTGTTTGGGTGGTTGGTTCCATGACCAAGGTGGTCTTGCTCTTGTTCTTGTTCTTGTTCTTGTTCTTCATCGTCAACCCTAGGAGACACATCGAACTCAGCAGTGTCTGCGTCCATGTCATCTGGAATGTCAGCACCGTACACTTCGTGCTGCTCATGCTCTTCCTGCTCCATCTCTTCCCTGTAATTTTGTGATTGTGTTTGTGCAAATTGTGCCAAAGTGAACGAGTGAACAACATCAACTCATGATTTTTATTTTTGCTTTTTATTTGTACAAGGTTTGACAACAGCAAACCAAAACAAGGTCAAAGATGGAATGGGATATTACTATGTCTATATGTGGCTTATTCACACTTTGGGGTTTCATTTTGACAGAGTAACTAATACTAGGTTAACTAGCATGGTATGCACCAACTTATATAAAAAGATAATAAATAAATAAATAAATTTATGAAAAAAATTTCAGTAATCTTTTTTTATTTTAGAGTATTAATATTTCTTAACAATTAATAGTTAATATTTATCCATATATCCTACTTACTTGAAATATGAACAAAATTTATTTTTGTATTTATAATAATTAAATGGGATACGTGATTAAATATTAAACACTAATTGTTAAGGATATCAGTATCTTCATAAAAATAATGAATATCATAAATTTATAAGATAATATATAATAACAGTTGAAAATTTTTATTTGATAGTTATAAATTAAATGATACATAATCTTTAAAAAAAATGAACAATGGAATGTAAGATTATGAATTGAAAGTTTTAAATTATTTGACTACAAAACTTCTTAAGACTTTTTTTTTACTCAATATTGGTCCACTATTAGATGATTGTCTTTTACTTCAGCAATCAAAATCTTTAGGTCTGCTTTCATCCTTGAAACAACTACATAAAAGTTGACCTTGGTTAAACACTAGTTTTAGGAGAAATAAACACAATATTATTTTTTGAATGAAGACTAGATCTCTATCATTTTTTTCTTGGAAGCACTTTAATTTCAATAATGTGAGTGTCAAGCCTCTTTATTTGTAATCTTTAACCATTATATAATCTTTTAGATTGGTCTATGTTTTTAAGAAGCATTACTAATACTCCCATTTTCAGTCCAGGTTTATGGTTTAGAAGTTCATAACAATTGATGATATTTAAAATTTCAAGAGAGTAACCTTCAATTTTATTAACAAGAAATTGATAATCTGTATGGATGTTATCAGAACTTAGATACTCTTTCTTTACTCCAGGTAGTAGACTACCTATGACATGAAAAAATTGTTAACAAATTGCAAACTTTCTAGTGTTGGAGCCAAAATTTCTCTTTCTTGGAAGAACGTTGGAACTAAATATTTTGTAATGAATTCAGCTACAAAAATTCAACAAAGGTGCAAATGCATAATTTGAAGTATGAATGAATAAATTAGCTTGAATATCCACTTCCCTTTGTTAATGGTATAGGCATGTCCTGCAAAATCGTTTTCTAAACTCACTTTAATCTAGTTGTATATTTTTATTTTATTTTTATACAATTTAAGTTAAGGAGGACGACAGGTTGTCACAGTCCAAGGCCAAGGAACGACACAAGCCTCAACAAGGTCTTATAATATTACTTAAAGATGACTTACCAATGAATAATCACTAATAGAAAATGAATTGAGGGCCTTTATGTCAATGTTGTTCAATCCTACCAATTAAGTCAACCCTTATTAGCATATAGTTATTAATTCATGGCATCCATTATACCACCTTTAATGTTCAATATATAGCCTTAACAGTGGCAAGACAAATGTATTTCCCAACCTACATACACAATTGTATAACAAAATAGTAAAATCATTACCTTTCCATCAAAACCATTTTTTTTGCATTACTATAATATAAGAAACAAATTCTAATCTTAAACTTCCATTCTTTCATCACAAAAACTAAATAATTAAAGTCGTCAAATTTGTTTTCCATTTGAAATTGTTTTAAAAAAATGGCTAAAACGCAAAAAAAAAAAAAGTTTAACTATGGGTCGTGTATAGAAACCCCCCTGTGATTTAAAACTCCCTAACTCGACACCTTGACCTCCCATAAACATGTACAAAACCCCTTCTATTAAGTTTCCATCCAATCCTCTAACGGCAAGTTACTCATGTGACCTGCACGTGGTTACCATCCTGTTCAAATAAACTCAACCCCTAGTCCCAAATCAATTCCTCTCGCCATTAAGGTAACCCCCAAATCAATTCCCTCATCAATTAACCTAATTCCCAAATCAGTAAAACCTAAGTTTGCTACAACAATGAATTCATGAAGGAACAATTTCCACAGATGAACAACTTGAAGGTAAACTTGTCATTCATTATCTCATGTTTTTATATACCCTTTCATGGTGAGTGGATCCACTGCACATTTCAGGGTCTGTAACAATGTTAGGGAATATGAAAACATTCGAAATCTTTGTAATCCAATGTGTTTGTGTGTATTACATAGGTTGTGGTCCAGTGTCGTATGTGTGGCTTATCCAAAGATTACTAATGTGTTTGTGCTTAGTTGAATGTATTTTTGTATTTTCTTGTTTGTAGGCTGTCCAAAATGGACACAGTTAAGGTTAACATTGACTTTTATGTTGGAGGAAACATTCGAAATATCCCTGTTATGCATTATGGAGGAGGGGAGATATTTGGTTATGAGGCTTTGACGTAGACCTCATTTCAGTACCCCATTCTGTTCAGTATGTCAAGAGTAAGGGTTACAAGAGTGATTTCCACTTCTGGTATAATTTTGAAGATGAAGAGATGACAGATATTAGACTTTTTGGAAGTGATGCAGCTGTAAAAAGAGTAATAGAGAGGTTTTCAAGGAAAGAGATTTCATTACTTTAGATTTATGCTGATCATGTGGAGAATAGGAGGATGAAGAAGCACATGCATAAAAAACACAAAGTGGGGATGCTTTCCAAATAAAACCATTCTATCACCCTGAGCACAACTATGGATGGACAAGAGAGAACACAAAGGTGACTGCAAGATGTTTAGCAAAGAAATATGTAGATAATATAAGGGACCAGCCTGATTGGAAGCCAACAAACTTTGCAAATCAAGTTGAAAGAGACCGAAGTATCAATGTTTCTAGATTCCAAACTTATAGTGCTAAAATAATTGGCTATGGATGACATTGATGGCAAACATACTGAATAATTTGGGAAGTTATGAGACTATTGTGCTGCCATCAGAAAGTATAATCTTGGCAGCACAATGAAATTGAAGTTGGAAGCATCATTATTTCAGAGGTTATACATATGTTTGGATGCATGCAAGAAAGGATTAATATCTACTTGTAGACCTTGGGTGTTTCATAAAAGAACAGATTGGGGGACAACTGCTATATGCAATTGGGAATTATGCAAATGACAACATGTACCCTATAGCATATGTTATTGTTAAAGTAGAGAACAAGGACAATTAGGACTGTTCATGCATTTTCTGTTTCAAGATTTATGGGACATTGATGACTATGGATGGGTTATAATGCCTGACTAGTAGAAGGTAATTGCATTTTCTAATTGTTTTAGGACTTGTAATTTTATTTTGTAATTGCGTCATGCTAACAAGGCTTTTCTATTTATGTCAGGGCTTAACTGAAACTTTAAGAGCTTTGGGATATGAGAATAGATTTTGTGTATGGCATTTATATGCCAATTTCAAGATGAAGTTTAAAGGAAATAGCTTAAAGGGTGAGTTGTGGAATGCAGCAAGGGCCTCCACTCATAATGAATGTAATTATCACATAAAGATGATAAAAAGGATGGATCCATGTGTTATGGCTTGGTTGAGAAAAATCCAACAATCCTAATGGTCCAAACATGCTTTCAATCCAAGGCATAAGTGACATATTACAAAATAACATAGTAGAGACCTTAAACTCCTTCATACTAGAGGCCAGAGATAAGCAAATATTGATTATGTGTGAGATCATAAGGAGGATGCCAATAAAGAGGTATGTTGCAAACAAGGAAAGAATAGCCAAGTACAAGGGCTCAATATATCCAAGGATTTAGATTTAACTAGAGAAATCAAAAAATGAATCTATTGATATGATTTGTTATATGAATGGAGATGGTAGATTTGAGGTTGAAAGTTCAAATAGGCCTACAAGGGTAGTTAATTTGAATAATCACACATGTGGGTGTAGGAGGTGGGACTTGAGTGGAATACCATGTGAACATGTAGTGGCATGCATATACAAGATGAAGGAAATTCCTAAAAACTATGTGAACAGTTATTTTACCACTAGCACCTTTGTAGAGGTTTATACTTCTATTGTTGGTCCAGTACCAGGAGAAGATGAATGGTCAGAGATTGAAGGGCTCCTTATTAATCCTCCAAAGTACAAGATTGCACCTGGTAGGCCTAAAAAGGCTAGGAAAAAAGCTGCAAATAAACCAGTCAATCCATATAGAGTAAGTGAGAAATTTCAAACACTGAAGTGTGGAAATTGTAGAGCAATAGGACACACTGTCAGAAACTGCAAGGGCCCAAATAATTAACAAACAGTAGCACCTGCAAGACAAGGTGACACTTCAACAAGGACAAATTGAAACTGCGTCTTTGGGGTTTTAAATTGATTGTAATCATGCTTTTTGATGTAATTAGGATTTTAGATGTATTAGGATTTCAGATGAAACTTCAGTTTGGATGTAATCATACTTTTGGATGTGATCATACTTTTGATTGTAATCTGAATATAAACAATGATATGAAGATATATGCAGTGATATGAAGATTATGGTTTATGGTATATTTTCTTTTCAATTCTACTATATGGTTTCTGGTGTATGAAGGATATTCTGGTTTATGGGTGATGGTTGTAGGAATGGATTACGGGTTCTACAGGTTGTGATTTCTATATGTTTGGTTATCAATTTTACAAGTTATGGGTTCTGTAGGTTATCAATTCTGCAGGTTTGGTTATGGGTTTTGGTATATGGTGTTGGTTTTGGTTTTGGTTTACATTTATGTTGTGTCAATTCGTCAATTAGTTTGTGAATTTGTATTAGTATATGTGATTTGGTTATGGTCTTGGTTTGGTATTGGTGTATAAGTATGGTCTGCTATATGATGTATGTAGGTTTTGGTTATGTAGGTTTTGGTTATGGGAATGGTTCTGCTTTTGGGATTGGTTTTGGTATATGGTGTTACATATATGATTATTTGTTTTGGTTGTGGGACTGGTTTTTGTATATGATGTATAGGTATGGTTATTTGTTTTGGTTGAGTTTGGTTGTAGTATATAGTGTTAGTTTGGTAAATGCAAATGGTGTTGGTTCTGGTTACTGCAAAATAGTCTGTGATTTGTGTGCGAACTAGAATGTGAAATGGTCTTACCAAATGGTTTGCAAAATGGTCTGTCAAATGAGTTTCATGAATTGGTGTATGTTCTGGTTACTATAGAATTGACTTGTTCCATTTGGTTTGTGAATTGGTTTTGGCACCTTTACCATTTGGTCTGTCAATTGGTTATTACTGAATTATGCATGATACCATTTCATTAGTTATTTCACACGGTTACTGACCATTTGGTCTATACCATTTCAATTTGTTACTGAGCATAATACATTTAATTTCAATTGATTAGTTACTAAGCATAATAAATGGAGTAATCTAAGGTCAAATTCATTTCATTTCAATGGGTTGAGTACACAAATACATAGTCTAAGCATAATACATAAACCATAAATGAATTTGAATATATTATATAATCTTCATAATTCCTAAACACATCAAAATACTCCCAACTAATGTAGTTTGCATAGCCCATTGCCTACTGTTGCCCAACTTTTCCACCACAAATCTAAAACTAAATCATAAATTAACCAACTTAAGACCAATAACCCAATAAGGATTTTCTCTCTTCTTTAATTCTTCAATTCTTTGACCATTACTTGCTTGTTCCTTAATAACCCACTAATGACTGACACTTCTTTGTTGTTAACAGGTGGGTCAAGTCAATCGTAGTACTTACAGCCATTAGCATCACTGTAGTCTGCACAACCAAATAGCCTTCTTAGGTTGTTGGCGGTCCATGAGGTCCTCACAGGAACTATTTGGCCACACTCGCACACACGAACAAGGCTGCCTCCATAACTCCCATTGTTGAAGGACGAATGTGATGCAGTTGAGTAAGATTGAGATGAAGCTATGGGAGAGGTGCAAAGCGGAAATGGCTATGGGTGAAGAAACCCTAGCTTTTGAAGCGAAAATGGAGGGAGTAGATTTGGGAACTAGGGTCTGTGATCATTTGAAGATGAAGATGGGTGTGATAAGAAACACATGCTTCTCATGTGGGTGACTAACCGTTAGGGGATTAGATGGAAACTTAATAGAAATGGTTCCATACACGTTTACTGGAGGTCATGGTGTCAAGTTAGGGAGTTTTAAACCACAGGGGGATTTTTTGCACATGACCCATAGTTGAAGGGTGTTCTTTGCATTTTAGCCTAAAAAAATGCTGAAGTTAATTTATAACTCTGATGTTAAGCCCAAACTTAAGAATCCTAAGGAAATGTGTTAACCTAATAAAGCCAACAATCTCTTTCAGTATCACCCTAAGGATTTGAACCCGTGACTTTACTCTGATACTACTTATAGAATCAACACTTACCACTAAGTTAAAAGATATAGGATGTACCTTTACTTATTTATAATTTCTTAGAATTACACCAATTATTAAGGGGCTACAGTCATTATAGGTGTCATGGGATGAGATGTCAAGTCAAAAAATTCCAAGAAAAGACGTTGACCGAATAAAACCAACAATATAAACAATCAATTCTTATGAAAATAATAGCAATAGGGCACACTAAATGATTTTAAAATTGTTTTTAATGATGAGTAATAAATTCTTACTAAGAAAGGGATTATCAATTGCAAAATAGTTGACCTACCATACTATTCTTGATGAGCAATGAAGGGGATTTAGATTAAATATGCCAATAATTTACAACCAGACACCATTATCAGGGTTTCAATTTATGCCTAATTGTTTCCTTATAATATGAGTTTTAGTTGATTTTTTTCATATTAAGAGCAATCTCAATCACATCATTTAACACTTATTTATTGCATATGTTTTCCTTGAATTTTGGGTCTTTTATTATTATTAGGAAAATGCTAAATCTCGCAAACTTATTTCGTAGAATGACTACCAATGAATAAAGTGGTGTGATTCATAAGGATGTTGAGTCTTCTGTTTCGATTGCTTTTTCCTAATTTTTTTAATTTTTCCTCTTATCTTGTACTGCCACATAATTTGTGGTATGATTTGTAAAATTTTTTTTATAGTAAATAACATTATTATTATTATTATTATTGGTGGTGGTGGTGAAAAAATTTATAAGGTGGAAAAACTATCACATTTTAAAGCAGTGGCATGTCACACATGCTTCAATGAACTTATAGGTTGCCTAAAAGATGAAAATGGACATCAATTTAGTCATACCATCATGACACTGTCTAACTTCATCCGATATGGCAAGTTAACACCTCAGTTGGCATTCATATGTGTCTGTTGGTGTTGAGGTGACACGTCCTGCACACGTGGGTGGAATTCATCTCACATAAACCAGTTGATGAACACTAAGCTCCAAACGTAGAAGAGGTTGTTGTTGAAGGAAAAAAAATCCTAGAGTCATAATTCCTTCAATTCATTCGGAACCCTAGATAGCCCAAAATTCCCTCAAATCACTAATTCCCAGCACTAGTATCCATGATCATTCAATATTGCTCTTGCTCTTACTCTTACTCTTGCCAGCAATGCTCTGACCTCCCTCCATTTAGAGAAGCTTGGAGGACCCAAACACAATCACTAGGAGGTATGTGTGACTGTGGAAGGAGGGCTTGAAATAACCAAGTGAACACAAGAAGAGGGGTTGAATTGTGTTTCTTAACCCTTTTTAAAAAACTTTTCTTTTAACAACAGATTGAACACAACGAAGGTTAAAGGTTAACAAGCAAAGAACGTAAAAACAAGACTTCTCAGTCCTATTGGACTCTAAGGATTTTGGAGAGATTTTTAAAGATGCGGTTAAGAACTTCGAAGAACCAATTTAAAAACTTTGTTAATAAACACAATGGTAAACCACAGAAGTTAGTGGAAATAATAAAACACACTAGAAGAGAAGAGAAGCTTACACCAGAGATTTATCCTGGTTCACTCTCACCAACCGAGAGCTACGTCCAGTCCCTTCAACCAGAAGGATTTTCAACTAATCTTTTTCGAGATTACAAGTATTATTCACCTCTTCAGGTTACAAGTATTTTCAACTTCTTCAGGTTCAACCACACCAGTATTCTTTTATACCCAGCCTCTTCAAGCTTACAACACCAAGATGAATAAGTAGAAGATGATGAAAACTTGAGTTTGAAACTCACTAGAAAATGAGAATAGACAATTGATCTCAAGACTTTAACCTTTTTACAAGTGAAAAGAATTCCAAGAAGAGATAAAGCTTTTTAGTCTTTTTAAGTTGCTTGGGCAAAAAATCTCTCTTCTTCTAGTGCTGCTTCTCCTTTTTATAAGTAAGAATAATTTGAGCAGACTCCATAGGCTTTGTCGTCCAACGGAAACATTTATTACCGTTCTGAGCAGCATTAAAAGCATCGACTGATATCGTGTTGAGCTTCTTCTGAAATGTGACTTTGACTATCAGAGATTTCCAATCATATGATAACTGAGTCCTGATTCGTCTGAAATCGCAGAAAGTTCCTTATTTGCTGGTCTTTGTAGTTGTTAGACAATGTCAGCAAAAGGCGGCTCAGTTGACTTCTTCTGTTACCATGAGCTGTCAAAGTTCTTTTCTAGCATTTAATGAGGAACAATTCTTCACTTTTGAATTTTAACTTTGGACGAGAGCTTGAGCTTGAACTTTGTAAGAGTGTTTTGAGTTTGAGCTTTGGTAAAAGGATAGTATTAGACGAACCAATAAAATAGTACCAGTATATGCATACAAACATTGGACACACCAATAGTAATAGTATATGTAGAATGGACGCAGACTATCAAATAGTTTATTTTAAGAAACTATTTTGCTCTTAAGAAACTCATTAAAGAATTCCTAAATTAACAGCAACAGAGTCAATATATAAAGGAATTTCAGTTTTAATGAAACACTCTATCGAACCACTTACTTGTTCAAACTTAATAAATATTTTTGTTATCCTCAAAACTTAAACAGGGAAAGCTATAGCTTTTTGACATTAGTGCTAAACCTTTTTTTTAAAAGATTTTGGTTTCAACAGGGCTTTACTGCTAACTTCAAAGACTAGAGAGAACCCAATGAGGAAGTTTCTGATATGCCCTTTATACAGGAATGAGGACTTGACTTGTGGGTTTTTCCAGTAGGTTGATGATGAAGATGGGACCACAACATGTCAGCCCAATGAAGATAGGAAGAAGGTGATCAACAAGCTTAAAAAGAAAGTTATACTATATCAAAATGAAGTGCTGAAGCTTAAAGTTTTATGTTCTGTGTTTGGTGTATTGTCCATTATATTTTGTAGTTGTTGGATTAGGCATTGATGTAACATGTGTTGGATAGGTTAACATTTTGTGTCCTTTGTTTTGTACCATGTAGTGTGTGTATTTGGTGCAATGTATCATGTGCATTTGAAATGAAATGCAGTTGTAATTCCAATCCAATGAATGAAATGGAATGAGAGTTTATTTAATGTAGTGGTTGATTATCTAACTTTTTGGATATCTATTGTAATAGACATTTTTTGCAATTAGTTATGCAGTAACATGGGCACCAAGTAATGCAGTAAACTATGTCAGTAATTGGCACCATATCAGTAAACTTGACATCATTTAAAATGAAATTAATGAACTAATTTGCCCTATATCAATAAACCATGTCACTAAGAAAAATGAAATCAATAGACTAATTGACATCATATCACTAAACTTTGGCATCATTTACGCAATAACATCTTAGTAAGAATACCAATCCAATGAATGAGATAGAATTGAGTTTATTTGGTACAATGGTTAATTATGACAGTTTGCCTAACCGTTTAACAAGTCATGCAACAAGTTAAAAAAGTGAACCATATGACCATCTAACAAGTTATGCAACAAGTTAAAAAAGTGAGCCATATGACCATCTAACAAGTTATGCAGCAAGTTATTTATTATGTAATGCACCATGTAAACCATCTAACAACCATTTAACATAAAACAAGTGAACCATATGACCATTGCAGCAACATTTGCAACAACATCTTATAGTAAACCATATGACCGAAATGGACTAACTAACATTCACTATATGACAATTGACATTTAGCAACATTTCTTAAATGTTGCTAAATTAGGAAAAAAAATGTTGCAATTAGAATTAGCAACATTTTAGCAAGTGTTCTCTTAAGCCTTCTTAATAAAAGCTTTCAACAACACTTTACCATATCTTTTGCAACAGTTAAAAAATGTTGTAGTTTACATTCTTTGCAACATTTATTTAGTAAACAACAACATTTTTAAAAAGTGTAGCTAAATATTAAAAATGTTGCCAAAAGTACATTTCAACAACATTTTACAAGTGTTGACCCAACTTTAAAAATATTTGCTAATTTCATGACAACCAAAGCAAATATAGAAGAAATAGTTCATATTCATTAATAGCTTCAAGTTTAGTACATAACAATTGAAGTTAGAATCAAATATTTGGCAAAACGAAGTTTAGTATTTGCTTTCAAAAAGTGTACTTTACATGACTAAAGCATCTAATTAAATGCCTTTACAATATATGTCTATGACATGAAAATTTGTACTTAATTCTAGTGGAGTTACTAAAGCTCAACTACATCTCCCATGCCAAATTGCTCAACCCAATTTCAGAGATGGATGAGAAACTTTTGAATGTGAAGATCTGCAAGCATTCATATAGGCATTTCATTAGTAAACAAATTAGCCGCTGTGATACAAAAGTAGTAAATTAGCCTCAATGATACAATATGAAAGTGAGAAAGTGAACCATGTTTGGCTCAACACTATGAACAAAAGTTTGTTGTCCAATACAAGTTTCATGTTTCTAATTTGTCAAGATAAATAATTACATTTTATTCAAAGTTTTGTATAATATGCAATGACTTCACATCCTAAAAAAAGCTTGGGATCATGTTGCATGCAAATGAATAATTACAAGTTTCACATTTTAATATAAGATCATCATGTTTTCCTATCTACCTTAGGTATAGAGAAACCAAGAATTGAGAGATAATTATGATTTCACTAACAGCAGCAACAGAGGAGTGTATGCCCATAAACTAGTGTTTATGCTAGTCGAAAATAAGCAGAATATAAAGGAGGAAATAGAGAAAGGAAAGAAGAATGTTTATGCTAATCGAAAATAATTCAGCAGGGTGTAAGAAAATTTAAATATTTTAATTACATGTGGAGTAAGAGAGAATAAAAGGATAATCATTGCTGTAAGACCTATCATTTACTATGTTATTTATCAACTCATAAGTCTTACATGAAATATATATTTTTCATTATATAGAAAATTTGGCAGCGTTTCCTTTGTTTCTCGTACGTTACCAAACGACATAAAATAAACAGCGAATTCTTATCAATCATTTCAAACCAACCAGAGTATATATATATATAGGAGATCTCCGATATCATTCAAAATATTATCAGAGTACATAAATTATACAAGTGTATATTAGACACTATATTAACTGAGCACACTTAAATATTAACAGAACTGAGAACATCAACAGTAGTTCACCAGTTTCCCTGTCATATCTACATCAAAGTAATATATAATACACATCATATTATAAATACATCAAGGATCTTAACTCCTCCAAAATACAAGTCTCATAATACATTCTCTCGCTAACAGCGATAAACAACAGAATCCTCCATACTTAACCCGTAGAGGGTCGGGGATTATCCTACGAGTCTAAGAAAGAGGGGGTGAGAACAACTTCCCAGTGAATCTGAATAAAACTTGTATATAAAGTATGCATGTAGTTAGAATGCAAGAATGCACACAATTCAATATATCAAGTAATACCAAATCAACATATGCAATGAGTTTATGAATACACATAATGTTCACACCTTTTCTTTCCATCTAACTCCTTCCGGTTAGACGAACCACTCCTCTTGTTGTGCACTAACCCCTTCCTGTTAGGCCCTAGCGATATGCATATGCAATGTTTTATGTCATTCCTTTTTCATCTAACCTCGTACGGCTAGGCAATCTCTCACATATTGTACACTAACCCCTTCCGGTTAGGCAATCTCACTATGCAATGCAATTAATTATGCAATACTTATTCTTTCATCTAACTCCGTTCGGCTACGTAATCTCTCACATATTGTATACTAACTCCTTCCGGTTAGGCCATTTCACTATGCAATGCAATGCTTTCATATTCATATCATGCTCAAATCATAATATCACAATAACATCACATTTAAATCAATTCAAGATTTAAACCACACTAGCATTATGCTCAATTCTTTCAACCACTTTCACTTAGTTACACATCTCATCATTGTACTAAGTCATCCTTATTCATAAACATAGCATATGGTATTAAAGTAATAGGAAAATGCTCCAAAATGACACAAACAGAGTCAACCACGGCCAATGTGTGGTGGTAACCACGGCCTGGATGTGGTGAGACCAGAAATTCACGAAATGAAAATAGAGACAACCACGGCCAGGGTGTGGTGGACACCACGGCCGTGGTAGGATGTCAGCACACAAAATTCTCATTCCAGAGCCAACCATGGCTAGGGTGTGGTGGAGGCCACGGCCGTGGTTTGGAATCTGGGCAGCAATAGTGCCACGCCCAACCACAAACCAAAAACCTAATTTTCCCTTTGGCATCATGTCCCCTAATCCATTAAAATACATCATCCATATCATTCACTTTCATATACCTAAGTCTTTGAAAACATGTAACAAATACACATCCAATCACAAAACACATGTAAATCCCTACTTTCAAGCTTAATCTTACATCTTAAACTTACACTCTAAAAACACTATACAATATCACAAATTAACCCACACTCACCTTGAAATGCTCCAAACTTGATTCCAAGATTGGATTTGTAATTAAGACAACATTTCCTTCAACTTCCTTCAAAACACTCAATCAAAACAACCAACTTTAGAAATGAGTGTTCTTGATTCTTAGAGATGAAAATGAGTTTTTCAAGAAACTAAAACCATAAGATTGAAGAAGAGATCATAGTGATCAATAACCATCAAACCTAAGCCAAAAGATGAATAAAAATACTTACTTTTGGACCTTGAAAGCTTGACAATAGCTTGGCTATGGCAACACTTGAGAATTTTGGAGAAGATGACCAAATGGTCTTCCCCAAAATGACCGGTCCTCTTAATCACAAGAGGGTGAAGTTGAATTGTCAACTTTGCCCCCCACTTAAGTGGAAAAATACCAAATTGCCACTGAGGGTGTAAAAAGACTAAAATACCCTTGTGATTTCTAAAAATTCCCAATAGGTCCTGAAAAGATTAATTTACCAGTAGGTCCTCTCTTAGCCAGAGAAAATATAAAAGTTTAGATTTGACCTATTTCTTCCTTAGGTTCTACCGAGTTTCCCGGTACCACTAGAATCTCAGAATAATTACTCTAATTCAATCTATCACAATTTCTGTAACAAAATATATCAAGATGTTCAGAAAATTTAACTAAGTCAAAAAATAGAAATTTAGGGATGTTATATTCTCCTCTCCTTAAAAGAATTTTGCCCACAAAATTTAGTTAAAGATATACCTGATAAAAATAAATCAGGATGTTGCTTGCGCAAATCTTCCTCCAATTCCCACGTAGCCTCTTCAGGTGATAATCCATCCAGAATACCTTCATTAGGGAAATAGTCTTGTTCCTCAGGGACTTCACACTGCGGTCAATGATCTTAGCTGACTTAGCCTGAAATGTAAGGTCAGCTCTCAATTGTACCGACTCAACTTCTATGATGTGTGAAGGATCCGGAACATACTTTCTTAACTGGGATACATGAAACACAGGATGGAGATTTAACAGATGTGGAGGAAGAGCTATGTGGTAAGCTATATGTCCAACACGTTTGAGACTTTGAAATGGACCAATGAATCGAGGATTTAACTTCTTGGCCCGAATGGCTCTACCAATTCCTGTCATGGGCGAGACTCTAAGAAATATATGATCACCCTCTTCAAACTCTACAGGACGCTTTCTTTTGTCAATATAACTTTTTTGCCGACTCTAAGCAATTCTTATTTTCTCCTATATAACCCTAATTTTCTCGGTAGTTTCTTGAACTAATTATGGGTCTAACAGGTTCCGCTCACCTACCTCATACCAACACAGAGGTGACCTACATTTCCCACCATAGTGCGCCTCATATGGTACCATCCCAATGCTGGAATGGTAACTGTTATTGTATGCAAACTCTACCAATGGTAAATATCTATCCCAACTACCCTTATCTTCAAGGACACAAGCTCTCAACATATCTTCTAACATCTGGATAGTCCTCTCGGACTGACCATCTGACTGCGGGTGATAAGCATTACTAAAACTGAGCTTAGTCCCAAAAGATTGATGTAAGGCATTCCAAAATGTAGAGGTAAATCTGGGATCTCTATATGACATTATGCTCAATGGCACTCCATGTAATCGGACAATCTCTCCAACAAATAACTCAGCAAGTTTATATAGGGAATAAGAAATCTTAATGGGAAGAAAATGAGCAGACTTAGTCAATCTGTCCACAATGACCCATATACTATCATAACCTTTCTGTACCCTATGCAAATTGGTCACAAAATCCATGGAAATTTTGTCCCACTTCCACTTGGGTATTTCCAAAGGTTGGAGCATTTTGGCTAGTTTCTGGTGTTTGATCTTGACTTTCTGACTAGTCAAACACTTGGCCACATACTCAGCCACATCCTTTTTCATACTTGGCCACTAAAATCTTTCTTTCAAGTCTTGATACATCTTAGTCGCACCAGGATGTATCGAGAACTTATTCTTATAAGCCACCTCAAGAATCTGTTCTTTAAGTTTTCCCCTTTTAGGAACACAAATCCTTTGCCTAAACTTAATCAATCCATCATCTTCTAAAGAAAAAGCTATCGAGACCCTACGATCTTGTAGTTCCTTATCCAAACTTTGTTCATATCTAATTTGATCCGTAAGGTCGCATGAGATTTTCAACAAAGCTAATATCAGCGTCACACTACTCATATCCACTTGTACACTAAGGTCTCGAAATTGCTCTACCAAGTCCAACTCATGCACCATCATCTGAGATACGTGCAGAGATTTCCTACTAAGGGCATCAGCCACAACGTTGGCCTTGCCTGGATGATACTTAAGCTCAAAGTCATAATCTTTTAAGTATTCCATCTATCTCTGTTGTCTCATGTTCAGCTCCTTCTAATCAATAGATATTTCAAACTCTTATGATCACTAAACACCTTAAACTTTACACCATACAAATAATGTCTCCATATCTTAAGCGCAAAAACTATGGCTGCTAACTCTAGGTCATGGGTCGGATAATTCTCCTCATGAGGTCTAAGCTGTCTAGATGCGTAAGCTGCTACCTTCTTATCCTGTATTAATACACATCCTAAGCCCAATTTAGAGGCATCACAGTACACCTATAAATCTCTGGATAGGTCAGCAATAACTAAAACTGGAGCTGTGGTCAATATATGATTGAGTGTCTGAAAACTCTTCTCACACTTTTCACTCCATACCATGGCTTGTCCTTTCCGAGTTAGTTCAGTTAAAGGAATAGCCAACTGAGAAAAACCCCGAATGAATTTTCGGTAATATCCGACTAATCCTAGAAAACTCATAATCTCAGTAACTAACTTTGGTCGCTCCCACTGTACTACCGCATCAACCTTACTAGAGTCTACTGCTACCCCTTCCTGAGATATAGTGTGCCCTAAAAATTTCACCTCATTCAACCAGAATTCACACTTCTCAAGTTTAGCATACAGTTTCCTCTTTCTGAGTATTTGCAGTTCTATTCTAAGATGTTCCTCATGCTCTTCCACTGTTTGAGAATAGATGAGAATATCATCTATGAACACTACCACAAATTTATCTAGGTACGGCCTGAAAATTCTATTCATATAATCCATAAACACCGCTGGAGCATTAGTTAGGCCAAACGACATCACCAAATACTCATAATGTCCATACCTAGTTCTAAAAGCAGACTTTGGTACATCATTCGGCTTTATCTTAATTTGATAGTAACCAGAACGAAGATCAATCTTAGAGAACACCGTAGCATCTCTAAGTTGGTCAAGCAAATCATCTATCCTAGGTAATGGATACCGATTCTTTATAGTAATCTTATTCAGCTGCCAGTAATCCACACACAACCTCATACTCCCATCCTTCCATAGTCATACTCTTTAATAAGAATTCTCCATTGTTCTACAGGAACAATGGATGGTCGATTCTTTAAATTGTAACCCTCAGTCATGTTTGGCTTAAAATACTTCTTCATTAGTCGACATTTGTGATCCCTCTAACTTGAACATTAGTTTGCAGAACCTATTTTTTAGCACATTCTTCAATATCAAACTTTGACTGCACCACAACATATATGGACTTTAATATTTAGCTTCCAATATAAATTAGGAAAAAAAAAGTATACTTGAAACAAAGGTGAAAAAGTGCGCTACAGTGACTGTTTCCCACATATCCTCCCAATTTGGTTTTAGTGCTTTCCAACTTGTGTATGTTAGGGGAGCTAAGTGTGCATTCCTGGCCAATGTCCCCAAATAAGTGCTCAAGGTAGCCTGATAATGACCAACAGGCTGGCCAAGTGAATTTAGTTTGATTGGGAAGTGACAAGAGGTTGTCAAGAATTGTCAAATAATAAAATTTACCGATACACAAACTGAATTGTAGTATAGAGCATGAATCAAATCATCTATCAAGGATCCAAAAAAAATAAAGATTCAATTATATCAAGATAATTAGAAAGGAGGTTTTGTTGTCGATTAACAAGATTGACAAAAGTACGAGACTTAAAGTTGTAAACAAATCTAAAGAAGCAACCAATCCAAGAAATTTACCGATCTTGAGTTTAATCCATCATTTATTACAAGGAATCCACTTAATTGCTAACCATGTTCTTGGCCTTAGATCACATAAAGACGCCTCAACATGATCCAAGAATCCTTTACTAGATAAGCATCTAGGATTTAGTTAACCAAGGTTAGATAAAGTAAGCACCATCCAAACATATATTAACTTAAGATCCAGAATTTAACCAAGCTAAACAATCCATCAAAAAACTTTGTATATTATTTAGTCTTTGTGATCCTCTTTGAATACATGATAATAAAGCTATTATCACATCAACATCTAAATCAAATTAAGCAATTCAATCTTGATAAAAATCAAAAGAGGAAGAAGAGAAACTTGAATAACAATTAAGCAATAAGAACAAGTGAAACAATATCTCCAAATTAAACATCAAGATGGTTAATCCCTTGGATTGATTATAAGAGCCTAGCCTTCTATGGATGGGAAGGAAGAACTCAGAAATAAAAGAACAAAAACAAAATTCTAAAGAGAATGGAGAAAAAGAGAAAGAAAACTCTCACAAATACTTAAACTTTCTCCAAACTTACTTCAAATTGAATTATGTATAATATAAAGAGATTGACTCTATTTATACTAATCCTAGAAGTCAATTTGTAATTCAAAATAATCTGAATACAAGCTGTAAAAACATGAAAATTGTCAAATATGGAAGCTTGATGCATGGTTGGTGGGTTGGTGCATGGTAGGTGGGTTGGTGTATGGTTTGTGGCTTCAAGTCAGCAACTTTACTCCGACTTCCAGCTTGCTTTTCATGCCCTAAACGATGTATTTTGGCTTAGAGGTCTCATGAAAGTTGTAGAGCATTGTCTCCTTGAAATTTTGGCGTTGGTTTCATGCCATTTGGACTTTTACAACTCCAGATATGCCAAAAACATTGCACCTACCTCAAGTTAGGTTGGCAGAACATGTTTCCAAATTCAAACCAACTTGTAGCTTCATAATCACGCCTAAAACGACATCTATTGACTAAATGGTCTTCAGTGAAGTTGGAGATATGAGTCTTATCTTTCCAATAGCCGAGTTTCAGCTCAAAAGGAGGCCTATAGCCCACTATATAGTCCAATATGTGCACATTGCCCAGATTCCAATAATAGCAAACTCACTCTGCATTGCAGGGCTATTTTGGATCCTTAGAAGTCTAATACAGCTCTTGAGTCTTCATGACACTTGTAGAGCCTTGTCTTAACTTTCTAAAGACACCAACTCACTTCAAATGGATCCCTGAGTCCCAAGTTATGGCCTAACCAAGGAGGAAAGGTCAAAATGCATCAAAATCCAAGGATTATTCACAATTTGCATTAAATCCCAATAAGGCCCAACAACATTAAACTTACCTAAAATACTATATTGGGTACAATAAACATCTAATAAAGCCTAGTGCAAAACTAACAAAAGTGTCTTAAATTGATTGATCATGAAGCAATCTTCATATCTCAAACCATGAGTCTTAAGGCACCTTGTGGAACCCCTTTTCTTCTTACTAGCAGAACCTACTATTAAGTATAAATTTGAATATATTGTTATTACAAACAAATTTGAATAGAAAATCCACATAATATAATATTTTGCAATGTAGTGCAATGATGTAAATCACTGACCATCATGGTTTAGCTGGGGTGCTAAAGGAGTTTGACAAGGGCTTGATGCAGTTTCCTCTAGCTCACCAAGGATTTTTCCCATAGAGCCACTTAGCCATGAAACCTTAGCAAAAGGAGATTGACAAGGGCATGGAGCAATTTCCTCCATTTGCTCACCAAGGATATCTACCATTGAGCTGCTTAGCCATGAAACCTTACGTTTCTTGCTTGCCATAACACTGTAGCAACATATTAACAATATAGAAACAAAATATTAACAATCATGGAAGAGATAAGTTTCAAAATATTCCAAAAATATTAACAATCGTGGAAGAGATAAGTTATATTCAAAAAATATCTATTGATACATAATGCTTCTTAAAATTTAATAGAAACTAGCTTATAACTGTATGGGTTATTTTAACAAAATTTCAAAATATTTTGTTATTTTCTAATAAAATATTACTAGTATTTGTTTTAAAAGAAAAGTTTAATCCTATAATGATATTTAAAAAATATATAAAACATGATTTCATATAAAATGGTAAGAATTAAGTATATAGAAATAAGTTCTCAATCTATTAAAAAAATAAAACTTAGCTTATCAATTATCATATTTGTGAGGAAGACATGAAAATTCATATAGCTCTAGGGAGTAATATGTTGTTAAAACAATATCATGAAGGAGAGGGGAGGCAATGGATTTTGAAAACAAAAGTGAAACAAGCCATTTGACTTTGGGTGCAAATTATAGTTTCATATGATTTTGGGCCCATTACAAAATATGTTCAGGTTGACATTTGCTATTGACATTGTTGTTCGTTTTTTTTTTGTCCTCACTTTAATCCTTTTACCCAAGTAGTTGACTATTCAGATGTTCCAAAAGAAATCTAAGGATTATCTTAAATTGTCTCTTACTTTTATTGTTTAAAATTTGAATCTAAGTATTATATTTTTTGAAGTAAAAGTACTATACGTATGATAAATCTTTTATAGGTACTAGCACCAATTCTTTTTTATAGGTACTGTACGTAAGATTGACAATAAATTTAAACTTCATATATGAAAAAAAAATTAAGACTTATTAAAGATGACACAAACTAGAAGGGATAAAAGTAAGGAAGTTGGAGCCTAAACAATATATGAATATATAACAATGATTATATAACAATGTTTGGTTTTTAGAGCATGCTTTCATTTCATCAATAGTAAAAGTCATAATCAGTACAAAACAAAATTACTAACCTAAGCTGAGAAGAAGAATAAATGGATCTCTGTTGTTCAAGAAAGGGAGACTTTGACATTTGCACCAATACACTAGTATACCTTCCTCGTAGGATGCCTAAAAATTCAAATATTTTAAAAGGTCATCCCAAATTGACATCTTTCCACCCCCACCCAAAACACAAAAAAAATGCTGCATCAAGAAAAATTCAATTGTCATCAAAGGATGCTCTTGGGTAATATAAATGTCATGTCATATCATTAAAGATGAAAACAAAGCCTTCTTTGTCAGCCATAGCCATTGCTTATAGTAAAGACTGAACCAGACTAAAAATTAAAGAAAATGGGTGCTTGTTTTGTTTTAATTTGGTCCCCTTGTATTTTTTTTTTAATTTTTTTCTTAACAGATATTGCATAAGCATGTGCTGCTTCCCGCAAGAAGGTTATCATAGATAAAAGGATTCAAATCCCAATTACTTTGATTGTATACATTGGAAGTAAATTTCAAGAAGATTTAAGAAAAGGTATCATAGCCTTGAGAAGAGCATGTTAACAAATTGCAATATTACATTGTCAAGATCTGTGATGTTGAAAGCTGACTAAGGTTATACCTAGGGCTTGAAGGGTTATCCAATCCAAAATACTAATTAACTTGCCCCCTAAATGTCTTAAGTCCTAATAGAATAACGTATTGAATAGACAATCACAACTACATGTATCCAGAAGAATTATGCAGTCACATATGGAGCAGATTCATTGTTTCTCCTAGCAGACTAAATTTCCTTATCTGTGCAATCAAAATCCAACTTGTTTATGTTGTTATGAGACAAGTCAAACCCTCCTAAAAAAAGATTAAGTTGCTCTTTGGTTGACCACTTAGCAAAACCAGATTTCGTCCTTTGTAATGAAGGTCGGTATCTAGAAGACTAGAACTCTAAAGTTCAATTTCTGCCACCTTTCTCTTCAACTTAGATAGTATAAAAATGAACCCTCAATAGCCCTTGCCAGCCATAGCCATTGCTTATAACCCTCAATATTGGTGGTTTGCCACTTCTATAGTATCCAATTAGAAAGTGTGTGTATCTGAAAGCAGACACAGCTACAGAGTTCTGTTTTCGATTCTTAGATATTGCTATATGAAGTTTATCATCAATGAGAGGAGTATTATGCTACAATAAGTAACTTGAAGTACAAAAATCACAACGTAGCAATAAAACCTCATCCCGACTCAAACCCAGAATGCAAAAGAAGCACCCCCGGTAGTAGCAGATATAAAAAGAATTGTAAAAAGGCAAGCCTAACATCAAATGCAACAAAAAAGCTCTAGGAAGATGGTTGACTGGCAGCTTCAATCTCACCATCCATTTCAGCTTCAGTTAATGTAATTATTGCCTCTCAGGTCTATTAGCTCAACTATTGCAGGTCAATGTGTAATTTAAGTGCATTTATATAATTTTTGTATTAAAAATCTGGAATTAGGATGAAAGTGACTAGCTAGTGATTGATCCCCTGCCATCTTATGGTTGAGGGAGGGACACCCAAGGTGGAAGGTTTAACAGTCTAATATTTAGAACCAACCTCACAAATATGGTCATAACTGGTAATGAACTCATGCTTTTGGGATTACAAATCTAATCCAACTAAAAATCCTCTTAGACATTACATCAAACATTTAGAGTGTTGTATATACATGCATTTTCTCATTCCCTACAATGAACATGAAAATTAACTATAAAAAAATTACTGAAATAAAAAGCTTTCACCTCTATTTAGAAGAAACACAACAACAACTTCTATGGCAAAAAATAGAGAACTTAGCGAGGATGTGAATCTGCATAACAATTCCGAACTAAATCAACAATTGTGAATAAAAATCTTCAAACCTAGCTTGGAAAACTCTTCAAAATCAAGAATAAAAATTAACCACTCTCAGAGCTGGTGCATGGAGTCACAAATCACACATGCATCTTAACCACTATCATATTCCAAAACATAATGGAAAACAAAAATTCGAAGAAATCACACATCCATCACAAAGAAAGATGAATATGAGAAATGAGAATTCAAGATTCCGAGAAGAATGAAAAAATAACTCACATTTTAAATCAGAGAAAATCCCTCATAGTCTTCTTTAATTTCTTCAAGACCTACTGGCATAACAACAACAATTGTTATCGTCACACAACATTGCTTGAGGATTTCAGAAACTCCATAAAGATGCTTGAAGAATTTAGAAACCCACACTCTTGAGTAGGGCAAAGAGAGAACGAGAGAGACAGAGAGAGTGAGAGTCTTGTGTTGAAATGGTAGAAACCCACATTCACTCGTGTTTTTCTTTTTCTCTTTTCTTTTTTGACAATAAGAATATTAATAAATATGTTTAGGCAGTGACAACATTCAGCATGATAAGGGTTGCAGAATTTACTTTAACTATTAGTATTTACAACATTTTAACATATGTGGTTATTTAAATGTTGCTAAATATTATATTTGTAGTAGTGATTGATCAATGTAGTAATTGACACCATATTAGTAAACAGCCAAAAAACCACTAATAACAATATGCAATAACAACCAATAAGTATGAATCAATAAGCAATACTTGGATAGAATTTTGCACAGTAGTAACATCCAATAAACATTATGCATTTCCATCAACCATTAGCATACAATATGCAACATAAAATAACTATATGCAGTAAACCATTCCATAGTTCTTGTTTGAGACACTTAACGATATCATCCTGTATGCAACAGATTTTGATGTATATTAGCAAACCACCTTGCTTCCAAATAGCAGTTTTTTTTTTTTGCAGCAAGTATGGAAGGGCAACAATATTAGTACAAACCATTATGTGATATTCCAATTATGCAATCAATAAAAAATGACATAGTACTAACCATATCAGTAATCAAATTATACAGTTAATCGAAAACTTACAAAATAATGACAAAACATCTTCATTGAACCTTTTCATTAATAAATGTCAAGATGACATAGTAATTATCATTTTCTATACTAAACCCAAAAGAGGACCTATACATTGTCCACTATATAGCACCCATGAGATTACACAAAGTAATTACATCCCAAAAAAATAATTACGTATCCAACACAAACATCTCGTAGGTTTTGCTCAAAATAATTATAAAAAACAGAATCTAATGTTCGCTTTAAGTATCCTCTTGCTGTCCACTCGAAGTGTCCTCTTATTGTCTCTTTTTTGCTAGCACCCTTGCAAGTCTACTCCTTGTTATAGGTGATGGAGTTAAAATTGTTTCTATACTAATAGTTCTTTCTCTTGGAGCCAATATGCTTCCTCTCCTTATTGTTGGCAGGTTTGTGGGTTTCAGTGTGTTGTCGAACTACAGGTGGTGGCTTGAATGGTGGTGGTCCCATGTTAAATCCTGGAGGTGCAGCCCCTAGTATTTCTCTCTGCAATTTAGTTACAAGGTTCATACCCGTCCTATATCTCCAAGGCCTAGGTGGATTGCATGCATTTTGTGTAACAAGTACTTGTACTTATAAATTCAATGACTCAACATTAAAAAGATAAAAACAGAAACATTAAATAGGCCTAAAGTTAGCAAACCATTAAAGGATGACTTGTTGGTTCTTCTTGGGAAAGTGGTGGAGGACTTGGAACAATATATTCATCTGTAAAGGGGCTAAGACATAAATATGATCCCAATGCAGCAACAATTTCTTCATCAGTTGCTCCTACATCTTGTTGATCTTGTGATCTTTTCTTCTTCTTTGATTTTAATGGTGCCCCCTTACAAGTCCTTGAATTGTGGCCCACCTCACCATAATTGTGGCCCCCTTACAAGTCCTTTAATGCAGCACTTTCTCTTTAGCTTGTAAGAATTCCGGACTTTCTCTTCTTCACTTTTTCTTCTCTATTTTTTGGGTCTTCCAAGTGGCCTCTTGATTTGTGGGGCTTGTGTTGCATCAAGTCCTGTTTTATCCCAGTGATCTTCAATTGGTACAACTTGGATACAAGGCGCATAGGCCAAATCAAATTTGGCCTTGGACAGAAATTCATTGACATAATGCTCTGGATTCAAGTTTTTGTATCCAATAGTAGCACATGCATGCATGCATGGGACACCACAAAGTTCCCATTCTTTGCATGTGCATGTATGGTTTCCCAAGTCAACTTTCACCCTACAAGGCATGCAAGAGCCTTCATACAATAGGCCATCTGGATCCCCAATCCACCCAATTGTCCACTTGAAGCTATCTTTCTTTTACTTCTCCAATCTTCTTTGTTGCTCAGGGAAAATAGGACCATTATAATTCATCATAATTTGCCTATATTTATTCATTTTTCACATTAGGTAGCATCTAATCTCATCTGCCATTGTTACTATTGGCTTAGATTTGAGCTTGACAATTTTCCCATTGAATTGCTCACACATATTATTGAGTAAAGTATGGTTTTTTGAGTAGGTGCTAAATCCAGACCTTGACCAGCTAGATGGTGGAATCCTTGAGAGCCATGCCCAAGCACTCTCATTGATGGCTTTTACCTTGTTCATATTTTTCAAGAATTTGGCACTTATAGTTGACTTTGCACCTGCCCAAAAAAGTAATCACAACTCCGACCCCTTCCATTGCTTTGTAAAATTAGCCCACACTTGCCTTCCACAAACCTATGTGGTACCTCAGACATGATGTCTTCCATGGATGGTAGCAACCCTTGCATGTTCATGACCAATGCATTAAAACTGTATAACTATAATCAATCAATAAATGCACTAATGACCAACCTTTTGTTGATCAGTTATAAATTGGTATCCATGTTCTTTTGGATCACCGATCAATCAATTTGAGACACTTATGTTAGCTTTGTACTAGGCTTTATTAGATGTTTATTGTGCCAAATATTAGTATTTTAATTGAGTTTAATGTTGTTGGGCCTCATTGGGCTTTAATGCAAATTGTGAATAATTCTTAGATTTTGATGCATTTTGACCTTTCCTCCTTGGTTAGGCCATAACTTGGAACTCGGTGATCCATTTGTGGTGATCTTGGTGTCTTTGGAAAGCTAAGACAAGGCTCTACAAGTTTCATGAGAACTTAAGAGCTAGATCAGAGTTCTAAGGGGTCTAAAATAGCCCTGCAATTCAGATGGGTTTGCTGTCATTGGAATCTAAGTAGTGTGCACATATTGGACTATATCGTGCTATAGGCCTCCTTATGAGCTACAACTCGGCCATTGGAAAGATAAGACCCATATCTCCAACTTTGCTGAAGACCATTTAGTTAATAGATTCTGTTTTAGGCATGATAATGAAGTTAAAAGTTGGTTTGAATTTGGAAACATGTTTTGCCAACCTAACTTAAGGTAGGTGCAATGTTTTTGGAATATCTGGAGTTATAAAAGTCCAAATGGCATGAAACAAACGCTAAAAGTTCAAGGAGACAATTGTCTACAACTGTCATGAAGACCTTCAAGCCAAAATACACCGTCTAGGTTATGAAAATCAAGTTGGAATTCGGAGAAGAGTTGCTGACTAGAAGCCACCAACTATACACCAACCCACCTACCATGCACCAACCCACCAATCATGCATCGAGCTTCCATATTTGACAATTTCCTTGTTTTTACAGTTTGAATTCAGATTATTTTCAATTACAAATTAGCTTCTAGGATTAGTGTAAATAGGGTCAATCTCTTTGTATTAAGCATTTATTCAATTTGAAGTAAGTTTGAGTATTTGTTTGAAGAAAGTTTGAGTATTTGTGAGAGTTTTCTTTCTCTTCTTCTCCCTTCTCTTTAGAATTTTGTTTTTGTTCTTTATTTTATGAGTTCTTCCTTCCCATCCATGGAAGGCTAGGCTCTTATAATCAATCCAAGGGATTAGCCATCTTGATGTTTAATTTGGAGATCTTGTTTCACTTGTTCATATTGCTTAATTGTTATTCAAAGTTTCTCTTCTTCCTCTTTTGATTTTTATCCAGATTGAATTACTTAATTTAATTTAGATGTTGATGTGATAATAACTTTATTATCATATATTCAAAGAGGATCATAAAGAATAAATAACTTATTAAAGTTTTTTGATGGATTATTTAGCTTGGTTAAATTTTGGATCTTAAGTTAATCTATGTTTGGATTATGCTTACTTTATCTAACCTTGGTTAATTAAATCCTAGATGCTTATCTAGTAGAGGATTCTTGGATTATGTTGAGACGTCTTGATGTGATCTAAGGCCAAGAACATGGTTAGCAATTAAGTGAATTCCTTGTGATCAATGATGAATTAAACTCAAGATTAGTAAATTTTCTTGGATTGGTTAATTTGTTAATTGCATTTCTTTAATTCAACTAGAGTATTTACTTTACAAATCATCAAAACCTCCCATTTTAATTATCTTGATCTGATTGAATCTTTGTTTTTTTTGGATCATTGAGAGACGATTCAGTTTATTCTTTATATTACAAATTAGTTTGTGAATCGGTAATTTTTACTATTTGACGGGTCTCGACAACCTCTTGTCAATCACCAATGTCTTCCAAGATTAGTGTTATAAACCATGACCATGTATCTACAATAAAACAAATCAACTAACTAAAAATAGTAAATATTCTAACTAAAAACATATTAGTACTATTCTAACTAAAAACAAAATAACAAATGAGTACATTGCATACCTTTGTTTTCCACATCAACAATGGCATAAGCAATGACATAAAGCTTATTGTTGCCATCTTGGCTAACTGCTGAGAGTAGATGTCCATCACAATAACCTTTCAAGTGGCAACCATCCAACCCAATCAAAAGCTTGTAGCCTGCAATAAAACCTTTATTCAGTGCATCCAAACAAACATACATCCTGTAAAATGTAGGAAGCACCTCCAAGGTAGGCCTTCCAATAGACAACATAATTGTGGATCTTGGGTTATTATTCTTCAACTCCCCACAATAATCCCATAACTTGGCATATTGCTTAATTTCAGAGCCTTCTACTAGTTTCCTAGTCCCCTTAACTGCTTTGAAAACTTTAGCATCAACAACATGCACATGATAAGATGGTCATACGCACCAGAAGCATTCAAAGTTGGATGTGACCTAATTGTTGAAACCAACTTGTCTGCTACCCATTTCCTTGTTGCTTGTTTGTTCTCAAAACACCTGCTACAGGTGTGGTTATTCACAATTTTTTTAATTTGGTATGAGTTTGTTCTTTTGTTTAAATTGCAAAATATTCCCCAAAGGCAACCATCCTTACAAACTGCCCTACAACATTTTTAAACATAGTAAGAGTAGGAAACTCCATATTAAGTTCAAGTGTAACCTTGCCATACTCAGCACCATTGTTAAATTATGGAAAAATATCTCTATCCCTCCCTTCTTTTTCTTCATAATCTAATGAGCTACCTAAAGAAACAAGCTCATTAATTTGATACATAAATGCAGCCTCTCAATTACAATCCCTACATTCCTCCTTATATGTAGATTGTTGACCCTCTTTCTTTTCCTCTCCATCTTTAGATTGTAGATTTTATTTTATTTATTTATTTATTTTTATCTCAAACTCGCTGTCGAAGAAGGGAAATAAATGGCTTGTAAGAATATCAAGTGCATGTTAGCTCAATATCTTGCACGTGGAGATGAATGGTTGGTGCTCTATGAAACATGTGCAATATGGTATGTTGCATATGATTTACAAAGATTATTAAGTTTTGTTAGGAACAAAGAGCAATCTCAATTACATCGATTTTCATGAAAAAAAAATTGAATTTGATTTATCTGATTGTTTGATGGTTCTTGGGAGTCATGCTCATTAAATAAATTTATTTTTAATTTAATTTTATCTTCAAAATTAAAAATAATATAATTAGAAAATGAAATATAAAATAATTAATTTATCAGATTTTGCTTCTTTGTAAGAAAATAAATTGCATAAGAGAGAGAGAGGGGGGAAGAAACGATAAAGTAAAAGTTGGACTGTAAAAAAAAAACATATTTGAGTTAGACTCTTTAAAAACTAATTTTATCTTTAAAAAATTCATATTTGAGTTGAAGATTTTGAAAACTAATTTTATCTTAAATACTATTTAGATAAATTTTGTTTAAATAAGAATCAATTTTAAAAAAATTGAGTGATAACTAAATAATTATATCTTTATTTTTTAAAGTTACCAAAACTCTTTTTAATTTCTTATGAATAAAGCTCTCATTAAGACTTGTGCCATGCATTAACATTAAAATAAGACAACTTCTCCTTTTCCTAAACTGATCTAGTACAAAAAAAAAAACTCCATCTAAACACATGAACATTGAATAGGGGTGCACAAGACTAGTTTAGACTTAAATTGTTTTGGCTTGGTTAGATCCGATTTTAATAAAAATTTAGGCTAGGACTTGGTCACCTAGCTTAACGTGACGTATATACTTAAAAAAATTATTTTAAATTTTATGAATATGCTTAAAATAAAAATAATAAAAATTAAATAGGAATTGAAATTAAAATAATTAATTTCATTAAATTGAGATAATAAATTTATGTTAGTTTTCTAGAACAAAACAAATCGCATTAGAAGAAGGGAGGGAGAAACAGTGAGAGTAAGAAAAAAGTTAGACTACAAAGAAAAAAAAATCATTTTTGAATTTGACTTTTAAAAAACTAATTTTATCTTAAATTGTGTTTTAGATAATATTAACCGTAAATTTGAACCCAACGATGAATTTTGTAATATTAAAAGTTTAAATTCAAAACAATCCAAACATGAATAGTACACCCTTAAAAAATGGGAAAATAAATCAACGGTTGAATACGAAATATGAGGTAAATATAACTCTAATTTAAAAGTAGTATAAACTCTTATGTTTTAAGTTTTTAATCGTACATTATTCTCATGGACTCTAAAAAGTCTAGTTCTTGAAAATACTGTAAGACGGTACAGACTCAAAATACTAATTAGCAAAGTTGATAAGAAAACAGAGAAATAAAAATAAATGTTTAAAATTGAAGTGATAAAGCCAAACAAGCGATGAACATCTTCGAAGTCCTTCAAATCAAAATCAATCGAGCGAACACATGAACAGTACACTGAACCGAACACCACGTGAAGAAACCCTTTGTGTTCTCTCTCTCTTTCTCTCTCTGCTTCTTCTTTTCTCCGTCGTCTGATTTCTTTCACAAAGACCCAATTTTTATTCTCTATATATTCTCTATTCTCTATTCTATAACAACACCAATCACTTCTCTTCTTCTTCATCGCGCGCCAAATACAAAAAACCCCTTCTCTCTCTCTCTCTCTCTCTTTCACACACACACACTAAAGGTACCTTCCTTTCTAATTTCTCTTCTCTCTCTAAAAAACCTTCTCTTTCCGCCACCAATCTTCGCTTCGCTTTTGTTTTTTTTTCTCTTTCTCTCTTTTCTTTTGACATTGAAAACATTGTTTGGGCGATTTTCTAGGGTTTCGGTGCGATGGCGGATGCGCCGACGAGCCCGGCGGAGAGCGGCGGCGAGCAGCAGAGCCCGCGCGGTGGTTTCGGGCCGCGGGAGCAGGACCGGTACCTGCCCATTGCGAATATCAGCCGGATCATGAAGAAGGCGTTGCCCGCAAACGGGAAAATCGCTAAGGATGCCAAGGACACCATGCAGGAATGCGTTTCTGAGTTCATCAGTTTCGTTACCGGCGAGTGAGTCACCCAAAAAATTCTTTTTTTTTTCCTTTTGTGAAATGATGGTTAATGGTGTGGAATTTTTTTCTTTTTTTCTTTTTATTTTAGTTTTTGGGAATTGGGTATGAAAAGTTGTAGCTTTTTGGCAAATGGGGTTTCTTGGAATTTTATGAGATGGTGATTATATGATTTGGGGGGATATTAGGGGTTACTATGGATATTTACTTTAGATAATTCAAAATTATAAATATTTTTATCTTCTAAAATAAAATAAAAATACTGATTTTTTATGCTAGAATTTTTTACCATTGTTATTGACTATTGGATGGATGAGTAATCCTCACCCCTTGAATCTTGACAAAATTCTGGTTGAATTCTGTCAAATTTTTCTAGCTGTGTAGCATTACTCTTATAAAATTCAGTCTATGGATACGTTGCTGTGCACATATAAGGTTTACTGATGAACCCGAGTTTGTTGTAACAAAACTCTATTAGGAGTAGCTTTTTGGTTTGTTTATTTGAAATGGGTATGGTTGTTTGGTTTGTAGGGCGAGTGAGAAATGCCAGAAAGAGAAGAGGAAGACCATTAATGGAGATGATTTGTTATGGGCGATGGCGACTTTAGGATTTGAAGACTACATAGAGCCACTTAAGGTGTACCTGGGAAGGTACAGGGAGGTAATTTTTCTTTTTATGTTGGTTCATTGTTTCCATTTGCTGTCTTTTTTCGAGTTTTATTTTGAGGCTGATACAGGATGCGGTTGTTAGAAACACGAGGAGACAAGGATATATAGAATTCTTTAACACTTTGATGTTCTGGAATCATTTAAATTAAATCCTCATGTAATGCATATTTAAAATCCAGATGATAAATTTCTGCTTTGTAGTTTTCATTTCCTTTTCCATATTGAGGTGTGGCTGTGTGGGTGTTTGGTTGGATGTGGGTGGGTGGGGAACCTTTTCAACAAATGGATTCATTAAGTTTTCTTCCCCCCCTCATTTCAATGTCTAAGATCTGATAATGTTCCTTATGCCTTTATTTTTATCTGACCTTTTCCTTTTCTTTTTTATTTGGTTGGTGATTTTGAACTGTCCGTGATTATCATAGTTGGAGGTTAGTTAATCCTCCCCTCTGCTTAATTGTATTATTTTCTTATTTAGCTTGTGCTATGTTGTCAATGGAAATGCTAATGTTGGTGAACCATCAATTCTGATAGGGTGACACTAAAGGATCTGTTAGAAGTGGTGATGGATCTGCTAGATGAGATCAAGTTGGCCTTGCAGGTCAAAATATCCTGGTGCAATTGCATAACCTTTATGGAATTTTGTTTTTGGTTTAAAACTTTTTATTCTGGTGATGATTTGTTCATGTAAATAAGTTTTAGTTCATTAGTTAATATGTACTTTCTCCGTGTTGTTGATTTATCATTTATGTTTATTATGGCAGCTTGTTTATCAGGGTTCGCTGAACTGTATAGGTTCCCAGGCAGTACTCTATCTTTTAAGGTTTCTCCCATATGCCTGTATGCTTAAGTATGGAGATTCAAGAAATAAAGTTGAGGCAGGCTCTTAGTCAAAAATTGCAAAATTGAATATTAATATATGATTTTTGTTATGTTTTGAATAACATCTATCCATGTTGTATTTGGTTCTAGTTTTGTTCAAGTGGTCTGATATTGGCTAGCAAAAGTTCAGTATCTAATGGAAATTTGATTTTTTTCCACTGGTGCTTGTGCACCAGCTAGTCATAGCTTTGAGATGATCATTCTGGTGCATTTAAATTATGAATGTTAATCTTATTGGTTTGCATTTACATGCCCATACAGATTTTTTTGACCTTATTGTTTTCTCAATATTGTTCTTAGGTATGCTTCTAGAAGCTTGTTTAGTTTTATTCCATGAATCCTTGGTTTCTTAAGCATACAAAATTTACCCCTTCAATATATTATTTTGTAGTGAGTTTTTAACATGTCCAAGTGAGTTATATTTTACAGGACACTTATTGCATGGGAAAATCACTTGAACTTTGAATTAGTGTCATTTGGACTCTTAAGAATTGGAATGTGTCATGCAATATAGGAAACTTTTGAAGATACTTCTTAAAATTAAATCATACTTCAGTTGTTCTGTCTAGTGCTAAGAAATTTAAAATCAGTTTCAGGATTGGCTTCTGTTTTTCTAAACACTCATATTTAGTGGAATATATATTTTAGGAGATTCCTTCGATACCCTTTGTTTTTATAAGGATACCATTGCCTTTAGCAATTAGTGGCTAATATTTAGCCACATGTCCCATTTAACTGAAATATAAATACAAAAACAACTTACTGTATTCTGTATTTATATTTCAAGTAAGTGAGATACATGGTTAAATATTAACCACTAATTGTTAACGGGTACTGCCCCCTCACAAAAAGGAATGGTACGGGAGAAACCTCCTATATTCTAATAAGGATAAATATAGCTGGTTGCTTGGGAGACTAATTAGAGGAGCGGGGTTTCATGTTTCTGGATATTTAGTTGGTTTTCAAATTGGTTTTCTAATGTAAACTGTTTAGCCGTTGACATGTTCTTGGTTCCTACAGTTCTGTGTTAGTTGTTTTGTTTTGGGTCCCTACTTACCAGCTCTGTGAATAGAAAATGTTCCTTCATTCCTGCAACATTGATAAAACATTCGTGTTTCCATCTTCATTCCCTGTATGATGAAATTTTGTCCCCCGCATTTTCTTCACCTATTCTTCATGTTCTTGTTTCCTCAAAAAGTCTTCTTAAACTGAGCAAAGGCTAAACTCAAAATTGTATATCATAGAAATTTTGTGCCTCTTCAAATACTAATTTCTACTATTGTTTAAGAGAACAGGTGGTAGTTTTCCTTCTCTTTTACTGCCTGTGTTATCTCACATTCTCTGTGTATTCCTTTCTAATTATGCACACATGTATATTTGTGCCACCCTCCATTTCTTTCTTTTTATGTAGACATGTATATGTGTGCCATTTTCTAGTGTAATGAAGTTATAAATGATTTATTGCTACCGCCATGATTTGGAGACAATCAAGGGAGTGGGGCAGGAGTGGAACAGAGTAGAATTTTTTTTAATTGCTATTTAGAGTTGGGAAAGAAAAGGGATGGGGAAAATTTAAAGATGAGGGAAAGGAAATAATCAAGGCAATGGCTTATAGGTTGGTTGATTACTACTAAATATTTTGTAGGGAATTTGAGAACATGAATGATTCCCATTGCTAAATGATTGGAGGAATTGGGTTTCTCATATGCTAGAGTAGTTCAAACAGTATTCATCAAAAGTAGCTTTAACAGTATTCATGCTACTGTAGCTTGAACAACACTCATCTATAATAGCCTGAACAGCAGCCCAACATATAATTAATGGACCCCCTTTGTCCTGCATCAGTTCCCCTGCACTTGAAAAGAAAACTTGTCCTGAAGTTTAGATTGACCATGAAATATACTGCACCTTATAAGAGGAACCTTAGACTATCTGAAAATCTTATTCTTTCCCAACTTGTCCTTCAAGTTTTGAGCAAATATATCCTTTCTATTTGCATCTTTAAGTGGAGGATAAGGGATCCTTCATAACAAAAAGAAAAAAGGAATAATAAAACAAAGAAAAAAGAAAACATCAATGGAGCAAAGCTGCCCAATCCCTCTGCGCATATCTGTTAGTGAAACCCCGTTAAAAAGACCATATGCATTACACCAAATAGAAGCCAATTGCCTAATCTTATTCCAAATAAGCTGCTGAACCAAATAAACCTCCTTATAAATACGAGTGTTAAGGTCCATCCAAATGCACCAAATAGTTGGATAGTTGCACAAAGCAGTGTGATGGAGTATTGATAGACCCTGAGTATACTAGAAGAAAGAGGAAGGGTGGCTTGAGGGTGTATGAGGCGGGAATATTGCTGGGGGGAATGATTCTAGTTTCACACCAAAAAGCATGGAGAGAAAATAAAAGGGGGGAAATGAACCGTGAGGAGGGGAGAAGGATTTGGGTAAGGATTGGGAGGGAGGTTTAGGCTCCTCGAAAGCCTAAGGATTCTGGTTCTCCAGAATTATCTTCTTATTATGTTTCTAAGTTTCCTGAGTGTTTTCTCTCTTTATTAATCAAGGATTCTTCACTGGTATCCATTGTTTCTGAGTTTCTTCGGTAATCCAGAGATTACCTACTAGAATTCATTGTTTACTGAATTAATAGTGTTTTCTTGTTCATTTCTCTAAGTTCCTATCAAGTATGAAGTAGGAACAATGGGGTATTGAAAAGGAATATTATGATTATGGAAATATATCGAATTTGTATGGATTGGGGACTTATTGTAATTAATGTTTTCAATAAAAGCTTGGTTTGCATTTCAATTAAATGTGAGCAGTGAGCTTTTATTTAGAATTCGGATTACTTGGCTATCAAGTTCAGTATTGATAACTGGGCCATATACTTTATCACTAAATATAAGGCATAGGTGATTTCATTTGTTGGTGGCACCTAACCTTGGACCATGTCTTGCTAATTACCTGAGCCGTTGTCTGTATATTGTCCTTCACCAGAAGTCTAGGATGACTGCTTTCTTGCATGTTCCAAAATATATTTCATAATGACTGGAATCAGATGGCTAAGTATTGCTGTTTTTGCATGTTTCATTGTTGGAGTCGTTTTTTTTTGGTGATCATAATACGCTGATGACTTGTTTTGTTTATCGTAGTGTTTTTAAGAGTAATGGAAATCTGTTTTTGAAATGAACTAAGTGTGATTTCTTTTTCCAGTTTTAGGGAAAGAACAACTCTCTCTCTCTCTTTCTCGAGACTAACAATAATCTGCTTTGCTGGGATTTGCAGGTACAGCTACAGCATCTGGTTATTCCTTGAATGCAAAGCCATATATAGATCCTTCTACGCATCTCATTTACTTCACTTAAATGCTTGTACACATGGCATGAACTGCAACAATAAGTATGATGATTTAAATTTTTTGGTTTCTCGTTTAGGGTGGAAGGCATGGGTTTTCTTGTAGCTTGTAATGGAATTAGAAGCACCTGCTGTCAGAATTTTCTTTAGATCATACAATATTTGCTCATACTGCATTAATTTTTTTTTACCCCAAGAATCGCAAATACTATTTTTTTCTCCCTCAATGATTCTTATAAGTCAACTCAAACCACAAATGTTCCTGAAGGTATTGGTGGCTTCAGTTAAGTGAAGTTCTTTGAAGTAGAAGGCTTAAAATGTTTGGGTAATATGTGTAAATACCACTTTATACATACAAAAATACAAAAACTTAAAGAGTGCAGGTTGGATAGATTTTTTTATTTATTTAAATAAAGTAATTTTTTTAATTTAAAAAGTATTTTAAATATGTTTGAATGAAACTTTTTTAAAAAGTAGAAGTTAAAAAAAAGTTTAATTATTATTTTTTTTTAGAAGTTAGTGGTTTTTGACTTTTGAAAAAAGAGAAAGAAATGTGATTTTTAATATGATTTATTGACAAAAATATCATTTTGCTTTTATAAAAATTACATCTCATGTTTCTTCCTTCTTTCTTTCTTTTTTAATGTAAACCTTGCTTCATTTATTATAGATGCTTTATACTTTTAGTAATTGTTATAAAAAATATTTTTTTATTCTTTTTTATCCAAACAAAATTGTAAGTCTTTTTATTACTTGAAAAGGTTTTACAAACATTGTACTTAAGTGCAAAATAATTTTTTTAAAAAAAAAGCTCTACCCAGAAAGGCCTTTTTTCTATAAGATTATCAAAACAAGCTCTTAATCATTTTTACACTATTAGATTTACTTGTAAATAACAAGTTCAGTAAGTATCCAACAAGAGAATTGAAAAGATGAAGAAAAGATAAGCAAGAAAAATTATTTGAAAATATAAGTCTCAAGTCTCAATAAAGATGCTCAAATGAGCGTTTTATTCTTGTATGACAAATTTCATTTAATACTATATGAAGCAGTCCAAAATTGCTCTTTTACATAGAGATTATAAAAGATGTATGCACACGAAGTAGGAAAGTTGCATATTAACTTTCCTTTAGGCTCTGCTATAACAATTGGTATATATCTACTTGTTAATCCTCTGCCCATTTTCTCTTTCTTTATTCTACCACATATCAAGTGTAAATATCAGCTGATTCAGCTTGGCAAGTTTGCTTGGTGTAGACACCCTATTTTTCCCCATAATTTTCATAAACGTATATACACGTGGTCAAGTTTAATGATTTCAGGACTCCACAAGTGGAAATTAAGCTTAAAGAGGAGTTTTATGAGAAGAAGCCTTTTCAATCAAGTTTTTATATTATTTACATGATAGAGGACATCAAGTTTTCAATGAGTACTCGTGCACTTAATTTGGGCTTATGAATTGGAAGTTGTGGATTTTCTAAAGTCTGGGTTTGCTTATATAAACGCAAAACACGATCTTCTGAACTTTGGAATTTGGATCATTGCCACATGTAATTTTTAGGCTCATTTGGTTCTTGCACTTTTTGCAATGCAAATTAGACATTTTAAGCTTTATTGGACATAGAATTCATGAGAAAATGATTTCATATGAATTTGTTGAATTTTTCAAATTGGGGTTCCTGTTTCAGCATCCAGCAAGACTATTTGGGCTTGCTGTTTGACGCTAAACTTATTACTTCATGTATGAACTTGGCCCAAATGGTTCTAGATTTTTTTTGTGGGTAAAAATTTAAGGTTTGAGGAAATTACCCCATTTGAAGGGTATAATATGCCACAACCAGTGTTTTAAAAATCAATCCAATTGGACCGGTTCAACCGGTTGGATCGTGGACCGGTTCAACCGGTTGGACCGTGGACCGAAAGCTCTATTGGTTCTGGTTCAACCAAAGAACCATCCGAGCGGTTAAACCACAAAAATTATTAAAAAAAATCAGTTGAATTGGTTAAATTGGTAAAAACCATAAATAAAAAACTGGTTGGATCGTTCATCAACTTTTAAATTGAATTTTTTTTAAACAAAAGAAGAAAATGGTTCTTTAAAAAAAAAAACTTAGGATTTAGCTCTTTTAGGAGTTGGGTTGGGGGTTTCTACAGTTCTAATCCTTCTTTTTCACAAAATAAGTGGCGACACTACAAAGCAGTTTATGACTTTTGTGATCAATTATATATATATAGTATATAGTATACCAGTTCAACCGATCAAACATTGAACCACTCTCCTCTCTGGTTATTCGGTTCAACCAGTTTTTAAAACATTGGTCACAACCATGAAGAGAGACTTATAGTGGTACTTACAACTTTTCTATTAAAGGAGATTAAAATTTGAACCTAAACTTTATAAGTGAAGTGCTTCAATCCTTATTGATGATTGTTAAATGGCTCTAGATTTTAATCTAATCCAAAGTTTACAAGAATCTCAAATAGGATCTTCAATAAACTTCTTATTGGGTATCATATTAATGTGGATAAGATTTTTGTTCATGTTCTTATCATATACCAGAATCTCAAATAGGATCATCAATAAAGTGTTAGAATATTTTTCTATTATGGGTCGTCACTAATTGATATCATTTTATGTTTTAATAAAATGGGTTGATGGTCGATCCATATGAAAGACAGTGCGAGGCTTTAAGATGGTGATCAATTGTCTTGGGCCTCTTTCACCTTGTTGGGCTAATGTAGCAAGCGGCTGTTAGTGTAGACCTAACCTTGCAAGCCCGTGATGAGAGGGCTTGGTTAGAGTTGAGACATCACATTATATATAGGCTAGGTCCTCTCTCTTATCTATGATCGTCGTGAGCTTTACCTATTGAGAGTCGCATTAAGAATAGAGAAGGAGAGGAAGACCTAGCCCTTTGTGAATTCATCGGTAAGCCTAATGGCTAACAAATGTACGTTTTCCACCTTGCTAATTAAGGTATTCTAAATTCATATATGACCTTTAGTTTAATTTTACATGTGGTACCAGAGTTATCCTATATGAATTTAGGACCCAATTGCATGATAATTATCTTTGAATCTAGTTTTATCCGTGAAACCCAAATTCCCCTTTTTGATTTCATGTAGATAATATTTCTAATTTGGTTTGGGACCTTGGGGCTTTTGTAGAACTCCTCAATATGAATCTTTTTGTATAAAATATGTATGAATCGAAGATTTGTAGAGGGAAAATTTGTCTTTTGAAGTTTTAAGTTCAAAATTTAAGATTTGAATGCAAAATTTCAAATTGGGCAATTTTATACGTATGATGATACATGATTGCTTGTTGTGTTATTTTTGAGACCTAAGATTTATGTTTGGAATCATTTAATTGTATAATAAATCGGGGTTTATGGGGTTGAATTTAATTAAATCTAAATTAGGGTTCAATCACGCTTCATAAGAGGGATATTTTTTAAATTGTAATATCGATTCCTTGTCTTATTATAAAATTGATGGATGGATAAGGTTATAAAATCATCAAATAGTAAAATCTCCATGTTTTATGTGTGAATCACGACCTTAAATTGGAGGATTTCTCCTCTGTTTTCTTTACGCAAACCTTGTGCGTTTTTCATCATCCTTTTTTGATTCATGCTTGTTTCTTGGTTGTTTTGGATGATTCTTAGTTGGGTATGCTTAGAAATATGTTTGGGATTAAAATCCCCATGAAATCATGCTTCAAAATGTGCTGAAACGATGGTAATAGAAGCTTGCAATGGTTGGACCCGTTTTCTGGAGGGTTGACCCACCAGAGGAGGAAGAAGAAACAAATTAAAAAAAAAAACAAATATGGATTTTGGCCTTTGCTGAATTCGAACCTAGAATCCAAGGCACATACATTTATTGTACGCTGAACGAGTAGATCAACATATATATTTAAATGTACACTTTCATTAATATATATACTATAATAAAATCCTTTTGGGAATTTTATCTATTTTTTTAAAAAACATTCCACTGCTATAATTGATTTTCTGGAAGATCTTCATTTATTTGATATGTTTTATTATTTTTTTCTCCTATTAAATGATTGAAAAATTTGTTGGAAAAAATAATATATGATGTTCTAGATCCAATGGTATTAAGTACCCTCTCCATTTAGCATCATGAAATTTATACGCTTTCCATTTTTGATTGTATGTTCAAATTTGTATAATTAATTTTTTTTATTTAAAATTTTGGGAAATTGTAACTTGAGATAAAATACAATATGTGACAGTTTTCATCAGCTGAGATTCATTAATATGGAACTCCTAGTTTAGTGCTGATGTTTGGTATATCTTAGTAGTATGTTGTTATGGTTAGGGCAATTGCAGATTCTATTTATGAGTTATATGAGTTAGTATGGGTAAAATATTCACCAAAGTGATTTTATCTATGACAATTTATAGGATTTGTTTTCAGGATAGTTCTTAATTATTGCATACAACTGTCTGCCCAAAGGAGGTTGTTGTGTGTTTTAATTTGAAATGGCATGAAAGCATCTGCAGATTGGGGAATATTTTGGTCTAGGAAGTCTGTCTGCCCAAAGGGGATGGCTTTAGAAGCTAGGGTTTCATGCATTTACGGATACCTTTCATGTTTTACATACTCTGCCCAAAGGGGAGGTGTAGTGATTGTTAGGGATTTCGGGATATGGCTTATGATGTTAAAAGCTATTGATTATTGCATAGGTGATATTGGCTATATACTTTATCACTAAATATAAGGCATAGGTGATTTCATTTGTTGGTGGCACCTAAACTTGGACCATGTCTTGCTAATTACCTGAGCCGTTGTCTGTATATTGTCCTTCACCAGAAGTCTAGGATGACTGCTTTCTTGCATGTTCCAAAATATATTTCATAATGACTAGAATCAAATGGCTAACTATTGTTGTTTTTGCATGTTTCATTGTTGGAGTCGTTTTCTTTGGTGATCATAATACGCTGATGACTCGTTTTGTTTATCATAGTGTTTTTAAGAGTAATGGAAATCTGATTTTAAAATGAATGAAGTGTGATTTCTTTTTCCAGTCTTAGGGAAAGAACAACTCTTTCTCTCTCTCTTTCTCGAGACTAACAATAATCTGCTTTGCTAGGATTTGCAGGTACAGCTACATCATCTGGTTATTCCTTCAATGCAAAGCCATATATAGATCCTTCTACGCATCTCATTTACTTCACTTAAATGCTTGTACACATGGCATGAACTGCAACAATAAGTATGATGATTTAAATTTTTTGGTTTCTCATTTAGGGTGGAAGGCATGGGTTTTCTTGTAACTTGTAATGGAATTAGAAGCACATGCTTTCAAAATTTTCTTTAAATCATATAATATTTGCTCATACTGCATTGATTCTCCTCCCCCCCCAAAAAAAAAAGAATCGCAAATACTGTTTTTTTCTCCCTCATTGATTCTTATAAGTCAACTCAAACCACAAATGTTCCTGAAGGTATTGGTGGCTTCAGTTAAGTGAAGTTCCTTGAAGTCATCTAGAAGACTTAAAATGTTTGGGTACTCTGTGTAAATACCACTTTATACATACAAAATACAAAAAACTTAAAGAGTGCGGTTGGATAGATTGTTTTTTATTTAAATAAAGCATTTTTTTAATAAAAAAAGTACTTTAAGTATGTTTGAATGAAACTTTTTTAAAAAGTAGAAGTTAAAAAAATTTTAATTATCACTTTTTTTTAGAAGTTAGTGATCTTTGGTTTTTTTTTATTTAAAAAAAGTGATTTTTAATATGATATATTAACAAAAATATCTTTTACCTTTATCAAAAATTACACTTCATGTCTTTTCCTTTTTTTTTTCTTTGTAAATCCTATTTCTTTTATTCTAGATACTTCATATTTTTAGTAATTTTGTTATAAAAAAATTTTCATTATTCTTTTTTATCCAAACAAAATTACAGGTCCTTTTTATTACTTAAAATTACTTCACAAATATTGTATGTGTAAAATAATTTTTTCTTTAAACAAAACCTCTACCCAAAAAAGTATTTTTTTTATAAGATTATCAAAACGAGTTCTTAATCATTTTTACACTATTAGATTTGCTTGTAAATAACAAGTTGTAAGAATCCAGCAAGAGAATTGAAAAGATGAAGAAAATATAAGCAAGAAAAATTATTTGGAAATCTATTTCAATAGATTGTGAATATATTTTTAGCAACAATTTGAAATTCTGTTTTTTGAAAATTAATTTTAGCATGATTGTGAAATTTATTCTGAACTGATTTGGGAAATTGTTTTTGGGAAGATTGTGAAACTATGCTTAGCAAGTTAGTAAGGGGCGAGAACATCCTGGGAACAACCCCATGGGACTTCGTTCAAACAGGTGTTTGCAAATGACTAGAAAAAATGCGAAATGAGAAGAATATGAGTGAATGGATGGAGAAGGTGCAAGAACAAATACGAGCTATTCAGGGCCCCAATGTTTATGGTCAAGTAGGGATTGAACAGTTGTGTCCTACAGTTGATGTTAACGTACCCAAGGACTACAAGATCCCAGAGTTTTCTAAGTTCGATGGTACTGAAAACCTGTTGTTTCACCTCAAGACTTACTATACTAAGATGGGCATCTGGTCCAAAGATGAAAAGTTCCTTGTCAGTTTCTTTCACGAGAGTCTGACTGGACCCGCACTTGAATGGTACATTCAATTGAACCAATCCAAAATCAACTGCTGGGATGACTTGGCTAATCTGTTTATGGGGCAATACCAGTTTAATTTAGACATAGCTTTAACTCGGGAGTAGTTGAGAGCCATGCAAAAGAAGAACAATGAGATCTTTAAGCAATATGCTCAAAGGTGGAGGGCTTTGGCGGCCTAGGTGCAACCCTCACTCACAGTTGCCAAAATGTGCTCATACTTCATGGGACATTAGGATCTGCTTTCATTAGCGCAATGGAGGGCGTTGCCTATAAGGATTTCTTTGAGTTGATCACTGCAGGTGAGAGAATTGAATCTTTGGCCAAGGCTGGGAAGTTACCCTTTGGCAATATGAAAAATAATTCTCTCAAGAAAGGGGTTTTCGCCTAGGAAGAAGGAGAGCGAGGTAAACTTTGTACAGAACCACCGAACCCCCGCCCCCTAAATATTTCGCAACTTACCCTACCTACCATACACCACCATCATCAAACTCTTTTCATACACCCGCACCATTTTACTAACCATCGCAGACACCTTCACCCATAATCCTGACCTATGCCCCACCATTCCAAGTCAATAATGTCCCTACACCTCGACCTGTATTCATAAACCAATTTGCCAATCCAAGATTCCCCACCACTCCAGCTCTAAGTAGATTGAACTATCCTCAACCCAGACTAAGTCGACCAAATCCCGGGAGGACATTTTCCCATAATCTGCCACCTTTCCCTAGGCAGTCAATTTCAAATGCTGAGCTTTTTCAAAGACTTAATGATGCTTGTCTGATTTCGGAAATCTCAGTACATTTTATGCAGCCACCTTTCCCAGCATGGTATAGTCCAAATTTCACTTGTAAGTGTCACATGGGCATTACGGGACATTCCATCGAGGATTGCGAAACCTTCAAGACAGCTGTAAGGAAGCTCATTGCTTCTGGAAGGTTAGACATTCAAGAGGAAACTGAGCCCAGTATTGTTAACAACCCGTTGCCTAAACATGGAGCTGGGAATCAGGTGAATACCTTGGATGTGGAGGTAGATTGGATAAAGAAAGTTGCCAACGTCCGCACCCCATTGATTGAGGTCTTCTTAGGTTTGATTGATGTAGGCTATGACATCACAACGCCAGCAAGTTTGATCAAAGACAACGAGATGCATAACTAATCCTCCAGTTGTGCATTTCATTATGAAGAAAAAGGACATGATATTGAATATTGCTAGAGCTTTAAAGCTCAGGTTCAAGGTTGGATCAACATGAGGGTGATATCAGTAATAAGCAAAGGGGGCCATGGCGAAGAGGTTAACATGGTTGAACGGTTCGTTCTCAAAGTCATGCGGTAGACGAGTCAGGCATCGGATAATGTAGTGATGACCTTAAAGAAGCCGTCACTATTCTCATTTGAAAGTGCTCATACTGTACCTTGGATTTATGACACTAAAGTATAAACAAAGGAGGTAGCAAGGTTAGCTCAGCCACTTAAGGAAATAGCTCAAGCCAAGCCGCGATTGCAAGATCGTATACAAGCGGAGTGGCATAAATGACGAGAAGTGGAAGGTGTTATGCTCCCCCAGAAGGAGACAAGAACCGTAAAGGCAAAGAAGTAGTAGTGATATCCAGGATCAAAAGGCCCGAGGATGGAGAAGGATAGGAGTTCTTGAAAATATTAAGGCAGAGTGAGTACGATGTAGTGGATCAACTGAAGAAGACACCAGCAAGGATTTCCCTTTTATTCCTTATCCTATCCTCCAAGTCGCATCGGAAAGCCATACAAAGGGTATTAAACGAGGCGTAAGTTAGACCTGACATGACCCCAGAAGTAATGGTAAATATAGTGGACCTGATTAAAAAAGTGAACATGATCACTTTTTCTGAAGTAGTGCTTGGTAACTCCAGAGGACCTAAAGCTCTGCATATCACATTGAAATGCAAAGGTTTTGTGGTCGCTAGGGTACTGATTGATGGAGGATTGACCTTAAATGTAGTACGTCTAGCTTTATTGGAAGTGATGAGAATGTGTGTTGATGACTTAGAACCGTAGGAAATGACCATTTGCATTTTTTATGGAACTAAAATGGGGATTTGGGGGGAAATCACTTTACCACTAGAAATTGGTCCGAGCAATTTTCAAGTAGTATTTCAAGAAATGGATATCAAACCCACGTACTCCATGCTTCTAGGGAGAACTTGGATTCATGGGGCAAGGGCAGTACTATCAACTCTACATCAGTGCTTGAAGTACATCGAAAACAGGCCCATCATCACCATCCATGGGGAGGAGGAGATGCTACTGTTAAGGCCAGTTGCAATCCCTTATGTGGAAAATATGGAGCAGATTAGAGATGACCTGTTGCACAACTTCGAGGTAGAAGGGTTTGAACAAGAAGAGGATAAGCAGCTTGTGAAGAATGTAAATCAGGTGGTGACCCGCATGATGACCAAAAATGGGTACCAAAAAGGTAGAGGCTTGGGAATTCAACTACAAAGGATTCGAACGCCGGTATCACTGCCAGAGAAGCTAGACCATTTCGGGATAGGCTATCAAGCTTCTTGGGAAGAAATGATGGAGAGTATGGTGGTTAGTAAAAAGAAGAGGAAACAAGACAAGAGGATACAAATCTCGCACCTAAAAGAAACTTTTCTAGCACCAGCGAAAGTCTAGATGCCAGAGAAAGCCACAAGTCCCCGTTTTCACCTCGTCATTAATGCCCTAGACGGGAATCCTGAGGAAGGTCCTGCAATCTATTCCTCTGCAACAAGCAAAATGCTGAACAATTGGAACTCTGACGCGGTCATTGATGTAGTGGACAAAAAGTAATTGTTCATTTGTAATGCGTTGTCCATAGGCTATTACCTATGCCGTTTGGATTTAAAACTTTAATTCAACTTCAGTTGATCTTAATTTGAAATGAATGAGCATGAGTTTTTGCACCATTTCTCAAAAGTCTCCCTTTATATCATATTATATTTCCTCTCTCTTTTACTTCTCATATGTTTGTTCTTTCTATTTTATTCCCTTTTATTGTTTGTTCATATATCCATTGTTTTGTATTTTCCAACACTACACAACTTGTCTTCTAGGAATCTAAACATCACAATCAATCAGTCTCAGAATGATACCTCGAAAAACTCATTAATTGATTCTTGTGCAATGCTTGACGAAAGCAATCAAGAATTTGAGATGGACGATGAAATAGATCATGTGTTTGCTAAGTTAGTTGAGTTAACAGAAAGAAAGGTCATCTTGAGCAACGAGACGGTGGAAGTAGTCAATATGGGGACTAACAAAGAGAAGAAAGAATTGAAAATGGTGGATAACCCTGAGCGCGATGAAATGATTGCACTATTCAAGGAATATCTGGATGTATTTGCATGGTCATATCGAGATATACCTGGTTTGAATCCTGAGATAGCTTCTCATAAGATACCGCTATATCCAAGTGCTAAGGTCAAAAAGCAAAAGCTGCGAAGGATGTAATTTGACTAAGTTTGGCGGCTCGATCACAATGTCACCCTCGGTCTTGTGCACTTCCTTCACAATTCCTCCCAACCTGATTCCTATAACGCCAAACTCGGATCAGTTATTTGAATCTTCTCCTCTTATTCTTCCTTTCATGGATTCAAGTATTACAATTGGAAATTCTGGCTCACTTTCATCGTTGTTTTTGTTTTGATCCTTCACTCTGGATCTTCTTCAAAATGAAACCCAAAACGTTGGTTTCATATCTCCTTCAACAACCTTGTCTTCTGCAACTTTTTTGGGCTCTACTTGTGCAACAAGAACATTAATTGTTTGGGTTTCTTATTGAAACTTAACCTCAGCAATCGTCCTTGTAGGTAGAAAGCTCTAGTCAAACAATGTCATTAGTAGTGAGATAAAAGAAATTAAAAAAATGTCATTGTGAATGTGGGTGAGTGATTTGAGTGCCAACTAAGTTTTTTAAATGTTGAATGGGCTTTTAACATGTCACGTGGACACATTTATAGATGTAAACAATGTCAACTTAATAGGAGATGAATTTGATTAACAAATTGATAATTAAGGGACCTTAATATGAATTTTTTTGTGAAGACTAATCAATGAGAGAGTATATCTTTCGCAAATGAAAATGGTGATATATTCCTCAAGTCATGGAAAGTGAAATTAATCAAACAATAACAGAGGGAGAGTTAAGATTATATTGTGATAACATTGAATGCAACTATGAAACAAAACTGCCAAAAACTCCCACCTACAACACTAATTAAGGATTCATGCCAACTATAACATTCTAAGGAAGTGGTAATTCATCTAGGGGTGGAAGGCTCATGTACAATGGTGAAGCTTATGATGGGCTATCAACTTCATTGGACAAGTTGAATGAATTTTATGAGGGAACTACAAAGAATATCATGCAACTCGCCTCTTGTTTTCTGCATAAAAAAACACATTATTAAAAGGAGGAATCAAGTTATTCCTACCTTAAAAGAAATATAAGGAATGTCTGGTGCAGAGGTAGTGGGGGCTTCCATATTGATCACCAATAACAATAATCTTTTGCTTTTAGAAAAAAAGGAAAAATTATTATAATAAGAGCCCTATACAAACTCACACCCTCTAGCTTAATTTCCAATTGTAGCTCTACTCCTCAATTGCCCAATCCCTTGGCCCAATTTTTTAAAAGCCCAAGTAGACCTATCTTACCCAGTTTGGCCTATGTCCTCACTCTAAAAACCCTAACTCACATCTATAAATAAGAAAAGGAAGAAACAAAAATGAGGGGTTGCCATAAGGAATTTCTTTGCATTTGGTTCCATAGTTGATTTGAGGTAATCCCTCGAACCTCATACTATTCAATTGATATTTTCTAGTTAAAATTTGTAAATATGCCGCTATTTGGAATTCTTGTTTTGAGTTTATAATCTAAATTGTGGTATCATAGTGGAGGTGGTTTTGTTCTTCACCTTCATTTGTTTCTTTGGTTGAAATTTGTCTGCTAAATCACTATTTGCACCTCTTTGATGCTACTGTAGTAATGTGCGGCATTTATAAGCTTTATAAATATGTATATATCTTGTTTTTTCCCTTATTTCTTTCATGTTTATTAGTTTCTTCATGTTAATGTTTTCCTTGTTTTGTCATTTTCCTTTCTTTCTATTTGTTGATTTGTGAGTTTTACTTAATTCCTTTGAACATGTTTAGTTTATCCCCGGAACCAATACGATAGGAAAAGAAATTGTGGGTTGTTTGTCTCTTCTTTTCTTGCTCCAAATTGTGAGTTTTCTTTGAGAAGAAAATGAATGTGGGGTATCAGGCTGTAGTTTCAAAATGGAGTTTCAATCAGACTTTTTTTTTCTTTCAAAAACCAATCCAAACCAACCCAACCCGCCTTGATTGGTTTTGATATTCCCCCCCCATAAACTCTAATTAACTCAACTTGTGAACACTTCTAATATTTTCTGTTCTTGTAAGTGTTTTATGTTCATACAAAAGAGAAATAATTAGCTTTTTTAAAAATGATTCTAAATGGGTAGGTTAATATCTATCCATCATATCCATTAAAATGGATCATGGATGAGTTTGATGATTTTAATAATTTTTTAATAGATTCTAAATGTATTAATGATTTATTTTTTATTCATCAATTATGATCTAATTCAAAATTCATTGAATTCATTCATTTGCCACCCGTACTCCTAGATGTGACAACTGCTCATAGGAATATTAGAATTCAAAACTAAATTTGTTCTTGATAGGAGTGTTCATTGGTTCGAGTTGACTCGATCAACCCAACAAACCAATCCAACCCAATTAAAAAAAATAGTTCGAGTTAGGTCATCGGGCGGGTCCAATTCGATCAAAACCGACCATGATTAGTTTAGTTCACGGATTTTGTATTTTATAACTCGATGACCTGAAGAATAATAGAATTTTAGACATTATCTTTTTGTCATTTAACTTTTCATTCATTTAAAAATCTATGATATAATGATATATCTTTAATTTCAATTTTTAAGCCCCAATAATTCAATTATCTTTATGTTGTTTTAGTTGCATATTAGGATAATGATGTTTCAATTATTAACTTACTCATTTGTGTTATAAAACTCTATAACTTAAAGCCTTTTGTGTGAAGTAATATATATATATATATATATATATATCACCTTATTTGTGAAGTAAGATATATTTAATGTCATACATTTATATTACAAATGAAGTTTATGATGATTTTGAGAAATTAAAATATTTAAAATATTTCTTCTAAAACTTGGTTTTACTTTTATCTTAATACTTGTATTATACTCGAAGGCTTGTATGCTTAAAATTCATATGTAATTGTTTAATTAAGTTTGAAATATTTAGCAATAGTAGGTTTGCTATTTTATTATAAAGAAAAATGATCAGACAACCTGAATCAACCTAACCCAACCTTAATCGAGTTGATTTAGTTCGGGTTGCTCGAAATGTTTTTTAAAAACTGAACCAAACCAACCCGATCAAAGTTGATCTGGTTTAGACATTTTTTTCTTCAAAACCCGAACTAACCCAACTCATAAACACCCTTAGTTCTTGAAGTAACCAACACCAAAATCCTTTCATTTTATAAAAATATAAAATAGAGTAAATACCTATTTTAGTATTATAAAAATATAAGTGTCATCAATTTAGTCATTTAAAAATACAAGTGTAAAAATTGACATTGAATGATTAATTTAATATAAAAATTGTTATTATATGGCCATTTTAATGTATTTATCATTTGAAGATTTAATTTATGATATTTATATTGTTAGAGAACTAAAATGAATATTTATTTTATAAGAAAACACAACTTCAAGTAAAATTTATACTTTTGTTGCTAAAAATTAAATTGATATTTTAAAAATAACAATAAAAACAAGTTTAGAAAAATTACTCAAATTATGGTCCTAAAAAATGTTAAATAGTGAGAAGATTTTTATCAAATTTTTTAATAAAATGAATTAGCATGATGATTATTAATTCTTAAATAAAGATTTTACTAATTTATTTTCTGATGATGTAAGTTGGGAACACTACCTCTGATGATGTAAGTTTGTAACACTACTCCGCACATTTACCACTAGACGATATTTTTGTTGAAAGAACGTCCAATGAATAAGCGCCACGTAGCTACAAGATTCAACATCATAGAAGCCATTAAAACGTTGTTAGACCTCTATTGGGTGTCACTAACATCTCCCAACACCAGCATGTAATCTTAAACAAACCGATCGATGAAAAGCGAAAAAGGACAAGAATGCATTATATCCGGATTTGAGAATTGAGTATTTTTCTTTCTCTCTCTAAACACACTCTCTCTCTAAACCCCAAACAAGACCCTGAGCTCGCTTTTCGCTTCCACAAGATCTAACCCTGGTACTGCACCCTTTCTCTCTCTTCTTTTTTTGTTGTTCATTTTTCCTTGATGGGTATCAAAGTTTGAATCTTTATGCTGTTTTATTTTCTGGGTTTTCTGCAAAATCTGTTTTTTTTTTTTTTTTTTTCTATCTGTGTACGCCATGGACAAATCTGTGCAGTTTTACCATCTGGGTTTTTTTTTTTGCCAAATTGTTGGGTGAAAAGGGAGTTTTTTTCTTGGTCTTTTGCAGGTTTGAAGTTTTGATTTTTAGATACAATTTCCATGGAGGAACCAGAGAAGAAGGAGTTGTCTACTTGTCGAACTTCAGAATCCACAGTGACCCATGATGAGAAAATGGGTGGTGAAACCCTAGACGTGTCTGTGGACTGTGGGGGTCATGTTCAGATGGAGGGGTCTTTATCAGAGGAGTTGGTTGGAGAGGGTGGGGCTTGTAATGGGAAGGATGTAATGGTGGAGGTGTTGGGTTCAGATGTGTACATAGATGGTGTTTGTACTCGTGGGAGTGGTGCTGAGCTGAATGAGGAATTGGGTTGTGGTGGATCAGTTGAGGGTGTGGAGGATTTGGATAAAGATGTGAAACCTGCAGGGGTAGGTAATGGGGCTGAGGCTCGGTTTGAGGGTTCTCAAGCTGTGGGATCTGAAGAAGCTAGGAGTGAGAATGCAGCTGTTGAGTTGGATGGTGTTGTGTTGGAGAGGGAAGAGAGAGGCAGAGCAGTAGTTGGTAGTGATGAATTTGATGTTGCATCTATACAGGGAGAGCCCTTTTTGGACAATCGAGGTCAGAAGGAAGTGGGAACTGGGGTGGTTAGTGACACTTTTGCAGTTATCAGTACCACATCCGGCGATATTGAAGTTCTTCCTACCGTGGAGGATGTTGGGGTTGAGCGCATGAATGCACTGGATGCTGGGGTCCCAGATCACAAGGTGGCAAATACTAGATGTGATAATGCTTTAGGATATTCGTCAACAGATAGTTCTTTAGGGGGAGAAAATGTACAGAACAGATGGGCTGAAAAGGATAGTCAGCAAGAGAGGAACTTGGCTGATCATGGAGCAACAGAAGATGGAAATGATGTAACTTTTGAAACATTGGATGAACAGAAGAACATTGCTAACTGGCAGAGTGATGAAATATTGGAGGAAGAAGCATGTATTAGTGACAAAGTTGAATTTGAGGAAAAATTAAATTCAGTTGGAGAACAGGCAATGGGGATCGATGAAGTTGGTGACAACTCCAATAGTATACTAAAAGAAGTAGTTGTTGGAGCTGAAGTTGCAGTAGACAAGGGTCTTTTGAATTCTGAAGAAAAGCAGAGCTTTAGGCGTGAAAAGTCCATAGAAAAGGAAGGGATGCTTGATAATTCACAGGTTAGTTCAGATACAGGGCAGGGAATGGAAGTTGACAAAGACTTCTATGCAGAAGGTTTTGCTTTACTTCCTATAGAACAAAATACAGAAAATTATGAGACAGTTGGTGCAAGCACAAATAGAGATGCTCAAGTTTGTTCAACAAAAGAAGTGGAATTAAACAAGAATGTTTCTGATGCTGAGCAACGTAGTTTGCATAAAGGGATGGAAGTGGAACTTGAAGATCAACCAGAAAGGATTAAAATAATGGACCACACTGCTGTGATTCAAGGTAAGATCTCTGCTGATTCCATAACTGCTTACTTTTCAGCTCAACTAGTGGTTGAAAATGCAACTGTAGCAGTAAATGAAAATGTTCTTTTGGTTCCTCATAATGAAGCATGTAATTCTGTGGATGCAGGTACGTTGTTGTCTGCAGATGATCAAAAGTCAAAGCTCAAGAATTGTGTACAGCAGAGTGTAACAAGTGATGTTACTCAGGTTGAGTCAAATATTAAGCAAAATGTTGATGTACAGGCTGGCATTTCTGAGCAGGTTGGTTCACATGGAGGTCAGGAAATTGAAGTTGAAGAATTTAATGATGCTGAACAGAGAAAAACAACTGATGAAAAAGTCATAAAACGTGCATCCATGAAGCCTGGTAGTTCAGAAATATTTTATCAGGCAAGTTATTTGCTGCCAATAGAAAAGGAAGGTGAGTTTTCTGTGTCTGATATGGTTTGGGGCAAGGTGAGAAGCCATCCATGGTGGCCTGGACAGATATTTGATCCCTCAGATTCATCTGAGAAGGCAATGAAGCATTATAAAAAGGACTGCTATTTGGTAGCATATTTTGGGGATAGAACATTTGCTTGGAATGAAGCATCTCAGCTAAAGCATTTTAGGACACATTTCTCTTCTATTGAAAAGCAGAGCACTTCAGAATCATTCCAGAATGCTGTAGATTGTGCTTTGGATGAAGTCACAAGACGAGTAGAGTTTGGGCTAGCATGTTTTTGCATACCCAAAGATACCTATGACGCAATTAAATTCCAGACTGTTGAAAACACTGGGATTCGACGAGAACTAAGTTTCAGATGTGGGGTGGATGAATCTCTAAATGCCAGCTCCTTTTCATCTGATAAACTTATAGAATACTTGAAAACATTATCTGAGATACCGACTGGTGGCTTTGATCGCTTGGAGCTTGTGATCGCTAAGGCTCAGTTACTTGCATTCTATCGTTTGAAGGGTTACTCTTCCTTGCCGGAAATACAATATTGTGGAGGTTTGGACGATGACATGGACATCTTGATTCATGATGGTGAGAAAAATTCAAGTGAAGTTATTGAGCATGCAACTCCTTTAAGTAAGAATGATGGTCAAGCTGGCCCTGGAAATTTAAAAAGCCAAAGCAGCTCTCGTCACAAACGTAAGCATAATTTGAAGGATAGTATGCATCCAACAAAGAAGGAAAGAAGCTTGTCAGAACTAATGGGTGGGACTCCAGATTCTCCAGATGGTGATTATTGGTCTGATGAGAAGGCCACTGATAATATGGTTTTCCCTGCCCTTCCCAAGAAAAGGAAAACTATTGATCACTATGATGATGATGCAGGGTTGCAAGATGTGAGAAAAACAATTTCTCTTGCAAAAGTTTCAAATACCACAAAGCAGTCATTTAAAATTGGTGATTGTATTCGTAGGGTTGCTAGTCAACTTACTGGGTCACCTTCTATGTTGAAGTGTTCTGGTGACAGGTCTCAAAAGACAGATGGAAACACAGATGGTTTTTCTGTGAATGGATCTGATTTTTCCTTCCAGAATCTTGAGGAGGCTCAGAGGTCAAGTTTGGTTCCAACAGAATATTCATCTCTAGACGATTTGCTATCTTCACTTCAATGGATGGCACAAAAACCCCAAGGAGATTATAGTTTCCTGAATGCTATCGTGAGCTTCTTCTCTGATTTCAGGAATTCGATAATTGTGGCTGATAATTCTGGAAAAGAGATCTTACGTACAGATAAAGTTGGTACTAAAAGGAAGAAACCACCCATAGCTGGATCACCTGAAACATTTGAATTTGAGGATATGAGTGACACATATTGGACAGACAGAGTCATCGAGAACGGTTCTGAAGAGCAACCATCACGAAAAAACAGGAAAAAAGACAATCAACTTGTCCCTGCTGAGACAGAGAAACCTGTTCAAGTTAGTCGTAGGTCCAATTCCAGGAAACGATATTCTGACAGCAATCATGCGGAGGCTCCTGAAAAACCTTCTGGTTATATAGATGAGAAATCCCCAGCAGAACTTGTTATGAACTTTGCTGAGTTGGATTCTGTTCCCTCAGAAATAAGCCTTAATAGGATGTTTAGGTGTTTTGGACCACTAAAGGAATCTGAAACAGAAGTTGATAGAGTAAGCAGCCGGGCTAGAGTGGTTTTTAAGAAGTGTGCTGATGCAGAGGTTGCTTGCAGTAGTGCTAAAAAGTTCAACATATTTGGACCAATACTTGTAAATTACCAGCTTAACTATACTCCAAGTGCATTGTTCAAAGCTTCGTCTGTTGCCACAACACAGGACCAGGAGATGCATCTTGATCTCTCCAATTTTGAAGTTAATATGGTCTAAATTGTTTGGTAAGTAAACTTTGAATTACTATTTCATAAGCAATATTTTGATTGGTTCACTTTGATAGGTGCACTTATGTCCCATGGTTGATGTGATGCGATAGTAACTATATACTATTCTGATGGAGGATGCACTAGCATCAAGAAAACAAAAACTTGAAGATCAAACCATCTTAGTTATTTTGCTTTAGCTTTGATTTGGTGGTTGATTGAATTATTCCATAACCTTAGTAGGTCACAAATATTTAGGGCCAGTAGAAGTTTTTTAACAAGCATGTCAGCTGACCAGCAGCCTAGAACAAGATCGGGAAAAGGATGTTCAGGAACATAAGGTTTTACATCCTGAAACTTCAGGGGAGAAGGAAATGATTGTCCAGCAACTATCTGAGACTATTAAAGAAATAATTTTGGAAGAAAACAAGGGCATTACTTGCTTGGACAATTTGAGTTTTAATATTTGGCTTTCGTGATGCTAATGCATCCTACGTCAGCTCTATTCATTCTTATATGCCATTACAAAACAAAAGTTTCAATTTGCAAGCAGGCGTCTGGAGAATTTTTGTATAGATCTATCTTGATGTTCAATTGTATATTGGCTTGAAAATGTTGATAAGTAAATCAGCTGGTTTCCTTGGTAGAAACAGGAATTTGAATTCCTTTCTTCCTTTTGTGTAGCTAGTTTGGTCCTTCTAACTAATTGTGACTGTAAAGAGTTGAGAGTACTTTAAAAGTAAAGAAAAAAAATGATGTATTTATTGTGTTTTAATGTTTGCACCATATATCTTGTGTTTGGTCTGGCACAATTTTGACATTTACTTCAAATTGACATTTAATTCAAATGCAATCTTCTATAAAAAATAAATGACATTTGTGATTCTCATTTTAGGGACTGCTGACAATGATGTGGCGGCATAAATTTAACGGAATGAACTGCTGAAGCAAATTGTTGCTAAGTGGCTGCTGAAGGAGGTAACCAGAACGTTAATTCATCTGGTCATCCATTATTCTGTTAAGAGATTTTTTTTTTTGGGGGGGAGGGGGGTAGTGTAGGATTCCTTTTGTTGTTGCTCCATAGTTTGTCATCCTTTTCCTAGTTTTCTGTATAGCCTTGTTAACCGACCCTCTTTTGTAGTTGCCATCACTCTCTCCTTCCAGATTTATTTTGAATTCTGTAGTCTGAATACTTGTTTTGTATCAATATCAATGCTACATATAATAGTCATCGGTAACTATACTTTTAATTCAGAGGGATAGAAGTTGATGCTAGTCATGTGTTATATGCTTCAGTAAGTTGTAAGTGCAGGAGTCCTTGTTACAATCTTCATATTCCATTGCATGTTTTTGATAAGATATTTTATGACTCTGGTGACTGTTAAATAGGAGTAGGAGTTTGAACAGAATTTTAAGTACTTATTATAGTGAAACGTTAAGTGGTTTTTCAGGAAATCTCTACCCGAAAGAATGCTGAACCATCCCCAAGAACGACCAGGGTTTTTCTTTGCATTGAACAGATTTGAGTTTTGGAAATATAGCCCTTGCAGAACTTGTGCTTTGGGGGGAGGGAGGAGGTTTGCGCCAATCTCCATGCCTGGTTAGCTAAAGTTGACATGTTAGAATCTTGAAGTCCCTGAAACCAATCCCTCCTTCTTTTTTACTTGCTGAAAGTTTATGCCAATTAATCTAGTGTATTCCTCTATTCCTCCCATTCCTGTGGCACCAAATTCTTTCTTGCCACTTGTGAACTAAGCCTAGCGCAGAAATCCTTTGAAAATTTCAAAATGGAGATTGTTTAAGTGGGAAAGGCCTGAATTGCGACCTTTATTAGCACTTCCTTCCCTGCTTGTGACAACAAGTTTTCCTTTCTCCCTTCAACCTTGCTATTGATTCTCTCTTTGGTCCAGCTAAGGGCTTGGTTCTTTGACCTTCCACATTCAGCTGGCAAACCTTGATTCTTCCCTGGTGTATCCCATTCCTCCATTCTTAGTAAACTTGTTACGTTCTGTTTTAACTGGGAGTGTTTCTACTGAATATCACTCTGGATTTCTGCATGTTGATACTTTGACCCAAACCTTTGTTTTACATGTTCTAAAGCTGAATCCATTGATATGTTTCTGCTTGGGTTGCTGAAGAGAAGAGGATGGAGTCATCTGCTAATAGCAGATGTGTGAGAGCTGGTCCATTTCTAGACAGCTTTAGGCTTGTGATTGAACCTGACCTCACTGAGTTATCAATGATGCAGGTGGCTGATTCAGTTAGATATGGCTTTGTAGCCTTGACACAGCTCATGATCCTCTCAGCCAATAAGTTATTAAATCCAAGGGTCCGAGCACTGCCTCTAAATAGTCCCAACCATATCTAGTTTCATAACATAACGGTGATCACCCCCTCTCTTCCTTCCTTTCCAATGGTTGAAAACTTCTTGTGCTATGAGTACATTATCTTCTATTTGGTGGCTCGAATGAATGCACTCTAGTTTTGTGAAATAAACACTTTCATTAGAGGCTTCATACGATTTACCCTTATCTTTGTGATTGCTTTATACAGAAAATTGCAATAGCTTATAGGTATGAACTGGTTAATGGTCTCAGGATTTGGGATTTCAGGAATCAGGACCATGTGGACTTAAACTATTTCTTGTGGCATACTGCCAGTTTGGAAAAAAATTGTCTGATAACTACAACCTCAACACTCTTCATTGTTTTCTCATAAACTGAAAAGGGCTCTCTTTAGTTCTTGTATTTTTGGGTCCTCCTCCATGAGATATTAGTTCACTTCCTCTATGATCGGTTTTGTAATGAGGCTAATGATATTATTGAAGTCTCTTGGGCCCTCACTTTGAAACGGTGACTGGAAGAAGTCTTCTTGATTTGTTGCAGCTTCTCTAACCAAGTTTCCTCTTATTCTCAGCACTTTGTTTCTGCATCAATGTTGGATACTGGTGGCTTAGAAGATTTTGCCCTTCTAGCCCTATCTAATCCATTTTAAACGCAATAGCATGTTTCAAAAAATAGAAAAGGGGAAAAGACACTTTGACCACAAGTGTTTCTATTTGGTAGGATCGTCAAAATAGATCAAATTTGCTGAACTAGCTCGTTTACTTGCATAGATTATGCGAGTTGGGTTTCAAAATTAGTGACTCGTAATAACACGGGTAATTTTGGATTGACTTGTTTAACCTGCGAGTTAAACGGGCCAACTTGCAGGTTGCTTGCATAATTTTTTCTTTTTAAAGTTTAAATTTTTTGGTACAAAAAAAAATTTAAAAACTTAGTTAGTTAAATAATTTTTTCTCAAGTAAAAGTACAAAAATGTATATATTGTATATGCTAGCATTAACACAATTCATATATAAACACATTCGTCAAACTAGTTTATGTTATTTATTTGTTTGAATTCTTTTTTAACCCTTTAAAAGAGATTAAAGTATTAAATATTATGTCTTTGTAATGTAATATTTAATATGAGATTATTAAATTTAAATTTATTTTAAAGTTTACAAGCAAAATAAAATAGTTTCGTGGGACGGTCCATTTAGGCTCACGGGTGATGTAAGGCGAGTCAGATTGACTAATTTGCAATCCATTTAAATGCGAGCAATTTTGACTCGACTTTTTTAACTCGTAGCCTATGGCGGACAAACTTAAACGAGTTGGGCCGGCTTGTTAGACAGCCTTATTATTTGCTATCACTTTAGCCAGGAATGTTTATTTTGTATCACTTTAGCCACTCAAGATTTTAAAATAGACTCATTTTAACCACTCAAGATATAGCCTATTTTAACCACTCGAGATAACAATATTGTTAACTTGAATGGAAAACGGTTATATGATTATTACATGTAATTTTAACATATTAGACAAATTTGAAAATTTAAACCAAACACTTTAGATAAGTATGAAACTTCGAGCTAAAATGATTCAAAAATAAAGAAATTAATGTGTTTTAACTTCTTTCAAACTTGTCAAAGGTGTTAGAATTATATGTGATAGTCATGTGATTGTTTTTAATTTAAGTTACCGTGTTGTTATGTGGAGTGGTCAAAACAAACTTATTTTAAAATCTTCATGGGCTAGTAAATGTAAATGGTCAAAGTGATATTAAATAGAAGCTTTAACAATTAAAATGTCATTTTTCCTAAAAAGAGTACTTAAGGCAAGTTTTATTCACGTGAAAACAAAACTAATAGAAACTCTAGGGAGAAGAACTCGTCAAATAGAAGATATTCTAATTAAAGGTGTAGTTGGAAGATTGGAATTTTTTCAGGAGAAATTATTTAGAAATATTGTACTATAAATAATTTTATTAAAACTTTATTTTTGATAGAATTTAATAGCGTAGATTAATTCATGTGGCCCATTTGTTTTTGGTAACTACGTAGCCCACTTTACATTGTGGGCTAAGGCTTGGGTTAAGGATGGGCTTGACTCTGATTGTTGTAGCATTCACAATTTTTCTTCTTGCTTTCCGCGACTTTTCAATATCCCGTGTGAAGGAGTGGATCACGTGGGTTGAGTTACATGCTACTAGAATATGTTGTAGGTCCACAAGCCTTGTCTTTTAGCTTTTGAACTTCAATGCCTGCTTGCATGTTTTGTAGGTCCACGAGCCTTGTCCACAAGCCATTTTTGCATCTTGTAGCTTTTGGTTGGTAACTTTTTTTAATCATGCATCCTCCTCATTTTTTGCATGCTAATTTCTATTCACAAGACGGCTCGTCATTTTATATAGCTTATACAAACAAAAATAAACGTAAGAAATAAGAAATCCTCCTCCAATTTCAGTTTACTATAACTCTGGTTCTTAATCATGACACACTTTACCAGATACATATCTGCCATTGGACCATGTGAACCAAATTGTTTGTGAGCCATTATCTCATTCTCCTTGTATTAAACCGCCTAGCCCTCAAAGATGTGACTATACAGCAAGCATATCCACCCAGAATGCATCGTATTTGTAATGATATAGCCCAATACGTAGCATATCAAGCATAACCACTCAGAATGATGAGATTGTTGTTGGTATGCCAAGGGCTGAGCCATTTGTTCTATAATGTATTGTTGTTATTGTCTTCTTTTTTCTTCTTTTGTGTTAATTGTTGTTCAAGGTACCAGTTGGCTCTCGTTGTGAGAAATCCACTCATGGATTAAAAAAAAAAGATAATTGTTGTTCACTATTATATTTAGCTTGAAGATTAAAAAATTTTGTATCGTTTCTAATTTTCATGGGATTATAATATAGAAACATTATGTTCGAATTCAATGAGAAAAAAATAGTTTTTCAAATTATAAAATTTTAATGAAATAATTTTTTTTATTATTATTATTGTTAATGGGAGTTAGTTAAGATGATAAGGTTCGATTGTTTGAAAAGTTTAGATTCAATTTCTGTTACTAGCAGTCTTTTTTTATAGGCAATTTGTAAATATCATATGTTCTAGTTTTAGAATATGATAGTCTCCCTCTTCTTAAACCTTTCAGTACAAAATGAAATTAATTATTTTTGGCACCCCATCAATGATTAAATATCAGAGATGTGTCCAAGAGCAATATGGAAAGAACTCTAAAAGGGCCACAGAAAAAAAGGAATATAAAAGATCTGAATTTTAATAGTTGATATACAACGCGTATAAAACTCTAAAAATATCAAATACAAGAAGTGTCGGTTTAGCCTAGGGTGGACTTTTAGGCCATACGAGAGTCAAGGAGGGGGTTGTTGTCCATAAGATATAGCATAGGTTGAAATCTAAGATGGGAAAGCTTACACAAGCAAAGATAAACCTCTGAAATCAGAAGTCCATGAAAATAAAGAATAAAAAATATATGATTATGTTTTGGAATTTAGTCAATCGATTAGCCTATCAAACTCGGCTAGCAGATAACTAAGAAAACAAACTATCTTTGTCCTAAAATGGGTAAGTAATTGACGCATGTTTTTTTGTGTGATTATATTAGAGAGGCAAGCAATTGAATAGGAGAGGGAGAAAGGGAGTTATGTAAAAGATTAAATTTCTTTTGGTGTAAATAAGGGAATCTCCACGCCTGAAAGGTAAGAGACTAATCTTACGAGGTACAGTCAGGTGTGTGAAGCGGGGATTCCTCCCAAATGCGTTTTTTCCATACACACCGCTCTAAGGATCAAATCCGAGACAATATGCTTAAAATGACTGAACTCCTTCTACTTGAACCAACGTAAGTTGATAAGATTAAATTTCTGACATCAACATTATACTCAAGTCTCTTGTGCCAATTGAGTTACAAGTTTGTTGATAGAAATTTACACCTTTGTTATAGGTTATAACACTTTTGATTTGAGTTAAAAGGTTAGTTAGACATCAGATCACCATAAAAGTAGAACTTTGCATCACTGGCTTGTTGTAAAAAAAAAAAAATAGGTATATTAGAGGCTTAAGTAAGGAGATAAGTTGAACTTTCAATATCACCATTGGAGCCAATTAAGCTACAAACTCATTGGCAAAAAATACTTAAATTTTATGCTGATGTTTACACAAATTGATGTCAAAATACAAGCAAAACAAGCAACTTAGAAGATGATTGAACCTAGAATGGGTTATTAAAAAATTGAACAACTAACATGATTGAAGTTATTACAGAACATTAATTTAAACGAAAGTGATTATCAATAACAGTTATTTAGTGTATCTAATGTAACGAGTTCAATATTTATCCTGTATTCCTTACCTTTCCTTGTCTCCCTGTCACAAGCTTATGTAATCAAATATAAAGCTTACTGTGTATTGATTAAAAGTCATGCTGAAGTTAACTTACTTGATCGACCTTTTGTTCATGGCAATTACATGTCTTGGGTTCGAATTCAAGGAACTCATTAGTAGGTGATCTATAATCTTACTGTAAATTTTCATTGAGGTTGGTAATTTACCCTAACCATAAAATGTAAAGAACTTTTCTTCTCTCTAAACTTTTTAATTACAAAAAAAAAAAAGTCATGTTGGTTAATGATTTTCAAAAAATGGCAACGACATTATTACTTTGACAAGTCTTTGGAGTAAAAGAGCTATTGCTATTAGTGACCATGATCAATAGATTAATCAAGTGCTAATAGCCAACTTGCTCACTTTAGCTAGTAAAGATCGAAGTACTTACTTAGAATTTAGAAGGCTCAGCTTTGATTTTTGTTACCAACAACCCCTTTTGGTAAGCAACCTCTAAGTATCCCTTTAAGCCCTCGCTAAAGGTTGCGGCATGACTTGACTTTTGTTCACCGAAAAAAGTGAATAGCTCAACTTATTTAGTTCATATGTCTATTCTTTTCAGCAAAGCTTGTAGTCAGTTGATTAAGTTAATTTAATTAACATGATGCAAATACTATCTTCAACCAAAAAAAAAAACTGTTACAGTTACTTAATACCTGTTTTTTTGGCAGACTACTAAGTTTATTCTAGATTTTATTTCCTATCTAAATTTATAATGCTTTATGAACAACTTTATGCTAACTTTCAAATATTTCACACATTCGTGCACTAGTTTTTTTTTTTAAATATTCCATTTTGAATATTTACTCGTGAGCAATGTATCTACACTTCCACATGTAATAAAACTTAAGTTTTAACTTAAGTTATACATAGCCTACCTAAATTTTATCTAGAATCATTAAATATTTCCTGCACATATTTTACACACTATTTAGTACGGTGGTGTGCAAAAGGCATTTTTCTTTTGTTTTAATTTTGTGATGGAACCTTTAATAAAGAAATTTAATTTATGTGCGGATTAAATTTTAAAGTTTAAAATATGAAATAACCTCTCGAATTTTTCACTACAATCCTATAATAAAGATTTTCTATTAATATTTTTAGTGTCGCTTTACAATTTTGTTTTATTAATATTTTTAGTGTCGCTTGACAATTTTGTTAAATCTTTAACATTTTTGTTTGACGTATGATTTTTTTTTTTTGCATATAATGTAAAATCAAGCCATTTGGACATTTCATATGGACCGAAGTTAAAAGGTGGACGTAATAATTTATTAAAAAAATATTTTTATCAATAACTTTATAATTTAGTGGCACCTCACTTATCATCATATGAGTATTCAAGGTGATAAAAGGGTAAAACAATTTCAGAAAAAGGGTGATAGATAGCAGTAGGAATAATACAATTATCAAAAGAACCAATAAACCATAATGATAGCCCACTCTACCTGTTTTCTTGCTGAAAATGCTGGCCCTATAAATATATGCAATTATCTATTAATATTTTTAGTGTCGCTTGACAATTTTTTAAAATATTTAACAGTTCTGTTTGACGTATAATTTTATTTTATATTTTGCATATAATGTAAAATCAAGCCATTTGGACATTTCAAATGGACCGAAGTTAAAAGGTGGAAGTAATAATTTATTAAAAAATATTTTTATCAATAAATTTATAATTTAGTGGCACCTCACTTATCATCATCTTTTTTTTGGTAGTTTATCCTCATCTGAGTATTCAAGGTGATAAAAGGGTAAAATAATTTCAGAAAAAGGGTGATAGATAGCAGTAGGAATAATACAATTATCAAAAGAACCAATAAACTGTAATGATTGCCCACTCTACCGGCTACCTATTTTCTTGCTGAGAATGCTGGCCCTATAAATATATGCAATTATATATTATGGCGAATATGTAATTCAAACAAGAAGTTAGGATTCTTTTGGACAATGGGGGCTTACGGGGGGAGAAAGAAAGAGGCATTGAATTGGGGCATGTGGTCCAACTCCAATGCATTATTTGGCTTTTAGCTTAACAGAAACGGCACTTCCACCATATACCACAAAATGATACACGTGATGTCTTTTCTCATCTGCCACATACCCTACATCTTCTGGACTGCCCTGTCATGTGCGACCATTATATTTATTTATTTATTTCATTTTCCTTTCTTTTCGATTGTCATTTTCCATCACTCATGACACAACTATACTATATTTAACATTATTTCGTTGATTATTAGGACCACATGGTTAACACCCCTATTACCCAGAATCCCTTCTTTATAGCGCAGCAAATAAAATCCTAATCTGTCCTTTTCTTTACTACTGTACTTGGTGACTATGCTTTTGTTTTAGTTAATGTGTTCGATCATGCATTCATTACATTGCATACGTAGGAATTCAACTATTTTTTTTTAATTTACAAAAATTGAAGTGTTGTATATGATCGAGTTTTATTTTAATTTACTTGTAAAATTATTTTATATTATCATTTAATTATTTGTTATTATATTATTACAAGTATTTGACTTTTTAAATATATATCATAAATATTAAAAAAAATCTATCAAATTACTAATGAAATTATAAAATTGTAAGAGTAGTATAAAATGAAAATACTAAACTATATTTAAAGGGTGAAAGCATGTAGATATGTTATCTAACCCCTATCCAAACATAAATGGTAAGAAATAAGAAGTATGTGTTCAGAGTTTACTTAATAGTGCACTCACTAAAACCACCTTTTGGCCAAATAAAGCCGATGCCGGCCTCGTGGCATTACCATAAAAAAGATAAGGGCAAGTATATCAATCCTCTATCTGTCCTCGAAGTTAGGACTTCCCAATATCTTGCATTTGAGGCCTTTAACCTCTGAGTCAGTCTCATCCAGGTCCTTGTGCCTTATTCCCTCTGATCCTGGAACAAGTTCCTATTCATCTCTTTCTCTCCACTGTTTTCTCTCTCCACAGATACTCGACCTTCACCAACTCATTCTATCTTCTTCTGCTATCCTTAACCGTTAAAGGGTACAATTTCTTTTTTCTCTCCTAGATTGAGACAAGTGTTCCTTTCTATGCACTTGAATTTTATTGTACAAGGAAGTACATGGGATTGTTTTAAAAGGGTGTGCTTTGAAGACCAGAATCTGAAAAAAAAAAAAAAAGAGCTTTTAAAGACATGGCTATGTTGGATCTCAATGTTGACATTATCCCTGCTGATGCTGACACAACCAATCCTCAAAAGGAGGTGCAACTGCAAATTTTTCCACCCCAAGTAGAAGATTCTGGGGCCTCCAACTCCTATGTCGTGAATTCTGCAGAGGAAGATTCTTCACCCTTCATTTTTGACATATTGAAGAAAGAAACAGATGGTTTAGAATCAGATGCCACTGAAAGGGACAAGGAAGGAAACATAGCACAAGAGCCAGAGATAGTCACGAGGACCCTTTTCCCTGTGACTTCAGACAAAGGAGGAAGAGAGTCTGATTTCAAGTTGGGATTGTGGGGGAAGACTCAATGTCTGAACTTATCATTTCCTGAGCCTGAGGGACAAGCTGAAGTGAGAACCTTGCAGCAGAAGCAACCACAAGTCAGGAAAGCTAGGCGAGGACCAAGGTCTCGCAGCTCTCAGTACCGGGGTGTTACCTTCTACCGCAGGACTGGTCGATGGGAGTCACATATATGGTATGGTCTCTATTTCTAGATGTCAATTTTCATAAATGTTTCCATATAAAATGCAGTACCCATTTCATGTTTTGGTGTCATAAATTGTTTGGTGGTCTCACTTCATTGAGTTCATGCTTTCTGTGACTGTGAGTGCAGGGATTGTGGGAAGCAGGTCTATTTGGGTAAGTGCATATTTGCTTTGCTTGGTGCTGTTTTGATTAAATGAAATCATTGGTTGGAAGCTACTTCTATGGCTTGTTTCTTTCTTTCTTTTCTTTTTTCTTTTTGGTTGGCTGAATTGGGCTAATCTGATTTTTTTTAGGTGGATTTGACACTGATCAATCTGCAGCAAGGTGAGGGCTCTTCTTTTTGACTGAAGCTATATTATTAGTGATTTTTTGCTGTGTTTGTTTGTCACGCTTGTTATTCTCTATACAGAGCATACGATAGGGCTGCAATTAAGTTTCGGGGAGTTGATGCTGATATAAACTTTAGTTTGAGTGATTATGAGGAGGATTTGAAACAGGTATTAGAGAAAGAAAAAGAAAAAAAACTTGAATGACTATAAATCTTAACATTGTGAGGTTCTATTTGAATCTCTTTTTGTGTGTGTGTTTCGTTCATAATTTGATTGGGATGCAGATGAGAGGTTTGAGTAAGGAAGAGTTTGTCCTCGTACTTCGTCAACAAATCAATGGAATCTCGAGGGGAAGTTCAAAATACAGAGGTGTATTAGCTCTTCACAAGTATGGTCAAGGAGGGGAAGCACGAATGGGCCCATTCGTCGGCAAGAAGTGAGAAATGCTGTTTCAAGCAATAAGCTTTATTGAAATTTCAGTCATATCTGCATTATTTTATGTAAATGTGGAACGAAATGTGTAGTGTATACATTACTGCCTTGTTATTTAGATCATTATGTTCCTAACTTTGTTATCTTATTTATTTAGGCATTACCTTTTTGTTTTCTACCGTGATACTTTCTTATATCTGTGTGCCACTGGCAGGCTTATCCAACAGGCAAAGCTCCAATAGTCCTTCCTTGGGATCATGAATTTGTTGTCCTTGCATAGACTTAAATTACATATATAAGAGTTTAATCCAACAGAGATTTGCATTTTCCATTTTCTGCATGCAGATTTTGTCACAAGCCACCCATCAAGTGTGAATATGGAGGAGAAGTGGAGTCCAATCTTAATCCCAGTAGCTATAAGGGAGAGATAATTGTAAATTCCAGCATAGGAGGTATGGAGAGATGATATTTATGTTTGGCTTCTTCATTCAATTTCTTTTGCTGCTTTGTTTCTTTTCTTGTCATTTGTGAAGAACATTGTCTCATTAACAATTACTATCAAAATAAACTTCCTGTTAAAATTAATGCAGGCGCTTGCCATAATCTTGATTTGAGCCTCGGGATTCCTCCATCTTCTAAACAATTGAAGATGAGTGATTCTGGGGGAGGATTTTCCTTTGGATATACGGCTTGTAAGATACCCAACGGAGGGAGAACAATGGTATCACTCTTTGCTTTCCTTCCTATTTCAGTATTTTTATTTTTATTTTTGCTAATTATACTTTCATATATATATATATATATATATACAATCTTGATACACTTACTCGCTAAATAACTTCTTATTAACATTGAATTCATCAATTCAACCATTGAATTAAAAGTTTTCACGAGGTATATACATATAAAATTTTATAAATTTAAAAATTAATTGATAATTTATAAAACTACTTTATTTTAACGTCTAATATACTTATTAAAATAGAAGTAAATATCAAACTTGATATTAGATATTTATGAATGTCCAATTTATCTTAAATTTGATATGTATGATTTTTACAATAATATCGCATAATTAAGCAGTTGGATTAATATAATTCACATTTTACAAAATGTTATTCAATAGTGTAAGTGTTCAAAATTTACTCTTATAGTGATTCTAATGAGGAGGAGTGAAACTTACCGTTGGATTTGTACGACTGTCAAGAGGTATGACTGTACCTTTCCATTGCATGCATAAAACATGCTAGTCTGAAGCTGCTTCCAAACAATGACAGTGAATTTACAACTTGAAGAGATATCACTATACACGTTTCTAATGTTAGATCATCTATAACTAGCAGGAGAAGGGCATGGTAAACAAGACAAAAACTTTTCCTTTGCAAAGATTCTCCAACTTGGCTTGGCAACTTTGCAGCAACGGCAGCATTGCCTCAGGGCCTTTGCTATCTAGTGCAGCATCATCAGGATTCGTTTCTTCTAATAGCACTCATTCATCAGCCATAATTCCAATTAGCGCACATAATAATTCTTCCTACAACTTTTGCATTAGCTCAACCACAACATCCACCATTAACTCCCCAAGGATGGCATGGCCAGAGTAGCTAAAACCACCAGGACCTCAGCATATTCTCTCTTTGCTTTCTGGAAGGTTAGGTGAGCAGGAGTTCATAGCTACATATATTTATTGAGTTCATTAAGTTTCGACTGTATTGAATAATAATGCCAGCATTGATACATTCATTCTTGTGATACAAAACATAATATTGCCTCATAAGAGGCCTATATGAGTAAGAGATACTTATTGCAACGTGTATATACTATCTAAATACACGAGTTATTTACTAAAAAAATAATAATATATATGCACGAGTTATATGTGACACCGGCTTGTGACTTGGGCCTGCAAGCACAAAAAGAATTACGATATTGGAAACAAGGGTTGTTTTACCATGCTGGGATTTTTGTCTTCGATCAAATTTCTTTTCGTTGGATAAAATTGTTAACCAATTCAACTGGTAAAATAGAATAAAATAACCTGCCCCTGCTTAACCTATGAACAATGTGCTTCTAAAAGTAAAATGAAGGCCTTGATTGTGCTCGATAACTTTGATGAAAATTTGTCCCACCCACTGGCGGAGACTTTGAAACTATTAACAGATTGATGGAATTTCTAAACTTAAATTTTATGGTTTCATAAGGATTACTATACCCCTGAAAACATTTGTCACCAACTACTGATTTTCTTGTAGTGATCATATCTCTGACAAATTGAGAATTTTTTTTTTGGTAAAATCACAAGATGTCCCTACATTGTTTGGGTGTGAAACTTATCCTTATTTGGTCTTTGGCTTTGCTTTGGCCACAAGATGCTTCTCATGGGATTCGAACTTTACAATGCGGGTAAAGTCTAGTTACATGAAGTTTAATTTGCCAACTGAATTACACTTTATGGTTACCAAATCGAGAAGTAGTTAAGAACATGTGTTCATCCAAAGAGTGTGTAGCTCCAACTTCGAATAACATATGTCCATCCATAGAATATACTAGAACTAGTGATCATTGCATGTGATGCCTAAGCATCCTTAAGTGTTAAAGAAAAAATTCATGCTTGACCTCTCTATTTACCTGTCTTTGAGCTCTTCCAGTATGTGCTCTGCCTCCATGTTGGGCTCCCCTAGAACCTCGATGTCCAAAATTTCTCATTGATGCAGTTAAAATTGGCAAAGAAAGTAAGACTACAGGGACAGATACAAAGCTAGAGGAGGATTGTGCTGATGTCATGGGATAATCTTTCTTGGAATGCCTAGTATGCCATATTAATAACAAATTGTGGTATCTCTAAAACAAACTCCCAAGTGGAGCCTCCCACATGAGGGGCAAGGTGATAAAGTCCTTCTAGGCCATGACCAAACTGATATGAAACACCATGATCACCCCTACGGCTCAAAGCCATGTTGGAAGATTGCCAACTGGCCCAACTGTAACCAACCCACGACTGAGATTCACCCTATGGTCCTGATGGCCCAAAACAACCTCACCATCAGAACTACCACCACCTTGCCCTGGTAGCCTGAAACATCTCATCATCTTGTACTAATAGTCGAGCAAATCAGGTGAAAATTCTAAGTTGATTAGAATCCCAATTAGATTAAAAATCTAAGTTGTAAGGAAGTTCAAGTAGGGGTGGAAATAGGTTACGTTAGGCTAGGCTTTACCTTAAATAGGCCTGACATGTTTTAAAAAATATTGACCTTATCCTGACTTGTTACCTATTATAGGCTTTTTTTTTTAGCCTGGTCTGGCCTTTTAATGAAAACTTAAAAGCTTAGCCTGGCCTGAAAGTCTATTTAAAGGCCTGTATTGCATAAAGGTTTTCGAATAAACCAACAAACTCAAATTTTATAAGTTTCAAATATACCTAATCTTTAACAAAATTATTGTATTGTGTATAAAATAAATAAATTATATTAATATATAAATATTAAATCATAAAAGTATTATAAAATTTTAATTATATGTTATTATAATACATAAATAGGCCAGCTTGTTAGGCCTAATAGACTTTTTTTAAGGCCTAGGCCTAAGCCTATTTAGCTAAATAGGTTTTTAAAAAAGTATAAGCCTGGCTTGTTTGATAAATAGGCTAAGCCGAAATAGGTCGAAAGTAAGCTAGGCCGTAGGCCCCTATTGAGCAACCTGGTCTATTTCCATTCCACCCCTAAGTTCAAGTTAGTTAAAATTCTTGAGTTGAAAGAAATTCAATTCAATTGAAAGTTTTTGGGCACTAGGAGATTCCTAAAGCTAATACCTTTCTTTAGGGAAAGAAGAATGTAATATGCAATGCAACAACAGAGCACAAAATACGTAGAATTTAGTAAGTAATGGATGCCATGTGACGTGTTATCTATCCTAAAAAGGAAGCGTCACGACCTGAATCGCAATGGGATGGTAGAAAATTTTATTAAAAATGAAGTTGCTATTATTATTGGGTAAGAAAAATAATTGGTAAAACCCTTTAAAAAGATTTAAAATAAAAAATAGTTTACTAAATAAGCAAAGTTCGGGAATTGATTATGCACAGGGAAGGGTGAAGACTGAACCTCACAGCATCCCTGATACATCCGTCTAAAACGGTTGCCTTAAACTAGTTGTATAAATTTAATAACCTAAACAATATTTGATTTACCTCCTAAATAAAGATAAAACCAAGAAAAACAATTAAATTACAAATATTCACAAATTCAAGTAAAAACAAAATTACACATTCTACAAATTTGAAGGAAAATAAACACACACAAAATTAAAATTAAAATTAAAATTAAAATACTTACAAGTTTGTAAGAAAATATAGATAAAAATTAAATTAGAATATTTATAGGTTTGATTTGCCGTGAGTGCCTATATATCCTCCAAGTGCAATGAAGAAGTCAAAGCCACATAGTTCTTTTTAGAAAAAAAATTAAAGTGTAATGGTTGATTTTTAAAAAATGATTCACTTAATTTTACTAAAAAACAAATAGTTGATTTGATTTATTTTAAAAACATTTGAAAAAAGTAAGTGAATTTATTAACGAGTCCTAATTAAAATGGAACATGGTACTATGTTCACAGAGTCATCCCAAGAAAAATTGGTCAGTGGGTACTTGACCTTTCGATACCTCTAAGCAATATTTAATTTATTTTATCTTAACAAAACGTGAGTCTTAAGTGGGATTGAACATAACATTAGTTCGCAGGGCAACCCCAAAAGCTTGATCAGTGGATATTTAACCCCTCGAGACTACTAAGCTATGTTAATTTGTTTTATTTTTTTGAAGCAATTCCCAAATATGATATTTTTAATTTAAACCCTAAATAAGATTGGTCATGACATTTTGAACACATAGCAACCCCATAATAGGCTAGTAAGTACATGACTCCTCGAACCCTTTAAGCGGATATTAATAAATTTATTTTTAATTTAAATCTTAAATGGGATTAGTCATGACATTAGGCCACAGAGCAACCCTAAAATAGGCTAGTGAGTACATGACTTCTGAAACCCACTTAGTCAATTAAAACATCATGTCATTTACCAAATTTATTTTGTGAACACATAAATTTCATCAAATAAAGTTAGAATCAAATGAAACAAGCAAAGTAATAAAATGAAATGAAAAATATTAAATCAATACATGATTCTAAAGTATTATATATGACAGACTAATATACAGCAATGTGAGTACCTAAATGCAATGTTTTGGAAACCTGACCAGACCGGCTGGTTGGACCGGGTATCAAATGAGTTTACGATTTGATGTTACCCAAAGAATTGGCAAGGGCATTGAACTGCCATTAAATAGCCAAAACCGGATTGAACCGATGACCCAGATGAACCGAACCCAGTTCTTGAAAACCAGCCAGTTCTCCAATTTTATTTTATTTTATTTTTTTTGAATTTTTTTATTACTTATTCAGATTTTTTAATTATTTTTTAAGATTTTAAATTAGTTTTTAGGGGTTTTTTTCACATCTATCTCCCAAAAGTCATAAATTTTTACTCGTACGTCCGATTTGGATGTATTTTATATCAATTTCATGTAGCTTTTTAAGATCTATGTGATGAAAAATGAACAAATGAAGTTGGACCAACTAATTTTTTTATTTTAAAAAACTATTATTTTCAAAGTTATGAGTATTTTTAAAAGAAATAATAATAATAATTTTTTTAAATAAGGATTAAACCCTATTTTTGTTTCTTAAATCTCCGTTACTATCAAAATAAGGCTATTTTAATTGAATATGTATATAAATAATTATGTATATAATTATAATTATAATTATTACGTCATCCGGTTTAACCACCAATTCGACCAATCGAACCATGACCCGAAGGTCTCGCCAGTTTGATATCTGATCTGATTCTTAAAACATTGCCTAAATGACTAGCACCGATGCAATTTATTTCAGTTTTTACACTTGTATTATGATTTATTTTAAGAAATATAAAAGCACGAGCCATAAGAAGGCTTTTTTTTTATACAAATATACCTAAAAAAAATTATATATCGTTTTACTCCAGTTCAAAAATTATGTACTAAAATATTCTAATTTTTCACGTTGGGAAGTCGGTTTGAGCTAAATTGACTTCCCAACGTGCTTTTTTTTTAATTTTTTTATTTAATCAAGGTTGAGAAGTTGGTTTGGGAGAAACCGACTTCTCAACGTTGAAATTCAATTTTTTTAATAACCATTTGAAAAGTTGGTTTCCTCCAAATTGACTTCACAACCTTGATTAAATAAAAAAAAACACGTTGGGAAGTCGGTTTGGCTCAAACCGTCTTCCCAACGTGAAAAATAAAATAAAATATTTTGGTACATAATTTTTGAACTGGGTAAAACGACATATAATTTTTTTAGGTATATTCATATAAAAAAGCCTCATAACAATGGCATAAATCCTAATATAATAAATGTGAAGCAATGAACCAATTAAAGCCATTCCCTAATGCTAATTGAAATGCAAGTTAAAAGAATCTGCATATATATAAAATACAAATAAATTAAATTAAATAATGTCAACCTGATTAAAAAATTAGGTCCCATTATGCACCTGTTTTTGAAAAATCTTGATCATTTCCCTTTTCAATTTTTTTTTATTGTTTTTTCTTATCTCTTTTCCTCTTCCTTTATTTACAAAGCAACACATTCATCACCGCATAGTGCTTTTGAGCAAAAACTAAAATGGATTCATAGCTATATTATCGAAAACCAACAAACTAATGAAAGAAATTCCAAGGGATTGTTATAGACAAGAAAGACAAAACCATGTGATTTTATATCCTATTCGGACAATGCGTTGGTAGGAGTTGAGTACTAGCTTTTCACGTAATCAAATAGAAATTATTAACAAAAGAAGTATCTTGATATCGATCAAAGAGGGGGAAAAAACCCAAAATTATATATAAAAAAAGAAAGGGGAGTTAAAATGAGAAGAGAATCACTCAAGCTTCAGCTTACATCATAGCAGTAACATCAAAGATCAATACCCACGATGTAGAGATTGAAAAAAATAATTCAAGAAACACACGTGAATTAGTTAAGAATGTGAAAAACCTTACTTGCAATTGCATTGTGCTCTGAGGAGAGTTGAATCAAATCCTTCCTTTTTTTTTTTCTTCCCTAGTAGCCTTCTTTTCCCCTCCTAGCTACATGTAGCTCTCCCTCTTTTGTATTTTCCCTAGTCCCCTTTTTGGTTTTGCTCCCCTTTTTTTGTCTCTTCTATTATGCTCTCTTTTTCTTTTGATGTTTTCCCTAGCTTCCTTTTTTATCTTTGTCTATTGTTGCCTCATCTCCTCCCTTTACTTAGGTATTTAAAGTAGTGAACTATGATTTTAGAGTGAGCGTTGAGCTTTTCTTTAACTTGGGCCTTTTATCTCTTCCCATTTTCTCCTTTTTATTTGGGTTATTGGGTTCTAACGAGATTAGACCCCTTCATTCTTTTCTTTTCCTCACCTGCTTGCTTTTTATTGATTAATAAAATAAAATAAAAACCTTTTTTATTTTAAATTTTTATTTTCTTTTATTTTTTATTTTTTAAAAAAATGACCCAGATAAAATAAAGTGTTCACAGTTATCCTTATTTACTTGTTTCTTACGAAAAAAACTCAAATAACAATAATTTTTGTGTTGTCGTTGTAAGGAACGAGTGAAGATAATGAACTTATATTTTGTCCGAGAATGCATGGATGCATGAAAACTGAAGGCAAGATATACAAGACCAAATTTAACACTAAAAAATATAGAGAGAAAAAGCGAAAATGCAACATGCAATGAAAGAAAGACATTACAAATGGCAGTGAGCTGAAGCGCTCAAAAGTAAATGACATGAATTTTAAATTATAGTGAGCTAAAGAGCTCAATTTAAATGACAGGAAATTAAAAGTGCAATGAGCTGAAGCGCTCAATTTAAATGACAGAAAATTAAAGTGCAGTGAGTCAAAGTGCTCAATTTAAAAGGCAGGAAACTTAAAAGTGCAGTGAGTCAAAGCACTCAAATTAAAAGATAGTGAGCTGAAATGCTCAATTTAAATGACTGAAAATTAAAAGTGTAGTGAGCTGAAGTGCTCAATTTAAAAGACAAGAATTTAAAAGTATAGTGAGCCGAAAAGCTCTATTTAAATGATAGGAAATTAAAGTGCAGTGAGCCGAAGCGCTCAATTTAAAAGGCAATGAGCCGAAACGCTCAATTTAAAAGACAGTGAACCAAAACGTTCAATTTAAATGACAGGAAATTAAGGTGCAGTGAGCCAAAGCGCTTAATTTAAAAGGCAGTGAGCCGAAGCGCTCAATTTAAAAGACAGTAAGCCGAAGTGCCTAATTTAAATGACACGAGTGAGCACCAACATGGTGTGGCACAAGTGGTAGATACTTAGGCCCCTTAAGTATGTGGTCAGGGGTTCGATTCTTGAGTCATGTGTATGGAAAAACATCTGTTGGGAGATATTAACCCCTTAAATGAATCTCTGTGCCTCGAAGGATTAGTCCCCGCAGTCGCGTGCGGGGGATACCCTGGGAAACCAAACCAAAAAAAAATGACACGAGTGAGCCGAAACGCTCAATTTAAAAGGCAGTGAGTCAAAGTGCTCAATTTAAAGGACAATGAGACAAAGCTCTCAATTTAAATGACAAGAAATTAAAAGTGCAGTGAGAAAGCCCTCAATTTAAAAGACAGTGAGCCGAAGCACTCAATTTAAAAGACAATGAGCTGAAACACTCAAATTAAAGAACAATGAACCGAAGCGCTTGATTTAAATGACAGGACATTAAAAGTGCAGTGAGTCGAAGCACTCAATTTAAAAAAAGTGAGCCAAAGCGCTCAATCTAAATGACAAGAAATTAAAGGTGCAGTGAGCCGAAGCGCTTAATTTAAAAAACAATGAGCTGAAGCGCTCAATTTAAATGACAGTAACCCGAAATGTTCAATTTAAAAGACAGGAAATTAATAGTTCAGCGAGCCAAAACGCTCAATTTAAAAGACACTGAGTTTAAGCGCTCAATTTAAATGACAAGAAATTAAAGTCATCAGGCCAAGGGCCTATTATTAAAATTGAAGGCATAGTCAGGCCCGGGGCCTGGAACTAAAACTAAATATCACTAGGCCAAGGGCCTGGAGCTAAAACTAAAGAATCATCAGGCTAGGGGCCCATAATGAAATAAGAGGATCATCTGGAAAGGAGCCCGAAATTAAATACAAGTTGCATGGGGCCATGAGCACAAAATGAAAGTGCAGTGGGGCATGAACCCGAAAAGTAACATGCAATTGACTATGAGTCCAAAAATATAAATGCAATGGGCCATGAGCACAAAATGTAAATGCACTAGGCTATAAGCCTGAAAGCTAAATGCATTCAGTCTCTAGCCTAAAAACTAAATGCATTGGGTTGTGAGCTCGAAATGCAAGTGCCTTGTGCCATGAGTTCGAAAACTAAATTATAGTGGGCCATGAGCACGAAAAGTAACCTGTAATGGGCCATGAGCCTGAAATGGAAATGCATTGGGCCTTAGGCCCAAAAACAAAATGCACTAGGCCATGAGCCTAAAATCTAAATGCACTGGGCCATGAGCCCTGAAATGTGAATGCACTTCCTTTAAGGTTTGTTTCCCCTCTAATCCACAGTAACAATAAGGCATTTTTTAAACAATCACGTGTCACTTCACCTTCCTTGACTTGCCCCTGTTTCAAGTTTTCAGGGTCGAACTTTGATTGGTGGCTTTGAGAAACCCTCAAGTAGAAGACATGGTTCTCTATCTTCCTTAGATTGCCTTGCATTTCTTTTCTCATCGAGTCAAGTTTGTCAATGCTTTAAATTCATGCCTTGATACATTTCTAACAATCTTTTAGACATCTTCAACTTCCGCCTAAATTTGCCCTTGTTTGGATCTTTGCATTGCTTATCCCATGTTTTCTTTACTGAGATGTAGTATCAATGTTTTTGAATTTACCCAGAAGCAGGGGTTGAGTTTTTCATTATCAAAATAGGCCTCCCCATGAAGGATTTTAAATTTCCTCAGTTCCTGTGAAAGTGCCTCCATTTCTTTAAGAGTATTCTACTTCTAAGTTTCTTCTTGATGCTGAGATAGTGACTTGCCTTAAAATGATTCGCAAGATTTAGAATTCCTTCCTTGATGTCCTCTTAGTGCTCAACTATTTTGAACTTCCTTTCAAGGATTCTAACTCCTTGCAGTTTAATCCTTTCCATAATTTTCCTTGAAAATAAATACCTGACATGTCAAGTTTTTAAATTGATTCACCCCTTAGATAGTAGCATAATGCAATGATCACATATATTGGGTGAGAAAAATTCGACGGGGTGATAATGTACATTTTCAAGGAAGATGGTAAGTATTTGACAAATCCTGGAAAAACAGAGGTTAAGGCCAGAAAATGAACTAATCACAAAACAGAAGGTTTCAAAGGCATGATTGGTTTCTTTTTGCAACCCTTGCTTTGGACCTTTGGTTATTCCTTTTCAAGATTTTTTATGAGATTTAGCATGATTTCTTTTGAACTAACATTTCTTCTTTTTTTTTTTTTGCCCCATTTTTCTTTTCTTTGCAAAGCACATAACCTTTGCTTTATAAAAACAAAATTGCCCCAATGTATATCACCAGCAGACCAAACCTCAATAAGGACTTCAAAGCCTTGTAAGGAGGCTTATGTAAAGAGGTTTTGCCAAGAAGATGGATAAAAGGCTCAAAAATTCATTTTTGACCCTTACCTTCTTATCTTCAACCTTCATTCCTAGATTACAACAAGTTTTGCACTAGTATTCACTTATCAAGGGGATATTCATGGGTTGTAACATGGTCTAAGATGAATATGCGGCTAATGAAAGAAATAGTATAGAGGCCCAAAAAAATGATGTTGAGTTTCAATGAGAATCTTTTTCTTTGATTAATATGTGGTCTCACTTCCAAGCAAATATTTTATCCTCATTTACGATGAGATTCTCTCATTTTCTTTTCTTTTTCTCTTTTGGATAAGTTTTCATGAAAAACCTTGTTTTATTCTTCCTTTTGCTTACTTTGCACCTTTTCTTTTACTTTCCTATTTCTTCTTCTTTCTTGCTTGGCAAACAAAGACCATTTTCTTTGTATTAGATTCTCATTGACCCTTAGGTGTGCTTTTGTATTGGGTATGAACAGAAACTTTCATTTTTTTTTTCAGGCTCAAAGGTTTTGACAAAGGATACAAAGTGTTTGGATGAATGAATGAAAATGATCCTCTTTAATATTTGAACACTTAGTGCAAAAGCTTGTTGGAAACTACCCTTTCCCCATGTTAATCATAAGTTACATGTGAAACAAATAAGCTCGTCTTCTGGATCAAAAGAGGTGATTAGGGATGAAACTCCTTACTATTTGGATATCAAAGGATGCCTTATATCTCTGGTAAAACCTGCTTGTGAAGCACACATTTTTCGTGTTTTGAAAACATTGGGGTCTTGGAGTTGAATCAACCTTTACTTTATCTTTTCTAGAACTCAATCTTAATCTTGAAAAGAAATATCTTAGATCCTCGTAGATTTCAATCTCTCTTTGTTTCTTTTTTTCAACATTTTGACCTTTTTTCTGCCTTTTTAGATAGATGATCAATCAATTTGAGACACTTATGTTAGCTTTGTATTAGGCATTATTAGATGTTTATTGTGCCCAATATTAGTACTTTAGATGAGTTTAATGTTGTTGGGCTTCATTGGGCTTTAATGCAAATATTGAATAATTTTCGGATTTTGATGCATTTTGACCTTTCTTCCTTGGTTAGGTCATAACTTGGGACTCGGTGATCCAATTGAGGTGATCTTGGTGTCTTTGGAAAGCTAAGACAATGCTCTACAAGTTTCATGAAGAACTCAAGAGCTGGATCGGAATGCTAAGGGTCCAAAATTTCCCTGCAATGCAGAGTGGGTTTGCTGTCACGGAACCATCTGGGCAGTATATACATATTGGACTATATAGTGGGTTATAGGCCTCCTCTTGGGCTGAAACTTGGTCACTTGAAAGATAAGACCCATATCTCCAACTTCAATGAAGACCATTTTGTCAATAGATGTCGTTTTAGGCATGCTTCAGAAGCTACAAGTTGGTCTGAAGTTGGAAACACGTTCTTCCAACCTAACTTGAGGTAGGTGAAGTGTTTTTGGCATTTCTGGAGTTCTAAAAGTCCAAATGACATGATTCAAATTGGAGATTTTCAAGGAGACAACTGGCTACAACTTTGATGAAGACATCCAAGCCAAAATACACCGTCTAGGTGATGAATTTGAAGCCAGAAGTCGGATAAGAGTTGTTGACTAAAAGCCACCAACCATACACCAACCCACCTACCATGCACCAACCCACCAACCATGCATCAAGCTTCCATTTTTGACAAATTTCAGATTCTTATAGCTTGTATTCAGATTATGTACATGTACAAATTGGCTTCTAGGATTAGTATAAATAGACCCAACCTCTTTGTATTAGAGGCATTCAATTTGGAAGTAAGTTTCAAGAAAGTTTAAGTATTTGTGAGAGTTTTCTTTCTCTTCTTCTCCATTCTCTTTGCAATTTCGTTTTTGTTCTTTAAATTCTGAGTTCTTCCTTCCCATCCATGGAAGGCTAGGCTCTCATAATCAATCCAAGAGATTAGCCATCTTGTTGTTTAATTTGGAGATCTTGTTTTGCTTGTTTATATTGCTTAATTGTTATTCAAGTTTCTCTTCTTCCTCTTTTGATTTTTATCTAGATTAAATTGCTTAATTTGATTTAGATGTTGATGTGGTAGTAGCTTTATTATCATGTATTCAAAGAGGATCACAAAGATTAAACAATATATTAAAGCTTTTTGATAGATTGTTTAACTTGGTTAAATTCTAGATCTTAAGTTAATCTATGTTGGATGGTGCTTACTTTATCTAACCTTGGTTAATCAAATCCTAGATGCTTATCTAGTAGAGAATTCTTGGATCATGTTAAGGCTTCTTGATGTGATCTAAGGCCAAGAACTTGGTTAGCAATTAAGTGAATTCCTTGTGATCAATGATAAGTTAAACTCAAGATCGGTAAATTTCCTTGGATTGGTTGTTTCTTTAGATTTGTTTACAACTTTGAATCTCCTACTTTTATTAATCTTGTTAATCAACAACAAAACCCCCTTTTCTAATTATCTTGATCTAATTAAATCTTTGTTTTTGGATCCTTGAGAGACGATTCGGTTCATTCTCTATACTACAAATTAGTTTGTGAACCGGTTATTTTATTTGATAGGTCTCGACAACCTCTTGTCAAATTTGGCGCCGTTCTTGCCGGGATCCAAGGCAACTATTTGATCATTTCAAGATCCCATCTAACTCTAACAAATGTGTTTGTTTTGTTTTTGAAGCTTTTTCAAGTGGGATTCGGCAGAATTTGGATAAAGGGCGTTGTGTCAAGAATTTTGGTTCGGGCATCTCAGATTGATCTGAATTTTGGTACACAAATAGAAAATATTATTCTGAGAAAGGCTCACTGTATACAGTGAGGTCACCCTTATTTTTGCCAAATTCCATCGTTTAGACCACTTTTTCAATTTTTTAAGATTTTTTATTATTTTGTTGGATAGCATTTTTGTGTAGATTTTATCCTGTGGTAGTTCCATAATTTTTAAAATTCATTTGATACTGTTTTTATTTTTGTTTAATTTTTTTGGAGTATTTGTTTTTGGAATTTTTAGTGTTTTAGTTGTTATTGCTTTTCTAATACCTTCTTATGAACTGCATGCTGTATGACTAGATCTGATCCTGGTACCTTGCATTCATTTGATCCTGAAATTGATAGAACATTTCATACACTTCATAGAATTCATAGGACTTGGTAGTAGCATTCATAGAGCTAATAGAATTACTACGGAATTGGGCTTGAACTTGACATTGCACCTAATCTTGTTGACTCTTTTAATCCTGTTGAGTCCGCTTACATTAGTCCTTATGTCGATCATCGAGTCTGTTGATTTTACTATGGTGACTATAATAATAGGACTCTTAAGGAATTGGTCGCACTGATGTGAATTATCAACCTTTGTGCATTCAATATCACGAACTTAATGTTGATTTTGAGTTGAAATGCGGATTGATACACTTCTCGCCCAAGTTTCATGGTCTTGCGGTGAAGATCCACATAAGCATTTGAAGGAGTTCCATGTTGTCTGCTCCACCATGAAACCTCATGGAATAGCTGAAGATCACATCAAGCTAAGGGCCTTTCCTTTCTCTTTGGATGGTCTTTGCTAAGGATTGGTTGTATTACTTACAACTGCGCCATCACTTCTTGGAATGACATGAAAAGATTATTTACGGAGAAGTTCTTTCTGCATCAAGAAGCTGCTGCAATAAGGAAAGATATTTGTGGCATAAGGCAAATCGGTGGTGAAACTCTCCATGAGTATTGGGAGAGATTCAAGAAATTGTGCTCAAGCCGCCCACACCATCAAATTAGTGATCAACTGGCGATCCAATACTTCTATGAAGGATTGATGCCAATGGAAAGGAGTATGATTGATCTGCAAGTGGTGGAGCATTGGTAGATAAAACTCCATTTCTTTGCCGAGAAACTTAATTGCAAACATGGCGGCAAATTCTCAGCAATTTGGTACTCGAATGGGTCTTGCAAGGAATAGTCAATGAAGTTAATACCTCTTCACATGCGCGATCAACAAAGGGTGGAACATAGATTGGATGAGCTCACTTCTTTGGTTAGACAAATGGCAATAGGACAACCACGAACCACGTGTGCAAACCCCTGCAAGAGTTTGTAGCATATGTTCTAGTTCCTCTCATCCCTCTGATTCATGCCCCACATTGCAAGATGATTACGAGTTTCAAGACCAACTACGTAGGTCGGTGGTATATTTCTGGGAAGCCACAATTCCATCAAAGACAACAACAGTAAATATGATCCATTCTCCAACACTTACAACCCTGGTGGAGGGACCATCCCAATCTGAGATATGGGAATGCATCAAATCGTGACCACAAAACCAAGTATAGACCACCATTCCAAAGAAGCAAGGACAAATCGGCCACCACATGCTGGACCAAGTAGACCACCATTCCAGCAGAAAGGTCCTTTAGCCACAAAATCTGAGCCCTCATTGGAGGATTTGGTGAAACAATTGACCACCAATAACATCCAGTTTCAACAGAGAACTGAAACCACCATTCAGAACTTGGAGACTCAAATTGGTCAACTTGCCACATCAATTCATGAATTAAAGTCACAAGGTTACGGCCAATTACCCTCTCAAACCACTCCAAATCCTAGAGGCAATGTTAGTGCTATAGCTTTACGTGATGGTAAGCAAATCAATGGACCAAAGGTCACGTGATACTTCCGATTCTACCCTTGGCCCCGGAAGAAACAAGATTCTACAGCAACTTCAAGTTACGCAACTAATTGAATCTTGTGGCAGTCGTGACAAATGATCCTACAACAGCCAAGCAGAAAATTGGATCAAATCAGCAGTTGACAGAAAATTCAGTACAGCAGAAAAGTGAGCATCCAAAAAAGTCAGGTTCCAACATTCCTCTTCCTTTTCCCAACCGAATGATACAGTAGAGGCATATGGTTGAAAGCGACTTGGATAAGGAAATTATGGAGACTTTTCGAGAAGGTTGAGGTGAATATACCTCTCTTGGAGGCAATTAAACAAATCCCCAAGTATGCCAAGTTCTTGAAAGAGATGTGCACCCATAAGAGGAAGCTAAAGGGCGAAAAAGTGAGTATGGGGAGAAATGTCTACTGCTTTGATTCAGCCCAACTGCCTCCCAAATGCAAGGATCCAGGCACTTTTACCATCCCTTGCACCATAGGGCACCAACAGTTCACTCATGCCTTGCTAGACTTGGGAGCCTCCATCAATGTAATGCCAAAGTCAGTTTACACTTCCTTGCATATGGGAGAGCTAAAGCCTACCGGCATTGTCATTCGATTAGCAAACCTGAGCCTCGCACAACTGCAGGAGTGTTGGAGGACGTTACAGTTCGGGTACATAATTTAATATTCCCGGTGATTTTTATGTGTTGAATATGGAAGATGAATCGCCTCTTCCCCACCCCCATTGATCTTAGGTAGGCCATTTTTGAAAACCGCTAAAACTAAGATTGATGTGCATCTCAGTACCCTTTCCATGGAATTTGGTGATGATATCATTCGAGTTTAACATTTTTGATGCCATGAAATACCCTTTAGAGGATCATTACATTTTCATTTTGATGTCATTGATTTCTTGGTTGATGATATACATGCTTGATATGTTGGCGAGTTTCTGAAATTGTAGGATACACGATAGCATAGCTTGTGATACTTGTTACGCACCGCCGGACTTTTTGGTTGTAAACCCACTACAATGTGTGCGGCTGTCTTGAGATTTCTACATACTTATCATGTCTTGTTGTTAATTCTGTGACATTGATGATTACATTTACATTATTAATGGCAATGATGTTGTTATGAATGATGTTATCATTCATCCTGTGCTAAGTGTGATTCTTTTGATTCCATAGGATATGATGATGTTGTTTTGCAAGATTGTGCACGGCTTGCAGTGCAGTGCAAGCACGAGAATTTAGCAGATTTAGTTTCGGTTCCAAAACTAGTACCGTCGGTCCAAAGAACCACCCTCCATTGAACTTAAGCCCTTGCCCGAGCATTTGAAGTATGCATTCTTGGAAGAGGATGAGAAGCTCCGGTGATAATGGCCAAACACCTCCAACCCGAGCAAGAAACCAGATTATTGGAAGTCTTGAAGCAACACAAAAGGGCAATTGGTTGGACACTTGCGGACATTCCTGGTATTAACCCCTCCACATGCATGCACGAGGATATTACTTGAGGAGGAAACTAAACCGGTGAGACAACCCCGAGAGGAGGCTGAATCCTCTCATTCTAGATGTGGTGAAAAAGAAGTGACCAAGCTACTGCAGTGGCATTATCTATCCCATCTCCGATGACAAGTGGGTGAGCCGGTGCAAGTAGTTCCAAAGAAATCGGGGTGATCTTGTGGCCAACCGGAAGAATGAGCTCATTCCAACCCGAGTGCGAGAATAGGCTGGAGAGTCTGCATTGACTACGACGTCTCAACCAAGCCACTCGGAAAGATCATTACCCCCTTAGTTCATTGATCGAGATCTTTGGAACGGTTGGTAGTAAGTCCCATTCTTGCTTTTTAGATGGCTACACTTTGGATACTTCCAAATCCACATTGCACAGGAGGATCGGGAGAAGACCACATTTACTTGTCCCTTCGGCACCTTTGCTTACAGACGGATGCCCTTCGGCCTCTGCAATGCCACCTGGTACCTTCCGGTGCATGGTGAGCATATTTTACGATTTCTTAGAGGAGTGCATGGAGGTATTTATGGATGACTTTCTATCTATGGTTATTCTTTTGATTCATGTTTAGCTTGACCTATCTAGCAATCTTGCAAAGATGCATTGAGACTAACCTTGTGCTAAATTTTGAGAAATGTCATTTTATGGTAGAGCAGGGGGTATAGTTTTAGGCCATGTAGTATCGGTAAGGGCATTGAGGTAGATCTGCCAAGATTGATGTAATTACTTGTCTATCTTACCCCACATGCGTGCGGGAAGTGCGTTCTTTTCTTGGTCATGCCAGTTTCTACAGCGCTTCATTGCCGACTTCAAAGAAGATTGCTCTTCCACTTTCCCGATTCTCGCAGAAAGATGTGGAGTTCAATTTTGATGACAAGTGCAAGGCGACTTTCAACCACTTGAAGCAGGCCTTGACTAGTACCCTATCATCCACCACTGTTTGGACATTGCCATTTGAGTTAATGTGTGATGCTTCTAACTATACGGTAGGAGCGAGTCTTGGCACAGAGAGTGGGGAAAGCTTCTCATGTGATATACTATGCTTCGAACTCTAGATCTGCTCGAGGCCAACTATACCACAACCGAAAAAGAACTTTTAGCCATTGTTTTTGCTTTGGATAAGTTTAGATCATATTTGCTTGGTTCTAAGGTTGTTGTGTTTGCGATCATGCGACTCTGAAGTTCCTTTTGAAGAAGCCGAGATGCAAAACCCCGACTAATAAGATGGATGCTACCGCTCCAAGAGTTTCACATAGAGATCCGTGACAAGAGTGGAGCAGAGAACCTAGTGGCGAGATCATTTGAGCCGCATTGAAAGGGCTTGAGATCCCTTCCCCGTACGGGACTCCTTCCCAGGATGAGCGACTTATGCATTGCAAGGTAAGAACACCTTCCCTTGGTTTCTTGATATGGTGAATTTCTTGGTTGCTCAGCTTTTCCCTCACATTTCACTCGTGCACAAATTTATAAACTTAAGAGTGAATCAAAATATTATGTGTGGGATGATCCATATACGTGGCGATTTTGTAGTGACCAAATTATTAGGCGATGTGTGCCTAATCAAGAGTTTCATTATTCTTAGCTTTTGTCATGCATTTGCATGTGGTGGACATTTTGGGCCTCAACGTACAGCTAGGAAAGTTTTAGACTACGGTTTATATTGGCCTACCTTGTTTCATGATGCATATTTGTTACGTAAGTCTTGTGAACGAGTGTCGGAGAACAGGGAACATTTCTCGCAGGAATGAGATGCCCCGACAACCTCATCTTGTATTGTGAAATCTTTGACGTATGGGGTATTGATTTCATGGGACCTTTTCCTGTTTCCTTTGGTTATGTTTACATTTTGCTATTTGTTGATTATGTATCAAAATGGGTGGAGGCTAAAGCCACTCGGTTGATGATTCCAAAGTTGTTGTGGATTTTGTTAGATCACGATTTTCTGCAGGTTTGGAATCCCGAGAGCTATCATCGGTGATCAAGGCACCCATTTCTGAACCGAGCATGGAGGGATTGATGAGGAAATATGGCGTGTTGCATAAAGTTTCTACACCTTACCATCCCAGGACTAATGGTCAAGCCGAGGTCTCCAATAGAGAGATCAAGCGCATACTTGAAAAAGCAGTCCAACCTAATCGGAAGGATTGGAGCATGAGGCTTGAGGATGCTCTTTGGGCTTAGGACCGCTTACAAAACTCCAATCGGGATGTCTCCATATCGGATAGTCTATGGTAAGGCATGCCACTTACCGGTAGAAATTGAGCACAAAGCATATTGGGTGTGAAGCAATGCAACATGAATTTGGCCTAGGCGGCATAGAGCGGAAGTTGCGATTCTGAGGAATTGGAAGAGATCCGCCTAGATGCCTATGAGAGCTCTCGACTCTACAAAGAAAAGACCAAAGCCTTCCATGATAAGTTTATTCTTCGGAAGGAGTTTTCAGTTGGGCAAAAAGTTCTCTTGTTTAATTCTCGCCTTAAGTTGATGCCTGGTAAATTAAGGTCTAGGTGGGACGGTCCGTTTGTTGTCACTAACATTTTTCCTCATGGTGCAGTGGAAATTAAGAGTGAAGCCACCAACAAAGTGTTCAAAGTTAATGGTCACCGCCTCAAAAATTTTTATGAAGGAGCTCAAGAGAACCTCGTGGAGGAAGTTCAACTGCAGGATACCCTCTACCATGATTGATCACCACTGTGTTGAAAAAAAAAAAAAAAAAAAGAAGACAAAAAAAAAAAGAAGAAAAAAAAATAGAAAAGAAAAAGCCACGATTAATGTCAATTGCCAGAGATTGAATCATTATTGGGGAGGACCCATCGCTCATGCAAAATCTTCAATCACGCTGGCTAAGGACATTAAAAGTAGCGCTTCTTGGGCGGTATCCCAAGTTTTCTAACTCTTTCCTCTTTCTAACTTTGACTTATTTGTTGTCACAGGAATCGAGACAGAAAAAACGGTGCCAAGTGAGAAAATCTATCAAAGTTTGATTTTTCTGTCTTTATTTTGTTTGTTTTTCTTTGACAGATGATTTTTCACCGGTTAAATGGCGGATAACGGTACTCCGTGAAAATCTTTTTCGGTCCCTTGATTACCCACAAACACTGAAATCAGACATAATTTTACTCAATTTTTTTCTCTCTCTTTCTTCTTTCTTTGAAATGGATAATCGGCTTTTTAATCTCCATAAGCAATTCCCTTCTCTCCCTCAAAATGCTTTAACTAACCTTTAATGTGCAAGGTTTGAGAGATTAAGGATGCTTATGCACAAAGGCATCCTGCGGATATCCGCTGGTTGATCGAAGCAAAGGTCCGACTCAGAGGTGAATTTTCTGACGCTCTTGTTTCATATATGCCAGGGCTAGGAAAAAGTTCATATGCAAAGAAGAGAAGAGCAAAAAGGTTACGGGTCTGCTATAAATGTGCAAGATGGACCTGTAACACAAAAATGCAAATCAATTGGAATGACGTCTATAAACCGAGATGATAAAATTAACTTCATAAAGGATGGCATGAGTAAGGAGTCTTTAGATAACATTCTATTGACTCTTGAGACGCATCCTAGTGGAGATGTGCAGAGAGTACTTCTCGATTTATGGCCAATATTCCAAGATGAACATAAGCGTTATAGTCTCGGGAATCTGACTCAAAAAGACCCTGTTTGCCAATTTTTAAGAAAATTGGATGGAAAGCCGACCATCGGCCCATAGAGAGCTTCAAGACGTTACTGGACGTAAAACCAGAGGAAAATGTGAGCCACAATCACACCTCCTGTAAGTATTTTTTTTTATTTTTTATTATTTTATTTTTTTCCTGTTTATTAAAAAAAAATCAAAAAAAAAATCAAAAAATCAAAAAAAAAAAAAAAATAGCCGTATTTTTTTGAAATATGCGTTGCATATTTTCAAACTTCTTCTGACACATATAGATTAGTCTTTTATCATTGTCATATAGCTATTATCATTGTTGTGCTTATTTTCAAACTTACCTGACACACGGATCTACCCCTCCTTTATAGGTGTAATTATTACCTTTGAGTTTTGATGCCTTTAAATAATGCACTTTGCTCTCTTCAGATCATTGATAAGGTGAGAGTACGAAAAAAAAAAACAAAGAGAAAAAAATGGAAGTCACTTCAGTTCGTCGGATCAAGAGTGTTTGTGTCTTTTGTGGATCTAATCCTGGGAAAGATAAAGAGTTTGTAAATATTGCACACCATCTTGGTCGAGTGCTAGCTGAGAGAAATCCGTTTAGTTTATGGAGGAGGTAGTCTTGGGTTAATGGGTTGTGTAGCAAGCTGCTGCACATTTAGGAGGTGGCAAAGTCCTTGGTGTCATTCCCAGTCCTTTATCGACCAAAGAAGCCCATTGGAAAAACCTTAGGGGATGAAGTAATAGTATATTGCATGCACCAACTCATGAACAATATGATCGCCAATCATGATGCCTTTATTGCCATACCTGGTGGTTTTGAAACTTTGGAAGAACTCTTTCAAATTACATCCACAGTCACAATGAGAACTTTCACCAAAAACCCATAGGTATATTAAATGTTAATGGTTTTTATGATGATTTGTTTTGTTTTCTTGATCATCTTTGTAGAAAAAGGTTCATCTCACAAGCGACACGTCAAAGTCTCGTAATCGCTACAACTCCCGAACAATTGCTCGATCAACTCAATGCATTTGTACCACAACGTGATCCAAAGAATGGCTCCACGGAATTGGGAACAAGGCAGTGACAAAAGCAAAAACTTGATTTGACTTTGTCTTTGTGAATTTTTGTTTTCTCTTATGGTTTTAGTTTTTGTAATTTTTCTTATTTCAGGCCCGATTTGCAGTTTTCTGGTAAGACCTTCTACACTCTACCTATCTTTATTTTGACATTGGGGACAATGTCTTTAATTAGTTGGGGGGAGGGATAGTTGACATTACCATGTACATAGTTTAGTTAAAAAAAAAACTAATCTTTATTTGTTACTACTTTTTAGATGTATGATGGCAGAGTAAGGAGTAGTTTTGCTCTTGAGACGCATCTTAACTTGCATTTCATAATAGGTCTTAAATCATCTTTGTTCTTGTATATATATTAAAAAAAAAAAAAAAAAAAACACACACACACACACAATTTTGATCTTTTCAATTGATTTTGATACAAGCATGTCTTTGAATGCGAGCTTAATTGATGATAAAAGTATGCAAAAGCAGTTTATAGTTGAATCATTTTCATGATATACATGTGTATATGATTGTTGATATTAGGAAGAAGGCATGGTTGAATTGAGTGAATGTTCCATACCTTTGTGAGTTTTGGGCTTTTCCAAGTTTGATACTTACACTTGGTTATTTTCTTTCATGAGTGATGTCAATTATGAATTTATTTTCTAGAACTTGCATTGAATCGATTTGAGATTACATTGGTCTGTATGTTGCATGAAAATGACAGAGGCATTTTTTCTTGACTTAGCTGCTTTGGCCAAATAAACCTACCTTGCATTTATCCAATTATTAACTCCCTCTAAACCTATTTGCCTATTCTTTGTTCTTAGCTCATTACAAGCTTTGAGTGAAAAACCATGTTTTACCTTACCTTAGGGAATGGGAGAGCATTGATTTTCTTATTGGAGGAGTTCTTTTGCTTGCAATGATTTAAGTGTGGGGGAATTGGTGTGCTGATACGAAATGCTTGGTACAAAAAAACAAAAAAGCAAAAAAAAAACAAAAAAAGAAAAAAAAAAGAAAGAAAAAAAAAAAAAGAATAGAAAAAGGAAGGAATGTGTGAAGAGAATGAGCATTTTATGGTTTTGGGTAAAAAATTTATTCTTTATACTTGAATTACTCCTCAATGCTCTTTTATTCTCTTTGGTTTTAACCTGCTATTATCTATATTGTTCCCTTCCTTCACCTTATAAGTTCCATTACAACCTTTTTGAAAGACCTCTTGATTTTTGCAATTTATTTGATCTAAGTAGTGGAGAATTGATGTATATGCAAGCCTATGGTAAAATACTTTCATAATTTGACTGAGTTGAGCGTAAACAGTTAACCTAAACACCTTGTGTGATTTGAGTGACACTTGTGAAGAATTTTACTCAATCTGAACATGCCTATTTACGATTAAAGCATGATTATGCTATACTTTATTCTCAATTGATTTGATTCAACTATTCTTTGTTAAGCATACTTTACTTATTAATTATGGTTTATATTTAATACAATGCTTGTATTTAAAAATTAGTTGAATTGATTAAATAAAATATTACATGTTTGTGGGTATCATCCTGGTAAACCCTCACGAGACTACAACTCGTCCACTAGGGACACCTAGGGGTTTAAAGGCTTGTGGCACAGGCTAAGTGCCATCGTGTTTTCCTACGAAAATGGATTAGATTAGGTACAATCAGTTTTTATGTTTTTAGTTTAATAATATTATGTTTCTTGTTTTTCTTTAGTTTTGTTCTTATGTGTTTTGCCCAGAGTACAAAAGCTTAAGTGTGGGGAATTTGATCAATCAATTTGAGACACTTATGTTAGCTTTGTATTAGGCATTATTAGATGTTTATTGTGCCCAATATTAGTACTTTAGATGAGTTTAATGTTGTTGGGCTTCATTGGGCTTTAATGCAAATATTGAATAATTTTCGGATTTTGATGCATTTTGACCTTTCTTCCTTGGTTAGGTCATAACTTGGGACTCGGTGATCCAATTGAGGTGATCTTGGTGTCTTTGGAAAGCTAAGACAATGCTCTACAAGTTTCATGAAGAACTCAAGAGCTGGATCGGAATGCTAAGGGTCCAAAATTTCCCTGCAATGCAGAGTGGGTTTGCTGTCACGGAACCATCTGGGCAGTATATACATATTGGACTATATAGTGGGTTATAGGCCTCCTCTTGGGCTGAAACTTGGTCACTTGAAAGATAAGACCCATATCTCCAACTTCAATGAAGACCATTTTGTCAATAGATGTCGTTTTAGGCATGCTTCAGAAGCTACAAGTTGGTCTGAAGTTGGAAACACGTTCTTCCAACCTAACTTGAGGTAGGTGAAGTGTTTTTGGCATTTCTGGAGTTCTAAAAGTCCAAATGACATGATTCAAATTGGAGATTTTCAAGGAGACAACTGGCTACAACTTTGATGAAGACATCCAAGCCAAAATACACCGTCTAGGTGATGAATTTGAAGCCAGAAGTCGGATAAGAGTTGTTGACTAAAAGCCACCAACCATACACCAACCCACCTACCATGCACCAACCCACCAACCATGCATCAAGCTTCCATTTTTGACAAATTTCAGATTCTTATAGCTTGTATTCAGATTATGTACATGTACAAATTGGCTTCTAGGATTAGTATAAATAGACCCAACCTCTTTGTATTAGAGGCATTCAATTTGGAAGTAAGTTTCAAGAAAGTTTAAGTATTTGTGAGAGTTTTCTTTCTCTTCTTCTCCATTCTCTTTGCAATTTCGTTTTTGTTCTTTAAATTCTGAGTTCTTCCTTCCCATCCATGGAAGGCTAGGCTCTCATAATCAATCCAAGAGATTAGCCATCTTGTTGTTTAATTTGGAGATCTTGTTTTGCTTGTTTATATTGCTTAATTGTTATTCAAGTTTCTCTTCTTCCTCTTTTGATTTTTATCTAGATTAAATTGCTTAATTTGATTTAGATGTTGATGTGGTAGTAGCTTTATTATCATGTATTCAAAGAGGATCACAAAGATTAAACAATATATTAAAGCTTTTTGATAGATTGTTTAACTTGGTTAAATTCTAGATCTTAAGTTAATCTATGTTGGATGGTGCTTACTTTATCTAACCTTGGTTAATCAAATCCTAGATGCTTATCTAGTAGAGAATTCTTGGATCATGTTAAGGCTTCTTGATGTGATCTAAGGCCAAGAACTTGGTTAGCAATTAAGTGAATTCCTTGTGATCAATGATAAGTTAAACTCAAGATCGGTAAATTTCCTTGGATTGGTTGTTTCTTTAGATTTGTTTACAACTTTGAATCTCCTACTTTTATTAATCTTGTTAATCAACAACAAAACCCCCCCCTTTTCTAATTATCTTGATCTAATTAAATCTTTGTTTTTGGATCCTTGAGAGACGATTCGGTTCATTCTCTATACTACAAATTAGTTTGTGAACCGGTTATTTTATTTGATAGGTCTCGACAACCTCTTGTCAATAGACAAAGGAGAAAATGAGATAAATGAATGATTAAAAAAATCAGAGGAATGTTAATATGCATGATCATTTCATTAACTTTGCTAATTAAGAGGGTGCCCCGGGATGATAAACTTCGATTAAATTTGAACCTCAACTTGGAAGCTGCTTTGTCAAGTCAAGCATTTAGTAATGAGGAAAAACACAAAGTGACGATTTAACCGCAGCTAGAGTCATAGAATCAATGTAATCCAACTAAGCCCCTTCTGTTGAATAGCTTAAAACATTGTTCTCACATAATTTCAAGCAGCAATAGCAAACCTAATATTTCCATCAAGATTTTTCTCAAGAATTCAAATGATCTCCCTTTTTTTTTCCATTTCTTCCTTTGATCTGTAAACACCTTATAAATTCTTCATAAAACACCAGTTGCCCCAAAATGAGACTCCTACCATGTAATGGAGCCATAGCCTTGTGCTTTCTCCTGATGTTAACCATATGCTTTCATATCAAAATTCTCTGTAAAGAGAGCTTGTTTGAGTTTGAAAAGAGGCGCCTTGGCTTGACTTCATGGAATACTTTGGTCCAAGAACTGAGTGAATTTATTGGTGCACTTTTGGTATTGAGATTGGGTGGGTGGATTGGGAAAATGGTTTGTGAAAAACTGACATTAAAGGATGAGGAGCAATGAAATTATACCTGGATTGTGTCAATCAAATAGGAAATTGGTATGACATGCTAAGGTGAAATTGGAGGATGATGGGTTGATGTAATATGAAAATGATGGACTTTGGGGGGTAAAATGAAGGAGTAATATAAAGAACAACCAACACTAGGAGTAACTAAGGATGGGTACAGGTGAAGATGTGAGGCCATTGCTGGGCCACCCTTTTGAGAAGAGTCAAAGCACCAATTGTTTGCCCTTTCCAATGCCTAATCAAAATTTTGCACGATGGGATTTACTTCCATAAGGAGCCTACTTTGCATTGATTGATCTACTTGAACTCTTAATTGGGGTGAGTCACATGCAATTGCTGAGTGATCCTGGATTTTGCCAGTGGGAACAGAGGGAATTCCTTTTTTTTTTTTTTGCATTTATCAACAAATTGTTGGTTCTAAGTCACATTAGAACTCTTACTTTATTAAAAAATGTGATGAATGTCAGACAACATGCTACCCAAAAGGAACTTTATTCTTTTGACTTTGTTTTCTCTCTTTTTTCATTTTCTACTTTTCCAATTTTTCTTTATATCAAAATTTTTGTTTTGGAAAAATTATGATACTTTGACAACATAACTTTTAAATCTCCAAAAAAAATTTGTTTTAAACTTTCCAACAAGATTTGCCAAGTCAGAAAAACGAAGCCTTGATTGGTAACAAGTTTTATGTCTTTTTAAAAAATTTCACTTCTCCACTATAAATCCATAACAACTTGAGCCAACAAATTTATTGATCAATGGCGAAGATTTTTAACATTTTTTATCCATTTTTTTCTTTTTCTTATTAAAAAAACTCAATGATATATATATATATATATATATTGTTTTATGAGATGCAAAACTCATGCTAACATGTGATGATCTTTTTGTTACTTTTCTGAATGCAAATATGGATTTTTTGTCAATGCAAAAACTAATGAAAGCATGCCATCATTCTTTTTTGTCATTTTTTTAAATGGAAAATTATGCTAAGATGCTATGAACTTTTTTAAAAATCTTTTTAGATGAAAGATGAATTTTTGTTATCTCTATCTGATGCAAAGAACCTATGCTAGTGTCATGATGCAAATATTTTGTCAAGATGTTATGAGGAAATACTCCTTTTTTTTTCTTATCTTTTAGATGAAAAAGATTCATGCAAGCATGCTATGTTTTTTTTCTTATATTCAATTTTTTGAATTTTTTTGTTAATGCAAAAATTAAAGTTAACATGCCACGATTCTTTTTTGTCAATTTTTTTAAACGGAAAAATTATGTTGATGCTACGGTGTTATGAATTTATTTTCCCATCATTTTAGATGTAAAAAACTCATGCTTCATAATGCAAACATTATTCTAAGATGTTATGAAAAAAATACTCTCTTTTTTGCTATCTTTTAGATGAAAAAGATTCATGCAAACATGCGATGATTCTTTTATTTTTTCTTTATGCAAAAATGAATTTTTTTGAAATTTTTTTAATGCAAAAATTAAAGCTAACATGCCATGATTCCTTTTTATCATTTAATGCAAAAATTGTGCTAAGGTGCTATGAGGAATTTTTTTTTTATCTATTCAGATGCAAAGATGAGATTTTTTGTAATTTTTTTTAAATGCAAAGAATTCATGCTCAAATGTGATGATATAAAAATTATGCTAAAATGCTATGAAGAACTTTTCCTTTTTGTTGTCTTTAAAATGCAAAAATTCATGCTAACATGTGATTATTATTATTTGTTAGATGCAAAATTAATTTTTTGAAGATTTTTTAATGCAAAAATTAAAGATAACATGTCATATTTTTTTTTATGCAAAGATTATCCTAAGGTGCCATGAAATTTTTAGTTATCTTTTTTGTATGCAAAGAATTCATGCTAAGATGCACAGATGCAAAGATGTGATGAAAACACCTTTTTTATTTTTTTATCCTTTTAGATGCACAAATTGATGCTAACGTGTGTTTGACAATTTTTCTTCTTTTTATTTCCTTTTTCTTAAAAAAAGTGACTGGCATTTGAAAATGTAATTGAAAAAATTTCCAAAATTGATTTCTTATGAATGTCACATTGGGTTGCTAAATTGTTGGTCCACTAAATGAATTTAATTTTTTTTTAATCACAAATCACTCTCTTCAGAAAGATTTTTAATGAAGATTTAAAAATATGTTTTGTTATATTAGTGGACTAAACAACTTTACCAAAGCCCATGTATTTTATTAACGCATGTAATGCAAGATGTGTGTATTTTTGGGGTAGGAGAGAAAAAATGCTCCCTTGTGTCCTATTTGGGAATGAAGCCTAAGGCTGGGTGCCCTTAAGGCCATGCCTCTAATTTAGGTAGCAACTAAGTTCATTCTATTAGTGCATAGTTTTCAAGGACCGTTCTAAACTCCTAACAAGAACGGTCCCCATATTGCCACTATCAAGAAGATAAGGACCCAATTCCTTGGACTTAATCACAAGTAGGGATGAACCATCTCGATATGGCTATTCCAAGGTCCTGGAACAATCTAAGTGAGGAATCAACAACGTTAGGTGAACACTAGGCCCCTCAATGACAATGTTAAGGCCCCAACTAACCTTATGGTTCGCACAGGCTTGGTATAGAGCCCAAAATGTGTGAGGTACGTGATAGTGCAGTGTGTGATAGGAGCTTACAAATTTGTACAATCCAAAATACTACCCTAATCTTGCAAAACAAAGATAGGCAAAACATATATACAATAGAAATTGACTACCCTAAGGTTTAAGTAGCAAAAGAATGAAAATATCAAAAGGAATATAAAAATAATTATATACAAATAAAACATGTGAAAATAAAGCCAATAAAATAAATAAAAAATGAAAATTGAGATTAAATTTGGATAAGGCGGCAAAGTAAATGATAATATAAAAAAGAATATCAACAACAAATATTTAAATATAAAATAAAACAAAACAACAAATAAAGGGGATAAAATAAACAAGCAAAGGTTGTAATATTTGCACAACCAACTATAATAACTAATAAGCTTGACTCTCCAACCGTCTCTAGTGGAGTCGCCAACTGTCACGACCGGGATCACAACGGGATGACAGGAAAATTTATTAAAAATGGAGTCGCCACCAATTTTTTATTGGGTAGGGAAAATAATTGGAAAAATCATTTAAAAAGATTTAAAATAAAAAATAGTCTACTAACCAAGCAAGGTTCGAGAGTCGATTATACACATGGAAAGGTGAAGACTGAACCCCCCAGCACCCCTGATGCATCCGTCTAAAACAGTTGCCTTAAGCTATTTGTGCAAATTTAATAACCTAAACAATATTTGATTTATCTCCTAAATAAAGATAAAACCAAGAAAAACAATTAATTACAAATATTCACAAATTCAAGTAAAAACTAAATTACACAATCTACAAATTTGAAGGAAAATAAACACACACAATAGACTAAAATTGAAATATTTACAAGTTTGGAAGAAAATAAAGATAAAAATTAAATTAGAATATTTATAAGTTTGACTTGCCGTGAGTGCCTACATATCCCCCTAAGTGCAATGAGAAAGTCAAAGCCACGTAATTCTTTTTAAAAGAAAAAAAATTAAAGTGTAATTGTTGATTTTTAAGAAATGATTCACTTAATTTTACTAAAAATAAATAGTTAATTTGATGTTTTAAAAAAAGATTTGAATAAAGTGAATTTGTTAACGAGTCCTAATTGAAATGGAATATGGTACTATGCCCATAGAGCCATTCCAAGGGAAGTTGGTAAGTGGGTACTTGACCCCTCAAGACCACTAAGTGATATTTAATTTAATTTATTTTAACAAAACGTGAGTCCTAAGTGGGATTGAACATGACATTAGTCCGTAGGGCAACCCCAAAAGCTTGATCAATGGGTATTTAACCCCTCGAGACCACTAAGCTATGTTAATTTGTTTTATTTTTTGAAGCAATTCCTAAATAGGATATTTTTAATTTAAATCGTAAATGGGATTGGTCACTATATTTTGAACACGTAGCAACCCCATAATAAGCTAGTGAGTACATGACTCCACAAGCCCTCTAAGTGCATATTAAGAAATTTATTTTTAATTTAAATCCTATATGAGATTGATCATGACATTAGGCCACAGAGCAATCCAAAAATAAGCTAGTGAGTACATGACTTCTGAAGCCAACTTAGTCAATTAAAACATCATGCCATTTACCACATTTATTTTGTGAAGACGTAAATTTCATCAAATAAATTTAGAATCAAATGAAACAAGCAAAGTAATAAAATGAAATGAAAAATATTAAATCAATACATGATTCTAAAGTATTATATATGACAGACTAATATACAGCAATATGAGTACCTATATGACTAGCACCGATGCAATTTATTTCAGTTTTTATACTTGTATTATGATTTATTTTAAGAAAGATAAAAGCAGGAGCCATAATAATGGCATAAATCCTAATATAATAAATGTGAAGTGATGAACCAATGAAAAATATTAAATCAATACATGATTCTAAAGTATTATATATGACAGACTAATATACAGCAATATGAGTACCTATATGACTAGCACCGATGCAATTTATTTTAGTTTTTATACTTGTATTATGATTTATTTTAAGAAAGATAAAAGCAGGAGCCATAATAATGGCATAAATCCTAATATAATAAATGTGAAGTGATGAACCAATTAAAGTCATTCCCTAATGCTAATTGAAATGCAAGTTAAAAGAATCTTTTCTTGGTTTCTCAGGGTATTCTCACGCGCAACTGCGGGGACTAATCTCTCAAGGTACTGAGATCCTTTTAAGGAGTTGACCTCTCCCAACAGATATTTTCCCATACACATGGGTCAATATCAAACCCTTGACCACGCTGCATATATACAGAATAAAAATAAATTAAATTATATAATGTCAACCTAATTTAAAAATTAGATTGCATTATGCCCCTGTTTTTGAAAAATCTTGATCATTTCCCTTTTCATTTTTTTTTATTGTTTCTTCTTATCTCTTCTCCTCTTCCTTTATTTATGAAGCAACACATTCATCACCGCATAGTGCTTTTGAGCAAAAACTAAAATGGATTCATAGCTATATTATAAAAAACCAACAAATTAATAAAAGAAATTCCAAGGGATTGTTATAGACAAGAAAGACAAAACCATGTGATTTTATATCCTATTCGGACGGTGCGTTGGCAGGACTTGAGTATTGACTTTTCATCAAATGGAAATTATTAACAAAAGAAGTATCTTGCTACCGATCAAAGAGGAAGAAAAACCCAAAATTATATATAAAAAAAGAAAGGGGAGTTAAAATAAGAAGAGAATCACTGAAGCTTTAGCTACATCACAACAGTAACATTAAAGATCAATACCTACAATGTAGAGAATTAGGGTCTGTTTGGTTCAATTAAGGGAATGGGAGGGGAGGAGAGGAAAATGATTTTAATGGAGAGAAAGTATAAATTTACTTTTTTACCCAATTATAACATTTAATGTAGCATTTAATTTAAGGATATTTTAGTCCATTTTTAAACATATATTCTCTCCCCTCCAAATCCCTCCACTTTTGGAGGGGAGCTAAAATTGCCTCAGGAGGGATTTTGCTCCCCTCCCATCTCTTCATCTTTTCTCCAAAAAATTGAATCAAACACATAAAATTTAAAATAACTTTTCCCCTCCCCTCCATTTCCCTCCAACCAAACGCTACGTTAAAAAAATAATTCAAGAAACACATGTGAATTAGTTCAGAATGTGAAAAACCTCACTTGCAATTGCAGTATGCTCTAAGGAGACTTGAATCAAATCCTTCCTTTTTTTCCCTAATAACCTCCTTTTCCCCTCTCTAGCTACATGTTACTTCCCTTCTTTTGTGTTTGCCCTAGCCTCTTTTTTGTTTCTGTCTATTGCTCCCCCCCTTTTTTTGCCTCTTCTATAGCTGCTCTCTTTTTCCTTTTTGTGTTTGCTATAGCCTCCTTTTTTTTATCTTTTCCTATTGTTGCCTCATCGCTCTCCCTTTAATTAGGTATTTAAAGTAGTGAACTAGGGTTTTAGAGTGAGCGTTTGACATTTTTTCAACTTGGGCCTTTTATCCCTTTCCATTTTCACTTTTTTATTTGGGCTATTGGGTTGTAACGAGATTGGACTCCTTCATTCTTTTCTTTTCCTCACCTCCTTGCTTTTTATTGATTAATAAAATAAAATAAAATAAAAAACTTTTTTATTTTTATTTTTTATTTTTATTTTTTAGAAAAATGACCTGGACAAAACAGGATGTACACAAGAAGAGAAAAGATGCATGAACATATTATAATAGTATATGAAAAGTGTCTAGAAAAAATTCATGATGCATGGACATTTTATCTATCATAAGGATGCATGTTAAGATGAAATAACAATACAAAAAGTGCATAGTTAATATGATGAAATAATAATGCTAAACAATATTGTAGCATACAATAATGCAAGAAAATCTAATGTGGCTCACTTGTGGAAAATGTGATAAGTCACAATTTGGGTGAGTTACAAAATTATGTTAGGCCCATAATTGAATCAATTATGAGTTACATAGTTATTTCATGACTTATAGTTTAACTAGTTAATGAGAACTATTTTAGAAAAATGTTTGATTTGCCTTTATGTGTTCCCTTAGTAAGCTTATCCATCAGGAAAGCTCTAATAATCCTTCTTTATGATCATGATATTTTTTCCCTTTCATAGACTTACACATAAGGAGTTTAATTGAACAAAGATTTGCAGATTTTATGGGTTTCATTTCCTATTACTGTTTGTATTTTTTTGAAATATCATTTTCACATTCATTTGATGTAGCTCTAAATCAAAATGGTTTGTTAAAGCTATAAAAAAATATAAATGAATCCTTCTTAGAAACTAGAGAGAAGGTTTCATGGTAATCAATACATTCCTTTTAAGTGAAACATGTAATAACAATTATGGCCTTACATCGTTCTATATTACTAGATGAGTCCCTTTGGACTTATAAAGCCATTTGCAGCAAATGGCTACAACACCTGTTGATAATTCAACGAGATCCCAAACTTGATTGTTTGTCATGGATTCCTTCTTCTTATTTCATGGCTTCATACTAGAGTGCATAATTTTCATCATTTATGGCCTTTTTTTTATTGTTCTAAATTTCTTTATCTGTATCTCTTACATCTACTATATCCATAAAGTTCTCCTTCAAAAATTCATGCTTATCAACAAATCTAAAAACAAGTCATTTTGTTCTGTTTATAAATTCATCTTGAACCTCATCAGCATCAAACAAAATTTTGCATCAGCAATCTCATTACGAATTTCATTTTACACATTTCTAGCAAAGATATGTAAAATTTCCTTTTGAATAGTATGTTATGTGTATCTTGCATTTCAATGGGCATTCTCCCAAATAACTTCACCCACTTCTTTATTATAAGAAGCTAAAAGTTTTATCATTTTAAGAAAATTTCCTCAATTTTTAGATTCCAAACTTTCATATGTCATCTAAACGCACAAGCTTGAAATATTAACCATTTAATATCATCCATGAGGCTTTAAGGCACAATAGAATACCCAAAATTTGTTATGAAGTTTGTTTAGACAGCACTTTGTCAATGTCACATGCATGATTGGTTCTTCAAATTTTCACAACATTTTACAGCAACATTGTGAGGAGAATTAGGATTTTTCCCACATGAGATAAAAATGCACATTCTTTCTCACTATGCATTTTTTTTCCAAATTCTAAATCCTTTTTGAAGTGAATGGACTTGATTTATTACAAAATAAATAGCATGAAAGAGAAAAGGCAACATCTACTTAGGGTGAATACTCTAACCAATGAAAACTTTTAAACCAATGAACTTGAAATCAACAAGGATTATCTTCTTGACCAGAAAGTGGATACACATCCATAATAAATTGATATGGTCTAAACTTTATATATGCCTTACAAATTTCATCTTGTTGATTAATAAGATAATTTCAAATTTATAGACTATTACCATAATCACGTAAAAGTATCAATATTAATTTTTTCTTATTCAGTCCTTATAACTTTGGAAAGAGGTGATTCAATAGGGTGCTCAACAACATTTTCAACATTACTCTTTAAATTAAAAATTGGTGCATTAGATTGTGTTTTATCATTTATTTTCTCTTTTTTCTTGAAAAATGAGTCAATAGTTTTCTTCTTAAACATCACTCAACCTCTCTCTCTCTCTCTCTCTCTCTCTCTCTCTCTCTCTCTCTCTCTCTCTCTCTCTCTCTCTATATATATATATATATATATATATATATATATATATATCTATATATAAACATGTAAATCAACTAAAACATCCTAAAAACTTATTAAAGGCCAAAGTAACGAATATAGAGAAATCAATGAAAAGAAACAAGAAATGTGAGCTTATGAATTTATTTATAGAACTATAAATTCACAAACAAAATAAAAATCATTTTACAAAAAAAAAAGGTTAAATCTACACCTTGCAAGTTATTATAACATATTAATTAATCTAAATACACTTATTGAAAAAAAAAGAATCAGGAAAAAATAATAATTGATATTTAAAAAAACTAAGCAACCTAACAAACTTAAGAATGAAATTTGTGAAGTTTTAGAGACACTCACATATCTCACGTGCTACAATCAAAGAAAAATTGAAGAAGAAAGTTGTCTTGCTTCAAACTCCAACTTGGATCTTTGTTAGATCTCTCTCACTTTATCTCTTAGTCTGCTTCATATCTCAAAAGAAGAATGCAGAGGAAAGTAAAGTGAATAAGTGATGGTGAGATAGTCTCATTTAATATTTCTTTTATTTATTTTTATTATTTTCCTTTGTCCCCACTTGGTAAACTAAGTAAAAAGTGATAAAGTGTATACTTCAGAACTTGTGTACACATTGAGAGTGTGAGAGATTTCTCAAATCTCTTTCTTTTTCTTTTTTTAAACTAATTTTATCTTTTTATTTAGTAAAGATAAATATTGTATCGTTTGCACAAACTTTTCAATAACTACATTTGCCATGTAAAATTATTTAATTCACTTTATGAGGCTATCAACTAAATATATGAACGTGTACATGAGAAAATTGCAAATTTGGAGACCATGGCATCTTCAAGTCTCTCGTCTCTTTGCCTCTGCCTTACTATATCAATATGATATATGATTAATGAAATGTTGTGTTTTTAAATTTTGTGTAACTCCCCAGAAGTGGACGTACCTTTGCGTGGTTTATTTTTGGCAGCTCTTGCTAATGGCAGGATTGTGGATTGGTATTTTGTAATTGTTCCTCATGAAATAGCATGAGTAAAAACATAAACTCATTTGCTACGATACTAATATTTTTTCTTTAACACAAGAAATAGAATGAAAATAAAGTGATATTTTTATAATTATAATAAAAAACATATCTAATTGAAAATAAAAATAGAAAATATACCAAACATGCTCAGAGTCCAATTCCCTCATCGCGAATAAAGTTTGATTTTTTTCTCAATGTGATGTTTTTTAAAACTCTTTTTCGCATCTTACACTCTTTAGACTAGGGGTGGACATGTGTTGAGATAGGTTGAGTTTGTGGTACTTTTGGACCCAACCTGCTCATGGAAGTAATGAGTTGGGTTTGATGAGATTTTTTCTCCAACTCGACCCAACTCAATCCGCTCAAACGTGGGTTGGGTCGGGTCGAGTTCAATCAGTGAGTCTTGAATCTTTTTAAAAAAATTAACATACTAAAATAAAAATTGAAATCCATGCCAAATAACATAACTTAAGTTTATAAATGACATAATATAAAACATAAGTTTCAAATTCAAAGTACATATATAGCTTTAAGATTCAATCAACACAAACAAAGTTTAAAAACAACAAACACACATCAAACAAAATTAAACAATGACACCATAAGTTCATAATGGCATAACCAATGCCTCTTCTTCCATTTAGTTTCCTGCAAGCCAATGACAGTGACACCATTATCAACAATTATTAACCTCAATCATTATCAATACAATTGTTAAAATTAAAAGGATTAAATGAAATAATAATTTAAAAAGAACTAGATGCCTAACTAATTAAATGACAAACATCTAAAAAGATCGATTATTACGACGTGCAACTCCATCTCTAGCAGCAGACACATCTAACAAATAAAGAAATCATAAATCATTAGCAAGTATTGTTGGAACCAAAGACGCTTTAAGAAATTAAAGTTGGAACCAAAGTAGTTTAAAGATTTAAACCTCTCAAAGTTTTGAAGATAACAAAGAGTATTAAATTGAAATAAACATAGAAAAAAGTTAAGTAGAATGACGTCGTTGCATAGGTAAAAAAAAAAGGAAATTAAGTGGAATAGAAAAAAAAAATTAAAACACACCTGAAACGACAAAATGTTTAGCTTATAAAAAAATTGCGTGTTAGGTCGGTTTTTTGTGGCTTAGGACTCTTCGAACCTACAAACCAACCCATATTTTGCGGATTTGAATATTTTAAACCCAACTCAACCGATAGACCCGAACCAACCCATAAAAAATAGGTTGGGATCAATAAATTTGAGCGGGTTCGTGGAGCAACCAAACCCGCAATCCACCCTTATTTTAGACTATGCAGTTCAAGTTTAAAAAAACAAAATAAGTAAGACACATTCACTTTTTTAGTTTTTTCTCACCCCCTTTTCGGGATGAGAGTGGGCCTTCCAAATTTTTTCATAAAAAAATGTATATAAGAGTATAATCTAATCACTTTTTTTTTGGGTACAAGGATTCTCACACCTTTTAATTATGTGACTAATTTCTACTCCAACATCTTCTTACCCTAGTCATGAGGAGTGGGTCACCTCACTACAAGTAATATATAAGGGAAATGACCCTAAGGGTCAGCTTGGTGAACAGTAACAACCATTTAGTTCATTTTGAAAACTAACTAATTATTTAACTATTTACATACAATTAACCACATATCAAGTATTAAAATGAAGATAAATTATTGGTTAAATGTATATAAATTATTGGTTAAATTAGTTAAATGATTGATTAATTTTTAAAATGAATCAAATTGTCATTAGTGTTCATCAAGCTGACCCTTAGGGTCATTCCCTAAAATATATAGGGAAAATAACTCAAAGGGTCAGTTTGAAAAAATTGTTCCCATTTGATTAGTTTTAAAATTTAACCAAGTATTTAACTAATTTAACAAAAAATTTACATACTATTAACCAATAATTTATCTTCATTTTGATATTTGATACATGATTAATCGTATGTAAATTATTAGTTAAATTAGTTAAATACTTGATTAATTTTCAAAACAAACCAAATAAAAAATATTTTTTCCAAACTTATGTCATTTTCCCAATATATATAAATAAAATTCAATTTGCCGAATAAGCCGCTTGTCGATGTTACCCTTTATGCAAGGAAATTGGCAATTAAGTGGGACAACACAAACAAAAACACTCATTTGATACATACATTACATACATATGATATGATACGATTCGTTCAGTGTTACTCCCTCAAACCAAAGATGTGGCGCACCTTAGACGCCCACCTCAGTCTCAGGACCTTGCGCCTTCCTTCCTTTCTCTCTTCGCCCAAACCCACTCTCACACCCTCCAACATTTCTCGTTCTTCATCATCTTTGCGTGCAATTCTCACTCACTCGCATTCCCACTCCCCTCCGCCATCGCCATTTCCCCTTCCCAGAACCACCCATGTTTTATTCGCTGCTACCTCGCTCGTTCGCACCAGGACCCGCGATTTTGGTGGTTTGGTTGTTACGCGGTGCGTTTCTGGTTCCGTTCATACCTTGGAGTGGAACGACCCCGTTTCGTGTTCTGAGGTTGAGGTTGGCGGTGACAGTCACGGAACCGTGGAGGAACAAGATACTAAGCCCTCTATTCCTGTTAGAGCCTTCTTCTTTTCCACAAGGTGTGAATTTTTTATTTTATTTTATTTTTTGGATGGAGGAACTAGTTTGAATTTTGTGTTCATGTTAATCTAAAATTGAAAAGAAAAGAAAAAAAAGGGCATGCAATTGGTTAATGCTTAATGGGTTGAACTCTTATTATTGTTATTTGTTTAACTTTTTACTACAACAACAAAAAAAGAAAAATATGAAAATTTGTTTGGATGAAATTCTTTTCAAATTTTTTCTTTAACAGCTAAAAAAGCATAACATATTTTGTATACATGGTAGGTATATGTTAGATGATAAACCAATATTTTGAAATTTAATCATGGACAAATTGTCTATATACTTAAGTCACATTGCTCATAATACATTAGAACATGTTTTCATCATGTTCACATGTGTGTTCATATGGTGAACCCACACTACTACTACTACTACTTGGCAAGATAAATCTTCTTCAAGACTATTAGTGCTTTAGGTTCATTCACCAGGTGTCCATCGAAGACTCTACATCCAAAGGGCTTATATTTTGCCATTATTAGAACTAGTTTATTCACAGGCACTTACGTGCCAGTTAATACGCATTTTTTTATTGTTATTCATTTGAAAATAACTCCTGTAACCGATTGTAACTTTTTTTGAGTGTTTGTAACTCCTGAGATGACTCTCAAGTGTTTGTAACCAACCAGAAAAGTAGTATATATTTACAATTTTACCTCTTTTTAAATTTGAGTTTAATAAATAAAGTTGATTTTTTAGAAATAAAATAAATTAGAGACCAAATAGGGGAATCCCCTTTATAGTAGTATAGATAATGTGTCACACCATCCCCGTTTGCGAATATAATTATTTGTGCATCATGCAGTAACTAAAAGTCGTTGCCCAGTAGGCTTCTAATTTGGCATTAATTTCACAATTGGAAAACGTGCCTTCGATGCTCCAAGGCAGTGCTTAATAACCATTCTTAATGAACAATGCTGGTAGTTAAATAACTCCTCATGACTTTGAGGTTGTCTACCATGAAAGATGTGATGTCTTGAATATGATATCTCTGACCTCTGAAAGATAGATGAAATCCTCTTGTGCCAGGATATCCAGCATCCACAAGATAAAATGTCCCCATGACAATAGTATACTCATAAATCATATTCACCAAAAGCATCTTAGCCATATCATCATCCATTGAGTCAGATGAAGAAATTTATATACTACCAATATCGCAATCTGATGAACTTTCATCCATGTCCATCCCTGCACTCATACAATACATAATTTTTAATAAACACAAATTTATGTAAGGAGTTTATCTCCACTACTATTTGCTTAAATCTAGTTACCCATCATTAAGTCTTTCTAGTCATGCCTTTTTCCGCCCCAGAGGACTAGTGAATTTCTCCATGGATTTCATATAGGCATCATCACTAATGTTCTCCACTTCCACACATTTGGTAATGGAGAAATTTATTAATGTAACAGAGCTAGTTGCCTCAACACTTTTTGCCATATATCTCTCTTGCAAAGCTTTAGATATCTCTGTCTATGCTTGTAAAGCATCACCCATTTGGGTATACGATAGCCTTTGTTTTTTGTTGTCTTGCATTCTTGTATAGTAATGGTTCTCTTCCCACTATGTGTAGTATGCTCAGAAGTCCTATCCAAGTAATGTCAAATAATTGATGTTAGAAATATAAAACCATTATTGGGTTTTCACCTAATAGCTTAACCTTTCAGGAGAACTGGTTCTTGATATGGTATCAAAACCTTTATGATCAAGTGGTCAGGAGTTTGATCCTTGCGGCCTCATTTTAAAATGGGTCTGTGCATTGTCCATGCTTCAAGTCCAAGGTGAACTGCTTGAGGAGGTGTGTTAGAGATATAAAACCATTCTTGGGCTTTCACCTATTCTCCCCAGTAGTCATAAACCATTCTTGGTCCTTAACCTATTGAACTTATGCTTGATCTGTTTCAATGTGAAACTTCATCCAGATCTCATGTTTAATTCATTCAAAATCAGTTTCCATACATTAGGAGGAAATAATCCATTGCTCATGTTTCCTTTATTAACATGATCAACTAAAATGTCAATATAAACTTTTCTGCCCTAGGTCTCCGTACAACATTATCAATAACTTGCTCAACATGTTGAGTTGCCATCTATAAGATTTAAATATTGTAGGATAATCACCCTTGCAAATATGATAATCCATTGAGGGCAAAACAACAATCCCATTCAGAAATATGTTAATTTGATTACATATAAATAACAAATAATTTATCAATAGTATGCAATATATGATTTTAGATTCCAATTGGTGAATAAAAGCAATTAGAATTCTGGATCTGATGATGCAACCTGTAAGAGTTTCATGTTTACGTATAACCCTGTTATCATATCAAAGCAATCAGATTTTGAGATCTGGACCACAGAGAATGTATTCTTCTTCAGGTACTTCGTAAACTTTAGGAAGTGATGGGACAAAGTAATCTAGATTTCTTAAGAAATGGATAATTAAGCCATGCTAGCTACTTGATGGCTTTCATATATGTATATATTGATTTATATATCTCACTTTCCTTTCTATGGATGTAGTGTTGATTTAAAAAGCTTGGTGGAACAGAACAAATCAAACTTTGTCCCGCCATCGTCACGGATGACTAATTATGTAGTTCTCAAGTTTGACAATCTTTGTGATTCTAGGGTATGTCTCTCTATGGCTATCTCCTTGCTTTTTTTTTTCCCCTTTTAATTTTATCCATATATATAGACACACATACACACATGCAAGAAATTCCTGTTTATATCACTATTTACTCATGTTCTTCCCTGTCGTCCTTATGTTAAATTTTTTTGGTTATTGGACACATGCTTTTTAGAACTATGCATATGTTGTGCTTTGTTGCTAATCTTTACATAGGTGGTTCCAAGCCCGAATAAAAAAGGAAGGTTATGTTAGGTAGTCGACAGCCAATGTAAAACTTTGTCGAATTTTTATGACATTGACAAACTATTTGATTGTGTTAGTGTTAGGTCATTACCCATAATGCACTGTATGGCTTGAGTACAATGTCGAGGTAAGAGCTGCTGCATCGGTGCCTGGATGTAGCTAAAAATAAGCAAGGATTCTCACATCTTCATGGACTGGTGTGGGTAAAGAAGCTAGTTCATGAAAGTAGGATTCATTTTGGCACTTGGAATATTGGCACACTTTATAGGAAAATCTATGGAAATAGTTGACACCATGATTAGGAGAAGGATGAATTTTATGTGCTTGCAGGAAATTAAGTGGATTAGAGAAAAGGTGAGGGACTTAGATATTTCGGGTTTTAAACTTTGATACACTGCCAAAGTTGGATCAAGGACGAGGTAGGCATTATAGTGGATAAGAATTGGAAGAATAATGTGGTGGATGTTAGAAGGGTTGGAGATAGGATCATAGCCTTAAAATTTGTAGTTGAAAGAAGGGTTGGAGATAGGATCATAGCCTTAAAATTTGTAGTTGAACAAGACAATTGCAATGTCATCAGTGTGTATGCACACCAAGTATGGTTAGAAGAGAAACAAAAGGTAAAATTTGGGAAGGATTTAGAAGGTTTAGTTCAGGAAATACCACAAGGAGAAAATATTTTCCTAGGAGAGGATCTAAATGGACATGTTGGGAGGGAATCTAGGGAGTATATGGGGTTTCGTGGTGGGTATGGTTTAGGGGAATCTAATGATGAGGGTTAAGCTATTCTTGGTTTTTCGATGGCCTTCAATTTCACAATAGCAAACACTTGTTTTAGATAGCTGAAAGAGCACCTTATTACGTACAAAAATGGGGTTTCTTGTTTACATATATGTATGATCGGGTTAAAATTAGTGTGAGGACAAATGGTGGGGTGGGGTCACAAAAGATTTTCCTATAACTATTGGATTACACCAAGAGTCAACTTTTGAGTCCTTATCTTTTTACCTTGGTTTTGTACGTACATAGTGGGCACATCTAGGATCCATTTCCTCAATGCAAGCTTTTTGCAGATGACATAGTCCTAGTGGAAGAGTCGAGAGAGGGAATAAATGATAAACTAGAATTATGCAGTGAAGCTTTGTAATCATATGGTTTTCGGTTAAGTAGCAGTAAAATGGAGTATATGGAATGCAAGTTCAGTATGACGCGGGCTAGCACTGACTTGGAGGTGAAAATTGGGAATCATACTATGCCACAAGTCGCATGGTTCAGGTGATGGAGAGATTGCAGGTGATGTAACTCACAGGATTCAAGTTGGGTGGACGGAATGGAGAAATGCTTTAGGTTTTATTTGTGATCCCAAGGAGCCTCTCAAGCTTAAAGGAAAGTTCTACCAAACAACTATAAGACTAGTGGTGCTTTATGACCGTATGTTGGGCAGCAAAGTGCCAACTAAAGCATAAATTAAGGGTTGTGGAGATGAGAATGTTGCGGTGGATGAGTTGACATACAAGAAAAGATATGACTAGGAATAAATGTATGTGAGAGATAGTTTGAGCACCTATTAATGAAAAGATGACAGGTTGCCTAAGATGGTTGGGTCATGTGAGGAGAAGACCAATAGAAGCCCTAATAAGAAGAGTTGATCATATGGAAGATAGCTTGATAAACAGAGGTAGAGGAAGACCAAGGAAAACTCTAAGAGAAACCATTAAAAAGGACCTTGATCGTAATGGTCTTTCTGAAAATATGGGTTTTGACAAAGCAATGATGTTGTTTGATCCATGTAGCCGACCCTACCTAGTGGGAAAAAACTTTGTTGTTATTGTTGGACATGTACTTTTTAGGCAGTTGAAATTCCTATAGGGTGAGGAGTCAGTTATATTGTCATTTGTCTTATTTATTTGTCTGTATCCACAATGCTTCACCAAGAAAGATGTAGAAGTTTGAAGGGCATAAGTGATAATTGTATCTTGACAGTTGACATACATGAGTGCATGTCAATGACAATCCACACGTTTTGTTTTAGTTTTATTTGGAGAAAAGAGTGACAATGGAGAAGTTTTGCAATCTCAAATAACTATAGGCTAACTATCATTTCTTTTTTCTTGTTTTTTATTGGTGAAAGTTTTGCATATTGAAAACACTCTTAGACCCAACTCATGCAGGCATATATATTAATATAAATATTGATAGCATCCTTTTAGAATGAGGTTTAGAAAAAAGTTGATGCAAGAGAAATCATTTTTGTTCTTACATATTGCTGTTGGTTGAAGATAAAGGTGCCTCTGTGTGAATAGTGACAATATACTCATTAACATTGTACTGAATCAAACTCCCTTCTTTGCTTGTAGCCTTGGACCTTGTGTATTATGTGCATGCTTTTAATGGGTGCTTTTAATGGGTGGGGATATTCAAGTCATGCAACATATAGGACTAAAGGAAGGGGAAAACAGATAGGCCTCTATATTCTTCATGTTGGGGTTGAAAGAACTATGAATGACATGTCACCTTTGTAAGACTCATTCTGCCTGGTTTTGGCTTGTTATGAAATGTGGGTTTTGGTAGCTTTAGGCACAGCAGTTCTATGAGGTGGTGGATTATGTTACCTTGCATGGAGTACAAATTTTAAGTTGTTAAATTGGCCACATCATTTCTTTTCTTTGTCACCAAAGGGCTCATTGATGGTATTAGTTGCCAATTTTGACTTTTACTCTATGAAAAATTGATGGAATGAAAATGTGCTTTTTTTTTTGGTGTTTTATGTTATGCTTTCTACATTTACTTGGGTTTTCTCCAGTTGTTGGAATGTATGTCTTTTGAGATGCATATTGGTTAGTTTCAGGACTTGTATTCTAGGTTGTAATTGTTGACCAAACTTTTTTGTTGAAATATATGAATTATGGTTTCTTCTATACAGTAACAGTGCGTAAAATTTAGATGGTTATAACTTATAACTTCTTCACAAACATGTCATTATTGACCAAGCCTCTTCAGCAAATAAATTTTGGATAAAAAAAAATATATTTTAACTTGTGCAAACAACTTGTAAGTTAGGTATCTTTGTAATCTGAATCCCAATAATAATGATAATAATAATACAAGAATAATAAAAATATAAATTTAAAACATATTTTTGTGAATCTGAAATTTAGTTTTTGGATCACACGATTTGGTCTATAATGGCTAATACTGTCCTTTCAAATTTAGAAATCACTGTTCTTGCATTGTAACTATTTCTTCGTTCATTTTTTTGCCCTTCACCCAACCTATTGTGCCTGTGAAAAGATTTCTATCTTTCTGTGAAAATTATCGTGATGGGAACCCATTTAACAATACATGCTTTGGGATGATTAAGTGTATTGTGTGTGCCTTCAGCTGTTCCATTAATATTTTCAAAGTCATAAGACCAGGGACAGTAACTGCAAACTACTTTTTGTTTCAGGGTGTGGGTGCTTCTTGCCTGAGTGTAAGCAACTTCTGTTACATGGTGGTTTTCCAGTATGGCTCCATTGTATTGTTTAATGTCACTGAGCATGAAGTTGATGGCTATCTGAAAATTGTAAAAAAACACGCATCTGGTTTGCTTCCTGAAATGAGAAAGGATGGTGAGTTCTTATATCCAATTCATATTTAATATATAATTCACAGTTTGTCATTCATCAAATCCTCTAAACAGCATATAACGTTCTTAACTATACTACTTATTTGTCAAGGTTATCGTTTTAAATGGTTTTCCAAAAATTTAAAACAAAATCGCAATTTATGGATCTGGAATGACTGAAGATAGCATAGCATAACATGATGTAAAAGAGTTAGTTTAGTTTTTCTCACTTCTAGATTAATTTTGGTTGATGTCAAAAGTGGATGGCAAAACGTTAGCCATATAATCAATTGAGCTTCAACAGCTTGGGCTGAGCTTTGCAACTATCCTGTTTTACATTCATTAGCAATATTTTAGAGTACACCTGCAGTCTGCACATTATTTTCATGTTTGTACTCAACCAACCTCTGTAAAAATTAGTGGTGTAAAGTTTTCCAATCTAATACTAACAGTGTATGTGTAAATGCTGTTGCTTTTTAGAAGATGCTGTTTTGTGCTTATGAATCTGCTGTGGGTGGTTGTTGATAGTCAAATGTTTTGGTTTTCAAAATGGAAAATATAGGCATTGAGCTGGAAATTTTGGATTATTTTGAAACAGATTAAATGGTATTTTCTTTTAATGATTATGAGGTTAACTTTTATTCTTTGATGAGGATAGTTTGGAAAGGATGATCTAGGGTTGTTCTGTAAAGCACCTGTGTTTCCTAAAAAGTAGTAGGAGTTTAAATCTTACGAAGAACATGCTCCATATTGTGGCCTTTGCTATAAAAAAGCTATGCACTTTATTGTACAGCATTCCAAACTAAAGCTCATAGTTCTTTTATTAGTTTCTTTGATGACTGCTTTGAAACTGTTCTTTCAACGATATCTCATTATCTCGATTTTGGTTTACGGGAAGATACAATAATGTTGTAGCATTCTGCCAAACCCGGAAGAATAATACAAGAGAACAGCTGTCATGTTGTACTTTGCAGAACCGTTGTGTTGCTATCTCTTTAATTCTTACAGAAAGGCTTTGCATTTATGGTTATTTTTCCCAAACTATAAGTCAAGTTTCCTCATCTGTGTGAGAGCTGTTTCAATGCATTTTGTTTGTGTCGAATGTGTGTCAGAGCTGAAGAAAATAAGAAATATATGTTTCATTCTGACATGGGTTGATTTGCGTTTGACATTTATCATCATCAGTGTGCCAGGGTAGTTTCAATGATGGACGCTTCAACACACCAGAAAACTGGCAAGTCCATGCTTCATAGTATATTGCTGATAGCTTTGTCGTTGTTGGGAACCCCTGATGCCCGATATTTGATTTTAGACCCTTTCAGGATCCTTTTCTTCTAAATCTTTTCTTTCAATTTCTCATTAGTAAATTTCTCCTAAAAGTTTAGCTATGACAGTTTTTGTTTGTGGAATGCTAAAGCTCCTTCTAAGGGTTAAGGCTTTTGTTCAGACTGTGGTACTCAATAGGATTGAACACTAACGATTTATTACAAGTGCATAGGCGTACGTTCCTTTTTCCTGATGTTTGTTATGTGCCATAAAAGCTCCAAAATCCAGAGCCCAGCTCTTTCATTGTGACGTAGCTTGGAATTTGTGATCTAAGTGACGGAGGACACTAGCAGTAACCTTTGAAGATGTATGAAGTACTTTTAAAATCCCAATCTTGGCACTTGCCTAATATTAGAGACCTTAATTAGGTTGATAGGACTGCTGATATTGGGCAAGGATCAAATGAGTTGCTGGTCCAACAGTGGCCCAAGCCCAAAGTGTGGAGAGTTTATGTGAGAAAAAATAGAAAGGGGCGTGATGGTAATGCCCACGTGGCTGCGAGTGATGTGAGAAATGGGGGATGAGATTGGAAAGGAATTCTGTTATAAGGGGTGTGAGGTGGAGAGAGAAAAATCATCATGGAAAGTATTTGTTAGTTAATGGCAGAGAAATTTTAGTTCTCTGAAGGAGCTAGGCTCTTGGACAGTTGGGCGAGCCATTCCTTCTGTATTTCCCTTTTTCCTGCAAATAATACAAACAGCACCCCTTATCCTTAAGCAATTTCTTCTTTATTCTCTCATGTACTTTTCTTTTTTCTATTATAGGTTCTGTCAAGGTGTTTTGCTATAAGTTTAGGGGCAATTTAGTAATTGTCAATTTGTGCAGTATTATACTTTACCTTTTGGAAGACCACACCCTGGGCTGTTCTTGTGCTTGAATTTATGTTATTTTGTTGTTTGAGTTTTTTTTAGGTGAACAATAAAAATTTAGGGGAAGGGGAGGTTGCCTCATTTCAAGGTTAGGACATGCCACAAACTTCAGCAAGGGCTTGCAATGGTACTCAAGGTTGTCAAACTCGCGAGTTTACCTAAACTCGTGGAGCCTTGGTAAACTCGAATTGTAAACTCGTAAGAGTTTACCTACTTAAAAAATAATATTAAAAAATAATATCATAGTAACAAAACATAATAAAATAACATATGGATAATCAACATTCAACATTCTAACTCCATAATAAATAAAAAAAAAGTAACAAAGTATGATAGTAAAAATTAAAGCAATACATAAATCAGCAAATCATAAGGGGCACCAACATTTCAAACATGTTGGAATGACATGAAAAAAAAAGCTGAATTATTCACCAACAAGCTTAGGTAACAGATATGTACCCATGCACCCACAACAGAATGGAGCTTGCAACATGCACCCACAAAACACACAAGTTCAAAATAGAGACGTACAACAGGAACCCACAACCATGACTAATAGAGACACAATAAAATGGCGGGACTTACACAACAGACACCCACCTAGAAAGCTAAGAGACGTAATTGACCAAGACACGTGTGGAGCAAATCGACAGTGAGAGGAGCAGTGGCGAGATGAGCAGCTCACCAGTGACGCAATTCCAGCTTTAACGAGACGAGCAGAGCAGAGGTTGCGGTGGTGAGAACTTAGGATGCGATGGAGCATCTTCTACCTGGCTGAAACGGTGAGTTTTGAAAATTGAAACAAAACGCCACCGTTTTGGCCTTTTTTGGCTCAAATCAGCATAATGGTCCAAATTCAATGAACTCGGTCTTGAACTCGCGAGTTTACCCGAGTTCACCCGAGTTTACCCGAGTTCACCCGAGTTTACCAAGGTCCGAGTTGGAAGGCGAGTTGGCTCGATTTGGTGCCTAAACTCGTAAACTTGGACGAGTTCACGAGTTAACTCGCGATTTTAACAACTATGATGGTACTTACAGATGACCTAACAATGAAGGATTACTAGCAAGAATCGAACCGAAGACCTTTAAGTTAACCCAATTTGATCCTACCAGTTGATCAAACCCTCGTTGGCATTGTTTTAGATTTTTACTTTGATGTTAAGTGTTTCTTAATTAGTTAAGGTTCCTAACTCCTTATAAGATTAGAATTTTATTGGTTATGCTTCTGGGATAAGTTATAAGAGGTCACAGTTGTAATGCTATCTTTCTGACTCAATGATCACATTTATTAGATTTCAGAAAATTATTTTCTACGAAGTTGTGTGACGCAATCAAACCCTAGGGGTGATGCCTATGGAACCCTAGTTGTGAAGCCTAGATTTATTTTCCTCTCAGCTATTCTTCTTTTCTTGATTTTCTTCATTATAACTTAGCCCTATCAAAACCCTGGTTGTTGATTGAGTTTTCCCTAGAACCCAACAATCCCAAAATTCTGTTTTTCCAGTACTGTTCAAAGCCCCAAACAATCACCAATTGTCCCTTTATTACCTCTCCTATTGCCTGCAAAATTGATGTTCGGTTAAAAGCTTCACTCTCATGTCTGCCAACCCTTAATTCACCCACAAAAAGCACTAATTCTGATCTTTTAAGTTCCATATGTTCTGCAGTCCAGCATCGCTAAGCTATTTGGGCTGTCCAGCATCACTAGGTTTTTGTTAGAACAAATTTTTAATGATGTCTGCCAAAGAAATCAAGTCTGTTTTGTTGATAAGATGAAAGAAAAGAGAATAGGGATGAGGAAAAGAAAGTAAGAAACCTAGGCATTACACCTAGGGTTTGATTGCATGGGATATCATATTCATTGTGAATGTTTTTAGCACTGAGGACATTCATATTTTTTATAATTTAAAATTTAAAACTATTTAAGTTGCATTTTCCTTTGTGCACTAACTTTATGAAGCTTTTGTTCTGCAACATACAATATTTTCTATTTATGTTATTGACCTTGTATTAATGCTAAATAAATTTCACATGTCTGGCATGCTTGGAAATTCTTTTTAAGCACTGCTGAAATTTAATTTAGAAAGGAACAATGCAGGATAACATTTATTGATTATAAAGTTAATCTTCTGAGGTTGTTGCCCTCAGAATCTTTTATAGGTTAAATGATATGCTTTTACACCATCTGATTTTTACTGTGTTTTGTAATTTTAGAGTATGAGGTTAGAGAAAAACCAGCTTTAAGCACATGGATGCAAGGTGGACTAGATTACATAATGTTACAATACTTGAATATTGATGGTATTCGTACTATTGGTAGCGTTCTGGGTCAAAGTATTGCTCTTGATTACTATGGACGGCAGGTATGTTCTACATATGGTTAGGATTTTCTGATATTTGGATCTGCTGGTGACATTCCTCTTAACAGCTCCCCCCTTCTGCTTTTATTCTAGGTTGATGGAATGGTTGCAGAATTTACAGACATAAACCGTGAGATGGAAGCAACTGGAAAATTCAAAATGCAAAGGAAGAAACTTTTCCAGCTGGTTGGCAAAGCAAATTCAAATCTTGCTGATGTGATTCTTAAGCTTGGACTATTTGAGAGGTAATAATTCTGTTTGTGGCAACAAACTTTGTAGCTTAATTTAGTGTTGGAAGTTGGAAAGAAAAATTGTACTTGTGGTTTCTAGTTTCAAATTATTTTGGTAGACTTGTGTAGTTCTAATTTTTCCAAATGCATGTGTAATAAAAAAGATATTTAAATGATGTATTACTTTGGAGCAGTGTCTTCTGATTATTAGATATAAAGGCTTCGGTAAAAAGAATTACTCAAGGAGGCTAAAATTTTGTGACAGTGTGCATTTTATATAGTCCTTTGGTTTATTTGGTTCCGGAGAATGCTCACATCTTTAATGGTGTTTCTCTGCTCCTCAACTTGCTGCGGGATAGGATTGTTTTTATGGGCTCTCTTTGGTGTTATACTTATGCTGTTTCAAGGGTGTTGCCATTTCAGATATGCATAGAGATTGGACAGCTTTGCTATTGTTTAATTTTTCATATTCTTTGATATATTTTTCTTTGTCTGTTTTAGAGGATATCCTTCTTATAGCTGTACTTTCCCTCCTTTATATCTAATAAAATTTCTTCTATTAAAAAAAAGTTAAATGATGTACATGTTAGATGAAAATGGCAATCTGTGAAAAAAATATAGTCTTATCTACCCTGCCCGAGAAGCTATTCTTCTACTCTCTCTTCTCCTCTCCTGTTCCCTTGGTCCCTTGTCTTTCTTTCTCTCAATGTTTATCCTTTTTATCCTACATTACTAAGGTAAATCTGAAATAACACTAAAGAAAATATTTAAACTGGTAAACATTGAATATTAAATTTTAATCAGCCATCTGAATAGACAAACCCTGATGCAAATAGGAATTGTGATTTCCATTCTTGTGCATGAGGCTTTGCCATGACTTGTTCTTGATCACATCCCCCTTATTTTGGAGTTTTGATTGATACCCCCCCCCCCCTTTTTTTTTTCGTTTTGAGAATATGTAGAATGATCACCATCCTTTCTTCCCTTATGTGGATGAAGTTTGGGAAGTTTCTAGGGTGAAGGGTGGGACGGTTTTATTTAGGAAGCAGAATGATTATTTAGATAAGTTGGAAATGTAAGGGATCTCTCTTTGGAACAGAGGGATTGAGATCATGTTAAAGGAATGACTTTGCAGAGGTTTTCCTCAGTTAGGAAACCAGTTGGAGGCAGAAATGTTGGCTTCAGTGGGCCTAGGGTGGGAGTCAGATTAAAGACTTTGGGGTGGTTGCTTGCAGATGAAATCACTGTTATATACCTCTTCATATATAGAGGAAATTTGCTATAGGCCGTTTATTGAAAGTTTGGATTGGTGTCTTATCTCTCAGGATGAAGCTTGTTGATTGGAAAGTGAAATTTGAAGATCTGTTTGGAGCAGGGATGAGGAAAAAGCTCCAAGGCCTGATGGTTTCACCGTTGCCTACTTTCAAAGTTGTGATATATTATTATGGAAGACCCCCTAAAGGTGTTTGCTTTAATTGTAACGACAATATTGGTGTCAGTATGCATTTTTCTTTCATCACTTTTGAACCTAAGAAGGATAGATCTGTTAGGCAATAGGTTGAAGGACTATCGACCCTTAAGTCTGGTTACCAGCGTGTATAAGCTCATCACCAAGGTTCTACCAGTTAGATTGAATGTAGTATTCTCTGAAACCATCTCAAAAAGCCATAGTGCTCTATTGCATATAGACGGATTTTCGATTCTGCTCTAGTGAATGAGGTTGTGGTTCATGTTAAAACAAGGAGAAATTGTGATGCAGGAGCAGTTTGCTTAGTGTTCTGTTTTTAAGTTCCTTATTCCAGTTTGTTTTGTCTTTATTTTAAAGTTTTTGCTTTGTAATAAGTAGTCACATGACTAGCATGTGACCTTTTAATGAGGTGTTTAGGCTTAAGGTTATTTGGGCCTTGAAAGAATGGGCTAGGTTTAGTAACTTGCTAATAACCCTAGTATAAATAATCCTAGGGATTTGTCTTAGTATCTTTTTAGCCGTAATATTATAATTTCAGATTTGAGAGGCTTCTAAACCCTAGAATCCTTCTTTTATCGTTCCTCTTCAATCTATCCAACTTCTCCCCAATTTTTATCGTTTAGTTGCTGTCTATTTTCTTATACTGCACCAAATTGGTATCAAGAGCTATGGTTGGATGTGGAAGAGGCAGAGGTGGTAGAGGTAATCATGGGCAGCAAGCAGAATTGGCTGAGTTGAGGCGCATGATTGAAGATTTGTCACGAGTAGTACATACTCTACAAAGATAGGAACCAGTGGGAGCCCGTATGGAGAATCCGGAAGGCGACCATGATTCTGCAGACATTCCGGAAGGTGGTCTGGAGGATGATAGTGAAGATGGAGAGGAAGAAAACCCCTTTCACACAGCAGAACCTGTAAATCAGGGAGTGCAAAGGGGATTGGAGGAGCGGCTGATACGAGCCTTAGATCTAAACAGTGGTGGAATCAAGATTGAAGTTGCTGACTTTTTTGGGAAATTGCATGCTGAAGATTATTTAGATTGGGAGGCTAGTTTGGAGAATTATTTTGAGTGGAAACCAATGGCAGAAACCAGAAAGGTGCTGTTTGTGAAACTCAAATTAAAGGGGACTGCACTCCAATGGTGGAAGAGAGTTGAAGAGCAGCGAACACGACAAGGAAAACCAAAAATCAGCACATGGGAACACATGAAAGCAAAGATGAGGAAACAATTTTTGCTTGCTGATTATGCAATGGAGTTATATGGAAGATTCCACTCTTTGAAGCAAAATAGTAGGACAGTAGAAGAGTATACTTCGGAGTTTAATAATTTGTCTATAAGGGTTGGTTTAAATGAGACAAATGAACAAATGACTTCCCGATACCTTGCTGGTTTGAATCAATCTATTAGGGATGAGATGGGAGTAGTTCGTTTGTTTAACCTCGAAGATAGTCGGCAATATGCCTTGATGGCAGAAAAACGGGTGTTACGTTATGGTGCTAGGAGGTCTATATTTGGCAGGACCAGTGGCACTTCACAAAGTGCTATTGAAATAGTTCGGGGATCTCGGGGTGATCAAACAGCCCTGAGAAGTGGACGAGGGGCCTGCAAAGCACAAGAAGTGGAGAGAATGTAGCTCAGTTTGAAAGAAATGACAAGGGAAAAAATGTTGTTAAATTTGGACAGCAAAACGATGCTGGAACGGGTATTCCAAAGTTAGGCAGCAGGTCACAGATTCGTTGTTTCACTTGTGGTGAAAGAGGACATAGCTCTTATGAATGCCCACACAGAAGAATTAACCTTGCTGAAGAGGAAGAAGGAGGGGATGAGGTGCTGGAACCTATATATGATGATCATGTTGATGAGAATTGCGAAGTGGATATTTATCCAGTTGTGGGGGAGTCCCTGGTTGTTCATAGAGTGATGACAGCCACATCCTCAGATGAAGGGGAGGACTGGAGGCGACGGAGTATCTTTAAGACTCGTGTTCTTTGTGAAGGCAAGGTTTGTAACTTAATTATTGATGGAGGCAGCATGGAAAATGTTATTTCTAAGGATGCAGTGGAGAAATTAAATCTGAAAATTGAAAAACATCCCCATCCCTACAAAATCAGGTGGCTTAAAAAACGTAATGAAGTTCCGGTTACATCACGATGTCTTGTCAAGTTTGTCATGGGTCATAACTTAGAAGATGAAGCTCTTTGTGACATTGTGCCAATGGATGTTGGACATATTCTTTTGGGAAGACCTTGGTTATTTGATAATGATGTGGAACATCATGCCAAGCTGAATACCTATTCATTTTATAGAGGGAACAAGAAGTATACACTACACCCCCTCAAGGAAGACTTGGCTGAAGCTTCTCATTCATCTAAGAGTGGCAAATTGAAGGGAGTTTTTTCTGCTGCAAAATTTGAAGAAGATAGTAGGGAAGTGGGAGTCTTGTATGCTTTGGTCAGCAAGGTAGTGCAGGCTGGCCAGATCAGGAATTCACATGAGCATCCTCCTGAAATTCAGCAGTTGTTGAAAGAATTTGCAGAGTTGGTTAGTGATGAATTACCGCAAGGATTACCGCCAAAAAGAAGCATCCAACATGCCATTGATTTGGTACCGGGAGCAAGTTTACCTAATCTGCCAGCCTATAGGATGCCACCTGCACAACGAAATGAGGTGCAAAAACAGGTGGAGGAGTTGTTGAATAAAGGTTGGATACGTGAGAGCAAAAGTCCATGTGCTTGTCCAGCTTTGCTTGCTCCAAAGAAAGACGGCACTTGGAGAATGTGCGTGGACAGCCGAGCCATCAATAAAATAACGATTAAATATCGTTTCCCTATTCCTCGATTGGAAGAAATGCTTGATCAATTGGCTGGTGCAAAAGTGTTTTCGAAGATTGATTTAAGAAGTGGTTATCACCAAATCAGATTGAGAGAGGGGGATGAATGGAAGACTGCTTTCAAAACACCGGATGGGTTGTACGAGTATTTAGTGATGTCCTTTGGTCTTTCCAATGCACCAAGCACATTCATGCGAGTCATGACAGAGGTATTGAAGCCTTTTTTAAAGTCATTTGTTGTTGTTTACTTCGACGATATTTTGGTCTATAGTAGAACCAAGGAAGAGCATTTAACTCATTTGTGTAAGGTTTTAGGGACACTTCAAAGTGAGAAGCTCTTTATAAACCCCAAAGAAGTGTTCTTTCTTGAGCTATGAAGTGGTGTTTTTGGGTTTTATTGTTTCTGCCCAGAGGCTTAAACCAGATCCTGGAAAAGTGTGTGCCATTAAAGAGTGGCCGGTTCCTCAAACAATCAAAGATATTCGAAGTTTCCATGGTCTAGCTTCATTTTACAGGAGATTCATCAAGAATTTTAGCTCTATTATGAGTTACTGAATGCTTGAAGAACAGTAGCTTTACTTGGACAAAATCTGCACAAAGAGCCTTTGAACAGATTAAAACTCTTATGACAGAAGCACCAGTACTTGTGCTGCCTGACTTTGAGAAGTTGTTTGTTGTAGAGTGTGATGCATCACACTTGGGGATTGGAGCAGTTCTTAGTCAAGAAGGAAAACTAGTGGAGTTCTTTAGTGAAAAGTTGTCTGATTCTAAGTGCATGTATTCAACTTATGACCTAGAGTTTTATGCATTAGTGCGGGCTATTCAACATTGGGAGCATTATCTCGCTTACAGGGAGTTTGTTGTTTATTCTGATCACCAGGCATTGCGCTATTTGAGTTCCAAGAAGAAGCTTAGTGAGCGTCATGCTAAGTGGAGTTCCTTTCTTGATGAGTTCAACTTCACGCTGAAATACAAAACAGGAGAATCTAATGTGGTGGCCGATGCATTAAGTAGGCGTTCACTGATCTTGACTGTCATGAGCACCCAAGTTACAGGTTTTGAAGAACTGAAAAATCAGTACCAAACAGATCCTTATTTCTGTCATATAGTGGGAGAATTGCAGGGGTCAATAGGCACAGAAAAATTGCCTTTTTGGTTACATGATGGATATTTATTTAAAGGCAACAAACTATGCATTCCAGAGGGGTCTTTGCGAGAGCAGATTATCAAGGAACTCCATGGGAATGGTTTGGGAGGACATTTTGGTAGGGATAAAACCATGGAAATGGTGGCAGATCGCTATTATTGGCCCAAGATGTTTAAGGATGTGGACAGATTAGTGAAGAGGTGTTCAACTTGCCAATTTGGCAAGGGAAGCTCACAAAATACAGGGCTATATACCCCATTGCCTGAACCAGAAGCGCCATGGATCCATTTGAGCATGGATTTTGTCTTGGGTCTTCCAAAGACCTCAAAGGGGCATGACTCCATTTTTGTTGTGGTAGATCGATTTTCAAAGATGGCACACTTCATTCCATGCTCTAAAACTGCCGATGCTTCTCATATCGCTGAGTTGTTCTTTCGAGAAGTGGTAAGACTACATGGTGTTCCTACTTCTATTGTTTCCGATAGGGATGTCAAATTCATGGGACACTTCTGGAGATCATTATGGAGGAAACTTGGGACTCACTTGAAGTATTCCAGCGCTTGCCATCCACAAACTGATGGTCAAACAGAAGTAGTAAATCGGAGCTTGGGAAATTTGTTAAGGTGTCTTGTTGGAAATTATGTGAAGTCTTGTTATACCACAAGCAGAATTTGCTTACAACAATTCAGTGAATCGGACCATAAAAAAGACTCCATTTGAAGCCGCATATGGTTTAAAGCTGCAACATGTTTTTGATTTAGTACCATTGCCACCAGAAGCTAGAGTGAGTGATGATGGGGTGGCATTTGCTGAGCATATTCAGCAGGTTCATAAGGAGGTTAGGGAAGCTTTAAAGACCAGCAATGAGGCCTATGCAACTGCTGCTAACCAGCATCGTCGAGCTAAGGAATTTGAAGAAGGCGATATGGTGCTCGTGCATTTAAGGAGGGAACGTGTTCCTAAGGGCGCTTATCACAAGCTGAAACCCAGGAAATTTGGCCATGTAAAGTGCTAAAGAAAATCAGCCCTAATGCTTACCTAATAGAGTTGCCGCCTGAACTACAAATTAGCCCCGTTTTTAATATAGCAGACTTGTACCCTTTTGAGGGATTTGATGGGGAAGTAACTCCTGTTGCAGAACAAGTTGGCAGTTTACCCTCAGTACAACAAGATGTTATTCAGGAAGTGCTTGATGTCAAGGAGGTGAAGACAAGGCGCGGATCCCAGTATCGGCAATTTTTAGTTAAATGGTTGGGTAAGCCTGCCACTGAAAGTACTTGGGTGGCAGAAGATGAATTGCAGCGAATTGATCCTGAAATATATGCTGAAATTTCCAAAGTTTTTGCATCCGACATTGGTCTCTTTTCAAGAGGGGGAGAATGATGCAGGAGCAGTTTGCTTAGTGTTCTGTTTTTAAGTTCCTTATTCCAGTTTGTTTTGTTTTTATTTTAAAGTGTTTGCTTTGTAATAAGTAGTCACATGACTAGCATGTGACCTTTTAATGAGGTGTTTAGGCTTAAGGTTATTTGGGCCTTGAAAGAATGGGCTAGGTTTAGTAACTTGCTAATAACCCTAGTATAAATAATCCTAGGGATTTGTCTTAGTATCTTTTTAGCCGTAATATTATAATTTCAGATTTGAGAGGCTTCTAAACCCTAGAATCCTTCTTTTATCGTTCCGCTTCAATCTATCCAACTTCTCCCCAATTTCTATCGTTTAGTTGCTGTCTATTTTCTTCTACTGCACCAAATTGTGGTTTTGTTTTGAAGTTAGATTTTGTTAAAGCTTATGAACGGGGTGAATCATGGTTTCTTAGACGAAGTTGTTGATAGAGGGCTTCGGTTTTAGATGTAGATGATGGATTTTGGCTGTCTCTCAACTGCAACTTTTGCGTGACTGTTAATTGTGAGCCTAAGTCCTGGTTTCAAGGACAGCAAGGTGTTGGGCAAGGGGATCCTTTATCTCCCTTGTTTACTTTAGCAGTTGATGTTCTACGTTGGTTGACTACCAGGTCTATTGATGTGGATCTCATTAATGGTATCAGAGTAGGTTTAGATGAGTTTATGGCTTCTCATTTCAAATTTTCCGATGATACTATTATGGCATATTTGTTTTCACCTCTATATTGAAACCAGTGAAATCCCCAGTCTCGTCCCCATGTTCTTTCCCCAGGTTATCCTTTCCCCAATATTCCCTTGTTCCAAACAAAGGGTGAAAGTTTCCTGCAAAAACAATGTGAATGTTGTAAATGTGGCATCCCTTCCACTGTTTAGTAATGTAGGAACTAGGACCAATAGAAGAAAGCATAGTAAATTGTTGCAGACTAGAAGGATGGGGGAGAGAAGGGGGAAATTAAGAGGGAGGGGAAAAGGAAGACAAACTACAAGCTTAGGGTAAATGTTACTGGATTGTTTGAAGGCGTAGCTAAACTTCAACCAATATAATTATTTAGTCTGTTCTGTTTGACTGATTGGGGGACTCATTTATTTGGATCTTTTTCCCCACCTTTTATTATCATTCTACCTTGCATGATGTCCCCGTTCCTTAGGTTTTATTCTACTCAAGGTTTCCATATCTCTTGGAGTTTCACATCTTTCTAAACCCTCACGGTCAGGAGACCTCTGATTTGGGATCTTGGTTGAGCATTCTTGATTCCTTTCATATCTGTCAATCTTTAATACTCCTGATGCCTGCACCTGGACTACTTTAGATCCTTCTGTTATTATTATTTTTTACCCGTAAATCCTTTTTCCATTTTTTTTTATTGGTAAACCTTCTCTCCAAGTTCCATCAGTCACAGCTTCGTTTTGGAAGGCTTAATCTCTAAGGTCAAGGCTTTTATTTGGAATGCGATACTTATTAGGATAACTGTAATTATTTGTTACAGGTGCGTAGACCTCATATGGCCTTTTCCACTAACATTTGTGTTATGTTTCATAAGTGCTGTAAAATGAATAGCCACTTCTTGCATTTTGATGTAGCTTAGCAATTCTGGAGTAAGTTATTTGGGCAGTAACAATGGATTTATCTGTCTAATTTGGTCATCATTTTTTTTGGCTGGTGTTTGGTTCATTTGGATGTAGTGCCAGCATTTTTATTCATGGCTTCTTCATCTCTTATGTGGGACAGCCGGACAGGCTTATTTTCTTTGCCTCTTTTTGGGTTTCAGGTCATGGGTCTTTTAAGGGTGTTCCTTTGCGTATCATGCAAAGGGACTAGTCTGCTCTATTGAGATGATGTGCTTTTTTTTATAAAAAAAAATGTTTCTATGATTTGTTGGTTTGCAGACCTGCAAAGCTTTCTGTCCCAATGTTTGTGTCATGTCATGTGTCTTGCTGATTCTGAGATTAGCAGTCATTTATTTCTACATTGTCCTACTGCTAGATATTTGTGTTGTAGACTGGCATATTTGGTGAATGTTGGATTTGTCCACAGTGCTTAGAGCATTTTTTCATATGTCATTTTAGAGGTTTTGGGAGGATTAAATAGGGAAAGACTCTGGCGATACGCAATGTGTGCTGGTGCTTATGGTTGGAGAGAAATTCCTGAATTTTCATGGATAAATCTTTGATGATCCATCTGCTTTGGGATAAAGTAGTCTTCTTAGCCTTTTTGTTGTGTTCAGCCAATTGCTATTTCAGAGGAGTTTCTTGGACATGCAGAGAGACTGGCGAGCTTTACATAGTTGATAAACTTGTTTGCGTTGTTCTGTTCTTTTTCTGTTTTCTTTTAGGAGGATTTCTTTTCCTCTGTTCTTGCCCTTGTTTCTCTCTTGCCTCTAATAAATTTTATTTTTCTATAAAAAGATCTTGGATTATATTACTGGGAATGAAAAATCATTCTGTGAACCAACAGCACCTAAGAGAACTCCTTATCCTTCTTTGTTGTACTCCTTTTCACTTTTTAATGAATAAACTTTGTGGGTTCTGTTCATGGAACCCTTGAGCAGCTTCATGATGTTATTGCGAACATATTATAGATGTTATATGGCCTTCCATTCTAAACCTTACTCTGTTTTGCATTATAGTCACTTTCTATGTGTCTTCATTCACCTTAGAATAATTTAAATGGTTTTTACAGATCAGATATTGCTTGGAAAGATGCCAAATATGCTCAGATATGGGAGTATCTCAGGGATGAATTTGAATTAACTCAGAGATTTGCAAGTCTTGATTTTAAGTTGAAATTTGTGGAGGTGCAACTTCTATCTTAGAAATCTATATGATTTCTCACTTGATTCTAAATCTGGACTTTCTGGTGACTTCTTTTCTTTTTATTTATGATTGTACTTCAACTTTTTCCCTATTAATTTTGCAGCACAATATCCGCTTTCTTCAAGAAATTCTACAAAATAGGAAATCCGATTTTTTGGAGTGGCTCATTATCGCACTGATTGGCGCTGAAATTCTTCTGTCTCTCTATGACATTGTCCACCGCTCTGCCATGAACCTATAGCAGCATTATTTTGCGTGGCATGTAAGACCAACATGCTTTTGAAGGGGTGAAGCACACTAGCTGTTGGCGCTACTCATATTTTTTTTTTAAAATGATATCGGTGGCTCGTACTAATAAATTTTGTCTCTTGTAAATAACCATTTCAATCCTTTTAACTCAAGTTCTTTACTAGTCAGTTCCTGTAACTTTTAATATATTTTGTGTAGAATTTCTCTGAAACCAGGCCTGCATGTTTTGCAGTATTATAACTTTTCCGTCTTTTGCATCAATTAATTATTCTGGTCAATTTTGAAAAATCTGTAAGTTGATAATTTTGAGGGCCTATTAATTAACCATGAGGTGTGGCTTAGTTTTTACTCTGGGTTTTATGTGGGTAAACTTTAACTGTAGTACAGATTTAAATTTTAGTGAAAGTATCTTGTGATTAAGGTTAAACTATTAAACACTTGAGCAGGAATAAGTTTCCCATTCAATGAGTAAGGGGACACTTCGTGGGAGACAAAATATATAATCAAAATGATGTTTCTAGTTGTGAGTTGTTTGATCAAATAATTCAAGTAGGAAAATTTCATACAATTGAAACAAGTGTGATATTATATTATGTACAACTGTAAAAGAAGCCATATAACTAATTTGTACAGGAAATAAGGGTGAGGGGGCGGGGGCAAGAGCAAAATCTGATAGTGGATTCAGTGCGATTGTTGGTGGCCAAAGGGCCTAGTTAAGATTTTTCAAAGTATATTTGAGTCTGGGTATGATATTTTCAGTCAGTTTGGTATCTTCATAAAATTGGAGGTAAAAAAATTTAAAAATCAGTTTTTTTTTTTTTTTGTATAACTTTTTCAATAAACGTTCCTTCGTGAATTTATTGCCTCAATTTATAAGAGAAGAGTTGAAAGTAGAGATGTCAATGGGGCAGGCGGGAGTGGGGAGTACTCTCCAGCTCCCCGACCTCCATATTTCTTCCCGTCCCCGATCTCTGTCGTGGGGAGCTTTTCTCCCCCGTCCCCTTCACCACGAATCCTTGGGGATTCTCATAGGAATCTAAAAAATTCATAAAAAATTAAAAAATTACAAACGAAAATGTAATAAAGTTTAAAAAAGTTATATAAAATTAAATTATTAAATTTAAAGTTAAATCATAACAAGCTCAAACTTAAATAGTACAATCATAATATTTAAATTAAATAAAAAAATATGAAAAGACCAAAATGTTATTAGTATTTATGATATATAGTACACATAATAACGGATATATATGTAATCTACTCGGGGTGGGGACTCCCGCAGGGCGGGGGGTATGATTCCAGTCCCGGTTCCCGAATCACCTTCGCTGGGATCTTGTCCCCCGTCCCCGTCCTTGCGGGGCTCCGAATGGGACAGTCCCTGCGAGAATCTTCATGCATGGATAAAAATTGATATCCCTAGTTGAAAGAAAAAAGAAAAAAAAGAGAAGAGAAGACGGTCCAGAATGTAGAACTCGTAGCCCCTCTTCCCTTCTTACCTTCCCTTGTCTTAATTTTGATAATTGTGCTGATTGTGGTTAGAAGTTATGGTGTCATTGGCTTATAGGAGACCAAAGAGGAGAAGAGACGTCGCCACCGTGTAGAGTTTTATGTTGATTGAAACTTATGTTATGTTTATGTTGATCGTAATCTTATAGTTATATGTATATTTTGAAACTTTTGTCTTATGTTATGTCGTTTAGAAATTTATATTATATTATGTGGAATGGATTACGATTCTTATTTTAGTATGTTAATTTTTGTAATACTATTTTCTCCCTTAAACTTTACCTTTATGTCCCTTTTACCCTCTCAAATTTAGAAGGTGCAATTTAACCCACAAAATTTAGGGAGTTGTTATGGTACCCTAATGAGTTTGGTATCTAAGGTGAGTTGTTAATTATTTATTGACTGTTAGTTTCACAATAAACATTTAAAAATTTATTAAATATAAATAACAACTAATGAATACTTGACAACTCATTTAAATACCGGTATTCAAAAAAAATAAAAAAAACGAGTACTAGAATAATCCTCCAAAATTTATTAATAAAGTTTAAAACCCCTCCCCATCAAAACTCCGTCAAAATGATTAATCGAGTTCCTGGTAAGCAAGCCCCGCGCCAAACTAACGAATCCTTAGTAGGAAATCAAATCAAACAATTTAGAGGGGAAAGAAACTAAAAATGAGTTAACATTTCCAAGGCTAACTCATTCATACTTATCCGAAATTACAATCCTCAATTCCATTTTCTCTCTCCCATTCTTTCCCCAAACTCTCTGTCCCTCTATGTTTCGTTTCAAGTCCCAAAGAGGGTGTTCTCGATCCAAATGATTATGCTCACTGGGGTTTTGGGTTCATCAGCACTCACACGGTTGTTCACCTTATCAAAGGTGGCTTTAGGGTTTCTATCACTGAGAATTTCAACAATTCCGTCATGGAAGCAGTGAACCAGGTTCGAGAGGTGGTAGGTCCTCAGCTTTCTTAGAACCTCATGTTCTATGGTGCGGTGGTATAGGACCCTTGGCTTATTGTTGCTCAAATTGTCTGCCTCCAATACTTGTACGGTGATCATCTAGGAAGAATGACCATGGTGCTTTGGGCTTGTTTTGATAGGCTATAACTTGGTCTGTCTTCTTTCAGACATGTCCTATTACTCGGCTATAACAATGGCTTTCAAGTTCTTGATGTGGTTCGCAATTTTCAAGCAATATCTCAGCTCTTTATTGCTCCACAGATTCAGTAAACATCATGTGGTTCTCGATTTTGGCTTTGGTAGTATTTCCAATGACTACAAGATCGTGCGGGTGATGCACCAGTTGATTTAGTTTTAGCTCCTGATTTTTCTATTAAGCTTTGATGAAGTTTACCTATGTCTTTTCACGGTGGTTAATATTGTTCTCATATTTAAGATTATTTAGCATCATATTATGATGTGACTTAAGAATCATAATTTGCTTAGCACGAGTGCGTCGAGACACTAAAAGAAAATTGATCAAGCTTAAAAAAAGGTCAAAGATATTACTTATATTTATGATTTTTGTTTGAGATAGATTTTATTATTCATCCTAAGCTGGGAATATAAGTACGCATCTTTCAGCTTGCAGGAGACTGTTACCACATAATTAGGTGGTTAGTAATTAGTTGGTGATAAGTTAGCTAACTGTGATTAGTTACATAATTACTTACATATTTAGGACTACATAACTCATTCTTGTAAACATAATTTCTCATTCAATAAAATTTACTCTTATCTTCTCTCAATTTTTTCTCATCTAGATCTATGTTTCTCAACAATTTATGTCTTGCCAAAAGCAGCCAGATTTGGCTATAAGCTATTTGGTTGAGAAAAAGGGAAGAAAAAGGATGGTGTAAGGTTACGTGGGAGTGTAGGGGAACAAAGAGAGAATTGGTGAAATTTAAAATATTGAAAAAGAGAGAATTAAATAAGAAATAGATTTGAATGGAAAGAGAAGCAAAGAATGAAATAAAATAAGGAGAAAATGAGAATAAAGGACAGCACAGAGGTACAGGGAGGAAAGAGAAAAAAGAATAAATAAAGAGAGAAAATAAATAGATTTGGTAAGATAATAATTTGCGAGAAATTATTAGATTGTTTCTTTTTTAATTTATCACATGTGGTTATTGTTTAATTTTTTTCCCACTTAATATTATTTTTTTTGGAATTTTCATAAATTATGATCAAGATCGTAATGAAGGAATAATCAAAATTAGCTGCGACTGCAACATCATTTTGAATTTCTTGAGAAGAGGAGAAATTTTTATAATTTTGTTTGGAATATTGGTGGAATTTTAAAAATCTCTAATAAAAATCTTATTTCATATTGTAAATTGTCTTTTTTTTATGTTTTATTCAAATATGTTTTAATTTATTCCAAATAGATTTGCATTCATCTATCAATAAAAACATTCAAAATTGGCTGGCGACAAAAAATTTGGGAGAAAATTTGGGTACCAATCAATCAAATTATTCTCAATATTCTTGAGGCTATTACCATTAGATTTTGCTGAAACATTGGCGGGGTCTAATTATTACAAGTAAATAAAAAAATATTTTTATAAAAATAAATAAATAAATGTGAACAAATTCAAAATGTCATAACTTTGCGATTGTGATAAATTAAAATTTTATTTGATCTCTCATTCTAAAAATTTCATTTTTTGAAAATCATTACACAAACCACTCATTGTTTAAATTTCTTTTTTATGAAAATCATTTCACAAATTACTCAATACAAAATTTTCCTTTTGTGATTTTTTTAAAACTCTACATTTTATTTAGGAATATTGTCTTGAAATTTTGATTTTTCTAATTTATTACTTTCACATAACATGTTGTATGAAAAAATCTAGGTTAATTATATGTCTTATATAAATTACAAAATACCAAATCTTAGAGATTAAATAAGCAGAAACATACTTGTATACACGAAGATTATAAAATTGTGGTAATGGTAACTTGATGCGCAAGTGAATACCTTTCGACTAGGTTTTTCTCTTTAACTTCCTCTAACAATATGTGGCTATCAATGGGACAAGCCAAGACATTTTCATGGTAGAAGTAGAGAGGGGGGCCTAGTATTTATGTACAAACATAACCCTAACATGCTCCCCCATCAAGAGTCATTGTTAGGGTAAAACTCTAACAGTTCAACTGTTAGTATGGGTCTACGCTATTGCTACCTAACCACACTAACTCAACATAAGGTGTGCACGACCCACAATAAATGGATCATTAATGGTATTGAGCTTATCATATAGTTAGCTTATTTTTCAAAAACAAAACCCCACAATTAATTGCAGCCCATATTAGGAAAAATTCCAACAGTTGTGGGCTTATATTTATTCCATGCAATAATGATTATTTAGCCTCTTATTCCCTGTCTTAGTTATTTATCATTTTTGATATTATGCCAAATAAAATAGGACATGTAAAAATAAAAACAATAACAGTTTTTTTAAAAATAATAAAAAACTAGTTAATTAATTTTGCAAGATAACACAAGATTAAATAGGTAGATGTTCTTGAAAGGGACGATGCAGGGTGCTCACACATTCTTTATCCGTAATCCACCCCTGAACTTAAAACTCTGGACCATAGACCATTTTCTTAGGTGTCTGGTCACATCATTCCTTTTTAAAGGAAGAAATAAATTGGTGGCAACTCTATCTCTTGCATTCATTACATTACATCATTTAATTCTCAATTTTCCCAAACATATTAATATTTTCCTTTTCCAAAAGGGTGAGTTTCGCCGCTCCCCACAGCCTCACCCAATAAGTGATGTTGTGACAACTTGGAGAAACTTTTCTCCAAAACAAAATACGATTTTTCTTTTAAATGAGGTTTTAACACGAGGGATCTTATGCTCCATCACTATATTTTGTGGGTAAATTGCATCTTCTTAAACTTAAGGGGGTGAAATGCATATGAGGTAAAGTTTAACAGGGTGAATTGTATTTTGACCTTTTTTCTAGGTTCAAGTTCAACCCATCCCACACATGAGCAAGTGAGGTTGGTTTAGGTCAAAGGAAAGTATTTTCTAAACCCAACTTGAAGTAGTGGGTTGAGTCCAAAAGTACCACAAACTTAACTCAACCTAACCCATGCCTACCCCTAATGGTAGTGTAAGACTGTAAGTAGAGGAGAAGAAAGAAGAAATGGAGTCCCCATGGGCAATATAGGCATGAAGCAAACTAGAGAAGACATGGACTAAGTCATTCTCACTCACGATTAAAAGCATTGAATGGAAGCCACATGGAACCCTCGCTCACCCTTCAAAATGGAATGCAACACCAAGTTAGAAGAAACAAGCAAAAATGAAGCAGAAAGCTAAATAAAATTTTTGACACTATGAAAATATAAGTATTTAGCTACAGTCAATATTGTCATTTTGTTGTAGTTTTTGATTGCGGCTAAATAACTTACCAGTAGTTGTTACTGGTGTAATTAATAACGATGTCAGGAAACGCCAAACAACCAAGTATTTAGCCACAATTTTTATGTTCATTTAATTGTAATTTTCAATTGTGGCTAAAATGCCTTTATCAAAAGAAAAATTTATTTTAAATTTAAACATATCAAGGGACAATAATGAATTAGTGCATAGACATGTCCATAACAAAATTTGAAAAATGATGTAGTTCAGCTTAAGCTATCCATATCCAAGTTCATAGTAACATGATTGGTGTTGCTTAAGAGTTTGAAGAGAGCAAAATTAACTGACATAGAGTCAATCAATGTTACAAACACAAGCAAAGTCTATCTTCTCTAGTAGTAGATGCTCGATGCTTGGAACCTCATTGACACTAGTATTTCATATTGCTAATTGTTTTAGTTAATGCCAACAGAATTGTAGCAGTTGCCAAATAGAAGGAAGAAAACTCATAAACTTGGAATCTGCAATGTTGGATAAATTATGAGGAAATTTGAAAAAAAAATTAATATGAGAAACAAAACTTGAAATGTTCCCTTAAGTTGTCCAGTACTAAATCATGCTAAAGTTTAGCCAAAAATTAAGAAAGATTTGCAAAATTACCTATAAAGATAGAGAAAAACACCTTCGTTCCTCTTGAGGAAATCTCAATAGAGACAATCCTTTAACTCAAGTCATCTTGTGATATAATCAAGAAATCAGAGAGGTGTTACCAAATCCACCTTCCATCCAAATGTGGAAAGGACCAAAATCTCCATTCTTTTGATCTTTTTGGCTTCAAACATGTATCTATTGTCCTCCACCTACACAATTTAGAGAAAAGACATAATCAATGATCAAAATCAAGGAAGGAAAATGTCCTAGTGGGTATTATTCTTTCAGTCAATAATAACAAATAATACACGAGCTACATAAACTTATACAATGAAGAAATCTGAGTTATTCAAATACAACTTAAAGTTGGTCCAGTAACAAACTCATTCAGTTAGATACAGGCAAGCAGATTCAATCCTGACTAGGAGCTTATGATTGCTCTAAGTAAAACAACCTTATATATAATCAGTACTAACCTTAGATTGCTTTTATTTTTGATAAAATAGCCTTAGATCACATTAAATAATAATCACTATACAAAGATCCCACTTGATCTTGCATTGAGTGGTTGTCACCAAGCAATTATCTTGGCACAAATAAGAATTTGTGAATTTTTTTGAAGGTTTAAACATTGCATTTCTGATTAAATGAACCATAAGGTTAATAAGAAGAGTTTCACCCATTCTATAGATGTGTTTAGGTGAGCCTTGATCAATCAATTTGAGACACTTATGTTAGCTTTGTATTAGGCTTCATTAGATGTTTATTGTGCCTAATATTAGTATTTTAGATGAGTTTAATGTTGTTGGGCTTCATTGGGCTTTAATGCAAATTAGGAATAATTCTTAGATTTTGATGCGTTTTGACATTTCCTCCTTGGTTAGGCCATAACTTGGGACTCAGAGATCTATTTAAGGTGATCTTGGTGTCTTTGGAAAGCTAAGACAAGGCTCTACAAGTTTCATGAAGAACTCAAGAGCTAGATCGGAACTCTAAGGGTCCAAAATAGCCTTGCAATGCAGAGTGGGTTTGCTGTCATTGGAATCTGGGTAGTGTACACATATTGAACTATATAGTGGGCTATAGGCCTCCTCTTGGGCTGAAACTTGGTCATTGGAAAGATAAGGCTCATATCTCCAACTTCACTGAAGACCATTTAATCAATAGATGTCGTTTTATGCATGATTATGAAGCTACAAGTTGGTTTAAATTTGGAAACACGTTCTGCCATCCTAACTTGAGGTAGGTGTGGTGTTTTTAGCATATCTGGAGTTCTAAAAGTCCAAATGGTATGATTTCAACGCCAAAATTTCAAGGAGACAACTAGCTACAACTTTTATGAAGACTTCCAAGCCAAAATGTACCGTCTAAGTCATGAAAATCAAGTTAGAAATCGGATAAGAGTTGCTGACTAAAAGCCACCAACCATATACCAACCCACCTACCATGCATCAAGCTTCCATATTTGACAATTTTCATGTTTTTACAGCTTGCATTCAGATCATTTTCAATTAGAAATTGGCTTCTAGGATTAGTATAAATATAGCCAATCTCTTTGTATTATACATCATTCAATTTGAAGTAAGTTTGAAGAAAGTTTGAGTATTTGTGAGAGTTTTCTTTCTCTTCCTCTTCATTTTCTTTAGAATTTCATTTTTGTTCTTTTATTTCTAAGTTTTTCCTTCCCATCTATGGAAGGCTAGGTTCTTATAATCAATCTAAGGGATTAGCCATCTTAATGTTTAATTTGGAGATCTTGTTTCGCTTGTTTATATTGCTTAATTGTTATTCAAGTTTTTCTTCTTCCTCTTTTGATTTTTATCTAGATTGAATTGCTTAATTTGATTTAGATGTTGATGTGGTAATAACTTTATTATCATGTATTCAAAGATGATCACATAGAATAAACAATTTATTAAAGCTTTTTGATGGATTGTTTAGCTTGGTTAAATTCTGGATCTTAAGTTAATCTATGTTTGGATGGTGCTTACTTTATCTAACCTTGGTTAATTAAATCCTAGATGCTTATCTAGTAGAGGATTGATCAATCAATTTGAGACACTTATGTTAGCTTTGTATTAGGCTTCATTAGATGTTTATTGTGCCCAATATTAGTATTTTAGATGAGTTTAATATTGTTGGGCTTCATTGGGTTTTAATGTAAATATTGGATAATTTTCGGATTTTGATGCATTTTGACCTTTCTTCCTTGGTTAGGCCATAACTTGGGACTCGGTGATCCAATTGAGGTGATCTTAGTATCTTTGGAAAGCTAAGGCAAGGATCTACAAGTTTCATGAAGAACTCAAGAGCTGGATCGGACTTCTAAGGGCCCAAAATAGCCTTGCAATACAGAGTGAGTTTGCTGTCACGGAACCATCTGGGCAGTATGCACATATTGGACTATATAGTGGGTTATAGGCCTCCTCTTGGGCTGAAACTTGGTCATTTGAAAGATAAGACCCATATCTCCAACTTCAATGAAGACCATTTTGTCAATAAATGTCGTTTTAGGCATGCTTCTGAAGCTACAATTGGTCTGAATTTGGAAACACGTTCTTCCAACCTAACTTGAGGTAGGTGCAGTGTTTTTGGCATTTCTGGAGTTCTAAAAGTCCAAATGACATGATTCAAATTGGAGATTTTCAAGGAGACAACTGGCTACAACTTTGATGATGACATCCAAGCCAAAATGCACCGTCTAGGTGATGAATTTGAAGCCAGAAGTCGGATAAGAGTTGTTGACTAAAAGCCACCAACCATACACCAACCCACCTACCATGCACCAACCCACCAACCATGCATCAAGCTTCCATTTTTGACAATTTTCATATTCTTATAGCTTGTATTCAGATTATGTACATGTACAAATTGGCTTATAGGATTAGTATAAATAGACCCAACCTCTTTGTATTAGAGGCATTCAATTTGGAAGTAAGTTTCAAGAAAGTTTAAGTATTTGTGAGAGTTTTCTTTCTCTTCTTCTCCATTCTCTTTGCAATTTCGTTTTTGTTCTTTAAATTCTGAGTTCTTTCTTCCCATCCATGGAAGGCTAGGCTCTCATAATCAATCCAAGGGATTAGCCATCTTGTTGTTTAATTTGGAGATCTTGTTTTGCTTGTTCATATTGCTTAATTGTTATTCAAGTTTCTCTTCTTCCTCTTTTGATTTTTATCTAGATTAAATTGCTTAATTTGATTTAGATGTTGATGTGGTAATAGCTTTATTATCATGTATTCAAAGAGGATCATAAAGATTAAACAATATATTAAAGCTTTTTAATAGATTGTTTAGCTTGGTTAAATTCTAGATCTTAAGTTAATCTATGTTGGATGGTGCTTACTTTATCTAACCTTGGTTAATCAAATCCTAGATGCTTATCTAGTAAAGAATTCTTGGATCATGTTAAGGCTTCTTGATGTGATCTAAGGCCAATAACATGGTTAGCAATTAAGTGAATTCCTTGTGATCAATGATGAGTTAAACTCAAGATCGGTAAATTTCCTTGGATTGGTTGTTTCTTTAGATTTGTTTACAACTTTGAATCTCCTACTTTTATTAATCTTGTTAATCAACAACAAAACCCCCCTTTTCTAATTATCTTGATCTAATTAAATCTTTGTTTTTGGATCCTTGAGAGACGATTCGGTTCATTCTCTATACTACAAATTAGTTTGTGAACCGGTTATTTTATTTGATAGGTCTCGACAACCTCTTGTCAATGATTCTTGGATCATGTTGAGGCGTCTTGATATGATCTAAGGTCAAGAACATGGTTAGCAATTAAGTGAATTCCTTGTGATCAATGATGGATTAAACTTAAGATCGGTAAAATTTCCTTGGATTGATTAATTTGTTAATTGCATTTCTTTAATTCAACCGGTATATTTTCTTTTCAAATCATCTAAACCCCCTTTTAATTATCTTGATCTGATTAAATCTTTGTTCTTTTTGGATCCTTGAGAGACGATTCAGTTCATTCTCTATAATACAAATTAGTTTGTGAACCTGTAATTTTTATTATTTGACATGTCTCGACAACCTCTTGTCAAGCCTATTGTACCCCAAATGTAAACCTTGCTCTAAAAAATGTATCTCACTGTGTTTTTAATACATGAACACTCAAAGAAACATATTACAAGAGACATTTTGACAAATATCTAAATTAGGTGACCAAATTGCTTGCTCAATTAATTGATACCTAAATCCCATTTGGACAATAACAAGCAAATTACAATTACAAATTACTATGAATAATAAAGGGACTTCAACATATTTGCAACCTAGCAGAAAACATAAAAGTGCATAATTGCATCTATGGTTCAAACACCCATAGCTTACCTTCTAAATTTTGATTTAGCAGTTACAGCCATTTCAACTGGTGGCAAGGCTTCTTGTTTCTCACCAGATAAACCATAAAATCATTAAAGTGAATTTTGGCTGCATTAGTCATGTATTTAAAATTAAAGAGTTCTCCCCTAAAACCATTTTTGGTAAATGAGATTTCTAAAGCTTCTATTCCCACCTGCAAGGCACATAAAGCATCAAAGCAAAATAAAACAAGAAAATCTCTAGTTAAAATGCATTTATTTTTCTTGAATGACAGTGAATCATTTAGCATAATGAAGAGATAGAATTTCTTCAGTGTTGTCATCCTGGTTATATTTGTTGCAAGCACTTTAAAAAATGAAACTAACCTTGTAAGTCTCTTATCCAAGGCATATTCTATGTATAACAAAGAGCTAAGATAATAACAAGCAGGATCTCTTATCCAAGACATATTCTATGTCTAACGGAGAGCTAAGGTAATAACAAGCAGGAATTCAGACTCAGTTCATAACCAATGTAGCATTTGTTAGTAACTAAATGATGGAGTTATTTCTATATTGGTCTTCAATATCTTGTGTGATTTGATTTTTCTTTTTTTTCTTGGAAGGAGAAAGGGGATTTAGTTATGAAAAATATAGATCACTCACATTATCTATTATGCTAAAAGTATAGTAGAATTTAGAAGTAGAAGTATCTCAAGAAATTCAAAGTGTGGCTGTCAAGAAGGTATAAAAATGAAAGAAATACCACTTATAGAAATTGAAGAAATGAACTCAAGGATTTCACATATGCAACAAGAAAAGAAGAGTATAAACAAAAATTAAAACTAGAAGAAAAAATCTACAAGCTTGTTGAAGTAAAATTAAAACTGCAATCGAAAATCGACAAGCTCAAAATTAAAAGAAATGAGAGAAATTAGGGGAAACTCATAGTTGCAATATGAGAGAAGAGAAAGATGATGGAATGGGAAATGCAAGCTCAAAGAATAAGAGTATTTGGGTTTCGCGGGGAAGAGGGCTCTTGTGTACGAGATGTAGAGGTTTTGTGGGAAAATTCTGTGATGTATGGGCAGGTATAACTGTGAGTGGGAAACTGTTACTCGTTGCAATTGCATGGATCATACAAGTAGTAAGGTAACGATTTCATTCTCGCCGGGATAGTGTTAATAGTGCACTTTAACGACTTTAATTATCTAGGGAAACAAATAAAGCAATAAAAGTACAATTGAATTGCAAGTAAATAAACAAAATTACAAATAACACGTTCTAAGGGATAAAGGCTCTTGGGTTTCGAGGTTCATTACATCTACTTGTCATGACACAAAGTAAAACTTCCCTGTTAATGGATTTGATTATGCTTTGAAGGTGGATTTCCCAAAAGTATTCAAGGTTCTCTCTAGAGATACAAAAAACATGTTAGAATTAAAATAATACCTATTTTCATGGTACTACGTTAATTAAAACTCATTCAGCTTTGTGAAATTTCTTTGATCCTCGAAGGATTACGTATACTTTAGCGGTCATAACTCCTAAGTTGAAGTTCTAGATTTTTCAATAACAAACTTCATCTCTTGATCCTTCATTTAATTATCTTGAATCATGCAAATATAGAGCGCAATATACCGCAAGCATTAAGAACATTAGAATTGAATCTAAAGTAATAATCTTTCAATAACAAGAAAATAATTAAAAATATGGCATGACAACATAGAAGATCTATATCCCTAATCCTAGAAAAGATGTTTTGAAATACATGCTTGAAGAACAATAACAAGAGATAGAAGGAATAAGAAAACTATGAATGGGTGATCCTTCTCTCAAATCCTTGTTTGATCTCTTTGCCTCTTCTATCTAATCTATTATACTCTAAACTACTCTACGCTATTCTAATATGTTTCTCCTCCTCTCCTTCTTGCCTCTCTAACTTTCCTTTTATAGCTCTAGCCTCTCTTTAAGGTTTCTCATGTGTATGGGCTTATTCCTCTCCTCTTTTCGCATAGTCCAAGCCCAAGAATGCCAATTTTCTGTATAATTGCAACACAACATGACCAAGCTCGTATAAGTTGGCACAGTAGTATGAGATTTCACATGTCCAACTTCACACAAATATGTGATATTCTAAAGTGCGAATTTGAAGTTTTTCCTAATATGAAAGTTGTAGCACATTGTCTTATCTTTCCAATGCAAGATATGACCATTTTATTGTTGAGGAGTCGGATAACTTTTGGATATCAATCTTGATCCAAGCTTGTGGATTTTCTAAGGAATAGGTCTAAAAGGCCCATTAAATACTTGAAACCATTAAGAATGAAAAGAAAGGTAGTCAAAGTATAAAAGGATGTAAAGTATAACAAAAAGGAAAAGAATTCATCTTAAACAACTCCAAATTCGTATCGAATCGAGCACTAGATGTGTGCTTTTTACTCACACATCAAATACTTCTGAAGTTGAACAATTACTTGTCCTCAAGCAATGAATAAAGCAATGCATAGATGAGAGATATTGTGTTATGAAAATAATAAGAATTTCAATCCAAGACTTCCGATGAAAAATGTCATGAGAATCATTCCATGAACAACTCATTAAAGTGCTAAAGAAGTTAAAAGTTCACTTATGCAGTCATTGTAGCCAGGTATGGTCTTCCCAATATATCATGGAGTGACATATCTACCTCTACCTCAATTAGTACAAAATCAATTGGAACATAGGATTGTCCAACCTTGGTTGGAATGTTCTCCAACACCCCTAAGGGGTTCTTTAATGATCTATTCGCCATCTCTAATGATATAGTGGTAGGTTGAAGCACTCCAATATCCAGCTTCTCATTAACATCTAGAGACTGCTCATCAATCTCGCCTTCAGTGCCAAACTCCTCTCCAACCTTTAGATTTTCCAATTGTTCACCACTTTGCAAGATAACCATATTTCCTTGCTCTCCTGGATTTGGCTCTGGTTGGCTACGAAGTCTTTCTGGAGCTTTGCTAGACAAACTTGCTTGTTGGGAAAATTGATTCTCAAGCATTTTGGTGTGGGTGGCAAGTTGATTGCAATCATTGGAGAGTTGCCTCATGGCCTCACTTTGTTGTTTTAATAAAATCTTTCACCATGGCTTCAAATTTAGATTTAGGCTCTTAAACTTGTGATGGATAAGGAACATGAGCATTGGAGCTCCTTTGGTGGAAACCCAATGGCAGTCTATTATCTGGTTGGTTGTCTTGATTATATTAATTTTCCCAAGATAAATTGGAGTGATTCCTCCAATTTTGATTGCAAGTAAAAGATATGGGTTCCCTTGAGGGTTGAAGTTGTTGTTCATGAAGTTTAATTGTTCCATGGAGGGGTCTTTAGGGTAAAGATTCCCCATACTATATTCTGAATTCAGATATCAACCTCCATACATGTTATAAGCCACATGTGGTGTCTTTATTGTAAGCTTATCTAACTTCATGGAAAATGCATCAAACTTTGCATTTATCAAACTCATAGCATCTACTTAAATACACCGTCTGACCTCTTCATGTTGCTTTCTCATAAATAGAAAAAGTACTTGAAAAATAAAAAATAAAAACAAACAAAGTAAAACTAAAATTTAAAAGAAATCAAAATAAACCAAAAAAAGTCTAGATTAATCAAATCGCTAATGGTAACGATATCAGCACCGATTCTCGACAACGATGTCAAAAACTTGTTGCTCACAGCAAGTACACGGATTATACAAGTAATAAAGTAAAGATATAATTCTCACGAGGATTGTGTGAATACCTTACTTTAACGACTTTAATTATCTAGACAAACGAATAAAGCAATAAAAGTATAATTGAATTGCAAGTAAATAAACAAAATAACAAATAACAAGTTCTAATGGATAAAGGCTCTAAGATTTCGGGGTTCACTACATCTACTTGTCATGACACAAAATAAAACTTGCCTATTAGTGGATTATATTATGCTTTGAAAGTGAATTTTCCTAAAGTATTTAAGGTTCTCTCTCGAGATATAGAAAATGTGTTAAAATTAAAATATATATTTTCATGATACTATGTTAGTTGAAACACATTAAGCTTTGTGAAATTCATTTGATCCTCGAAGGATTACGCCTACTTTTGTGGTCATAACTCCTAAGTACAAGTTCTAGATTTTTCAATAACAAACTTCATCTCTCGATCTTTTATTTAGTCATCTTGAATCATGCAAATTTGTTGTGCACAGCCAAATTCACATAGTCGTGTGATTTTCTGGAGTATGAATTTGAATTTTTTTCCAACATAAAAGTTGTAGCACTTTATCTTAGTTTTCCAACACAATAAGAGTCACTCAGTTTGCATTCCTGTAGCTGAAGATATGCCATTTTATTGCCGAGAGGTCGAATAACTTTTCGATTCAGCACCAATATTAATGGTGATCCAAGCTTCTAGACTTTCTAAGGAATAGGTACAAAAGGACTATTAAATACCTTAAACCATCAAGAATGAGAAGAAATGTGGTCAAAGTATAAAATGATGTAAACTATAAAAAATTGACAAAGAATTAATCTAAAACAAGTCTAAATTCGTATCAAATCAAGCAATAGATGCATATATTTTACTCACACATTAGAAACTTTTTGATGAATTAAAATAAGGAACTGCCAACATAATATTAGAGGCAATTCTTTTTTTATATAATATAATTGATATATATATAGATTACCCTAGGATTAAATTTTGACTTACTTACTTCCGTTAAAATTTAATAGAATTTCATAATTAGATTAAATTTTTTTATGAAATAGTTCAAGCTAGTAAAATTTTATTAAATTTAAAAATTAATTAATACTTTATTTAATTATTTTATTTTAAAATATAAATAAATATCAATTATAAGATTAAATATATATTATTTTTTGTAGCCTATTATGCTACTAATTGGAACGGTGACTAAAGGAAGGCACAGGCAGAATAATTAATGTAAGGTAGTGGGATGGTGACAAAAAAATCATTGGGGGTTGAGTGATCGAGTGGTTTTACTATTTAACTTTTAGTTGAATTAATTTAAAAAGAATTAATAATGAAAGAATGATTTGCATTTAAGAATGATATTTCAAAAGTTAATTTAGAAGAATGATTTTGTTTGAATGGTGTGCAATAAAAGAATTTAATTTTGATCTATCATCACTGTTATTTAATAATGTGTTAATACATTATTAAAAATGTTAGATTTTTTAATTGAATAACAATATAAAGTTTCTTAATACTAATAATAAATTAAATTTAAACTCATAATAAAATTGATTTTAGATATAAATATACCAAAAAGATTAATATTATTTTAGTGTTTAAATATGACACAGACATAAATGAGGTTTATTTAGTAATTAGACTCATTTCACCTTGTTGCTTTGAAATCATTTCTCATGAAAGCCATAACAAGCTGCTGCATAGGGAATCAACTCCCACATTATCACGTTCAAGAAAAGTTAGTGGTAAACCAAGAAATCATGGCATAATGTAAACGCTCATTTGTCTGCTCAAACGCCCGTTAGAAAGTGTAAAAATCTATAAATAAAAAAAAATAGCCGATGGTATCTCTTTGGGTTAAATAAAAAATTATCAAATACATTTATATGACATTTTTATATTTAATTATAATCACTATTTCACTTTTTACCTTTTTTTATTTTATTTTTATATTCCCTAATGGTCCAATCACTAAAAATTAAAGTAAAAACAAGAAAAGTTTAACCTTCAAAATCCTCAAAATTAAACACTACACTGCAGTCAGCCGCCAATAGCTTTCAATTTCTCTACTTCTTGTTATCCCAACGCAGGCGCAACAACAGCAGTCAGCAACCTAGAGCTGGCACCATCACCAACGGCTGCATTTGTTGGGTATCCAGAACTCATTTAAACACGAAAATGAATAAGAATTGAGAGAAAAAACTCACTCTATTTCTCTGAATATAATATACAAGAGAATTACTCTCTATACAAAAAACTCTCAAAATCTCTTAAGCTCTCTGGCTTTTCTCACTCTCTCTGGATACCCACACTTCTACTGAATGCATTTACAAGAGATGAGGGATGTCTATTTATAGGATAGGGGCTGCTGAAAATTGTCAAAGTTTGGCCACCAAACTTTGGTGGTTGATGACTTTGAGCTCCTACCTACCATGCTGCCATTGTTGACATTACAGGTGGAGTGGGTGGCTGACTGATTTACTTACCAACCGTGGGTGGCTGGAACTCTTCAATTCTCCCCCTCCAGCCACTCTTGAAGCAATTGTTATCTAACAAGCATTCCAGCTATGTCTCTGCATAGCTCTAGCTTTTCTTTGGTAACTGCCTTTGTTAACATGTCAGCTGGATTCTCCTTTGTGTGGATCTTCACTAATTTCAATAGTTGTTTATCTATGATCTCGCGTATCCAATGATAGCGGATATCAATGTGCTTTGTCCGAGAATGGTACATTGAATTCTTGCTCAAATCTAGAGCACTTTGACTGTCACAATGTACCTTGTAATCCTTTTGCTTGATTCCAAATTCTTGGAGAAAACACTTTAACCACAACATTTCTTTCCCAGCTTTTCCTGCTGCAATATACTCGCTTCACATTGGATGGATAGAGCGCACTTCGCAATCTTGATTGCCATGAAATGACTCCTCCCGCAAAAGTGTAGAGAAATCCTGAAGTAGATTTTCTACCATCAAGATCTCCTGCCATGTCTCGCATCTCGTATAACCTTCCAGGATTGGATCGCTCCCCGTAATAAAGACATATTTTTGATGTACCTTTTAAATACCGAGAATCCACTTGATCGCCTCCCAATGCTCCTTTCCAGGATTAGAGAGAAAACGACTCTTGCACGGTATACTCCAGCATAAGCAATATCTGGTCTTGTACACACCATTGCATACATCAAGCTTCCAACTGCTGAAGAATAAGGTATTGCTGACATCTTCTCTATCTCTTTCTTGGATGAGGCGCATGAAATCTTGCTCAACTTGAAGTGATTGGCTAATGGAATGCTTACTGGTTTGGCATTGTGCATATTAAACCTTTTGATCACTCGTTCAATATACTTCTCTTGGGATAGCCATAACCTGTTGTTCTTCCTGTCTCGAACTATATGCATTCCAAGAATCATTGAGTCCATTCTAGATCCTTCATGTCAAAAGACTTGGAGAGTTCCTTCTTCAGCTGTTTAATTTTCGTTGCATCTTGTCCCACAATCAATATATCATCTATATATAGTAGAAGAGCAACGAAATTTCCATTAGAAAACCTCTGAGTATAAACACACTGATCTGCAGCAGTTCTCTTGTAGCCTTGACTCACCATACACGAGTCAAACTTCTTGTACCACTGTCTTGGTGCTTGCTTTAGACCATACAAGCTCTTTTTCAGCTTGCAAACGAGGTTCTTGTCTGAGACCTCAAAACCTTCTGGCTGCTGCATGTAGATTTCTTCATTCAGATCCCCATGAAGAAATGTTGTTTTGACATCCATCTGTTCAAGCTCTAGGTTTAAATTGGCTACCAAGCCAAGAATAACCCTTATTGAAGTCATTTTTACTACTGGTGAGAAAATCTCATCAAAGTCAATTCCCTTTTTCTGCTGGAATCCTTTGACTACCAATCAAGCTTTGTGTTTCACCACTTTTCCGCTGCCATCTTTCTTCAGCTTGAATACCCATTTGTTTTTCAGGGCCTTTTTCCCTTGTGGAAGATTAATTATCTCATAAGTATGATTTTTCTGCAGTGATTCCATCTCCTCTTGCATTGCGAACAACCATTTTTCTTTATCCTTATGAGATATGGCTTCTTGAAAATTTTCTGGTTCGCCATCTTTAGTAAGCAAACTGTACTCGGATTCTGGATATCTTTTCGACGGAATCCGACCTCGTTCAGATCTTCGAACTTCTGGATTAGGAGATTCACCATCATCAGTTCCTTGTGATGGTCCTACATCTTTTGGTGGATGAGGTTGTGTCTCCCCCTGCTCAACACCCTCTTCTTCTTCCTCCTCTTCTGCTTCTGGCATTTCCTCAGGCACTAGATTGTTACCTGTGGCAAACTGTGCTGGTGCTGAACTTGAAATATCTTCTTGGGCACTAGATTCTGGAATTTGAGACATTGTGGGCTTTTCAATGTCTTTTATTGTCTGATTTTCATGGAACACTACGTCCCTACTTCTGATCACCTTCTTCTCCTTTGGGTCCCATAACCTGTATCTGAATTCCTCATCTCCATAGCCTATGAAGATACAAATGGTTGTCCTTGCATCGAGCTTTGTCTAAGCTCCTTGGATACATGCGCCAAAAGCTAAATAACCAAATACTCTCGTGATGAGAATATGAAGGATGCTTACTGCATCATACTTTCTCTGAAACTTCAAAATCCAGCTTGTGGTGATCTCTGTTGATTAGGTAGCAGCGGCTCTAATCGCTTCTCCTGAATGGCTTTGGCGGCTTTAGCCATGCGAGCATGCTTCGACTCTTTCCATAATGGTCCGGTTCATTCTTTGGCTACACCATTATGTTGTGGGGTGCGTGGGACCGTCTTCTCTCATGTCTGGATGCCTTGACTCCTACAATAGGCATCAAACTCCTTGGAAGTGTATTCGCCTCCATTATCGTATCAGTAGACACTTTAACTTCTTTCGATTTCACGTTCTACCATGACATGAAATAGCTTGAAGTAATTAAATACACAGTCCTTTGTTTTCATGAAGTACACCCACACCTTTAGAAGCATCATCAATGAATGTCGAGGAAAGTACTTTACCGCTAATGATTCCGGGCCTCCAAGGGACCGCCAAAACATCGCAGTGTACTAGATCGAAAGCAACTCTCGATCTTCTCTGAAGAGAAACTAAAACAGACTTTATGTTGTTTTCCAAACAAACAATGATTGCAAGGATCTGGAGCAATATTCTTGGCAATAGTAATAAGCTCCTTTTTCTCCAGGGTAGACAAACCTTTTTCACTCATGTGACCAAGCCTCTGGTGCCACAGATTTTGTGAAGCCTCTTTTTCTACTATGTTGAGACTGTCTGCACATATCTTCACATAAGTTTTATATAAAGTACCACAAATATGACCTTGAGCAATTACCATGGTGCCCTTTGTTAATTTCCATGCGCCATTGCAAAACTGATGACCATAGCCCTGTTTGTCAAGATCTACTCCTGACAGTAAATTCAACCGAAGATCTGGCACATGTCTGACATCCTTCTAGGTGATTGTGCTCCCCACATTTGTTTGGATCTTAACATCACCTATTCCAAAGAATCTTAGAGCTGAATTTCCCATCTTCACTGCTCCAAAGTCACCACTTTATATGTTGTGAAGAAATCCTTGTGGGGAGTCACGTGGTAGGATGATGCAAGATCTACTACCCATTCTCGTGTCTTCTTGAGACGTGTAGGCATGTCTCATTATTGATGGAACAAAGCTATCTCTCCAGGGATAGTGACAAAAGTGTCTCCATCATTATTCTTTGGTTGAGAACTACCTGCCCTTGCTCCGCTGTAATCTTCGACAGTTCTTCTTTAAATGACCTTCCATTCCACAGTGGTAGCACTTGTATGTCGGCCTTCTTCCATCTATGGATCTACCTCTACTCATGCTCCTTCCCCTTCCATTGCTTCGACCATTTTCCTGTTGTCTCCCTCGGCCTCGACTACTTCTTTGTTGTCTCCCTCGGTTTTTTGTTACAAAGGCATGAGACTGGTTCGTGCTCATATCCTTTCTTCTGGCCTCTTCGTTGAACAAGGCATCTTTAACCAAGGACATGGTAAGTTTCCCATTTGGAGCTGAATTACTGAGAGAGACTACTAGCGTCTCCCAAGTGTCAGGAAGTGAACTGAGAAGTAAGAGTGCTTGTGTTTCATCCCCAAGCTCCATTTCTACAGACGATAATTGGTTTATCAAGCTCTGAAATTCACTTGTGTGCTTAGAATCCCGAAGTTCCACTACTCGACCTCAGATTAACTAATCGCCTCATTATTAAGGCTTTATTCCGAGCGGTCTTTGCCTCGATACATACCTTCTGGCTTTGTAGGAGGGTATATGCGTCTGTCTCTTTTGCAATATGGTGGAAGACACTATGATCAATCCATTGACGGATCTGACCAATAGTTTTTCTATTTGATTTCTTCCACTCTGCTTCCTTTGTAGGATCAGGGTTTACACCTTTTAATTCCAGGGGATCGTACAAATCTTTACAACTAAGGAGATCTTCCATCCGAGGTCTCCATAGTGTATAGTTGGTAGAGGTGAGCTTTAACATTGCTCCTGATGATGCAGATTCCTCCATTTACACTAACTTGTTCAAAAAACAAAGTTGAATTCCTTCGAAAGTAAAAAACACCGTTGCGTCTGGAACGGTCGAAAATGGGAAATTTGACTCTCTTGAGTCAATTTGCAATTTCTAAAAGATCAGGGGCTAAAATATAATTTCAGAAACTTCAAGGATCAAATTGTAATTTCTGAAAGATCAGAGACTAAAGTATAATTTCAAAAAATATAGGGGTTAACCTGTAATTTTTTAAAGTTCAGGCTGGATGATGACGTGGCTGTTGACGTGGCACTCACTAATACTGTGTGGCGCTGACATGGCACTGACGTGGCGGCCCGACGGTCGCCTTCAACTCCTTTGGAGAGGGAGAGTGAAGCCCACTCGTGCCAAGCTCCGGAGAGTGCGGAGTGTGGCTTCGTCCCGGTCCGTTGGCCGCCGAAAATTCCGTTGTGCTTGTCTTGACAGGAATCTGTTGGAGTGGTCAAAACACCAAATGGAGGTGTTTGAAAAATTCGAATTTTAAGAGCAGAGACTTTGTGCTTTCAAGAAATCTCCCAACACTAACCAAGCTCGATACCACGCGCGGGTATCCAGAACTCATTTAAACACGAAAATGAATAAGAATTGAGTCTATTTCTCTGAATAGAATTTATAAGAGAATTACTCTCTATACAAAAAACTCTCAAAATCTCTCAAGCTCTCTGGCTTTTCTCACTCTCTCTGGATACCCACACTTCTACTGAATGCATTTACAAGAAATGAGGGATGTCTATTTATAGGATAGGGGCTGCTGAAAATTGTCAAAGTTTGGCCACCAAACTTTGGTGGTTGATGACTTTGAGCTCCTACCTACCATGCTGCAATTGTTGACATTACAGGTGGAGTGGGTGGCTGACTGGTTTACTTACCAACCGTGGGTGGCTAGAACTCTTCAGCATTGTGTTTGGCCAGCGGTGCGAGGTTGGATACGATGCAAAGCTCTGAAGTCTGAAATACAGTGTGGAACAGCCTCTGTGTTGGATGCGATGGCGGGGTGAGATCCAAAGAGAAAGGTTGATTAGAAAACATCCCATCTTTCTTTGCTGCAGATAACACAAAAATCATATAGGTGATGGCACCAGAAACAGGGACGAAAGTTAGACTTGAATGAAAGTTAAACCATGAAAATGATGGAACTGAAAACACATAAGCAATAACTAATGAAACCTCACTTGAACGAACGCCATGAAAGAAACTTGTTTGTTTGTGCTGTGGTTCCAAAGTTTTAGTCCTTTTTTTTAATAAAATAAAATAGATCTATGTCCCTTTTAGATAACTGTTTTACGAGTTTGACCAGTTTTAACTGGTTTTAATAAGTTTAAACGCTTGAGTGGTTTTGTAGTTGAACTTGAATTGGTGTGATGTCCTGTTGCCGTTCAATTAGTTAGTTGGTTCCATTAGACTGGTCTCTAAAACACTACTTGATATTTTAAGAAGGATTTGGAGTATTTAAAGTGATTATTTCACTCTTTACTGTCAAAGTGCCCCCTTATTTTAGAGGATACTAATCCTCTTAACAAATAATCCTCATATTGATTAAGAAATGCTTCTGATGAACTGGTGATACCTTTAACCTTGAAATAGTTATTGATAATTGCATAATGATTTAAATTATCATGAAAGTTATAAAAAAATCACACACCTAGTAACGACATAAAGTAAACAATCAAGAATACAACATGTTGTGCCGAAGAGGTATGCTAACTGGAGAAGATGACCCTAAAAGGAATAAGGCATTAATTCCTAGAATTCCAAAATCATAATGGAAAAGCTCCTCCAAAAGCTACATCTTTTTATTATTATATTTATGAATGAATTTGTGTAATTGACCATTACCATGTTTCAGAAAATGCGGTTAGAGTATCGCAACTTTCCATGTTTCTTGTATTTCAGTTGATAGATAAGATAATTTTTTTTTAATTACGAATCATGCTTCCCATTATATAAACACATTACTATTATCAACATGAACAAGAAATATAAAAACTTATCAGAGGTTGAAACTAGACATCTTATTTGGTGGAGTTATTTCTAGATTCACAGTCTGTCAATGTGAGTTTGGCATATTCTATGGGTAGAAAATTAAATTATTATTATTATTGATGCAAGGAAAATTATAAAATTAAGTACGTGATAATGTTAATTTGTGTAATTTTTTTCCAGTAAATGTGAAAATTTAGTACTTGCATAATTTTTTTTTCTAAAAAGAGATGTAATTTTGTATATAAATTTTAAGTATTTAATTATGATTTATTGTTAGTGTAAAAATTTCTTACACTATCATTTAATCATTATTACTACATTATTAAAATAATTTGACAATGAGAATAATTAGTTAAAAAGTCAAACTTTTTTTATAATATGTCAACACATAATTAAACAACCATAAAAAAAAAAACTGTTATATTGACAACAAAAACTTATCAGAGGTTGAAACAAGATATCTTATTTGGTAGAATTATTTCTAGATTCACAATCTGTGAGTTTAGCATACTCTATGCATAGAAAAATTTTACAAAATTTATTATTGATGCGGGGAAAATTATAAAATTGAGTAAGTGATAATTTTGTGTAAATTTTTTAGTAAATGTGTAAAGTTAGTACTTGCATTCTTTTTTTAAAAAATATATAACTTTGTATATAAATTTCAAGGATATTGTTTAATCATGTATTGCTATATCATTAAAAGAATTTGACCATGACAATAATTACTTAAAAAATCAAACTTTTAAATGATGTGTCAGCATATGATTGAACAATGATAGTGTGAAAACTTTTACACCGATAGTTGATCAAAATTAAACTCAAATTTTAAAAAAGATCAAATTAATGAACTTACTTATTTGTGGATAAAATTTACAAAAAGATTACCAAAAAATATAAATGTTCCAACTTTTTCACAATCACTATCATTTTTGTGAAAAAAAAAACTTCCTATACATATGAAAAAAGATCAAATTGGTCATGGTAACTATTGGTTCTAAATACTGGGTAATATATATATATATATATATATAAGGGGGCTTTATAGTTCAAGAACTTATAAAAAGGGAACAATCGTATTTTAACAACTAGAAGAGCTAGAGTTTCAGAGCCTTGAGGTATAGAATTGTCATACTTGGCGTTTAGGGATTTCCTTTTTACAGTGGGAGACTTGGTGAAGACGGTGCGTGGAAGGTGCTGACATTGAGGGTTGTTACAATTAGGGTGAGTGAGCCTGCTAGTAGGAAACTGCTGAGGAATCTAGGAAGTGGATAAAGATCAGATTCCCTTGAGTCATTGTGTTGTACTCTTTATTTCAGGTGAAGGAGACCGATGATCAATTTCATACAAATTCAATTATGCTATTACAATGTCATTTTTCTTATATTTATACACAATCAATCCTTTAATTACATAGCAACCTCTAATTAATAACATTCTCTAACATCCTCTAACTCACTAGCTTATTTCTAATTAGATTCATATGACATATTGTATGGGATCATATGAGATGGGTATGCTGATATCACATGTACCTGCTAAGCATGGGAGAGTGATTGTGAAGGAGTCTTCTAGAAGCTTTGCGAGAGCTAGTGGATGCCAAGGTGTGATGACAACATTTTGGTCGGATTAGAGAAATCATTGTTTCAGGTTGTGCATATTGATAACTACTGAAAATTCTGCATGTTGGAGTGGGATTGTTTAGATACCTTCCAAATCCTCCTAATCTCATCGGAGCTCCAAGATGAGTTTTAGGTAGTCCCTCCGGGGTACGTGCTTGTAGAAGCAAATATATGAAGGAAATGAGAATGAGAATGAGGGATAGCTCTTTGTCTTTCTCGAGAGGTGTGGGAATTTCTCGTTGTGACATTTTCCGAATGGGCAAAATTCTTCTATTCTTGGCTCCATTCTTATTCCCGAAGCTAGTATTGGTATTAGGGAGACATTTGGTTCAAGTTTTGAATTTTCCTATGAATAGTATATCAATGAATGATATTCAATGATAATTACTTTGTTTGGTTGACAAAAAACATTCCAAAGAATGAATTTAACCATCGGCAGGCAGGCTGATGGTGGCACAAATGGGTGACTGTCAATTGTCGGCAATGGCGATAAGTGGCTTGATTATGGTGAGTCGGCAATGGCGATAAGTGGCTTGATTATGGTGACTGGCAATATGACTGAAGTTGCCAGCCACTACTAATCGTCGGCGATGGTAAAGGTGGCCGAATTTCGATAATTGGTGCAGTAGGCAAAGTCACCAACATAAGTTTTATTATTTATGACTTTGTTTTTTGCAAAAGTATAATTAATAAATACTAAAATGACACAGTTGTATTTAATATTAAAAGTAATGAGAAGATAATAAAATGAAAGTTAAATTTTTGTTCCAAATATGAAGATGAAAAACTACTTGAGAATGCTCTTTATAACTAACTATTAGAGAATTTTATATAATGCAATATTTATTTCATTCTAAAAGAAAGTTATGGATGTAGTTAAATCTTCACCGTATAATAGATGTTACGGTAGATATTTTGTGAACTCTTTCCTTCTTAACTTTCTTCAAACCTTGAATATTTGGATCCATCGTTTTTTAAGATGAGTTTGGTGTACCCTTAAAAATATGATAAAGAAAAGCACTAAGAAATATGGTAAAAAATAGTTTGGGATAAGATTTATTTATAAAATATTGTATGAAAAATTTATCACTTTATTTTTTTACCCCTAATTTTAAAGTGATAGCAAACTGAAACACTGAATCGTACTCCAATATCCTGTACCAAAAAGAATTATGACAATGCAAACAGTTTGTTGAGGGAATATGAAGACGCCATTCATCTTTGCGGCCTCTAATTTTAGTGTATGGATCTTGTTATAGGGATTAATTAAGTGCTAGTGTACCACCAACAATAACCATAGAGACAACCAAAGCAATAACAGCACTGAATGTTGAGGAGTAACAGAACCTTAGGCCAAAAAATATTGTTCTATCTTGGGAATTGACAAACTGTAGCACCTCACGCCAAGAGACCCATATTGAAAGGATGTGTTTTCTGCAGAAAATGTTAGTTAAATTCATAAGATGACAACTCATGATTCTCATTTTTTGGAATAAAATAGTTAAACAATATCCCAACGAGGAATTACTATTGTATGACGAGACAAAGGGGTAGGTGTGGTAATATATAAAGCTAAACTCCAAGCACCCATAATCATCAATCGTTTCCACTTGCAGCAACAAAAGGTACATCAGCTCAACATTTCAGTAATCTTTCTGCAAGACAAGAAACCCCCAAAAAAACCCATTGACAGAAACCTATACAGATGCTAAAAAGACAATCCGATACTAAAAAAATGGGCAGGTAAAAAACTTCGATGGAAAATTCTTGCATTCCTCTGTTACACCAATATACCTATATTTTCTGAAGCTCAATGTTCTCTTTGGTTCAGGGAGTGCTGGTCTATGCCTCTAACAAACATTTATGCTATTCAGAGAAGGTCAAGGCATAGTATAACTACTTTGGAGGTTCTATCAGTTGCTATCATGTTAAGTTTATGGCTCAAGAAAAGCGAATGTGTTTTCACTTTTGAGTGAAATCTCCGAAGATGCTCGTAAGGATTTCTAATGACCCGGAAAGCTAAGCTGAGGTTTTCCAGTATCTTAAGACTAAACAGATAAGGGCACAAGGGGAGCAGGGGATAAAGACCTGTTCTTAAAATTTATAATTTATACATTTGTTTTCTCTTAAGTCCTTTTTTTCTTGCTTGTTGACATGGGCAGTGGCCGGGGGAGGGTGTGTATACAGAAAAATAGAAGGAGGGCAGTCACAGTTAGCAATGTGGTATGTAACTGCAGTCCCACAATATCAAGTAGATGATAGAGCCATGACTTATGTGTGAATTGGCCCAGGCATAATTTAGGGTTTTAATTTGTTTAATTGTTGGATTAAGGGATAATTAGGTAGTATAATGCTTAACTAGAATGTTTTGTGCTAAATTAAGCAAGATTAAGTAGTTTTACCTAATGTTGATGAAAAACCCTAAGAATTCTAATTAGAGTAGGTTTGGCCATGACTAAGATATTAATGTTGGCATTGTTTAATTGTGAGATTGTTGATTAATTAAATGAATTAGTGTTTAATTATGTTGTTTGATTAAATCTAAGCCTAAGTTAAGTATGTAAAGCTTGAAAAATCGCTTAGGAACCTAATGTGGTGGTTCTGGCCAAGAAACCTAGAAGACCTAGGTTTGAAATACTTTATGATATGTCATGATGATTAGAAGGTGGTTCTAGTGGTGGATTAAAGGAAAATGAGAGAAAATTATAAGTTCAAGTAATGAAATCATTTAAAGAACCATAGTATGGGTTTTGGCCAAATTAGGGTTATTAATCAAAGAATTGGATTAAATTCAATGAAATAGATATTTAGAATGAATAAGTAAAGTTATGTATAAATGAATGAAAATTCAAGTATTTGGAAAAATGGCCAAATGAATAGTAGAAATAACTAAATGAATAATAATTTGGCTAAGTTGTAAAGTATTTTTAAACTTCCTTATGGCTAATTTATATTAGCAAAATGTGATGTTGAAGATGAATATTGTAAGAAATCTAAACCATATGGTTAGGGTTTCAACTAAAGCTTAGTTTCTAAGGCTAGATATTATTCCAGTAGGTTTCTAAGAGTAGTTATGAAATAAAAAGGTTAAGAAAGTTGACATTATGAGATAATTATTCAATTACTCTTTAAAATTAAAAAATGACAATATATGCTCATTTAATGATATAACAGAGAAATTTAAAAGCAATGAAATGATTCTCAACACAAGGAGATGATCTCTAGATAATCAGAACATGATGGAAATGATCCTTCCCAGATGCGAGTAATCCATGAAAGTGTTACATGTATCTTAAGGTGATAATCCACAATAAAGAGTGGCATTATAGGAAGTGATTCTATGCATTGTATGATCTCAGATGTAATTCCTAAATCATCTTTTGCTTTAACTAATGATTGTGAATGTTGTGCACATGCCAAAATAGCTAAAACTTCTTTCAAATTTGTGACTAGTACTACATCTTTATTAGAACTTATGCATACGGATTTATGTGATAATAAGATAATGCTACTAGAGGTGGTAGACGTAACTTCATAACTTTAATTGATGATTCTTCTAAATATATCTATGTGCATTTACTAAAATCTAATGGCAAGGCATTTGAAAATTTTAAAAATTTCAAAGAAGAAATTAAAAATAAAACTAGCTAGAGAATTAAGAGATTTAGATTAGATATGGGAGGAGAATTTCAATCTACAGAACTTATCTCCTTTTGTGAAAAAAAAATAGAACTGTTAGAGAATTTTCTGCACCTACTTCATCCCTAAAATGGTGTGACAGGGAGGACAAATAGAACTTTATTAGAAATGGTAAGTGCCATATTAATTTATTCAAAATTACCAATTAGTTTTTAGGGTGAAGCATTACATACTACTTGCTACATCAATAATTGTATTATACATAAAAATCAACATAAAACACCTTAAGAGTTATTCAATATTAGAAGGCCTAATGTTGACTATTTTAAAGTGATGGTCTGTATTGCATAGATTAAACCCAAAAAAGACATAAACCTAGACGTAAAGCTACTAAATCAATATTTTAGGCTATTCCACATGTAGTTAAGCTTCTAGATTTTTCTATAGTGATGCAAATTCGGTTTCTGATAGAATAAATTCTAAATTTACTACTGGTTGCTTATTTACCTTTTTTTTTGGTAAGGTAGACAAACTCTATTGGGATCTAGGAGGATCGAACACTCCACTTTAAACACCATAAACCCCTGATGACTAAGGGAGGTGCCACTACTCTCCAGATATTTGGTCGTGAATAGATATCAACTACAAAACTTGATTTTATAAATTATAATCTATTGCATGAAAGTTCAAAGGAAATTCAATTAAAAATTATTGTAGAAATGTCAAAGGGCCATGACCTGCGCATAGGAAGGATTAACCTACCTAGCAAGCCTTACAGAACATTATAAGACAACATGTCAAATCGATCAAGATTTTGGCAGGGTAACCTTTAAAAATTGGACATTCCAAAAATAAATCACCATTACACCAAAATCAAGTCAAGTGTGAAATAATGTACATTAAAACATCAATGTCTTCCCCTTGGACCATTCCTAAATTAAGTTTGCAGAACATGGAGTCAAAGATCTATACACTGATTATCAGCACTTGCTCCTCAACCAATGACTAATTTAAAAAATGGTAACGATAAGGAGTGAGTCACACAGACTCAATGAGGGCATGACAAACATAATGAGCGGAAGAGGAATCAAGAATACACTAGAGTTTTTGTAAATAATGTGTCACCACTGTATAAGCATACTTTTCAAAACCTTTCCATCAAGTGTAAGAATAATGAGAAAACTCATATATATCATAAAAATAATTGTATGCTAAATGTTTCCATGAAATGATCAATAAAATATCAAATCTTCTTTGCAAAAATAAATAAAATATAAAATTCTATATCAATTGCTATCATAAATCAAATATCAAGTGGGAGGACACTAACCCATAACTAAATCCATTAGGTAGTGTCTCACCTACCAATATCCATTAGACAATGTCCCACCTATCATATGAGCCGACCATGTGGCTAAACACTGGGCTAGCATCACCCCTGCTAACTAAAGTTCAAACCATGGTGCATTAAGGTGAACGTCTACTGCCGTTAGTTATAATATTTTGTCAAGTTTTCTCCCAAGAAAACATATTTGTATAATTCAAAATATACATATATTCATATTCCAAATATTCAAACATTTTGGAATTCAAGAACATATATCATATTCTTCAAAATAGGACAACATCAAGCTGTTTTCAAAATAAATTTCATTTACATAGTTATAGGTTATCAAAAATTACAAAATTTGATAGAGGTAATCATAAATGTACCAAGCACAATATATTAAAAATTTAGTTCAATCCATCACCATTTGGTCACTCAAATGGTGCTAAAATTGTGGCAGGCTCATTGCCAGATTCATGTCAAAATTTCAGCATTTCATCAACTTAGATGACATTTTTGACATACTAGTTTTCTAAAAATCACAAAAATTTACAGAATTTTATATCAACATGATAATTGCTACATATATGAAAATTAGCTCAAAATACTATCATTTTGTTATTCAAATATGACAGAGTGTAATCTAACTTTCATAATTAATTATAAGATCATAGCCAATTTGTTCAACCACAGATTATATTTTCAAAAGATCTTTGAAGTTTCAATTATATCAAGACTTGACTCCCCAAGATTATACATTTAAAATGGATAGCAATAGTTCTTTCAAAGACAGCTTTGAAATATCAAAATGCATAAATCCAGTTTCAACAACCTGTGTAAAGATAAGAGTAGAGTATGAAATGAAGGTGGAGGAAAAATGATGGTTGCCATTGTATCCACCATCCACTCACCCTAGGGAGTTCCCAAAAAAGCTTGATCCGGCTTCTAAATGATCCCCAAGTTGTTAGAGAAAGAGTCCTTGAAGAATCGAGAAAACAAGAAACATGATAGCACAAGCTGACTTAGAATAATAGCCTCTATTAGAGGGGAAAACTATACCGATTCAGTGAAATAAACAAGTAAAACACGAGAAGGGGGTTGAATTGTGTTTCTTAACTTTTTGGAAACCTTTCAATAAATTGGTTCACGGAACAAAGTTTGCAAGTTCATAAGAAAGTATGGCCGAATAGAAATACTTTAAGTAGTCTGTTAGACGCATAAAGGTTTTAAGAACATTTTTTGGACGCAAACCAAAAATGTATGTTTGAATCAAAGACGTTGTTAAGAATAACAATGACAATCCCCAAATGTTAGAAAAATCAAAGTAAAGCAAGATAAGGGAAGAGAAGACCACATCAGATGCTTATACTAGTTTACTCTCACAACTCGAGAGCTACATCCAGTCCCTTCTACTTGAAGTAGTTTTCACTAATCTTCACAAAGATGACAAGTATTCTTCACACGCCTATTCAGGCTTACAAACAAGTACTCTTAACTTCTTCAGATTCTAACAACAAGTATTCTTTTCTAAACAAGCCTCTTTAGGCTTTCCATAGTGTTAAGAAAAAGATTGTTTAAAACACTGAAGATCAACGCACAATGTGTGAGGACAAACAATAAGTTCAAAATCAGATTAAGAATTCTATACAAGAGTTTGAGAAAGTTTAAGCAAAAACTCAGAGCAATTCTTTTCACTTCGTGTTGTTCTCTGTATGATTCTTTGAAGACTTCGTATATTTATATGCTTGTGAAATTGAATTTCTCTTCATAAGCTTCTTCTTCGAACGACAATATTTATTACCATTTTAAGTTGCATTAAATGCTTAATGCTGATAACGTGTTGATCTTCTTCTGAAAAGTAGCTTTGGTTATTAACGTTGCAAGAAACTTTGATATGTTTTTCCTGGCTCTTCTGAGCGAACAGAAAGTTCCTATTTGCTGGTCCTTGTAGTTGTTAGATATGTCAGCTCCAACGTACAAAATCAACTTCGAATGTCGCATACTTGTCACAGATCTTATCAGCAATTAATGCATTTTGTCTTGCTTATATTTGAATTGGCTTTGGACAAATGTACTTAAGTGAAAGAACAACAGAGACAAAAACTTTGGATGATCCAATAAAATATAGTAAAGCAGTTCATATCATATTGATCGCACGTAGTAAAACTTTAAACATGTTTTTAACAGAACTTGTCTTAGTCCAAAAAGTGTTTATAAAGGTTTTACACGAGGGAAACAAATTGGATTGTCACTACCTGTAGAACAAAATAATATAAGTTCAATTAAAACTTATTTGTTCATTCTAATTTAATACTATTGTTATCTTCAAAACTTGAGAGATTCAATTTACTTAAACTATTTTGGTTCCTATATCAATTGCTTGATTTCATCTTTGGTTTGAACAATCTCCCTCTTTTTGATGATAGCAAACAATATTAAATTTAATTGAGCAAAGTCTTTAATCAGTTTGGAAAACCATAAGCTCCCCATAAGAATATGCTATGAACAAATTTGATGTAGGTATATTGGACACATGTAACTTAGGAGAATTTTTTTTAATAATTAGTTCAAAAAGATAGCTTTTTCTAGTTAATGGATGCATTGTAAAAACATATGCAAGCATAATAAAACTAAGTCAATAATGTATCAAAGCAATAAAGTTGAACTATTTAACTGAGTAAATCATATTAGTATTTTTAAGTCTAGAGTGATATAATCATATCAAAATTTTGTCTCAACAAATAAGTATCAATGCAAAACTTTATAAACAATATAAGTAAAAGAGAAAAAAGAATTACACCAACAATCAGAGTAACAGTGGTAAGAGAAATTTGTTGTTAGTTAAATATCAAAGCAAAATAAACAATATATTATAAGATCAACATTTAATTAACCATTAGCGCAAGACCAACAAGTTATATATGAGTGAATCAATACAGAAATAATAGATGGTTAGAACAACAACAGATAATCTGAGATATGCATAGAATAAATAAGTTCAATTTTATTTCCATTTCTTTGTATAATGTGTATACTATACATAATCAAAATTTTCAGTTCTCCCCCTTTTGTTATCAGACAAAAAGGTGAAGATTACCAGTCAGAAAAAAAAAATAAAAGAATCTTCAAAGAATCCGAGTTAAATTTTTTTTGAAAACTACATAAAAGAAAAATTAGGAAGATGGAGGAGTAGGAGGAGGTGGTCCATGCAGAAAGTAAAGCTTGAGAAGCCCTTCAACTCGACTGTACAGAGAGTCCATAACAGCATTGATAAGAGCTCGAACTTCAAGTTGAACTGCAGGGACTGATGCTGGTTGATGAAGGCTTTCAACTAAAGCTTCAACTTCAGTTGCTTTGACTGCCAAAAAGTGCTCAGTGGGATTAACAATTGAGAGAGGAGGAGGGTCTGAGTGTAGAGTTTGAACTTTTTAATCTTCAGTGATCATTTTGGAATCCCATGGGAGTGGGTCTTGATAATCTGAAAACTACTTCTCCCAAGGGTATGGCTTGTCCAACTTTGTTGAAGGAGACCAATTTTCCAGACCCTCTGAATCGAAGATGGAGGTGTAGGAACTAGAGTTCCTCAGAGGCAAGCCAAAAATATCATCACAAATGAAATAAGGGGCATACCAAAGAGAACAATGGCCCTTAACTATGATTGTATCTCTTTTCTCCTTTTCGCTCAGTCCTAAAGAGGAAGTTTGCTGCTCACACTCCCAAACATATTTTTCCGAGAGAGACTTGGCTTCAGCCTCCTTGGTTTCTCCTTTCAAAGATAAATGCCTTAGAAACTTCAAATCTATCGTCGGTGAAGGATTGCTACCAAAGACAAAGTCAAATGCAATGGGTAGACGCCATTGATCGTGATTTTTGAGCTTATGAGGTCTTTATCCTTGTTTACATCCACCATTGGTAATTTGGGGCAAATGCAATCTGGCATTATCTTGATGGAGGTGACTGAGGTGACAAGCAGCGTATGAGGGATGTACCACAAATCCCTAACATTTATTCCTCCTTTGATGACACTAATGAAAATAGTGTCAAAGGCAATGGCGAAAAGACCCAGTTCTTCAATAGTCAGAGGCTTGAACTTGAGTTGCTGAGGTAGATGTATATTTGTTGAGAGTACCCATCACAACCTCGAGCCCTTCCTTGAGCCATTGAGAGGCCAAGGTCCTTTAGCTCCTAATGACTTACAATATAGGGCGTCACTCCCAAAGTGAAGGTTCGGAACTTCCAATCTCTGATAACAGAGGTTAGGGAGGGTTTAGATGAAAGAGGGAGGATGTTTTGGATAAGTGAAGTAGGAAAGGGAGGTGCAAAGTATAGTGAGGTAGGTGTGGAGGGTAAAGGTGAAGTTTGTATCTGAGATGAAGGTGGAGAAGATGGTAGTGTTTGAGTAGGTGGTGGTGGTGAAGGAGGGTTAATTGTTTGAGGTGGGTTAATTGTTTGAGGAGGTTGAGGTGTTTGGGTTTCAGGTTGAGAAAGTGAAGGTGAATTAGTGGGAATGGACGCAGGTGTAGGAGTGAAAGATAATTTCTTGAAGGGCTCTGCCTGGTACTCATCTTCGTCCCAATGCTCCTTGGCACTTTGAATTTGAATGCAGCCTTTATCCTCTTAGCCAGAGGTTGATCATTGTTAGAGTCATCGTCCATGACCAAACGTCTTGGACGTTTGGGTTCAGCATTTGTGGATGCTCAACTTCAATGGGAGATGGTTTTTCTTCTTCCCCAGTGTCACTTTGTCCAATAACTTCTTGGATAATTTGGAGTTTCATCTTCATCATATTGCTCCGTCCAAAAACTTGTTGTACTTGTCGTTTCCCGTAGACCTTCTCATCTTCATTTAGGGCTTCAAAGAGGGTGTAGACATTTTGTTCCTTGAAGAGCTTGGTCAGCAACACACCATAAGAGATGGTGGTCTTCTTCCTCTTCCTTTTCACACTTAACTTGAAGTGTCTAAACAACAAGTTTGGAAGCTTGATTTCCTGACATAGCATTAGATTGTAGAGAAATAATGCATGTGCATTTGAGACCAAGTCCTTAGACCTAGCTTTGTGTAGCATCACTTTGTTCAACAATTGATGGAGGACTTACGCCTTGTCATGCATCTTTGACGCATTCATCCTCTTCTCATAAGTTAGATCCTTGAGAAGGGCGTCCAACACTCCTTCTTTTCCACCAAAATCTTCTACCCAATTTTTGGTGAACATGGGCCCTTCTAGCTAGCATTAGGTAGCATCTGAGATGGTTACTTCAGATACTACCACTTCTTTTCCCAGTACCATTCCTCTGACTTCATCATCGATGATTACAACATTTCTCCAAAACTCACGAACTAGTTCAAGGTGAACCACTACGGGTTCTCTAAAATAGTTTTCCCACCCAGCGCCTTTGATATTCTCATGGATGTCAATCTCGGACTTAGCAAGTGTTGATACCAAGAACAAGTATTCTACAGCAACTTTAGCTTCATCCACGTTGATCCTCTTTCCTCCAGCCTTTTTCTTAGTTGGGGTGAAAAGATGAAAGAATATGTTTTTTAGAGATAGTTTTTCGCAATCAAGTTTTCAGAGAAGAGTTTGTAAGCGTAAAAACTTAATCTTGATGAAAAAATGATTTTTATTCAGCTATAGAAGTTGGAGAGTATTTCAAACGCTTTTGATTTAAAATAAAAGAAAAATTGGAAAGACATTTGAAATTAAAACTCATTTAAGTAACTGTCACACGTAGCAATAAAAAGTAACTGTTGTGACATTTTAAATACTGACTCAACATGGGAATTTCAATTAAGTTCACATAAGAGACAAAGATATTTTACAATAAATGCAAAGTATATCATTCAAAGAACTTGTCAATTATTGGACGTATACACATAATACACATAAAACACAAGACATATTGGGTGCAGATTGTCAATGGACGCATAATCATTAGTTTTTCACAAAGTGCATACTTAAATGCTTTCTAATGAATGTGAATCTATCCTCAGTGAGGGGTCTAGTGAAAATATTAGCCCATTGATGATCTGTATCCACAAATTGAATATCAAACACACTTTTATTTTAATATAATCTCTTATAAAGTGATGTTTGATTTCAATATGTTTTGCTCTTGAATGAAGAATGAGATTCTAAGTCAAATTAATTACAACTGTATTATTACAGAGTAAATCCTACTTTTAAAGACATTATAATCTTCTAATTGATGCTTGATCCATAGTAGTTGAGAGCAGCAACTTGATACTAATATATATTCAGTTTCAGCAGTTGAAAGGGCAATGATACTTTGTCTTTTGCTGGACCATGAGACTAGATTGGCTCTAAGGAAGTGGCATCCTCCACTGGTGCTTTTTCTTTCAATTATGTCCCCAGCATAGTTTGCATCACAAAAGCCAACTAATATGTACTTCTGTGAATTCTTAAACGACAAACCCAAATTAGTAGCACCTTTCAAAAATCTGAATATTCTCTTAATTGCTTTTAGATGTGATTATTTAAAATTAGATTGAAAACGTGCACATAGACACACATTGAACATAATATCAACTATGGATGCAGTAAGATATAAGAGAGATCCAATCATACCTTTGCATACCTTTTGGTCTACCTGTTTTATGCTTATCGTCTGATTTCAGTGTGGACGATGGATGCATAGGTGTGCTCATAGGTTTACAATCGCCCAATTTGAACTTCTTCAGTAGTTCCTTAGTGTATTTTGTTTGGTGAATGTAAATTTCGTTTACTTGGAAACCCAGAAAGAACTTTAATTCTCCCACCAAGCTCATTTCAAACTCCTTCTGCCTCAACTTAGAAAAATCTTCATAAAGAGATTCATCAGTAGCTTCAAAAATAATTTTATCTACATAAATTTGAACTAAGATAAATGTGAGTTTACACTTTTGCGAAAAAGAGTAGTATTAACTTTTCCACTAGAAAATCCATTTTCGATTAGAAAAGAGCTCAATCTTTCATACCAAGCTTGAGGAGCCTGTTTTAACTCATACAAGGCATTTTTTAGTTTGAAAACGTGCTTAAGATAGGTTTGATCCTCAAACCAAGGAGGTTGCATAGCGTAAGCCTCTTCATTGATTATGCTATTTAGAAAAGCACTTTTTACGTCCATTTGATAGAGTCTCATACTATGATGAGCAACAAATGAAAGTAAAATACGTATGGCTTCTAATCTAGCTATTGGTACAAAAGTTTCGGTAAAGTCTACACCATCTTGTTATGAGTAGCCTTGAGCAACTAACCTTACCTTGTTTCTCACAACCTTACCATCTTCGTCCAGTTTGTTTCTGTACACCTATTTCATGCCAATGATGGATTTTGCCTTAGGCTGTGGAACCGATATCTAAATATCATTTCTTGTGAACTGATTGAGCTATTCTTGCATGGCTAGTATCTATCATTCATCCATAAGAGCTTCTTCAACTGTCTTTGGTTCCAACTCTGAGACAAATGCAACAACTGAGTATTCTTTGAAAGTTGACATCATTCTCACTTTATCATTCGGATTACCAATGATTTGGTATTCTGGATGATAAGTTTTGAAGTGTCAGCTTCGTTGGACATTTTCTTTTGTTGCATTTTTTTCCTTTTCTTCAACATCCAATGCTCATTTTCCTGTAGTTAATGTACCTTCCTCTTTGTTATTTAAGTTCATATCTGCAAAAGACTCATCTAGCTCTGATAAATCTTTATCAGGCCTTTTGTCGTTAAACTTGACATGTATGAACTCTTCCATAGTCAAAGTACAAGAGTTATAAACTCTATATGCCTTTGATGTTTCAAAGTCTCCCAAGAGAGTTCCACAATCAACCTTAGCGTCAAATTTTCCCTAAATAATATTTAGTATTCAAGATAAAACATTGACAACCAAAGAAATAAAAATATGAAATGTTAGATTTTCGTCCTTTTCATAATTCATAAGGAGTCTTTTTTAGAATAGGTCTAATATATATTCTGTTTTGAATGTCACAGGCAGTGTTAACAGCTTCAGTTCAAAAGTGTCTGAGATAGAATTATCATTGAGCATGGTTCTTGCCATTTCCTGGAGAAACCGGTTTTTCCTCTCTACCACACCATTTTGTTGTGGTGTTCTCGGGGAAGAGAAGTTGTGAAGAATACCACTTTCTTCACAGAACCGTTGGAAGCTCTCATTCTCAAATTCTCCTCCATGATCACTGCAGATTGAGTTGATACATGTGCCTTTTTTATTCTGGACTCTTTTACAGAATATAGAAAAGACTTTAAAAGACTCATCCTTGTAAGCTAAGAACATAACCTATATCCATCTAGTATAGTCATTAACTATGACTAATCCATATCTCTTTCCATTTAATGAGGTTGTCTAGTTGGGCCAAACAAATCCAAATGCAACAGCTCTAATGGTCTAGAAGTGGAAACAATGTTTTTGGATTCAAAAGAGTTTTTCACTTGATTCACTTTTTGACACGCATCACATAGAACATCTGATTTGTACACAAGATTTGGTAATTCTCTTACAAGGTGATGCTTGTTTAGCTTTGAGATTAATCTTAAGCTTGCATGACCAAGTTACTTGTGCCATATCCATTATTCTTCTTTGATGGATACTAAGCATGATAGATTCTGGTTTGAGAGGTCTCCCAAAACAATTTTGTAAAGATTATTTTGCCTTTTAGCTGAGAAAAGTATGGAGTCATTAAGGTTTTTAACTATACATTCTCCTTTGTTGAAGGAATCTTTAGATCCACTATCACATAATTGACTTATGCTTAGTAGATTGTGTTTTAAACCTTCAATGAGTAGCATATTATCTATAGAGGGAAAAGTATGCTTATCAATCTTACCAATCCCTATTGTCTTACCATTTTGGTTTCCTCTGAAGGTGACACAACCACCAGATTTAGGTTTGAGCTCTTGGAACATAGACTTTTCTCCCGTCATGTGACGTGAACATTCATTATCCAGGTACCATGATTGGGGTTTTCTTCTAGCTGCAAAGCACATCTGCAAGATGAATAATCATATTTTTAGGTACCCAAATTTTTATAGGTATTGTCTTATTAGCTTTTGAGGATTCCTCATTCCTCAATCTTTTCTTGTAAAAACATTTGGACGTAGCATGTCCTTTTTTTTACAGTTGTTACAAAAAAGTTTAGGTTTAATGTAGGCAAGTGGTTTTTGAAAACTGATTTTCTCAATAGATTCATACCCCAGTCCAGATTTGTCACGTGGATCTCTAAAGTACTTTTAGAAAAAAGTTTAATTTCCCAGTTCCACCTATAAACATGCCAAGATCCTCAGTGAGTTTCATTACCTCTTTTTGAGGATTTTCAACTTCAATAGATGTGTTGGACTTAGAAAGATCTTTGCTTTTCATACAAGCATTTTCAGTTTTTAGTTTTGCATAATATTTTTTAAGATTTTTTTTTCCATATTTATTTTCTCAAAATTTTTGGTGAGTTTAGAAAACTTTCTTTTCAAAGTTTTATACTCTATAGAAAGAATAGAAGAATTGTTTAATAACTCATCCAATACTTCTTGAAGATTGAAGTTAGGACCACTTACCTCATCTTCATCTTCATCTAAAGAGGTATTTGCCATGAAGCATAGGTTTGTTTCTTCTTCTGCTTCCTCTTCATCTTCAGTGGAGGAAAGATCTACATCTTCTCATGTTGCCATCAACTATCTTTTCTTCTTTTAGAAGAATTTCATTTTATCTTTGTCCTTATTCAAGGATGGACATACCACCTTGATATGTCTAGGTTTCTTGTACTCATAACAAATAATAGGACTTTGTCCTTTGTTTCATTTTTGTCTTTGGGGGCTCTTCGTTCGAAGTGCTTTCTCCTTATTCCACCTTTCGTGCTCCGCATGGACTGTATCTTTCTGAAGATTCTTCAACTTGGAAGGCTTTGGATGCACTCCCCTTGTGGGCATTTAAGGTATGGATTTGCCTTTTCTTGAGTTTTCTTCTTCTTTGCAGTTCAAGCTCGTGAACCTTCAAGCATCCAAGTAGTTCCTTCATTGAGAAAGAAGTAAGATTCTTTGCTTCTTTAATAGTTGTGACCTTGGGCCTCCATTGTCTAGGAAGGCTTCTTAGAATCTTCCTTATATGATCTTAGTTATTATATGTTCTCCCAAGAGATCGAAGATTGTTGATGATAGTTTAGAAGTGTCCAAACATTTGATCTATGGTCTTATGCTCTCCCATTTTGAAGAGCTCATACTGGTGAACCAACATGCTTGTCTTGGATTCTTTAACTTGAGTGGAGCCTTCATGAGTCAGAGCTAGAGTATCCCATATCTCCTTAGCTGTTTCACAACTATGGACTCTGTCATATTCTGATTGTGTGATAGCACACATGAGAAAGTGTTTTGCTTTGGAGGTTAGTTGGTGCCTTGTATGTTGTCCCTCCCTCCATTGTGGTTGAGGGATCTCTTGTCCTTCTCCATTAGTGGGCCCTTGGTAGCCATTTTGGACTAGGCCCCAAATGTCCATATTTTGTGTGTCGAACAAGGCTATCATCCTTTTCTTCCAATAATCATAGTCGTTTCTGTTGAATAGAAGAGGTCTATTTACAACTTATCCTTCGTTCTCCATTAAGGTTGTGCTAGATTGTTTTCCTCTGCACTGTTAAATGCTCCACCCAAGATGATGAACCCTGATACTAATTGAAATAAACAAGTGAAACACGAGAAGGGGGTTGAATTGTGTTTATTAACCTTTTCGAAAACTTTTCAATAAATTGGTTCACGGAACAAAGTTTGCAAGTTCGTAAGCAAGTATGGATGAATAGGAATACTTTGAGCAATCTGTTGGATGTAAAAAGGTTTTAAGAAAAATTTTTGACGCAAACCAAAAATGTAGGTTCAAATAAAAGGTGTTGTTAAGAACAACAATGATAATCCCTAAATCTTAGCAAAATCAAAGTAAAACAAGATAAAGGAAGAGAAGACCACACCATATGTTTATATTGGTTCACTCTCACAATCCGAGAGTTACGTCTAGTCCCTTCTACTTGAAGGAGTTTTCACTAATCCTCCCCAAGATTCCAAGTATTCTTCACACGCCTCTTCAGACTTACAAACAAGTACTCTTAACCGCTTCAGATTCTAACGACAAGTATTCTTTACTAAACAAGCCTCTTCACGCTTCCCACAGAGTTAAGAAAAAGAGTGTTTAATGTGATGACCCCATTAACCTACTATAAGGTATTCTATTTACCCACATAATATGGTTGAAAATCCCACTTGGATCCAAATGACCAAACTAGCAGTTGGCAAAGTCATATTATATTTATCCTATAATTAGCACCTCATTACGAATTCTAGTCCTAGTTTGTCAAAGTCTCAAGGGATTGTCCAAGTCTACTAGATCAAAAATCATCAAGTCACAATTTCTTTTAAAGTCACCATCACTTTACCCTTCTATTCCCTCGGTTCATCACTTATTTTGAAGTACTAGAAGCCTTTTGCACAAGGAATGTTATTACATAGGTTCATGGTGGTGGTTTAGATTCCAATTGACTATAAGTCCAAGAACTCCGAAAGTACATCTTTATTCTTTCTTAATCACGATTTTCATGGTTTAGTTAGTTGTTTACTAGGAAGTCATAATGTTTGGTCTTATGCTCATGACACACATAACTTCTTGAAATACATAGTGGTAATTAAAATAGAATAAACTATAATGGGTCATAATTCCTTTATTAGTTTAAGTTGAGAATACAATAGGACTTGTTATTTCTAGATACAGACATATGACTGGGCATATCTTCTATTACAAACCAGAAGTTTCTAAACTTCTAACCCTATATGTGGCCTTCCACATCCTACATATTACTATTCTACATGTCTGTCATGTGGATTTTGATATCTCGCAAGACCGAATATGACCCCCGTCATCAAAACAATATACCTAGGCCCACTCGATTTCAATCCACATGACGTATTCATGATGAGAAATCTAAAACCATAGAAAACACATAAGATAACAATCTTAGTAGGAAATCAAGAAAACAGAATTTTCCTCTTATGGTTCCAGCTGTTGTACACAGAAAATACATGGCCTTCTATCAATTTAAATAAATCAAAATATGCAGCAAAACAATTTTATGCTCAAGTATCTTCAAGGACCCTGCATGATAGTTCTATAGGTCTCCAAGACCTTTTACTTTCTTTCATAGCCGCCAAACCAAACACACTAGCTAGGTGAATTCCTCATGGTTCCATGCTATTCATCTATGCTTTGGAGCCTTGCCTCGGTCTCCAAACATAAGTTTCACACTCAAGAGCATCCTTATACTTAAGACTAAAACTAGACATGAAAACAAGTTTACTTCATGTCTCAAGTCAAACAAATGAAATCATGCAAGAAACCATTATCTCACGGTTCAAACTTGTTGGAAAAATAGTTTGTAATGTCCAAAGAATGTTGACAAGAGGTTGTCGAGACCCCGTCAAATAAATAAAATTTACCGGTTCGCAAACTAATTTGTAGTATAGAGCATGAACCGAATCGTCTCTCAAGGATCCAAAAAGAACAAATATTTAATCAGATCAAGATAATTAAAAGGGGGGTTTAATGATTGGAAAAGATTATACACTAGTTGAATTAAAGGAAAGTAATTAACAAATTTAAAGAAACAACCAATCCAAGGAAATTTACCGATCTTGAGTTTAACTCATCATTGATCACAAGGAATTCACTTAATTGCTAACCGTGTTCTTGGCCTTAGATCACATCAAGAAGCCTCAACATAATCCAAGAATCCTCTACTAGATAAGCATCTAGGATTTAATTAACCAAGGTTAGATAAAGTAAGCACCATCCATACATAGATTAATTTAAGATCCAAAATTTAACCAAGCTAAACAATCCATGAAAAAGCTTTAATAAATTGTTTATTTTTTGTGATCCTCTTTGAATACATGACAATAAAGCTATTATCACATTAACATCTAAATCAAATTAAGCAATTCAATCTAGATAGAAATCAAAAGAGGAAGAAGAGAAACTTGAATAACAATTAAGCAATATGAACAAGCAAAACAAGATCTCCAAATTAAACATCAAGATGGCTAATCCCTTGGATTGATTATGAGAGCCTAGCCTTCCATGGATGGGAAGGAAGAACTCAGAAAATAAAGAACAAAAATGAAATTCTAAAGAGAAGGAGAAGAAGAGAAAACTAACAAATACTCAAACTTTCTTGAAACTTACTTCCAAATTGAATTCTAACTTACTTCAAATTGAATGCCTCTAATACAAAGAGGTTGGGTCTATTTATACTAATCCTAGAAGCCAATTTGTACATGTACATAATCTGAATACAAGCTATAAGAATCTGAAATTTGTCAAAAATGGAAGCTTGATGCATGGTTGGTGGGTTGGTGCATGGTAGTTGGGTTGGTGTATGGTTGGTGGCTTTTAGTCAACATCTCTTATCCGACTTCTGGCTTCAAATTCATCACCTAGACGGTGCATTTTGGCTTGGATGTCTTCATCAAAGTTGTAGCCAGTTGTCTCCTTGAAAATCTCCAATTTGAATCATGTCATTTGGACTTTTAGAACTCCAGAAATGCCAAAAACACTTCACCTACCTCAAGTTAGGTTGGAAGAACGTGTTTCCAAATTCAAACCAACTTGTAGCTTCAGAAGCATGCCTAAAACGACATCTATTGACAAAATGGTCTTCATTGAAGTTGGAGATATGGGTCTTATCTTTCAAGTGACCAAGTTTCAGCCCAAGAGGAGGCCTATAACCCACTATATAGTCCAATATGTGCATACTTGCCCAGATGGTTCCGTGACAGCAAACCCACTCTGCATTGTAGGGATATTTTGGACCCTTAGCATTCCGATCCAGCTCTTGAGTTCTTCATGAAACTTGTAGAGCATTGTCTTAGCTTTCCAAAGACACCAAGATCACCTCAATTGGATCACCGAGTCCCAAGTTATGACCTAACCAAGGAAGAAAGGTCAAAATGCATCAAAATCCGAAAATTATTCAATATTTGCATTAAAGCCCAATGAAGCCCAACAACATTAAACTCATCTAAAGTACTAATATTGGGCACAATAAACATCTAATAATGCCTAATACAAAGCTAACATAAGTGTCTCAAATTGATTGATCAAATTCCCCCACACTTAAGCTTTTGCACTCTGGGGCAAAACACATAACAACGAAACTAAAGAAAAACAAGAAACATCATATTATTAAACTAAAAACATAAAACTAATTGTACCTAATCTAATCCACTTCAAAATGGAAAACACGATGGCACTTAGCATGTGACACAAGCATTTAAACCAATAGGTTACCCTATTGGACGAGTTATAGTCTCGTGAGGTTTACAGGATGATACCCACAAACATGTAATATTTTATTTAATCAATTCAACTAATTTTTAAATACAAGCATTGTATCAAATATAAACCATAATTAATAAGTCAAGTATGCTTAACAAAGAATAGTTGAATCAAATCAATTGAGAATAAAGTATAGCATAATCATGCTTTAATCAGAAATAGACATGTTCAGATTGAGTAAAATTCTTCACAAGTGACACTCAAATCACACAAGGTGTTTAGGTTAACTGTTTACGCTCAACTCAGTCAAATTATGAAAGTATTTTACCATAGGCTTGCATATACATCAATTCTCCACTACTTAGATCAAATACATTGCAAAAATCAAGAGGTCTTTCAAAAAAAGTTGTAATGGAACTTATAAGGTGAAGGAAGGGAACAATATAGATAATAGCAGGTTAAAACCAAAGAGAATAAAAGAGCATTGAGGAGTAACTCAAGTAGAAAGAATAAAATTTTTACCCAAAACCATAAAATGCTCATTCTCTTCACACATTCCTTCCTTTTTCTATTCTTTTATTTTTCTTTCTTTTTTCTCTTTTTTTTTTCTTTTGTTTTTTTTTTCGTTTTTTGTTTTTTTTTTGTACCAAGCATTTCGTATCAGCACACCAATTCCCCCACACTTAAATCATTGCAAGCAAAAGAACTCCTCCAATAAGAAAATCAATGCTCTCCCATTCCCAAAGGTAAGGTAAAACATGGTTTTTTCACTCAAGGCTTGTAATGAGCTAAGAACAAAGAATAAGCAAGTAGGCTCAGAGGGGGTTAACAATGGGATAAATGCAAGGTAGGTTTATTTGGCCAAAGTAGCTAAGTCAAGAAAAAATGCCTCTGTCATTTTCATGCAACATACAGACCAATGTAATCTCAAATCGATTCAATGCAAGTTCTAGAAAATAAATTCATAATTGACATCACTCATGAAAGAAAATAACCAAGTGTAAGTATCAAACTTGGAAAAGCCCAAAACTCACAAAGGTATGAAACATTCACTCAATTCAACCATGCCTTCTTCCTAATATCCACAATCATATACACATGTATATCATGAAAATGATTCAACTATAAATTGTTTTGCATACTTTTATTATCAATTAAGCTCAGATTCAGCACATGCTTGCATCAAAATTAATTGAAAAGATCAAATTTTGTTTTTTTTTTTGTCTTTTTTGTTTATATGCAAGAACAAAATAATTTAAGACATACTATGAAATGCAAGTTAAGATGCGTCTCAAGAGCAAAACTACTCCTTACTCTGCCATCATACATCTAATAAGCTAGTAACAATAAAGATTAGCTGGTTAGTTTTTTTTTTTTTTTTTTACTAAACTATGTACATGGTAATGTCAACTATCCCTCCCCCCAACTAATTAAAGACATTGTCCCCAATGTCAAAATAAAGATAGGTAGAGTGTAGAAGGTCTTTACCGCAGCGCAAATCGAGCACGAAATAAGAAAATTACAAAAACTAAAACCGTAAGAGAAAACAAAAATTCACAAAGACAAATTCAAATCAAGTTTTGGCTTTTTTGCTGCACCTTGTTCCCAATTCCGTGGAGCCATTCTTGGATCACGTTGTGGTACAAATTCATTTAGTTGATCGAGCAATTGTTCGGGAGTTGCGGCGAGTTACAAGACTTTGACGTGTCGCTTGTGAGATGAACCCTTTTTCTATAGCATGATCAAGAAAACAAAACAAGCTGTCATAAAAACCATTAACATTTAATATACCTATGGGTTTTTGGTGAAAGTTACTGTCATTGTGACCAGGATGTAATTTGGAAGAGCTCTTCCAAAGTTCCAAAACCACCAGGGTAGGGCAATAAAGGCATCGGCATTTGCTATCATAAAGTTCATGCGTTGGTGCATGCAAAAATACCATTACTTCATCCCCAATGTTTTCCAATGGGCTTCTTTGGTAGATAAAGGACTGGGAATGACACCAAGGACTTTGCCACCTCCTAAATGTGCAGTGGTTACTACAACCCATTAACCCAAGACTACCTCCTCCATAAACTAAACGGATTTCTCTCTCGGCTTTTCGACCAGATGGTGTGCAATATTTACAAACTCTTTATCTTTCCAGGATTAGATCCACAAAAAGACACAAACACTCTTGATCAAATGACTGAAGTGGCTTCCATTTTTTTCTCTTTGTTTTTTTTTTTACTCTCACCTTATCAATGATGCGAAGAGAGCAAAGTGCATTATTTAAAGGCATCAAAACTCAAAGGTAATAATTACACCTATAAAGGAGGGGTAGATCCGTGTGTCGGTAAGTTTGAAAATAAAAGCACAACAATGATAATAGCTATATGACAATGATAAAAGACTAATCTATATGTGTCGGAAGAACTTTTGACAATGCATAGCGCATATTTCAAAAAAATACGGCTAACCTTTTTTTTTTTTTTTTTAATTTTTGTTTTCTTTTTTAATTTTTTTTTTTTGAATTTTTTTTTTTAATAAACAAGAAAAAAAAATAAAATAAAATAAAAAATAAAAGTTAAAAAAAATAATACTTAAAGGAGGTATGATTGTGGCTGACAGTTTCCTGCGGTTTCGTCGATGCGTCTTGAAGCTCTCTATGGAAGTAGATGGTGGCTTCCCATCCAATTTTCTTAAAAATTGGCAAACAGGTCTTTTGAGTCGATTCGAGACTATAACGTTCATGTTCATCTTGGAATATTGGCCATAAATCGAGAAGTACTCTCTGCACATCTCCACTAGGATGCGTCTCAAGAGTCAATAGAATGTTATCTAAAGACTCCTTACTCATGCCATCCTTTATGAAGTTAATTGTATCATCTCGGTTTATAGACGTCATTCCAATTGATTTGCATTTTGTGTTACAGGTCCATCTTGCACATTTATAGCGGACCGTAACCTTTTTGCTCTTCTCTTCTTTGCATATGAACTTTTGCCTAGCCCTCGGCATATATGAAACAAGAGCGTCAGAAAATTCACCTCACGAGTCGGACCTTTGCTTCGATTAACCGGCGTATATCAGCAGGGGATGCCTTTGTGCATAAGCATCCTTAACCTCTCAAACCTTGCACAATAAATGTTAGTTAAAGCATTTTGAGGGAGAGAAGGGAATTGCTTGCGGAGGTTGACAAGGCGATTATCCATTTTGAAAAGAAAGAAGAAAGAGAGAATTTTTTTGAGTAAAATTATATCTGATTCAGTGTTTGTGGGTAAGCTGAAAGGAATGAAAAAGATTTTCACGAGTACCGTTATCCGCCATTTAACCGGTGAAAAATCATCTGTCACAAAGAAAAACAAACAAAATTAAGACAGAAAAATCAAACTACGATAGATTTTCTTGCTTGGCACCGATTTTCTGTCTTGATTCTGTGAATGCAAAAAAGTCAAAGTTTGAAAAATGAAAGAGTTAGAAAACTTGGGTTGCCTCCCAAGAAGCGCTACTTTTAATGTCCTTAGCAGCGTGATTGAAGATTTTGCACGAGCGATGGGTCCTCCCCAATAATGATTCAATCTCGGCAATTGACATTAATCGTGGCTTTTTCTTTTCTACTTTTTTTCTTCTTTTTTTTTCTTTTGTCTTTTTTTTTTTTTCAACACAGGTAGTGATCAATCATGGTAGAGGCATCCTGCAGTTGAACTTCCTCCACGAGGTTCTCTTGAGCTCCTTCATAAAAATTTTTGAGCGGTGACCATTAACTTTGAACACTTTGTTGGTGGCTTCACTCTTAATTTGCACTGCACCATGAGGAAAAATGTTAGTGACAACAAGCGGACCGTCCCACCTAGACCTTAATTTACCAGGCATCAACTTAAGGCGAGAATTAAACAAGAGAACTTTTTGCCCAGCCGAAAACTCCTTCCGAAGAATAAACTTATCATGGAAGGCTTTGGTTTTTTCTTTGTAGAGTCGGGAGCTCTCATAGGCATCTAGGCGGATCTCTTCCAATTCTGTAATCGCAACTTCCGCTACATGCCGACTCAGGCCAAATTCATGTTGCATTGCTTCTGACCCTAATATGCTTTGTGCTCAATTTCTCGGTAAAGTGGCATGCCTTACCATAGACTATCCGATATGGAGACATCCCGATTGGAGTTTTGTAAGCGGTCCGGTAAGCCCAAAGAGCATCCTCGAGCCTCATGCTCCAATCCTTAGATTAGGTTGAATTTGTTTTTCAAGTATGCGCTTGATCTCTCTATTGGAGACCTCGGCTTGACCATTAGTGCAGGGGATGGTAAGGTGTAGAAACTTTATGCAACACGCCATATTTTCTCATCAATCCCTCCATGCTCGATTCTGAAATGGGTGCCTTGATCATCGATGATAGCTCTCGGGATTCCAAACTGCCAGAAAATCGTGGATCTAACAAAATCCACAACAACTTTGGAATCATCGGTCGAGTGGCTTTAGCCTCCACCCATTTTGATACATAATCAACTAGCAAAATGTAAACATAACCAAAGGAAACGGGGAAAAGGTCCCATGAAATCAATACCCCATACGTCAAAGATTTCACAATACGATGGAGAGGTTCTTTGGGGCATCTCATTCTGCGAGAAATGTTCCTGTTCTCGACATTTGTTCACAAGACTTCTGAGAACAAATATGCATCATGAAACAAGGTAGGCCAATATAAACCGAGTCTAAAACTTTCCTAGGTATGCGTTGAGGCCCAAAATGTCCACCACATGCAAATGCATGACAAAAGCTAAGAAACGAGAATGAAACTCTTGATTAGGCACACATCGCCTAATAATTTGGTCACTACAAAATCGCCACGGATATGGATCATCCCACACATAATATTTTGATTCACTCTTAAGTTTATAAATTTGTGCAGTGAAATGTGAGGGAAAAAGCGTAGCAACCAAGAAATTCACCATATCGGCAAACCAAGGGAAGGTGTTCTTACCTTGCCTGTCGTCAAGGCTCATGCGGGAAGGAGTCTAGTACGAGGAAGGGATCGAATCCCTTTCAATGCGGCTCAAATGATGCCACTAGGTTCTCTCTGCTCCACTCTTGTCACGGATCTCTATGTGAAACTCTTGGAGCGTAGCATCCATCTTATTAGTCGGGGCTTTGCATCGGCTTCTTCAAAAGGAACTTTGCGTGATCATTAAACACAACAACCTTAGAACCAAGCAAATATGATCTAAACTTATCCAAAGCAAAAACAATGGCTAAAAGTTCTTTTCGGTTGTGGTATAGTTGGCAAAGACATCTAGAGTTACGGAAGCATAGTATATCACATGAGAAGCTTTCCCCGCTCTGTGCCAAGGCCTCTCTTGCGTAGTTAGAAGCATCACACGTTAACTCAAATGGCAATGTCGGTCAATTGGGTGGATGATAGGGGTACTAGTCAAGGCTCGCTTCAAGTGGTTGAAAGCGCCTTGCACTTGTCATCAAAATTGAACTCCACATCTTTCTGCGATGGCGGGAAAGTGGAAGAGCAATCTTCTTTGAAGTTCGACAATGGCGCTGTAGAAACCTGCATGACCAAGAAAAGAGCACTTCCCGCACGCATGTGGGGGTAAGATAGACAAGTAATTACATCAATCTTGGCGAGGATCTACCTCAATGCCCTACTGGATACTACATGGCCTAAAAACTATACCTGTTCTACCATAAAATGGCATTTCTCAAAATTTAGCACAAGGTTAGTCTCAATACATCTTTGCGAGTACTCTAGATAAGTGGCTAAACATGAATCAAAAGAAGAACCATAGACGATGAAGTCATCCATAAATACCTCCATGCACTCCTCTAAGAAATCGAGAAAATATGCTCACCATGCACTTGCGTTGGGAAGGTACCAGGGGCATTGCGAGGCTAGAAGGGCATCCGTGCGTAAGCAAAGGTGTCGAAGGGACAAGTAAATGTGGTCTTCTCCTGATCCTCCTGCAATGTGGATTTGGAAGTATCAGTGTAGCCATCTAAAAAGCGATAATGGGACTTACCCGATAACCGTTCTCAAAGATCTCGATCAATGAGCGGAATGGGGTAATGATCTTCCGGTGGCTTGGTTTGAGGCGTGCGTAGTCAGTCACGGAGACTCTCGGCTGTCTGCACTCGGGTTGGAATGAGCTCATTCATACGGTTAGCCACAACCACCGGATTTCTTTGGAACTACTTGCAAGACTCACCCACTTCTTTGTCATGAGATGGGATAGATAATGCCAGCTGCAATAGCTTGGTCACTTCTTTTTCACCACATCTAGAATGAGAGGATTCTGGTCCTCCTCGGGGTTGTCTCACTTGGTTTAGTTTCCTCCTCAAGTAATATCCGTGCATGCATGTGGAGGGGTTAATACCAGGAATGTACGCAAGTGTCCAACCAATTGCCCTTTTGTGTTGCTTCAAGACTTCCAATAATCTGGTTTCTTGCTCGAGGTTGGAGGTGTTTGGCCATTATCAAGGGAGCTTCTCATCCTCTTCCAAGAATGCATACTTCAAATGCTCGGGCAAGGGCTTAAGTTCAATGGAGGGTGGTTCTTGGGTGACGGTACTAGTTTTGGCAAACTAAATCTGCTAAATTCTCGTGATTGCACTGCACTCGCAAGATTTGCACAATCTTGCAAAACAACATCATCATATCCTATGGAATCAAAAGAATCACACTTAGCAGCAGGATGAATGATAACATCATTCATAACAACATCATTGCCATTAATAACAGAAACAGAATCATCAATGTCAGCAGAATTAACAACGACATGATAAGTATGTAGAAATCTCGGCTGCAGTGTACACATTGCATTGGGTTTACAACCAGAAGTCCGCAAGCGAACAAGTATCACAAGCTATGCTATCGAGTGTACCCTACAATTTCGGGAAACTCGCCAACATATCGACATGCATATCATCAACTAGTAAATCAATGACATCAAAATGAAAAAGCGAGAATGATCCTCTACGGGGTATTTCATGGCATCAAAAATGTTAAATGAATGATATCATCACCAAATTCCATGGAAAGGGTACCGACATGCACATCAATCTTAGTTTTAGCAGTTTTTCAAAAATGGCCTACCTAAGATCAATGGGGGGTGGGGGAAGAGGCAGATTCATCTTCCATATTCAACACATAAAAATCAGTTGGGAATATTAAATTATGTACCAGAACGAGCGTCCTCACAACACTCCTGCAGGGTTGTGCGATTGCTCAGGTTTGCTAAGCTGAATGACAATGCCGGTAGGCTTTAGCTCTCCCATATGCAAGGAAGTGTAAGCGACTTTGGCATTACATTGATGGAGGCTCCCAAGTCTAGCAAGGCATGAGTGAGCTGTTGGTGCCCTATGGTGCAAGGGATGGTAAAAGTGCCTGGATCCTTGCATTTGGGAGGCGAGGTTGAGGTGAATCAAAGCGAGAGACATTTCTCCCCATACTCACTTTTTCAGTGCCCTTTAGCTTCCTCTTATGGGTGCACATCTCTTTCAAGAACTTGGCATACTTGGGGAGTTGTTTAATTGCCTCCAAGAGAGGTATATTCACCTCAACCTATCGAAAAGTCTCCATAATTTCCTTATCCAAGTCTGTTTCAACCATATGCCTCATTTGTATCATTGGTTGGGAAAAGGAAGAGGAATGTTGGAACCTGACTTTTTTGGATGCTCACTTTTCTGTTGTCTTGAATTTTCGTCAGCTCTTTGATTTGATCCAATTTTCTTGGGCATTTGTTGTAGGATCATTTCTTCTTGAATGCTACTTTCTGACATCGAATTAGGCTGAGAACTTGAAGTTCTTTGTAGAATCTTGTTTCTCTAGGCCAAGGGTAGAATACGGAAGTATCTGCTGCCTTTGGTCCATTGATTTGCTTACCGCTTTGCGTAAAGCTATAGCACTAACATTGCCTCTAGGATTTGGAGTGGTTTGAGAGGGTAATTGGCCAGGAACTCGTGACTTTAATTCATGAATTGATGGCAAGTTGACCAATTTGAGTCTCCAAGTTCGAATGGTGGTTTCGATTCTCTGTTGAAGCTGGATGTTATTGGTGGCCAAAGCTGTTTCACCAAATCCTCCAATGAGGGCTCGATTTTGTGGCTACAGGACCTTCTTCGGAATGGTGGTCTACTTGGTCCGAGCATGTGGTGAAAGCCAGTTTGTCCTTGCTTGGCTTCTGGAATGGTGGTCTATCTTTGGTTTTGTGGTGGCTGATTTGATGCATTCCCATATCTCGGATTGGGATGGTCCCTCCACCAGGGTTGTAAGTGTTGGAGAATGGATCATATTTCGTTGTTGCGATGGAATTGTGGCTTCCGTGGAAATATACCAGCTGACACAGATTGGTCTTGAAACTCGAGAATCATCTTGCAATGTGGGGCATGAATGCAGTAGGATGAGAGAACTAGAACATATGCTACAAACTCTTGCGGGGTTTGCACACGTGGTTCGTGTTGTCCTATTGCCATTTGTCTAACCAAAGAAGTGAGCTCATCCAATCTATGTTCCACCCTTTGTTGATCGGCATGTGAAGAGGTATTAACTTCATTGACTATTCTGGTTGCGACACCCATTCGAGTACCAAATTCTTTGAGAATTTGCTGCCATGTTTGCAAATTAAGTTTAAGCGGCGGTTGGGTTTATCTACCAATGCTCCACCACTTGCGGCATCAATCATACTCCTTTCCATTGGCATCAATCTTTCATAGAAGTATTGGATCGTGAGTTGATCACTAATTTGATGGTGTGGGCGGCTTGAGCACAATTTCTTGAATCTCTCCCAATACTCATGGAGAGTTTCACCAGCGATTTGCCTTATGCCACAAATATCTTTCCTTATTACGGCCAGTTCTTGATGCGGAAAGAACTTCTCGAGAAATAATCTTTTCATGTCATTCCAAGAAGTGATGGCGGCGGGTTGTAAGTAATACAACCAATCCTTAGCGACACTTCATCCAAAGAGAAAGGAAAGGCCCTTAGCTTGATGTGATCTTGGCTATTCCATGAGGTTTCATGGTGGAGCGGACAACATGGAACTCCTTCAAATGCTTATGTGGATCTTCACCTGAAAGACCATGAAACTTGGGCGACAAGTGTATCAATCGATTTCAACTCAAAATCAACATTAAGTTAGGATATTGAATGCACAAAGGTTGATAATTCACATCAGTGCTGACCAATTCATTAAGAGTCCTATTATTATAGTCACCATAGTAAAAATCAGGACTCGATCGTGGACACGAAGTACTAATGACGGACTCAGCGGGATTAAAAAGAGTCAACAAGATTAGGTGCAATGTCAAGTTCAAGCCCGAATTCAGTAATTCTATTAGCTCTATGAATGCTACTACCGAGTCCTATGAATTCTATGAAGTGTATGAAATGTTCTATCAATTTCGAGGATCAAATGAATCACGAGTACCGAGGATCGAGATCTAATTAAATGCAACATGCGGTTCATAAGAAGGTATTAGAAAAGCAATAACAACTAAAACACTAAAATTCCAAAAACAAATACTCCAAAAATTAAACAAAAATAAAAAGTATCAAATGAATTTTAAAAATTATGGAACTACCACAGGATAAAATCTACACAAAAATGCTATCCAACAAAATAATAAAAAATCTTAAAAAATTGAAAAAGTGATCTAAACGATGGAATTTGACAAAAATAAGGGTGACCTCACTGTATACAGTGAGCCTTTCTCAGAATAATATTTTCCATTTGTGTACCAAAATTCAGATCAATCTGAGATGCCCGAACCAAAATTCTTGACACAACGCCCTTTATCCAAGTCTGCAGAATCCCACTTGAAAAAGCTTCAAAAACAAAACAAACACATTTGTTAGAGTTAGATGGGATCTTGAAATGATCAAATAGTTGCCTTGGATCCCCGGCAGCGCCAAATTTGACAAGAGGTTGTCGAGACCGATCAAATAATAAAATTCAGTTCGCAAACTAATTTGCAGTATAGAGCATGAACCGAATCGTCTCTCAAGGATCCAAAAAGAACAAAGATTTAATCATATCAAGATAATTGAAATGGGGGTTTTGTTGTTGATTAACAATATTGATATAAATACAAAACTTAAAGTTGAAAACAAATCTAAAGAAACAACCAATCCAAGGAAATTTACCGATCTTGAGTTTAACTCATCATTGATCACAAGGAATTCACTTAATTGCTAACCGTGTTCTTGGCCTTAGATCACATCAAGAAGCCTCAACATAATCCAAGAATCCTCTACTAGATAAGCATCTAGGATTTAATTAACCAAGGTTAGATAAAGTAAGCACCATCCATACATAGATTAATTTAAGATCCAAAATTTAACCAAGCTAAACAATCCATGAAAAAGCTTTAATAAATTGTTTATTTTTTGTGATCCTCTTTGAATACATGACAATAAAGCTATTATCACATTAACATCTAAATCAAATTAAGCAATTCAATCTAGATAGAAATCAAAAGAGGAAGAAGAGAAACTTGAATAACAATTAAGCAATATGAACAAGCAAAACAAGATCTCCAAATTAAACATCAAGATGGCTAATCCCTTGGATTGATTATGAGAGCCTAGCCTTCCATGGATGGGAAGGAAGAACTCAGAAAATAAAGAACAAAAATGAAATTCTAAAGAGAAGGGAGAAGAAGAGAAAGAAAACTAACAAATACTCAAACTTTCTTGAAACTTACTTCCAAATTGAATTCTAACTTACTTCAAATTGAATGCCTCTAATACAAAGAGGTTGGGTCTATTTATACTAATCCTAGAAGCCAATTTGTACATGTACATAATCTGAATACAAGCTATAAGAATCTGAAATTTGTCAAAAATGGAAGCTTGATGCATGGTTGGTGGGTTGGTGCATGGTAGGTGGGTTGGTGTATGGTTGGTGGCTTTTAGTCAACATCTCTTATCCGACTTCTGGCTTCAAATTCATCACCTAGACGGTGCATTTTGGCTTGGATGTCTTCATCAAAGTTGTAGCCAGTTGTCTCCTTGAAAATCTCCAATTTGAATCATGTCATTTGGACTTTTAGAACTCCAGAAATGCCAAAAACACTTCACCTACCTCAAGTTAGGTTGGAAGAACGTGTTTCCAAATTCAAACCAACTTGTAGCTTCAGAAGCATGCCTAAAACGACATCTATTGACAAAATGGTCTTCATTGAAGTTGGAGATATGGGTCTTATCTTTCAAGTGACCAAGTTTCAGCCCAAGAGGAGGCCTATAACCCACTATATAGTCCAATATGTGCATACTGCCCAGATGGTTCCGTGACAGCAAACCCACTCTGCATTGTAGGGATATTTTGGACCCTTAGCATTCCGATCCAGCTCTTGAGTTCTTCATGAAACTTGTAGAGCATTGTCTTAGCTTTCCAAAGACACCAAGATCACCTCAATTGGATCACCGAGTCCCAAGTTATGACCTAACCAAGGAAGAAAGGTCAAAATGCATCAAAATCCGAAAATTATTCAATATTTGCATTAAAGCCCAATGAAGCCCAACAACATTAAACTCATCTAAAGTACTAATATTGGGCACAATAAACATCTAATAATGCCTAATACAAAGCTAACATAAGTGTCTCAAATTGATTGATCAAATGTCTCCATCATAACTCATTTCTTTTAGAAATAAATACTAAGTTGTAAAGCTCATGGACTTCACGTCCTTGTCCACCAAAAAGAGATGGAAAGATATTTAAAAGATGCTTTGAAAATAACGCTCAGCACAATCTTTTTCAAATGGAAAACAACAACACTTTAGTCATAAAAGCATGAGAAAACAAGGTTCCTTTTCTTCCAAACTATAACATAACTAACATAAGAAAGAAAGAAGGCCAAACAAGAAAACATAACAGCCATGGTTTTGACGTTTAGAGGCTTAACTCCTACCAATTCACGTGCAAAGCTTTCTTTGTTGAGAATGTGTGGAGTGTGTTTTGAGTGAGTGTGTGCCGTGAGTGTTTGTGTGTCTTGCTATTTATAGCAAGATTCCTAGTTCCTTTCTAAATAATCATTAAAGAGTTTGGTTGGTTCCTAACTAGTTTCAACCATTATTTTCTTCATATAATCATGATTTTGTTCCTTTGGAAATTCCTTGGTTGAAACCATGAGCCATAGTCAAGTTTTCTATCTTTGTTTTTCCTTAGTCAAAGTGAGTATTAATTTCATTCTTCCCATGAAACGGTGTCGTCCAAGCTTCCAACACCTTGTTTCATGCATTTCCCATGCATTTAGCAAGTCTTGGTCTTCATTATTTGTTTTTGGTCAAGAATTGACTAACACAAGCTATTCCACTATTTTGGCTTATTTTTCTTCCCAACCATCACTTTCTATGCAACTTATGGAAAACTAATTCCTTATGTTTAGTTTCCTTGCACGGTTAAGATGAGAAAAATCCTTATTCTTACAAGAAACCATTAGTCAAGGTTGTCTAGACTAGGAATAATGCTTGGTCTTCAATATTTTAATGTGTGAAGACTTGTTTTACTTCTTGGTTACTTATTCTTTTCCTTCCTTTCTTTATTCATCACGGTTCTTCCTACGTGTAGATTACTTTCTCTTTGTTATTTTATTTATTTTTGTAACACTTAGGCTTTCACTTTCACATATTCACTTCTTCCTTTCCTTTGTTTCTTGCACGTTGGTTTAGTTAGGTTAGAGGATTTCTATCTTAACTTCTAGCTTAACTTCTTGTTTCTTCCATTGGACCTAGAAGAGTTAAAGTTCGGTTGTCCAAATTTATTAGCACTAAATTCCTACTTCAAATCTTAACCTATGACTAACTATCCCTTAATCAAACTTGTATCATTAAATTAAAGTCTAACACTACTCTATGGATTCCCTTGAGGTCTTTAACTAGTAGATAATCCAAAATGACTAATCCTATTTTTAGAGAATTTATAAACTAATTCCTTATAGCAAAAACATACATGTCATTCTCCTCTGCTATTTTTCCTTATTTCCTATGTTGGGATATGACATTTAAAACACTTAAGATTAACGCACGATATGTAAGGATAAACAATAAGTTCAGAATCAAAGTAAGAATTCTATAGAAGAGTATGAGAAAGTTTAAACAAAAAATCAGAGCAATTTTTTTCACTTCATGTTGTTCTCTGTATGATTGACAAGAGGTTGTCAAGATCCGTTAAAATAATAAAAATTACCAGTTCACAAAGTAATTTGTAGTATAGAGCATGAACCGAATCATCTCTCAAAGATCCAAAAAATAAAGATTTAATCAGATCAAAATAAATAAAAAGGGGGGTTTTGATGATTTGTAAAGTAAATACATTAGTTGAATTAAAGAAACGCAATTAACAAATTAATCAATCCAAGGAAATTTGATGATCTTGAGTTTAATCCATCATTGATCACAAGGAATTCACTTAATTGCTAACCATGTTCTTGGCCTTAGATCACATCAAGAAGCCTTAACATGATCCAAGAATCGTCTACTAGATAAACATCTAGGATTTAGTTAACCAATGTTAGATAAAGTAAGCATCATCCAAACATAAATTAACTTAAGATTCAGAATTTAACCAAGCTAAACAATCCATAAAAAAAAACTTTGATATATTATTTAGTCTTTGTGATCCTCTTTGAATACATGATAATAAAACTATTATCACATCAACATCTAAATCAGATTAAGCAATTCAATCTAGATAAAAATCAAAAGAGGAAGAAGAGAAACTTGAATAACAATTAAGTAATATGAACAATCAAAACAAGATCTCCAAATTAAACATCAAGATGGTTAATCCCTTGGCTTGATTGTAAGAGCCTAGCCTTCTATGGATGGGAAGGAAGAACTCATAAAATAAAGAACAAAAACGAAATTCTAAAGAGAATTGAGAAGAAGAGAAAGAAAACTCTCACAATTACTTAAACTTACTTCAAATTTTTTTTTTATATAATTACAGGAGAGATTGACCCTATTTATACTAATCCTATAGCCAATTTGTAATTGCAGATAATATGACTGCAAGTTGTAAAAAATGGAGATTGTCAAATATAGTGGTCCATGTTAACCAACCAAATGATAAACAATTACAAAAGAAAAGCAAAGTTGATATTCTGCCAGATTTCGTGTTCCTCCTTCCATAATCTGTATGACCCTTCATGCCACTGAATTGACTTTATGTATCTTCATGACAGTTGTAGACAATTGTCTCCTTGAACTTTCGGCACTAGTTTCATGTCAATTGGACTTTTATAACTCCAGATATTCTAAAAACACTGCACCTACCTCAAGTCACGTTGGCGGAACATGTTTCCAAATTCAAACCAACTTGCAGCTTCATAATCATGCCGAAAACGACATTTATTGACTAAATGGTCTTCAGTAAAGTTGGAGCTTTGCATGTCATCTTTCCAGTGGCATTGATTTCAACTCAAAAGAAGGCCTACAGTTCAATATGTACACACTGCTTAGATTCCAGTGACAGCAAGCCCACTCTGACTTTCAGGCATATTTTGGACCATTAAAAGTCAGATCCAACTCTTGAGTTCTTCATGAAACTTGTAGATATTTGTCTTAGCTTTCCATAGATACCAAGAACACCTCAAACGGATCACTGAAGCTCAAGTTATGGCCTAATCAAGGAGGAAGGTCAAAATGCATTAAAATCTGAGAGTTAATCAAAATTTGCATTAAAACCCAATGATGTCCAACAACACAAAACTCAGCTAATATACTAATGTTTTGCACAATGAACATCCAATAATGCTAAGTACAAAGCTAACATAGGTGTGTCAAAAATGATTTATCAATGACTCTTCAAAGACTTCGTATATTTATATGCTTGTGAGATTGAATTTGTCTTCATAAGCTTCTTCGTCCAACAACAACATTTATTACTGTTCTGAGTTGCATTAAATGTTTAATGCTGATAATGTGTTGATCTTCTTCTAAAAAGTAGCTTTGGTTATCAACGTTGCAAGAAACTTAGATATGTTTGTTCTGACTCTTCTGAGCGAGCAGAAAGTTCCTATTTGCCGGTCCTTGTAGTGTTAGGTATGTTAGCTCCAGCGTACAAAGTTGACTTCGAATGTCACGTACTTGTCAAAGATCTTATCAACAATTAATCCATTTTGTCTTGCTTGTATTTGAATTGGCTTTGGAAAAATATACTTGAGTGAAGGAACAACAGAGACAAAAACTTTAGATAATCCAATAAAATATAGTAAAGCAATTCATATCATATTGGACGCACGTAGTAAAACGTTAAATATGTTTTTAAAGGAACTTGTCTTAGTCCAAAAAGTGTTTATAAAGGTTTTACACGAGAGATACAAATTGGACTATCACTACCTTTAGAAAAAAATAATATAAGTTCAAATAAAGCTTATTTGTTCATTCTAATTTAATATTATTTTTATCTTCAAAACATGAGGGGTTCAATTTACTTGAACTATTTTGGTTCATATATCAATTACTTGATATCATCTTTGGTTCCAACATTCATATCTCTTAAAATTTCATATAATATATGAGATTTAATCCCTCTGAGTCTAGTTTCTAATCCAACCGGAATCACCTTAATCCGACCTTCCAATCAAAAGTTATACTCATTTTATTGAAAATTGTCAGCTTACACGAAAATACCGAAATTTCCATCTCATTCATGCATTTTCTCAAACATCTCATGTGCATATCTTTTCCCCCCAATACAGCACCAAATCCTTTGCTTTAACATAACTTACCATCATACTAGTTCATCCATAAAATGATCATAACTCAACCAATACATCAAACATTCCAATTAAATCATAAATTTGTAATATCCATTCTAATATCTTGAAAAATTATTACATGAATAGTAACATAAATAGTAAAAACCTAGCTCTCTTCCATGGCAGCCACAAATTCAAAGCTTAATTTTGAGTTTAGAAAGTTTTCCTATAACATCCTCTCTTAAATTTTAATTTTTTAATATTAATTTTTAATTTTGAATTAATATTTAATTATGTGTTATTTATTTCTTTATGATTTTATTTCTACACTATTACACTACTAGAAAAACGCATAATAGAGACGGATTTTTGAGGCGGATTACAATCCATCGTTGATGGCTACGGTTTTGGCAACGAAATCGAAACAAATAAATGAATTGGAATTTTTTCCTTTTAGAGGCGGAGTTAGAGACGGAATTTCCGTCACTAAAAAAAGTCATATCTAAATCCGTCTCTAAGCAGGTTGTTTTTGGAAAAAAATTATGAATTTATTAGAGATGGAACAAATCCATCTCTAATGATTTATTTATTTTTAATAAGTTTATTATTCTATTAGACACAGAACTAATCTGTTGCTAAATAATATATATTTATATATTTTTTTTAATATTAGAGACGAAAATTGTCTGTTTATAAATTTTTTTTCATTTTTTATTTAAATTAATTTATCTTAAAATTTTATTTGTCAACTAGAGATGGAAATTCCGTATGTAAATCCGTCTCTAAACATTCATATTTTTTAGAAATTTATCAAATAATTAGAGACGGAAAAAATCCCTCTCTAAATCCGTCTCTAAGTATGTAATTTTTTTAAATTTAGTTTAACATTTTATTAGAGACGAAATTATCCGTCTATAACTAATATTAATTATATATACATATATAGAATTTTTCATCTCTAAAATGATTTAGTTTCTTTCTTGAAATTTATTTTGTGAAAAAAAATTGAGTTAGATATGGAATATTTCCATATATAACTAGTTAGATTTTATAGTTAAGGACAATGTCATTATCTTTTAATAAGTTTTGATAATGCTATGATTAAAATATTTTCGTCCAGATAAACAAATGTATGAAAATACATTAGTTATGTGTGGTAGTTTTTAAGATAAACAATGGGTTTGGTTATATCAATTATTGTAGTTTGGGAAATTATGACACACACATGGGCATGAACATCATATTTATCTAGTTTGGATTTCGATAAAAAATCTCATACCTATTTAAGTATGATTATTGATTTATGAGCTATAACTCAAAGGTACTCAAAAATATATATTGAGATAACAGAGGAAATAACTAGTTTATGACATGTCATAGGAAATTCCTTGACATATTCATGTTTCCTTGTCCACATATTCCTTTCATTCACTGATGTAATGACTATATTTATTATTACCATTGCTATGTAATTAATCCTCTACTATGTACTATTTATTAAAATGAGATAAATTTAAAATTATTTTATAACAAAATTGGTTTTTTTTTAAATTTGATTTATAATAATGCACAATTACATTTTTTATTCATACAACCCACCTTATATGATAAGGCTTTGTTGTTGTAGTTATTGTATAAGTTCAATTTTGTTCGAAAGATGCCTAGTTAGCATTAGTTTGTAAATTATACTATACTAGCACTTTTTTTGCTAATCATTTATTTCCTTAAAATTTTTTATCAAAAATGAAACATCCTATATTTTCAGTTGTTCATTAAGTATATGGATTCCAATATATATAGTATGAGGATATTTTATAATGGCATATTCTATATCTAGTGTGGATTTCATAAGTCTATATATGAATAAACTAATCATTGTTTATCTTGCACCCAAAACAATATTGGCAGGGGCGGGGGGTACTGGGTGATTGTTGGGTCGTCCATGCTTCTGACTAGGTTTGGGAGAATTTGTAAACTCCTTACATGGAAGCAATGTGACTTATTCCTTAAATGTCTCTCCTCTTTGCAAATATTGTATATAATGTACCCTCTTTTTCTTTTTTTAATTGAGGAAAATATTATTGCTTTGTTAATTAGGAAATGTATGCATGCTTCTATTTCCTTTTTCCTCCTATTTGATTTAATAAGTTATCTTGTCTTTCAAATTTGCGGCAATGCTTTGAAATTTCTAAAAATAAAATAATATAGTCTATGTGTTTCGCCTAATGGCTTCATAGCCCCAGGTTGATGTCATTGTGGTAAATAATTAATCAATTTATATATATGACGATTTTTTTATACTCTTTATTTTTATTAGGGTGTCGGTATCCTTAGAAATTAGTGGCTAATAATAATAAAAGATATAATGGCATAAACTTTTTAAATCCTTTAGAGGTATAGTACAAATAAAAGAGATTATCAAAATTTTAAAATATTATATATTAAATAATTTATAATTTATTTTGGAAATATTTAACAATATTTAATAATTTATAACCTAAATAAATTAAATAACTAAAAATAATATATAGAAATATAAAAAAATTATAAAAATAATAAAAAAAATTAAAATTTTTAATTAATGATTTTTAGTAAGTATAATACTTGTAATTAAATATTAATGATATTGATAAATGAATAAAAGAATGAAATATTAATAAATTATCATTAATGTGAAACAATATTATTATTATAATTAAATATATTATATATTCATTATAAAATATTAATTATCTATTTTTTTAATTAGATATGAAAATCATTATATAATTATAATTATAATTAATTATTAAAATAAAATTATAAATATATTAAACGTTGTAATTTTTTCAATTAAATATATTAAATATTAATATTGAATATTAAAATTAACATTCATAATTTATGAATAGAATTAAAAAAATTATTTAAATATTTTCTACATTTTCATTTTCATTTTCATTTTTTTTCAAAATTTCAGTTCCCCCTCTTGTTTCCCTTTCTCTCCACATCTTTCTTCCCCTTCTAAGTAATCCCTAAACAAAAGCCCTAATCCCTTTGACGACCTGTAGTCCATGACATTGCACGACACTATCCTCCATGACCTTTCTGAGGTATTCTTCTTCATCCTCTTGTAGTCAATTCTTATCATTATTTTAATTAAGAAGAATGGAGAAAGATGAAAGACAATGAAGTAGAAGGAAGGAAGAAGGAGCTTTGTCCCTCAGAAATAGAAGGAAATGGCTTTGGTTCTCTCACTTTTGTTATCGCTGAGCTCTCCTTTCTTTTCTTTTGCAGAATGATTGGAAAAAAGAAAAAAAAAAAGGTGCTTTGCAACTGCTTTTAAACACTGAGTTGAGGAGTGAGAAGCAATGTTGTTAAAGCCGGACCGGATAGTGAACCGGAAAAGTTTCCGGTTCAGGTTCAACCGGTTTAACCGTTTGGTCGAACCGGATGATGTCATAATTACATATTAAATAAACAAATATATATAAATATATATATATATGACTCATAACACACATTACCAATAATAAAATGCATAATAAGGTTTTGGGATTTTAATTATCAAGTCTCATATCACTCTCAGTTGAGTAATTAAATGATTAAGAAATTAAAAAAAATTTAAAAAAAAAAAAAAAGATGACCGGTTCAACCCGGTTTTATCCTGGTTTAACCCGGTTCAACCCGGTTTTGACCGGTTTTGCCCGGTTTTGACCAATTTTGACCGGTTCAACCCGGTCCAACCATGAATCCGGTTTTGGCATTGAACCATAACCGGATAAGGGACCGGTTCACGGTCCGACCGGCCGGTCCGGTCCGGTCCGGACAACATTGGTGAGAAGTGAGAAGTGAGAAGTGAGAAGTGAGGAGTAGATGGTTTTGGAAAGAGAGTGGAATCCACTTATGCTGACCTTGCACGAACCCTTCATGACAAGGTTCACCTCTTATTCTTCTTCTTCAAAATTTCCTTTTTGATGTTGTGCGCATGCTCCCTTTGATTCGTGTATTGGATTTGTGCGAGCAACACTTTTGCTTTTTTGTGTGGTCTGCTATATGCAATAAAATATTATAAAATCTTTGTAAGAAGCTTGGCTATCTCTTTTTTGACCGTTCAAAGTTCAAAGTTCAAACTCATTGTATAAATATTCACTGAACAAAGAGGAAATGCTTTTTGATCATTGCATAAAATATTCATAACAAAATTCTTCATGAAAAGTATAAAGTTTAAAAGTGACGATGTTAAAAGTATGGTCCTTTTGCTATATGCTATATGTTGGTAATGTATGGTCCTTTTACAACGGATGGGCCATGATGTTAAAAGTGATGATGCTTTACCATTCATTATATTCGTATTTTATTGTCCTAGGATAGGACATTTTTATTAGATTGTGCACAAATAATTCAACTTGACCTTGGCTTTAAATGTTTTTACACTTCATGATCCTTGACTTTTAGCAAAAGAAGTACTCTGATAAGATTTTACACAGTTCAAACTTCAAACATCTTTGCCATTGCTTTCCCCTGACTCCATAGCCTTCAAACCTTCGGCCAACATCCTCTCCTTGTTCTTTGCTTGCCTTTGTACAGCAATCATATACAGGCCTAGACAAGAATAGTCAGTTAGTCATCAATAACAAGAAGAGAAATAAGATTCTTAATGAACATGAAGAAGAAGAAAAATAAGTTAGTTTGGTAACAAGATATGGGAAAAGAAGAATCTATTGAAAAAAGGTCAGGAATGCTTACTGATAGCACTTCCAATAGCACAAGCCCAAAGAACTCTCATGGACTACTTATCCCCAATTACTCCTCTGGTTCCCATGGCTTGCTGACATAATTATATAGCAGATTTAAGCATAAATATTACATAAATATTACACCTGACCAATAAAACATTAGGATGTAGTAAAGGGAAGAAACTTAGTCACTATTTGATATGCTCTAAAGTATGAGATGTGGAAGTTTATATACAAGCTTAGCCAAAGAGAAAGAAGTAAAATTTGTCGAACTATCAATTAACTACCCCATCCATTCAACATTAGATTTGAGTGTTATTATCGTATTTTCTTTCTTTTTCAATTAAAACCTCAAGTAACATTAGATTTTCATTCTTACTTTAGATACAACATAAAACTGTTTCCTGGTGATGATATTAGTGGCTTTCAGTTTTGATCAGCCACCATAAGTGTAACAAAAGAAAAAGACAAAATTTTCCTTGTAAAACTACATCCCTGTCTTGGTGAGGTGAGAATCGTGAGATGGACTGATGGATTAAGTGATAACCAGCCCTGTCTTACTGTTATATATGTCCCAACTCCCAACGAAGTGTAGCCTTTTCTAACTGGACAATGCAAACGCCAATAGACGTGTAGGAGCTGGTTGCCACTATCATGTAGCAATTTGTTTGTATTCCATTAACATCAGCAGAGTTGGCAAAAATTGGTTTGATTCATGCTGTGAATTGGACTTTACTTTTTACTATTGAAATTTCTAGTTTGCTGGAAAAATATAATTGAATGAAGTCATATTTAGCACTAGTAAGTGACATATATATGTAGGGATAAGGGGTGACTCAAGTTTGGAGATTTTTTTATTCTTATTTTGTTACTTTCTCCTACATACAATATTTAAAGATTTAAAAAGATATATCTGTGGTGACTGGAACATTGAAATAATGTCTATCCAAGTTTGAGGAAAAATATAATCTAAAAGATTAACTTCATCCTTTCTTCAAGTAGCATTTTTCGTAACTGCAATAGGAACATAGTTAAAATTTAAAGGATAAAATAAAAATTAAATAGAAGAAAGCCTCAATCTTAAAGGCAAATCTAAGGATTAAGTGAATATGACCACTGTTTTTAAAGACAATATGTAAATGGAAAGGGCTGCTGATTAATCAATTTGAGACACTTATATTAAGCTTTGTATTAGGCTTCATTAGATGTTTATTGTGCCCAATATTAGTATTTTAGATGAGTTTAATGTTGTTGGGCTTCATTGGGTTTTAATGTAAATATTGGATAATTTTCGGATTTTGATGCATTTTGACCTTTCTTCCTTGGTCAGACCATAACTTGGGACTCAGTGATCCAATTGAGGTGATCTTGGTGTCTTTGGAAAGCTAAGACAAGGATCTACAAGTTTCATGAAGAACTCAAGAGCTGGATCGGACTTCTAAGGGCCCAAAATAGCCTTGCAATACAGAGTGAGTTTGCTGTCACGGAACCATCTGGGCAGTATGCACATATTGGACTATATAGTGGGTTATAGGCCTCCTCTTGGGCTGAAACTTGGTCATTTGAAAGATAAGACTCATATCTCCAACTTCACTGAAGACCATTTTGTCAATAGATGTCGTTTTAGGCATGATAATGAAGCTACAAGTTGGTCTGAATTTGGAAACACGTTCTTCCAACCTAACTTGAGGTAGGTGCAGTGTTTTTGGCATTTCTGGAGTTCTAAAAGTCCAAATGACATGATTCAAATTGGAGATTTTCAAGGAGACAACTGGCTACAACTTTGATGAAGACATCCAAGCCAAAATGCACCGTCTAGGTGATGAATTTGAAGCCAGAAATCGGATAAGAGTTGTTGACTAAAAGCCACCAACCATGCACCAACCCACCAACCATGCATCAAGCTTCCATTTTTGACAATTTTCATATTCTTATAGCTTGTATTCAGATTATGTACATGTACAAATTGGCTTCTAGGATTAGTATAAATAGACCCAACCTCTTTGTATTAGAGGCATTCAATTTGGAAGTAAGTTTCAAGAAAGTTTAAGTATTTGTGAGAGTTTTCTTTCTCTTCTTCTCCATTCTCTTTGCAATTTCGTTTTTGTTCTTTAAATTCTGAGTTCTCCCTTCCCATCCATGGAAGGCTAGGCTCTCATAATCAATCCAATGGATTAGCCATCTTGTTGTTTAATTTGGAGATCTTGTTTTGCTTGTTCATATTGCTTAATTGTTATTCAAGTTTCTTTTCTTCCTCTTTTGATTTTTATCTAGATTAAATTGCTTAATTTAATTTAGATATTGATGTGGTAATAGCTTTATTATCATGTATTCAAAGAGGATCATAAAGATTAAACAATATATTAAAGCTTTTTGATAGATTGTTTAGCTTGGTTAAATTCTAGATCTTAAGTTAATCTATGTTGGATGGTGCTTACTTTATCTAACCTTGGTTAATCAAATCCTAGATGCTTATCTAGTAAAGAATTCTTGGATCATGTTAAGGCTTCTTGATGTGATCTAAGGCCAAGAACATGGTTAGCAATTAAGTGAATTCCTTGTGATCAATGATGAGTTAAACTCAAGATCGGTAAATTTCCTTGGATTGGTTGTTTCTTTAGATTTGTTTACAACTTTGAATCTCCTACTTTTATTAATCTTGTTAATCAACAACAAAACCCCCATTTTCTAATTATCTTGATCTAATTAAATCTTTGGTTTTGGATCCTTGAGAGACGATTCGGTTCATTCTCTATACTACAAATTAGTTTGTGAACCGGTTATTTTATTTGATAGGTCTCGACAACCTCTTGTCAAATTTGGCGCCGTTGCCGGGGATCCAAGGCAACTATTTGATCATTTCAAGATCCCATCTAACTCTAACAAATGTGTTTGTTTTGTTTTTGAAGCTTTTTCAAGTGGGATTCGGCTGAAATTGGATAAAGGGCATTGTGTCAAGAATTTCGGTTCGGGCATCTCTGATTGATCTGAATTTTGGTACACAAATGGAAAATATTATTCTGAGAAAGGCTCACTGTACACAGTGGGGTCACCCTTATTTTTTCCAAATTCTATCGTTTAGACCACTTTTTCAATTTTTTAAGATTTTTTATTATTTAGTTGGATAGCATTTGTGTGTAGATTTTATCCTGTGGTGGTTCCATAATTTTTAAAAATTCATTTGATACGGTTTTTTATTTTTGTTTAATTTTTTGGAGTATTTTTTTTAGGAATTTTTAGTGTTTTAGTTGTTATTGCTTTTCTAATACCTTCTTATGAACTGCATGCTGTATGACTAGATCTGATCCTGGTACCTTGCATTCAATTTGGAAGTAAGTTTTAAGAAAGTTTAAGTATTTGTGAGAGTTTTCTTTCTCTTCTTCTCCATTCTCTTTGCAATTTCGTTTTTGTTCTTTAAATTCTGAGTTCTTCCTTATCATCCATGGAAGGCTAGGCTCTCATAATCAATCCAAGGGATTAGCCATCTTGTTGTTTAATTTGGAGATCTTGTTTTGCTTGTTCATATTGCTTAATTGTTATTCAAGTTTCTCTTCTTCCTCTTTTGATTTTTATCTAGATTAAATTGCTTAATTTGATTTAGATGTTGATGTGGTAATAGCCTTATTATCATGTATTCAAAGAGGATCATAAAGATTAAACAATATATTAAAGCTTTTTGATAGATTGTTTAACTTGGTTAAATTCTAGATCTTAAGTTAATCTATGTTGGATGGTGCTTACTTTATCTAACCTTGGTTAATCAAATCCTAGATGCTTATCTAGTAAAGAATTCTTGAATCATGTTAAGGCTTCTTGATGTGATCTAAGGCCAAGAACATGGTTAGTAATTAAGTGAATTCCTTGTGATCAATGATGAGTTAAACTCAAGATCGGTAAATTTCCTTGGATTTGTTGTTTCTTTAGATTTGTTTACAACTTTGAATCTCCTACTTTTATTAATCTTGTTAATCAACAACAAAACCCCCCCTTTTCTAATTATCTTAATCTAATTAAATCTTTGTTTTTGGATCCTTGAGAGACGATTCTTCTTTTGATTCATGTTTAGCTAGCCTATCTAGAGTACTGCAAAGATGCATTGTGACTAACCTTGTGCTAAATTTTGAGAAATGCCATTTTATGGTAGAACAGGGTATAGTTTTAGGCCATGTAGTATCCAGTAAGGGCATTGAGGTAGATCCTGCCAAGATTGATGTAATTACTTGTTTATCTTACCCCACATGCGTGCGGGAAGTGCGTTCTTTTCTTGGTCATGCAGGTTTCTACAGGCGCTTCATTGCCGACTTCAGCAAGATTGTTCTTCCACTTTCCCACTTACTGCAGAAAGATGTAAGTTTAATTTTGATGATAAGTGCAAGACAGCTTTCAACCACTTGAAGTGGCCTTGACCAAGATACCCCATCATCCACCCACTTGTTGGACATTGCCATTTGAGTTAATGTGTGATGCTTCTAACTATGCAAGAGGAGCAGATCTTGGCACAGAGAGTGGGGAAAGCTTCTCATGTGATATACTATGCTTCGAACTCTAGATGCTGCTCAGGCCAACTATACCACAACCGAAAAAGAACTTTTAGCCATTGTTTTTGCTTTGGATAAGTTTAGATCATATTTTTTTGGCTCTAAGGTTGTTGTGTTTACTGATCATGCAGCACTTAAGTTTCTTTTGAAGAAGCCAGAGGCAAAGCCCCGACTAATAAGATGGATGCTACTGCTCCAAGAGTTTCACATAAAGATCCGTGACAAGAGTGGAGCAGAGAACCTAGTGGCAGATCATTTGAGCCGCATTGAAAGGGCTTCAGATCCCTTCCCTGTACGGGACTCCTTCCCAGATGAGCAGCTTATGCAGCTGCAAGGTAAGAACACCTTCCATTGGTTTGCTGATATGGTGAATTTCTTGGTTGCTACAGTTTTTCCCTCACATTTCACTCGTGCACAAATTTATAAACTTAAGAGTGAATCAAAATATTATGTGTGGGATGATCCATATCTGTGGTGATTTTGTAGTGACCAAATTATTAGGCGATGTGTGCCTAATCAAGAGTTTCATTCTGTTCTTAGCTTTTGTCATGCATTTGCATGTGGTGGACATTTTGGGCCTCAACGCATGACTAGGAAAGTTTTAGACTACGGTTTATATTGGCCTACCTTGTTTCATGATGCATATTTGTTCTGTAAGTCTTGTGAACAGTGTCAGAGAACCGGGAACATTTCTCGCAGGAATGAGATGCCCCAGCAACCTCTACTGTATTATGAAATCTTTGACGTATGGGGTATTGATTTCATGGGACCTTTTCCTGTTTCCTTTGGTTATGTTTACATTTTGCTAGCTGTTGATTATGTATCAAAATGGGTGGAGGCTAAAGCCACTCGGACTGATGATTCTAAAGTTGTTGTGGATTTTGTTAGATCACAGATTTTCTGTAGGTTTGGAATCCCGAGAGCTATCATCAGTGATCAAGGCACCCATTTCTCATGCTTAGGAGCATGGAGGAATTGATGAGGAAATATGGCGTGTTGCATAAAGTTTCTACACCTTACCATCCCCAGACTAATGGTCAAGCCGAGGTCTCCAATAGAGAGATCAAGCGCATACTTGAAAAAACAGTCCAACCTAATCGGAAGGATTGGAGCATGAGGCTTGAGGATGCTCTTTGGGCTTATCGGACTGCTTACAAAACTCCAATCGGGATGTCTCCATATCGGATAGTCTATGGTAAGGCATGCCACTTGCTAGTAGAAATTGAGCACAAAGCATATTGGGCTGTGAAGCAATGCAACATGAATTTGGCCGGAGCTGGCATAGAGCGGAAGTTGCAGTTACAGGAATTGGAAGAGATCCGCCTAGATGCCTATGAGAGCTCCCGACTCTACAAAGAAAAGACCAAAGCCTTCCATGATAAGTTTATTCTTCGGAAGGAGTTTTCAGTTGGGCAAAAAGTTCTCTTGTTTAATTCTCACCTAAAGTTGATGCCTGGTAAATTAAGGTATAGGTGGGACGGTCCGTTTGTTGTCACTAACATTTTTCCTCATGGTGCAGTGAAAATTAAGAGTGAAGCCACAAACAAAGTGTTCAAAGTTAATGGTCACCGCCTCAAAAATTTTTATGAAGGAGCTCAAGAGAACCTCGTGGAGGAAGTTCAACTGCAGGATGCCCTCTACCATGATTGATCACTACTGTGTTGAAAAAAAAAAGACAAAAAAAAAAGCCACGATTAATGTCAATTGCCAGAGATTGAATCATTATTGGGGAGGACCCATCGCTCGTGCAAAATCTTTAATCACGCTGGCTAAGGACATTAAAAGTAGCGCTTCTTGAGATGCAACCTAAGTTTTCTAACTCTTTCATCTTTCAACTTTGACTTATTTGCAATCACAGGAATCGAGACAGAAAATCGGTGCCAAGCGAGAAAATCTATCAGAGTTTGATTTTTCTGTCTTAATTTTGTTTATTTTTCATTGACAAATGATTTTTCACCGGTTAAATGGCGGATAACGGTACTCCGTGAAAATCTTTTTTGGTCCCTTCAGTTACCCACAAATACTGAAATCTGTATATAATTTTACTCATTTTTTTCTCTTTCTTCTTTCTTTCGAAATGGATAATCAGCTTGTTAACCTCCGCAAGCAATTCCCTTCTCTCCCTCAAAATGCTTTAACTAAAATTTATTGTGCAAGGTTTGAGAGATTAAGGATGCTTATGCACAAAGGCATCCCTGCGGATATACGATGGTTGATCGAAGCAAAGGTCCGACTCACAGGGGAATTTTCTGATGCTCTTGTTTCATATATGCCAGGGCTAGGCAAAAGTTCATATGCAAAAAAGAGAATAGCAAAAAGGTTACGAGTCTGCTATAAATATGCAAGATGGACCTGTCACACAAAATGCAGATCAATTGGAATGACGTCTATAAATCGACTTGATAAAATTGACTTCATTAAGGATGACATGAGTAAGGAGTCTTTAGATAACATTCTATTGACTCTTCAGACGCATCCTAGTTGAGATGTGCAGAGAGTACTTCTCGATTTATGGCCAATATTCCAAGATGAACATAAGCGTTATAGTCTTGGGAATCTGACTCAAAAAGACCCTGTTTGCCAATTTTTAAGAAAATTGGATGGGAAGCCGTCCATCGGCTCATAAAGAGCATTCAAGCCGTTCCTGGACGTAAAACCAGAGGAAAAAGTGAGCCATAATCACACCTCCTAAAAAAGGTTCATCTTACAAGCGACACGTCAAAGTCTTGTAACTGCTGCAACTCCTGAACAATTGCTCGATCAACTCAATGCATTTGTACCACAATGTGATCCAGCAATGGCTCCACTGACTTGGGAACAAGGCAGCAGCAGCAAAAAGCAAAAACTTGATTTGACTTTGTCTTTGTGAATTTTTGTTTTCTCTTATGGTTTTAGTTTTTTTGTAATTTTTCTTATTTCAGGCCCGATTTGCAGTTTTCTGGTAAGACCTTCTACACTCTACCTATCTTTATTTTGACATTAGGGACAATGTCTTTAATTAGTTGGGGGGAGGGATAGTTGACATTACCATGTACATAGTTTAGTTAAAAAAAAAAAGCTAATCTTTATTGTTACTAACTTTTTAGATGTATGATGGCAGAGTAAGGAGTAGTTTTGCTCTTGAGACGCATCTTAACTTGCATTTCATAATAGGTCTTAAATCATCTTTGTTCTTGTATATATAATAAATAAAAAAACACACACACACACACACAATTTTTATCTTTTCAATTGATTTTGATACAAGCATGTGCTGAATCTAAGCTTAATTAATGATAAAAGTATGCAAAACAGTTTATAGTTGAATCATTTTCATGATATACATGTGTATATGATTGTGGATATTAGGAAGAAGGCATGGTTGAATTGAGTGAATGTTCCATACCTTTGTGAGTTTTGGGCTTTTCCAAGTTTGATACTTACACTTGGTTATTTTCTTTCATGAGTGATGTCAATTATGAATTTATTTTCTAGAACTTGCATTGAATCGATTTGAGATTACATTGGTCTGTATGTTGCATGAAAATGACAGAGGCATTTTTTCTTGACTTAGCTGCTTTGGCCAAATAAACCTACCTTGCATTTATCCAAATATTAACTCCCTCTGAGCCTATTTGCCTATTCTTTGTTCTTAGCTCATTACAAGCTTTGAGTGAAAAACTATGTTTTACCTTACCTTAGGGAATGGGAGAGCATTGATTTTCTTATTGGAGAAGTTCTTTTGCTTGCAATGATTTAAGTGTGGGGGAATTGGTGTGCTGATACGAAATGCTTGGTACAAAAAAAAACTAAAAAAAAACTTAAAAAAAACAAAAAACAAAAAAATAAAAGAATAGAAAAAGGAAGAAATGTGTGAAGAGAATGAGCATTTTATGGTTTTGGGTAAAAATTTTATTCTTTCTACTTGAGTTACTCCTCAATGCTCTTTTATTCTCTTTGGTTTTAACCTGCTATTATCCATATTGTTCCATTCCTTCACCTTATAAGTTTCATTACAACCTTTTTGAAAGACCTCTTGATTTTTGCAATTTATTTGATCTAAGTAGTGGAGAATTGATGTATATGCAAGCCTATGGTAAAATACTTTCATAATTTGACTGAGTTGAGCGTAAACAGTTAACCTAAACACCTTGTGAGATTTGAGTGTCACTTGTGAAGAATTTTACTCAATCTGAACATGCCTATTTCTGATTAAAGCATGATTATGCTATACTTTATTCTCAATTGATTTGATTCAACTATTCTTTGTAAAGCATACTTGACTTATTAATTATGGTTTATATTTGATACAATGCTTGTATTTAAAAATTAGTTGAATTGATTAAATAAAATATTACATGTTTGTGGGTATCATCCTGGTAAACCCTCACGAGACTATAACTCGTCCACTAGGGACACCTAGGGGTTTAAAGGCTTGTGGCACATGCTAAGTGCCATCGTGTTTTCCTACGAAAATGGATTAGATTAGGTATAATCAGTTTTTTATGTTTTTAGTTTAATAATATGATGTTTCTTGTTTTTATTTAGTTTTGTTCTTATGTGTTTTGCCCGGGAGTGCAAAAGCTTAAGTGTGGGGGAATTTGATCAATCAATTTGAGACACTTATGTTAAGCTTTGTATTAGGCTTCATTAGATGTTTATTGTGCCCAATATTAGTATTTTAGATGAGTTTAATGTTGTTGGGCTTCATTGGGTTTTAATGTAAATATTGGATAATTTTCGGATTTTGATGCATTTTGACCTTTCTTCCTTGGTCAGACCATAACTTGGGACTTGGAGATCCAATTTAGGTGATCTTGGTGTCTTTGGAAAGCTAAGACAAGGATCTACAAGTTTCATGAAGAACTCAAGAGCTGGATCGGACTTCTAAGGGCCCAAAATAGCCTTGAAATACAGAGTGAGTTTAATGTCACGGAACCATCTGGGCAGTATGCACATATTGGACTATATAGTGGGTTATAGGCCTCCTCTTGGGCTGAAACTTGGTCATTTGAAAGATAAGACCCATATCTCCAACTTCACTGAAGACCATTTTGTCAATAGATGTCGTTTTAGGCATGATAATGAAGCTACAAGTTGGTCTGAATTTGGAAACACGTTCTTCCAACCTAACTTGAGGTAGGTGCAGTGTTTTTGGCATTTCTGGAGTTCTAAAAGTCCAAATGACATGATTCAAATTGGAGATTTTCAAGGAGACAACTGGCTACAACTTTGATGAAGACATCCAAGCCAAAATGCACCGTCTAGGTGATGAATTTGAAGCCAGAAATCGGATAAGAGTTGTTGACTAAAAGCCACCAACCATGCACCAACCCACCAACCATGCATCAAGCTTCCATTTTTGACAATTTTCATATTCTTATAGCTTGTATTCAGATTATGTACATGTACAAATTGGCTTCTAAGATTAGTATAAATAGACCCAACCTCTTTGTATTAGAGGCATTCAATTTGGAAGTAAGTTTCAAGAAAGTTTAAGTATTTGTGAGAGTTTTCTTTCTCTTCTTCTCCATTCTCTTTGCAATTTCGTTTTTGTTCTTTAAATTCTGAGTTCTCCCTTCCCATCCATGGAAGGCTAGGCTCTCATAATCAATCCAAGGGATTAGCCATCTTGTTGTTTAATTTGGAGATCTTGTTTTGCTTGTTCATATTGCTTAATTGTTATTCAAGTTTCTTTTCTTCCTCTTTTGATTTTTATCTAGATTAAATTGCTTAATTTAATTTAGATATTGATGTGGTAATAACTTTATTATCATGTATTCAAAGAGGATCATAAAGATTAAACAATATATTAAAGCTTTTTGATAGATTGTTTAGCTTGATTAAATTCTAGATCTTAAGTTAATCTATGTTGGATGGTGCTTACTTTATCTAACCTTGGTTAATCAAATCCTAGATGCTTATCTAGTAAAGAATTCTTGGATCATGTTAAGGCTTCTTGATGTGATCTAAGGCCAAGAACATGGTTAGCAATTAAGTGAATTCCTTGTGATCAATGATGAGTTAAACTCAAGATCGGTAAATTTCCTTGGATTGGTTGTTTCTTTAGATTTGTTTACAACTTTGAATCTCCTACTTTTATTAATCTTGTTAATCAACAACAAAACCCCCATTTTCTAATTATCTTGATCTAATTAAATCTTTGTTTTTGGATCCTTGAGAGACGATTCGGTTCATTCTCTATACTACAAATTAGTTTGTGAACTGGTTATTTTATTTGATAGGTCTCGACAACCTCTTGTCAGCTGCCCTTGAAACCAAAAACACCAGAGAACAGAATAAAGGATTGGAAGGTAAAAAGCACAACAATAAAACTATATTGATTATATGCCAAGTAACTAGTCAAAGATCCCTTAAGGTTGGTTAGTTTGAGTATTATATTAAACAAGTCTTTAAATAACTACTCTACTTTTTTTTAGTAAATTTAAAATTGTTGTATACTGGTGTTGTGAGTTCAATGTATTATTTCAAGGACTTCTTTTTGTAGTCTAAACTGCCATTCATTGCCCCTACAAATTATGCAGTTTCCATTTGTGTTTGCTGTGAAGCAAGTGTTGGAACCATTATCTTTACTGCACTCAATCTATCTTTACAGAAATTCAAGTTGTCCTTCATTAGGTAAGTGAAAATTATGATTTGGTGGTTGGGATTTGTGCTTTTCTCGATAATATATATATGGTGGTTGGCTAGGTGCATTGACATTCGGGAAGCCAAGTTGTTTGGTATGAAAAGTCATGATCGTCATGTATTCATGCAGTGTATTCAAGGCTTTACCAAAGCCTATTTGAAATACCCTTACCGAGTTGAGTCAATTCTTCAGGGAATTAAGCTCTTCAATCTTGATAGAAGAGAAATTACGTGTTATGGAGCTCAACATTCCAATAATTTTGTGTAAATTAGAACAAATATTTCCTCCAAGTTTCTTTGACTCCATGGAGCACCTTCCAATTCATTTGCCATATGAAGCAAGGGTCGGTGGTCCCCTACAATATAGATGGATGTATCCCTTTGAACAGTAAGTTCATTTGTCATTATCTTTAATCTATTTACACTCTTTTTTTCACCTATATAACTGACAAATGCTATTATGAATTTATTGCATTAGATTTATACGTACCTTAAAGAATAAGGTGTCAAACACAGATCTCGTGGAAGGCTCAATTTGTGAGGCATATTTAGTGGAGGAAACTTCAACATTTGTATCTTATTATTAACCTCATGATATCCCATCTAGGAGGACAAGACTGCCTCGTAATGACGATGGAGGTGAAGGTTATTCATCTAATCTGCCACTGTCTATTTTCAATTATGTAGGGCGACCTTCCGAAAAGCGTACTACTTGTACATTGAATGATAGGGACATGGAAGTATCATCATTATGTGTTCTTCTAAATTGTCCCGATGTGGAGCCTTTTTTAGAGTAAGTTGTCAAACATGAAATTTTCATTCAAACTTGTACTTGTATGTTTATTGAGTAATTTAAAATGTAATCTATATGCTGTGAATATACGAATATGTTACGGGAACTTGTCCCTAACATCAATGACACGGAAGTAGACAAACAAATTTCTACATCATTCCCCATTTGGTTTAAAAAACATGTGTGTTCTTAACCATTTGACATTTTAAGTTGAATGTTGGTCTTTCTAAAGTCACACTGAAAGCCTTTGTTGTATACGTGCTCAATGATGAGATTGAAGATCCTTTATTGAAGAGTTTGGCATGGGGGCCACTTAGAAAAGTTAACAAATGGCATACATATTTTGTAAATGGTTATAAGTTCACTACAAGAGATCAAAGTCAAGGGATGAGTATGACAACTTAGGTATATGTGTTCGAGCGAGCGACACCCTTCAAATGGAAGATGACTATTATAGGGTGCTAATCGATATTATTGAATTAGAATATACTAGATGGCCTACAAAGAAATTGGTTCTTTTCAAATGTGAGTGGTTTGATCCTACTCCAAATCAAGGGACAAAGATTGATAAAAATTATCGGACTGTTGAAGTGAGAGAATCTAGGAGGTATAAGAACTATGATCCTTTCATATTGACACAACAAGCAGAGCAAGTATACTATACAAAGTATCCTGAAGGACAGCAAGAATGGTTGGTTGTCATGAAAACGAAGGCACGCAATATAATTCAGACTTCTGAAACTAAGATGTCTGAAACAGATAATCCATACCAAGACAATGACAATATTCAAATTCCTATGATAGTTGCAAGCGATGATCTTGAGCAGAATCTTGTTGATACAACTAGTCCAGTAGATGAAGTAGATAGATTCTCCTTCAATCAAGTTAACTTGGAAGAAGAAGATGATGAACATGATGATGTGGAACTTCCATCAGAAGAAGAAGAAGAAGAAGAATTTGATGAAACATATTCTGATTAAGTTATTTATAATATGTAATTTATAATTACTATTATAGGACTTTCATTTACATAAGTATACATTTACGTAGCACGCATTATCCAAAACTTCATTATCAATTCCATTTCTGTGACAGCTTTGTTAATGTTTGGTGTCTAATTCCTTTCTATGTTACTTTCATTAAACTTAACTTATTTTTTTCATTACAACATGTATATAAATGGAAGATGGCAATACATCTAGAGGTAGAGGTAGAGGTCGGGGAACCTCTGATCCGTCTTTACATCCTTAGACTTCTTCATTACCTATCTTGCCACCTTCACATGTCCATCTTCCTCCTTCATCTATCCCATCTCCACATCCTCACACTACCTCTGGTAGCCCATCTCCATATCACCATTTGTCTGATACACCCAGCCCATCTTCACATCATCATATGTCTTCTGCTAGCCCAAGTTCCCATCATGAGATGTCTACAGCAAGTCCATCTTCACATCCCCATACGTCCACTGCACCATCGTCATCTTCACATATTATACCTAGGGCTATAGATGCTGACGGCCGTATATGGATTAGGCCAGGGCCAAACTTGACGTGAATACATTCATATAAAAAATTCTCATTATTCGTTAATTATTGTTTTCATATGTTTATTATTATATATGATATGAGTTTGTTTTATTTACAAGTTTGATCCTCATGTGGGACCACTAAGGCGTATCATTGGGATTATTAAGTCCAAGTTGAAGGGGCCTCTGAGGTACTGGAAAGAAGTGGATCCTCTTGTCAGAGACATGTGGTTTGCAAAATTCGGGGTAATGCCCCTTATCATAGCCAACAAATATTTTTCATTTTTATATTCTTCAATTAATGATATTATACTAATTAATATTGTTTTATTGCAGAGAATATATAAATGGTTGCCTACTGATGATCATCAGATTAGAAAGTGCTTCAACCATAAAGGATCTGACTCATTGAAGAAGGCAATGCACGAGGTCTGCAATGGCGCAGATCAAGGTAAATAGATCCCTACACTGGTTAAGGATATGTTGGACACATTATAGCAGGACCCTGGATGGGTAGAAAAGTCTAGGAAAAATAGTGAGAACCGAAAATCTGATATGGGAGTGTCACTGCACACCGGAGGCTCAATCCTAGCACCTGAACATAACAAGAGACTAGTAAGTATTTAATACTAGATTTGTCATTTATTTTAGACAACTATTTTTCACTAACTTGTCTTCATTGTTTCACAGAGACAACAAGATGGGCTGCTGACAAGAGGTTGTCAAGACCCGTCAAATAAATAAAATTTACCGGTTCGCAAACTAATTTGTAGTATAGAGCATGAACCAAATCGTCTCTCAAGGATCCAAAAAGAACAAAGATTTAATCAGATCAAGATAATTAAAAGGGGGTTTTGAAGATTTGAAATGATAATACACTAATTGAATTAAATGAAAGTAATTAACAAATTTAAAGAAACAACCAATCCAAGGAAATTTACCGATCTTGAGTTTAACTCATCATTGATCACAAGGAATTCACTTAATTGCTAACCGTGTTCTTGGCCTTAGATCACATCAAGACGCCTCGACATGATCCAAGAATCCTCTACTAGATAAGCATCTAGGATTTAATTAACCAAGGTTAGATAAAGTAAGCACCATCCAAACATAGATTAACTTAAGATCGGGGATTTAACCAAGCTAAACAATCCATAAAAAAGCTTTGATATATTGTTTAGTCTTTGTGATCCACTTTGAATGCATGATAATAAAGATATTATCACACCAACATCTAAATCAAATTAAGCAATTCAATCTAGATAAAAATCAAAAGAGGAAGAAGAGAAACTTGAATAACAATTAAGCAATATGAACAAGCGAAATAAGATCTCCAAATTAAACATCAAGATGGCTAATCCCTTGGATTGATTATGAGAGCCTAGCCTTCCATGGATGGGAAGGAAGAACTCAGAAATAAAAGAACAAAAATGAAATTCTAAAGAGAATGAAGAAGAAGAGAAAGAAAACTCTCACAAATACTCAAACTTTCTTCAAACTTACTTAAAATTGAATCATCATAATACAAAGAGATTGACTCCATTTATACTAATCCTAGAAGCCAATTTGTACATGTACATAATCTAAATACACGCTGTAAAAATATGGAAATTGTCAAATATGGAAGCTTGATGCATGGTTGGTGGGTTGGTGCATGGTAGGTGGGTTGGTGTATGGTTGGTGGCTTTTAGTCAACAACTCTTATCCGACTTGTGGCTTCATTTTCATCATCTAGACGGTACATTTTGGCTTAGAGGTCTCATGAAAGTTGTAGCCAGTTGTCTCCTTAAAATTTTGCAATTGGAATCATGTCATTTGAACATTTAGAACTCTAGATATGCCAAAAACACTGAACCTACCTCATGTTAGGTTGGCAGAACGTGTTTCCAAATTCAAACCAACTTGTAGCTTCATTATCATGCCTAAAACGACATCTATTGACTAAATGGTCTTCAGTGAAGTTGGAGATATGGGTCTTATCTTTCTAATGGCCAAGTTTCAGCCTAAGAAGAGGCCTATAACTCACTATGTAGTCGAATATGTGCACACTGCCCAGATTTTCGTGATAGCAAACCCACTCTATATTGCAGGGATATTTTGGACCCTTAGAAGTCCGATCCAGCTCTTTAGTTCTTCTTGAACTTGTAGAGCATTGTCTTAGCTTTCCAACGACACCAAGATCACCTCAAATGGATCACCGAGTCCCAAGTTATGGCCTAACCAAGGAAGAAAGGTCAAAATGCATCAAAATCCGAAAATTATTCAGTATTTGCATTAAAGCCCAATGAAGCCCAACAACATTAAACTCATCTAAAATACTAATATTGGGCACAATAAACATCTAATAAAGCCTAATACAAAGCTAACATAAGTGTTTCAAATTGATTGATCAAATTCCCCCACACTTAAGCTTTTGCACTCCTGGGCAAAATACATAAGAACAAAACTAAAGAAAAACAAGAAACATCATATTATTAAGCTAAAAGCGTAAAAACTGATTATACCTAATCTAATCCACTTTCGTAGGAAAACACGATGGCACTTAGCATGTGCCACAAGCCTTTAAACCCTTAAGTGTCCCTAGTGGACGAGTTATAGTCTCTTGAGGGTTTACCAAGATGATACCCACAAACATGTAATACTTTATTTAATCAATTCAACTAATTTTTAAATACAAACATTGTATCAAATATAAACTATAATTAATAAGTTAAGTATGCTTAACAAAGAATAGTTGAATCAAACCATTTGAGAATAAAGTATAGCATAATCATGCTTTAATCAGAAATAGACATGTTCAAATTGAGTAAAATTCCTCACAAGTGACACTCAAATCACACAAGGTGTTTAGGTTAACTGTTTACGCTCAACTCAGTCAAACTATGAAAGTATTTTACTATAGGCTTGCATATACATCAATTCTCCACTACTTAGATCAAATAAATTGCCAAAATCAAGAGGTCTTTCAAAAAGGTTGTAATGGAACTTATAAGGTGAAGGAAGGAAACAATATGGATAATAACAGGTTAAAACTAAAGAGAATAAAAGAGCATTGAGGAGTAACTCAAGTAGAAAGAATAAAATTTTTACCCAAAACCATAAAATGCTCATTCTCTTCACATATTTCTTCTTTTTTCTATTCTTTTATTTTTCTTTCTTTTTTCTCTTTTTTTTGTTTTTTTTCTTTTCTTTTTTTTTGTACCAAGCTTTTCGTATCAGCACACCAATTTCCCCACACTTAAATCATTGCAAGCAAAAAAATTCCTCCAATAAGAAAATCAATGCTCTCACATTCCCTAAGGTAAGGTAAAACATGGTTTTTCACTCAAAGCTTGTAATGAGCTAAGAACAAAGAATAGGCAAATAGGCTCAGATGGAGTTAATAGTTGGATAAATGCAAGGTAAGGTTATTTGGCCAAAGCAGCTAAGTCAAGAAAAAATGCCTCTGTCATTTTCATGCAACATACAGACCAATGTAATCTCAAATCGATTCAATGCAAGTTCTAGAAAATAAATTCATAATTGGCATCACTCATGAAAGAAAATAAACAAAGTGTAAGTATCAAACTTGGAAAAGCCCAAAACTCATAAAGGTATAGAACATTCACTCAATTCAACCATGCCTTCTTCCTAATATCCACAATCATATACACATGTATATCATGAAAATAATTCAACTATAAATTGTTTTGCATACTTTTATCATCAATTAAGCTCAAATTCAGCACATGCTTGTATCAAAATCAATTGAAAAGATAAAAATTTTGTGTGTGTGTGTGTGTTTTTTTTTTTTTAAATATACAAGAACAAAGATGAATTAGACCTATTATGAAATACAAGTTAAGATGCGTCTCAAGAGCAAAACTACTCCTTACTCTACCATCATACATCTAATAAGTTAGTAACAATAAAGATTAGCTTGTTAGTTTTTTTTTTTAACTAAACTATGTACATGGTAATGTCAACTATCCCTCCCCCAACTAATTAAAGACATTGTCCCCAATGTCAAAATAAAGATAGGTAGAGTGTAGAAGATCTTACCAGAATACTGCAAATCAAGCCTGAAATAAAAAAAAATTACAAAAAACTAAAACCATAACAGAAAACAAAAATTCACAAAAACAAAGTCAAATCAAGTTTTTGCTTTTTGCTACTGCTGCCTTGTTCCTAATTCAGTGGAGCCGTTGCTGAATCACATTGTGGTACAAATTCGTTTAGTTGATCGAGCAATTGTTCAGGAGTTGTAGCAGTTACAAGACTTTGATATGTCGCTTGTGAGATGAACCTTTTTTCTACAGCATGATCAAGAAAACAAAACAAACTGTCATAAAAACCATTAACATTTAATATACCTATGGGTTTTTGGTCAAAGTTCTGTTGTAACCAGGATGTAATTTGGAAGAGCACTTCCAAAGTTCCAAAACCACCAGGTAGGGCAATAAAGGCATCAGCATTTGCTATCATAATGTTTATGCATTGGTGCATGCAAAATACCATTACTTCATCCCCTAATGTTTTTCCAATGGGCTTGCTGATAGATAAAGGACTGGGAATGACACCAAGGACTTTGCCACCACCTAAATGTGCAGCAGTTGCTACACAACCCATTAACCCAAGACTACCTCCTCCGTAAACTAAATGGATTTCTCTCTCAGCTAGCACTCGACCAAGATGGTTTGCAATATTTACAAACTCTTTATCTTTCCCAAGATTAGATCCACAAAAGACACAAACACTCTTGATCTGACGAACTGAAGTGACTTCCATTTTCTTTTTTTTTTCTCTTTGTTTTTTTGTACTCTCACCTTATCAATGATCTGAAGAGAGTAAAGTGCATTATTTAAAGGCATCAAAACTCAAAAGTAATAATTACACCTATAAAGAAGGGGTAGATCTATGTGTCAGGTAAGTTTGAAAATAAGCACAACAATGATAATAGCTATATGACAATGATAAAAGACTAATCTATATGTGTCAGAAGAAATTTGAAAATATGCAACGCATATTTCAAAAGAATACGACTACTTTTGATTTGATTTTTTTTCTTTTTTTTTTTAATTTTTTGATTTTTTTTAATTTTTTTTAATAAACAAGAAGAAAAAAGAAAAATAAAAAATAAAAAATAATACTTACAGGAGGTGTGATTGTGGCTCACATTTTCCTCTGATTTTACGTCCAATAACGGCTTGAATGCTCTCTATGGGCCAATGGTCGGCTTCCCATCCAATTTTCTTAAAAATTGGCAAACAGGGTCTTTTTGAGTCAGATTCCCGAGACTATAACGCTCATGTTCATCTTGGAATATTGGTCATAAATCGAGAAGTGCCCTTTGCACATCTCCACTAGGATGCGTCTCAAGAGTCAATAAAATGTTATCTAAAGACTCCTTACACATGCCATCTTTAATGAAGTTAATTTTATCATCTCGGTTTATAGACTTCATTCCAATTGATTTGCATTTTGTGTTACAGGTCCATCTTGCACATTTATAGCAGACCCATAACCTTTTTGCTCTTCTTTTCTTGGCATATAAACTTTTACCTAGCCCTGGCATATATGAAACAAGAGCGTCAGAAAATTCACCTCTGAGTCGGACCTTTGCTTCGATCAACCAGCGTATTTCCACAGGGATGCCTTTGTGCATAAGCATCCTTAATCTCTCAAACCTTGCAGAATAAATGTTAGTTAAAGCATTTTGTGGGAGAGAAGGGAATTGCTTGCGGAGGTTAAAAAGCTGATTATCCATTTCGAAAGAAAGAAGAAAGAGAGAAAAAAAATTGAGTAAAATTATATATAGATTTCAGTGTTTGTGGGTAACTGAAGGGACCGAAAAAGATTTTCACGGAGTACCGTTATCCGCCATTTAACCAGTGAAAAATCATCTGTCAAAGAAAAACAAACAAAATAAAGACAGAAAAATCAAACTTTGATAGATTTTCTCACTTGGCACCGTTTTTTTTTTCTGTCTCAATTCCTGTGATAGCAAATAAGTCAAAGTTTGAAAAAAAAGAAAGAGTTAGAAAACTTTGGGTTGCCTCCCAAGAAGCGCTACTTTTAATGTCATTAGACAGCGTGATTGAAGATTTTGCACGATTGATGGGTCTTCCCTAGTAATGGTTCAATTTCTGGCCATTGACCTTAAACATGCTTTTTTTTTTAACAAAGATTTATATAGAAAACAGAAAATAAAAACAGCAGAAAAAACAAAAAAATAAAAACAGAAACAGAGAAAGAAAAAAAAGTAATAAAAGACAAACATCAGTAGTATAGCAAAATAGAAGTAGAAACATAAACAAAAAACACAAAAAGCAGAAACAACAGCAATAGAAAAGAGTAAACTGTAATAGTCAAATAAAAACATAATCAACACTGAAAACAATAGCAAAACAGTAAAAACAAAAAGAAAACAACAACCAGAAAAATGAAATAAAAGTGTGGAAAGAAAACTCCCTATGGATAGCAGAAGAATTAAAGTTCCAGCAGCCACACCATAGCCAGTGTAATGGATCGCCACATCCAAAATCAAAGTGTTCAGTATCTTCCGGGGTTGCTTTACTGGTTTAGCTCCATCTTCAAGTAAAATTCTACGCATGCAAATGGAATGGCTAATGCTTAGAATGTCTGCAAGTGTGCATGCTCTCAGATTCTCCCTCAAAATTGGTAGCAACCTCTCCTCCTCATCAGTAAGGAGGTTCTTAGCCACAATAAACTCCAATTTTGGTGGCTTCACTACTTCTGCAGATTGAGTTGCTGCATAATCTGCTGAAAAAGATTCATCATGTCTCAAAAAGGCAGCAATTTCAGCACATGCATTACACAACATATCACCATCACAACTAGTACAACAAACAAAATCATCAAAATCAGTAAAACTAGCAAATTCATGACACAAATCATCAATTGGTTTTTTCTCATCAATGATCTCATGTTTTGCAGAATCAGATTTCTGCATCTGTTGCTTGCTCAACTGACTCAACGAAGATGTAAGTTGACCAACTTGGGTCTCCAAGTTCTGTACTATGGCTTTTGTTCTCTGTTGGAATTGGATGTTGTTCTGAGCTAATTGTTTCACCAAATCCTCTAATGTGGGCTCAGATTCCATGCCTATTGGTGCTTGCTGCTGCTGCATAGGTTGCTGGTATAGACTGATTGGTTCAACATAAGGTTCGAACCAAGGATGATCTCCCCAATCATGGTTATATGTGGTAGAATAAGGATCATATATAGGCACCAAGAAATACACCTGTTGCATCAACAGAATGGTCATGAAATACATAACCATCATCTTGCAATGTAGGGCATGCATATGTGGGATGAAAAGAACTACAACATATACTACAAAATCTTGCAGGTTCTTGCACAGGTAACTGATGCTGTTCCACTGCCAGTTGCTTCACCAGATAAGCCAACTCATCAAGTCTATGCTCCATCAGATTAGTAACAAAACACAAAAAACACACACAAATGTAAAAAATATATAAAACAATTACAGAAAACATATCTAAAGATTTTTACAAAATACAAAACCACCACAGGGTGAAATCTATACAAAAATGATATCTAACAAAATAATAAACATGATTAAAAAATTGAAAAAGTGCTCTAAACGATGAAATTTAGCTAAAATAGGGGTGACCTCACTATAAATAGTGAGCCTTTCTCAAAATAACGATTTTCATTAGCCTACCAAAATTCAGATCGATCAGAGATATGTTACCAAACCAAAATCTTGACAGGATGCCCTTTACCCAATTTCAGCCGAATTCCACTTGAAAAAAAAAAACTTCAAAAACCAAAACAAACACAATTGTTAGAGTTAGATGAGATCTTGAAATAATCAAATAGTTGCCTTGGATCCCCGGCAACGGCGCCAAATTTGACAAGAGGTTGTCGAGACCCGTCAAATAAATAAAATTTACCGGTTCGCAAACTAATTTGTAGTATAGAGCATGAACCAAATCGTCTCTCAAGGATCCAAAAAGAACAAAGATTTAATCAGATCAAGATAATTAAAAGGGGGTTTTGAAGATTTGAAATGATAATACACTAATTGAATTAAAGGAAAGTAATTAACAAATTTAAAGAAACAACCAATCCAAGGAAATTTACCGATCTTGAGTTTAACTCATCATTGATCACAAGGAATTCACTTAATTGCTAACCGTGTTCTTGGCCTTAGATCACATCAAGACGCCTCGACATGATCCAAGAATCCACTACTAGATAAGCATCTAGGATTTAATTAACCAAGGTTAGATAAAGTAAGCACCATCCAAACATAGATTAACTTAAGATCGGGGATTTAACCAAGCTAAACAATCCATCAAAAAGCTTTGATATATTGTTTAGTCTTTGTGATCCTCTTTGAATACATGATAATAAAGCTATTATCATACCAACATCTAAATCAAATTAAGCAATTCAATCTAGATAAAAATCAAAAGAGGAAGAAGAGAAACTTGAATAACAATTAAGCAATATGAACAAGCAAAACAAGATCTCCAAATTAAACATCAAGATGGCTAATCCCTTGGATTGATTATGAGAGCCTGGCCTTCCATGGATGGGAAGGAAGAACTCAGAAATAAAAGAACAAAAATGAAATTCTAAAGAGAATGGAGAAGAAGAGAAAGAAAACTCTCACAAATACTCAAACTTTCTTCAAACTTACTTAAAATCGAATCATCATAATACAAAGAGATTGACTCCATTTATACTAATCCTAGAAGCCAATTTGTACATGTACATAATCTGAATACAAGCTGTAAAAATATGGAAATTGTCAAATATGGAAGCTTGATGCATGGTTGGTGGGTTGGTGCATGGTAGGTGGGTTGGTGTATGGTTGGTGGCTTTTAGTCAACAACTCTTATCCGACTTCTGGCTTCATTTTCATCATCTAGACGGTGCATTTTGGCTTGGAGGTCTTCATGAAAGTTGTAGCCAGTTGTCTCCTTGAAATTTTACAATTGGAATCATGCCATTTGAACGTTTAGAACTCCAAATATGCTAACAACACTGAACCTACCTCATGTTAGGTTGGCAGAACGTGTTTCCAAATTCAAACCAACTTGTAGCTTCATTATCATGCCTAAAACAACATCTATTGACTAAATGGTCTTCAGTGAAGTTGGGGATATGGGTCTTATCTTTCCAATGGTCAAGTTTCAGTCCAAGAGGAGGCCTATAACTCACTATGTAGTTGAATATGTGCACATTGCCCAGATTTTCGTGATAACAAACCCACTCTGCATTGCAGGGATATTTTGGACCCTTAGAAGTCCAATCCAGCTCTTGAGTTCTTCATGAAACTTGTAGAGCATTGTCTTAGCTTTCCAAAGACGCCAAGATCACCTCAAATGGATCTCTGAGTCCCAAGTTGTGGCCTAACCAAGGAAGAAAGGTCAAAATGCATCAAAATCAGAAAATTATTCAGTATTTGCATTAAAGCCCAATGAAGCCCAATAACATTAAACTCATCTAAAATACTAATATTGGGCACAATAAATATCTAATAAAGCCTAATACAAAGCTAACATAAGTGTCTCAAATTGATTGATCAGCCGCCAACAGCTTTTGATTTATTTTGGCGCCTTCACACGAGAAAGGGGCATCCAGATAAGTGGATCTCCCAAAAATCAAAAGACATTTATGTAAGTACAAAGTTTGAACATAACTAAACAATATATCATAACTATGTTAGAATTTGTGTTTCATAAGTGAACACTAAGTGAAGTTAATTCTTTTTTCAGGTGGTGTACAAGAAGCGAGTGGTTGAGAGGGATTCACAAATACCAGTTGGCGAGGGGTCCAGCCGTTAATCCAACAACAAGATATACTTGAATGTTGTAGGAGGTGTCAACAAAAAGGGACGTATATATGGCTTAGGTGCGGAAGCTGGTACTTTTATCCCATCTACATCCACCTATAACTCTGAGCAGTGTTCAGCTTCAGAGCTTGAAACTCTGAGGACAACCATTGCAACTCTTACTTCTGAGTTACAACAGGAGGATAAAGATGTCATCGAGATGCGGGAGAAGCTTTAACAGTAGGATGGAAAGATCCAGCAACAGGAGAGCATGCTTAACGAGCAGAAAGGGATGATCTACCATCAACAGGATACGATTAATCTCATTATGCAGCGGTTGGACTTGGACCCTAGACCTTTACAGCCAGCACCTTTACGGCCACTTCCTGACGATTACGATAGAGATGAGTCTCATGGTATTGAGGAGGAGGAGCTTGATAGTGACATTTGATATTATCTATAGTTAATAACTCACTGATATTATTTTGAATATTGTATTCCTAAATACTTTTATGTTATAACTTACATCGATTTCATCTTTTTGTTAATATTTACTGCATGCTTGGAATATTTTACTTCATTCACATGTTCTGTTTATGTAATTGTAAAGAAATAATGTCAAAAAATTAAAATAAAATTATTAAAATTTTGACTATTAGAGACAAAAATTTTCGTCTCTATATTCATCACTAACAAATTAAATCAATCAGGTGTTGCTACCAATTTTAGCGACGGTTTGTTCGTCACAGAAATTAGAGACGAATTTTTTCCCTCTCTAAATCTGTCACTAACATTTTAATAAAATGGTTGTTGCCACCAATTATAGCGACGGATTTTTTCGTCACAAAAATTAGAGACGGATTGTTCCCTCTCTTACTCCGTCTCTAAAAGTATAATAAAATGTTTGGTCGCTACCAATTTTAGCGACGGTTTATTCCATCATTATATTCTAAAACAGAACTAGGGACGGCTATTTTTCATCGCTAAATCAAAGAGGACACCAATTTTCCTCTTATGTAGCGACAGAATTATAAACTTGTTGACGGAATATTCCGTCTATGAACCCAATTTGGACACCAATTTTTGTGTCCAATTAGCGACGAACAGTTTCATTTATATGACGGATTGGTCCGTCTCTAATTAGCGATGGAATTATTATTCTGTCTCCAAAAAATTAGCAACGCCCCTTTTAGTGATGGTGTTAGTTTCATCTCTAATTCTGTCGCTAAGTATTTTAGCAACAGATTTTGGGATATTAGAGACAGAATTTTTCCGTCACTAAAAAGGTTTTTTTAGTAGCGTTATATCCTAGAATTCTGATTTTTGTTAACCATAAATAAGAGGGCAAACAAATTTACTTAGGACATATTTTTATTTATTTAATTACATCCATTTTCTATTTTTAGTATATCAATAAAAATAATTAGTCGAAACAGATTATTGTTAGTATTATTTTCCGATTCTCTTTGATTGTAGGTTAATAGTATGTTAGAAACTATTTTTATGCAAAGAGTATTTATTAAAATAGTCAATGTAGCTTATTTAATTAAACAGAGACATTTCGTACAATAAGATTTGTGACTAGAACATAAGTATAATTAAGAATTTGTCATACATTAAAATAAAGGCAAATTTGTCATTTAGAATTATTAATAGGAAGAAGACAAAATAGGAGTACCTAGATGCAATCTAGTCGGCATATAGTTGAAATAAAATTAGAATCAAGTTAGAAACTAACTAAGTTCATTAAAATCTAATTAATTTAGTTAATTATTAACTAATTTGGTTACAATTTAACTAAATTAGTTCCAAACTAACTAATTTAATTAGAAACAAACTAAATTGTTAGGATCTAACACGATAATGAATTTTTTAAGGCTTCCCTAAGAAGCCAAATAATAAAATATTAATTCTTAATAAATATCAAGTTGTTAAAAAAAATTAAAGGGATAAGACGGAGAGGGTCAGCCATGAAGGGAGGAGAAAAGAGAAAGAGAAGAAAGAAGAGAAAGAGAGAAAGAAAAAGAGAGAAAAATTAGAAAAAGAATTCCAAAAAATTAGAAATTTGCTAGAAATTGAATCTCCATTCAAGAATTCATCAAGAATCAAGAAGAAGCTAGAGTTTTCAACTTGTTTTTAAGCTCAAAGTTTCATTGAAAGAAGATGAAGAGGTACGAGTTCAAGCACTTTTCATCTTATAGTTTTCAAACTTAAAGTTTGGTTAGTTTTCCATGAATTTTGTTTCTTTTATGAAATTTTATCAAAGAATACACTTAAATATGCTTGTACATGATGAATTATGGTTGAAAAATGAAAGACCATGGCTTCTTGAATGGTGCGAAATCCATGGATGTTTGGTCTTAAATGATGATTTGATAATATATCAAGTTATTCTTGTTATGTTTTGATGTTATATGATTGTTTGGATTGAAAAACCTTAGGAGCCATGACCATGAGTGTTTCAGCTAAGCCAAGGAATTAGGGTTCTAATATGTACAAGTATGTAAATAAGAATTTATGATGTAGATTATTGATTAGTTAAATGATTTTTTTCAAGATTTGATGAATTTTTATAGATTTGGATGAATATGTTACAAACCCTAACCTTAGATATGTTTCGGCCAAGGCTAGTGCCATAGGGTTTAGATGTGTAAATTATTAGATTAATAGTTAATGGTATGAATTAGAAATAAATCAAATTATATAGCAAAATTCAAGCATAGTTAGGTGACAAAAGTTAAAAAAAAATCACTTGGAAACCAAGTTTGATGGTTTCAGCCAAAAGATTTAAATGGCCTAGGTTTGAAAATTTTTCATGTTATCATTATATCATGATAATTAGAAGATGACCTTGATGGAAAATTACAAGAAAATGAGAGAAATTGATAAGTTCAAGTGTTAAGCTAGTTTAAGAAACCCTAGATTAGGTTTCAACCAAATTAGGGTTTTTATCATAAGATTTGATTTAGATCCAAAGGAAAGAGTATTAGGATGAATAAGAATGATTAAGTGTTAAGGAATAATGAAAATTCAAGCATATGAAAAAAATGACCAAATGAATAGTAACTTACTAAATGAATAGTATTTTGGCTAAGTTGTGAAACATTTTTAGACTTCTTAATGGCTAATTTAGATTAGCAAAATGAGATGTTTATGATGAATAAAAGAAACCTAGACCATAGGGTCAAGTATGTTTCTAAGTGTAATTAGGTATTTAATAGGTCAAGAAAGTTGACTTTATGAGAAAAGTGTCCAATTACTCTAGAAACTAAGAAAATGACATTACATGCTCATTTAATGATATGTAAGACGATAAAGAAAGACAGGGATGTGATTTTTGCAAGGGTAGTGATCCTGGAAAATGATCCTCGGTAAGGGAGATGATTCCCAGATAATTAGATGATGAAAGAGGTGATTCACATTTGGTGGGGATTCACAGAGAAAGAGAGTCTTAGAGAATAGAGATGGAGATTCGGTGGGCGAATTATGGATGAGTTACGAACTAAGAATGCAATCTCAGAGATTCGGTTTCAGAGAACGGATTTGCTAATGTTCACTGTTAAGGGAGTTGTGGGCATTCGGTCTCAGTGAATGGAATTCAAAGAATTGAGATTTTATGGCAAAGAGAGGGGTTCATTAATGATGTTAGCGGCGGATTTTGATATAACCGTTGCCAAACGAGAAGGCTAACTAAAAATCACCTCCAAAAACTATAAATTGCCTCTAAATATCATTTAACCATGGCAGTTTTGAAAACCTCTGCAAAAATCGTTGTTATGTTATTAACTGCAGCGGTTTGATATAACCGACGCAATGTATCTACCACTGATTACCCTTTTTCTTGTAGTGATGATCCTCGTGAGGGATGTGATTCCCAGATAATTATTTAATGTGATTCTCGGTAAGGGAGATGATCCATGAAAGTCTTACATATGTCTAGAGATGGATAATCCATAATAGAACAATATAATTATCTAAGGATCAGATGGAATCCACCCTTTACGTGTGGTACGGTCATTTGGTTTAGGGGACGCCCTATGCCAAAGAAGAACTCTTATTAATATTTTATAATAATTTTGTTATGTTGTCCATGTGAGCACATATTATGGGGCTATACTCACAGATAAAAGACAAGCATGAGCATGTAATTATCCCAGTAGAAAATAAAAGATTAGATTCCAATCTGTTAATTTTGTTGTTAAATGTTTTAAGAAGTAAGACATGAATTGCAATGTCTAAATTATATACTATTAGCTTATTTAAATGTATTTTGTATAGTACTTTATTCATGAAAATATTTATGTAGTTGAAAATATTCTAGTTATTTTTTATTGTTTTTATCTGCTTGAATTTCTACTGAGAATAAAATTCTCACTCCTAAGTCTAACATTTCCAAAGAACCCAGAGAGTTGAGGAGATGAATCATATAACTATTATGATAGATTTTGATGTTTCGCTGCTCCATGACCCGGAAGACGACACTTATACTTTGGATATTAGGGGCTTTCGTGCCCATTATTTCCTAATTATTTTGTAATTATGTAGCGTGTATTGTATATGAAACAATGTAGAAAAATGCTTCATCAATAGGGTTAGAGTACCCTTTTTGAAATTTTGATGTATTTATCTAAATAGTTATAGGATGAAGCTTATGTATATAAATAAGTTCTAGTAATGAACAAAAGCAACATCCTGGTATGCTACACTATCAGTATAACAAATTATCGTCTAAGTTTGATTATTAAATTGCGAAAAGAAAATTTACGTTATTATTATAATTCAAAACATACGAAATTAAATAAACAATGTAGCTAATTAAATTACACATATTTCAGACAAGTAAAACAATGATATTAATTAAGAATTAAGATAAGTTATTACATTTACTCTTGTGTAATGGATTTTTTGAGAGCTTCAACCATCAACTAACTTCAAACACCTATAAAACACCTTAATTAATGCCAAAATGGAATAGGTAATTCATAAGCTCTCCAAGAACACTTGGAGTCAGAAAATTGCATAAGAAAAAGGAGAAGAAAGAGTTAACAATCATGAATAAATATGATTTCGTGTGAGAAGGAAGAAGCAATTGAAGAAAAAATGAGAAGAAACTAAGAAATTTTGAAAGGATGAAGAAGGAAACTAAAACCTAAGCTACGGTGAAGAAGGAGGAAGGAAATGAAAAAGTGCAGAAAATGGGGAGGCATTTTGTGAGCTGCCAAGATTATAAAATAAAAAATTTACAGTTTCCCCCCAAAATTTTAGGTATTTGTAAAAATGGCCCAACATTTAGCACTATTTGCACTTCTTAGAAATTTTCCTCCAAAATTTAAAATAAAATTTATCTTGTAGTCATTTAATGTTTCCAACATCATAATCTTATTATTGAATAGATAAATTATTTTATAAAAATAGAAATCTTGATTTCATCTTTAAAATCAACTTATCTTTTGATAGGTGTCTAAAACTAGCAATATTACAAAGTGTAAGTAATCAAATTTATTTCAATATTCTTGTTGATCAATTATACATTTTTAAAGAAGATAATTGTATACATAAATATGTATGTGTGAATAAAATTTAGTTTTCAACAATCAAGAAAAATCCGGCGTTACAATAAATCTATTCCTTTTAAAGCCCCATATATGGCTATTGCACTGTTTTATTCACAACAAGAAAGGTTGAACTAATATTATTCTTAACAGACTTATAACTTAATTATGTCGAGTGATAGAGTGGTTGTGGACACTCTTGATAAATTTGTCTTTGCAAGTATGAAAGTGAGAGGCCATTTCCTGAGGTTTGACATGTAAAATCAAAGAAGTGCTTACTAAGCCAGGATGAGTGCAAGGCCCATAATGTGCTGCCATTACAGAGCCATGAACCTTTGTATAATGTGAATGTGATTCTTTAAGTTTCATATTCAATTCAAAAGTTGAAGCCTTGACCTGGATATACATTATGCAAATACCCGATTTTTAAAGTTTTGGTTTCTGTGTTGTCCTGTGTGTCTATCTTTATTAGAAAATAAGTGGGGGATTGTTGTATATATTGTCTAATAAATAATATTATCTAATAAATAGATACATAAATAAAATCTAAATATTTATTTATGAAAAAAGAAGTATACAAGTTTAAGTTGTATTCTATAACTTACCGTTGTTTTATCATTGTATAATTTGTTTTTACACCTCTTTGAAAAATTGCATCATTTCGTAAATAATTAATTATTATAAATTATTTTTCTTTCACGATGAAACTTTTATGATCGTTACTGTACTATTCTTCTTCCTCATAATTTCTGTAACAGTCCGTTCTTCATCTTCTTCATTCCTATTTCTATTGAGTTGGTTCTAGTTATAAGAACATTAATTGAGGATTGTAGACTCTTCGTTCTATGGTTAGGCATTGTATCATGGGGGTAGAATTTCCAAGTATCCATATGCAACAAAATAGGGAAATTACTATTTCCTAGAAACGCCTTGCCTAACATCATGTTGTATTTGTTTCCTCCGTATCCTGAAGTTTTCTACAACACAATGAACTAGCTCATGAATTCTTCCATCATCTTGTGCCTCTTGATTATCTCCTTTAGCTATTCATTGACATCAAACTTAATTCCCTCCTTGGTGATTGTCATGCATGGCTACTCTTTTTGATTGAATGTGCTTCACTTTGTTGAGCTTTGAAGTTCCCCTTTGGAGGGAACATTGCGGATTTTATGAACATGCTGGGAGAATTCATTCCCTTCTACGCTCTTGGTTTCATCTTCTTGAAATTCTCCTTCTCTTCTGTTTTGCTTTTGCACTATATTCCTATCTCTATTCTCCTTTAATCATCTGATCATCCTTAATTCTTCATTGTCCCTCATAATCATTCTTTTTCCTTAATTTTGCTTCTACTAGATCTTGTGTTTTCATTTTACTCATCAACTTTATTATCAACTTCTCAAGCATTTAAGCCATTATGAACGTAGTGAGGGATTTTGATAGTTTGCAGAAGGTCATAAAGTTTAAATTTTCGTGCCGTCATTGTAAAAAAAAAGAAAAAAAAAAAAACTTCTCATGCATTTGCGGCATCCGTATGACTTTAGATTTGCTTGAGGTAAATCATCAAGATGGCATCTCAGAATAAGGTAAGTCTGTTTGAGCAGTTTGAGCACCGTAGATGAGAGTTTCATTACGAACTTATTCCCACTTGAGGCTGGTAAATGAACATCCTCTGACGTAAAACCTGAAGGTGATGGTAAGTGTTTGATGTTTGAGATCTACTACTATACGTACTATAAGGTACAAGGAATTCACCTATATTACAGAGCTGAAAATTCAATGCCAATTGGTCCAATCCCTTCCTTAAGTAGTGTGTTTTTTGTAGCTAACATGAGAGGTGATCCTAGGTGTGGTTACTGGAGTAAATTTCATGTGCTGGTGATAGAAAATACATGGAGTGACTAAGAAGATTCCCTTTAGCCATTGCTCTTGCGAATTGTGGAGTGGCTAATGGCTTTGTGAAGATGACATCACTGCATGGCTAAGGTGTAAGAGATTCATGCATCTAAACTATTCGCATCTTGAGAGCGTTGAGCAAACCTATGGTTTCGACTAGCTTAGATTGTTGGGGTGAAAGAGACTTGCGTACAAATCCTAGATTTTAGTTATGACAATGACTCCAAATATGTCAAAAAAAAATTTAAAAAAAATTTGGTAGATGAGTTTAACTTTGTAGGTTTGGAACTCTAAATGTGTCAAAATATCCTTTCTCTAGATATGATTAACAAATATTAAAAGAAAAACATGCATAATAGTTAAAAAAATTTATACTTAATTGGTATGCATTTAAAATTTTCTCTATTTAGCTATTTCAATATAGAGCCACTGGTTATTCAATGCAATAAAAAAATATTTATCTTAAATTTATTTATTTTTTTTCCATTGAATGAAACTTTTAATTGCATATACATACTAGGTTATATGCATGAATGTATTTTTTAGGATTATATGCATATATATTCTTAATTGAAAATTGGTATGTAATGAATTTTTTCCCTTTCTTTGTCATTTTATAAAATTTTAATGTCTACTAGGATAATGTGTTCTTAATTGAAAATGAATATTGTTACAATGAATCTGGTAATTTGTGAAATCTAACAACCAATTTACTATGTCATATTAGGAGGCAAGAGACATATATCACGAGCTCTGTCAAAGCATTTGAAATAGTACATGCACTTTCCTTTTGCCAACTAAAGCCTATTGTTGCCTCATCAAATTCGTCCTTATGAGTTGTATAAAAGTTTTATCATACCAATAAGAATTGAATGCCCTCTACATCAAATTCATTGAATTTATCCTCTTCAAATAATCAATTAATAATTATTTATGAAAGAGGACAAATTGATATTATTATCATATTATATTAGAATATTTCTTTACTTAATATTTTATTTATTTTTGACTCGTTAACATCATTTTTCATTCACCATAACTTGTGCAACACTGTCCTCTAAATCAAGAAATTACACAAGAGATTATTTTAATAGATTACACAGATATAAACATATTAAATAAATACAAAAAAGGTAATCCATAATGAAAAAAACAACAAAAAGAAAAAGAAGATGAATACATTTCTCATATTGCCCTCTCATTAATGATGACTCCATATATAGACAATTTCAAACATTTTCAATTGCTCTATACATGGAAAGATGTTACGGTTATAGCAAAAGAGTTCATCCCTCACCAATTTCCTTTCAAAGATCAGTATCACAAATGGCACTGGCACCTTTGATGCTTTTAAGTACCGAAACCTTATACTAACTTATCATCATCATCATCATCATCTCAAAGACAGAAAAACTCATGAACAACAATGGCTTACTTTCTCCCAACCGCAGACCCAGGTGCCAACGTCACTGTCACCAAAGAAGAGTTCAACCTCTTTCACAACATTGATCGCCAGCTCTTCACCCGTTTGGTGGTGGGTCTCGGCCGCGACACTAGCCAATCCACACATGTCATGGCCTTCGTCTTGTGGCTTGAAAAGATGAGCAAGGATTTCAGGATGGTGTCAAACTTGCTCCAATGGCCTGACAATTTGCTTAGTGGTCTTGCTGATGAGGCTCTCTTGGCCTTGAATTGCATTGAGAGTGCCCAATTCCCTTTTGCTGGTGGCATTGATAAGGGCTTGCCTTTGATCCAAAACCTCACCCGTTCCAATATCTCCCTCCAATACTTCCATGAGAACCGCCTCGGAATCATCACTGCAGTCACAAAGTTACATCATGATGTCTGCATCAGAGCTTTCACAGATATAGTGCAGCAAGTGCAACATCATAAGGCTATGAAGGAACAAAACTTGAACGCTGGAAATTTTTATGGGCCAATGCCCAATCCTTTTATGCACCAGGTCATGTATTATAATCCAGCTACTGGGGTTGGACTTGTACCCCAACAAATTGGGGTACCACAATGGAATGAAGGAAGTTCGAATGCTTGGGGTGGTGGAGGTTTTGACTCTTATGATATTGCGAGTAAAAAAGAATTTAATCAAGAATTCAACGAGATTTTGGCCAGGTTAGACTTGAGTGGTGGTGCTGGTGCTGGTGCTGGTGCTAGTGCTGGTGCTGGTGCTGGTGCTAGTGAGAGAAAGGAGGTTCCTGCAGATGATAGGACAATCTTTATGACATTCTCCAAAGGATACCCTATTTCAGAGTCCGAAGTCCGAGACTTCTTCTCAAGGTTCTATTACTATCTTCTACACTCTTGAATAAGAGAAATTCTTATGTAGTATCATAGTAATACATCTAACTACTTAGATTTTAGAATAAATATTCAAATTGGTCCTCCAAATATACACGGGACATTAGTTTGATTTTCAAATAATTTTTAATATTAAAATAATCTTCAAATGTCAACTTTTTACTTCAAATTGGTCTTCCAAAGTTATTTTTTTATATTAATTTGGTCCTCAAAAAGAACTAATTTGATGTCAAAAATAATTAAAAGACCAAACTGATGTCTCATGTATTTTTGGAGGACCAAATTGGTTATTTTCTCTAAATTTTATTATAAAATTAAGGGTTAAATTTGATTTGCCCCATTTGGTTTGGATCGAAATCACTGTATCACCATGTGGTTTTGACTATATGACTTTGCCCATTGTAGTTAATTCTTTTAGCACAAAGCCTTCCCGGGTATCATTCCGCTAAATCCAAACAGTGACTAGCACTTTGTTGTGAAAATTTTGGATGATTTCAGCGATAAAATATTTGAATGATACAAACACAGTTTCTCAAGGGTCTGCGCTATCTAGAATAATGCAAATAAAGGGTGGCACAAAGATATCGACCCAAACCACATGGCACAAAGTGAATTTAAAAAACAAAACTAAAGTTTATTTGGGTCGGTGGAATAAAATTACTTACATCATTATTAAATTTAAGTACTGATGATTGCATATAGACTATTTACTCTGTGTAATTATAATTTTTATTAAAATTACAATTGCATATAAGAACACACTTTAGTTTTATCTAAGTTTAATATGAAAAGTTGATGCGTGATTAATCAAGCTCAAATGGAGCCAAGATTGTAAATATACATAGTTGTGACTATAAACTTTGAAAATTGTTGTTATTGGCATTATTCTATGTAACATAAACTCATGAGGAGTTATGTCATCCAAATATTTGACCCTTAAACTCATAAGAGCATTCCAGTAAAGTGCCAATCACTGTTTAAATTTGGATTTGACAGAATGATACAATAGGGTGGTTTTGTGATAATACAACTAATCACGTGTGGGTTTTGGGCTAATGGAACTAAGATTTATGCCAACGAAACTAACAACCGGGGTCTCTGAGCTAATGGAACTAATCAAAAGGGGCAAAGTGATAAAGTCAAAATCACAGGGTGACACAATGATTTTGATCCAATCTGCAAAGGGCAAACTAAATTTAACCCTAAAACTAATCAACGTCATAAATTCAATTTATGTATCACATGTTATGTTTCGATTGACTCGATATATTACTTTTAAAGTAGATAAGAATTTATCCTTTCAGCAATAATTATGTTATGAACATTTTATAAGCAGTATTCTTAGTTCATTACACCTTTCCTTCTTTCTGAGTTATCTCATATTCTTTATCATGTGAGTATTTTATCTCTCCTTGTTTTCTTTTCTTTCATGTTCTTTTACTTGTTTTTACTCTCCAACAGAAGATATGGGGATATCATTGAAGCGGTTTTTATGCAAGATGTGCTACCATTGGAGCAACCATTGTATGCTCGCCTCGTGGTTCACCCTGCTGCCATAAATGTGATTGATGTTTTCCTGGAAGGCACAAATAGAGTGAAATTATCCATCAATGGGAAGCATGTTTGGGCTAGAAAATATGTTCGCAAAGGTACCAAGTCACCACAGACAACATCGCCAGTGACTTCCAGACCACCTTCTCCATCTGCAACAGGGACATCTTATTGATACAATTTCTTCAAATGATTTCTGTTGCTTCGCTGAGAAGAAATTAAGCTTTTACTTTCAGGGTCAGTTTGGTATACCCTAAAAAATGGGGTGAAAATTTAATGGATGAATTTTCAATATGATTTTACATATAAATCTTATCCATGAATTTTTCATCTTCATTTTTAAAAGTATACTGAACTGACTATCAATCTTAGTCTTGCTTTGAGTTTTCAAGGCAAGACAAATAAACTATGGTTAATGCCAGGCATATAGCAGGCTTTGAAATAACATATGGAACAATTGTTTTTTAAATTATTGGACTTCTAGAACTTTTCAATTCATGCTTAATGTTTGTATGCCTTTGGATTTGAATAATTGTTATTGTTATTTTTCTAGATTGCTCATGATGTTTAACTTCTGATTATATATATATATATATATATATATATATATATATATATATATATAGGCATATCAAGTGACAGCACATTTTTATTATAAGATATGAGAGAAACCAAGCTTGACCATTGAATCTTACATGAATGGCTAAGATTAGAAGTTTCTTAAAGGTGACATGACCACTAAAAAAAGTCACATGACTTTATGTTCTAATCTTGACCATACATATAAGATTCAATGGTCAAGATTGACTCTTCTCATATCTCATAATAAGAATGTGCTCTCACTTGATATGGCTCATATATATATATATATATATATATATAATTTTAATTCATTATTAGTGTGTTTCTTTACACTGTCATCCAATCATGTGCTGATACATCATTAAAACAGTTAGACTTTCTAGATAGTTGTTGTGATAATCAAATTCTTTTAATGATTTGACAATACATGATTGGATGACAATGTAAAAAAACTTTACACTGACGGTGTGTGTGTGTCTGTCATTAAAACAGTTAGACTTTCTAGATAGTTGTTGTGATAATCAAATTCTTTTAATGATTTGACAATACATGATTGGATGACAATGTAAAAAAACTTTACACTGACGGTGTGTAAAAAAACTTTACACTGATGGTGTGTGTGTGTGTGTGTGTACATAATTGGATGACAATGTAAAAAAACTTTACACTGACGATGTGTAAAAAAACTTTACACTGACGGTGTGTTAAAAAACTTTACACTGACGGGGTGTGTGTGTGTGTACATGATTAGATGACAATGTAAAAAAAACTTTACACTGACGGTGTGTAAAAAAACTTTACACTGACGGGGTGTGTGTGTGTGTGTGTACATGATTGGATGACAATGTAAAAAACGTTACACTGACGGTGTGTAAAAAAACTTTACACTGACGGTGTGTATGTGTGTGTGTACATGATTGGATGACAATGTAAAAAAACTTTACACTGACGGTGTGTAAAAAAACTTTACACTGACGGTGTGTGTGTACATGATTGGATGACAATGTAAAAAAACTTTACACTGACGGTGTGTAAAATGTGTGTGTGTGTGTGTGTGTGTGTGTGTGTGTAACGACTGACCCCATTTACACAAACATAATGTACATTATCTAAAACAATTAGTGGCATTTACTTTTAAGGCAGAATTTGAGGAAAACCGTGGAATATGCAAGAAATTGGACGCAAGGGAAGCTATCAGGCACCTTTCATTTTATTTATATATAGCCATCTTGCTTTTCCTTTTTCTTTTTGTTAAAAATAGTTTAGAGGAAGGGAAGGTTACCTCATTCTGAGGTCAGAGCATGCCACAAGCTTTAACAAGGACTTACAGTAATACTTACAAATGACCTATCAATGAAGAACCAATAGCAAGAATTGAGCTAAAGACTTTTTCATCGACATTGTTTGATCCTGTTACTGATCCTGTTAGTAAAAGCTAACCCGCTTCGAGATTTTCGATACTTAATTCTCTTTTTCTTTTTCTTTTTCTCGAGAAATTTTTTAAACATATATATAGGAAATTTGTTTGCATGTTCAATGATTTTGAAAATTTTCTTGGTCAAGGAATAATTCTGTAATTATTGATTTAAGCCTTATGTAGTTGTATATTTTTCTTTCTATTTATAATAAAAGTCTGGTTTGTTTAGTCGCAAGGATTAGGCTATGCATTATGGTTTCTGTTGCCACAATGATCACATAATTTGCAACAATTATGAAAACAAATGATAGGAAAAATAAAACGGCTAAGACAAGACCAAAATTGCAACACATCTGCAATTTATCCCTGATTCAGTTTTTGAATGAGATTGAACTTAGAACTCATGATTTCAAATGTTGCATATTGTTTAACATGAATGTTGTGCATTGCACAAGAAAAAACTGTTTGCTAAGGAATTATAAAATGAAATTTAAATAATACGTATCACTAACTTACGAAATTTTGAATGCACTAAAAATACGAATTTATTTAGAAGATTTAATGACTTTAGAAACATTAATACATGCATTGGCTAAATTAAATGTAGTTTTTATTTGTAAGGAATTATTCCTAGTTTCTATGTACATGTATTTGTCAAAGCGATATCTAATTTAAAATCTAAAGCTTTTTTTGACAGAATTTAAAATCTAAAGCTAGTGATTAGTTAAAAGGAGAGGTGAAGAATAGAACCGTAGACATTCATAATGGAAAAGAATGATATTTATGGAATATATAAAAATAATGTGTTTCTTTCTCACACTATTTCGGTTTGCATCCGTTATCAAAAGTGAGTTATCATCGTTTGATATTACGTAAAAGGAACAAGAATGCATGAAAACGTAATTGAAAATTATTCTCTGCCATTTTACTACTCATTTTCAAAAGTATTCTTCAAAGTAAACTCATATGGAGTGTTCGAATTACTAAATAAATATTTTAGTTTCAAGTTTACTTATGCTATTGTACCTTTATAAGGTTGTATTCACTTTTTGTATACACAATATGTTAATGTTATTTGTATCTTTATTTCATTATGAGGCATATCTAGTGAGAGGAGTGGTTTATTGTGAGAGTGAGAGGAGTAAATCTTAACAATTGGATCATCCATGTATGGTTAAAATTAAAACATAAAGTCATGTGACTTTTTTAAGTGGTCATGTGACTTTTAAGTAACATCTAATCTTGACCATACATAGATAATCCAATAGTCAAGATTTACTCTTCTCACTCTCACAATAAACAACTCTTCTCACTAGATATGTCCCTTATTTCGCTATACAGCAAGTTTATTTTCGGTTGAGCTTTTACGTTAATTGAGATTAAGTTTATCATTGGACGATACAAAAATTATTAATTCCTTTAGGTGCTAGCTCAGTTAATGTTTAAACCTGAATAATCAAGATAAGAAATACAACTCGTTAACCACTAAGTCAACCCCTAGTTAATGTTTAAACTTGAATAGTCAAGATATGAAACACAACTCGTTAACCATTAAGTCAATCCCTTGGTTAATATGTTAATGCTATTGGAATACTATTTACACAAAGATTTTCACAAATTGTATAGAAGCTGCTAACGATTTTTGCATCTGAATTCAAGTGATGTCACTTCTGCTATTTTTTTTTACCTCTCAAATTTTGATGCAGTAACATTAATAATATGTGAGTTATTTTGTTATACGGTAAAGGTGTTATCAGACTAACTTTCGCGTTAACTAAGACTAAGTCTCTCCCCAAACAGTTTTAAGGACGTGCACCCCATACATCGGTTTGGTGCATTTGTAGTGGCTCAAAGTAGCTAAGATAAGGAGGACACCTCTTTAATCATTATACTAACCATGAGATTTAGTAATAAGTGAATGAAAGTTTTGAAAGTAGCATTACTAGCATACAAAATATTTTTTTTGTCAAAAAAAAAAGCATACAAAATATTTTACAACTAATTAATAGTAGTATCGTGAGGGTACCAGCTATTAATCATTTAATGAAATTAAAATTCTTGATTAAGTAAAGAGTATTTAATGTATTTTAAAATTTGTCATTATCCATCATCAATGCATATCTTATTGTATTTTGATAACAAAATTACCCATAATAATGTTTGGTATTTTGTTCTTTTATTTTTCAATATTACTTAAAAATGTTATTTAAAATAGAATTTTGTTCTTATTTGACTTCATGAATGACGACGTGTACCAACTAACATAATTAATTCATATATATGTATATATGTGTCAATTTACATTAGTAAGGGTGAAACTCTTATGTCAATTTTCGGCCATCGATTTATTTTAATCTAAGGCATTTGTTAATATTAAATACAAAAGTAAAGCATTTAATATCTTAGAAATTCAAAAAGCATTTAATGGTTTCTTGATTAAGTAATTAAGAAAATTAATTAAGCGATTTTAAATGCTTTTTAAACAGTGACCTTAGGGAATTGGTAGAACTGGAAATGAGTCAAGTTAGCTTCTAACCCTGTTCAAGTCTAAGTTCGTTAATAATTCAATAAACTAAAAATTTTGACTCATTTGTTAAACAAGTCGAGTTTGAGATTTCATATATTCGACTCATTAGCTCATGAGCCGGTTATATATATATATATATATATATATATATATATATATATATATATATATATACCAATATGGGGGGCGGAAAGGCGGAATGAGAGATATAAGAAAGAAAGATCACATGGGAGAGTAGGATGCAGACGGACTGCTTACATAATTAAAACATGTAAAAGTAAAGTATAAGAAAAGACACAACCGGAGAGGCGGTAGTCCGCACTGAACCGGCGAGGAGATGAAGAAAGAAGAGTTTATAAAAGATTTGAGAAAGAAAGCTTACAAAGAAGATCTCAGGCGGAGTACTTCTCTCTAGAGACTCTCTCTCTAAAAGGGGTGTCCGAAGAATGCCTTACAACAAGGATGGGCAGAGCCTTAAATAGAAAATAAAACTTACTATTACAACAGTACAGGTAACAAGACCGGGACTATTCTAATAGTTAAAAATGCTACAGTAACTGCTACAGGATTTTTAAACAGTTACTGTCAGCAGGTTTGCTGTTTGGTTGACTCAGCAGTCTTCGTCAAGGTTGATGCCGAAACAGTCATCTTCGTTCTGGTAGAAGGTTGATGACTCTGCCGAAGAAGAGGGTGATGGAGGTAGACTTGATTACTTCTTTGGAGCTTGAGGCTTTACAGAAGATTCTTGTATTTGTTTGTCTTTGTTTTTCTTAATCAATTGGAGGATATCTTGAAGATTTTGTTCAAGGCTATCCTGAGTGCTTGATGCAGCAATAGCAGTTGTAATTGCAGCACGATGGTTGAGGAATTGGCAGGTTTCTGGGTATGCAGGGGCAAGCCAATTTTTGTTGTCTTGGAACCAGGCTAAAACTTTGTTTGAGTCGGCTCTCGAAGTATCAAATTGCGCCCACCATTTAACAAAAGCTTGTTTTTGGAGGACAGGAAGTTGGTGGGTGTTTTCATGAGCTCCGTATTTGTATTGCCATGAAAATACCCAAGATAAGGATAGTTTGCTGAAGAAGTGTAATTCAACTGGAAAAGGGTCTTGTACCAGATGAATGCGCTTCTAGAAAGTTTGTAATCCATCTTCAACAAGTGGAGGGAGGATTTGTTTGGTTGGTCCGAAGTAATCCCACCATTGGATGAACCACATCGGAAAATTATATTTGATATTATTTTTAAAATAAATAAGCCATGAATGGCGGTTGTTTTTATTTTGAAGCCAGAAGACATTGGTCCAGGCAAGTTGATAATCCCAATAATTAAAACCAATGGGGTTAAAATTCTGAGAAAATTTTGTGATTATATTAGGATCTTTTCCATATTTGAGGGGAGATAAGACTTTTAAAATTTGAATAGTCGAATGGGTGATGACATTTGGATATTTTGGATCTTTGTGGTGTTTGATAGAAACAGAATCTGTGTCTACAAGGATGAACTCATAGAACTGTCTGGTTTTGATATTCGAGGTTGGTTTAAAATGGAAACCAGGAGGGAAGATTTTGGAGGGAATTTTATAGGGATTATTGTCCCAAAATTCAGGTTCCATTTGGATAGTTGGAATAAAACAGTTTTTGGCTTTATAGGTGGTTGGAGGGTTTTGTTTTGGTTGGGTGGTAGCAATGGTCAAAGAAGGAGAGGCTACCTTGATTTGTTTGTTTTTCAGATTTTGGATGGCTAAGGTAAGGTTTTGGGTTTCAGATTCCTCATCAGAGGCTATGTCAGCCCAAGATTTTCGAGGGAGATGGGTGAGACCTTGGTCTTGAAAGGCTTGGAGAGTTTGAATAGGGATGGCATAATCTGCCTTTGTTTGTTTGGATTGTGAAGTCGAGGTTTCAGGTTTAGATTTCTGAGTGGATGACTCAGATTTGATTGGTTGATGAGTGAAAGACTCAAGTGGGGTAGAAGACCCCGATTGTCGGGTGGTAACCCGGTTTGATAGTCCAGGAATGACTATTTTAGAACTCTTTCCTCCGGAGGAGGATGATTTGACCGATTTGGGCATCGGATTAATGTCCCTGAAGATATTCACGAGTGAGGTAGTCAGGGAGAGAGTTGGAAGTACCTTTGAGATATTCAATGTCAAAATAAAAAATACTTAAAATTGCTTGCCAACGGGCAAAAATTTGTTTGGATGCTAAATTTTTGACATCTTGATGTAAAATATTTTTTGCAGAAGCACAATCAACTCTAATCAAGAATTTTTGATTAAGTAAATCAGATTGAAATTTAGAAATGCAGAGCACTATTGCTAAGACTTCTTTTTTGACAGTTGAATAATTTTGTTGGGCAGGATTCCAATGTTTGGAAGTAAAGGCTATTACAGTTTCGTTTCCTGAGACACATTGTTTGAGAATACCACCATAACCAATGTCAGAAGCATCAGTTTCGACAATTTTGAAAGATTGAGGATTGGGAAGATAAAGACATGGAAGGTGTTTTACCTGAGTTTTGACTTGTTTGATAATGTTTGTATGAATGTCTGTCCAAGGGGGAGGATTCTTTTTTAGGCGATCATGAAGAGGTTTGATAAGATTACTTAGATGAGGAAAGAAATCAGCAACATAATTTAAACATCCAAGAAATCGTTGTAATTGGTTTTTGTCTAGAATTTGATTTGGGAATTTGTCCGCAAATTCGATTGAACGTTTGATAGGAATAATAGTTCCTTGATGAATATTATGACCTAGAAAACGAATATTAGTTTGAAATAAAACAATTTTAGATTTAGACACAGCAAGACCATTTTTCTTAATGATACTTACAAATGTGTGTAGATGTTTAAAATGTTGATCGATGGATTGGGAAAAGATTAAAACATCATCAATATAGACTACAGCAAAGTTTGAATATTGATTGAAGATATCGTTCATAATTTTTTGAAATTCTGAAGGAGCATTTTTTAATCCGAAAGGCATTACGTTCCATTCATACTGCCCAAAAGGGACTGTGAAGGCTGTCTTGTAGCGATCACATTCCTTAATTTGGATTTGCCAGAATCCAGATTTCATGTCAAATTTTGAAAAGATTTTTGCAGAATGTAAACGGTTGAGCAGATCTTTTTTGTTTGGAATAGGGTACCTAATCCATCTAAGAGCTTGGTTAAGTGGTTTGTAGTTGATAACTAAACGAGGAGTTCCTCGTTCGATTTCGGCATTTTTGTTGACATAAAAAGCAGAACAAGACCAAGGACTTTTGGATTTTTTAATAAGTTTTTTGTGAAGAAGGTCTTGTATTTCTTGTTGACAAGTTTTAAGAAGTTCATCATTCATTTGGATTGGTCTAGCCTTAGTAGGGATTTGTTTTTCATGAAAATCCTTTTCATAAGGTAAATCAACCACATGTTTCTTTCTTTCCCAAAAAGCATTAGGGAGATCAGAACAGATGGATGTTTGGATTTGTTCAAGAAGAAGATTGATTTTCTTTTGAACATTGGGCTGGAGTAGTTGGGAATCAATAGTTTTATAAGAAATTTCTTCCTTAAGGTAATTAATTTGATTTTGTTTAGTTTGGACAATATTAAGACTTTTAAAGACAGGTTGTCGGAGAAATTTAAACATAATGGTTTTTCCTAAATGTTGAGTAGAAATTCCTTCATCGGAAATTCTAAGAGGAAAGAGCGACCTAATGAAAGGTGTTCCTAAGATTACCTCGTTTTTAAGATTTTTAACCAGAAGAAAAGGTGTTTCTATTTGAAGACCTTGGTTGTTAATGATTGCTGAAGAAAGTTTGAAATTGATTTTTAATTTAGAACCGTTAGCGGTGATGAGTTGTTCGGAAGTTTTTTCAAAATATTTTGTTGGAATTAATCCTTCAAGAATACAATTAGAGTCTGCACCAGTGTCGAATAAAGCAATTGTATCAAGGACAAATTCATGAATAATAATTTTAATACTGATGTAGAATTTTTGGATTTTTAACTTGTTGATTAATCTAAGAAAATCATTATCAGAATTGGGGGTTTTAGGAGAATTAATTTTAGGAGTTTCTATATCAGTTTCAGAATCTATGTGAGAGTTTTCATTTTGTAATTGGGTCAAGACAGATTGATGAAGATCTTGGGTTTTTTTGAGTTGTTTAACTTCAATCTTGAGATTATGAATTTCTTGTTGAAGATCTTGAATGGTAACTGGTTTAGAAATATTCTTTTCTAAACGTTTAAGTGTTTCTTTAAGATTAAATCTTTCGATGGGAATATAATTTTTTGAGGAAGAAGGTTCTTCTATGGCTTTTTTAAGTATGTTAAAGTAATTTTGTCTTTCCTAAGGATCAAGAAGGGAGTTAATAACTTCAAAAAGAAGATCTTGGTCTTTGGTTAAAACATTAATTTCATTTGGAGACTCTGAATTTTCACAAAAGGTGTTATCATCATGTTGGATATGGTTTAAATCTTCAAAAGACTCATAATCTGTTTCTTCGTCAGAAGTTTGGATTAACAAATTGTTGATTTGTTCTTCAATTGAAGGTTCAAGATTTAAAGTTTTTATTTTGTTTTTCAAATGACAATATTTACTAATATGGCCTGGTTTGCCACAAGTATAACAAATTATTGGTTTGCTAGGTATTTTTATATCAATGGGTGGTTTAGACTTAAAATCTTGTTTAAGTCTTCGGGGAGGGACATTGCTCATGTGTTTATAATATTTGGACTTATGATGGGTTTTTTGTTCATGATTGGGTTTGGGCTTAGATTTTTTCTTAGCACAAGGTAAACCGAACTGTTCACAGAAAGAACCTAAATCTCGTTTGTTTTGGGCTTTTTCTTTGGCAAGTTGATGCTGGATTTTATCATCTTGACAGATTTTTAAAGCTACCTTTTGGATATAAGCAATTAATTGTCCATAACTTAATTGCTCATAAGGAATTTGACCATTAGAGGTATGACTACGGATTTTGTCTCTGACCTTGTCTCCTAGGGATTTAGGAAGACCGGCTAAGAATTTTTCTTTCCAGAAGGGTTGTTGACTATCTTCTCTAGTGTAAACCCTAGAAAGGAAAGTATCACGATACCACCTAAAATCAGCTAAGGTTCTACATTTGAGGTTTGAAAGAAGTTCGGCAGATCTATCTTTCCATAGCGAAGGATCACCAATGAAATGTTGGGCTATGGTATAGATGAGTTGGTTGGTTGCATCAGAAATGGTTTCACCATTATTAAGAATGGGAGTTTGAACATCTGTCATCTTAATGGCAGAAAGAATTTGGTCTTTTTCTTCTTCAGTGAGATAATTATCCCACCATCCTTTAAGTTGGCCGGAAAAGCCAGCGACCAGAATATTGGCAATGGTTACTTCGGAACAATCCAAAGTAGTATGATAGGCAGTTGCTGCCATAGTCATGTGTTGAAGAGTATTAAGAATATTATACTCAGTTTGACCATCTATGTTCCATTCATAGATGTTATTGGCGCTGAAACTTTTGAAATTAGGATTTCTTTCTTCAAGAAGGAGATCAGGAGAGGTTGCTTTGGGATAATAAAGTTTGGAAGGGTTTCGCCAATTAAGTGTTTGACTAATAACAGGATTTACATTAATCATGGAATTAGTATCTGTTTCAGATTGATTGGAAGAGGTAGAGGCTTTTAAAGTATTAATCGTTAAGCCTTTGGTTGTGCTACGAGTAGTTGTTTTATCATGAGAAGTTTGAGGAGTATCAGGAACTATAGGTCCTAATTCTTTAAGTTTTTCATTAATTTTTGAAAGAAATTCATCTTGTTTAAATAAAACTTCTTTTTTTATCTGTGTTTGGGGATTAATCATTTGAAAATCGTTTTTTAATTGTTTGGTTAATTTAAAAGGTTTAAACAAAGGTTTTTCAAGTTTGCTTTGTTGAGGGGCTGAGGTAGAAGATTGAGGAAAAGGTTTAGAAACAAGTTTTTCTCCAATAGATTGAAGATAATTGTTAGTATAATTATTTTGTTCCATAAGACTTTTAATATCTTTGGAATTAACATTTTCTTCAATATTTTTAGTTTTAAAAGGTGAAGCTATAATAGGTTGTTGTTTATCGTCTTTTAGGTTAGGAAGTTGGTAAGAACGAGTTGGAGGAAGCTCAGTTTTGACCATTTCACCATCCTTAAGATGATAAACAGTAATAACATTGGTTGATCGTTCATCACTAATGTTAGTTTGGAAAGGATAATTAATTTGGTTTTTGACTGTGTAAGCAAGAAACCAGTCAAAGAAATGAATGTTCATTTTAACATTGTTAAGGAAATCATAGTAAGTTTGTTGGATATCGGACTTGTTTTGACCCTGATAATTTTGAAAGAACCATTCACGTTGAGGAGTCCATTTCTCAGAATAGAAATCTTTCCTAAGGGCAATCTTATCAATAGTGTATTTATTTATCATCATAAACATCATTAAGAGAAGAGTAGGTTGGAGATTGAATAGTTTGTTGATCATCTTCTTGTTGATATGTAGGGCGAGGAATACTAGATGAAGTATCCAGACCTTGAAGGTTGATGTTTAAAGGAGGATTTTGGAGAGAAGACATGGATCTTCTAGAAAGGGCAGATCTAAAATCTTCAGATTTGAAATCTTCACTTTTGGATGAACTAGCATAACTAAAGGAGTTACTCCTATCAAAAACTAATTCAACAGATCCGGTTGAAAATTGTCTGATTTCTCTGAAATCAGGAGTAAATCTGGGCAAGGCTGGTGTTGCCTTATCCAGGGTCCATTTCTCAGGTAAGACCACGTCTTTCCAGAGAATAGTTTTAGGCACAGAAACATTGGCCTTGGTGATATCAGTGAGAAACAAAGTAGTTTCTCCTATTGTTTTAGTTTTAAGGACATGAGAGTTTGAAGAATTCATTACCTTGTATTGAATCCTATACATTAAGGTTGCTGGAATAGATCCTGGTTTCATATCTAAACCGTCAATTTTGAGATTAAGGAACAAAGCATCCCTAATGTTTTTATCGGCTAAACTAATAGTTCGATTAGGATAGCAGTTGAAATAGATTGGGCCATGACTTAGGCTTGTTTCTACAGTTCCTAAGAGTGAATCTTGAAACTTATTATGACGAATGTCTCTTAAGCAAAGAAGAATAGAAGCATTTAATCCTTCTCTAATAAGAGGTTTGATGGCAACTTGTACACATCCGATGTGTAAAAAATTAAATTTTTTAGTTTGATGTTCAATTAAACTTGTTTGTGAAAGAAGATGGAATTCACCGACATCTGGGTCGATGGGAATATTTTTCTCAACAGTCCTAATAATGTAATCAGAACTGCGATACCATTTACCTTCGGGTTTGTAAAGTTCTTTTTCAGGAATTTTGGGAATTTCCCAATTGTCAATTTCTTGATTAATATTTTCAAAATGAATTTCTTCTTTGAAAATATTTGATGTTTGATTTAGAGTAGTTTGATTTGGAATGAGAGAAGAAGATGAAGGTTGAGAAGATCGACGAGAAAAGTGAGAAGAGAAAGATCGAAACATATTCATAAAATAAAATCCCAATGATATCATTACCATCACGTAGTTCAGTAAAAATTTAGGGATGGAGTAAGTTAAGGTTTATCAATATGAACTAGATCTTGAGAGTTTAAATATTATGCAAAAACTTAGTCGTACATTATGACTATGAATCTTAACCATAACCCTGTTCAGTTCATGTGTCAAACTAATTTGTGATGCATCGACAAATTAGTCTTACTGCCTCCCCAGGACTTACTGCTACAGCGCCACAAACCATTTTAACACAATGAAACCCATGTTATTCCAGTTAAGATTATAGAACTAGATCGCACACTATCAGTTCATGCAAAATAGGATAAAGTCACAACATTCAGTTCATAAAGATAACAGTTAACTTAGATCCAGCCATAAATTCCTACTACTATATATATATATATAGTCATTTTTTTATAAATAATAGTAATAATAATGCTTTAATTTAATATATATTAGTATTTTATTTTATTTTTGGTCTGACTAATTTTTTTAAAACTAAATATACACAACAAAGATAAATTTTATTGAGTTACAAATATGAGCCTAACTCATTGAACATAAAAGACTTAATTAATACAATACTCGATATTGGCTTATTGAGCTTAAGTATCTCATGAGTTTAAAATGAACTGAGTTCAAATCAAGAAAATGGACTCGGTTGCTTATTGAGTAGAGCCTGAGCCAGGCTTAACCCAGCTCATCTCGACTCATTTCCAGCCCTAGGCACTGGTTCGCATGACCCTTAATCTAATGGTTAAAGATTATCAAATTTAACAAAGAAACAAAATAAGTAATTAAACTTAAATGAAGAGAGAATGATGAAATTTATATTTAATGAAAATGATAAAATTACATGTTTTCAATTAAAAAAATTAATAATTTATCATATTTAATTAATATTTAACTTTTATACCAATTAATAAATTATTAATTAAGTTATCAATTTCTTTGAATCGTATAAAACTAAAACAAATAAATAAATTTATTTATTTTTATATTGAAGGTCTAACTATTTCAATTTAGTTTTTTTTATCTAAGTAGATTTTGCTATTTTTACTTATTAAACTATTAATATTTTATGAAAATATCATATAATTTTTTATTTTTTAAAAAAATAAATTCAATGAGCTAAATCAAATTTTCAATCTTTATTTAATAAATATTTTTTTAAGACCACGAGGGATCTTCACACCCATTTGGTATGAAACTAATCCTCGTTCGAGCGTCGGCTTGACCATGACCACAAGGTGCTTCCTGTGTGTTTTGAATCCCTATATTACATATCAAGTCTGCCCACATAGATCTCAATTTGTCAACTAAGTCACACATCGTATTATTTATTTAATACATATTCCTGCATTCTTTCTCTTCATTTAAGTTAGTTTTGGCCAATGAGGATTGACTCAAGTGGTAGGATCGAAGAGTGTCAACGAAAGGTCTTTGGTTCAATTCCTATGAATGATTCTTCATTGGTAGGTTATCTATAAGTACCGCTATAAACCTTACTGATGCTTTGTGCCATGCCTTTAACTTTGGAATAGGGCAACCTTCCTTCCCCCTACCCTAAGCTTTCTTTTATCACCCAATAAGTTAGATTTCCTTATTCTCTTTCTTCATTAAATTTGATGATCATGAACTATTATTAGATTAAGTCTTGTACATTTATATCGTTTGATAACTTATTATAGAAAATGATTTCTACCAATCTAATTGTTGAATCATGCGATATTATTATGACAATCATGCGATATTATTATGACGATCATGCATTCCAAATTTGATATCAATCGGACATTCATAAGTATATAATCTAATAGTCAAATGACTGGATTAGTGAAACACAACATTTATAAAATGTTATTGAACAGTGTAACTATGCCAAGAGTTACTCCTAAAGTGAGTGTATCTCTTCCCTATATATATAAGTAAAACATAAATAGTTGTTTAAATAAGTTATATTAAATTAATTATCTTAAAATGTATAATTTCTTAAACAAAAATTGCAATTTTCTTACACCCCGTTTGGGGTGGTTGTAAGTTTCTTGTTTTTGGTTTTAAAAGCTAAATTTGACAACGAAATGTGCTTGGGTAAAATGAGGTTCAAATTGGTTTTTTACTTAATTTTAAAACAGTTTTCTTTTAAGGCACAAAACCATAAAACTAGGTTTTGTGATTTTTATTTCAATTTTCATCTTAAAACCATGTTCTCTCCAATGCCCTTCACAATCCCCTTTACCATCCCTCTCTGCCCCTTCACTATTCCTCACCTGCTGGTGACTCTTCTGCTCTTAACTCTCTTGCTTTTGTGAATGTATTTTCTCTCCTTCTTCTCTCTCTTCTCTTCTCTTCTCTGACTATATTTTTTCTATGTTTTTGTCCCTGTTGTATTTTTTTCACACCAATTCATTTTCTTTAGAGACCCTTCTCATCATTTCTCCCTCCCATTCTCAACAAGGTTGATGTTGTTACAGTTATGATTTTGATTTTGCTAGTTTCTAATGATGTTAATAAGTCACGATATAGTTATAGTTAAGTTTCATTCACCAATAAGTTTTGGTTTCTAATTCTATTGATGTAAAATGACTTACGAAATAATAATATCAGTTCTAGTAATTGTGGTTTTATTCACCTCTCTTGCATTTTCTAGCAAATTGTGAAATTGCTTATCCTGCAGTAGTTAGGAATATTATTGGTTCGTTTAACGTTTTTGCTTCGTAATTATTTGTTGGTTTATGATGTTTGTGCTACAATTTTCATTCCATGAAGTACTTTCATGTCAATTAGTTTGTTAGATATAAAAATAACTCGTAATTTTTATTATTATTGTTGTTATCGTGGTTGGTCCTACTACTTATGATTACCATTTTTATAGTTTTATAATATTTATTTTTGTTGTCAAAATTTATATTATTTATTTTAATTTTTTAAGAATTTTTATTTTTTTTCAGACTTAATTATTTTATTGTCATTTTTAATTATTTTTATGTGTCAATATTTTTTTATATTGGGTGAATACATAGTGAGGCGAAGTAAAGAGAGTGACTTGACTCAAAAAACAAAAATAAAAAAACTGAAACTCAAAACTCAGAACTAAAACTAGATTTGAATTTTGGAATTTTCAAAACATAAAACCAGAAATCACCCCAAACGGGGCCTTAGTTTCTAGTTTGTTTTAAAAATATTATGAAGGGTTAAAAACAATAATTGATTACTTGTGTCATTAAATACAGGTATATTGTACATAAAATATAATCAATTATGTAATTAATGAGGTATTAAATTACTTAAAACATGATTAGTCAAGTAAATTATTAATTTTATTTATATATATTTATGAGACTCTCTTTTCTTTAACTTCTCCTTATCCAATGTTTAATCAGCAAAAGTCTCAATGAAAAACCCCTTCACCTCAACCGCATGCATTGTATTGAATTTGAATCTAGAACTTTTAAATAAAGAGTTTAATTTTGATCCACTGTCAGTGTAAAGTTTCTTTACACTGTTATCCAATTATGTATTGCCAAATCATTAAAAGAGTTTGACTATTACAACAACTATCTAGAAAGTCTAACTCTTTTAATGATGTATCAGCACATAATTGGATAACAGTGTAAAAAAACTTTATACTGACAGTGGATTAAATCCCTTCCACTCAACCATTTAATTAGTTAAGCTCAGGTGATGGACTAAATAAATCTTTCAATTAATTATATATTAAGTAATAATTATCTAGGTTTTCGATTTTTTACAAAGAAGATCTGTAACCTGGTATTGGAATGACAGAGATGATATAGGCTAAAGTGCATACAAAGCGATCTAGTTGGGATTCAATCCTAGCAAGAATCAAGTAATTTTTAAAAGGACCTGGTTTCATTTAAACTAAACTCTCGACAATTTTCCTAGGCTTTCAAATCGTAAGTCATATATCATCATTTTTAAAATCGTTTGCAACCCTAATTGTTGTTGAAATATTGTCGTTCTTGAAATTAACTCTCTACTATATGTAAATGTATTTTAATCACGGTTATTTCTATTTTATGTAGAATTTAATTTTGATTTATTGATAGTATAAAGAGTTTTGTGCTATTAATTAATTATATAGCACAACAAATTAAAAAAAAACAGTTGAAAACTTTATACTAGCAATAGATAAATTTGAAACTCATATAAGTATGTCACATATCCGCAGCACTACAAAAAAATAAGCATTTACGGCTTTCAATATTAACGATTAGCCGCAGTTTTTGAATGGGCCAAATGATTTACCAACAATTGCCACTGGTGCCGTTAATTAAGGTGTCGGGAAAATGCCAATTGAGGAGCATTTAATGACAGTTTTTATGGTTGTTTAGCTGCATTTGAAATTGTGGCTACACTACAAAAAAAAGTGATGGTTTGCGACAATTTTTTAGGGGCGTTTATAATAAACCGCCGTCGGTTACATTTTTTTGTGGCGTTTATAGTAACCGCCGAAATTATTAAGGTTTAGCGCTAGTGGCCTTTATGTTTAGTGGCAGTTGCAGATTAAAAAACTGACCCAAACAAATTTCCCAAATCCCTTTCGATTGAACGGACATTTGAGCCCACCTCTCTCTCGCGCTCTCACACTCCTCTCGCTGCTCTCTCCTAGGGTTAGGGTTCTCTCTCGTTGTTTCTCTCTTGAGTGTTCTCTTTCGATTTTACCTTCAATGGCGTAACAAGACGCTCAAAATGGTAGATCTGAGAAGAGTGCTGCTGGTGGAAGCACCCAAGGAAAATGACACTTTGCTGTTCTACAAGCACAAGGCCGATTTCAAGCTCGTTGGTTCCTCCTTTCTCGTTGATGACTCTGCTTCCCTGTGAGTGTCTTTCTTTCTCGCTCTTTCTTCGCTTTACTCATTATAGATCTGTGAATGGTGATGTGTGTTTTGGTGTTGAATCGTTTTTTTTTGTTTATAATTTTTTCTTTAATTTTTTTCATGTTTCATGAGTTTATACCTTTATTTATGGTTTTTTTCTGTGTCTGGTGATATAATTTGATGCGTAAGTTTCATTTTTTGTGACTTATTTTGATTAAATTTCCTTGTTTTTGTTTTATTCATGTTCTGTTTTACATGTATTCATCTTCTAAGGTGTAAAAAATTATCTGAGATCTGCATGTCTCTTTGAAACTTATAGGTTATGAATCAGCAGGTTTTGCACATTGTCAATAAGCTGATGATAGACGTAATGGCAATAACATTTCCGCTCTTGAAGGTAGCCATTCATTATCTGTTGCTAGTATGCAGTTTTCTGGGCTTAATTTATGCTTTATCGCCAGTGAAATATTTGTTTTGCTTCCTCCAAATTCTAGAACTGCATCCCCTCCCATGCCTGAGCCTAAGTGTGGTTGAGTGCTTGAATGCAGTTTCTCTATGCATCACTAACATGCATACTCACACCTCTGTGTAGGTTGCTTTATCAAGTCTATTTGTGCCTCTTGTTCCTTTCCCCCCTTTCTTTTCAGTTTGTCACTTGTAAGAGCATTAGACTCCTTAGTTGCTATCCACTGTGTTTTCACTACCAACATCTTCCAGGTGCACAACAAGGTCAGTGGATGGCTCAACAAATTGATACCCTCTTGATTTGTAGATTCTTCTGTGTTTGAAATATATTAAATATTTTTATATCCAATTAGCATTGCAATTTATTTCTAAATTTCAAAATGGTAACATGTTCTATCACTTGAAATATTGATATTAGATCTGAGTTCGGTTTCTTCAATTCGATTCAATTCGATTCAATTCTATATAATATATACTCTTGGATTTCCAATTCTGTTTTTTATCTATTGGAATTGGATCCTTCATTTGCTGGCGGTTCTATTTATATTCCAATTGCTGGAATTATTTTAGTTATCCATTATAACTGTTATTAGTTTGAATTTTTTTTTCTTATTATAAGCCTATATGCAACGTCTTTTTATTAGTATGTGATTCCCCCCCCCCCATTTTCTTCTCTGTTAAAATCTATTAAGAAAATATGTTATTAATCTAAATGGTGTGAGGTAGGTTAAATGATGCTTAAATAAGGACGTGAAAGACTTTCCTACATATTATAATTTTCACTTTTTAGTCAAAGTATTTAAATTTTTTTATTATGGTGATTACTCTGTTCTTTGTTTATCCAGACATTTAAAATCCAACTCTTTCTTCCTTTGTTATGGTTAATGGGTACAAAACTGTGAAAGTAATCCAATTCACTTGAACTTCTCACACATTATCCTTTTCTAAAGAAAATTTATTTCCTTATATATTACTATACCTTAAGGCTGTTCTTGTTAGGAGAAAATTTAATTTAGGGAAAGTAATAAATTGGTTTTGGCCCACAATGCCTTTCATTGTTTAAGCTTGTAATGATTTCGAAGAAGAAAAAACTTGGAAAGTTTGGATTTTGATTCACTTTCTTTTCAAGCGAGCAGAGAAAACTTTAGCTAATCCCACAAGTTACTAAATAATGTTAAATAAACGGTTTGCTTAAGTGGGTACTTGCTTTTTTTTGTGAACTGGGTCATCTTTTTTTCTTTTTTTTTTTGTGTTTATGATGTTTGAGGTTTTTAAGACCATTGATCTCTGTTGGGGAAGTCCCGCTCCTTCTTTGAAATCCTATTTAACAGTGTCATATTACTACTGAATTGTTGTCATTCGATGTATATTGGTCAGAAATTCTTCTCAAAGTTTATATTTCTTCCATTATTCTGAGCATGGCTATAATTTGGCAGTTTTTCAAGGCCTTTCTAGTGCTCTACATTCAATGGACAAAGGTTTGATATGCTCTTCAAATTGTGATTTAGAGACAATGGCAGAGGTTTCTTATCATTGCTATTATATTCTGCAGCCATCAGATAATGGGCCAATGCTTTTGAGGGTGAGAACTAGTTGCGCATTCAATTTTTATTTTTTATTTCTGTTCTTTTTAGTTGCAATTCGAATGTCAAGTTCATTGCTTTAGTTTTAATTATTGTTCTTCTTCTTCTTTCACGTGGATTGGGTGGATTTTGATTTCCTTATATATCTCACTTTCTGTTGAATTTCTAGGTTGGGACTCAAGGTTATGGTAATGGGTCTTTGGTGTTGTGCCTGAGATATCTATCTAGTACAGCAGCTACCACTGTTAATAAAGAAAACCCAGCTTCAGATACCTCTTCGAAAGACAATTCTGGTCAAGGAAAAGACTCCAGGGAATCATATGAGAAAAGTGATGCTAGGAAACCGTTAGTGGAGGGGTGAGTTCTAATGTTATTGTAGCTCTTCTTCATTGAGCATTTTCATTTGCAGTTAATGTGAACGTTATATGAAGTGGTTATAGTTATGAGCTGCTGATTACGTTGTTGGTTGCAGCCTGTTTCGTGGTTGAGCTTTCTTTTACTAGTTGCTACTGGAGCTGGATTGGTATTCTGCTATGACAGGGAAAAGAAACGACATATTGAAGGTAGATTACTATGGTGAGTTGAGTATTTTAAGGCTGACGTCTCTTTTAATTGCATTTTCCTTGAAATTCAGCCTTGACTGAATTATTATTTGTTTATGTTATTTATCATATGATGTTTGAAAGGATTTTGAATAAATTTCAGCATGTGTTCTTGTGGATTTTATAAAGCCTCAGTAGGGTAAAATCTAGTTTAAGGATGAAGTTTGAGTACAAGATATATTGTGCTGCATCATTTTTCGATGGGTTTTATATTTGTGGTACCACAATAGTTCCCATTTTAATCTGGCTGGAGAAGTTCAATCTGCATGTCTTCAGGATGCAAATGTTGAAAGAGAGAGAACTAGGGAGAAATTGTGTGTATAGTTCTGCAAACTTGATATCTCTTATTTATAGCTTGATTGCAATCAATCAATATTATTGTCGTAAGTTTGCTTGATTGAAAGAGAGAGAATTAGGGAGAGTTCCTTGTATTTTGGAATGTTGAAAACCAAATTTGCTTGCAGATTGATCTAACAGACTATGATCCATTGCTGCATGAAAGAGGCTTTCATCAAAAACTAAATTTTCTTGTCAAAGAAAGCTTTGGTTGGGTTATAGAGAATGAGATATATGGTACAAGTGGAAACATATGAGCTGCAGGTTATGATGCCGCGAGCTGCAGGTTTGTTATCTGCCTTGTTTTATTTGTTTATCTAATTAGTATATAATGCCTGCGACCCTATGCTGATATATTGCCTTGACATTGTTTAATGTATGTTGTAGTTTGAGACAGCTTGGGCTTTGACAAATATAGCTTCTGGAACATCTGAAAACACTAAGGTGGTAATTGATCACGGGGCTGTCCTAATTTTTTTTTCCAGAAAATGTCGTTTAGCCGCGGTTTTATAGAAAACTGCGGCTAAACGACTATTTTTTAAATAAAAATTTAATAGTAGCAGCGGTTCATAACCGCCGCTAATAAAAAAACTATTGGTGGCGGTTATACCAGCGGTTGGTGAAAACCGCCGCTAATCGTTTTGCGACCCTCTTATACGCAGCGTTTTTTTAACCGCCGCGGAACATGTTTAGCGACGGTTGAAACCGCCGCAAAACCTAAAATGGAACCGCCGCTAAACGCAATTTTTTTTGTAGTGCTAAACACCTTTTTCTATAAAAAAATAAAATATGCAAAAGCAAAACTATCCATTATCCAAGTCCTAATTACATTAAATTAAATGCATGTAGTATTCAAGTCAAAACTAAACATAACTAATCCATTCAATATTCAAGTTAAAACTATATATGAACAAAGTATGTATCTAAAAAAAAGCTTCAAAATACACAACCCTTTAAACAGTCGAGAAGCATACACCAAAGGCTAATCCAGTCTAGCATAAATCACCCTAACATGCATATTTTCCCAAGTTATACATTTCATTCTTAGTTCTTACTCCCATATCCTCCAATGCATATCAGCAATAGCTCCCAAGGTCAGTGGCCCAATCTTAGAACTATTATTCTATTAAATGTATTCGATAATCAGTGTTAATCCTATTCTGCATAACAAACTAAATACAACCTTGACTGTAGAGAAAACCTTGGCCTCCCAAAGAGAACACTTGAGAGAATCTTAATCACGTCCTCTTGCTCCTTTCCTTTTTCCTTTTCAATGAGTACATGGTTATTCAAAAGAATCCCTCTTGCACGTGAAATATGTTATATTCATGCATTTATTCTAAGTCCCACTGGCCTAACCAATCAAGAAGAAGAACAAAAGAAGACTGATTTAGTAGCCAAGGAGAACACAGACATACAGTGAGAAGAATGGCAATCAACAGAAGTAAAGATTGATCACTAACTCTAAGCCTCGGTCTGAACTACTTCATGCATTTAGGACCTCTCCATTTGAGAATGCCATCGCTATGCATTGGATTGAGCAAGACTCAAAAGAGCAATGAGAGAAGATTGTTTCAGCGGTTCCCAGCAAAATACATGCCTAACCTAAAGTAACTTGACCTCCTAAAGAAAAAAAGGCACCGCACCAACTATCAATTTTTATTTATAATGCAGAACCATAGAAAATAGATACCAGACTACTCCAACAATATACATTGTTCATTAACTAATAACCCAGTTCAGAGTCCACAACCTTGTCTATGGACTGGTCTATCTCTATCAATCCTTAATATTCCATATATGTAAAGTCACATAGGATACAAGCCAGACAGCTAAATACATATAACGACCATAAATAAACCCATTTTGTAGTCTGCAACCTTGTTCCCCAACTTTAGACCAATTCATTAGTCATTCTTTGTCTTATAGTTGATTAAACTCACTGCTAGAAGCAATTGAATATAACAATAAAATAAAGGGCAAGTCTTGCTTTTCAACAAGGGAAAAAACACGAAACATAAAGACCCGTTTCTCACACATGTATTCAAATCAAGACATGAAGTAATTTAATTGAAGACTGCAGGAGAAAGAATTATGATAAAACCAAGTAAGAAAAATAACTAATTCAGCGAAAACGAAAATATTTATTGGACACGATATAAAACATTGAAAGTGTATGAAAAATTAAACCATATTAATCAATCTCATTGGAAACAATAGTGGGGAGTTATATAGAATTTAAAGATATTAATTATATAAATAACTAATTTTGTCATAAAATTAAGAAAATCAATATTTTTACAAACTACAAGGGTCAATTATAGTTTTTCCACGTACTTTCATTTACTAGTTCAATTTCTATTTTAAATTAATTTATAAGATTAATCACTTTAGCCCCTTGTTTAATATAGTTGTTTGTAATGTTTCCACTATCTTTTAATTAAAGGTTAATTTTTATAGTTAGGAGAAACTTATATATAAGGAGTGACTTTTAAAAAAGTTCTAAAAGAACAAACTTCCTAATCATGGTAAAAGTGAGGAGCTTGTATTTCTTACGATGACTTTTGGTCATGATTAAAAGGAGTAATTAGTCATTGGTCATTGGTCATTTTTCATTAAAATTTTCCATATAATTTAATTGTTTGGCTCTGCAGGTAGTAAGGCTTAGGTGTGGGGAAGTTTATAACACAGAAAGTTTTAGACTTAAAACCTCATGTCACCATGTACCAAATAAATAAATGGATGGGTAAAATATACACACACCAGAATTAGCCCCAGTAGTTGCTGGAATATCAGTCACCAACCTAAAGTCCATTGAGAGAGGGGTGTTAGTTATACTATTACATAACTGAAGTCTCATATATCTAATTTCCGTTACATGCAGGGCATGTTGAGTCACTCACCAATGAAGGTATTCCCTGGAATTCGGGTTACTTGGGCTAGGTGCATCAGCGTCCACCAAGACCTTTTAATGAAAGAAACGAAATTAAATAGAATTATAAGCTAGAACCCACTATACTATAATATATACTATATATATAGACAACATGAAGAGTTTTGGGACTAACTAATAATTAATAATTTGAGACATGTAAAACCTTATTAGAGACTGCAAGAGAAAGAATTATGATAAAACTAAGCAAGAAAAATAACGAATTTTGCAACAACAAAAAAAACAAAACAAAATAGCAAAAGTTATTATTGTTGTTACTGTTATGAGTCCGATTTATGCAGGGCAATTATATACAACCATAATGTTGTTTGCAAGGTTGATTTTTGCTGCATTTGATAGGATAATATATATTTATATATATACATAATTTTGTATATGTATATTTGTCTTGGATTCATTTAGGAAAATCTGTTGTTACATGTTTCTCTTAAACTAGAAACTATATTTCTTCTTCTAATGGTTTTTTTTTTGGCTAAGAGATCCTAATATATTTTGAGTCTAATTTTAATTCACTGTTAATGTAGAGAAACTTTACATTGTCATCAAATCATGTGCTGACACATCATTAAATGAGTTAAATTTTTTAGGTAGTTCTTATAAAAATCAAACTTTTTTAATGACGTGTTAGCACATGATTGGATGACACTGTAAAATTTCTTTACACTAACAGATATAAAAATTAAATCCTTTAATATATTTACCCCTGACTAAAAACTCTACTACTCTTACTGTACTTTCATTAGTTATTTGTTTAATCCAACAACAATTCCATAATACTATTTCTGCGCTTTTATTTTAGTTTGATTTTAATTTAATTATTCTTTTTTTTAATTAGAATCCATATGTTAATTTTATCTGTGCATCCCACGGGTGATTCACTAGTTATGATAAAACTAAGCAAGAAAAATAATGAATTTTGCAAAAAAGAAAAAAATAAATAAAACAAAATAGCAAAAGTTATTATTATTGTTACATAAGTCGCCACTGTAGGTTATAATAGGAGTTAATGGGAAAGGATTTAAAGGTAAGGAAAAAGTGGCAACAATTGTTTTGGTGGATTTCTGCCCCGCCATACCGCCATGGCAGCTATTTGATAACACTGAAACGATCACAAAAGGAAACCATAAGCTGACTTTAGAAATTAAAAATGAACTTGATAACTTAGTTCAGGTTAATAAACATATTACAATAGAGACTAAAATGGGGTTCCCTGTTAGCTTACGTAGTTTAGAGAGCAAGCGATATTGCTAAATTATACAAAGCGACCAATCTTACTTGATACAAGCACACTACTACACACTACTATTGCTCCCTTCAACTAGATAATTGAGTCATATAACACCACACATGTACACAACCCAGCCTTATAAAAAGGTCACAAGCTGCAAAATTTTAGTCAAAAGACAGCCCTTAAGTTCTAAGAAAATCTGACCCAGCACAAGTGACATGTTCAGCCCACAAAATATGCCCAAACAATTAGTTCGGTCATATAGAACCCCACTGTTGACAGCCGAAAAGCCCCAGACCCATGAAACTGTCATATCCATGACCACAAACTATACTCATACAGGTTATACATTTGCACACGTCTCAGACTTGATAAAATTTCACAACTAGAGATAAAAATCTGAAAAGAAAAACTGACCTAACTTACCAAAGAAATTTAAACCAAGAAGTGTAACACATTCAATCATGAAGACTCACAAAGGAGTACCAATAACGACCTTGTAGAAGGACATTATTGACCACCAAACAGACTTGAGTATTGTCTCAAATAGAATTTCAACGCAAACCAAAATTTTTAAAATAGATAATTAAGTGAGAACCTGCAATAGATCAAACACCTTGAGGCTGGCATGGATTCTACATTTACAAAAAGTTGGTACATATGCACATTTCGAATTAAGCAAATTAGAAAAAGAAAAATAAAATTCAATTCGTCAAATTAAACTAAGATTTTGACATCAAAACATACAGTTGAAGTGAATTAGACCATATTGTCATCGAAACGTAGAGTTGGAGGTAGCAGTGGCAATAGCAGATTACTATACCAAATTGCCAAAAATCTAGGTATAAACACAAAGTATTGCCAAAAATAGTGATACTAGATTACTCGGAAGACTTTCTTTCTCTCTATACAGAGTGGATCTACATACTTTGAAAATGTTTCAAACGGAATGTGAACACAAAAGTGGGACATAGAAATTAGTCTTGTATGTACCTAACAATCACCAAAACCAACATTGAATTGTAGTTTCTAATTGGTTATGTACGTAGAGCAATGAAAAGGCGAATATAGTTTATTTGTTTAAGTAAAGATTGATTGAATGATTAGAAAATAAGATATTACAACCACATGCCTACAACATATGTACATCCTAGTTTATTAATAGTATTAAAAGTAGGACAAATGCCGTAAAAAAAACACACAAATACTAAATGTTCCTTCAGATTTCTATAGGAAAAAGAATTTAAATTTGAGATATTAATTACGTAAAAAGGGTTGTACATTGTCACTTATTGAAATTGTCACAGCCCAATTGGAGTCTGTAACTGTCAAAACCCAATCTAGAGGTCTGTGACCGGCCAAGATTAGGGACTAGCACTATAAGCCCAAAGCGTCTAGAAAACTTGTTTCTTAAAATTTTCTCATAACAATTATCGACGGTTGTTGTAATTCTTATATTTCCATATAAACAAAATTTTCAAAATCAAAACTAAATCATTTACATCTTCCTATCATTATTGCAGGAAAACTAAAAATAACAAGCTTTATAATAAGATGAAATCTACTACTTCTATAAAATAAATTTTCTGATGCGTTACTCTGATACTTGTTTCCTATAAATCTGAAAAATATTCACATAAAATTTGGGGTGAGTCATTTAGACTCATTGAATGCCCAAGCTATCTAAAAGGCTATGCAAAGATCTTCAATTATTACATCAAAGAATTGCATAACATAATATTCACACTTGATTAATAAATTAATTAATTAAATAATCTAAATGCTCTTTTCTCTAATGTCCAAACTATCCTCCATTATATAAATACTCTCGGCTACTTTATGTTCTATAAAATTCCACCTAAGGGAATTGTTTGTGCTAACGAGATCAAGAAGTTAACTTGCTACCATCTAAATGCAATACTAGTAAGATACATTATATGTTCTGAAAACATATGAAATTCAGTTTCAATAAAATCAATTACCTTTCATGTAACAATGCTACTTATATATTCAAAGCATGTTCATGTAACTGTAATCTCGATATATCTTGTTAAAAGCTAAGATTAAAGCCTAACAAAATCCATTCCCAAAGGTATATACCAATATGTAGTACTTTGATCTATCTTAGAATAGAGTCTTAATTACTATAATTAACTTGACAAAATTAAATTAGAAGTCCCTCTAATTCATAGCGCTCCTCAAACCTTAGTGTCAAAATTATCAACCAAATCTCTTACCATTCAAGATCAGTAATATATTCAAACATAACTTAGAAGCCTAAAAAGATTCACCTGTTACACTCTATACAACTGTAAATGACATAATTTCACTTTTACTTATATTCTCAATCAACAATGACCATTAGAGACCCTGCACTTTTGAGGCCAAACAAAATCACATGGTATGCCATTGAAATGAAGTTTTAACACTACCCATTTTTCAACTCATTTACACATATTACCGAGTCCATTTGAGATAATCATATATTGTCTAATTTAACCACATAATCACTCCCTAATTAAGCTTAACTAAATTATAATAATCAACTTAAAATCCTCAAACATAGGCATGACACTCACCTTTAACCATGGGTATATTGGTGTCAAATACTTCAAATTTTAGCTTCAACATCTTTAGGATCCACTTTAATTTTTTCTCCTAAGATCGTTAAGGTCCAACATTAAGAGCCTCGACAAAACTACAAGATGTATTGCCTTCACTCCTTCGCAAACCCCACAGAAATTTCGCTTTCTGGTTCAGTTAAATTTTTTCAGAATTAATGGGCTTGAGAAAATGTTGAAAGAACACAGGTAAAAAGAGGAATGATATAACTTGAGTTGTAATCATTTGCTTGTGGCAATGGACTTGAATTTGCTGCAAGTGAATTTAGTAGCCGTGGAAGCTCAAGGGAAAATTGAAGAAAGAAAGGAGAAGAAACTGACTTCGACTATATAAGGAAAGTACTAGAAATTAATTTTTTTTATTCAAGATTCCTTTGGTTTTAACACAATAAGTAGCCACTGAAATGATGTGCTGGCATACTTCAAGTGTCACAGCTAACACATGCAGCTGTCTTATGCTCAAGATCAATAGGTTTCCTTAGGACCACTTAGTAGTGAGCAAGGTTTTGATGCGGCTGCAAAATCTCAATTGCAGCAGCTGTGACAATTACAATGCTCCGCAATTGTGAATTACATTGACGACATGCATCAGCCAGCCGCAACCGCAACCACAACTGTAATTTAAAACTTTGATGGTGAGGGATGTTCTTTTCATATACTGCTCAAAGTGATAAGTGGAAGCTACCCTAAATGATAAGTATGTTGTCTCAAAATGTGCTTCTCGAGAAACATGAAAAATGTGCCCCAAATTCAATTTGACCACTGAGAAACTTAGTTACCCAAATAGTGGGTGTTTGGTTCAAGTGTTCATTGGGTTGTCCAAATTAATGGATGCTTACGAGCACTTGTTTTATTAGGGAATAACATGGGTAATTCATGATGTATTTTTGGTGAAGGTATTAAAAAGCTTAACCATGACACCAAGATGATGTGTTGTCGTCTAAACTAATGGTCACAGTAATAACATTCAACAGCAATTAAGAACCCATAAATTTTGGCTAAAAAATAATCACAATACTACCATTCAATAGAATTTGAGGTCTCTCACTTTAAATCATTATCACTTAACGTCATTTTTAAAATATCACTGATTTCACTTTTCATAACCTCATTTTTAAAATATCACTGATTTCACTTATCATTCAAAATGAATAATATTTTTTTTGCTACCCTCAAGCCTAGTTTAGAAGATGTTATGACGTACAGAATCATGAATAATTCTATACAAATGAAATTGTAAACTCATTTATATCTATTGTTGAGACTGATGGGAATTTTCATGTAATGTTCAATAACTAAAACAGAACACTCTCCTTACTTCAATCTGACATTTGTTCAACAATTAACCTCTAAACTTTTATCAACTTAACATCAATAACCCATATATAACCATAAGAACATAGGACAAATTTCTGTCTCCAATTTAAACATAGCATAGAGTCATTATCATAGTAATTATATCATCAACGTCATTAGAATTTATACCAATTACAGAACTTTTACTTGCTAACATATCTAACATGAACCCATTATATTTCCCACAATGTATACCTCCAAATCATTAGCAAATTTAAACTTATCCTTGATTTTAATATCACAATTAAATTATAGTCTTAAAGCCATTATAAGATGAAGTGAAAACTCACAAATTCCAACTTGTTAAAAGATAAGATTTAAGTCTACAAAATATCTATTCCCAAAGGTAAGTAGCAATATGTAGTACTTTAATCTATCTTATAATAGAATCTTAATCACTATAACTTGACAAAATTAGAAGTTCCTCTAATTCATAACTTTATCCTCTGATCTTGGTGTCAAAATTATCACCCAAATCTCTTATCATTCAGGATCAGTAATATATTCAACCATAACTTATAAGCCCAATTTCCTTTTTGATGCTTCTTTGTGCAAATGGTATTATTGCTACAATATGCCCGATGGCATTCTTAGGTGAATAAAAGATTATAGTTCTTAGGTTTGGTTTGAAGACGGTTGTCTAAAACATTTTATGTTCTTGAGATTAAAAGATGTAGCTTATAATAACTTTGATTAATTTGGAAATGTAATTGTTGTAGAAATAATATTTTGAAAAGTTGAAGAAATTAGGGAGATTTGTACCAAATATGATAGAGATTATTAAATTCCTTTTTATTAAAAGAGTATGGTTAAGCTAATAATAAATCAAAATGATATTGTTGTTGTTAATTAATGGTTATTTGATTTGGAAGGAAGGTAAGCTAATCAACCATACTTGTGGACTAGTTCCCTAATCCTCTCTCTACTTGCTTTGTGTATCCAAGGTTAGAAAACTGGACATTTGAAATATGTTTTGATAAGAAATTTTGATTTTAGTCCAAATCTGCCCTCATTCCTTAAACCTTGAGTTAAAATTAATTTATTTATAAATTTCCCTTCCTCAATCATAGGCTCCCAAGTTATGAAGTTATAACTAATTATCTGAGACTGCTAGAGGTACTTATCCATTTTATCCATACTAATATACTAGTTTTGTGACCTTATTAGAATAATGTAGCGATTTGGAATTTCATTTGGTATAGTCAGAATCATATCTTAGCATGGTTTCTATTTAATTTGTAATATGTGGTTATTTCAATTTGGTTCATTTACTTATATTACTAGCTTGTTAGTAATAAAATGGTTGCCTTGTATCTTTATACAGATATGGAAATACCCAATCATTGTGGATGGATGTATAATAGATTAAACCCATGTAGAAAGGTATATATATACAGATGATTTTTTTTGTTGGGTCGAAGTTTGTTTCTTTCGCAAACCAACTATCGATTTTCTTAAGTGATGGAATAATTAGGTTTCCTTGTTCTAAACATAAAAATCCAAAACTCTTAACTCTAGATGAAGTGAGGATTCATCTTTATAGGAAAGGGTTTGTTCCTAATTATTGATATTGAATATGTCATTAAGAGCGTGAATCTAAAGAAACTATAAGGGTTGGTATTAATATTCTTACTTCAAGTAGTGTGCAATTTAGTCATAATCAACATTTAAATAGACTTGAGGCTTTGGTCTTTGATGCTGCCAGACCTAATTTTGGAGTCCATGATGAACAAAATGTGAAAAAGCCTCCAACTTTGAAGGCTCAAAATTTTTAATATGTTTAATGCAGCCTAATAGCCATTATGGACAAGATGTGGAAATCATTCTTAATTATCTTATGCAACTAGAATGCTGAGTATTAAATCTTATCACAATAGTGTATCTCATACGTGTTTTAATTTATTTGCTAAACTTATGAATTAGACAAATCCTCCTAACAATCTTGTACCACAAGATTTTTATAGGACCAACAAGTTAGTATCAAAACTTGGACTAATTGAACAAAAAATTGATTGTTGTCGTAATGGTTGCATGCTTTTATTATAGAGATGAAATAAATGAAAAGATATGAAATATTTTTGGTTCATCTCGATATAAAAGAAAAGACATCCCTTTCAAAAGAATGTATTACTTACCACTTAATCCTAGACTCCAAAAGTTATACTCACTATGAGTTCTGCACCGCACATGAGATGACATCATGAAAATGCACGACAAACAGGGGTGTTATTTCATCCATCTAATGAAGAAGCATGGAAACATTTTGGTCAAACATATCTAGATTTTGTCTCTAAACCTTGGAATATTAGACTTAGTTTATGTGTTGATGGCTTTAGCCCTTATAGTCAATCAACAATATCATATTCTTGTTGGCTAGTACATGACTACTCCATGAACTGTTTAGACATCCTTAGTCCATCAACCATGACCTCTTTAAAACAAACACATGCTTATCCATTTTCTTATGAGTAAAAGGTAGCATTTCATCTGTAGGATAGTAAACAAACAACTCTCATTGTTACAAAAATTAGCATACATGATCACATCTTAAGCACAACAAAAAAAAGTAAACAAGTGAATTCAATGATGGAGAGTGAAACCTAAACCAAAAGATCAAAGCTTGCATTCTAAATGAATAAAACACCACATGATCTTACTGTTCACGTCTATAAAATTAAAGGGATGATACATGGGCTGATGTCAAACCACAAGAAGAAAACATAATGCCCTATGATACAAAATCATACCCAATAACCATCACAAGTCGTGCAAATCAAGATGGACAATAAAACAAACCCTCATTTCTCATTTCTAGTGCCAAAAGTGATTAAAAGGAAAAGATTAGGTCCAATTTCACAAAGATTTTCAACATTAAGAGGTTCCTTGAGTGAGCACTTCAAGTCCAAGAACGAAAGCAATCAATTTCATAAAACTGAATACCAGTCAAATGAAAGAGAAACTTGTGGTGAAAGACAATAACTCAATGGTATGGAAATGACTTTTGTTAAAAGAGCTAAAAGTAGGAATGTATGCATGATCTCAATGGAATGCAAAAAGTCTGCACGCTCATGTACAATCAACTCAAACATGAAGAATTATCCTTCACTCCCAAACAAACATAAAAAAGAACAAAGAAACACAGGTTGTGACCCCTGTACCATCAATTGTAACAATTGTCATAAATCATAGTCCTTTTCACTAGCATAACCAAGTAATTATTGGGATAGCCATCAAGTTACTCATTTACCAATAAAAGACTAAATGCAACCCAAAGATCCTAAACCAAACCTATCATAGAACATAGTATACAGCAAAATAATGACATGGTTATGCAAGAAAATATCATCAAACTACAATATGTAGATAAATAAGCAAACACAGAACCCTTTTGGCCCTAAAATTTGGCATATTAACCCAATATAACAACCAATGCTCACAGTTTAAAAAAACTGATTAGAATCATGACAATTAAGATTGTACAAATTCTGCCCAGGGACCATCAACTTCAAAATAAGCTAATTCAAGATTATAATGAAGGTATAAATTTTTATTGAACCTAAGTCTATAGTGTTTTTGCTACTTTGATTACACATACAATGGTGCAAACTAGATTAACTCTATCTATAAGATCAGAAAATGGCATAGGCACACTAAAAAAAATGTATATTATAGCGGTTTTTTTGGCATATAACGACAGTTTGGAACCGCTATTGTTTGAATTAACGGTGGTTAACTACGTTCGCTATTCGGTATATTACGGCGGTTTTCAGTAAATCGCCATAATATATGATGTATAATACGCCTTTTTTTCTTGTATATTACAGCGGTTTTGAACCGCCATAATTTACAAAAATATTGGTCTTATTTGAATGTTATTAGTGACGGTTCAGAACCGCCGCAATTGTAAATAATAAAATAAAAAATATATATTGTGGCGGTTTGAAACCGCTGTAATAAATTTTTTATTTTAGTTATTATATTTTGTTTTTACATAGTACTATATATCAATTATTGCTTTAACATTTCATCTCTATAATACAAGTAACTTTTTAGTTTTAACATTTGACCTCTATAATACAAGTAGTTTTATTTATATATATAATAATTTTTGCTTATAACCTTAATTACGTCAAGAAAAAAATACTCATGGATTTATAAACAAAATAATCATTGTAATTATAAATCCAGCATGAGTACATCAAATTAGAGTCAAATAATCTCAAAATTACATGACATGTATTAAAGTTATGAAAAATAGTATCTTATAACTCATTTAGCAACAATTATACAAATTAATTAATGAGGACTCGCTTGTCTTTGTAGGAATTCCTGGATGCAAGAGTTTTCTTTCCTTATGAGCTACTCTTTGACACATTGTCTCTGAGCTCTTTATTAGTTCAACTTCATTTTCCATTACATTTTGATTGTTTCCCTCCTAAAAATATAGAGTTTGTATTTTGAAAATATAATTAAATTGTTAGCAAGAATAATTTGTTTCCCAAAAAATAAAACAGCAAAGAGACACTAGCTAATGCCATAAAATATAATAAAAATAAAGGCATCTTAGTCAATTACTTTAAAGCTTCTATATGGACATCGAAGTCAAGTACCATATATATTGTCGTGACATGGTATATAGACATGGTATAGCATATGCTTCGTGACATGGTACATAGACAATATATATATATATATATATATATATATATATATATATATATATATAATCAAGTCAAGGAAAAAGAAAAAGAATAGACAAGTGCCAAGTCAAGAATCGTTCAATCCAAATACATCTAACATCATCACCATTCTTGGTCAGCCTCTGTCACTTATCCATTTTGATTATTCCACTAGCCCTGTCTCTATTTTCTACACAAAAGTATTCAATTCTATTTATTAATAAAATTGATTCATCCCAACTATTTTCCCCTCATTTTATCTACCTTTGGAGTGTCCACTTATCTTTGAGCAAATGGTTTCATTGCTCAATCCTTCTTTCCTCACTGCCATGAAGGTGTAGCTGCCAAATCAAGTTAGTCATGGTTCTTGGTAGATTTGGAAGCTTTAATGAAATGGAATAGTATCCAAGTGAAATTTTCCTGGTGTGCATTTATTGCTGCAACAGCACATGTATTATTATACCTAAAGGTTAATAATAGATTAATTATATGAGTGTGATGTCACCCCTTCTCCATGAAACCAAGGAAAGGAAATTAGAAATGCTTCCAAATTGAAATGAGTGTTCAAATACTATATCTCATAATGAACCAATATGGCATGCAAACAAGTATTGACCATAGATTCAAACAACACCAGTGGTTAACACAAAATCTTGATTACTATATGTTGCTCTATCAATATGGAGAATGTAGCTCTACAAAAAATGAAAAGAATTTACCTAGCAATTAGCACATCTCTTAGATGCAAAAACCCAAGCCAAACCCTCAAGTTCAACTATATATATATACTTCTAATGTGCTTTTTGGGGTCCATCAGAATTTGGGCTCAACAAAAGTAGACCATCTATTTCCTATAAATGCACCATAATTGCTCCCAATGTGATTTGAACTTAGGAGCTTTATTGATGTAACACTTGAATTATTATGAAACATCACACAAGTTTTAGATCCCAATCCACAACATGTATACAATGACACTGTTACAACTAAATATTTCAACAGCCTTCATCCTCAGAGACAAATAAACAGAGTCAGCAGTGTGTAATGGATACCCATGGTTATATGCAGGTGGAGCCCGTGGTGCAGATTTTTCTGCCATTGCAACACTGATTTTGTAGCCCCTCAAATCATAATCTGAAATGCAATATTCATTATTAGTGTCTGTTTATACAAGAAACATGTATGTATGTATATATATATATATATATAACAGGAGAGTAGTTGGATGAAGTACTATTATAAAAACCGCCAGAAGAATGTGTTGCAGATAGGTCTTCATAAGCAAGACAAGCATCACCCTTGTTGTTTCCTTTCTCATCGGTGTATATTTTTATGTTCAAAGGCCACTGATCTTTATAGCCCCTCTTCTGCTTTATTCTTCCAACCTAAACAGTTAAAACACAAAACATGTAACAAAATCTCTAGCATGTTCTGCCACTACAGTTCACAAAGAGAAATGAAAAATATTCATATTCCCCTCTGCACAACAAGATTAAGTTATGTACAGCGGTATTCACTTAAATAACCAATAAAAATATGCCCAGGAAGCAAAAAGACAATATGTAAGTATACTCTGGAAGCGACACTTTCATATAAAGCATTCCTCATAGAAAATTGAAAAATAACCCTCTACATAGAGCTTGTGCAAAAATCAACAAATAAGAACTTTACTTGTCCAATGCCTCCAAAAAGATCCCTTAATTCGTCAGTAGTCACATCTGGTGGTAAGTTTGAGATGTAGATTCTAGAGTTGCAAGCCACCCGAGAGAGAAATAGACTCACCGAGAGAGACTAAGAGCTGCTCACCACCCACCCATTATCCACCATTCACCGCCATTCTCTGCCAATCACCATTCAATTGCTTGCCGAGATAAATTACTGGGTTCAAAGAGATGAAGAGAAGGAACATAGGAAGAAGAGGCAAGATCTAAAATATGAAACGCTCTATCTAAAATATTAGGGGGTGTCATGTTAGGGTGAAAATTATGGTGGTTGTAAACTGCCCTTTTATGCAAACATTTGCCGTTCCATTCATGTAAAATATGGCACTTGAAAAACCGCCCTAATATAAGGTATAATAAAGCGATTTTTTTAAACCGCCATAATAAAATTGCCATATTTTACATGTTTTTTTTGTAGTGGTAGCTTGTACACAATTACATTAATGATATTTAAGCACAAATAATGCAAGAGGATACCCTTTTCATAGTTCGGAACATGAGTTGATCCAGAGGAGTGTGGAAGATGTTGGCCTGTCACACCTTGTGCATTATTCACATCAAGTTGAGAGGATTGGCTAGATCACAGTAAAGCTGCCAAATCTTCACTACTCAATCTAGGGTGGTTCTGCTGCACTAATATTTTTAAAAGATGTTGTAATCTTTGCATCCCTTCCTTCATTACTAGTATGTCACCTTTCAAACATATGACTTCCTTGGCATGTAGTTGTTTGATTTTTCATATTTCTTTATTTCTTTTTAGGTAACTTGTTGTAATTGATCTACCATAACACCAAACCCGACCGGAATGCTCCTTCACAAACATCGCTCGAAATGCATCCTCATCAGTTTTTCCAAAATTTTGGCAATAGAAACACAAAAGATATAAAAGGGAAGCAGACAATCAAGTTCCTGGAGTGCATAATCAAGCAATGAGATCATGCGCCACCATTGTTTCTACTTTTACATAAACACAGTAAGAGAAACAACAGAACATTTAGTATTTTGGGGCACAAAATAACAAAAAAAAATTATTAACTTAAAACAATCAACAATCTACAAATAGAAACTTTAATTTCAAGAAAATCTAAATTATTACAAGTATAAAAGTAACAAAAAGTCTGAATAATTCTTTTAAAATTAGAAATTTATTTCTCATCAATATTCTTCATTCATCCCTTCTACCTTTTTTTAACAAAAATTTATTATTTCTCTTAAAGTTAGACGCCTGCATTTTAAGTCCCATGACTCCCTTCAATTACCATCTATTTACAGTCAACCAAATCAAAGTATTTGCAAAAGGAACGAGAACAAACTCAATTTCTCTACAAAACATTCAAAAGAGCAAGAAATGCAAGTGACCAAAAACAAGAAATAGCCACCATGGAGATATTCATATGAAATATACCAAGTTGACTATAGAACATAAGCAAGCAAAAAAATCCTCAAATCTGACAGTTGAAATCCTTTAAAATATATCGAAGTCTTAGGATTAAAGGATTAGGCATCAAAATGCATGACAATTAATGAACATACAGTTTTATTAAAAGACTAACACCAACACATATTTGAGTAAAAAAAGGAAATAATGGTCATGCCACAAGATGCCAAGTTCATTAACCTTATGTTGTAGATTATCAAATAAAAAATGAATTTGCATATGAAGAGCTCATGATATTTGTTTAAAGGACTCAAGCAAACAAAAAGTATTATCCCATATAGCTATAAGAAATAAGAAATATCCATACTCCAAAAAGGCAAACAATTGCAAGGCACTTTTGCTGACTTACTAGCTTGGAAAACACTTAATTGTAATTTTTAATTAATACATGTTGGTTAATATATTATATATGTCATTAAAATATATTCTTGCCGTCTATACAAGCCACTCATGACATTATTTCAACAATCAAGAGTTATTATGATGATGCTTATATATCTTGGAAGAAAATACATCCCAATGTATGGAAGATGCATGTGGTTTAAAGAGTTAGAGGCAAATTATACCTCTAATTCTTTAGTGTCTTGTTTCTTTATATGTTACTTTAACATAATTGACCACTTGTTCCAAATGTATTGTAGAGGAAGTATTATTTTTCTCCACATGATCAGCGCTTGGCTAAAAGTAACATTGAGAAGCGTGGTGTAGCTCACTTGAAGAATTCACTTGCTGTTGCCCATAAGAAAAAAAAAAACCACCTCAGATAGGAGATGATGTATGGGAGCACCCAGTGGAGAAGAGCGGATTCTAAGAAAAGTTTGCAAAAGCTAAAAGAAATTATGCTTCAGATTGCAGTAGTTTTGGGTTTGGACTTCATACTTGTAGTTCAATCACATCTTCACAAAATAAGCAAAATATAGTAAACATTTCTTCAATTTTATTTTTCAAACTTTGTTATTAATAATTATTACTTCTTTATGACATTAAATACTTCTTTTGAACATTGTAGGCGAAGAAGACTAGTTTAGTTCCAACTTTAAAGCAGTTGTTCAAGCACACACATGCAAGGTAGTATGGCTCCTAGGTAGACGATAAAGCTCAATATATTTTGGTAAGTTGATAAAACTCATTCAGTTGTATTTTTTACTTAATTACATATTGAATGCATATATTGCTTTGGTCTTGGTATACTAGTATATTGTAATTAAGTAATATGTTCTTTTTGTAGGAGACATTTGATTATATGTTATTGGAGATGGAATCTAGTAACAAAGTTGTTGAGGGATCTTTTAAAGTTCCACAACAGTCTCCATAGTCAGAATTAGTTTTATGAATTAAGACTGTTGGAGGAAAGAGGAAGGGACAGAGTTATAGACTTGGACTTGAGTCTACAGTACTATCTGACCATCATTCCTTTGCTTCCTTTTCCACGCAAACGAGTTTATGGATTCAAAATCCATAATTTCAGGAGCAATTGAGGTCTTTAATTAGTTGCTTTCATGACATATGAACTATGAGCTAAAGTTGAAATAGAGCGGTGTGAAAATGAACAAGTTCTACATAGGCTTCAGCAGATTGAAGCAAAGGTTGAAGAGTTGTTTGTTAAGTTTGATCACATCTCATCTATTAGTCGACCTCCTCCACCAGCTACTTCTACTCCCTTTGATCATGGTGATTATTATTATTATTATTGTTGTTGTTGTTGTTGTTATGGTTATATTGTTTTTAGGTGTTTTGTATTTGGAACTTATTACCATGATTATTAGACAATGATGATACTTAAATATGTAAATGATTTCAACTTTATGAAATATTGCATGTCTTCATATAATATTGATATTTATTTTGTTTGAATGTAAAAATTAGGTTTATAATAGGTTTTGAAAATAACAGGTTTGGTAATTTGTTTCTAAAAAAATTATATACTCTTAAAAAAAATTAATTTGTGACCAATTGAATTTTTTTAGTTTTAAATTTATACGCCTTTCTGACCAAATAATCGTTCACAAAATTTACTGACCAATCTTCTAACTAATACAATTGGTAACACAATTTGTCAAAAGTTTTAATTATTTGTACTTTCTTGCAACCAATTTTACAAGGAATTATCAGTCATAAAATCGGTTAAAAACATTACTTATTGAGTATTATCTATTAGAAAAATATTTTCAACCAGCAAAATTACGACCAACTGAAATCGGTCATAAATTGGTCAAAAAATATGTTTGTGACTGATTTTTATGATTTTTGTGACTAATTTGAAGATCACAAATCAAGCAATTTCATGCAGTGTGTATTCTTTTTTCCTTAATTAATGTTTTGTCCTACATGATTTTCCTTAATAAGTTTTTAATGAGGAAGTTCTCATGCAAAGGATATTGTGCTCTTTTTCCTTTACTAGGATTTTTTCTCACTAAATTTTCCCGTAGTTATAAGGTTTTAACAAGGCATATCCGTAATGGACATCTAAGGGAAAGTGTTATTAATAATATTGAAAAGTGCATATCCAAATAGTCGTGACATGAAACTATTATTTGATCATAATTTGATTTAGATTTGATTATAAGAAAACTTGTATCAACTATTGGGTTATAAATATCCCTTTGGGGCACTATGTTAGACACACTTTTAATATTGATTAATTACCTTATTTGCTCTCTAGTTCTATTTTATTTCTTGAATTTTTTATGCTTATTTTTATAACAGTAATACATCAACATTGCCTCATTTTTAATTTAAGAACTGTTTGAAAAAATCATTTATATAAATAACATCACTCAAATTAAAATTTGGAAGCCTCACTTTCCCTGGTCTTTCTAATACGAAAGAACTAGGTTATGACCCATACAGTACACGAAGTTATAAAAAAGAGAAAACAGAAAGTAAAATTTATAAGATAATATAAACAACAGTTTATTGCCATAAAAAATACATTTGCAGTATTTTTTTATTCCAGACATACTTATTGTACTAAATGAAAAGTATAAAATACAAACCACTACACAAAATATTATTTTAAAAATAAAATAAAATAAAGTATATTTGAAATAATTAACAAAACTATCTTCTCATATGCTAAAACCAATGATTTAAAAATCAGACCGGACCGACTGGTTCAACCGGTTGGACCGTGAACCGGTCATGTCACCGGTTCAATCACTCCTTAAAAACCATTTATAGCATTGAACCGTTCAAGAACCGTTCAAACCGTCCAAAATCGGATTAAACCGGTGGACCGTTCGAACCGGTTTCGATCTTTAATAACCAGCCGGTTCTTTTTTCTTCCTCGTTCATTACCTGATTCGGTGATTCTGCTCTCCCTCTTTTGCTCTGTATGAGGCCATGCCTAGGGATTTCGAAGGAAGGAGTGAAAGACTCACCCCACACATTGGTCCCCTCGCCGTGAAGCAGAGAAGCCACCGTCATCATCTCGCCGCCGGTCACTGGGTTTTCTGATTTTGCAGTTCATTTCACATCTTCATTTTTGAAACCGCTTATGAGTTTCGTATCTCATTTTGGATCTCATTTCACAACTTCAAGCCTTCAAGCTTGTTTGGGTTCTTTGTCTGTTTAGATTTCTATTTCAAATCTCAAGACTTGTTGTTTGTTTTGCAATTCATTTCACAGCCTTCAAGCTCGTTTCTTCGGATGTTGTTGCTAGGCATGGGTTGATTTTGTTTTCAAGTTTGTTTTCATTTTCATCATTTGATTTTCGATTTCCTAGTTTAGTTTTTCATTTGATTGGCATTTGGGTTCTTTCGTTTGGGTTTTGATTACTTTCTTTTTCGTACTGATTTCATTTGTAATGACATATTAGATCCATATTTGTTTTCTCTTTTTTCTGGGGAGAGATAGTTGTTTTCTCTTTCACCAATAAGATGAGGTTAATCTATAGTTGAAGAAGGGTTTGCTATTGCCATCTTGCAGCTAAACATATTGTTCTTTTTTACCTTTGTGGAATGAAATGCAAAAAGTTAAAACGTTACTATTGCCTTTTTGTATATTATTATTGTTCGTCCTTTAATGAATAATTGTTGTTTACAAGTTTCAACTAGACTAGATTATCATCTAGCCATTTTTGAATAATTTCTGGTGTATTATTTTGGGTATTTTTTTTAATAATTTTACTTATATATATAATTATAATTATAATTATAATTATTTGGTTATCCGGTTCGACCATTGGTTCAACCAGTTGAACCAATTGAACCATAACCTGAAAGTTTTGCCAATTAGATCTCCGATTCGGTTCTTAAAACATTGGCTAAAACCATCTCCAAAGTACGTATCACCTAAGATGGATTCAATAAAAATTATTTTTTTCCTTCTTTAATCTATATTAAATAAAATATTTTGTTTACAAAATGCGTTGATAAAGATATAAAATAAGAATTTAATTTTGATTTACTGATAGTGTAAAAAAACTTTACACTGTCATCCAATCATGTTTTGCCAAATATTAAAAGAGTTTAACTAGCACAACAACTATTTAGAAAGTCTAACTCTTTTAATAATGTGTCATCACATTATTAGATGACAGTGTAAAGAAACTTTAACAATGGATTAAAATTGAAGCCATAAAAGAATTAGAAAAAAATAGAGACAAAAACATTTTAAAATGTATTAAATACTTCTTACTCAATAGAAGATGTCCAATAACATTAATTCATTTCAAACATGCTCTAAGGCTATAAGAGTATTGGTTAACAGGAAATAATAATCTTTTAAAATTTTATTGATTTCAATTTAAAAATGTACATATTTTATGTGTACTTAATGCTCTTTAATATGTGTAATTATAAGTAACTTTGCAAAGGAACACAAATATAAATTACATTAATGACTTCATTTTCTTTTTCAAATCACATGAATGCATTAAAGGAAATTCCATTATGTAAAGGGAACAATAGGAACAACCTTAAAGCTCCATCATGTTTTGGTCGATCAAATAAAGCCTGGTCTTTCTAATACAGAATATGTAAACCTCTTGTGGTCAAATAACAAAATAATAATACTGGTAAACATTTCTTATTAATTTACTTATTTTGTTTTTTGTGTTTTGGTATCCCAGGGTACACTGTGAGACTAATTTTTATTCTTATTAATTTACTTATTTTGTTTTTTGTGTTTTGGTATCCCAGGGTACACTGTGAGACTAATTTTTATGTCTTACTTCAAGAATTGAACTTGTGTCCTCACCTTAGAAGTGAGGCTCACTTACCATTGCACCAAATGTTTATTGGTTATTAATTTACTTATTAGAATATATGATTATGGGCTGGGGATTCAATCCTTCATATTCTTATTTCTTATCTCCCCTTACATCTAATAAGACCTCCCTAGAATAAATAAATTAAAAAAAAAACCTTATTACAATTTTATGACTGATTATATATAAATGAATGAAATCAATCACATTTCCCCGTCATTTCATAGGCAATTTGCTTCCTTTTTCGACAATATATCGCTAGCAGAATAAAGAATCCTCCAAGAGTATTCTTTTTCCCGCCCTTCCTTTTTGGTTTCAACTGTTTTGAATTTTCTATAAGACTATGCAAATTCATTTTGATGGAATTTACCAAAGTAAAACTTGATTCAATGAAAGCAAAGAGATTGCGCTCATCTTTGTGTATTAGTCAGAAAGAGGGCATAAATTATAGATTTGATTGGATTTGTCACAATTATACATAGTTTTCATCCCACCTATTAAGGCCTTAATTCACATTTCCTTCCAATTATGCGGTCATAACTCATAACTCTCTCTAGTCTCTACTATTTTAGATGACAATGGTGCAGTTTCTTTTCATCGTTTCACTTATCAGAGCAACAAAATGGACAATAGTTATGCACCAGAATCAGTCCTCCACGGAAATGATGCCTTTGTGAGCAAACTTCTCTCTGCAAGGTTATCTGCTGAGCAGTCCTCAAGGTTTGGCTACTTCTGTGATGAGCAATGTGTGGTTCCATTCATATGGGAAGAGCAGCCTGGGATACCAAAAGACCCACCAACCCAGCACTTTGTTCCACCGGTTGTCCCTCCACCAGCCAAGTTGAGACCCCTGCGTGGACCAAAACCTGCTTCAACACAATCCAGATCTTGCTTTCTCGAGAAGCCTAGGAGAACCCTCAAGCCTAAGAAGGTGCAGACGGTGTTGCAGGGGCACCATGCTATTCTAGACGAGTCTCGAGAATTTGGCCACTCTGAGAGTTCCATTTCAGAGGATGACCTGTTTTCTTCATCTCGTGGTTCAAAATCTTGGTCGCTATCCTCAAGAGATTCACCAGCTTCCTCTAAAGGGTTTGTGTTTCTGTCTTCAAAATTAGGCAATCTTGCAAAAGGGATTCTTAGACGTTTCTTTTAGTTGTCTGTTCTGTTATTTGTTCGTACTAGGTTTGATTATAAGTATTTGATTCTTATATTTTTATTTTGTTGATTTATAAGTAATTATTATTTTTCATTTAATTTAGTGTTTCAATTCCCCAATTACATTTCATACCTTTTGGAAAATTTTCATTCAAATTATTTTGTTACGTAGTGTCATCTCATGTTGGAAGATGTTCAATCTAAGACTACTTATAAGTGCACGTTTGTTTAGCACGGTTTGCTACCTCAAACGGTTTAAAGTGCATTGGAACGTGTCTTTTTCCGTTGAAGTTAGAAAAAATCTAAAACAAACAAAGCTTACATCGATCAATAACATTTTTACACCTTATAATTCTATAAAATAATTTAAATAGATGATTATTATAATTACAATTTTGGATGTAATTAGTTAAATGAATGACTAAAATGAAAAATTGAAAAATAAGATCGAAAATTAACATAAAAAAAATAAAAAATATACTTGTAAAGATTTCATTTTCATTTATTTATCAGAATTTTTTAACGACTGATTTTATAAATGAATGAAAACAAACATTTCCCCCTCATTTCATAGGCAGTTTGCTTCCTCTTTCGAAAATATCGCAGGATTAAGAATCCTCCAAGAAATGGAGTATACAGGATAACTGAATATTGCCCTCTTTTCCCCTTCCTCTTTTGTTTCTAAGTATTTATTTTGGTTCTCCAAAGATATAAGTATCATTAATTTGTTCCTCTAATAATTTTTGACTTCAAATTAGTCTTTTTAGAAGACTAATTTAATGTAAATAATAACATTAAAGGACTAATTTGATGTCAATAAATGATATTAAATGATCAATTTGATATCAAAAATTAACATTGAAGGAACATTTTGATATATTCATTATTAGATGACTTAACTGATGACATTTATATCTTTAGATGATCAAAATGAGTGTTTACTCTTTGTTTTAAATTAGAATTCTAAGACTACACAAGATTCATTTGTTGTATTTTATTTTTTGGTTTTTGCTTGGGTATCTCTATGCCCTTAGGTGTGAGACTAATCTCGTTCGAGTTACTGAGACTATCTATTCCAAAAGATTCTTTTTTGCGAGTTCGAATTCCTGACATTATATAGAGCCTCTTCAACCGCCGAGTTCAAACTTGCTTTTTACTTAAACCACTTTGAGCTCAAGATTCATATGCTGGAATTTACCAAAATAAAAAAGTTAATTTGATAAAAGCAAGAACTAATCTTTGAGTAAAATGTAGAAAGAGGGCGAAAGTTAGAGATTTGATTCAATTTGTTTCAAATAGCTAACTCTTTCGTACATGTGACCTCAATATTCTCATGCAAGTTTATTAAGATGTAAATCCTATCAAAGTAGTCTCGTAAGTTTGACTTACTTGATAAGAGACATTTGATGTTATTAACAGGTGTGGAGTTCGATTCCTAATGAGTACACAATCATTTTTCCTCTCTCCTCCTCCCTCTCTTGAGACTCCCTTTAAGGGTTGCCCCTAAATCCTACTCTAGAGGTGGGGCTTTCACTAACCCCAGTAGGCCAAGTACCCAAAAAAAAAAAAAGCCTATCAAATTAAAAGAAAGTGCCATAACCTCACACAAAGACCGTTTATTTAATTTGACCATTTCCCTTCTAATTATACGCTCTCTTCCTTTTTTATTTTATATTTATTTTAATTGTAAAATATTTTTATATTATTTTTTAATTATGTGTTGTCATAATATTAAAATAATTTGATTTTTTAAGTAATTATTATATTATAATTAAATTTTTTTAATAATGTGTTAACATATAATTAAATAATAATATAAAAATAATTTGAACTGACAATTAATCAAAATTAAATATATATTTTTCTTTTACAAGTACTATGCGATGAAGATGTGTTCGCAACTTAAAAACTATCATTGAAGATGTGTTCGCAACTTAAACTATTATCAACTGCTCATCTTTTTTTGGTCAGAACTCAATAGTCTAAAGTTTTGTTTGTTTTACTACTTTCGTCCGGTAAACATCCGTTTAAAGAAAAGAAAAAATTGCAATGGTGGGCAAAAAATACATTGAAATTTATGTAAACTTAGGTGGGAAAAAATGCATTGAAATTCATGTAAACCTACATTTGGGTTGAAAACTATCTAAACCAAATAAGTACACTTTCGAAATTCGTGCGTAACACATGATTTCAAGCTATTAATCATACAGCATTGAGCGAGAGTTTAAGCAGTTAGGTTTCAAAGAAAATAACCCAAGTGGTTGACGTAATATTTAAAGAAGTGCGTTCTTTAGTTTAATTATTTGGGTTTGAACTTGGATGTTAATTTAGAAAATTAATTAATTTTTCTAAATGTATTATATTAATGTAAAAAGTGTACCCTTAAGATTACTTGAAAAGAAACTTAGTTTCGATAAATGTGAAAGCTAGCGTGAGGATGCTCTTACCATACCATCAAGGAAAAACTTATATTCAGTTAATGTTAGTTTTGTCATAATCGGATCGAGCAATTCGACCAGTCTAATTGTGAACCGTACACTTAGACAATTATGATTCGGTTTTATAACCGAATTCACAATCAGATTATCTTAAATTAGTTAAAACCAGTCAAAATTTAATTGAATCGTCTGATTCATCCAATTGAATTGAATATCTATTAAATTTTGAAAAAGGAATTATAATATTTTTCATATTTTATAAAAAAATTTATATTTTTATATTATTGCATGTGAATTATTTTTATGAAGTCATATAATTTGACTAACCAATTTAACGGTTAAACCTGAACTGAAAGTTTCATCAATTCACTATCCGGTCTAATTTTAATAACATTATTTAACGCAAAAGCTGGTGGCATGCAAGGATACCCTTAATGTATAACCAAATTTTTTTTTTTAATCTAGCTAAATAAATAAAAGCTTCCAACTTGAATAAGTTCTACCCACAACATGAACTTTGTTATGTGCTACTTAAAATCTTTGTTGTCTAAATCGCATGGGATCAAATGGACCGACTATGAACGGACCACCCTGCAATTAGTTAGGATTAAGTTTTTATAATTGAATTCATAGTCATAATTGAATTCATAGTCAGATGAAGTTAGATCAGTATAAAAACTAATTAAATTAGTTACTTACCAATTAAATTGATTGGTTCAATGGACTAATCATTAATTTTTTTTTTAAATGATAAAATTCAATATTTTTTTTTTCAGATTTTATGAATGTTTTCATATGTAATTTATGTTGTTATACGTAAATTATTGTAATGATAACAATTGGTTACATTTGCCGGTTCAATCGAAACTGAACCGGTTATCAAAAGTATAACGAGTTCGCTGTTGTTTGAAGCATAACAGAGAAAGTTCATACGCAGCTGCAAACACAACCACAACTCAAAGATGCTACAGGAAAGAACCTGAACGGAACTTCTCCCCTTCTCTGTTTTTTTATTCTTCCACTCTCGCGAAGCTTCCTGACTCTCTTCTACTCATCGCTTCTGCTTCTTCGCTTTCCTTGTTCGAGATTACGACTCAAAGGTTCTCATCCAATAACTTAAAGCAGAAACAAAATTCATGTATTGATAGCTACCTCAAGACCACCCGTGTTAACTGATTCAGGAAACAGAGTACCACTTTTCATTCCCTAATAGTGCTCATGGTGGAAACTTTATACTAATTTCTAACATCAAATCGAAAAAATAGACCATGGGAAATCCCAAAATCTCTTGTCTACACACTAACCCAGGAAAAAAATTAAATTAACAAAAGCATGTCAGAGACAATGAGCAACATGTCCTCCTGTTGATCTTTGAGGGGTGAAGTTGCAAGATCTTTTCTTTCCATTCTATTTTTTTTTCAGGGAAAAAGACAAGTATTTTGATATATTTTGTACTTATCTATTCCTTATATTATTTAGTTATTTTAAAACTATCCCAAGTGAAATTACGTGCTAACAATTTTATAATCAAATACTTTTTTAGTCATACAAAAAAGATATTTTTGGAACAATTTTCTCATCAATTAAAATAAGTTCTTTTTTGTGATTTTAATAGTGCACCTCCTACATCAACATGATGTATTTAGAAAATTAATTATCCTATATATTAACTTCAGCCTTGAATCCAAATAATTAAGGTGGTGAGCACATATCTTTAATTACTGAGTGAACTCCATGAGTTATAAAAATCAAATACTAGAATAGAATAAACATTTTGTTTCAATTCATTTCATTTAGATTATGTAAAATCAACTCCTTGTATCAATGCACCCTAAGCTTTGGAAAAACTCTTGAATTTCCTCAATTTTTATTTTCTATATGCCTTAAAAACCTTTGATCTCATTCATGACCGAAAAGGTACTAGTAAATGTTATTAGAGAGAGTACTACTATGAGCACGGGACTTTTTCATCAAAAAAATTTACCCTTTTGATGCTCTTTCGTTTCTTTGAGGAGTTAGAAACGCAATATTCGTCTCTCACTTTCAGTAAAAACTCAAACTACCACTAATTCCAAACTCGAGTAAAAAAAATTTAGCTAGACCACAAAATTTTAGTTTTACTTCAACCAGTTAAACCAGAACAAAACTCCCATCTGTGATAACAGCATAACATTTTCCATTTTGATATTTAAGTTTCCTAGTAATTAATTGTGAGTTGTGTACCACTATTTAAACTTACATATATTAATTATGCCAAAATGAAAATAGAATAAAAAATAAATAAGAAAGGAAACTAGTGGCAAATTTCCAGACAGTCTGTTCCAAGATTAAGACCTGTAAATGTTCTATATCCACACACCTGATTGGAATAACATATTCATTAGTGTATATATAACCTACCGCAATAATTAACATCCATTAAGTTGTATATTAATTGTGGATCAAATCATATTCCTTGTGCTCCTGTTTTATTAGGAACTTCAAATAATTAAAATATAAAAGTTTACCAAAAAAAAAATGTTCAAAGATGTCTAATATGATCTGCATATATCCATTGAAATTCAAATCATGCTTCAAATTGCTTGTGTTTTTTAGCCAATCCTTATGAACAAGCACCTAAAATAGAGTCTGTTGGCAACAGAAGAAAAGGCGGATCCCAGGCATAGGAGAAGTTAACAGAGGCGAAACCTTGCAAGGGATTGCCATTGATGAGGAGGCAGCTATCACCTTCCATGGAAAGAATTGAAGGGTCAACACTTTCTGCAGTCTGAAACCCTTTGCAGGCCAACTTTATCTGGCTTTGAGCACAGGAGCAGTTGTTGATCACAGTCACGTTCCACTCAGGCTTGCCCTGTATTTCTCTGCCACTTCTCGCTGTTCCAATATTGATGTTGTTCAAGGAACAGTCACAAAACCCTGAAATTTTGATGGATCAAACATAGAAAAAGAAAGAGAGAGAATCATGGTTAAACCAGAAAAGCAAGAATTTGGTTTGGAAAGTGAAAGGAGAGAAGAGAAAAAAGGGGAAATTTAAAGGAATCATAATCATACCTTTGATAATAAGGGTAAGGAAGAGAATGGAAATAAGACACTTGACCATGGTTGTTGCCATTCTCCTTGATGACTGATTCTTACGGCTTTGGTTGTCTAATTATATACTAAATGGCTCCTAGTCCTACCCATTGAACAACACTAGGCATGTGTGTACATTGTTTTTCTAATTTTTATTTTTATTTTTGAGAAATTTTGATTAATTACACGTCGTTTGATGGGATTTAAATTTAGCTGATTCTTTTAAATAACAAAGCAGAAACATAATAAAGTGATGTCAAATCGTGGCTTTCCTTTTTTATCTCTTTGACCATCTCTCAAATTAAATCATATCACATGTCTATTTAAATTCCAGCTATTATGTAATTGCGTTTGTTATTTAATCACATTTGCATTCAATACTTTGTACTTTTTTTTTAACGTGGTTTGGATGTACTTTTCTTATTAATTATTTTTAGAAAAAGAGTATTTTTTTTAATATTTTAATGTGTTTGAATGTACATTTATATAAAAAAAATTGAAACACTAAAAAGACAATAAATGTCATTTGTTTTAATTAGTTAGATTTATATGCTTATAAAAAAAGACTTTTTTAATAATGTAAAAAAGTTGTTCAAATATAAAATAAGATATTCTTAAATATTATATCTAAATATAAAATAATTTTTAATTTTTAAAAACACCTTTTAGAAAAACATATAAAAAATATATTATTTTAAAAGCTCATTTAAACTAGCTCTTTATTTATATTATGTGTTCGTTTGAATGTATTTTTCATGTTAAAAAATAAATATAAAAATACTTTTATTATATTTTAGTATATTTTGACGAGTTTTTTTTTTTGAAAAAAAGCTAAAGCATTAAAAAAAGATATTTTGTCCCTTTTTTTTATTTAGATTTTTGTACTTTTAACAAAAAAGACATTTTTTATAATATAAAAAGTTGTTCAAGTATATATATATATATATAACTTCACAAATAATATATCTAAACATAAAATAGATTTTATATTTTTCTTGATTAAAATATTTTTTTTAAAAAATAATAACTTTTGTTGTATTTGGATGAGCTTTCTTTAAAAGATGAAGCTTTTTTTAACATAAAAAATTATAAAATCATTAAGAAAAAAAAAGAATTCACCAAACAAACATTAAAATAGGCCAAAATAAGCTTATTTCAATACCTTTTACTTTTTATAAAAGATCTTCTTAAAAATGACCATATATAATGAACTTTTTAAAAAATATATTTTTATATGATCTTTTCTAAAAGATCTTTTATGAAAAGTAAAAACGATTTTATGTTTAAATGTAATATTTTATTTTATGCTTGAACAACTTTTTTATATTATTAAAAAGGTATGTGTTTATAAGTACAAAAATCTAACTAATTTCTTTTATAAAAATCATCCAAACTGATGTGGTAAATCAGAACGCAAGTATACGTTATCGCAAATCAAGTAATATAATAGTAAGAAAGTGTCGAACCCACATGGATTAATTCTAAATTTAACTATCTATTAAAAGTTTACAAAACTCAATCTTATTTAAACAACTTAATAAGAGGAAGTGTTATGAAAGATTAAAAATTAAAGTATACAAGAAGAAGAATTTAATGATCAAATTAACCAAGCCTAGGATTGCAATTATTCTTCACACTTTACTTGATTCACTTACTTCTATCTAAGATCAATTAATTATCTGAATTGTTAACTAGAAATCCTTAACTTATCTATAAGCCTCTTTCGATGGTCAAATAGAAATATCCTTAATTAATGATAAACTATATGTCTATGTCTATCAAATAATTAAGAATTCATTAAGTTCCGATTTCATTAATGGTTACATATGCCATATAGGTATATGTCTATCCTATATGAACTCAAGGCTTTCGCACAAAGATCATATGTTATCTTACTTAGATCTAAAACCAAAATCCCTTTGTCAAGTTGCTTAAGGTTTATCAATTCAATTTAATTAATGGCCAATTAATTAAAAGCATTAAGAACAAGTAAGATAAACAATTCAAGATAATCAACCTACTCTTGGATATGATAAACGAATCAAATTACGTGTGAGTTCAAATTGCAATCCTAGTATAGAAATTTAGCTACTCATTATATTAAAGGAAACAAAAGAACAAGTGAAAAGCATGATAGAAATGAAAGTGGTTGTTGGTATTAACAAGAACACAACGGGCTAGAGTTTCGGGATTTACTTTAAACAAATTGGAAGATCTAACCTTGAAATCAAAGTATAAATCTCACAATTTATGAAAGCTTCACCCCTAACTCTAGGAAGAACCTTAACTAGACATCAAGATGAAGAAACTTGAATAAGATGAAGATTATATTATACAAACTACAAAAGCTTTGGGATTTACTTTAAACAAATTGGAAGATCTAACCTTGAAATCAAAGTATAAATCTCACAATTTATCAAAGTTTCACCCCTAACTCAAACTACAATAAGAGAATTCAGAAATGGGATGCCCTTAAGTGTGGCAAATGCCTTCCTTTTATAGGCAAAGGCTAGAACTATTCAATTACAATTTTGTCAAATCTCTTTGCACATGGGTTGAAATTTCAGCTCCGAAGATTACCAAATTCGTCATTGCTCCTATCATAATTTGGAAATCTTCTCTTCATGAAAGTTGTAGCACATGCAGTCGTGAAGAACATGTCAAAAATTCAGCCAGATCTAACGGTTGGATCTTGAGCTCTGACCATTTTTCCGAAACTACTCAGATTATATCAATAATGACAGCCACCAACTTGTTGCCTAATTTTGACCCACTTCCGGTGCTAATCTAGAAATCTTCATTTCTATGAAAGTCATAGAGAATGAAGTCATGCATGTCATATCAAAATTTCAGCTACATCCAACGGTTAGATCTTGAGAAATCACCAAATAACCGAGTATAGGTTTGAGCAAGAATTTTCTGATTTGTCCTGAATTTGATGTAACCCAAAATTCACTGAGTTTAGGTCTTCATTTCTCTTCTGTTTGAGCTATACTGATATCAACATCTAAGTTCATGATATTTTGGTTCAACAACTGCTTTGAATAGTCCTTCGGGTGTTCTGCTCAATTTGTAACAACATAACCAATATATGAAGAATTATGCAATTTTCACTTCATATATGCAATAATTTCATAAGAATAGACCAATGAGAGGTGCTAAATTATGCATATAAAATATGTTTATCACAAACATACTAAATTTTAAGAAAAGTAATTTTTCTTCAAAAAAATCTTTTTTAACAAGAAAAGCACTTCCAAACAAGCATAAAAAATATCTTTTTTAAAAAGCAAGTCCTATCAATGTATCTATTTAATATATAATATGGAGTAAAACATCAATTTCATCCTCAAAAGATTTCATTTACATCATATTAGTCCCTAAGTAATTTTAATTAGATCAATTATCCTCACAATTAAAGATTAGTCGAGCTGATAAACAAGTTCGTCCCTACAAGATAGGACTCAAGTTTAAATTCTAATGAGAGTTGCTCTGGTTGAAAAGTAGCAAAAACCATAATACTCTAAGTTGCACTGTGAATTAGTCCCATAGGAGGCCAAAGGGCCTAACCCGTGAGGATATCGTGAGGCGCTACTCAGTCTAAAAAGCTAATTAGGGTGGTTGACTAAAAAAAATTGTTATCCTTAAAATATCATTCTGTCAGTCAAGTTAATCAAACCGTTAAGTGTCCTCTACTTTAGTTAACATAAGTACATATGTGACATGTTAAGTGCTTAAGTGGCACTCACCATTTGTACAGTTGTCACTTCAAGCGTAGATAAACATGCTCATTTCTACCCCATCATCTACTTATACACTTCATCCACCAAAGACTTCCAAGCCTCCTCACCTCTCCACCTGTCACTGTCACCCTAGCATTCCTATCACCAGTTTCTGTGCTCATGTCTCTGGGAATGACTTGCCGAAATCGACTCCTCCACCACCCATGATTCCCCTGCCGTGGAGTCTCGTTAGGGAATGAACCTAAACCCTCTGACTCCAAAACAAAATCCTCTTGTTTGAAATACTCCAAATCATTCCCTACACGTAAGCGAAATCTTAATTTAAGAGAAAAAAAAGGTGATATACTTTATATAATGAGAGACTCCAATAAAAATCAAATTTAATTTTGATTAATTGTCAATGTAAATAAATTTTACATTGTTATTCAATTATATATTGAAAAATCATTAAAAGGGTTTGACTATTAAAATAACTACTTAGAAAATCTAACTCTTTTAATTATGACAATTTAAAATTTTTTTACATTAACACTAAATCAAAACTAAACTCAAAAAGAAATTTGAACGAAAGAATGTCATGTGTAACATGAATGTCCTATCATGTTTCTCCTGATGCAATTTATGTCGTTGAAATTCTTAACATAAAAAATATATAAATATAATCAGTATATACTAAATGATGGGTAAAAGACCTAAAACTATTGAGAAAATAGGTTTAGAGCGCCGCTATATAGACAAATCCTTTTCCACAAAATGGATTGTAAAAGCCTCTACAAATGAAGAAATGCAATGACAACAAACCGCAATTTATGATACAATTGGTTTATAACACACTACCACGAGCTCATTCATAATATATTTCGTAGAAATAGTTTCGCGATAATTAGAATTTTCATAAGTGTTATCTTTAAAAATCAATATTCTTAATATGAAAAAGTATAAGCGTAATCAATATACACTATATATATATATATATATATATATATATATATATATATAGGGGTGTTCGCGGTTTGGATTGGTTCGGTTTTGGGGGGAAAAGTCATCCGAACCAAACCAATCGGTTTTTCTATATTAAGAACCAATCGGTTTTTTTAAAATTGGAGAACCAAACTGAACCAAACTCATTACAATCGGTTTGGTTCGGTTCGGTCCAATCGATTTTTCACTAAACATTTTTTTTAAAAAAAAATTCATACACATCATCATTTTGTTCTTGTTATGGACCAATTAAAAAAAAGTTTGTATAAAATCCTAATAAAAACATCATTACATAATTATAAACAATAAATAGGCCTAAAATATTTATAAAAACAACCAAAAATTTAAATATAATCATTTATAAGTATGTAAATTATAAAAAATATATAGATAATTATATGAATTCGATTTGGTTTGGTTTGGTTCGGTTTGGTTCGGTTTCATAAATGAAAACCGAAAACCGAACCAAACCAATCGGTTTTCATAAAACAAAACCAAAATTAATCGGTTTTGTTTGGTTTTCGATTTTTCGGTTCGGTTTTTTCGGTTTTGATCGGTTTGGTTCGGTTATGAACACCCCTATATATATATATGATGAGGGATCTTACGTTAATGTAAGACTTGATTACTCTTACACTACTCAATAACTTTTTATTGAATAACTTTCTTATAAAATCTACTATTAGATTGAAAGTTTCTATCATGTAAATCATACTTATAAAATTTTACATAAGTCCGAAATTGTTTTGTGACTCATTAATATACATCAAAATTAATGTAATATAAATTATTGAAATATATGAAAATATGAACTATTTGATTATATTCTTATTTATATTCAATTTTTTCAAAATTTGACACAAATGATCTACATGATATAAACTTTCAATTTAACGGTAGATTTTGTAAGTTATTCAATAAAAATTATTGAGCGGTGTAAGAGTGATCAAGTCTTACACTAGTATAAGTTGATCCCTTCTTATATATATATATAAATCAAAAACTAAAGGGAATTTCCATAAGATAATACTTAATAAAAATGGAGTCATGTGAGTTACCAAAAAAAACTGGAGTCATGTGGCACGGGGATGTGCTAACGTGTACATTGATGTAATTAAGATTATTAATATAAAAATATAAATATATAAATATAATTAATATGCACTAGATAGAGAGGAATACCCAAATTTCAAGGGAACAGGTCAAAAATATGTGAAATAAATATTCTTCATGTGGAAAAAATATGAATAATATGCATTAATTTATAAAATAACTCAATCAGATAAAGTCTTATAAGTGTTTGTGGTGTTGTTCTCTAATTAAAATATAACATATGTATTATTTTTTAACTTTAGTGTCACATCATCTACACTTTTAATGTTGATATGTAAAAAATAATACATATATTATATTTTAATTAAGAAATAACATCACAAATACTTATAGAATTTTATCTAAGTTTTATCATAAGAAAAAACTAATGAAGAGAATGTCATGTGTCATATTGATATGTTAACATGTGTTACTTGATGTAATTAAGATTTTTAATATGAAAAAATATAAATACAATCAATATGATCTAAATATGGGAGAAAATATTTAAAATTAAAGGATAAATAGGCCAAAATATCTAAAAAACAATATTCTTAATATAAAAATAAATTCAATTAATATGTAACAATCTATATAATATATAAAGATATAATGCAGTAAGGAAAAACTTGAATGAGAAAATGTCACGAGTCATATTGATGTGCAAGCATATGTCTTTTGATGTAATTGAAATTCTTAATATAGAAAAATATAAATGCAATTAATATGGAATAAATATGAAGGAAATACCCAAAAAAAAATAGGCTAAAAATATATAAAAATTAATATTATCAATATGAGAAAATATAGATGCAATTAATTTGCAATAATTTATTTATAAAATATATAAATAGAGATTGCAGTAATGAAAAACTCAAAGGAAAGAACGTCATACATGTGGTAATTGACGTAACTAAAATATTTAAAAATTATAAATGTCATCAATGTGCACTATATGATATCGAAAAGATTCAAAGATGAAGGAGAAATATGTTATATTTATAGAAATCAATATTCTTAATATGAAAAAAATATAAATACAATCAATGCGCTTTAAATGTGTGGCAAAAAATCCAAAGCTAAAGAGTGTCTATTAAATAAAGACTAGAAAAAAAGGATGTCAAGTGGTACTTTGAAATGCTAGCATGTGTCTCCTACCAAATATAATGAGTTACGTACAAATGTTATCCAAATCGATTGATTCTTAATATAAAAAATTAATTGATTCAATTTAAATAATTTTTTTTCTCAAAACTCAATAAATTTAAACTACGAACACCCTTAATTTTAAAGTAGTTATTATAAACTTTTGAATCAATATAATAGATTTTTAATTATTGAAGTTGAAAATAGACCATTATCTCTACCAGCTAAATGAAAATTGTTTATCAAGTGAGTTACACATGTTAGTTTCTCATTTGACCACATAATTTTTAAAAAATTTTAAAATGTTCTCTTTTAATTTAATTTAATTTTGAAAAAGTAAAAAATACCAAACAATTAAAAAAAAAGAAATTGAATTAAAAAGATTAAAAAGAAGTAATCTTTAAAGTTTTTTTAAAAAATTATGTGGACAAAATGAAAAACTATCACATATACTAATAAACACGTGAAGATCAATTTTTATTTTTTTTTGGTTGAAAAGATCAATTTTTATTTGGTGAATGGATTGAAGGCTTTGTTTACATGCTTTAAAAAGCTTAAAGATATCTCATTCTTATTTGATAGTTTATGGAGACTATTTTAAAATTAACTAAAATTTAGTAAGTATACATGCAATTTTCCTTTTTTATTATTAAAAGAATATTAAGATTAGAGTTGTCTAAATAAATCATACCTCATATGGAGCAACTCATTTAACAATGTAAATGGGTCGAGTTAAAAGAAGTATATTAATGATCTATATAACAAGTGAATGTTTGGGCCCGACTCATTGTGGGTTAAGAGTAAGATGTCCCATACTTAAGACAACAATTAAACTTTGTAAATTTTTTAATTTTTTAAGGTGAGTCTTTCAGCCTCTTTACTTTTATGAGGCAACGGTAATCTTAATAATTAATGAGTAATATTTATTTACTTGTTCAATTTAATTAAAATATAAATACAATCAATTTTTTTTCTTCATGGAGTCTTATTTTTTTTAATACTAGCCATTAATATTTCTAGTTAAACTTCTAGATTTTAAGATGAATAACTCTCACTTTAAGTTTTTAGGTTTTTTTAATTATTGTTGACATTGACTGCATCAACAAAATTGTATTGGATGACTATTGTAGCACTTAAATGAATATAAAATTAGATTCGGCAAGACACACAAAATAAAGACAAAGTAGATGAAAAAATATAATGATCTTTATGAAATTTCAATGAATATAGTATAAAAGTATTGTGTTATAGATATTGACCCCTTATTTTTTAAAAGTCAATCAATGTTGAAATGGTAAGGCATAATAGAGCATATCATATATGAAGTGAGTCAGCATGCAAGTGTATTAAATGTGAGGGTGAGTGTTATAGTTTAGAAGTTGTGAAAATATGTTTGCCCCAATAGTTTATTGTGTTATGTTTTGATGATGACCAATGCATCGCAAAAAGATTAAGAATATGCTACATATGTGTTTAATGAACTATATTATTGGATAATGCATGACTATACATTATCTTGTTATAAGAATCATGCGTTGATTTATGTGTAGCATTATTTATAGAACATATCCAATGTACTTGATAAGTGATTTAATTACTTATTGGATATGTGTCTATATGTAAATCATATATGCATGAAGGACTTTATAGAGTTATAAACATGTGAATCATGCATATTGAGTTATTGAGTTATGGATTTGGAATAACCATAGTTTTCAAGTGAGTTATGCTTTGTAGGATAGTCCAAGTATCAAGAATGAGTATTGGAATAAGAAAAGTGAAAGATCCTATTTATGCTCAACTCAAGTAGAAGGAGAATGAAGAGACAAACCAAGCATTTAGAAGATTTGAAGAGAAGAAATCTTAGAAGCTTGAACTGCATTAAGAAGCTTATAGACTAAAGAGGGAATACTTTCTCTTATAGGCTATTCTCCTTTGTAAGGATAGAGGTTTTACATGAAGAGAGCTCAAATATCTTTATTCAATCTTGACAAATGTTTTTAACTTAGTAAAATGCCCAACAAACAAGTTTTGCAAAGTTAGTCTTTGTGGTATTTCAAAACTATGAAAAATAGTCAAATCTAAATTTTGAAAGCTGACCTATGGTCACTATTTTTATCATAACTTTTAAATAATTTGATTTTTTATCTGAAACTTGTCTCATATGAAAGTACACTCAAAGAGTTTTCCAACGCATAGTCATTTGTTTAAATTGGTTAAGAAACGAAGAAGTTATAATCATTTAAAAACAACTACTTTCACGAGTGAAATTGTAGAAGACTACCAGAAATAGATGGTCTTGCAGTCGACTACAAAGTGTTAGATTTCGAAAATTACTTTCTAAAAAGGACTGGTAGTCGACTACAAGGTATATGTAGTCGACTACAAAGTGCCAGAATAACCTGTAACGACTATAAACGGCTAGATTTTGAAATCAATCTTTCCTAAACACTACCAACAACTATTTTATCACTTGGGCTATATATAAAAGCTAAGATTGAAGCATTAATGAGTTGATGAACACCCATTTGCAAATCATTATGAGGATTTGATTATTTTCTATCAAAATCAACATTTAAGCTCTTCATTTTCATAATCTCTCTATCTATTACTTCTTCAATTTGTATTATCCACTCTTTGAGAGAGTTTATCATTTTTTATCAATCATATATACTTTTAAGAGGGTGAATAATCCCTCAAGAGAGTTCAAGGGTAGATTTCTCTTGAAGAGAAAAGAAAAAGGCTCAAGCATAAGGGTGAAAGATCCCAAAGTGTGAGGAGTGCTCTGTTTTTGTAAAGGTTTCTCAAGCACCTAAGTTACAAGCTTGGAGATAGTGGAAACCTCAAGTGGATGATCTTGGAGCTGGATGTAGATCACAAGAAGTGATTGAAGCAGTAAAATATAGTTGCACTCTCTTATCCTTTACTCTCTTTACATTCTAGCAATTTATATTTAACTACTTATTTTGTTGAATTCTCATGATTGCTATAATTGTTGATCTACTGCATATCTTGTGATATTTCTACTTAGATCATTAGAACTTGATATATATCTTGTTTGCTTGATTTATATATACAAGTAAGTTATACTCAAGTTATCTACATTGATTGACAAATCTTCATATAAGTAAGGCATTCATTTAAAACTCAATTCTACTATAAGACTACTAAAAACTCAAAATTAGTGTTTTATTTGTTGATATTGTAAAATCACTTTTAGGGGCTCGTTGTAGTTGACTACACACTACTTGCAGTCTACTACAAAGTTTCAACCAAGTGATTTTCTATCTTGGTTTATTTCCCACTAGTCTCCAATTAATCACACTATAATTTACATTGTTCTATATACTTATATGTGATTGATATTATGCATTATATGAATTGTTAGTAATATGAAAGCATGAATTGTTGTGAAATATATTTATTCCGCTACATGTATTGATTGGGTGCATCAAAATGCACAAAATCTTAAGGTTGTCTTAAAATTTATGATCATCCAATTCACCCCCTCTTGTGTGATGGTTGCCCTTGGTTAACAGAATTGTTTGAATGATTTTCAAAAAAATTGAAAACAAATATAATCTGTGTTAGGATATTATCATTTAATCAAAAAATGTTTGGATAAATTCAAATCTCATTTAATTTGTTAAAAAATGAGACTGTTTAATTGAAGACAAAGCTTAAACAAAGCTGCATATTAAAATGTTATGATAAGTTTAAATCTCATTTAATCTTCAGTTTAAAAATAATATTGTGAAATTGATGACAAAGTTGTATCAAAGGTGCAAGAATTTGGAAAGAAAAAACTCACGAATGAGTGACACGAGGCATTGACCTCATTTGCATAGACTGTATTTTATATAATAATATGTAGATATAGATTTCTTAACCACAATCTTTAATGTTTTACAAATATAATATTTAAAAAACAATATTATATGATTATTTGAATAAATAAATAATAATTTAATTTAATTTTTTATCTAATATATATATATATATAATATGATAAAGTGTTTTGTTTGATTAATTTATATTTATATATTTATTTTTTTAAAAAAATTTTGATAATATTTTTATTGTTAAAATTAAAGATTAGGATTAAATAATATTATGTATTATAAAATATAAAAATTTAAGAAAAAATAATTTGTTGTATTTATATTCTAATTAAGTGAGAGATGTAGAAAAATATTAAACACTAATTGTTAGGATATCAATAGTCTAAAAAAGAAATGTAATGGGAGAAATCTCATTTTTGAATCTTTTATAAAATTTGTTAATGTTGTGAGGAACAATCACCTAAATCGGAGTACGTTGGCCACAGCAGAAAATGAGGATGGGAAAATGACCGGATAGGTCAACTTGGGAAAATTTTACTTGGGGAAATTTTTTTATTTTATTTTAAAAATTAATCAAGTATTTAATTATATTAATTAATAATTTACATATAATTAGTCAATAATTTATCTTCATTTTAATACTTGATACATGGTTAACTGTATATAAATTATTGATTAATTAGTTAAATACTTGATTAATTTTTAAAATGAACTAAAATTTTTTTTTTTCCCAAACTGCTTATACGGTCATTTTCTCAATGAGGATCTCAGGCATGGGAGAAACTAAAATAAGCCTTGCAAGGTTTGCCATTGATGAGGAGGCAGCTGTCACCTTGTATAGAAAGAATTGATGGGTTAACAGTCTTTACAGTCTAAAACCTATGATGTATAAAGGCGGGTACGAATATCAAATATGACACTCATATAATATGAGAATATATTATTTCTTAAAAAGTTAGAATTAAGAAATCATCATAAATTATAAGAGAAAAAAGTGAAAAAAATAATTTTTATTTTTTATATTAATAATTACAAACACAATAAAAAATTAACATTTATTAAATTTTTATGATATCTCACTCATATTTAAACAAAAATTCAAAAATAAAAAATAAAAATTATAAAATAAAAATTAACAGTCTGGTAGTATATTTAGAGTACCCAGTACTATATTCGATACAAATATCTATCGACACACATACGTAAGACATTTTGAAAGTGCTTCCTAGTCTGAAACACTTCGCAAGCCAACCTTCCATGGTTTGCCATTGATGAGGAGGCAGTTATTGATCACATTCACGTTGGCTTGCCCTATATTTCTCTCCCACTTCGTGCAGTTCAGCAGTACCAATGTTGATGTTGTTCAAGGAACACTTACAAGACCCTGAAATTTTGATGGATCAGAGAGAGAGAGAGAGAGAAGATCATGGTGAAATCTGAAAAGCATAAGTTTGGTTTTGGAAAGTGAAAGGAGAAAAAGAAGAAAGGGAAATTCAGAGGAATCATGATCATACCTTTGATGATAAGGATAAAGAAGAGGATGACAAAAAGACACTTGATGATGGCTGACGTTGTTGCCATTGTCCTTCTTGACGACACTCTATGGGTTGGTTGTCTAATTAAATAGATCCTAGCCAATGAACATAACTTGGTTAGGTATGTCTGTACTTTGTTTTCTTGTTTTTTCGTTTTTTGTTATTTCTGATATTAGATATTTAGATTAGTTACACGTCGTGTATGATGCATCAAATTTGGTTTAAATCTAATTCTTTTTAAATGACACACCTGAACAACCATAATGCGATTTCAGATAGTGTTTTTTTTTTATCTCTTTCAATATTGCTCCAATTAAATCATATCACATGTCTATTTAAAGTCTAGGCTACTTTTTAATTGTGTTTTTCATTTAATTACTATTGCATCCAATACATTTTTTAAAGATGATAAGATGTTTACTGGTTGAGTGTGTAAATAATTATTTTGATTTGGCGTCGGTCACAAGATACTACTTTTAATTGATTTTAAACTTTTACATTGTAGGTAAATTCTGCCTGAGCTCAGTTTATTAACTCACACTTTATAAATTTTTTTTTATAGTAAACTTACTTTGTAGGTCCTAATTTTTTTGAAAAAATTCAAATATGTTTCTATACTTTAAAAATTGGGTTTTTATAGTTTTAAAATTTTTTAATTGGTTCATAAACTATATTTAGAGACTCAAGTACAATTTTTCAAAACTGTGGGGACTATAGTTTCAAAATTTCCTAATAAGTCCATAAATTTAGTTTATTGTTACCAATTTTTAATGATGCTTTAACGGTAGAGACATAAGTACAAATTTTTAGACATATAGAGACTAAATTAGGAATTTTTAAAACACAAAGACTTATTTAAATTTCTCCAAAAAGTTTAGAAACCTACTAATTAATTTAACCTTTTTTTTTCTTCTAATGATGATCTCATACTCTTGGTTGATGTAGCATAGGGCATTCCACTTTAGACACAAACAAAATCAGATACATAACTTTTATGTATTTAAATTTACAACTGTTTTCTACTTTGTACCCCCCAAAAAAAAAACTGTCTTCTACATATTCATCCCATTTTTATTTTTTTATTTTAAAAATCTTGAGGAAAAGGATATTATTGGTGCAAAAAAGCTAAAACTAAGTGCATGTTTGGGAAAATAATAATTCTTTCTCATAACAATATTTTTTCTTATAAAAGTTGTTTTGTGTAAAGTTTATCATGTTTAGTTAAAATGTATAAAATTGATTATAAGTTAAAATTATTTTTCATACTACTTTTTTAAAAAGCTTATTATGAGCATTTTGATTAAGTAATTTTAACTTATTTCAAATGTTTTAGTCGATAAATATTCTTTTACCATCAATTAAATAACTTTTTCAATCATTTCATATATCTTTTGACAGTTTAATACATAAAAGTGATTTTTTTTATACAATCCAAACAAAAAAACTTGTCTTAAAATCGATTATGAACTAATATATCTAAACATAAATTAATTTTTTCATAATTGATTTTCTTAAAAATCAATAATATACATAATCGATTTTTAACATAATCTTTTTTTACGATTAATCCATTCACTGTTTAACTTTGCTAACGATGCTAACTTCTACACTTCCAACGTTGCTATAATGTGATGAGCTTCGCTTGGAAACTCCTGAAGGGGAAAAGCTATGCCCTCATTGTGGGTTTTTGAAGGACTAAAGAAAACCTTCTACAAAATACTAATCAAATGGTAAATGAGTGCACTCGAAATGAAAAAAAACTGTTAATTGCATTAAATGGCTTCAAAGGAGCAAGCATTACAAGGAAATAATTGGAATACAATGAAATTGAACTGAAATCTGAGATGAACAATGATACATGACAATAAAAGGAACTTGAAAGCAGTAAAGGTGCTGGAAAATGTAAAGAAAAGCTGTAAAATGACTTGAAAGTAAAAAAATAAAAAAATAAAAAAAATTGGCAAAATGACTGAAAACAAGTAAATAATTGAAAGGTAAATGACAAAAATAAGATTGATTTTTGTGGTGTGATGTTTGTGTGTCTTTCTTATCAATTTTGATCTCCTTTTATAGTCTTGAAGCAACTATAGACAATTTCCCCCCTCTCTTTCATGTTGTAGCAGTCTCCAGTAGTTCCCAGTTGGCCACTTCCCTACTTTTAGGAGTTTTAACCCCATTAAGTTCAACTTCCTGTAGCCACTTGCTTATACCGAGTCAAATATTAATTTAACAGTTGCAGCCCATTATTTTTGACTAAGGCTTGATTGGGTCAAATAATGGTGCAAATCAACTCCTTCTTGGTGCACGACCCACCAAATTTTAACTAAAATATCATTAGGTCATTCTTCTGGCCCACAAGCTCAATCCAACATTTCATAATACTAACATGTATGCAATAGAATCAAAATAGAAATGATACAAACATTTATTCTCTATTGGTGGTGATATTTCATTGGTACATTATTTGTAAGTAAGATTGTAAGCCTTCGTTGAGGTTCATAGCATGCCTTGACCTTAAAATAAGTAAACCTCCCTACACTAGTATAGCTTAGTCCGTTTTCTTTCCTCTTCTTTTTTTGCTGGCCTTACCAGTTTCTTTGATATAGAAAAGCCAGTCTTGACTCATTTTGTAGAGATCCCTTGTAATTTTCAATCGTTAGTTAGTAATGTAAATCACCCCTTGTATGTGTGGTTATTTCCAAATTAAATATAAAAGTAATGTAATTTGAATAACACGTGAAATCTTCAAATATTATATAATTTGAATAATGTATATAAAAAAATATCAAAGATCTTTTAATATTTCTCATTACACTCATATTTTCATTTTGTTCTCCTTTTTCTTTCGTTTTATTCTTCTTCCCATTTGTTCTTTCTATTTTTTTTTCTTTCTTTAATTTCTCACACTTTTTGTTTTGCTTTGTTTGTACTTTTTTTAGTATTTTTTTTAGAAAAGATATGAAAATTGAAAAGATCCTTAAGAATTCCTCAAGTAACACGTTTGTCAAAAGAAAAATAAATAAATAAAAATATCCAATACAAAATTTAAAACAAAACTACTAAGTAAACATGCAATACACATTCGAATGGCTCCCAAATCCTTCCAACTCAGACCTGTCTAGCATCTCAAGATTGAGATATAGGCCACCTTCTGAAATGAAGGGCCCATTTCTAAAGGGGACTTTGGGACTTGATAATCGGCATAGATAAAGTAATAAAAATTGGGAAGGAAAATAATGCATGAATTTCAAGTTGGCTTCTCTCCTTGTTGCGTCCACAATTGATCAATTTAAGCTCAAAGGAAAGAAAGAAAAAAGACATTAGTAACAAGTGGCATAAGCTTATGAAAGAATGAAAGCACCAATGTAAAGCCAACTTTTGTAATCACTTTCAAAGATAAACTTTTAGAAAGAGAGCATCATCGAAACACCAAAAGAATCCACATGTACCATATAAACCCAATAAAAAATAGACTATTTGAAATGAACTAGAAAGACTAAGTGCATTCATAAAGTACAACTAGTTAAAGTGAGAACTAAGCCCTCAGAAATGATGTTTGCATCAAAAGAGAAATAGCGGGGGCTGCCTGAAATACTCACAACCTGTGACTGTGGGGCCAAGAGGTAAAATGACTAGAGATTTTTAGAAAACCCTTGAATTAGTTATTATGCCGCACAAAACTTTCATTTGTGTAATTAATTAAATTTTTTCATACGACATTTGTATTATCTATAATCTTTTTATGTGACTTTGAGCTTATAGGATTAGCTTTTTGAATCACTTCACTCTATTACTAAGGCTTTTTGAACTAAATTTATCTTATAAAAATTATTAAAGCCATTTTGGCTATAATAAATGATTACTTGTCAGTACGGGTCTTAAAAAAATTTTAAATCTAAAAAGTGATAGCTAGATGGAAGGCTATAATAAACTTGTAGTTTCTTAAAACCAAAATTGAAAGTAATTATCCTATGATATCAATGAGTTAGAAAATGTTTTTTAATGAATTTTTAGAAACTTTTAACCCATTCGATTGAGAAGGAAAAACCATTGAAAGTTCTGAATTTCAAAAAATTGAATTAGAACTTAAGTTTTCACTTTTTATTCTTAAGGATTTATATGTTTTTTATATTTTTATTGAATCCAAACGAGTGATATTTCCTAATTTACATTTATGTTTTAAAGTTAATGGAAACTAAAATAAATGAGGATTAAAGTTAATGGAGACTAAAATAAATGAAGACATTAACTTGATGTAAATAAGCTTAAGCTATCTTTGTTGCCAAACATACCTTGATCTATTCTTGTTGCCAAACACAACCCACTTTAAGCCTTGATATTTTTGAGACTCCATAGACTACTCTCACGTTCTTTGCTCTCATCTCTCTGGTCTATATTTTCTCTTCGTTCTCTACTTCTCCTTCTTCCTATTCTTCCTTCATCCATCAATTTTATCATTCTTTGAGGATTCAAGTTGTTGGAACACCCTTTTTCATCATCCAAGGCTTTGGTTGCAAGGTTTGGGTGAGCAACCAAGTCATCTACTTCATCCTTCCATTCTTGTGGCTCATTTAGTAATCTCTTGACTCAAATATCTTGTTAGAAGTTAGATTAAAGTGATTTATGGCATGTGTTGTTAGATTTCTAAAGTTAACCTAGGGTTTGATTTGGGAATTTGGAAGTTCTTGGGAATTTATAGTATATTAAATGAATTGGATGAGTTTTATACATGATTGGAATGAATAAGTGTATTACAACAAAGTTGGTTCGTGTGGTTTCATAAAGAAAAGGATTGTCTCATTAGGTGTTTGATAAAATGCTTGAAGGAGATGAAAAATTTGTGTTTTCAAGTAAAGTAAGCAGTGTGTAGTTAATTGAGCATAACTTTTGATTGGAAAGTCGTTTTAAGATGATTTCAGTTGCATTAGAACTAGATATGTAGAGCTTAAATTCCATATATAGTTTATAATTTTTAACCTTCTAAGTCGGTATAGCTTTCACCTCAAACAAAAGCCATTCTTTTGGCCAACAAGAATTGTAAAGTTTCATGTTGTCTAGATTCTTCAAAAATTCCTTCAATGATTCAGTTAGTCCTTGGTTTTACTTATTGATAATTATTTTGGTTATGATTTTGTTCTTAGATTCATTGGAGGATTATTCAATTGGTCCGTGACAACATACATTTTTTTGGATAGGAGAGGTTTTGCCCTTTGAATGAGTTGATAGTATAATATGATATTTCTGTAAGAAACCAATTTGTGTTCTGATTTATTTAAAATATCAAATGATAAAATTTTGAATTGATTTTTGGATATGTTATAGTTAACATCTTGATAGACATATATTTGCAAATTTTCATGATTTTGCAAATACTAAAACTATTTTAAAACCATGATTGAAACTGATGAATTGACGAGAAATTCCTGGTGAATCTTGGTGATAAACAACCATGATTTTAGCACCATATGGGGTGACAAAATGACGTTGAAATGTTCTGAAATTTTAATATGTTGTGCATTGAGAACTTATGGATATCTCTATCAAATTTTGTAATTTTTGAGATCCTATAAATATGTGAATTAGTGAAAAAAATTTTAAACAACTTATTGATGTCCTATTTTGAAGAATATGATTTAAGCTCTTGAATTTCATTGTGTTTGAATAATTGGATTATGAATGTATCTGTATATTTGAAATTATACAAGTGTAATTTTCTTAGGAGGAAACCTTGATAGAACATTGTAGGTAACAATAGTAGACGTTATTGGCCTTGATGCACCTTGGTTCGAACTTTAGCTAGCAGGGGTTGTGTTAGCCCAGCGTGTTTGGCCACACCATTGGCTTATATAGTAGGTGGGATGTTGCCTAATGGATATTGACAAGTGGATTTGCTACCTGATGGATTTAGTTCTAGATTGGAGATCTCCCACTTGTATTCTTATATAAAAATGTTTGATTTGGATATCACATTTTGGACTACTGGTTTAAAGTTTCTCATACAAAAATCTATACATATATGTTTGAATAACTTGTATAAGTAATCATACTAGTTTTATTACAGATTATATTATCTCTTACTGAGTTTATGACTCACTCTATTAACTCTATATTTTTCAGATCCAAGTGTTGGACTAGGTCCAAGTTCCTCAAATAGATAAAGTCATTTGATTTGGTGATCCCAACACTTCATTCATATGGGCACTTTTGTTTGGTTGTTGTTATTAAAAAAATATGATGTACATTTAGCTCATGTAATAAATTTATATGTGCTTCATTATCTACAGGCAGGATTCCATTTTTGTTGTGTTAGACCTAGTTATTTTAATATCAAATAAATGTCTTGTTATACATCATATGGATTACTCTGATGTTTGGTAAATCAGAATAGTTGTATAAATGGAATATGTATGAAAGGTTATACTTTTAACGGAAATTTTATCAAATATTCAGTAAATTAGAAAAGTTAAGATGTTAAGTATGTTAAATTAATTAGGCTTGCTAGGTTTGGTAATCCTTCTAATGTGCCGATCATGGCCCTCTAGTTTTGGGTCATGACAATTTATTCCACTAGAATATTCATCATTAGCAATTTCTTAGTCAAAAATAAATCCATCCATGTATGCTTAAAATTAGGGGGGGGGAAATCATATTTTCCTTTTTTTTAATACACAACTAAATTGAATTACGACATAATAAGAATTGGCAACATCAAGAAAGCTTATACTATTAGATTATTATTTCAGACTAGCATAAGCATTGTTAATTTTATAAAACTCAGATTAATTGGATGTCAAGTGTTAGAGGATATTGTTATTACCATTTAGCCCAAAGTATGATCAAATATGTTATTGTTGGGTTTATTGTTGTTAAGCATTCTCTTAATGTGGATTACAATAGTAGGCCTTATGTTTGGGCCTTCCATGATGGGTGAGCTGGCCTAATAATGAAAATACACAAGCGGAGAGGTCCCCATTCCTAGCCAGTATACAGTGTTTAGTCACCCCATTCTAACACACATACACACACAAAAAGAATGTAATGTGGAATAGGAATAGCATCTCTCTCTTCTCTCTCACTTTTACAGAGAACACATTGATCTTGTATGTTGATGGTTATCCTCGAAGTAGAATGGATTCATCATTTTCATCATATCCAAGTAAACTTAAAACTAATCTCTATTATAAATTATTGATTTTATGCATGTCATACATTAGGGTTAAAGCATCTTGCAACTTTTATTTTGATATGCAATTTATGTTATAAGTGGAATACTATTATCAATTGGTATCAAAACATGTTTAACCTTAATTATGGCTGTATAAAATATTGTTACTTGAGATTAAACAATTTTTGGATGGGTTTATGAAACTTTTCTAATTTCCATTCTTTTATTAAAGAAAATCATATGAAAACCAAATTTTGATTCAGTGTCTTTGTAATTCATAAACCAAGTTGTGAGAAAAAATTATATGAGGGTTAGATTCCATTTTTACCTCGAAAATTAGTTCCATGAGTTTCAAAACAATGGGATAATGGTGTAAAAACCCTATGAATGTGTTTGGAATGTAAAAAAATGGGATTTGATTTGATTTGTAAATCAAATTTTGTGTTTTGAATGTTAAAAAAATAGGAAATGATATGATTTTAAAATCCCATGGATTTTAATTGTTTAGATTTACAAATGCTATCAAATATGGTGGGATTTATTAGGATTTGATTTGATTTCAAACTGAATTATTTAGATCGATTGATTTACCCTTACTAACCTTTTGATTTTACATGATATAAGGGTAAAAAAGTAAAATAATGAAATCAATTTATTTTTTATTGAGTTCCAAACCTAAGAATTAATTTCTAAATGAATTCAAATCCATTTTTTATAACGAATTCCAAACATAAAATTTGATTTTAAAATCAAATCAATTCAAATCCATTTTTTATAACGAGTTCCAAACATAAAATTTGATTTTTAAATCAAATGAAATCAATTCTATTTTTAATTGATTTCAAATACAACATATGTTTCCTTTTGTTTTCATTCCTCAAAACATAGAACAATTGGATAAATTACTTTAGGGACATGGTAGAACGTCTATCTTTAGATACAATGGTACTAAAACACCCAAATTTGGTCCAGAATTGCTGAAAAATCAATGGAAATTAGTTCTGGTTCGTGTCGGGTTTGAAATCTAGTCAAACTACTTAGTTTTCAGCCCAGGCAGATATGAAAGAACCAGTTCCCTCTATTCCACCCAATCCCACTCGCAGACAATGCGTGTGTGCCATACTGACGCTTTATCTTTGACTTCCACTTCCATACGTATCTTCCACGTGCCATGTAGAGTATTTTGGAGATTATTGTGAAAAGAATTTATACATGGAGGTATTTATTTGAATTTTCTCATAATATTCAAATATGAAAAAGATTATTGTACTCTATGAATTTTGCCCTAAAATTTTGTGTGATATTGTAACATTATTGAGCATATTATATTTTGTATAATTTTATGCAATTATGTATATGAATTTTGGACAATAAAGAACTTGTGTCATTTAAATTCTGGAATTTTTCCTTTGTGATATTCAGAACTATTTGAATATTCTTTTTCATGATTATGAGCTCACATATCGCGAGACCAATTTTGATAAGTTGTTAATATTGAAAATAACGTTAATATGTTTATTTTATGGGGCTATGTTAATAATGTGCTTACCCTATCGGTTTGTCATTATTAATATGGTTCCTGATATTTAGTGTAACACACTGAATATTATGTTCTTAGAGTTTTAAATATCCTATCAATATTAGCTTTAGGGACATAATTTTGGTGTTTGAAAATGTTAGGGACATAATGTGCTTACCCTATTAGTTTGTCATTGTTAATGTGGGTCTTGATATTTAGTGAAACACACTAAATATTATGTTGTGAGAGTTTTAAATATCCTATCAGTATTAGCTTTAAGGACATAATTTTGGTGTTTGAAAATGCTAAGGAGTTTCTTAAGGCTACTAGTGAGAAATTTAAGAAGTTTTATAAAGTTGAGAAGACTCATTATCTTTCCTTGTTGGGAAAGACAAAAATATGATGGTGTGGGTGGCGTACGTGAACATGTTATGAAGCTTGTGAATTGATACAACAAGCTGAAATCCATGAATGTGGAATTGGGAGAGAGTTTTATGATCTAGCAGGTATATATTTGAGTATCTTCCATCTTAGTTTGATGTTCTGAGAACTTCTTACAATGCCCAGCAGAATGAATGGAGCATTAATGAGCTGATATCCATTCTCACTCAAGAGGAGGAGATAATGAAGAAAAGAAAATCTCACAGTGTGCAATTTGCTTCCCACAATAATAGTGAGAAGAAGGAAAAGTTTCATAAGGGGAAGGGTAACAGGTTTCGATTTAACAAGACAGGGAATGACAAATAGATAGAATTCTGGACAACACTCTAGGGAGAGTTCTAGTAAGCCCAAATACCTTTTTAAAGGAAATTGCAAAATTTGTGATGTTTTTAGACATAAGCAAGTTGACTACATGAAGTTTAAGAACTGGCTTGAAAAGAAGAAAGGTAACCCATGGCTCTAGTATGTTTTGAGTCCAATCTTGTTGATGTTCTTTCTAATACATGATGGTTAGATACTGCAACTATTCATGTTACAAACTCATTACAAGAGTCCAAAAGCAGGCAAAGACCAAATGAAGGAGAGTTGATGTTCAATGTTGGGAATGGAGCTAGTGTGAGAGTTAAACATATAGGAGTTGTTTGCTTCAAATTGTCTGTTGGCCATACTTTGACTTTAAAAGATATTGCTTATGTACCTTCCATGAGAACAAATTTGTGTTGGGTTTCGGGATTTGAAACAGATTACAAACGCAGTGGAAAAACAAAAAAAAAATCTCAAATCCAACCAAGGATCTATGTGAAAATCATAAACTGTGATAGGGAGTTACCTCTATGAAGGGACGATTGTCTCCGCAGTGCCAATCACGAGTACTGCAACATTGCAGTGCCTCTACAGTATCTATAAAAATGGAGCGAAAATAGATTCTCCTCTAGGTTGTGGTGCTAGCTACTGTGGGATTGCTCCTCTCACTCTCACTCTCAACGAATGACGGTTAGCGTTTTTGAAACTATTTCAGATCTTTGTCTTGAGCGGCTGGGTATATATAGTTTGAAAAGAATTCTTGGAGAAGAATATGTTTATTATATTCACTTACTGAAGAGAATTCATATAGATATATATATAGGGTACAAGGGAATAGAAAAGACCTATATTTAAGTTATTGACCCTACAATCAAGCTATATGACAAATCAATCTGTCTACCTAATTTACAGTTGTACTATCTCTAAACAATAAGAAACAATCCTAAGAATAAATATAATAATAGTCAACAAAATATCTCAACACTTCCCCTCAAGTTGGTGCATTGATGTCACACATGATCAACTTGCTCAAAAACTTTGAGAACACTCGACTTGAGACTGCTTTAGTAAGGATATTGGCCAATTGGTCCTCTAATCGAATTTTAGGCAACTCCACAATTTTTTCATCCAACTTTTTCTTAATGAAAAATTTGTCTACCTCTGTGTGCTTTGTGCGATCATGTTGAACCAGATTATAAGCAATGTCACATGCTGCTTTATTGTCACAATATAATAGAATTGGTTGCCTGGGCGGATAGCCCAAATCCATTAAGGGAAGTCTTAGCCATAATGTTTTACAAACTCCTAGTGTTATACCTCTAAATTCAGCCTCTGCACTTGAATGTGCAACAGCATTCTGTTTTTTTCTTCTCCATGTAACGAGATTGCCACCTACAAAGGTGAAATAACTTGAAGTAGATCATTTGTCATCTACTGCTCCAGCCCAGTCAACATCAATACATCCACACTTTGATAATCTACATTTTTAGTGAATAAGCCTATTTTCCTAGGAGCAGACTTCAGATACCTTAAAATGGGCATAACTGCACTCATATGTTGTTCTCCAAGATTATACATAAATTGGTAACAATACTCAATGCATAGGCAAGGTCTGGTCTAGTGTGTGCTAAGTACATCAATCTCCCTACAAGTCTCTGGTATCTCCCTTTATCAACGAGTACTTGATTAGACTCAACACATAACTTCAACCCTTCTTCTACTGGTGTATCAACTAGTTAACATGCTAACATACCAGTTTCTTGTAACAAATCTAAGGTATATTTTCTTTGAGATAGAAATATTCCTTTATTAGATCGAGACACTTTAATCCCAAGGAAAAATTTCAAGGGGCCAAGGTCTTTCATTTCAAACTCTCTAGACAAGTAACTTTGTAGGGCCTTCCTTTCTGTAGGATCATTTCTTGTAACCACCATGTCATCCACATGTACAATAAGGGCAGTTATCTTACCATATTGTTTCTTCAAGAATAAGGTGTGGTCTACATTGCTTTGATAGTAGCCAACGGTTCTCAGAGATTGTTTTAACCCATACAACGATTTCTTTAATCTATACACCTTCCCACTGTATTTCTGGTATCACACATCCTGGTGGGAGATCCATGTAGACTTCTTCGGACAACTCGCCATGTAGAAAGGCATTCTTCATATCAAATTGTTGTAGTGGCCAATCCAAGTTTGCTGTTAGAGACAACAAGACTCGAACTATGTTGATTTTAGCTATAGGTGCAAATGTTTCTGTGTAATCGATCCCATAGGTCTAAGTGTACCCTTTTGCCACCAGCCTCCTTAAAGCGTTCAATTGTACCATCTGCTTGGTACTTCACAGTATAAACCCACCGACATCCAACTGGTTTCTTTCCTGGTGGTCAGTCAACAAGTTCCCAAATTTTATTTTTTTGCAAGGATTTCATCTCCTCATTCATAGCAGCTTTCCACCTTGGGTCAGCTAAGGCTTCTTGCACATTGTTAGGAATAGATACAGTAGATAATTGATTTACAAATGATTGATTTGATTCTGACAAGCGATGGTTAGACACATAACAGCTTAGGATATTTAACTTTACTAGAAAGTTCAAGTTCATATGAAGGTTCAGGAATACCTCTAATGTGACGCAGTGGTAGTTGTTTTCTAGATGATTCAAACACTAAATCAGGAACATCCTCAGCAAGTAATTGGTTTGACGTATCAGTTGTCTGTGGTGCAAGGGATTTAGATGAAGGTGGAACCAAAATTTCACTTTCTGAGTGTTCATCACCACTTTCCTCCAAAGTTACGCTACTCAAATCCAATTCACTCACATCCTATTAACCAGGTTCAGAGAGTTCCCCATCTTTAGAGAGTTTCCTTTCTTTAGATATGTAAATGTCATAATCTAGAGTCAGAACTTCCTCCTGATACTCCCCCTGAAGTTCAGGCTCAGAGGAAAAATACATTGAGTCTTCATGAAAAACAACATCCCATGTAACAAACATTTGTTGAGTTGGAGGGTGATAGCATCGGTACCCCTTTTGATAAGCAGCATAACCTAGAAAGTCACATCACAATACTCAAGGAGTTAACTTGTTACGCTGATGCTTATGAAGGCGTACAAAAGCTACACAACCAAAGACATGAGGAGGTAAGTTTGGGACGATAGGGGCAACAACCACTTCAGCAAGAGTCTAGGATGGTGTATGAAAGTTCATAGTGCTGGAGGGTACACGGTTGATCAAATATGTTGCAGAGGCAAGTGCTTCCCCTCAATAGGATAATGGTATATGAGCTTCTATTAATGAAGCGTGGACAACCTCCAATAAATGACGATTTTTTCTCTCGGCCACCCCATTCTGCTAAGGTGTGTAAGAACAAGTAGTTTGATTAATAGTTCTATGTTCTTCCAAATATTGTTGAAATTCAAAACTCAAATATTCACCTCCATTTCACTTTTGGACTTCATCAAGAACACCCAAGTCATCCTGGTACAGTCATCAATAAAAGTAATAAACCAACGTGATCCACCCAAGGTAGTGGCTTTAGATGGACCACAAACATCATAATGAATAACCATAAAAGGAACTGGACTTTTCTTCAAAATTAATGGAAATGAAGCACGATGGCTCTTTGCAAGTTCACAAACATCATAACAGAAGCTAGAAATATCAAATTTTACAAATAAACTAGGAAATAATTTCTTAAGGTAACCAAAGGAGGCATGTCGCAGACGTCGATGCCACAACCAAATGTCAGATTTCCTCTTTTCCCCCTCAGAATTATTCACCATTAATGCGTGACACAACTTGTCTAAACTTTTTGACTCCAAGTCTAAGTAATAAAGCTTTCCTCACCTAATACCACAACCAATCGTCTGCCTTGTTTGGATGTCCTTAAACACACATAATTTAGGGGAAAAATCACAACACAAAATAAGGCAGTAGTGATTTGGGAAACTGATAAAAGATTATAATCCAAAGATGGAACAACTAAAACAGAATCTAAATTCACAGTATCAATGAGGGACAAGGATCCTTCCCCAATAACAGGGGCTGAGGCACCATTGGCAGTGGAAACAAATTTCTGTGAAGAAGGTTTAAGGGATGAGACATGTCTACAATCAAATGTCATATGATTAGTAACACCAAAATCAATTATTCATGCACTATTATAAACATGTGTAGATATATTTAAAACCTTACGACCATTACCTGTAGCTGCTACCAATGCTGAGGTTTGCTCAGCAACATCATCCTCTGTCTTCATTTCAACAACCGCAGCAGTGGAGGCCTTCTTGGAAGTCCTCTTTCATGGGTCACGGCATTGATCCCACCAATCTAGATACCCCACAATTTCAAAACAACAATTTTTGGTATGACCAGTTTGATTACATTGACTACATTTGTAGGCAGGTTTGCCGGCACCATCAGTGGTTTTTGGATGGTTAGTCCTTGTTTGATCTTGCCAATTTTGAGAAGACCAATTTTGATGGGATCCATTTCAAGTCACCATGGCTAAAGCTTCAGAGTTTTAAGGTTCTTGATCAATCAATTTGAGACACTTATGTTAGTTTTGTATTAGGCATTATTAGATGTTTATTGTGCCCAATATTAGTACTTTAGATGAGTTTAATGTTGTTGGGCTTCATTGGGCTTTAATGCAAATATTGAATAATTTTCGGATTTTGATGCATTTTGACCTTTCTTCCTTGGTTAGGTCATAACTTGGGACTCGGTGATCCAATTGAGGTGATCTTGGTGTCTTTGGAAAGCTAAGACAATGCTCTACAAGTTTCATGAAGAACTCAAGAGCTGGATCGGAATGCTAAGGGTCCAAAATTTCCCTGCAATGCAGAGTGGGTTTGCTGTCACGAAACCATCTGGGCAGTATGCACATATTGGACTATATAGTGGGTTATAGGCCTCCTCTTGGGCTGAAACTTGGTCACTTGAAAGATAAGACCCATATCTCCAACTTCAATGAAGACCATGTTGTCAATAGATGTCGTTTTAGGCATGCTTCAGAAGCTACAAGTTGGTCTGAATTTGGAAACACGTTCTTCCAACCTAACTTGAGGTAGGTGAAGTGTTTTTGGCATTTCTGGAGTTCTAAAAGTCCAAATGACATGATTCAAATTGGAGATTTTCAAGGAGACAACTGGCTACAACTTTGATGAAGACATCCAAGCCAAAATACACCGTCTAGGTGATGAATTTGAAGCCAGAAGTCGGATAAGAGTTGTTGACTAAAAGCCACCAACCATACACCAACCCACCTACCATGCACCAACCCACCAACCATGCATCAAGCTTCCATTTTTGACAAATTTTAGATTCTTATAGCTTGTATTCAGATTATGTACATGTACAAATTGGCTTCTAGGATTAGTATAAATAGACCCAACCTCTTTGTATTAGAGGCATTCAATTTAGAAGTAAGTTTCAAGAAAGTTTAAGTATTTGTGAGAGTTTTCTTTCTCTTCTTCTTCATTCTCTTTGCAATTTCGTTTTTGTTCTTTAAATTCTGAGTTCTTCCTTCCCATCCATGGAAGGCTAGGCTCTCATAATCCAATCCAAGGGATTAGCCATCTTGTTGTTTAATTTGGAGATCTTGGTTTACTTGTTCATATTGCTTAATTGTTATTCAAGTTTCTCTTCTTCCTCTTTTGATTTTTATCTAGATTAAATTGCTTAATTTGATTTAGATGTTGATGTGGTAATAGCTTTATTATCATGTATTCAAAGAGGATCATAAAGATTAAACAATGTATTAAAGCTTTTTGATAGATTGTTTAGCTTGGTTAAATTCTAGATCTTAAGTTAATCTATGTTGGATGGTGCTTACTTTATCTAACCTTGGTTAATCAAATCCTAGATGCTTATCTAGTAAAGAATTCTTGGATCATGTTAAGGCTTCTTGATGTGATCTAAGGCCAAGAACTTGGTTAGCAATTAAGTGAATTCCTTGTGATCAATGATGAGTTAAACTCAAGATCGGTAAATTTCCTTGGATTGGTTGTTTCTTTAGATTTATTTACAACTTTGAATCTCCTACTTTTATTAATCTTGTTAATCAACAACAAAACCCCCCCTTTTCTAATTATCTTGATCTAATTAAATCTTTGTTTTTGGATCCTTGAGAGACGATTCGGTTCATTCTCTATACTACAAATTAGTTTGTGAACCGGTTATTTTATTTGATAGGTCTCGACAACCTCTTGTCAAATTTGGCGCCGTTGCCGGGGATCCAAGGCAACTATTTGATCATTTCAAGATCCCATCTAACTCTAACAAATGTGTTTGTTTTGTTTTTGAAGCTTTTTCAAGTGGGATTCGGCTGAAATTGGATAAAGGGCATTGTGTCAAGAATTTTGGTTCGGGCATCTCAGATTGATCTGAATTTTGGTATACAAATGGAAAATATTATTCTGAGAAAGACTCACTGTATACAGTGAGGTCACCCTTATTTTTGCCAAATTCCATCGTTTAGACCACTTTTTCAATTTTTTAAGATTTTTTATTATTTTGTTGGATAGCATTTTTGTGTAGATTTTATCCTGTGGTAGTTCCATAATTTTTAAAATTCATTTGATACTGTTTTTATTTTTGTTTAATTTTTTGGAGTATTTGTTTTTGGAATTTTTAGTGTTTGAGTTGTTATTGCTTTTCTAATACCTTCTTATGAACTGCATGCTGTATGACTAGATCTGATCCTGGTACCTTGCATTCATTTGATCCTGAAATTGATAGAACATTTCATACACTTCATAGAATTCATATTAATGGTAGTAGCATTCAAAGAGCTAATAGAAATACTTATGGAATATTGCTTGAACTCGACAGTGCACCTAATCTTGTTGACTCTTTTAATCCTGTTGAGTGCATACATTAGTATACGTATGCGATACTGAGTCTGTTGATTTTACTATGGCTGACTATAATAATAGGACTCTTAAGGAATTGGCTGCACCTGATGTGAATTATCAACCTTTGTGCATTCAATATCCTGAACTTAATGTTGATTTTGAGTTGAAATCTGGATTGATACACTTGCTGCCCAAGTTTCATGGTCTTGCAGGTGAAGATCCACATAAGCATTTGAAGGAGTTCCATGTTGTCTGCTCCACCATGAAACCTCATGGAATAGCTGAAGATCACATCAAGCTAAGGGCCTTTCCTTTCTCTTTGGATGGTGCTGCTAAGGATTGGTTGTATTACTTACAACCTGCTGCCATCACTTCTTGGAATGACATGAAAAGATTATTTATGGAGAAGTTCTTTCTGCATCAAGAAGCTGCTGCAATAAGGAAAGATATTTGTGGCATAAGGCAAATCGGTGGTGAAACTCTCCATGAGTATTGGGAGAGATTCAAGAAATTGTGCTCAAGCGCCCACACCATCAAATTAGTGATCAGCTAGCTGATCCAATACTTCTATGAAGGATTGATGCCAATGGAAAGGAGTATGATTGATCTTGCAAGTGGTGGAGCATTGGTAGATAAAACTCCATTCTTGCCGGAAACTTAATTGCAAACATGGCGGCAAATTCTCGGCAATTTGGTACTCGAATGGAGTACGCAACTTGAGAATAGTCAATGAAGTTAATACCTCTTCACATGCTGATCAACAAAGGGTGGAACATAGATTGGATGAGCTCACTTCTTTGGTTAGACAAATGGCAATAGGACAACCACGAACCACGTGTGCAAACCCTGCAAGAGTTTGTAGCATATGTTCTAGTTCCTCTCATCCTCTGATTCATGCCCTACATTGCAAGATGATTCTGAGTTTCAAGACCAATCTGTGGCTACAGCTGGTATATTTCCTGGGAAGCCACAATTCCATCAGCAGCAACAACAGAAATATAATCCATTCTCCAACACTTACAACCCTGGCTGGAGGGACCATCCCAATCTGAGATATGGGAATGCATCAAATCGGCTGACCACAAAACCAGTATAGACCACCATTCCAAAGAAAGAAGCAAGGACAAATCGAGTTTCGACCACATCTTTGGACCAAGTAGATCACCATTCTAAAGAAGAAGGTCCTGTAGCCACAAAATCTGAGCCCTCATTGGAGGATTTGGTGAAACAATTGGCCACCAATAACATCCAGTTTCAACAGAGAACTGAAACCACCATTAAGAACTTGGAGACTCAAATTGGTCAACTTGCCACATCAATTCATGAATTAAAGTCACAAGGTTCTGGCCAATTACCCTCTCAAACCACTCCAAATCCTAGAGGCAATGTTAGTGCTATAGCTTTACGCGATGGTAAGCAAATCAATGGACCAAAGGCGCAGATACTTCCAGATTCTACCCTTGGCCCGGAAGAAACAAGATTCTATGACAACTTCAAGTTACGCAACTAATTGAATCTTGTAGCAGATTCAAGACAAATGATCCTACAACGTACCAAGCGAGAAAATTGGATCAAATCGTGATTGTGAGAAAATTGATGCAATGAGAAAAGTGAGCATCCAAAAAGTCAGGTTCCAACATTCCTCTTCCTTTTCCCCAACCGAATGATACAGTAGAGGCATATGGTTGAAACAGACTTGGATAAGGAAATTATGGAGACTTTTCGGAAGGTTGAGGTGAATATACCTCTCTTGGAGGCAATTAAACAAATCCCCAAGTATGCCAAGTTCTTGAAAGAGATGTGCACCCATAAGAGGAAGCTAAAGGGCAGAAAAAGTGAGTATGGGGAGAAATGTCTGCTTTGATTCAGCCCAACCTCGCCTCCCAAATGCAAGGATCCAGGCACTTTTACCATCCCTTGCACCATAGGGCACCAACAGTTCACTCATGCCTTGCTAGACTTGGGAGCCTCCATCAATGTAATGCCAAAGTCGGTTTACACTTCCTTGCATATGGGAGAGCTAAAGCCTCACCGGCATTGTCATTCGATTAGCAAACCTGAGCACTCGCACAACTGCGGGAGTGTTGGAGGACGTTACGGTTCGGGTACATAATTTAATATTCCCGGTGATTTTTATGTGTTGAATATGGAAGATGAATCGCCTCTTCCCCACCCCCATTGATCTTAGGTAGGCCATTTTTGAAAGCGCTAAAACTAAGATTGATGTGCATCCGGTACCCTTTCCATGGACTTTGGTGATGATATCATTCAGTTTAACATTTTTGATGCCATGAAATACCCTTTAGAGGATCATTCTGTTTTTCATTTTGATGTCATTGATTTTCTTGGTTGATGATATACATCTTTGATATGTTGGCGAGTTTCTGAAATTGTAGGATACACCGATAGCATAGCTTGTTATACTAGTTATGCATGCTTCGGACTATTTGATTGTAAACCCACTACAATGTGTGCGACTGTCTTGAGATTTCTACATACTTATCATGTCTTTGTTGTTAATTCCCGACATTGATGATTCTGTTTACATTATTAATGGCAATGATCTTGTTATTAATGATGTTGTCATTCATCCTGCTGCTAAGTGTGATTCTTTTGATTCCATAGGATATGATGATGTTGTTTTGCAAGATTGTGCACAGCTTGCGGTGCAGTGCAAGCACGAGAATTTAGCAGATTTAGTTTCGGTTCCAAAACTAGTACCGTCAGTCCAGCAACCACCCTCCATTGAACTTAAGCCCTTGCCCGAGCATTTGAAGTATGCATTCTTGGAAGAGGATGAGAAGCTCCCGGTGATAATGGCCAAACACCTCCAACTTGAGCAAGAAACCAGATTATTGGAAGTCTTGAAGCAACACAAAAGGGCAATTGGTTGGACACTTACAGACATTCCTAGTATTAACCCCTCCATATGCATGCATAGGATATTACTTGAGGAGGAAACTAAACCAGTGAGACAACCCTAAAGGAGACTGAATCCTCTCATTCTAGGTGTGGTGAAAAAATAAGTGAGCAAGTTACTGCAGGCTGGCATTATCTATCCCATCTCTGACAGCAAGTGGGTGAGCCCAGTGCAAGTAGTTCCAAAGAAATCTGGGGTGGCTGTCGTGGCCAACCAGAAGAATGAGCTCATTCCAACCCGAGTGCAGAATAGCTGGAGTTTGCATTGACTACAGATGCCTCAACCAAGCCACTCGAAAAGATCATTACCCCATTCTGTTCATTGATCGAGATCTTTGGAGACGGTTGGGTAGTAAGTCCCATTCTTGCTTTTTAGATGGCTACCTTTGGATACTTCCAAATCCACATTGCAGGAGGATCGGGAGAAGACCACATTTACTTGTCCCTTCGGCACCTTTGCTTACGAGACGGATGCCCTTCGGCCTCTGCAATGCCCTGGTACCTTCCGGTGCATGGTGAGCATATTTTACGATTTCTTAGAGGAGTGCATGGAGGTATTTATGGATGACTTTACTGTCTATGGTTCTTCTTTTGATTCATGTTTAGCTTGACCTATCTAGAGTACTGCAAAGATGCATTGAGACTAACCTTGTGCTAAATTTTGAGAAATGCCATTTTATGGTAAAAGCAGGTATAGTTTTAGGCCATGTAGTATCCAAGAAGGGCATTGAGGTAGATCCTGCCAAGATTGATGTAATTACTTGTCTATCTTACCCCACATGCGTGCGGGAAGTGCGTTCTTTTCTTGGTCATGCAGGTTTCTACAGCGCTTCATTGCCGACTTGACAAGATTGCTCTTCCACTTTCCCGATTCGCAGAAAGATGTGGAGTTCAATTTTGATGACAAGTGCAAGCGACTTTCAACCACTTGAAGCAAGCCTTGACTAGTACCCTATCATCCACCACCGATTTGGACATTGCCATTTGAGTTAATGTGTGATGCTTCTAACTATGCAAAGAGGGAGCAGTCTTGGCACGAGAGAGAGTGGGGAAAGCTTCTCATGTGATATACTATGCTTCAGAACTCTAGATCTTTATTCGTGCCAACTATACCACAATAGAAAAAGAACTTTTAGCCATTGTTTTTGCTTTGGATAAGTTTAGATCATATTTGCTTGGTTCTAAGGTTGTTGTGTTTACCGATCATGCGACTCACGAAGTTCCTTTTGAAGAAGCCAGGATGCAAAGCCCGACTAATAAGATGGATGCTCTTGCTCCAAGAGTTTCATATAGAGATCCGTGACAAGAGTGGAGCGAGAGAACCTAGTGGCGAGATCATTTGAGCCGCATTGAAAGGGATTCAGATCCCTTCCTGTGCGGGACTCCTTCCCGGATGAGCGACTTATGCGGTTGCAAGGTAAGAACACCTTCCCTTGGTTTCAGATATGGTGAATTTCTTGGTTGCTACAGTTTTCCCTCACATTTCACTCGTGCACAAATTTATAAACTTAAGAGTGAATCAAAATATTATGTGTGGGATGATCCATATCTGTGGCGATTTTGTAGTGACCAAATTATTAGGCGATGTGTGCCTAATCAAGAGTTTCATTCTGTTCTTAGCTTTTGTCATGCATTTGCATGTGGTGGACATTTTGGGCCTCAACGTACGACTAGGAAAGTTTTAGACTACGGTTTATATTGGCCTACCTTGTTTCATGATGCATATTTGTTACGTAAGTCTTGTGAGCGAGTGTCGGAGAACAGGGAACATTTCTCGCAGGAATGAGATGCCCGGCAACCTCTCTTGTATTGTGAAATCTTTGACGTATGGGGTATTGATTTCATGGGACCTTTTCCTGTTTCCTTTGGTTATGTTTACATTTTGCTAGCTGTTGATTATGTATCAAAATGGGTGGAGGCTAAAGCCACTCGGACTGATGATTCCAAAGTTGTTGTGGATTTTGTTAGATCACAGATTTTCTGCAGGTTTGGAATCCTGAGAGCTATCATCAGTGATCAAGGCACCCATTTGCATGCTTAGGAGCATGGAGGGATTGATGAGGAAATATGGCGTGTTGCATAAAGTTTCTACACCTTACCATCCCCAAACTAATGGTCAAGCCGAGGTCTCCAATAGAGAGATCAAGCGCATACTTGAAAAAACAGTCCAACCTAATCGGAAGGATTGGAGCATGAGGCTTGAGGATGCTCTTTGGGCTGACTGGGACCGCTTACAAAACTCCAATTGGGATGTCTCCATATCGGATAGTCTATGGTAAGGCATGCCACTTGCCAGTAGAAATTGAGCACAAAGCATATTGGGCTGTGAAGCAATGCAACATGAATTTGGCCGGAGCTGGCATAGAGCGGAAGTTGCAGTTAAAGGAATTGGAAGAGATCCGCCTAGATGCATATGAGAGCTCCCGACTCTACAAAGAAAGACCAAAGCCTTCCATGATAAGTTTATTCTTCGGAAGGAGTTTTCAGTTGGGCAAAAAGTTCTCTTGTTTAATTCTCGCCTTAAGTTGATGCCTGGTAAATTAAGGTCTAGGTGGGACGGTCCGTTTGTTGTCACTAACATTTTTCCTCATGGTGCAGTGGAAATTAAGAGTGAAGCCACCAACAAAGTGTTCAAAGTTAATGGTCACCGCCTCAAAATTTTTTATGAAGGAGCTCAAGAGAACCTCGTGGAGGAAGTTCAACTGCAGGATGCCCTCTACCATGATTGATCACTACTGTGTTGAACCAAAAAAAAAAAGACAAAAGAAAAAAAAAATAGAAAAGAAAAGCCACGATTAATGTCAATTGCCAGAGATTGAATCATTATTGGGGAGGACCCATCGCTCGTGCAAAATCTTCAATCACGCTGGCTAAGGACATTAAAAGTAGCGCTTCTTGGGAGGCAACTCAAGCTTTCTAACTCTTTCATCTTTCAACTTTGACTTTTTTTTGCAATCACAGGAATCGAGACAGAAACTTGGTGCCAAGCGAGAAAATCTATCAGAGTTTGATTTTTCTGTCTTAATTTTGTTTATTTTTCGTTGACAGATGATTTTTCACCGGTTAAATGGCGGATAACGGTACTCCGTGAAAATCTTTTTCGGTCCCTTCAGTTACCCACAAACACTGAAATCTGTACATAATTTTACTCAATTTTTTTTCTCTCTCTTTCTTCTTTCTTTCGAAATGGATAATCAGCTTTTTAATCTCCGCAAGCAATTCCCTTCTCTCCCTCAAAATGCTTTAACTAACATTTATTGTGCAAGGTTTGAGAGATTAAGGATGCTTATGCACAAAGGCATCCTGGGATATCTGTTTGGTTGATCGAAGCAAAGGTCCGACTCAGAGGTGAATTTTCTGACGCTCTTGTTTCATATATGCCAGGGCTAGGCAAAAGTTCATATGCAAAGAAGAGAAGAGCAAAAAGGTTACGGGTCTGCTATAAATGTGCAAGATGGACCTGTAACACAAAATGCAAATCAATTGGAATGACGTCTATAAACCGAGATGATAAAATTAACTTCATAAAGGATGGCATGAGTAAGGAGTCTTTAGATAACATTCTATTGACTCTTGAGACGCATCCTAGTGGAGATGTGCAGAGAGTACTTCTCGATTTATGGCCAATATTCCAAGATGAACATGAACGTTATAGTCTCGGGAATCTGACTCCAAAAGACCCTGTTTGCCAATTTTTAAGAAAATTGGATGGGAAGCCGACCATCGGCCCATAGAGAGCTTCAAGACGTTACTGGACGTAAAACCAGAGGAAAATGTGAGCCACAATCACACCTCCTGTAAGTATTTTTTTTTATTTTATTTTTTTCCTGTTTATTAAAAAAATCAAAAAAATCAAAAAAATTCAAAAAAAAAAAATAGCCGTATTTTTTTGAAATATGCGTTGCATATTTTCAAACTTCTTCTGACACATATAGATTAGTCTTTTATCATTGTCATATAGCTATTATCATTGTTGTGCTTATTTTCAAACTTACCTGACACACGGATCTACCCCTCCTTTATAGGTGTAATTATTACCTTTGAGTTTTTATGCCTTTAAATAATGCACTTTGCTCAATTCATATCATTGATAAGGTGGTAGTACGAAAAAAAAAAAACAAAGAGAAAAAAATGGAAGTCACTTCAGTTCGTCGGATCAAGAGTGTTTGTGTCTTTTGTGGATCTAATCACGGGAAAGATAAAGAGTTTGTAAATATTGCACACCATCTTGGTCGAGTGCTAGGCGAGAGAGAAATCCGTTTAGTTTATGGAGGAGGTAGTCTTGGGTTAATGGGTTGTGTAGCAAGCTGCTGCACATTTAGGAGGTGGCAAAGTCCTTGGTGTCATTCCCAGTCCTTTATCGACCAAAGAAGCCCATTGGAAAAACATTAGGGGATGAAGTAATAGTATTTTGCATGCACCAACGCATGAACATTATGATCGCCAATGCTGATGCCTTTATTGCCCTACCTGGTGGTTTTGAAACTTTGGAAGAACTCTTTCAAATTACATCCTGGTCACAGCAGAACTTTCACCAAAAACCCATAGGTATATTAAATGTTAATGGTTTTTATGACAGTTTGTTTTGTTTTCTTGATCATGCTGTAGAAAAAAGGTTCATCTCACAAGCGACACGTCAAAGTCTTGTAAGCGCTACAACTCTGAACAATTTCTCGATAAACTCAATGAATTTGTAACACAACGAGATCAAGAAATGGCTCAACGGAATTGGGAACAAGTCAGCAGCAGCAATAAGCAAAAACTTGATTTTACTTTGTATTTGTTAATTTTTGATTTCTCTAATGGATTTAGTTTTTGTAATTTTTCTTATTTCAGGCCCGATTTGCAGTTTTTCTGGTAAGACCTTCTACACTCTACCTATCTTTATTTTGACATTGGGGACAATGTCTTTAATTAGTTGGGGGGAGGGATAGTTGACATTACCATGTACATAGTTTAGTTAAAAAAAAAAAAACTAATCTTTATTGTTACTAACTTTTTAGATGTATGATGGCAGAGTAAGGAGTAGTTTTGCTCTTGAGACGCATCTTAACTTGCATTTCATAATAGGTCTTAAATCATCTTTGTTCTTGTATATATATTAAAAAATATATATATATAAAAAAAATAAAAAAAATAAAAAAAAAAATAAAAACACACACACACAATTTTGATCTTTTCAATTGATTTTGATACAAGCATGTGCTGAATCTGAGCTTAATTGATGATAAAAGTATGCAAAACAGTTTATAGTTGAATCATTTTCATGATATACATGTGTATATGATTGTGGATATTAGGAAGAAGGCATGGTTGAATTGAGTGAATGTTCCATACCTTTGTGAGTTTTGGGCTTTTCCAAGTTTGATACTTACACTTGGTTATTTTCTTTCATGAGTGATGTCAATTATGAATTTATTTTCTAGAACTTGCATTGAATCGATTTGAGATTACATTGATCTGTATGTTGCATGAAAATGACAGAGGCATTTTTTTCTTGACTTAGCTGCTTTGGCCAAATAAACCTACCTTGCATTTATCCAATTATTAACTCCCTCTAAACCTATTTGCCTATTCTTTGTTCTTAGCTCATTACAAGCTTTGAGTGAAAAACCATGTTTTACCTTACCTTAGGGAATGGGAGAGCATTGATTTTCTTATTGGAGGAGTTCTTTTGCTTGCAATGATTTAAGTGTGGGGGAATTGGTGTGCTTATACCAAATTATTGGTATAAAAAAAAAAAAAAAAGAAAAAAAAAACAAACAAAAAAAAAGAAAGAAAAAAAAAAGAATAGAAAAAGGAAGGAATGTGTGAAGAGAATGAGCATTTTATGGTTTTGGGTAAAAAAAATTTATTCTTTCTACTTGAATTACTCCTCAATGCTCTTTTATTCTCTTTGGTTTTAACCTGCTATTATCTATATTGTTCCCTTCCTTCACCTTATAAGTTCCATTTTGAAAGACCTCTTGATTTTTGCAATTTATTTGATCTAAGTAGTGGAGAATTGATGTATATGCAAGCCTATGGTAAAATACTTTCATAATTTGACTGAGTTGAGCGTAAACAGTTAACCTAAACACCTTGTGTGATTTGAGTGACACTTGTGAAGAATTTTACTCAATCTGAACATGACTATTTATGATTAAAGCATGATTATGCTATACTTTATTCTCAATTGATTTGATTCAACTATTCTTTGTTAAGCATACTTTACTTATTAATTATGGTTTATATTTGATACAATGCTTGTATTTAAAAATTAGTTGAATTGATTAAATAAAATATTACATGTTTGTGGGTATCATTCTGGTAAACCCTCACGAGACTACAACTCGTCCACTAGGGACACCTAGGGGTTTAAAGGCTTGTGGCACATGCTAAGTGCCATCGTGTTTTCCTACGGAAGTGGATTAGATTAGGTACAATCAGTTTTTATGTTTTTAGTTTAATAATATGATGTTTCTTGTTTTTCTTTAGTTTCGTTGTTATGTGTTTTGCCCAGGAGTACAAAAGCTTAAGTGTGGGGAATTTGATCAATCAATTTGAGACACTTATGTTAGCTTTGTATTAGGCATTATTAGATGTTTATTGTGCCCAATATTAGTACTTTAGATGAGTTTAATGTTGTTGGGCTTCATTGGGCTTTAATGCAAATATTGAATAATTTTCGGATTTTGATGCATTTTGACCTTTCTTCCTTGGTTAGGTCATAACTTGGGACTCGGTGATCCAATTGAGGTGATCTTGGTGTCTTTGGAAAGCTAAGACAATGCTCTACAAGTTTCATGAAAAACTCAAGAGCTGGATCGGAATGCTAAGGGTCCAAAATTTCCCTGCAATGCAGAGTGGGTTTGCTGTCACGGAACCATCTGGGCAGTATGCACATATTGGACTATATAGTGGGTTATAGGCCTCCTCTTGGGCTGAAACTTGGTCACTTGAAAGATAAGACCCATATCTCCAACTTCAATGAAGACCATTTTGTCAATAGATGTCGTTTTAGGCATGCTTCAGAAGCTACAAGTTGGTCTGAATTTGGAAACACGTTCTTCCAACCTAACTTAAGGTAGGTGAAGTGTTTTTGGCATTTCTGGAGTTCTAAAAGTCCAAATGACATGATTCAAATTGGAGATTTTCAAGGAGACAACTGGCTACAACTTTGATGAAGACATCCAAGCCAAAATACACCGTCTAGGTGATGAATTTGAAGCCAGAAGTCGGATAAGAGTTGTTGACTAAAAGCCACCAACCATACACCAACCCACCTACCATGCACCAACCCACCAACCATGCATCAAGCTTCCATTTTTGACAAATTTTAGATTCTTATAGCTTGTATTCAGATTATGTACATGTACAAATTGGCTTCTAGGATTAGTATAAATAGACCCAACCTCTTTGTATTAGAGGCATTCAATTTAGAAGTAAGTTTCAAGAAAGTTTAAGTATTTGTGAGAGTTTTCTTTCTCTTCTTCTTCATTCTCTTTGCAATTTCGTTTTTGTTCTTTAAATTCTGAGTTCTTCCTTCCCATCCATGGAAGGCTAGGCTCTCATAATCAATCCAAGGGATTAGCCATCTTGTTGTTTAATTTGGAGATCTTGGTTTACTTGTTCATATTGCTTAATTGTTATTCAAGTTTCTCTTCTTCCTCTTTTGATTTTTATCTAGATTAAATTGCTTAATTTGATTTAGATGTTGATGTGGTAATAGCTTTATTATCATGTATTCAAAGAGGATCATAAAGATTAAACAATGTATTAAAGCTTTTTGATAGATTGTTTAGCTTGGTTAAATTCTAGATCTTAAGTTAATCTATGTTGGATGGTGCTTACTTTATCTAACCTTGGTTAATCAAATCCTAGATGCTTATCTAGTAAAGAATTCTTGGATCATGTTAAGGCTTCTTGATGTGATCTAAGGCCAAGAACTTGGTTAGCAATTAAGTGAATTCCTTGTGATCAATGATGAGTTAAACTCAAGATCGGTAAATTTCCTTGGATTGGTTGTTTCTTTAGATTTATTTACAACTTTGAATCTCCTACTTTTATTAATCTTGTTAATCAACAACAAAACCCCTCCTTTTCTAATTATCTTGATCTAATTAAATCTTTGTTTTTGGATCCTTGAGAGACGATTCGGTTCATTCTCTATACTACAAATTAGTTTGTGAACCGGTTATTTTATTTGATAGGTCTCGACAACCTCTTGTCAGTTCTCCTTTCATCGTTGCATTTTGAACAGATTCTCGGCGAACTAGTGCATAACATTCATCTAATTCGGGAGTCGGATGTTAGAACCAAATACGTTTTCAAGAAACTAATATTGGAACTAATTGTCTGTTCAAAGTTATTAGACCCCTAAAAATGTTTTGAAGATAACAAAATGATATTAAATTTAAAGAGAATAAAATAAGTTTTGAATAAACTTATATCTTTTTATTCAAATAAGAAAAGGTCACAAACACATTCTTTGATTAAAATCTACGTAAAGCATTTTGGACCAAAGATAAGCATTGCTAAAGACAAAATCTCAGTTAAGTAAACGTGCGTCCAATACAACTTTCGTATATATTATTATATTGGTTCATCCAATGTGTTTTTGTCTTTGTTGTTTATTTTTAAATAGCTTCGTCCTAAGCAATTCGAAGATAAGCAAAACAAAATGCATTAACTACTAATGGGATCTCTGACAAAAAGTGACCTTCGAGAAATCAACTATGTACGCGGGAACTGACACTTTTAACAACTACAAAGACTAGCAAATGAGGAACTTTCTGCGTGTTCAGGAGAGTCAAAACTAAGATATCTTATTCCTTGCTATTGTTAATAACCAAAGCCACTTTTCAGAAGAATATCAACACATTATCAGTTCAATGCATTTAATGTTACTCATAACGATAATAAATATTTCCGTTGGACGAAGAAGTTTATGAAGACAATTTCAAATGCTCACTTCATATAAATACAAAAGTCTTCGAAGAAGAAAATAGATAGATCGAGAGCATCAACAAAACAAGAGAAAACATTCAAAGCTACATTCTCATCTTTTTCATCTTACTCTTGTAACAGAGTTTTACTTGAGCATATTTATTATCCTCACTTGTTGTGAGTTAATCTCAAGTGTATTTCAAAACACCTTATTTACTTTTGCTGTTTAAGCCTGAAGATGCTGTGTATAAATAATACTTGTTGGTTAGAACCTGAAGAGGTTTTAGAATACTTGTTGTAGCCTGAAGAGGCGTTGAGAAAAATACTTGTAAACTTTGAAAGTTTAGTGGAAAATCCTTCAGGTTGAAGAGACTGAACGTAGCTCTCGGGTTGTGAGAGTGAACTAATATAATTATCTAGTGTAAGCTTTTCTTCCCCCTTTGTGTTATATTTCTTTTTACTAACATCTGGGGATTGATATTGTTTTTCATAACTACTCTTTTAAAAAAGGATAAGAGTTTTCAACTTGCGTCCAATTTCTTTAGAAAAACTCTCTTTGCGTCCAACAGACTGTAAAGAGTTTCTGCTTTGTCCATTCTCATTTATCTATCAACAAAGTTTTAGAAAAGTTTTCCAAAAAGGTTAAGAAACACAATTCAGCCCCCTTCTTGTGTTTCACTTGGTTATTTCAATTGGTATCAGAGTTCAACCTCTTGGGTTGAGCATCTAACAGTGCAGAGGAAAAGATCCAGCACAACCGCAGATGGGAAACGAAGGACAAGTTGTGAATAGACCACCTCTATTCAATGGAAATGACTATGACTATTGGAAGAAAAAAATGATTGCATTATTCGACGCACAGAACATGGACATTTGAGACTTATTCCAAAATGGCTATCAAATGCCCACCAACACAAAAGGACAAGAACTTCCTTGACCAAAATTGACGGAGGGACAGCAGACTAGGCACCAGCTAAACTCAAAAGTCAAACACTATCTTATGTGTGACATCACCAGATCTGAACATGACAAAGTCCACAGTTATGAAGCAGCTAAGGAGATATGGGACACTCTAGCCTTGGCCCATGAAGGTTCTACACAGGTCAAGGAATAAAAAATAAGCATGTTGGTTCATCAGTATGAGCTTTTCAACATGGGAGAGCATGAGAGCATTGATCAAATGTTTGGACGATTCCAAACAATCATCAACACTCTGAGATCACTAGAAAAAACATATGATAATCAAGATCATATAAGAAAAATTTTAAAAAGCCTTCCCAGGTAATGGAGGCCAAGGGTCACAGCTATACAAGAAGCAAAAAATCTTGCTTCCTTCTCTATGGAGGAACTTCTTGATTCTCTAAAAGTACATGAACTTGAACTACAAGAAGAGAACAATACAAGAAAAGGCAAATCTATTGCCCTAAAAGCCCACAAAGGAAGTGCATCTAAGGCACTCAAAGTTGAAGAATCTTTAGATGAAGCTGAATCATCTAGAGAAGATGTCTCTGAACATGATGAGTTATCTTTCATCTCTAGAAAGATACAATCAATATGGACAAAGAAGGGTGGTATGAGAAGAAAACACTTTGGATGAAGAACTTCAAAGGACAAAGTTGAGACAAAGGACAAAAATCCTATCATATGCTACGAGTGTAAGAAGCCGGGACACATCAAAGTTGAATGCCCTTGACTGAACAAGGAGAAGGAGAAGGAGAAAAAGATATTCTTCCCAAAGAAGAAAAGAGGATTGATGGCAACGTGGGAAGATCTTGGCCTCTCATCAACTGAAGATGAAGAGGAAGCAGAGGAAGAAGCTAACATATGCTTGATGGAAAGCACATCCTATGATGAGGAAGATGAGGTATCCAGTTCTGACTTTAATCTTCAAGAAGCATTTGATGAACTATTAAATAATTCATCCATTCTTTCTGTTGAGTACAAATCTCTTAAAAGAAAGTTTTCAAAACTATCAAAGGAATTTGAAAAATTGTTTTCAGAAAAACAAGAACTCAAATTTTTTTTGTGATAAACGAAAAGCAGAAAACCTTCTTCTAAAAATATCCTCTGAGTCTAATACATTTTTTGAAGTTGAGAAACTTCAAACAGAAGTAATGGAACTTACTGAGGATCTTAGTAAATTTGTGGGTAGCACTAAAAGGCTAAACACAGCATGGAGGAGAGTTTGAGAATGAGAGCTTTCATACAGGTATATATATAGGGTACAAGGAAATAGAAAATGCCTATATTTAAGTTATCGACTCTATAATCAAGCTATATGACAAATCAATCTGTCTTCCTAATTTATAGCTTTACTATCTCTAAAAAAATAGGAAACAATCCTAAGAATAAATATAAGAATAGTCAACCAAATATCTCAACATATATCTTATATATATGCAAAATGCCTCCCTAAGTGAGTAACAATAGTGCCTGCACATAATCTGACCTAGGTCAGACTTATGTGCGAGCCTTTTATGTTGGGTTGGTCCATTTAGTCTAACGACATGTCTAACTAGCGATAGGAGTCTTAGTCTCACTAGGAGACCTAAATAAATTCATCTTATGAATTTAAATATCAATTTCGACCCATTCTAGGTGTGTGACCCTGTAGGCTCCTATTACGTTGACAGTAATACTAAAATCTTATTTCAATATTACAAATAGTAATCAGTATCTAGCAATACATCACTGCCACTCAAGTAACTAGAAAGCCAGTGATTTGACATAACATATCTGTAAATAATGTTACCATGTAGTCTAGTCTCTTTGTCTAGATAGCTCAATTAAACACAAGGCATTGAACGTGTCACCCTTGTATAATTCAATATTTGGTTTTTTGATCTCCGAGTAGACTTACTAAGACAAATGAGATCAATATCTTATATTGACTCATTTGAGCATGGTCATGTATTTTGCAGTGTCACTCAATCAAGGGGCCCGAAGATATCGCTCCCGTTATGTAGGAGGGACAAATCTTATCTAAGTCACTCACATCCCTCCACATGATTTATAGTATGTCTAATAGTCATCTTTATAATCACCTTGTTACATAGATATTTGACAGTATCAAGTCATACAACTCCTCATGAAGGGAACTGTAGTTCCTTCAAGTCAAAGGACCATATACACCATTGTCATTGTGAGAGTTGTTCATGACAATCACGTAACGATCCATGCAGCATTTTCATGATGGATCAATCCAGTACATCATTAATCTAATTTGTATCCATGTGAAGACTTGATATCTCATATCCATGACCTGTGAGACATGGTCATCAATCTACGCACATGCTAGTCTCAATGTATTATTGTTGTCCTAATTCACAATAATACCTGACTATGGTCATTTAAGAATAATGTTCCGATTGTAACCAATAGAATCTCACAATCAAGTCATGCACTTGATATCCCATGGCATTGTACTAACTATTCTAAGGACTTTATTATGCATATTTAAATAAAACAAATAACATAATAAATGAAATGCCTCATATATATAAAATAAATGGCAAGATACAATGTAAACTAGTAAGGTCAGTATACAACTGGCCTTTAGGGTATACACCAACAAGACTCTATAATACCCAATGTTCTCAGAATGATAAGTAGAAAGCAAAAATGGAGAAGGTCTCATATGCTTTTGCTATTGGCAGTCTTATGTATGCTCAAGTTTGTATACGTCTTGATATTACTTTTGCAGTTAGTGTACTTGGTCGATACTTGAGCAATCCTAGAATGGGTCATTGGTAGGCTGCTAAAAGAGTTATGAGGTATCTGTAGCTACCAAAGACTACATGCTCAATTATAAAAGAACGAATCATCTTAAGATGATTGGTTATTCTGACTCTGATTATGGTGGCTGCCCTGATGACCATAAATCTACTTCAGGATATGTCTTTATGTTGGCAGGAGGAGCTGTCTTGTGGAAAAGTGCTAAACAGGCACTTACAACTACTTCAACTATGGAAGCAGAGTATGTGGCTTTTACGAAGCCACATGCCAAGCAATATGATTGAGGAGTTTAATCTCTTGAGTTTTGTATTGTGGAGAGTATTCTAAGCTTCTAACCATATATTATGATAACTCTATTGTGTTAAGCTTCTCTCAAAACAACAAAAAACTCTAAGCATTCTAAGCATTTTGACCCTAAGTTTATGTTCGTTAGAGAGAAGATTTGGGAGTTACATACTCAAATTAAGCATGTGCCTACAAGACTTATGGTTGCATATCCTCTAACCAGAGGATTAGTTGTTAAAATTTTTATCGATCATGTAACCCATTCCTAGGATCCAAAACCATGCATCATTGATTTGTTCCTATCCAAAACCAGAGGATTATTTAGAAATTTTAAAAAATCTTACGCAGTTGGTACAAATTTTCTTCCCATTCTTTTCTAGATCCAAGATTGAAAAGGAACACATCTTTTAACTTTAGTTCTCATTATTAAGGGTTAGTTTAATTATCCTTTACAAATAAGGGTAAAAATTGTGGAATGAGTTTTAAATGAAAATTTTATGAGAAATTCACCTCAAACCACAGACGGTAATTTTTTTATGACCATTCATGCATAGACAAATACTCCACAAAGTACAAACACTATCTATATAAGGCATTACCAGGGAAATTACTGCCTAATATGACTTATTACTATTTTGTTGGTGAAATAAAAACCTTTAATGGCTTCCAACATTCCTTAAACATCACATACCTCTAGTTCCTATTAACCTAAAATATTACCATGTTTTTCTCGTCACCACTTGAAAACATGAGGACCAGCACCCCTCTGTTTTCCCAAAAAAGTAATTTGCACAAACCTTTTATCCCAAATATAAATAGAGCAAACCCTGTATCCTCTTACCTCGTAACCATACCTGCTACAAACCCTTAAAACAATATTTTCATCTGTTATGGCCTCAAAGAAAACCATAGCTGCCCTGCTGATCTGCTTGGTGATTGCCATGGCCTGTGTTGAAAGGGCTGAAACTCTATCTGATTGTGCCAAACAATGCATGCCTGTGTGCTTGAAAGAGCGTGGTGCTACCATCGATATATGTGGTCCAGCTTGTGAAAAGTATTGCGAACAGATTTCTGGGAGTGGTAGAGGTGCATAGCGTTTGGGTTAGTCATTAACTGGCAGCTAGGGGAAACACAAATGCTAGAAGTGTTTCAAGTATAGCCTTCTTTTAAGGTTAATTTTATCTAATTATTGTATATATTGATTGTTTTAAATTAAAGGAACTATTTTATAGTTTATATAACTTCTTTTTATTTATTTGCTTACAAGGGAAAAGCTCGAAGACCTGATAAGAAGATGATAAAAGATATATTAAACTAGCTAAATGTGAATAATGAGACACGTTAGGGATCAAATCCGAGACCAAATCATTTTTAAAAAAAAGTTGAGTGTCATAAACTATATGTGTTCCAATTATAGTTCATTGGCTCATATAGTTGCTAACTTATTATAATTTTAAAGTTTCATAGAGGAAGTTCGTTAAAATTTGCATAGGAATTAACTCTCTTAATTCGTATTAGTAAAGAATAATAGCCTTTTGCATGTTTTTTTTGGGGGATTAATGAACATTAAATCACTTGGCTTGATAACACAAATTACTAGGTAATCTTGTCTTGAAGATATAATTTTTATTACCGATTCTCATATATAAGCATGCATTTCAATTCTGTAAATTGTAATCAAATTCAACACGTCTTAATCTAATGGAAGGGAGAGTAGCTCATCTCCCTCTATAAACCCCAATCCAGCCATGTCTAATTAATGATATTTGATGCTGAAGTTTTCTAATTAGAGTCATACTCGAGTTGTACCCAAAAAAATATCATACTCGAGGGTTCTCCATTTATTTATTATTTATTTTTGTTAAACAACAAATAATAATGCACAAGTTATCCCACTTAACTTCTAAGTTAGGGCAGATCAAAGGCTCTAAATGACAGCCAAATTAAAAGGAAACACACTTGAGGTTTTCCATTTATTTATTGCTTAATACAATACAAACTTTGGGGATTAGAGATAGGAAGAGAGACATCAAAATAAAGCACATCATATAAATTATCCCCTTTAACTTCCAAGTTATGACAGATTAGAGGCTTTAAATGAAAGCCGATTTAAATTTTAACTATTTTCTAATCTGACATATTCAACAAAGGTGGATTCGCTAGCAAGTAAATTCGTTTATGCTAAAAAAACTTATAAAACAAGTTAAGATTTTGAAAACTCCGAAAAATAATAAAAACTAAATGTTTAGTTTTATTAAATAATTATAATATATTTTATATATTTGTTTCTCTGAATTTACGGACATTTTAATGAAGTCTATGATATTTTATCACTACAAAAAACGCACAAAATTGTGGTGATTTTTAAGTCAATTTGCGGCGGTTTTCATCCTCCTCAAATTTATTTGCGGCGGTTTAGAAAACCGTCGAAGTAACTATCGCCACAAACATATTGCAGCGGTTTGTTAGTGACCGCCGTGACAACCTCCGCAAATACAAATGTCTATTTACGGCTGTTTTTAATCTCCTCAAAATGAAATTGTAGAATTTGTGTAACGTTTTTGCAGCATTTGGAAACCCCCTCAATTTAACCATTTTATGGAGGTTTTTGACCCCCTCAAATTGATTGATTGTTATATTTTCAATAATTTTATTTTGAGGGTTTGAAAACCGCCGCAAATTGACAAAACAACATTTTTTTTAATTTTTAATTAGAAAACTTGTATTGTGTATTCCATTTATTTCAATTTACATTCAACATGTACAGTTACAAGCATATATAATTTTACAGAACTACCCTTATAATGTGAATCAAATTTCATTAGAAGTATCCATAGTAATATAAATATGACAACTTGAAACCCTCATAGTAATCTAAAATATTATAATTTATTCATAGTAACTTAAACATTACAACTTCAAATCTATAGTAATTTAAAGAGGTCCTACAATAAATAAAACATAAGAAATCATGAAGAATGAGGTTGGTTATTCGTGTTCCTGTCACCCGATGATCTTCTTGCATCCATGGATGAAGTAGGCTCACTTGCAACATCGATTGGCTGAAATAATGGAAAAAAACATTTGGTAAAAAATTATATGTAATATGTATTCAAAATGAATTTATAGTGTGTGATAAAATCACATCAAAGTATAATAAAATCACATCAAATATAATATGAATATTTCATATAAGCAGCCACACAAATAATGCACCAATAGTATTGTTATCACTCTTAGCAACTATGAACAATTATGGTAGCATTGTGGAAAAGAATATCACAAGATATTTCTTGAAGCATATCGATCGAGGAGTTGTGATTTTTTTACTTTTATTTATTAATTTAATTTGTCATTCTATGCATGAACTAGTTAATTAAGATTTTTTTAATGTTGTTTTATGAAAATTTTTAATTATATTTTAAAATTATACTTTTTGCTGGTCTTGCTGAAGAAGCCCATTTAACATTCTAATTTTAAAGATTTATAACTGTTATCAAGAATTTTCTGTCTAACTTACTCTTAGTTTACTTTAGTCTAATTTATTTATAAAATTAGTCAGATTTAAGCTTTAAAAATACCTATTTAACTAAATAGGTTAAGCTTAAGCATTTAAAAGTACCTATTTGCCCTAAGAGTGGAGTTGATCATTTGACTTAGAGGACCAAAGACAAAAAAACACCATTTTACTTAGCTCTACACCTGATTTGATTGAGTTGGCCAATTTATTTATTATTCACACATATAATTAAAAATTTATAATACTAATATAATTTATTATTAATTATATATTAAAATAATTTATTTATTTTATATGCTTACAATACAATAATTTTGATAAAAGTTAAGTATATTTAAAACTTAAAAAGTCTAGACTTATTTGCCTATTTAAAGGCTTTTATGCAATACATGCATTTAAATAGGCTTTTAAACAAGGCAAGGATAAGAAAAAAATTCTTATAATAAATAATAAATCAGGCTAAGGCCAAGGGTTTACAAATCAAGTATGGCCTGTTTAAGGCAAAACCTAGTATGGTCTAATATATTTTCATCCTTAGTTAGAACCAAATTGATATTAACCCATTTAAAATTAATCAATGACAAATTGAGTTGAGGTATTTTGATTCTTCTTTTAAAAAAATGGTAGTAAGGTTATATTACCCTAATACAATTGGTCAAAGTGTCAGTGACATACTTGAGATTCTAAAGAGGCAGGTCAAATGAAGAAGGAAATTTAGTTCAAATAGAAATGGCCTCGTCACAAATATATATAGAAGATAATCTATGAAGCCTGATTTTCTGGAATTATTAAAAAATAGAACTGATTTAATTTGATTTGATTTAGAAATCAATTCCTATGTTTAGAACTTATTATTAAAAACATGATTTGAATTAATTTACAAATCAATTTATGTTTGAAACACATCAATTGGATTCATTTATTTTAAATATTTTATTTTATTACTCTTACTTAAAATAGATAAAATATCTAAATAAATAAGGACAAATTTGTCAATTAAAATAATTAAAATTAAAATCAAATCAAATCCAACTATATTTTTGTAAGTTTCTAAATTAACATAACTAAAATCATACATGACTTAAAATTTGGGTAAGAGGTCCTTAAACATTATATGAATATTGCAAATAGACCATTCTTTTCACTAATTAAGCCAAAAATATTCATCATGTGACTTACATGTATTAATTAATACATATGAAATTATTTAATTTGTTGATATTATTTTAATAAAAAAATATAAAAACTTTCTAGTTTTTATTTAATTTTTATGTCTAAAACTAGAAAAATACCAAATAATTTGAAAGAAATTAAATCAAAAGGAGAAAAATATTTTTAAAAAAATATATGGACAAATTAGAGATTATCATGTGTGTTAATAAACACTTACAAGTCACATGATGAATGATTTTCGTTTAACTTATGTGTGGAATGATTTATTTATAAGTTTTTGAAAGTTTAATGACCTTTCATTTATATTTGAAAATTCATGGTGGTATTTCAAAAAGAGGTAAAGTTCAAGAGATTTTTTGTGCATTTTCCCCATAAATCAATTCCTATTTTATAACTTTCAAATCAAAATTTTTTATTTATAAATCAAATCGGTTCACAAAAATTGTGGTTACAAACACACTCAAGTATAGCATTAGCATATTCTTTGAGAAGGAATTAACTCTCTTAACTGAAATTAGTATAAAGAACAATATAAACCAAAATAGTTAGCCTAATAGTTAAAAAGGTATGCTCTCTATCTTAATTATTTATGTTCGAACCATAGTTGTATGATCAGGACCAGTGGTCGACTCGACCAGAAAAAGAAGAAAATGCTATATGAAAAAACACCTTATATTTTTAATAAAATACAATTCATAACTAATATTTAAAGAGTACACAAGTTAATATTACATTCTAATATAATAGAATAAAAAAACTCCTAACCAACTAATAGTACAAACTTATTTTTAAACAACTAATAACACAAATAAAATAATTTTTCACATATTTTAAAATAAATTATAATAACATAAATCTAATGACACTAAATCATAAATTTCTTATAAAAAAATGAAAACTAAATCAAGCCGAATTAAGCAAGTTTGATTGGATTGATGAAAGAAAGGTCACAAGCTCTAAACTGGCCAAGAGGCTAGTTCACAAGTTTTCGGTTGGACCAACCAAGCTGGTCCAACACCTAAAAATATTAATTAATTTTCATGTGAAGAGTGTGTCCTTAAGATAATGAGGTGAGGGACTTAGTCTCAATTAATACGAAAGCTGACTTGAAGATATCATTGTTGTATAAAAATGTACAGTAAAGAACAATATGAAAGTAGTCCTTTGTAAGTTTGTATTCATTTCTTTTCGGGTGTATGAACATTGAATCACGTCCCAATGTTTGTTTAAGAAAACAACAATTTAAATTGTCTCTTTAATGAATATATATGAACTTTATTTTTTTTATTAATATAAATAAAAATTTTATATTATCTCTACTAAAAATAATATATGCTTATTTACAATTGAACCAAAGTAAAAAAAATCATGTGTTGAGTTCCTCGTGAATAAACTAGCTTAATCGACGTAGGGAAATACTAGATTAGAAAAGGTGGAAAATGTCACTCATCACACAACTTGAGTAATGAGACTCGCTGAATCAAACCCAATACCAAGTTCTTTTACCTCGATGGTCAGATTTGGATTTGGAATTCAGCTATGCAATTAGAATTTGAATTCTTTTTAATTATTTGCTTGGTGTGAATATTAAATTTAAAATACCAATTATGAGTAGCAATTTTATAAAATTTAAAAAAATTAGTTTACACTAGTTTAAATTACTAACTTACGTTCTAAAAATTATAATTTCAATCACAAAGATTTTTTTTTGAATATTAAAAGACAAGAGTTAAAAACAATGCTCAATATTTCATTGTTCATTGTCTTTGTTGCATACGTACTCTGACAACTATTGCTACCAACATATTCCAATATCCATCAAATACGTATTCCAACAACTATTGCCATTGTTATACTCCCGCGTTATCCTAAGAATGGAGCAATCGAGCAAGCTCCATTGAAAATTTGATTTATGATAAATTTTTATAAATTTTGATCAATTATTCAAATAATAGAATTACAATTCAGTTTAGAATTAAAAACTTATGTATAAATTCTTTATTTGTCCTAAAGATATAATTTTAGATTTTTAATCAATTCTAATTCAAATTAAAATTCTAAACTATAAATTTCAATTTTATCAAACCTAAGCAGGTTGAGTGTCATTAGACTATGAGCCAATCATTAATCAATAACATCATTAGTAAGTGACACAATATTGTGCCACTTGAACTTGTGCATATTGCGCATAGTTGCCACATTAGATACCACTTATTATTTCTCTTTGTAAAATTAAATATTTTTTTGCAACCTTCGATTAATGGGGCTCTATAAATTGCTTATTGAATTAAACACACAGAAGACCACCGCTTAGTCTTTTTCTCTACACGTTAAATGCTCTTCCAACCTCTAATTAATGAGGCTTTACAAATTGCCAGACCATCTCATTTAATTAAACACAAGAGACCACTCCCATTTAATTCCTCCTTGACCGGACCCATACCACACTACATTTGCTTTGTTTGGTATTGTAGAGGGAAAGGAAAAGAAGGAAATTCAATGGAAAAGGAAAAGAAATGTAATGAATGGAGAAGTATATGAGTTATCATTCACCTTGTTTGGGATCATCCAATAGAAAATAATGAATGATTCCTTTTCTTTGTTTGGTTTCATTGAGAAAAAGAATAAAAGTGTATATAAATAAATGTCAAATTATTTTATTATCCTTCATCTAATAAAATTAAAAAAGTAAATAAAATAACAATTTAGTTTTCTTTTCCTTCTAATCCTTCAAAAAACGAAGGGAATGAATAATGCGGGATTCATGAAAAGAAAAGGAAAATGAATTTCTTCATTTTTATCCTTAAGTTGATACCAAATACAGGAAGAGGTACCTCTTCATTTCATTTTCACTTATTTTATGGATACCAAACATAATATTAGTCTTTCTTTCTCACATGGTAACCATACCGATGTCTGCAAGTCCAAATGGCACTAGTGTGCTACTTGGACCAACGCAAATGCCATGTGACAAATAAAAAAGTTTCAGGAAAATTGTTTCAAAGTTGTTGTGCTTTGGTATTTTGTTTAAACGTGACCACAAATTGGTCAAAAATCCTAACTAATTATCTTTTGTGCGCATTTCATTGGTTTTCATTTTATATCAATTACTTTTTATTAAAGAGTTTAATTTTAATTTATTATTAGTGTAAAAAAATTATACTGTCATACAATCATGTATTACCAAATCATTAAAAGAGTTTGATTATTATAATAAGTACATCGAAAGTCTATCTCTTTTAATAGTATGCCAGTATATTATTATATGATAGTGTAAAGAAACTTTATATTAACAGTAGATTAAAGTTTAATTCTTTATTAACATCAATTTATTTTTGTTAATGCCTAGTTATTATTTTGGATATGCTAAATTTAAGAAGTGTTGTTTTTTTTTTTTTAATAAAAGTTTTGGAATGGGTGAAAAGAATATTGGACATTAATAGTTGATGTTGGCGAATTATGTCATTCATTTGTGAGATGGCAATTGATAATATGAAGTGGCGAGTTTATGCTTCTTAAAAAGCTTAATAGGCATATATAGTTAGATTTAGATTTAATTATAACATATCGTACAATTTAAAAAAATACTTTTAGAAAACAACAATGAGGAAGGCATATTAACCATCATTGCTCACTATTTTCCTCCTAATAATTTATGCACCATAAAAAAAATGAAGTGATCAAATACCATTCTTGAACTGAAAAGTAGATGTGACCAAGTCACCAAATGACAACTCGTAATTCAAAAACAAATTTCATACGAATAAACCATAGTAATTTCACATTGCAAATATATAATATAAATAAAAGGAAGTTTTGAGTCATTTATTGACGTATTTCGTCACATAGATATGATATTGTATTGACTACATGATTAATTTTTTCTGTAAGGTCGACGGGTTAAAGCATATAATCTTATATAAAGGTTGATTCATGTAGATTAAAGTCCCTTTTGTTACCTAAAAGGGGTGGGTCAGATGATGACGACATTAAGGGTTCATTTTGACAAATAAAGCGTTTTTTTTTCCCGATCAACGATGTTGTTTTTTCGTTCCTTAGGCATGCAATTATTATCATTTTTATTTTTTTCACTACTACTAAAATAATTTGTTTAGGCAAAACTCTTAAGTCCATAATATTACTTTCTTTTTCAACACCGCCATTTCATTATTTTCCTTTAAAAACTAATATGCATTTAATTAATTTCTTTTCAAGACAATTTTATTATATGTTATTTCTATAACTACAAATTGAATACTTTTTTTTTGGCAACACTTATATTTTAATATAAATTTCTTTTTAAACACCAATATTCCATTATTTTCCTTTAAAAGTTATTTAATAGTTGCTTCTCAAGGAAAGTTTTTTTGATAAAATTCTCAAAACAATTGTTTTTGGTAAACAATTTTTTTACTACATGTATATAGATGTTTAATTTTTTCCGCAAGGTCAATTGTTGGGTTAAAGTATCTAGTATTATATAAGGTTGATGCATGTATATCCTTTCATCAAACTAAAAATGAGGTCACCCAATGATGAAATTAAGGTTTATGGCATTGTTGTTAAAATTAGATCAGGCAATCAACCGATGAGATTTTTGGTTTTAATTCAATAATTTAAACCAATTTGTTGAACCAATTGACATTATAAAAATAATTCATATGTAATAATATAAAATATATAATATTATTTATAAAATGTTGATTTTAAAAAAAATTAATGGTCAATCATTTTAATAGGAAAAATTGGATGGTTTAACCTAGTTCTGACTTATGTTGTCCGATTTTGAGCGGTCAAAAATGATTTAATCGTAAATGCAATTATGATATTGAACTATAATCATTTAAGTGCCCAATTTAGTGTTAGATCAGTTGGACCATTTGATTTAATCTAGTTCTAAAAACACTGATTCATAAAGAAAGAGTTTTTTAAAAATTTTTTTTATCAACAATGTATTCTTTTTGTTCCTTGGGCATGCAACTAGTCAACTATTGTTGTTTTTTTTTTTTCATTGTAAAATTACTATCGTTTTTATTTTTATTTTTAATTTTATCACTACTACTACTTGAATTTATTTTTTCCGGGAACATTTACATCTTAATATTACTTTCTTTTTCAACAGTAATATTTTGTTATTTTCCTTTACAAATTAATATGCATTTAATAGTGTCATTAATTAATTACTTTTCAAATTTTTTTTTATTATATGTATACATATAGACATAAATTAGCCTTCTTGTATTCATCTTTTGTGATGTATGGACACTAAATGCATTTTTAATTATCTTATTCTGCCATCATGAAAAGCTTTTCAACATAAAGCTCTCTCGTTTAAAAAAAAATCCTCTGAACCCAAAATAAGATAATTCAAATCCCACTAAAAATAGATTAAATTATCTCTTTAATGAATATGAAATGTAAAAATGTATTAGTATAAATATAAAAAAGTGATTTATATTATCTCCATTAAAAAAATTCTATATCTGCCATTAATCCATCCATATACTTATTTATTTTTCATTCTCAACGTCAACAAATAATAAATTTTTGTCATGATATACAACATATCCTTATTTACAATTGAATTTGAAACCAAAGAAAATAAAAATAAAAATTGGCATGTGCCGAGTTCTTTTTGCGTAAATTAGCTCAATCAGCTTAGAAAAATACTAACTTGCGCAGCATGAAAATGTCACTCAACCTACATAAACCACCGCTCTCACTCACTTTCTCTCTCTTCACACTCTCCAACACTTCTACGGTGCTTTTTTGAAGGCTAATTATGCACAGTGCCTTGCAGTTACAAGCCTCTACAAACCCATTTCTCTCCTCAATTTTCCTTTGCATTTGGCTATTTTGCTACATTCATGAGCTGAAAGAGTTCCCAATTGCTCTAAAGGTATGCAAAGTCTTTCAATTTCTAGGGTTTTGAAAGCTTCATTCATGTTTTACCTGATGCTTTCTTGTAGCTGCAATGGGCAATGCTACATGCATGGTTGAGTAGAATTCCCCAGTGGTTCCAAGTTGCATTGTTGTTTTGAATCTTCAAAGTTCTTTTTTTTTCTTTTAGTTCATGTAATGGGTAATGTTAAAATTCCAAGTTGGCTAGAAGGGTTGCCATTGGCACCTGAATTTCGCCCAACTGATACCGAATTCGCCGACCCAATTGCTTATATTTCAAAGATTGAGAAGGAAGCTAGTGCCTTTGGCATATGTAAGATCATCCCACCATTGCCCAAACCTTCAAAAAGATATGTTTTTTCTAATTTGAATAAGTCACTCTTAAAGTTCCCAGAATTGGGTTCAGATATCAGTTCCTCAGGGGTTTGTGATTCTTTGAAAATGGGTTCTGGGGGTGGTGGTAATGATGGGGAGTTGAGAGCTTTGTTTACCACAAGGTATCAAGAACTGGGACAGAGTGTGAAAAGAACCAAAGGAAGTGTTCAAAGTCCAGAGTCAGGTGTTCATAAGCAAGTATGGCAAAGTGGGGAGATTTATACACTGGAACAGTTTGAGTCTAAGTCGAAGTCTTTTGCGAGAAGCATGCTGGGTATGGTGAAGGAGGTTTCCCCACTGGTTATAGAGGCTATGTTTTGGAAGGCAGCTTTGGAAAAGCCTATATATGTGGAGTATGCCAATGATGTGCCTGGGTCTGCTTTTGGAGAATCCAAGGGTCAATTTCATTATATACATAGAAGGCAAAGGAGAAAGGGTTATTATAAGAGGAGTCTATATAACTCTGATTGCAAACAAACTGAAATGGATAGTGCAAGGGATACCAAAAGTGACGAGACTAAGGGTACTTCTGCCCAAAGTCATGCAGACACATGTTTACAGACTTCCAAGTCAGCTACATCTGTGTCTAAGTTTTCATCAAATGAAGCTTTACAACAATCTTCTAGGCAAAAGAGTTCAGACGCCAGCTATGATATGGAAGGTACTGCTGGTTGGAAGCTTTCAAACAGTCCTTGGAATTTGCAAGTTATTGCACGCTCTCCTGGCTCGCTAACTCGTTTCGTGCCGGATGATATTCCTGGTGTTACTTCCCCCATGGTGTACCTCGGTATGCTGTTCAGTTGGTTTGCTTGGCATGTAGAGGATCATGAGCTTCACAGTATGAATTTTCTTCACACTGGCTCACCAAAGACTTGGTATGCTGTTCCTGGGGATTATGCCTTTGCTTTTGAGGAAGTCATCCGCTCTGTGGCTTATGGTGGTAATATTGATCATTTAGGTATGTTGATTCTTTGACTATAATCTGTTAAGGAAATTTTGGCACCAAAGGTTTAAGAGACATTAGATGATTTCATCAAATTTCTTCCTAAAATGCTTCTGTAAGTTCTTTCATGCTTATGGAAGGAAAAATTTAAAATAAGACTGGATCTATATATTTGGCATAACATGAAAAGTATGTGATGTTTCTAGAGTTTGTTTCTCTTAGCTTTGCAAGCGAACAGGCCTCCTGTTTGCATATATTGCTGCTTTTTCTATATCCATTGCTATGAATATTATGTTATATGGATGATAAAGTATCTGGCTCACTTAGGTCGGTTCTCTTGGTATGATTTTTGGTGATAATATGACTTTATTGCTCTTATTGGCTTTTGGGGCATTACATATATGATCTATGTGGGAAATTTCTGATGCTTATTTCCTGGTGCTTTAGCAAACTCAAAAGTCGGTATTAAAAGTCATTAAATAAAGGTTTTGAGAATTGGAACCTTAGCACACTTCAGAGATGGGATTTACAATTCATATCTTATACCTAGGCTTAAAGGAAATTAATTTCATCACAAAGTTTTGGAACTGCTGTGAAAATATGCAATTTCATAAATGTTTAATAGGTTTTTCTTTGTTTTATATTTGTTCTTCCAATTTTCAAAACCACGTGGAAGGAGAAAGCCTGAATACTCTAAATTATTTAATATCATTAACATGTTCAGCCTGAATACTCTAAATTATTTAATATCATTAACATGTTCTGATTCTTGTTCTATTGCAACTTGAATGTTACATTTTCCACACACACTTAATGTTCAGGGTATATGAACACAGCACACAAGACACAACACATTGCTTACATGGCAACACATAAAAATCTAAAATACAAGGATACGATTAAAAATTATGTAAGTACGTAAGTATGGTAAACTATGTTCAGAATGTATTTATTAACTGTAAAATGTATAATATAATTTCTTTTTCCCCTAACACTATTATATAGAAGTGTTGGAGTGTCGACACTTGTGTCAAGAGTCCAATACGTGTCAAACATGGATGCAGGTTCCTTTTTAGGTACAAGAAAGTTTCTATTGAAACCACATATTAAATTTCCCAAACCTCAAGGGTTATGAATATAATCATCCCAAAACAGTATAATATCATTAACATGTTCTTATTTTTTTGTTCAATTGCAACTCAAATGTTACATTTTCCACACATCTTAATGTGCAGGGCATATGAACACACAGTACACAAGACAAAACACGACAATGACATGACATGTTGGAAAAATCTAAAATACAAGGATACAACAAACAACAACCAACCCTTATCCCACTAGATGGGATCGACTACATGGATCAACGACGCCATTGTAGTATATCTAAAACCAAATCTTCTGAAAATGCATTTAGATCAAGGTCTTGTTTAATGGTTTCTCCTAAATTTTTCTTCGGTCTTCCTCTACCTCTTTTTGTCAGACTATCTTCCATTTGATTAACTCATCTCACTGGAGCCCCTATTGGTCTTCTCCTCACATAACCAGACCACCTTAGGCAAGTCTCTATCATCTTCTCCTCAATAGGTATATCGCCTCCATGGTTGACCTCCTTGGCATATAACAAAATTGATTCTCTAAAATGCAAGTCTCTTGTCTTAATCTTTCTTAGTTAATCTTTCCCACAGTTTCATAGTGTGGCTCATGAGCTTGATCCCTTTGTAGTTTGCACAATTTTGTATGTCTCGTTTGTTCTTGTAAATAGGTATCAAAGTGCGCCTCCTCCACTCATCCGGCATTTTCTTAGTTCATTATCACATTTAACAACTTAGTAAGTCAAGTTATACCTTTCTCCCATAAAAACTGCCCGAACTTCAATTGGTATATTGTCTGGTCCAACTGCTTTACCATTGTCCATCTTTTTTATTGCTTCCTTTACTTCCAATTCCCGAATCCTATGATAAAAAGTATAATTTTGATCACCCTCTCTAGTGGTTATTCTCTTCAAGTTCATTATTGTTGCATGCCCATCATTGAATAAATTGTAAAAATAATTCCTCCATCTTTCCTTGATGTCTTGCTTAGTCACCAAGGATTTTCCATCTTCGTTCTTATTGCATTTCACTTGGTCTAAATCTCTTGTTTCTGTTTCTCTCCCCTTGGTCACTCAGCTTGTATATATCTTTCTCCATTTTGGTGCCTAAAGATTGATATAACCCATCAAAAAAGCTTTGGCTTTCGTCTGGATAATTGCCTTCTTAGTATCTTTCTTAGCTACTTGATACATTTCCCTGTTTTCAGAACTTCTGCAAAGGTGCAATGCTTTATAGCATTCTCTTTTAATTTTAACTTTCTCTTGAACACTTTCTTCTCACCATCATGATTCTTTACTGTTGGGTCCAAACCCTTTTGATTCACCAATAACTACTTTCGCTACCTTCCAAATCCCCCCAGCCATCTCTTCCCACACAAGGGTGGCAGTCCCTTGTGTCTCCCAGAATTCTTCCTCTAATAGATTTCTCTTAAACACCAATTGTTTTCCTTCCTTTAGCAGCTGCCACCTGATCCTTGGGTTTATAACTTGACGAATTCCCCTTTTGCACCTCTTAGCATGTACATCAACCAAAACCCTATGTTGGGTCATCAAGCTCACCCGGTATGACTTTGCAATCATTGCAAAACTTTTTGTCTGTGTTCCTTACTAAAAAGAAATCTACTTGTGAGATTCAAAACCCATATTTGTAAGTGATAAGATGCTTCCCTCACTTCTTAAAACAAGTGTTAGCTATTGTGAAATCAAATGTTATGTAAGTATGGTAAAAATTACGTATGTATGTATGGTAAAATATGTTCAGATGGTTTCTAATAACTAAAATATATAATATAATGTTTTTTGCCCCTAACACTACTATATAGAAGTGTTGGAGTGTTGGCACAAGTGTCTGAGTCCAATATGTGTCAGACATGTACACAGGTTCCTTTTTAGGCACAAGAAAGTTTCTATTGAAACCACATATTAAATTCCCCAAACCTCCTGAGTTATGAATAAAATCATCCCAAAAGTGTATAATATCATTTACATGTTCTATTGCAACTTGAAATTACATTTTGCACACATACTTAATGTTTTCAGGGTATATGAATACACAGTACACAAGACACAACACGGTGCTGACATGGAAACACAGAAAAATCTAAAATACGAGGATTTGACAAAAAATTATGTAAGTACATAAGTATGGTAAAATATGTTCAGAAGGTATCTAACAACAGTAGAATATATAATTAATTTGTTTTTTGCCCGTAACACTACTATATAGAAGTGTTGGAGTGTTGACACTAGTGTCAAGAGTCAAATACGTTTCAGACCCAGACAATGATTCCTTTTTAGGCACAAGGAAGTTTCTATTGAAGCCACATTAAATTCCCCAAACCTCGAGTGTTATGAATATAATCATCCCAAAAGAGTATAAAATCATTAACATGTTCTGATTTTCGTTCTATTGGAACTCAAATGTTACATTTTCCAATCATACATAATGTTCAGGGTATATGAACACACAGTACACAAGACACAATGCAATGCTGATATGGCATCACAGAAAAATCTAAAATACAAGGATATGACCAAAATTTATGTAATGAGGTTAGTGTGGTAAAATATGTTCAGAAGGTATCTAATAACAACTGTAAAGTATATAATTAATTTTTTTGCTCTTCACACTATATATAAGTGTTGGAGTGTTGACACTAGTGTCAAGAGTCCAATACGTTTCAGACACTGATGCAGTTTCCTTTTTAGGTACAAGAAAGTTTCTATTGAAACCAAATATTAAATTACCAAAACCTCAAGGGTTATGAATATAATCATCCCAAAAGAGAAGAGAATTATATGTTTGAATTCAAAGCTTGTTCATCTCACTTTTCTTTCCTTTTCAGATCCATTTTTTTCTTAAGGTAGTTGGATGCTATAACTTCTACAGTGCTTTTGTAACTCAAGTACAGTTTCTTTTCTTTCCAGCTGCATTGGCACTTTTGGGTGAGAAGACAACTCTTGTATCACCTGGCATAGTTGTTGCATCTGGGATTCCTTGTTGCAGGTCAGTTGCTTGCCGTATTTGATATGCTTTTGGTCAGCATGTTAAATTAAACTTACAAATTGTTATTGTTTAAGATCTGTAGTTATATAGTAGAGGCTGTTGCTGGTGTATTTGCTGAATATCCTTGTTGAAATTCTATTTATATCTATGCTGGCTTTTCTTGTAGGTTAATACAGAACCCTGGCGAATTTGTTGTGACTTTTCCAAGAGCTTATCATGTAGGATTCAGCCACGGTAATTGCTTTGAAGTTTATGTACATTCATGATATTTTGCAAAATATTGATGTTGTGACTTTTCCAAGAGCTTATCATGTAGGATTCAGCCACGGTAATTGCTTTGAAGGTGGATTGGTCATACAGCCCTTTCTGTATTGTGTGCTATATAAGGCTGCTTGACATATTGTACATCGAGAAATTACATGCATATTGAAGACTACAGTTCAATGCCGTTGTATCATAAAATGTTATATTGGCGTGGTTTTAGAATATCAATATATCCTCGGTGATACTTTTTTTTTGGTTGCCCACCCGGTTCACTGGAGCTTAGCCCCAACTACATCCGGATTCGACCCACGTCGCGCACCTGGCTTTGGTGGGTGAGTCTCCCAGCGGGGATTTTCTGCATACACAAGGCTTGAACTCGAGACCCTGCTTAAGCGGAACCGAGCCGCTTACCACTCGGTCCAACCCCCGTTGGTTCCTCGGTGATACTTTATTAGTACACTAACGAGACAATTTTGTTTTTTAAATTTGGGGTGATTTTTTTAATTTTTTTTTGCCTTTACAGTCTAAAATCATGTAGTTAAAATTAGAATTTGCTGGTCAATTATGTCGCTTGGCTGGCATGTTGGTGATTATAAAATTAATTAAAGCTGGTGCAAGCCCTATATTTTTTTATGACAACATTTTAGTGATGGCATTGGGGTTCAAGCATAGGACCTCCAGCAAAGTACCCAAAGCCCTCTTCACTAGCTCACTTCTACTCGCTTTCAATACATTCCTGAAATTCTTTTTTATCAGAAAAATGTAATCTGATATTCTTCTTTGCTCACTTCTCTTGAACTATTATGTGCGGTGAAGGAAGAAGATCAGACTGCTTTTATGCATACAGTTGTTTAGTTGATAAAATAGTTTTTAAGAACATAATAAGATGAGATAGACTTGAAGAACTGTTGCAAGATATCTGCAAATTTGAGAAAGATAGAAGAGGAAACTGAAAAAGTGCAGTCTTTGTGCTTGACATGGGGTGTTGAAATCGAAAGAACATTTCAGAGGGTTGATGACTTATTCACTACGTAAATTTAGTTTCTATGCAGAGTTTCTCTATATAATCTTTCGGGGCATCTATTTTTCTCCATTTGTTTTCAACTTCTCTTCTCAACTTGGATGATTTCATGAGTAGCCATTTGGGCCAAATCGCGGTTGTTTACTTGTTTTTAATATGAATCATGGTATTGATAGTCTAAAAGAATCTCTTATCTGCCCTGTATATCTTAGCTCTTTATTTTAATTTTTATATGACTTATGCTGCTCTCGTGCGGCCTATCTCCTTTTCAATCTTTATCATACTTCTTTACTGTGTGCCATATGGTGCAATTTAGGTTTTAACTGTGGGGAAGCTGCTAACTTTGGAACTCCACAATGGCTTAGAGTAGCCAAGGGAGCTGCTGTGCGTAGAGCTTCAATGAATAATCTTCCCATGCTCTCCCATCAGCAACTGCTTTACTTGCTGACCATGTCTTTTATTTCAAGGTGAGGTAATTTAGCATTTGAAAATTTCCACCACTGGCTTGTGTATGCAGAAACTTGTTCTATGGAGGTTAAATTATCATTCCAATGAATAATCCCTATTTTCCTTTCAATTATTTCTTACTTACCAATAAAAATTGTTGATAGTCAATTTTAATTTTTTGTGATTGTTGTTTTTTAGTTAATTAATGCATTGGTTATCATTTAATGTCAAGGATGGTCGAGTAGAGTAAGTAGGCAATACTATTTGTGAACCTAGTGTTTCAAGCTATATTTTGTGCTGAATTAGATATGTAAGTCCTTTGCTATTAGTGAGAGTTATAAACCCTAACCTGCCCCTTAGGATCAATGGTTAAACGGGCCAACCCGTTTGCCCTACCTCATTTCTTTATTTTCTTTAATGAAAAGAGTTTAATAAAAAAAAGTAGTCTTTTACTATAACTAATGGTTTCTTTAATGTTAAAATTTATGATTGGGCCCAATATAAATTCCAACTCATGGGACCATGATTGAATATTGATTCATTCACTTTCTATGAATTAATTGTACCGTTGTCCCCAATCCTAATGCTAAACCGCAGAATTAATAATTCACTCAATTATTGGCGAAGTCTAAAATCTAGGCCTATTAATTGGTGGTTATTGGTTGGATTCTAGACAATTCATTCTCCTAGTATGACAGAACAATTTCAAGAAAGGATATGTGGTGGGATATCCTCAATCTATTATTCACTGTGATTTAGTAAGGTTATAACACGTAATAAAGATTCAAACTAATTACCAAAAGTTCCCACATTTCCTGCTGTGTGATTAAACCTGGTAAACGGACCAGGTTTTCTGACTGAATTTTAAATGGGTTAGGGATATAAAAACCCTAACCTGTATCGAGTTATACAGGCTGGGCCATAGGCACAAACCCGTATACCTAGCTCTAATTACCATAACCATATGTTTGTTAAATAGGGATGTTTGGGGCTTTATCAGCTTGTGTGAAATATTAATTTAGATTAAGAACGTGATACATATTTGGTTCGATATGACCTTAAAAGTATCTTTGTTGGCTTTTGTGTTTTATAGATCTGTCTACACTTCCTGATTTTCTATCAAAATTATTGTTCTGTCTAAAATTCATAGGCATTCTTGCAACATGCATTTTGCTATTGTCCAAGAAGCATCAAGTGGTGACTAATACTGTTTTTATTCCTCCTGGTGATCTGCTTGATCTATTATTTGATAGATTGCCAAGAATGCTATTACCTGGTGTGCGTAGTTCTCGTCTGAAAGACCGTCAGAAAGAAGAAAGACAGTTGTTAGTGAAAAAGGCTTTCATAGAAGATATGCTGCAGGAAAACAAGCTGCAGTCCATTCTTCTTGGAAAGGAAGCAACTTATCAAGTTGTCTTATGGAATGCTGATTTACTTCCAGATTCCAGCAAAAATTGTCAGTTGCCTGATATAGCTTCTACTTCTGGAACTTCTATGGTGGACATGTCAAATATTAGTTCTGCAGATCAGAGTAGTCATTATCTGTTTGACGAGATGAGTTCGTGTATGGAGAATCCGATTGATTTATATTTTGGTGGTGATGATCTTCTTTGTCAGTTCCAAACTGATTCCGGGGCATTGGCTTGTGTGGCTTGTGGAATCCTTGGTTTTCCTTTTATGACTGTGGTACAACCATCTGAGAGATCGATAATGGAACTTCTACCTGTTGATCATAATCTAGTTCAAGATTCCTCTCTGAACTCTAATGCCTCCCTGCAAGGCTCAGTCTCAAGTAATGGTCTTTATACTTTGTCCTGTCATTTGTTCTCTATTCTTTATCACTTTTTCATATTTAGGTTTTTATTTATGCTTTTTGCACTGTGGTAATTGAACTTGTCAGTAACTAAGTCACTTTGGATTTGGCAGAGATGAAATTGTAATTTCTGGAGTTATTGCTATGTCATTCTCTAAATTCATCTTCCAAGTTGCTGCATCTAATAGAATATTAATATTTATTTAGGAAATCAATGGTGTTGTGGGTCTCTTACAACATGCTAAATGCTTCATTGTTGTCCTTCCCGTACTGATCCTTTAGTAATATTTAATTATTAATGTGGCTATAATTGGTATATTGAATTTGGTTCTTATATATAATAGTGAACCAAAATACAAAATTACTTTAACCAAAATGTTATTTGGTATATGTAATTACTATATTTATTCTTGCTAATTATATCTCCTATTCAATCCTCTGTTGTGTTCACTAAAATTTAGTAGGTCTCTTAATCTCATGATTTGTCACTCTTCTATTCCTTATCTTGGTGAAACTCAGGTAAATTAATTGCAAGTAATTCTATTCCTTATCTTGGTGAAACTCAGATTTGCATTTTCCTTTTGTATATTTATGATATTATGGAAGCTGACCAATTTTTTTGAAAGAAATGAATTTGATAAGAATGCATGTTGAACTTTTGAGATGGCCCTCTTGAAGTGCTGAAATGAATTACTGTATGATCTATTCTTTAGGGGATCTTTCTGTTTCTGATCTTTCTTCAGCAAAGGAGTTGCCAAAACAATCATCAAATAAGTTTAATAGATGTTGGAACACTTCTAGTAAATTTTTGAGACCACGTATTTTCTGCCTGGAGCATGCTGTTCAGATAGTGGAGACGTTACAGTGCAAAGGTGGAGCCAATGTGCTTATAATTTGCCATTCAGGTTTGTGTGTGGGCTTGAAATCTGTTTGCATTATCATTCTGTTAAAGTTGGGTAAAATCAATCTCAAATTGCTAGATGTGTGACTTTCTCCTTTCTGCAATTTTCAACTTGAATTTAGTGAGGAAAGCATGTGGCACTTCCTTTTATATCTCAATCTAGGCTAAGTTTCTGCTAAATGGCTTTAATACAGATGGAGTTCATCTACTATTGTAATCCATATGCACAAGTCAGCTGTTGATTAATATGCAATTTGTGATATAATCCACTTCACATCAATTTGTGACCAGTTATACAAATGCAAGTTGTATGTTATAACTCAAGAAAAAATGAAGAGAAAATATCTATATTGCAAATATTGCCTAATCATTTTTTTTTCTTGCTTTCACTTTTATACACTTTTGTAGACTATCAGAAAATAAAGGCACATGCCAGAGCAGTTGCAGAAGAGATAAATAGTGCTTTTGATTATAACGAGGTTCCATTAGATATTGCATCCCCGGAAAATTTGACTCTGATAGATCTGGCAATTGATGGTGAAGAACATGATGAATGCGAAGACTGGACATCTAAACTAGGTTTTAACATACGGTATTGGGTCAATGTGAGAAAGAACTCTCCATCTAAACAACTTCCTTACACACTAGCATTGGGGATGCTGTTCTCTGATAAAGGTCCTGGTTCAGAATTCTTATCTATAAATTGGCAGTCACGGAGAGCTCGCTCCAAGAAGTTAAATAATTTAGCCCGGACTAAACCTTGTGACAGCATTCAGAGAAAGAAGGACGACCAGTTCGAGGGAAGAATAGATGGCTCCATTTCTAAAAAGAAGCTAATTCAATATTCAAGAAGGAAGTTCAAGTCAAAGCAAATATGTTTCTCTGGAGTATCTAAACTTGAGCTTGACACTGGGATTTGCAGGAGTAATTGTGCATTGTCATGTGTGTCTGCATCTACTGCATTGTCTCCAATGCAGCATAAAATCCAGTTTACTGAAGTGCCCACTAGTATGAGCTTCAACACTGCTTCTTCACAACTTTCAAATTCCTTTCCGGATCATATTTTAACGTATGAAAATGTTGGGGTAGAGATTGAGAATCAAACTATGCAGGAATTAGATATAGATGGCAAAAATGGTTTAACACCCGGTCATTCTAAGATGCTTCACAATACAAGTGTCTCAGAAATGTGTAGCAAGGAGAATCAGGTTTGTCATGACAACAAATATTCTAGCTCACTTACAAATGCAACACACCAAAACATTGAATTGCTTAGAAAGAATCAAATTACAGAAGCTATTATCATCAATAACAAGTGTAATAGCTTAGGTTTGGATGAAGTACATCGAGAACATCAGTCTACGCGCAAAAGCAATGAAGAATCTGCTTCATCTACTGTTTCATTGGTAAATCAACCTACACTTGCCTCTTTGGATGGAAGTTCTGGAAGTGCAAGAAACAATTATGCTACAGAAAGCATTAGCAATTATATGTCCTTAAAAGAGACAGCTAAGCTAGAAATTAATCCTTTGAGGGAAAGGGACAAGCAACCTGTACCAAATTATGATAAACCAATAAATGAGGATACTGCAAATGGAGAAGTTTTTGAAGTTCCAAGAGAGCTTTGCACAGCTGGAGACTTGCGTAATACAGTAATTTTAGATGCTGAGGTGCAGCAAGAAACTCGGGTTGGAAAAGGTAACAAAAGGGAAATAAATCGGTCAGCTCATCTTTCAGAAAAGCAATGGTGTGAATATCCAAGGGGGGAATGCACAGAAGGGTTGAATGATGAAGTGATTTTAGAGTCTGCAAAGCAGTGTCAGATCCAAAATAAGAATAAAATTAACGAGGAACCTGTTTCTGGTTATGTTGCAAACAGGGAAAATAGAAGTGTAACTATCTCAGAAGTAGGATGTTCTGAAGTTTCAGTAGAAACCTGTCCTGAAAAAGACTCAGGTACTCAATCTATTTCAGATAAAGAAAAGGAACTAGAAATTCATCCAAAAAATGGAATTGATGACAAACTTTTCTCAATCCAGGAATGTTCTAAAATTGAGAAAGAGGCGTGTGCTAGAGAAAATGTTATTGGAAGTGAAGTTCATATGTCACAAGATAATACAGAGCTGGAAAGCCATGAGTGTATTACTCCAGTCCCTAGATCAAATGCTGGAAAGAAAAGAAAGAGGGTAGTGGAACAGATGACAAACAACCATTTCAGTTGCTACAGCTTTGTTAGAAGTCCATGTGAAGGGTTGAGGCCAAGAGCTGGGAAGATAGCTTTGGCTAAAAGTGGGGGCGACATCAGTCAAAAGGATAAGGAAAATCTGGAGGCTAAAACGGCAAGACCAGATGTTTTGGTTCCTCACAAGAATAAAAAGGATGACGTTAATAGGCCCCACTCGTGTGACCTTGATAGTTGCCATATGAGTTTCATGACTAAGGCTGAGTTACTGATGCACAAACGCAACCGTTGCCCACATAAAGGGTGTGGAAAGAAGTTCAGCTCCCACAAATATGCTCTGCTTCACCAGCGTGTTCATGATGATAAGAGGCCCCTCAAGTGCCCATGGAAAGGTTGTTCCATGTCATTCAAGTGGGTATGGGCAAGGACAGAGCATATACGGTTACATACTGGGGAGAAGCCATATCAATGCAAGGTTCAGGGATGTGGCCTTTCTTTCAGGTTTGTATCTGAGTTTAGCAGGCACAGGCGGAAAACAGGGCACTATTGAAATTGCCTGCTTGAGATAAAATATTCATCTGCTCAGACTGTTTTATAACATGCACATATGCACATATGCAATTAGATTTGTGGGAAGTGAGGCATAGAATCATGTCTGACCTGAAGCATTCTGGTTAGCTGTAGAGATAGGATAGAATGGTTGTTCTGTTGGTGCTCATTATCCAATTTATTTGAAGGCAGTTATAGTTGAGAACATCAGAGTTTTGATATTTCCGGATTATGGATTATTAGACAGCAAATACAGCAGCAGCCTCTACAGGAGGGAAAAGAGGGTGCTGCATCATCTTGGTTAGTCATATCTCTGCTGGCCTAGCTGATAGGTCCTTTCATCCTTTGAATAGTTTATTGTGGCTGTAAATTACTTTGGATTAACTTCATTTGTTCTTCAGGGAGACAAGAAAGCTGAGTCAAAAGCACGAATGTGCTCAATGACTGCATTTGCTTTCTTTGATTTTCTCTTGCCTAGTTAATTCAGTAGTTTCCTTAACAGCCAAGTTAAGTGCATTTTCTAAGTGGGTGTCTACCCTTGTCTGCTTTTTGACAAGGAAAATATGAAACAATCCTTCAATTTTACTCTTTGCAGTTTTCAGCAGAAGATTTTAATTGGTGTAATTTTTTTTTTCATGATATATATGAATGCGCAAATGAGCTAATGAGCCAAATATGTGAAAGTTCAAGTTCAACTGATCAGCTTGTGAACCTAACTTATTGAGTTGTTAGCGAACTGAGCCGTGAATCATTGCCATTTGCCAGCCCAATAAGCATGTATCATTACTCATTGATTCCTTTTCCTAGTTATGAAGATTGCTGGCTGAATTTTTTAATTAAATAAAAAATAAATCAACATTCATGGATCCTTCACACTAGCTAGGACAATTCTTCCTTATAGAAAAAAAAATTGTTTTTAAGTAGGGTTTTACTATTTAGGGGCTTCCATTGGGTTGAGTTGACTTACTAACCTGACTCAAATTAATCTCTCGAATTAATCCCCAAGTATAAGATGAGTTGGATGATTTGACAAATCTCAATATCATTTCAACCCAATGAAACCCAATGACTCTACCACTCATTATTTTTTATTTTTAAAGTTTTTAATGTAAAACGATGTGATTTTGGTAAATTATTTTGAAAAAAAAAAATACTAATCAACCCAACTAATTAGATTGAGAAAAATGTTTACTTTTTTTTTCTAACTTGACCTAATTCAACCTAACCAATGTTGTCATGAGGCAAAAAGTGGGTTGATGCATCCATCCTAAAATCTACATTACTTTGATGCGGTGAGGAGATGCAGGCACATTAATGAAGTGATGCGAATATTTAAAATTATGCATATTTACCAGCCTTGCACATTTGGTGATGTTTTGCCTTGATTAATACCCCATTTGTAATTTCATTGCAGAAATTGCATGTCACATCATTTCGATTATTAGGGTTTTTTAAATGATTGTATTTCTAACCAATATCTTTTCCCCTAAAAGCTGATGACTACTCTTGGGTTGTTATATAAACACTAAAAACATCGAGATTGGAAGAAATTGCATGTCACATCATTCCTATTTTTAGGGTTTTTTAAATGATTGTATTTCCAACCAATATTTTTTCCCCTAAAAGCTTATGACTCCTGTTGGGTTGTTATATAAACACTAAAAACATGGAGATTGGAAGAGCTTACCAAGGAGAGAAAGGGTGAGGAAATCAAGAAAGTTAGGAAAGGGAGAGCTTCTGTTGAAGCAGAAGAAGCTCCACCAAAACCTTTGTGTTTTGCTCTCCAAAAACACATGTGGGTTTCTCCTTTGCTTTTTTGCTCTCTAGAATAGAAACGCAACCGCTGTTGATTGTGTTTGTTAGGTGTTAGCTTTGTTTTTAGGGTTAGAAATTAGTACATAAGGGGTGATTAGATCGAAGTCACCCTTCAGAATAGATATCCATTGGATAATGAGTGTTTTAAGTGAGGGAACAAATGAAATTTGGCAGAAGATCATGATGCACCCGCATCAGCGCATCAATCGCATCACGCAAGCTGATTCGCCTCAGGCCATTTGAGGTATTTTTTCAAATTTTTGCCTCGCCTAACCGCCTAGGGTTGCATCAGGCACCTTTCAACAACACTAACCCAACTAATCCTAAATTAAGATAGATTTTTTTTTCTTCAATTATCACTCAATCCAACTTGATTACATCCATTCATAAACAAAATTGTGGATCACTATTAAGTGGTATAACAAAGCTTTTCATCAAAGGTGGGAAACAAACAAAGCTTAAATCACTCTAACAATTTTTAAATAAGGTTATCTACATTTTATTCAATTTAACATTTGACACGTATAATATCACTCTTTAAAAATAAATGCATTTATGACATAATTTATACAATTTTACACATTACATTTAATGTTTATGACAAACAATATTTACATAAAAATTTGTTGTTTAGCTAAAATTTTTTCCAAACAGCTATCTCCTTAGAGATAAAAATAAAACTAAAAATAAAATAAATCTCACAAGTGGGACCTAACTCAAATAGGACCCACCACAGGCCCTAGGTAAGATTTTCCATCTTAAGTTACTCCATTTACATTTAGGCATCACCTCTCATCCCAACCCAACACACACACACCCGAAACTCTAGAAAGAAACCTCAAAACAAAACAAAAAAAAAAAACCCTTTTCCATCAACCAAACTCAATGGCCGCCGCAGCACCGCCACCGCCACCAACACCAGCGCCGGAACCCGCCACAACACTGCCGGAAACCACCCCAGTTGGCCACCCCATCTTCTCCCGTATCCGCCTTGCCACCCCCTCCGACGTGCCCCACATCCACAAACTGATCCACCAGATGGCCATCTTCGAGCACCTCACCCACCTCTTCTCCGCCACCGAGTCCTCCCTCTCCTCCACCCTCTTCACCTCTCCCCCCTTCCAATCCTTCACCATCTTCCTCCTCGAAGTCTCCCCCAACCCCTTCTCCACCACCCACCACCCCTTCTACAACCCCACCTTGCACATCACCACCCTTGACCACCCCATCGATGACCCAGAAAGGGAAACGTTCAGAACTCACGGTGGTGGTGATGTTTGTGTTGCTGGGTTTGTTTTGTTTTTTCCAAACTATTCTTCTTTTCTGGGGAAGCCTGGGTTCTACGTGGAGGACCTGTTTGTGAGGGAGTGTTATAGGAGGAAAGGGTTTGGGAGGATGTTGCTTTCCGCGGTGGCTAAGCAGGCTGTGAAGATGGGGTATGGGAGAGTGGAGTGGGTTGTGCTTGATTGGAATGTTAATGCTATTAAGTTTTATGAGGAAATGGGTGCTAAGATCTTGCAGGAATGGAGGATTTGCAGGTTGACTGGTGAGGCTCTAGAAGCTTATGGTCGTGGTGGTGATTGATTGATTGATTCAGTTTTTACTTGGAGTTCCAAGGTTGTGAGTTTGAGATGGGGGACAGTTCAGTTTTGCTAAATAGTTGTCTTTTTGTTTTTAATGTTATTTTTAATGGATTTTGCTGTTTTTCCTGCTATAGATTTATCAGATTTGGTACGTGTGATGTTTCTGTGATGTCTCACTATGTTGCATAATGTGAAATTTTGTTCATCTTGTCACAACGTTGCTTGGGATGAATGTTAAATTATCACATTTTATTATTGTATTAATTTCCTTTTTTTCAAGAGGATTGCTTACACTGGGAACCCTTGATACAATGTTCTTTTGGAAATAGAAATACAAAGTAGCCCCAATTCTACATCAGTTCACTTTGCCAAATTTTGCCTAAAGAATCACTATCTTTTTAGTCTTCTAGAAACAGTTGGCATTTCTGGTGAGTGATCCATAGAGGCAAGTGTTAATCATAGTTACATTACTACATGTTGTAGTGTACCCAAAAGAATTGAAGCAGTTCTTGTATAATACTAGCATTCTTACTGAACTACACCGTGTAATAATGGGTGTTTCGAGTAGTTTCATTTCCCCAACTGTTTCATTCATTTTGTTTTGTTTTGTTTTTGTTTTAATTTTTCGTCATTATGAAGCAAGAAACTCGTAGTGGCACTGATTATAGCGGTGTTGGTCACTTTCTGGAAAGACCATAAATTGGAAGCATCTTGAGGCTTCTAGTTGGCATTCTCAGATCAGATAAAATGTTAGTTTAAAGAAGCCGCTTACAGGTGTCACTTTGCACCTGCTTTTGGGAAACCCTTTGTTGTCAAACAGTGGTTCATTATTTTAAGACATTGTGTATCATGTGCACTATAATTAAAACTAATCTTAAATATTTTTAATATATTTCTTTTGTCCATAAAGTAGAAATATTTTCATCAATTCGAAAACAATGTTTACATACAGGTTTCAAGGGACTTACTACAAGCCGAGGTACAAAGATAAACAAAATGTGTTCCAATAGAACATAAAATCAGAAGGGTCCCCAAAATATTGAATCGTAGCATAGCTTTTTTTATTAAAAAAATTTTGAGAAAGGTGGAAGTTAGGATAGATTATTAAAAATTATTGGTCACCTGATATTCTCAAAAGGTCCACTAAGAATATTTTGAAGAATAGTAGCATAGCTAGTAGGCAGTGCCGCAGTGGCATACCAATTCTACTGTGAAAGAATGAGGGATCTGTTCATCTCTTGGACAAAGCTTGCCGCAGTATCTCAGACAAAATAAGGAAGGAGGTAAGCTGAATACATGGCGGCAAGTTGGCAACCTTCAATAATTAAAAGGCAAAATGACTCTTTAGTTCTTCTTGTAAAAGATAATACCAGTTTGGTTTGGCTTAGAAAATTAATCAAGTATTTAACTACATTAATCAATAATTTACTTATGATTAATTAATAAATTATCTTTATTTTAATACTTGATATGTGGTTAACAGTATGTAAATTATTGGTTAATATAATTGAATACTTGATTAATTTTTCAAACCGAACCAAAAAATAATCATCTCTTATAAATTGCACTATTAAGTCATTTTCCCTAATTAAAAATATAGTCCGACTTGATGGATGAGTCTATTTCAACAATTCCAAATAAAATGAGTTTGGATTGGCCGTTTGAGATAGTAATCTCTTTTGAATTAGACCAGGTTGATTTTGACATCTCTATTACAAACTTTTGAGGAGTCTTTGAAAATATATTTAATTTTGATTTCACATCATTAAAAAATTTAATGATATAAAACTCGTAAATCATCAAAATAGTTTTACTTGTCCCTTTCCCACATCAAATTCTCCATACACTGATGGGATAATAGTTTTTCAGGTGAGTTTGACTGGGATGAACGCCTATTGTTGCTTGCAAAAACAAAGGCAGAGGTTTATGGAGCGTTTTTAGGTTGTTACAAGATACATCTATTGCAAATGCATTTTGTTATTGAGTGTAAGTTTAAGAATATTTTTTTATTTAATAAGAATGGTTACAAATTTAGCATATGATGACATGGCAGAGGAATTAGCCACAAACTCTTACCCTTGCACATTTCTGCAATTGCATGCAACTCCTGTGAACTCTCGAATCGCATGGTTTATCCATTACCAGATACCGATTAGGACACTCAATTTGTGCCCCCTTGATGGGAATTATTTTTTTACAACCCAACTCAATTTTCTTCTTCAATGTTACTATCTTGATGGGCATTATTTCATTACAAATGGACGGGCAGAGGAAGGCTTCCTAGAAGGAGGTCTCCCAATGAAAAAAGGGCTAGCCCAATTTCTTTGAATTCAAAATAGATAAGGAAGTTTGAGGAAGTTTGTGGGCCTTTAAAATGTCAAGAGGCTCATACAATATAATTCACATTATTGCCTTGATTGGAGACAAATTATTTGTCTCAGACAATATATGAGCAAAATTTTATGGGCTGGCACTTGGCTTCAACATCCTAAGTTTTAATCACACTATCTATTGGGCATTCATTTCGTTTCAACATCTTAAGGTTTTAATGACTATCTATTGGAAGGGCTACTTCAACTTGCCATCTTTGTTCTTAGGTAACCAAATTGATTTTCATCAAGCCGTTTTGTAAAATCTCTTATTTATTATTTCATTCAAAGGATTGGTGTACAAAAGCTATATTTTGCTATGTATTCTGCTTTTATAGTAGACAATTTCACACTATTGTTTCTTGTTGCTTAGAAAACAAATGATTAACCAAGAAATTAGCACGCTATACTGGTGCTCTTCCCATCAAGCTTTATTCGTCAATGACCATTGAGATGACTAATGTCCGTACAAAATAAATGAAAAATAAAACAAAACTTTTGTCTAAATAATTTTTTTTTTAAAAACAATGGGCAAAAGGAAACAAAGAAGAGAGAAAAGATTCCATTTCCTCTTTCTTTTTTTTATTCGCCGAGTCATGATAATTTAACTAATATCATGTGATTTTTTTTATTTGATTTTGATAAAAATTTAATTAGTAAAAACTAAAATAAATATTTAAACATCAAGAGTGTGAATACTTAAGTATGTTTAATAAATTTTGACTTTAAAAAGGGGTAAGTTAGATGATATTTTAAGTAATCAAAAGAGAGCGTGAATAAATAAATAAGAGTGTTAATAGTTTTATCCTTAATATATGACGCAATTATAACTTTGAAAAAAATGCATATTATCTTATGAATCATCATGTCATTATTTAATTAATTTTTTGTTTTGCCAATAAATAATTGCATTATAAATTATAACTTGAATCAAAAGTTTCAAATTAGTATTAGTAATTAACAGGAGTGAGGAATCAAACATGACACCTCATTATTTTTAGAAGCTAAGCTTTGATCAATTATGTTATTGTCCATCATTTAATAATAATACATATACATTGTACCAATTTAATCATATATATATTGGTATGTTAAAAAACAATCACAACCACATAAAACCTAATTGGTGTAAGACCTAATCTGCTGTGAAGAAAGTAGTCTCTAATTTTGTTATGCAACTCTTAACTACTAATGCCAATATAATAAGTAAAATTATCGCGTATTTAAAGTACTTTCAATACGTTAGAACAAATATGTTATAAAAATAGGAATGTATAAAAATATTTGTTTTTTTATGAGGTGGTAGGGATGTCAGTTCGTAGGTGTTGGGTGAAATCCGAATAAAAAGGTGATTGGTTTCGAGCTTTTAAGTTCGAGGAGGAAAAAGTGTTATGAGTGTAAGACTAATCTTATTAGGAGCACAGAGATTATCTCTTCTTACAAGTATTTTTTTTGTAAGTTTAAACTTTTGACATTGTAAAAGTCATTTAACTATTGAATTTAAGTTTGTTTACTTCTTGAGCCATCATTATGGACATAGACAAATATATGTTTAGCATGGTGGGGGCATAGTCCTCTACTCAATTTTAATTTTTTTAATATTAAAATAGTAGTATTTTATCATCCTTGTTCCTACTATTTTTAAAGCTTGCTCTCACCATGAAGATCAACATGTAAATTTCATCAGCCCAAACTATTCCAAGTGACACCTAAAAAGTTGAAATTCAACTCTTTAAATTTCTCTCTTACGTCAATAGCAATGGTAAAAAAGAAAAAGAAGAAAATGATATTACTAGTGGCAATTGTAACACAATCATATAAGAGATGAATGATTTCTTGGTTGCATACAAAAGAGAAATATTTGATAATATTGATAATAAAAATCGTTAAGCGTTTTCAAAATATGAAAATTCTTATTTTATATTAATATATATTTTTTACGTATAAATTTAAAGATTTAAAAATTTACCTTTTTTGTATTGCATTTGTGTTTACCTCCACTACCCAAAATTTTTAGAAATAATATCGTCGATGCTTGTGGGTAAATCTATATAAGTAATATTATCTTGAGAAATAATTAATAGTATCATGAAATAGAATAATATCATTAAATTCTTGTTAACTTTAAAAGAAAAAAATTGAAATAGTGAAATTATAAAAGACATACTTGATCAATCAATTTGAGACACTTATGTTAGCTTTGTATTAGGCTTTATTAGATGTTTATTGTGCCCAATATTAGTATTTTAGATGAGTTTAATGTTGTTGGGCTTCATTGGGTTTTAATGTAAATATTGGATAATTTTTGGATTTTGATGCATTTTGACATTTCTTCCTTGGTTAGGCCATAACTTGGGACTCAGTGATCCAATTGAGGTGATCTTGGTGTCTTTGGAAAGCTAAGACAAGGATCTACAAGTTTCATGAAGAACTCAAGAGTTGGATCGGACTTCTAAGGGCCCAAAATAGCCTTGCAATGCAGAGTGAGTTTGCTGTCACGGAACCATCTGGGCAATATGCACATATTGGACTATATAGTGGGTTATAGGCCTCCTCTTGGGCTGAAACTTGGTCATTTGAAAGATAAGACCCATATCTCCAACTTCACTGAAGACCATTTTGTCAATAGATGTCGTTTTAGGCATGCTTCTGAAGCTACAAGTTGGTCTGAATTTGGAAACACGTTCTTCCAACCTAACTTGAGGTAGGTGCAGTGTTTTTGGCATTTCTGGAGTTCTAAAAGTCCAAATGGCATGATTCAAATTGGAGATTTTCAAGGAGACAACTGGCTACAACTTTCATGAGACATCCAAGCCAAAATGCACCGTCTAGGTGATGAAAATGAAGCCAGAAGTCGGATAAAAGTTGTTGACTAAAAGCCACCAACCATACACCAACCCACCTACCATGCACCAACCCACCAACCATGCATCAAGCTTCCATTTTTGACAATTTTCATATTTTTATAGCTTGTATTCAGATTATGTACATGTACAAATTGGCTTCTAGGATTAGTATAAATAGACCCAACCTCTTGGTATTAGAGGCATTCAATTTTGAAGTAAGTTTCAAGAAAGTTTAAATATTTGTGAGAGTTTTCTTTCTCTTCTTCTCCATTCTCTTTACAATTTCGTTTTTGTTCTTTTATTTCTGAGTTCTTCCTTCCCATCCATGGAAGGCTAGGCTCTCATAATCAATCCAAGGGATTAGCCATCTTGATGTTTAATTTGGAGATCTTGTTTCGCTTGTTCATATTGCTTAATTGTTATTCAAGTTTCTCTTCTTTCTCTTTTGATTTTTGTCTAGATTGAATTGCTTAATTTGATTTAGATGTTGATGTGGTAATAGCTTTATTATCATGTATTCAAAGAGGATCACATAGAATAAACAATTTATTAAAGCTTTTTGATGGATTGTTTAGCTTGGTTAAATTCTGGATCTTAAGTTAATATATGTTTGGATGGTGCTTACTTTATCTAACCTTGGTTAATCACATCCTAGATGCTTATCTAGTAGAGGATTCTTGGATCATGTTGAGGCGTCTTGATATGATCTAAGGCCAAGAACACGGTTAGCAATTAAGTGAATTTCTTGTGATCAATGATGAGTTAAACTCAAGATCGGTAAATTTCCTTGGATTGATTGTTTCTTTAAATTTGTTAATTACTTTCCTTTAATTCAATTAGTGTATTATCATTTCAAATCATCAAAACCCCCATTTTAATTGTCTTGATCTGATTAAATTTTTACTTTTTTTGGATCCTTGAGAGACGATTCGGTTTATGCTCTATACTACAAATTAGTTTTTGAACCGGTAATTTTTATTATTTGACGGGTCTCGACAACCTCTTGTCAATACTCTCTAACATAAAAAATTAATTAAAAATATTTCTTTCATTTATTTTTAAGAATTTTATATAAAAAATACTTCATAAACATAACATCTCCAAAATAATATAATAAATAATAAATATAAAATATAAAATAATATGTGCAAAATACAGGTAAAATAAAATGAAAAAAAGACATTTTCTCTAACTTAAAAAATTCATTTTAAACGTTTTTTTTATCTATTTATTATAATTTTTATTAACAAAATACTTCATACACTTAACATGCTCAAAATAATATTTATAAATAAAAACATTATTTTGGATAATTAATAAAATATTAAAATATAAAATAATTCGTGAAAAGAACAGGTAAGATGACTAATATAATCATAAGATAAGAGTGAAAGGTTTAGATTCAATAACTTAAGAATGATGCCTCTATTTACCAGGGTCATTGCTCTGAACGGTTGAGTTGACATATTGTAACTGGCGACCTTTCTTAGGCATGTTGGAGCAAAGTGAACCAATTGGATAGATTAGACCTTCTGGGCTGGGCCTAAGCCTAGTGAGGCTTTTACGTTACTATATTAAAGCTGATCATCACTGTGAAAATATTCACTAATCACCATGGAGTTGTCAAGAACATGGATATGAGTTTGTTTGAATCAAATTCAAGCACTACAAGGGAATATTGATTTTTCGGCGGCTAAATTTGTCAAAAATTCTAAAAAAATTGACGGAAAAAGGTATTTTCGGATGACATGGGTCATCACAAATAACCTCAAAGGAAACTTATTTTTGGCGGCTAACTTAAAAAAAAAAAAAGATAAACATGTCCAGCAACTTCATCTGTCAGTAACTTGGCCATGCCCATGTTAATGTAGATATTTCTGGTGGCTTTTTCGAGTGCTTTGAGCCGGAAATTATTTTTTTAATAATGAACAAATTATTTAAATTAATATTTTATTATAATTAAAAAAATTGCTAAATATATTAAAGTTGACCATGCTCTTTTTCAATCTTGACACCACTAAAAAAGCATGTTTCAGTGATCGAAAAAATCCATCATTAGCACTGTTATTTTCGTCGCTAAACTTGTCAGCGACAGAACAATATTCGTTGCTAAAATAGGCATTGCTAATTTATCCAATGACAAAACTTTTAATCTGTTGCTAATAATCAGGGATGGAATTTTCCACCACTAATGTTTAAAAAAAACTAGCTAATATTGGACGAAATCCAAGATCAATTTTTTTAATTTAAAAAATAGCGATGAAAAACTTCATCACTAAATCTGTGGCTGATAAATAAAAATTGGGTGTTTAGCTGCAGTTCTTACCCCGAACCACAACTAAACACTTTTTTTAAAAGTAAAAAAAAAAGGTACCATGTACTCTTTGACCATGTTACCCAGAACACATCTACGCCAGATGACTTTGATTTTAGTTCTTATAAAATTTTATTAAACATATACTAGATTGTGACCAAAAGTACAACAAAAATTTCAAAAACATGATTGAAAGATTAATCTTTCATGAGCAAAATCCACAACCATATGTTGGAACTACGCACTGGAGGCTACTAAAAATATGAATGGGGATAAGGTAATTATTAGTTGAAGTTTTCTTTAAGAAAGCAAATCTTAAAAAACCAACGTCAAGAGCAAGAAAAAAAATGACAAACTCGGTTACATCAACCATAAATGAAAATGCTCTTAGGAATCATTGACTATATGATCACATTATCTGACAAATAAAATTTGAATATCAGCTTTAACTGACATATTGCTTCTGGTTCTGAAGAAGGCATTTTCATTAGTGCTATTAGGGACATGATACAATCAAATTTTGTTATAAGAAATCATTGTTAATATAGGAGACCAGTGGGAGAACAATAAGAAGACGTACCAAAATCGGTTGGGGGTCAACCCCAAAGTCCAAGGTAAAAAACTAAGAATTGAACTATAATGAGGGTTATGAGTCATGGTCAGCTTGTATCCATTTTATATTGGAGGAGAGTATGTTAAAGAATCCCTATGTATATAACCCTCAAGCATGTAACAAGTCTTTATGGAAAGAAATGAAATTATTTTTCAAAATATTAGTAGAAATTAAACTTGAGACAAATATAATTTGAATATCAGCTTTACCTGAGATATTTCTTCTTGTTCTGCAGAAGGCATTTTCATTAGCGCTAGTTGAGCTGCATCTTTAAGCTGCAAGATTTTTGTGAAGTCTCAAGCAAAAGTACCCGGACAAGAGAAATTATAGAGTTGGCACCAAAGCATGTATGAAATTTAAAAATGTCAATAATACCTTCAAATTCAAACTTTCAACTATTAATAATGGCATCATCTTAAACATTGTGTTTGTAGTCAAAGCAACGAATTAAATAGGCCAGAGGGAATAGTTGATTATCCATCTTAAAGTGGACCATGATCATGGTCTATCTTGTTATTAAACAAACGTTAACCAATTATTTTAAAAGCCACTATAGTTAAATTACTTGCCACTCCCAAACACTGCGCACAAGCATTGCATGTTTTACAATATAAACGTTTAAGATATGATAACAACCAGACAAAATAAAACCAAAAAAGCTAAGTCTAACCTAAATGCATTTTAAGTTTGACAACCTAATATTCATCATTTAACATTTTTGAGCTACCTATACAGTGAAGCAGCAGCTAAAACTCATCAAAAGCATCCTTGTACCTCCAAACTAAGTATGACCAGCAACCAGCATCTTTGAAAGCCTCAAACTTGCATACACGGCACAACAGAACCTAATAATATCACACCCGGTTTAAAAACATTAACATAATTCAGATTTCTATTTGAAATCTCCGTCCTGATTAATTCCCATATATTGGCAGTTTCACAGTGAGACAAATTCACAGAGTCACATTGCTTTCCAATTCGATTGTGTTCAACCGAATTGAATGTAAAGTTTTTAATCCGGTGTTTAGCCGGATTAAATATTTGTACAATAAAGGGCAAAATCTGCCCCAAACACGTTTGCTTATTGATTTGGTTAAGAATACCCCAAATTGGAAAATGTTTATTCAATTCGGTTTCCTTACGTGAATTTAAAAGTCAGTACAAAAAATTGCCTCCGAATATAATCTGTTTTGGAAACCGAATTTAAAGTGTTTTTCAGCTGAATTTAAAAGACATTTCTGTTGTAGTGCAAGTGGCGTGCCACCACATCCCAGCAAGCTAAGGTCGCTCGGACTTAGCCACTAAACCAACACCGACCATTAATCCCCGCAAATCATTCACCTAACCTTAATTTCACCATTACAAAGACAAATTAATCACGAACTCGTAGCACGGTTAGCGTGAATAAAATTTCAAAAACAATTAAAATACGAAAAAAAATTACTGCAAGAATTAAAGAGTATAAAACAAGGAAAACCTAGAAATGAAAATTTCAAAAAGAATCAGAAGCGCATATAAACCATCACTGAATCGACAAAGAGACAGACCTTTTGAAAAACCATGAATCTAACAATCTAACAATGAATCTAAAAACTAACATGTCCAGGAGACGCACTATTGGTATCAAAATAAAATCTTTCGACCGAGTAGTTATTATTTGATAAGGAGCGTTAAGAAAAAGTGTTCATAAAAAAGGAGAAGATTTAGATAACTCGAAAGGCCATTTTGACAGTGGCCAAGATGGTTTAATCATGATTTTAACGCAAGTTTTCGACAAGATTTTGAGACCTTTGACATTCAAAGTTGAGAGAAGTAAAGATGATGAATATAAAACATGTGTCTACCACTGACAAATGTGTCGGTGGCATGAAGTATGTAATTGTTGAAACCAAAATCTTATAAAAGGTTTAAGCACTAAATCTTAAAAAGCTGTAGCCTTCCCTGTTTAAGTTTTGAGGATAACAAAAATATTTATTTAGTTTGAACAAGTAAGTGTTTCGACATAGTATTAACAAATCGCTACTTGTATGTGCGTCCTTTCTGCTCTAAGCTTAAAGAAAATGCTTTGTGCGTCCAATGATTGTCTAAAAATGCTTTGTGCGTCCAATGAATGTCTAAAAATGCTTTGTGCATCCAATAACTGTCTTATATACTGTTACTATTTTTATTGGTTAGTCCAATATTATCCTTTTGCCAAAGCTTAGACTTATTTCTCTATTACAAAGTTCAAGCTCAAGCCTTCGTCCAAGTTAAAATTCAAAAATGAAGAACTGTTCCTCATTAAATGCTAGAAAAGAACTACGTGACTCTCGTGACGAGAAGAAGTCAACTAAGCCACTTTGCGACATTGTCTAACAACTACAAAGATCTGCAAATAAGAAACCTTCTGCAATCTTAGACAAATCAGGACTTTGTTTTCACTGATTGGAAATCTCAGAGAATAAAAGTCACCGTCAGAAGAAGTTCAGCACTTTTCCAGTAGATGCATTTAATGCTACTCAGAACGGTAATAAATGTTTCCGTTGGACGATATAGTTCTTGAAGTCTGCTCAATTTGTTCTTACATAAAAAGAGAAGAAGCAGCACTTGAAAGATAGAGAGATCTTTGCCAAAGCATCTTAAAAAGTCTAAAAAGCTTTATTTCCTCTTGGATTATCTTATACGTGTAAAAAGAAAAAGCCTTGAAATTTCTATTGTCTATTCTCATTTGTTAAGTGAGTTTAAAACTCAAGCATTCATCTTCTTATACTTATTCACCTTTGCATTGTAAGCCTGAAGAGGCTGTGTGTAAAAGAATACTTGTGTGATTGAACCTGAAGAGGTTGAAAATACTTGTTACCTGAAGAGGTGTATAATACTTGTAATCTCGAAAAAGATTAGTTGGAAAATTCTTCTGGTTGAAGGGACTGGACGTAGCTCTTGGTTAATAAGAGTGAACCAGGATAAATCTCGTGTGTAAGCTTCTCTTCTCTTCTAGTGTTTTTATTATATTCACTAACCTCTGGGGTTTACTATTGTGTTTATTAACAAAGACCTTTTAATTGGTTTTAGAACGTGTTAACGGTTTTCTTAAAAGTCTTTTCAAAATCCTTAGAGTCCAATAGGACTGAGCCGTGTTGGTTCTAAGTTCTTTACTTGTCAAACTTTATCCTTCGATGTGTTCAATTTTTTGTTGAAAAGGAAAATCTTTTATTAATTTTCAAAAAGGGTTAAGAAACACAATTCAACCCCCCTTCTTGTGTTTCACTTGGTTATTTCAGTAATATTGGTCATAAGGACAATAATTGTCATAATGTATGATGTGGTAAATCAGAACGTAAGTATACGTTATCGCAAATCAAGTAATATAATAGTAAGAAAGTGTCGAACCCACAGGGATTAATTCTAAATTTGACTATCTACTAAAAGTTTGCAAAACTCAATCTTATTTAAACAACTTAATAAGAGATGATTTATGAAAGACTAAAGATTAAAGTAAACAAGAAGATAAAGTTAATGATCAAATTAACCAAGCCTAGGATTGCAATTATCCCTCACACTTTACTTGATTCTTTTACTTCTATCTAAGATCAATTAATTATCTGAATTGTTAACTAGAATTCCTTAACTTATCTATAAGCCTCTTTCGATGGTCAAATAGAAATTTCCTTAATTAATGATAAACTATATGTCTATGTCTATCAAATAATCAAGAATTCATTAAGTTCCGATTTCATTAATGGTTACATATGTCATATAGGTATATGTCTATCCTATATGAACTCAAGGCTTTCGCACAAAGATCATATGTTATCTTACCTAGATCTAAAACCAAAATCCCTTTGTCAAGTTGCTTAAGGTTTATCAATTCAATTTAATTAATGGCCAATTAATTAAAAGCATTAAGAACAAGTAAGATAAACAATTCAAGATAATCAACCTATTCTTGGATATGATAAACGAATCAAATTATGTGTGAGTTCAAATTGCAATCCTAGTATAGAAATTTAGCTATTTATTATATTAACGAAAACAAAAGAACAAGTGAAAAGCATGATAGAAATGAAAGTGGTTGTTGGTATTAACAAGAACACAACGAGCTAGAGTTTCGGGATTTACTTTAAACAAATTGGAAGATCTATCCTTGAAATCAAAGTATAAATCTAACAATTTATGAAAGCTTCACCCCTAACTCTAGGAAAAACCTTAACTAGACATCAAGATGAAGAAACTTGAATAAGATGAAGATTATATTATACAAACTACAAGAGCTTTGGGATTTACTTTAGACAAATTGGAAGAATTAACCTTGAAATCAAAGTATAAATCTCACAATTTATCAAAGTTTCACCCCTAACTCAAACTACAATGAGAGAATTCAGAAATGGGATGCCCTTAAGTGTGGCAAATGCCTTCCTTTTATAGGCAAAGGCTAGAACTATTCAATTACAATTTTGTCAAATCTCTTTGCACATGGGTTGAAATTTCAGCTCTGAAGATTACCAAATTCGTCATTGCTCCCGTCATAATTTGGAAATCTTCTCTTCATGAAAGTTGTAGCCCATGCAGTCATGAAGAACATGTCAAAATTTCAGCAAGATCTAACGAAACTACTCAGATTATATCAATAATGACAGCCACCAACTTATTGCCTAATTTTGACCCACTTCCGGTGCTAATCTGGAAATCTTCATTTCTATAAAAGTCATAGAGAATGATGTTATGAATGACATATCAAAATTTCAGCTACATCCAACGGTTAGATCTTGAGAAATCACCAAATAACCGTGTATAGGTTTGAGCAGGAATTTTCTGATTTGTCCTGAATTTGATGTAATCCAAAATTCACTGAGTTTAGGTTTTCATTTCTCTTTTGTTTGAGCTATACTGATATCAACATTCAATTTCATGATATTTTGATTCAACAACTGCTTTGAATAGTCCTTCGGGTGTTCTGCTCAATTTGTAACAACATAACCAATATATGAGGAATTATGCAATTTTCACTTCATATATGCAATAATTTCATAAGAATAGACCAATGAGATGTGCTAAATTATGCATATAAAATATGTTTATCAATGTATCCGACATTGACAAATAATACTTGTTTGGCATTACTTGGTGTCAAAATTGGGTTTTGTCAAAACAGAGGTAGAAGGTGACTTGACGCCAACACTTGTGAATTTTTTGGGGAAGATGGCTCACAATGACTTAACATCTATTGGTGATATAAAAATTATGTTTTCGACAAAACATGAAGTTGTCGAAAAGATTTTCGATATTGACAAAAGGAATGTACATGGTTTTGATAAGCGTCAAGAAGAGTTATCATGAGAATTGTCAAGTGAAGTCATCATCAAAACTAGTGAAATTCTGAAAGAAGAAGGTTTATTTTCGACCTGACGTGATACTGGAAGTTGCTTGCTCATTTGAATTTTAAAAAAAAGATAAGGAAGTTATTGTGGAAGAATTTGAATATTTGAATTCAAATATTTAGAAACTGACTGAGAAATCAGCGTCAATTTTAGGAAGTTTTAGTAGAATAAACAAGTGTGTCGTTTGCATGCACAACACCTATCCATTGTCAACAGGGTCAAGATTTTATTACTTAAACAGTTTATTTCTTTGTTTATAAATACGAGTTCTTTCATTTGTAAAAATGTTGGCTCTTGAATACATCCTAGCACCCTATTATCACTCTGACACTTACGGATCATAGTATTATAACTCAAATATGACTTCCACTTTCAATTCATGAATCTTTACATATTAATGCAATTAAATGTAGTCATTGTTCTACATTCCATTAACTTTCTTGAACTTTAATTTGACGCACCTTTATTTTCTCGTCAATTTCCTTTCCTTGCAGTTTACTTACTTGTCAGTTTTATTTGGTTGCAGATTTATTTTTAGTCATTACGCACCTTTACATTCTGCACATTTAATTTCTTGTCATTTATGTTTCTTGCTCTTTACATTTTGCAATTTATCTTTCATGTAATTTTACTCTTAATGTTACATTTCCATTTCTAGCACTTTTACAGTCCTTTAAATCCACTCTTTATATATTATCAAATTTCTGTTAGATATTGACTTTTACATTCTAGTATCATTATGATATCAAAATTTGACAATTGAATTTTATAAATTACCAATAACTTGAGAATCCATTTGGAGGAGATTCCTTTCCAAGAATGAGAACTAGAATAATGACTTAGCCAAATTCATTGAGGAAATTTCACCAGAAAAACGCACCTAACTACAGCACCCAGCAACCTCTTCACGAACAGGACACAAGAACTCTGACGAACTCTCTGGCACTGTAACTTCAGCGGGATGGGGGGATTAGGGTTTAGGGAAAGGAAAAGAATGGGGAAAGATGAGGGGGTTACTAGCTTTGGGTCTTGATCCGTCTCTAAGTAATTTAATTATTTAAAAGTTATAACTTATGATTTAGTGACAAAACTTATCCGTCTCTAATATTTGTTTTTAATAAAGAAAATTATTTATTAATATAAAGACAGATTTAGTGACAAAAATTACTGAAATGGAATAATTCTATCTCTTAATTAAAAAAATAAATTTTCATTTAAATTTACAACTTACATGACAAATTTCATGGCTTATAGAGACAATTATTTTTGTCTCTAAATTTCGTCGATGTTTTGCACTTTTCTAGTAGTGTGATGCAATTGCCTCTGTCTGATCCTTGGTCAGAAATTTTGGCTCCCGAGTAACCCTATCCTTGAAGTGCCTTGAATCTGGGTCTCCTGCAATGTAGCTATGATATAAGGGAGATACCTGCCATCATGGGTACATGGGAGAATTCAAAAGCTTGTGATATGAAATGACTTCGTTTTTGTCATTATAGATGGTGGGTTTTGACAGTTCCCTCCAGAGGAAATACATGGTGGACAAGGAGAAAATGAAATAACCAAGTGAAACACAAGAAGGGGGGTTGAATTGTGTTTCTTAACCCTTTTGTAAATCGTTTTTGAAACTCTTTCTTCAACAAACAATTGAACACAACGAAGGTTAAAAGTTAACAAGCAATGGATGTATAAACAAGACTTCTCAGTCCTATTGGACTCTAAGGGTTTTGTAAAAGATTTCTTATGGACGCAGTTAAGAAGTTTGAAGAAACAATTTAAAAACCTTTGTTAATAAACACAATGGCAAACCCCAGTGGTTAGTGGAAATAATAAAACACACTAGAAGAGAAGAGAAACTTACACCAGAGATTTATCCTGGTTCACTCTCACAAACCGAGAGCTACGTCCAGTCCCTTCAACCAGAAGGATTTATCAACTAATCTGTTTCGAGATTACAAGTATTATTCACCTCTTCAGGTAACAAGTATTCTCAACCTCTTCAGGTTCAAACACACCAGTATTCTTTTATACCCAGCCTCTTCAGGCTTACACCACTACGTTGAATAAATAGAAGTTGATGAAAGCTTGAGTTTGAAACTCACTAGAAAATGAGAATAGACAAAGAATCTCAAGACTTGAACTTTTTACAAGTATATGAATTCTAAGAAGAGATAAAGCTTTTTAGTCTTTGTAAGCTGCTTGGGCAAAATCACTCTACTTCTTCTAGTGCTGCTTCTCCTTTTTATAATTGAGAACAATTTGAGCAGACTTCATAAGCTTCGTCGTCCAACGGAAACATTTATTACCGTTCTGAGTAGCATTAAATGCATTGACTGATATCGTGTTGAGCTTATTCTGAAATGTGACTTTGATTATCAGAGATTTCCAATCATGTGATAACTGAGTCCTGATTTGTCTGAGACCGCAGAAAGTTCCTTATTTGCTGGTCTTTGTAGTTGTTAGAAGTGTTAGCAAAAAGCGGCTCAGTTGACTTCTTTTGTTGTCATAAGCTGTCAGAGTTCTTTTCTAGCATTTAATGAAGAACAGTTCTTCATTTTTGAATTTTAACTTTGGATGAGAGCTTGAACTTGAACTTTGTAAGAGTGCTTTGAGTCTAAGCTTTGGAAAGGAGACAGTATTGGACGAACCAATAAAATAGTAACAATATATGCATACAATCATTGGACGCATCAATAGTAATAGTATATGTAGAATGGACGCATATAAAAGGATTAAGCAGAAACAGATTGGAGGCAACTATCAATTAGTTTATTTTATGAAACTATTTGCTCTTTTCAAAACTCAAAGAAGAATTCACAATTATCAGCATCAGAGTCAGTATACAAGGGAATTTAGTTTTATTAAAACACTCTGTCGACAAACTTACTTGTTCAATCTTAAAATAATTATTTTGTTATCCTCAAAACTTAATCGGGGAAAGCTACAGCTTTTTGACATTAGTGCTAAACCTTTTAAAACGACTTTGGTTCCAACAATCTCCCCCTTTTTGATGATGACAAAACTACTAATTTGATTGAACACAGATTCTTTTACAAAAACATTATTTGCTCCCCATAAGAAAAACATTTCAAAGAAATGGACGCAGAGTCTGTTGGACGCTATACAAGAAATTTATTTTTACGAAAGAAAAAAAATTTCAAGTGCAAGTAACATTATTTCTACATCGAAGTTTAGTACTTAAGAGAGAAACGTTAACAGAGACAATACCTTTTGAAAAGAAATAACCATGCTAATATTTAGAGCAAATCCTTCATAACAACATAGTGTATTAGCAGAGTAGTCAAAATTTCAAATGAAGTAATTATATTCAGTAATTGAATTTACTATTATGAGCAAAAGAATAGACGAAACAAGAGTAATAAAACAACCAGATAATGTAATAGTTCACAATTTTATTGAATCAGTATAATTAATAAATCAACAAATCAAATTCGTAACAAATCAAATTCTCCAACAAATATTCTCCCCCTTTGTCATCAGACAAAAGGAAGAAAGACATCATTGTCAAAAAAAATAATAAAGAGAAGAAAAAGAAGAAAAGACAACTTTGGCTATTGAAAAACTTAAGAGGAAGGAGGAGGAGGAGGCCCTTGCTGAAAAAGAGATTTGAGGAGGTCTTCAACTCTCTTGTATATTAATTCCATTTGATTATTCCCATAGGCCTGAAAAGTTGGGGGCACTTGGGTTGAGTTTCAGCAGGAGGTTGTGGTTCCAAAATAATTAACTCAGTTGTAGTAGCAGGAGGGGCCACTTCCATTGGCTGCTCAACAGATTCAACTTCATCTTCAAACAGAGGAAGGTCAAAATCCCAAGGAAGAGGATCTCTTCGATATCCAAACATTTGATCCCAGGGATAAGGTCTGCCTATGTTGTCAGAAGGCGGTCTGGAGACATAGCTTAGACAAGAGAAGATTATGGGTAATGGCGATTTCAGAGGCAGTCCAAGAACATCATCTACCATAAAGATAGGACGAAAACACTGGAAGCTCTGGCCAGGCACCGTTATAGTATCTTCCTTATCTTCATCGCTGAGACCTGAAGAAGACGCTTGTTGCTCACAATCCCATATGTGTTTTTCCCAGAATGCCTTGGCCTCGTTCTCCTTTGCTTCTCCTTTATTTGAGACTTCCCACAAGAATTCTACATCAACCTCAGGTGAACTTAGGATCCCAAAATTAGGTTTGAAGTAGAAAGGTTTGGGAAAGGTGGCTTGGCTTCTGTATTTTTTCAAATCTTTATTTTTATTCAAATCCACCATTGGCAACCTTGGACAAACCCGATCAGGCTGAATCTTGATGGCAGTTGCAGAAGAGATGATCAGAGAAGGGGGTACAAATCTCAGATCCTTCAACAGAAGACTCCTTTTGATGACGCTGACAAAGATGGTGTCATATGGACTCGCAAACCGATCCATTTCTTCCAGAGTAACTGGTTTGAAGGTGAGTTGACCAGGGAAGATGTGAACTTTTGTAGAACAACCATCACAGCATCGGGAGCGTCTTGCTGTAAGTGAGAGAGAAGAGTCCTTTGATTCCCAAAGAGGGATAATGTGGGGGGGTAACACCCACAGAGAAGGGCTTAAGGTTTGGGAAGGTTGAGAGGGTCCTTTGTGAGGGTGAAGGTGAAGAAGGTTTGAAGGGTATTATGTGTGTTTGAGAAGAGGGTTCAATGTTTAAGGGAGAGGAAGTAATTGGAGAGGTTGGGAAAGAGGTTTGAGGTTCTGGTTGAGAAGAAGGTAAAGAGGGGGAAGAGGTAGTGGTAGGAAGAAGTTCCTCAGGAATGGACGCAAGCTTGGAGGAGGGTTTTCTTGTGATGGGTAACTTCGTCCTTGTTCCCTTCGGAATGCTTATAATGGACGCAACCTTCATCCTTGTAGCGATGGGTTGGTCATCGTCAGAGTCATCGTCCATTATTAGTCTTCTCTTTGGAATGGCTTGGACGGATGGTGATTTCTTCTTTGGACTCTCAGCCTTTGCAGTTTTTAGAGGCTTTTTCTAGTTCAGAAAATCTTAGACGCTTTGAAGCTTCATCCTTAACAGATTGCTTCGTCCAAAGATTTGTTGCTCTTGGATCCGTCAAAAGATCCTCTTGTTCTCTTCAACGTCTTTAGTCTCATGGGGACTAAAGATACCTTGATCTCTGAAGATCTTGGTTAGGAGGACACCATAGGAGATGGTGGTCTTCTTCTCTTTTCCTTGCACACTTCTCTTGAAGTTTTTAAACAGCAGGGAAGGGAGATTGATCTGTTGACACAGCATCAGATGACACAGGCAGAAGGCATGAATTGTAGAGACTGAATCTTTGGACCCTGCCTTGTGGAGTACTGCCTTGTTCAGAAGTTGATGCAATACTCTTGCCTTGTCATTCATCTTGGATGCAGTTATTTTCCCCGTAGATGACTCCTTTAACAAGGTGTCAAGGACAGCATCCATCCCCCCAAAGGCTTTCTCCCATTCTGAAGTGATGGTGGCTCCTTCCAACCAACACTGGGTGGCGTTGGAGATGGTTACCTCTGAAACAATAATTGGTTTTCCCAGCACACACCCCCTGACCTCAGTTGCAGACACAGAGGCATCTTTCCAGAACATCTTTACCAATTCTGGATAAACTTCCACTGGTTCTCTGAAGTAATTATCCCAGCCAGCACCGACAAGACAATCTTTGATATCGACCCCACATTTTGCTAGGATCGAAGCTTGAAACGAGTAATCAACCGAAACCTCAACTTTTTCAACATCAAGGGTCATTCCTCCGGCCATTTCTTAGGGTTAAGATTTAGAGAACTTGAGAGAGAGGAATTTGCTGAGGTTCTTTTTTGCAAAGGGTTTCTTTCAAAGTTTGAAGGCGTAAAAATTTGATCTTGAAAAGAAGGAAAATATTTATAGTAGAAGGCAAAGCTTACACTGAAAGGTTTCTGAAGGAAAACGAATCGTTTTTTTTTTTTTATAAAAAAAATCACATTAAATGTGTATTAAAAGCAATTGTCACGTTCGCAGTAAAAAGTAACTTCTGTGACCTTTCAAAAACTGACTCAGCGTGGCAAATTTGAAAAGTTTCAAAAGAGATAAATGCAAATGATATAAGTCTTATCAAGAAATTTACCTCACTATTTAACAAGTGCAAAGCAGATTGGACGCAGATCTTCAATGGACGTAAAAAGTATTAATTCTTTACAAAATGTATACTTAGATGTTTTCGAATGAGAGTGAATCTATCCTCAGATAGGGGTTTTGTGAAAATATCTGCCCGTTGATGATCTGTATCCACATATTGAATATCAAACACACCTTTTTGAATATAATCTCTTATAAAGTGATGTTTGATTTCAATGTGTTTTGCCCTTGAATGTAGTATAGGATTTTTTGATAAGTTAATTGCAGCAGTATTATCACATAGTAAAGGAATCTTACTTTCGAAGACGTTGTAATCTTCTAATTGATGTTTGATCCAAAGTAGGTGAGAGCAGCAATTGGACGCAAAAATGTATTCAGCTTTAGCTGTTGAGAGGGCAATTGTGCTTTGTCTCTTGATGGACCAAGATACTAGATTTCCTCCAATGAAGTGACATCCTCCACTTGTACTTTTCCTTTCAATTCTATCTCCAGCATAATCAGCATCACAAAAACTAACTAATTTGTACTCATGTGATTTCTTAAATACCAAACCCAGATTAGTAGTTCCTTTCAAGTATCTGAAAATTCTTTTTACAGCAATTAAGTGTGACTCTCTAGGATCAGATTGAAAACGTGCACATAGACACACACTAAACATTATATCAGGTCTGGACGCAGTGAGATATAAGAGTGATCCGATCATACCTTTGTATACTTTTTCGTCCACCTTTTTATCCTTATCGTCCAATCGTAGTGTGGATGATGGATGCATTGGTGTGCTCATAGTTTTGCAATCGTCCATCTTGAATTTCTTCAGAAGTTCATTTGTGTATTTAGTCTGATGAATGTAGATTTTGTCCGCTGTTTGCTTCACTTGCAAACCCAGAAAGAATTTTAATTCTCCCATTAAGCTCATTTCGAACTCCTTCTGCATCATCTACATAAATTTGAACTATAATGAATTTTGAGTTTTTGTCTTTACGAAAAAGAGTAGTGTCAACTTTTCCTCTCGAAAATCCGCTTTCTTTTAGAAACGTGCTTAACCTTTCATACCAAGCTCGAGGAGCTTGCTTTAATCCATACAGGGCCTTTTTCAATTTGAAAACATGCTCAGGGAAATTTTGATCCTTGAAACCAGGTGGTTGTTTAACGAAAACTTCTTCATTGATTATACCATTTAGAAAAGCACTTTTTACATCCATTTGATAAAGCCTCATGCTATGATGAGCAGCAAATGAAAGTAAAATGCATATGGCTTCTAATCTAGCTACAGGAGCAAAAGTTTCAGTGAAATCAATACCTTCTTGTTGTGAGTAACCTTGGGCCACTAGCCTTGCTTTGTTTCTCACAACCTTACCATCTTCGTCCAATTTGTTTTTGAATATCCATTTTGTGCCGATGATGGACTTGTCTTCGGGTTTTTGAACCAGCGTCCAAACATCGTTTCTTTTAAATTGATTTAGCTTTTCTTGCATGGCTAAGATCCACCCATCGTCCTCCAGAGCTTCTTCTATTTTTCTTGGCTCCATTTCTGAGATGAAGGCTACATCTGAGTATTCTCTGAATGTAGATCTTGTACGCACTTTATCATCTGGATTACCAATGATTTGGTGTTTTGGATGACAAGTTTTGAAGTGCCAACTTCTTTGACCATCAGTTGTTTCTTCTTTTCTTTCATCGTCCAATGCTTCTTTGTATGAAGTAGTTGATCATTCTCCTTTGTTATTTAGGTTTAACTCTACAAAAGACTCATCTAGCTCTGACAAATCATTATCAGGCATTTTGTCATTGAATTTAACATGAGCAGATTCTTCAACAGTTAAAGAGTGAGAATTATATACTCTATATACTTTAGATGTTTTCGAGTACCCTAAGAAAATACCAGAGTAAACTTTAGCATCAAACTTTCCTAAAGAATCCTTAGTATTCAAGATAAAGCATTGACATCCAAAAGAATGAAAATAAGAGATGTTGGGTTTTCATTCTTTCCACAATTCATAAGGAGTCTTGTTTAAAAGGGGCCTAATATATATTCTGTTTTGAATATAACATGCAGTGTTAACAGCTTCAGCCCATAAGTGTTTGGAGATTGAGTTGTCATTGAGCATTGTTCTAGCCATCTCTTGAAGATATCTATCTTTTCTTTCTACCACACCATTTTGTTGTGGTGTTCTTGGGGCAGAGAAGTTGTGAAGAATTCTGTTTTCATCACAGAACAATTGGAAGCTCTCATTCTCAAATTCTCCTCCATGATCACTTCGGATTGAGTTGATACACATGCCTTTTTCATTTTGAACTCTTTTACATAAAATAGAGAAGACTTTGAAAGACTCATCCTTGTGAGCTAAAAACATAACCCATGTCCATCTAGTATAGTCATCTACTATGACCAATCCATATTTCTTTCCATTTAGTGAAGAAGTTCTTTTTGGACCAAATAGATCAAGATGTAACAATTCTAGTTGTCTAGAGGTGGAAACGATGCTTTTGGACTCAAGAATTTTTGATTTGTATCACCTTTTGACAGGTGTCACATAGAACATCCGATTTATACACAAGATTTGATAGTCTTCTCACCAGGTTATGCTTATTTGGCTTTGAGATTAACGTCAAGCTTGCATGACCAAGCTTCTTGTGCCATATCCACTGTTCTCCTTATATGGATACTAGACATGATACATTTTGATCTGAATGATCTTCCAAGTCAATTTTATAAAGATTATTTTTCCTTTTAGCAGTGAAGAGTATGGATCCGTCAGAGTTTTTAACTATTCATTCTCCTTGATTGAATGAAACATTAGATCCACTATCACATAATTGACTTATGCTAAGCAGATTATGTTTCAATCCTTCAACCAGAAGAACATTATCAATAGAGGGAAAATGATGCTTACCAGTCTTACCCATTCCAACTATTTTACCCTTCTGGTTTCCTCCAAACGTAACGAAGCCGCCTGAATTAGTTTTGATGTCTTGGAACATAGATCTTTCTCCCGTCATGTGCCGTGAGCAACCACTGTCCAGGTACCATGACAGGTGTCTTTTTCTTGTTGCTAAGCACATCTGCAAGAGGAATTGTCATATCCTTAGGTACCCATATCTTCTTGGGTCCTCTTTGGTTAGCTCTTGAAGATCTATAATATTTTGACCTTTTGTTAAAGAGATCTTTTGAAGTGGGGTGAACTTTCCTTTTATAAACATTCTTAAAAGATTTAGATTGAGTAGTAGTTTTTTGAAAAAACGTTTTATCAGTATTTTGATGTCCCAATCCAGATTTGTCACGAGGATCTCTGGAATACCTGAGTAAAATGTTTAGGTTGTTGGTGCTTTTCACAAATTTACTAAGATCCTCCGTTAACACTTTTAACTCAGTATGAAGTTTATCAACTTCATCTGAAGTGTTGGACTAAGAAGAAGTTTGCAAAAGAGCATTTTCAGTTTTTAAATTTTTTTAACAAATTTTAAGTTCTTGTTTTTCTGAAAGCATTTTTCCATATTCTTTGGTTAATTTTGAAAACTTTCTTTTCATGGATTTATATTCAACCACCAAAATGGATGAATTATTTAACAGTTCATCAAAAGCATTTTGAAGATTAAGGTCAGAGTTTGTTACCTCATCTTCTTCTTCTTCAGGAAATGTGTTCGCCATGAAACATAGATTGGCTTCTTCTTCTTCTGCTTCTTCTTCATCATCAGTAGTTGAGAGATCAAGATCTTCCCAAGTGGCCATCAATCCTTTTTTCTTCTTTGGAAAGAATCTCCTTTTCTCTTTCTCCTTGTTTAGTAAAGGGCATTCCACTTTAATGTGTCCAGCCTTCTTGCATTCATAGCATATGATTGGACTCTTGTCTTTTGTTTCTGTTGTGTCCTTTGGAGATCTTCGTCCAAAGTGCTTTCTCCGCATACCTCCTTTCTTTTTCCACATTGCTTGTATCTTTCTAGAGAGAAAGATAACTCGTCATTGTCTGAGATATCTTCTCCAGATGACTCGGCCTCACCTGATGATTTTTCAGCTTTAAGTGTTTTGGACGCACTTGTTGAAACCAAAATCTTTTATAAGGTTTAGCACTAATGACAAAAAGTTGTAGCTTTCCCTGCTTAAGTTTTGAGGATAACAAAAATATTTATTAAGTTTGAACAAGTAAGCGTTTCGACATAGTGGTTTAATAGAACTGAAATTCCTTTATTTATTGACACTGTTGCTATTTTCTTTGAGAAGTCTTCGATGAGTTTTAAAAGAGCAAATAGCTTCTTAAAATAAACTATTTGATAGTCTGCGTCCAATTTGTTTCTGCGAAATCTTTTTATGCATCTAGTCTGTTATATATATTCCTGCGTCCAATGACTGTCTGCATATACAGTTACTATATTATTGGTTCGTCTAATACTTTCTTTTTACCAAAGCTCAGACTCAAATCACTCTTACAAAGTTCAAGCTCAAGCTCTCGTCCATTGTTAAAATTCAAAAATGAAGAATTGTTCCTCATTAATTGCTCGAAAAGAATGCTGACAGCTTATGACTACAAAAGAAGTCAACTGAGCCGCTTTTTGCTGACATTGTCTAACAACTACAAAGATTAGCAAATAAGGAACTTTCTGCGATCTCAGACAAATCAGGACTCAGTTATCATATGATTGAAAATCTCTGATAATCAAAGTCACCTTTCAGAAAAAGCTCAACACGATTTCAGTCGATGCATTTAATGCTACTAAGAACGGTAATAAATGTTTTCCGTTGGACGACGAAGCCTATGAAGTCTGCTCAAATTATTCTCGCTTATAAAAAGGAGAAGCAGCGTTAGAAGAAGAGAGTGATTTTTGCCCAAGCTGCTAAAAAGACTAAAAAGCTTTATCTCTTGAGATTCATTGTCTATTCTTACTTTCTAGTGAGTTTCAAACTCAAGCTTTCATCTCTTCTACTTATTCATATTAGTGTTGTAAGCCTGAAGAGGCTGGATATAAAAAAATACTGGTGTGGTTGAACCTGAAAAGGTTGAAAATACTTGTGACTTGAAGAGGTAAATAATACTTGTAATCTCGAAAAAGATTAGTTGAAAATCCTTCTGGTTGAAGGGACTGGACGTAGCTCTCGGTTGGTGAGAGTGAACCAGGATAAATCTCTGGTGTAAGCTTCTCTTTTCTTTTAGTGTGTTTTATTATTTCCACTAACTTCTGGGGTTTACCATTGTGTTTATTAACAAGTTTTCTTTGGTTCTTCGAACATCTTAACTGCTTACTTAAAAATCTCTTCAAAATCCTTAGAGTCCAATAGGACTGAGAAGTCTTGTTTTTACGTTCTTTGCTGTCAACCTTTAACCTTTGTTGTGTTCATTCTGTTGTTAAAAGGAAAAGTTTTTAAAAGGGTTAAGAAACACAATTCAATCACCCATTCTTGTGTTTCACTTGGTTATTTCAATTGGTATCAGAGCTCAGCCTCTGGGGTTGAGCATCTAACAGTGCAGAGGAAAAGATCCAGTACACCCTTAAATGGAGAACGAAGGACAAGCTGTGAACAGACCACCTCTATTCAATGGGATATGGGATACTCTGGCCTTAGCACATGAAGGTTCATCTCAAGTTAAGGAATCAAAGATAAGCATGCTGGTTCACCAGTATGAGCTCTTCAAAATGGGAAAGCATGAAAACATTGATCAAATGTTTGGACGATTCCAAACAATAACCAATGGCTTGAGATCTCTGAGAAAGACCTATGATAATCAAGATCATATCAGAAAAATTCTAAGAAGCCTTTCCAGACAGTGGAGACCTAAGGCTACTACCATACAGGAAGCAAAGAACCTAGCTTCTCTTACCATGGAGGAACTCTTGGGTTCCCTTAAAGTTCATGAGCTGGAATTTCAAGAAGAGGAAAGCTCAAGAAAAGGGAAATCAATTGCCCTTAAAGCTCACAAAGGGAGTGCGTCCAAAGCACTTAAAGCTGAAAAATATCTGATGAGGCCGAGTCATCAGAAGATGATATCTCAGATAATGACGAGCTATCTTTCATCTCTAGAAAGATACAAGCAATGTGGAAAAAGAAAGGAGGTATGCAGAGAAAGCACTTTGGACGAAGATCACCAAAGGACAGAATAGAAACAAAAGACAAGAGTCCAATCATATGCTATGAATGCAAGAAGCCTGGACACATTAAAGCGGAATGCCCTTCACTTAACAAGGAGAAAGAGAAAAGAAGATTCTTTCTAAAGAAGAAAAGAGGATTAATGGCCACTTGGGAAGATCTTGATCTTTCAACTACTGATGATGAAGAAGAAGTCAATCTATGTCTCATGGCTAACACCTTGTTGGAAGATGAAGAAGAAGAAGATGAGGTAACAAACTGTGACCTTGATCTTCAAAATGCCTTTGATGATTTGTTAAATAATTCATCCATTTTAGCTGTTGAATATAAATCCTTGAAAAGAAAGTTTTCAAAATTAACTAGAGAATTTGGAAAAATGCTTTCAGAAAAACAAGAACTTGAAATTTGTTGTGAAAAATTAAAAACTGAAAATGCTCTTTTGAAAACATCTTCTGAGTCCAACACTTCAGATGAAGTTGATAAACTTCATACTGAGGTAAAAGAGTTAACGGAGGATCTCAGTAAATTTGTGAAAAGCACCAACAACCTAAACATCTTACTCAGGTATTCCAGAGATCCTCATGACAAATCTAGATTGGGATATCAAGATACTAATAAAAAGTTTTTTCAAAAAACTACTACTCAACCTAAATCTTTTAAGAATGCTTATAAAAAGAACATTCACCCCTCTTCAAAAGATCTCTTTAATAAAAGGTCAAAAACTCGTTTGAGTCCAAAAACATCGTTTCCACCTCTAGACCACTGGAATTGTTACATCTTGATATGTTTGGTCCAACAAGAACTTTTTCACTAAATGGAAAGAAATATGGATTGGTCTTAGTAGATAACTATACTAGATGGACTTGGGTTATGTTTCTAGTATAGTCATCTACTATGACCAATCCATATTTCTTTCCATTTAGTGAAAAAGTTCTTGTTAGACCAAACATATCAAGATGTAACAATTCTAGTGGTCTAGAGGTGGAAACGATGTTTTTGGACTCAAACGAGTTTTTGATTTGTTTCCCCTTTTGACATGCTTCACAGAGAACGTCTGATTTGTACACAAGCTTTGGTAGTCCTCTTACGAGCTTATGCTTATTTAGCTTGGAGATTAACCTCAAGCTTGCATGACCAAGCTTCTTGTGCCATATCCACTATTCTCCTTTTATGGATACTAGACATGATACATTTTGATCTGAAAGATCTTCCAAGTCAATTTTATAGAGATTGTTTTGCTTTTTAACAGTGAAGAGTATGGATTCGTCAGAGTTTTTAACTATACATTCTCCTTGATTGAATGAAACATTAGATCCACTATCACATAATTGACTAATGCTAAGCAGATTATGTTTCAATCCTTCAACCAGAAGAACATTATCGATAGAGGGAAAAGGATGCTTACCAATCTTACCTATTCCAACTATTTTACCTTTCTGGTTTCCTCCAAACGTAACGAAACCGCCTGATTTAGTTTTGATGTCTTGGAACATAGACCTTTCTCCTGTCATGTGCCGTGAGCAACCATTGTCCAGGTACCATGACAGGTATCTTTTTCTTGTTGCTAAGCACATCTGCAAGAGGAATTATCATATCCTTAGGTACCCATATCTTTTTGGGTCCGCTTTGGTTAGCTCTTAGAGATCCATAATATTTTGACCTTTTATTAAAGAGATCTTTTGAAGAGGGGTGAACGTTCTTTTTATAAGCATTCTTAAAAGATTTAGGTTGAGTAGTAGTTTTTTGTAAAATCCTTTTATTAGTATCTTGATATCCCAATCCAGATTTGTCATGAGGATCTCTGGAATACCTGAGTAAGATGTTTAGGTTGTTGGTGCTTTTCACAAATTTACTAAGATCCTCCGTTAACTCTTTTACCTTAGTATGAAGTTTATCAACTTCATCTGAAGTGTTGGACTCAGAAGATGTTTTCAAAAGAGCATTTTCAGTTTTTAATTTTTCACAACAAATTTCAAGTTCTTGTTTTTCTGAAAGCATTTTTCCATATTCTCTGGTTAATTTTGAAAACTTTCTTTTCAGAGATTTATATTCAACAGCTAAAATGGATGAATTATTTAACAACTCATCAAAGGCATTTTGAAGATCAAGGTCACAGTTTGTTACCTCATCTTCTTCTTCTTCCAACAAGGTGTTAGCCATGAGACATAGATTGGCTTCTTCTTCATCATCAGTAGTTGAAAGATCAAGATATTTCCAAGTGGCCATTAATCCTCTTTTCTTCTATGGAAAGAATCTCCTTTTCTCTTTTTCTTTGTTTAGTAAAGGGCGTTCAGCTTTAATGTGTCCAGGCTTCTTGCATTCATAGCATATGATTGGACTCTTGTCTTTTGTTTCTGTTCTGTCCTTTGGTGATCTTCGTCCAAAGTGCTTTCTCCGCATACCTCCTTTCTTTTTCCACATTGCTTTTATCTTTCTAGAGATGAAAGATAGCTCGTCATTATCTGAGATATCATCTTCTGATGACTCGGCCTCATCTGATGATTTTTCAGCTTTAAGTGCTTTGGACGCACTCCCTTTGTGAGCTTTAAGTGCAATTGATTTCCCTTTTCTTGAGCTTTCCTCTTCTTGAAGTTCCAGCTCATGAACTTTAAGGGAACCCAATAGTTCTTCCATGGTAAGAGAAGCTAGGTTCTTCGCTTCCTGTATGGCAGTAACCTTAGGTCTCCACTGCCTGGAAAGGCACCTTAGAATTTTTCTGATATGATCTTGACTATCATAGGTCTTTCTCAGAGATCTCAAGCCATTGATTATTGTTTGGAATCGTCCAAACATTTGATCAATGTTTTCATGGTCTCCCATTTTGAAGAGCTCATACTGGTGAACCAGCATGCTTATCTTTGATTCCTTGACTTGAGATGAACCTTCATGTGCTAAGGCCAGAGTATCCCACATCTCTTTAGCTGTTTCACAGCTATGGACTTTGTCATGCTCTGATCTGGTGATGGCACACATAAGATAGTGTTTGGCTTTTGAGTTAAGCTGATATCTAGTTCGTTGTCCTTCCGTCCATTGTGGTCGAGGGAGTTCCTGTCCTTCTGCGTTGGTGGGTATTTGATATCCATTTTGGACTAGGTCCCAAATGTCCATATTTTGGGCATCAAAAAAAGCAATCATCCTCTTCTTCCAGTAATCATAGTCGTTTCCATTGAATAGAGGTGGTCTGTTCACAGCTTCTCCTTCATTCTCCATTTAAGGGTGTACTGGATCTTTTCCTCTGCACTGTTAGATGCTCAACCCAAGAGGCTGAGCTCTGATACTAATTGAAATAACCAAGTGAAACACAAGAAGGGGGGGTTGAATTGTGTTTCTTAACCCTTTTTAAAAAGCTTTTCTTTTAACAGAAGATTGAACACAACGAAGGTTAAAGGTTAACAAGCAAAGAACGTAAAAACAAGACTTCTCAGTCCTATTGGACTCTAAGGATTTTGGAGAGATTTTTAAGGAAGCGGTTAAGAACTTCGAAGAACCAATTTAAAAAACTTTGTTAATAAACACAATGGTAAACCCCAGAAGTTAGATGAAAAATAAAACACACAAGAAGAGAAGAGAAGCTTACACCCGAGATTTATCCTGGTTCACTCTTTACCAACCAAGAGCTACGTCCAGTCCCTTCAACCAGAACGATTTTCAACTAATCTTTTTCAGATTACAAGTATTATTCACCTCTTCAGGTTACAAGTATTTTCAACTTCTTCAGGTTCAATCACACCAGTATTCTTTTATACCCAGCCTCTTCAGGCTTACAACACTAAGTTGAATAAGTAGAAGATGATGAAAGGTTGAGTTTGAAACTCACTAGAAAATGAGAATAGACAATTGATCTCAAGACTTTAACCTTTTTACAAGTGAAAAGAATTCCAAGAAGAGATAAAGCTTTTTAGACTTTGTAAGTTGCTTGGGCATAAAAAATCTCTCTTTTCTTCTAGTGCTGCTTCTCCTTTTTATAAGCGAGAATAATTTGAGCAGACTTCATAAGCTTCGTCGTCCAACGGAAACATTTATTACCGTTTTGAGTAGCTTTAAATGCATCGATTGAAATCGTGTTGAGCTTCTTCTGAAAGGTGACTTTGATTATCAGATATTTCCAATCATATGATAACTGAGTCCTAATTTGTTTGAGATCGCATAAAGTTCCTTATTTGCTGATCTTTGTAGTTGTTAGACAATGTCAGCAAAAAGCAGCTCAGTTGACTTCTTCTGTAGTCATAAGCTGTCAGCGTTCTTTTCGAGCATTTAATGAGGAACAGTTCTTCATTTTTGAATTTTAACATTGGACGAGAGATTGAGCTTAAACTTTATAAGAGTGACTTGAGTCTGTGCTTTGGTAAAAAGAAAGTATTGGACGAACTAATAAAATAGTAACTGTATATGCAGACAGTCATTGGACGCAGGGATATATGTAACAGACTGGACGCTAACTATCAAATAGTTTATTTTAAGAAGCTATTTGCTCTTTTAAAACTCATCGAAGACTTCTCAAAGAAACAGCAACACTGTCAATAAATAAAGGAATTTCAGTTTTAATGAAACACTCTGTCGAACCGCTTACTTGTTCAAACTTAATAAATATTTTTGTTATCCTCAAAACTTAAGCAAGGAAGGCTACAGCTTTTTGTCATTAGTGCTTAACCTTATAAAAGATTTTGGTTTCAACAGTTGGCACTTCAAAACTTATCATGCAGAGCACCAAATCATTTGTAATCCAGATGATAAAGTGCGTACAAGATCTACCTTCAGAGATTACTCAAATGAAGCACTCATCTCAGAAATTGAGCCAAGAAAAATAAAAGAAGCACTGGAGGACGAAGGATGGATCTTAGCCATGCAAGAAGAGCTAAATCAATTTAAAAGAAACGATGTTTGGACGCTGGTTCAAAAGCCTAAAGACAAGTCCATCATCGGCACAAAATGGATATTCAAAAACAAATTGAACGAAGATGGTAAGGTTGTGAGAAACAAAGCAAGGTTAGTAGCCCAAGGTTACTCACAACAAGAAGGTATTGATTTCACTGAAACTTTTGCTCCTGTAGCTAGATTAGAAGCCATACGCATCTTACTTTCATTTGCTGCTCATCATAGCATGAGGCTTTATCAAATAGATGTAAAAAGTGTGTTTCTAAATAATATAATCAATGAAGAAGTTTTCGTTAAACAACCACCTGGTTTTGAGGATCAAAATTTCCCTGGGCATGTTTTCAAATTAAAAAAGGCCTTGTATGGATTAAAGCAAGCTCCTCGAGCCTGGTATGAAAGGTTAAGCACGTTTTTAAAAGAAAGCGGTTTTTCTAGAGGAAAAGTTGACACTACTCTTTTTCGCAAAGACAAAAACTCAAAATTCATTATAGTTCAAATTTATGTTGATGATATTATTTTTGGAGCTACTGATGAATCTCTTTGCAAGGAATTTTCCAATCTGATGCAAAAGGAGTTCAAAATGAGCTTAATGGGAGAATTAAAATTCTTTCTGGGTTTGCAAGTGAAACAGACATTGGACAAAATCTACATATATCAGACAAAATACACAAATGAACTTCTGAAGAAATTCAAGATGGACGATTGCAAAACTATGAGCACACCAATGCATCCATCGTCCACACTAAGATTGGACGATAAGGATAAAAAGGTGGACGAAAAGGTATACAGAGGTATGATCGGATCACTCTTATATCTCACTGCGTCCAGACCAGATATAATGTTTAGTGTGTGTCTATGTGCACGTTTTCAATCTGATCCTAGAGAGTCACACTTAATTGCTATAAAAAGAATTTTCAGATACTTGAAAGGAACTACAAATCTGGGTTTGGTATTTAAGAAATCTCATGAGTACAGATTAGTTGATTTTTGTGATGCGGGAGATAGAATCGAAAGGAAAAGTACAAGTGGAGGATGTCACTTCATTGGAGGAAATCTAGTATCTTGGTCCAGCAAGAGACAAAGCACAATTGCCCTCTCAACAGCTGAAGCTGAATACATTTCTGCGTCCAATTGTTGCTCTCAACTACTTTGGATCAAACATCAATTAGAAGATTACAATGTCTTTGAAAGTAAGATTCCTTTACTATGTGATAATACTGCTGCAATTAACTTATCAAAAAATCCTATACTACATTCAAGGGCAAAACACATTGAAATCAAACATCACTTTAGAAGAGATTATATTCAAAAATGTGTGTTTGATATTCAATATGTGGATACAGATCATCAATGGGCAGATACTTTCACAAAACCTCTTTCAGATGATAGATTCACCCTTATTCGAAAACATCTAAGTATGCATTTTGTAAAGAATTAATACTTCTTGCGTCCATTGAAGATCTGTGTCCAAAATGCTTTGCACTTGTTAAATAGTGGGTTAAATTTCTTGATAAGACATATTTCTTTTGCATTTATCTTGTTTGAAACTTTTCAAATTTCCCACGCTGAGTCAGTTTTTGAAAGGTCACGGAAGTTACTTTTTACTGCGGACGTGACAGTTGCTTTTAATACACATTTAATGTGTTTGTTTTTCTTTAAAAAAAAATCGATTTGTTTTCCTTCAGAAACCTTTCTGTGGAAGCTTTGCCTTTTACTATAAATATTTTCTTTCTTTTCAAGATTAAATTTTTTACGCCTTCAAGCCTTGAAATTCCCCTTTGCAAAAAGAACCTCCACAGATTTCCCTCTCTCTCTCTCAAGTTCTTTATTCCTTAACCCTGAGAAATGGCCGGAGGAAAGACCTTTGATGTTGAAAGAGTAGAGGTATCGGTCGAATACTCGTCCCAAACTGCGATCCAAGCAGAATGTGGGGTCGATATCAAAGAATGTCTTGTCGGTGCTGGCTGGGATAATTACTTCAGAGAACCAGTTGAGGTTTATCCAGATTTGGTGAAGATGTTCTGGAAAGGGGCCTCTGTGTCTGCAACTGAGGTCAAGGGGTGTGTGCTGGGAAAACCAGTTATTGTCTCAGAGGTAACCATCTCCAACGCCACCCAGTGTTGGTTGGAAAGAGCCACCATCCGTCCAAACCTTTCCAAAGCGAAGACTCATAATGGACGATGACTCTGACGATGACCAACCCATCGCTAAAAGGATGAAGGTTGCGTCCATTGTAAGCATTCCAAAGGGAACGAGGACGAAGCTACCCATCACAAGGAAACCCTCATCCAAGCCTGCGTCCATTCCTAAGGAACCCCTTCCTACCACTTCCTCTTCCTCCACTTTACCCTCTTCTCTACCAGAACCTCAAACCTCTTTCCCAACCTCTCCAATCACTTCTTCTCCCTTAAACACTGAACCTTCTTCTCAAACTCACAGAGTACCTTTCAAACCCTCTTCACCTTCACCCCCTCATAGGACCTTCTCAAACTCCCTCAACCTTAACCCCTTCTCTGTGGGCGTTACCCCCCACCTTATTCCTCTCTGGGAATCCAAGGACTCTTCTCTCTCACTCACAGCAAGTTGCTCCGATGCTGTGATGGTTGTTCTACAAAGGTTCATATCTTCCCTAGTGAACTCTCCTTCCAACCAGTCACTTTGGAAGAAATGGGTCGGTTTACAAGTCCATTTGACACCATCTTTGTCAGTGTCATCAAGGGGAGTCTTCTGTTGAAGGATTTGAGATTTGTACCCCCTTCTTTGATCATCTCTTCTGCAACTGCCATCAAGATTCAGCCTGATCGGGTTTGTCCAAGGTTGCCAATGGTGGATTTGAATAAAAACAAAGATTTGAAAAAATACAGAAGCCAAGCCACCTTTCCCAAACCTTCCTATTTCAAACCAAATTTTGGGATCCTAAGTTCCCCTGATGTTGATGTTGATTTCTTGTGGCAAGTTTCAATTAAAGGAGAAGCAGAGGAAAACGATGCCAAGACTTTCTGGGAAAAGCACATATGGGATTGTGAGCAATAAGCGTCTTCTTCATGTCTAAGTGATGAAGATAAGAAAGATACTATAACAGTGCCGGGTCAGAGCTTCCAGTGTTTTCGTCCTATCTTTATGGTAGATGATATTCTTGGACTGCTTCTGAACTCGCCTTTACCAACAATCTTCTTTTGTCTAAGCTATGTCTCTGGACCTCCTTCTGACAACATTGGCAGACCTTATCCCTGGGATCACTTGTTTGGTTATCGGAGAGATCTTCTTCCTTGGGATTTTGACCTTCCTCTGTCCGAAGACGAAGTTGAATCTGTTAAGCAGCAAATGGAAGTGACCCATCCTGCTACCTCCACTTAGTTAGTTGTTTTGGGACCACAACCTCCTGCTGAAACTCTCACCCAAGTGCCCCCAGCTTTTCAGGCCTATGTGAATAATCAAATGGACTTAATGTACAAGAGAGTTGAAGTCCTCCTCAAATCTCTTTTTCAACAAGGGCCTCCTCCTCCTCCTCCTCCTCCTCCTCCGCCTTCCTCCTCTTAAACTTTTTTATCTAGCCATTCTTTTTATTTTATTTTTTTGACAATGATGTCTTTCTTTCTTCTTTTTGTCTGATGACAAAGGGGGAGAATAATGGGAATTTGATTTGTTACGAACTTGATTTGTCAATTATACTGTGTCAATAAAATTGTGAACTATTATTTTATCTGGTTGTTTCATTATTCATGTCTCGTCTATTCATTTGCTCATTATCGGGTTGCTTTATTTGAAATTGTGACTACTCTGTTAATACACTGTATTGTTGTGAAGGATTTGCTCTAATTATCAGCATGGTTATTTCTTTTCAAAAGGTATTGTCTTTGATAACATTTTCTCTGTTAAGTACTAAACTTTGTTTCAGAAATAATGCTTCGTGCAGCGTCCAACAGACTCTGCGTCCTTTTCTTTGAAATGTTTTTCTTAGGGGGAGCAAATAATGTTTCGCAAAAGAATTCTGTGTTCAATCAAATTAATAATTTTGTCATCATCAAAAAGGGGGAGATTGTTGAAACCAAAATCTTTTATAAGGTTTAGCACTAATGACAAAAAGCTGTAGCTTTCCCTGCTTAAGTTTTGAGGATAACAAAAATATTTATTAAGTTTGAACAAGTAAGCGTTTCGACAGAGTGGTTTAATAGAACTGAAATTCCTTTATTTATTGACACTGTTGCTGTTTTCTTTGAGAAGTCTTCGATGAGTTTTAAAAGAGCAAATAGCTTCTTAAAATAAACTATTTGATAGTCTGCGTCCAACTTGTTTCTGCGAAATCTTTTTATGCGTCCAGTCTGTTATATATATTCCTGCGTCCAATGACTGTCTGCATATACAGTTACTATTTTATTGGTTCGTCCAATACTTTCTTTTTACCAAAGCTCAGACTCAAATCACTCTTACAAAGTTCAAGCTCAAGCTCTCGTCCATTTTTTAAAATTCAAAAATGAAGAACTGTTCCTCATTAATTGCTCGAAAAGAACGCTGACAGCTTATGACTACAGAAGAAGTCAACTGAGCCGCTTTTTGCTGACATTGTCTAACAACTACAAAGATCAGCAAATAAGGAACTTTCTGCGATCTCAGACAAATCAGGACTCAGTTATCATATGATTGGAAATCTCTGATAATCAAAGTCACCTTTCAGAAGAAGCTCAACACGATTTCAGTCGATGCATTTAATGCTACTCAGAACGGTAATAAATGTTTCCGTTGGACGACGAAGCCTATGAAGTCTGCTCAAATTATTCTCGCTTATAAAAAGGAGAAGCAGCGCTAGAAGAAGAGAGTGATTTTTGCCCAAGCTGCTAAAAAGACTAAAAAGCTTTATCTCTTGGAATTCTTTTCACTTGTAAAAAGGATAAAAGTTTTGAGATTCATTGTCTATTCTTACTTTCTAGTGAGTTTCAAACTCAAGCTTTCATCTCTTCTACTTATTCATATTAGTGTTGTAAGCCTGAAGAGGCTGGATATAAAAGAATACTGGTGTGGTTGAACCTAAAGAGGTCGAAAATACTTGTGACCTGAAGAGGTAAATAATACTTGTAATCTCGAAAAAGATTAGTTGAAAATCCTTCTGGTTGAAAGGACTGGATGTAGCTCTCGGTTGGTGAGAGTGAACCAGGATAAATCTCTGGTGTAATTTTCTCTTCTCTTCTAGTGTGTTTTATTATTTCCACTAACTTCTGGGGTTTACCATTGTGTTTATTAACAAGTTTTCTTTGGTTCTTCGAACTTCTTAACTGCTTACTTAAAAATCTCTTCAAAATCCTTAGAGTCCAATAGGACTGAGACGTCTTGTTTTTACGTTCTTTGCTGTCAACCTTTAACCTTTGTTGTGTTCATTTTGTTGTTAAAAGGAAAAGTTTTTAAAAGGGTTAAGAAACACAATTCAACCCCCCTTCTTGTGTTTCACATGGTTATTTCAGCACTCCCTTTGTGAGCTTTAAGGGCAATTGATTTCCCTTTTCTTGAGCTTTCCTCTTCTTGGAGTTCCAGCTCATGAACTTTAAGGGAACCCAAGAGTTCCTCCATAGTAAGAGAAGCTAGGTTCTTCGCTTCCTGTATGGCAGTAACCTTAGGTCTCCACTGTCTGGAAAGGCTCCTTAGAATTTTTCTGATATGATCTTGATTATCATAGGTCTTTCCCAGAGATCTCAAGCCATTGATTATTGTTTGGAATCGTCAAAACATTTGATCAATGTTTTCATGGTCTCCCATTTTGAAGAGCTCATACTGGTGAACCAGCATGCTTATCTTTGATTCCTTGACTTGAGATGAACCTTCATGTGCTAAGACCAGAGTATCCCATATCTCTTTAACTGTTTCACAGTTATGAACTTTGTCGTGCTCTGATCTGGTGATGGCACACATAAGATAATGTTTGGCTTTTGAGTTAAGCTGATGTCTGGTTCGTTGTGCTTCTGTCCATTGTGGTCGAGGGAGTTCCTGTCCTTCTTCGTTGGTGGGTATTTGATATCCATTTTGGACTAGGTCCCAAATGTCCATATTTTGGGCATCAAAAAATGCAATCATCCTTTTCTTCCAGTAATCATAGTCGTTTCCATTGAATAGAGGTGGTCTGTTCACAGCTTGTTCTTCGTTCTCCATTTAAGGGTGTATTGGATCTTTTCCTCTGCACTGTTAGATGCTCAACCCAAGAGGCTGAGCTCTGATACTAATTGAAATAACCAAGTGAAACACAAGAAGGGGGGTTGAATTGTGTTTCTTAACCCTTTTGTAAATCGTTTTTGAAACTCTTTCTTCAACTAACAATTGAACACAACGAAGGTTAAAAGTTAACAAGCAATGGACGTATAAACAAGACTTCTCAGTCCTATTGGACTCTAAGGGTTTTTGTAAAAGATTTCTTATGGACGCAGTTAAGAAGTTTGAAGAAACAATTTAAAAACCTTTGTTAATAAACACAATGGCAAACCCCAGTGGTTAGTGGAAATAATAAAACACACTAGAAGAGAAGAGAAACTTACACCAGAGATTTATCCTGGTTCACTCTCACAAACCGAGAGCTACGTCCAGTCCCTTCAACCAGAAGGATTTATCAACTAATCTGTTTCGAGATTACAAGTATTATTCACCTCTTCAGGTTCAAACACACTAGTATTCTTTTATACCCAGCCTCTTCAGGCTTACACCACTACGTTGAATAAATAGAAGTAGATGAAAGCTTGAGTTTAAAACTCACTAGAAAATGAGAATAGACAAAGAATCTCAAGACTTGAACTTTTTACAAGTATATGAAGTCTAAGAAGAGATAAAGCTTTTTAGTCTTTGTAAGCTGCTTGGGCAAAATCACTCTACTTCTTCTAGTGCTGCTTCTCCTTTTTATAAGTGAGAACAATTTGAGCAGACTTCATAAGCTTCGTCGTCCAACGGAAACATTTATTACCGTTCTGAGTAGCATTAAATGCATCGACTGATATCGTGTTGAGCTTCTTCTGAAATGTGACTTTGATTATCAGAGATTTCCAATCATGTGATAACTGAGTCCTGATTTGTCTGAGACCGCAGAAAGTTCCTTATTTGCTGGTCTTTGTAGTTGTTAGAAGTGTCAGCAAAAAGCGGCTCAGTTGACTTCTTCTGTTGTCATAAGCTGTCAGAGTTCTTTTCTAGCATTTAATGAAGAACAGTTCTTCATTTTTGAATTTTAACTTTGGACGAGAGCTTGAACTTGAACTTTGTAAGAGTGCTTTGAGTCTGAGCTTTGGAAAGGAGACAGTATTGGACGAACCAATAAAATAGTAACAGTATATGCATACAATCATTGGACGCACCAATAGTAATAGTATATGTAGAATGGACGCATATAAAAGGATTAAGCAGAAACAGATTGTACTCAACTATCAATTAGTTTATTTTATGAAACTATTTGCTCTTTTCAAAACTCAAAGAAGAATTCACAATTATCAGCATCAGAGTCAGTATACAAGGGAATTCAGTTTTATTAAAACACTCTGTCGACAAACTTATTTGTTCAATCTTAAAATAATTATTTTGTTATCCTCAAAACTTAAACAGGGAAAGCTACAGCTTTTTGACATTAGTGCTAAACCTTTTAAAACGACTTTGGTTCCAACAGAAAAACCTGAAGGGAAGAATATGAGCCTTTGAATACTCAGCTCAAACGCAAGTCTGGGGAGACTATGGAGTGGAGAGGGGAATAGGGTGAGACATGAACCAACAAAGGAGAGGGTCATGGAGTTTAGAGAGGGAGAACATGATGGCTTGCATGAAGAGAAGCGAAGTGATGATGGTAGAAGGAGGAAGCAGATGAAAGAGGAGACGAGAAATGAGAAGATGAAGACAAAAGGGTGTGTGCGGAAGAGTGGAGGAGTGGAGAAGAAGAAACAATAGAAGAGGAAGGGGCCACATGATTAAATGTATTCCCCAAATTTCTGGCAGCTCCCCTCCATTGTGGAAATGAGTTTTTTTAAAATAATAATAATAATAATAATAATAAATTGCCAATAAATAAAAAAAATGTTTAAGCTGTTAAATTTTTTTTACAAGAAATGTTTTTTTTTAAAATAACACTGACAGAGTCTCCTACGACCTCTTATTATTAAAAAAAATGTCCCAACTTTTTTTAATAAAATATCTGACACAGTTCTTGGTGGCCTCCTGTTGTTGGAAAAAAATTTAAAACAATTTTTTTATAAAAAAATCTGGACATGCTTTAAAAGTCTCAAAAAAATTTATTTTATTTTTAAAAATTGATCATATTACCGGCGGCCTAGCCGTCAAAATTTTTTTTATATAATTTGTTTTTCATTTTCCAACAACTTAGGCTCCCAAGAATCATTATTTATCCGATAGATTGGAATCCACAAAAAATTTCTACCAAAAAATTATCATTTTCTTATAATGAAAAGCCCTTGAATTTTTTTTTCGAAGGTGTTCCTTATGCGTGATTGCAGAGACTAATCCTTGAAGTATTGAGATTTATTTAAGGATCTGACATTTCTTAATAGATATCTTTTCATATAAATGAGTCAAAAATCAAACCCTTAACTATATATTTAAAATGCTCAAATATTTACTATTTATAACAGACTATATTCATAGGTCCTTGAACTTTCATCATGCAATGTGATGTCTTTTAGCTAATAGGGCGGCCAAATTTGAAGTTTGAGGCCCACTACTTTAGTTCCTATAAAATTATTTAAAATTTTATTGTTGTTGTTTTTAAAGCAGTACTACATCAATTTGCGCATGCTGGTATGATCACAATCACAACTATTCAACGTATGAGTACGTTAAATTTTCTCTTAAAGTGACTATTGATTCTTCTGCAGGCTATACAAATTACAAAATTAGGGTATATTTCATTGGTTAGCACATATTTGTAGGGAAGTATGTCTTCATACACATCGCGAAGTCTCATTGTATATAGAGATTAATATTTTTTGCAACATTATTGACTTCCCGTACATTTGTTCCTGTCATTTTTATTTTCATTTTAAATTTCTACCAAACACATCTATGTTGTACAGTTACAGGATCGCTTTCCATGCACTCACAGGACACGTGCCATCTATGGATTATACTATCAATGTCAAACAAAGGACACACTTAGTCATTATGGACCCATTTATATTAATTTTTTTAAGAGTAAAATATTTTTTTAAACAATAAAAATATTTTTTAAAAAAATTAAAAAATTGAAATTTTTTTAAAAAATATTTCATATGCTTTTTTATTGTATATGAAGTATTTTTTTTTAAATTTAAACTTTTTAATTTATAAAAAAAATATTTTTATTATTTTAAAAAAATAATTTTTTTCTTAAAAAAACTAATATAAATGGCCCTATTGTATACTAAATATAGTTCATTAATAATCAATAGCTACGTGATGGAAGTACCTCTCAAAATTATTTACCCCATAATATAATTGCATCTCTGGTTATTCAGAAACATGTTTCCACTCGTAACAAATGCTAAGGGAAGATAGTTGCATTGCCATGTGGTCCATTTCGAAAAATCGGTCATTGCACTCTGACAAAGTGTTGTTTATATTGACTTATTCGTCATTTCCTTTTCTCTTACTACCCGAAAAATAGTTTCATATTTCTTTCTAGCCACAGTGATTTGTTGAATGATCTTATACTCTAATGACATATACGATACTATACAGTTCTGGAAGACATGCAAAGATTCGGATTTAAAATATGATAACTACATCTTAGAATTTAGTTTTTGAATGTTTTCTTCTTGATTAATTTCAATCTTAGAATTTAAAATATATAAAAAATATATATAAGGAAAAATTAACCTTTCATCCTTTAATTTTACATTAATATTAAGTTTTATTTTCATTTCATAATTATATTTTATTTATTTTTATTTTAAATTTTTTTAAAATCTATCAAAATTTGTCTAAATCACTAACTTCATTAAAAGTACTAATGAAATTTACCCAGCATGACATCTTATGCTAACACAAGTACACAATTTACAGTGCATTGTGTCCACATAAAATATTATTTGGAATTAGGATAGGTCAAATTTGATAAATTTTGAAAATATTTTGGATGAAAATGAAAAAAATTGTTGTAAGAAAAAAATGTTTACAAAAGCATATCATTCTATGTTTCATAACATCAACCCCGGTGTCCGTATAACATAAAATTTAACTTGATTTTCAACAAAATTCCATAAATCACATCAGGAAAGTAAAAAATACTGAAAAAGGACATTGAGGTAGGCCTTCATATTTGATATGGATAAGATCGAGAATATGCCCACACGAATAATGTATTGGGCAACAACAACAACATTAACATTACTCCTTGAAAAATAGAGATATTGTAGTGCGTCCGAAGACACAATGAATAGATAAGAAACTGTAATGGAAATAGGACAAGCTCAGGAATGAGTTTTTCATTCAAAAATATTCTATCAATTTAAAAAATATATGCATAACATTGTATCAAAGACCAACTATTTAAAAAGCTTAAATTATTAGGTAGAGGTTTATGAATGATTATATATTCCTAACACGTCCCTTCACGCAAGAGCTTTTTGAACTTGAAGCGTAAACAATGCACATGGACACTCTACTTTGTGCTGAATATTTAAAAGAATAGAGGCGGCAAATATTAAACACCTTAGCACCTTTTATAGAGATTATGATACTATGTCAAGGACTAACTTTTTTAAAAGCTTAAGTTTTTTGGTGAAGGCTGATGAACGATTTTATATCTCTAACACATTATACAACGACATCCACTTTCTCCTTTTCTTTTCATTCTTTGTGCTATAAAGGCTTTACGAATATAATCAAAAACAAAGAAAGGTTTGCTACTTTACATGGTATTAAAATTGGTCCCATGTCACCTATAATTAAACCATATATTTATTTTTTATGATGATTTCAATAAAATTTTTTGAAAGGCCAATGAATCTGAATGTAATCAAGTCAGACATATTTTAAGCTTATATATGAAGAGGCAACTGGATGAAACATTAAAGCGAATAGTATATAAACTACTTTAACTTATAAAAACAACTAGAGTAAATATTCATTTTGATCATCTAAAGATACAAGTATTATCAGTTAGATACTCTAATGTAAATGCACCAAAACGATCCTAAAATGTCAATTTTTGACTTCAAATTGGTCATTTAATGTCATTTTATATCAAATTAGTCATTTAATATCATATTTTTAAAAATTATTAAATAACTAAATTGATATCACTTATATGAAGGACTAAAATGAGAGTTTACTCAAAGAACTATTAGCAATACAATATCATAGGTCATTCAAGAAGATGAAGTTACATGAATAATATATAAGAAATAAAAAATATGTGAAATTATCATATCATTTAAATTTAAACAAATTTAATAATGACAAAATAATATTTTATATAAAAATATTATTTCTATTATATTATTCCATCAAAAAAGAAAAGAAACGATGGATGTGACCCGTAGACCTTGACAAAAGAAATGCAAGACAGAAAGAACCTCTTCGTTTTAGCAATGACAGCAAAGAAATTCGAGAGAAAGATGTTAATGAATGAATGGGGACTAGGTTTTACTCCAATTACACCAATATTTCAGACATCAAATGAGTATAATAGTGAGACACATCGCAACTTGCAATCACACATCATGGGACCTACATGATTTGTTTTTTCTGTTTTAGCTTTCACTATTAGCTTTTTTTTTCTCACCAACAACTATAAAAGCAAATCATGTAAGCGCTTTGCGATGAGAAAGGCTCAGCTAGAAACAGCCAATGTATGCATCATAATCTACAACTATTACCAAAATTATGTTGATGTCAATAGCAAAAGCCAAAACACTAATAAGAGTCTCGCTATTATACTCGTGGCTGTGCAGTATTGTACAGGCTGAACTTCGGGGAATTCTCACAGCTCTTTAGCGTGCTTGGTTGAAAAAAAGTCCCGAGAGTGTACATTGAAAATGATTCGGTGGTAGCGATCAAGTTTGAAGGGTTAAATGGGGGGAGCCTGCGGGAAGATATCTTCAATAAACTTAACGAGGAACAATCTGTGCATGTATTTCCGTTCGATTATGCTTCCTTTGTTTCCCATTTTGTAACATTACAATAAAGTCCATTTGCTTATTTTCTTCAAATCTTTAAAGACTCGCCCGGTTGAGCAATAACTCAGTTGGTCCTCTTGATGTTCTCCATTCCCGGTTCATACCCGTTAATACAAAAAAGAAATCATTCAAGACTTATACTAAAGTGTAAATTTCCCTCTAATGAAAGTTCTTTCCATAAAGCTTATCTAAAAGAATAAAGTGTAAAGGCCACTTCGGCTAGACTAGTAGCTTTTTCTCTCACCAGCAACTATAAAACCAAATCAAGTAAGCGCCTTGATATGATTGCGATGAGAAAGGATCAGAGCAGCTAATGTATGCATCATAATCAACAATACCAAAATTATGTTCATGTCAATAGCAAAAGCCAAAACACAAAAGCAAATCATAAGAGTCTTGCGATTATACTCGTGGCTTTGCAGTGTTGTACAGGCTGAACTTTAAAGCTTAAGGTGATAAGTATATATGATCCTTTCATTTATATATTTATCATTTTGTTAATTATTTTTATTAATATGAGACTCTTCACTCACATTTGAATTTTTAATATAAATAGTGGAAAGTTCACTTCGTTCACGAGAAGGCAATCACATTGCTGATCTACTGGCCAATCAAGCGCACGTGTTGCCTTTGGGTTTGCATGTTTTGGAGCAACCATTTGTGGGTTATGAATCTCTTTTGCGTGAGGATAATGTTGGGACATCTTTCCCTCGGGGTGTAGTTTCATGTTAGGGTCCTAGCCCCTCCATCAAATAATAAAAAAAAATAATAATGATATTGAACTTAAGACGGGGCGGTTTGATTCCCAAACCAAACGCCCCTAAGATTTCAGTTGTCAAAAATAATCAGCTGCTCTCATGTCTAAAGATAAAAATAGAGTAAATTACACTCTACTACCTTGTGGTATGTCAAAATGACTGAAAATTATAAACTTGATCATAAGTTGCGCTGTACCTTATTTTTTTGTCTTTGATTAACTATTTACTTAACACCTTTAAATATTTTAAAAATATATAACCTCATTTATTATTAACTATTAGTAAGCTATATATTACAACAAAAAAATAATTTTAGGCTTAATCTTATATGATTTCTTCCTTATAAAACCAAGTTGCCATTTTAATATAAAAGTGAAAAGGATATAAATTGGCAAATGTTACGAGAAGTATAATTCATATATCATGTATATCTATTATTTAAAAAGGCAAATCATACTTTTGGCAGTGCAAGACATAAATAGATTATCGTAATATGTTGTTGTTGATAATGATGAATTTATATGGTTGTATGATAAGGAATAAGGATATCATCATGTCAACTTTCATGTCAACCAAAACTATAAGTCCTTTCTCAGGGAATCTTAAGGGTTCGCCCTCCAGATCATCTCGATGCATTTACAAGAATTAAATTAATTCCCCTAAGTGCTGACTTAAGATTCGAACCCGAGTAGTCAAGGCAAGAAACACACCTCCTTAACCTCTATGCTAACTCTCTTGCTATAAGGATGTAAATAATATTCGTTTAAGTGAATATTTGCATAGATCCTGTGACAGGGTGCATATGAAAATATATAGATTTCTTCTTGTTGCTTAGAGATAAAGAGAAATTTATCTTCGTTAAATAAATGTGACATAGCTAGATCAAGATCCTTATCCCTGCGTGTACCTACTACATAAATATAAAAGACTCGTTTTTCTAAACACAATATGAATTATTTTTGAACATAATAGTAATTTTATGTTTAGAGGTATATAAGCAATTGTAATATATATATATATATATATATATATATATATATATATATATTTGTTCTTGTTCGAGTATCCTCACACCTTTGGATGTGATATTAATTTCGTTTGGGGTACTGAGGTTATTTATCCTCACAAGGACTTTCTCGCAGACTTAAACCCATTAATTGTTGAGCTCAAGGTTACTTACGACAAGCAAATTTATTTATTTTTTCCTTTTTGAATATTTAACGATGTTAAGTTAATAGTTAATGAAAAATAAAAACAAAATGAGGCAAAGTGTAATTTATGACTAAATTTGCGATTTGCTATCATTTTTACAAACTTAAAGATATAGTCGATTGTAACTTACTCATAAAAAAGCATCTTTCTATGCCATTATTTGCTGTTAAACACTCTAAAAACCAATAGGTTTTTGTCTGTCTTGCATTTCTTTTGTCAAGGCCTTAAGGATCACATCTTTTGTTTCTCTTTTAAAGGAATAATATGATATAAATAATATTTTGTATTATTAATTATTAAATTATTAAATTTATGTTTAAATTTAAATCATGTTATTATAATTTGACATTTTTTTATTTCTTAAATATTATTCTTCATGGATACAATATTATCTCAAATACTACAACAACAGTGGTGCATGTTCAAGTAGAAAAAGAAGTCAGTTCATAAATAGTGGAACTACAACTGTAGCAATAATGGAAATTAAAGAGCATAAGGATAGAGAATCAAATAATTTCTATTAGTTCAGCTCAAAACCTTAATACCTACATCCAATTCATAAGAAGTCTCACATAAGATTTATTCATTACTAACCAAACCAAGCTTTAGCTAGGTATCTGATGCTGAAATATTGGTGCATTTGGAGTAAGAGATTGTCCCCATACATTCATTATACTTTCTCTCGCAATTAGTTGCTGTCAAACATATACAGTTAAAATGAATAGGGATTTGTCATTCTTGTTTTTCTTTTGTCAATGCCTACGGTCACATTTTTTTTTTTTGTAAAACGATGATAGATGTCAGAGTATGCTAATGCCAAATAATGTATTCTGATAGATAGATGTAGGAGTATGCCATCGTCGATGGTTACAAGAGGACACCAGTGACAATGGTTGCTGGTAGCGATGGTTGCGTATACTGGCGTTAATAGTTGTTGGAGTTCGCAAGACGCAGAGACAATTAATAATAAAATATGAAACATTATTTTTATTTTTTATTGTTTACAAAAAATCTTAATATTTAAAATTATAATTTTTAAGATTTAAATTAGAATTAAAAATAATATAAATGAGTTATTTTTTAACTTTATAAAATTATTACTAGGAGTTAAAATTTTTAATTAATTATACATACCAAATAAAATAACTAAAATTTAAAAATTCAATTCTAAATTTAATTTTGTCCAACAGACAAACGGAGTCTTATCATTTGAACTACAACTTATAAACTTTCTCTCCTTTTTTTTTCTTTTTTAAATTTCTACCATACACGTCGATCTATGTTATAGGATCATTTTTCACTCACCCACAGGACACGTCTCATTGATGTTTCAACTTTGGATTATACTACCAATGACAAAAATGAGCACATCATGGTAAATATAGTCCATCAATGATCAATAGCGACGTGATGGAGTACCTCTATGTATTCTTTACCCTTTAATAATAATTGCATGTAAGCTTAGAGTATGCCTAACTTGACCAGATTAAGATTTATTGCCTTTTCAAAAATCTATAGAAGTCATTATCAAATTACGAGTGGCTAATTATACTAGGGGTTTTTATAGTATTTTGATGGGTTTGATACTTATAGTGAATTGTTAATTATTTTTGACTAATTGTTTCATAATAAATGTTAAAAAGTCTACTAAATATAAATAATAACTAATCAATGTTAGACAATTCACCTTGAATACTATTACCCTAAAAAAAAATAAGTACTAAAATTATCCTTTTATACTAGACATGAAAACAATTTTTTTTTTTTTTGGTACCTAGTCCTACTGGTGTCGGTGGAAGTCCCACCCTCTAGAGTGGGGCCTAGCCTAGGGAAAACTAGTAGCAAGCCCTAAGGAATAGGGGAGGAGGAGGGGGAAAGAAGGCATTGGGGGAATCATAGGCTCTCTATTGCAGCATATATGTCCTTACCACTTGAGCTAGAGCTTACAGACAACCTGAGAACAATTTTAATACCATGGCAAACTATAGAGAAAGAGATAGAGGTGAACGTTAAACTTCAACGATGAAGTTAATAAGATTAAATAACTCGAAATATAAGCATAAATCGAAAGTGATAAACTTATTTGATGATGCAGCTAGAACAGATGCTACACATTCAAGTTATATCTCTTTTATCTCTTCTTCTTTAAAAGTATATGCTTATGAAAACTAAGCCAATTAAAATAAATAAGATCAAGTTCAAAATTTTGTACAAGTAAAAAACAGAACCACATCCATGTATAAAAATTAAAACTTACTTTCTGTTTCCTTGTTTTCATTTTGTTCGTTATGATGTCTCTTATATATTTCAAGACATAGAAACCATAGGTTTTACTATCCATTTGCCTTGGTGCCTATACATAATACAAAAACAATTTTAATGAAACAAAAAGTAGTTAAAACATTCACTTTGTAAATAACACATTAAACATAATACCTTTAGAGTGGTGATGTTGATGGTGTCTTTTTTGCCTTGTGATAGTTGTTTTACCTTTTCGTAACTCCTCAAAGCTCTTCTAAAAAGCCAAATGAAACATCAAAGTTCTGTTTAACATTAAAAAACAAGTTACACATGATGGAGGTTAGAATAACTTACATTCCAACCACCCTCTTTATGTCCTCTTGAATACGTTTTCCTATAGGGTCCGTCCAAAACACAGTGGTCTTAGACATCTTAATCACAACCAGCATCCAATGAGACTTAGAAAATACAAATTCTAACAGCTTCAATACATATATGCTATATTTGAATAAGAATATTATATTTTATGAATCTTACCCTTCATTGTATGGTACAAAGACCATGGAGTCTGTTGGAACCCCCCAATAAAACTTCAGAGAGGTATTGGCCCCTTGATTTGGGGTCCTCTTGGCCGCTAAGAAGTGACACCCCTATTGGATCAGCAAACCCATAAGGTGGACAACCAGGTATGCGGTGGATCAAGTCAACCAAGTTACTTGAAAGTAAATGAACAAAAAGTAGTATCAAATTATTTATTAACTAAAGCTATATTCACAACAAATACAATACAATGATTAAGATATTTGTCTTACCCGAAGTACCATGTTATCGAATTAGCTGATATGCATTCCAAATTACAAAAGTCACGCATATCTTCTGGTGAGATATATGTCAAAAAGTCTACATCCAACCCATGAGCTTCAATTTGACGTGAGAATACGTCATCTTTAGCCATTTCATTAAACAGTTGGATTACCCGGTCCAAGTCAGTTATGACTGGTGTATCCGGTCATTGAGTTGCCTGTAGTCAAAATAATAGGCAACTTATGAGTCTCAAAACCACTAATCTACATGCAAAGAATCTTTAAATTACTTACATCCATGACGTGGGTGATATAATTTCGAGGTCAAGCTAAAAAGGTTTCCAATGCATCTTTAACAAGTTCCACATCATCGTTTGGGCATGGAACTATAGCATCGGGTTTAAGTACTGATAAACTGGCGTTTTATATACTTAAATGCTGAGAATTTGGCTTTGATTTGGTATTTATTTGAAGATTTTATAAGAGAAACTTACCCAGTTTCCTTTGAATAATCCAGGTTGAAGATTTATGGGAATAAGGCTTTAAAGTGTTAAAATGGAAGCAATCTTGGGAAAGATACAAAGATATCAGCAACCTAGTTATGAAGGATTCTTCCAAGATTCTAAGAAGATATCATCAACCCAATTATGAAAGATTTTGGCAATATCCTACAAAGATATCATCAATCCAGTTGTGGAAGTTTCCTATTTTGAATCACTTTTATATTCTTGGAAGATTTTCCCTCTTATCTTACATTAATTAGGAATACTCAAAGAGGGAAAAAAATCTACTTTCCTTGTTACCCAAGAGTTGCACATTAAATGAATTTGTGCACAATTAGGAAACCCTAGAAGAAAAGTCTTCCAGAGTTGTTAGCCCACTAAAATCATTATAAAAAGGGGAAGGGAGAATAGGCTAGGGGAAGCGAGATAAGAGGAGAGAAGTACCCGGCATTCAGAGAAATAAAGTAGTTATAGTCCTTTGCTTGATTATAGAGTTGTAGCGGAGCTTTGGAGGTTTTTGAAGCTATCAAGCGACGGACCGTCTCCCCAATTGTTCGTGAAGGATATGTTTCACCACAAGGGGGTTTCTAGTTTTTAGTTTTTCTATTGTTCTTTTGTAGATTTGAATTTAGTTTTGGTTTATGCTTTGTTTTCTTTGACTATGCGTAGCTAAATCCATAACTAGGGTTATGGTGGATCTTATGTTCAAATTCTTATAATGCTTTCATAATTTAAAAATAATTGTGTGTTTTCCCAATTGATTAATTTTTTCCTAGAGCTTTGTTTTCCAATATGGATTGCGCACCCTTTGAAAAGTTAATTGATTGTCTGGCGATCGTACCACAATTAGTTAACGAAACTCTAGGATTAATCAGATTTGGGGTTATGTGGACTAAACTCAATCCCTTGTTTTCAATCAGTTATTTTATTAACAAATCTGCTGGTTCTTATGCTTTTCTTGATTGTTTGCCTTGCATGACCATTGGGGGTTTCAGATTGAGAAAAAAAATATTAATATTGCATGACTATTGGGTATTAATAGCATTAGAGCAGGTGATTGGTAATCAATCGGAACACATATTATTGAAAAATTGGATAATATTATGAGTATTGACATAAGTAAAACCAAACACTCTAGGTTTTCCATAATTGAATCTTTACTTGATAATCTTGGACTTCCTTACTTTCTCCTAGCTTGATAATTTCTCATTTCTCATTCGAATTTCATTGTCTAGATAACATAAGGGATTAATTGACTTAGTAATTGCCAACAATCCTTGTGGGTACGATACTTAAAGTTCCAAATACTCCTTTATTACTTGTGCGATAAGGCACGTCCCATTGATTTTTCAACTTTGGTTATACTAGACAAAAAAGTGCACATTATGGTAAATATAGTCCATCAATGATCAATAGCGACGTGACGGAGTACCTCTCAGTATTCTTTACCCTTTAATAATAATTGCATCTCCATATAAGCTTAGAGTATGCCTGAGTTACTAACATGGTGTGGCATAAGTGGTAGGTATGTGGGCCCCTTAAGCATATAGTCAGAAGTTTGATTCCTGACTCATGCGTATGGAAAAACATCTGTTGGGAGAAGTCAACCCCTTAAATGAATCTCAGTACCTCGAGAGATTAGTTCTCGCAGTCGCGCCTGGGAGATACCTTGGGAAACCCAAAAAAGACTATGCCTAACTTGACCACACTAAGATTTATTGCCTTTTCAAAAGTCTATTGAAATCATTATCAAATTTCAAGTGGCTAATTATACTAGACTTAGGAACAATTTTTTTTTGGGTACCTAGTCCTACTGGTGTCAGTGGAAGTCCCACCCTCTAGAGTGGGGCCTAGCCTAGGAAAACCCAGTAGCAAGCCTGACAAGAAGTTGTCGAGACCCGTCAAATAAATAAAATTTACCGGTTCGCAAACTAATTTGTAGTATAGAGCATGAACCGAATCGTCTCTCAAGGATCCAAAAAGACCAAAGATTTAATCAGATCAAGATAATTAAAAGGGGGTTTTGATGATTTGAAAAGATAATACACTAATTGAATTAAAGGAAAGTAATTAACAAATTAACCAATCCAAGGAAATTTTACCGATCTTGAGTTTAATCCATTATTGATCACAAAGAATTCACTTAATTGCTAACTATGTTCTTGACCTTAGATCATATCAAGATGCCTCAACATGATCCAAGAATCCTCTACTAGATAAGCATCTAGGATTTAATTAACCAAGGTTAGATAAAGTAAGCACCATCCAAACATAGATTAACTTAAGATCAAGAATTTAACCAAGCTAAACAATCCATCAAAAAGCTTTAATAAATTGTTTATTCTATGTGATCCTCTTGAATACATGATAATAAAGCTATTATCACATAAACATCCAAATCAAATTAAGCAATTCAATCTAGATCAAAATTAAAAGAGGAAGAAGAGAAACTTGAATAACAATTAAGCAATATGAACAAGTAAAACAAGATCTCTAAATTAAACATCAAGATGGCTAATCCCTTGGATTGATTATGAGGGCCTAGCCTTCCATGGATGGGAAGGAAGAACTCAGAAATAAAAGAACAAAAACGAAATTCTAAAGAGAATGAAGAAGAAGAGAAAGAAAACTCTCACAAATACTCAAACTTTCTTCAAACTTACTTAAAATTGAATTATCTAATAATACAAAGAGATTGGCTCTATTTATACTAATCCTAGAAGCCAATTTGTACATGTACATAATCTGAATACAAGTTTTAAAAACATGGAAATTGTCAAATATGGAAGCTTGATGCATGGTTGGTGGGTTGGTGCATGGTAGGTGGGTTGGTGTATGGTTGGTGGCTTTTAGTCAACAACTCTTATTCGACTTCTAGCTTCATTTTCGTGACCTAGACGGTGCATTTTGGCTTGGAGGTCTCATGAAAGTTGTAGCCAGTTGTCTCCTTGAAAATTTTCAATTGGAATCATGTCATTTGGACTTTTAGAACTCCAGAAATACCAAAAACACTGCACCAACCTCAAGTTAGGTTGGAAGAACGTGTTTCCAAATTCAAACCAAATTGTAGCTTCATAATCATGCCTAAAACGACATCTATTGTCTAAATGGTCTTCAGTGAAGTTGGAGATATGGGTCTTCTCTTTCCAATGGCCAAGTTTCAGCCCAAGAGGAGGCCTATAGCTCACTATGTAGTCCAATATGTGCACACTGCCTAGATTTTCGTGATAGCAAACTCACTCTGCATTGCAGGGATATTTTGGACCCTTAGAATTCTGATCCAGCTCTTGAGTTCTTCATAAAACTTATAGAGCCTTGTCGTAGCTTTCCAAAGACACTAAGATCACCTCAAATGGATCGCCGAGTCCCAAGTTATGGCCTAACCAAGGAAGAAAGTCAAAATGCATCAAAATCTGAAAATTATTCAATATTTGCATTAAAGTCCAATGAAGCCGAACAACATTAAACTCATCTAAAATACTAATATTGGGCACAATAAACATATAATAAAGCTTAATACAAAGCTAACATAAGTGTCTCAAATTGATTGATCAAATTCTCCCACAATTAAGCTTTTGAACTCTTGGGCAAAACACATAAAAACAAAACTAAAGAAAAACAAGAAACATCATATTATTAAACTAAAAGCATAAAAACTGATTATACCTAATCTAATCCACTTTCGTAGGAAAACACGATGGCACTTAGCATGTGCCACAAGCCTTTAAACCCCTAGGTGTCCTTAGTGGACGAGTTATAGTCTCGTGAGGGTTTACCAGGATGATACCCACAAACATGTAATACTTTATTTAATCAATTCAACTAATTTTTAAATACAAGAGGATTATGAGTAACCACAATTTCAAGGATTCCAAACATTCATGAAGTGATATGCCTTTACATCCCAAATTAATAAGGAAGGTGAATTCAAGTAGAATCATGGATCAAGCATGATAGAATCTCACAAGATACACTCTCAATCTCTCAAGTATTTAGGTTTGTGTTTACACTCAAATCAACTCATGAAAAATTGCACTACCATAAGCTTGCTTATCTTCTACTTCTCCACTACTCAAAACACATGCACACACAAATCAAGAGGACTTTATTCAAGGTTGTAATGGGGCCAAGGTAAGGGAAGGGAACAATATGGATATACACAAGTTAAAACCAAAGAGAATAAAAGAGCAAGGGGGAGGAACTCAAGTAACAACCATAGAAGTTTACCCTAAACCATAAAATGCATATTCTCTTAACTCATTCCTTCATTTTTCTATTCTTTTCTTTTACAACCTTTTGACTTTATTCTTTTTTTCTTTTCCTTTTTCTTCTTTTTTTTTTCACTTGTTCTTTCTTTTGCACCAAACATTTTGCATAAACATCCCCCCACACTTAAACCATAGCTTGTCCTCAAGCAAAACGAGCTCCTCCAATAAGAAAACTAATGCTCTCCTATTCACTAAGGTGAGGTAAAACATGAATTTTTTTTACTCAAGACTTGTAATGAGCTAAGAACAAGAATGGGCAATTAGGCTCAAAAGGGGTTAACAATGGAATAAATGCAAGGTAGGCTATTTGGATAAAGTAACTAATTCAAGAAAAATGTCTCAATCAAGTTCATGCATGCATATGAAAATGTAGCCTAAAAAAAAATCAGAGCAAGTTCTGGAGTGACAAAATCCATGAGTGAAACTCACATAAGAAAGGAAGAAAATGACATAGATGCAACATCCATTCATCAATAAGTTCAAAATCTCACAAGGTATGGATGCATCTACCAAACTCAATCCACTAATCCAAAATGCAACACCAAGCATGTGAAATTCAAGGGGAAAGACAATTCATTCATTTATGTTAGGAAACTTAAACTTCCATTAATGCAAACTCATGACTTTCATAATTCTTAAAACACGATTGGAATGGACTAAACACACGAAAATCACACATCTTTTTTTTTAAAACAAAAATTTAAATAGAAAACAGAAACAACAAATAAAACAGAAAGCAAAAATGAAATACAGCAAACAGAATCAAAACTGAGACAACAAACAGAAAAAATGATAGCAACAGAAAAGAGTAAAAAGTAACAGTAAAATAAAAATAGAAATAGGATTGAAAACAATAGCAAAACAGTAAAAACAAAAAGGAAACAACTAGAAAAATGAAATAAAAGTGTGGAAAGAAAACTCCCTATGGATAGCAGAAGCAACAAAATCTCAGCAGCCACACCATAGCTAGTGTAATGGGTCACCACATCAAGAATCAGATGATTTAGTCTCCTTTGGGGCTGCTTTATTGGCTTAACTCCATCTTCAAGTAAAATCCTATGCATACATATGTAAGGGCTAATGCTAGGAATGTCTGCAAGTCTGATGGCTCTTTGATTCTCCTTTAAAATCTGCAGCAATCTTTCCTCCTCATCAGCAAGGAGGTTTTTAGCCATAATGGACTCCAATTTTGTTGGCTTCACTACTTCTGTAGATTGAATTACTGCATAATCTGCTGAAAAAGATTCATCATGTCTCAAAAAGGCAGCAATCTCAACACATGCATTACACAACATATCACCATCACAACCAGTACAACAAACAGAATCAGCAAAATCAGTAAAACTAGCAAATTCAGCACACAAATCATCAATTGGTTTTTGCACATCAATGGTCTCATGTTCTGTAGAATCAAATTTCTACATCTGTTGCTTGCTCAACTAACTCAATGAAGATGTAAGTTGACCAACTTGGGTCTCCAAGTTCTGTACTATGGCTTCTGTTCTCTGCTGGAATTGGATGTTGTTATGAGCCAATTGTTTCACCAAATCCTCTAATGTAGGCTCAGATTCCATGCCTATTGGGGCTTGTTGCTGCTGTTACGCTAAAATCGCACTTAAGGGCAAGTGCACCCTGTCGCACAAGTAATAAATGAGTATTTGGGACTCCAAGTATCGAACCCACAAGGATTGTTGGCAATTACTAAGTTAATTAATCCCTTATGTTATCTAGACAATGAAATTCGAATGAAAAAGGAAAAACTATCAAGCAATTAGGAGAAAGTGAGGAAATAAAATATTATCAAGCAAAGATTCAATTATGGAAAGCCTAGGGTGTCTGGTTTCACTTATGTCAAAACTCATAAAATTACTCAATTCCTCAATAATATGTGTTCCAATTGATTGCCAATCACCTGCTCTAATGCTATTAATACCCAATGGTCATGCAATATTAATATTCTTTTTCTCAATCTGAAACCCCCAATGGTCATGCAAGGCAAACAATCAAGAAAAGCATAAAGAACCAGCAGATTTGTTAATTAAATAACTGATTGAAAACAAAGGATTGAGTTTGGTCCACACAACCCCAAATCCGATTAATCCTAGAGTTCCGTTAACTAATTGTGGTACGGTCGCCAGTCAATCAATTAACTTTTTAAAGGGTGCGCAAACCTTATTGGAAAACAAAGCGCTAGGAACAATCCAATCAATTGGGGAAACACAAAATTATTTGGAATTAGGAAAACATTATAAGAAATTGAACATAAGATCCACCATAACCCTAGTTATGGGTTTAGCTACGCATAGTCAAAGAGAACAAAGCATAAATTAAAACCAAATTCAAATCCATAAAAGAACAATAGAAAAACTAAAACCCGGAAACCCCCTTGTGGTGAAACAGGTCCTTCACTTGATAGCTTCAAAAACCTCTCAAGCTCCGCTACAATTCTCTAATCAAGCAAAGGGCTATAGCTACTTTCTTTCTCTGAATGCCGGATACTTCTCCTTGCGTTGCCACTACTCCTTTATAATATTTTAGTGGCCCAACAACTCTACAATCTTTTCTTCTAGGGTTTCCTAATTGTGCACAAATTCATTTAATGTGCAATTCTTTGATAACAGGGAAAGTAGATTGCTTTCCCACTTTGAGTATTCTTGATTAATGTGAGATAAGAGGGAAAATCTTTCAAGAATATAAAAATAGGAAACTTCCACAACTGGATTGATGATATCTTTGTAGGATCTTGCCAAAATCTTTCATAATTATGTTGATGATATCTTCATAGAATCCTGGAAAAATCCTTCATAATTAGGTTGCTGATATCTTTGTATCTTTCCCAAGATTGTTTCCATTTTAACACTTAAAAGCTTGATTCTCATAAATCTTCAACCTGCAATATTTAAAGGAAATTGGGTAAGTTTCCCTTATAAAATCTTCAAATAAATACCAAATCAAACTCAAATTCCTAGCATTTAAGTATATAAAATGACAGTTTATCAGCTGCTGCATAGGCTGCTAGTATAGACTGATTGGTTCAACATAAGGTTCGAACCAAGGATGATCTCCTCAATCAAGGTTATATGTGGTAGAATAAGGATCATATCTAGGCTGTTGGTATTGTGGTTCACCAAGAAATACACCTGTTGCATCAACAGAATGATCATGAAATACAGAACCATCATCTTGTAATGTGGGGCATGCATATAGGGGACGAAAAGAACTACAACATATACTACAAAATCTTGCAGGTTCTTGCACGGAGTAGCGATCTTTGTTCCACGCGATTGCCTCCATGATAAGCCAACTCATCAAGTCTATGCTCCATCAGATTAGTGACCAAACACACACAAATGTAAAAAATAGATGAAACAATTACAAAAAGCATATCTAGAGATTTTTACAAAATACAAAACCACCACAGGGTGAAATCTATACAAAAATGATATCTAACAGAATAAAAAAATGATTAAAAAATTGAAAAAGTGGTTTAAACGATGGAATTTAGCTAAAATAGGGGTGACCTCACAAAAAAATAGTGAGACTTTCTCAAACTAACGATTTTCATTAGCCTACCAAAATTCAGATCAATCAGAGATACGATACCGAACCAAAATCTTGACAGGATGCCCTTTACCCAATTTCAGCCGAATTCCACTTGAAAAAAAAACTTCAAAAACAAAACAAACACAATTGTTAGAGTTAGATGGGGTCTTGAAATGATCAAATAGTTGCCTTGGATCCTCGACAATGGCGCCAAATTTGACAAGAGGTTGTCGAGACCCGTCAAATAAATAAAATTTACTAGTTCGCAAACTAATTTGTAGTATAGAGCATGAACCGAATCGTCTCTCAAGGATCCAAAAAGAACAAAGATTTAATCAGATCAAGATAATTAAAAGGGAGTTTTGATGATTTGAAAAGATAATACACTAATTGAATTAAAGGAAAGTAATTAACAAATTAACCAATCCAAGGAAATTTTACCGATCTTGAGTTTAATCCATTATTGATCACAAGGAATTCACTTAATTGCTAACCATGTTCTTGACCTTAGATCATATCAAGATGCCTCAACATGATCCAAGAATCCTCTACTAGATAAGCATCTAGGATTTAATTAACCAAGGTTAGATAAAGTAAGCACCATCCAAACATAGATTAACTTAAGATCAAGAATTTAACCAAGCTAAACAATCCATCAAAAAGCTTTAATAAATTGTTTATTCTATGTGATCCTCTTGAATACATGATAATAAAGCTATTATCACATAAACATCCAAATCAAATTAAGCAATTCAATCTAGATCAAAATTAAAAGAGGAAGAAGAGAAACTTGAATAACAATTAAGCAATATGAACAAGTAAAACAAGATCTCTAAATTAAACATCAGGATGGCTAATCCCTTGGATTGATTATGAGAGCCTAGCCTTCCATGGATGGGAAGGAAGAACTCAGAAATAAAAGAACAAAAACGAAATTCTAAAGAGAATGAAGAAGAAGAGAAAAAAAACTCTCACAAATACTCAAACTTTCTTCAAACTTACTTAAAATTGAATTATCTAATAATACAAAGAGATTGGGTCTATTTATACTAATCCTAGAAGCCAATTTGTACATGTACATAATCTGAATACAAGTTTTAAAAACATGGAAATTGTCAAATATGGAAGCTTGATGCATGGTTGGTGGGTTGGTGCATGGTAGGTGGGTTGGTGTATGGTTGGTGGCTTTTAGTCAACAACTCTTATTCGACTTCTAGCTTCATTTTCGTGACCTAGACGGTGTATTTTGGCTTGGAGGTCTTCATGAAAGTTGTAGCCAGTTGTCTCCTTGAAAATTTTCAATTGCAATCATACCATTTGGAGTTTTAGAACTCTAGAAATACTAAAAACACTGCACCAACCTCAAGTTAGGTTGGAAGAACGTGTTTCCAAATTCAAACCAACTTGTAGCTTCATAATCATGCCTAAAACGACATCTATTGACTAAATGGTCTTCAGTGAAGTTGGAGATATGGGTCTTCTCTTTCCAATGGCCTAGTTTCAGCCCAAGAGGAGGCCTATAGCTTACTATGTAGTCCAATATGTGCACACTGCCCAGATTTTCGTGATAGCAAACCCACTCTGCATTGCATGGATATTTTGGACCTTTAGAATTCTGATCCAGCTCTTGAGTTCTTCATGAAACTTATAGAGCCTTGTCGTAGCTTTCCAAAGACACTAAGATCACCTCAAATGGATCGCCGAGTCCCAAGTTATGGCCTAACCAAGGAAGAAAGGTCAAAATGCATCAAAATCCGAAAATTATTCAATATTTGCATTAAAGTCCAATGAAGCCGAACAACATTAAACTCATCTAAAATACTAATATTGGGCACAATAAACATATAATAAAGCTTAATACAAAGCTAACATAAGTGTTTCAAATTGATTGATCAAAGCCCTATGGAAGGGGGGAGGAGGAGGGGAAAAGAAGGCATTGGGGGGATCATATGCTCTCTATTGCAACATACATGTCCTTACCACTTGAGCTAGAGCTGATAGACGACCTGGGAACAATTTTAATACCATGGATACCTATAAAGAAAGATATAGAGGTGAACATTAAATCTGCTTCAACGATTAAGTTAATAAGATTAAATAACTCGAAATAGAAGCATAAATTGAAAGTGACAAGGTCAAAATCTATACTTAACAAAGTTCCTATTTATGGACAAAGGATGGTCACAATGTTACCACCAAAATTTTCACATTGTCACTGTGCCGTTTGATGAATGTATGAAGCTAATCCAGAAGTCGAGGGTGAATTGCGACAAAATAAGGCAGCAATCATGTTTGATTTAAAAGAATGATAATCACAAAGCTATGTCGACATTACAATCGCTAAATGTTAACATCGTCACAGGAAGTTGTCAAACACAAGAAAGAGCCATTGAAGAAAGTTATTAATGGCTAGAGATGATAGTATTAAGATTGTCAAGAAAAATAAGACAACTAAAGGTAGGAGAACCATGAAGTCGACAACGATATTTGTGGGATCGTGAAGACAACAAATGATGGCGGTTAAGAGAGGAAGGACTTAGTGGCAACAATTTTCTCAAACTTTTTGGCATCATGGGATATTGGACAGTTATCACCTGGAGGACATATATGAAGAAACAGGGACAATACAGAAAGTTTCGATACAAGTGAAGAATGTCAGATAGACATTCAATAGATGTCTGATGACAATACTGAGGTTGTTGAAGGTTGATAGTTAGTGACAATACTGAAGTTGTCACAGTGAATGGAAGAATGACTGAAGCAAATAGTTGATTAGACGTTCAACAACAATACTGAGGTTGTCGAAGCAATCAGGAGGGAACTGATATTGGTGATAATTGTAATGTTATTTATGAGTGAATCTATTGAACTTAACCTTGGATTGAGCTTTTCTCTTATAAAATCACTTAGTTAGAGTTTGCTTTGCTTTCTTTTAGCTTTTGAGAGTATGATTTTTCATCAAATCTTCTTTCCTATCTTTTAGGTACTCATAGAATGAGAAATAAAGCTAAAGGAGCTCTATTCTTCTCTCACTCAAGCGCCCAAAGATCAGCATTTAAGCACCCAAGCACTAGAACTGCATTTCAAATCTGTCCAAGCAACTGAGCGCCCACTAGCCAACATTTAGATGCCCAAAAGCCAACATTTAAGCATTCAGGATTAGCATTTTGTGCATTTTCTTTGCCCATTGCTCGCTCAAGCACCAAGAAGTCAACATTTAGGCGCACAGAGAACTTAGGCACCCAGACGCCAACATTTAAGTGCCTAGTATCAGCATCTTGAGCATTCAATGAGTAGCTAAACTCTTATTGGTTAGGATGAAAATGTAGTTTATCTTGGACCATGTATTTCATTATCTTTGACTAATCTAAGCTTTTGTTTCATTGAATTGAGTGTTCTATCATTGTTCTTAATGCCTTTGTGATTTGGCCAATCATAGAATTGATCAAGCATCCATGGATTATGTTGGAAAATTGATGTATGGTTTGAAATAAACAGATGAAACACAAGAAGGGGGTTGAATTGTGTTTCTTAACCTTTTTAGAAAACTTTTCGTAAAATAGTTCTTGGGATAAAAGCTTCTCAAGATTGTAGAAGAAAATAGACGAAACGTAAACTCTTTACAATCTGGTAGACTCAAAGAAAGTTTTACTACAAATCTTTAGACGCAAGTTAAAGACTTATGTTTTATAAAAATATTTGTTAAGAGCAACAATGGCAATCCTTAAATATTAGTTGAAAAGTAAAATAACACAAGGAAAGGAAGAAAAGCATACACCAGAGATTTATACTAGTTCACTTTCACAAACTGAGAGCTACGTCCAGTCCTTTCTACTTGAAGGATTTTCCACTAAACTTTCTTAGTTTACAAGTATTCTTCACTCAGTCTCTTCAGGCTTACAACCAAGTATTCTAAACCTATTCAGGTTCTAAATAACAAGTATTCTTTGCTAAACAAGCCTCTTCAGGCTTTCCAACAAGGTAATAAAATAGTGTTTGAAACACTTGAAATTAACTCACGATGACTGAGGATAAAACAATCAGCTCAAGTAAAACTCTATACAAGAGTATACAAAGAATATGAAACAAAGTGAATATTTTGCTTTGAATATTTTCTCTTGATCTCTTGATATCTCTTGCCCACTTCTTTGATTCTTCAAAGACTTTGGTATTTATAGGCTTGAGAGCTTGTTCTGGTCTTCATAATCTTCTTCGTCCAACTCCAATATTTATTACCGCCCTGAGTAGCATTAAATGGACAATGTTGATAATGTGTTGATCTCCTTTTCAAAAGTGAGTTTGGATATCAACGTTGCTAGAAACTTGATATATTTGTTCTGACTCTTTTGAGTTAGCAGAAAGTTCATATTTGCTGGTTCTTGTAATTGTTAGGTGTGTCAGCTCCAGCGTACAAAGTTGATTTTGAAATGCACGCACTTTGTCAGAGATCATATCGGCAATAAATGCACTTTGTTTTGCTTGTCTTTGAATTTCTTTAGACATATGCTTTTGAGAAATAATCAGCAGAGACAAAACAATAGATGATCCAATATAATATAATATAATTCAAGTTGTATTTGAAGATCGTAGTGAAACAAAGATTTTGTTGTTGTAAAAGCTTGTCTTTGGTCCAAATGTATTGATAAATTATTTATTCAAAAGACATAACTTGGACTTTTTCTAATAGAACGAAATAGTATAACTTTATTCAAAACTTATTTGTTTACTTTAATTTAATATATATTATTATTTTCAAAACTCTGAGGGGTTCAATTTCTTTGAACAATTTTGGGTTCCAATTCAGATACTAGATTTCGTGTTTGGTACCAACATGGTTGAGCTTTGTGATAGATGCCATGAATTGATTATGTCTAGGAATAGAATAGTCAATTTGTGTGGTATTTGAAAGAACCCAAATCTTCCTATGCCTTGAATGAATGAGATTTAGCTAAGGAATTAACTACTTCTTATGCATTTAAGAGAATTGGTACACTAAGGGATTGGGTATTAATTATCATAAGTGGTTCTCATCTTCAATTTAGGAAAGGAAATTGGATTAACTCAAGGATAGTAAATTGCATGTGAAGAGATAAATGAAATTGGATCCCTAACTCACCTCGACTTGAATCTTCTTTGTTATAATTCCATAGCATTCTATTTTTGCAACTTTTCCTTTATTATTATATTTTAATTGCTTAGTTGCTTAGTTTATAGGTGGTTCCCCTATGAACTCCCTTCAATCCAAAGTGTGCAATTGCTTAGATAGTATTGATTAAGCGAATTGGTAATTAACGGATACAATCTCCATGGGACGATACTTTTTCATCACTTTATTACTTAAGTGACTTAGTACACTTGCCAATAGTCCAACATGAACTTTGCAGAATTCAAAAATTCAAAATGGTGATAATTACTTCACTCAGCACTCTGCAATAGTTACCAAAGTAGTGACATGCAAAGTAGCATACAACATGTAGAAGTTAATTATTATTCAACGTTGTAACTGTCTACCCCATTTAGTGCTTTACAAAAGTTATCAAAGGAGTGGCACATTGTGTATAAAGTGGTTAATGTTCCAATTTGGAACCATCAACGCACGTGTCAGTCTCATATTAAGTAGAGGACATGTGTCCAAATCTTAAGACCTTAACAGTTATTTTGTAAGTCTATAAATAAGAGGCATAGGTAGTCCATTGCAGGAAAATAGAGTCATTCAAGCACCTCTTTTCATTTTGTTTCTTTAAATTCTCATTCATTCTTTTACTTTCGTGTAATTTACTTTAGCAAGTTTAATACCCGATTCTTACTTTCTTTTATTGTCCTCTTCATTTCATTTACTTTTTTGTTCTCATTTAACACATATCTTTGATTCACTTTACACTTAAATTATAAATTTAACAATATTAAGAAGTAGAGAACACCATCCAAAGAAAGAAGGTGCCCCTTCCTAGATTGCTTTCAAGGACCAAGTGAATTATCATCGCGTCGACAAATTTCCCAAGAAACACATAGACTATGACCAGTATTGACTTATTATAAATAAATTTTCTCAATTTACAACTCAACACAAAAATCTCTTTTAAGAAGTAAAAGAGAATACTTGATCTTGTAACATTGGAAGGGACACACTCAGCAACTGCTGTGGTGACCATCGGGTGGGAAGTATAAGCAAGAGTCATTATAATTGTTCAGTTTAAATGTTTAATTACTCAAAAAAATTATTTTAAAGAATCATAATAAGGAATCAACTAGAAGCAGCCACAGTGTGCACCGTAATGCAACTATTACCAAAATTATTTACATGACAATATTGAAAGCGAAAACACAAAATTACCACTCATCACGCACCAGCACAAGTGAGCCATAAATCTACTGTCATACTATACTCGTGGTCGTGGCTTTGATGTTTGAAATTGAAATATTGTTGTATCTGGATTAAAACAGGGTCCCGTACATTCATCATTAACATCTTTCTCTCACAATTATTTAATTTCTTATCAATCATTCTTAAAGAAAAGAGATTTTTTTTTGGTTAGCATTTCTTTTGTCTGAGGTCTAAGGAGTCACATCTTTTGTTTCAACAATAAGCAAAAATCATTATAATTGTTCAGTTTAAATGTTTAATTACTCGAAAAAATTATTTTAAAGAATCCTAATAAGGAATCAGCTAGAAGCAGCCACAGTGTGCATTATACTGCAACTATTACCAAAATTATGTTCATGAGAATATTGAAAGCGAAAACACAAAATTGCCATTCACCACTGACCAGTACAAATGAGCCACAAATCTACTACCGTACTATACTCGTGGCTTTGATGTTTGAAACTGAAATATTGTTGTATCTGGATTAAAACAGCGTCCCGTACATTCATCATTAACATCTTTCTCTCAAAATTGTTTTATTTCTTGTCAATCATTCTTAAAAAGAAGAGATGATTGATCAGTACTTTTTGTTTTTTCTTTTCTCTAAAAGCATGGTTCTATTTTTTTTTTCTTACAAAGAGTCCCGAAATTCTATATAAAAACTTTCTAATCTTGCCACATGCAAGAGTGACGACAATGGAATCATGCCATCGAGCCACTAGCCTGATGGTCACCGTAGCAGTTGCTGGGGTTTCCCCCTTCACCATGTAGCAGATTCGGAAAAAAAAAAAAATAGTGGAACCATTCCTTTTATCTTCTTAGGGTTCTAAATTGCGATTGGTAAATGTAATTGTCACTGTAATGTAATATTAAGATTTTAGAAATTTTTGCAACCATAATGAAGTCATAAATGTAGTCACTTTAACTGTGTTTTTCTATAATTGTCCATAATTTTTATAATTATAACTATATCCGTAACTGTTATTTAAAGAATAAAACTTAAATAAAGTTGTATAAATATTTATGGTATTATTTATCAATTAAAATATAATATATGTATTATTTTTTACAAAATTAAAATTAAAAATTAATATACATATTATATTTTAATTAAAAAATAACATCACAAGTATCTATAAAACTTTATCTAAGTTTTTTTTCGATAAATAACAGTTATGAAAGTGGTTACAATTATAGAAAACCATAGTTGATGTGGTTACAGTTGTAACTTCATTAAGGTTGCAAAAATTTTTAAAATCATAATATTACAGTCAAAATTATATTTTTGGACAGCAATTTAAAACTGTGTTTATATTTAAAATCATAATGAAGTCATAAATGTAGTCACATTAACTGTGTTTTTCTATAATTGTCCATAATTTTTATAATTATAACTATATCTGTAACTGTTATTTAAAGGATAAAACTTAAATAAAGTTGTATAAATATTTGTAGTGTTATTTATCAATTAAAATATAATATATGTATTATTTTTTAAGAAATTAAAATTAAAAAATAATATACATATTATATTTTAATTAAAAAATAACCTATAAAACTTTATCTAAGTTTTTTTGTGATAAATAACAGTTATGAAAGTGGTTACAATTATAGAAAACCATAGTTGATGTGGTTACAGTTGTAACTTCATTAAGGTTGCAAAAATTTTTAAAATCATAATATTACAGTCAAAATTATATTTTTGGACAGCAATTTAAAACTGTGTTTATATTTAAAATCATAATGAAGTCATAAATGTAGTCACATTAACTGTGTTTTTCTATAATTGTCCATAATTTTTATAATTATAACTATATCTGTAACTGTTATTTAAAGAATAAAACTTAAATAAAGTTGTATAAATATTTGTAGTGTTATTTATCAATTAAAATATAATATATGTATTATTTTTTAAGAAATTAAAATTAAAAAATAATATACATATTATATTTTAATTAAAAAATAACCTATAAAACTTTATCTAAGTTTTTTTGTGATAAATAACAGTTATGAAAGTGGTTACAATTATAGAAAACCATAGTTGATGTGGTTACAGTTGTAACTTCATTAAGGTTGCAAAAATTTTTAAAATCATAATATTACAGTCAAAATTATATTTATAGACAGCAATTTAAAACCTTAAATAAGAAGATAAAAGGAATGATTGCACTATTATTTTTCGTATGCGGGGCAGGATTCGAATCTGTTACATGGCGAAGGGGGAAACTCCAGCGACTGCTAAGGTGACCATTAGGTTTTATCCTTTAAAAGCCTTGCTCTTACGACAATACAATACATGACAAATTCTTCTAACATCAACACATAATTATTTTAAATATAAATAATTATTTGATAGACAAATTTATATAAAATATTTTAATTTTAATTTATATAACATAAAATAACAACATATTAATATTTTATTAACTTAGCCAACACAATTAGGATTAAGTAGTCCACCAAAGAATCTCTCGTATTACACACCCATCCACTTCACCTGCCCCACTTACAGCCTCAAGTGTCATGATCTTTTTTGTTTTATTTTCTTAATTTTGCCCTCAAAAGCTAAACATGGGGTGTTACTGACTAGTATAAATACGTTACAATGGTCTGCCTCCATTGTGCATCACGGTTTAATTCAAGAAAACGCCATGGCTACCTCCAACTCAAGACCACACCTCTTGCAAACCCAGAAGCCATTCTCTGTAGTTCTAGCCATCTCCATAACTTTCTTCCTCTTGCTACTCAACAAGGTGAACTCAGCAGAAGTCCTTTCTTTTAGCTTCCCCAAGTTCGTGTCAAACCAAAAGGATCTAATCCTGCAAGGTAGTGCTTTGGTTTCATCAAAAGGGGAGTTACAACTTACCACTGTACACAATGGTAAACCAGTCTGGAACTCTACTGGTCGAGCTCTATATTATGCTCCTGTGCATATTTGGGATAGCAGCACAGGCAGGGTGGCAAGCTTTGCCACTTCCTTCTCCTTTGTCGTGAAAGCACCTGTTGAAAGCAAAACCGCTGATGGTATTGCCTTCTTTCTTGCACCTCCGAATACTCAGATCCAAGGACCTGGGGGGGATACCTCGGAATTTTCAAAAACAGAGGTTACAATAGCTCCGATCAAATTGTTGCAGTGGAATTTGACACTTACATTAACGAATGGGATCCAACTTCTCGACATATTGGAATTAATGTCAACAGTATTAACTCGACCAAAACTGCCACATGGGGTTGGAGGAATGGGGAAGTAGCCGATGTTCTCATAATCTATCAAGCTCCACCCAAAACATTAACTGTTTCTCTAACTTATCCTTCGAGTCAAACAAGTTATATCCTCTCTGCAGCTGTTGATTTGAAGAGTATTCTTCCGGAGTGGGCTAGAGTTGGTTTCGCTGCTGCCACAGGACTGAGTACTCCATACGTTGAAACACATGATGTTCTTTCCTGGTCTTTCACTTCGACCTTGGAAACCAGCGACTGTGGTGCTAAGGAGAACAATGCGCATCTTGCAAGTTATGCATTCATCTGATGGACTTTCGTACGGACTAGTGATAAACTACAATAAAATTGACCTGTAATAATGGTCATGTTAGCAGCGGTCATGCTGCTAAGCTGTAAAATACTGTCATGGTTTTGTCATATAATATCGTAATGGTTTCTCGAATGTGTATATATTGGCATAAAAATAACGCTTTTAGATCTTGATTATGGCTATACTTAGATAAATAATTCAAATAATTATTTATTTGAAAAAAAGTTGAAAATAAGTTTTAGTTTTATAAAGACACTCTAAAATAATTGAATAACTTTTGAATATAGATTTCTGAAATATGAATTTATGCAATTTTAATAATTCATTACCGTGAAAGTGTTCATGCATGAAATATGAGTGTACTGTTACCGATCTAATTGTTTAAAGTTGTTGCAAATGTTCAAAATCGGTTTTATTAAGTACATCTAAACAATTATAAAATGTTTTACAAGTTCTTATCGTAATAGAAAAGCTTAAATAAATTAAAAATAGATTATCCAAATTGGATCTATATATATATATATATATATATATATATTGATCTTAACAAATATATTGTATTGATTTTATCAGTACAATATATATTTAGTTGTCAGTACTTTTATTTTGTGAAAAATTGGAAATTACTTTAAAAAAATTAGTATATAAAACTGGATTTGGGATTATATTTTTTAAAGAAGGGTATAAATTTAATTTAACTCTTATGTGTATATTTAGATTAGTTGTGGAAAAAAATTATGTTAAAAATCGATTATATGTATAATCGATTTTCAAAAAAATCGATTATGAGAAAATTAATTTATGTTTGGATGTGTTAGTTCAAAATCGATTTTAAGATAAAGAATTTTGTCTAGATTGTATAAAAAGAATCGTTTTTATATATTAAATTACTAAAAGAGATATGGAATGATTGAAAATTTTATTTAGTTGAGGGCAAAAGAGTATTTATCTATCAAAGCACACTTTTGAAATAATCTATATAATAACATAATTAAAAGCTCTAAATACAAGCTTTTTCTAAAAAAAAGTTTTTTTTTTCATTATAGAAAAATAATTAATCTAAATTTATAATCAATTTTACACACTTTGAATAAACAAGAAAGATTTTAGATAAAATAAATTTTTATTAAAAAAAGTTGTTTTGGGAAATTTTTTTTTCCCAAACATGTTCATAATATATCTATATTAAAACAAATATAAGTGATAATTAATAACCTAAATGATATTTAATTTATCTCATTAATAAAAAGTGATCATTATAAGTTGGTAAAAAAATAAAATATTAAACTAACATATTTACAAGTTTGATTTACTGAAAGTATCTGAGTATCTTTAATAAGTAGGAAGTAAATGAAGGTTTCAAAACACACACAAAGGGGTTAAATTGTGTTGAAAACATTTTCAATAGTTATGCAAAGATGTACACCTTTCTCAAGATAAGAAGGGATAGATTAAACAATGTAATAAAGCAAAGAAGAGTGACTTTGCTCAACTTAATTTTTTCTAAGTAAAAGAAGGGTGAAAAAATATTTATCTTATGAAAGCAGAATCAAAACTTAAGTTTAAAGACTTAGATAAGAAGTAATATTTAGAGTATAAATAACTAATTGTTTGAACACGGAAGTAAAGTATGTATTTTGGCAAAAACAGCCTTCTTAACTAATTTTTAAAAGAGCTTAACATTTTTTAAAAGAGTTGAGAAGAGTCAAAATAATAAACTAAACTAAGACTTGAAGTAGATAGAGATAAAGTGAAGGGTCAAACATACAGATTTATATTGTTTTGACCAAACCATGTTTCGTCCTATACTCAAATTTCAATGAGATTTTTTATATCTTCACAATTAAGTTTTATTATCCACCATAATTTCTCCAAGATAGATTACAACTATTCTTTCTTTCATACTAGCCTTTTCAGGGTAGATAATACACAAGCACTAGCACAACCTCCTAGTCAACTTCTATGATCACAAACAGATCAAGGTTACACAAAGTAAAGAGATTGTGTGTTTGGATAAGATCTAAAAATGGTGTGTTGTCATAATGTATATAATTAGTGCATGGTTTGTAATAAATTTGAAGTTTTTTGAGAGAAATTCTATGCCTTTGTTACATCTTGTTAGCTTCTCTTCTTCTTTATAAAGACTAGTCATCAAAATGCATCCTTAATTAGCAAAAGATTTTCCAAATTCAAAACACCTTTGTTATATTTGATAGATCCAATTTTACACTTATATTTAATAACTTTATTTTTTATGTTTTAGATATTCCTCTCCTAATTGATTTGAATTTATTATAGGAAAGTCACTACTAGAAAAACACTAAATAGCGACGGCATTTAGCGACGGATTATACTCCGTCTCTGATAGCGACGGTAATAGCGGCGGACTGAGTAGCAAATGGAAGGAGTGAAATCTTTACATTTTAGAGACGAAATTAGTGACGACAATTCCGTCGCTAAAACAAGTCGTTTCTGAATCCGTCTCTAAACAGTTATTTTTTGGAAAAAATTACGAATTTATTAGAGACGGAAAAAATCCCTCTCTAAATCCCTCTCTAAGCATTTACTTTTTTAAACAAATTTATCATTCTATTAGACACGAAATTAATCCGTCGCTAACCAATAATAAATATATATATTTAAATATTAGAGACGGAAATTTGACGTCACTAAATTATTTTATTTTTTAAAAATTAATATGGAAATACCACATCTAAATCCATCTCTAAACATATTTTTTCAAAAATTGTTTGATTTATTAGAGACGGAAAAACCCTCTCTAAATCCGTCTCTAAATTAATGTTTTAACAAGTTAATCTTTTTATTAGATATATATATATATATATATATATATTAAATTTAACAAGTTTTAAGTAATATTTAATATATATATATATATATATTAAATATTTGAGACGAAATGGGTTCGTCTCTGAAATTTTTTAGTTTCTTTTTTGAAATTTATTTATTTAAAAATATAATATATGGAATATTTATTCAAAATTCTTTCTACACCAAACCCCATTTCATCAAAATTATTCTCTTTAGTTTTCATTGATGAGGGGCTAGGCGGAGGTGGGATATCTATGAGGATTGAGGAGGCTATTGCATTCCATCATTGAGGATTTTTCATGGGTTCATGCTAAGGATTGCTATTGTCTAGAATTTTATGCCAAGGCATCTTTGTTAATTGGTAATTGGCCTAGGAAAGATATTTTTCATTATATATTGATTTTTCATTGGCTATATTTGTAGAAAATCATATTATGTGTATACATGATTACGTTAAATGCACTGATAAATGACGTGATAAAATATATAACGCCTATCATATTAACATGATAATGATAATTCGTGAAAAATATAATAAATTAAAGATAAAATTACAAATTAATAAGACAAAACCTATATAATCAGCCCATCCAATCCTAGCAAAAGTTATGGTAAAAAAACTATAATAAAATGTCAAAACTTTGAAAGGTCATAACTTTTGACTCGTTTGTCCGATTTAGATGCATTTTATGTCGATTCCATATAACTTTTCGAGCCGAGTGCCCAAACCGCCTATGGCGGATTGGTCTCACAAAATTCCAAAAAACCCCTTATTTTGTGAGTTATGAGGCTTTTTATGAAAAATGTATGAGTATTTCAAGGTTAAACTCATATTTTTCATTACTTCTTACAATAATTTAATGTTTTTTTTTGTATTTCATATTTTTATTAAATATTTATATATTTTGTACCACATACGATATTATTACTTCACATAACCCAATACTGTTAACATATCACTCTCTTTCTTTCCACCATATACACATGACTAATGATATTGGTAATTGAATAAAAGAATGAAATATTAATTAATTATCATTAATGTAAAACATTATTATCATTAGCACTTAAATATATTATATATTCATTATAAAATATTAGTTATATATTTTATTCATTATAAATCATTATAAATTTATAAATATGAAAATCATTATAAACTTATAAATATATTAATCATTCTAATTTTTCAATTAAATATATTAAATGTTAATAATGAAAATGAAAATGAAAATTTATTTTATATTATTAAAATATTTTATTAAAATTAAAATATTTTGAGTTCCCCCTTTGTTTCCCTTCCCTCCATAAGTCTCTTCTACCCAAAAGCCCTAACCCCCCCCCCCACGCAACCTGTCCCCCCTCCTCCTGCTGGAAAAATTCTCCACCACCACCACAACCAAGGCTTCGACGGTGCCAGCACTAGCAAGAGCTCTTGCTACAACGCCCACGTCGCCATTAAGGTAGGATTTACCCTCCATTCCATGATTTCCTTTCATCCTGTCAATGTTGTAGGATTCACCCTCCAAAATCCAATCTTTTTGCTTTGTTCTTCCTGTTTTTGCCTGCCTTTTCTCCTTTTGGGTTTTAATAAAACCATATCTTTTCTATTTTCTTTATCAAATATGGTGGGTATCGGTTTATAGAGTTTATAGAGTTTCTTTCTTTCTCGGTTCCATAAGGTGTTCTTTGGTTTGATGTTGTTAGATTTGCTGCATTTGCTGCCTATGTATTCTTGATGGTTGATTGGATAAAGCACCGTGCATTTTTCTTTTACTCTAACTATATATGCTGATGATGTTAATGGCTTGAATCTTTTCCTTCAACCCCATGGTATTTTCTTTTATTGCCAGCTAGAAAAAGGCTGGTGTAATATGGCTTCATATATGGCGCTACTGAAAATGTGCTTTTCCTTTGGACACGATATGGTTTCTTTTTCTGTCTTTATGTTGCAAAAGGTTAGCTGTCTTTATGTGTATTCCTGCAAAAGTGGGCTCTGTTACCAAGTGGCTTCAATAACTCAAGAGGGGGGGGGGTGAATTGAGTTCTAAAAATTTTCACAAATTTTTCACAAAAGCTTTAATGGTACTGATCTTATTGAATCAATAGTATCAAGAGAGGTATGGACTAATGTAAATAACAACATCACACAAGCAATCTAGAAGGCACCTTATCAAGATTGAATGCACCAAGAAACAAGATATAAAAGTAAAGCTTGAATAAATAAAGAGTGTAGGGAAGAAAGAGTGCAAACAAGATTTATACTGGTTCAATCACTCCTTGTGATCTACGTCCAGTCCTCGAGATCGTCCACCCGAGATTTCCACTATACTTCAAGCTTCTAACTTGGGTGCTTGAGAAACCCTTACAAGAACAGAGCACTCTTCACTAGTTTGGGATCCTCCACCCTCTTTGTGCTAGAGCCTCAATCAAATACAACAAGGGACACCTACCCTTGGATTCTTACACGAAAAGTAAGTGTTTAAAGTGTTTAATACTCTCAAAAGAGCAGATATACAACTTGAAGAATGATGGGTAAGGATATATTATCACTTAAAGCTCAATAACAGAGTATCACTTGAATGCAGGGAGTTAAATGCTCACAATAAATGATTTCACAGTTGTTGTTATTTTTGTTAACTCCTCAAGTGATAGGATAAATACTCCATAGCATATTAGAGCCGTTGGTGGTGCTTGGGGTCCATTAAATGCCAAAACTAGTCGTTATGAAAGAGTTTCACGCAAGAGATATCCGGATATTTGAACCTTGTATCCGGATATCTTGATTTCTGGGTTTAGCCAAGAACAGGATATCCTGATATCCAAGCTCGTATCCTGATATTTGGACAAGATATCCTGATATTCAAAAGTTGTATCCTGATATTAGAGAGGTGTTTTGACTACTGGAGCGTGATATCCGGATATCACATTGTTGTATCCGGATATTTAAGAGTTGATTTGCCTCTGGAGACAAATATCCGGATACCAAAGACTTGTATCCTGATATTTGGCTTTCAGGAGCCAAAATTTAAATTTCTAAGGAATGGTATTCGGATACAAAGACTTGTATCCGGATACAAGACACTTAAATCTTAATTTTGGCTTTGCAAATAAACAAGATTGAAGCAAAAACAGTATTTAAACAAATTAAAAGGCATTTAGAAAAGTTTTTAAAACACCTTGCCACCAACACTTAGGTTTTGAAAAATGTTTTCTTTTATGCTAATGGATGCTTTAAAAGGTTCAAGAGCTTTAAGCAATAACTAACTTTTTACCCTTTACAAAGAATCAAGGTCAAATGAAAATCTTCAATAAAGGTTGAACTTGTTCTTCGTTGTGAGTCACTTCTTGTTATCATCAAAATCCCTTTAAGCAAAGTGAGTTCACAGGCTCACCGCACCTGGTTTTGCTGCTTGTCATAAGTTGTAGTTTTTCCCTTGATATCAATTAATCAAACTTTATTACACGTGACTTACTCCAGACCATGGTCCCAACAAAACATCACCTTTGCTTTGTCTTATCAATATATTTATGTCCATTCCATGCTAGTGTGATTGATTGGAAGGTAATTTGGAACTTTGAATATTTCTCTGCAGTTAAGAGTTCTACTGGAGCTTTGAGTGATATTGTCACTTCCTATTTTTTAGATTGTTTTGATATTGAAACTGTTCTGTGAAGTTGAAATATTTTCTCTGATATGCACAATGACCTCAACGTGATTTTTGTATTTTTGGGTACATGACCAATGTGATTTTTTTCGTGTGATTCTAGTGATTAAGGAAATCAATGGACCTTAAGGCACTTGCATTTGGGTTTTTCCAAGACACTGAACAAACTATAAGAGAATAAATATAAATATGAGTGCAGAGGAATATTATTGGCAAAAGAACGATTCTTTGTGTGGGAGCTACCGATTGACTTGAAAGTAGAGGAATATTATTGCAACTGGCATGTTAGGTCAACATCATCTGAAGCTTGAAATGTTTTTCCTTAATGAAGAGATTTATTTGGTATATAGAAAGAATATTTAGTCTTTCTCCACATGTTCTACTCTTGTCCTGATAATCAGGAATTTCAAGAGTTCAATTGAGTTACTTAACACAGGATTTCGCTTATATGCTATGAAAAATATGTCTTTGTAGGCTTGCCTATGCTTGTGAGATTATTAATCTGGATCAAAGATAGCGGGCAGTTGAGAATTTATTGGATTTTTCAATTGTCTCTTTTTATTTGAATTTCAATCTCGGTTTATAGAGAATTTCTATCTCGGTTTACAGAGAATTTCTATCTCGATTTACAAAGTTTTTTTAAAATTTATTTATTGTTTTCAGCACTGTGAGTGGTGGGTGGATTGCCAATGCTTGAACCCAAGATTGTGTTTTGAAGATGCAAGACGAAGCTCAAAGCCAAGTAAGTAGCAGTTGGATACCCAAGTCTTGTTTCATCAAGTTTGTTGGGTTTATTACCCCTTTTGTATTGTTCGGATGCTAAATCGGTTAGATGGCCCTAGTCTTATTGTTCCTTTAGTCTGATTGTTCCTTTTGTCATATTAAAATATTGAGACTTTGGTAGAGAAAGGAGGGGTTGCAACAATTATCAAGTGTAAGGAGTAGTCATTGCACGACCCATTTTCTCATTCCTCTTTTGTATCCAAGTTGAACAATGACATAAATGTATAATTCTTATTGTCCTGTTTAGACTATGGCATTGATCCATTTTTTCAAATTGCATGACAATGACCCCTTCTTCGTGTAGATTATGTAACTTGAGAGTTATGAATCCTGTGAAGTATTTTATGCTATGCTATACTATAGTCTAAACCCACATAATATGCTTGGTTTTATATTTGAACGCCTGTTGACTGTTTAGTCAGGTAAAATTCATACTACTGTTTGCTATTTCAAGCATTTTTCTGAACAGATATGTGAGGCTAAGTTAGATGCCTATAAGTCTTGTGTTATAGAACCTTGTTGCCAAATGTGTGGTTGCTTCAATCCAAGCCTTCCAGTAATGTTCTTCTTCTTTGCTAATTATTTTTAAGTGCAGTTTAAATAAGTAGTATAATAAAAAATGAAACCTATTAAACATGTCAGAATAACAATTCTCATTTTTTTTTAATTTGGCCAATTACTTCCCCTTTTTTAATTAGGTTGTTTACATCCCCTTTTTAGGAACTTGAACGTCGGAGGTAAAAGTTTCTCTCTGTCACTACCCCTTGCAACACCAGGTAAATATTCTATTCTATTCTCTTCTCTTCTCTTCTCTTTCTTTCTTTCTTTCTTTCTTTATGGAGACAAAAATGTAAAAAATCAAAACAAATGTGATGTTGCATGCTTGATGAATGACTTAGAATTGGACCATCGATTTTCAACTTAGGTCACTAATTTATGTGATAAGATTGAACATATAAGTATAATACATTAACTGCATAATCCAATGTGTTGACGTTTGGTTTGATTATTGCACTTCAAAGCATGTGAGGTTTGAAACATTGGATATATAGGGTGTTGGAGTCCTTATAGATGATTTTGTTACATTGATATCAAAGTTGTGGTACAATGCTGAGTAACATATCCTGCCTTGCTAACTTCTAAACATATACTTGTTTTATTTTACAATATTGAAAACATAAGGAGATACTGCCGCAATTTTGGGGGATTTTTATTTTCAAGTATGCTTTTTGGTTTAATGGATTGTAATGTTGATTATGTAGGTACTAACACACACTTACATAGTAAATGGAAGTGCCTGAACATCGTAAGTGGATGAATTGTAGAGTGGGTCCTGATAGGAGTATTACTGAAGAATTTTTTGTGGGGATTCAAGAGTTTGTTGATTTTGCTAGACAACAAGAGCAATATAGGATAGAAGGCAAGATAAGGTGTCCTTGTAAGAAATGCAAATGTAGAAAGTTTCAAAATGTTGATGATGTATTAGTACATCTTTGTAGGAAGGGGTTCATGGACAATTACTATTACTGGACTAACCATGGTGAACCAATACCTTCGATTCCCCCAGTTGTGATAGAAAATTCATATTATGGCAACAGTGGGGAAAGGGATAATTTCAATAATTATGAGCAGCTGGTAATGGATGCTGCTGGACCGAGAATCGGGGATTATGTTCAGCAAGAAAGGATTGGTGGAGATGAAAGCAGTATGAACGAAGACCCAAACCCAGAAGCACAAAATTTCTTCAATATGTTAACGGCTGCACAGAGTCCCTTATATGACAGCTGTGAAAATTTTTCCCAATTGTCGACTTCATTACATGCATTAAGTCTAAAGAGTGACCATAACTTATCTGAGAGTTGCTTCAATCATTGGGTGGAATTTATGTCTGATACAATGCCAAAAGATAATGATATGCCTAGGAATTTTTACAAAGCAAAGAAATCAGTTGCCCAACTAGGCTTGGGTTGTGTGAAGATTGATTATTGTCTCAATGGTTGCATGTTATTCTACAAGGATGATGACAATCTTGAAAGTTGTAGATATTGTGGGGAGCAACGCTATAAATGCATCACTAAAAGAGGTAATATGAGAAAGCGAGCTTTTAAAAAAATGTGGTACTTCCTACTTGTTCCAAGGCTACAAAGGCTCTATTCTTCAATGCAAATAGCAACTGAAATGAGATGGCATCGAGAGTTTAGAAGAGAGGCAGGTTCCTTGTCGCATCCATCTGATGGAGAAGCCTGTAATTATTTTGATGAAACTTATCCTGAATTTGCACAAGACCCCCGAAATGTGAGATTAGGATTATGTGCTGATGGGTTTGCTCCATTTGACAAAAGTGGCAGGGTTTATTCTTGTTGGCCTATAATCATTACGCCTTACAATCTTCCACCTTGGATGTGTATGAGAAGGGAATTTATGTTCTTGACTATTATAATTCCTGGTCCGTCCAATCCAAAAAGTAAAATTGATGTGTATTTGCAACCCCTCATAGATGAGCTCAAAATGTTGTGGAATGACGGTGTTGTGACCTATGATGTCTCACTGAAACATAACTTTGTCATGAAGGCAACTTTAATGTGGACGATTAATGACTTTCCTGCGTATGGGATGTTATCTGGTTGGATGACGATGGGTAAACTTAGTTGTCCAATTTGTATGGAGCATTCAAAGGCATTCACTCTTAAACATAGTCGAAAGACTTCATTTTTTGATTGCCACCGTCAATTTTTGCCTCATGATCATCCATATAGAAGAAATAAAACTGCATTTCAGAAGAGACAATTTGATACCTCATTACCTCCACGAAGACTGAGCGATGAAGAAATCTTCCAAAGGGTAAGACATTTACCAACCATCTATGAGTCCCTAGGACAACAGATTGGACGATATGGAGTGGACCACAATTGGACCAAAAGAAGTATCTTTTGGGAACTACCTTATTGGAAGACAAATATTCTCCCACATAATCTGGATGTCATGCATATTGAAAGAAATGTGTTTCTTAATATATTGTACACTGTTATGGACACAAAAGGGAAGACAAAAGACACTTTGAAAGCTAGACTGGACTTGGCAGAATATTGTAGGCGTAAAGATCTAGAATTACAGGATTGTGGTGGTGGTAAACTAAGGAAACCTAAGGCACAATATACATTAACCAAACAACAAAGATTAACCGTTTGTGAATGGGTTAAAAGTTTGAAGCTACCCGATGGGTATGCGTCCAATTTGGCTAGGTACGTTGACATTCGGGAAGCCAAGTTGTTTGGTATGAAAAGTCATGATTGTCATGTATTCATGCAGCGTTTGCTACCAATAGCATTCAAGGCTTTACCAAAGCCTATTTGGAATACCCTTACCGAGTTTAGTTAATTCTTTAAGGAATTAAGTTCTTCAATCTTGACAGAAGAAAAATTACGTGCTATGGAGCTCAACATTCCACTAATTTTGTGTAAATTAGAACAAATATTTCCTCCAAGCTTCTTTGACTCCATGGAGCACCTTCCAATTTATTTGCCATATGAAACAAGGGTCGGTGGTCCTGTACAATATAGATGGATGTATCCCTTTGAACGGTAACCTTATTTGTCATTATCTTCATTCAATCTATTTACAATATTTTTTTCACCTATATAACTGACAAATGCTATTATGAATTTATTGCATTAGATTTATACGTACCTTAAAGAATAAGGTGTCAAACACGGCTTTTGTGGAAGGATCAATTTGTGAGGCATATTTAGTGGAGGAAACTTCAACATTTGCATCTTATTATTATCCTCCTAATATCCCATCTAGGAGGACAAGACTGCCTCGTAATGACGATGGAGGTGAAGGTTATTCATCCAATCTACCACTGTTTATTTTCAATTATACAGGGCGACCTTCTGGAAAGTGTACAACTTGTACATTGGATGATAGGGATATAGAAGTATCGTCATTATATGTTCTTCTAAATTGTCCCGATGTGGAGCCTTTTTTAGAGTAAGTTGTCAAGCATGAAATTTTCATTCAAACTTGTACTTATATGTTTATTGACTAATTTAAAATATAATCTATACGCAGTGAATATACAAATATGTTACGGGAACTTGTCCCTGACATCAATGACACAGAAGTAGACAAGCAAATTTCCACATCATTCCCCATTTGGTTTAAAAAACATGTGTGTTCTTAACCATTTGACATTTTAAGTTGACTTTTGGTCTGTCTGTAGTCACACTGATAGCCTTTGTTGTATAGGTGCTCAATGATGATAATAAGATTGAAGATCCTTTATTGAAGAGTTTGGCATGGGGGCCACTTATAAAAGTTAATAAATGGCCTACATATTTTGTAAATGGCTATAAGTTCTCTACAAGAGATCAAAGTCAAGGGATGAGTACGACAAATTATGGTATATGTGTCCGAGCGGGCGGGAAAGGTCAAATGGAAGATGATTATTATGGGGTGCTAATTGATATTATTGAATTAGAATATACCGGATGGCCAACAAAGAAATTGGTTCTTTTCAAATGTGAGTGGTTTGATCCTACTCCGAATCAAGGAACAAAGATTGATAAAAATTATGGGATTGTTGAAGTAAGAGAATCTAGGAGGTATAAGAACTATGATCCTTTCATACTGGCACAACAAGCAGAGCAAGTATACTATACAAAGTATCCTGAAGGGCAACAAGGATAGTTGGTTGTCATGAAAACGAAGGCATGCAATGTAATTCTGACTTCTGAAACTAAGATGTCCGAAGCAGATAATCCATACCAAGATGATGACATTATTCAAATTCCTATGATAATTGCAAACGATGATCTTGAGTAGAATCTTGTTGATACAACTAATCCAGTAGATGAAGTAGACAGATTCTCTTTCAATCAAGTTGACTTGGAAGAAGAAGAAGATGAACATGATGATGTGGAACTTCCATCAGAAGAAGAAGAAGAAGAAGAAGAAGAAGAAGAAGAAGAAGAAGAAGAAGAAGAAGAAGAAGATTTTGATGAAACATATTCTGATTAAGTTATTTATACTATGTAATATGTAATATGTAGTTTATAATTACTATTATAGGACTTTCATTTACATAAGTATACATTTACGGAGCACGCATTATCCAAAACTTCATTATCAATTCCATTTTTGTGATAGCTTTCTTAATGTTTGGTGTCTACTCCCTTTCTATGTTACTTTCATTAAACTTATTTTATTTTTGTCATTACAACATGTATATAGATGGCAGATGGCGATGCATCTAGAGGTAGAGGTAGAGGTAGAGGTAGAGGTAGAGGTCGGGGAACCTCTGAGCCATCTTTACATCCTCAGACTTCTTCATTACCTATCTTGCCACCTTCACATGTCCATCTTCCTCCTTCATCTATCCCATCTCCACATCCTCACACACATTCATCTATCCCATCTCCATCTCCAAATCCTCATACACCTTCATCTATCCCATCTCCACATCCTCACACACCTTCATCTATCCCATCTCCACATCCTCACACTACCTCTGGTAGTCCATCTCCATATCACCATTTGTCTGATACACCCAGCCCTTCACATCATCATATGTCTTCTGCTAGCCCATATTCTCATCATGAGATGTCTGCAGCTAGTCCATCTTCACATCCCCATACGTCTACTGCACCATCATCATCTTCACATATTATACCTGGGGTTACAGATGCTGACGGTCGTATATGGATTAGGCCAGGGCCAAACTTGACGTGAGTACATTCATATAAAAAATTCTCATTATTCATTAATTATTGTTTTCATATGTTTATTATTATTATATATGATACGAGTTTGTTTTATTTACAGGTTTGACCCTCCTGTGGGACCACCAAGGCGTATCACTAGGATTATTAAGTCCAAGTTTGAGGGGCCTTGGAGGTACTGGAAAGAAGTGGATCCTCCTGTCAGAGACATGTGGTTTGCAGAATTCAGGGTAATCTCCTTTATCATAGCCAACAAATACTTTTCATTTTTATATCCTTCAATTAATGTTATTATACTAATTAATATTGTTTTATTGCAGAGAATATATAAGTGGTTGCCTACTGATGATCATCAGATTAGAAAGTGCTTCAACCATAAAGGATCTGACTCACTGAAGAATGCAATGAACAAGGTCCGCAGTGGCGCAGATCGAGGTAAATGGATTCCTACACTGGTTAGGGATATGTTGGACACATTATGGCAGGACCCTGGATGGGTAGAAAAGTCTAGGAAAAATAGTGACAATCGAAAATCTGATATGGGAGTGTCACTCCACACCGGAGGCTCAATCCCAGCACCTGAGCATAACAAGAGACTGGTAAGTATTTAATACTAAATTTCTCATTTATTTTAGCAATTATTTTTCACTAACTTGTCTTCATTGTTTTACAGAGACAACCAGATGGGCTGCCAACAGCTTTTGATCTATTCTGGCGTCTTCACACGAGAAAGGGGCATCCAGATAAGTGGATTTCCCAAAAATCAGAAGACATTTCTGTAAGTAGAAAGTTTAAACATAACTAAGCAATGTATCATAACTTTGTTAGAATTTGTGTTTCATAATTGAACACTAAACGAAGTTAACTTCTTTTTTTAGGTGGTGTACAAGAAGCGAGTGGTTGAGAGGGACTCGCAAACACCAGCTGGCGAGGGGTCTAGCCGTCAATCCGACAACGAGATATACTTGAATGTTGTAGGAGGCAAAAACAAAAAGGGACGTATATATGGCTTAGGGGCGGAAGCTGGCACTTTTATCCCATCTACATCCACCTACGGCTCCGAGCAGTGTTCAGCTTCAGAGATTGAAACCCTGAGAACAACCATTGCAGCTCTTACTTCTGAGTTACAGCAGAAGGATAAGGATGTCATCGAGATGCGGGAGAAGCTTCAGCAGCAGGATGGAAAGATCCAGCAACAGGAGGGCATGCTTAACGAGCAGAAAGGGGTGATCTACCATCAACAGGATATGATTAATCTCATTATGTAGCGACTGGACTTGGACCCTAGACCTTTACAGCCAACACCTTCACGGCCACTTCCTGAGGACGATGATAGAGACGAGTCTCATGGCATTGAGGAGGAGGAGGAGCTTGATAGTGACATTTGATATTATCCCTCTCTAATAACTCACTCAGATATTATTTTGAATTTTGTATTAGTAAATAATTTTATTTATCTTATAACTTACATTGGTTTCATCTTTTCAAAGTTTTTAATATTTACTGCCTGCTTGGAATATTATACGTCATTCACAGGTTCTGTTTACGTAATTGTAAGGGAATAATGTCAAAAAATAAAAAATATATAATTAAATTTTACATTATTAGCGACGGAATTTCCGTCTCTATATTTGTCACTAACAAATTAAATAAATCAGTTGTTGTCACCGTAACAACGACGGATTTATTTGTCGCAGATATTAGAGACGAAATTTTTCCCTCTCTAAATTCGTCTCTAAAAAATTAAATAGTTTTGTTGCCACTAATTTTAGCGACATATTTTTCCGTCACATATATTAGAGACGAAATTTTTCCCTCTCTAAAACTGTCTCTAAAACATTAATAAAGTATTTGTTTCCTCAAATATTAGTGATGGACTTTTCTGTCACCATAGTTTGAAACGGAATTAGTGATGGATATATTCCGCCTCTAAATTAAAAAAGACACCAATTTTTCAATACTTAACGACGGAATTTAAAAACGTTAGTGACGAAATTTTCCGTCTCTAAATCCAATCTGGACACGGATTTACAGTCAATTTCACATTACTTATTTAATGAATCCTGTTAGTCCTTTTTAAATTGAGATTGAATTAATTTACTTATTTGAATTAATCTTCCCTTTAGAAAGCATCATTGTTATTAATAAACGGATTACTATTTAATTATGCATAAGAAATTACTAAAAATTATAAGACACTTGTAGCAGTCAAAAGTGACGCTTAATTATTTCTATTATACTGGTTGGGGCAACATTAGTTGCTACATATTTACATACAAAAAAACTAATGTGCCTATGTCAAAACTAAGCTAGGTCACTACATTGTACTACATTATACTACATATCATTATTACAGTACAGTGTCTAGATTATAGAAATAAAATATCTAACACTGCCTCTAATGCAGTGTGATGCAATAGTATCCTCCATTGGGTCATAGATTAGGACCACATCAAGGTCAATAAGTAAGGTCACTCAAAACATCTTGCTACTAATCCTCTAGAAACAACACATACAAGTGTGAGAATTTACATTCTCAATAGAAATTCAAGCATAAGAAAAATAGTAATAAATTAGGTTATTTTTAGTTGCATAAAAATGCAGAGAACATTTTAAACTGCATAATATTTCCATTAAGTAGAATATACATAACAATTGCATTACACAAACAAGCAATGTCAAGTAAAACTATTTCCTTGATCATCTACTTCCTACTTAACTTTTAGAACATTTAGCAGCAAAATACATAATCATTTACATCTTAACTTTATATGCTTTTACAATCACATGCGCAATCTTTTCTTTCCTATGGGACAAGTCCATCATCTTTTAGTCTTGGGACAAAGCCTATTTCTTTCTCTGCTTACATGGTCATAAAAAGTTACCATAAAATAGTAACAAGAGCTCTTCCTTGGCATAGGCATCTCCTAATCCAAATGGCCATTCCACCCAGCTGAAGTGGATTCCATCTGGTCATCACATGAAAAGACACATGTTGGACTTTTCATAGATCACCTCCTTTACTGAGGATCACATCCAAACATTATCTTGTCCTCAAGATCACCTCTTTTTTTAATGATCATTTCACATGTTTTCTGGGATCACCTCTCTTAACAAGGATCATTTCCATAAGTTTCTTTCATATTATTAATTGAGCATGTAATTGTATAGTTCCTAGGGTAATTAGCCTATACATAACTTTGTTCTTCATTCTTGCTAACCTTAAACCCTAGCCTGAACATTTAATCTAATCATAGTACTTAACCTTAACTGAAACCTTAATAGAGTTTCTTGTATAATTTCATTGCTTATATTACTTATCATGAATCATAAACATTTCACTTAATTCCTTAGAATCATTACTCACTTAGTATAATGAGAAAATCATCAAATTATCAAATTTTGGTTGCTGAGTGCTCAAGCACTGACCTCTGGGCGCTTAGGCACTTTAGGCACTCATGCATTAGGATGTTGGCACTTAGGCACTAGCATAGCAGAGAAATACTGGACTTTGGGCACTCAAGCGCTGGCTTTTTGACGCTTAGGCGCTGGCGAGACAGAACTCTAGGCGTACTGACCGTGTTTCAGTGTTTTGATCATAACTCTCACTATAGACATCATATTTAGATAATTTGTGATGCGTTGGAAAGCTAAGAAAATTTTCTATAACTTTACTGAAGACATGTAGGACCAGATCAAAAATTTAGGGGGTCAAATATTGTGTAAAATTTCACTGCCACACCAACACTCGATAGGAATATAGTATGATACTTTGAATTTTTCATTTAACTTAAGCTAATAGCAAAAATTCTAACATAATCCTCAAAAACACCAACTTCTATCATCATCAAAACTTATCTGTTAATTAAGCAAGATATCATAGTAATCTTATTTAACGGCTTACAAGAACCTCTAAATCATGAAAATATAGGCATAAAAATGAACTTGAAAATTTAAAGTTTGATGAACTTGAACTCCTGCCTCAAAGATGAACTACTTGATGAAGTTTAAAGTTGAAAACTAAGCTTACTTCTTGATTTATAAGTGTGGATGGATCCTTGAGCTCGATTTAAGTGTTTTTCCTATTTTTCTTGATTTTCTTTGATTTTTCTTCAATTTGTTTCCTCCTCCCGTTCTCTCATCTCCTTCTTCCTCCTGTTTCTTTCTCTTCTTCCTCTCTTCTCCTTCTCTTGGACGACACTCTAGCTTCTTCTTTCTTTTTTTCTTTTTTCCTTTTTATTTGATATAGCTTCTTGAAGAAGCCTTAGACTTGGATAATATTTTTTATTTAATAGCAAATTGGATGCTTCCATTTGGGTAGACTAGGTGTCATGGTAATCATGACTTAGTTAGATCCTAACTAGATGTTAATTAGATGCTAACTAGATTCTAATCATTAGTTAGGTTTTGTCTTATTATACCAAGCAATCTCATAAATGACATCTAGGTCCTAGGTCAGAAACCCTATATTTACAAAAAATGACACTGTTTAGTTTAATGAACTACACTAGGTATTTTAACGAAAACTATGTTCATCTAGATAGATTTTAGTGCTTTGTTTTCCTAGAATCCACTCTAAATATTTTTCTATTTATTTTAAGAGAGGATGTTACAATAGGAGATTTAGACAAAAGGCTATTTCATGAAACATTTGTTGTCAAGAGATAGATTTATGAATCTTATGTTGAAAACTTTCCCTAGTTCAGTAGTCTTCAATTAGGAAAAACCACCACAAGATAGCGAAAATTCAGGGAGGCACTGACTGCATGTATGAGCTAAATCCTAATTGCATTAGGATTCTTAAAAGACTTCTAACAAATTATGGGAAGAGCATTTAACAAGATCAATTGGGGAGCAAAAGAAGAGATCAAATTGGAAGCAACTTTGAGAAAGACTTTGAAGAGATTTCTAGAGGACTTCAAGGAGTAGTTTTGGGAGAAGATCATATGCAACACTTTGAGATCATCGATGTTTATCTTCCTTCCTTTCTTTCATATTCTTGAATTTCTCATGTTTGTAGTTTTTTCAATTGATGTTAATCAAGACTATGCTAGGCTAGATTTTTCTCTTGGTTAATGGTGGTTTCAAAACTCTAGACATGACTTTGTAATTGATTATTGATCACTCAATTTGAGACACTTATGTTAGCTTTGTATTAGGCTTTATTAGATGTTTATTGTGCCCAATATTAGTATTTTAGTTGAGTTTAATGTTGTTGGGCTTCATTGGGTTTTAATATAAAAATTGGATAATTTTCGGATTTTGATGCATTCTGACCTTTCTTCCTTGGTTAGGCCATATCTTGGGACTCGGTGATCCAATTGAGGTGATCTTGGTGTCTTTGGGAAGCTAAGACAATGCTCTACAAGTTTCATGAAGAACTCAAGAGCTGGATCAGAATTCTAAGGGTCCAAAACATCCCTGCAATGCAGAGTGGGTTTACTGTCAGGAAAATCTAGACAGTGTGCACATATTGGACTACATAATGAGTTATAGGCCTCCTCTTGGGCTGAAACTTGGCCATTGGAAAGATAAGACCCATATCTCCAACTTCACTGAAGACCATTTAGTCAATAGATGTCGTTTTAGGCATGATAATGAAGCTACAAGTTGGATTGAATTTGGAAACATGTTCTGCCAACCTAACATGAGGTAGGTTCAGTGTTTTTGGCATATCTTGAGTTCTAAAAGTCCAAATGGCATGATTCAAATTGAAAAATTTCAAGGAGACGACTGACTACAACTTTAATGAAGACCTCCAAGCCAAAATGCACCGTCTAGGTGATGAAAATCAAGCCAGAAGTCGGATAAGAGTTGTTGACTAAAAGCCACCAACCATACACCAACCCACCTACCATGCACCAGCCCACCAACCATGCATCAAGCTTCCATATTTGAAAATTTTCATATTTTTATAGCTTGTATTTTGATTATGTACATGTACAAATTAGCTTCTAGGATTAGTATAAATAGAACCAACCTCTTTGTATTAGAATGATTCAATTTTAAGTAAGTTTGAAGAAAGTTTGAGTATTTGTGAGAGTTTTCTTTCTCTTCTTCTCCATTCTCTTTACAATTTCGTTTTTGTTCTTTTATTTCTTAGTTCTTCCTTCCCATCCATGGAAGACTAGGCTCTCATAATCAATCCAAGGGATTAGCCATCTTGATGTTTAATTTGGAGATCTTGTTTCGGTTGTTCATATTGCTTAATTGTTATTCAAGTTTCTCTTCTTCCTCTTTTGATTTTTATCTAGATTAAATTGCTTAATTTGATTTAGATGTTGATGTGATAATAGCTTTATTATCATGTATTCAAAGAGGATCACAAAGATTAAACAATATATTAAAGCTTTTTGATAGATTGTTTAGCTTGGTTAAATTCTAGATCTTAAGTTAATCTATGTTGGATGGTGCTTACTTTATCTAACCTTGGTTAATCAAATCCTAGATGCTTATCTAGTAGAGAATTCTTGGATCATGTTAAGGCTTCTTGATGTGATCTAAGGCCAAGAACATGGTTAGCAATTAAGTGAATTCCTTGTGATCAATGATGAGTTAAACTCAAGATCGGTAAATTTCCTTGGATTGGTTGTTTCTTTAGATTTGTTTACAACTTTAAGTCTCATACTTTTATTAATCTTGTTAATCAACAACAAAACCCCCATTTTCTAATTATCTTGATCTAATTAAATCTTTGTTTTTGGATCCTTGAGAGACGATTCGATTCATTCTCTATACTACAAATTAGTTTGTGATCCGGTTATTTTTATTATTTGATAGGTCTCGACAACCTCTTGTCAAATTTGGCGCCGTTGCCGGGGATCCAAGGCAACTATTTGATCATTTCAAGATCCCATCTAACTCTAACAACTGTGTTTGTTTTGTTTTTGAAGTTTTTTCAAGTGGAATTCGGCTGAAATTGGATAAAGGGCATTGTGTCAAGAATTTCAGTTCGGTAAAGCATCTGTGATTGATCTAAATTTTGGTACACGAATGGAAAATATTATTCTGAGAAAGGCTCACTATTTATAGTGAGGTCACCCTTATTTTAGCCAAATTCCATCGTTTAGACCACTTTTTCAATTTTTTTAGGATTTTTTTTATTTTGTTGGATAGCATTTTTGTGTAGATTTTATCCTGTGGTGGTTCCATAATTTTTAAAATTCATTTGATACTGTTTTTATTTATGTTTAATTTTTTGGAGTATTTGTTTTAGGAATTTTTAGTGTTTTAGTTGTTATTGCTTTTCTAATACCTTCTTATGAACTGCATGCTGTATGACTAGATCTGATCCTGGTACGTTGCATTCATTTGATCCTGAAATTGATAGAACATTTCATACACTTCATAGAATTCATAGGACTGGTAGTAGCATTCATAGAGCTAATAGAATTACTTCTGGAATTGGGCTTGAACTTGACATTGCACCTAATCTTGTTGACTCTTTTAATCCTGTTGAGTCTGCTTCTGTTAGTACTTTAGTGTCTGATACTAAGTCTGTTGATTTTACTATGGCTGACTATAACAATAGGACCCTTAAGGAATTGGCTGCACCTGATGTGAATTATCAACCTTTGTGCATTCAATATCCTGAACTTAATGTTGATTTTGAGTTGAAATCTGGATTGATACACTTGTCGCCCAAGTTTCATGGTCTTACAGGTGAAGATCCACATAAGCATTTGAAGGAGTTCCATGTTGTCTGCTCCACCATGAAACCTCATGGAATAGCTGAAGATCACATCAAGCTAAGGGCCTTTCCTTTCTCTTTGGATGGTGCTGCTAAGGATTGGTTGTATTACTTACAACCTGCTGCCATCACTTCTTGGAATGACATGAAAAGATTATTTATGGAGAAGTTCTTTCCTGCATCAAGAACTGCTGCAATAAGGAAAGATATTTGTGGCATAAGGCAAATCAGTGGTGAAACTCTCCATGAGTATTGGGAGAGATTCAAGAAATTGTGCTCAAGCTGCCCACACCATCAAATTAGTGATCAACTGCTGATCCAATACTTCTTTGAAGGATTGATGCCAATGGAAAGGAGTATGATTGATGCTGCAAGTGGTGGAGCATTGGTAGATAAAACTCCAGCTGCTGCCAGAAACTTAATTGCAAACATGGCAGCAAATTCTCAGCAATTTGGTACTCGAATGGGTGCTGCAACCAGAGTAGTCAATGAAGTTAATACCTCTTCACATGCTGATCAACAAAGGGTGGAACATAGATTGGATGAACTCACTTCTTTGGTTAGACAGATGGCAATAGGACAACACGAACCACCTGTGCAAACCCCTGCAAGAGTTTGTAGCATATGTTCTAGTTCCTCTCATCCCACAGATGCGTGCCCCACATTGCAAGATGATTATGAGTTTCAAGACCAATCTGTGGCTGCAGCTGGTATATTTCCTTGGAAGCCACAATTCCATCAGCAGCAACAACAGAAATATGATCCATTCTCCAACACTTACAATCTTGGCTGGAGGGACCATCCCAATCTGAGATATGAGAATGCATCAAATCAGCAGCCACCAAACCAGTATAGACCACCATTCCAGCAGCAAGCAAGGACAAATCAGTTTCGACCACATGCTGGACCAAGTAGACCACCATTCCAGCAGCAAGGTCCTATAGCCACAAAATCTGAGCCCTCATTGGAGGATTTGGTGAAACAGTTGGCCACCAATAACATCCAGTTTCAACAGAGAATTGAAACCACCATTCAGAACTTGGAGACTCAAATTGGCCAACTTGCCACATCTATTCATGAATTAATGTCACAAGGTTTTGGCCAATTACCCTCTCAAACCACTCCAAACCCTAGAGGCAATGTTAGTGCTATAGCTTTGCGCAGTGGTAGGCAAATCAATGGACCAGAACAGCAGATAATTCCAGATTCTACCATTGACCCAGAAAAACAAGATGCTGCAACAAATTCAGATGCTGTAGCAGATTCAGCAGCAAATGATCCTACAACAGCCAAGCAGAAAACCAGATCAAACCAGCAGTTGACAGAAAATTCAGTACAGCAGAAAAGTGAACATTCACAAAAGTCAGCTTCCAACATTCCTCTTCCTTTTCCCAACCGAATGATACAGCCAAGGCATATGGTTGAGACTGACTTGGATAAGGAAATTATGGAGACTTTTCAGAAGGTTGAGGTGAATATACCTCTCTTGGAGGCAATTAAACAAATCCCCAAGTATGCCAAGTTCTTGAAAGAGATGTGCACCCATAAGAGGAAGCTAAAGGGCACTGAAAAAGTGAGTATGGGGAGGAATGTCTCTGCTTTGATTCAGCCTAACCTGCCTTCCAAATGCAAAGACCCAGGCACTTTTACCATCCCTTGCACCATAGGGCACCAACAGTTCACTCATGCCTTGCTAGACTTGGGAGCCTCCATCAATGTAATGCCAAAGTCAGTTTACACTTCCTTGCATATGGGAGAGCTAAAACCCACCGGCATTGTCATTCAATTAGCAAATCGAAGTACTGCTCAACCTGCAGGAGTGTTGGAAGATGTTCTGGTTCGGGTAAATAATTTAATATTCCCAGCTGATTTTTATGTGTTGAATATGGAAGATGAATCTGTCTCTTCCCCACCCCCATTGATCTTAGGTAGGCCATTTTTGAAAACTGCTAAAACTAAGATTGATGTGCATGCTGGTACCCTTTTCATGGAATTTGGTGATGATATCATTCAGTTTAACATTTTTGATGCCATGAAATACCCTTTAGAGGATCATTCTTTTTTTCATTTTGATGTCATTGATTTACTGGTTGATGATATGCATGCTGATATGTTGGCAGAGTTTCCTAAAATTGTAGGATACACTGATAGCATAGCTTGCGATACTAGTTCCACCTGTTTCAGACTTTCTGGTTGTAAACCCAATGCAATGTGTGCAGCCTGTGCTGAGATTTCTACATACTTGTCATGTGCTGTTGTTAATTCTGCTGACATTGATGAATCTGTTTCTGTTATTAATGGCAATGATGCTGTTATTAATGATGTTGTCATTCATCCTGCTGCTAAGTGTGATTCTTTTGATTCCATAAGATATGATGATGTTGTTTTGCAAGATTATGCGCAGCTTACAGGTACAAGTGCAGCAAGTGCAACTACTGAGAATTTAGCAGATTTAGTTTCAGTTCCAAAACTAGTATCGTCAGTCCAGCAACCACCCTCCATTGAACTTAAGCCCCTGCCCGAGCATTTGAAGTATGCATTCTTGGAGGAGGATGAGAAGCTCCCGGTGATAGTAGCCAAACACCTCCAACCTGAGCAAGAAACCAGATTATTGGAAGTTTAACATAAAAGGGCAATTGGTTGGACACTTGCAGATATTCTTGGTATTAACCCCTCCACATGCATGCACAGGATATTACTTGAGGAGGAGACTAAACCAGTGAGACAACCCCAGAGGAGACTGAATCCTCTCATTCTAGATGTGGTGAAAAAATAGGTGACCAAGCTACTGCAGGCTGGCATTATCTATCTCATCTTTGACAGCAAGTGGGTAAGCCCGGTGCAAGTAGTTCCAAAGAAATCCGGAGTGACTGTTGTGGCCAACCAGAAGAATGAGCTCATTCCAACCCGAGTGCAGAATAGTTGGAGAGTTTGCATTGACTACAGACGTCTCAACCAAGCCACTCGGAAGGATCATTACCCCCTTCCGTTCATTGATCAAATGTTGGAACGGTTGGCTGGTAAGTCCCATTATTGCTTTTTGGATGGCTACACTGGATACTTCCAGATCCACATTGCACCAGAGGATCAAGAGAAGACCACATTTACATGTCCCTTCGGCACCTTTGCTTACAGACGGATGCCCTTCGGCCTCTACAATGCCCCTGGTACCTTCCAACGGTGCATGGTGAGCATATTTTCTGATTTCTTAGAGGAGTGCATGGAGGTGTTTATGGATGACTTCACTGTCTATGGTTCTTCTTTTGATTCATGTTTAGCTAGCTTATCTAGGGTGCTGCATAGATGCATTGAGACTAACCTTGTGCTAAATTTTGAGAAATGTCATTTTATGGTAGAACAGGGTATAATTTTAGGCCATGTAGTATCCAGTAAGGGCATTGAGGTAGATCCTGCCAAGATTGATGTAATTACTTGTTTATCTTACCCCACATGCGTGCGGGAAGTGCGTTCTTTTCTTGGTCATGCAGGTTTCTACAGGCGCTTCATTGCCGACTTTAGCAAGATTGCTCTTCCACTTTCCCACTTACTGCAGAAAGATATGGAGTTCAATTTTGATGACAAGTGCAAAGCAGCTTTCAACCACTTGAAGCAGACCTTGACTAGTACCCCTATCATCTAGCCACCTGACTGGACATTGCCATTTGAGTTAATGTGTGATGCTTCTAACTATGCAGTAGGAGCAGTCTTGGCACAGAGAGTGGGGAGAGCTTCTCATGTGATATACTATGCTTCCAGAACTCTGGATGCTGCTCAAGCCAACTGTACCACAACCGAAAAAGAGCTTTTAGCCATTGTTTTTGCTTTGGATAAGTTTAGATCATATTTGCTTGCCTCTAAGGTTGTTGTGTTTACTGATCATGCAGCTCTTAAGTTTTCTTTGAAGAAGCCAGAGGCAAAGCCCCGACTAATAAGGTGGATGTTATTGCTCCAAGAGTTTCATATAGAGATCCCTGACAAAAGTGGAGCAGAAAATCTAGTGGCAGATCACTTGAGCCGCATTGAAAGGGCTTCAGATCTCTTCCCTGTACAGGACTCCTTCCCAGATGAGCAGCTTCTGCAGCTGCAAGGTAAGAACACCCCCCCTTGGTTTGCAGATATGGTTAATTTTTTGGTTGCTGGTGTTCTTCCTGCATATTTTACTAGAGCTCAATCTAATAAATTGAAAAGTGAGTCTAAGTACTATGTATGGGATGATCCTTATCTGTGGAAGCTTTGTAGTGACCAAATTATTAGAAGATGTGTCTCTGATCATAAGTTTCATTCTATTCTTAGCTTTTGTCATACATTTGCATGTGGTGGGCACTTTAGCTCCCAACGTACAGCTAGGAAGGTTTTGGACTCTGGATTGTATTGGCCTACCCTATTTCATGATGCATATATGTTTTGTAAGCCTTGTGAACAGTGCCAGAGAACAGGGACAATTTCACACAGGAATGAGATGCCTCAGCAGCCTATGGTGTCTTGTGAGATCTTTGATGTTTGAGGTATTGATTTCATGGGCCCTTTCCCTGTTTCCTTTGGTTTTATTTATATTTTGTTGGCTGTTGATTATGTATCTAAATGGGTGGAGGCAAAAGCCACTCAGACTGATGATTCCAAAGTTGTTGTGGACTTTGTTAGATCACAGATTTTCTGCAGGTTTGGAATCCCGAGGGCTATTATCAGTGATCAGGGTTCACACTTTTGTAACCGGAGAATAGAGGCTTTGATGAGAAAATACAGCGTCTTGCACAAGGTTTCTACACCGTATCACCGCCAGACAAACGAGCAGGCCGAAGTCTCAAATCGAGAGATCAAGCACATACTTGAGAAGACAGTCCAACCTAATAGGAAGGACTGGAGCCTGAGACTTGAGGATGCTCAGTGGGCTTACCGAACTGCCTATAAGACACCGATAGGGATGTCCCCGTACCGGATTGTCTTTGGGAAAGCGTGCCACCTTCCGGTGGAAATTGAGCATAAATCCTATTGGGTGGTGAAACAGTGTAAACTTGACTTGAGTCAAGCCGGAACTCAAAGGAAGCTCCAACTTTAGGAACTTGAGGAGCTTCGATTAGAGGCATATGAGAACTCCCGGATCTACAAGGAGAAGACCAAACTCCTTCATGATAAGATGTTGGTATGAAAGGAGTTCACCATTGGTTAAAAAGTTCTTCTCTACAACTCTCACCTCAAAACTTATGCCTGGTAAGCTTCGTTCTAGGTGGCTTGGTCCCTTCATTGTTATTAATGTTTTTCCTCATGGTGCAGTAGAAATTAAGAGTGAAGCCACCGACAAAGTGTTCAAAGTTAATGGTCATCGCCTCAAAAATTTTTATGAAGGAGCTCAAGAGAACCTCGTGGAGGAAGTTCAACTGCAGGATGCCCTCTACCATGATTGATCACTATTGTGTTGAGAAAAAAAAAGGCCACGTTTAAGGTCAATGGCCAGAAACTGAATAATTATTGGGGAGGACCCATCAATCGTGAAAAATCGAGACAGAAAATCGGTGCCAAGCGAGAAACTCTATCAGAGTTTGATTTTTCTGTCTTAATTTTGTTTACTTTTCGTTGACAGATGATTTTTCACCGATTAAGTGGCGGATAACGGTACTCCGTGAAAATCTTTTTCAGTCCCTTCAGTTACCTACAAACACTGAAATTTGTATATAATTTTACTCAATTTGTTTTTCTTCTTTCTTTCTTTCAAAATGGATAATCAGCTTGTCAACCTCCGCAAGCGATTCCCTTCTCTCCCTCAAAATGCTTTAACTAACATTTATTGTGCAAGGTTTGAGAGATTAAGGATGCTTATGCACAAAGGCATCCCTGCGGATATACGTTGGATAATCGAAGCAAAGGTCCGAATCACAGGGGAATTTTCTGATGCTCTTGTTTCATATATGCCAGGGCTAGGCAAAAGTTCATATGCAAAAAAGAGAAGAGCAAAAAGTTTACGAGTCTGCTATAAATGTGCAAGATGGACCTGTAACACAAAATGCAGATCAATTGGAATGGCGTCTATAAATCGACTTGATAAAATTGACTTCATTAAGGATGACATGAGTAAGGAGTCTTTAGATAACATTCTATTGACTCTTGAGACGCATCTTAGTGGAGATGTGCAGAGAGTACTTCTCGATTTATGGCCAATATTCCAAGATGAACATAAGCGTTATAGTCTTGGGAATCTGACTCAAAAAGACCCTGTTTGCCAATTTTTAAGAAAATTGGATGGGAAGCCGTCCATCGGCCCGTAAAGAGCATTCAAACCGTTACTGGACGTAAAATCAGAGGAAAAAGTGAGCCATAATCACACCTCTTGTAAGTATTATTTTTTTTTATTTTTCCTTTTTCTTCTTGTTTACTAAAAAAAAAATCAAAAAAAAAATTTAGCCGTATTTTTTTTTAAATATGCCTTGCGTATTTTCAAACTTCTTCTGACACATATAGATTAGTCTTTTATCCTTGTTGTCGCAACCATCCCGAAGGGCGTCGCGATGGGAGAAGGCAACTAAGAATTAATTGTTTGGGAGTCGCCACCAATCGATTCTTCCATTAAAAATGGAATGGTGCGATTGGACACCTTAAAAAAAATGGTCTGCGTTTAAGAGTTTAGGTTCGGGGGTTGATTACAGGTAGGGAAGGTGTTAGCACCCTAAACCGTCCATTCTAAGAATGGTTACCTATTTAATCTAGTGTTATCTTACTAAATTAATTAAATTGGTCCTTTATTATCTAAAAAAATGTTATTTTTTTTTATTTTGGCATGTCCCATTTTGTCGGCATATTATCAAAAATGATAAATGACTAAGACAGGGAATGGGTGGCTAAATAGCTATTATTGTTTGAACAAATTGTGAACCCGCAACATATTACCTGACAGTGGTGAGTCAAAAATATAATTTTTTCAAATAAATATTTTTTAGATAAGATAAATTGATTTTCAAAAATGATTTTACAAGAGATTTTATTTCAAAAAATAATAATCAAATAAAATGTAAGCTCGCCACTATCATAAAGTTGGGGCTATATTAATTTGTTCACATTCGTTTTTTATTTTAAAATATTTTATTTACTTAATTGTGAAAATTAGACCCTACCAGCGCTCCTAGCAAAATCTAATATTAATAGCCTCAAGAATATTGGGAAGAGTTTAGTTGATCGTCTCTTCGATCCTCTCCCAAATTTTCCATCGTCGGCAAAGTTTAAGGGTTAATTTGATATTTGACTGAAGTGACAAACATGTAATCATAACAAGAGATTAATGTATGAAGAGAGATATTTATATTGGAGATCGCCTAAAGCCCTGCCAGTACTTCTGGCAAAACTAAAGAGAAACTTCTCACCTCAGGAAAGTCAAAATGTCGCCGTCACTTCGGCTAATTTTGATTATTCCATCGTCGGAAATCTTAATTCATTATTATTAATAATTTTTAAAAAAAGCATGAACAAATATCAATATGCTAGTGGAAGCAAGGGTTTATGATGGCTTGTTTCTGTTAGTAGAGGAGGAGGGCTCATGGTGGCTGTCTTGGAATTTCAACCATGAATACAAAAGATCTCCAATATTTTATGCAAGAAGCAAAGAATAGAAAAAGATTAAGGCCATACCTTGAGTCGAATTCCCAGATGGAAGGGCAATGGGGAGAGGTTTCTTCTATCTTCTCCTTCTTTCTCTCTTTCTTTGTGTGTATTATCTCACTTTGAGTGTTGTAGCTCTCCCTCTCTCTGTACTTTTTTCTCTCTTTCTTTTTTGTGTTACGGCTCCTCTCTCCCTTCTAGGGCTCTCCTAGGGTTTTTCTACCATTAGTTATTTATAGCTCAAATAATTATTCTCATCACCTCAATTAGCTTAATTAATTATGATAAATTAGAATAAATTTCTCCTATCAATCAAGATCAATTTGTGCAATCAGAATCAATCAAAATCAATTAATTATTTAAACCCCAAATTACCATTAATAAGGGATTAAATGTATTTATGAATTCAAATTTATTTCCTTATCCTAAATTTTACTAGATCAGTGGAGATTTTTTTCATTTATGCAAGCCAGACCAAAATTAATTTTTTCGTTTTTTTTTGTCAATCATTTTAAAGCAATGGGTTTGGGCTTGGTGAATGGATCAGATCTAAATTTATTGATACAATGCCCATTGGTGAAAATTAAAATTTCAGGACAAATTTGGGTGTCAACAGCTGCCCCCATTTGCTTCTCCATTTATAAAATAAATGGAAAGCAAATGTGTTGACTCAAATTTGTCCATAAAATTTGTGACAAGTAAATTGCAATGGGTACAGGGACCCGAGAGGGTAAGTAGCAATGTGTACTGAGACCCCAATAAATAATCATGGGTACAAGACCCAAAAGGTAAATGACCATGGGTACGTGACCAAAAATACAAATGACGTGGGTACAAGGACCTGAAAAGTAAATACGATGGGTTTCAGGACCCTAAAAGTAAGTGAAATGGGTATCAGGACCTAACAAGAGATGCAATAGGTGTCAGGACCCAAACAAAAATGCAATGGGTGTTAGGACCCGAAATATAAATGCAATGGGTATCAAGACCCGAAATATAAATGCAATGGGTATTATGACCCAGAAAGATATGCATGGGGTATCAGGACCCGAAAAGATATGCAATGGGTATCAGGACCCAAAAGGTAAAGGCAAGGGTGCGGAGCCTGAAAATTAAAAGGCAGTGAGTGTGGGACCCAGAAATTAAAAGGCAGTGGGCGCGGGGCCCGAAAAGAGTGCGGGACCGAAAAATTAAAAGGCAGTGGGTGCGGGACCCAAAAATTAAAAGGCAGTGGGTGCGAGACCCAAAAATTAAAAGGCAGTGGGTGCGGGACCCAAAAATTAAAAAGCAGTGGGCGCGGGGCCCGAAAATTTAAAGCAATGGGTGCAGGACCCAAAAACTAAAAGGCATTGGGTGCGGGACTCGAAAATTAAAAGGCAGTGGGTGCGAGACCCAAAAATTAAAAGGCAGTGGGTGCGGGACCCAAAAATAAAAAACAGTGGGCGCGGGGCCCGAAAATTTAAAGCAATGGGTGCAGGACCCAAAAACTAAAAGGCAGTAGGCGCGGGGCCCAAAAATTAAATGACAGTGGGTGCGGGACCCGAAAATTAAAAGGCAGTGGGTGCGGGACTCGAAAATTAAAAGGCAGTGGGCGCGAGACCCAAAAATTAAAAGGAAGTGGGCACGGGGCTCGAAAATTAAAAGGCAGTGGGTGCGGGACCCAAAAAATTAAAAGGCAGTGGGCGCGGGGCCCGAAAATTAAAAGGTAGTGGGTACGGGTCCCAAAAATGAAAAGGCAGTGGGTGCGGGACCCAAAAATTAAAAGGCAGTGGGCGCGAGGCCCGAAAATTAAAAGGCAGTGGGTGCGGGACCTAAAAATTAAAAGGCAGTGGGCGCGGGGCCTGAAAATTTAAAGGAGTGGGTGCAGGACCCAAAAACTACAAGGCAGTGGGCGCGGGGCCCGAAAATTAAATGAAAGTGGGTGCGGGACCCGAAAATTAAAAGGCAGTGGGCGCGGGGTCCAAAAATTAAAAGACAACAGGTGCGGGGCCCAAAAATTAAAAGACAGTGGGCGCAGGGCCCAAACATTGAAAGTGCAATGGGTGGATGACCTAAAAATTAAAAAACAGTGAGCGCGAAGCTCGAAAATTAAATGGCAGTGGGTGCGGGACCCGAAAAGGTAAAAGCAATGGGCGCGGGGCCCAAAAATCAAATGATAGTGGGTGTAGGACCCGAAAAATGAAAAGGCAGTGGGTGCGGGACCTAAAAATTATAAGCAATGGGCACAGGGCCCAAAAATCAAATGATAGTGGGTGCGGGACCCGAAAAAAAAAAGAAAAATTATAAGCAGTGGGCGCATGGCCCAAAAATCAAATGATAGTGGGTGCGGGACCCGAAAAATGAAAAGGCAGTGGGTGCGGGACCCAAAAATTATACGCAGTAGGCACATGGCCCGAAAATGAAATAAGTCAAAACAACATGTAAAATTAAACCTCAATTGGTTATGACAAGAAATGTAAATGTGACCTTAGTATGTTAAGATTTGAAAGTATTAGTGAACCTCATAAGGTCAAGTTTGAAAACAATTTTTTCTTGATTAATTGATGAAATGATGCACAATGCAATGCATGCCCCCAACACAGGGATCTGTATGATCAAGTTGAGTAGAAACTCTTAAAATATTAGAATGAGTTACCCTTAATTCCACGACCCTTAAGGACTTTCTTCCAAATGGATTCAAGGATGAACAAGAGCGAGACTTGTTGATTAGCTTCACGATTTGTGTATTCAACCTCTGCATTTATGTGCCTTGCTTGAAATGGATTCAAGGATGAACAAGAGCGAGACTTGCTGATTAGCTTCATGATTTGTGTATTCAACCTCTGCATTTATGTGCCTTGCTTGAAATGGATTCAAGGATGAATAAAAGCGAGACTTGCTGATTAACTTCATGATTTGTGTATTCAACCTCTGCATTTATGTGCCTTGCTTGAAATGGTTTCATAAGCATGTTGTTCTTGTGATGATCACATCTCAAGTATAGTGACTCGGTTACCCTTTCTTGTTGAGTAGCAACTCGTCGAGAACTCACATTGCTCTTCTTGGCCTTTTGAGGTCATCAAAGTAATTCTTGATACACTTCATAGTGTTAATACAAGTTTCACATTTCAGTATATGTTACCATGAAAAATGCATGACAATATGTTGCAAATAGAAGTGAGATTATTAGAAACAATGAATGAAAAGGATACAAGAAGGGAATCATGACAGGAATTTGTCATTTGAAGGAGAATGGGTTAGTGGAGAAAATGATGAAACGAGAGTTTTTTTTCTTTTTAGTGGTATTCTCTAAAATGATCAATGTTAGTCACCCTTGTGTATCATCTTGAACACCACATAATTGGCTTGCATGAATCTGAATTGCCCCATTTTTTGGTATGTGAGCATCATTGGCTTCCATGAATTCAATTTGCCCCAACTTTAAGGTCTGAGAGCATATCACTCCTCGTAATTGATTTCTTAGAATCTGATTTGCCCAAGTTTTAAGATCCATGAGCAGACCACTCCTCATAGTTGAATTCCTTGAATTTGATTTGCCCCAATTTTGATGTCTAGGAGCACTATTATCTTCTAAGGATATGACTTACCACAACTTTGAAGTTTCTGTACTTTTTATGTTTGGCCTTCAGTATATTTTGATTGCCACAACTTTAAAGTTTGTGGGCATCGTAGGCTTTTTAGAATCTTAATTGCCATAGTTTTGATGTCTATGAGCACCATTATCCTCCAAGAGTTGATCTGCCCCAATTTGTGAACTTCATTGGCGTCCAAGGATTTGATTGCACCAACCTTGAGGTTTAGTCAAGCTCCTTGTCTTCAAATTATTCGAAAAAATGACACTTTCATTGATGGAGTAGGTGCCATCACTTCTTTTGATGTAGCAGGTGCTGTTATCTTATTTTTGTTTGACCCTAACTTTTGCCTAGGTTGCTCTTTTCGAGTTTTCAACCTACCAGGTCATTTAATTTTTTCTTTGCACTCTAATTTTTGCCTAGGTCGCCTTTTTAGGTTTTCGACCTAGTGAGTCATTTCTCATTTCTCCTTTTTTGTTATATTTCTTTTTTGCACTCTGATTTTTGCCTAGGCCACCATTTTTCTAGATTTTCGACCTAGCGAGTCATTTTCCCCTTATTTTTTTACTTTTTTTTTTGGAAAGATGCCTATGTATGACACCGCTACACATGAGTAGTAAGGCTTGACCATTTTTCTTTGTGAGACTCGAAGCATGGCACCTCTTTATAGCAATAGGGTAGTACCATATGATTACCATTTCACACTTGTCTTCCTTCATTGAGGCATTGTCCCTAAATTAATTGTTTCAATGGACATTTTATAAGATTAAATATCACAGGCTCCTTAGTAGTTCAATGGAGAACTCCAAATCCACATCATTGTCTTTGTTAGCACCATTAATGGGGTGATCAAAATCACAACTTGGGTTCATACCATTGTCATGTTCAAGAATACCACTTTCAGACAAGTATTAGTTTATATTGGCACATGTAAGGAATAATGAAGGCAAATTGCATAAAGGCAAAGGAATGAATATAGATGAAGGATAATTTCATAAAAGAGAGGATGTTTTGAACATTTATCTTTGGAATTGAAAATGCATTTATTGATAATAATACTGAAATGGAAACATGTGAGCCCATTCTACAAATATCACCCTACAGCCTTGGGCAGAGCCATAGGATTGGTATCAAGAATTACTAATAATGAAGCTCTAGAGTTGGAGAAAGCTTGATGAGTTCTCAATTGCTGAGCTTGATGGTAATGGTACACCAAATTTGCCTTATGATTAGTGAAGGGTAATCTTCAATTGCAGATACTTGAACTAGAAATGCCATCATAGAGCTTCATGAGTCACAGGTGGATACTCACTCAACTGCATTAACCCCAAGATTTCCATGATTAGGCAAAGAATTATGACTTATACTTGGAGTTCCTTGCTCGAAGGTCAACCATTTGGCTTTTATAAGACCTTGCACCTTATTCTTCAAGGTGGTGCATTTTTCAGTAGAATGTCCTATAGCTCCTGCATGATAATCGCATTGTGCATTAGGATCATACCACTTTGGGTATGGGGGTTCCATTGGCTTCACAGGGCATAGAGCTACCAAGCCATTATGCAATAGATGAGGTAGCAACTTAGTATAGGACATGGGAATAGGGTCATGTTGAATGGGTTTCTTGTCCTGGTCATTCTGGGTCTTTCTTTGATTAGCATTCAAACTTTGAGTCCAAGATTGAGTGGTTTGGGAAGGCACTATAGGTGTTTGTTGCTGAAAAGAAAGGGGTGCTTGGTAAGGTTGAGGGCATGAAGCAAGTGAAGTAGCGGCGATGTATGGGTAAGGTGTGTAGGGTGTTTGGGGTGATTGTTGAGGTATTGCGGGTGAATGGATAGGTTCTCCTTGAGTTGGACTTTCCCCATGCCTTTTATCATTTATCATAGCCTGTACCTCACCTTCCTTCTTTCCTATCCAAGGTTTCCTTGCACTGGCTGCCCTACTTGAGTTGTCGGCAATCTTTCCACTTCTTATTCCATTTTCTACCCTTTCCCCTATGATGACGATGTCAGAGAAATTTGAAGAGACACTCCCAATCATCCGATCATAAAAGGGTGATTGAAGAGTATCGATGAACATAGCAATCATCTCCTTATCAGATAATGGCGGCTCCACTTCAGCAGCTATTTCTCTCCATCGTTGTACGTATTCTTTGAAAGTTTCTAAAGCTTCCTTCTCCATATTTTGCAACTGGAGCCATGTCAATGTTGTACTTGTATTGCCTTAGGAAGGCATCAGCAAGGTCTTTCCAGCATCGAATACGGGCTCGATCAAGGTGGGTATACCAATTCAAGGCTGCCCCGGTTAAACTGTCTTGAAAGAAATGGATAAGCAACTTGTCATCATGGGCACATGAAGCCATCTTTCGACAATACATAGTCAAATGGTTCTTTGGGCATGTGGTTCCCTTGTATTTATCAAAATCTGGCACTTTAAACTTTGGAGGAATTACCACATTAGGAACAAGACAAAGCTCTGAAGCGTCCATGATACCATAATTGTTCACTCCTTCTATGGCTCGTAATCTTTCTTCAAGTACCTCTAGCTTTTCATTGGATTTCAAACTTTCAACTTGCGGCATGAAATAAGGGTAAGATTGTTGCGCTGGTTGTAAATACGCCACCTCAAGGGAGCTAAGGGGAACCTGTTGGTTCGAGACATTTTGCGGGTTGCAGTTTGATATAGCCAATGGCACACCGCCGTCTTGAGGATTGGTCACATGTGGCAAAGGTGTTATCGGAGTGTCTTCATTATTCCTTGTAGGGATTCCATCCATGTCAATCCTCCTTTGCAGAATCTCTAAAACCTTAGTCATTTGATCTTTAAGTTGGTTGACATCACTTCTAAGGTCTTCTTGAGTCCTTTCTTGCTCTAATTCATCCATGATCCTGACTTGGGATCGAGTCCTATAAGGGTGCCGTGGAAGCAGGGTTGCTCTTTATGTGATACCTTTTTTATTTTCACAAGTTAACAAAATTAATGAAATGCAACAAACAAGAACATGATTGTCATCTAGGTTTGTTTACAAAAATGCCATTAGGCCAATTGGATTTGCACAATCTTTCAAATTTATTAGAGAAAAAAAGGCCAGTAGTCAATCTAGGAAACAAACTTATAGTCAAATTTATTCAAAAGATTTTTTTTAAAAAAAAAAAAACAATGAAGAGTGAAAAGGTTCCCTCATGTGTCCTATAAAAGGAGTTCTTTAAGCTTGATACCCTATCCTAGAGGATAAGTTCTATAAACCATGGTGGCTCTAGGGTCATTCTAATTAGTGATGGTTTGAGTTCTAGACCCCTATTGGACAGTGGGTCCCGAAATTGCCCCTACTGTCGCCAACACTTTGGCTAGCAGGGTCCCCAATCCTCACCCATGATAGGTTACAAATGGAAAGGGTTCAATTCGAGTAAGGGGGTTTCGTGTGCCTATACGGAGACCGTAGGTCTCTCAAAGCAACAGTACTTTTCCCTTACATCTGTGGGACAAAAGGTTCCCAAATTGCCCCTACTGTCGCCAACACTTTGGCTAGTAGGATCCCCAATCCTCACCCATGACAGGCTACAAGCGGAAAGGGTTCAATTTGAGTGAGGGGGTTTCGTGTGCTTATACGGAGACCGTAGGTCTCTCAAAGCAACACTACTTTGCCCTCTATCTAAGCCTACAAGGTAACGAGCCCGGGTATAGGGCTTGTGTGTGTAAGTGTAGTGCATAGTGTGTGGGAAGGAACATAAAAATAATCTTATTCACAATCCCAAAAGGCATATGAAGCAAACAAATGCAACATGATATGATGCACATAAGAGATTAAAAAGGAATAATAATAAGGACCAAAACAATTAAGAAGGTAGATAACAAAAGATTAAAATATGGCTTAACCCTCTATAGTCCCCAGTGGAGTCGCCAGCTGTCGCAACCGTCCCGAAGGGCGTCGCGATGGGAGAAGGCAACTAAGAATTAATTGTTTGGGAGTTGCCACCAATCGATTCTTCCATTAAAAATGGAATGGTGCGATTGGACACCTTAAAAAAAATGGTCTGCGTTTAAGAGTTTAGGTTCGGGGGTTGATTACAGGTAGGGAAGGTGTTAGCACCCTACACCGTCCATTCTAAGAATGGTTACCTATTTAATCTAGTGTTATCTTACTAAATTAATTAAATTGGTCCTTTATTATCTAAAAAAATGTTATTTTTTTTTATTTTGGCTTGTCCCATTTTGTCGGCATATTATCAAAAATGATAAATGACTAAGACAAGGAATGGGTGGCTAAATAGCCATTATTGTTTGAACAAATTGTGAACCCGCAACATATTACCTAACAGTGGTGAGTCAAAAATATAATTTTTTCAAATAAATATTTTTTAGATAAGATAAATTGATTTTCAAAAATGATTTTACAAGAGATTTTATTTCAAAAAATAATAATCAAATAAAATGTAAGCTCACCACTATCATAAAGTTGGGGCTATATTAATTTGTTCACATTCGTTTTATTTTAAAATATTTTATTTACTTAATTGTGAAAATTAGACCCTGCCAGCGCTCCTGGCAAAATCTAATATTAATAGCCTCAAGAATATTGGGAAGAGTTTAGTTGATCGTCTCTTCGATCCTCTCCCAAATTTTCCATCGTCGGCAAAGTTTAAGGGTTAATTTGATATTTGACTGAAGTGACAAACATGTAATCATAACAAGAGATTAATGTATGAAGAGAGAGATTTTATATTGGAGATCGCCTAAAGCCCTGCCAGTACTTCTGGCAAAACTAAAGAGAAACTTCTCACCTCAGGAAAGTCAAAATGTTGCCGTCACTTCGGCTAATTTTGACTATTCCATTGTCGAAAATCTTAATTCATTATTATTAATAATTTTATGGCAACACTTGTCATATAGCTATTATTATTGCTTTGCTTCTTTTCAAACTTGCCTGACACACGGATCTACCCCTCCTTTATAGGTGTAATTATTACATTTGAGTTTTGATTCTTTAAATAATGTACTTTGCTCTCTTCAGATCATTGATAAGGTGAGAGTACAAAAAAAAAAGAAAAAAAAGAAAAATAAATCGAAGTCACTTAAGTTCGTCGGATCAAGAGTGTTTGTGTCTTTTGTGGATCTAATCCTAGGAAAGATAAAGAGTTTGTAAATATTGCACACCATCTTGGTCGAATGCTAGCTGAGAGAGAAATCCATTTAGTTTACGGAGGAGGTAGTCTTGGGTTAATGGGTTGTGTAGCAACTGCTGCACATTTAGGAGGTGGCAAAGTCCTTGGTGTTATTCCCAGTCCTTTATCTATTAGCAAGCCCATTGGAAAAACATTAGGGGATGAAGTAATGGTATTTTGCATGCACCAACGCATGAACATTATGATAGCAAATGCTGATGCCTTTATTGCCCTACCTGGTGGTTTTGGAACTTTGGAAGAACTCTTTCAAATTACATCCTGGTCACAGCAGAACTTTCACCAAAAACCCATAGGTATATTAAATGTTAATGGTTTTTATGACAGTTTGTTTTGTTTTCTTGATCATGCTGTAGAAAAAAGGTTCATCTCATAAGCGACACGTCAAAGTCTTGTAACTGCTGCAACTCCTGAACAATTGCTCGATCAACTAAATGCATTTGTACCACAACATGATCCAGCAATGGCTCCACTGAATTGGGAACAAGGCAGCAGCAGCAAAAAGCAAAAACTTGATTTGACTTTGTCTTTGTGAATTTTTGTTTTCTCTTATGGTTTTAGTTTTTTGTAATTTTTCTTATTTCAGGCCTGATTTGCAGTTTTCTGGTAAGACCTTCTACACTCTACCTATTTTTATTTTGACATTGGGGACAATGTCTTTAATTAGTTGGGGGGAGGGATAGTTGACATTACCATGTACATAGTTTAGTTAAAAAGAAAAAACTAACAAGCTAATCTTTATCGTTACTAACTTATTAGATGTATGATGGCAGAGTAAGGAGTAGTTTTGATCTTGAGACGCATCTTAACTTGCATTTCATAATAGGTCTTAAATCATCTTTGTTCTTGTATATATATTAAAAAAAAAAAAACACACACACACACACACATAATTTTGATCTTTTCAATTGATTTTGATACAAGCATGTGCTGAATCTGAGCTTAATTGATGATAAAAGTATGCAAAACAGTTTATAGTTGAATCATTTTCATGATATACATGTGTATATGATTGTGGATATTAGGAAGAAGGCATGGTTGAATTGAGTGAATGTTCCATACCTTTGTGAGTTTTGGGCTTTTCCAAGTTTGATACTTACACTTGGTTATTTTCTTTCATGAGTGATGTCAATTATGAATTTATTTTCTAGAACTTGAATTGAATCGATTTGAGATTACATTGGTCTGTATGTTGCATGAAAATGACAGAGGCATTTTTTCTTGACTTAGCTGCTTTGGCCAAATAAACCTACCTTGCATTTATCCAAATATTAACTCTCTCTGAGCCTATTTGCCTATTCTTTGTTCTTAGCTCATTACAAGCTTTGAGTGAAAAACCATGTTTTACCTTACCTTAGGGAATGAGAGAGCATTGATTTTCTTATTGGAGGAGTTCTTTTGCTTGCAATGATGAAAGTGTGGGGGAATTGGTGTGCTGATACGAAATGCTTGGTACAAAAAAAAACAAAAAAAAACAAAAAAAAAACAAAAAAAGAGAAAAAAGAAAGAAAAATAAAAGAATAGAAAAAGGAAGGAATGTGTGAAGAGAATGAGCATTTTATGGTTTTGGGTAAAAAATTTATTCTTTCTACTTGAGTTACTCCTCAATGCTTTTTTATTCTCTTTGGTTTTAACCTGCTATTATCCATATTGTTTCCTTCCTTCACCTTATAAGTTCCATTACAACCCTTTTGAAAGACCTCTTGATTTTTGCAAGCCTATAGTAAAATACCTTCATAATTTGACCGAGTTGAGTGCAAACAGTTAACCTAAACACCTTGTGTGATTTGAGTATCAATTGTGAGGAATTCTATTCAATTTGAACATGCCTATTTCTGATTAAAGCATGATTATGCTATACTTTATTCTCAATTGGTTTGATTCAACTATTCTTTGTTAAGCATACTTGACTTATTAATTATGGTTTATATTTGATACAATGCTTGTATTTAAAAATTAGTTGAATTGATTAAATAAAATATTACATGTTTGTGGGTATCATCCTGGTAAACCCTCACGAGACTATAACTCGTCCACTAGGGACACCTAGGGGTTTAAAGGCTTGTGGCACATGCTAAGTGCCATCGTGTTTTCCTACGAAAATGGATTAGATTAGGTATAATCAGTTTTTTATGTTTTTAGTTTAATAATATGATGTTTCTTGTTTTTCTTTAGTTTTGTTCTTATGTGTTTTGCCTAGGAGTGCAAAAGCTTAAGTGTGGGGGAATTTGATCAATCAATTTGAGACACTTATGTTAGCTTTGTATTAGGCTTTATTTGATGTTTATTGTGCCCAATCTTAGTATTTTAGTTGAGTTTAATGTTGTTGGGCTTCATTGGGTTTTAATGTAAATATTGGATAATTTTTGGATTTTGATGCATTTTGACCTTTCTTCCTTGGTTAGGCCATAACTTGGGACTCGGTGATCCAATTGAGGTGATCTTGGAGTCTTTTAAAAGCTAAGACAATGCTCTACAAGTTTCATGAAGAACTCAAGAGCTAGATCGGACTTCTAAGGGTCCAAAACATCCCTGCAATGCAGAGTGGGTTTGCTGTTAGGAAAATCTGGGCAGTGTGCACATATTGGACTACATAATGAGTTATAGGCCTCCTCTTGGGCTGAAACTTGGCCATTAGAAAGATAAGACCCATATCTCCAACTTCACCGAAGACCATTTAATCAATAGATGTCGTTTTAGGCATGATTATAAAGCTACAAGTTGGTTTGAATTTGGAAACACGTTCTGCCAACTTAACTTGAGGTAGGTGCAGTGTTTTTGGCATATCTGGAGTTCTAAAAGTCCAAATGGCATGATTCCAATTGCAAAATTTCAAGGAGACAGCTGGTTACAACTTTCATGAGACCTCCAAGCCAAAATGCACCGTCTAGGTCATGAAAATCAAGCCAAAATTCAGATAAGAGTTGCTGACTAAAAGCCACCAACCATACACCAACCCACCTACCATGCATTATCCCACCAACCATGCATCAAGCTTCCATATTTGACAATTTCCATATTTTTACAGCTTGTATTCAGATTATGTACATGTACAAATTGGCTTCTAGGATTAGTATAAATAGAGTCAATTTCTTTGTATTATGATCATTCAATTTTAAGTAAGTTTGAAGAAAGTTTGAGTATTTGTGAGAGTTTTCTTTCTCTTCTTCTCCATTCTCTTTACAATTTCGTTTTTGTTCTTTTATTTCTGAGTTCTTCCTTCCCATCCATGGAAGGCTAGGCTCTCATAATCAATCCAAGGGATTAGCCATCTTGATGTTTAATTTGGAGATCTTGTTTTACTTGTTCATATTGCTTAATTGTTATTCAAGTTTCTCTTCTTCCTCTTTTGATTTTTATCTAGATTAAATTGCTTAATTTGATTTAGATGTTGATGTGATAATAGCTTTATTATCATGTATTCAAAGAGGATCACAAAGATTAAACAATATATTAAAGCTTTTTGATAGATTGTTTAGCTTGGTTAAATTCTAGATCTTAAGTTAATCTATGTTGGATGGTGCTTACTTTATCTAACCTTGGTTAATCAAATCCTAGATGCTTATCTAGTAGAGAATTCTTGGATCATGTTAAGGCTTCTTGATGTGATCTAAGGCCAAGAACATGGTTAGCAATTAAGTGAATTCCTTGTGATCAATGATGAGTTAAACTCAAGATCGGTAAATTTCCTTGGATTGATTGTTTCTTTAGATTTGTTTACAACTTTAAGTCTCATACTTTTATTAATCTTGTTAATCAACAACAAAACCCCCCCTTTTCTAATTATCTTGATCTAATTAAATCTTTGTTTTTGGATCTTTGAGAGATGATTCGGTTCATTCTCTATACTACAAATTAGTTTGTGAACCTGTTATTTTTATTATTTGATAGGTCTCGACAACCTCTTGTCATCCAACTAGCCTCATTTAACTTTATTCCAATCCATTCTATGTGTGTGACCCTGTAGGATCCTGATACGTTGACAGTAACATTAAATCCTATTTAATATTACAAACAGTGAGTGGTATCTAGCAATACATCACTGCTACTCAAGTAATAGGAATGTCAGTGATTCGACATAACCTAACTATGACTAATGTTACCATGTAATCTAACCCGTTTGTCTTGATATCTTGATTAAACACAAGGCATTCAATCATTGGTTTCTTGATTGCCGAGTAGACTTATAAAGACAAATGAGATCAACATCTCATATTGACTCATTTGAGCATGACCATGTATTTTCAAGTCTCACTCATCAAGGGGTCCGAAGATATCGCTGTCGTTAGTGGGAGGGACAAATCCTATCTATGTCACTCACATCCCTTTACATGACTTGTGACATGTCCAATAATTGACTTTATGATCACCTTGTTATAGGTGACGTTTGACGATATTAAAACATATAACTCCTCATATAGAGAACCGTAGTGACCTAAAGTCAAAGGATCACATACACTATTGTCACTATGAGAACCGCTTATGACACTCACGTAACGATCCATGTAGTGTTCTCATGGTGGGTCAGCTAAGTACATAATTACTTTAATATGTACCCATGTGTAGACTTGATATCTCATATCCTTGACTTGTGAGACACGGATATCAGCCTTCGCACATACTAGTCTCAACACATCATTGTCATCCTAATTGACAATAATACTTAACTAGGGACTTTCAAGAATAGTGTTCCAATTTATCCAATGGTATCTCACTATCAAGTCATGTACTTGATATTCCATGGCATAGAACTTTCTATTCTAAGGACTCTATTATATTCATTTAATATAAATAAATAACACAATAAATGAAATACCTTATATATTAAATAAATGTCATGATACAATGTAAACCATAAAGTAAATACATAACAGGCTTCTAGGGTATACACCAACAGAAGAAGCAAAAGAAGAAGCCAACATATGCTTCATGGCAAGCACATCCTATGATGAGGAAGAAGATGTGATAACAAATTCTGACTTTAATCTTCAAGAATCTTTCGATGAACTGTTAAATCATTGTTCTATTTAATCTGTTGAGTACAAATCTCTCAAAAGAAAGTTTTCAAAATTATCCAAGGAATATGAAGAATTGTTTTAAAAAAAAAAGAACTTGAAACTTCTTGGGAAAAACTAAAGCTGAAAACCTTCTCTTAAAAACATCCTCTGAGTCCAATACATCTGATGAAGTTGAGAAACTTCAAATTGAAGTAATTGAACTTACTGGGGATCTCAGTAAATTTGTGGGTAGCATAAAAAAGCTACACACATTACTTAAATACTCCAGAGACCCTCGTGACAAATCTGGATTAGGGTATCAAAATACTGAGATAAATAATTACCAAAAGACTTATACTTCTGCAAAACCAAAATCCTTTTGTAACACTTGTAAAAAGAAAAGGACATGCTACATCCAAATGTTCTTACAATAAGAAATCAAGGTATTATGAGTCTTCAAAAGCTAACCTGATAGGACCCAAAAAGATATGGGTATCTAAAAATATGATAATCCTTCTTGCCGATGTGCTTATCAGCAAGAAGAAGACACCTGCCATGGTACCTGGACAGTGGTTGCTCATGACACATGACGGGAGAAAGGTCTATGTTCCAAGACCTCAAACTTAAATTAGATGACTTTGTCACATTTGGTGGAAACCAGAAGGGAAAAATAGTAAGAATAGGTAAGATTGGAAAGGATCCTTTTCCTTCTATTGATAATATACTTCTGGTTGAAGGATTAAAACATAATATGCTTAGCATAAGCCAATTATATGATAGTGGATCTAGTGTTTCTGTCAACCAAGGAGAATATATAGTCAAAAACCCTAATGGAACCATACTTTTTATTGTAAAAAGGAAAAACAATCTTTACAAGATTGACTTGGAAGATCTCTTAGATCAGAATGTATCATGCCTAGTGTCCATAAAAGGAGAACAATGGATATGACACAAGAAGCTTGGTCATGCAAGCTTGAGGTTAATCTCAAAGCTAAATAAGCATAACCTGGTGAGAAGACTATCAGATCTTGTGTATAAATCAGATGTTCTATGTGACACCTGTCAAAAGGTGATACAAATCAAAAATTCTTTTGAGTCCAAAAATATTGTTTCCACCTCTAGACCACTAGAGCTGTTACATTTGAATCTGTTTGGTCCAACAAGAACTGCCTCATTAAATGGGAAGAAATACGGATTAGTCATAGTAGATTACTATACTAGATGGACAAGGGTTATGTTCCTAGCTCACAAGGATGAGTCGTTTAAAGTCTTCTCTATAATCTGTAATAGAGTTCAAAATGAAAAAGGCATGTGTATCAACTCAATTCGAAGTGATCATGAAGGAGAATTTGAGAATGAGAGCTTTCAACTATTCTGTAAATAAAGTGGTATTCTTCAAAACTTCTCTACCCCAAGAACACCACAGCAAAATGGTGTGGTAGAGAGGAAAAACAAATCTCTTCAAGAGATGGCTAGAACAATGTTCAATGACAACTCAACCTCCAAACACTTTTGGACTGAAGCTGTTAACACTGATGTGATATCCAAAACAGAATATATATTAGACCTTTATTGAACAAGACTCCTTATGAATTTTGAAAGGGACAAAAACCCAACATTTCTTATTTTCATTCATTTGATTGTCATTGCTATATTTTAAATACCAAGGATTCTTTAGGAAAATTTGATGCTATAGTTGACTGTGGAATTTTCTTAGGATACTCTGAAACTTCAAAGGCATACAGAGTTTATAACTCTCATTCTTTGACTATGGAAGAATCTATTCATGTTAAATTTAATGATAAAAAACCTAATAAAGATTTATAAGAGCTAGATGAGCCTTTTGCAGATTTGAATATGAAAGTAGAGAAGAAGGATCATCATCAAATCAACAAAGATGCATTGGACGATGAAGGAAAATAAGAAAATGCAACAAGGAATGATATTCAAAGAAGCTGGCACTTTAAAACCTATCATCCAAAAGACTAAATTATTGGTAATCCAGATGATAAAGTGCAAACAAGATCAGCGTTCAGAGAATACTCAGATGTTGTATTCATATCAGAAATGGAATCAAAGAAGATTGAAGAAGTTCTCTTGGATGAATGATGGATACTAGTAATGCAAGAAGAACTCAATCAATTCACCAGAAATGATGTTTGGACGCTGGTTCAAAGGCCCAAGGTCAAATCCATCATCGGAACAAAATGGGTGTTCAGAAACAAACTGGACGAAGATGGAAATGTTGTGAGAAATAAGGCAAGGTTAGTTGCCCAAGGTTATTCACAACAAGAAGGTATCAATTTCATTGAAACTTTTGCTTCTATAGCTAGATTAGAAGCCATACGCATCTTACTTTCATTTGTTGCTCATCACATCATGAGACTCTATCAAATGGATGTAAAGAGTGCTTTTCTAAATGGTATAATCAGTGAAGAGTGAAGAAGTTTATGTCATGCAACCACCTGGTTTCGAGGATCAAAATCATCCAAAGCATGTTTTTAAACTGAAAAATGATCTGTATGGATTAAAACAAGTGCCTCGAGCATGGTATGAGAGATTAAGCACTTTTCTAATGGAAAATGGATTTTCTAGAGGAAAAGTTTACACTACTCTTTTTCACAGAGACAAAAACTCACATTTTATTATAGTCTAAATTTATGTTGATGATATTATCTTTGGAGCTATTGATGAATCTCTTTGCAAGGTTTTTTCCAAATTGATGCAGAAGGAATTTGAAATGAGCTTAATGGGAGAATTAAAATTCTATCTGGGTTTATAAGTAAAGCAAACATTGGACGGAATCTACATTTACCAAACCAAGTATAGAAAGAAACTCTTGAAGAAGTTTAAAATGGACGATTGCAAAACGATGAGTACACTAATGCATCCATCATCCACACTCAAATTGGATGATAAAGATCAAAAGGTGGACCAAAAGGTATACAGAGGTATGATTGAATCACTCTTATATCTAACCCTAGAAAGTCACATCTAGTTTATGTTAAAAGAATATTTAGATACTTGAAAGGAACTACTAATCTGGGTTTGCTATTTAAGAAATCTCATGAGTATAGATTAATTGGTTTTTGTGATGCTGACTATGCTGGAGATAGAATTGAAAGAAAAGCACTAGTGGATGATGTCACTTCATTGGAGGAAATCTAGTCTCATGGTCCAACAAAAAACAAAGCACAATTGCTCTTTCAACAGCTGAAGCTAAATATATATCAGCATCAAGTTACTGCTCTTAACTTCTATGGATCAAACATCAATTGGAAGATTACAACATCTTTGAAAGTAAGATTCCTTTACTCTGTGATAATACTATAGCAATTAACTTATCAAAAAAATCCCATCTTACCTTTAAGAGCAAAACACATTGAAATTAAACATCACTTTATAAGAGATTATATTCAAAAAGGTGTGTTTGATATATAATTTGTGGATATAGATCATCAATGGGCTGATACTTTTACTAAACCCCTCACTGAGGATAGATTTAATCTTATTAGAAAGCATCTAAGTATGCATATTGTGAAGAACTGATATCTATGCGTCCATTGATAATCTGAGTCCAATATAATTTGTACTTGTTATGTATTTTGTGAATTTTCTGATAAGTAAATGGACTTATAATATTCACATTTATTATAATATATCTTTGTCTCATTTGAATCTTTTCAAATTTCCCATGTTGAGTCAGTTTTCGAAAGGACACAGAAGTTATCTTTTACTGCGGACATGACAGTTACTTTTAATACACATTTATTGTGACGACTGTTGAATTTTCGCATTTCTTTTAAAAAAATTTGTAACGTTTGAAATTTTCTCTCAAGACTATGTTTTTACAAGTCTCTATAAATATCTCTTGTTGCTCCAAGATCAAAATTTTACGTTATCAAAATTTCTTCAAAGACTCCTCTCTGAAAATCTACTTTTCTCAAGAACCCTAAAACCCTTTTTCAAAACAAACTCTAAGAAATGGCCAAAGGAAAGACCTTTAATGTGGATGAAGCTAAAGTATCAGTGGAGTACTTGTTATAGACCTCTGCTCTAGGATAATGTGGGATTGATATCAAGGACAGTCTTCAAGGTGCTGGGTGGGAAAGCCACTTCAAAGAACCCATGGAGGTTCATCCGGAACTGGTGAAGATCTTCTGGAAAAATGCCTCTGCGTTTGAGACTGAGGTCAGAGGAGAAGTGTTAGGAAAATAAGTTGTTGTCTCAAAAGTGACCATCTCTGATGCGACACAATGTTGGTTGGAAGGAGCCATTATCACCACTAGTTGGAAGAATGCATTTGAGGGTGTAGATGCTGTACTTGACATCTGGCTGAAGGAACCCTCTACTGCGAAAGTGACAGCATAAAAAATGCATGACAAAGCTAGGGTATTGCATCAGTTGTTGAACAAGGCCATACTTGACAAGGCAGGGTCCAAAGACTCTGTTTCAATTGTTCATGCTTTCTGCCTATGCCATCTGATGCTTTGTCAACATATCAACCTCCCCTCCTTGCTGTTCAAGAACTTCAAAAGGAGTGGACAACGGAAAGGGGAAAAGACCACCATCTCCTATGGTGCCCTCTTAACCAAGATCTTCAAGGATCAAGGTGTCTTCAGTGCCAATGAGGGCAAAGACAAAGAGGAGAGAAAAAGATTTTTGGACGAATCCAAATGCAACATGTTTTTGGACGAAGCAATCTGATGAAGATGAGGCTTTAGAGTGTCCAAGTTTTTCTTGACCAAAAGGACACTTCAAAACCTTCAAAAGTTGAAAGTCCAATGAAGCCTACTGCTAAAGCTATGAGTCCAAAGCAGAAGCCAATGTCCATTTCTACAAAAACTAAAAAGCAAAGATGATTGGTACTAGACAATGACTTGGACGATGAACAACCCATTGCAAAAAGAATAAGGGTTGCATCCAAGATCAACATTCCCATGGGAAATTGGACCAAGCTAAATTTAAAGAAGAGAATCATTCATCCTTCAACGTCCATTCGCAATGTAACCACTCATGCATCCATCCTTTCACCACCCTTAATTTCTTCTCACCCCGAACCACAAATCCCCTCCTCAAACTCTCAAACACATTCCTCACCACCAAACATTGAACCAAACTCTCCTCAAACACATATCATACCATTCCATTCTCCTTTACCTTCACCAAGACCAAATTCCATCTTCACCTCACCAAGTTTTAGAATCTTCACTGTGGGAGTAACACCCTATATCATTCCCTGTTAGGAAACAAAGGCATCATCTCTTTCACTCACTACAAAAAGGTCCAGATGCTGTGATGACACTGCTGCAAAGGTTCATATCTTCCCACAGCAACTAAAGTTCAAGCTAGTAACTCTGGAAGAAATGGATCTCTTTGCAAATCTTTATGACACAATATTTGTCTGTGTCATTAAGGGAAGTTTACTAGTCAAGGATGTTCGCTTTGTACCCCCTTCTTTGCTTATCACTTTTGCCACTTCCATCACGAAGAATGGCTTAAACCTATTCGATTTGATCCTTGCTTTGGTATTAAAAAATCACCAAAGGCAGACCTCGAGTTCTTATGGCATGTATCAAATGATGGAGAGGCCAAGGAAGATAAAGCCAAGACTTTCTAGGAAAAGCATATCTGGGATTGTGAACAGCAAGCCTCAACTTCTAGACTAAGCATTGAGGAGAAGATAGAAACTGTTACAGTTCAAGGCTAGAGCTCTAAATGTTTCAGTCCAGTCTATATTGTGGATGATATTCTTGGACTGCTGTTGAAGAAGCCTGAGGAATCATTCTTCTCCTGTACAAACTATATCTCAAGATCTCCTCCTTCTGATAATCCGGGTAAATAATATCCTTGGGATATAATGTTTGCATATCGAAGAGATCCCATCCCTTGGACTTTTGACTTACCAAGATCTGTGGACGAAGAGGAAGAAGTTGGTATGGTAGCACAATGATCAATCAATTTAAGACACTTATGTTAGCATTGTATTAGGCTTTATTAGATGTTTATTGTGCCCAATATTATTATTTTAGATGAGTTTAATGTTGTTGGGCTTCATTGGGCTTTAATGCAAATATTGAATAATTTTCGGATTTTGATGCATTTTGACCTTTCTTCCTTGGTTAGGCCATAACTTGGGACTCGGTGATCCAATTGAGGTGATCTTGGTGTCTGTGGAAAGCTAAGACAATTATCTACAAGTTTCATGAAGAACTCAAGAGCTGGATCGGACTTCTAAGGGTCCAAAACATCCCTGCAATGCAGAGTGGATTTGCTGTCAGGAAAATCTAGGCAGTGTGCACATATTGGACTACATAGTGAGTTATAGGCCTCCTCTTGGGCTGAAACTTGGTCATTTGAAAGATAAGACCCATATCTCCAACTTCACTGAAGACCATTTTGTCAATAGATGTCGTTTTAGGCATGCTTCTGAAGCTACAAGTTGGTCTGAATTTGGAAACACGTTCTTCCAACCTAACTGGAGGTAGGTGCAGTGTTTTTGGCATTTCTGGAGTTCTAAAAGTCCAAATGACATGATTCAAATTGGAGATTTTCAAGGAGACAACTGGCTACAACTTTCATGAAGACATCCAAGCCCAAATACAACGTCTAGGTAATGAATTTGAAGCCAGAAGTCGGATAAGAGTTGTTGACTAAAAGCCACCAACCATACACCAACCCACCTACCATGCACCAACCCACCTACCATGCATCAAGCTTCCATATTTGACAATTTCTTTGTTTTTTATAGCTTGTATTCAGATTATGTACATGTACAAATTGGCTTCTAGGATTAGTATAAATAGAGCCAATCTCTTTGTATTATGATAGATTCAATTTTAAGTAAGTTTGAAGAAAGTTTGAGTATTTGTGAGAGTTTTCTTTCTCTTCTACTTCATTTTCTTTAGAATTTCGTTTTTGTTCTTTTATTTCTGAGTTCTTCCTTCCCATCCATGGAAGGCTAGGCTCTCATAATCAATCCAAGGGATTAGCCATCTTGATGTTTAATTTGGAGATCTTGTTTTACTTGTTCATATTGCTTAATTGTTATTCAAGTTTCTCTTCTTCCTCTTTTAATTTTGATCTAGATTGAATTGCTTAATTTGATTTGGATGTTTATGTGATAATAGTTTTATTATCATGTATTCAAGAGGATCACATAGAATAAACAATTTATTAAAGCTTTTTGATGGATTGTTTAGCTTTGTTAAATTCTTGATCTTAAGTTAATCTATGTTTGGATGGTGCTTACTTTATCTAACCTTGGTTAATAAAATCCTAAATTCTTTGTTCTTTTTTGGATCCTTGAGAGACGATTCGGTTCATGCTCTATACTACAAATTAGTTTGTGAACCGGTAATTATTATTTATTTGACGGGGTTTCGACAACCTCTTGTCACACAAGAACAAGCACTCTCCATTGTTGCGCCAATATCAGTTGCTCCACCTGCACTTCACATCGAACTATCCATTGCTGTTAGCAATGTGAGAACTAATTTGGAAGCATCTGCTGAGAGTCACCAAGCTGCTCCATCACCTCAAGTGCCCCCAGAGTTTCAAGCCTATGTCTCCTCCAAAATGGAAGTGATGTATAAAAGATTTGAAGATCTCCTCAAATCCTTCCTTCATCAAGGGCTTCCTCCACCTTCCTAGCCTAAAAAAAAATTTTCTCACATTCTTTTTACAACATTCTTCTTTCAGTTTTTTTTACTTCAATCTATTTCTTTACTTCAATTTATTTCTTTCCTTCTCCTTTTACTGACAATGATGATAAACTTCACTTTTTTTCTAATGACAAAAGGGGGAGAATTGAGAATTTGATTGATTATGATGATTGTTTACATATAAAATAATGTTATTTTATATACAATAAATTTGATTCAATTATGTTGCTCTGATATTTGAATAGATCAAAGGTTTTTGTTTTCATTGATAATCTATAACTGTGATATCTGAAATAGCTCTTGCTCTAATAACTAATCCAAACTCAATAAGGATGTGCATGTTCTAATGTTTAGCATTTTTCCATCCTTTAATTTTATGATCTTTGTAAAAGTTAAAACTTAGTTTTGTTACTTCTTCAAGTAAATAACTCTGAAATATAAGCAATAGACTTTGCGTCCAACATTTTTTTTAAAACAACTATAACTCAACTCAACTAGTTTTGAAAAATGTTTTTTGTAAGTCATACATGCGTCCAACAGGCTCTGCGTCCATTCCTTTACTATACATGTTCTTAGGGGGAGTCAGCGTTATTCTCTCAAAAAAAAATTTGTTCAATCAAATTTAATAGTATTTGTCATCATCAAAAAGAGGGAGATTTTTGGAACCAAAGATGAATTGAAAAATTAAATTTGGAACCAAAGTAGTTCAAAGAATTGAACCCCTCAAAGTTTTGAAGATAACAAAAATATTAAATTGGAACAAATAAGTAATGTTTCAATTAACCAGTTTGTAATATGAAGAATGTTAATCCAAAAATGTTTATCTTGTAAAAATTATGATGATTATACTCTGATAAGGAAGCACGGTTATAACTAAATAATATTAGCATGCGTCCAATATGGCTTTAGTTATAGCTGAAAAGAAATTTTTTGTGTGCGTCCAATAAGCTTTGTTATATTATGTTGGATCATCCAAAGTTTCTCTTCAACTCAGATTCAAACATTCGTTCAAAGCTTGGATTCAAATACAAGAACTGTTCATCATTAAATGCTGAAGAGACCTCTGATAAAGTACTCGGCAAAAAGAAGTCAATTGTGCTGCTGGGCTGACACTTCTAACAACTACAAAGACCAGCAAAAAAGGAACTTTCTGCGTGTTCAGAAAAGTTAGAACTAAGATATCATATTCTTATTAATCTTTGATAATCAAAGTCACTTTTCAGAAGAAGCTCAACACGATATCAGCTTATGCATTTAATGTTGCTCAAAACGGTAATAAATATTTCTGTTGAACGAAGAAGCTAATGAAGACCTTTTCAAGCGCAAGCCACATATAAAGAGTGTATGTTTTGTCCACTATCACTTGTTTCACTGCAAAGTTATCTTTTGAAAGATTGTCTTTAAGAAATTTTTTTCAGAAAGGTTAAGAAACTTAATTCAACTCCCTTCTTGTGTTTCAACTAGGTATTTCAAAACTAAGGAAATATTTGGGTAGCAGAGCTTGTTGCTACCTATGATTGGTAATTTCAATTGGAAATTGGGAATAATATTGATGTCCATTATCATTGTTAATGTTTAGTGGTGGAGAATAACCCCTTGACCAATCTTTATCATTGCTACCTTCATCTACATCTTAGTTTGTATATTTCAAATTTAAATTCTATTTCTTTAATTTCAATCTACTTAGTTTAGTTACTCACAAACCCCCTTGTTACTTTTAGCATTTAATTTATTGTTTTTGAGTCTTCTTATTTAGAGTCAATAACTTATCAATTAGACTCAGTCCTTTGCGAAAATGACTATTGCTTACTGCTATACTCAATAATGATCATTTATCTAAAAGGACTAATTTGATAACTCTTCTAGAATACACTAGAAAACACTCAAAGAGTGGAGTATAAAATGAAGTACAAGCTTCCGTAAGTCTACACAAATGATTTTTTCAAAGTGAGCTAGTGTAGAAATCGAAGATTGCTAGAAGAGTAGGGTGCCCAATAAATACAAGAAGTCTTCAAAGATTTGAGTGTGACAAGCAATACGAATATACACAAGCCTTTGAAAATTCATTCTTACACTTTCATATTCTTTATGTAAAGTTATTCAAGATACATTGAGGCTTATTGTTTTTATTCTCACATTTTTGTGAGTTATCTGTTGAGTGTTTTCAAACACTATCTTTTACTCTGTGTAAAAGCCTGAAGTGGCTAGTAGTAAAGAATACTTGTACCTGAAGAGGTTGTAGAATACTTGTAATATTGAAAAGATTAGTGGAAAATCCTTTTCATTGAAGGGACTAGACGTAATTTTTGAGTCATAAGAGTGAGCTATTATAAATTGGCTATGTGATTCTCTCTTCCTTATTATCTTGATCTAATATTTCCTGTGCTAATATTTGGGGATTGCTATTGTTGTTTTCTAACACTTTATTACCTTTGGTCTTAAAGAACTCTCCTTGCATTGAAAGATTTTACTTAAGAAGGATTTTTGCGTCCAAAGCTTTATTCAAACAGTTTTGTGTCCAGCATTTATTTGAAAAGTTGTTTTCTCGAAAAGTTTTCCAAGTATTAATAACACAACCCCCTTCTTGTATTATATTTATTCATTTCAATTAGTTTCAGAGCTCAGCCTCTTGGGTTGAGTATCTAACAGTGCAAAGGGAAAACGATTCATAAAAACTGCAATGGAAAACGAAGGACAAGCAGTAAACAGACCACTTCTCTTCAATGGTAGTGATTACGATTACTGGAAGAAGAGGATGATAGCATTCTTTGGTGCACATAATGTGGACATATGGGAAATTGTTCAAAATGGGTATCAAACACCCACAAATGCTAAAGGAGCAAAAGTGCCCAGAGCTCAATGGAGGGATGCTCAACAGACAAATCATCAACTGAACTCAAAAGCAAAACACTACTTAATGTGTGCTATTTCAAGGTTTGAACATGATAAAGTCCTAAGCTGTGTGACAGCTAAGGAAATATGGGACACTCATGCCTTGGCCCATGAAAGATCATCATAGGTCAAAGAATCTAAAATAAGCATGCTGGTTCATCAGTATGAACTCTTCAAGATGGGAGAACATGAGGCAATTGACCAAATGAACATTAGAAAGGTTCTAAGAAGTCTCTCCAGACAATGGAGACCCAAAGTCACAGCTATCTAAGAAGCCAAAGATCTCACAACGCTATCTACGGAGGAACTTCTTGGATCTCTTAAAGTTCATGAACTTGAACTCAAAGTAGAAGATGTCTCAACAAAAGGCAAACCAGTTGCCCTAAAAGCTCACAAGGGAAGTGCGTCCAAAGCACTTAGAGCTGAAGAATCTTCGAATGAAGCTAAATAATCTGAAAAAGTATTTGATGATGATGAACTTTCCTTTATATCGAGAAAAATACAATCAATGTGGAAAAAGAAATGAGGAATGAGAAGAAAGCACTTCTCAAAGAAAATCCTCAAGGACAAAGTTGAGACAAAAGATAAAAGCCCAATCATATGCTATGAATGCAAAAAACCTAGGCATATTAAAGCATAATGACCATCCCTCAATAAGGACAAAAGAAGGTTCTTCAAGAAGAAGAAAAGAGGACTCATGGCTATATGGGAAGACATGGATCTCTCCTCCTCAGATGAAGAAGAATAATAAGAAGAGGAAGAAGCCAATCTATGCTTGATGGCTAACAACTCCTATGATGAAGAATCAGATGAAGATGAGGTAAATGATCCTGACTTTAACCTCCAAGAAGCTTTTGATGACTTACTAAACAATTCTTTCATTCACTCTACTGAGTACAAAAGTTTGAAAAGAAAATTCTCAAAACTTTCAAAAGAGTTTGAGAAAATCAGTTTAGAAAAACAAACTCCAGAAGAAGAGAACGAGAAGCTGAAAATAATGTTTTAGAATCCAAAGTTCTTTCTAAGTCCAATACATCTCATGAAGTTGAAAAACTACAAAAAGATGTAATTGAACTTAAAAAGGACCTGACCAAATTCGTTGGCAGTACTGAAAAGTTAAACATGATTTTGAAATATTCAATAAATCCTTATGATAAGTCTGGGCTAGGATATGAACTAAAATATCAAAATCATTTTCAACAATCTTCTACATCTAGCAGTTCTAAACCTTCGTGCAGTTTTTGTGGTAAAACTAGACGTGTTACTTCCAAATGTATGATCAAAAGAAAAAAGGGGTATGATAAAACCTCAAAAACTAACATGAAAGGTCCCAAGACCATCTTGGTACCTAAAAGCATGATCATTCCTCTTGCAGATGTGCTTAGCAGTAGGAAAACAACTCCAATCATGGTACCTGGACAGTAGCTACTCATGACACATGATAGGAGAAAGGTCTATGTTCGAAGAACTAAGATCTAAATCCGGTGGATGGGTCACCTTTGGAGGAAATCAAAGAGGTAAAATAGTTGAGATTGGTAAGATTGGTAAGCATCCTTTCCCTTTCATTAATAATGTATTGCACGTTGAAGGATTAAAGCATAATCTACTAAGCATAAGTCAATTATGTGATAGTGGATCTGATGTTTCCTTCAACAAAGGAGAATGTATAGTCAAAAATCCTGATGGGTCCATTCTTTTTACATCTAAGAGGCAAAATAATTTATACAAAATTGATTTGGGAGACCTCTCAAACCAAAATGTATCATGTCTAGTGTCCATCAAAGAAGAACAATGGATATGGCACAAGAAACTTGGTCATGCAAGCTTGAGGTTAATCTCAAAGCTTAATAAGTATCACCTCGTAAGAGGACTACCAAATCTTGTATACAAATCTGATGTTCTTTGCGATGCATGTCATAAAGGAAAACAAGTTAAGAATTCTTTTGAAGCCAAAAACTTTGTGTCCACTTCAAGACCACTAGAACTGTTACATCTTGATTTGTTTGGACCAACTAGAACAGCCTCCTTATGTGTTTTGCCCAGAAGTGCAAAAGCTTAAGTGTGGGGGAATTTGATCAATCAATTTGAGACACTTATGTTAGCTTTGTACTATGCTTTATTAGATGTTTATTGTGCCCAATATTAGTATTTTAGCTGAGTTTAATGTTGTTGGGCCTCATTGGGCTTTAATGCAAATTGTGAATAATTCTTGGATTTTGATGCATTTTGACATTTCCTCCTTGGTTAGGCCATAACTTGGGACTTAGTGATCCATTTGAGGTGATCTTGGTGTCTTTGGAAAGCTAAGACAAGGATCTACAAGTTTCATGTGAACTCAAGAGCTGGATCGGACTTTTAAGGGTCCAAAATAACCCTGCAATTCAAAGTGGGTATGCTGTCACTGGAATCTAAGCAGTGTGCACATATTAGACCATATAGTGGGTTATAGGCCTCCTTTGGAGCTAAAATTCGGTCATTGGAAAGATAAGACCCATATCTCCAACTTCACTGAAGACCATTTAGTCAATAGATGTCGTTTTAGGTATGATTATGAAGCTACAAGTTGGTTTGAATTTGGAAACACGTTCTACCAACCTAACTTGAGATAGGTGCAGTGTTTTTGGAATATCTGGAGTTGTAATTTTTAAAAAATCATTCAATTTTAAGTAAGTTTGAAGAAAGTTTGAGTATTTGTGAGAGTTTTCTTTCTCTTCTTCTCCATTCTCTTTAGAATTTCGTTTTTGTTCTTTATTTTATGAGTTCTTCCTTCCCATCCATGGAAGGCTAAGCTCTTATAATCAATCCAAGGGATTAGCCATCTTGATGTTTAATTTGGAGTTCTTGTTTCGCTTGTTCATATTGCTTAATTATTATTCAAGTTTCTCTTCTTCCTCTATTGCCTTTTATCTATATTAAATTGATTAATTTGATTTAGATGTTGATGTGATAATAGCTTTATTATCATGTATTCAAAGAGGATCACAAAAACTAAACAATATATCAAAGTTTTTTGATGGATTGTTTAGCTTAGTTTAATTCTGGATCTTAAGTTAATCTATGTTGGATGGTGCTTACTTTATCTAACCTTGGTTAATCAAATCCTAGATGCTTATCTTGTAGAGGATTCTTGGATCATGTTGAGGCTTCTTGATGTGATCTAAGGCCAAGAACATGATTAGCAATTAAGTGGATTTCTTGTGATCAATGATGGATTAAACTCAAGATCAGTAAATTTCCTTGGATTGAGTAATTTGTTAATTGCATTTCTTTAATTCAACCAGTGTATTTTCTTTTCAAATCATCAAAACTCCCCTTTTTAATTATCTTGATCTAATTGAATCTTTGTTTTTGGATCCTTGAGAGACGATTCCGTTCATGCTTTATACTACAAATTAATTTGTGAACCGGTAAATTTTATTATTTTGACGGGTCTCGACAACCTCTTGTCAAATTTTCCTTGGATTAGTTGCTTCTTTAGATTTGTTTACAACTTTAAGTCTTGTACTGTTGTCAATCTTGTTAATCAACAACAAAATCCCCTTTCTAATTATCTTGATCTAATTGAATATTTGTTTTTTTAGATCCTTGAGAGACGATTCGGTTCATGCTCTATATTACAAATTAGTTTGTGAACTGGTAATTTTTATTATTTGACGGGTCTCGACAACCTCTTATCACCCAGCCTTGTGAAGTATGACCTTGTCCAAAAGTTTATGCAACACTCTGGTTTTGTCATGCAGCTTTGCCGCAGTCAGCCTATCGGAAGATGAGTCTTTAAGGAGGATGTCAAACATTCCTTCTTTTCCTCCAAAGGATTTTTCCAATTAAGTGGTGATGATGGCACCTTCTAACCAATATTGAGTCACATCAGAGATGGTGACTTCAGAGATTATCACCTCTTTACCCAATACTTCCCGTTTGACTTCAGTAGTGAAGACACTTGCGTTTCACCATAACATTTGGACCAGTTCTGGATAAACTTTAACGGGTTCTCTGAAGTAATTAGCCTAACCAATACCATGGAGGTTCTCTTCAATGTTTATACCACACTCTGATAGTGTCGAGGTTTGAAAAAAGTATTCCACTGTGACTTCGGATTCATCCACATTCAGCATCTTTCCTCTAGCCATTTCTCAAAGAATTTTTAAAGAAGGTTTAGGGTTTTGGAGTGGTTTGTGGGCAAAGAGTTTTTCAGAGAAGAGTTCTTCGAAAAATTTAGGTAGCGTAAAATTCTGATCATGAAATGAAATGAGATATTTATAGTGATTTGTAAAAACAGAGTCTTGTAACTAAAAGATTTTTTAGAGGAAATATCAAAAGTTTTACAAATTTAAAAAAATTCAAAATTTCAACTGTCACCACAATTAAAGCATTTAAATTAACTGTAACGTCAATAGTAAAAAGTAACTTTTGTGACTTTTCAAAAACTGACTCAGCGTTGGAGTTTTGAATAAATTTGTAAACGACAAAAGACTATTTCATAGTAAATATGAATATTAATTGTCAATAATTGGACTCATCATACATTGGAGGCAAAACATACATAACACATCAGGCATATTGGACGCAGAGATATAATGGACGCACAAAGGTCAATCTTTCACAAAGTGCATACTCAAATGCTTTCTAATGAAGGTAAATCTATCATCAGCAAGTGGTTTTGTGAAAATGTCAACCCATTGATGATCTGTGTCCACATATTGAATATCAAACACATCTTTTTGAATATAATCTCTAATAAAATTATGCTTGATTTCTATATGCTTTGCTCTAGAATGCAATATTGGATTTTTAGACAAATTTATTGTAGCAATATTATCACAAAGTACTGGAATCTTACTTTCAAAGATGTTGTAGTCTTCTAGTTGATGTTTGATCTAAAGTAATTGAGAGCAGCAACTTGATGCTGATATGTACTCAACTTTAGCAGTTGATAAAGCAATGGTACTTTGTCTTTTGCTAGACCAAGAGACTAAGTTGGCTCCAATGAAGTGGCATCCTCCACTGGTGCTTTTCCTTTCAATTCTATTTCTAGCATAGTCCGCATCACAAAATCCAACTAATCTGTACTCATAAGAATTCTTAAAAAATAATCCCAAATTAGTAGTACCTTGCAAATATCTAAATATTCTTTTAACTGCTGTGAGGTGAGATTCTCTTAGATCAGATTGGAAACGAGCACAAAGACATACACTGAACATAATATCAGGTCTGGATGCAGTAAGATAAAGAAGAGATCCAATTATACCTATGTATACCTTTTGGTCAACTTTTTTATCCTTATCGTCCAATTTCAGTGTTGACGTTGGATGCATAGGTGTGCTCATTGGCTTACAATCGTCCAATTTTAATTTCTTCAAGAGTTCTTTTGTGTATATGGTTTGATGGATATAAGTTCAGTCCAGTATTTGCTTTACTTACAATCCTAGGAAGAACTTCAATTCTCCCATCATGCTCATTTCGAACTCTTTCTGGATTAACTCAGAAAAATCTTTACAAAAGAAATTCATTAGTAGCTCCAAATATAATATCATCAACATAAATTTGTACTATTACAAAATGTGAATTTACATTTCTACGAAAGAGTATTGTATCAACTTTTTCTCTAGAAAAATAATTTTTCATAAGGAATGAACTCAGTCTTTCATACCAAGCTCGAGGAGCTTGCTTTAACCCATACAAAGCCTTTTTTTTTGTTTGAAAACATGCTTAGGAAAGGTTTGATCCTCAAACCACTCTACCTTATTTTTTGTCTTTAGGCTTAATCTTATATGATTTTTTCCTTATAAAACCAAGTTGACATTTTAATATAAAAATGAAAAGGATATAAATTGACAAATGTTACGAGGAGTATAATTCATATATCATGTATGTCTATTATTTAAGAAAGCAAATCATACTTTTGGCAGTGCAAGACATAAATAGATTATCGTAATATGTTGTTGTTGATAATGATGAATTTATTAGGTTGCATGATAAGGAATAAGGATATCATCATGTCAACTTTCATGTCAACCAAAACTATAAGTCCTTTCTCGGGGAATCTTAAGGGTTTGGCCTCCACATCATCTCGATGCATTTACAGGAATTAAATTAATTCCCCTAAGTGCTGACCCAAGATTCAAACCCGAGTAGTCAAGGCAAGAAACACACCTCATTAACCTCTATGCTAACTCTCTTGCTACTACGGATGTAAATAATATCCGTTTAAGTGAATATTTGCATAGATCTTGTGACGGGGTGCATATGAAAATAGATTTCTCCTTGTTGCATAGAGATAAAGAGAAATTTATCTTCGTTAAATAAATGGGACATGGCAAGATCAAGATCCTTATCCTTGCGTGTACCCACTACATAAATATAAAAGACTCTATGTTTCTAAACACAATATGAATTATATTTGAACATAATAGTAATTTTATGTTTAGAGGTATATAAGCAATTGTAATATATATATATATATATATATATTTATTCTTGTTCGGGTATCCTCACACCTTTGGATGTGATATTAATTTTGTTCGGGGTACTAAGGTTGTCCCTCCTCACAAAGGCTTTCTCGCGGACTTAAACCCGTCAATTGTTGAGCTCAAGGTTGCTTATGACAAGTGAATTTATTTATTTATTCCTTTTTAAATATTTAACGATGTTAAGTTACAGTTAGTGAAAAATAAAAACAAAATGAGGCGATGTGTAATTTATGACTAAATTTACGATTTGCTGTCATTTTTACAAACTTAAAGATATAATTGATTGTAACTTACTCATAAAAAAGCATCTTTCTTATCCCATTATTTGCTGTTAAACACTCTAAAAACCAATAGGGTTTTGTCTGTCTTGCATTTCTTTTGTCAAGGCCTTAAGGATCACATCTTTTGTTTCTCTTTCAAAGGAATAATATGATATAAATATTATTTTATATTATTAATTATTAAATTATTAAATTTATGTTTAAATTTAAATCATGTTATTATAATTTGACATTTTTTTATTTCTTAAATATTATTCTTCATGTATACAATATTATCTCAAATACTACAACAATAGTGGTGCATGTTCAAGTAGAAAAAGAAGTTAATTCATAAATAATGGAACTACAACTGTAGCAATAATGGAAATTAAAGAGCATAAGGATAGAGAATCAAATAATTTCTATTAGTTCAGCTCAAAACCTTAATACCTACATCCAATTCATAAGAAGTCTCACATAGGATTTATTCATTAGTAACCAAACCAAGCTTTAGCTAGGTATCTGATGCTGAAATATTGGTGCATTTGGAGTAAAAGATTGTCCCCATACATTCATTATACTTTCTCACGCAATTAGTTGTTGTTAAACGTATATAGTTAAAATGAAAAGGGACTTGTCATTCTTGTTTTTCTTTTGTCAAGGCCTACGGTCACATCTTTTTTTGTAAAACGATGATAGATTTGTTAAGGGTGAAAAATTGTCAGGCAATGTACCGACAAAAGCTTGGCTTCAAAGTGTTAAATTTGTCAATTATCAAATTTGTCGGTGCCTAAGTTGACAATATTACAGAATTGTCAGGCAATGTACTGACAAAAACTTGGCTTCAAAGTGCCAAATTTGTCTATTATCAAATTTGTCGATGCCTAAGTTCACAATATTGCAGTTCCAGTTATCAATTTTGGAAGGGAACCTCCTCCACTGGGTTCTCACTTTCAAGTGATTAAAGTGTCAGTTGGATCAAAAAGTGTAAAAAGAAGAAGATGAAGATGAAGATGACGATGAACACAAATGAAAAGTGAAAGCAATTAAAGAAAGCAAGTAAAACAAATCAAAAGAAAATGAAATGCAGTAAAGAACCTGAATTTAAATTGCACAAAATGAAAGTGGCGTATAAACTTGATTGATTCGTGTATCCTTTGAGCGTCGCAGGGACTTTAGGAGTGTAGGATGTTTCAAGTTGTAGCCCCTATTACATCATTCTAAGTAATATTTATTGAGAAAATGCTACATCTAATATCCCTAATAACCTGCCATTTGTTGGACAAGTGGCTTACATGCAACTAATACATGTTTATTCTTTCATAATATCCTAAAAACTACCAGCAACTGCCATTGAGTTAGCATCAGCAGTTTCTTGATTCTTGGATGCAACCGCTACTTTTGAAATTCAAATTGATAACCATCAGCTCCTGAATGATGATTTTGTCGGTGAACCAGCTTTGTCAGTAATTTGCAAGTCCCCTTGTCGTTTAAGTATATAATTTGTCGAGCACTTCTCTGAGACTTGATTTGTCAAACACAACATTATTGTCGGTTTCAAACATTTGTCGGACGAAACTCATTTGTTGAATACGCTTCCTTGATTTGTCAGATACAATACTGTTGTCGGTTTTGCCCATTTGTCGAAAATTACACATCAAATGTCGGTTCAATCTTTCATCATAGCTTTTGTCGACTCAACCTTTCACACCATTTCATGATTACAACTAAGTATAAATTGTCGAATAACACATTTATTCCATTTTGAACTTGCACATTTCCAGATTCAACCTTGCAAAGTCTCACAATTTGTCGATTACCAATTTTGTCAAAAACTAGAAATTTAGTAATAACAAATGCCCCTAATATTTTTCTCTTGACGAAATTGGAGGAAAGAGATAAATATTTTAATTGACAAATCTTTTCGACAAATTATTAGACATCCATTTCGATAATTAACACTTGGCAAAATAATTACATTGCCAAGGCATAAGCTACATTTGAGCTTGGGCCATTTCAAACCTACAAATTTTAAAACCAAGTTTAATATTGGCCAATGACAAGAGGATGTCGAGACCTATCAAATAAAATAACCGGTTCACAAACTAATTTGTAGTATAGAGAATGAACCGAATCGTCTCTCAAGGATCCAAAAACAAAGATTTAATTAGATCAAGATAATTAGAAAAGGGGGGGTTTTGTTGTTATCTTGATCTAATTAAATCTTTGTTTTTGGATCCTTGAGAGACGATTCGGTTCATTCTCTATACTACAAATTAGTTTGTGAACCGGTTATTTTATTTGATAGGTCTCGACATCCTCTTGTCAAATTTGGCGCCGTTGCCGGGGATCCAAGGCAACTATTTGATCATTTCAAGATCCCATCTAACTCTAACAAATGTGTTTGTTTTGTTTTTGAAGCTTTTTCAAGTGGGATTCGGCTGAATTGGATAAAGGGCGTTGTGTCAAGAATTTTGGTTCGGGCATCTCAGATTGATCTGAATTTTGGTACACAAATGGAAAATATTATTCTGAGAAAGACTCACTGTACACAGTGAGGTCACCCTTATTTTTGCCAAATTCCATCGTTTAGACCACTTTTTCAATTTTTTAAGATTTTTTATTATTTTTTTGGATAGCATTTTTGTGTAGATTTTATCCTGTGGTGGTTCCATAATTTTTAAAATTCATTTGATACTGTTTTTTATTTTTGTTTAATTTTTTGGAGTATTTGTTTTAGGAATTTTTAGTGTTTTAGTTGTTATTGCTTTTCTAATACCTTCTTATGAACTGCATGCTGTATGACTAGATCTGATCCTGGTACCTTGCATTCATTTGATCCTGAAATTGATAGAACATTTCATACACTTCATAGAATTCATAGGACTGGTAGTAGCATTCATAGAGCTAATAGAATTACTTCTGGAATTGGGCTTGAACTTGACATTGCACCTAATCTTGTTGACTCTTTTAATCTGTTGAGTGCTTCATTAGTACTTGACGTCTAATACCGAGTCTGTTGATTTTACTATGGTGACTATAACAATAGGACCCTTAAGGAATTGGCTGCACTGATGTGAATTATCAACCTTTGTGCATTCAATATCACGAACTTAATGTTGATTTTGAGTTGAAATCGGATTGATACACTTCTTTGCCCAAGTTTCATGGTCTTGCGGTGAAGATCCACATAAGCATTTGAAGGAGTTCCATGTTGTTCCGCTCCACCATGAAACCTCATGGAATAGCTGAAGATCACATCAAGCTAAGGGCCTTTCCTTTCTCTTTGGATGGTCTTTGCTAAGGATTGGTTGTATTACTTACAACCTCTTTGCCATCACTTCTTGGAATGACATGAAAAGATTATTTACGGAGAAGTTCTTTCTGCATCAAGAACTGCTGCAATAAGGAAAGATATTTGTGGCATAAGGCAAATCAATGGTGAAACTCTCCATGAGTATTGGGAGAGATTCAAGAAATTGTGCTCAAGTCGCCCACACCATCAAATTAGTGATCAATCGCCGATCCAATACTTCTATGAAGGATTGATGCCAATGGAAAGGAGTATAATTGATGCTGCAAGTGGTGGAGCATTGGTAGATAAAACTCCAGCTGCTGCCAGAAACTTAATTGCAAACATGGCAGCAAATTCTCAGCAATTTGGTACTCGAATGGGTCGCAACCAGGAGTAGTCAATGAAGTTAATACCTCTTCACATGCTGATCAACAAAGGGTGGAACATAGATTGGATGAGCTCACTTCTTTGGATAGACAAATGGCAATAGGACAACACGAACCACGTGTGCAAACCCCTGCAAGAGTTTGTAGCATATGTTCTAGTTCCTTTCATCCTACAGATTCGTGCCCCACATTGCAAGATGATTCTGAGTTTCAAGACCAATCTGTGGCTGCAGCTGGTATATTTCCTGGGAAGCCACAATTCCATCAGCAGCAACAACAGAAATATGATCCATTCTCCAACACTTACAACCCTGGCTGGAGGGACCATCCCAATCTGAGATATGGGAATGCATCAAATCAGCAGCCACCAAACCAGTATAGACCACCATTCCAGCAGCAAGGTCTTGTAGCCACAAAATCTGAGCCCTCATTGGAGGATTTGGTGAAACAGTTGGCCACCAATAACATCCAGTTTCAACAGAGAACTGAAACCACCATTCAGAACTTGGAGACTCAAATTGGTCAACTTGCCACATCAATTCATGAATTAAAGTCACAGTGGTTACGGCCAATTACCCTCTCAAACCACTCCAAACCCTAGAGGCAATGTTAGTGCTATAGCTTTACGCTGATGGTAAGCAAATCAATGGACCAAAGGCAGCGAGATAATTCCGCATTCTCAGAACAAATTCAGAAGAAATGATCCTACAACGGCCAAGCAGAAACCAGGATCAAATCAGCTGAGAAAATTGATGCAATGAGAAAAGTGAGCATCCAAAAAAGTCAGGTTCCAACATTCCTCTTCCTTTTCCCAACCGAATGATACAGCCGAGGCATATGGTTGAAACTGACTTGGATAAGGAAATTATGGAGACTTTTCAGAAGGTTGAGGTGAATATACCTCTCTTGGAGGCAATTAAACAAATCCCCAAGTATGCCAAGTTCTTGAAAGAGATGTGCACCCATAAGAGGAAGCTAAAGGGCACTGAAAAAGTGAGTATGGGGAGAAATGTTTCTGCTTTGATTCAGCCCAACCTGCCTCCCAAATGCAAGGATCCAGGCACTTTTACCATCCCTTGCACCATAGGGCACCAACAGTTCACTCATGCCTTGCTAGACTTGGGAGCCTCCATCAATGTAATGCCAAAGTCAGTTTACACTTCCTTGCATATGGGAGAGCTAAAACCTACCGGCATTGTCATTCAGTTAGCAAATCGGAGCACTGCACAACCTGCGGGAGTGTTGGAGGACGTTCTGGTTCGGGTACATAATTTAATATTCCCAGCTGATTTTTATGTGTTGAATATGGAAGATGAATCTGCCTCTTCCCCACCCCCATTGATCTTAGGTAGGCCATTTTTGAAAACTGCTAAAACTAAGATTGATGTGCATCTGTACCCTTTCCATGGAATTTGGTGATGATATCATTCAGTTTAACATTTTTGATGCCATGAAATACCCTTTAGAGGATCATTCTGTTTTTCATTTTGATGTCATTGATTTACTGGTTGATGATATGCATGCTGATATGTTGGCAGAGTTTCCTGAAATTGTAGGATACACTGATAGCATAGCTTGTGATACTTGTTCTGCCTGCTTCGGACTTTTTGGTTGTAAACCCACTACAATGTGTGCAGCCTGTGCTGAGATTTCTACATACTTATCATGTGCTGTTGTTAATTCTGCTGACATTGATGATTACATTCGTTATTAATGGCAATGATGTTGTTATGAATGATGTTATCATTCATCCTGGCCGCTAAGTGTGATTCTTTTGATTCCATAGGATATGATGATGTTGTTTTGCAAGATTGTGCACGACTTGCAGTACAGTGCAAGCTGCCGAGAATTTAGCGATTTAGTTTCGGTTCCAAAACTAGTACCGTCGGTCCAAAGAACCACCCTCCATTGAACTTAAGCCCTTGCCCGAGCATTTGAAGTATGCATTCTTGGAAGAGGATGAGAAGCTCCGGTGATAATGGCCAAACACCTCCAACCCGAGCAAGAAACGATTATTGGAAGTCTTGAAGCAACACAAAAGGGCAATTGGTTGGACACTTGCGGACATTCCTGGTATTAACCCCTCCACATGCATGCACAGGATATTACTTGAGGAGGAAACTAAACCGGTGAGACAACCCTGCAGGAGACTGAATCCTCTCATTCTAGATGTGGTGAAAAAGAAGTGACCAAGCTCTGCAGTGGCATTATCTATCCCATCTCTGACGCAAGTGGGTGAGCCGGTGCAAGTAGTTTCAAAGAAATCCGGTGACTGTTGTGGCCAACCGTAAGAATGAGCTCATTCCAACCCGAGTGCGAGAATAGCCGAGAGTCTCGCATTGACTACGCACGTCTCAACCAAGCCACTCGGAAAGATCATTACCCCTTCCATTCATTGATCGAGATCTTTGGAACGGTTGGGTAGTAAGTCCCATCGCTTTTTAGATGGCTACACCGGATACTTCCAAATCCACATTGCACCGGAGGATCGGAGAAGACCACATTTACTTGTCCCTTCGGCACCTTTGCTTACAGACGGATGCCCTTCGGCCTCTGCAATGCCCTGGTACCTTCCAACGGTGCATGGTGAGCATATTTTACGATTTCTTAGAGGAATGCATGGAGGTATTTATGGATGACTTTACTTGTCTATGGTTCTTCTTTTGATTCATGTTTAGCCAAATTTATCTAGAGTACTGCAAAGATGTATTGAGACTAACCTTGTGCTAAATTTTGAGAAATGCCATTTTATGGTAGAACAGGGTATAGTTTTAAGCCATGTAGTATCCAGTAAGGGCATTGAGGTAGATCCTGCCAAGATTGACGTAATTACTTGTCTATCTTACCCCACATGCGTGCGGGAAGTGCGTTCTTTTCTTGGTCATGCAGGTTTCTACAGGCGCTTCATTGCCGACTTCAAAGAAGATTGCTCTTCCACTTTCCCGATTCGCAAAAAGATGTGGAGTTCAATTTTGATGACAAGTGCAAGGCAGCTTTCAACCACTTGAAGCAGGCCTTGACTAGTACCCCTATCATCCAGCCACCTGACTGGACATTGCCATTTGAGTTAATGTGTGATGCTTCTAACTATGCAAGGGAGCGAGTCTTGGCACGAGAGTGGGGAAAGCTTCTCATGTGATATACTATGCTTCCGTAACTCTAGATCTTTGCTCAGTGCCAACTATACCACAACCGAAAAAGAACTTTTAGCCATTGTTTTTGCTTTGGATAAGTTTAGATCATATTTGCTTGGTTCTAAGGTTGTTGTATTTACTGATCATGCAGCTCTGAAGTTCCTTTTGAAGAAGCCAGATGCAAAGCCCCGACTAATAAGATGGATGCTCTTGCTCCAAGAGTTTCACATAGAGATCCGTGACAAGAGTGGAGCGAGAGAACCTAGTGGCGGATCATTTGAGCCGCATTGAAAGGGCTTGAGATCCCTTCCTGTACGGGACTCCTTCCCGGATGAGCGACTTATACGGTTGCAAGGTAAGAACACCTTCCCTTGGTTTGCTGATATGGTGAATTTCTTGGTTGCTACAGTTTTTTCCCTCACATTTCACTCGTGCACAAATTTATAAACTTAAGAGTGAATCAAAATATTATGTGTGGGATGATCCATATCTGTGGCGATTTTGTAGTGACCAAATTATTAGGCGATGTGTGCCTAATCAAGAGTTTCATTCTGTTCTTAGCTTTTGTCATGCATTTGCATGTGGTGGACATTTTGGGCCTCAACGTACAGCTAGGAAAGTTTTAGACTCTGGTTTATATTGGCCTACCTTGTTTCATGATGCATATTTGTTCTGTAAGTCTTGTGAACAGTGTCAGAGAACAGGGAACATTTCTCGCAGGAATGAGATGCCCAGCAACCTCTACTGTATTGTGAAATCTTTGACGTATGGGGTATTGATTTCATGGGACCTTTTCCTGTTTCCTTTGGTTATGTTTACATTTTGCTAGCTGTTGATTATGTATCAAAATGGGTGGAGGCTAAAGCCACTTGGACTGATGATTCCAAAGTTGTTGTGGATTTTGTTAGATCACAGATTTTCTGCAGTTTGGAATCCCGAGAGCTATCATCAGTGATCAAGGCACCCATTTCTGTAACCGGAGCATGGAGGGATTGATGAGGAAATATGGCGTGTTGCATAAAGTTTCTACACCTTACCATTCCAGACTAATGGTCAAGCCGAGGTCTCCAATAGAGAGATCAAGCGCATACTTGAAAAAACAGTCCAACCTAATCGGAAGGATTGGAGCATGAGGCTTGAGGATGCTCTTTGGGCTTACCGGACCGCTTACAAAACTCCAATCGGGATGTCTCCATATCGGATAGTCTATGGTAAGGCATGCCACTTACCAGTAGAAATTGAGCACAAAGCATATTGGGTACGTGAAGCAATGCAACATGAATTTGGCGGAGGCGGCATAGAGCGGAAGTTGCAGTTACAGGAATTGGAAGAGATCCGCCTAGATGCCTATGAGAGCTCCCGACTCTACAAAGAAAAGATTAAAGCCTTCCATGATAAGTTTATTCTTCGGAAGGAGTTTTCAGTTGGGCAAAAAGTTCTCTTGTTTAATTCTCGCCTTAAGTTGATGCTTGGTAAATTAAGGTCTAGGTGGGACGATCCGTTTGTTGTCACTAACATTTTTCCTCATGGTGCAGTGGAAATTAAGAGTGAAGCCACCAACAAAGTGTTCAAAGTTAATGGTCACCGCCTCAAAAATTTTTATGAAGGAGCTCAAGAGAACCTCGTGGAGGAAGTTCAACTGCAGGATGCCCTCTACCATGATTGATCACTACTGTGTTGAAAAAAAAAAAGAAAAAAAAAGAGAAAAAAGAGAAGAAAAAAAAAAGAAAAAAAAAAGCCACGATTAATGTCAATTGCCAGAGATTGAATCATTATTGGGGAGGACCCATCGCTCGTGCAAAATCTTCAATCACGCTGGCTAAGGACATTAAAAGTAGCGCTTCTTGGGAGGCAACCCAAGTTTTCTAACTCTTTCATCTTTCAACTTTAATCTATTTGCAATCACAGGAATCGAGACAGAAAATCGGTGCCAAGTGAGAAAATCTATCAGAGTTTGATTTTTCTGTCTTAATTTTGTTTATTTTTCGTTGACAGATGATTTTTCACCGGTTAAATGGCGGATAACGGTACTCCGTGAAAATCTTTTTCGGTCCATTCAGTTACCCACAAACACTGAAATCTGTACATAATTTTACTCAATTTTTTTTTCTCTCTCTTTCTTCTTTCTTTCGAAATGGATAATCAGCTTTTTAATCTCCGCAATCAATTCCCTTCTCTCCCTCAAAATGCTTTAACTAACATTTATTGTGCAAGGTTTGAGAGATTAAGGATGCTTATGCACAAAGGCATTCCTGCGGATATACGCTGGTTGATCGAAGCAAAGGTCCGACTCAGAGGTGAATTTTCTGACGCTCTTGTTTCATATATGCCAGGGCTAGGTAAAAGTTCATATGCAAAGAAGAGAAGAGCAAAAAGGTTACGGGTCTGCTATAAATGTGCAAGATGGACCTGTAACACAAAATGCAAATCAATTGGAATGACGTCTATAAACCGAGATGATAAAATTAACTTCATAAAGGATGGCATGAGTAAGGAGTCTTTAGATAACATTCTATTGACTCTTGAGACGCATCCTAGTGGAGATGTGCAAAGAGTACTTCTCGATTTATGGCCAATATTCCAAGATGAACATGAGCGTTATAGTCTCGGGAATCTGACTCAAAAAGACCCTGTTTGCCAATTTTTAAGAAAATTGGATGGGAAGCCGACCATCGGCCCATAGAGAGCTTCAAGACGTTACTGGACGTAAAACCAGAGGAAAATGTGAGCCACAATCACACCTCCTGTAAGTATTTTTTTTTATTGTTTATTAAAAAAATATTCAAAAAAAAAAAAATCGAAAAAAAAAAAATCGAAAAAAAAAAAATTAGCCGTATTTTTTGAAATATGTGTTGCATATTTTCAAACTTCTTCTGACACTTATAGATTAGCCTTTTATCTTTGTCATATAGCTATTATCATTTCTGTGTTTATTTTTCAAACTTATCTGACACGCAGATCTACCCCTCCTTTATAGGTGTAATTATTACCTTTGAGTTTTGATGCCTTTAAATAATGCACTTTGCTCTCTTCAGATCATTGATAAGGAGAGAGTACAAAAAAAAAAAACAAAGAAAAAAAAAATGGAAGCCACTTCAGTTCGTCGGATCAAGAGTGTTTGTGTCTTTTGTGGATCTAATCCTGGGAAAGATAAAGAGTTTGTAAATATTGCACACCATCTTGGTCGAGTGCTAGCTGAGAGAGAAATCCATTTAGTTTATGGAGGAGGTAGTCTTGGGTTAATGGGTTGTGTAGCGATGCGCACATTTAGGAGGTGGCAAAGTCCTTGGTGTCATTCCCAGTCCTTTATCTACCAGCAAGCCCATTGGAAAAACATTAGGGGATGAAGTAATGGTATTTTGCATGCACCAACGCATGAACATTATGATAGCAAATGCTGATGCCTTTATTGCCCTACCTGGTGGTTTTGAAACTTTGGAAGAACTCTTTCAAATTACATCACAGTCACGTGAGAACTTTCACCAAAAACCCATAGGTATATTAAATGTTAATGGTTTTTATGACAGTTTGTTTTGTTTTCTTGATCATGCTGTTGAAAAAATGTTCATCTCACAAGCGACACGTCAAAGTCTTGTAACTGCTGCAACTCCTGAACAATTGCTCGATCAACTCAATGCATTTGTACCACAACGTGATCCAAAGAATGGCTCCACCGAATTGGGAACAAGGCGTGATGGCGAGGAAAAAGCAAAAACTTGATTTGACTTTGTCTTTGTGAATTTTTGTTTTCTCTTATAGTTTTAGTCTTTTGTAATTTTTCTTATTTCAGGCCCGATTTGCAGTTTTCTGGTAAGACCTTCTACACTCTACCTATCTTTATTTTGACATTGGGGACAATGTCTTTAATTAGTTGGGGGGAGGGATAGTTGACATTACCATGTACATAGTTTAGTTAAAAATAAAAAAAAGCTAATCTTTATTGTTACTAACTTTTTAGATGTATGATGGCAGAGTAAGGAGTAGTTTTGCTCTTGAGACGCATCTTAACTTGCATTTCATAATAGGTCTTAAATCATCTTTGTTCTTGTATATATATTAAAAAAAAAAAAAACACACACACACACACACAATTTTGATCTTTTCAATTGATTTTGATACAAGCATGTGCTGAATCTGAGCTTAATTGATGATAAAAGTATGCAAAACTTGAATCATTTTCATAATATACATGTGTATATGATTGTGGATATTAGGAAGAAGGCATGGTTGAATTGAGTGAATGTTTCATACCTTTGTGAGTTTTGGGCTTTTCCAAGTTTGATACTTACACTTGGTTATTTTCTTTCATGAGTGATGTCAATTATGAATTTATTTTCTAGAACTTGCATTGAATCGATTTGAGATTACATTGGTCTGTATGTTGCATGAAAATGACAGAGGCATTTTTTTCTTGACTTAGTTGCTTTGGCCAAATAAACCTACCTTGCATTTATCCAATTATTAACTCCCTCTAAACCTATTTGCCTATTCTTTGTTCTTAGCTCATTACAAGCTTTAAGTGAAAAACCATGTTTTACCTTACCTTAGGGAATGGGAGAGCATTGATTTTCTTATTGGAGGAGTTCTTTTGCTTGCAATGATTTAAGTGTGGGGGAATTGGTGTGCTGATACGAAATGCTTGGTACAAAAAAAAAAACAAAAAAAAAAAACAAAAAAAAAAAAAAAAAAACAAAAAAGAAAGAAAAAAAAAAGAATAGAAAAAGGAAGGAATGTGTGAAGAGAATGAGCATTTTATGGTTTTGGGTAAAAAAGTTTATTCTTTCTACTTGAATTACTCCTCAATGCTCTTTTATTCTCTTTGGTTTTAACCTGCTATTATCTATATTGTTCCCTTCCTTCACCTTATAAGTTCCATTACAACCTTTTTGAAAGACCTCTTGATTTTTGCAATTTATTTGATCTAAGTAGTGGAGAATTGATGTATATGCAAGCCTATGGTAAAATACTTTCATAATTTGACTGAGTTGAGCGTAAACAGTTAACCTAAACACCTTGTGTGATTTGAGTGACACTTGTGAAGAATTTTACTCAATTTGAACATGCCTATTTCTGATTAAAGCATGATTATGCTATACTTTATTCTCAATTGATTTGATTCAACTATTCTTTGTTAAGCATACTTGACTTATTAATTATGGTTTATATTTGATACAATGCTTGTATTTAAAAATTAGTTGAATTGATTAAATAAAATATTACATGTTTGTGGGTATCATCCTGGTAAACCCTCACGAGACTATAACTCGTCCACTAGGGACACCTAGGGGTTTAAAGGCTTGTGGCACATGCTAAGTGCCATCGTGTTTTCCTACGGAAGTGGATTAGATTAGGTACAATCAGTTTTTATGTTTTTAGTTTAATAATATGATGTTTCTTGTTTTTCTTTAGTTTCGTTGTTATGTGTTTTGCCCAGGAGTACAAAAGCTTAAGTGTGGGGAATTTGATCAATCAATTTGAGACACTTATGTTAGCTTTGTATTAGGCATTATTAGATGTTTATTGTGCCCAATATTAGTACTTTAGATGAGTTTAATGTTGTTGGGCTTCATTGGGCTTTAATGCAAATATTGAATAATTTTCGGATTTTGATGCATTTTGACCTTTCTTCCTTGGTTAGGTCATAACTTGGGACTCGGTGATCCAATTGAGGTGATCTTGGTGTCTTTGGAAAGCTAAGACAATGCTCTACAAGTTTCATGAAGAACTCAAGAGCTGGATCGGAATGCTAAGGGTCCAAAATATCCCTGCAATGCAGAGTGGGTTTGCTGTCACGGAAATTGGACTATATAGTGGGTTATAGGCCTCCTCTTGGGCTGAAACTTGGTCACTTGAAAGATAAGACCCATATCTCCAACTTCAATGAAGACCATTTTGTCAATAGATGTCGTTTTAGGCATGCTTCAGAAGCTACAAGTTGGTCTGAATTTGGAAACATGTTCTTCCAACCTAACTTGAGGTAGGTGAAGTGTTTTTGGCATTTCTGGAGTTCTAAAAGTCCAAATGACATGATTCAAATTGGAGATTTTCAAGGAGACAACTGGCTACAACTTTGATGAAGACATCCAAGCCAAAATGCACCGTCTAGGTGATGAATTTGAAGCCAGAAGTCGGATAAGAGTTGTTGACTAAAAGCCACCAACCATACACCAACCCACCTACCATGCACCAACCCACCAACCATGCATCAAGCTTCCATTTTTGACAAATTTCAGATTCTTATAGCTTGTATTCAGATTATGTACATGTACAAATTGGCTTCTAGGATTTCACTCATCATTGATCACAAGGAATTCACTTAATTGCTAACCAAGTTCTTGGCCTTAGATCACATCAAGAAGCCTTAACATGATACAAGAATTCTTTACTAGATAAGCATCTAGGATTTGATTAACCAAGGTTAGATAAAGTAAGCACCATCCAACATAGATTAACTTAAGATCTAGAATTTAACCAAGCTAAACAATCTATCAAAAAGCTTTAATACATTGTTTAATCTTTATGATCCTCTTTGAATACATGATAATAAAGCTATTACCACATCAACATCTAAATCAAATTAAGCAATTTAATCTAGATAAAAATCAAAAGAGGAAGAAGAGAAACTTGAATAACAATTAAGCAATATGAACAAGTAAACCAAGATCTCCAAATTAAACAACAAGATGGCTAATCCCTTGGATTGATTATGAGAGCCTAGCCTTCCATGGATGGGAAGGAAGAACTCAGAATTTAAAGAACAAAAACGAAATTGCAAAGAGAATGGAGAAGAAGAGAAAGAAAACTCTCACAAATACTTAAACTTTCTTGAAACTTACTTCTAAATTGAATGCCTCTAATACAAAGAGGTTGGGTGTATTTATACTAATCCTAGAAGCCAATTTGTACATGTACATAATCTGAATACAAGCTATAAGAATCTGAAATTTGTCAAAAATGGAAGCTTGATGCATGGTTGGTGGGTTGGTGCATGGTAGGTGGGTTGGTGTATGGTTGGTGGCTTTTAGTCAACAACTCTTATCCGACTTCTGGCTTCAAATTCATCACCTAGACGGTGCATTTTGGCTTGGATGTCTTCATCAAAGTTGTAGCCAGTTGTCTCCTTGAAAATCTCCAATTTGAATCATGTCATTTGGACTTTTAGAACTCCAGAAATGCCAAAAACACTTCACCTACCTCAAGTTAGATTGGAAGAACATGTTTCCAAATTCAGACCAACTTGTAGCTTCTGAAGCATGCCTAAAACGACATCTATTGACAAAATGGTCTTCATTGAAGTTGGAGATATGGGTCTTATCTTTCAAGTGACCAAGTTTCAGCCCAAGAGGAGGCCTATAACCCACTATATAGTCCAATATGTGCATACTGCCCAGATGGTTCCGTGACAGCAAACCCACTCTGCATTGCAGGGATATTTTGGACCCTTAGCATTCCGATCCAGCTCTTGAGTTCTTCATGAAACTTGTAGAGCATTGTCTTAGCTTTCCAAAGACACCAAGATCACCTCAATTGGATCACCGAGTCCCAGGTTATGACCTAACCAAGGAAGAAAGGTCAAAATGCATCAAAATCCGAAAATTATTCAATATTTGCATTAAAGCCCAATGAAGCCCAACAACATTAAACTCATCTAAAGTACTAATATTGGGCACAATAAACATCTAATAATGCCTAATACAAAGCTAACATAAGTGTCTCAAATTGATTGATCAGCCAACATAAAAACATTCCCCATGATTCATTTTGACAAAACGAATTAACAAACTTCATATAAATGTCTACTACATAAACCGACACATTTTTACTTTGAATTCTGAATTAATCTTTATAAATGTCGATAATTTTAAACCAACAAACAATTGGCTAGATCAATCTGTTCCTAGGAAATAGGGAATGCCTTTTCGTTTTTTTATGGGATTTTAAATATATTTTGAAATTCAAAATCATAATAACTTTATCTGATCCCAATCTTTCTTGAAAAGGATCATCTCATGATGTAACCGCCAACTATGCACGTTTTCTGCTATCAAGGCCATGTGGCAATTTTTGGTTTGCCAACATCTAAAAAATTAAATATAATAAAGGCGGTAACTCATCATTATAGCCTTTATAAATTCGAAAAAAAGGTTTCTTTTATCCTTTACCTTTTCAGAAACCTTCTCCGAGTACTTTCACTCTTCTTCAAGATTTAACCTTTATTAAAATCTTCTTCAAACCTTCATCAATAGCGTCTTCATCAGCTCAGTCCAGTTCTTCTGCTACCCAAAAAACTGGGTCTTTCTCAACTTCCATTCCACTGGCTTCTTCTTCCGTGGAACCCATTCGCGATGATGATGTTCTCACTGTTCCTGACCCTTTAGTGGAAAACTCAAGAGCTCTGGAAAACCGAGGTACTTATACCTTACGAGCTCACACATAGAGTAAATGCTTTCTTAGGTCCTCTCCTTCCTCCTTCTGAAATTTCTGAAACTCCTATCTCGAGTAATTTTCCTTGTCAAGAAGACCAGGAAATCATTGCCTCTAAAATTGTTATTCCCATTTTTCACTTTGACCCAAGTAATCGTTTGTTTTGATGTTTTCCACCAAAACCGGCAAACCAATACATAAAATGGCTCGACAGAATTCAATTTGTCAAATCCACCTTCTAGAAAGACATCGGCATTTTTTATGCCATTCAACTTAGTCGGTTTAAATTCAAATTTCACTCCCCCATGCTTGGAGCTGCTTTTTTCATTTGGAACAAAACCACCAATAATTTTCATTTTCCTTATGGGATGATGGGTCCTTCTCTTTTTGAACTTGCTGCCATTGCTGGATTTAAGCCCAATGGCATCCCCATTACACCAAATTTGTCCACCGACAAAACTTTTGACATTGAGGCCGACTCCATGTCCTACAGCCCTTTTATAAAATTTCATTCTCAAATCTTTGGGGATGTAACATATTCTGAACATGTTGCATTCCTTACTTTTTGGCTCTCTGCACATGTATTTTGTACAAAATCAATTCAAGTGTCAAGAGTTTATTTACCTTTGGCAATTCTACTTCATGAAGGTCAACATTTGGCCTTAGGCCAACTTGTTATTGCTCGTTTATACAAGTCAATTAGTGAAATTGTCGAATCAATGAAAGATTTGACAAAGAAAACAAATCTTGGGGGCCCATTGTGGGTTCTTCAACTCTGGCTTAATGCCATTCTTATTCCACAACTTTCAACAAAAGCTCCTGACAATCTCCCCTCCAATATTCATGGAATAAAACTATCATTTCTTTTTGCAAAAGAAAAGTCGACATCTTTCATCGACAATTTCAAACATTACTTTGAAAATTTTCATTCTTTATCTGTTTCTTCCAAGAAAATCATCTTTTCTCCCTTTGCCCAAAGATCTGTCGGTCCTAAATGGTTTACCAGAAACTTAGTATCCGACAATCCTGAAACACAAGCTGAAAACAATGATATTTGGTCAAACATGCTCTGTCAACAAATTTTCACTTGTGGTTTACCGGCTAGTGGTGACTTAAGCATTACTCTCCATCTTCCAAACACCATTGCCCGACAAATGGGTTTTTCTCAAGCATTACTAGCCCCAATTTCTTTAAATTCGACATATAGGCTGTGTGACACTGTTCACGACAATTTGGATGTCATTCCAAAACTTGTCAAGAGAAACACCAAATTTCTTCAGCAATTTATTCCTCGAGAATTTCGACTAAGTTATTATGTAACTCAATCTTTTGTCGAATGGTGGGATAATTACTACAAACCACTTCACCACCAGCTCAAGGATTGCTTAGAAAAATTGCTGACTGAATTTACTCTTTCTGTGCAGATTGGGAATCTAGCAAAGAAATCCAAAGGTACGCATTTAAGAGAAATTCAAGCATTTGAAAAATATTTCAAGGTTAAATGGAATCCCAAATATCCCAAATCAGTTGTTCGAGAAGCCAAACTTGTACTTAAGAAAAAACGAGAGGCACACGACAGTAGGTGCTCTTTAGCATACCATAAAGCTTGGCTTGTCAACAAAAATATCGACCCCAAACACTATCTTAAACCTTTTCGTCAAAAACCAATCCCTCTTCCAAATGCTTCATTTGGATTGGCTAACATTTATCCAGACCCACCAAGAGGTGCCTTGGATGTTTTTATCGACAAAAAAGAAAGAATAGAATTTGTCAGATACCTATACCCATATGAACTTCCTTTTGTCGAATACTATCATCGAATAGTTCGTTATCCACCACATGGTAAAAATATTTTCTGACAATATTCTTTTTATTAATCTTCATACTCTGACATTTTTCTTTTGTATTTTAGTTTCTGAATCAACTCTTGTAATGTCAGCTCCCAAGCAGACTATTCCTACTCCTGTTAGGAATGAAGAAGAAGAAGAAAAAGAAGAAGACGATATTGTAACTACTCTAAAGAAAAGAGGCAGGTCCATTGCCAAACCTGCAAGAGGTTGAGGCTAGAGTTCCGAAGCTCCAAAAAGCTGGAAAAGGATCAAGACTCTTGGCTAACAATCTGCAAAGGCTACTGAAAGCCAAAAAGTATGTTTAACATTTTATTTTGTCAATGGACTTTTATACTTTACTTTGTCGATTAACTCTTCATACTATATTCTAATATCCTTTTGTTATCTTATTAGAAAAACAAAAAGACTGAGGAGACTCCAACCAAAACTCCTTCTCCTCCAACTTCTTAGACCGACAAATCATTGAGCGATCAACAAAATAAAGAATAAGAAGTCGAATATGAAAATGTCGGTCTACTTATCGATCATTTTCAAAGCCCAGATATCTTGGACTTGATAATTGAAGAGTCCACTCCTGTTCCCGACAAAAGAAAGGCACCAATGGTGATCGACATACCTGAATTCGGCTTTTCAGATGATGAAGACCCCTTCGTCGAAGTAGAAAGTATTTTATCGGGAATCAAGTCAGTCTCACTCGGTAATACCTCTGTCAAAGAAGCACTCTACAACTTGGAGTTCCTATTGAAGAATCCTCTTGACTCTCTCACTGCTGATCCAGAATTATGTTGACAGCTACAACTTGCACTCGCTTATTTAGATGAGTGTGATGATGATTTGCCAAAGGAAATGGTTCAATTGGTTAACAAAATGAAGACCACAATTCCAAACCTCCTTGAACATTATCCTTCAGCCCAACAAATTGTCAACAAGCACCTTGGGCATCTTGATGAAAAAGATACTATTTCCAAGACCATAAGTGATGCCATGCAATGACATATTCTTCTGACTAATAAGGTTGACAAATCAATGCCGAAATTGCTGAGGTCAAACAAAAGTTAGAAGGCCATGTCAAGAAGCAAGAAGAGTTGTCCTCAACTTTACAGAGTCATGAGGAAGAGAAAAAGAAACTAAGAGAAGAAGGCTAACAATTGGTTCGAAAGAGCACAGAAATTGTGTCAGCCATTGAGAACTCTGAACCAGATTACAAAGTTGCTTTAACTAAGCAGGCTAAAATGAATGAAAACTGGGAAGAGTTCGGAAAACATTTGGCCGACAACATTCAAAAACTCATGTAATCTTTTAAAATGTCAGTCTCTTTTGATATTTTGAATTTTGTCGATTTATTTTACCGACTTTTTTTATTTGAACTTTGTCAATCTTCAATGTAATATTTTGGAAATGTCGGCCATTTTAGGCCGATAATTTAATGACAATCAATTATCGTATTCGTACTTCATGCATTATCAGTTTATAAGCTTTCAAATACTTCACATTTATTACTTTTATTTTCTGTTTTGAACCGACATCAACTACTTCATAAGCATTTTCTGAAAACACTTTTGTTACTTCAAAAGGTCCCTCCCAATTCAGGGTCCATTTTTCATATGTCCGACATTTTTGACCAATTGGAAAAATCACTTTCCAAACTAAATCACCAACTGAAAATGTCTTAAATTTAACTCGACGATCATAAAATCGAGCAACTTTTTCTTTTTGTCGAATAAGATTTTCAAGTGCTGTTATATGCTCATCATGCAATTGATTTAACTCATCATACATCAAATTCCAATAATCATCAACTGACAAATCATTTTGCCGTTGTAATCTAATCGTTTGAATATTAATCTCAATTGGTAACACAACATCATGACCATAAACCAATTTATAAGGAGTTGTTCATGTTGACTCCCTTAGTGAATTCCTATATGTCCACAAAATTTGTTCAAGAGTATTATGCCAATTCTTTGGCTGTCGACCAATATGTTTCTTAATTAAACCAATAATAATTTTATTGGCAGCTTCAACTTGTCCAATGGCCTAGGCATAATAAGGTGTCAAAGTCAATAACTTTATATTTCTTGAATCAATATATTTGACAACTTTCCTACCAATAAAAATTGTTCCTTGATCAGTTGTCAAAGATTGGGGTATTCCATACCGACAAATAATCTTGTTTTCGACAAAATCAATAATCTTTTGTTGTGTTACTTCTTTTAAGGCCACTGCTTCCACCCACTTGGTGAAATAAGCAATAGCTACAGGAATATATTTATATCCTTTCGACGAAACAGGATGAATTTGGCCGATTAAATCCAAAGCCCAACCTCTAAATGGCCATGGTTTTATTATAGCATGTAATTCACTTGCTGGCAAATGTTGCACCACACCATGCTTTTGACATTCTTCACATGATTTAGAAAATTGAATACAATCTTTAATCATTGTCGGCCAATAAACTCTTTGTCGATTCAAAATCCATTACATTTTTTCACCTGTTTGGTGAGCACCACAAATCCCCTCATGTACTTCAGCAAGGGCCAAATATACTTCTTATTCACCTAAACAAGTTAATAAATTATTGTCGATAGACCTCTTATACAAAGTTCCACCCAGCAAAACATATTTCATAGATTTATATTTCAATTTTCTGTCGACATGCTGATTTGGATTCGACACATAATTAATAATTGGCTTTCGCCAATCTGTCGGATCAACAACTCCTGTAACATTAACTTCTCTTTCTTCAAAGGGAAATAATTTCTTTTCAACCTTTATTAATTTCAATAATGTCGATGATGACACCTTATATCCAGAAGCTATTTGAGCCAATTCATTGGCTTCTTCATTCTCCTGTCGAGGTATATGTCTAACAATTACTTCATCAAATTCATACAAGAGCCTTGCTACTTTTGACAAATATTTTATTAAATGTTCACTGACACATCTACATTCCCTCGAACTTGTTTTATTACCAATTGAGAATCTCCAATAATTCGACATTTTTCACTTTCAAATCAATTAAAATCTCCAAACTAGCAATTAAGGCTTCATATTCTGCCTCATTATTTGAACATTTATATTCAAGATTAAACATAAATTTTGTCGGTTCATCTTTTGGCGACAAAATTAATATTCCAAGACCTACACCATTCTGATGGCAAGAACCATCAAAATATAATCGCCAAGGTTTGATTCCGACAAAATCAACTTCGTTAATTTCAACACAAGGATGATCTGCTAAAAAGTCGGCTATAACCTGACCTTTCATAGCTTTCAAAGGCACATAATGTAAAGAGAATTCTGTCAAACCAAGAGTCATATATCCAATTCTTCCATATATTATTAGCTTAGATAACATGTACTTAATTACATCAGTCTTCGACAGTACATATACTTCTGTCGGCATAACATAATATTTCAATTTGGTACATGAATAATATAAAGCCAAACAAAGTTTTTCAATAGCACTATATTGACGTTCAGCTTCATTTAAAACTCGACTAAGGTAGTAAACGGCTCTTTCAACTTTGTTCTTATCTTCTTGAGCCAGCATACTTCCTATTGTCTTACTAGAAGCTGAAATATATAACTTCAAAGGACATCTAGAAACCGGTGGAGTCATCACTGGAGGATTTGTCAAATACTCCTTAATTTTGTCAAATGCCTCTTGGTGTTCAGCTTCCTATATAAACTCCTCTTTTTCTTTTAATTTCAACAAAGGAGCAAACACTCTAATCTTGCCTGACAAATTTGAAATAAAACGTTGCAAGAAATTAATCTTGCCAAGGAATGATTGTAATTCCTTTTTATTTGTCTGCGGTGAAGCTTCCAAAATTGCCTTTGTCTTGTTTTTGTCAACCTCAATTCCTTTTTTATGCACAAGGAATCCAAGGAAATTTCCTGCGGCAACTCCTAAAGCATATTTTAATGGATTCATTTTTAAACCATGCTTTCTCATCCTATCAAAAGATTGTCTTAAATTGACTAAATGAGAATCATGAGATTTAGATTTAACTACAACATCATCTATATAAACTTCAAAAAATTTTCCTATCATGTCATGAAAAATATTATTCATAACTCTTTGATATGTAGCACCTGCATTCTTTAAACAAAAAGGCATTACAACCCATTCATACGTACCTATAGGGCTGTCAAACGGGCCAACCCGGCCCATTTAAGCCCAACCCGCGACGGGCTGGGCTTAAATGGGCTAGGCCAAAAATGAGTCAAGAATAACGGGTTGATAAAAAGTCAGCCCAACCCGTTTAAGGCTTGCCCGCAGGCCTAAACGGGCCGCCCATTTAATTAATTAATTTTTTTAAAAACTTCAAATTTATAATGTAACATATGAATCAAATGAAATAACCAAGTGAAACACAAGAAGGGGGGTTGAATTGTGTTTCTTAACCCTTTTTGAAAATTAATAAAAGAATTTCCTTTTTAACAGAAGATTGAACACAGCGAAGGATAAAGTTTGACAAGTAAAGAACTTAGAACCAACACGGCTCAGTCCTATTGGACTCTAAGGATTTTGAAAAGACTTTTAAGAAAACAGTTAACACGTTCTAAAACCAATTAAAAGGTCTTTGTTAATAAACACAAAAGTAAACCCCAGAGGTTAGTGAATATAATAAAACACACTAGAAGAGAAGAGAAGCTTACACACGAGATTTATCCTGGTTCACTTTTATCAACCAAAAGCTACGTCCAGTCCCTTCAACCAGAAGGATTTTCCAACTAATCTTTTTCGAGATTACAAGTATTATACACCTCTTCAGGTAACAAGTATTTTCAACCTCTTCAGGTTCAACCACACAAGTATTCTTTTTCACACAGCCTCTTCAGGCTTACAACGCAAAGGTGAATAAGTAAAAGTAGATGAAAGCTTGAGTTTGAAACTCACTAACAAATGAGAATAGATAATAATAATCTCAAGGCTTTTTCTTTTTACACGTATATGGAAATCCAAGAAGAAATAAAGCTTTTTAGACTTTGTAAGATGCTTCAGCAAATATCTCTTTTTTCTTCAAGTGCTGCTTCTTCTCTTTATAAGTAAGAACAAATTGAGCAGACTTCATGGGCTATATCGTCCAACGGAAACATTTATTACCGTTCTGAGTAGCATTAAATGCATCTACTGGAAAAGTGCTGAACTTCTTCTGACGGTGACTTTTATTCTCTGAGATTTCCAATCAGTGAAAACAAAGTCCTGATTTGTCTAAGATTGCAGAAGGTTTCTTATTTGTAGATCTTTGTAGTTGTTAGACAATGTCAGCAAAAGTGGCTTAGTTGACTTCTTCTGTCGCCGTGAGCTGTCAGAGTTCTTTTCTAGCATTTAATGAGGAACAGTTCTTCATTTTTGAATTTTAACTTGGACGAGAGCTTGAGCTTGAACTTTGAAAGAGTGAATTGAGTCCGAGCTTTGGCAAAAAGATCGTATTGGACGAACCAATAAAAATAGTAACAGTATATGCATACAAATATTGGATGCACCAATAGTAAAGGTATATAAGACAGTTATTGGACGCACAAAGCATTTTTAGACATTCATTGGACGCACAAAGAGTCATAGCATATTGGACGCACAAAGAGTTTTCTTTAAGCTCAGAGCAGAATGGACGCACATACAAGTAGCGATTTGTTAATACTATTGTCGAAACACTTACTTGTTCAGACTAAATAAATATTTTTGTTATCCCCAAAACTTAAACAGGGAAAGCTACAGCTTTTAAAAATTTAGTGCTTAAACCTTTTTATAAGATTTTGGTTTCAACATCAAATTCATAAATGACTCAAAGACAAAGTCAATCATCGTCCAAAACAAATTCAATCAGACATTAATACATAATCAAAATGACCAAATTTAAACAAACATCAACCAACAACTACAAGCATAAAAATTTACAGAAAAATAAAAATTACATAGATCCAAAACAAGAATCTAATCCAAATTTCAAAATCCAAAAGTATTCACTATAAAACATGTTCTTTTTGCAAATTTACAAGCTTATTTCACAATCGCAACATTCATCATCCATGATATCTACTTGTTGTATGTAAAAATTAAAGATCATCCAATATATATGTATCAATAACTAAATAATATGTCTAAAATTAAAGTCTCGTGTTAAAATATGTAATACTATCATCATATAATGTTTGAAACCTGAGCTAGAGGCATCCATAAAGGATGTTGATTTTAAAAAAAATTACAAAAAAAAAATACATGGGCCAACGGGCCAGCTCGCAAATAAATGGGTTTAGCCCGTTTAATTGGTGAGCTAAACGGGCTGGGCCAAAAATACATTGATTTAAACGAATCAATAATTTTAAAGCCCAGCCCGCATAATGTTGACGGGTAAACGAGTTGGCCCGACGGGTTTGGCCCATTTTGATAGCCCTACGTACCTATAGCACCCAGACATCTGAATGCAGTTTTAGGCACATCATTCTCTACTATAAAAATTTGATTATATTCAGAATGTCCATCCATAAAGCCTAAAATTTCATGACATGATGCTGAATCTACTAACATGTCAGCAATAAGCATAGGATATTCATCTTTAAGTGTTGCAGTATTTAAATTTCTAAAATCAATGCAAACTCTAAGCTTCTCATTTTTCTTGACAACAGGAACAACATTAGATAACCAATCGACATACCTGGTGGTCCTGATAAATTTTACTTTTAAAAGTTTTTCAACTTCTTCTTTAATCTTCAACACCACCTCTAGTACAAATCTCCTTGGACTTTGCTTCATAGGTCGACAACCTTGTTTCATTGGCAATCTGTGCTCCACCAACTTTCTACTTAAACCTGGCATTTCATGGTAATCCCATGCAAAACAGTCTTTGTACTCTTTAAGCAATGCTACAAGAGCACTTCTGAAATTGTCCAACAATAATTTACTGATAAATGTCGGCCTTTTATCATCATCATCACCCAACTTGATCTCTTCCAAAGGATTTTAGACTTCGACCTTCTTAGTATTATCTTTTAACGGTGAATCTTCAAATCCTAAAGGTTCGTCATCATAAATGCAATTTGGTACTGTGCCTGACGCTGCACAGACCAAATTGTTGGCTAAGGAAGCCGACAATCGAGCCAGTTGGCTCGGCAAATTCATTCTAACACATCTGACGGCCGACAAAAAGCGGCCTTTGGAACAAGGTGAAAACCATTGCAGTCCATAACACATGCCTCTAAATATTCTATGTCAAAAGATTCATCAATCTTCATTGGTTTAAGTTAAGGATTATAAATTTTGTAATCAGCATGACATTGTTGCATGCAGCATGGACTATCATCAGCTTCAATACTCTCAACAAAACCATCATCATTCCATAATATCATTTTCTGGTGAAGTGTCAATGGAATTGTTCCAACAGCATGAATCCAGTCTCTTCCCAACAATAAATTATAACTTGCTCTTGAGGGAACAACAACAAATAAAGTTGGTCTTTTAATAGTTCCCACTTTAATAGTTAGCATGGTAACCCTGTCAGATGGAGAAGTCCTGCCATTAAAGTCAGTAACAACCATATTAGTAGGAATTAAATTAGATTCAGATTTATCTAGCTTTTTGAAGACATTTCTGGGCACTAGGTTGACAGCACCACCACCATCGACTTGTACAAGTTCGTCGGAATGCCCTCGACAATTGCTCGAATATGCAGTGGTCTCAAATGTTCTTTCATTGCTTCAGTTGGTCTGTCGAATTGAGCCATGACATCATAAACAGTCAACGTCAACATGTCAGTTTCAAATGTCGGTACTGTCCATTCAAGGTTGTCATCAACAAAATCTTCTTTAAAAATTTCTCAGAATTCGTCGGCTTGAAATTCAATTGGCAAAACTGACACTAGATTAACATCCATATTGGTCAGAATGTTGTCGATTTCATCATCCAAACCATCAAAATTGTCGAGATCATCAATGTCAGTACTTTCATCTATCGACGAAATGACTTGTTTGCCTTTTCCACTTGTTTCAGTAACATGCTTCTCGGTTTCTTGAATAGTATCATCAATAATCTATGAAGCCATTTTCTTTGGGTGTTCAGTCACCTTAGTTTTACCCTTGTCATCCTTGACAATTTGCTGAGAACCTTTAGTAGCTCTCCTTTGCTCAGTTCTAATTCTTTGCATTCTTCTCTTTTGAGTTTTTGTCATGGTATACTGAGGGTAAGAAGTTCCAGCTTAATTCTGTCGAAACCAGATGCTTGTTTTATGATAAGCTAGAAATCTGTCAGCGGGATTTCTATACCATTGATTTTGCCCAGGGAAGAATCTAGGAATATATGGTCGACGAAATGGTTGAAAGTTTTGCACCCATTGATTATGAGGAACATTTGCTGGTGGAGTTCTTGTACGTCCATAATTCCTCATATTTTTAGGAGCGTCGACAACAACAACAGAGCGTTGCTTAAGAGTTGACATTTCCTTCTTAAGCATTTTGTCAGTTCTCTGTTTGTCAGCTTTGGCTTCTTCAGCACGGTCAGCAGCTACTTCATCATAAATAGCATTACATCTTGGACAAAGTTTTACTTTTCCTTTGTCTTTCTTACGATTGACAAATTGAACCAAAGTCTCCCCTTCTCGAGGATAAACATCATCAGCTTCAGTTGTGTCAATTCCCAAAATTTTGTCTTCCTAAATAATATTCAGCATATTCACTTGCATATATAAAGGTTCGACAAAATTTGAGTTAACTTCAAATGGATCCATATCCACTTTCATGTCGACTTGGGCTTTGCCGGTGAACTTCAGACGTCCGTCTTTAATGTCCTTTTGAATAAGATCCCTGAAACAAACACAATTGTTAGTATTATGTCCATAAGAATTATGAAATTTGTAATACTTTTTATCCTTAACTTCATCCACAGAAGGAATTTTATGTCCATCCGGCAATTGTATCTGTTTATCTTTCAATATCAAATAAAAAATTTGATCTGCTTTTGCTATGTCAAAGGCATAATTCTTTTTGTTGTCATAATTCATTTTTTCTTTAGCACTGACAGGTTTCAAAGCTTGACAAACATATGGTTGTCCAGATTGTAATTCTGCGACATTTATCTCATTTTCGTCGACATTTTCGACTTCATCAATTTCGACATATGCAATTTTATCTTTCCTAACAAATTTCCTAAATTTTTCTTTCTCAGCTTTGAGTTGCTCAATTCGTCGAACTTTATCAGCCAATTGGGCCATATCATGGAATTGTTGATTAATCAACTTTTTCCTTATAGAATAGTCAAGTCCACTTGCAGCAATCTTGACAATTTCATGTTCAAGGATAGGTGTAAAACTCCTACTTTTCATTTGTAGAAATCTATTCAAATAGTTATCCACCAACTCATTATCCATTCTTTTGATATTGAATAAGTCGGTAATACTTACTTTCATCTCTCCCCTAAAAAATTGTTCATGAAACAATCTTTCTAATTGAATTCATGAATGAACTGAATTTGGAGGAAAAGTATAATACCAAGAAAAAGCATTCTTGGTTAAGGAATTGGGAAAATATCTCATTTTAAGATATTCATTTGTTGTTATTTCTCCCAATTCAATTTTGTACCTAGCAATGTGTTCGACAGTTGACTCACCATCTTCACCAGAGAATTTTGTCAATTTTGGTATTTTCACACCTCTAGGTAATTGATCAATCAATTTGAGACAATTATGTTAGCTTTGTATTAGGCTTTATTAGATGTTTATTGTGCCCAATATTAGTATTTTAGATGACTTTAATGTTGTTGGGCTTCATTGGGCTTTAATGCAAATATTGAATAATTTTCGGATTTTGATGCATTTTGACCTTTCTTCCTTGGTTAGGCCATAACTTGGGACTCGGTGATCCATTTGAGGTGATCATGGTGTCTTTGGAAAGCTAAGACAATGCTCTACAAGTTTTATGAAGAAATCAAGAGCTTGATCGGACTTCTAGGGGTCCAAAATATCCCTGCAATGCAGAGTGGGTTTGCTGTCATGAAAATCTGGGCAGTGTACACATATTGGACTACATAGTGAGTTATAGGCCTCCTCTTGGGCTAAAACTTGGCCATTGGAAAGATAAGACCCATATCTCCAACTTCACTGAAGACCATTTAGTCAATAGATGTCGTTTTAGGCATGATAATGAAGCTACAAGTTGGTTTGAATTTGGAAACACGTTCTGCCAACCTAACTTGAGGTAGGTTCAGTGTTTTTGGCATATCTAGAGTTCTAAACGTCTAAATGGCATGATTCCAATTGCAAAATTTCAAGGAGACAACTGGATACAACTTTCATGAGACCTCCAAGCCAAAATGCACCGTCTAGATCATGAAAATCAAGCCAGAAGTCGGATAAGAGTTGTTGACTAAAAGCCACCAACCATACACCAACCCACCAACCATACACCAACCCACCAACCATGCACCAACCCACCAACCATGCATCAAGCTTCCATATTTGACAATTTCCATATTTTATTCTTTCTACTTGAGTTACTCCTCAATGCTCTTTTATTTTCTTTGGTTTTAACCTGCTATTATCCATATTGTTTCCTTCCTTCACCTTATAAGTTCCATTACAACCTTTTTGAAAGACCTCTTGATTTTTGCAATATATTTTATCTAAGTAGTGGAGAATTGATGTATATGCAAGCCTATGGTAAAATACCTTCATAATTTGACCGAGTTGAGCGCAAACAGTTAACCTAAACACCTTGTGTGATTTGAGTATCAATTGTGAGGAATTCTACTCAATTTGAACATGCCTATTTCTGATTAAAGCATGATTATGCTATGCTTTATTCTCAATTGGTTTGATTCAACTATTCTTTGTTAAGCATACTTGACTTATTAATTATGGTTTATATTTGATACAATGCTTGTATTTAAAAATTAGTTGAATTGATTAAATAAAATATTACATGTTTGTGGGTATCAACCTGGTAAACCCTCACGAAACTATAACTCATCCACTAGGTTCAGTGCTCAAGGAGACAACTAGTTACAACTTTCATGAAGACCTCCAAGCCATAATGCACTGTCTAGATCATGAAAATCAAGCCAAAAGTCGGATAAGAGTTGTTGACTAAAAGCCACCAACCATACACCAACCCACCAACCATGCACCAACCCACCAACCATGCATCAAGCTTCCATATTTGACAATTTCCATATTTTTATAGGTTGTATTCAGATTATGTACATGTACAAATTGGCTTCTAGGATTAGTATAAATACAGCCAATCTCTTTGTATTATAATGATTGAATTTTAATTTTAAGTAAGTTTGAAGAAAGTTTGATTATTTGTGAGAGTTTTCTTTCTCTTCTTCTCCATTCTCTTTACAATTTCATTTTTGTTCTTTTATTTCTGAGTTCTTCCTTCCCATCCATGGAAGGCTAGGCTCTCATAATCAATCCAAGGGATTAGCCATCTTGATGTTTAATTTGGAGATCTTGTTTCGCTTGTTCATATTGCTTAATTGTTATTCAAGTTTCTCTTCTTCCTCTTTTGATTTTTATCTAGATTGAATTGCTTAATTTGATTTAGATGTTGATGTGATAATAGCTTTATTATCTTGTATTCAAAGAGGATCACATAGAATAAACAATATATTAAAGCTTTTTGATAGATTGTTTAGCTTGGTTTAATTCTGGATCTTAAGTTAATCTATGTTTGGATGGTGCTTACTTTATCTAACCTTGGTTAATTAAATCCTAGATGCTTATCTAGTAGAGGATTCTTGGATCATGTTGAGGCGTCTTGATATGATCTAAGGCCAAGAACATGGTTAGCAATTAAGTGAATTTCTTGTGATCAATGATGGATTAAACTCAAGATCGGTAAATTTCCTTGGATTGGTTGTTTCTTTAGATTTGTTTTCAACTTTAAGTCTTGTATTTTTATCAATATTGTTAATCTACAACAAAACCCCCCATTTTAATTATCTTGATCTGATTAAATCTTTGTTCTTTTTGGATCCTTGAGAGATGATTCAGTTCATTCTCTATCCTACAAATTAGTTTGTGAACCGGTAATTTTTATTATTTGACGGGTCTCGACAACCTGTTGTCAGTAATTCAATTTGCTGAATCCATTCAGGAAAAACTGACACAAAATGTGGCTGATTTACATAGCCAACATTAAAACCAAACCTACTAAGGATTTGTTCAACAAGATTGTTCAAATTTGGATTCACATTTTGATGCCCCCCAACATTATTTTGTCGAAATATCTTATAGGCATCATCGTCAGCAATGTTATTCAAATTTGGATTGACAAATTGTTGCCCCCCAACATTATTTTTTCGGTAGAATCTGTGGGTATCATTGTCAGCAGCATTATTCAAATTTGGATTGACAAATTATTGCCCTCCAACATTATTTTGTCGGAAAATTCTTTAGGCATCATTGTCAACCCTTTGTTGATTCTCATCTTGGTTTCTTCCCAAGATTCTGACATTCCTATACTGTAACCCAGGTTGACGATTTTGATTATGAGGAAGTTCTGTTCCTCCAATATGGTGTACAATTGGATTGTCAACAGGCCCTTCACTTCTTAACGCATTGGCTAGTCTACCAACTTAACGAGCCAATAAATTACAAGTATAGTTTGTTGTCTCAATCAATGACGAGATGACAGTATTCATCTATTATGTTATCATATGTGCCATATCATGATTACTTTCATCCATTTGTTGATGAACAACAGCCAAATTATTCAAAGTTGGCCTTAAACTCGTCTCCGGCATTTCCCTAGACATTACAGGAAACGTTGGACCCATTGAAGTCCCCAAATTCAACCTTTCTGGTACATGTGTTTGACTACTAATTCCCAGAGCAAATTGTCTATTAGATTGGTTTATTACACTCATGGATGCCAAATATTGGTCTATAGTAGGAGTAACCACTTGTGTGACAGGTTGATGTAATAAAGTGGAGACAATAGGAGTTGTATTCATATAACTCATTGACGTTGTTCCCATAATGGGTTGCGTCATTGTCTCTGGAGTAAATCTTAGTGGTAAGCCATACATTGGCATAAATCTTGAATTTCCACCATTCACATTCCTCAAATTATTATTTAGCACTATAGTTTGAGGATTTGTAATTACAATTTGTTGGTCGTTACTTCTAACAGCCTCAACATTAGTATTAATTGCATTGGCATTACTACCATTGCTATTATCATTAGCCTCATTTACAATATCATGAGGCTGTTCACTTGAAGAAGAATTATTTCCAGACATTCGTAGAACTCTTGTACCACTTCTTAATTGCATGAAAATATAAGACATTATTTAAATCACTAAGTGTCCCACCGGGTGTGCCATTTTGTTAAAGGTGAAAAATTGTCAGGCAATGTACCGACAAAAACTTAGCTTCAAAGTGCCAAATTTGTCAATTATCAAATTTGTCGATGCCTAAGTTGATAATATTGCAGTTCCAGTTATTAATCTTGGAAGGGAACCTCCTCCATTGGGTTCTCACTTTCAAGTGATTAAAGTGTCAGTTGGATCAAAAAGTGTAAAAAGAAGAAGAAGATGAAGATGAAGATGAAGATGAAGATGAAAATGAAGATGAAGATGAAGATGACGATGACGATGAACACAAATGAAAAGTAAAAGCAATTAATGAAAGCAAGTAAAACAAATCAAAAGAAAATGAAATGCAGTAAAGAACCTGAATTTAAATTGCACAAAATGAAAGTGACGTATAAACTTGATTGATCCGTGTATCCTTTTAGCGTCGCTGGGACTTTAGAAGTGTAGGATGTTTCAAGTTGTAGCCCCTATTACATCATTCTAAGTAATATTTATAGAGAAAATCCTACATCTGATATCCCTAATAACCTGCCATTTGTTGGACAAGTGGCTTACATGCAACTAATACATGTTTATTCTTTCATAATATCCTAAAAACTACCAGCAACTGCCATTGAGTCAGCATCAGCAGTTTCTTGATTCTTGGATGCAACTGCTACTTTTGAAATTCAAATTGATAACCACCAGCTCCTAGATGATGATTTTGTCGGTGCACCAGCTTTGTCAGTAATTTGCAAGTCCCTTTGTCGGTTGAGTGTATACTTTGTTGAGCACTTCTCTGAGACTTGATTTGTCAAACGCAACATTATTGTCGGTTTCAAACATTTGTCGGACGAAAGTCATTTGTCGAATAAGCTTCCTTGATTTGTCGGATACAATACTGTTGTCGGTTTTGCCCATTTGTCGAAAATAACACATCAAATGTCGGTTCAATCTTTCATCATAGCTTTTGTCGACTCAACCTTTAACACCATTTCAGGATTACAACTAAGTATAAATTGTCAAATAACACATTTATTCCATTTTGGACTTGCACATTTCAAGATTCAACCTTGTAAAGTCTCACAATTTGTCGATTACCAATTCTGTCGAAAACTGGAAATTTAATAATAACAAGATGTCAGAGTATGCTAATGCCAGATAATGTAGGTAATGAATTCTGATAGATAGATGTAGGAGTATGCCATCGTCGATGGTTACAAGAGGACACCAGTGACAATGGTTGGCACAATATGTCAGTCGAAATTGTTGTGTATACTAGCGTTAATAGTTGTTGGAGTTCGAAAGTTGCAGAGACAATTAATAATGAAATATGAAACATTATTTTTATTTTATATAAAAAATCTTAATATTTGAAATTATAATTTTTAAGATTTAAATTAAAATTAAGAATAATATAAATTAGTTATTTTTTAAATTTATAAAATTAATACTAGGAGTTAAAAATTTTAATTAATTATACATACCAAATAAAATAACTAAAATTTAAAAATCCAATTCCAAATTTAATTTTGTCCAACAAACAAAGGGAGTCTTATCATTTGAACTACAACTTATAAACTTTCTCTACAATTTTTTTTCTTTTTTAAATTTCTACCATACACGCCGATCTATGTTATAGGATCATTTTTCACTCACCCACATGACACGTCCCATTGATGTTTCAACTTTGGATTATACTACCAGTGACAAAAAAGAGCACATCATGGTAAATATAGTCCATCAATGATCAATAGCGACGTGATGGAGTACCTCTCAGTATTCTTTACCCTTTAATAATAATTGCATCTTCATATAAGCTTAGGGTATGCCTGACTTGACCAGACTAAGATTTATTTCCTTTTCAAAAATCTATCGAAATCATTATCAAATTACGAGTGGCTAATTATACTAGGGGAGTTCCTATGGTACTCTGATGGGTTTGGTATCCACGGTGAGTTGTTAATCATTTATTGACTGCTGGTTTCATAATAAATGTCAAAAAGTACTCTATTAAATATAAATAACAACTAATGAATATTAGATAACTCACCCTAGGTACCGGTACCGTAAAAAAAAAAAGATAAGTATCGAAGTAATCCCTTTATACTAGACATGAGAACAATTTTTTTTGGGTACCTAGTCCTACTGGTGTCAGTGGAAGTCCCACCCTCTAGAGTGGGGCTTAGCCTAGGGAAAACTAGTAGCAAGCCCTAACGAAGGGGGGAGGAGGAGGGGGAAAGAAGGCATTGGGGGGTCATATGCTCTCTATTGCAGCATGTATGCCCTTACCACTTGAGCTAGAGCTCACAGATGTCCTGGGAACAATTTTAATACCATGGAATCCTACAAAGAAAGAGATAGAGGTGAACATTAAATCTGCTTCAACGATGAAGTTAATAAGATTAAATAACTCGAAATATAAGCATAAATTGAAAGTGACATGTTCAAAATCTATACTTAAAAGTTCTTATTTATGGACAAAGGATGGTCATAGTGTTACCACCAAAATTTTCATATTGTCACCGTGCCGTTTGACGAATGTATGAAGCTAATCCAGAAGTCTAGGGTGAATTGCAACAAAATAAGGCGACAATTATGTTTGATCACTACAACAGAAATGACTTTTAAATTCGGCTGTCAAAACACTTTCAATTCGGTTTCCACGATGGACTATGTTCGAGGGTAATCTTTTGTACTAATTTTTAAATTCGCGTAAAGAAACCAAATTGAAATATTTTTTTCCAATTCGATTGTTAGTACTGAATCAAGAAGCACGTGATTTTAATTTCGGTTAAACACCAGATTGAAAACTTGACATTAAATTCGGTTGTACGCAACCGAATTGGAAAACTATGAAAGTCTATAAATCCAGTTAAACACCGGATTGAAAACTTGACATTCAATTCGGTTATGCCCAACCGAATTGGTAAACTATGTATTTATTTAATTTAAATTCGAGTAACAACCTGCAAAGTGTATAACATATCCTTTTAACATGGAAGATCTGGAAACCATTACAAAATTTCAGATTTGCAATTTCTATAACCAAAAATAGTACAACATTGAAATCGAAGATAAATGACTGCGTTTATGTACATAATATTCACATTTACAAATTTAATTGACACTGTTCATGTAAATAATATCAACATAGACAACCATTCCCATAAGACACTGTTTATGTATATAATTTCCAGAAAAAAACAAAAATCATCTCATCTCCTTATTCTTATTCTTATTCGATGATGCAGTTAGAACAGATGCTGCCCATTCAAGCTGTATCTCCTTTCTCCTTTCTCCTTTTCTTCTGTAAAAGTATTTGCTTCTGAAAACCAAGCCAAGTAAAATAAATAAGATCAAGTTCAGAATTTTGTACAAGTAAAAAACAGAACCACATCCATGTATAAAAATTAAAACTTACTTTCTGTTTCATTGTTTTCATCTTGTTTGTTATGATGTTTCTCATATATTTCAAGACATAGAAACCACAGGTTTTACTATCCATTTGCCTTGGTGACTATGCATAATACAAAATCAATTTTAATGGAATAAAAAGTAGTCAAAACACTCACTTTGTGAATAACACATTAAACACAATACCTTTACAGTGATGATGTTGATGGTGTCCTTTTTGCCTTTATGTCCTCCTGAATACGTTTTCCTATAGGGTCCATCCAAAACACAGTGGTCTTAGACATCTTAATCATAGCCAGCATCCAATGAGACATAGAAAATACAAATTCTAACAACTTCAATACATTTATGCTATATTTGAATTAAAATATTATATTTTATGAATCTTACCCTTCATTATATGGTACAAAGACCATGGAGTTTGTTGGAATCCTTAATAAAACTTCGGAGAGGTAATGGCCCATTGATTTGGGGTCCTCTTGGCCGCCAAGAAGTGACACCTCATTGGGTCAATAAACCCATAAGGTGGACAACCAAGTATGCGGTGGATCAAGTCAGCCAAGTTACTTGAAAGTAACTGAACAAAAATTAGTATCAAATTATTTATCAACTAAAGCAATATTCATAACAAATACAATACAATGATTAAGATATTTGTCTTACCCGAAGTACCATGTTATCGAACCAACTGATATGCATTCCAAATTATAAAAGTCATGCATATCTTCTGGTGAGATATATGCCAAAAAGTCTACATCCAACCCATGAGCTTCAATTTGACGTAAGAGTACGTCATCTTTAGCCATTTCATTAGACAATTGGATTAGCCGATCCAAGTTAGTTATGACTGGTGTATCTGGTCATTGAGTTGCTTGTAGTCAAAATAATAAGCAACTTATGATCTCAAAACCATTAATCTGCATGCAAAGAATCTTTAAATTACTTACATCCATGTCGAGAGTGATATAATTTCGAGGCCAAGTTAAAAAGGTTCCCAATACATCTTTAACAAGTTTCACATTGTCGTTTGGGCATGGAACAATAGAATCGGGTTTAAGTACTGACAAGCTGTCGTTTTATATACTTAAATGCCGGGAATTTGGCTTTGATTTGGTATTTATTTGAAGATTTTATAAGGGAAACTTACCCAATTTCCTTTGAATATTGCAGGTTGAAGATTTATAGGAATAAGGCTTTAAAGTGTTAAAATGGAAGCAATCTTGGGAAAGATACAAAGATATCAGCAACCTAGTTATGAAGGATTCTTCCAAGATTCTATGAAAATATCATTAACCCAATTATCAAAGATTTTGGCAAGATCCTACAAAGATATCATCAATCAAGTTGTGAAAGTTTCCTATTTTGAATCACTTTTATATTCTTGGAGGATTTTCCCTCTTATCTCACATTAATTAGGAATACTGAAAGAGGGAAAGAAATCTACTTTCCTTGTTACCCAAGAGTTGCACATTAAATGAATTTGTGCACAATTAGGAAACTCTAGAAGAAAAGTCTGCCAGAGTTGTTGGCCCACTAAAATCATTATAAAAAAAGGAAGAGAGAAGAGGCTAAGGGGAAGCGGCATAAGAGGAGAGAAGTATCTGGCATTTAGAGAAAGAAAGTAGCTATAGCCCTTTGCTTGATTAGAGAGTTGTAACAGAGCTTCGGAGGTTTTTAAAGCTATCAAGCAAAGGACCGTCTCCCCAATTGTTCGTGAAGGATATGTTTCACCGCAAGGGGGTTTCCAGTTTTTAGTTTTTCTGTTGTTCTTCTATGGATTTGAATTTGGTTTTGGTTTATGCTTTGTTTTCTTTGACTATGTGTAGCTAAATCCATAACTAGGGTTATGGTGGATTTTATGTTCAAATTCTTATAATGTTTTCCTAATTTAAAAATAATTTTGTGTTTTCCCAATTGATTAGATTTTTCCTAGCGCTTTGTTTTCCAATAAAGATTGCGCACCTATTAAAAAGTTAATTGATTGTATAGCGACCTTACCACAATTAGTTAACCAAACTGTAGGATTACTCAGATTTGGGATTGTGTGGACCAAACTCAATCCTTTGTTTTTAATCATTTATTTAATTAACAAATCTGCTGGGTTTTTATGCTTTTCTTGATTGTTTGCCTTGCATTACCATTGGGGGTTTCAGATTGAGAAAAAGAATATTAATATTGCATGACCATTGGGTATTAATAGCATTAGAGCAGATGATTGGCAATCAATCTGAACACATATTATTGAGGAATTGAGTAATATTATGAGTATTGACATAAGTGAAACCAAACACCCTAGGCTTTCCATAATTGAATCTTTGCTTGATAATCTTTGACTTCCTCACTTTCTCCTAATTGCTTGATAATTTCTCCTTTCTCATTCGAATTTCATTTTCTAGATAACATAAGGGATTAATTAACTTAGTAATTGCCAACAATCCTTGTGGGTACGATACTTGGAGTCCCAAATACTCCTTTATTACTTGTGTGATAGGGTGCACTTGTCCTTAAGTGCGATTTTAGCGTAACAAGTTTTTGGCGCCGTTGTCGGAGATTGTTTTGGTGATATTAGAGAAATTAATTCCTAGTTAATTTAGACGCCAAATTTTATTTTTATTTTATTTTATTTTTGTATGCTAACACGCTCCCATAATCCTGTTTTGTAATTTGACCATGAAATTGATAGAACTCTTCGCAAGATTAGAAGACAAAGAGGAACCATGGCTGAAGAAGACCAGAAGACTATTCAGGACTTTGCTCAGCCTACAACCACAAATCTAACAGGGAGTATTACTAGGCCTACTGTAGAGGCTAATAACTTTGAGATTAAGCTAGCCTTGATCTCTATGTTGCAATCTTCAATTCAATTTAGCGGGTCACCAAGTGATGACCCCCACTTGCATTTAAATGAATTTTTGGAGATTTGTGACACTATAAAATATAATGGGGTCTCTAATGAAGCCATTAGGGTGCGCCTATTCCCTTTTTCATTGCGAGACAAGGCCAAACTATGGCTAAAGTCTTTGCCCTCTGGTTCCATTACTACCTAGGATCCGCTTTCAATTAAATTTTTAGATAAATATTTTCCACCTGCCAAATCTGCTAAATTGCGTAATGACATATCTATTTTTGTGCAGGTGCAGATAGAATCTCTATATGAGGCATGGGAACGATTCCAGGAATTGCTGAAAAAGTGCCCTCATCATGGCTTTCCGGTGTGGCAATTGGTTCAGTCCTTTTATGATGGGCTATCTTCTTCTAATAAGGCTATGATTGATGCGGCAACTGGGGGTAGTATTTGGCGCAAGCAGCCAAGAAGCCTATGATTTGATAGAGCAAATGACTTCTAGTTATCAATGAAAATCTGGTGACAGGCACGTGGTCAAGAGACAACCTGGGGTATATCAGTTAGAGTCAAATGCGGCATGGGATCTCAAATTAGATGTCATTACAAAGAAATAGTAAACACTGATGCAAGCATAAGCATAATTCACACCTATTTCTCCATCTCTTTGTGATCTTTGCGGCATGGTGGGGCATGAAAGCAAGGATTGTTAGGTGGGTAATCGCTTTGTTGAGTCAGCTGAGGAGACCAATATTTGGGTAACTCTAACCGGGAACAAAACAATCCATAATCCAACACTTATAATCCTGGTTGGAGGAATCACCCCAGTTTTTCTTGGGGAGGGCAACAAAAAGGTCAAGGCCAACATCAGAATGTCTATAGGCCGCCTCATTTGCAAAATCGAAGCCTAATCTCTATGATACTATGATGCAATTCATGGAGAAAACTGATGACAGGTTCAAGGCATTGGAAAATTAGATCTCTACTCTTGCGACATTGATGACTCAAAGAGCGCAAGGAACCTTACCTAGTCAATCAGAGCCAAATCCAAAGGAGCGGGCTATGGTAATTACCCTTAGAAGCGGTAAAGAAGTCGAAGGCCCTTATGGTAAGAAAGATGAAAGATTATAGGAGGACAAAGGGGTTCCTACTGATGGGAGCCCAAGAGAACATGAGAAAGTTGGCATTGTGGTAAAGGAAGTCTTAAAAAATGAGGTTCTTATTCATACTCATAAGCCGAAAATTCCTTTCCCTTAGAGGTTGAAGGGTAGCTTGCATGAACCACAATTTACTAAGTTCTTGGATTTGTTAAAGCAGCTGCAAATAAATATCCCTTTTCTGGAAGCTATTGCACAAATGCCTAAATATGTAAAGTTCCTCAAGGAGATATTGAGTAATAAAAAGAAATTAGAAGAGTTTGAAACTGTAAGGCTTAATGAGGAGTGTTCTGCCATCCTCTTGAAGAAGTTACCACCTAAACTTAAAGATCCAGGGAGTTTTACTATTCTTTGCTCTATTGGTCGTTCTTATTTTGAAAAAGCTTTATGTGATTTAGGCACGAGCATTAATTTGATGCCTTTATCAATTTTTCAAAGATTAGGTATGCAAGAGCCTAAACCCATTACTATTTCACTGCAGCTTACTGATAGGTCCATCACCTATCCAAGGGGTATAGTGGAGGATGTCCTTGTCAAGGTTGACAAGTTTATCTTCCCTGGTGACTTTATAGTACTTGATATGGAGGAAGATGAGGAGGTTCCCATAATTCTGGGTAGACCCTTTTTGGCCACTGGCAAAACAATTATTGATGTTCAGCAAGGGAAGCTTACTTTGAGGCTTAATGATAAGGGAGTTGTTTTTAAAATTTTTTATTCTTTGAAAATTCATTCCACTTTTCATTCTTGTAATTTTATTAGTTCTTTGGATAATATTGTTGCATTGATATCTTCTTACTTCCAAGAACAATTAATTTAGGATCCCCTTGAGAAAATTTTAATTTTTGAAAGGGATGAACTAATGGAGTCCGAAAAGGTGATAGATGGCATAATGGCATTGGAGGCAGGAATAGTCTACGAGAGGTGGAAAGGGACGAGACAATTCCAGGTTCTAGAGGGGCTTAATTCACAAAAGTCAAAGCCTTCAATTAAAGAGCCCCCAGATATCCTTCCCCCTAATATTTCATATGTTCAACGTGAAAGATGCTTATTGTAGCTTAATGAGATGGATGAATTCTGTCTAGAGATATATGAAAATGCCAAGTTATACAAGGAGCACACAAAAAGATGGCATGACAAACATATTTAGAAGCGTGAGTTTTATGTGGGTGATAAAGTTTTAATCTTTAACTCATAACTTTGTTTGTTCGTAGGAAAACTAAAGTCAAGATGGATTGGCCCTTATGAAGTTGTCAAAGTCTTCACATATGGCATGCTTGAAGTTACCAAAGATGGTCATGGGACTTTTAAAATTAAAAGACAGAGAGTTAAGCATTATGAGGATGGTGCGGCACCTAAGCGCCAAACTTTGCCCTTGGAATAAGCCATTTGGGGCCGAACCGTTAGGCTCGCAACGTTAAACAAGAGCTTCGCAGGAGGCAACCTGCATTTCTTTGAGTACTTATGTCGTTACTCCATATCAGGAAGTGCTCTTTTCATCCTTCTCCCTTCATTATCTTTTATTTTATTTTCTTTTATTTATTTTCTGCATTGGGGACAATGCTGGTCTCTAAGTGTGGGAAGAGGGTTCAAAGTTTGTCAAGTCTTCAACTAATTAAATACATGCCCATTCATCGAATATATCTGTTTGCATGCATTTGGTTGAACTGATTTTGAGAGTTTGTCTTTGAGTAATGAACATCACCCATTTGTTGTACGAAATTGAAAGAATGTTTTTTTGATAGATCTCTGATTGAAATTGATTTAGGTTGATCCTGAGAAAGCTGAGAATTAGCATAAAGTTCCCTTTTCAAAAATCTTTCCTCTGAATTGAGCTTCTAAAGGTGAGAATTGGACCATTATAGGGATTAGTGCTTGATATTGTATTATCCCTTTCTTTGTTTGAGTGATTTCCCCCTAAGATTGTGCATTCTAGAACTTGCTTTGTAACCATTTCAAGGCGAATTTGGATCGCATGTATGCTTAAATATGATTGAGGTACTTTAGGTATTATTCAATGCCTTCTGATTTGCTTATCCACTAGTTGCCCATTTTGAGCTTTATGAATACTAATATTCCTTGGTACCCTTGTCATTAAATCAAATATATACATGTAACCTTTTAGAAATAGCATGGAGCAATTAGTTGGAAATTTGGTTTGGGAAGAATATAATTGTATTGCTAGAAGGTCTTTGCCTTTTCCTTCAATCGTGTTGAGAAAAAAGAAGAAGAAAAAACAAAATAAAAAAATTCAAATCAAAACGACAATTGTTGAAATGATGAAAAAAATGTTGAATAAAGTTTGAGAAAGAAAGAAAAGAAAAGAAAGGAGAAGGGAAAAATCAAGCGAGGAGAGAAAAGCAAATTATGATGAGTGCTTGTAAGGTGGGAATGAAATTTTGTTGCTCCATCTTTGTTCTAAAAGGGTACTTTGTTTAATGCAAATTTTGGTTAAGCCTTTTGTGTTTATCCTTTCTTTCTTTACCTTACTGATCAATCAATTTTGAGACACTTATTATAGTTATGTACTTGGCTTTATTGGATGTTTATTGTGCCCAATATTAGTGCATTAGCTGAGTTTTATATTGTTGGGCCTCATTGGGATTTAATGCAAATTGTGATTAATTATCGGATATTGATGCATTTTGATATTTCCTCATTTTTTAGGCCATAACTTGGGATCCGTTTGAAGTGATCATGGTGTCTGTGGAAAGCTAAGACAAAGATCTATAAGTTTCATGAAGAACTCGAGAGCTGGATCGGACTTATAATGTTCCAAAATGGGCCTGAAAGTCAAAGTGGGCTTACTGTCGTTGGAATTTGAGCAGTGTGCACATATTGGACCATATCGTGGGCTATAGGCCTCCTTTTGATCTGAAACTGGTGCCATTGGAAAGATAAAATGTATAGCTCCAACTTTACTGAAGACCATTTAGTCAATAGATGTCGTTGTTGGCAAGATTATGAAGCTGTAAGTCGGTTTGAATTTGGAAATACGTTATGCCAATGTGACTTGAGGCAGGTACAGTGTTTTTAGAATATCTTGAGTTGTAAAAGTCCAATTGGTATGAAACTAGTGCCAAAAGTTCAAGGAAACAATTGTATACAACTGTCATGATGACAGCTAAAGTCAATTTGGTAGGTTGGAGGGTCATACAAATCAGGGAAAGAGGCACACGAAATCTGGCAGAATATTAACTTTGTTTTTCTTTTGTAATTGTTTATCATTTGGTTAGTTTACATGGGTCCTTATCATACATTGGATGAACATATTCTTCTTCTCCTCTTCTCTTTGCTATTCCATTATGTAATGTTGTAGTATTTTGTTAGTTTTAGTCATTAATTCAAGCTTTTGCATCTCTCTCTTCCTCTTCCTTTCCCTTCTCTCTAGAATTTCGTCTTTGTTCTTTATTTTCTGAGTTCTTCCTTCCCATCCATGGAAGGCTAGGATCTTGTAATCAATCTAAGGGATTAACTATCTTCATGTTTAAGTTGGAGATCTTGTTTTGCTTGTTCAAATTACTCAATTGTTATTCAAGTTTCTCTTCTTCCTCTTTTGATTGTGATCTATGTAACACCCCGAAATTTCTGTTTTTAATTAAAATAATGATTTTCCCAATTTTTGTGATTTATGATGACTTTTGGGAATTTTTCTAAGCTTAATTTAAAATAGGCTATTTTTCATAAAACGCTATGAGCTGATACGGGGCAGTTCTGGAAAATAAAAATAAATAACTTATATTTTCGGCCCGTAAATACCCTTACTATTTATTAGGACCGGGGAAAGTCATGGAACTCGAATCTAAGACCAGATTCTTAAGTTTTTCATTTTTGGAAATTTTTAAGTTTTGTTGATTTTATGTGTTAAACAGAAGTTATTTCGGATAATAAAATAATAATTTTTAATTTTTGACAAAAAAATACTCTGACTATTTATTAGGAACAGGGAAGTTTACGAAACTCAATTCCGGGAACATATTTGATCATTTTCCATTTTTTGTGATTTAATGATCAAATAAAATCTTCGGGTGATTTTGGATACATCCTATTGTTCATTGGACAATATATACTGTTCTTTGTCCATTGGATAATAGCTACTGAAAAATATCTCAAAGAAAATATCTATGGCATTTATGTGGATGGGTGAGTCATTTTGGTGAGTCATGAATGCATTAAATGACATGGTGAATCACCTATGCATTAATGGCAAGGTTTCTTTTAATTACTTCTTGGTCCTTACTTTTCTCCTATAAATAGCCATCTTCCCCATTCACTGAAACTCACACCAAAACCTTCACTTCTTCCTTCTCTAAGCTCACGGCCAAGAGCACTTAAATTGCCTTCCAAAATTCTAGCCAAAGTTCTAACCTTGTTTCTTGTATCCAAATGCCATTCTAAGAAGCTTTTGTGTTGAAACTTTCTTGAGAAGAAATTATCTTCAACCACTTTCTTGATAATCCAAAGTTGAAGAACAAAAGGTGAGAAGTCTTTCTCTTCACTTTTAAATTTCTATTTCAAAGTTTTAGATCATTGGATTGATCCATGATCATCTTATTCCATGTTTTAGAGTTTAAAAGTTATGAACTTGGTTCTATAAGGGATTTTGTTGGTGGAAGAAGGATTTGATTGGTGGAAAGCTAAGGAACTTTCACTAGAGAGGATTTTGAACCAAGGTAAGGGGGAGATTTCTCTCATCAACCAATATGGTGGTGAGGAACTAATTTATGGTTTATATTTTATGCTTTCATGTTTTATGGTTGATATGTTGTGCTTTGTGCTTTATGATTAATGCTTTGGTTATCCTATGTGTTTTTATGTTTTGAGATATATGGCATGAACTTGTTATGATTCAAGTATGATTTAGGTTATGTGTGTGAATAAGAAGATGATGTATGTGTGCATAAGAAACATGGTTATGAGCATGCATATGTTTGGTTGGAAACCAATGAATCATGATGGAAATTGAAAAGTTTTGAAAAGAAACTATGTAGGAATGATATTCACTTTATTAAAGATTTTGTTCTTATTTTCGAAAATAAGTATATGGTTTAAAGGATTTTTCGAAAATAGGAGAGAAAATATTTACTGATAATTTAAAGATATTCTTCAAGTAGAAACACTTTTGAAAATTTGTTTGTGTAATATCTTAATTTGTACCCCCAAGGGTGAAAGAACAAAACACAGAAAAATAAACCTTAGGGTGACTTGGGGAGGATAACTAGGCACTTAAAAGGAACCTTCTGTAAGCTAATTTATAGTTAGGCTTTCAATCAAAATAACATAGCTAAAACTTAGTAAAGCAAGGCTATCTCTAAACTTTTAATTCTACAAGTGACATGAACCAATTAAAATCAAATTAATAACTGCGGCTTAGATTATGAAATTAAGATTTCTAAGACACACTAAACTTAATAAAGAAAATGATTTACACAAGTTCACACAATGACACTTCACTAAGCATAAGAATCATACACCTAGCACATAGACACATATACACATTAGAAGCAAGACACATGAACTATTTCATGCAAAAATCTGCACATCAAAACCGTGACACATCAACACACACACACCTTGACACATACACACTCTAACACCTTGCCACACACTCTAACACCTTGACACACACACTAACACTTTCACACACTTGATAACACGTTGACACACACACTTGTTGCACCATGGCAGCCAAATACACACACAAATGACACAACACACACTAGGAATTAATAAAGAAACATCACACAAATTTCTGCACTTTAAAGTAAATAAAACAGCACCTACACATGCACACTTACACGTTGAAGACAAGAAAGAAATCTACTTGGAGGACACATGCACACCTACACGTCTACATGCTTGAATTTAAGAGAGGAATCTGCACTTTGAAGACACAAGACCATGATGCACTTAAACTAAACAAAGGTGCACTTTTAGAATGCAAAATGCATGCAAGGACACGTTACTTTGGGGAGGAAATGTGGCTGCTGGCCACGCTATTTAGGGGAAGCTAAACATGCAGAGAATATTCTGCATTGAGACATAATCATGGCTATGACAAAGCCAAGGTAATTATGCCATATTCCCATCATTATGTTGGGAGAATTTTTCATGATTATGTCCTAACACCTAGCTTTCTTCCACTTAGCTAACCTAGGCTTACTTATACACTAACACACACACACACTTCACGTACACACACACACACAGCTCTTGCACACAAAACAGAAGGAGAGGGACGTGAGAATAAGAGAAGAAGTAAGGAAAAAGAAAGGGTTGGAAGCAAGCACATCTCACTCACCATTTCCTTCAACCAAGCAAGGACCATTCTGTTTGTTTTGTTTTCTCTCTTGACTTGTTCTTCTCATATTTCTAACCTTTCTTTCATTGATTTTAAGCTTGGAAGGTTTCTGTTACAGTCCCACAGAATTTAGATTTCGTACAGTAATTTTAAACAAGACTAGTCTAGTATGAATTCCTAGTATGATTCTAACCAATCTGTTTTTGTTTAAACCATTTACTTACTTGATTTTCTGTGCTTCTAAATGGTCACGGTTTGGTAAGGTATTAAGGAGTAGGAATAGCTTCATAACCTATTTTATTACTAGCATTAGAAATTATCAAAGATACTTGACTTACCTTACTTAACTACCATGAAATTCCTATGCTTAACTAGGTACTTATGACATTTAAATTCGCTTAAGCATTCTGTTTTAAATGATTATGTTTGTGTACATATTTTATGGTTATGTATGGCCACGGTTTTGAGAAGGAAGAATCATTTCAAGAAGGTTTATGATTTGTAACCTTGAGTTGGTTTCAAATGAACTAAGACTCACCACTAAAAACTATGTTAGATGACATGTTGGTGGAGTGGCCTTTGGCCTATGTATCATCTTAAGAGATGATGGGAATTCCCTATGTTTATAAGGCAGCCCTCATGGAGGGAAGAATGGAAAGAATTGGTTTGAAAGACCTATGGTTGAAAGACCTATGTTTGAAAGTGGTTGAGTATGAATGATTCTTGAAAACCTTCTCTAAGATATGATTATTATTTTGTGTTTATAAATTGAAGTTCATATCATTCTCTATCTTCATTATAGTATGCTTGAAAGAAAAAGTTTGTGAAATTTCCTACTTGATTTATGAAGTATGAGTTTTATTTTGATGCTCGTTTCCTACTAAGATTGTATAATCTTACCCTAATTTTACTGTTTTTCAGAATCAAAGAGAAATGGGGATCACTACCATAATAATTGAAATTGAGTGGGAATGGTTATATTCTGTGGAGGACGGTGGTCATGTAAAAGTGATCAAGGATATACGGTTCCATGTAGTTGACACTTGATCAACAGAATGTAAATAGTAGTAATTAGGGCTTATGTCAAGAAGTCTTGGAAATTTTGTTTAGGCAATTTACTGTAGGTAATTTGCTTAATGTTGTAAATATAACAAGACATGTTTCTCTATGCCCATGAACGAAATCAAGGCTTTTAAGCCATGTAAAATGAAGATGGAACTACCTTTGTCTTGTGTTAACTTATGCTTGTTATTGCTAATTTATATTACTAATTGGATAATTTAGTATATGTTGTATGAATTGAACGTACAAGTGAACTTGGCACGAAATCTATTAATAAACCCCACTTGGATTCTTAACTTGCCTTGACACTTTGACAAGGATCTTAACTAGGATAAATCATTCAAGTAAAATTCAAGAAAAACCAGTAAGACAGGAAATTGGATCTAGAAGAGTGTAAATAAAAGAATAAATTGGTGACAGATTTCAGGATGGCAGAAATCTAGCCGAGTCTCCGAGATAAGTAATCACTGATTCTTTTAGCCAGTTCTAAGGTAAGGTCTCTTGGACTATGTAGATTCTCAAAAATGGAATTGCCTAAGTCAAGGATTTATTAAAATAAATTGATAACTCCTTTCTTAGAATCTAGTAATGTTTAATGAAGGCTTAGTGATTTTTTTTCTCTTGAATACATAAGGTAACATAATTATACTGGTTGGAACAAAAAGAAAAGTGGCTACTTGCAAGTTCCTCCTTGCCGATATAATTAATTGTATAGCTAGTTTTTCCTATTTACTATGAGGGTGGTTACAGTTTGGATCTTGAAAGGTTTTCTAAAGATTAGTTTAGATCTTGAAGTATTTACTAGTATCAAACTATCTTGAATTAATGCTTACTTTTATTAAAGACTTTTATTTTTCAGAAAGTTGGAGAAAAACATTTTTGTAATGATTTGATGTAGAAATAAATATTTTTCAATAGAAATGATTTTCGAAAGATTTGTTGAAAAATCTCTATTTATATTTGAAACTTATTTTTAGCTCACATAGTGAGAATAGATTTGGAAGTATTTTATTTAGTTCAAAATAGCTCAGTAATTGTGAAAAATGCTTTACGCGATTTAAATTTTACAGAAAATGCTTTACGCAATTGAAAAGTGATTTAAACTGTTACGCGATTAAAAAATATTAATTTTTGAGTTACACGATTTGAAAAGCAGAAAAATGGTTTTACGCGATTAAAAAACGTAACAGAGATGTTATGCGATTTGAAAATCGTAACCGTAGTGTTACATGATTTGGAAAAATGTTTTAGAAGCACCATAGGTTAAGAAACAGCGGTACTACTATCGGGCCGACGTAGACTGGACCCTGGATAGGACAGTTGACGCTATTCTTAAAATGGTGGCTTGAATCCCGAGGGAATTGTGTTTTGATAAACCAATAATTATGGGTTCGTTGACCATGAATTATTGGGTTGATCATGATTAATTTAATAATTATGGGTTAGTTGGCCATGAATTATTACATTAATTATGAATGATTGCACTTTGCATGGGTTAAAATAATATCACACCATTCAAATCAACAAAACAGAGTAGCGACAGTTTAAAATGGAAAAGGTTGAATGCAAACCTTACCTAACAAAATGAATTGATGAAATGGAAGCCCTGGATCACAGAAAATGGAAGCCTAGATGGAAATACACCTCAAACGGGAGATAACACTCAATGTACCAATTTCATATTTCGCAATAGGCATATCAGGCAAAATGTATACATAATTTTTCCATTCCAATTCGGGTATTGAATAAACTAAATTCATAACTACACACAACAAAATCGATTTTCAATAAACGAATAAGTATAATGCAAAAAGTTAGAGCTAAACTTATTTTTGATTAAATTAATTGATTTCTAATTCAATTGTTTTAGTACCGAATTTAAACATTAGGATTTTGTAATCCTGTTACTTGACATACCGGATTCGAAAACAACTTTTGAATCCAATAATAATAAAACAAATTAAAATGACTTATATATGAATTTGGTTACTTGACATCCTAGATTCAAAAACAACTTTTCAATCCGGTAATACTGAAACGAATTTAAATGTCTTATATATGAATCCAGATACTTAACATACTGAATTTGAAAACAACTTATAAATCGAGTAATTATTTAACCAAATTAAACCTTTCAAATTTAAAAGCCATTTATGCTATAGTGGATTTAAAAGAATGATAATCACAAAACTATGTCGACATTTCAATCGCTAAATGTTAAGATCGTCACAGGAAGTTGTCAAAGACAAGAAAAAGCCATTGAAGAAAGTTATTAATGGCTAGAGACGATAGTATTATGATTATCAAGAAAAATAAGACAACTTAAGGTAGGAGAATCATGAAATCGACGACAATATTTGTGGGATCATGAAGACAATAAATTATGGCAGTTAAGAGAGGAACGACTTAGTGGCAGTAATTTTCCCAAAATTTTTGGCATCGTGGGATATGGGACAGTTATCACCTGGGAGGACATATATGAAGAAACAGGGACAATATAGAAAGTTTCAATACAAGTGAAAATTGTCACATAGACATTCAATAGATGTTTGATGACAATATAAAGTTATCGAAGGTTGATGGTTAGTGACAATACTAAAGTTGTCACAGTGAATGGAAGAATGACTGAAGCAAGCAGTTGATTAGTGTTCAACAACAATACTGAGGTTGCCGAAGCAATCAGGAGGGAACTGATATTGGTGATAATTGTAATGTTATTTATGAGTGAATCTCTTGAACTTAACCTTGGATTGAGCTTTTCTCTTGTAAAATCACATAGTTAGGGTTTGTTTTGCTGTATTTTTAGCTTTTTGAGAGTGGTTTTTCATTAAATCTTCTTTCCTATCTTTTAGGTACTCATAGAATGAGAAATAAAGCCAAAGGAGCTCTACTCTTCCAGCATTCAAGTGCCCAAAGATCAGCATTTAAGCACCCAAGCACTAGAACTGCATTTCAAATCTGTCCAAGCAATTGAGCACCCGTTGGCCAACATTTAGGCACTCAAAAGCCAACATTTAAGCGCCCCGGATTAGCATTTTGTGCATTTTCTCTACCCATTGTGCGCTCAAGCACCAAGAAGTCAACATTTAGGCGCTCAGGCGCCCAGACGCCAACATTTAAGTGCCTAGGATTAGCATCTTGCGCATTTCTCTGCCTATTGCGCACCCAGGCACCCAATAGCCAACATTTAGGCGCTTGCTCATTTACTGGTGTGTGTTTCTGCAGTATGAAAGGAAAAATAAAAGAAATTTTGGTGATCGTTGAAGGAGAACGAGGACAGCTAGAAACCCTAGGAGAGCTAAGGAGACCATCAAGAAGCAAGGATTCAAGATTTTCATCCTCTTGGACTTGAATTCAATGGAGCTTGCAATTTCCTATCTTTTCATTTCTCTTTTTCAATGAATAGCTAAACTCTTATTGGTTAGGATAAGATGTAGTTTATCTTGGACCATGTATTTGATTATCTTTGATGAATCTAAGCTTTCTTTCATTGAATTGAGCGTTCTATCATTGTTCTTAATGCATTTATGATTTGGCCAGTCATAGAATTGATCAAGCATCCATGGCTTATGTTGGAAAATTGATGTATGGTTTGAAATAAAGAGATGAAACACAAGAAGGGGGTTGAATTATGTTTCTTAACCTTTTTGGAAAACTTTTCGTAAAATAGTTCTTGGGATAAAAGCTTCTCAAGATTGTAGAAGAAAATGGACGAAATGTAAGCTTTTTACAGTCCGTTAGACTCAAAAAGAGTTTTACTACAAATCTTTGGACACAAGTTAAAGACTTATGTTTTTTGAAACTATTTGTTAAGAACAACAATGACAATCCCCAAATGTTAGTTGAAAAGTAAAATAGCACAAAGAAAGGACAATTGACGTTATTCTTGAAGAAATGATAGCTTGAATCCCGAGGGGATTGTATATATATTCTGGGAATATTTATACTGTATATATATTTAGTCTGTATGAATCTTGTTGTTGTAAGGCTTGGAGCCTAGGAGAATGAGCTTACACCTTCGTGCGGGTGCGAATAACTTAGTGAAGATCTTCAATGATCTTGGAGTCGTCAGGGGTGCGGAAACTCCACAAGAGACCAGCTGGGACTGTGCCGTGGTCTTATGATTGCAACATACTAATGATCTTGACTACACACTTGTCTATTCAGGATTGGTGGAAGAGTGTCAGCATGAGCCGTATTGCGCAAATGAAATTTATAGCACTTGGTGGCTAAATGATACGGAACATGTACTCCCAATCACTCTCTCCGACTTGTTGTATTTAACTCCATGGAGTTGGGGTTATTTACGTGCATCTATATGGTCAGTTAGCATACTGCATCATTATTTTGTGCGCTGAGGTTGGTTGTCATTTTATTGATTAAATATGACTTTATATGTGGATTAATTACCTATTGGTTATTATTAGATTAAGTAACTGTTGTATGCCATTTTTATACTGTCTTATTGGTATTTATGATGATGTAAGAATCTTACCCCTTTTTTGTAGAATTGTGATTTGTTTTGGTTATGTTTGAAGATGGCCGAGCATGACTTTCTTGGGTATGTTACCGTTCAGTTCCTAAGAGGCTCCGAGGCCTGGAACATACTATTAGACATAGAGTGCATAGCCTATACATGAGATATTACCATATCTCTTCACAGAACCTTTGACGGAAATCCTCTGACAATATTTTCCATCACTGCATTCGTTCACCTATACATGCCCATTAGAGACATATGGGGTGCTGGTGCTTCCTACACACCACAGGAGAGATCCACCGTCTCTTCGGCACGAACCCCAAGATGGTGTAGGGTACACAGGTCCTCTGCCCCGGGACCTTCTCACTATAATGGATTCATTCAAGACCTAGCGGAAGATGATGACCCTCCCATGTAGATGGAGAGAGGGTTTTTGTTTTGTGTATATGTATGAACAGTTGTAAAATATGTAATATATGTAGATAGTAGTAACCTATGTATAATAAAGTGGTGTGTGTAACTATAAATATTTAGTAAAGAATAAAATCGATGTAAATATTTGTTATTAAATTTTTGTGTCTTATTATTCTGTTCATATTACACTACTATAAATACAGAAAACTTTAAACTAAGTATCTGGTTATTCTCAAAATGTGACACTCAACCAAGGGTGTTACACACAAGGCTCCAGAGCAAATGAAACAATATGTGGATAAAAAGAGAAAGGAAGTTCACTATTGAGAAGGTGATTGGGTGTTCTTTAAACTCAGGCCTCACAAACAAACTTCTGTTGTTCAAAGGATTCATCAAAAGTTGGCTCCTAGATTTTTTGGGCCTTATCAAATAGTTTAGAAGTTGGGAGAAGTTGCCTATAAACTTCAGTTTCCAGATTCATTTAGAGTACATCCTGTATTTCATGTTTCTCAGCTCAAGAAGGCAATTGAGAACTATCAGTCTTCTCCTGATTTGCCCTTGGATTTGATGGCTGATGCTGAAGCAATAGTAATTCCTGAGAGGATGTTGTCTTGGAGGGATAAATTTGAAGCAAGTAAACACGCACGGGAGTGGTTAATCCAATAGAAGGGAATGTCTACAAAAGATGCCACATGGGAAGATGAATTGTTACTGAATAGTCAGTTTCTTTTTTGTAGCCTTAAGGACAAGGTTGTCGCTGTAGGGGGAGTAATGATAAACTACTGAACACAAGCCTTAATGCTGGATCAGAAGGAGATGCCTTAGTGGGCCTTAAACAAGGCAAGCCCATAATATGGAGGGTCTATGAGCATAAGAAAAAGAAAGAGAAGAGGGGGGAGAATTAGGGAGCTGCTGATGTGGCAGTTAGTTAGAATATGCAACGTGATTATAGGGGGAGGTAGAATAGGAATGGGGAGGTAGAATAGGAATAAGACCTTAGAGGTTGGGCAGAGAGAGAATTATCTCTTCTTTGAGGAGCTTTGCTATGGGATTACAAGGGTTTTTCTTCTATAATACTTCTTACCTTTTCAATCAATAATTCAGTTTCTGTTTCTCTTGAATTGGTTTTCTATCACTCTCTTGTATGTTGCTTACACTTCCAGTAGGCTATCAAAAGGTGTAACAATTCAGAAGGAAGTCATACAATAGGAATGCCAAAAAAAAATAAAAGGGGAAAAAAGGTGTTGCTATGTGAAGCCAAAGTAAACTTGAAGGAAACTTGCCTCGGCAAAGAAATGCTCGTCAAACATAGTGACAGCACAAGGCCCTGACATGGAAGTCCATCCATGGTGGTTAGAGCCATACCCAGGCCTGACAAGAGGTTGTCGAGACCCCGTCAAATAATAAAAATTACCGGTTCACAAAATAATTTGTAGTATAGAGCATGAACCGAATCGTCTCTCAAGGATCCAATAAAACAAAGATTTAATCAAATCAAGATAAATAAAAAAGGGGGTTTTTGATGATTTATAAAGATAATACACTAGTTGAATTAAAGGAAAGTAATTAACAAATTAATCAATCCAAGGAAATTTTACCGATCTTGAATTTAATCCATCATTGATCACAAGGAATTCACTTAATTGGTAATCATGTTCTTGGCCTTAGATCACATCAAGATGCCTCAACATGATCCAAGAATCCTCTACTAGACAAGCATCTAGGATTTGAATAACCAAGTTAGATAAAGTAAGCACCATCCAAACATAGATTAACTTAAGATCGGAGATTTAACCAAGCTAAACAATCCATCAAAAAGCTTTGATTTATTGTTTAGTCTTTGTGATCCTCTTTGAATGCATGATAATAAAGCTATTATCACATCAACATCTAAATCAAATTAAGCAATTCAATCTAGATCAAAATTAAAAGAGGAAGAAGAGAAACTTGAATAACAATTAAGCAATATGAACAAGCGAAACAAGATCTCCAAATTAAACATCAAGATGGCTAATCCCTTGGATTGATTATGAGAGCCTAGCCTTCCATGGATGGGAAGGAAGAACTCAGAAATTAAAGAACAAAAACGAAATTTTAAAGAAAATGAAGAAGAAGAGAAAGAAAACTCTCACAAATACTCAAACTTTCTTCAAACTTACTTAAAATTGAATTATTATAATACAAAGAGATTGGCTCTATTTATACTAATCCTAGAAGCCAATTTGTACATGTACATAATCAGAATACAACCTATAAAAATATGGAAATTGTCAAATATGGAAGCTTGATGCATGGTTGGTGGGTTGGTGCATGGTAGGTGGGTTGGTGTATGGTTGGTGGCTTTTAGTCAACAACTCTTATCCGACTTCTGGCTTCATTTTCATCACCTAGACAGTGCATTCTTGGAGGTCTTCATGAAAGTTGTAGTCAGTTGTCTCCTTGAAATTTTGCAATTGGAATCATGCCATTTGGACGTTTAGAACTCCAGATATGCCAAAAACACTGAACCTACCTCATGTTAGGTTGGTAGAACGTGTTTCCAAATTCAAACCAACTTATAGCTACATTATCATGCCTAAAACGACATCTATTAACTAAATGGTCTTCAGTGAAGTTGGAGATATGGGTCTTATCTTTCCAATGACAAAGTTTCAGCTCAAGAGGAGGCCTATAACTCACTATGTAGTCCAATATGTACACACTGCCCAGATTTTCGTGACAGCAAACCCACTCTGCATTACAGGGCTATTTTGGACCCTTAGAAGTTCGATCCAGCTCTTGAGTTCTTCATGAAACTTGTAGAACATTGTCTTAGCTTTTCACAGACACCAAGATCACCTCAAATGAATCACCGAGTCCTAAGTTATGGCCTAACCAAGGAAGAAAGGTCAAAATGCATCAAAATCCGAAAATTATTCACAATTTGCATTAAAGTCCAATGAAGCCCAACAACATTAAACTCATCTAAAATACTAATATTGGGCACAATAAACATCTAATAAAGCCTAATACAAAGCTAACATAAGTGTCTCAAATTGATTGATCAAGGTCTACGGGCTTCAAAGCTTCCATTCACATGATAATCTACATGGTTTTCATGTGGGTTCATCTTTGTAGCTAGTTGGAATTTCATATCATTTAGAAAATTAAAATTGTATGGTAGGTATGGAAACTTCCCACTCAATTATAGTCTTTAGGAGCAGTATTGTAACACCCTCCTCTAGATGTCACATTTTACGGAACCTCAAGTTAATTTCAAAAACCTTTTGTAATTTCTTTATGAAAATATAAGTTCTAAAATTTCTTTTTGTGGATATAACATAAGATAACCAAAAGGGAAATAACTCAATATCAAAAGATTTTTATACATCATAAGTATTTATATCCAATTTTACTGTTTAATTCTACTGTTTAACAAAATACATAAAAAATACACAGTAGAATGTCTACAAACTTGGTATGACATCTTATTGACCAAAGTCCTAAGTACTTAATTATTCCGTAACCGAGTGAACGCTCCATACGTCAGAATTACTACGGAATTTAATCAAACTAAATAGATCCTTCCATGATGCCTTCGCCGTCTTCATAATACAGAAAGAAAACCAACTACCTCGTCGTCTTTTCATAAGACCAAAGAAAAACAATACAAAACATACAAAAACAATACAACAAAGAGATGAGATCCTCGTCACCTATCAATACCAATAAAGTAGTGTAGAAAACATGATAATTTATATAGTTCCATAGGTACAATCATGTTATCAAACAATGGATAAATCAATAACAAATAGTACAGTTAACATAAAAAAATAATATAGTTTCATACTGAATCAACAGATATAATCATATTATCAAACAATGGGTAAATCCATATCAATATGCATCATGATAATATGACAATATGACAACTAACTATGCAATCATCCAATGATTGACCCCTACTCCATGAAGCTAAAACACAAGTCGGAGAGAATGATTAGGAGTACATGTTCTGTATCTCATTAGCCTCAAGTATGCTCAAAAGTGTTGTAGAATCATCTTTTTTGGCAATACGGCTCACAAGAACACTCTCCACCAATCGTGAATAAGATAATGTCTAGTCGGGATCGTTCAGTGTGTTGCAATCATATCACCACGGCACAATCCAACTGGCCTCCTGTGGAGTTTTCGCATCCCGACTCCCCAAGATCATTCATAGATCTTCACTACATAATTCGCACCCGCACTAAGGTGTAAGCTCAAACTCCTAGGCTCAAAGCCTTAACAATAAGTCTCATACAGACTATCACAATGTCATGGTCAACTAACCCATGCAAAGTACAATCACTCATATTAATATAATAATTCATGGTCAACTAACCCATAATTATTAAATTAATCATGATCAATCCAATAATTCATGGTTAACAAACCCATAATTATTGGTTTATCAAAACACAATCCACTCGAGATTCAAGCCACCATTTTAAGAATAGCGTCAATTGTCCTATCCAGGGTCCAGTCTACGTCGACCCGATAGTAGTACCGCTGTTTCTTAACCTATGGTGCTTCCAAAACATTTTCCAAATCACGTAACACTACGGTTACAGTTTTCAAATCGTGTAACACATCTGTTACATTTTATAAATCGTATAACATTTCTGTTATGTTTTTCAATCGCGTAAAGCATTTTTCAAAAATACTAAGCTATTTTGAACTAAATAAAATATTTCCAAGTTTATTCTCACTATGTTAGCTAAAAATAAGTTTCAAATACAAATAGGAATTTTTTTTTAACAAATCTTTCAAAATCATTTCTATTTAAAAACATTTATTTTCTACCTCAAATCATCATCAAAAATGTTTTTCTCAAAATAAAAGTCTTTAGTAAAAATAAGCATTAATTCAAAATAGTTTGATACTAGTAAATACTTCAAGGTCCAAACTAATCTTTAGAAAACATTTCAAGATCCAATCAAATTTTTTGAAAAATAGGTATTTTCATCTTTAAATCATAACTAAATATTTTCTCTCATATTTTCTAAATACATAAAACCATATACTAAATTTTCGAAAATAATAACAAAACCTTGATAAAGTAAATATCATTTCTACCATAGTTTCTTTTCAAAAAATTTCCATATCCATCATGATTCATTGGTTTCCAACCAAACATATGCATGTTCATAACCATGTTCTTCATCCACACATACATCATCATCTCATTCACACATAAGCTATATCACACTTTAATCATAACAAGTTCATGCCATATATTTCAAAACATAAAAATACATAGGATAATCAAAACATAAATCATAACGCACAAACCACAAAACATCAACCATAAAACATGAAAGCATAAAATATAAATCATAAATTAGTTCCTCACCACCATATTGGTTGATGAGAGAAATCTCTCCCTTACCTTGGTTCAAAAATCCTCTCTAGTGAAAGTTCCTTGGCTTCTCACCAATAAAATCCTTCTTCCACCAACGAAATCCCTTATAGAACCAAGTTCACAACTTTTAAACTCTAAAACATGGAATAAGATGATCATGGATCAATCCAATGATCTAAAACTTTGAAATAGAAATTTAAAAATGAAGAAAAGAATTTTCACCTTTAATGCCTCAAACTTTGATTACCCAAAAGTGGTAGAAGAAACTTTTTTTTTCTCAAGAACTCTTCAACACAAGAACTCTCTAAAATGATATTTGGAAGCAAGAACTAAGCTTGGATCTTTGGTTAAAAGCTTGGAAGGGAAAAATGGTGTATTGGCTGTGGGTTTCAAGGAGAGAAAGGTGAAAGTTGTTGGTGAATTTCAAGTGAAGTGAAGGTGGCTATTTATACAAGAAAATTAAGGACCAAGAAGTAATTAAATAAAAAGAAAAATCAAGATATTTGTGCTTACCTTGGCCGTCCACCTTGAGGAGCTCTTGGAGGTGATGGTTTCAAATTTGATAACCATGACTTTGCCATTAATATATAGGTGATTCACCTCCCACCATCAATGCTTAAGTGACTCACCTAGGTGAGTCATTATAAACATAAATGCTAGCAATAATTACCCAAGATATTTTTCAGTAGCCATTATCCAATGGACAAATATCATATCTATTGTCCAATGTATAATATGATGTACCCAAAATCACCAAAAGATTTTATTTGTTCATAAAATCCCTAAAAATGGAAAATGATCAAATCTGTCAACAGATTTGAAATCTGAACCTCCATTTATTTTTTAAAAATTCTCCAAAGGTATTCCGGACCAAAAATAAAATAATTTATTTTTATTTTCCAAAATGGTCTAGAATCAACATATAAGGTTATTCAATCAAACTTTGATTTAATTGAACTCACAAAAATTTCTAAAAATGATTTATCACAAAAAGAACTAGGAAAATAACATATGTAATAGAATTCGAGATTTTTGGGTGTTACAAGTATTGCTCAAGTCACTAAGACACCATTTTCTAGCACAGAATTAGATGTCTCTGTTTTGGTACTCGAGCCAAGATAACTTGCTTTAACTTCCAAAAGAGGAGCTTGCAGAGCCCTCTACATCTCTAAGAAAGAAAGAAATCAATTTGATAAGTTGAGTTTGAAATATTTAACTCAAAAGATTTCAAACTGAATATTTATAAAACATCATCTCCTACTGTGTGTGATTTGTATGAAACTATTAAATCCTATTGTTTCTGGTGTACCCAAAAAAAAATATTGTTTATGAGTTTGTTCTAATGTAAAGATTCTTCCCAATAACTTATGATGTGAAAAGGTTAAGTAAACTGAGAAGATTATGAAATAAAACATTTTGAAACATTGAATACATTTACTTCAGTACAACAAATCACTTGTGGAGGATCAAGTTTGAGTCCTCAGGTAAAACTATATTTTGGTTGACACCATTAGCAATCCATGATAGAGGTTGCAGATGCTGCTTAGCACTCATTATGAAGGGAATATGCATTTCATTGAATTGGAAGATAAAGATATTATATTTAGTCATTTATCCTATTTCTACACCATGGAAACCAGTTTTAAGGGGAAAAAATTAAATACCACATAAACAGTTATTTACCTAGTTATTGCATTGCATTGATGCAAGTTGTTGCTTTTGTATGTTTGCTTCAACATTAGGCAGAGATTTTAGACCTGAAATAGAATCAAGAGCTTAAATGATGCATTGTTGAGGAAAGAATTGCTTATTAGCATGCATTTTATCCAATTATTGTATATAAACAACAAATATCACGAGGTTCTAAACTTTTGAGGGTTGTGAATAGAAATTTAAATTTATACTGCTTATTTTTTTTCTATTTCTACTCTTTTACATGATTGGCTTGTGGCTTTTTCTTACACTACTTAACAAAACTCCTATGGATGCCTCATTTACCACTATCAAGGTTGGCATTGTATTCTTTCCCTTATTATTTTCACAAGAAATTATATAGTTGTGAACACCCAATTTTGTTCAAGTCACCTTAAAATATTCGAAAAAAATCTGTTTAATTGGTTAATCTATAAAATAGAAAAAAATAAAAAAGAAGGAGAAAAGATTTAAATAAAAAGACAATAGAATAAGGTTTAAACCCACAACCCAAATGGCCTAATTCACTTAAGTGATCCATGCCGAAAACATAGCACATGACCCACACTTGCTCATCCATCCCCTAAATACCCATCAGCACACGTTCTCTCCAATCATGGTGGCTTTAAGGGAAGTGGCAGGTGAGAGTGGATGGGAATGGTCAGCAAGAAAATGGGGGATGGTTATCAAGCAAAGAGGATGGGTTGACATTAAAGGACCTCAACCACGCCTTGACCATCATCACAATCAAACCTAAGGGGGACAATTTCCCATATATGGAATGTCAGAACAAGGAAAGAGGGGGGTGTTGGGGAAAAAACCCAACAAAAGGTGGGGGTTTCCCAGATGGAGAGCAAATGAAAAAGAAGATGGAAGGACCGAGAGAAAGAGTGAGAGAGATAGGGAGAAGCAAGGTTTGTCAAGAAGTTTGAAGGTAAGGCTTCACACCATTGTTGTTGTTTTAAGCTTTTCCTTATGTATATTGGTGTTTCATTTTCCTACTATCTTTCATGGTTACCATTGAATCCTACATTAAAAACTTGTTTCCTCATCATGTGAGAACGACAATTAGCCATACCATATGTAACACACAAATAACCAATGGTGAAATAGTAACCACCATACAACACCTCTACACACCTTCACCACATGCACGACAAACTCCTCAAACTAATCCCTGCATCAAGCACCAACACCGCCCCCTCCATCTCAACCTCCATTGCACAATCGAGATCAAACCCACCTACATCAGCACCTCCGTCGTTTACCCAACACAAGCCTCCACCAACCCCACGTCCTTACAGCAAGCTTTATCCATTGACATAAAACCCAACCTCCAAAACAGTCACCTAAAAAACACCACAACTAAGCACCATATTGCTTGCAACCCATCTCAACATCACTAAAACAGTACCAAGTTCACCTGAGATGGCAACTAAACCTGGTTCCACACCCTTGCACAGCAGCCCCCCAAGCCTCCATCACCACCCAACACCTAGCCAAACACTCATCCAAGTTCCAACCAAAACCAACCATGCTTAAACACCGAACCCCTCCGTTCTCAAGCTTAGTAGCTCACCTTCTCACCAAGACATACCCTCACTCCATGTAAACCAACAATGCACCACTTCTTCAGAAAAATTTAGACCCTCTATGCTCACCAAAAAACAGAGCCTGCATCCTCCACCAACCGATCCCCTTTCCCCGTGATCATTTCTGACTAACCATCTTTACCCAAGATCATATCTATCCGACCAACCACCTTTACTTAAGTTCCTCAGTGATCGACCGATCACCCTTTCCTCCATGCTCATCTGCCACTCATAAATCGAGATCACCTTTACCCATCATCATCTTTGACCAACCGATTATGCACTGACTGATCAAACAACTGATATCGCAGAACTAATCAATCATGCTTCGACCAATGAAACCCTTTCCCTTGTCACCAAAACTAACCGACCAAATGTCCCTAACTGATCACCTCTTTTCCCTTGATCTCCACCACTTGATCGTCCCTGACTGATCACCCCCTTTTTCTTGATCTCCTCCACCAATCGTCACCTGATCGATCTACCTCTTTTCTACCAATCGTTATCGACCCATCAACCTTTAAGATCTCCAAAATCGACTGATCAAACCTTACCCTTAACAGATCGTACTCGACCGATCAAACATGTTCCCCTTATCTCCAACAACTAATCGATCATCCCTAAACAATCAAACATTTTTTCTTGATCTCTAACAATCAACCGATCGTCCCCGATTGATTAGACTCTTTTCCCATGATCACTTATAACCCATTAATCGTTATCGACCAATCTGATCCCTTTCCTATTTTCATCATCGACCAACTGACCGACCAATCAGGATTTTTCCTCATTCTCGTTCTCCAATAGATCAATCAGATCTTTTCCAAGGTGCTCAGATGACCGACCTATCAATCAATTTTCCCTTTTTTTGTAGGTTTCATGATTTTCTTGTTATTTAACATACTAAATTAAGCTTTTAATTATGCACGCAACAACCAATGAGACTAATTGTACAACCCTGTGCTGTCTTCAGTATCATTTGGATTTGTAAGGATTTATTGTGCGACATTGTGTCGTCTTGAATCCCGTGCAAGAGTGGACATAGTTTGGGAATAAAACTTCAGGTAATCAATATTAATGATTTAAAAAAAAAACCATTTTAATGAGCTTTCAACCTTTCTAATGAATTTTAATAATAATAATTACCCGTGCAACGACCAACAAGATTGATTGTACGACCTTGTGCTGTCTTCAATGGCATTTGGATTTGTAATGGTTCATCGTACGACATCGTGTCATCTTGAATCTCGTGCACAAGTGGACTTAATTTGGAAATTAAAAAAAACTTCAATTTATCTTTTTTATTTTTTAAAAAAATTATTGTTAATGAGTTTTCAATACTCTTAATGAATTTTAAATCCTTTTAAAAGAATTTCCCTTTTAAGTTAAAATCAAGCAAAATACAATCATTTTCAATAAAGAACTACGTGGCTTTAAGTTCCCCATTGCACTAGGAGATACATAGGCATGCAAGTCAAGCCAAACTTTTAATTTTTGTAATTTAGTTTTATTTTTTATTTGTGAATATTTGTTTGCTTCTGCTTAAGAGGTAAAATAGATATCGTTTAGGTTACAAAAGTCCTACAATTAGATTAAGGTAATCGTCTTAGGACGGATGTATCAAGAGTGCAATGGAATTAAGTTTCCACGCTTCGTTGTGCATAACTGACTCCCGAATCTTGCCTGGTTTCGTATACAATTTTTCTTTTAAATCTTTTTAAAGGGTTTTACTAGTCATTTTCCCTACCCAATAAATAATTGGTGGTGACTATATTATTTTTAATTATTATTTCTCTTGCTACTCCCTATTGCGATTTTTCTTGGTCGTGACAATAGTCAAGATATCAAATCCTTTTAGGCAAGTTTATTCACTCAGACAAGATAAAAGCCAAATAAAAGAAGTAAATTTTCTTAGTATTCATCAATTATAAACAAAATTTTCAACTAACTTTGGAACCTTTATTCACAACTGAACCATAAAACAATCTTTTGCAAAGAAGCTTAGGTACAGTATAAAGAGATGCATGTCGTATGAATTTGAATCTAATTAAGTGACTCCTTGACTGAATTTTCCATTTGGTGCAATTGTTCCACACTAATGATTTTACCTGGCTTAGTCCAATGGCTGCAGAATCCGACAACAACAATAAAATTATTAAGAATAGCTTGTAGCCACAAGACCAAATATAAGCTCTTCTGCAACTCTTCCACCTATACAAGCATCAAGGCAAGCTAACAACTGCTTCTTGCTAATTAATGTTCTACTAAAATTAAACAAAATAATTAAGATTTTTTAACATGAAAGTAACAGGTAGATCCATAGCCAAAGTAAAACTTAATGTCCTTTATTCTCTATTTTCGTAACAATTAACAACCACATATCTACTTCTCACAAAATTGAAAAAATTATGAAAACAAAATATAATATAAATTAACAAGTTTATTAAGAAACCAGACTATGTCTTGATGGTTTGAATATAAACTGGACTGAGAGAATGCATCAGTTCCCTATTCAAGAAGAATTTGAAACAAGTTAGGAAAAACAAAGCTCAAAGGATGAACCAATATATACTTTCTAATTTTAATGAAGAACTAGAAAAAAGAAAATCTATAGCTACGCTATCATAAGATAAGTTCCTAAGATCATATTGTCAAGAAATTTAACTTTGCAGAGCAGTCAAATTTGCACATTTATGCTGTTGAACTAAAAACCATGATAAAATGAGTTTAGTGTTACTTAAATTTAAGACACCCTATTAGCAGTAACTATTTCCTTAGATCTATTTAAGGAGACACACAAACATAAACAAATATTGTAGCCTTGTAGGGATGATGGTGGGAACTGAAACCCCAAAAGCAATGCTAGCTACTAAATCTCAGCACACATATTGACAATTCAAGACAGAGCTAGATGCAATCGTATTGAACAACAAATAATTTTAAAAAGTTATTAAAATTTGAGATCCCAGCCTATGGAAATACAATTAGAGTATCGAAAGGCATGATTTGTCCGTTTGGCTTCCGAGGAAATGACATGGAAAGTAAAACACTAAATCCAGTGAGCGAGGAATCCAGGTAGCTAAACGAAATCCAGTGAGCGAGGGAACCATAACTAGAGTTGGCGACAACAGAAACATAAAATGGTGACGACAGAACCTTCCACCGACAGCGGCCAGCAAACAAGCGACTGTGCGGTTAAGGGATGATGGTGAAGGCTGATTCACGTGAATGAGGATGGTGAATGTGGGACTTTGGGCACGATAGAAATACAAATTTGAAAGCTTTAAAGAGAATTAGCTAGGGACTAGTGAATGAATGAATTTTCTAGCTAAATAAAAGTGTTTTATAAGGAATTTCAGTGAAGAAGTATTGTCTCTAATTCATTTAACTACGGAACTTTATGTAGCAAGGGAAATTTAGTACCTATTCCATAACTAATCTTTCAATATTTGCTTAACAATACTTCTTTCTCTCATTTTATTATTTTAGTGATGGATTATTTTTCCCTTGCTAATATGTAGCTGATCAACTATGGATTAGCTAGGGAAATTTTCCCTAGTTGAATTTTGTAAACAATTTGAAAAATTCTTGTATTGTTTCAATGAGATTTTTTATATCTTTACAAGTTTTATTTTCCACCCTAACTTCTCCAAGATATATTACAACTATTCTTTCTTTCACATCTTTAGGCTAAACAGTACACAAGCACTAGTACAACTTGCTTGTAAATTTCTATGAGCACAAACAGATCAAGGTTACACAAAGGAAAGAGAATTTGTGTTTGAATAAGATCTAAAAATGGTGTGTCCTCATAATGCATATAATTAGTACATGTTTTGTAATGAATTTGGTGTCTTTTGAGAGAAATTCTATGCCTTTGTTACATCTTGTTAGCTTCTATTCTTCTTCATTATTCTTTATAAAGATTACTCATCAAAATCCATCTATCCCTATTTAGCAAAAGATTTTCCAAGTTCGAAATGCCTTTGTTATCTTTGATAGACCAATTTTACACTTATATTTAATATCTTTTTATTTTTTATTTTTTGAATATTCCTTCCCTAATTAATTTGAATTTATTATAAGAAAGTTGATCTTTGGTCAAATCTATTGTAATTGGAGTAACTTGTGCCTAAAATCTTTAGGAGATTTAAACAAAGGCTATTGTGGGAAAAATTTGTTGTCTAGATATAGATTTATGAATTTTATGTTGACAACTTTCCCTTGTTCAGTCGTCTTCAATTAGGGAAATCCACCACAAGATTGCAAAAATTTAGGGAGGCATTGACTGCTTGCATGAGCTAAATCCTAATTGTATTAGGACTCATAAAAGGCTTCTAAAAGAGCATGGGAAAATCATTTAACAAGATCCATTGGAGAGCAAAAGAAGAGGGCAAATTGAAGGCAACTTTGAGAAAGACTTTGGAGAGATTTCTAGTGGACTTCAAGGAGTACTTTTGGGAGAAGATCATATGAAACTCTTTGAGATCATCAATGTTTATCTTCCATACTTCCTTTCATATTCTTGAATTTCTCATGTTTCTAGTTTTTCTATTCATGTTAATCAAGTTTATGCTGGGCTAGAGTTTTCTCTTGGTTAATGGTAATTTCAAAACCCTAGAAATGAATTTGTAATTGATTGTTTTATATTATTCTTACGTTTCCTAATTGTGTTTGCTTGTGTTCTTCTACAATAAGTGTTTATGGTTTTTTTTCTTGATTTGTTTGGATGGGCAACTAAATAGAACTTGATAATTATCTAGTGCTAGACTAGGGAGCCTAATCCGTAATTGTCATATATTCCAATTCAATAGTAGCAATTTGTGATCAATGATTATGGTCTAGTTTTTTGTTGATTGTGATGTGAAACACAACCTAAGTTAAATAATCTGAACTTGTATGTTTATTGCGTAGATCAACATATCATTTTAACCTTAATGTTTCTAGTAGGTTAAATCTAGAGAGCTTGTTTTAGGATTCATGAGGGTAAGGGATTAAATAGAGAGCTTGTTTTATTTAACATCAAACTAAGGAAAGATTAGGGTAGCAGAGCTTATTGTGATTTACGGTTGGTAATTTCAATAGGAAATTAGAATTAATATCAATGTCATTTGTCATTGTCAATGTTTAGTGGTGGAGAATAACCCCTTAAACAATCGTTATCAGTGCTACCTTTATCTGCATCTTAGTTCGTATCTTTCAAATTGAAATTCTATATCTTAAATTTCAATCAACTTAGTTTTGTTACTCACAACCCCTTGTTACTTTTAGCACTTAATTTATTGATCTTTGAGTCTTGTTATTTAGAGTCAATAACTTATTAATTAGACCAAATTATCTGCAGGAATGACCCTTGCTTACTAATGTACTCAATAACGATCATTTATCTTCATGGACTAATTTGGTATTGTTAAGGGTGAAAATTTGTCAGGCAATGTACCACCAAAAACTTGGCTTCAAAATGCCAAATTTGTCGATTATCAGATTTGTTGATGCCTAAGTTGACAATATTGCAGTTCCAGTTATTAATCTTGGAAAGGAACCTCCTCCACTGAGTTCTTACTTTTAAGTGATTAAAGTGTTAGTTGGATAAAAAAAAAATATAAAAAGAAGAAGATGACGATGAACAGGAATGTAAAATGAAAGCAATTAAAGAAAGCAAGTAAAGCAAATCAAAAGTAAATGAAAATGCAGTAAAGAACCTGAATTTAAATTGCATAAAATGAAAGTGGCATATAAACTTGATTGATCAGTTTTCCTTTGAGCGTCGCTGGGACTTTAGGAGTGTAGGATGTTTCAAGTTGCAGCCCCTAATACATCGTTCTAAGTGATATTTATAGAGAAATTCCTACATCTAAAATCCCTAAAAACCTGCCATTTGTTGGACAGGTGGCTTACATGCAACTAATACATATTTATTCTTTAGTAATAGCTTAAAACTACCAGCAATTGTCATTGAGTCAGCATCAGTAGTTCCTTAATTCTTGGATGCAACCGCTACTTTTGAAATTCAAATTGATAACCATCAACTCCTGGATAATGATTTTGTCGGTACACCAGCTTTATCAACAATTTGCAAGTCCCTTTGTCATTTGAGTACATACTTTGTCGAGCACTTATTCTTATCTTGTCGAGCATAGCATTATTGTCGGCTTCACACAATTGTCCAATGAAACTCATTTGTCGAATACCCTTCCTTGATTTGTCGGATACAACATTGTTGTCGGTTTTGAGCATTTGTCGGATACAACATTGTTGTCGGTTTTGAGCATTTGTCGGATATAACACATCAAATATCGGTTCAATCACAGATTTTGTCGACTCAACCTTTAACATCACTTCACATGATTTCAACTAAGTATAAATTGTCGAATAACACATTTACTCCATTTTGGACTTGCACATTCCCAGATTCAATCTTGCAAAGTTTTACAATTTGTCGATTACCAATTTTGTCGAAAACTGAAAATTTGATAATAACAGGTATCCTTTCCAGAATACACCAAAAAACATTCAAAGAGTTAATTACGCAATGAAGTACATGTTTACAGCAGTTTACACTATTTTTTTCAAAGCGAACTGGTGTAGAAATCAAAGATTGTTAGAAAAGCAGGGTGCACAATACTGTTCTATTGCTTCTCAAGTAGTTATTCAATCTCTTGTATGTATTTCAACTTGAAATCTTTTTATATAACTAAAAAACTAGTAGTTGAAGCTCAAAAAAGCTTCCTAACATGTGCAAAAGGCAGTTATACTTGTTTTTTTCTTATGTGCCAGAAAAAGTAGGTCTCTTTTGTTTGCACTGATGAGATGTGTCCTCATGATGACCATGCTTGTCTTGATTTTGCTTATTCGGACCTTCTCATTTACTATGCTTAATTTTGACTTTTCTTTTCATGAATTTTTGAGGTTGTAGCTTCTTGTGTTGATCTTTAAGCATCAATCTTGACTCTTCTTGTCACTTTTAGACTTCTAATATTATTGTTTATAACAAAGTCCAATCTTTCTAAGCTTACTTTTGGAACTTCTGATCAAACTTCCTCAAGATACCTTGAAGCTTCTCATCATAGTTGATCATTGCATATTTGTTCTTGAACTTGGAATCTCATAAACAGAAGTATATGAATTACTAAAATATAATCTACGTGAGTGAATTTAGATAACAGCATGAGTAATATAGTTTGTTAATTATCAAAATTAGATTTACCAAAAGGCTTTGGAGCTTACAATCTCCCACTTTTGATGATAACAAACTATATTTATCTAAAATGAAATTTCAGTGTGAAGAGAGAAGTTTTATCATTGCTGGCCTTTGAAAGAAAGGGAAACCCCTATACTTAACAATTGTAGAAGTTGTTAAATGTAAACAATAAGGTCATCTAGGAATTTGAATAACTTCTCCGTTGATTGTTTCATTAAAACCACGGCTTCCGTGAAATTGAGAAAATGAATGATGATAGAGCGTGCAAGATCACGTAATAGGATCTAAGATATGGATTGTTGAATGGGGAAAACAGAGTCCTAGGGCGTTTGTTCGACTTCAAAGAGCACGATGGAGTAATGCTAAACGACCTTGTTCCATATCGCAATTTCTCCTTCCAATGATTCCCATTGCATTCAATGAATGTCTTCCATGCTTACAATCACATACCCAAAGCTCTGCAAACAATTTTGAAAGCATTTTGCCTGAAATTGCTAAAAGCCATACAACACTTTGTCTGATATCTCGCAGTGATCATGGCGTTAGCGATCTTGTTCAAGATGGACACTTTGTCTGGAGAAAAAGCTGGGAAGTCCTCATCTTGATCTGGGTTGGGGGCTGTTGGGGACTCATTCTTTAGAATAGCACACAGATCAGAGTCCAGAAGGGAACCAAAGGAGAAGGATTGCTTGTTGGTTTTCTTGGGTGTTTTGGATTGAAATTCGTACTTGTTGCTGTATTTGGGATCCTGCAGAAGACCATAGAGGTCTTTCTCTAAGAAAGACAAGGCCTTTTCTAGGATGAAGCTAGTTTTGTCGATGGCAGAGGATGTTGCTGGGTTAGAAGGGAAGGCACTCAAAGAGGTGGACAACTTGTCCACGACATATAGAAAGGACTCGTCATTCTCTGGGTTGTGCCCAAACTTGATTCGGTAGTAGTAAGAACTAGGGAGATATCAAAGGCTAAAGAGTCATGGTCATGAGCGTCAAATGCAAAAAAGTAGCGATTACATGATGGAGAAGAAGACAAAATGAAACAGTGCATTTCATGGGAGATTGCTAGTTCCATAATCTTTTTGCCGTGTAGAATGTACATTGTCATTTAACCTTATGCATTAGCATATCCATTATCATTTAACATGAGAATTTAACGGAAAAACTAACTTATAAAGGTGTTTCAACTTATAAGAACTAACGTGTAACGTTAATTGTTTTAGGGGCTAAAGTGTATTTGAGCTCAAAAAATAATAGTGAAATCATTCATTTTCTACTCCTAAGTCGTAAAATGCGGTCTCCAAGTGTAATTTCAACTGTAATATTATGGTTTGGAGTTATCCGCAACCACAATGAAATCATAATTATGATCACGTTAGATGCATATTTTTATAATTATCTATAATTTCTTTAATTACAACTACGACCGTAATTGTAATTTAAAATTCTTCTAATACTAAAAACATATAATTTTATAAAATAATTATACGATAGATAAATTTATATAAAATATTTTATTTTGTATTTATTTAATATAAAATAATATCATAGTAATATTTTATTGAGTTAGTCCATACAATTAGGATTAAATCCACGCAAGAATCTCTCACAGTACATACCCATCCACTTCACCTGCTCCACTTACTGCCTTAAGTGTCATGATCCTTTTTGTTTTATTTCCTTAATTTTGTGTTCAAAAGCTAAACATGGGATGTTACTCACTAGTATAAATACGTTACAATGGTCTCGCCCCATTGTGCATCACGGTTTAATTCAAGAAAACGCCATGGCTATCACCATAACCTTCTTCCTCTTGCTACTCAACAAGGTGAACTCAGCAGAAGACCTTTCTTTTAGCTTCACCAAGTTCGTGTCAAACCAAAAGGATGTACTCCTCCAAGGCGATGCCCTGGTTTCATCAAAAGGAGTTACAACTTACCACGGTAGAAAGTGGACAACCAATCTGGCAGTCTGTTGGTCGAGCTCTATATTCTGCTCCTGTACATATTTGGGATAGCAGCACAGGCAGGGCGGCAAGCTTTGTCGTGAAAGCACCTGATACAAACAAAACTGTTGATGGTATTGCCTTCTTTCTTGCACCTCAGGATACTCATATGTCAGATCCCATCACCAAATTGTTGCAGTCGAATTTGACACTTTCACTAACCCCTGGGATGTCGACATATTGGAATTAATTGTTATTGATAAAGTCATTCATTGAACCTGTAATAATGGTCAGGTTAGCAGCGGTCATACTGCTCAGCTGTAAAATATTGTAATGGTATGTGATAATATGGCAATGGTTTCTCGTATGTGTATACATTGGATATAAAAATAGAGCTTTTAGATCATTATTATGGCTATATTTAGATAAATAATTCAAATAATTTTATTGGAATAAAATTTGAAAATAATTTTTATTATTATAAAGACACTCTAAAATAATTAAATAGAGATTTCTGAAATATAAATTTATGCAATTTTAATAATTCATTGTCATGAAAGTGTTTATGCATGAAATATGAACCTATGAAATTTTAATATATTTTAATAATTTATTAAGGTTAATAAGGTTAGAAAATATTATAAATATTGTTACCGATCAAATTGTTTAAAGTTATTGCAAATGTTTATTTCCAAATTTTAATTTTTTATTTATGAAAATAATGTTAAAATAGTTTGTACGAGCTTCAAAATCGGTTTTATTAACTACATCTAAACAATTATGAAATGTTTGATGCACCTCGTGGAGCTCGTACTGCAACGTTTCATTGCAGCGTTGAATGGTACTCGTGCAACCCCTACCTGCATGCTACAAGCTAGATCCTTTGATGCTTCTAGCCACTACAGGTGGATTTGATGGTGCATTCAGCCCCATTCAATTCGTGCCTTGCGTGCTGCAGACTTCACATGGTCTCCTTGCAGCCCTTCACATGGTGACTGCAGGATCCTGCAACCGTGCCTGCAACACACAGCTCATCATTCATTTTGCACTATGTCGTGGCCTCTCAACCGTTCCAGCAACACAGCTTATCGTGGTCCTGACAATTGATTCATTTTCCACTGTGTCGTGGCCTTTGCAACCGAGCCTGCAACACAGCTTATCTTAGTCTTGGGTCCTGACAATTGATTCGATTCATTTTGTACTCTGTTTGTGATATCTAACATGAAAAAGTATCGGGTAATTAATGAGCGAAAACTTAATTTCACAGTATTAATTTGTTTATTTTTAAAATATTTAATGTCTTAATTAACAATATTACACTTTCGGTTATTAATTTGAAAAGGAAATCTTTTTCATTGAATTCTTAGTGTTAAGTGATTCAAAAATTTGATTGGATCGAAAAGGTAAAAAAGATGAAGATAAAAGAAAATTAAAGATAAAATCAAATAAAAGAAAACAATTGAAGAAAACAAGTAAAGCAATTTAAAACAAAAGAAATTCAATAAAAAAATGGCGTGTAAACTTGATTAATCCATTTATTCTTTGAGCGTCGTAGGAATTTTATGAGTTGTAGGATGTTTTAAGTCGCAACCCTTATTACAATGTTGAAACTAGTATTTATAGATAAACTTCCTAAGTCTAAATCCCTAAAAACCTATCATTTATGGGACAGGTGACATGCATGCAATTAGCACATGCTTATTCAAATTAATAGCCTAAAACTATTAACAACAACTTTTCATAAGTCAGCATCAACAATTCCTTGATTCATAAATGCAACCGTTACTTTGAAATTCAAAATGGTAACCACTAATGGTTTTGTCAACACATCAATTTCATCAATAATTTGCAAGTCTTTTTTTGTTGGCTTCATACATTTGTCGAATGAAATTGTTTGTCAAGCATCCTTCTTAACTTTAATTTGTCAAATGCAGCATTGCTAAATGTCGGCTTCATCTTTCATCACGAATTTTGTCAACTTAGTCTTCAATACTATCTCATGATTTCAATTAAGTATAAATTATCAAATAGCACATTTGCTCCATTTTGAACTTTCATATTTCCTGCTTCAATATTGTAAAGTCTTACAATTTGTTGATTATCAATTTTGTCAAAAACTAAAAATTTGGGTATGACATATGGCCACTACAATTGTGCCTGCAACACAGGTTATCTTGGTTCTGACAATTGATTCATTTTGCACTATATCTTGGCGTTAAACATAAGTCGTGGTTTATGACCACGATTCCTCACAAATTATTGTGCATTTTGTACTAAACTAGAAATTAATTTAGATATTGCACTAAATTTTAGTTTTCATTTACATCAAAGTGTTAAAAAGCCTAGATTTTGGAGTCTGCTTTCATATAGAAGGGTAGAAATTTTATTTTGAGGAAATGATATTTGCATAAATAAATTCCTAACAAAGTTTCATGTGAGTCATTGGATCAAATTTGGTTTGCATTATAACTTTTTTTGAATGACACATATGAGTCCGCCTAAAAATCTATGAAGAATTTATGAAGAAAAATTCTATCAGGGCCGGTCCTGAGATTTTGGGTGCCCTGTGCGAAAATGATGCCCTCATAATCATTTGAATATTGTTCTCCTTGCATTTTTTGCTGCAAAATCATTAATAATCCGTTCATAATCAAGGTTATTTAAAAAGTCATTTTCGATAAAAATCAAAGCAAGACTATTTAATCTACCTTGTAACATAGTAGATCGCAAATAAGATTTTAACAATTTCAATTTAGAAAAACTTCTCTCAGCTGATGCAACAGTAACAGGGATAGTTAATATTATTCTATAAGCTGTGCATGCATTAGGAAAACAATTAAATGTCTTCAAAGAACTCAATATCATAAAGCTTGATTTTGATTCAACTGTTAAAACCTCTCTAATGACTTTTAATTCTTCAAATAGAATTTCACCATCAAGATCATAAGAATTATCATGCTTTAAGTGAGTTTCAAGATGTTTGCAACATAATTTCAAGTCCTTATCGGATAATGACCTAAGCCTTTCAATACTAAACAAAAAACCAAAAATCTCCTCATATGTGCTATACTGCTCAAATCTTCTATTAAGTGAGCCAATTGCTTGATCTACAATGTATAAAAAATAATGGATCCTAAAAGACTCCTCAACAGACTTAAGGTTTGGTTGTGTGCATTCAGAGGGATTTTCATCATAGTGTTTTTTTCTACGAATTTGACGTTTTTGAGCAAACACACATTCAATCTCCATTTCATTCGCAATTTTTTCAGCACTAATAATAGCATTTGCAAATCCAGATTCTCTATATTTTTCCATGTACTTAATCAAACCTTTTACTAGTTCTATAGCTACATCAATACGCATGTCTTTTTTTTGCAAACTTTTGCTAATTTCATTAACAGCAGATAACAGCTCAAACCAAATAACCATAGCTAATAAAAACTCAAAGTTTCCAATTCCATGACTTGCTAAAGATTCAGCTTCACTCTTAATTTTTGGATCATTATCTTGTTCAGCTAGTTGAAGTAAAGCTTCTCTTATGTCTGAAGCTTGAGTTTTAATTGCATATACACTATTCACATGACTTTCCCAACGTGTTTGTGACAATGGTTTAATAGTTAAACCTTTCACATTATCTCTTAAAATTTTCCAACGCTTTGTGGAATGAGAAAATACAGTGTAAATACGTTGTAACACTCCAAAAAAGTCTTTTGCTTTAGTACAAGAATTTGCAATGTCACAAAGTGTCAAGTTAAGGCTATGACAACCACATGATGTGTATAGTGCTCTAGGATTTATATCTAATAATTTTCTTTGCACACCTTGATGTTTTTTCTTTTTCGTTTTAGATGACCAGAAAGTTGTTTTCTAGGTAACATGTTCAAACAATTAGACAACAACTATAGACAAAAGCACAAAATTACAATCTATAAATGATAAATCAAACAAAGAGTCACTAATGAGTAAATAACAATGAGATGAAACAATAGCACCTGGGTGTGACTCCTTTCCTTGCCACCGACCCACCACACCGCACGTCTTCTCTATTTCTCTTGAATCTTGATGATTGTAGATCTTTTCTTTGTGCTCTAAAGTCTACACGGTGGGACCTAACATGAAATAGAAATCGTGAAACAGAGGGTATCCTCCTTTTCTTGATGCTCTTGGTTGGACTCTTGGTGATTGGAGGAGATTGTTTCTTTGAACTGAGAAAGACGAAGAGTCGGAGAAGGAGAAAGAGAAAGAGAATTAGAGGAACAGGGAAAAGGAAAAGTCTAAATAAAATAGGAGTGTAACAAATTTTAAAGTATATTAAATTAAAAAGATATTTTAATATATACAGATGAGATATATTTGTCATATTATTTTTTATTAATTTATTATTAATTTTTTGAAACAATTATTTTTTATTGATAGAAAATTAATTATATAAATTATTTATTTAATATTTATATATACTAAGTAAAATTTTACTCATAATCTGGTGCCCCTCAAAAAATGGGGCCCTGGGCGGTCTCCCACCTCAACCATGCTCAGGGCCACCACTGAATTCTATACAAATATCATTACTCTTCATATAAGCTTAGAGTATGTGTGACTTGACCACACTTAGATTTATTGCATTTTAAAAAATCTATCAAAATCATCGTCAAATTATAAATGGCTAATTATACTAGACTTGGGAACAATTTTAATACAATGAATCCATCAAAGGAAAGAGATAGAGGTGAACATTGAATATGCTTCAACGATTACATTAGTAAGATTAAATAAAAGTACTTTTTTAATAATAAAATTACTCAAAAAGGCATGTAGAAGTGCTTTTTAGTAAATGATTGGTAATCAACAAATTGTAAGAATTTACAAGGTTGAAGCTGGAAATGTGCAAACTCAAGATAGAATAGACGCGTTATTCGACAATTTACACTTTGTTAAAATCATGAAATGTAACTGAAGATTGAGTCGACATTTAGCAATTATGCATTCGATAAATCAAGGCTATGAAGGACGCTTGACAAATAGTTTAATTCGACAAATGTGTATGAAGCCGACAAAGTTCTAAGCGTATACTCAATCGACAAAGGACTTGCCAATTATTGACGAAGTTGATGCGTTGATAAAACCATTGGTGGTTACCCAAAAGCTGGTCGTTTCTATTTTGAATTTCAAAGTAGCAATTGAATTCATGAATTAAAGAACTGCTAATGCTAACTCATAGGCAGTTACTGCTGGTAATTTTAGGCTAGTAGTAAAGAATAAACATGTACTGATTTCATGTATGCGACCTGTCCAACAAATGACAGGTTAATAAGGATTTAGACGAAAGAAGTTTATCTATAAATACCACTTAGAACAATGTAATAAGGGTTGCGACTTGAAACATTGTACAACTCCTAAACTCCTTGCGATGCTTAAAGGACAAAACAGATCAATCAAATTTATATGTCGCTATTTCAACAATTTGATTTCATGTTCTTCATTGCATTTCTTTTGATTTGATTTGCTTTATTTGCTATCATTTAACCTGCTTTCTTTAATTGATTTTCTGTAGTTGCTTTCACCTTTGATTTTCTTCTATCTTTATCTTCTTTTTATGTTTTCAATCCAATCGACATTTTAAATTACTTGAAAATTCCAGTGGAGGAGATTCCCTTCCAAGATTGATAACTAAAACTGCAATATTGTTGATTAAGGTATTGGCAATTTTCACGTTCAACAAATTGGCATGCCCAGTAAGACAGTTATAGTGATTTGAAAAAGTATCCATTTAAGCAATAATGAACTTTTCATGCAATTTAGAAGTGGTACTGACAAGAGGTTGCCGAGACCCGTCAAATAATAATAATTACCAATTCACAAACTAATTTGTAGTATAGAGCATGAACCGAATTATCTCTCAAGAATCCAAGAAGAACAAAGATTTAATCAGATCAAGATAATAAAAATGAGGGTTTTATTGTTGATTAATAAGATTGAAAAAAAGTACAAGACTTAAAGTTATAAACAAATCTGAAGAAGCAACCAATCCAAGGAAAGTTTACCGATCTTGAGTTTAATTCATCATTGATCACAAGTAATTCACTTAATTGCTAACCGTGTTCTTGGCCTTATATCACATCAAGACGCCTCAACATGATCCAAGAATCCTCTACTAGATAAGCATCTAGGATTTAATTAACCAAGGTTAGATAAAGTAAGCACCATCCAAACATTGATTAACTTAAGATCCAGAATTTAACCAAGCTAAACAATCCATCAAAAAGCTTTAATAAATTGTTTATTCTATGTGATCCTTTTTGAATACATGATAATAAAGCTATTACCACATCAACATCTAAATCAAATTAAGCAATTCAATCTAGATAAAAATCAAAAGAGGAAGAAGAGAAACTTGAATAACAATTAAGCAATATGAACAAGCAAAACAAGATCTCCAAATTAAACAACAAGATGGCTAATCCCTTGGATTGATTATAAGAGCCTAGTCTTCCATGGATGGGAAGGAAGAACTCAAAAATAAAAGAACAAAAACGAAATTGTAAAGAGAATGGAGAAGAAGAGAAAGAAAACTCTCACAAATACTCAAACTTTCTTCAAACTTACTTAAAATTGAATCCATCTAATACAAAGAGATTGACTCTATTTATACTAATCCTAGAAGCCAATTTGTACATGTACATAATCTGAATACAAGCTATAAAAACATGAAAATTGTCAAATATGGAAGCTTGATGCATGGTTGGTGGGTTGGTGCATGGTAGGTGGGTTGGTGTATGGTTGGTGGCTTTTAGTCAACAACTCTTATCCAACTTCTGGCTTCATTTTCATCACCTAGACGGTGCATTTTGGCTTAGAGGTCTTCATGAAAGTTGTAGCCAGTTTTCTTCTTGAAATTGTGCAATTGGAATCATGCCATTTGGACTTTTAGAACTCCAAAAATACCAAAAACACTGAACCTACCTCAAGTTAGGTTGGTAGAACGTGTTTCCAAATTCAAACCAACTTGTAGCTTCATTATCATGCCCCAAACGACATCTATTGACTAAATGGTCTTCAGTGAAGTTGGAGATATGGGTCTTATATTTCCAATGGCCAAGTTTCAGCCCAAGAGGAGGCCTATAGATCATTATGTAGTCCAATATATGCATACTGCCCTGATTTTCCTGACAGCAAAACTACTCTACATTTCAGGGATATTTTGGACCCTTAGAAGTCCGATCTAGCTCTTGAGTTCTTCATGAAACTTGTAGAGCATTGTCTTAGCTTTCTAAAGACACCAAGATCACCTCAAATGGATCACCGAGTCCCAAGTTATGGCCTAACCAAGGAAGAAAGGTCAAAATGCATCAAAATCCGAAAATTATTCAATATTTGCATTAAAACCCAATGAAGCCCAACAACATTAAACTCATCTAAAATACTAATATTGGGCACAATAAACATCTAATAGAGCTTAATACAAAGCTAACATAAGTGTCTCAAATTGATTGATCAGGTACATGAATTCCACGAATGTCAGGAAATAATTCATCTTCAAATGAACAGTCTCATGATAATGTAAATAAGGCTAATAATAATAGCAATGCTAGTAATGCTAAAGCAATCAATACAAATGTTGAGGTTGTTAAAAGTAACAACCAAGAGGTTGGAATGACAAATCCTCAACTTGTAGTTTAGAATTATAATTTGAGGTATATGAATGCTGGAAATCCAAGATTTATGCCAATGTATGGCTTACTATCAAGATTTACTCTACAGCCAATGACGCAACCCATTATGAGAACAATTTCAAGACCAAAAATAATTTGTTATTGGAGAATCTCACTGTCATGTCTATCCCTTTCATACTTCATCTATCTTCTTCATTGCTTCTTCCATCTTCAAGACTTCTTAGCACTCCTGGAATTAATAAATCTCACTACTTAGAATAAAATAAAAAACCTTCAGTTGCATTCTCTGTTTGTGTCATAGTCTCATTGGTCCCCCACCCTCATCATGAGCAATTTTCGCTACATAAAATTTATTTGTAGATTCTCAATGTATAATGTTAGACCCGTTTGTTCTCTCACTATGATTCATTTCTACTTCTTTCTCATTTTTAGCATAAGCTAATTTTTCATCACTCTCATGATACAAATCTTAAACTACCACATTCAAGTTCAATGGGTTCCATATCTACATATTGCAACAAAAATATTACAAAAATACAACAATAAAATGGAACAAATATTAAAATTAAAATACTGATGTTTAAGCCATCTAGTTGTCATGTTCTTTCTTTTAAACATTTCAACAGTAAATATGTGAGCCTTAAAATGATAGTTCCTACATTTATCATTTTTATCTATTGTCTTATAATTTCATTATTATATTAAGAATTGAAAAAGAAATATAGACCAAATCTTAAAGAAATATGAACTAAATCTTAACTTACCTATATAATATAAGCTTCACAATTGACAATTTGTAAAGATAATAGAAGGGATCAATCTTGATGTTGCATTAAAGTTTCACCCAAACAATGTAGGTAAATGAAGATGGAGAAAAGTTTCACATGTACAATGTAAACGAATGAAGATGGAGAAAAAGTATTGAAAAGTATTGGCAAATTTGGGGAGTGGATGGAGTGATTAGTCGTGCCGAGCTCAATCAAATAAGCAGAATTAGTTCATTTCGAGATTTGTAGTATTAGTGATTGAACCAAGTCGTCTCCCTAAGATCTGGATGTGATTTGATCAAACTAAGACAAAATTTAAGGGGATTGATATATTCAAAATGTAAACAAGGAAATGGAATTAACAGAAATCAAAGAAAAGAACAACTAATCCAAGAATCCATCCAAATTTCAATTGATCTATTATTGACCACTAAACATGCAATTGAGTTCAAATGATTGGCTAACATAAATCTAACTGAGATCTTTACATTAGATCCAACATTCACTACTAGATGATATATTATCTAGGATTCAACTAAAAAAAGATACATAAACTTGCAATCTCACAATTTATGAAAATCGATGCTAGTTTAAACATAAGAATCCTATTAGCCTAAGTAGCAAATTTGCACACCTAATTTCTTCAAATCAAGTTATGAAACTGATATTAATCAATCATAATAACACCATAATTCAAAATCAAGAACAAACAAATAGAGATCTCCATAAGTTCATTTAAGATTAGAATTAGAGAAGAAAACATAATGTAATTGAACATCAATTTTGAATTTCAACACAAAGTCTCAAGATCAAACTAGAACTCTTTAAGGATCTTGGATTGATCTATGAATTAGCTTTCCATTGCTGCAGTCCAAGGAAGCTTGTGGAGGACGAGAGAAGAGGGAAAGAGAAAAGCTAGAGAGAAACTCAAAAGACTAGGAAAAGTGAAAAATCTATTTTGATTCTCTATATTTCCCTCCAAAGAACATATAATGAAAAGCAATTTACAAGACTACCACTAGATTATGACTAATCTACATCCTCTTAACTTTAATTGGCCATCTTATTTGCCTAATTTGGGCTTAAGATGATGAAGTTATGCCTAAATCAATTTAAGGAGGCAATTGAAATGCTTGCCAACTTCACGTGAGAAGCACACTATCAAAACAATGTAGTTTGGAAAAGTGGTCTTCACGATAGTTTAATCCCTGTATTTTAGCTTCCATTTGGCACCAGTTTTAGCGCCATTTAACATCAACAGCCCAAGTTATGGCCAATTTACTGCACGCAGGTCAGGTTCTAGCGAAAGCACCCATGCTCTGACTTCCAGGCCCAATATGGTCCATTAGACGTCTGATTCAGCTCTTGAGCTATTAGCAAAATTGTAAAGCTCCCTCTTATCTTTCCTACAAGGTAATATTCATATTTATTAGATGTCTAGAACTCAAGATATGTCCGAAATACAGAGACAATGTAAAATTTAATTAATGTTGAAAAATGCAATTAAGCCTAATTGGATCCCAAACCTATAAAATATGACCAAGTCCAATCAATTAAGTACAAAAAAGAGGGAAGATACTAAGTTTGAGGGATTAATAGCGTATGTGAATAGTATTTATCAAGTCCGTAAGAAAAGGAAGAAGAAAAGGTGGGTTAGGTGAATTTAATATTGTGAGATTCATATCACATTTAAGTCCCTTTTGGATAAATAGCTTATATAAGTACTTATTAGAGTAAAGCTTATTTAATAAGCTTTACTAACATAAGCGCTATCTGAAATAAGCTAAATCGCATTTGGATATACACTTTGAGAAGCATTTTTCATAAACCCTTTGGAATAAATGTCGAGCATTTTAAGAGATATGTAATAAATTGTATCAATTTTTTTATGATAATTTTGTCAAAAAATATTATAAAAATAATTAGCACCTAAGGTATTTTTAGCTTTGGCAAAAGCTTATTTTCATAACATTAAATTTTTAGCTTATGAAAAATAGCTCAAAACAGCTTATAAAAGTTTCATAAGCTGTTTTAATAAGCTATACATCATAAGCGCTTATTGTACGTAGTAGATAAGTCTAAATAAACTGCATATAAGCCTATTCAAACGGAGCCTTAGTTGGGTAACAATCCGTAAGAGAGAAGAAAAAAAGTTGAGTAAATGTGAATTAATTTTGTGGGACTCATATCATTTTTTAACCATTGTTAATTAACTATGGTTAACCAAGGCCATCAACTCTTAGTTGTCATATATGTAGCATTTCTTCCCCGTGGATATAAGAAAATTTAATTTTGCGTTCAAAAGCTAACCATGGGGTGTTACTGACTAGTATAAATACGTTACAATGGCCACCCTCCATTGTGCATCACGGCTTAATTCAAGAAAAAGCCATGGCTACCTCCAACTCAAGACCACACCTGTTGCAAACCCATAAGCCATTCTCTGTTGTTTTAGCCATCTCCATAACTTTCTTCCTCTTGCTACTCAACAAGGTGAACTCAGCAGAAATCCTTTCTTTTAGCTTCCCCAAGTTCGCGTCAAACCAAGAGGATCTACTCCTCCAAGGTGATGCCTTGGTTTCATCAAAAGGGGAGTTACAACTTACCACGGTAGAAAATGGTGTACCAATCTGGAACTCTACTGGTCGAGCTCTATATTATGCTCCTGTGCATATTTGGGATAAGAGCACAGGCAGGGTGGCAAGCTTTGCCACTTCCTTCTCCTTTGTCGTGAAAGCACCTGTTGCAAGCAAAAGTGCTGATGGTATTGCCTTCTTTCTTGCACCTCCGAATAATCAGATCCAAGGACCCGGGGGGGGACACCTCGGACTTTTCCATAGCAGTGGTTACAATAGCTCCTACCAAATTATTGCAGTGGATTTTGACACTCACATTAACGCGTGGGATCCAAATACTCGACATATTGGAATTGATGTCAACAGTATTAACTCAACCAAAACTGTGACATGGGGTTGGCAGAATGGGGAAGTAGCCAATGTTCTCATAAGCTATCAAGCTGCCACCGAAACATTAACTGTTTCTCTAACTTATCCTTCGAGTCAAACAAGTTATATCCTCTCTGCAGCTGTTGATTTGAAGAGTATTCTTCCGGAGTGGGTTAGAGTTGGTTTCACTGCTGCCACAGGACTGACTACTCAATACGTTGAAACACATGATGTTCTTTCCTGGTCTTTCACTTCAACCTTGGAAACCGGCGATTGTGGTGCTAAGGATGACAACGCGCATCTTGTAAGTTATGCATTCATCTGATGGACTTTCGTACGGACTAGTTATAAACTACAATAAAATTGACCTGTAATAATGGTCATGTTAGCAGCGGTCAAACTGCTCATCTGTAAAATAGTGTAATGGTTTTATCAGTGGTTGCTTCAAGAATGATGTAATGTCGCAATGGTTTCTCGTATGTGTATATTGATATAAAAATAACGCTTTTAGATCATGATGAATGATGGTGGCTATACTTAGATAAATAATTCAAATAATTATTTATTTGAATAAAATTTGAAAATAAGTTTTATTGTTATAAAGACACTCTAAAATAATTGAATAACATTTGAATAGAGATTTCTGAAATATGAATTTATGCAATTTTAATAATTCATTACCGTGAATTTGTTTATGCATGAAATATGAGTCTACTGTTTCCGGTCTAATAGTTTAAAGTTATTGCAAATGTTAATTTCCAAATTTTAATTTTTTATTTATGCAAATAATGCTAAAGTAGTTTGTTCGACCTTCAAAATCGGTTTTATTAAGTACATCTAAACAATTCTAAAATGCTTGATATATAAGTTTTTATCATAATTAATAGAAAAACTTAAATAAATTATCCAAATAGGATCTACATATATTGATCTTAAAAAATATTGTATTGATTTTATCAGTACAATATATATTTATTTGTCAGTACTTTTAATTAGTGAAAAATTGGAAATTAATTTAAAAAATTAGTAAATAAAATAGGATTTGGGATTCTGTTTTTATAAAGAAGGGTAGAAATTTAATTTAACTCCTAATACATCGTATTAAAACAGATCTAAGCGATTAATTAATAACCCAAATGATATTTAATTTATCTCCATAAAAAGTGATCATTATAATTTGGTAAAACATAAAAAAATAAATTTCAATATTTACAAGTTTGGTTTACTGCAAGTGTTTAAGTATCTCTAATAAATATGAAGTAAATAAAGGTGGCAAACACACGAAAAGGGGTTGGATCGTGTTGAAAACTTTTTCAATACTTATGCAAAGATGTACACCTTTCTCAAGTTGTGAGACTTGGAGATAAGAAGGGTTAGATTAAATAGTGTAATAAAGCAAAGAATAGTGACTTTGCTCAACTTAACTTTTTCTAAGTAAAAGAAGGGTGATAAAATATTTATCTTGGTAAAAAGCAGAATCAAAACTTAAGTTCAAAGACTTAGTTAAGAAGTAATATTCAGAGTATAAATAACTAATTGTTAGAACACAGAAGCAAAGTACATATTTTGGCAAAAATAGCCTTCTTAACCTTTGTTTAAAGAGTCTGAATAATAAACTAAACTAAGACTTGAAGTAGTCAGAGATGAAGAGAAGGGTCAAACATAGAGATTTATAATGCTTCGACCAAACCATATTACGTCTTGTACTCAGATTTCAATGAGGGTTTTTATATTTTCACAAGTTTTTTTTTATCTACCCTAACTTCTCCAAGATAGATTACAACTATTCTTTCTTTCACACTAGCCTCTTTCGGCTAGATAGTACACAAGCACTAGCACAATCCGCTAGTTAACTTCTATGATCACAAACGGATCAAGGTTACACAAAGTAAAGAGATTTTGTGATTGGATAAGATATAAAAATGGTGTGCCGTCATAATGTATATAATTAGTGCATGTTCTTGTTAGATTCTCTTCTTCTTCTTTATTCTTTATAATGACTAGTCATCAAAATGCATCCTTAATTAACAAAAGATTATTCAAATTTAAAATGCCTTTGTTATATTTGATAGATCCAATTTTACACTTATATTTAATATCTTTTTTTATTTTTGGATATTCCTCTCCTAATAGATTTGAATTTATTATTAATTATGGGAAAGTTGATCTTTGGTCAAATTTGTTGTTATTGGGGTAACTTATTCCCAAAATCTTTAAGGCAAGAAAATAAGAGATTTAGACAAAGGCTATTTTGGGAAACATTTGTTGTCAATAGATAGATTTACGAATCTTATGTTGACAACTTTCCCTAGTTCAGCCATCTTCAATTAGGGAAATCCTTCATAAGATTATGAAAATTCAGGGAGGCGCTAATTGCTTCTGTGAGCTAAATCCTAATTTCATTATGATTCATAAAAGGCTTCTAAAAGAGCATGGGAAGAGCATTTAACAACATCCATTGGAGAGCAAATGATATGATCCAAGTCGGATGCATATTGTTTTTACGGATTGTCCTTGAGTTGATTTCTTGTTAAAAAGAATTTAAAGGAGAGATGAACAGTACCGTGAACAGTACGAGAAAACAGGACCGTGAATAGTGTACGAACAGTGAACAGTAAAAAATAAATGGAAAAGATGGAAAGAAGAAGAGGGGTGGAAGGAAGAAGACGCCACACTCTTGGGGAGTGATAAGTCAAGCGAAGATTCGCCACAAAGGTAAGGAAACCTTTGATAAGAACCAAGATGGTTCACTCAAGAACCCAAGAGAACAAAGCTCTCAAAAACTCACAAAGGAGTGTAATTGTATTATGAAATTCAAAGTTGACAAATGCAGCAAATACAAACCTATTTATAGGGATTGAGTTGGTGGCTAGGTCTAATTAAAAGGAGGCGAAGCTAACACCCTTTTAACCCTAATCCTAACACAAAAGTGGCCCAAGCCCAATTAGAAGGCAACATCTATCCCTAGCTATGCTATGCACTTAGTTAAGCCCAAACAATAGGCCCTTATTACAAAATATCCCAAAAAGAAAATAAGAATCAAAATTGAAAAGATTAAAAGGTTCAAATACATAATTAAATAAAATTTCTAAGAAGAAATCCCCGCCTCACATTGGGCCCTTCATCAACTTGGTTCATTTGGACCATCTTGAGTGCTTCTTCTTACGGAATGGGCTTGAGTGAGAGAAAATGGTTGACTTCTTTATCAAATTCTCTTTAGCCTTATTAGCTCTTGTCCTTGTCATTGGGCCTCCAAGTCCATACGGCATTTTTGGGCCTTGGGCCCATTGGGCTTCCATTTGAGCTTCCTTGGTCTCCATCATGCCCTCCCCCTTCAAAAGAATTCGTCCTCGAATTTGATCTTTAAATCACCTTTCTTTTCGCATGTGCACCCACACCAATCTCCTGGATCAAACACAACTTGTCTCCTTCCCTTGTTTGCTTGCCTAGCATATTGCTCCATCTTCCTTTCAATTTGAGCTTTGACTTGTTCAGTGAGCGTCCTTACATATTCGCTTGACTGTCCATTCCTATGAATTAAAGAAAAGACATTAGGTAGAGAGCGATGTAAATCAAGAAATTTGAAGGATTAAAATCATATACAATCTCAATAGGAGAAAAGCTAGTAGTAGCATGCATAGCCCTATTATAAACAAATTCAACAAGTGGTAAGCATTCTGAGTTGAAAGAGGCTCTTGGGATGAAGTCCATTTGAATTTCAATCCCCCTCAAGGGTGGTAGTCCGGGAGGGACACTCCTTGGAAAGACATCTTCAAAGTCCTGTAAAAGAGATTCAACTTCACTAGATAGAGGGTTAGAGTTATAATTTAAGCACAAGTCCTTTTGTATACTACTGTATATCTCTTTCTTTGCAAAGCAAGCCCTCTTAATCTCACTCTCCCTAGTTATTAAATATTCAATTTTTTTCTCATTTACAAGTTCTTGGTCCTTATTCTTTGCTTCCCCCTTTGATTTTACTTTTAAGTCCTTCTTCTCTTGCTCCCTTCTTAGCTTCAAGGCCACTTGGTCTTCACAAACCTGTTTGGGAGTAAGGGGTACAAGGGTTACCTTCAAAGAATTATGAACAAATGAGTACTTGTTAGTGAAACCATCATGAATAGCATGCTTATCAAATTACCAAGGCCTTCCAAGCAAAATATGGCCAGCCTCCATGGGAACAACATCACACAAAACATCATCATTATACTTACCAATTGACAAACTTACCAACACTTGTTGATTTACTATCAACTCACCATTCTCACTTAGCTATTGAAGCTTGTATGGTCGGGGGTGAGGAATAGTTTTAAGGTCAAGTTTTCTTACCAAGCGAGTGCTTGCCACATTAGTGCAACTTCCCCCATCAATGATTAATGAGCACACTTTGCCTTGGATGGTACATCTTGTATGGAAGATGTTTTCCCTTTGGTCTTGGTCCCTTGCCACAACTTGGTTACCCAAAAGTCTCCTTATCATTAGCAAGTCGCTATCATGAGCATAGGTCTCACAGTCTTCTTCTCCTTCACTTGAGGGAGGGGAATTTGGACATGCATCACTAGAGAGATGTCCTTCTTTTATCACCATTGCCCTTTTGTTTGGGCATTGAGAGGCTATGTGTCCATTCCCCAAGCATTTGAAGCACTTGATGTTCCTACTTTTAGAAGAAGAAGAAGAAGTATTAGTAGAAGGAAAAACACTAGAGCTTTTAGAAATCATACCTCCCTTAGGTTGTGTAGAGGAGTCTTCCTTTGGTTGTTTGTCCTTCCAAGTGGAAGGTTTGAGGTCAGAAGAAGGCTTCTTCCATGCACCCTTTCTTTTGAGTTGTTGTTCCACCTTTATGGCTTGGTGGACTAACTCATCAAGCTCTTCATAGTTGTGCAACTCCACAATGTCTCCTATCTCACGGTTTAAACCATGAAGGAAACGTGACATAGTAGCCTCCTATCTTCAATGACATTGGCCCTTATCATAGCCACCTCCATCTCTTTGTAGTACTTTCATCACACTTCTACTTCCTTGGGTAGTCTTTGGAGTTTGTTGTGTAATTCCCTATGGTACCATGAAGGACAAACCTCCTCCTCATCAAACTTTTCATCTCCTCCCAAGTATCTCTGAGGTACTCCCTATTCCTTTCCCTCTCTTTTTGTACTTGGTTCCACCAAATTAGGCATAGTCAGAAAATTCTAGAGGCGACCACCTTCACCTTCCTTTCTTCATTGTAATGGTGATAGGAAAAGATTTGTTCTACCTTAGTTTCCATTCTAAGTAGGCTTGAGGTCATTTTCCTTGGAAAGAAGGTATTTGGTCTTTACTCCTCCCTAGCTCTCCTTCCTTTCATCATTCCTATGTCTCCTATTCCTCCTTTCATAACTCCTTTCATTCCTCTCATGCCTCCTTCTCCTATCATGGTTCCTCCTAGTCCTCCTTTCCCTACCCGAATCATAGGTATCTTCATCCTCATATGAGACTTCATGTTGAGAGTCTCTCCGCCTTTCATTATTGAGCTTTGTATTAATTTCCACCCTAAACTTCTCAAGTTCTTTAGCTAAGGCTTGCATAAGGTTTGCAGTTCTAGGGGATGGGGGTGTACTTCCTTCACTCATCTTTGCACAAGTAATAAGAATAATTCAAGATTGAAAGGCCCTTACCACTCTTCTCACGTGTATACACTCTTAGATTGATTCCACTCGTGTTTCACACAATTAGGCTTTTGTTTAATGAAAACGCTTTTGCCTTTTACCACTCAAGTTCTCTTTGCAATTTCTTAAATAAACCCTCTCGCGTTTCAATTATCAAAAGATCTTACAAAAGTAGCGGTCTTCTCAAGAGTAAGCACTCAGAAGTTGAAGAAAGAATGAAACTCTAGACAAAACTCAAAGGAATTTAAAAGACAAGCAAGAAAAGCTAATTAAAAGAAAGGTAGAACTCAAAAGGAATAAGACGAAAAGAAATGCGCAAGGTATGTAGAATAGCACCGCTTAATGAAGTCCACAAGGCAATCAAACTTAATCTTGCTTAAGTGCATGGGCAGTCTCTTTTTTTTTTTTTTGGAATAGATCCCTTTTTTTTTGGAATAGACCCTTTTTTTTCTTTTTTTTATGCTATTTTTCACGCCCTTGTTCTCTTTTTGCACTTAAAAAAAAATTGGTTCTTGAATTTTGTTTTTGTTCCAATTGTTATGCCCAATTGTGTATTTAGGAGCTTCCTTTCAAATTAAGGTGCTATAAAACATATAACAACAATGGATATAGAATTTGATAAGATCAAAGCTGTAAATATTACGCAGAAATTTAAGAACAGAAACTAAAAGCAGGAAATAAAAGGAATGGAATTTAAATGACAGAAAATAAATGACAGGAACTAAATGACTGGAAGATAAATGACAGAAAGTAAAGAACAGAAGATAAATGGCAGAAGGTAAAGAACAGAAAGTAAAGAATGTAGCCAAGTCTTAGAAATGGCAGAGATCAATGATGATCAAGGTTGTGTATAATTATAACATTCAAGCAATGGTGCCTAATGTTTGGAAAGCAATAAGAACAAGCACACAAAAATACAAGAACTCTATCAACTCTAGGATCCGAGCTCTGATACCACATGATATGATCCAAGTCGGATGCATATTGTTTTTACGGATCGTCCTTGGAACAGTACCGTGAACAGTACGAGAAAACAGGACCGTGAATAGTGTACGAACAGTGAAGAGTAAAAAATAAATGGAAAAGATGGAAAGAAGAAGAGGGGTGGAAGGAAGAAGACGCCACACTCTTGGGGAGTGATAAGTCAAGCGAAGATTCGCCACAAAGGTAAGGAAACCTTTGATAAGAACCAAGATGGTTTACTCAAGAACCCAAGAGAACAAAGCTCTCAAAAACTCACAAAGGAGTGTAATTGTATTCTGAAATTCAAAGTTGACAAATGCAGCAAATACAAACCTATTTATAGGGATTGAGTTGGTGGCTAGGTCTAATTAAAAGGAGGCAGCAAGCTAACACCCTTTTAACCCTAATCCTAACACAAAAGTGGCCCAAGCCCAATTAGAAGGCAACATCTATCCCTAGCTATGCTATGCACTTAGTTAAGCCCAAACAATAGGCCCTTATTACAAAATATCCCAAAAGAAAATAAGAATCAAAAGCTGAAAAGATTAAAAGGTTCAAATACATAATTAAATAAAATTTCTAAGAAGAAATCCTGCGCTTCACATTGGGCCCTTCATCAACTTGGTTCATTTGGACCATCTTGAGTGCTTCTTCTTACGGAATGGGCAGGTGAGAGAAAATGGTTGACTTCTTTATCCAAATTCTCCTTAGCTTTATTAGCTCTTGTCCTTGTCATTGGGCCTCCAAGTCCTTGCAGTGCATCTTTGGGCCTTGGGCCCATTGGGCTTCCACTTGAGCTTCCTTGGTCTCCATCATGCCCTCCCCCTTCAAATGAATTCGTCCTCGAATTTGATCTTTCGTCACCTTTCTTTTCGCATGTGCACCCACACCAATCTCCTGGATCAAACATAACTTGTCTCCTTCCCTTGTTTGCTTGCCTAGCATATTGCTCCATCTTCCTTTCAATTTGAGCTTTGACTTGTTCAGGGAGCGTCCTTACATATTCAGTTTTTGCCTGTCCATTCCTATGAATTAAAGAAAAGACATTAGGTAGAGGCAGTAAATCAAGGGGGCTGAAGGGATTAAAATCATATACAATCTTGAGTGCTTCTTCTTCTGGAATGGGCTTGAGTGAGAGAAAATGGTTGACTTCTTTATCCAAATTCTCCTTAACCTTATTAGCTCTTGTCCTTGTCATTGGGCCTCCAAGTCCTTGCAGTGCATCTTTGGGCCTTGGGCCCATTGGGCTTCCACTTGAGCTTCCTTGGTCTCCATCAGCAAAAGAAGAGAGCAAATTGAAGGCAACTTTGAGAAAGACTTTGGAGAGATGCCTAAAAGACTTCAAGGGATTATGATAATTATCTAGTGCTAGACTAGGGAGCCTGATTCGTAATTGTCTTGTTTTCCAAATCAATAATAGCAATTTGTGATCGATGATTATGGTTTAGTTTTTGTTGATTGTAATGTGAAACATAACCTACTTTAAATAATCTGAGTTTGTGTGTTTATTGCTTAGATCAACCTGTCATTTTCACCTTAATGTTTCCATTAGGTTAAATTTAGAGAGCTTGTTTTAGGTTTGATGAGGGTTAGGGATTAAATAGAGAGCTTGTTTTATTTAATAACAAACTAAGGAAAGATTGGGGTAGCAAAGCTTGTTGTCATCTACCATTGGTAATTTTGATAGGAAATTGGGAATAATATCAATGTTAGTTGTCATTGTCAATGTTTAGTGATGGAGAATAACCCCTTAACCAATCGTTATCATTGCTACCTTCATCTGCATCTTAGTTTGTAACTTTCAAATTAAAATTCTATTTCTTTAATTTCAATCTACTTTTGTTACTCACAAACCCCCTTGTTACTTTTAGCATTTAATTTATTGATTTTTGAGTCTTGCTATTCAAAGTCAATAACTTTTCAATTAGACCTAATCCTCTACGGGAATGACCCTTGCTTACATATATACTCAATAACGATAATTTAACTGCAAGGACTAATTTGGTATCCCTTCCAAATTACACCAAAAAAAATCAATGAGTTAATTATGCAATGAAGTACAAGCTTACAGTGGTCTAGACAATGATTTTTTCAAAGTGAACTCGTGTAGAAATCAAAATTTGTTAGAAAAGCAGGGTGCACAATATTGTTCTATTACTTCTCAGGTGGTTGTTCAATCTCTTGTATGTATTTCAACTTGAAATCTTTTTATATAACTAAAAAACTAGTCGTTGGAGCTCAGAAAAGCTTCCTAACATGAGCAAAACGCAGATATCCATTATATTGTTTTTTTACTTCTATGTCAGAAAAAGTAGCTCTTTTTTGTTCGCACTAATGAGATGTGTCCTCATGATGACCATGCTTGTCTTGATTTTACTTGTTTGGATCTTCTCATCTATGTGCTTAATTTTGACTCTTCTTTTCATGAATTTTTGAGGTTGTAGCTTCTTGTGTTGATCTTTAAGTAACAATCTTGACTCTTCTTGTCACTTTTAGACTTGTAATATTGTTTATAACAAAGTCCAATCTTTCTAAGCTAATTTTTGGAACTTCTGATCAAACTTCCTTAAGATACCTTGAAGCTTCTCATCATAGTTGATCATTACAGATTTATTCTTGAAGTTGGAATCTCATAAACATAAGTATATGAGTCACTGCAATATAATATACTTGAGTGAATTTAGATAACAAAGTGACTAATATAGTTAGATTTACCAAAGGCTTTGGAGCTTACAATCTCCCACTTTTGATGATGACAATCTATATTTTTCTTAAATAAAATTTCAGTGCGAAGAAAGAAGCTTTACCATTGTTGGCCTTTGAAAGAAAGGGAGCCCTCTATACTTAACAATTGTAAGAGTTGTTAACTGCAAACAGTTAGTTTATATAGTAAAGTAGAATAAATAATCAGTATAAATATTAGTAAAAAAGTAAAGAGTAGCAGTAAAGAGAAAAGAACTAAGAAGCCCCCTCAAATTAATAAGTAACTGATAAAAAATATATTTTCTTTCTCCCCTTTGGCATCATCAAACAAAATAAGAATGATAAAGCAGAGAAGACAAATTTAGAGCATCATTGAAATAAATATGCCTAAGTGGATTGAGAACCAAAAGATGTATCAGAGGATGTGATAGGTGTAGAGTGAAATGGAATTGGTCTTCTAGCAAGATAGGGAATTGCTTGTCTTTGGTAAATTTGGCCCTACTATTTACCTAGTTGTTCTCCTTGGGGTGCACTAGTGTTGTTTGGAAAGAAGAAGGATGGTTCATTTCAGTTGTGTACTGATTATAGACAGTTGAACATGATGATAGTGAAGAATAAGTACCCCTACCTCGTATTTATGACCTGTTTGATTAGCTTCAGGTATACCATTGTTTTTCCAAGATTGATTTACGATATGGGTATCATCCATTGAAGATAAGGAGTAAGGATATTCCAATTACAGCTTTCCATACTCGTTATGGACATTATAAGTTTTTGGTTTTGTCCTTTAGTCTTACCAATGCACTAGCAACTTTTATGCAGTGATGAATCGAGTCTTCAAGCCATTCTTGAATCACTTTGTGATAGTCTTCATTGATGGCATCTTAGTGTATTCCAAGAGTAGAGAGGAGCATGAACAACATTTGAGGTTGGCTTTGCAAATGCTGAGAGAGCATAAGCTTTATGCCAAGTTCCATAAATGTGAATTTTGGTTCGATCATGTAGCTATCTTAGGGCATATGATGTCTAAGGATTGAATAAGTGTTGATCTAAAGAAGGTAGAAGCTATCCAGAGTTAGCCTAGTTTCCTTGGACTAGCCAGGTATTATTACAGGTTTGTCAAGGATTTTCCAATCTTTTAGCTCCTTTGACTAGGTTGACATGCATGTGAGCAGAGTTTTTAGTAGCTGAAGGATTGCTTGGCCTAAGCTCCAGCATTGGCCCTACCTTCGAGTGGTGGCGGGTATGTAGTTTACTATGATGCTTCTAGAGTTGGTCTTGGTTGCGTGTTGATGCATTATGGGAAGGTGATTGCTAACATTTTTAGGCAACTTAAGAATCATGAATAAAATTATCCCACACATGATTTGAAGATAGCGGCAGTTATTTTTTTTCTCAAGATTTGGAGGCACTACTTATATGGTGAGACCTGAGAGATCTACACATATCATAGGAGTCTTAAGTACATCTTTCAGCAGCGAGAATTGAACGTAAAATAGAGGAGGTGAATGAAGCTACTAAAAACTATGACTGCATGATTTTGTATCACCTAAGGAAGGTGAATGTGGTTGCTGAAGCTTTGAGTAGGAAGTCCATGGGTAGTCTTGCCTATATAGCTTAACATAGAAAGGCAATAGTGAAAGAGTTTCAAGAACTTGTGGATGGTGTAGTACAATATAAGATCACAGACACACATTCACTACTAGCCTCAAACCACATAGAGAGCCGAAAAGCAAACTTGGTACTTATATATGGGTTATATTGGCAGCCCAAACATGAAATGTCATATTTACAAAGCGATGCCCAAAAAACTAGTGCAGTGCTGGATCTTAATCCCTGGATGCAAAGTTCAATTTAGACATTTGTAAACATTCAATATCACATAAAAAGATGGAAACAAAAACCAAATGTTGCTGTCACAAATCACAATACAACACGTGCAAATAAAATATGCAAAATGAGAACTTTGTGTTTCAGATGCTCAAAGGAAAACAAAAGAGTGATATAAATAGTAACCCAAAGAAAAATCAGATTTTTCAATGATAACACAACATAAGCAAACATTCAATCAAAATGAGGGATATGTAGAAAATAATACCAAATCAAATACTGATGCCTTATAATTTCTGTCACTTGAGAAGCGAAATGTGTGAATGTAAATTCCTTTGCCGTGGATATGAAAATTTTTTGGTGGCAGAGGGAGAAGAGAGTTAACGAAGTGGGTTTCAATTAAGAAGGAAAAAAGAAGAAGGTGAAAGCCATCAAACTCACACTCCACTGGTAGATGTGTGTTCTCAGCCAAGCTATGCAACCAAGGCTGTGTCCTGCAACCAAGCCTATGAAAATAAAAAAATAAAAAAAATAAAAAAAATGAAAGAAGAAAGAAAGGTATTGAGCTATTTTTCAATATGTATATTGAATGCCTGATCAATCAATTTGAGACACTTATGTTAGCTTTATATTAGGCTTTATTAGATGTTTATTGTGCCCAATATTAGTATTTTAGATGAGTTTAATGTTGTTGGACTTTAATGCAAATTGTGAATAATTTTCGGATTTTGATGCATTTTGACCTTTCTTCCTTGGTTAGGCCATAACTTGGGACTCAGTGATCCATTTGAGGTGATCTTGGAGTCTTTGGAAAGCTAAGACAAGGCTCTACAAGTTTCATGAAGAATCAAGAGCAAGATCGGACTTCTAAGGGTCCAAAATATCCCTGCAATACAGAGTGAGTTTGTTGTCAAGGAAATCTGGGCAGTGTACACATATTGGACTACAGAGTGAGCTATAGGCATCCTCTTGGGCTGAAACTTGGCCATTGGAAAGATAAGACCCATATATCAAACTTCACTGAAGACCATTTAGTCAATAGATGTCGTTTTAGGCATCATTATGAAGCTACAAGTTGGTTTGAATTTGGAAACACATTCTGTCAACCTAACTTGAGGTAGGTGCAGTGTTTTTAGCATATTTGGAGTTCTAAAAGTCCAAATGGCATGATTCCAATTGTAAAATTTCAAGGAGACAACTGGCTACAACGTTCATGAAGACCTCCAAGCCAAAATGCACCGGCTATGTGAAAATTAAGCCAGAAGTTGGATAAGAGTTGCTGACTAAAAGCCACCAACCATACACCAACCATACACCAACCCACCTACCATGCACCAACCCACCAACCATGCATCAAACTTCCATATTTGACAATTTTCATGTTTTTACAACTTGTATTCAGATTATGTACATGTACAAATTGGCTTCTAGGATTAGTATAAATAGAGTCAATCTCTTTGTATTATTATCATTCAATTTTAAGTAAGTTTGAAGAAAGTTTGAGTATTTGTGAGATTTTTCTTTCTTTTCTTCTCCATTCTCTTTACAATTTCGTTTTTGTTCTTTTATTTCTGAGTTCTTCCTTCCCATCCGTGGAAGACTAGGCGCTCATAATCATTCTAAGGGATTAGCCATCTTGATGTTTAATTTGGAGATCTTGTTTCGCTTGTTCATATTGCTTAATTGTTATTCAAGTTTCTCTTCTTCCTCTTTTGATTTTTATCTAGATTAAATTGCTTAATTTGATTTAGATGTTGAGTTGATAATAGCTTTATTATCATGTATTCAAAGAGGATCACAAAGATTAAACAATATATTAAAGCTTTTTGATAGATTGTTTAGCTTGGTTAAATTCTAGATCTTAAGTTAATCTATGTTGGATGGTGCTTACTTTATCTAACCTTGGTTAATCAAATCATAGATGCTTATCAAGTAGAGAATTCTTGGATCATGTTGAGGCTTCTTGATGTGATCTAAGGCCAAGAACATGGTTAGCAATTAAGTGAATTCCTTGTGATCAATGATGAGTTAAACTCAAGATCGGTAAATTTCCTTGGATTGGTTGTTTCTTTAGATTTGTTTACAACTTTAAGTCTCATACTTTTATTAATCTTGTTAATCAACCACAAAACCCCTATTTTCTAATTATCTTGATCTAATTAAATCATTGTTTTTGGATCCTTGAGAGATGACTCGGTTCATTCTCTATACTACAAATTAGTTTGTGAACCGGTTATTTTTATTATTTGATAGGTCTCGTCAACCTCTTGTCAATGCCATTAATTCAAATGCAAATTGTACCTCACAGCTTCCACAAGCACCGATATGACATTGCTCTGCTTCAACAAAATGAACAACACAGGCACTAACATGGCACTCTACTTTGCTTCAACGAAATGCACATTGTTTTCAGATTCAATGGATATAAGAGAGAGAGAGAGAGAGAGAGAGAGAGAGAGAGAGATAGAGACCCACCGAGAGATAGAGCTGTCAAAATGAGTTGACCTGCCTCGTTTTGACTTACCCTGCCCTATCCCCGCATTTAAACGGGTCAAGATGGGTCAACCGATTTGGGTTGATGGTTAAAAAATCCCACCTCGCCTTGACTTGCAACGAGTCGCGGGTCAAGTGAGTCAACCCACCCTGCTTTAATATATATGTCCTTAATTTCATGAGCATTGTGCTTTTTTTAAAACATTGTTGTTGCCCTTTTGTACGACCACTCATGCATATAAAACGCTAATTCTATGACAAGTTTTGCAACCAATTTTACAACTTTCTATCTTGTAATATGAGTTATCAGAATCACAAAAATGAGACATGTCCACCAAAGGTAAGTACACAACAATAGTTATCATTCAAGAGGATACATTGAAACAATCATAAACAAGTGCACTTGGCACTGCTGAATGAGGATTTATGTTACAAGTTAAATAATTGTTCTAGATAATTGGAAAGAAAATAAGAACATGAACTTCAGAAGGGAAATAAAATAAAAAGATTATGCATCATTTTTCCTTATAAACATCAACCGCAAACTAGACATGCCAATATTAATTCTTTCTTAGTTGCAAGAAACTTCCTCTTTAGATTACACACAAACAACAATCTATTTCATGATAGTTGACAAGTAACAATGATATGCTTATCAATTATCATGCTTTCTTAAATCATCTAATTTCTTTGGCAGCCACCATGAGTTTGTCCACTGTTCCCCACAAGCATAACAAAACTGAAACGGGCACCTGTAACCACAAACCATATTCATCAAGATGTCAAGTCTAAAAACAAATGACATAAATCATTATCCCTGGTCTCAACTACTTAGTGCTGGAAAACTTGAGGTTAAGGAAATTATATTTTGTATACTTGAACTCAAAACCATTCCAGTGGCAGTAATGGATGAGGAAACAAATTCATTAGCCCTTATTCCAAGCTGCTTCCTAGTCCCATTGCCATATAAATTCCCAGTCTCAGTCATAAAACAAATCCATTGTAGAATCCAAAATTAAAATAATAATAATAATGGCAATAACAGTCAAATTTGAATTCTGAGATTGCTAACAATAACCAATTCATACCCCTAATGTGACAAAAACAACTGATATTAAACCCAACACAAATCTGCTACAAGCAGTTGTAATGTCATAAGCATCAGAGTAAGCAGCTGAGACTAGAACCATTAACATTTTAATGAAAACCTTAGGAGAAAAGATCAAGCATGTTACCAATTACACTCCGTGCAGTAGGCTGGTGCACTTCTGCATCACAGTAGGTTGTTTCTTCTTTTGATTTAGTTGTTGCACCTGGAGGAGGGCCTTAAACACACTACAGAAAATATATAGAAGATGTTCAAGAACCACTTAATCAGAAAATCCATAAAATTCAGAAAATATATAAGTCTTAAGACTCTTTTAACACATTACAAACAAATTGTCAAGTGCTAAGTTCCTCTTTATTTGAGTCTTCATCTCAAGAACCACATTAGAAGTAGAGCCTTCCACTGACAAAGATGTTTTAGCTGTTATGGTTGATTCATTATCTCCATCTACAAGTACAACCCATAAAAAAAAGCAACTAGATTAAAAAAAATTAAAACAATAATATAAACCAAGCAACCAAACATACGCAAAATCTTACCATCAGCAACAAAACCATGTAACCAGTTGCGAGTGTAGAGAAGAGCCTACACTTTTTCTGGAAGCATACAACTTCTGTATTTGTTGTGCACACGGGCACCAATAGAAAAGGATGACTATGAAGCAACGGTAGTAATTGGAATAGTCAAAACATCACATGTCATTATTGAAAGTATTGGAAATCAAAGCCTATGACTCTTCTAATAATCTAATACATCCAATTCTGCATGTAATCCAAATTCAAGTTTCGGATCCTCTAAATACAGGTCCAATTGAGATTTTCCAACATTTGTAATAGTTTGGCTCTCATACATTATAATTTCCTTCAAAACACAAGTTAAATAAATAGTTAATAGTTTCATATCACGAATCTAAATATGAATTTTTTTTTTGTAAATTTGTAATCTAAAGAGAAAGAGACTCACATCCATTATTTTCTTGCCTTTGTTTCCTATTCGTCCTCCAATTGACATAGGTAGAAATGAAATGGAAGGTTGATTTTGAGAAGAACTTGGTGATTTCGTGGTGGTTGTGGATTGGCATATTGCTAAAAAAGCTTGTACAACTTTTTCCTCACAATTTCCACCATGTTTATGGCTTTACTTTGATCAATCTTGGAGTAAAAGGATTCTTACATTTTAAGCTTGATGCGCGGATCAAGAACGGCCCCAAATGCAAGCACAATACTATATTGACTCCAATATTTATCAAATTTGACTTTCATCCTATTACACATATCACCTATTACCAAATCTTCATTCTCCTCATTTTCCAATAACACTCAATCTTCCAAACTTGTAGGAAATACGTATTGGAGGTAGGATAAGAAGAACCAGATATCAAGTTAGTAGTCTCATAAAATAGCTCTAGAAACTCATATATTTTTTCTCCTCTACTCCAATCATCAGATGTAGGACAATATCTATAATTCTTATCTTTAGTTGGAGAGCTGCAAAGGCTTTTTTGTATCTAATCGCACCTTCCAACATCAAATATGTTGAATTCTATCGTGTAGATACATCCAAACGCAAGCCAATAGAAGAGTGAATACCACCAACTTAATGAATACATTCATCAAATTTTTTCATCCTACTCTTAGAACCCTTCACATACTTGACTGATTCCCTAATCTTAATCAAAGCTACATTAGCTACTTTTAGGCCTTCTTGGACAATGAGATTTAAAATATGAGCTGAACAACGTACATGAAAGAACTCACCACCACACAATAAACTGTCATGCAAAGTGACAAGAGGTTGTCGAGACCCGTCAAATAATAAAAATTACCAGTTCACAAACTAATTTGTAGTATAGAGAATGAACTGAATCGTCTCTTAAGGATCCAAAAACAAAGATTTAATTAGATCAAGAAAATTAGAAAAGGAGGGGTTTTGATGTTGATTAACAAGATTAATAAAAGTACGAGACTTAAACTTGTAAACAAATCTAAAGAAACAACCAATCCAAAGAAATTTACAGATCTTGAGTTAAACTTATCATTGATCACAAGGAATTCACTTAATTTCTAATCATGTTCTTGGCCTTAGATTACATCAAGAAGCCTTAACATGATCCAAGAATTCTCTACTAGATAAGCATATAGGATTTGATTAACCAAGGTTAGATAAAGTAAGCACCATCCAACATAGATTAACTTAAGATCTAGAATTTAACCAAGCTAAACAATCCATCAAAAAGCTTTAATATATTGTTTAGTCTTTGTGATCCTCTTTGAATACATGATAATAAAGCTATTATCACATCAACATCTAAATCAAATTAAGCAATTTAATCTAGATAAAAATCAAAAGAGGAAGAAGAGAAACTTGAATAACAATTAAGCAATATGAACAAGCGAAACAAGACCTCCAAATTAAACATCAAGATGGCTAATCCCTTGGATTGATTATAAGAGCCTAGCCTTCCATGGATGGGAAGGAAGAACTCAGAAATAAAAGAGCAAAAATGAAATTGTAAAGAGAATGGAGAAGAAGAGAAAGAAAACTCTCACAAATACTCAAACTCTCTTCAAACTTACTTAAAATTGAATGATGTATAATACAAAGAGATTGACTCTATTTATACTAATCCTAGAAGCCAATTTGTAATTGAAAATAATCTGAATGCAAGCTGTAAAAACATGGAAATTGTCAAATATGGATGCTTGATGCATGGTTGGTGGGTTGGTGCATGATAGATGGGTTGGTGTATGGTTCAGCAACTCTTATCCAACTTCCAACTTGATTTTCATGTTCTAGATGGTGCATTTTGGCTTGGAAGTCTCATGAAAGTTGTAGCCAGTTGTCACCTTGAAATTTTGGAGTTGGAATCATGCCATTTGGACTTTTAGAACTCCAGATATGCTAAAAACATTGTACCTACCTCAAGTTAGGTTAGCAGAACGTGTTTCCAAATTCAAAGCAATTTGTAGCTTCATAATCATGCCTAAAACGACATCTATTGACTAAATGGTCTTTAGTAAAGTTGGAGATATGGGTCTTATATTTCCAATGGCCAAGTTTCAGTCCAAGAGGAGGCTTATAACCCACTATATAGTCCAATATGTGCACACTGCCCAGATTTCCGTGACAACAAACCTAATATGCATTACAAGGATATTTTGGACCCTTAGAATTCCGATCCAGCTCTTGAGTTCTTATGAAATTTGTAGAGCCTTGTCTTAGCTTTCCAAAGACATAAAGATCACCTCAAATGGATCACCTAGTCCAAAGTTATGGCCTAACCAAGGAGGAAAGGTCAAAATGCATCAAAATCCAAGAATTATTCACAATTTGCATTAAAGCCCAATGAGGCCCAACAACATTAAACTCATCTAAAATACTAATATTGGGCACAGTAAACATCTAATAAAGCCTAGTTCAAAGCTAACATAAGTGTCTCAAATTGATTGATTAAATTCCCTCACCCTTAAGCTTTTGCACTCCTAGGCAAAGCACATAAGAACAAAACTAAAGAAAAACAAGAAACATCATATTATTAAGCTAAAAGCATAAAAACTGATTATACCTAATCTAATCAACTTTCGTAGGAAAACACGATGGCACTTAACATGTGCCACAAGCCTTTAAACCCCTAGGTGTCCCTAGTGAACGAGTTATAGTCTCGTGAGGGTTTACCAGGATGATACCCACAAACATATAATACTTTATTTAATCAATTCAACTAATTTTTAAATACAAGCATTGTATCAAATATAAACCATAATTAATAAGTCAAGTATGCTTAACAAAGAATAGTTGAATCAAACCAATTGAGAAAAAACTATAGCATAATCATGCTTTAATCAGGAATAGACATGTTCAAATTGAGTAGAATTCCTCACAAGTGACACTCAAATCATACAAGGTGTTTAGGTTAAATGTTTGCGCTCAACTTAGTCAAATTATGAAAGTATTTTACCATAGGCTTACATATAGATCAAATCGGCACTACTTAGATCAAATAAATTACAAAAATTAAGAGGTCTTTCAAAAAGGTTGTAATGGGACTATAAGGTGAAGGAAGAGAACAATATGGATAACAGCAGGTTAAAACCAAAGAGAATAAAAAAGCATTGGGGATTAACTCAAGTAGAAACCATAAAATTTTACCAAAAACCATAAAATGCTCATTCTTTTCACACATTCCTTCCTTTTTCTATTCTTTTTTTTATAACCTTTGGCTTTATTTTCTGTTTCTTTATTTTTTTTTGTTCGTTTTTTTTTACTCAGCATTTCGCATCAGCACACTAATTCCCCCACACTTAAATCATTGTAAGCAAAATAGCTCCTCCAATAAGAAAATTAATGCTCTCATATTCCCTAAGGTGAGGTAAAACATGATTTTTCACTCAAGGCTTATAATGAGCTAAGAACAAAGAATGGGCAAGTAAGCTTAGAGGGGGTTGACAATGGGATAAATGCAAGGTAGTTTATTTGGCCAAAGCAGCTAAGTCAAGAAAAATGCCTCTGTCATTTTCATGCAACATACAGACCAATGTAATCTCAAATCGATTCAATGCAAGTTCTAGAAAATAAATTCATAATTGACATCACTCATGAATGAAAATAAACCAAGTGTAAGTATCAAACTTGGAAAAGCCCAAAACTCACAAAGGTATGGAACATTCACTCAATTCAATCATGCTTTCTTCCTAATATCCACAGTCATATACACATGTATATCATGAAAATGATTCAACTATTAACTATTTTTCATACTTTTATTATCTATTAAGCTCAGATTCAGCACATGCTTGCATCAAAATTAATTGAAAAGATCAAAATAAATTTTTTTTTAATATACAAGAACAAAATAATTTAAGACATACTATGAAATGCAAGTGAAGATGGGTCTCAAGAGCAAAACTACTTCTTACTCTGCCATCATACTTCTAATAAGTTAGTAACAATAAAAATTAGCTTGTTAGTTTTATTTTTTTTTTAACTAAACTATGTACATGGAAATGTCAACAATCCCTCCTCCTCCCAACTAATTTAAGACATTGTCCCCAATGTCAAAATAAAGATAGGTACAGAGTGGAGAAGATCTTTTCGGAAAACTGCAAATCAAGCCTTAAATAAGAAAAATTACAAAAAACTAAAATCAGAAGAGAAAACAAAAATTCACAAGGACAAAGTCAAATTATGTTTTTGCTTTTTTCTGCTGCTGCCTTGTTCAAAATTCAGTGGAGTCATTGCTGGATGACGTTATGGGACAAATTCGTGTTGTTGATTGAGCAATTGTTCAGGGGTTGCAGCAGTTACAAGAATTTGACGTGTCGCTTATGAGATGAACCTTTGTTCCATAGCATGATCAAGAAAACAAAACAAACTGTCATAAAAACCATTAATATTTAATATACCTATGGGTTTTTGGTGAAAGTTCAGCTGTGACCAGGATGTAATTTGGAAGAGCTTTTCCAAAGTTCCAAAACCACCAAGTAGGGCAATAAAGGCATCAGCATTTGCGATCATAATGTTCATGCGTTGGTGCATGCAAGATACCATTACTTCATCCCCTACTGTTTTTCTAGTGGGATTGCCAATAGCTAAAGGACTAGGAATGACACCAAGGACTTGGCCACCTCCTAAATGTGTAGCAGTGGCTACACAACCCATTAACCCAAGACTACCTCCTCCGTAAACTAAATGGATTTCTCTTTCAGCTAGCACTCGACCAAGATGGTTTGCAATATTTACAAACTCTTTATCTTTCCCAGGATTAGATCCAAAAAAGACACAAACACTCTTGATCCGACGAACTGAAATGACTTCCATTTTCTTTTTTGATCTTTTTTTTTTGTACTCTCACCTTATCAATGATCTGAAGAGAGCAAAGTGCATTATTTAAAGGGATCAAAACTCAAATGTAATAATTACACCTATAAATGAGGGGTAGATCTGTGTGTCAGGCAAGTTTGAAAAAAAAAAAGCACAGCAATGATAATAGCTATATGATAAGGATAAAAGACTAATCTATATGTGTCAGAAGAAGTTTGAAAATATGCAACGCATATTTTGAAAAAATACGGCTAAATTTTTTTTTTTGAATTTTTTTAATGAACAAGAAGAAAAAGGAAAAATAAAAAATAAAAAATAATACTTACAGGATGTGCCATTGTGGCTCACATTTTCCTATAGTTTTACGTCCAGTAACGGCTTGAATGCTCTCTATAGGCCGATGGTCGGTTTCCCATCCAATTTTCTTAAAAATTGTCAAACACAGTCTTTTTGAGTCAGATTCCCGAGACTATAACGTTCATGTTCATCTTGGAATATTGGCCATAAATCGAGAAGTACTATCTGCATATCTCCATTAGGATGCGTCTCAAGAGTCAATAGAATGTTATCTAAAGACTCCTTACTCATGCCATCCTTAATGAAGTGAATTTTATCAAGTTGATTTATGGACGCCATTCCAATTGATCTGCATTTTTGTGTTACAGGTCCATCTTGCACATTTTAAGCAGACTTGTAACTTTTTTGCTCTTCTTTTCTTTGCATATGAACTTTTGCCTAACCTTGGCATATATGAAACAAGAGCGTCAGAAAATTCCCCTGTGATTTGGACCTTTGCTTTGATTAACCAGCGTATATCTGCAGGGATGCTTTTGTGCATAAGCATCCTTAATCTCTCAAACCTTGCACAATAAATGTTAGTTAAAGCATTTTGAGGGAGAGAAAGGAATCACTTGCGGAGGTTAACAAGCTTATTATCCATTTTGAAAGAAAGAAAGAAGAAAGAAAAAAAAATTGAGTAAAATTATATACAGATTTCAGTGTTTGTGGGTAACTGAAAGGACCGAAAAAGATTTTCACGGAGTACCGTTATCCGCCATTTAACCGGTGAAAAATCATCTGTTAATGAAAAATAAACAAAATGAAGATAGAAAAATCAAACTCTGGTAGATTTTGCTGTTTGGCACCGATTTTCTGTCTTGATTCTTGTGAATTCAAATAAGTCGAAGTTGGAAAGATGATAGAGTTATAAAACTTGGGTGGTCTCCCAAGAAGCGCTACTTTTAACGTCTTCAGCCAGCGTGATTGAAGATTTGTCCAAGGAAATAATTTCAACCTCGAGTTGAAAAGTAAGAATTTTTGCCCTACGGATAGCAGAAGTAACAAAATCCCATCGGCCACACCAAAGCCAGTGTAATGGATCATCACATCTAGAATCAGAGGGTTCAGTCTCCTATGGGGCTACTTTATTGGCTTAACTCCATCTTCAAGTAAAATCCTACGCATGCATATGGAAGGACTAATGCTGGGAATGTCTGCAAATATGATGGCTCTTTGATTCTCCTTTAAAATTTGCAGCAACCTTTCCTCCTCATCAGTAAGGAGGTTCTTAACCACAATGAACTCCAATTTTGATGGCTTCACTACTTCTGTAGATTGAATTGCTGCATAATCTGCTGAAAAAGATTCATCATGTCTCAAAAAGGTAGTAATCTCAGCACATGCATTACACAATATATCACCATTACAACAAATAGAATCATCAAAATCAGTAAAACTATCAAATTCAGCACAAAAATCATCAATTGGTTTTTTCACATCAATGATCTCATGTTCTATAGAATCAGATATCTGCATATGTTGCTTGCTCAACTGACTTAATGAAGATGTTAGCTGACCAATTTGGGTATTCAAATTCTGAATAGTGGTCTCAGTTCTCTGTTGAAACTGCAGATTATTAGTTTCTAATTGCTTCATTAAGTCCTCTAATGTAGGCTCAGATTCTGTGCCTACTAGAGCTTGTTGGGGCATAGGCTGCTGGTATAGACTGCTTGGTCTAACATAAGGTTGGAACTATTGTGAACTCATTGGTTGCTGGAATGGCTGCATATAATGGTTTGACTGTTGTTGTGCTACATTTTCATATCTCAAGTCGGGATAATCTCCCCAGTCAAGGTTCTAGGTAGCAGAATAAGGATCATATCCAGGTTGTTGGTATTGTGGTTCACCAAGAAATACACCTGTTGCATCAACAGAATGGTCATGAAATACATAACCATCATCTGGCAATGTGGGGCACGTATATGTGGGATGAAAAGAGCTACAACATATACTGCAAAATCTTACAGGTTCTTGCACATGTAAGTGATGCTGTCCCACTGCTAACTGCCTCACCAAATAAGCCAGCTCATCAAGTTTATGCTCCATAAGATTAGTGATCAAACATAAACACACAAAATCACAAAAACAAGTCTAAAAATATACACAAAATAATTACAGAAAACATATCTAGAGATTTTTAAAAATTATAGGACCACCACAAGGTGAAATGTACACAAAAACGCTATCCAAGAAAATAATAAAAAATCTAAACAAATTAAAAAAGTGGTTTAAACGATGGAATTTGGCTAAAATAAGGGTGACCTCACTAATAGTGAGCCTTTCTCAAAATAACGTTTTCCATTAGTGTGCAAAAATTCAGGTCAATTAGAGATACTTTACCGAACCGAAATTCTTAACACGATACCCTTTACCCAATTTCAGCCGAATTTCACTTGAAAAGGCTTAAAAAACAAAACAAAACACAATTGTTAGAGTTAGATGAAATGATCAAATAGTTGTCTTAGATCCCCGGCAAGGGCGCCAAATTTGACAAGAGGTTGTCGATGTAACATCCCTAAATTTCATATGTTATGACTTAGCTAAATTCTTTGAATGAGTTGTATGTTCTGTTACAGAAATGGTGATAGATTGAGTTAGAATGATTAATTCGAGATTCTGGCTATACCGGTGAACTCGGTAGAACCTAAGGAAGAAATAGGTGAAATCTAAATTCTTATATTTACTCTGGCTAAGTTAGGACCTACTGGTAAATTTAATTTTCTTCAGGACCTATTGGGAATTCTTAGAAATCACAAGGGTATTTTAGTCTTTTTACACCCTCAGTGGCAAATTTGTGATTCTTCCTTTGAGTGAGGGGCAAAATAGACAATTCACATCCCCTCCCTCTTGCTTAAGTGGACCGGCCAGCCTAGGGTGAGCCAAAGGGCTCATCTTCTCCAAATTACTAAGTTCCATAGCCAAAGCTTGCTCCAAGGTTCAAGGGTCCAAAGTAAGTATTTTTATACATCTTTTGGCTTAGGTTATGTGATGGTTATTGATCACTATGATCTCTTCTTCAACCCTATGGTATTAGTTTCTTGAGAAACTCATTTTTATCACTAAGAATCAAGAACACCCATGTCTAAAAGTTGGTTGTTTTGGTTGAGTGTTTTGAAGGAAGTTGAAGGGAAGGTTGCCTTGGCTACCAATCCCATCTTGGAATCAAGTTTAGAGCATTTGAAGGTGAGTGTGGATTTCCTTGTGCTATTGTATGATGTTCTTAGAGTGAAAGTGTATGATGTAGGAATAAGCTTAAATCTAGGGTTTTCACCTATGCTTAAGGTTGATGTGTTTTGTTACATGTTTTTAAGGATTTAGGTATATGAAAGTGAATGATATGGTTAGTGTATTTTGATGGATTTAAGGACATGATCCCATAGGGAACTTAGGGTTCTGATTTGAAGTTGGGCGTGGCATTATTCCTGCCCAGATTCCAAACCACGGGCGTGGTCACCACCACGGCCTGGCCGTGGTTCTCTCTGGAAATGGAATTTTGGTGTCTCGTGGCCAACCACGGCCGTGGCCTCCACCACGGTCTGGCCGTGGTTGTCTCTGGAAGTTTGGTTTGATGTTTAAATACCACACCACGGCCGTGGCCTTAATCACGGGCTGGCCGTGGTTGGCTCTGGAATTACCACCACGGGCGTGGTCTATACCACACCCTGGCCGTGGTTGTCTCTGTTTCTAATTGTTAAGTTTCTGTTTTCTGAACCGTGGCCGTGGTTACCACCACACCCTGGTCGTGGTTGACTCTGTTTGTGTGGTTGTGGTGCATATGTTTAGGGTGTTGATACCATATACTATGTTTAGGATTAAGGATGACTTAATACTATGATGAGATGTGTAGCTAAGTAAGAATGCTTGATAGAATTGAGCATGATGGTTATGTGATGTATATGCTTGATTTGGTTACCTGTGATATTATTATGTTATTATGAATGAGCATGATATGAATATGAGAACATTGCATTGCATAGCGAGGTGGCCTAACCGGAAGGGGTTAGTGTACAAGAATGAGGGGTGCCTAGCTGATGAGCTAGATGGAAATGAAATGGCATACTTATTTGCATTGCATTGCGAGGTGGCCTAACCGAAAAGGGTTAGTGTACAAGAACGAGGGGTGCCTAGCTTATGAGCTAGATGGAAATGTAATGGCATAACACATTGCATATGCATATTGCGAGGGCCTAACCGAAAGGGGTTAGTGCACAACAAGAGGAGTGGAGAAAGAAAAAGTGTGAATAAAAGGTGTGAACATCATGTGCATTCATTCATTGCATTGGTTGGTTGGTGTTACTTGTTATATTATGAGTTATGTTATACTTGCTCTCTACTTACATATATACTTTATATGCATGTTTATTCATATTCACTGGGAAGTTGTTCTCACCACCTTTTTCTCATATTCGCAGGAACACCCCGGACCCTCTACGGGTTAAATACGGAGGATTCTGTTGCTTTATTTTGAAATTTGAATTTTGGTGGAGTTAAGCTCCGTGATGTAATTATAATAGGATAAGTATTATATTATGCTGATGTAGATATGACAGGGAACTGAATACTATTATTGATGTACTCGGTTCTGTATATGTTTGGTGTGCTTAGTCAGGATAGTGTTTAGATTACCCTTGTACAACATTGCGTACTCTGATAATATTTTTGGTTGAGGTCTGAGATCTCTTGTTGATGTTTGTGTATGTGTATATATATAATATATGTACTCTGGTTAGTTTGGAATGATTGTTTGGAAATCCGCTGCTTATGTTTATAACGTGTGGTGATGTTAGAGATGCAAAGGGAACGCTGCCGAAATTTTCTATATTTATATATTCCACGTAAGACTTATGGTTGGTAAATAACATAGTAACTAATAGGTCTTACATCTTTGGTATCAGAGCAGTTCTTCCTAAAGGACTGTAACATATGGGTCTAGAGTTATACTGAGCACTTAGGATTTATGCCTATAGCTTTTCATATACTTCTGATATATTGCATGTGGGGAATTGGGACTGATCAACCTGATATTTTTTGTGCTGTATACAGAGTTATGAGTGGCTAGGGCGAACTCGTAGTGGAGGCCGAGGCCAACCTATTGCAAATATTAATGAAGATGAGCGTCTGGTGGCTGTGCTTGCACATTTGGCTCAAGCCATAGACCGTATGCCTGGACCCCAGCATGATGGCAATCCTAATGCGGGACTTATCGTTCCTCAACAGTTGGGACTGACGGAGTTCTGCAAGAGGGATCCCCCATCTTTTCATGGGAACTATGACCTAATGGCCGTTGAGAGGTGGGTGAAACACCTTGAGAAGATTTTCAAGGCCATGCAGTGTACTGAAGAGCAGAAAGTTATCTTTGCTGCTTATAAGTTGGAGGATGAAGCTGAACATTGGTGGGAGGCTTCTCATCCTGGATTACTCCTACGTGAGGATCCCATCACTTGGGAGACATTTAAGACGACATTTCTGCGGAAGTATTTCCCTGCAAATGTTAGAATCCAAAAGGAACAAGAGTTTATGCACTTGACGCAGGGAGATCTCACAGCTGGTCAGTATGCAGCTAAGTTTGATGAATTGTCTAAATACTCTAGTTACCTACAAAATGGACCGAATGAGATTTGGAAGTCTATTTAGTTTGAGAGGGGACTTGAGTTTGAGTTGAGAAAGGCTGTTGCTGGTTTTGAGATTAGGGAGTTTGCTTCCCTGGTTGAGAAGTGTTTGATTATGGAAGAGTTCATGAATCCTGTTGCTGAGAGCAGTCAGGGAACTGGGAAGAGAAAGGCGGAAGGTACTCAGCCTGTACAAGGTATTAAGAAGGCTAAGGTGGAATTGTGTAAGACGTGTGGGAAACCGCATCAAGGTGCTTGTCGGGCGAATGTATGTTTTGTTTGTGGCCAGAAGGGACATATTGCAAAATACTGCCCACAGCGAATAGTGATCTGCTTCAAGTGCCAGCAGAAGGGGCACACTTCCTGAAATTACCCATAGATTTCTAAGGCACCAGTTCCTACCCCTAGACCATTTACCAGGTGTGAGTGTTTACCCTCAGTGGCATAGGCGGAGGATTTGATCCAAGGTATGTGCTTACTGAATGGTCAAAACTTAATTGTACTGTTTGACTCTGGGACAACCCATTCATTCATTTCTAATGCATGTGTGAAGTCCTTGAGTCTAACCACTACTTCCTTACCTTATACACTGTCAGTTACTACTCCTGCTAAGGATAAGATTCTCACCACCCACATTTATTTAAACTGTAAATTTGTGTTCCAGAACCGAACCTTTGTTGTTAATTTGATTTGTTTACCTTTGAGAGGGTTAGATGTTATCTTGGGTACGGATTGGCTTGCAACCAACCAAGTGCTGTTAGATTGTTGTAATAAGATTGTCATTATGCCTCCTGTTACAAACCATACACTGATTCCTAAAATTGCCATGTTACCCAAAGTGTCAAAGTTGAACCATTGCCTGATGAATGGGAGTCAAGTATACATGGTACTATTTTCTTTAGACTTAGAGGTTCAGTCAGAATTGGTCGGAGTACTAGTAGTGAGTGAATTCATGGATGTCTTTCCTAAGGAGATTCCGAGTTGGCCACCGGATAGAGAGGTAGAGTTTGTTATAAACTTAGTACCGGGAGCCGGGTCTATATCTGTAGCACCTTATAGAATTTCACCATTGGAACTAGGAGAACTTAAGAAACAAGTAGAGGAACTATTGGAAAGGGGATTCATTAGACCCAGTGTGTCTCCATGGGGAGCACCTGTGTTGTTGGTGAAAAAGAAGGATGGGAGTATGAGGTTGTGTGTAGACTACCGGCAGTTGAATAAGATTACGATAAAGAATAGGTACCCGCTACCTCGGATAGATGACTTACTTGACCAACTTAGAGATGCCACGGTATTCTCTAAGATTGATCTTCGTTCTGGTTACCATCAAATTAAGATAAAGCCAGATGATGTACCAAAGTCTGCTTTTAGAACTAGGTATGGACACTATGAGTACTTGGTGATGCCGTTTGGTTTAACCAATGCTCCAGCGGTGTTTATGGATTACATGAATAGAATTTTCAGGCCGTACCTAGATAAGTTTGTGGTAGTGTTCATAGATGATATTCTCATATATTCGCAAACAGCGGAAGAACATGAGGAGCATCTTAGAATAGTTCTGCATATACTCAGAGAGAGGAAACTGTATGCTAAACCTGAAAAGTGTGAATTTTGGCTGAATGAAGTGAAGTTTCTAGGGCACACTATATCCCAGGACGGGGTAGCAGTGAACTCTAGTAAGGTTGAGGCAGTAGTACAGTGAGAGCGACCAAAGTTGGTTACTAAGATTAGAAGTTTTCTAGGATTAGCTAGATACTACCGGAAGTTCATTCGAGGTTTTTCTCAGTTGGCACTTCCTTTAACTGAATTGACCCGGAAAGGACAAGCCATGGTATGGAGTGAAAAGTGTGAGAAGAGTTTTCAGGAACTCAAACATAGATTGACTACAGCTCCAGTATTAGTTATTGCTGACCTATCCAGAGATTTGGAGGTGTACTGTGATGCCTCTAAATTAGGCTTAGGATGTGTGTTAATGCAGGATAAGAAGGTAGTGACTTATGCATCTAGACAACTTAGAACTCATGAGAAGAATTATCCGACCTATGACCTAGAACTTGCAGCTATAGTTTTTGCACTTAAGATCTGGAGACATTATTTGTATGGTGTCAAGTTTGAGGTGTTCAGTGATCATAAGAGTTTGTCGGACAATCTCCCCAACAAATAACTCAGCAAGTTTATCTAGGGAATAAGAAATCTTAATGGGAAGAAAATGGGCAGACTTAGTCAGTCTATCCACAATGACCCATATAGCATCATAACCTCTCTGTACCCTAGGCAAACTGGTCACAAAATCCATAGTAATTTTGTCCCACTTCCACTCTGGAATTTCCAAAGGTTGGAGCATCCCGGCTGGTTTCTAGTGTTCAATCTTGACTTTCTGACAAGTCAAACATCTGGCCACATACTCAGCCACATCTCTTTTCATTCCGGGCTACCAAAATCTTTCTTTCAAATCTTGATACATCTTAGTCGCACCCGGATGTATCGAGAACTTACTCTTATGAGCTTCCACCAGAATTCGTTCCTTAAGGTTTCCCCCTTTAGGAATACAAATCCTTTGTCTAAACATCACAATACATCACAGTACAAATGTTCAGCTAGATGGAAATGTAATGACATAACACATTGCATATGCATATTGCGAGGGCCTAACCGAAAGGGGTTGGTGCACAACAAGAGGAGTGGAGAAAGAAAAAGTGTGGATAAAAGGTGTGAACATCATGTGCATTCATTCATTGCATTGGTTGGTTGGTGTTACTTGTTATATTGTGAGTTGTGTTATACTTGCTCTCTACTTACATATATACTTTATATGCAAGTTTATTCATATTCACTTGGAAGTTGTTCTCACCACCTTTTTCTCAGATTCGTAGGAACACCCCGGACCCTCTACGGGTTAAGTACGGAGGATTCTGTTGCTTTATTTTGAAATTTGAATTTTGGTGGAGTTAAGCTCTGTGATGTAATTATAATAGGATGAGTATTATATTATGCTGATGTAGATATGACAAGGAACTGAATACTACTATTGATGTACTCGGTTTTGTATATGTTTAGTGTGCTCAGTCAGGATAGTGTTTAGATTACCCTTGTATAACATTGCGTACTCTGATAATATTTTTGGTTGAGGTCTGAGATCTCTTGTTGATGTATGTGTATGTGTATATGTATAATATATGTACTCTGGTTGGTTTGGAATGATTGTTTGGAAATCCGCTGCTTATGTTTATAACGTGTGGTGATGTTAGAGAAGCAAATGGAACGCTGCCGAAATTTTCTATATTTATATATTCCACGTAAGACTTATGGTTGGTAAATAACATAGTAACTAATAGGTCTGACAGTCGAGACCCGTCAAATACAAAAAATTACCGGTTCACAAACTAATTTGTAGTATAGAGAATGAACCGAATCGTCTCTCAAGGATCCAGAAACAAAGATTTAATTAGATCAAGATAATTAGAAGGAAATTTAAAGAAACAACCAATCCAAGGAAATTTACCGATCTTGAGTTTAACTCATCATTGATCGCAAGGAATTCACTTAATTGCTAATCATGTTCTTGGCCTTAGATCACATCAAGAAGCCTTAACATCATCCAAGAATTCTCTACTAGATAAGCATCTAGGATTTGATTAACCAATGTTAGATAAAGTAAGCACCATCCAACATAGATTAACTTAAGTTCTAGAATTTAACCAAGCTAAACAATCCATCAAAAAGCTTTAATATATTGTTTAGTCTTTGTGATCCTCTTTTAATACATGATAATAAAGCTATTATCACATCAACATCTAAATCAAATTAAGTAATTTAATCTAGATAAAAATCAAAAGAGGAAGAAGAGAAACTTGAATAACAATTAAGCAATATGAACAAGCGAAACAAGACCTCCAAATTAAACATCAAGATGGTTAATCCCTTGGATTGATTATAAGAGCCTAGCCTTCCATGGATGGGAAGGAAGAACTCAGAAATAAAAGAGCAAAAATGAAATTGTAAAGAGAATGGAGAAGAAGAGAAAGAAAACTCTCACAAATACTCAAACTTTCTTCAAACTTACTTAAAATTGAATGATGTATAATACAAAGAGATTGACTATATTTATACTAATCCTAGAAGCCAATTTGTAATTGAAAATAATCTGAATGCAAGCTGTAAAAACATGGAAATTGTCAAATACGGAAGTTTGATGCATGGTTGGTGGGTTGGTGCATGGTAGGTGGGTTGGTGTATGTTTGGTGGCTTTTAGTTAGCAACTCTTATCCAACTTCCAGCTTGATTTTCATGACCTAGATGGTGTATTTTGGCTTGGAAGTCTCATGAAAGTTGTAGCCAGTTGTCTGCTTGAAATTTTGGAGTTGGAATCATGCCATTTGGACTTTTAGAACTCCAGATATGCCAAAAACACTGTACCTACCTCAAGTTAGGTTGGCAGAACGTGTTTCCAAATTCAAACTAACTTGTAGCTTCATCATCATGCCTAAAAGTACATCTATTGACTAAATGATCTTCAGTAAAGCTGGAGATATGGGTCTTATCTTTCCAATGGCAAAGTTTCAGCCCAAGAGGAGGCCTATAGCCCACTATATAGTCCAATATGTGCACACTGCCTAGATTTCCGTGACAACAAACCCACTATGCATTGATGGGATATTTTGGACCCTCAGAATTCTGATCCAACTCTTGAGTTCTCATGAAACTTGTAGAGCCTTGTCTTAGCTTTCTAAATTCACCAAGATCACCTCAAATGGATCTCCGAATCCGAAGTTATGGCCTAACCAAGGAGGAAAGGTCAAAATGCATCAAAATCCAAGAATTATTCATAATTTGCATTAATGCCCAATGAGGCCCAACAACATCAAACTCATCTAAAATACTAATATTCGGCACAGTAAACATCTAATAAAGTCTAGTTCAAAGCTGACATAAGTGTCTCAAATTGATTGATCACAAAGCGAGATGCTCTTTTAAAATATCTTGCATGTTATCACAACTAGAGGCATTATCCAAAGTGAGAGAAAACACAGTTTTCTCAATTCCCCATTCTTTCAAATATCTGAATACCTTTCCAGCTAATTCCACCCCCGAATGTGGAGGAGGCATATGAGAAAAATTTAAAATTTTACTGTTCAACTTCCAATTTTCATCAGCAAAATGACTAGTTAAGCTAATGTAACCCTCACTAGTGTATGCAGTCTACACATCAGAAGTTAAACAAATTCTATAAGGAATCTTAGCCAAAAGTTGCTTCAGTTTCTCTTTCTCTCTGACATAAATTCTATGAATATCAGATCAAACAATGTTTTTAGAAATGGGAACAACATCAGGATTTAAATATTTCATCCAAGCTCTAATCCCATCATATTCAACAAATGAAAAGGGCAAATCATGTTGAATAATGGCAGATGCACATAATTCACGTGAACCTTTTGATATATTTTTCTAAATCTTTGTTTGCTATTAGCATCATTTATCATTTGTCCCTCTACATCATCAAACTTCATCAAAGGACATTTGTAAATATGACCTTGCAAAGAAGATGTTCCATATCTTTTCCCACAACATTTGTACTCTTATTTTACATGAATTACGTAGAGCCCTTCCAATGCCATCTTTGCCTAACCCAACTTTTGAAAACCAATTCCAAACATCAGAGTATTGTCTAGGCCACTTATTTGATCCCTCACCCTCATGTTCATATTTATCTAGCTTGGATTCTTCTGGCAACTGCACTTCATCATGCACTTTTAATGTTTGATTCATACTAGTACTCATAGACCTACCCAACATAGCCTAATTTGAGGAACAAAAGTACAAGATTAATTTAGATAAAAATAAAACAAACTGAAAGTATGATTCTATTTTTCATCAAGAATAGAATTAGAAGTCTTATAAAAGCTATATGATTACCATATCTACTGTACAATCACAATCAATATATACAGCTCATAATCTCACATACAGGCAACATAAACCCAAGAATAACAACAAACAGACCCACACATACCTCTCAATATACTAATTTATTGAATCTTTGTTGCATAAGCTTTGGAATGCTATCATTAACTCTTAGCTCAATTTGCATGTAGTTTTACCATTTGAAATAGAGCATCAAGTAACCACTTAGTACTTACTAGTGCAGTGGCTTCTCTTTACACTCCACCAAGTCCAAGATATTCTTTAATCCCTTTCCTTCTTCGTTCTCTTGGTTTGCACAAGAGAAAGTAAACCAATGTCATATCCTAGAAGAGATGAAACAAAAGGATATATGAAGAGGATTTTAAAAACCTTTACACTGACAATGGATTAAAATTAAATCCTTTTAAACTTTACCAAGACAAGTAAATTTAATTGATGACAAAAGTGACAATTGTTAATTAAAAGCATCATATAATAGTTGTAATCCATTGCAAGTCTGTGAACGTATCACCTAAATCGTTTTGCAATGTACACAGACAAAATTCAAGTTATTGAAGATAATACGAAAGAGATAAGTACTTCTAAATCACCTTTCCTGACGCTAGATTGATCAATACATTGCAGGAAGACAAAGGAAACAAAATATAGAAGGGCATTGCATTTGATTGAAAATTACCAACACTGATTAATTCAGTCATCAATGCAATTCATAACATTTTTCCCAGTAGGCAGCACATCCTCACATCAAATACCAAGGATTTTCACCAAAAACAATATGAACTTAACATAAAAATATTTTTAGCTTATAGTATCAATTACTAATTGAAAAAATAAAACAAGACCAACAAACATTGTAGCCAGCAAAATTCATATGCTTGTAGCATAATTAAAAACTATAGCTTGATGCTAAACCCATGGAGATCATACTCACCTAAAACCAACCTAAACACTAAACAAGGCTTGGTATATGGTAAAAGAAACGAGGCTCTGGTATATAAAAATACACATATGGTGCCCCTTCTGAGAATACAAATCCTTAAGCACTAAGCTCACTTCTTCTCTTTCAACGGACCTTTTGGGATCTTACTTCAGACCTTTGCAGCAAACACAACATACTGCTTTTTAATCTCAATGACTGCCTTCTCTGTAAAAGGGTCTATCTTATCCTCAAACTTATCATACACGAGAGGAACCATGTGCAACAAAACAAAAGCTACTCACAAAATGAAGACTATACAAATCAGTAATATTTCATACCAAAATAAAAATAACTATATTTAAAATGAGTATAAATTATTCTTTCTTATGTAGAACAAGGTCAAGAAATTGCACCAGTTCCCCACAGTAGATAGAATCCACAAGCCAGTAATAACCTAACATAACATCAACAACAGAATCCCCAGCATAAGATAATGACATGACAACAATCCTCATATTCGACCCATATGATTGAATCATTCGAGCATAGCCACCACTTGAGTTGAGTGTCACAAACAGAAAATAAGAATACAATTTTTTGGTGATGCAAATTAATTCATAAGTTCATAACATGTATTGAATGGTAGAACAGAGTAGATAGAAAACATAAGCTAATTGATACCCGAAATTACATAAAAAAGAAAAAACAAGAGTAGAACAATAAATTTCCTGAAAACCTTTAGCAAATACAGATATAAATGAGAAACCCAACTCCATGAAAACCCAATAAACCCCACAACAACCTCATGATTACTCAAGTGACCATGCATCATCATCAAATTCCCATGCTGAAAGTGATGCAACCTATATGCTATTTCGACCAAAACAAACATAAAAAAGCAAAAAAAAAAAACACTCTTTTCCGCAGTGGGTGTGACTCATTCAATCAATGAACTCCTCCCCACGAATGAATATTTCAAACAATGCCAAAGAGACAAAGCAAAAAACCGCAATTTCGTAAAAAAAAACATTGTGATCTAACCTTGCGGGTACTACTAACAAGAGGTTGTCGAGACCTATCAAATAATAAAAATAACCGGTTCATAAACTAATTTGTAGTATAGAGAATGAACCGAATCATCTCTCAAGGATCCAAAAATAAAGATTTAATTAGATCAAGATAATTAGAAAAGGGGGGTTTTGTTGTTGATTAACAAGATTAATAAAAGTATGAGACTTAAAGTTGTAAACGAATCTAAAGAAACAACCAATCCAAAGAAATTTACCGATCTTGAGTATAACTCATCATTGATCACAACGAATTCACTTAATTACTAACCATGTTCTTGGCCTTAGATCACATCAAGAAGCCTTAACATCATCCAAGAATTCTCTACTAGATAAGCATCTAGGATTTGATTAACCAATGTTAGATAAAGTAAGCATCATCCAACATAGATTAACTTAAGATCTAGAATTTAACCAAGCTAAACAATCTATCAAAAAGCTTTAATATATTGTTTAATCTTTGTGATCCTCTTTGAATACATGATAATAAAGCTATTATCACATCAACATCTAAATCAAATTAAGCAATTTAATCTAGATAAAAATCAAAAGAGGAAGAAGAGAAACTTGAATAACAATTAAGCAATATGAACAAGCGAAACAAGATCTCCAAATTAAACATCAAGATGGCTAATCCCTTGGATTGATTATGAGAGCCTAGCCTTCCATGGACGGGAAGGAAGAACTCAGAAATAAAAGAATAAAAACGAAATTGTAACGAGAATGGAGGAGAAGAGAAAGAAAACTCTCACAAATACTCAAACTTTCTTCAAACTTACTTAAAATTGAAATGAATGACAATACAAAGAGATTGACTCTATTTATACTAATCCTAGAAGCCAATTTGTACATGTACATAATTTGAAATCAACCTATAAAAATATGAAAATTGTCAAATATGGAAGCTTGATGCATGGTTGGTGGGTTGGTGCATGGTAGGTGGGTTGGTGGCTTTTAGTCAACAACTCTTATCCGACTTCTGGCTTGATTTTCATGATTTAGACTGTAAATTTTGGCTTGGAGGTCTCATGAAAGTTGTCGCCAGTTGTCTCCTTGAAATTTTACAATTGGAATCATGTCATTTGGACGTTTAGAACTCTAGATATGCCAAAAACATTGAACCTACTTCAAGTTAGGTTGGCAGAACGTGTTTCCAAATTCAAACCAATTTGTAGCTTCATTATGATTCCTAAAACGTCATCTATTGACTAAATGGCCTTCAGTGAAGTTGGAGATATGGGTCTTATCTTTCCAATGGCCAAGTTTCAGCCCAAGCGGAGGCCTATAACTCACTATGTAGTCCAATATGTGCACACTGCCCAGATTTTCGTGACAGCAAACCCACTCTGCATTGTAGGGATATTTTGGACCCTTAGAAGTCTGATCCAGCTCTTAAATTCTTCATGAAACTTGTAGAGCATTGTCTTAGCTTTCCAAAGACACCATGATCACCTCAAATGGATCACCGAGTCCCAAGTTATTGCCTAACCAAGGAAGAAAGGTCAAAATGCATCAAAATCCGAAAATTATTCAATATTTGCATTAAAGCCCAATGAAGCCCAACAACATTAAACTCATCTAAAATACTAATATTGGGCACAATAAACATCTAATAAAGCCTAATACAAAGCTAACATAAGTGTCTCAAATTGATTGATCAAATTCCCCCACACTTAAGCTTTTGCACTCCTGGGCAAAACACATAAGAACAAAACTAAAGAAAAACAAGAAACATCATATTATTAAACTAAAAGCATAAAAAACTGATTATACCTAATCTAATTGAAATAACCAAGTGAAACACAAGAAGGGGGGTTGAATTGTGTTTCTTAACCCTTTTTGATTAATAAAAGATTTTCCTTTTCAAAAGAAAATAGAACACAGCGAAGGAGACAGTTTAACAAGCAAAGAGCTTAGGACCAACACCACTTAGTCCTATTGGACTCTAAGGGTTTCGAAAAGACTTTTAATAAAATGGTTAACACGTTCTAAAACCAAATAAAAAGATCTTTGTTAATAAACACAATGGTAAACCCCAGAGGTTAGTGAATATAATAAAGCACACTAGAAGAGAGGAGAAGCTTACACACGAGATTTATCCTGGTTCACTCTTATCAACCAAGAGCTACGTCCAGTCCCTTCAACCAGAAGGATTTTCCAACTAATCTTTTTCACGATTACAAGTATTATGCACCTCTTCGTGTAACAAGTATTTTCAACCTCTTGAGTTCTATTTCACAAGTATTCTTTCACACACAGCCTCTTCAGGCTTACAAGGCTTAAGATGAATAATTGAAAGTAGATGAAAGCTTGAGTTTGAAACTCACTAACAAATGAGAATAGACAATAGAAATCTCAAGGCTTTTTCTTTTTACACGAATATGGAAATAAAGCTTTTTAGACTATTGAAGGATGCTTCGGCAAAAGATCTCTCTACTTCAAGTGCTGCTTCTTCTCTTTTATAAGTAAGAACAAATTTGAGCAGACTTCATGGGCTAGATCGTCCAACGGAAATATTTATTACCGTTCTGAGTAGCATTAAATGCATCTACTGGAAAAGTGCTGAACTTCTTCTGACGGTGACTTTTATTCTCTGAGATTTCCAATCAATGAAAACAAAAGTCCTGATTTGTCTAAGATTGCAGACGGTTTCTTATTTGCAGATCTTTGTAGTTGTTAGACAATGTCAGCAAAAGTGGCTTAGTTGACTTCTTGTCGTAGTGAGTCATCGAGTTCTTTTCTAGCATTTAATGAGGAACAGCTTCTTTATTTTTGAAATTTTACTTGGACGAGAGCTTGAACTTGAACTTTGAAAGAGTGAGTTAAGTCCGAGCTTTGTGACGGATCGTCTTGGACGAACTAATAAGAAGTAACAGTATATGCATACAAGTATTGGACGCACCAATAATAAAAGTATATAATACATTCATTGGACCCATGAAGAGTTATAGCATATTGGACGCACGAAGAGTTAACTTTAAGCGTAGAGCAGAATGGACGCACAACCAGTAGCGATTTGTTAAAACTATTGTCGAAACACTTACTTGTTCAAACTAAATAAATATTTTTGTTATCCTCAAAACTTAACAGGGAAAGCTTATAGCTTTTAAGAAATTAGAACTTAAACCTTTTTATAAGAAATTGGTTTCAACAATCTCCCCCTTTTTGATGATGACAAAAACTATTAATTTGGTTGAACACAGATTCCTTTTAAAACAAAATTGCTCCCCCTAAGAAAAACATTTCTAAGGGACGGACTCCAAGTCGGTTGGACGCAGAGTCGATTGGACGTGGTACATGAAATTTATTTTAACGAAACAAGTTTCAAGAGCAAGTAATATTATCTTTGTATCGAAGTTTAGTTCTTGAGAAAAGAGTTTAACAGAGACAATACTTTTGAAAAGAAATAAACCATGCTAAAAAATTAGATCATATCCTACACAGCAACACAGTGCAACAGAATAACCGAGACAAGGATAATGAAACAACCAGATGAGAGAAAAACATAGTTTCATTGAATCAGTATAAATTATAAAATAAATTTATTTAAAACAAATCAAATTCCCATTATTCTCCCCCTTTGTCATCAGACAAAAAGAAGGAAAAAACATCACTGTCAGAAAAAATTTTGGCTAAAAGAAAATAAAATAAAATAAAATAAAATAAAATCAAGAGGAAGAAGGTGGAGGAGGAGGAGGTGGCCCTTGTTGAAAAAGAGACTTGAGGAGGTCTTCAACTCTCTTGTACATTACGTCCATTTGATTATTCACATAGGCCTGAAAAGCTGGGGGCACTTGGGTGAGAAGGTCAGCAGAAGGTTGTGGTTCCACAATAGCTAACTCAGTGGTGGAAGCAGGATGGGTCACATCCATTTGCTGCACAACAGACTCAACTTCGTCTTCAGACAGAGGAAGGTCAACATCCCAAGGAAGAGAGGTTCTCCGGTAACCAAACATTTGATCCCAGGGATAAGGCCTGCCTATGTTGTCAGACGGAGGTCCAGAGACATAGCTTGGACAAGAGAAGATTGTTGGCAATGGCGAGTTCAGAGGCAGTCCAAAAAGATCATCTACCATATAGATAGAACGAAAACACTGGAAGCTCTGACCAGGCACAGTTATGATATCTTCCTTATCTTCATCACTTAGTCCTGAAGAAGACGCTTGTTGCTCACACTCCCAAATGTGCTTTTCCCAGAAGGTCTTAGCCTCGTTCTCCACAGCTTCTCCTTTAATCGAAACATGCCACAAGAATTCAACATCAACATCAGGGGAACGTAAGCTCCCAAAGTTTGGCTTAAAGATGATAGGCTTGGGAAAGGTGGCTTGGCTTCTGTACTTTTTCAAGTCTTTGTTTTTATTTAAATCCACCATTGGCAACCTTGGACAAACCCGATCCGGCTGAATCTTGATGGCAGTTGTAGAGGAGATGATCAGTGAAGGGGGTACAAATCTCAAATTCTTCAACAGAAGACTCCCCTTAATGACACTGACAAGGATGGTGTCATAAGGACTCGCAAACTGTCCCATTTCTTCCAAGGTGACAGGTTTGAAGGATAGGTCACTAGGGAAGATGTGGACTTTTGTTGAGTAACCATCACAGCACCGGGAGCGTCTTGCTGTGAGTGAGAGAGAAGAGTCCTTGGATTCCCAAAGAGGGATAATGTGAGGGGAAACTCCCACAGAGAAAAGATTAAGATGAGAGGAGTTGTAGAAGGTCTTTTGAGAGGGGGAAGGTGAAGGAGATTGGGAAGGTAATATGTGAGTTTGAGAAGAAAAAGGTTCAGTGTTTAAGGGAGAGGAAGTTATTTGAGAGGTTGGGAAGGAAGTTTGTGGTTCTGTTTGAGAAGAGGGTAAAGTGGAGGAAGAGGGAATGGTAGGAAGAGGTTCCTTAGGAATGGACGCAAGCTTGGAAGAGGGTTTCCTTGTGATGGGTAGCTTCGTCCGGGTTCCTTTTGGGATGCTCGCAATGGATGCAACCTTCATCCTTTTAGCGATGGGTTGGTCATCTTCAGAGTCATCGTCCATTATGAGTCTCCGCTTGGGAAGGGCTTGGACGGACGGAGATTTCTTCTTTGGACTCTCAGTCTTTGAAAGAATAAGAGGCTCTTTCTGGTCTAGAAAATCTTGGACGCTTTGAAGTTTCATCCTTAGAAGATTGCTTCGTCCAAAGATTTGTTGCTCTTGGATCCGTCCAAAAATCTTCTTCTTCTCTTCAACATCTTTAGTCTCATGGGGACTAAAGATGCCTTGATCTCGAAGATCTTGGTTAAGAGAACACCATAGGAGATGGTGGTCTTCTTCCCTTTCCTTGTACACTTCTCTTGAAGTTCTTAAAAACGAGAGAAGGGAGATTGACTGTTGACACAAAGATCGGATGACACAGGCGAAGGCATGAATCTGTAGAGGCGAGTCTTTGGACCCCGCTTTGTGGAGTATTGCCTTGTTTAGAAGTTGATGCAAAACTCTTGCCTTGTCATTCATCTTGGAGGCGATTATCTTCCCAAAGTGGATGACTCCTTTAGTAAGGTGTCAAGAACAAAGATCGGTTCCCCCAAATGCTTTTTCCCAATCGAAGTGATGGTGGCTCCTTCCAACCAACATTGGGTGGCGTTGGAGATGGTTACCTCTCGAAACCACAACGGGTTTTCCCAAAACACATCCACGACCTCTGTTGCGGAACACGGATGCATTTTTCCGAACATTTTCACCAAATCCGGATACACCTCCACCGGTTCTCAAGTAACTATCCCATCCAAAGACCGACGAGACAATCTTTGATATCTATTCCACATTCTCGCTAAAATGGAAGTTTGGAACGAGTATTCAACTGATACCTCGGCTCTTTCAACATCAAGGGTCTTTCCTCAGGCCATTTCTTAGGGTTAAAGAAATTTGAAAGAGAGAGAGAGAAATTTGCTAAGGTTCTTTTTATTGTTTTCTTTCAATGTTTGAAAGCGTAAAAATTTGATCTTGTAAAGAAGGAAAATATTTATAGAAGAAGGTAGGTTTCTACACTCGAAAGGTTTCTTGAGAGAAAAGCGAATCGTTGTTTTTTTTAAAAATAAAACAAACACAATAAATGTGTATTAAAAGCAATCGTCACGTCACGTCAGCAAAAAGTTACTTTCGTGACCTTTCAAAAACTGACTCAGCGTGGGAAATTTGAAAAGTTTCAAACAAGATAAATGCAAATGATTTATGTCTTATCAAGAAATTTACCACACCATTTATCAAGTACAAAGCATTTTGGACGCAGATTTTCAATGGACGCAAGAAATATTAATTCTTTACAAAATGCATACTTAGATGTTTTCGAATAAGAGTGAATCTATCCTCTGAGAGGGGTTTTGTGAAAATATCTCGCCCATTGATGATCTCAGATCCACATATTGAATATCAAACACACCTTTTTGAATATAGTCTCTTATAAAGTGATGTTTGATTTCAATGTGTTTTGCCCTTGAGTGTAGTATGGGATTTTTTGATAAGTTAATTGCAGCAGTATTATCACATAGTAAAGGAATCTTACTTTCGAAGATGTTGTAGTCTTCTAATTGATGTTTGATCCAGAGTAGTTGAGAGCAACAATTGGACGCAGAGATATATTCAGCTTCAGCTGTTGATAGAGCAATTGTGCTTTGTCTCTTGCTGGACCATGATACTAGATTTCCTCCAATGAAGTGACAACCTCCACTTGTACTTTTCCTTTCGATTCTATCTCCAGCATAGTCAGCATCACAAAAACCAACTAATCTGTACTCATGAGATTTCTTAAATACCAAGCCCAGATTAGTAGTTCCTTTCAAGTATCTGAATATTCTTTTTACAGCAATTAAGTGTGACTCTCTAGGATCAGATTGAAAGCGTGCACAAAGACACACACTAAACATTATATCAGGTCTGGACGCAGTGAGATATAAGAGTGATCCGATCATACCTCTGTATACCTTTTCGTCCACCTTTTTATCCTTATCGTCCAATCTTAGTGTGGATGATGGATGCATTGGTGTGCTCATTGTTTTGCAATCGTCCAATTTGAATTTCTTCAGAAGTTCATTTGTATATTTGGTCTGATGAATGTAGATTTCGTCCAATGTTTGCTTCACTTGCAAACCCAGAAAGAATTTTAATTCTCCCATTAAGCTCATTTCGAATTCCTTCTGCATCAGATTGGAAAAATCCTTGCAAAGAGATTCATCAGTAGCTCCAAAGATAATATCATCAACATAAATTTGAACTAAAATGAATTTCGAGTTTTTGTCTTTTCGAAAAAGAGTAGTGTCAACTTTTCCTCTAGAGAAACCGTTTTCTATTAAAAAGGTGCTTAACCTTTCATACCAGGCTCGAGGAGCTTGTTTTAAACCGTACAAGGCCTTTTTTAATTTGAAAACATGCTCAGGGAAATTTTCATCCTCGAAACCAGGTGGTTGTTTAACGAAAACTTCTTCATTGATTATACCATTTAGAAATGCACTTTTTACGTCCATTTGATATAGTCTCATGCTATGATGAGCAGCAAATGAAAGTAAAATGCGTATGGCTTCTAGTCTAGCTACAGGAGCAAAAGTTTCAGTGAAATCAATACCTTCTTGTTGTGAGTAACCTTGGGCTACCAACCTTGCTTTGTTTCTCACAACCTTACCATCTTCGTCCAATTTGTTTTTGAATATCCATTTTGTGCCGATGATGGACTTGTCTTTAGGCTTTTGAACCAGCGTCCAAACATCATTTCTTTTAAATTGATTTAGCTCTTCTTGCATGGCTAAGATCCATCCTTCGTCCTTCAGTGCTTCTTCTATTTTTCTTGGTTCCATTTCAGAGATGAAGGCTACATTTGAGTATTCTCACGAAGGTAGATCTTGTACGTACTTTATCATCTGGATTACCAATTATTTGGTGTTACGGATGATAAGTTTTGAAATGCCAGCATCTTTGACCATCAGTTGTTTCTTCTTTTCTTTCATCGTCCAATGCTTCTTTGTTTTGGGTTGCTGATTCTTCTCCTTTGTCTTTTAAGTTTAACTCTGCAAAGGACTCATCTAGCTCTGACAAGTCATTGTCAGGCTTTTTGTCATTGAATTTAACATGAACAGATTCTTCAACGATTAGAGAGCGAGAGTTATATACTCTATATGCTTTAGATGTTTACGAGTATCCTAAGAAGATACCAGAGTCAACCTTAGCATCAAACTTTCCTAAAGAATCTTTAGTATTCAAAATAAAGCATTAACAGCCAAAAGAATGAAAGTAAGAGATGTTGGGTTTTCGTCCTTTCCACAATTCATACGGAGTCTTGTTTAAAATAGGTCTAATATATATTCTGTTTTGAATATAACACGCAGTGTTAACAGCTTCAGCCCAGAAGTGTTTGGAGATTGAGTTGTCATTGAGCATTGTTCTAGCCATCTCTTGAAGAGATCTATTTTTTTTTCTACCACACCATTTTGTTGTGGTGTTCTTGGGCAGAGAAGTTGTGATGAATACCGTTTTCTTCACAGAACAATTGGAAGCTCTCATTCTCAAATTCTCCTCCATGATCACTTCGGATTGAGTTGATACACATTCCTTTTTCATTTTGAATTCTTTTACAGAAAATAGAAAAGACTTTGAAAGACTCATCCTTGTGAGCTAGAAACATAACCCATGTCCATCTAGTATAGTCATCTACTATGACCAATCCATATTTCTTTCCATTTAGTGAAGAAGTTCTTGTAGGACCAAATAAATCAAGATGTAACAATTCTAGTGGTCTAGAGGTGGAAACGATGTTTTTGGACTCAAAAGAATTTTTGATTTGTTTCCCCTTTTGACACGCTTCACAAAGAACCTCAGATTTGTACACAAGCTTTGGTAGTCCTCTTACGAGGTTATGCTTATTTAGTTTAGAGATTAATCTCAAACTTGCATGACCAAGCTTCTTGTGCCATATCCACTGTTCTCCTTTTATGGAAACTAGACATGATACATTTTGATCTGAAAGATCTTCCAAGTCAATTTTGTAAAGATTGTTTTGCCTTTTAGCAATGAAGAGTATGGATCCGTCATAGTTTTTAACTATACATTCTCCTTGATTGAATGAAACATTAGATCCACTATCACATAATTGACTAATGCTAAGCAGATTATGTTTCAATCCTTCAACTAGAAGAACATTATCGATAGAGGGAAAAGGATGCTTACCAATCTTACCTATTCCAACTATTTTACCTTTCTGGTTTCCTCCAAACGTGACGGACCCTCCTTTATTAGTTTTGATGTCTTGGAACATAGACCTTTCTCCCGTCATGTGCCGTGAGCAACCACTGTCCAGGTACCATGACAGGTGTCTTTTTCTTGTTGCTAAGCACATCTGCAAGAGGAATTATCATATCCTTAGGTACCCATATCTTTTTGGGTCCTTTTTGGTTAGCTCTTGGAGATCCATAATATTTTGACCTTTTATTAAAAAAATCTATTGAGGAAGAGTAAACGTTCTTTTTACAAACATTCTTAATGAAATTAGGTTGAGTAGTAGTTTTTTGAAGAGACTGTTTATCAGTATCTTGATATCCCAATCCCGATTTGTCACGAGGGTCTCTGGAATATTTGAGTAAAATGTTTAGGTTGTTGGTGCTTTTACAAATTTACTGAGGTCCTCCGTTAACTCTTTTACCTCATTATGAAGTTTATCAACTTCATCTGAAGTGTTGGACTCTGAAGATGTTTTTAAAAGAGCATTTTCAGTTTTTAATTTTTCACAATAAATTTCAAGTTCTTGTTTTTAGAAAACATTTTTCCATATTCTCTAGTTAATTTTGAAAACTTTCTTTTCAAGGATTTATATTCAACCGCTTAAAATAGATGAATTATTTAACAACTCATCAAATGCATTCTCAAGATCAAGATCACGATTAGTTACCTCATCTTCTTCTTCTTCGACACGGTGTTAGCCATGAGACATAGATTTGCTTCTTCTTACCGCTTCTTCTTCATCATCGGTAGTTGAAAGATCAAGATCTTCCCAGGTGGCCATTAATCCTCTTTTTCTTCTTTGGAAAGAATCTCCTTTTCTCTTTCTCCTTGTTTAGTGAAGGACATTCCGCTTTAATGTGTCAGGGCTTCTTGCATTCGTAGCATATGATTGGACTCTTGTCTTTTGTTTCGTTTTGTCCTTTGGTGACCTTCGTCCAAAGTGCTTTCTCCGCATACCTCCTTTCTTTTTCCACATTGCTTGTATCTTTCTAGAGATGAAAGATAATTCGTCATTATCGGATATATTATCTTGGATGACTCGGCCTCGTCTGATGATTTTTCAGCTTTAAGTGCTTTGGACGTACTGCCTTTGTGAGCTTTAAGGGCAATTGATTTCCCTTTTCTTGAGCTTTCCTCTTCTTGAAGTTCCAGCTCATGAACTTTAAGAGAACCCAATAGTTCCTCCATGGTAAGAGAAGCTAGATTCTTTGCTTCCTGTATGGCAGTAACCTTAGGTCTCCACTGTCTGGAAAGACTTCTTAGGATTTTTCTGATATGATCTTGATTATCATAGTTCTTTCCCAGAGATCTCAAGCTATTGATTATTGTTTGGAATCGTCCAAACATTTGATCAATGTTTTCATGCTCTCCCATTTTGAAGAGCTCATACTGGTGAACCAGCATGCTTATCTTTGATTCTTTGACTTGAGATGAGCCTTCATGTGCTAATGCCAGAGTATCCCATATCTCTTTAGCTGTTTCACAGCTATGGACTTTGTCGTGCTCTGATCTGGTGATGGCACACATAAGATAATGTTTGGCTTTTGAGTTAAGCTGATGTCTGGTTCGTTGTCCTTCCGTCCATTGTGGTCGAGGGAGATCCTGTCCTTCTGCGTTGGTGGGTGTTTGATATCCATTTTGAACTAGGTCCCAAATGTCCATATTTTGGGCATCAAAAAAGGCAATCATTCTTTTCTTCCAGTAATCATAGTCGTTTCCATTGAATAGAGGTGGTCTGTTCACCGCTTGTCCTTCGTTCTCCATTTAAGGGTGTACTGGATCTTTTCCTCTGCACTGTTTAGATGCTCAACCCAAGAGGCTGAGCTCTGATACCAATTGAAATAACCAAGTGAAACACAAGAAGGGGGGTTGAATTGTGTTTCTTAACCCTTTTTGATTAATAAAAGATTTTCCTTTTCAAAAGAAAATAGAACACATAGAATGAGACATTTTAACAAGAAAAGAGCTTAGCACCAACACAACTTAGACCTATTGGACTCTAAGGGTTTCAAAAGACTTTTAATAAAATGGTTAACACGTTCTAAAACCAAATAAAAAGATCTTTGTTAATAAACACAATGGTAAACCCAGGAGGTTAGTGAATATAATAAAGCACACTAGAAGAGAGGAGAAGCTTACACACGAGATTTATCCTGGTTCACTCTTATCAACCAAGAGCTACGTCCAGTCCCTTCAACCGGAAGGATTTTCCAACTAATCTTTTCACGATTACAAGTATTATGCACCTCTTCGTGTAACAAGTATTTTCAACCTCTTCAGGTTCTATTTCACAAGTATTCTTTCACACACGACCTCTTCGAGGCTTACAAGGCTTAAGATGAATAATTGAAAGTAGATGAAAGCTTGAGTTTGAAACTCACTAACAAATGAGAATAGACAATAGAAATCTCAAGGCTTTTTCTTTTTACACGAATATGGAAATAAAGCTTTTTAGACTATTGAAGGATGCTTCGGCAAAAGATCTCTCTACTTCAAGTGCTGCTTCTTCTCTTTTATAAGTAAGAACAAATTTGAGCAGACTTCATGGGCTAGATCGTCCAACGGAAATATTTATTACCGTTCTGAGTAGCATTAAATGCATCTACTGGAAAAGTGCTGAACTTCTTCTGACGGTGACTTTTATTCTCTGAGATTTCCAATCAATGAAAACAAAAGTCCTGATTTGTCTAAGATTGCAGACGGTTTCTTATTTGCGGATCTTTGTAGTTGTTAGACAATGTCAAAGAAAAGTGGCTTAGTTGACTTCTTACGTCGCCGTGAGTCACGTAGTTCTTTTCTATCATTTAATGAGGAACAGTTATTTATTTTTGAAATTTTACTTTGACGAGAGCTTGAACTTGAACTTTGAAAGAGTGAGTTAAGTCCGAGCTTTGGCATGCATCGTCTTGGACGAACTAATAAGAAGTAACAAGATATGCATACAAGTATTGGACGCACCAATAATAAAAGTATATAATACATTCATTGGACCCATGAAGAGTTATAGCATATTGGACGACGAAGAGTTAACTTTAAGCGTAGAGCAGAATGGACGCACAACCAGTAGCGATTTGTTAAAACTATTGTCGAAACACTTAGTTGTTCAAACTAAATAAATATTTTTGTTATCCTCAAAACTTAACAGGGAAAGCTTATAGCTTTTAAGAAATTAGAACTTAAACCTTTTATAAGAAATTGGTTTCAACAATCTCCCCCTTTTTGATGATGACAAAAACTATTAATTTGGTTGAACACAGATTCCTTTTAAAACAAAATTGCTCCCCCTAAGAAAAACATTTCTAAGGGACGGACTCAAGTCGGTTGGACGCAGAGTCGATTGGACGTGGTACATGAAATTTATTTTAACGAAACAAGTTTCAAGAGCAAGTAATATTATCTTTGTATCGAAGTTTAGTTCTTGAGAAAAGAGTTTAACAGAGACAATACTTTTGAAAAGAAATAAACCATGCTAAAAAATTAGATCATATCCTACACAGCAACACAGTGCAACAGAATAACCGAGACAAGGATAATGAAACAACCAGATGAGAGAAAAACATAGTTTCATTGAATCAGTATAAATTATAAAATAAATTTATTTAAAACAAATCAAATTCCCATTATTCTCCCCCTTTGTCATCAGACAAAAAGAAAGAAAAAAAACATCACTGTCAGAAAAAATTTTGGCTAAAAGAAAATAAAATAAAATAAAATAAAATAAAATCAAGAGGAAGAAGGTGGAGGAGGAGGAGGTGGCCCTTGTTGAAAAAGAGACTTGAGGAGGTCTTCAACTCTCTTGTACATTACGTCCATTTGATTATTCACATAGGCCTGAAAAGCTGGGGGCACTTGGGTGAGAAGGTCAGCAGAAGGTTGTGGTTCCACAATAGCTAACTCAGTGGTGGAAGCAGGAGGGGTCACATCCATTTGCTGCACAACAGACTCAACTTCGTCTTCAGACAGAGGAAGGTCAACATCCCAAGGAAGAGAGGTTCTCCGGTAACCAAACATTTGATCCCAGGGATAAGGCCTGCCTATGTTGTCAGACGGAGGTCCAGAGACATAGCTTGGACAAGAGAAGATTGTTGGCAATGGCGAGTTCAGAGGCAGTCCAAAAAGATCATCTACCATATAGATAGAACGAAAACACTGGAAGCTCTGACCAGGCACAGTTATGATATCTTCCTTATCTTCATCACTTAGTCCTGAAGAAGACGCTTGTTGCTCACACTCCCAAATGTGCTTTTCCCGAAGGTCTTAGCCTCGTTCTCCTGACTTCTCCTTTAATCGAAACATGCCATAAGAATTCAACATCAACATCGTGGGAACGTAAGCTCCCAAAGTTTGGCTTAAAGATGATAGGCTTGGGAAATGTGGCTTGGCTTCTGTACTTTTTCAAGTCTTTGTTTTTATTTAAATCCACCATTGGCAACCTTGGACAAACCCGATCCGGCTGAATCTTGATGGCAGTTGTAGAGGAGATGATCAGTGAAGGGGGTACAAATCTCAAATTCTTCAACAAGACTCCCTTAATGACACCGACAAGGATGGTGTCATAAGGACTCGCAACTGTCCCATTTCTTCCAAGGTGACAGGTTTGAAGGATAGGTCACTAGGGAAGATGTGGACTTTTGTTGAGTAACCATCACAAAGACCGGAGCGTCTTGCTTTGTGAGTGAGAGAGAAGAGTCCTTGGATTCCCAAAGAGGGATAATGTGAGGGAAACTCCCACAGAGAAAAGATTAAGATGAGAGGAGTTGTAGAAGGTCTTTTGAGAGGGGAAGGTGAAGGAGATTGGGAAGGTAATATGTGAGTTTGAGAAGAAAAAGGTTCAGTGTTTAAGGGAGAGGAAGTTATTTGAGAGGTTGGGAAGGAAGTTTGTGGTTCTGTTTGAGAAGAGGGTAAAGTGGAGGAAGAGGGAATGGCAGGAAGAGGTTCCTTAGGAATGGACGCAAGCTTGGAAGAGGGTTTCCTTGTGATGGGTAGCTTCGTCCGGGTTCCTTTTGGGATGCTCGCAATGGATGCAACCTTCATCCTTTTAGCGATGGGTTGGTCATCTTCAGAGTCATCGTCCATTATGAGTCTCCGCTTGGGAAGGGCTTGGACGGACGGAGATTTCTTCTTTGGACTCTCAGTCTTTGAAAGAATAAGAGGCTCTTTCTGGTCTAGAAAATCTTGGACGCTTTGAAGTTTCATCCTTAGAAGATTGCTTCGTCCAAAGATTTGTTGCTCTTGGATCCGTCCAAAAATCTTCTTCTTCTCTTCAACATCTTTAGTCTCATGGGGACTAAAGATGCCTTGATCTCTGAAGATCTTGGTTAAGAGAACACCATAGGAGATGGTGGTCTTCTTCCCTTTTCCTTGTACACTTCTCTTGAAGTTCTTAAAAAGCAGAGAAGGGAGATTGACCTGTTGACACAAAGATCGATGACACAGTGTAAGGCATGAATCGTAGAGACCGAGTCTTTGGACCCCGCTTTGTGGAGTATTGCCTTGTTTAGAAGTTGATGCAAAACTCTTGCCTTGTCATTCATCTTGGAGGCAGTTATCTTCCCGATGGATGACTCCTTTAGTAAGGTGTCAAGAACAAAGATCGCTTCCCAAATGCTTTTTCCCAATCGAAGTGATGGTGGCTCCTTCCAACCAACATTGGGTGGCGTTGGAGATGGTTACCTCTGAAACCACAACGGGTTTTCCCAAAACACATCCCCTGACCTCTGTTGCAGACACGGATGCATTTTTCCAGAACATTTTCACCAAATCCGGATACACCTCCACCGGTTCTCTGAAGTAACTCTCCCATCCAAAGACCGACGAGACAATCTTTGATATCTATTCCACATTCTCGCTAAAATGGAAGTTTGGAACGAGTATTCAACTGATACCTCGGCTCTTTCAACATCAAGGGTCTTTCCTCCGGCCATTTCTTAGGGTTAAAGAAATTTGAAAGAGAGAGAGAGAAATTTGCTAAGGTTCTTTTCGCAACTGTTTTCTTTCAATGTTTGAAAGCGTAAAAATTTGATCTTGTAAAGAAGGAAAATATTTATAGAAGAAGGTAGGTTTCTACACTGAAAGGTTTCTTGAGAGAAAACGAATCGTTGTTTTTTTTTTTTAAAAAATAAAACAAACACAATAAATGTGTATTAAAAGCAACTGTCACGTCCGCAGTAAAAAGTTACTTTCGTGACCTTTCAAAAACTGACTCAGCGTGGGAAATTTGAAAAGTTTCAAACAAGATAAATGCAAATGATTTATGTCTTATCAAGAAATTTACCACACCATTTATCAAGTACAAAGCATTTTGGACGCAGATTTTCAATGGACGCAAGAAATATTAATTCTTTACAAAATGCATACTTAGATGTTTTCGAATAAGAGTGAATCTATCCTCTGAGAGGGGTTTTGTGAAAATATCTCGCCCATTGATGATCTCAGATCCACATATTGAATATCAAACACACCTTTTTGAATATAGTCTCTTATAAAGTGATGTTTGATTTCAATGTGTTTTGCCCTTGAGTGTAGTATGGGATTTTTTGATAAGTTAATTGCAGCAGTATTATCACATAGTAAAGGAATCTTACTTTCGAAGATGTTGTAGTCTTCTAATTGATGTTTGATCCAGAGTAGTTGAGAGCAACAATTGGACGCAGAGATATATTCAGCTTCAGCTGTTGATAGAGCAATTGTGCTTTGTCTCTTGCTGGACCATGATACTAGATTTCCTCCAATGAAGTGACAACCTCCACTTGTACTTTTCCTTTCGATTCTATCTCCAGCATAGTCAGCATCACAAAAACCAACTAATCTGTACTCATGAGATTTCTTAAATACCAAGCCCAGATTAGTAGTTCCTTTCAAGTATCTGAATATTCTTTTTACAGCAATTAAGTGTGACTCTCTAGGATCAGATTGAAAGCGTGCACAAAGACACACACTAAACATTATATCAGGTCTGGACGCAGTGAGATATAAGAGTGATCCGATCATACCTCTGTATACCTTTTCGTCCACCTTTTTATCCTTATCGTCCAATCTTAGTGTGGATGATGGATGCATTGGTGTGCTCATTGTTTTGCAATCGTCCAATTTGAATTTCTTCAGAAGTTCATTTGTATATTTGGTCTGATGAATGTAGATTTCGTCCAATGTTTGCTTCACTTGCAAACCCAGAAAGAATTTTAATTCTCCCATTAAGCTCATTTCGAATTCCTTCTGCATCAGATTGGAAAAATCCTTGCAAAGAGATTCATCAGTAGCTCCAAAGATAATATCATCAACATAAATTTGAACTAAAATGAATTTCGAGTTTTTGTCTTTTCGAAAAAGAGTAGTGTCAACTTTTCCTCTAGAGAAACCGTTTTCTATTAAAAAGGTGCTTAACCTTTCATACCAGGCTCGAGGAGCTTGTTTTAAACCGTACAAGGCCTTTTTTAATTTGAAAACATGCTCAGGGAAATTTTCATCCTCGAAACCAGGTGGTTGTTTAACGAAAACTTCTTCATTGATTATACCATTTAGAAATGCACTTTTTACGTCCATTTGATATAGTCTCATGCTATGATGAGCAGCAAATGAAAGTAAAATGCGTATGGCTTCTAGTCTAGCTACAGGAGCAAAAGTTTCAGTGAAATCAATACCTTCTTGTTGTGAGTAACCTTGGGCTACCAACCTTGCTTTGTTTCTCACAACCTTACCATCTTCGTCCAGTTTGTTTTTGAATATCCATTTTGTGCCGATGATGGACTTGTCTTTAGGCTTTTGAACCAGCGTCCAAACATCATTTCTTTTAAATTGATTTAGCTCTTCTTGCATGGCTAAGATCCATCCTTCGTCCTTCAGTGCTTCTTCTATTTTTCTTGGTTCCATTTCAGAGATGAAGGCTACATTTGAGTATTCTCTGAAGGTAGATCTTGTACGTACTTTATCATCTGGATTACCAATTATTTGGTGTTCTGGATGATAAGTTTTGAAATGCCAGCATCTTTGACCATCAGTTGTTTCTTCTTTTCTTTCATCGTCCAATGCTTCTTTGTTTTGGGTTGCTGATTCTTCTCCTTTGTCTTTTAAGTTTAACTCTGCAAAGGACTCATCTAGCTCTGACAAGTCATTGTCAGGCTTTTTGTCATTGAATTTAACATGAACAGATTCTTCAACAGTTAGAGAGCGAGAGTTATATACTCTATATGCTTTAGATGTTTCTGAGTATCCTAAGAAGATACCAGAGTCAACCTTAGCATCAAACTTTCCTAAAGAATCTTTAGTATTCAAAATAAAGCATTGACAGCCAAAAGAATGAAAGTAAGAGATGTTGGGTTTTCGTCCTTTCCACAATTCATACGGAGTCTTGTTTAAAATAGGACTAATATATATTCTGTTTTGAATATAACACGCAGTGTTAACAGCTTCAGCCCAGAAGTGTTTGGAGATTGAGTTGTCATTGAGCATTGTTCTAGCCATCTCTTGAAGAGATCTATTTTTTCTTTCTACCACACCATTTTGTTGTGGTGTTCTTGGGGCAGAGAAGTTGTGATGAATACCGTTTTCTTCACAGAACAATTGGAAGCTCTCATTCTCAAATTCTCCTCCATGATCACTTCGGATTGAGTTGATACACATTCCTTTTTCATTTTGAATTCTTTTACAGAAAATAGAAAAGACTTTGAAAGACTCATCCTTGTGAGCTAGAAACATAACCCATGTCCATCTAGTATAGTCATCTACTATGACCAATCCATATTTCTTTCCATTTAGTGAAGAAGTTCTTGTAGGACCAAATAAATCAAGATGTAACAATTCTAGTGGTCTAGAGGTGGAAACGATGTTTTTGGACTCAAAAGAATTTTTGATTTGTTTCCCCTTTTGACACGCTTCACAAAGAACCTCTGATTTGTACACAAGCTTTGGTAGTCCTCTTACGAGGTTATGCTTATTTAGTTTAGAGATTAATCTCAAACTTGCATGACCAAGCTTCTTGTGCCATATCCACTGTTCTCCTTTTATGGAAACTAGACATGATACATTTTGATCTGAAAGATCTTCCAAGTCAATTTTGTAAAGATTGTTTTGCCTTTTAGCAATGAAGAGTATGGATCCGTCATAGTTTTTAACTATACATTCTCCTTGATTGAATGAAACATTAGATCCACTATCACATAATTGACTAATGCTAAGCAGATTATGTTTCAATCCTTCAACTAGAAGAACATTATCGATAGAGGGAAAAGGATGCTTACCAATCTTACCTATTCCAACTATTTTACCTTTCTGGTTTCCTCCAAACGTGACGGACCCTCCTTTATTAGTTTTGATGTCTTGGAACATAGACCTTTCTCCCGTCATGTGCCGTGAGCAACCACCGTCAGTGTACCATGACAGTGTCTTTTTCTTGTTGCTAAGCACATCCGCAAGAGGAATTATCATATCCTTAGGTACCCATATCTTTTGGGTCCTTTTTGGTTAGCTCTTGGAGATCCATAATATTTTGACCTTTTATTAAAAAAATCTATTGAGGAAGAGTAAACGTTCTTTTTACAAACATTCTTAATGAAATTAGGTTGAGTAGTAGTTTTTGAAGAGATCATTTATCAAGATCTTGATATCCCAATCCCGATTTGTCACGAGGGTCTCTGGAATATTTGAGTAAAATGTTTAGGTTGTTGGTGCTTTTACAAATTTACCGAGGTCCTCCGTTAACTCTTTTACCTCATTATGAAGTTTATCAACTTCATCCGAAGTGTTGGACTCGTAAGATGTTTTTAAAAGAGCATTTTCAGCTTTTAATTTTTCACAATAAATTTCAAGTTCTTGTTTTTCCGAAAACATTTTTCCATATTCTCTAGTTAATTTTGAAAACTTTCTTTTCAAGGATTTATATTCAACCGCTAAAATAGATGAATTATTTAACAACTCATCAAATGCATTCTCAAGATCAAGATCACGATTAGTTACCTCATCTTCTTCTTCTCTTCTCGACACGGTGTTAGCCATGAGACATAGATTTGCTTCTTCTTCTCGCTTCTTCTTCATCATCGTAGTTGAAAGATCAAGATCTTCCCAGGTGGCCATTAATCCTCTTTTTCTTCTTTGGAAAGAATCTCCTTTTCTCTTTCTCCTTGTTTAGTGAAGGACATTCCGCTTTAATGTGTCCGGGCTTCTTGCATTCGTAGCATATGATTGGACTCTTGTCTTTTGTTTCTGTTTTGTCCTTTGGTGACCTTCGTCCAAAGTGCTTTCTCCGCATACCTCCTTTCTTTTTCCACATTGCTTGTATCTTTCTAGAGATGAAAGATAATTCGTCATTATCAGATATATTATCTTCAGATGACTCGGCCTCGTCTGAAGATTTTTCAGCTTTAAGTGCTTTGGACGTACTGCCTTTGTGAGCTTTAAGGGCAATTGATTTCCCTTTTCTTGAGCTTTCCTCTTCTTGAAGTTCCAGCTCATGAACTTTAAGAGAACCCAATAGTTCCTCCATGGTAAGAGAAGCTAGATTCTTTGCTTCCTGTATGGCAGTAACCTTAGGTCTCCACTGTCTGGAAAGACTTCTTAGGATTTTTCTGATATGATCTTGATTATCATAGTTCTTTCCCAGAGATCTCAAGCTATTGATTATTGTTTGGAATCGTCCAAACATTTGATCAATGTTTTCATGCTCTCCCATTTTGAAGAGCTCATACTGGTGAACCAGCATGCTTATCTTTGATTCTTTGACTTGAGATGAGCCTTCATGTGCTAATGCCAGAGTATCCCATATCTCTTTAGCTGTTTCACAGCTATGGACTTTGTCGTGCTCGACCGGTGATGGCACACATAAGATAATGTTTGGCTTTTGAGTTAAGCTGATGTCTGGTTCGTTGTCCTTCCGTCCATTGTGGTCGAGGGAGATCCTGTCCTTCTGCGTTGGTGGGTGTTTGATATCCATTTTGAACTAGGTCCCAAATGTCCATATTTTGGGCATCAAAAAAGGCAATCATTCTTTTCTTCCAGTAATCATAGTCGTTTCCATTGAATAGAGGTGGTCTGTTCACCGCTTGTCCTTCGTTCTCCATTAAAGGGTGTACTGGATCTTTTTCCTCTGCACTGTTAGATGCTCAACCCAAGAGGCTGAGCTCTGATACCAATTGAAATAACCAAGTGAAACACAAGAAGGGGGGTTGAATTGTGTTTCTTAACCCTTTTTGATTAATAAAAGATTTTCCTTTTCAAAAGAAAATAGAACACAAATAAGGAGACAGCTTTAACAAGCAAAGAGCTTAGGACCAACACCACTTAGTCCTATTGGACTCTAAGGGTTTCGAAAAGACTTTTAATAAAATGGTTAACACGTTCTAAAACCAAATAAAAAGATCTTTGTTAATAAACACAATGGTAAACCCCAGAGGTTAGTGAATATAATAAAGCACACTAGAAGAGAGGAGAAGCTTACACACGAGATTTATCCTGGTTCACTCTTATCAACCAAGAGCTACGTCCAGTCCCTTCAACCGTAAGGATTTTCCAACTAATCTTTTTCACGATTACAAGTATTATGCACCTCTTCAGGTAACAAGTATTTTCAACCTCTTCAGGTTCTATTTCACAAGTATTCTTTCACACACAGCCTCTTCAGGCTTACAAGGCTTAAGATGAATAATTGAAAGTAGATGAAAGCTTGAGTTTGAAACTCACTAACAAATGAGAATAGACAATAGAAATCTCAAGGCTTTTTCTTTTACACGAATATGGAAATAAAGCTTTTTAGACTCTTGAAGGATGCTTCGGCAAAAGATCTCTCTACTTCAAGTGCTGCTTCTTCTCTTTTATAAGTAAGAACAAATTTGAGCAGACTTCATGGGCTAGATCGTCCAACGGAAATATTTATTACCGTTCTGAGTAGCATTAAATGCATCTACTGGAAAAGTGCTGAACTTCTTCTGACGGTGACTTTTATTCTCTGAGATTTCCAATCAATGAAAACAAAAGTCCTGATTTGTCTAAGATTGCAGACGGTTTCTTATTTGCAGATCTTTGTAGTTGTTAGACAATGTCAGCAAAAGTGGCTTAGTTGACTTCTTCTGTCGCCGTGAGCTGTCAGAGTTCTTTTCTAGCATTTAATGAGGAACAGTTCTTTATTTTTGAAATTTTACTTGGACGAGAGCTTGAACTTGAACTTTGAAAGAGTGAGTTAAGTCCGAGCTTTGGCAGACAGATCGTCTTGGACGAACTAATAAAAAGTAACAGTATATGCATACAAGTATTGGACGCACCAATAATAAAAGTATATAATACATTCATTGGACCCATGAAGAGTTATAGCATATTGGACGCACGAAGAGTTAACTTTAAGCGTAGAGCAGAATGGACGCACAACCAGTAGCGATTTGTTAAAACTATTGTCGAAACACTTACTTGTTCAAACTAAATAAATATTTTTGTTATCCTCAAAACTTAACAGGGAAAGCTTATAGCTTTTAAGAAATTAGAACTTAAACCTTTTTATAAGAAATTGGTTTCAACACTAATCCATTTTCGTAGGAAAACACGATGACACTTAGCATATGCCACAAGCCTTTAAACCCCTAGGTGTCCCTAGTGGACGAGTTATAGTCTTGTGAGGGTTTACCAGGATGATACTCACAAACATGTAATACTTTATTTAATCAATTCAACTAATTTTTAAATACAAGCATTGTATCAAATATAAACCATAATTAATAAGTTAAGTATGCTTAACAAAGAATAGTTGAATCAAACCAATTGAGAATAAAGTATAGCATAATCATGCTTTAATCAGAAATAGGCATGTTCAGATTGAATAAAATTCTTCACAAGTGACACTCAAATCACACAAGGTGTTTAGGTTAACCATTTACGCTCAACTCAGTCAAATTATGAAAGTATTTTACCATAGGCTTGCATATACATCAATTCTCCACTACTTAGATCAATTAAATTGCAAAAATCATGAGGTCTTTCAAAAAGGTTGTAATGGAACTTATAAGGTGAAGGAAGGGAACAATATGGATAATAGCAGGTTAAAACCAAAGAGAATAAAAGAGCATTGAGGAGTAACTCAAGTAGAAATCATAAAATTTTTACCCAAAACCATAAAATGCTCATTCTCTTCACACATTTCTTCCTTTTTCTATTCTTTTCTTTTTCTTCTTTTTTTTTGTTTGTTTTTTGTTTTTGTTTTTTGTTTTTTGGTACCAAGCATTTCGTATCAACACACCAATTCCCCCACACTTAAATCATTGCAAGCAAAAGAACTCCTCCAATAAGAAAATCAATGCTCTCCCATTCCCTAACGTAAGGTAAAACATGGTTTTTCACTCAAAGCTTGTAATGAGCTAAGTTCTAGAAAATAAATTCATAATTGACATCACTCATAAAAGAAAATAAACCAAGTGTAAGTATCAAACTTGGAAAAGCCCAAAACTCACAAAGGTATGGAACATTCACTCAATTCAACCATGCTTTCTTCCTAATATCCATAGTCATATACACATGTATATCATGAAAATGATTCAACTATAAACTGTTTTGCATACTTTTATTATCAATTAAGCTCAGATTCAGCACATGCTTGCATCAAAATTAATTGAAAAGATCAAAATAATTTTTTTTTTATATGCAAGATCAAAATAATTTAAGACATACTATGAAATGCAAGTTAAGATGCGTCTCAAGAGCAAAATTACTCCTTACTTGGCATCATACATCTAATAATCTAGTAACAATAAAAATTAGCTAGATAGTTTTTTTTTCTAACTAAACTATGTATATGGTGTTGTCAACTATCCCTCCCCCCAACTAATTTAAGACATTGTCCCCAATGTCAAAATAAAGATAGGTAGAGTGTAGAAGGTCTTACCAGAAAACAACAAATCAGGCCTGAAATAAGAAAAAAAATTACAAAAAAAAACTAAAACGATAAGAGAAAACAAAAATTCACAAGGACAAAGTCAAATCAAGTTTTTGCTTTTTGCTGCTACTGCCTTGTTCCCAATTCAGAGGAGTCATTGCTGGATAATGTTGGGGGACAAATTCATGTAGTTGATCAAGCAATTGTTCAGGGGTTGCAACGGTTAAAAGAATTTGACGTGTCGCTTGTGAGATGAACCATTGTTCTACAGCATGATCAAGAAAACAAAACAAACTGTCATAAAAGCCATTAATATTTAAAATATCTATGGGTTTTTGGTGAAAGTTCAGTTGTGACCAGGATGCAATTAGGAAGATCTCTTTTAAAGTTCCAAAACCACCAGGTTGGGCAATAAAGGCATCAGCATTGGCTATCAAAATGTTCATGCGTTGGTGCATGCAAGATACCATTACTTCTTGACCTACTGTTTTTCCAGTGGGATTGCCAATAGCTAAAGGACAAGGAATGACACCAAGGACTTTGCCACCTCCTAAATGTGCAGCAGTTGCTACACAACCCATTAATCCAAGACTACCTCCTCCGTAAACTAAATGGATTTCTCTCTCAACTAGCACTCGACCAAGATGGTGTGCAATATTTACAAACTCTTTATCTTTCCCAGGATTAGATCCACAAAAGACACAAACACTCTTGATCCGACGAACTGAAGTGACTTCCATTTTTTTTTTGTACTCTCACCTTATCAATGATCTGAAGAGAGCAAAGTGCATTATTTAAAGAATCAAAACTCAAATGTAATAATTACACCTATAAAGGAGGGGTAGATCCATGTGTCAGGCAAGTTTGAAAATAAGCAAAGCAATAATAATAGCTATATGACAAGGATAAAAGACTAATCTATATGTGTCAGAAGAAGTTTGAAAATACACAACGCATATTTCAAAAAAATACGGCTAATTTATATATATATATACATATATATATATATTTTTGAATTTATTATTTTTTTGGATTTTTTTTGATAAACAAGATGAAAAAGGAAAAATAAAAAATAATACTTACAGGAGGTGTGATTATGGCTCACATTTTCCTCTGGTTGTACGTCCAGTAACGGCTTGAATGCTCTTTATGGGCCGATGGACAGTTTCCCATCTAATTTTCTTTAAAATTGGCAAACAGGGTCTTTTTGAGTCAGATTCCCGAGACTATAACGCTCATGTTCATCTTGGAATATTGGCCATAAATTGAGAAGTACTCTCTGCACATCTCCACTAGAATGCGTCTCAAGAGTCAATAGAATGTTATCTAAAGACTCCTTACTCATGCCATCCTTAATGAAGTGAATTTTATCAAGTCGATTTATGGACGCCATTCGAAATGATCTGCATTTTGTGTTACATGTCCATCTTGCACATTTAAAGCAGACATGTAACCTTTTTGCTCTTCTTTTCTTTGCATATGAACTTTTGCCTAGCCCTGGCATATATGAAACAAGAGCGTCAGAAAATTCCCCTGTGATTCGGACCTTTGCTTCGATCAACCAGCGTATATTCGCAGGGATGCCTTTGTGCATAAGCATCCTTAATCTCTCAAACCTTGCACAATAAATGTTAGTTAAAGCATTTTGAGGGGGAGAGAAGGGAATTGCTTGTGGAGATTAAAAAGCTGATTATCCATTTCGAAAGAAAGAAGAAAGAGAGAAATGTCAAATTGAATAAAATTATATACAGATTTCAGTGTTTGTGGGTAACTGAAGGAACCGAAAAAGATTTTCACGAAGTACCGTTATCCGCCATTTAACCGGTGAAAAATCATCTATCAAAGAAAAACAAACAAAATAAAGACAGAAAAATCAAACTTTGATAGATTTTCTCACTTGGCACTGTTTTTTTTTGTCTCGATTCCTGTGATAGCAAATAAGTCAAAGTTTGAAAAAAGAAAAAGTTAGAAAACTTTGGGTTGCCTCCCAAGAAGCGCTACTTTTAATGTCATCAGCCAGCGTGATTGAAGATTTTGCACGATTGATGGGTCCTCCCCAGTAATGATTCAATTTCTGGCCATTGACCTTAAACATGACTTCTTCTTTTTTTTCTTTTTTTTTTCAACAAAGTAGTGATCAATCATGGTAGATGGCCGCCTGCAGTTGAACTTCCTCCACGAGGTTCTCTTGAGCTCCTTCATAAAAATTCTTAAGGCGATGACCATTAACTTTGAACACTTTGTTGGTGGCTTCACTCTTAATTTCTACTGCACCATGAGGAAAAACATTAATAACAATGAAAGGACCAAGCCACCTAGAACGAAGCTTACCGGGCATAAGTTTGAGGCGAGAGTTGTAGAGAAGGACTTTTTGACCAATGGTGAACTCTTTTCACACCAACATCTTATCATGAAGGAGTTTAGTCTTCTCCTTGTAGATCCGAGAGTTCTCATATGCCTCTAATCGAAGCTCCTCAAGTTCCTGAAGTTGGAGCTTCCTTTGAGATCTGGATTGACTCAAGTCAAGGTTACACTGTTTCACCGCCTAATAGGATTTATGCTCAATTTCCACCGGAAGGTGGCACGCCTTCCCAAAGACAATCCGGTATGGAGACATCCCTATCGGTGTCTTGTAGGCAGTTCGGTAAGCCCACAGAGCATCCTCAAGTCTCAGGCTCCAGTCCTTCCTATTAGGTTGGACTGTCTTCTCAAGTATGTGCTTGATCTCTCGGTTTGAGACCTCGGCTTGCCCGTTTGTTTGGGGTGATAAGGTGTAGAAACCTTGTGCAAGACACTGTACTTTCTCATCAAAACCTCTATTCTTCGGTTACAAAAGTGTGAACCCTGATCACTGATAATGGCCCTCGGGATTCCAAACCTGCAGAAAATCTGTGATCTAACAAAGTCCACAACAACTTTGGAATCATCAGTCCGAGTGGCTTTTGCCTCCACCCATTTAGATACATAATCAATAGCCAACAAAATATAAATAAAACCAAAGGAAACAGGGAAAGGGCCCATGAAATCAATACCCCAAACATCAAAGATCTCACAAGACAAAGATAGGTGCCGAGGCATCTCATTCTTGTGTGAAATTGTCCCCGTTCTCTCCGGCAATCGTTCACAAGACTTACAAAACAGATATGCATCATGAAATAGGGTAGGCCAATACAATCCAGAGTCCAAAACCTTCCTAGCTGTACGTTGGGAGCCAAAGTGCCCACCACATGCAAATGTATGACAAAAGCTAAGAATAGAATGAAACTCATGATCAGAGACACATCTTCTAATAATCTGGTCACTACAAAGCTTCCACAGATAAGGATAATCCCATACATAGTACTTAGACTCACTTTTCAATTTATCAGATTGAGATATAGTAAAATATGCAGGAAGAACACCAGCAACCAAAAAATTAACCATATCTGCAAACCAAGGGGAGATGTTCTTACCTTGTAGCTGCAGAAACTGCTCATCTGGGAAGGAGTCCTGTACAGGGAAGGAATCTGAAGCCTTTTCAATGCGGCTCAAGTGATCTGCCACTAGATTTTCTGCTCCACTCTTGTCACGGATCTCTATATGAAACTCTTGGAGCAGTAGTATCCACCTTATTAGTCGAGGCTTTGCCTCTGGCTTCTTCAAAAGAAACTTAAGAGCTGCATGATCAGTAAACACAACAACCTTAGAGCCAAGCAAATATGATCTAAACTTATCCAAAGCAAAAACAATGGCTAAAAGCTCTTTTCAGTTGTGGTATAATTGGCCTGAGTAGCATCCAGAGTTCTGGAAGCATAGTATATCACATGAGAAGCTCTCCCCATTCTCTGTGCCAAGACTGCTCCTATTGCATAGTTAGAAGCATCACACATTAACTCAAATGGCAATGTCCAGTCAGGTGGCTGGATGATAGGGGTACTGGTCAAGGCCTGCTTCAAGTGGTTGAAAGCTGCCTTGCACTTGTCATCAAAATTAAACTCTACATCTTTCTGCAGTAGGTGGGAAAGTGGAAGGGCAATCTTGCTGAAGTCGGCAATGAAGCGCCTGTAGAAACCTGCATGACCAAGAAAAGAACGCACTTCCCGCACGCATGTGGGGTAAGATAAACAAGTAATTACATCAATCTTGGCAGGATCTACCTCAATGCCCTTACTGGATACTACATGGCCTAAAACTATACCATGTTCTACCATAAAATGGCATTTCTCAAAATTTAGCACAAGGTTAGTCTCAATGCATCTTTGCAGCACTCTAGATAGGCTAGCTAAACATGAATCAAAAGAAGAACCATAGACAGTGAAGTCATCCATAAAAACCTTCATGCACTCCTCTAAGAAATCATAAAATATGCTCACCATGCACCTTTGGAAGGTACCAGTGTAATATCCCTAAATTTCATATGTTATGACTTAGTTAAAATTCTTTGGATGAGTTGTATGTTCTGTTATAGAAATGGTAATAGATTTAGTTAGAATGATTAATTCGAGATTCTGGCTATACCGGTGAACTCGGTAGAACCTAAGGAAAAAATAGGTGAAATCTAAACTCTTATATTTACTCTGTCTAAGTTAGGACTTACTGGTAAATTTAATTTTCTTCAGGACCTATTGGGAATTCTTAGAAATCATAAGGGTATTTTAGTCTTTTTACACCCTTAGTGGCGAATTCGTAAATTTTCATTTGAGTGAGGGGCAAAATGGGCAATTTACACCCCTCCCTCTTGCTTAAGTGAACCAGCCCTAGGGGGGAGAGACCATTTGGTCATCTTCTCCAAAAGTTGCTAAGTTCCATAGCCAAAGCTTGTTCAAGAGTTCAAGGTTCCAAAGTAAGTATTTTTATGCATCTTTTGGCTTAGGTTATTTGATGGTTATTGATCACTATGATCTCTTCTTCAATCCTATGGTATTAGTTTCTTGAGAAATTCATTTTCATCCCTAAGAATTAAGAACACCCATGTCTAAAAGTTGGTTGTTTTGCTTGAGTGTTTTGAAGGAAGTTGAAGGGAAGGTTGCCTTGACTACCAATCCCATCTTGGAATCAAGTTAGGAGCACTTCAACGTGAGTGTGGATTTACTTGTGCTATTGTATGATGTTCTTAGAGTGAAAGTGTATGATGTAGGATTAAGCTTGAATCTATGGTTTTCACCTATGCTTAAGGTTGATGTGTTTTGTTACATGTTTTAAAGGATTTAGGTATATGAAAGTGAATGATATGGTTAGTGTATTTTGATAGATTTGAGGACATGATCCCATAGGAAAATTAGGGTTTTGATTTGAAGTTGGGCGTGGCACTATTCCAGTCCAGATTCCAAACCACGGGTGTGGTCACCACCACGGCCTGGCCGTGGTTCACTCTGGAAATGGAATTATGGTGTCTCGTGGCCAAGCCGTGGCCTCCACCACGGTCTGGCAGTGGTTGTCTCTGGGAGTTTGGTTTCGTGTATAAATATCACACCACGGCCGTGGCCTTCACCACGGGCTGGCCATGGTTGGCTCTGGAAATGTACACCACAGGCGTGGCCTATGCCACACCCTGGCCGTGGTTGTTTCTGTTTCCAAGTTGTTGAGTTTCTGTTTTCTGAACCGTGGCCGTGGTTACCACCACACCCTAGTCGTGGTTGACTCTGTTTATGTTGTTGTGGTGTATATGTGATCAATCAATTTGAGACACTTATGTTAGCTTTGTATTAGGCATTATTAGATGTTTATTGTGCCCAATATTAGTACTTTAGATGAGTTTAATGTTGTTGGGCTTCATTGGGCTTTAATGCAAATATTGAATAATTTTCGGATTTTGATGCATTTTGACCTTTCTTCCTTGGTTAGGTCATAACTTGGGACTCGGTGATCCAATTGAGGTGATCTTGGTGTCTTTGGAAAGCTAAGACAATTCTCTACAAGTTTTATGAAGAACTCAAGAGCTGGATCGGAATGCTAAGGGTCCAAAATATCCCTGCAATGCAGAGTGGGTTTACTGTCACGGAACCATCTGGGCAGTATGCACATATTGGACTATATAGTGGGTTATAGGCCTCCTCTTGGGCTGAAACTTGGTCACTTGAAAGATAAGACCCATATCTCCAACTTCAATGAAGACCATTTTGTCAATAGATGTCGTTTTAGGCATGCTTCAGAAGCTACAAGTTGGTCTGAATTTGGAAACACGTTCTTCCAACCTAACTTGAGGTAGGTGAAGTGTTTTTGGCATTTCTGGAGTTGTAAAAGTCCAAATGACATGATTCAAATTGGAGATTTTCAAGGAGACAACTGGCTACAACTTTGATGAAGACATCCAAGCCAAAATGCACCGTCTAGGTGATGAATTTGAAGCCAGAAGTCGGATAAGAGTTGTTGACTAAAAGCCACCAACCATACACCAACCCACCTACCATGCACCAACCCACCAACCATGCATCAAGCTTCCATTTTTGACAAATTTCAGATTCTTATAGCTTGTATTCAGATTATGTACATGTACAAATTGGCTTCTAGGATTAGTATAAATAGACCCAACCTCTTTGTATTAAAGGCATTCAATTTAGAAGTAAGTTTCAAGAAAGTTTAAGTATTTGTGAGAGTTTTCTTTCTCTTCTTCTCCATTCTCTTTGCAATTTCGTTTTTGTTCTTTAAATTCTGAGTTCTTCCTTCCCATCCATGGAAGGCTAGGCTCTCATAATCAATCCAAGGGATTAGCCATCTTGTTGTTTAATTTGGAGATCTTGTTTTGCTTGTTCATATTGCTTAATTGTTATTCAAGTTTCTCTTCTTCCTCTTTTGATTTTTATCTAGATTAAATTGCTTAATTTGATTTAGATATTGATGTGGTAATAGCTTTATTATCATGTATTCAAAGAGGATCATAAAGATTAAACAATATATTATAGCTTTTTGATAGATTGTTTAGCTTGGTTAAATTCTAGATCTTAAGTTAATCTATGTTGGATGGTGCTTACTTTATCTAACCTTGGTTAATCAAATCCTAGATGCTTATCTAGTAAAGAATTCTTGGATCATGTTAAGGCTTCTTGATGTGATCTAAGGCCAAGAACATGGTTAGCAATTAAGTGAATTCCTTGTGATCAATGATGAGTTAAACTCAAGATCGGTAAATTTCCTTGGATTGGTTGTTTCTTTAGATTTGTTTACAACTTTGAATCTCCTACTTTTATTAATCTTGTTAATCAACAACAAACCCCCCCTTTTCTAATTATCTTGATCTAATTAAATCTTTGTTTTTGGATCCTTGAGAGACGATTCGGTTCATTCTCTATACTACAAATTAGTTTGTGAACCGGTTATTTTATTTGATAGGTCTCGACAACCTCTTGTCAATATGTCAAGGGTCTTGATACCATATGCTATGGTTAGGATTAGGGATGACTTAGCACTATAATGAGATATGTAGCTAGGTAAGAATGCTTGATAGAATTGACTTAACACTATAATGAGATGTGTAGCTAAGTGAGAATGCTTGATAGAATTGACCTAGCACTATAATGAGATGTGTAGCTAAGTAAGAATGCTTGATAGAATTGAGCATAATGGTTATGTGTTGTATATGTTTGAATTGGTTACATGTGATGTTATTATGATATTATGAATGAGCATGATATGAATATGAGAACATTCCATTGCATAGCGAGATGGCCTAACCGGAAGGGGTTAGGGTACAAGAATGAGGGTTGCCTAGCTTATGAGCTAGATGGAAATGAAATGGCATACTTATTTGCATTGCATTGCAAGGTGGCCTAACCGAAAGGGGTTAGTGTACAAGAATGAGGGGTGCCTAGCTTATGAGCTAGAAGGAAACGGAATTGGCATAACACATTACATATGCATATTGCGAGGGCCTAACCGAAAGAGGTTAGTGCACAACAAGAGGAGTGGAGAAAGAAAAAGTGTGAATAAAAGGTGTGAACATCATGTGCATTCATTCATTGCATTGGTTGGTTGGTGTTACTTGACATATTGTGAATTGTGTTATACTTGCTCTCTACTTACATATATACTTTATCTGCAAGTTATTCATATTCACTAGGAAGTTGTTCTCACCACCTCTTTCTCAGATTTGCAGGAACACCCTGGACCTTCTACGGGTTAAGTACGCAGGATTCCGTTGATTTATTTTTGAGATTTGTATTTTGGTGGAGTTAAGCTCCATGATGTAACTATAATAGGATGTGTATTATTCTGATGTAGATATGACAGGGAACTGAATACTACTATTGATGTACTCGGTTCTGTATATGTTTAGTGTGCTCAGTCAGGATAATGTTTTGAATACACTTGTATAACATTGTGTACTCTGATATTATTTTGGTTGAGATTTGAGATCTCTTGATGATATATATGTATGTGTATATATATAATATATGTACTCTGGGTGGTTTGAAATGGTTGTTGGAAATCCGCTGCTTATGTTATAATTTGTGGTAATGTTCAAGAAACAAAGGAAACGCTGCCGAATTTTCTATATTTATATATTCCACGTAAGACTTATGGTTGGTAAATAACATAGTAACTAATAGGTCTTACAACCAGGGGCATTGCAGAGGCCAAAGGGCATCCGTCTGTAAGCAAAGGTGCCGAAGGGACAGGTAAATGTGGTCTTCTCCTGATCCTCTGGTGCAATGTGGATTTGGAAGTATCTAGTGTAGCCATCCAAAAAGCAGTAATGGGACTTACCAACCAGCCGTTCCAGCATCCGATCGATGAACAGAAGGGGGTAATGATCTTTCTGAGTGGCTTGGTTGAGACGTCTGTAGTCAATGCAAACTTTCCAGCTATTCTGCACTCGGGTTGGAATGAGCTCATTCTTCTGGTTGGCCACGACAGTCACCCCGGATTTCTTTGGAACTACTTGCACCGGGCTCACCCACTTGCTGTCAGAGATGGGATAGATAATGCCAGCCTGCAGTAGCTTGGTCACCTCTTTTTTCACCACATCTAGAATGAGAGGATTCAGTGTCCTCTGGGGTTGTGTCACTGGTTTAGTTTCCTCCTCAAGTAATATCTTGTGCATGCATGTGGAGGGGTTAATACTAGGAATGTCTGCAAGTGTCTAACCAATTGCCCTTTTGTGTTGCTTCAAAACTTCCAATAATTTGGTTTCTTGCTCAGGTTGGAGGTGTTTGGCTACTATCACCGGGAGCTTCTCATCCTCCTCCAAGAATGCATACTTCAAATGCTCGGGCAGGGGCTTAAGTTCAATGGAGGGTGGTTGCTGGACTGACGGTACTAGTTTTGGAACCGAAACTAAATCTGCTAAATTCTCAGTAGTTGCACTTGCTGCACTTGTACCTGCAAGCTGTGCACAATCTTACAAAACAACATCATCATATCCTATGGAATCAAAAGAATCACACTTAGCAGTAGGATGAATGACAACATCATTAATAACAGCATCATTGCCATTAATAATGTAAATGTAATCATCAATGTCAGCAGAATTAACAACAGCACATGACAAGTATGTAGAAATCTCAGCACAGGCTGCACACATTGCATTGGGTTTACAACCTGAAAGTCTGAAACAGGCGGAACAAGTATTGCAAGCTATGCTATCAATGTTTCCTACAATTTCAAGAAACTCTGCCAACATATCAGCATGCATATCATCAACCAGTAAATCAATGACATCAAAATGAAAAACAAAATGATCCTCTAAAGGGTATTTCATGGCATCAAAAATGTTAAATTGAATGATATCATCACCAAATTCCATGGAAAGGGTACCAGCATGCACATCAATCTTAGTTTTAGCAGTTTTCAAAAATGGCCTACCTAAGATCAATGGGAGTGGGGAAGAGGCAGATTCATCTTCCATATTCAACACATAAAAGTCAGCTGGGAATATTAAATTATTTACCCAAACCAGAACGTCCTCCAATACTCCTGCAGGTTAAGCAGTGCTTCGGTTTGCTAACTGAATGACAATGCCGGTGGACTTTAGCTCTCCCATATGCAAGGAAGTGTAAACTGACTTTGGCATTACATTGATGGAGGCTCCCAAGTCTAGCAAGGCATGAGTGAACTGTTGGTGCCCTATGGTGCAAGGGATGGTAAAAGTGCCTGGGTCCTTGCATTTGGGAGGCAGGTTGGGCTGAATCAAAGCTGAGACATTTCTCCCTATACTCACTTTTTCAGTGCCCTTTAGCTTCCTCTTATAGGTGCACATCTCTTTCAAAAACTTGGCATACTTGGGGATTTGTTTAATTGCCTCCAAGAAAGGTATATTCACCTCAACCTTCTGAAAAGTCTCCATAATTTCCTTATCCAAGTCAGTCTCAACCATATGCCTTGGCTGTATCATTCGGTTGGGAAAAGGAAGAGGAATGTTGGAAGCTGACTTTTGGGAATGTTCACTTTTCTCATTGCATCTTGAATTTTCTATCAACCGCAGTTTAATCGGTTTTTCGCTTGGTCGTTGTAGAATCATTTGTCGTTAAATCTGCTTACAAAGATTCGAATTTCTGTCTTAATCAATGGTAGAATTTGGAATTATATGCTGCACTGGTCCATTGATTTGCTTATCACTGCGCAAAGCTATAGCACTAACATTGCCTCTAAGGTTTGGAGTGGTTTGAGAAGGTAATTGGGCAGAACCCTGTGACTTTAATTCATGAATAGATGTGGCAAGTTGACCAATTTGAGTCTCCAAGTTCTAGATGGTGGTTTCTGTTCTCTGTTGAAACTGGATGTTATTGGTGGCCAACTGTTTCACCAAATCCTCCAATGAGGGCTCAGATTTTGTGGCTACAGGACCTTGCTGCTGGAATGGTGGTCTATACTGGTTTGGTGGCTGTTGATTTGATGCATTCCCATATCTTTGATTGGGATGGTCCCTCCATCCAGGGTTGTAAGTATTGGAGAATGGATCATATTTTTGTTGTTGCTGCTGATGTAACTGTGGCTTCCCAGGAAATATACTAGCTGCAGCCACAGATTGGTCTTGAAACACAGAATCATCTTGCAATGTGGGGCACGAATCTGTAGGATGAGAGGAACTAGAACATATGCTACAAACTCTTGCAGGGGTTTGCACAGGTGGTTCGTGTTGTCCTATTGCCATCTGTCTGACCAAAGAAGTGAACTCATCCAATCTATGTTCCACCCTTTGTTGATCAGCATGTGAAGAGGTATTAACTTCATTGACTACTCTGGTTGCAGCGCCCATTCGAGTGCCAAATTGCTGAGAATTTGCTGCCATGTTTACAATTAAGTTTCTGGCAGCAGCTGGAGTTTTATCACCAATGCTCCACTACTTGCTGTATCAATCATACTCTTTTCTATTGGCATCAATCCTTCATAGAAGTATTGGATCAACAGTTGATCACTAATTTGATGGTGTGGGCAGCTTGAGCACAATTTCTTGAATCTCTCCCAATACTCATGGAGAGTTTCACCACTGATTTGCCTTATGCCACAAATATCTTTCCTTATTGTAGCAGTTCTTGATGCAGGAAAGAACTTCTCCAGAAACAGTCTTTTCATGTCATTCCAAGAAGTGATGGCAGCAGGTTGTAAGTAATACAACCAATCCTTAGCAGCACCATCCACGGAGAAATGAAAGGCCCTTAGCTTGATGTGATCTTCAGCTATTCCATGAGGTTTCATGGTGGAGCAGACAACATGGAACTCCTTCAAATGCTTATGTGGATCTTCACCTGCAAGATCATGAAACTTGGGCAGCAAGTGTATCAATCCAGATTTCAACTCAAAATCAACATTAAGTTCAGGATATTAAATGCACAAAGGTTGATAATTCACATAAGGTGCAGCCAATTCCTTAAGGGTCCTATTGTTATAGCCAGCCATAGTAAAATCAACAGACTCAGTATCAGACACTGAAGTTGTAACCACCCTCGTAGTAAATAGGAAAAACTAGCTATACAATTAATTATATCGGCAAGGGGAAACTTACAAGTAACCACTTTTTTGTATAGTTAATTCCAACTAGTATAATTATATTGCCTTATGTAGTCTAAAAAAAAAATCACTAAGCCTTCATTAAGCATTACTAAACTCTAAGAAAGGGGTTATCAATTTATTATAATAAATCCTTGATTTAGGCAATTCCATTCTTGAGAATCTACATAGTCCAAGAGACCTTACCTTAGAACCGGCTAAAAGAATCAATGATTACTTATCTCGGAGACTCGGCTAGATTTCTGCCATCCTGAAATCTGTCACCAATTTATTCTTTTATTTACACTCTCCTAGATCCAATGTCCTGTCTTATCGGATTTCTTGAATTTACTTGAATGATTTATCCTAGTTAAGATCCTTGTCAAAGTGTCAAGGCAAGTTAAGAATCCAAGTGGGGTTTATTAATTGATTTCGTGCCAAGTTCACTTGTACGCTCAATTCATACAACATATACTAGATTATCCAATTAGTAATATAAATTAGCAATAACAAGAATAAGTTAACACAAGACAAAGGTAGTTCCATCTTCATTTTACATGGCTTAAAAGCCTTGATTTCGTTCATGGGCATAGAGAAACATGTCTTGTTATATTTACATCATTAAGCAAATTACCTACAGTAAATTGCCTAAACAAAATTTTCAAGACTTCTTGACATAAGCCCTAATTACTACTATTTACATTCTGTTGATCAAGTGTCAACTACATGGAACCGTACATCCTTGATCACTTTTACATGACCACCGTCCTCCACAGAATATAACCACTCCCACTCAATTACAATTATTATGGTAGTGATCCCCATTTCTCTTTGATTCTAAAAAACAGTAAAATTAGGGTAAGATTATACAATCTTAGTAGGAAACGAGCATCAAAATAAAACTCATACTTCATAGATCAAGTGGGAAATTTCACAAACTTTTTCTTTCAAAGCATACTATAATAAAGATAGAGAATGATATGAACTTCAATTTATAAAGACAAAATATTAGTCATAACTTAGAGAAGGTTTTCAAGAATCATTCATACTCAACCACTTTCAAACATAGGTCTTTCAACCATAGGTCTTTCAAACCAATTCTTTCCATTCTTCCCTCCATGAGGGCTGCCTTATAAACATAGGGAATTCCCATCATCTCTTAAGATGATACATAGGCCAAAGGCCACTCCACCAACATGTCATCTAACATAGTTTTTAGTGGTGAGTCTTAGTTCAATTGAAACCAACTCAAGGTTACATATCATAAACCTTCTTGAAATGATTCTTCCTTCTCAAAACCGTGGCCATACATAACCATAAAATATGTATACAAACATAATCATTTAAAACAGAATGCTTAAGCTAATTTAAATGTCATAAGTTCCTAGTTAAGCATAGGAATTTCATGGTAGTTAAGTAAGGTAAGTCAAGTATCTTTGATAATTTCTAATGCTAGTAATAAAATAGGTTATGAAGCTATTCCTACTCCTTAATACCTTACCAAACCGTGACCATTTAGAAGCACAGAAAATCAAGTAAGTAAATGGTTTAAACAAAAACAGATTGGTTAGAATCATACTAGGAATTCATACTAGACTAGTCTTGTTTAAAATTAGTGTATGAAATCTAAATTCTGTGGGACTTTAACAGAAACCTTCCAAGCTTAAAATCAATGAAAGAAAGGATAGAAATATGAGAAAAACAAGCCAAGAAAGAAAAGAAAATAAAACAGATTTGGTTAGGATCATACTAGGAATTCATGCTAGACTAGTCTTGTTTAAAATTAGTGTATGAGATCTAATTTCTGTGGGACTGTAACAAAAACTTTCCAAGCTTAAAATCAATGAAATAAATGTTAGAAATATGAGAAGATCAAGCCAAGAAAGAAAACAAAACAAAACAGAATGGTCCTTGCTTGATTGAAGGAAATGGTGAGTGAGATGAGTACGTGAAGTGTGTGTGTGTTAGTGTATAAGTAAGCCTAGGTTAGCTAAGTGGAAGAAAGCTAGGTGTTAGGACATAATCATGAAAAATTCTCCCAACATAATGATGGGAATATGGCATAATTACTTTGGCTTTGTCATAGCCATGATTTTGTCTCAATGCAGAATATTCTCTGCATGTTTGGCTTCTCCTAAATGGCGTGGCCAGCAGCCACATTTCCTCCCCAAAGTTAACGTGTCCTTGCATGCATTTTGCATTCTAAAAGTGCATTCCTTTGTTTAGTTCATGTGCATCATGGTCTTGTGTCTTCAAAGTGCAGATTCCTCTCTTAAATTCATGCATGTAGACGTGTAGGTGTGCATGTGTTCTTCCAAGAACAGATTCTTTCCTTGTCTTCAACGTGTGAGTGTGCATGTGTAGGTGCGGTTTTTTTTATTTATTTATTTACTTTAAAGTGCAGAATTTGTGTGATGTTTCTTTATTAATTTCCTAGTGTGTGTTGTGTCATTTGTGTGTGTATTTGGCTGCCATGGTGCAGCAAGTGTGTGTGTCAACGTGTTATCAAGTGTGTCAAAGTGTTAGAGTGTGTGGCAAGGTGTTAGAGTGTGTGGCAAGGTGTTAGGGTGTGTATGTGTCAAGGTGTGTGTGTGTGTTGATGTGTCACGGTTTTGGTGTGTGTATGTGTCAAAGTGCAGATTTTTGCATGAATTAGTTCATGAGTCTTGCTTCTAATGTGTATATGTGTCTATGTGCTAGGTGTATGATTCTTATGCTTAGTGAAGTGTCATTGTGTGAACTTGTGTAAATCATTTTCTTTACTAAGTTTAATGTGTCTTAGAAATCTTAATTTGATAATCTAGGCCTTAGTTATTGATTTGATTTTAATTGGTTCATGTGACTTGTAGAATTAAAAGTTTAGAGATAGCCTTGCTTTACTAAGTTTTAGCCATGTTACTTTGATTGAAAGTCTAACTATAAATTAGCTTACAGAAAGCCTAGTTATCCTCCCAAAGTCACCCTAAAGTTTATTTTTCTGTGTTTTGTTCTTTCACCCTTGGGGGTGCAAATTAAGATGTTACAGAAGTACTAACAGAAGCAGACTCAACATGATTAAAAGAGTCAACAAGATTAGGTGCAATGTCAAGTTCAAGCCCAATTCCAGAAGTAATTCTATTAGCTCTATGAATGCTACTACCAGTCCTATGAATTCTATGAAGTGTATGAAATGTTCTATCAATTTCAGGATCAAATGAATGCAAGGTACCGAGGATCGAACCTAGTCATACAAAGATGCGCTTCATAAGAAGGTATTAGAAAAGCAATAACAACTAAAACACTAAAAATTCCTAAAACAAATACTCTAAAAAATTAAACAAAAATAAAAACAGTATCAAATGAATTTTAAAAATTATGGAACCACCACAGGATAAAATCTACACAAAAATGCTATCCAACAAAATAATAACAAATCTTAAAAAATTGAAAACGTGGTCTAAACGAAGGAATTTGGCTAAAATAAGGGTGACCTCACTATTTATAGTGAGCCTTTCTCAGAATAATATTTTCCATTCGTGTACCTAAATTTAGATCAATCAGAGATACTTTACCGAATCGAAATTCGTGACACAATGCCCTTTATCCAATTTCAGCCGAATTCCACTTGAAAAAGCTTCAAAAACAAAACAAACACATTTGTTGGAGTTAGATGGGATCTTGAAATGATCAAATAGTTGCCTTGGATCCCCGGCAACGGCGCCAAATTTGACAAGAGGTTGTCGAGACCTATCAAATATTAAAAATAACCGGTTCACAAACTAATTTGTAGTATAGAGAATGAACCGAATCGTCTCTCAAGGATCCAAAAACAAAGATTTAATTAGATCAAGATAATTAGAAAAAGGGGTTTTGTTGTTGATTAACAAGATTAATAAAAGTATGAGACTTAAAGTTGTAAACAAATCTAAAGAAACAACCAATCCAAGGAAATTTACCGATCTTGAATTTAACTCATCATTGATCACAAGGAATTCACTTAATTGCTAACCATGTTCTTGGCCTTAGATCACATCAAGAAGCCTTAACATGATCCAAGAATCCTACTAGATAAGCATTTAGGATTTGATTAACCAATGTTAGATAAAGTAAGACCATCCAACATAGATTAACTTAAGATCTAGAATTTAACCAAGCAAAACAATCTATTAAAAAGCTTTAATATATTGTTTAATCTTTGTGATCCTCTTTGAATACATGATAATAAAGCTATTATCACATCAACATCTAAATCAAATTAAGCAATTTAATATAGATAAAAATCAAAAGACGAAGAAGAGAAACTTGAATAACAATTAAGCAATATGAACAAGCGAAACAAGATCTCCAAATTAAACATCAAGATGGCTAATCCCTTGGATTGATTATGAGAGCCTAACCTTCCATGGATGGGAAGGAAGAACTCAGAAATAAAAGAATAAAAATGAAATTGTAAAGAGAATTGAGAAGAAGAGAAAGAAAACTCTCACAAATACTCAAACTTTCTTCAAACTTACTTAAAATTGAAATGAATGATAATACAAAGAGATTGGCCCTATTTATACTAATCCTAGAAGCTAATTTGTACATGTACATAATCTGAATACAACCTATAAAAATATGGAAATTGTCAAATATGGAACCTTGATGCATGGTTGGTGGGTTGGTGCATGGTAGGTGGGTTGGTGTATGGTTGGTGGCTTTTAGTCAACAACTCATATCCGACTTTTGGCTTGATTTTCATGATCTAGATGATGTATTTTGGCTTGGAGGTCTCATGAAAGTTGTAGCCAGTTGTCTCCTTGAAATTTGGCAATTGGAATCATGCCATTTGGACGTTTAGAACTCCAGATATGCGAAAAACACTGAACCTACCTCAAGTTAGGTTGGCAGAACGTGTTTCCAACTTCAAACCAACTTGTAGCTTCATTATCATGCCTAAAACAACATCTATTAACTAAATGGTCTTCAGTGAAGTTGGAGATATGGGTTTTATCTTTACAATGGCCAAGTTTCAGCCTAAGAGGAGGCATATAACTCACTATATAGTCCAATATGTGCACACTGCCCAGATTTTCGTGATAGCAAACCCACTCTGTATTACAGGCATATTTTGGACCCTTATAAGTCCGATCTAGCTGTTGAGTTCTTCATGAAACTTGTAGAGCATTGTCTTAGCTTTCCAAAGACATAAAGATCACCTCAAATGGACCCCCGAGTCCCAAGTTATGGCCTAACCAAGGAAGAAAGGTCAAAATGCATCAAAATCCAAAAATTATTGAATATTTGCATTAAAGCCCAATGAAGCCCAACAACATTAAACTCATCTAAAATACTAATATTGGGCACAATAAACATCTAATAAAGCCTAATACAAAGCTAACATAAATGTCTCAAATTGATTGATCAACTACTCAAAGAACAAATAGAGGAAGAACTGACAAAGTTAGGGCACGAGAGAACTGAGAAGAAGCAAGCGAGCAATATCGCAAATTTGCGATATCTGAAAAGTGAAAATTTGTTTAGCAGGTTAGCCCGCCCCGCCTAGGACCGTACTCGCTATGACCTGCACCAAATTGGGTTTGGGTTAGTTGACCCATTTTGATAAAGTTAAAAAAGATCATGGGCTTAACCCATAAAAAATGTAATGGGATGGGCCAACCCAACGGACCGAACCCATCTTAACAGCTCTATCGAGAGACCACCAGCCACTGAGAGAGAGAATCGTTGTGCTAGACGATGAAGAAGCGATTTAGGGATTTTAGGGGGAAACAAAATGGGATAAAATAGAACAGACCGGGTGTTTTGAGGGGGTTAAATTTGCGGGGTTTAAAACTGCCTCTAAATAATGCATTTTGCGGGGGTTCCTTCAAGTGTCGCAAAATTATTGATTTGAGGCGTTTATAGGTAACTTCTGCTAAACAACCGCTGCAAATTAGCGCATTTTTTTTAGTGTCTTGTGTTTCATTTAGTTATTTCAGAAATGACGGCAAAGTTTTTACTTTTTGGAGGTGAAGAATATCTCTTTGGTTTTGCTAGAAGTGTTACCAGGGCTTTAGATGATTTCTAATAAATATTTTTTTTCATATATCATTTTTCATACCATGCATTTAATTTTTATTCAAAATGGATTTAAGATATCCTACGATAGAACAATCAAAATTAGCCGAAGTGACGACGAAGTTTTGACTTTTCGGATCTTGTAAATGTAATTAGGGATCTTGTCCCTATCGGCCATATAAGCCGACAGTGTTGCCATTTGTTGATACATCATGGACGACCGTGATTTGGCCTTGGGTATTATGTAGAAACCTGTTCGATTCAAAACACACACTTTGACAGTATGTGGGTCGAATTTGCATCTTTATGGGTCTATTGGCTTGATGGATATGGATTATATTCCTTGAAGGTCACGTGGCATTGCTAGACAAAGCATTGGCTACCAATTGCCTCAACAACTTCAATATCGTCATCACCATTCCAGAAGATTATTTTTGGTGAATAGTGGATGGAATTGCTCCTACAGCGTGTATCCAGTCACGACCTAACAACAAGTTTGTTAAAGGTGAAAATTTTTCAGGCAATGTACTGACAAAAACTTGGCTCCAAAGTGCCAAATTTGTCAATTATCAAATTTGTCGGTGTCTAAGTTGACAATATTGCAGTTCCAGTTATTAATCTTGGAAGGGAACCTCCTCCACTGGGTTCTCACTTTCAAGTGATTAAAGTGTCAGTTGGATCAAAAAGTATAAAAAAGAAGAAGATGATGAAGATGAATAGAAATGAAAAGTGAAAGTAATTAAAGAAAGCAAGTAAAGTAAATCAAAAGAAAATGAAATGCAGTAAATAACCTGAATTTAAATTGCATAAAATGAAAGTGGCATATAAACTTGATTGATCCGTGTATCCTTTGAGCATCACTGGGACTTTAGAAGTGTATGATGTTTCAAGTTGCAGCCTCTATTACATTGTTGAAACTAGTATTTATAGAACAAATCCTACATCTAAATCCCTAAGAACCTATCATTTGTTGGACAGGTGGCTTACATGCAACTAATACATGCCTATTCTTTAATAATAGCCTAAAAACTACCAGCAACTGCCATTGAGTCAGCATCTGCATTTCCTTAATTCTTGGATGCAACCGCTACTTTTGAAATTCAAATTGATAACCACCAGCTCCTGGATAATGATTTTGTTGGTGCATCAGCTTTGTCAGTAATTCGCAAGTCCCTTTGTCAGTTGAGTGTATACTTGAACTTTGTCGACTTCATATGTTACTCAAATGCAACTTTTGTCAAACATCTTTCTAGGACTTGATTTGTCGAACACAGCACTATTGTCGACTTCACACATTTGTCGAATGAAACTATTTGTCGAATGTTCATCTTAGCCTCAAATTGTCGAATACAAAACTGTTGTCGGTTTTGCCTAATTGTCGAATATGACACATCAAATGTCAGTTCAATCATAGTTTTTGTCGACTCAACCTTTAACACCATTTTATGATTTCAACTACGTATAAATTGTTGAATAGCACATTTACTCTATTTTGGACTTACACATTTCTAGATTCAACCTTGCAAAGTCTTATAATTTGTCAATTACCAATATTGGCGAAAACTGGAAATTTGGTAATAACACTTCCTACTTTCATTATTAACACATGGCAACTCCATCTGGTGGTGACTTTTTTGGTAACACCTTATCTTTTTTTTTTTTTTTTGAGGGAGTAACACCTTATCTTAATTCCTTATTTAATGCCATTATTTTAATAGTATGTAATGTATGTAATTTAATTATTCACGATGCTTAATTAATTTTGTTTTAAATTTTAATTGTTTTAAATTTTAATAAGAACGTGAATTTATTTTTAGCAATTTATTAATTAGACTTAGATGAATGTTTGATCTACTAATAGTGTAGCACACAAAAATACTATTTCTATTCATTACTAAAACTTATTTATGTACATAGGCTTTATCCTACAAATTATTTACAAAAGTACATCAAATTTTCAAAAAGGGTACTTTAACCCTACTGATGAAGCCTTTTTTCTACTGTTACATACAAACACTACATAATTTCATAATTGTTACGAAGTACTCATACAATAACTATAAAATAATGGGTTCGAAAACCCCAAATATCTAAAATGTAGGTGTTGTCCTCTGGGTCATGAAGTAATGCAACGTCAAAGTCAATCAAAATGGTTATATGACATCTTCTCAGCTATCAAGACATCTCTGAAAATATTAGACATAGGAGCAAAAATTATATTCTGAGTAGGAGTTCAAGCAAATAAAAATAATTAAGAATAACTATAATATTCCCAGCTACATTAAACTGCAGAAACATTTCCATGGATATAATATTGTATAGAATACAATTAAATAAGCTAACAATACATATTCTAAGCATTGCACCTTATGTCTCATTTCTTAGAATATTTAGCAGTAAAATAGCAATTAAGAATTTAATCTTCTATTTTCTGCTGGGATAGTTACATGCTTATGCTTGTCTTTTATCTTTGGGCATAGCCCCATAATTTGTGCTTACACGGTCAACATAACAAAATTACTATAAAATAGTAATAAGAGCTCTTCCTTGGCATAGGGCGTCCCCTAAACCAAATGGCTATACCACACGTCTGAGGTGGATTCCATCTGGTCCTCAGGTAATTCCACTCTTTTGTTGTAGATTATCCATCTCTAGACACATGTAAGACTTCCTTTGTTGAAACCAAAATCTTATAAAAAGGTTTAAGCACTAAATCTTAAAAGCTGTAGTTTTCCCTGTTTAAGTTTTGAGGATAACAAAAATATTTATTTAGTTTGAACAAGTAAGTGTTTCGACAATAGTATTAACAAATCGCTAGTTGTATGTGCGTCCATTCTGCTCTGAGCTTAAAGAAAACTCTTTGTGCGTCCAATATGCTATGACTCTTTGTGCGTCCAATGATTGTCTAAAAATGTTGTGCGTCCAATAACTGTCCTATATATTTTTACTATTGGTGCGTCCAATATTTGTATGCATATACTGTTACTATTTTTATTGGTTCGTCCAATACGATCTTTTTGCCAAAGCTCGGACTCAATTCACTCTTTTAAAGTTCAAAGCTCAAGCTCTCGTCCAAGTTAAAATTCAAAAATGAAGAACTGTTCCTCATTAAATGTTAGAAAAGAACTCTGACAGCTCACGGCGACAGAAGAAGTCAACTAAGCCACTTTTGCTGACATTGTCTAACAACTACAAAGATCTGCAATCAAGAAACCTTCTGCAATCTTAGACAAATCAGGACTTTGTTTTCACTGATTGGAAATCTCAGAGAATAAAAGTCACCGTCAGAAGAAGTTCAACACTTTTCCAGTAGATGCATTTAATGTTACTCAGAACGGTAATAAATGTTTCCGTTGGACGATATAGCTCATGAAGTCTGCTCAATTTGTTTTTACATATAAAGAGAAGAAGCAGCACTTGAAATATGTAGAGAGATCTTTGCCGAAGCATCTTACAAAGTCTAAAAAGCTTTATTTCTTCTTGGATTTCCTTATACGTGTAAAAAGAAAAAGCCTTGAGATTTTTATTGTCTATTCTCATTTTGTTAGTGAGTTTCAAACTCAAGCATTCATCTACTTTTACTTATTCACCTTAGCGTCGTAAGCCTGAAGAGGCTCTGTGTAAAAGAATACTTGTGTGGTTGAACCTGAAGAGGTTGAAAATACCTGTTACCTGAAGAGGTGTATAATACTTGTAATCTCGAAAAAGATTAGTTGGAAAATCCTTCTGGTTGAAGGGACTGGACGTAGCTCTTGGTTGATAAGAGTGAACCAGAATAAATCTCGTGTGTAAGCTTCTCTTCTCTTCTAGTGTGTTTTATTATATTCTCTAACCTCTGGGGTTTACTATTGTGTTTATTAACAAAGACCTTTTAATTGGTTTTAGAACGTGTTAACTGTTTTCTTAAAAGTCTTTTCAAAATCCTTAGAGTCCAATAGGACTGAGCCGTGTCGATTCTAAGTTCTTTACTTGTCAAACTTTATCCTTCGCTGTGTTCAATCTTTGGTTAAAAAGGAAAATCTTTTATTAATTTTCTAAAAGGGTTAAGAAACACAATTCAACCCCCCTTCTTGTGTTTCACTTGTTTATTTCATCCTTTACCAAGGATCTCATCTAATAATTATCTAGGAATCATCTCCCTTACGAGGATCATTTTCATTTGATTATCTAGGAATCACCTCACATACCGAGGATCATTTCCATGTCTTTCATTTCATCTTCCATATCATTTAATAAGTATGTAGTGTCATTTTATGAGTTTCTAGAGTAATTAGACACTTTTCTCGTAATGTCTATGTTCTTGAACTTTTTAACAACCAATTACTCTCAGAAACCTACTTGACTGATACCTAGCTTTAAAAACTAGGTTTTGATCGAAACCTCAACCCTATGGTTTAGGTTTCTTTTAGTCTTCATAAACTGAAATAACCAAGTGAAACACAAGAAGGGGGGTTGAATTGTGTTTCTTAACCCTTTTAGAAAATTAATAATAGATTTTCCTTTTTAATTGAAGATTGAACACAGCGAAGGATAAAGTTTGACAAGTAAAGAACTTAGAACCAACACTACTACCCTATTGACTCTAAGGATTTTGAAAAGACTTTTAAGAGAACAGTTAACACGTTCTAAAACTAATTAAAAGGTCTTTGTTAATAAACACAATAGTAAACCCCAGAGGTTAGTGAATATAATAAAACACACTAGAAGAGAAGAGAAGCTTACACACGAGATTTATCCTAGTTCACTCTTATCAACCAAGAGCTACGTCCAGTCCCTACAACCAGAAGGATTTTCCAACTAATCTTTTTCGAGATTACAAGTATTATACACCTCTTCAGGTAACAAGTATTTTCAACCTCTTCAGGTTCAACCACACCAAGATTCTTTACACACTCTTCGAAAGCTTACAACACCAAGGTGAATAAGTAAAAGTAGATGAATGCTTGAGTTTGAAACTCACTAACAAATGAGAATAGACAATAAAAATCTCAAGGCTTTTTCTTTTTACACGTATAAGGAAATCCAAGAAGAAATAAAGCTTTTTAGACTTTGTAAGATGCTTCGGCAAAGATCTCTATGTTCTTCAAGTGTTGCTTCTTCTCTTTATATGTAAGAACAAATTGAGCAGACTTCATGAGCTATATCGTCCAACGGAAACATTTATTACCGTTCTGAGTAGCATTAAATGCATCTACTGGAAAAGTGTTGAACTTCTTCTGACGGTGACTTTTATTCTCTGAGATTTCCAATCAGTGAAAACAAAGTCCTGATTTGTCTAAGATTGCAGAAGGTTTCTTATTTGCAGATCTTTGTAGTTGTTAGACAATGTCAGCAAAAGTGGCTTAGTTGACTTCTTCTGTCGCCGTGAGCTGTCAGAGTTCTTTTCTAGCATTTAATGAGGATCAGTTCTTCATTTTTGAATTTTAACTTTGGAAGAGAGCTTGAGCTTTGAACTTTGAAAGAGTGAAATGAGTCCGAGCTTTGGCAAAAAGATCGTATTGGACGAACCAATAAAAAATAGTAACAGTATATGCATACAAATATTGGACGCACCAATAGTAAAAGTATATAAGACAGTTATTGGACGCACAAAGCATTTTTAGACATTCATTGGACGCACAAAGATTTTTCTTTAAGCTTAGAGCAGAATGGACGCTGACAAGAGGTTGTCGAGACCTATCAAATAAAATAACCGGTTCACAAACTAATTTGTAGTATAGAGAATGAACCGAATCGTCTCTCAAGGATCCAAAAACAAAGATTTAATTAGATCAAGATAATTAGAAAATGGGGGGGGGTTTTGTTGTTGATTAACAAGATTAATAAAAGTAGGAGATTCAAAGTTGTAAACAAATCTAAAGAAACAACCAATCCAAGGAAATTTACCGATCTTGAGTTTAACTCATCATTGATCACAAGGAATTCACTTAATTGCTAACCATGTTCTTGGCCTTAGATCACATCAAGAAGCCTTAACATGATCCAAGAATTCTTTACTAGATAAGCATATAGGATTTGATTAACCAAGGTTAGATAAAGTAAGCACCATCCAACATAGATTAACTTAAGATCTAGAATTTAACCAAGCTAAACAATCTATCAAAAAGCTTTAATATATTGTTTAATCTTTGTGATCCTCTTTGATTACATGATAATAAAGCTACTACCACATCAACATCTAAATCAAATTAAGCAATTTAATCTAGATAAAAATCAAAAGAGGAAGAAGAGAAACTTGAATAACAATTAAGTAATATGAACAAGCAAAACAAGATCTCCAAATTAAACAACAAGATGGCTAATCCCTTGGATTGATTATGAGAGCCTAGCCTTCCATGGATGGGAAGGAAGAACTCAGAATTTAAAGAACAAAAACGAAATTGCAAAGAGAATGAAGAAGAAGAGAAAGAAAACTCTCACAAATACTTAAACTTTCTTGAAACTTACTTCTAAATTGAATTCCTCTAATACAAAGAGGTTGGGTCTATTTATACTAATCCTAGAAGCCAATTTGTACATGTACATAATCTGAATACAAGCTATAAGAATCTGAAATTTGTCAAAAATGGAAGCTTGATGCATGGTTGGTGGGTTGGTGCATGGTAGGTGGGTTGGTGTATGGTTGGTGGCTTTTAGTCAACAACTCTTATCCGACTTCTGGCTTCAAATTCATCACCTAGACGGTGCATTTTGGCTTGGATGTCTTCATCAAAGTTGTAGCCAGTTGTCTCCTTGAAAATCTCCAATTTGAATCATGTCATTTGGACTTTTACAACTCCAGAAATGCCAAAAACACTTCACCTACCTCAAGTTAGGTTGGAAGAACGTGTTTCCAACTTCAGACCAACTTGTAGCTTCTGAAGCATGCCTAAAACGACATCTATTGACAAAATGGTCTTCATTGAAGTTGGAGATATGGGTCTTATCTTTCAAGTGACCAAGTTTCAGCCCAAGAGGAGGCCTATAACCCACTATATAGTCCAATATGTACATACTGCCCAGATGGTTCCGTGACAGCAAACCCACTCTGCATTGCAGGGAAATTTTGGACCCTTAGCATTCCGATCCAGCTCTTGAGTTCTTCATGAAACTTGTAGAGCATTGTCTTAGCTTTCCAAAGTCACCAAGATCACCTCAATTGGATCACCGAGTCCCAAGTTATGACCTAACCAAGGAAGAAAGGTCAAAATGCATCAAAATCCGAAAATTATTCAATATTTGCATTAAAGCCCAATGAAGCCCAACAACATTAAACTCATCTAAAGTACTAATATTGGGCACAATAAACATCTAATAATGCCTAATACAAAGCTAACATAAGTGTCTCAAATTGATTGATCAAATTCCCCACACTTAAGCTTTTGTACTCGGGCAAAACACATAAGAACAAAACTAAAGAAAAACAAGAAACATAATATTATTAAACTAAAAACATAAAAATATGATTGTATCTACTCTAATCAATTTTCGTAGGAAAACACGATGGCACTTAGCCTCGTGCCACAAGCCTTTAAACCCCTAGGTGTCCCTAGTGGACGAGTTGTAGTCTCGTGAGGGTTTACCAGGATGATACCCACAAACATGTAATATTTTATTTAATCAATTCAACTAATTTTTAAATACAAGCATTGTATTAAATATAAACCATAATTAATAAGTAAAGTATGCTTAACAAAGAATAGTTGAATCAAATCAATTGAGAATAAAGTATAGCATAATCATGCTTTAATCGTAAATAGGCATGTTCAGATTGAGTAAAATTCTTCACAAGTGTCACTCAAATCACACAAGGTGTTTAGGTTAACTGTTTACGCTCAACTCAGTCAAATTATGAAAGTATTTTACCATAGGCTTGCATATACATCAATTCTCCACTACTTAGATCAAATAAATTGCAAAAATCAAGAGGTCTTTCAAAAAGGTTGTAATGGAACTTATAAGGTGAAGGAAGGGAACAATATAGATAATAGCAGGTTAAAACCAAAGAGAATAAAAGAGCATTGAGGAGTAATTCAAGTATAAGGAATAAATTTTTTACCCAAAACCATAAAATGCTCATTCTCTTCACACATTCCTTCCTTTTTCTATTCTTTTATTTTTTTTCTTTTTTCTTCTTTTTTTTCTTTTTTTTTGTTTTTTTTTTTTTGTTTTTTTTTTGTTTTTTTTTGTACCAAGCATTTCGTATCAGCACACCAATTCCCCCACACTTAAATAATTGCAAGCAAAAGAACTCCTCCAATAAGAAAATCAATGCTCTCCCATTCCCTAAGGTAAGGTAAAACATGGTTTTTCACTCAAAGCTTGTAATGAGCTAAGAACAAAGAATAGGCAAATAGGTTTAGAGGGAGTTAATAATTGGATAAATGCAAGGTAGGTTTATTTGGCCAAAGCAGCTAAGTCAAGAAAAAATGCCTCTGTCATTTTCATGCAACATACAGACCAATGTAATCTCAAATCGATTCAATGCAAGTTCTAGAAAATAAATTCATAATTGACATCACTCATGAAAGAAAATAACCAAGTGTAAGTATCAAACTTGGAAAAGCCCAAAACTCACAAAGGTATGGAACATTCACTCAATTCAACCATGCCTTCTTCCTAATATCCACAATCATATACACATGTATATCATGAAAATGATTCAACTATAAACTGTTTTGCATACTTTTATCATCAATTAATCTCATATTAAGCAAATGCTTGTATAAAAATCAATTTAAAATATAAAAATTGTGTGTGTGTGTGTGTGTTTTTTTTTTTTTTTTTTTTTTTTTTTAATATATATACAAGAACAAAGATGATTTAAGACCTATTATGAAATGCAAGTTAAGATGCGTCTCAAGAGCAAAACTACTCCTTACTCTGCCATCATACATCTAAAAAGTTAGTAACAATAAAGATTAGTTTTTTTTTTTTTTTTTTAACTAAACTATGTACATGGTAATGTCAACTATCCCTCCCCCCAACTAATTAAAGACATTGTCCCCAATGTCAAAATAAAGATAGGAAGAGTGTAGAAGGTCTTACCAGAAAACTGCAAATCGAGCTCGAAATAAGAAAAATTACAAAAACTAAAACCATAAGAGAAAACAAAAATTCACAAAGACAAAGTCAAATCAAGTTTTTGCTTTTTGTCCGTCGCCTTGTTCCCAATTCCGTGGAGCCATTGTTGGATCACGTTGTGGTACAAATGCATTGAGTTGATCGAGCAATTGTTCAGGAGTTGTAGCAGTTACAAGACTTTGACGTGTCGCTTGTGAGATGAACCTTTTTTCTACAGCATGATCAAGAAAACAAAACAAACTGTCATAAAAACCATTAACATTTAATATACCTATGGGTTTTTGGTGAAAGTTCTGCTGTGACCAGGATGTAATTTGAAAGAGTTCTTCCAAAGTTTCAAAACCACCAGGTAGGGCAATAAAGGCATCAGCATTGGCGATCATAATGTTCATGCGTTGGTGCATGCAAAATACTATTACTTCATCCCCTAATGTTTTTCCAATGGGCTTCTTTGGTCGATAAAGGATGGGAATGACACCAAGGACTTTGCCACCTCCTAAATGTGCAAATAGCTTGCTACACAACCCATTAACCCAAGACTACCTCCTCCATAAACTAAACGGATTTCTCTCTCGCCTAGCACTCGACCAAGATGGTGTGCAATATTTACAAACTCTTTATCTTTCCTGTGATTAGATCCACAAAAGACACAAACACTCTTGATCCGACGAACTGAAGTGACTTCCATTTTTTTCTCTTTGTTTTTTTTTTTTTGTACTCTCACCTTATCAATGATCTGAAGAGAGCAAAGTGCATTATTTAAAGGCATCAAAACTCAAAGGTAATAATTACACCTATAAAGGAGGGGTAGATTTGCGTGTCAGATAAGTTTGAAAAAGAAGCACAGAAATGATAATAGCTATATGACAAAGATAAAAGGCTAATCTATATGTGTCAGAAGAAGTTTGAAAATATGCAACACATATTTCAAAAAATACGGCTAATTTTTTTTTTCTTTTTTTTTTTTTCGAATTTTTTTTTTTGAAATTTTTTTTTAATAAACAATAAAAAAAAAAAATACTTACAGGAGGTGTGATTGTGGCTCACATTTTCCTCTGGTTTTACGTCCAGTAACGTCTTGAAGCTCTCTATGGGCCGATGGTCGGCTTCCCATCCAATTTTCTTAAAAATTGGCAAACAGGGTCTTTTTGAGTCAGATTCCCGAGACTATAACGCTCATGTTCATCTTGGAATATTGGCCATAAATCGAGAAGTACTCTCTGCACATCTCCACTAGGATGCGTCTCAAGAGTCAATAGAATGTTATCTAAAGACTCCTTACTCATGCCATCCTTTATGAAGTTAATTTTATCATCTCGGTTTATAGACGTCATTCCAATTGATTTGCATTTTGTGTTACAGGTCCATCTTGCACATTTATAGCAGACCCGTAACCTTTTTGCTCTTCTCTTCTTTGCATATGAACTTTTGCCTAGCCCTGGCATATATGAAACAAGAGCGTCGGAAAAATTCACCTACGAGTCGGACCTTTGCTTCGATTAACCAACAGATATCCGCAGGATGCCTTTGTGCATAAGCATCCTTAACCTCTCAAACCTTGCACAATAAATGTTAGTTAAAGCATTTTGAGGGAGAGAAGGGAATTGCTTATGGAGGTTGACAAGCCGATTATCCATTTCAAAGAAAGAAGAAAGAGAGAAATTTTTTTTTTTTTGAGTAAAATTATATACAGATTTCGGTGTTTGTGGGTAATCGAAAGGACCGAAAAAGATTTTCACGGAGTACCGTTATCCGCCATTTAACCTGAAAAATCATCTGTCACAAAGAAAAACAAACAAAATTAAGACAGTAAAAATCAAACTCGATAGATTTTCTTGCTTGGCACCGATTTTCTGTCTTGATTCCTCGTGAATGCAAAAAAAGTCAAAGTTTGAAAAATGAAAGAGTTAGAAAACTTGGGTTGCCTCCCAAGAAGCGCTACTTTTAATGTCCTTAGCCAGCGTGGATTGAAGATTTTGCACGAGCGATGGGTCCTCCCCAATAATGATTCAATCTCTGGCAATTGACATTAATCGTGGCTTTTTCTTTTCTACTTTTTTTTTTCTTTTTTTTTCTTTGTCTTTTTTTTTTTTTTAAAAAAAGTAGTTATAAATAATGGTATAGGGCATCCTTCAGTTTAACTTACACCACGATGTTCTCATGAGCTCCTTCATAAAAATTTTTGATGCGGTGACCATTAACTTTGAACACTTTGTTGGTGGCTTCACTCTTAATTTCCACTCGCACCATGAGGAAGAATGTTAGTGACAACAAACGGACCGTCCCACCTAGACCTTAATTTACCAGGCATCAACTTAAGGCGAGAATTAAACAAGAGAACTTTTTGCCCAACTGAAAACTCCTTCCGAAGAATAAACTTATCATGGAAGGCTTTGGTTTTTTCTTTGTAGAGTCGGGAGCTCTCATAGGCATCTAGGCGGATCTCTTCCAATTCCTCAGAATCGCAACTTCCGCTCTATGCCGACTCCGCCAAATTCATGTTGCATTGCTTCACGGCCCAATATGCTTTGTGCTCAATTTCTCGGGTAAGTGGCATGCCTTACCATAGACTATCCGATATGGAGACATCCCGATTGGAGTTTTGTAAGCGGTCCGGTAAGCCCAAAGAGCATCCTCAAGCCTCATGCTCCAATCCTTCCGATTAGGTTGGACTGTTTTTTCAAGTATGCGCTTGATCTCTCTATTGGAGACCTCGGCTTGACCATTAGTCTGGGGATGGTAAGGTGTAGAAACTTTATGCAACACGCCATATTTTCTCATCAATCCCTCCATGCTCCTAAGCATGTAAATGGGTGCCTTGATCACCGATGATAGCTCTCGGGATTCCAAACCCGCAGAAAATGCGTGATCTAACAAAATCCACAACAACTTTGGAATCATCATCCGAGTGGCTTTAGCCTCCACCCATTTTGATACATAATCAACAACTAGCAAAATGTAAACATAACCAAAGGAAACAGAAAAGGTCCCATGAAATCAATACCCCATACGTCAAAGATTTCACAATACAAGAGAGGTTGTCGGGGCATCTCATTCCTCATGAGAAATGTTCCCTGTTCTCCCATTAATCGCTCACAAGACTTACAGAACAAATATGCATCATGAAACAAGGTAGGCCAATATAAACCAGAGTCTAAAACTTTCCTAGCTGTACGTTGAGGCCCAAAATGTCCACCACATGCAAATGCATGACAAAAGCTAAGAACAGAATGAAACTCTTGATTAGGCACACATCGCCTAATTATTTGGTCACTACAAAATCGCCACTTTTATGGATCTTCCAAAAGATAATATTTTGATTCACTCTTAAGTTTATAAATTTGTGCACGAGTGAAATGTGAGGGAAAAACTCGTAGCAACCAAGAAATTCACCATATCAAAGAAACCAAGGGAAGGTGTTCTTACCTTGTAATTGCATAAGTCGCTCATCCGGGAAGGAGTCCCGTACAGGAAGGGATCCAAGCCCTTTCAATGCGGCTCAAATGATCTCGCCACTAGGTTCTCTCGCTTCCACTCTTGTCACGGATCTCTATGTGAAACTCTTGGAGCAGTAGCATCCATCTTATTAGTCGGGGCTTTGCCTCTGGCTTCTTCAAAAGGAACTTCAGAGCTGCATGATCAGTAAACACAACAACCTTAGAACCAAGCAAATATGATCTAAACTTATCCAAAGCAAAAACAATGGCTAAAAGTTCTTTTTCTTTGTGGTATAGTTGGCCTCGAGCAAAGATCTAGAGTTCTCGAAGCATAGTATATCACATGAGAAGCTTTCCCCACTCTTCTCGTGCCAAGATCGCTTCCTATTGCATAGTTAGAAGCATCACACATTAACTCAAATGGCAATGTCCAAACAGGTGGTCGGATGATGGGGGTACTAGTCAAGGCCTCGCTTCAAGTGGTTGAAAGTCGCCTTGCACTTGTCATCAAAATTGAACTCCACATCTTTCTCGCAAGAATCGGGAAAGTGGAAGAGCAATCTTGTCAAGTCGGCAATGAAGCGCTGTGAGAAACCCGCATGACCAAGAAAAGAACGCACTTCCCGCACGCACGTGGGGTAAGATAGACAAGTAATTACATCAATCTTGGCAGGATCTACCTCAATGCCCTTATCGGATACTACATGGCCTAAAACTATACCCTGTTCTACCATAAAATGGCATTTCTCAAAATTTAGCACAAGGTTAGTCTCAATGCATCTTTGCAAGACTCTAGATAGGTCAAGCTAAACATGAATCAAAAGAAGAACCATAGACAAGAAAGTCATCCATAACTACCTCCATGGACTCCTCGAAGAAATCCGAACATATGCTCACCATGCACCGCCCGGAAGGTACCAGGGGCATTGCAGAGGCCGAAGGGCATCCGTCTCGTAAGCAAAGGTGCCGAAGGGACAAGTAAATGTGGTCTTCTCCCGATCCTCCTGCAATGTGGATTTGGAAGTATCCAAAGTGTAGCCATCTAAAAGCGAATGGGACTTACCACCCAACCGCTCCAAAGATCTCGATCAATGAACGGAAGGGGGTAATGATCTTTCCGAGTGGCTTGGTTGAGACGCCTCGTAGTCAATGCAGGCTCTCCAGCTATTCTGCACTCGGGTTGGAATGAGCTCATTCTTCTGGTTGGCCACAACAGTCACCCCGGATTTCTTTGGAACTACTTGCACCGGGCTCACCCACTTGCTGTCAGAGATGGGATAGATGATGCCAGCCTGCAGTAGCTTGGTCACTTCTTTTTTCACCACATCTAGAATGAGAGGATTCAGTCTCCTCTGGGGTTGTCTCACTGGTTTAGTTTCCTCCTCAAGTAATATCCTGTGCATGCATGTGGAGGGGTTAATACCAGGAATGTCTGCAAGTGTCCAACCAATTGCCCTTTTGTGTTGCTTCAAGACTTCCAATAACTGGTTTCTTGCTCAGGTTGGAGGTGTTTGGCCATTATCACCGGGAGCTTCTCATCCTCTTCCAAGAATGCATACTTCAAATGCTCGGGCAGGGGCTTAAGTTCAATGAAGGGTGGTTGCTGGACTGATGGTACTAGTTTTGGAACTGAAACTAAATCTGCTAAATTCTCAGTAGTTGCACTTGCTGTACTTGTACCGCAAGTCGTGCACAATCTTGCAAAACAACATCGTCATATCCTATGGAATCAAAAGAATCACACTTAGCGCCAGGATGAATGACAACATCATTAATAATAAAGCATCATTGCCATTAATAATGTAATCATCAATGTCATCGAATTAACAACAAAGACATGACAAGTATGTAGAAATCTCAAGACAGTCGTATACACATTGCATTGGGTTTACAACCGTAAAGTCCAAGCAAGCGTAACAAGTATCACAAGCTATGCTATCGTTGTACCCTACAATTTCAGGAAACTCTGCCAACATATCAGCATGCATATCATCAACTAGTAAATCAATGACATCAAAATGAAAAACATAATGATACTCTACAGGGTATTTCATGGCATCAAAAATGTAAAACAGAATGATATCATCACCAAATACCATGGAAAGTGGTACTAAAGATGCACATCAATCTTAGTTTTAGCAGTTTTCAAAAATGGCCGACCTAACATCAATGGGGGCGGGGAAGAGGCAGATTCATCTTCCATATTCAACACATAAAAATCAGCTGGGAATATTAAATTATGTACCCGAACCGTAACGCTCCTCCAACACTCCCGCAGTTGTGCAAAGGTCTTGGTTTGCTAATCGAATGACAATGCCTTGGTAGGCTTTAGCTCTCCCATATGCAAGGAAGTGTAAATCGACTTTGGCATTACATTGATGGAGGCTCCCAAGTCTAGCAAGGCATGAGTGAACTGTTGGTGCCCTATGGTGCAAGGGATGGTAAAAGTACCGGGTCCTTGCATTTGGGAGGCAGTTGGGCTGAATCAAAGCAGTAGACATTTCTCCCCATACTCACTTTTTCGCCCTTTAGCTTCCTCTTATGGGTGCACATCTCTTTCAAGAACTTGGCATACTTGGGGATTTGTTTGATTGCCTCCAAGAGAGGTATATTCACCTCAACCTTCGAAAAGTCTCCATAATTTCCTTATCCAAGTCTGTTTCAACCATATGCCTCTTTGTATCATTCGGTTGGGAAAAGGAAGAGGAATGTTGGAACCTCGACTTTTTGGATGCTCACTTTTCTTGCAGATCAATTTTCTCACAACCAGCTGATTTGATCCAATTTTACGCTTGGGTCAGTTGTAGGATCATTTGTCAGCTTAATCGCACAAAGATTCGAATTAGTTGCGTAACTTGAAGTTGCCGTAGAATCTTGTTTCTCTCGGGCCAAGGGTAGAATCTGGAAGTATCTCCGCCTTTGGTCCATTGATTTGCTTACCATCGCGTAAAGCTATAGCACTAACATTGCCTCTAGGATTTGGAGTGGTTTGAGAGGGTAATTGGCCGTAACCTTGTGACTTTAATTCATGAATTGATGTGGCAAGTTGACCAATTTGAGTCTCCAAGTTCAATGGTGGTTTCAGTTCTCTGTTGAAACCGGATGTTATTGGTGGCCAATTGTTTCACCAAATCCTCCAATGAGGGCTCGATTTTGTGGCTACAGGACCTTGTCAGCCGGAATGGTGGTCTACTTGGTCCAAGATGTGGTCGAAACTCGATTTGTCCTTGCTTGCCTGGAATGGTGGTCTATATCGGTTTTGTGGTCAGCTGATTTGATGCATTCCCATATCTCGATTGGGATGGTCCCTCCACCAGGGTTGTAAGTGTTGGAGAATGGATCATATTTCTGTTGTTGCTTTGATGGAATTGTGGGCTTCCTGTGAAATATACCAAATGCAGCCACAGTATTGGTCTTGAAACTCGTAATCATCTTGCAATGTGGGGCATGAATCAGAGGATGAGAGGAACTAGAACATATGCTACAAACTCTTGCAGGGGTTTGCACACGTGGTTCGTGTTGTCCTATTGCCATTTGTCTAACCAAAGAAGTGAGCTCATCCAATCTATGTTCCACCCTTTGTTGATCAAAGCATGTGAAGAGGTATTAACTTCATTGACTATTCTGGTTGCAAAGACCCATTCGAAAGTACCAAATTGCCGAGAATTTGCCGCCATGTTTGCAATTAAGTTTCTCGGGCAAACTGGAGTTTTATCCACCAATGCTCCACCACTTGCAAAGATCAATCATACTCCTTTCCATTGGCATCAATCCTTCATAGAAGTATTGGATCAGCAGTTGATCACTAATTTGATGGTGTGGGCAGCTTGAGCATAATTTCTTGAATCTCTCCCAATACTCATGGAGAGTTTCACCACTGATTTGCCTTATGCCACAAATATCTTTCCTTATTGCAGCAGTTCTTGATGCAGAAAGAACTTTTCCGTAAATAATCTTTTCATGTCATTCCAAGAAGTGATGGCGGCAGTTGTAAGTAATACAACCAATCCTTAGCAAAGACCGTCCCAAAGAGAAAGGAAAGGCCCTTAGCTTGATGTGATCTTGACTATTCCATGAGGTTTCATGGTGGAGCAGACAACATGGAACTCCTTCAAATGCTTATGTGGATCTTCACCGCAAGACCATGAAACTTGGGCAGCAAGTGTATCAATCCAGATTTCAACTCAAAATCAACATTAAGTTCAGGATATTGAATGCACAAAGGTTGATAATTCACATCAGGTGCAGCCAATTCCTTAAGGGTCCTATTGTTATAGTCAGCCATAGTAAAATCAACAGACTCAAGATCGCATACGTATACTCAATGTATGCACTCAACAGGATTAAAAGAGTCAACAAGATTAGGTGCAATGTCAAGTTCAAGCCCAATTCCGTAGTAATTCTATTAGCTCTATGAATGCTACTACCATCCTATGAATTCTATGAAGTGTATGAAATGTTCTATCAATTTCGTGGATCAAATGAATGCAAGGTACCAGGATCAGATCTAGTCATACAGCATGCAGTTCATAAGAAGGTATTAGAAAAGCAATAACAACTAAAACACTAAAAATTCCAAAAACAAATACTCCAAAAAATTAAACAAAAATAAAAACAGTATCAAATGAATTTTAAAAATTATGGAACCACCACAGGATAAAATCTACACAAAAATGCTATCCAACAAAATAATAAAACATCTTAAAAAATTGAAAAAGTGGTCTAAACGATGGAATTTGGCAAAAATAAGGGTGACCTCACTATATATAGTGAGCCTTTCTCAGAATAATATTTTCCATTTGTGTACCAAAATTCAGATCAATCTGAGATGCCCGAACCAAAATTCTTGACACAACGCCCTTTATCCAAATTCTGCCGAATCCCACTTGAAAAAGCTTCAAAAACAAAACAAACACATTTGTTAGAGTTAGATGGGATCTTGAAATGATCAAATAGTTGCCTTGGATCCCCGGCAACGGCGCCAAATTTGACAAGAGGTTGTCGAGACCTATCAAATAAAATAACTGGTTCACAAACTAATTTGTAGTATAGAGAATGAACCGAATCGTCTCTCAAGGATCCAAAAACAAAGATTTAATTAGATCAAGATAATTAGAAAATGGGGGGTTTTGTTGTTGATTAACAAGATTAATAAAAGTAGGAGATTCAAAGTTGTAAACAAATCTAAAGAAACAACCAATCCAAGGAAATTTACCGATCTTGAGTTTAACTCATCATTGATCACAAGGAATTCACTTAATTGCTAACCATGTTCTTGGCCTTAGATCACATCAAGAAGCCTTAACATGATCCAAGAATTCTTTACTAGATAAGCATATAGGATTTGATTAACCAAGGTTAGATAAAGTAAGCACCATCCAACATAGATTAACTTAAGATCTAGAATTTAACCAAGCTAAACAATCTATCAAAAAGCTTTAATATATTGTTTAATCTTTGTGATCCTCTTTGATTACATGATAATAAAGCTACTACCACATCAACATCTAAATCAAATTAAGCAATTTAATCTAGATAAAAATCAAAAGAGGAAGAAGAGAAACTTGAATAACAATTAAGTAATATGAACAAGCAAAACAAGATCTCCAAATTAAACAACAAGATGGCTAATCCCTTGGATTGATTATGAGAGCCTAGCCTTCCATGGATGGGAAGGAAGAACTCAGAATTTAAAGAACAAAAACGAAATTGCAAAGAGAATGAAGAAGAAGAGAAAGAAAACTCTCACAAATACTTAAACTTTCTTGAAACTTACTTCTAAATTGAATTCCTCTAATACAAAGAGGTTGGGTCTATTTATACTAATCCTAGAAGCCAATTTGTACATGTACATAATCTGAATACAAGCTATAAGAATCTGAAATTTGTCAAAAATGGAAGCTTGATGCATGGTTGGTGGGTTGGTGCATGGTAGGTGGGTTGGTGTATGGTTGGTGGCTTTTAGTCAACAACTCTTATCCGACTTCTGGCTTCAAATTCATCACCTAGACGGTGCATTTTGGCTTGGATGTCTTCATCAAAGTTGTAGCCAGTTGTCTCCTTGAAAATCTCCAATTTGAATCATGTCATTTGGACTTTTACAACTCCAGAAATGCCAAAAACACTTCACCTACCTCAAGTTAGGTTGGAAGAACGTGTTTCCAACTTCAGACCAACTTGTAGCTTCTGAAGCATGCCTAAAACGACATCTATTGACAAAATGGTCTTCATTGAAGTTGGAGATATGGGTCTTATCTTTCAAGTGACCAAGTTTCAGCCCAAGAGGAGGCCTATAACCCACTATATAGTCCAATATGTACATACTGCCCAGATGGTTCCGTGACAGCAAACCCACTCTGCATTGCAGGGAAATTTTGGACCCTTAGCATTCCGATCCAGCTCTTGAGTTCTTCATGAAACTTGTAGAGCATTGTCTTAGCTTTCCAAAGTCACCAAGATCACCTCAATTGGATCACCGAGTCCCAAGTTATGACCTAACCAAGGAAGAAAGGTCAAAATGCATCAAAATCCGAAAATTATTCAATATTTGCATTAAAGCCCAATGAAGCCCAACAACATTAAACTCATCTAAAGTACTAATATTGGGCACAATAAACATCTAATAATGCCTAATACAAAGCTAACATAAGTGTCTCAAATTGATTGATCAGACGCACATACAAGTAGCGATTTGTTAATACTATTGTCGAAACACTTACTTGTTCAAACTAAATAAATATTTTTGTTATCGTCAAAACTTAAACAGGGAAAGTTACAGCTTTTAAATAATAGTGCTTATACCTTTTTATAAGATTTTGGTTTCAACAATCTCCCCCTTTTTGATGATGACAAAAACAATTAATTTGATTGAACACAGATTCTTTTTAAAACAAAATTTGCTCCCCCTAAGAAAAACATTTCAAAGAGATGAAACTCAGAGTCTGTTGGACGCAGAGTCGATTTGACGTAGTACACGAAATTTATTTTTACGAAACAAGTTTCAAGAGCAAGTAACATTATTTCTGTATAGAAGTTTAGTACTTGAGAGAAGTGTTAACAGAGACAATACCTTTTGAAAAGAAATAAACATGCTAAAATTTAGAGCAGATCCTTCACAGCTACACAGTGTATTTGCAGAGTATTCAATAATTTCAATTAAAGCATTTATATAAGGGCAACAGAATAAACGAGACAAGGATAATGAAACAACCAGATTAAAAAATTCAAAGTTTCATTGAATCAGTATAAATTATAAAACAAGTTTGTTTGTAACAAGTCAAATTCCCATTATTCTCCCCCTTTGTCATCAGACAAAAAGAAAGAAAGAAAGACATCATTGTCAAAAACAATTTTGGCTAACAAAAAACAAAAAAAAATGAAGAGGAAGAAGGTGGAGGAGGAGGAGGGGGCCCTTGTTGAAAAAGAGATTTGAGGAGGTCTTCAACTCTCTTGTACATCAAGTCCATTTGATTATTCACGTAGGCCTGAAAAGCTGGGGGCACTTGGGTGAGAGTGTCAGCAGAAGGTTGTGGTTCCACAATAGCTAACTCAGTGGTGGAAGCAGGAGGGGTCACATCCAATTGCTGCACAACAGATTCAACTTCGTCTTCAAACAGAGGAAGGTCAACATCCCAAGGAAGAGAATCTCTCTGGTATCCAAACAAGTGATCCCAGGGATAAGGCCTGCCTATGTTGTCAGACGGAGGTCCAGAGACATAGCTTGGACAAGAGAAGATTGTTGGCAACGGCGAGTTCAGAGGCAGTCCAGGAAGATCATCTACCATAAAGATAGGACGAAAACACTGGAAGCTCTGACCAGGCACAGTTATAGTATCTTCCTTATCTTCATCGCTTAGACCTGAAGAAGACGCTTGTTGCTCACATTCCCAAATGTGCTTTCCCAGAAGGTCTTAGCCTCGTTCTCCTCAGCTTCTCCTTTATTCGAAACTTGCCACAAGAAATCAACATCAACAACAGGGGAACGTAAGCTCCCAAAATTTGGCTTAAAGAGGATAGGCTTGGGAAAGGTGGCTTGGCTTCTGTACTTTTTCAAGTCTTTGTTCTTATTTAAATCCACCATTGGCAACCTTGGACAAACCCGATCCGGCTGAATCTTGATGGCAGTTGCAGAAGAGATGATCAGTGAAGGGGGTACAAATCTCATATCCTTCAACAGAAGACTCCCCTTAATGATACTGACAAGGATGGTGTCATAAGGGCTCGCAAACTGACCCATTTCTTCCAAGGTGACTGGTTTGAAGGAGAGGTCACTAGGGAAGATGTGAACTTTTGTTGAGCAACCATCACAGCACCGGGAGTGTCTTGCTGTGAGTGAGAGAGAAGAGTCCTTGGATTCCCAAAGAGGGATAATGTGGGGAGTAACGCCCACAGTGAAGATGTTAAGGTTAGAGGAGTTTGAGAAGGTCTTTGGAGAGGGTGAAGGTGAAGGGGATTGGAAAGGTATGATGTGAGTTTGAGAAGAAGGTTCAATGTTTAAGGGAGAGGAAGTTATTTGAGAGGTTGGGAAGGAGGTTTGTGGTTCTGGTTGAGAAGAGGGTAAAATGGAGGAAGAGGGAATGGAAGGAAGGGGTTCCTTAGGAATGGACGCAAGCTTGGAAGAGGGTTTTCTTGTGATGGGTAGCTTCGTCCTGGTTCCCTTTGGAATGCTCGCAATGGACGCAACCTTCATCCTTTTAGCGATGGGTTGGTCATCTTCAGAATCATCGTCCATTATGAGTCTCCGCTTGGGAATGGCATGGACGGATGGTGATTTCTTCTTTGGACTCTCAGCCTTTGCAGGAATTAGAGGCTTTTTCTGGTCCAGAAAATCTTGGACGCTTTGAAGTTTCATCCTTAGAAGATTGCTTCGTCCAAAGATTTGTTGCTCTTGGATCCGTCCAAAGATCCTCTTCTTCTCTTCAACATTTTTAGTCTCATGGGGACTAAAGATACCTTGATCTCTGAAGATCTTGGTGAGGAGGACACCATAGGAGATGGTGGTTTTCTTCCCTTTTCCTTGCACACTTCTCTTGAAGTTCTTAAAAAGCAGGGAAGGGAGATTGACCTGTTGACATAGCATCAGATGACACAGGCAGAAGGCATGAACTGTAGAGACTGAATCTTTGGACCCTGCCTTATGGAGTACTGCCTTGTTCAGAAGTTGATGTAAAACTCTTGCCTTGTCATTCATCTTGGATGCAGTTATCTTCCCCGTGGATGACTCCTTTAGTAAGGTGTCAAGAACAGTATCAGTTCCCCCAAAAGCTTTTTCCCAATCTGAAGTAATGGTGGCTCCTTCCAACCAACATTGGGTGACGTTGGAGATGGTTACCTCTGAAACCACAACAGGTTTTCCCAAAACACACCCCTTGACCTCTGTCGCAGACACGGATGCGTCTTTCCAGAACATTTTCACCAAATCCGGATAAACCTCCACCGGTTCTCTGAAGTAACTATCCCAACCAGCACCGACAAGACATTCTTTGATATCTATTCCACATTCTGCTAAAATTGAAGTTTGGAACAAGTATTCAACCGATACCTCGGCTCTTTCAACATCAAGGGTCTTTCCTTCGGCCATTTCTCAGGGTTAAGGAAATTTGAGAGAGAGAGAGAAATTTGCTAAGGTTCTTTTTGCAAAGGTTTTCTTTCAAGGCTTGAAGGCGTAAAAATTTGATCTTGTAAAGAAGGAAAATATTTATAGAAGAAGGTTGGTTTTTACTCTAAAAGGTTTCTTGAAAGAAAACGAATCGTTTTTTTTTAAAAAAAAAATAAACACATTAAATGTGTATTAAAAGCAACTGTCACGTCCTCGGTAAAAAGTTACTTTCATGACCTTTCAAAAACTGACTCAGCGTGGGAAATTTGAAAAGTTTCAAACAAGATAAATGCAAAAGATTTATGTCTTATCAAGAAATTTACCACACCGTTTAACAAGTACAAAGCATTTTGGATGCAGATCTTCAATGGACGCAAGAAATATTAATTCTTTACAAAATGCATACAAAGATGTTTTCGAATAAGAGTGAATCTATCCTCTGAGAGAGGTTTTGTGAAAATATCTGCCCATTGATGATCTGTATCCATATATTGAATATCAAACACACCTTTTTGAATATAGTCTCTTATAAAGTGATGTTTGATTTCAATGTGTTTTGCCCTTGAGTGTAGTATAGGATTTTTTGATAAGTTAATTGCAGCAGTATTATCACATAGTAAAGGAATCTTACTTTCAAAGACGTTGCAATCTTCTAATTGATGTTTGATCCAAAGTAGTTGAGAGTAACAATTGGACGCAGAAATATATTCAGCTTCAGCTGTTGATAGAGCAATTGTGCTTTGTCTCTTGCTGGACCATGATACTAGATTTCCTCCAATGAAGTGACATCCTCCACTTGTACTTTTCCTTTCGATTCTATCTCCAGCATAGTCAGCATCACAAAAACCAACTAATCTGTACTCATGAGATTTCTTAAATACTAAACCCAGATTAGTAGTTCCTTTCAAGTATCTGAAAATTCTTTTTACAACAATTAAGTGTGACTCTCTAGGATCAGATTGAAAACGTGCACAAAGACACACATTAAACATTATATCAGGTCTGGACGCAGTGACATATAAGAGTGATCTGATCATACCTCTGTATACCTTTTCGTCCACCTTTTTATCCTTATCGTCCAATCTTAGTGTGGACGATGGATGCATTGGTGTGCTCATTGTTTTGCAATCATCCAATTTGAATTTCTTCAGAAGTTCATTTGTATATTTTGTCTGATGAATGTAGATTTCGTCCAATGTTTGCTTCACTTGCAAACCCAGAAAGAATTTTAATTCTCCCCTTAAACTCATTTCGAACTCCTTCTGCATCAGATTGGAGAAATCCTTGCAAAGATATTCATCAGTAGCTCCAAAGATAATATCATCAACATAAATTTGAACTAAAATGAATTTCGAGTTTTTGTCTTTTCGAAAAAGAGTGGTGTCAACTTTTCCTCTAGAAAAACCGCTTTCTATTAAAAAAGTGCTTAACCTTTCATACCAGGCTCGTGGAGCATGTTTTAAACCGTACAAAACCTTTTTCAATTTGAACACATTGTCAGGTAAATTTTCATCCTCGAAACCAGGTGGTTGTTTAACGAAAACTTCTTCATTGATTATACCATTTAGAAATGCACTTTTCACGTCCATTTGATATAGTCTCATGCTATGATGAGCAGCAAATGAAAGTAAGATGCGTATGGCTTCTAATCTAGCTACAGGAGCAAAAGTTTCAGTGAAATCAATACCTTCTTGTTGTGAGTAACCTTGGGCTACCAACCTTGCTTTGTTTCTCACAACCTTACCATCTTCGTCCAATTTGTTTTTGAATATCCATTTTGTGCCGATGATGGACTTGTCTTTAGGCTTTTGAACCAGCGTCCAAACATCATTTCTTTTAAATTGATTTAGCTCTTCTTGCATGGCTAAGATCCATCCTTCGTCCTTCAGTGCTTCTTCTATTTTTCTTGGCTCTATTTCAGAGATGAAGGCTACATTTGAGTATTCTCTGAAGGTAGATCTTGTACGTACTTTATCATCTGGATTACCAATGATTTGGTGTTCTGGATGATAAGTTTTGAAGTGCCAGCTTCTTTGACCATCAGTTGTTTCTTCTTTCCTTTCTTCGTCCAATGCTTCTTTGTTTTGGGTTGCTGATCCTTCTCCTTTGTCTTTTAGATTTAATTCTGCAAAGGACTCATCTAACTCTGACAAGTCATTGTCAGGCTTTTTGTCATTGAATTTAACATGAACAGATTCTTCAACATTTAAAGAGCGAGAGTTATATACTCTATATGCTTTAGATGTTTCTGAGTATCCTAAGAAAATACCAGAGTCAACTTTAGCATCAAACTTTCCTAAAGAATCCTTAGTATTCAAGATAAAGCATTGACAACCAAAAGAATGAAAGTAAGAGATGTTGGGTTTTCGTCCTTTTCCACAATTCATACGGAGTCTTGTTTAAAAGAGGTCTAATATATATTCTGTTTTGAATATAACATGCAGTGTTAACAGCTTCCAAATTTTTAAGTATTTGGAGATTGAGTTGTCATTGAGCATTGTTCTAGCCATCTCCTGAAGAGATCTATTTTTTCTTTCTACCACACCATTTTGTTGTGGTGTTATAGGGGCAGAGAAGTTATGAAGAATACCATTTTCTTCACAGAACAATTGGTAGCTCTCATTTTCAAATTCTCCTCCATGATCACTTCGGATTGAGTTGATACACATGCCTTTTTCATTTTGAATTCTTTTACAGAAAATAGAGAAGACTTTAAAAGACTCATCATTGTGAGCTAGAAACATAACCCATGTCCATCTAGTATAGTCATCTATTATGACCAATCCATATTTCTTTCCATTTAGTGAAGAAGTTCTTGTTGGACCAAACAGATCAAGATGTAATAATTCTAGTGGTCTAGAGGTGGAAACAATGTTTTTGGACTCAAAAGATTTTTTGATTTGTTTCCCCTTTTGACATGCTTCACAGAGAACATCTAATTTGTGCACAAGCTTTGGCAGTCCTCTCACGAGGTTATGCTTATTTAGCTTAGAGATTAATCTCAAACTTGCATGACCAAGCTTATTGTGCCATATCCACTGTTCTCCTTTTATGGAAACTAGACATGATACATTTTGATCTGAAAGATCTTCCAAGTCAATTTTATAAAGATTGTTTTGCCTTTTAGCAGTGAAGAGTATGGATCCGTCAGAGTTTTTAACTATACATTCTCCTTGATTGAATGAAACATTAGATCCACTATCACATAATTGACTAATGCTAAGCAGATTATGTTTCAATCCTTCAACTAGAAGAACATTATCGATAGAGGGAAAATGATGCTTACCAATCTTACCTATTCCAACTATTTTACCTTTCTGGTTTCCTCCAAACGTGATAGAGCCTCCTGAATTAGTTTTGATGTCTTGGAACATAGACCTTTCTCCCGTCATGTGCCGTGAGCAACCACTGTCCAGGTACCATGACAGGTGTCTTTTTCTTGTTGCTAAGCACATCTGCAAGAGGAATTATCATATCCTTAGGTACCCATATTTTTTTGGGTCCTTTTTGGTTAGCTCTTGGATATCAATAATATTTTGACCTTTTATTAAAGAGATCTATAGAAGAAGGGTAAACGTTCTTTTTATAGACATTCTTAAAAGATTTAGGTTGAGTAGCAGGTTTTTGAAAAAGTTGTTTATCAATATCTTGATATCCTAATCCAGATTTGTCACGAGGATCTCTGGAATATTTGAGTAAAATGTTTAGGTTGTTGGTGCTTTTTACAAATTTACTGAGGTCCTTTGTTAACTCTTTTACCTCATTATGAAGTTTATCAACTTTATCTGAAGTGTTGGAATCAGAAGATGTTTTTAAAAGAGGATTTTCAGTTTTTTATTTTTTCACAGTAAATTTCAAGTTCTTGTTTTTCTGAAAACATTTTTCCATATTCTCTAGTTATTTTTGAAAACTTTCTTTTCAAGGATTTATATTCAACTGCTAAAAATAGATGAATTGTTTAACAACTCATCAAATGCATTTTGAAGATCAAGATCACAGTTTGTTACCTCATCTTCTTCTTCTTCTGACAAGGTGTTCGCCATGAGACATAGATTTGCTTCTTCTTCTGCTTCTTCTTCATCATCAGTAGTTGAAAGATCAATATCTTCCCAGGTGGCCATTAATCCTCTTTTCTTCTTTGGAAAGAATCTCCTTTTCTCTTTCTCCTTGTTTAGTGAAGGGCATTCCACTTTAATGTGTCCGGGCTTCTTGCATTCATAGCATATGATTGGACTCTTGTCTTTTGTTTCTGTTCTGTCCTTTGGTGACCTTCGTCCAAAGTGCTTTCTCTGCATACCTCCTTTCTTTTTCCACATTGCTTGTATCTTTCTAGAGATGAAAGATAACTCGTCATTATCAGATATATCATCTTCAGATGACTCGGCCTCGTTTGATGATTCTTCAACTTTAAGTGCTTTGGACGCACTGCCTTTGTGAGCTTTAAGGGCAATTGATTTTCCTTTTCTTGAGCTTTCCTTTTCTTGAAGTTCCAGCTCATGAACTTTAAGAGAACCCAAGAGTTCCTCCATGGTAAGAGAAGCTAGATTCTTTGCTTCCTGTATGGCAGTAACCTTAGGTCTCCACTGTCTGGAAAGGCTCCTTAGGATTTTTCTGATATGATCTTGATTATCATAGGTTTTTCCCAGAGATCTCAAGCCATTGATTATTGTTTGGAATCGTCCAAACATTTGATCAATGTTTTCATGTTCTCCCATTTTAAAGAGCTCATACTGGTGAACCAGCATGCTTATCTTTGATTCCTTGACTTGAGATGAGCCTTCATGTGCTAAGGCCAGAGTATCCCATATCTCTTTAGCTGTTTCACAGCTATGAACTTTATCGTGCTCTGATCTGGTGATGGCACACATAAGATAATGTTTGGCTTTTGAGTTAAGCTGATGTCTGGTTCGTTCTCCTTCCGTCCATTGTGGTCTAGGGAGATCCTGTCCTTCTGCATTGGTGGGTGTTTGATATCCATTTTGAACTAGGTCCCAGATGTCCATATTTTGGGCATCAAAAAATGCAATCATTCTCTTCTTCTAGTAATCATAGTCGTTTTCATTGAATAGAGGTGGTCTGTTCACTGCTTGTCCTTCGTTCTCCATTTAAGGGTGTACTGGATCTTTTTCCTCTGCACTATTAGATGCTCAACCCAAGAGGCTGAGCTCTGATACCAATTGAAATAACCAAGTGAAACACAAGAAGGGGGGTTGAATTGTGTTTCTTAACCCTTTTAGAAAATTAATAAAAGATTTTGCTTTTTAATCGAAGATTGAACACAGCGAAGGATAAAGTTTGACAAGTAAAGAACTTAGAACCAACACGGCTCAGTCCTATTGGACTCTAAGGATTTTGAAAAGACTTTTAAGAGAACAGTTAACACGTTCTAAAACCAATTAAAAGGTCTTTGTTAATAAACACAATAGTAAACCCCAGAGGTTAGTGAATATAATAAAACACACTAGAAGAGAAGAGAAGCTTACACACGAGATTTATCCTGGTTCACTCTTATCAACCAAGAGCTACGTCCAGTCCCTTCAACCAGAAGGATTTTCCAACTAATCTTTTCCGAGATTACAAGTATTATACACCTCTTCAGGTAACAAGTATTTTCAACCTCTTCAGGTTCAACCACACCAGTATTCTTTTACACACAGCCTCTTCAGGCTTACAACGCCAAGGTGAATAAGTAAAAGTAGATGAATGCTTGAGTTTGAAACTCACTAACAAATGAGAATAGATGACAAGAGGTTGTCGAGACCTCGTCAAATAATATAATTTACCGGTTCACAAAATAATTTGTAGTATAGAGCATGAACCGAATCGTCTCTCAAGGATCCAAAAAGAACAAAGATTTAATCAAATCAAGATAATTAAAATGGGGGGTTTTGTTGTTGATTAACAATATTGATAAATATACAAGACTCAAAGTTGAAAACAAATCTAAAGAAACAACCAATCCAAGGAAATTTACCGATCTTGAGTTTAATCCATCATTGATCACAAGGAATTCACTTAATCGCTAACCATGTTCTTGGCCTTAGATCACATCAAGAAGCCTCAACATAATCCAAGAATCCTCTACTAGATAAGCATCTAGAATTTAATTAACCAATGTTAGATAAAGTAAGCACCATCCATACATAGATTAATTTAAGATCCAGAATTTAACCAAGCTAAACAATCCATCAAAAAGCTTTAATAAATTGTTTATTCTTTGTGATCCTCTTTGAATACATGACAATAAAGCTATTATCACATTAACATCTAAATCAAATTAAGCAATTCAATCTAGATAGAAATCAAAAGAGGAAGAAGAGAAACTTGAATAACAATTAAGCAATATGAACAAGCGAAACAAGATCTCCAAATTAAACATCAAGATGGCTAATCCCTTGGATTGATTATGAGAGCCTAGCCTTCCATGGATGGGAAGGAAGAACTCAGAAATAAAAGAACAAAAACGAAATTCTAAAGAGAATGGAGAAGAAGAGAAAGAAAACTCTAACAAATACTAAAACTTTCTTCAAACTTACTTAAAATTGAATGCATCTAATACAAAGAGGTTGGGTCTATTTATACTAATCCTAGAAGCCAATTTGTACATGTACATAATCTGAATACAAGCTATAAGAATCTGAAATTTGTCAAAAATGGAAGCTTGATGCATGGTTGGTGGGTTGGTGCATGGTAGGTGGGTTGGTGTATGGTTGGTGGCTTTTAGTCAACAACTCTTATCCGACTTCTGGCTTCAAATTCATCACCTAGACGGTGCATTTTGGCTTGGATGTCTTCATCAAAGTTGTAGCCAGTTGTCTCCTTGAAAATCTCCAATTTGAATCATGTCATTTGGACTTTTAGAACTCCAGAAATGCCAAAAACACTTCACCTACCTCAAGTTAGGTTGGAAGAACGTGTTTCCAAATTCAGACCAACTTCTAGCTTCTGAAGCATGCCTAAAACGACATCTATTGACAAAATGGTCTTCATTGAAGTTGGAGATATGGGTCTTATCTTTCAAGTGACCAAGTTTCAGCCCAAGAGGAGGCCTATAACCCACTATATAGTCCAATATGTGCATACTGCCCAGATGGTTCCGTGACAGCAAACCTACTCTGCATTGCAGGGATATTTTGGACCCTTAGCATTCCGATCCAGCTCTTGAGTTCTTCATGAAACTTGTAGAGCATTGTCTTAGCTTTCCAAAGACACCAAGATCACCTCAATTGGATCATCGAGTCCCAAGTTATGACCTAACCAAGGAAGAAAGGTCAAAATGCATCAAAATCCGAAAATTATTCAATATTTGCATTAAAGCCCAATGAAGCCCAACAACATTAAACTCATCTAAAACACTAATATTGGGCACAATAAACATCTAATAAAGCCTAATAAAAAGCTAACATGTGTGTCTCAAATTGATTGATCAAATTCCCCCACACTTAAGCTTTTGCACTCCTGGGCAAAACACATAAGAACAAAACTAAAGAAAAACAAGAAACATTATATTATTAAACTAAAAACATAAAAACTGATTGTACCTAATCTAATCCACTTCCGTAGGAAAACACGATGGCACTTAGCATGTGCCACAAGCCTTTAAACCCCTAGGTGTCCCTAGTGGACGAGTTATAGTCTCGTGAGGGTTTACCAGGATGATACCCACAAACATGTAATATTTTATTTAATCAATTCAACTAATTTTTAAATACAAGCATTGTATCAAATATAAACCATAATTAATAAGTCAAGTATGCTTAACAAAGAATAGTTGAATCAAACCAATTGAGAATAAAATATAGCATAATCATGCTTTAATCAGAAATAGGCATGTTGTATTGAGTAAAATTCTTCACAAGTGACACTCAAATCACACAAGGTGTTTAGGTTAACTGTTTACGCTCAACTCAGTCAAATTATGAAAGTATTTTACCATAGGCTTGCATATACATCAATTCTCCACTACTTAGATCAAATAAATTACAAAAATCAAGAGGTCTTTCAAAAAAAATTGTAATGGAACTTATAAGATGAAGGAAGGGAACAATATGGATAATAGCAGGTTAAAACCAAAGAGAATAAAAGAGCATTGAGGAGTAACTCAAGTAGAAAGAATAAAATTTTTACCCAAAACCATAAAATGCTCATTCTCTTCACACATTCCTTCCTTTTTCTATTCTTTTTTTTTCTTTCTTTTTTTCTTTTTTTTTTTTTGTTTTTTTGTTTTTTTGTTTTTTTGTTTTTTTTTTCGTTTTTTGTTTTTTTTTGTACCAAGCATGTCGTATAAGAACACCAATTCCCCCACACTTAAATCATTGCAAGCAAAAGAACTCCTCCAATAAGAAAATCAATGCTCTCCCATTCCCAAAGGTAAGGTAAAACATGGTTTTTCACTCAAGGCTTGTAATGAGCTAAGAACAAAGAATAGGCAAGTAGGCTCAGAGGGGGTTAACAATGGGATAAATGCAAGGTAGGTTTATTTGGCCAAAGCAGCTAAGTCAAGAAAAAATGCCTCCGTCATTTTCATGCAACATACAGACCAATGTAATCTCAAATCGATTCAATGCAAGTTCTAGAAAATAAATTCATAATTGACATCACTCATGAAAGAAAATAACCAAGTGTAAGTATCAAACTTGGAAAAGCCCAAAACTCACAAAGGTATGAAACATTCACTCAATTCAACCATGCCTTCTTCCTAATATCCACAATCATATACACATGTATATCATGAAAATGATTCAACTATAAATTGTTTTGCATACTTTTATTATCAATTAAGCTCAGATTTAGCACATGCTTGCATCAAAATTAATTGAAAAGATCAAATTTTGTTTTTGTTTTTGTCTTTTTTTTTGTCTTTTTTGTTTATATGCAAGAACAAAATAATTTAAGACATACTATGAAATGCAAGTTAAGATGCGTCTCAAGAGCAAAACTACTCCTTACTCTGCCATCATACATCTAATAAGCTAGTAACAATAAAGATTAGCTGGTTAGTTTTTTTTTTTTTTTTTTAACTAAACTATGTACATGGTAATGTCAACTATCCCTCCCCCCAACTAATTAAAGACATTGTCCCCAATGTCAAAATAAAGATAGGTAGAGTGTAGAAGGTCTTACCAGAAAACTGCAAATCGGGCCTGAAATAAGAAAAATTACAAAAAAAACAACAAAAACCAGAACAGAAAACAAAAATTCACAAAGACAAATTCAAATCAAGTTTTGGCTTTTTGTCTTTCAGCACCTTTGTTCCCAATTCCGTGGAGCCATTACTTGGATCACGTTGTGGTACAAATTCATTTAGTTGATCGAGCAATTGTTCAGAGTTGCGCAGCTTACAAGACTTTGACGTGTCGCTTGTGAGATGAACCCTTTTTCTACAAAGATGATCAAGAAAACAAAACAAAGCATCATAAAAACCATTAACATTTAATATACCTATGGGTTTTTGGTGAAAGTTCTCACAGTGACTGTGATGTAATTTGAAAGAGCTCTTCCAAAGGTCCAAAACCACCAGGTAGGGCAATAAAGGCAGCAGCCTTTGCTATCATAATGTTCATGCGTGGGGGCATGCACAAGACCAGTACTGCATCCCCGAATGTTGTTCCACTGGGCTTCTTTGGTAGATAAAGGACTAGGAATGACACCAAGGACTTTGCCACCTCCTAAATGTGCGGCAGCTTGCTACACAACCCATTAACCCAAGACTACCTCCTCCATAAACTAAACGGATTTCTCTCTCAGCTAGCACTCGACCAAGATGGTGTGCAATATTTACAAACTCTTTATCTTTCCCAGGATTAGATCCACAAAAGACACAAACACTCTTGATCCGACGAACTGAAGTGACTTCCATTTTTTTCTCTTTGTTTTTTTTTGTACTCTCACCTTATCAATGATCTGAAGAGAGCAAAGTGCATTATTTAAAGGCATCAAAACTCAAAGGTAATAATTACACCTATAAAGGAGGGGTAGATCTGCGTGTCAGATAAGTTTGAAAAATAAACACAGAAATGATAATAGCTATATGATAAAGATAAAAGGCTAATCTATATGTGTCAGAAGAAGTTTGAAAATATGCAACGCATATTTCAAAAGAATACGGCTACTTTTGATTTTTTTTATTTTATTCTTTTTTTTTTAATTTTTTTTTGATTTTTTTAATAAACAAGAAGAAAAAAGAAAATAAAAATAAAAATAATACTTACAGGAGGTGTGATTGTGGCTCACATGTTCCTCTGGTTTTACGTCCAATAACGGCTTAAAGCTCTCTATGGGCCGATGGTTGGCTTCCCATCCAATTTTCTTAAAAATTGGCAAACAGGGTCTTTTTGAGTCAGATTCCCGAGACTATAACGCTCATGTTCATCTTGGAATATTGGCCATAAATCGAGAAGTACTCTCTGCACATCTCCACTAGGATGCGTCTCAAGAGTCAATAGAATGTTATCTAAAGACTCCTTACTCATGCCATCCTTTATGAAGTTAATTTTATCATCTCGGTTTATAGACGTCATTCCAATTGATTTGCATTTTGTGTTACAGGTCCATCTTGCACATTTATAGCAGACCCGTAACCTTTTGCTCTTCTCTTCTTTGCATATGAACTTTTGCCTAGCCCTGGCATATATGAAACAAGAGCGTCGAGAAAATTCACCTCCGAGCCTGGACCTTTGCTTCGATCAACCAACAGATATCCGCAGGATGCCTTTGTGCATAAGCATCCTCAATCTCTCAAACCTTGCACAAGAAATGTTAGTTAAAGCATTTTGAGGCAGAGAAGGGAATCGCTTGCGGAGATTAACAAGCTGATTATCCATTTCGAAAGAAAGAAGAAAGAGAAAAAAAAAATGAGTAAAATTATATACAGATTTCAGTGTTTATGGGTAACTGAAAGGACCGAAAAAAAATTTCACGGAGTACCGTTATCCGCCATTTAACCGGTGAAAAATCATCTGTCAAAGAAAAACAAACAAAATAAAGACAGAAAAATCAAACTTTGATAGATTTTCTCACTTGGCACCGTTTTTTTTTCTGTCTCGATTCCTGTGATAACAAATAAGTCAAAGTTAGAAAGAGGACAGAGATAGAAAACTTGGGATGCCGCCCAAAAAGCGCTACTTTTAACATCTTCAGCCAGCGTGATTGAAGATTTTTCACGATTGATGGGTCCTCCTCAATAATGATTCAATTTCTGGCCATTGACCTTAAACGTTGCTTTCTTTTTTTCTTCTTTTCTTTTTTTTTTTTTTTTCAACAAAGATTTATATAGAAAACAGAAAATAAACCCAACAGTCAAAACAAAAAATAAAAACAGAAACAGAAAAAAAAAGTAATAAAAGACAAACATCAAGAAGACAAAGAAAGCGTGTATGTAAATAGAAACAGACAACACAAACAGCAGAAACAACAGCAACAGAAAAGAGTAAATTGTAACAATCAAATAAAAATAGAAACAATATTAAAAATAATAGCAAAACAGTAAAAACAAAAAGAAAACAACTAGAAAAATGAAATAAAAGTGTGGAAAGAAAACTCCCTATGGATAGCAGAAGCAACAAAATTCCAGCGGCCACACCATAGCCAGTGTAATGGATCACCACATCCAAAATCAGATAGTTTAGTCTCCTCGGGGGCTGCTTTATTGGCTTAACTCCATCTTCAAGTAAAATCCTACGCATGCAAATGGAATGGCTAATGCTTGGAATGTCTGCAAGTGTGCATGCTCTTAGATTCTCCCTGAAAATAGGTAGCAACCTCTCCTCCTCATCAAGCAAGGAGGTTTGTAGCCACAATGGACTCAAATTTTGGTGGCTTCACTACTTCGCAGATTGAGTTCTTTGCATAATCTGAAAAAGATTCATCATGTCTCAAAAAGGCGGCAATCTCAACACATGCATTACACAACATATCACCATCACAACCAAGATTACAACAAATGTAATCATCAAAATCGGTAGAAACTAGCAAATTCATCACACAAATCATCAATTGGTTTTTTCTCATCAATGATCTCATGTTTTGCGTAATCAGAATTCTGCATTCATTTGCTTGCTCAACTGACTCAATGAAGATGTAAGTTGACCAACTTGGGTCTTCACGCTTTGTACTATAGCTTCTGTTCTTTGCTGGAATTGGATGTTGTTCTGAGCAAATTGTTTCACCAAATCCTCTAGTGTAGGCTCAGATTCCATGCTTATTGGGGCTTGCTGCTGCTGCATAGGCTGCTGATATAGACTGATTTGTTCAACATAAGGTTCGATCCAAGGATGATCTCCCCAATCATGGTTATATGTGATAGAATAAGGATCATATCTAGGCTGTTGGTATTGTGGTTCACCAAGAAATACACCTGTTGCATCAATGTAATGGTCATGAAATACGTAACCATCATATTGTAGTGTGGTGCAAGCATATGTGGGATGATAAGAACTACAGCATATATACTACAAAATCTTGCAGGTTCTTGCACAGGTAAGTGATGTTGTTCCACTGCCAACTGCCCCACCAGATAAGCCAGCTCATCAAGTTTATGCTCCATCAGATTAGTGATCAAACACAAAATCACAAAAACAAGTCTAAATATACACACAAAATAATTACAGAAAACATATCTACAGATTTTTAAAAATTATGGGACTACCACAGAGTGAAATCTACACAAAAATTCTATCTAATGTAATAATAAAAAATATTAAAAAATTGAAAAAGTGGTCTAAACGATGGAATTTGGCAAAAATAAGGGTCACCTCACTACAAGTAGTGAGCCTTTCACAAAATCACGATTTTCATTAGTCTGCCAAAATTCAGATTAATCAGAGATACATTACCGAACCAAAATCTTGACAGAATGCCCTTTACCCAATTTCAGCCGAATTCCACTTGAAAATGCTTCAAAAACAAAACAAACACAATTGTTAGAGTTAGATGAAATGATCAAATAGTTGCCTTTGGATCCCCGGCAACGGCGCCAAATTTGACAAGAGGTTGTCGAGACCTCGTCAAATAATATAATTTACCGGTTCACAAAATAATTTGTAGTATAGAGCATGAACCGAATCGTCTCTCAAGGATCCAAAAAGAACAAAGATTTAATCAAATCAAGATAATTAAAATGGGGGGTTTTGTTGTTGATTAACAATATTGATAAATATACAAGACTCAAAGTTGAAAACAAATCTAAAGAAACAACCAATCCAAGGAAATTTACCGATCTTGAGTTTAATCCATCATTGATCACAAGGAATTCACTTAATCGCTAACCATGTTCTTGGCCTTAGATCACATCAAGAAGCCTCAACATAATCCAAGAATCCTCTACTAGATAAGCATCTAGAATTTAATTAACCAATGTTAGATAAAGTAAGCACCATCCATACATAGATTAATTTAAGATCCAGAATTTAACCAAGCTAAACAATCCATCAAAAAGCTTTAATAAATTGTTTATTCTTTGTGATCCTCTTTGAATACATGACAATAAAGCTATTATCACATTAACATCTAAATCAAATTAAGCAATTCAATCTAGATAGAAATCAAAAGAGGAAGAAGAGAAACTTGAATAACAATTAAGCAATATGAACAAGCGAAAACAAGATCTCCAAATTAAACATCAAGATGGCTAATCCCTTGGATTGATTATGAGAGCCTAGCCTTCCATGGATGGGAAGGAAGAACTCAGAAATAAAAGAACAAAAACGAAATTCTAAAGAGAATGGAGAAGAAGAGAAAGAAAACTCTAACAAATACTAAAACTTTCTTCAAACTTACTTAAAATTGAATGCATCTAATACAAAGAGGTTGGGTCTATTTATACTAATCCTAGAAGCCAATTTGTACATGTACATAATCTGAATACAAGCTATAAGAATCTGAAATTTGTCAAAAATGGAAGCTTGATGCATGGTTGGTGGGTTGGTGCATGGTAGGTGGGTTGGTGTATGGTTGGTGGCTTTTAGTCAACAACTCTTATCCGACTTCTGGCTTCAAATTCATCACCTAGACGGTGCATTTTGGCTTGGATGTCTTCATCAAAGTTGTAGCCAGTTGTCTCCTTGAAAATCTCCAATTTGAATCATGTCATTTGGACTTTTAGAACTCCAGAAATGCCAAAAACACTTCACCTACCTCAAGTTAGGTTGGAAGAACGTGTTTCCAAATTCAGACAAACTTCTAGCTTCTGAAGCATGCCTAAAACGACATCTATTGACAAAATGGTCTTCATTGAAGTTGGAGATATGGGTCTTATCTTTCAAGTGACCAAGTTTCAGCCCAAGAGGAGGCCTATAACCCACTATATAGTCCAATATGTGCATACTGCCCAGATGGTTCCGTGACAGCAAACCTACTCTGCATTGCAGGGATATTTTGGACCCTTAGCATTCCGATCCAGCTCTTGAGTTCTTCATGAAACTTGTAGAGCATTGTCTTAGCTTTCCAAAGACACCAAGATCACCTCAATTGGATCATCGAGTCCCAAGTTATGACCTAACCAAGGAAGAAAGGTCAAAATGCATCAAAATCCGAAAATTATTCAATATTTGCATTAAAGCCCAATGAAGCCCAACAACATTAAACTCATCTAAAACACTAATATTGGGCACAATAAACATCTAATAAAGCCTAATAAAAAGCTAACATGTGTGTCTCAAATTGATTGATCAATAGACAATAAAAATCTCAAGGCTTTTTCTTTTTACACGTATAAGGAAATCCAAGAAGAAATAAAGCTTTTTAGACTTTGTAAGATGCTTCGGTAAAGATCTCTATGTTCTTCAAGTGTTGCTTCTTCTCTTTATATGTAAGAACAAATTGAGCAGACTTCATGAGCTATATCGTCCAACGGAAACATTTATTATCGTTTTGAGTAGCATTAAATGCATCTACTGGAAAAGTGCTGAACTTCTTCTGACGGTGACTTTTATTCTCTGAGATTTCCAATCAGTGAAAACAAAGTCCTGATTTGTCTAAGATTGCAGAAGGTTTCTTATTTGCAGATCTTTGTAGTTGTTAGACAATGTCAGCAAAAGTGGCTTAGTTGACTTCTTCTGTCGCCGTGAGCTGTCAGAGTTCTTTTCTAGCATTTAATGAGGAACAGTTCTTCATTTTTGAATTTTAACTTTGGACGAGAGCTTGAGCTTTGAACTTTGATAGAGTGAAATGAGTCCGAGCTTTGGCAAAAAGATCGTATTGGACGAACCAATAAAAAATAGTAACAGTATATGCATATAAATATTGGACGCACCAATAGTAAAAGTATATAAGACAGTTATTGGACGCACAAAGCATTTTTAGACATTCATTGGACGCACAAAGATTTTTCTTTAACCTTAGAGCAGAATGGATGCACATACAAGTAGCGATTTGTTAATACTATTGTCGAAACACTTACTTGTTCAAACTAAATAAATATTTTTGTTATCCTCAAAACTTAAACAGGAAAAGTTACAGCTTTTAAATAATGGTGCTTAAACCTTTTTATAAGATTTTGGTTTCAACATAAACATCTCATTTTGCTAATCTAAATTAGCCATTAAGAAGTCTAAAAATGCCTCACAACTTAACCAAACTACTATTCATTTCGTAAGTTACTATTCATTTTGTCATTTTTTTTTCAAATGCTTGAATTTTCATTATTCTTTAACACTTAATTATTCTTATTCATTCTAATACTCATTCCTTTGGATCTAAATCAATTCTGAGGTAAAAAACTGTAATTTGGTTAAAACCTAGTCTAGGGTTTCTTTGATTAGTTCAACACTTAAACTTATCAATTTCCCTCATTTTCTTTCAATTTTCCATTATGGTCATCTTCTAATCATCATATTATAATGATAACACAAAAAATTTCTAGCATAGGCCATTTAAGTCTCGTGGCCGAAACCATCACATTTGGTTTCCAAGTGATTTTTCTACACTTTTAACACCTAATTTTGCTTGAATTTTGTCACCTAGTTTAATTACTCTCCAATTCATTCTATTAACTAACAAAATAACAATTAACACATCCAAGAATTCATCAAATCTTGGATAATCATCACCAAATATCCTAACTATCCACAAATCTACTTCATAAACTCTCATTTACATAATTAAATAAACTGAAACCCTAGCTCCCTAGCTTGGCCGAAACACTCATGGTCATGGTTCCTAGGATTTTCATTCCAAACAATGAAATAACACTAAAACATAATAAGTATCACTTCATACATCATCAAACCATCATCCAAACAAATCAACCATCCATTTCGCACCATTCAAGAGCTATGATATTCCACTTTTCAATCATAATTCATCATGTACAAGCATACATAAGTGTATTCTTTGATTAAAATCCATAAAAGAATCCTTGTCCATGAAAAAACAAATCAAAACTTAAACTTTGAAAATCAAGAGAGAAAGAACACTTGAACTCCTACCTCTTTCGCTTCTTTCAATAAAACTTTTGCCTTTGACAACAAGATGAAACTCCTAGCTTGATCTTGGATTATGATAGATCTTGGAGTGTAGATGAAAACTCTAACACTTTTCTAATTTTTCTAAAATTTTTACTTTTTTTAGTAAAATAAATAGCATCATGATATTTAGTAAGAATTAATATTTTATTACTTGGCTTCTTGAAGAAGCCTCTTTAAATAATAATATTTTATTCTTCCTTTGGTTGGATTTTAACCATTTGGTTAGTTTCTAACTAAGTTAGTTAGGTTAGAACAAGGTTAGTGAAATTATAACTAATTTAGTTAGTTTATAACTAAATTAATTAGAATTTAATAAATTTAGTTAGTTTTTAACTAAATTTCAATTTTATTCCAACTAGATTCTATTTAGTTAGGCCTATTTTGTCTTCTTCCTACTACTATTTCAAAATGATAATTTCGCTCTTATTTTAATGTATGATAAATTCTTAATTACACTTATGTCCTATTCACAAGCCTTACTGTACAAAATGTCTCTATTTAATTAAATAAGTTACACTGACTATTTTAATAGATAATATTTACGCATAAATAGTTTCTAAAATACTATTAACCTATAATCAAACAAAAACATAAAATAATATTAATAATAATTTATTTCTACCCATATATTTAGTGATATTCTAAAAATAGCAAAGGTCTATACTTAAATAGAAAAAAATATGCATTAAGTAATTTTCTATGACCTCTAATTTCTGGTTAACAAAAATCAAAATTATAGGACATAACAGTGTAGAAAAAAATCATAAATAAATAATAGGTTTGACATAAGAGATTTTCATAAAGGTAGTGATAGCTTGAGCATACCTTCACTTTCCCTTGTTCTTTTTTGCGACGCAGGAAGTCAATCATGGTTTTTTCGCTACGAGGACATATGTCTAAGGCTTCAAAATTATCAACAACAGCCCATATCTCATCGTCATACAAATCTACATGTAAATTCATCTAAAAATGCTATAGAGCCAGAATTTTTTCCTGAAATCTATTTGCCCGAATTATTTGGCATGTTGGAATTTACACGTCATGTCATTTTTTCATCTAAAGCCTTAATCACTACAAGAATTTTATAGTTTTGATGAGGAAAATTCTGTAGCTAATCCATAGCTAAATATTTTAGCTACAGATTAGCTAGGATTAGCTATGAAATTTTTCCTAGCAAAATTTGGGTCACTAATTAGCTACAGAAACTTTTTGGTAGCTAATTCATAGCTAAAATAAAATAGTTACAGAATTGTCATAGCTAATCCATAACTAATCCATTGCTAATGTTCTTTAAAAAATGTTACAAATACCCTCGCTACTTAGCTAGGTTCCTAGCTAATCCTTGGTAATGCGCAACTAATTTTTCCATTCCCTAGTTAATCTCTAACTAATCCCTTGCTAATATCTAATTAAATCCTAGCTAATCCATAGCCAATTTGCAACTAATCCCTAGCTAATCCATAGCTAATTCGTAGCTAATTTTTGCAATTCCCTAGTTAATCCCTAGCTAATATGTAGCTAACTTTTAATTAAATCGTAGTTAATCCATAGCTAATTTGTAGCTAATTTGTAGCTAATTCAAAGTTAATTTTTCATTCCCTAGCTAATTCTAACATAGTAAAAAAATATACATTTTGTTTATTATCATTTGCCTAATTAAACCCGCATACAAACACATTCAAAAACATCCAAATCTAGCTAGTAAATCATTCAAAGCAATGAAATATCATAATTGTATTAGTAACTTCAAAAGTAATACAATAAGTTCAAACAAGTTCTACAAATAAAAGTAAAGTTATACAACAAAATAGGTTTGAACAAGTTCTACAAAGAAATAAAAATCACAACTAATCAATGTCTAAGTTTGCGCCATCATCATCACAATCCCTGTGATCCCCTTTATCTGCTTCGCCTTGTGAATGTGCCTGTGTTGAATGATGTTCGCATAAAGCTGCATTTATAGCTGAGTTGACAACTGTGTTTAAGTCTGCTGAAGTTATGGATGGACCTGTAGCCTCCGAGGATGATGCATGCATGGGTCCATGGACACCAAGATCCAAGCTGTGACCTATGCTATTGAGCCAGAATTTTTGCTTGAAATCTGTTTGCTCGAATTATTTGGCATGTTGGAATTTACACGTCATTTCATTTTTTCATCAAAAGTCTTAATCTCTTCGGGCCCCCTCTCTCTCTCTTCTCTCCAATGTTAACACAACAACTGCTACCTCTTCTAACCCAAAAACTCTTCATGTGTTCTTCACCTCCAAATGTCACTATGCGAATTGGTTCGACCCATATTGGTAAATATTCATATACACAAATAAAGCCAATAGCTCTATATGCCCTTTCACAGAAATAATATACTATTCACTTTATTTCTTTTTGAATGTTACTGGTCATGTTTTTATTGCTTTTCTGGTATGTACTGTGATCATATTTTGATGGTTTTTTTTAATTACCGTGAAAATTTGGGTGAATTAAGCACCCAATCAAGGGTCGAGTTAGATTCTTCTCAAGCTCCAATTGCAAGGGCTGAACAGCGGTGAGGAAATTCTTCAAAGAGAAAGGCCAGAGAGAGAGGAGGAGCAGCGAGAAAGGACAGGGAGCTCTGCGTTGCCGCATATATTCTTAAATAAAAAACTGTTTGGGAGATGATGAGCAAGAAATGCCCTGATGATGCGCTTGCAGCACCACATCAAATGGACGAGATGGTGGGGACTGTGAGGGTGCTGATGTAGAGAATGCCCATTTGGAATCAATTGCAGAAATAATTTCACAAAATCATATGTAATTACAACTTGGCCTGCCACGTCTCTTAAGTGGCTTGCCATCTCATTTTGTCCTATCAACTCTTTCCGACTGGCTAGTAGTGCTCAAATTCATCATATCGACTTTGACATCCTTTCCCAATTTAGTATTACTTGCTTCCAACTTGAAAGGGTTAGTGTCAACCTTCATTGGCGCGTTCTTGTCAAAAAACTTAAGCCAACCGTTTCCCAATACCTTATGTATCATGCCCCTAAAATCGCACAGAATTTTTAGTTGTATGACTATATGCATTGTGGTACTTGCAATATTTCTTATTTCCACAGGGGATGGTATAACATGACCATTAGTTAATTTAATTTGTTTGTCATGAAGATGAAGTAAACAAGTGAAATACAAGAAGGGGGGTTGAATTGTGTTTCTTAACCATTTTGGAAAACTTTTCGTTAATTAGCAAATTAATTAAGACAAAGATTGAAACAATAAAACGCAATGGATGAATAAAACTTCTCATTCCAATTGGACGCTAAAAAGGTTTTGTAATAAATCACTTTGAACGCAGTTAAAAAGTTCTAAGTTTTATCTTATAACCTTTGTTAAGAAAACAATGACAATTCCCAGATGTTAGTGAATAAATAAAACACAAGAGGAGGGAAGAGAAGCTTGCATAAGATGTTTATCCTGGTTCACTCTCTCAAACCGAGAGCTACGTCCAGTCCCTTCAACTAGAAGGATTTTTGACAAGAGGTTGTCGAGACCTCGTCAAATAAATAAAATTACCGGTTCGCAAACTAATTTGTAGTATAGAGCATGAACCGAATCGTCTCTCAAGGATCCAAAAAGAACAAAAATTTAATCATATCAAGATAATTAAAAGGGGGGTTTTGTTGTTGATTAACAATATTGATAAAAGAACAAGACTTAAAGTTGAAAACAAATCTAAAGAAACAACCAATCCAAGGAAATTTACCGATCTTAAGTTTAATCCATCATTAATCACAAGGAATTCACTTAATTGCTAACCAAGTTCTTGGCCTTAGATCATATCAAGAAGCCTCAACATAATCCAAGAATCCTCTACTAGATAAGCATCTAGAATTTAATTAACCAAGGTTAGATAAAGTAAGCACCATCCATACATAGATTAATTTAAGATCCAGAATTTAACCAAGCTAAACAATCCATCAAAAAGCTTTAATAAATTGTTTATTCTTTGTGATCCTCTTTGAATACATGACAATAAAGCTATTATCACATTAACATCTAAATCAAATTAAGCAATTCAATCTAGATAGAAATCAAAAGAGGAAGAAGAGAAACTTGAATAACAATTAAGCAATATGAACAAGCGAAACAAGATCTCCAAATTAAACATCAAGATGGCTAATCCCTTGGATTGATTATGAGAGCCTAGCCTTCCATGGATGGGAAGGAAGAACTCAGAAAATAAAGAACAAAAATGAAATTCTAAAGAGAAGGAAGAAGAAGAGAAAGAAAACTAACAAATACTCAAACTTACTACAAAATTGAATTCTAACTTACTTCCAAATTGAATTCTAACTTACTTCAAAATTGAATCCTTTTAATACAAAGAGGTTGGGTCTATTTATACTAATCCTAGAAGCCAATTTGTACATGTACATAATCTGAATACAAGCTATAAGAATCTGAAATTTGTCAAAAATGGAAGCTTGATGCATGGTTGGTGGGTTGGTGCATGGTAGGTGGGTTGGTGTATGGTTGGTGGCTTTTAGTCAACAACTCTTATCTGACTTCTGGCTTCAAATTCATCACCTAGACGGTGCATTTTGGCTTGGATGTCTTCATCAAAGTTGTAGCCAGTTGTCTCCTTGAAAATCTCCAATTTGAATCATGTCATTTGGACTTTTAGAACTCCAGAAATGCCAAAAACACTTCACCTACCTCAAGTTAGGTTGGAAGAACGTGTTTCCAAATTCAGACCAACTTGTAGCTTCTGAAGCATGCCTAAAACGACATCTATTGACAAAATGGTCTTCATTGAAGTTGGAGATATGGGTCTTATCTTTCAAGTGACCAAGTTTCAGCCCAAGAGGAGGCCTATAACCCACTATATAGTCCAATATATGCATACTGCCCAGATGGTTCCGTGACAGCAAACCCACTCTGCATTGCAGGGATATTTTGGACCCTTAGCATTCCGATCCAGCTCTTGAGTTCTTCATAAAACTTGTAGAGAATTGTCTTAGCTTTCCAAAGACACCAAGATCACCTCAATTGGATCACCGAGTCCCAAGTTATGACCTAACCAAGGAAGAAAGGTCAAAATGCATCAAAATCCGAAAATTATTCAATATTTGCATTAAAGCCCAATGAAGCCCAACAACATTAAACTCATCTAAAGTACTAATATTGGGCATAATAAACATCTAATAATGCCTAATACAAAGCTAACATAAGTGTCTCAAATTGATTCATCAATTTTCCACTAATCTTTTACAAAGATTACAAGTATTGTCCACCTCTTCAGGTACACAAGTATTCTTAACCTCTTCACGTTCTAAGACCCAAGTATTCTTTTATACCTAGCCTCTTCAGGCTTAAACAACCAAGTTGAATAAAAGAAGAAGTAGAAGGTGCTTGAGTTCTTAACGCACTAAGGGTGAGGATAAAAAATAAATCTCAAGACTTGAACTCTTTACAAGAGTAAGATTACTAGGAAGAATAAAACTTGATTACTAGTAAGACTTGATTCTTTTAAACTTTTGATCACACAGATTATTATTTTCTCGCTTTCTTCTTCGAAGACATTTGTATATATAGGTGAGAGCATTTGGAGCAGTCTTCATAAGCTTCTTCATCCAACGGAAACATTTATTACCGTTCTGAGCAGCATTAAATGCATAAGCTGATATCGTGTGGAACTTCTTTTGAAAAGACACTTTGATTATCAGGAATGTCCAAGAATATGATAGCTGAGTCCTGACTTATCTGAGCGTGCAGAAAGTTCCTTATTTGCAAGTCTTTGTAGTTGTTAGCGGTGTCAGCTAAGTGGCTCAGTTGACTTCTTTTGTAGTGTACTTTGTTAGAGTTCTTCTCAGCATATAATGATGAATAGTTTCTTCATATTTGAATTTTGGATTTTGGACGAATGCTTTGTGAAGTAAACAATTGAAACACAAGAAGGGGGGTTGAATTGTGTTTCTTAACCTCTTTGGAAAACTTTTCGTGAAGAAGCAAAAATGCAATGGACGAAGAAAACATTTTAGTCCAATTTGGCGCTAAAATGATTTGGTAATTAATCTCTTTAAACACAGTGAAAGAGTTCTAAGTTTTATCTCAAAACCTTAGTTAAGAAAACAATGGTAATCCACAAATGTTAGTGAATAAATAAGACACAAGAGGAGGGAAGAAAAGCTTACACCAAATGTTTATCCTGGTTCATTCTCACAAACCGAGAGCTACGTCCAGTCCCTTCAAACAAGAAGGATTTTCTACTAATCTCTATACACGGATTACAAGTATTGTCCACCTCTTCAGGTATACAAGTATTCTCAACCTCTTCAGGTTCTACGATCCAAGTATTCTTTTATACTCAGCCTCTTCAGGCTTAAACACCAAGTTGAATAAAAAAGGATGTAGAAGTGCTTGAGTTTTTAACTCACTACATGTGAGGATAGAAAATAAATCTCAAGACTTAAACTCTTTACAAGAGTAAGAGTGCTAGGAAGAATGAAAGCTTTGATTCTTTTACATTTTTGATCACACGGATTGTTATCCTCTTGTTTTCTACTTCGAAGACATTTGTATTTATAGGTGAGAACATTTGAAGCAGTCTTCATAAGCTTCTTCGTCCAATGGAAACATTTATTACCATTCTGAGCAGTATTAAATACATAAGATGATAAAGTGTAGAGCTTCTTCTGAAAAGACACTTTGATTATCAAGAATGTCCAACAATATGATAGCTTAGTCCTGACTTATCTGACCGCGCAGAAAGTTCCTTATTCGCAGGTCTTTGTAGTTGTTAGCGATGTCAGTTAAGCGGCTCAGTTGACTTCTTTTGTACTGTACGTTGTCAGAGTCTTTCTCAGCATTTAATGATGAACAGTTTCTTCGCATTTGAATTTTGGCTTTTGGACGAATACTTTGAACCTGAGCTTAGTAAGGAAAACATTTGACAATCCAATATAATAAATTTTGTGAAATAGTTCAAAAGGTATTGAACGAATACTTAGTCTCCTTTAGCTCAAGAAAGAATGGACGCATGTACAAGTAACCGTTTTGTTAACACATTGTTTTCTTGTTGAAACAGTTTAAAAACAAGTTACATGAGTCTTTTACTTATTCATTCTAAATTAAAACTTTTGTTATCTTCAAAACTTTATGGGGTAATAATTCTTAAACAGATTGGTTCCAAACTTAATTTCACAAAGGTTCTTTGGTTCCAACACTTTGAACTTGAGATTAGTAAGGAAATATTTGGACAATCCAATATAATATTCTTTGAAAAACAATTCAAAAGGTATTGGACGAAAACTTAGTTTCCTTTAGTTCAAATAAGGAATGGACGCACGTACAAGTAACTGTTTGTTAACACCTTGTTTCCTTGTTAATAATTTATCAAAACAATTTAGAAACGGGTTACGTGAGTTTTTCACTCATTCATTCTAAATTAAAACTTTTGTTATCTTCAAAACTTTATTGGGTATTAATTCTTTAAACATTTTGGTTCCAAACCTAATTTCACAAAGGTTCTTTGGTTCCAACAGAAGAAGCATGTCAAATATCAAGTTAGCCTTAGTTACATCGAAAGAATATAGATTTATAGGACTCATCATGTCCTTCACTTTGACTGGCTTTAGGGCTCGACAAGAGTAGGACGACTCAGACCTCAACTCGGCTATATGAACAACGTTATCTTCCTCTACTCCTTCTGAATAAGCAATTTTTTCTTTCTAGTATTACTTTAATAGATTTCTAATTGTCTCCCTAACTGTTGTCTAACTCACTAGCCTACATCTACTATTTCTTCTCCTCTCCTCATCATTTCAACACTCCCAATTTGCAATGTAGGCCTCTGATTAGGTGGAGGCTCATTGGCCTATGAGGGACCTGCATGGTTTTCGACGACCTCTTCACCACCCAGAACATATGATAGTCGACCCACTTGCCTTGCAAGGGCATTGCAATTGTTCATCGTATTGGTTATCTATGGGGTGATTATCATATTCATTTGCCGAGTCTGTGGGGTTAAGCAAACAAAGAGTGAGATGCTAGAGATCCGACTTCACTTGATTTTCTGATTATTTGGATTCTATCTTAATTAAATTCCAATTCAAGAATTGATGGTGGGAGATCTAATTTAATTAATACCCAATTTCTTGGTTAATTAATTTTCTTCAACTATCTAGAATTAATTAATTCCTTGGTCTAATTCCAAATAGAACAAGGTATGAATGAATAAAATCCCAAGTAATACCACACAATCAACAATATCTATTCCTAGATTATTGCTTAATCATGGTATTTATCTCAAGAAGCAACATCACACATGAATTTCCCAATCCTCTACATGACCATCAATTCAATTTATGGTTGATCAAGTCATAAAAGCATTAAGAATAGAGATGAACACTCAATCATGAAAGGAAACTTAGATTAAGAACTATAAATCCAAACAAATCATCCATTCAAGTTACATCATAACCCTAGCTAGGAAGAGTTTAGAAAAAATCAAGAAATAGGAAAATAAAAGATAGGAAATTGCAAACTCCATTGAATCCAAGACAACAAGAATATGATGATCTTGAATCTTTGCTCCTTGATGATCTCCTTGCTCTCCAGCCCCTCTCCCCCAAATCCCCTTTTTTTTTCTAGGGCAGACTAAGTCCTTTTAGATTTAGGAATCCCTAAAGCAATTGAATGTTGCTGCCACTTTTCTTCATAAAAGACGTTAACTTGGGCTAGACGTATCTCATCAAATCTGGTCGAATTAGTGAAAGTGGTCAACATAATATTCGTAGATCTTTCTCTTAGCTTTCCATAGCCACTAGAATCATGTCATTTGAATTTTTCGAGTGAAAGTTAAGCCCAATTTATTACAACAAGTTTGACAACAAAATTTTCCCTTATTTGCCTTTAATTAAGTTTCCTTGTTTCCTTAAATAGTCTTTGATTGATTCTCCTTGATTAGCATTTGATTGAATTTCCTTAATTAGCCTTTGACTAAATCTCTTATTTTCATCCCTTGAAGATTCTTTGCACAAATTACCATAATTACAGTAGATTTGTTCAAAGATCAACTTTCCTAAAATAAATAGCAAATAAACATCAATTAGGAGATAATAAGACTCATTAGTCTGCATACACCATGTTGGGATTACTTTCGTTGAAATTGCTTCCTTTGGGTTCAACTCTAAATTACACACTTGTTCATGCAATATGATCAAAGAAACTGATATAAGTTAGCAGAAGAGTACTTCATATATTTCCATAATTGAGTAACCAAATACAACAAGACAACTGGTAAATGAAAGAGAATAAGTACAAGAAAAACCTGAATTAAAAGTGCTATAAAAGGAAAATGAAACCTAGAAAGTGACTTGGTAAATCTTCATGCTTTGAGTGTGAGGAGTTTTGGATTTCAAGCCCTTTTGTACAGTGACCACTGGCCTTATTTTTAGAACTAATTGATAATTGATAAAAACTATTCTTTGAATAAAATCACAACATTTGTCCCACTCATAAAGTGGCCCTTGTTGCAGACCAATTTGAATATGATTCCGACGACACCCGAACATAGAATAGTCGAAATAGTTCATCCAAGGATTAGCTTTAGTTCATCTTATTTCAACCATCCTTTCCTCGACATACAGGTTTGCTTAGCTACCCATATATGCTAATCATGGTTTCCTTCCTCAAATTAGTCAAAATTGATTTTGTAGTGGTCTTTTCTGTTGATCATAGTCTAATGAGTTATCACACCTATATTTTGGTTCACGATTTCATAACCTCTTCCTTATGATATTATGTTGACAAAGATGGAATTTTTATAGTAGCAGTTTATATTTTGTTTCATTGTAATTCTCTTTAATTCACTCGTTTGCTTGTGGAAAAAAAAAGCGTAGAGACAATATTGTATATAAAATATAGTCCATTGATAATCGGTAACCACGTGATGCAGTACCTCTCGGAAATCTTCAGCTTATATATATATATAGGACATGCCCCATTGATGTGTCAACTAATTTGGATTTACTACTAATGCAAAAAAAAGAGCGTAGTCCATCGATAATCATTAGCCACACGATGTAGTACCTCTAATGAGGAACCAGCTAGAAGCAACCAAAGTATGCATCGTACTACAACTATTACCAAAATTTTGTTCATGTACTTCTAGAAATTAAAAGACCTCACCGACAACTCAGCCAGAAAGGTGAAGAAAAAAGAAAGATATATAACATCACAGAGGGCGAGATGAGCGAGGGTGGTACTCTGGCGACGAGTGTAATGAACCCTAGCTGTCTCTCGAAGTGAGGGACCAACTCACTAGAAGTAATATGAAAGATAAGTGTACGGAGGGGACTGTGGTGAAACGTGATGTTTGCATGGCGATTGCGGAGGCAACATGGTAGAGAGTCCCCATTGTGGCCCCTAGGGTGGATCAGGCTCCAGATGTTCATGATGCTTTACCCCCAAGGCCGCTGGTTTCGTATAGCGTCATTTGCAAAGGCATCAATGGTCGTGACCATACTGCTAGTTCAGATGAGGATGAGTTTATGCAGGAGTCTGACGAAGGCTTAAGAGGGTTTGGGCGAAGCGTTGGATGAAATAGAAGGTGATAACGAGGACTCTCTCTGTCCCGTGGTTCTTGTGTCTGGGGAGGAATTGATTGATCACAAGAATGGCTATTTTTTAGCATGCTTTTGGCAAACTTGTGATTTTCAGACTGCTTTTCCAAGAGGGTCCATGGATGATTGCAGACCATTATCTTATGGTTCAACTAAGGTTTTAAATAGTGGTCGTGGTCGTGGTCGCGGTCGAGGTTGTGGCTTTTGCGTTTGCTGGCCTTAAGAACACTGCGATGTGGTTTGCGGTCGTTGCGGCGTGAATTTTTTAAATCTTTGCACAAATTATATTAAAATTATTTATTATTGTTATAATGTTTAATAACTTATAATTTATATATTGTTTTATCACTAAGATATCCAAAAGCAATAAATTAATTAGGCAATGTTAAAATATAAATAAATCAGCAGCCTACTAATACATTTAACAACATTACCTCACTACATGGTGGAATGATGTGCAGGATCATAACCTCCACTCTCATTTGACTATCATTATATCCTACTTCTCTGAAGACAATAAAAAAATCTTAAGCTTCTTGGTGGTTCCGTTTGTTGTTGTTGATCATAAGAAAAATTTGATGATGGGTAATGAGAAGAATCTTGGTAATTCATGGAAGGCTGATAATATGGCGGGGCTGGCATAAGTGGATAGTAACCATGTGATATGTAAGAAGGATGTTGATAGTATGGTGAATAGTTAGTTACCTTGGCTACCTTCAGATGATGCACCAATACCAAAATCACTAAAGGATTGTACTACACTACATGAGGATGAATCTTCTAACATAGCATTTTCATGCCTTTTATTTTTCTTAGGCTGAGTTCCACATCTACTACTGCCACCAATTGTGTCATCAGAATGATTTGTATCCATCTTATAATGTGTTATATCAATCATGAGATTTTGATCACGTCTGAAATATGGCTCTTCTTGAAAAGAATGGTATGGCTCTTCACCTCTTCCTTGACTTGATCTATATTATCACCATCAGCACCACTGTTATTACTTGATGGACTTAAACCATTACCACTACCTTGACTAGGTGTTTCACTTGGATCTGAATTATCCCCACCAGTTATTCTTTCATTTCATAATTTGAATCAATAGGTAGCTATTTTGAGTTTTAGATCCCATCTAACAATGGTCCCTCTCTCTCCTCTAGCCAAAGAGATAAATGATCAGATTCCTTAAATATATAATCAAGATTAATAGGATTGAAGCTATTTTTGATATCTTCTTGACTTTTCCTCATAGTGTGTCTCATTTTTAGCTTCATATTATAAAAAGTGAAGACAAATTTCTACAATTTTTGGTACTTCAATCTATTTCTTGTCTTTGTATGAATATAGCTAAATGTACTCCAATTTCTTTCACAATTTGAAACAGATGTTGTTTGACTAAGAACTTTTAAAGTTATACGTTGAAGCTTAGGAGCACAAGATCCATATATCATCCACTATTTAGCTGATTAAATAAATGATATAGTGCATTATGTATATAATAAAAAGGAAACAAAAAATCTTCTTGAACTTATATATCAAAAGCATAAACTCTAAAACCTTACCATGATTCATTTGAGACCAAGCTCTTTGAGCTTGTAACGTACCAAATGTCTCTTGTTTATCTCGAAAAAGTAATAACTACAAGCACTGTATAAATCTTGAATAAATACGTGAATATTTCATTTCAAAAAATTAATTCATCACAATATAGTCCTTAATTGAAAAATTATAATATATTTAAAATCTTAAATCGAAACTATAAATGTATAACTCACCTGATCAATAGCTTTGATTTGATAGTCAATATTTGGCTCCAATCTGCTTATTACTTTTGTAGTTCCATCCAGGGTTTCCTTGACTACATCACTTCCATGTTCAACTCTAAACTGAAATTGAGGGTTGAGAGAATAACCTTTTAAATAAATAAAAAATGAATTAATAACCTATATTTCAATATAAGCATTTCAAATAAAATTGAATTGAATATATTGATGTACCTACAACATGTAAATCAGAATACATGAATAGCCATATTTTATCAATGATTTTGTTATATTGAGTGTGGCAATTTTTTTCAATGGCTTGCTTAGCTCTATCAATAGCTTCATAAGCAGATCCCATTGTTGGTTTGTCATCATGATTCGAGTGCCGAGTTCGATCAAATTGTAAGAATTAGTTCAATACAAATTTTGCAATAGTAGTTAGTGAACCAAGTCGTATCCCTAGGATCATAGCTGTAATTTGATCATATCAACAAAATAGGGTGGGGAATTGGTATTGATTAAGAAGATTAAAAAATCAAGAGAATTAAAGTTGTAAACAAATCTAAAAAAACAACCAATCCAAGGAAATTGACTATCATTGTGTTTCATTCATCATTTATTTCTAAAATTCATTCAATTGTAACCGAGTTCTTGGCCTTGGATTACATTAAGAATCCTCATGGTAATCCACGAATTTTCTACTGGATTAAGCATCCAGAATTTGATCAATTGAGGTTAGACAAATTAAGCATTCATCTAAGCCAAAATCAACTTAATAATCAAAATTCAGCCAAGCTAAACAATGTATCAAAACGCTTCAATACATTGTTCATCCTCTGTGATTCTTCTTAAGCATGTGATAAATAAGCAATTATCACATGAACATTCAAATCAAATAAGCATTCAATTTGAATTTGAACAAAAGAAGAAGAAGAAGAAGAGAAACTTGATCAACAATTGAATCTTGCATTAATCAAAACAAAATTTCCAAATGAAACATCAATAATGTCAATCCCTAGGATTGATTATATAGTTCTAGCCTTCCATTGATGGGAAGGAAGAAGCTCAAAATGTAGAGAGAGAATCTAGAGAGAAAGGAGGGAAAATGGAGATGAAGAGAACAATTCAAAAACCAAAAGTGAGGGAAAAATGAATAGTGTTTATAAATTAATGCGTGAGATATGCCTAAAATACGGAGATAGGGTAAAAATACAAAGAATACTGAAAAAATGCAATTAAGCCCATTGAAACCTAAACTTATAAAACAAGGCCAACTCTAATCAATTAAGCATATAAGAGGTGTAATGAACTAAATATGAGGGAGTATTAATATGTGTGAATAGTATTTATCAAATTCCCCCACACTTAGTTTTTGCACGTCCCAGGCAAACTTGAAATTGAATTACGAAAGCAAAGACACGAAACAACAAAAACTAGAAAAACTAAAGACTCATAAAGACACATTTTCCAATGACATTCAAGAGTGTAAAAGTTCATGAGAAAGAAAAGGAACCATAGTTTCAAGAGATCATAACATGCATGCAATTAAATGTCTTTCCATCTCAAATTAACAAGCAAGGCAACTTCAATTGAAATGCACGGATCAAGAATAATGGCTTCACAAGATGCACTCTAAATTCCTCTCAAGTGTTTAAAGGTAAGTATTTCACTCAATTCAACTCATGAAGATTTGCACTACCATAAGCTTGCTTATCTTATATTTCTCCACTACTCAATACACATGCATACACAAAACACGATGACTTTGTTCAAGGATGTAATAGGGCCAAGGTAAGGGAAGGAATTAATATGGATATAGCAAGTTAAAACCAAAGAGAGTAAAATAGCATTGGGGAGGAACTCAAGTAATCAAGCACAACAATTACCCCAAAGTCACATAATGCACGTTCTCTTATTCCTTCATTTATCTTTACTTCTATTTTTTTCTTTTACAACCTTTTTTTTTTAATGGCTATCTTTGTTCTTTTTCCTCCTTTTCCTTTTTTTTTACCATACACTTTGCATATTCATGAGCGCACACCTCCCACACTTGAATCAAAGCTTGTCCTCAAGCAAAGGAAGCTCCTCCATAGATGAAAAAGGCAATGCTCTCCTAATCCCTAAGGCTAGGTCAAACATGTTTTTCACTTAAGGCATATAATGAGCTAAAAACAAGGAAGGTCATAGAGGCTCAAGGGGGCCAAACAAGGGAAAATGATGCAAGGTAGGCTTTTTGACCAAAGTAGCTAAATGAAAAAAAGTGCCTCAATCATATTCATGCATGCAAATGAAAATGTAGCCTCAAAAAGAATCAAAGCAAGTTCTAGAGTGACAAATCCATGAGTGAAATCACACAAGAAAGAAGAGAATGGTATAAATGCAATCTATTCATCAATAGGCTGAAAATCTCACAAGGCATGAATCCATCAAACTCAATCCACCAAGTCAAAATCCAATACCAAACAAGTTGAATTCAAGAGGCAAGACAATTTAATTAAGCATGTTATGACACTTGAAACTTTAAAGAATTGAAACTCACAACTCAAAACATCATTGGAAAGGACCTAAAACAAAAACCAATTAGTGTCTTTCTTCTTTTTCATTTTCTTTTTCTTCTTCTTTTCTTTCATTTAAAAGCAAAAATGTAAAATACAAAAAACAGAATTTAAAAATAGTAAAAATAGAAAAATAACCAGAAAATAGTAAAAATAGAAAATAGAAAATGAAAACAGGGACAGAAATAGCAATTAAAAACAGTGCAAAAAATAGAAAAATAGCACAACTGTAACAGAAAATAGAAAATGAGAACAACAATAACAAACTAAAACAGAAACAGAAAATAGAAATAGAACAAAATATAGAACAAAAAAATAGTAGTAACAGAAACAGAAATAATAGAAAAATAGCAAAAACATAAACTGCTATAGAAACTATTTCTGCAGCAGAAACAAAAAAAAATTACAGCAGAAAGTAAAAACCTCCCCCCACACTTAAATGCCTCATTGTCCTCAATGTGAAGCTTAAAATCGACTATGACGAAAATTAACAAGAAAAACTAGGAAAAGAGAAATAAAGGGAAGAAAAGACATCCTTATCAAGGAGTGTAGACGGTCGCTTGCAAATGGACCTCCTCCACGATGTCCGCTTGAGCGCCCTCGTAGAATGGCTTGAGGCTATGACCATTGACTTTGAAGACTTTGTCGGTTGCCTCACTTTGGATTTCCATAACACCATAAAGGAAAAGCATGGTGACAACAAAAGGGTCGATCCACCAAGAACAGAGCTTGTCGGGCATGAGCTTGAGGTGAGAATTGTAAAGAAAAAACTTTTGGTCAATAGAGAACTCTTTCCTTGCCAACATCTTGTCATGAATAAGCTTGGCCTTTTCCTTGTAAATCCGAGAGTTCTCATAAGCTTCCACCTGAATCTCTTCTAGTTCTTGGACTTGGAGTTTCCTGTACCACCCGGCTTGGTTCAAATCAAGGTTACACTTCTTCATCGCCCAATAGGCCTTATGCTCAATTTCCACCGAAAGGTGGCACGCTTTGCCAAAAACGATCCTATAGGGAGACATGCCTAAAGGAGTCTTGAAGGCAGTCCTATAAGCCCATAAGGTATCTTCAAGTCGCTTGCTCCAATCTTTCCTATTTGGTAGAACTATTTTTTCTAAGCTTTGTTTCAACTCCCTATTGGAAACTTCAGCTTGCCCATTGGTTTGGGGATGGTAGGGAATCCAAACATTATGCACTACACCATATTTCTTCATCAAAGACTTCATTTTTTTGTTACAGAAATGGGAGCCTTGATCACTAATGATGGCTCTTGGAATTCCAAACCTGCAGAAAATGTGAGACCTGACAAAGTCTAAAACAACATGAGAATCATCAGTCCGAGTGGCCTTGGCCTCCACCCACTTAGATACATAATCAACAGTAAGCAAAATGTAAATAAAACCAAAGGAAATCGGGAAGGGACCCATGAAATCAATACCCCACACACAAAAAATCTCACAAAACAGCAATGGTTGCCGGGGCATCTCATTCCTACGAGAGATGTTTCCTGTTTTCTCGCACTGTTCACAAGAATTACAAAACATATATGCATCATGAAACAAGTGAGGCTAATATAATCCAGAATCCATAACCTTTCTACCAGTGCGTTGTGGTCCAAAGTGTCCACCACATGCAAGTGTATGATAGAAGTACAAAAATGGACTAAAATTCAAAATCAGGCACACATCATCTAATCACTTGGTCACTACATAGTCGCCACAAATGATGGTCATCCTAAACATAATATTTAGCCTTACTTTTAAGTTTAGCAATCTAATGCTTGGTAAAAGAAGCATGTAATTCAGAAGCAACTAAGTAATTCACCAAGTCAGCATACCAAGGCTCTTTATTTTTCAGCTGAAAAAGCTGCTTATCCGGAAAGGTCTCTCGAATAGGGACCACTGCTTGTGGAATTCGGCTCAAATGATCGGCCACGAAGTTCTTCGCTCCACTTTTATCCTTGATCCCAATGTCAAACTCCTGCAAGAGTAACATCCACTGAATGAGTCTAGGCTTTGCCTCGGGTTTCTTTAGCAAGAATTTCAAGGCTGCATTATCAGAGAAAACAGTCACTTTAGAACCAAGTAAATAAGAATGGAATTTATCTAAAGCAAAAACAATAGCCAGAAGCTCTTTTTTAGTGGTGGTGTAATTGGCCTAGGCAGAGTCTAAAGTACGAGAGGCATAAGATATCACATAAGGTTGCTAGCCAACTCTTTGAGATAAAATGGCACCAATTGCAAAGTTAGATGCATCGCACATCAACTGGAAAAGGAAGTTCCAATCTAGTGGTTGAATAATTGGGGGCGAAGTCAAATTCTTCTTCAACTTATCAAATGCTTCCTTGCAATCCTCATCAAATGTGAACTCCACTTCTTTCTGGAGAAGCTTGGACAATGGAAGGGCAATCCTGCTGAAATCTTTGATGAAATGCCTGTAAAACCTTGCATGACCAAGAAAGGAACGCACTTCTCGCACACAAGTGGGGTAGGGTAAAGAGGTAATAATATCGATGTTAGCCCTATTTACTTCAATGCCCTTACTAGAAACTACGTGCCCCAAGATTATGTCATGTTCTACCATGAAATGACATTTCTCAAAATTAAGGACAAGATGGGACTCAATGCACCTATCAAGCACCTTAGCAAGGCTATCTAAACAAGCATCAAAAGAAGAACCATGAACAGTGAAATCATCCCTGAAGACCTCTATGCAATGCTCTAAGAAATTCGAGAAGATGTTCACGATACATCGCTGAAATGTACCTGGGGCATTACAAAGCCCAAAAGGCATTCTCTTATAAGCAAATGTGCTAAAAGAGCAAGTGAAGGTGGTCTTCTCCTAATCCTCCAGGGATATGTGAATCTGAAAGTAGCTTGATAAAACATCTAGAAAGCAATAGTGCGATTTACTAGCCAACCGTTCTAACATCTAATCAATGAAAGGTAAAGGGAAATGGTCTTTCCTGGTGGCATGATTGAGCTTTCTGTAGTTAATATAGACCCTCCAGCTATTCTAGATTCTAGTGGGGACTAGGTTATTCTTCTCATTCACTACGATAGTCATCCCAGTCTTCTTAGGGACCACTTGGACTAGACCTACCCACTTGCTATATGAAATGGGGTAAATGATACAGTTGACAACAACTTGCTTACTTCCTTCTTCACCACATCTAGTATCAAATGGTTCAGTCGCCTCTATGGTTGCTTAATTGGTTTAGCTTCTTCCTCCAGTAAAATTTGATGCATGCATGTAGTGGGGCTAATCCTTAGAACATCAGCAAGGGTCCATCCAATGGCTTTCTTATGCTGCTTCAAGATCTTCAACAGTTTAACTTCTTGTTCAGGTTGTAAATTCCTTGCCATTATCACTGGCAACTTCTCATATTCTTCCAAGAACATATACTTCAGCTGTTTAGGTAGAGGTTTCAGCTCGATGGCAGGTGTAAGACCTATTAGTTACTATGTTATTTACCAGTCATAAGTCTTACGTGGAATATATAAATATAGAAAATTCGGCAGCATTTCCTTTGTTTCTCGAACATTACCACAAATTATAACATAAGCAGCGGAATTCCAACAATCATTGCAAACCAACCAGGGTACATATATTATATATATACACATACACAGATATCATCAAGAGATCTCAGATCTCAACCAAAATATTATCAGAGTACGCAATATTATACAAGTGTATTCTAAACACTATTCTGACTGAGCACACTAAGCATATACAGAACTGAGTACATCAATAGTAGTATTCAGTTCCCCGTCATATTTACATCAGAATAATACACATCCTGTTATAGTTACATCACGGAGCTTAACTCCACCAAAATACAAATCTAAAAAATAAAGCAACAGAATCCTCCGTACTTAACCCGTAGAGGGTCCGAGGTATTCCTGCGAATCTGAGAAAGAGGTGGTGAAAACTGAAATAACCAAGTGAAACACAAGAAGGGGGGTTGAATTGTGTTTCTTAATCCTTTTTGATAATTAATAAAAGATTTTCCTTTTCAACAGAAAATAGAACACAGCGAAGGATAAAGTTTGACAAGCAAAGAGCTTAGAACCAACACCGCTTAGTCCTATTGGACTCTAAGGATTTTGAAAAGACTTTTAATAAAACGGTTAACACGTTCTAAAACCAAATAAAAGATCTTTGTTAATAAACACAATAGTAAACCCCAGAGGTTAGTGAATATAATAAAGCACACTAGAAGAGAAGAGAAGCTTACACACGAGATTTATCCTGGTTCACTCTTATCAACCAAGAGCTACGTCCAGTCCCTTCAACCAGAAGGATTTTCCAACTAATCTTTTTCGCGATTACAAGTATTATGCACCTCTTTAGGTAACAAGTATTTTCAACCTCTTCAGGTTCAATCTCACAAGTATTCTTTTACACACAGCCTCTTCAGGCTTACAATGCTTAAGATGAATAAGTGAAAGTAGATGAAAGCTTGAGTTTGAAACTCACTGACAAATGAGAATAGACAATAGAAATCTCAAGGCTTTTTCTTTTTACACGTTATATGGAAATCCAAGAAGAAATAAAGCTTTTTAGACTTTGTAAGATGCTTCGGCAAAGATCTCTCTCTTTTTTAAGTGCTGCTTCTTCTCTTTATAAGTAAGAACAAATTGAGCAGACTTCATGGGCTAGATCGTCCAACGGGAACATTTATTACCATTCTGAGTAGCATTAAATGCATCTACTGGAAAAGTGCTGAACTTCTTCTGACGGTGACTTTTATTCTCTGAGATTTCCAATCAATGAAAACAAAGTCCTGATTTGTCTAAGATTGCAGACGGTTTCTTATTTGCAGATCTTTGTAGTTGTTAGACAATGTCAGCAAAAGTGGCTTAGTTGACTTCTTCTGTCGCCGTGAGCTGTCAGAGTTCTTTTCTAACATTTAATGAGGAACAGTTCTTCATTTTTGAAATTTCACTTGGACGAGAGCTTGAGCTTGAACTTTGAAAGAGTGAATTGAGTCCGAGTTTTGCCAATAAGATCGTATTGGACGAACTAATAAAAAGTAACAGTATATGCATACAAATATTGGACGCACCAATAGTAAAAGTATATAATACATTTATTGGACCCACAAAGAGTTATAGCATATTGGACGCACGAAGAGTTATCTTTAAGCATAGAGCAGAATGGACGCACATACAAGTAGCGATTTGTTAATACTATTGTGGAAACACTTACTTGTTCAAACTAAATAAATATTTTTGTTATCCTCAAAACTTAAACAGGGAAAGCTACAGCTTTTAAGAATTTAGTACTTAAACCTTTTTATAAGAATTTGGTTTCAACAAAAACAACTTCCCAGTGAATATGAATAAACTTGCAGATAAAGTATATATGTAAGTAGAGAGCAAGTATAACACAATTCACAATATAACAAGTAACACCAACCAACCAATGCAATGAATGAATGCACATGATGTTCACACCTTTTATTCACACTTTTTCTTTCTCCACTCCTCTTGTTGTGCACTAACCCTTTTCGGTTAGGCCCTCGCAATATGCATATGTAATGTTTTATGCCAATTTCGTTTCCTTCTAGCTCATAAGCTAGACACCCCTCATTCTTGTACACTAACCCCTTTCGGTTAGGCCACCTCGCAATGCAATGCAAATAAGTATGCCATTTCATTTCCATCTAGCTCATAAGCTAGGCACCCCTCATTCTTGTACACTAACCCCTTCCAGTTAGGCCATCTCGCTATACAATGCAATGTTCTCATATTCATATCATGCTCATTCATAATATCATAATAACATCACATGTAACCAATTCAAGCATATACAACACATAACCATTATGCTCAACTCTATCAAGCATTCTTACTTAGCTACACATCTCATTATAATGCTAAGTCAATTCTATCAAGCATTCTTACTTAGCTACTAATCAATCAATTTGAGACACTTATGTTAGCTTTGTATTAGGATTTATTAGATGTTTATTGTGCCCAATATTAGTATTTTAGATGAATTTAATGTTGTTGGGCTTCATTGGGCTTTAATGCAAATATTGAATAATTTTCGGATTTTAATGCATTTTGACCTTTCTTCCTTGTTTAGGCCATAACTTGGGACTCGATGATCCATTTGAGGTGATCTTAGTGTCTTTACAAAGCTAAGACAATGCTCTACAAGTTTCATGAAGAACGCAAGAGCTGGATCGGACTTCTAAGGGTCCAAAATATCCCTGCAATGCAAAGTGGATTTGCTGTCACGAAAATCAGGGCAGTGTGCACATATTGGACTACATAGTGAGCTATAGGCTGCCTCTTGGGCTGAAACTTAGCCATTGGAAAGATAAGACCCATATCTCCAACTTCACTGAAGACCATTTACTCAATAGATGTCGTTTTAGGCATGATTTTGAAGCTACAAGTTGGTTTGAATTTGGAAACACGTTTTGCCAACCTAACTTGAGGTAGGTGCAGTGTTTTTGGCATATCTGGAGTTTTTATAGTCCAAATAGCATGATTCCAATTGAAATATTTCAAGGAGACAACTGGATACAACTTTCATGAAGACCTCCAAGCCAAAATGCACCGTCCAGGTCATGAAAATCAAGCCAGAAGTCGGATAAGAGTTGCTAACTAAAAGCCACGAACCATGCACCAACCCACCAACCATGCATCAAGCTTCCATATTTGACAATTTCCATGTTTTTACAGCTTGTATTCAGATTATGTTCATGTACAAATTGGCTTCTAGGATTAGTATAAATAGAGCCAATCTCTTTGTATTACGATCATTCAATTTTAAGTAAGTTTGAAGAAAGTTTGAGTATTTGTGAGAGTTTTCTTTCTCTTCTTCTCCATTCTCTTTACAATTTCGTTTTTGTTCTTTTATTTCTGAGTTCTTCGTTCCCATCCATGGAAGGCTAGGCTCTCATAATCAATCCAAGGGATTAGCCATCTTGATGTTTAATTTGGAGATCTTGTTTCGCTTGTTCATATTGCTTAATTGTTATTCAAGTTTCTCTTCTTCCTCTTTCGATTTTTATCTAGATTAAATTGCTTAATTTGATTTAGATATTGATGTGATAATAGCTTTATTATCATGTATTCAAAGAGGATCACAAAGACTAAACAATATATTAAAGCTTTTTGATAGATTGTTTAGCTTGGTTAAATTCTAGATCTTAAGTTAATCTATGTTGGATGGTGCTTACTTTATCTAACCTTGGTTAATCAAATCCTAGATGCTTATCTAGTAGATAATTCTTGGATCATGTTAAGGCTTCTTGATGTGATCTAAGGCCAAGAACATGGTTAGCAATTAAGTGAATTCCTTGTGATCAATGATGAGTTAAACTCAAGATCAGTAAATGTCCTTGGATTGGTTGTTTCTTTAGATTTGTTTACAACTTTAAGTTTCATACTTTTATTAATCTTGTTAATCAACAACAAAACCCCCCTTATCTAATTATCTTGATCTAATTAAATCTTTGTTCTTTTTGGATCCTTGAGAGATGATTCGGTTCATACTTTATACTACAAATTAATTTGTGAACCGGTAATTTTTATTATTTGACGGGTCTCGACAACTCTTGTCAACTGCCTAAACTACCTACACTTTGTATACATTCTTTCAAAATAGAATTATTACATGTGGCAGATACAATGCCTTATTTCAAATAGGTTCACAGCATCCAAAGCAACAAGCACTATTTAGAAATCCCAAAATATCAGGGAACTCAGCTAATATATTAACATGCATATCATCAAGAAGCAAATCAATAATATCTATCTAGAAAACAGAATGCTCTTCTAGAGGATATTTCATGGCATCAATGATATTAAACTGAAATATGTTATCCCCGAATTCCATGGAGAGGGTACCTGCATGCACATCAATCTTAGTTTTTGCGGTTTTCAAGAATGGCCTTCCTAAGATTAGTGGGGGTTGACTAGATGCCAGTTCATCTTCCATGTTAAGAACATAAAAATCTGTTGGGAATATTAAATAATTCACACAAACTAAAACATCCTTAAGCACTCCTGCAGGATAAGTTATGCTACGATTTGCTAGCTGAATGATAACTCCAGTAGGTTTTAGCTCTCCAACATGCAAAGACTCATAAACTGACCTCGGTAGCACATTAATTGAGGTGCCCAAGTCTAACATGGCATGTGTAAATAGCTGGTTGCCTATTGTTTAGGGAATGGTAAATGTTCCAGGGTCTTTGCACTTAGGAGGTATGTTTGGTTGTATCAAGATAGAGACATTTCTCCCCATGCTCACTTTTTCATTTCCCTTTAATCTTCTTTTGTGAGTGCACAATTATTTCAAGAACTTTGCATACTTAGGAATTTGTTTTATTGCGCCTAGGAGAGGGATATTCACTTCAACGTTCTGGAAAGTCTCCATAATGTCTCTATCCAATTCTGTTTCAGCTATCTTCTTTGATTAAGTCATTCTCTTGGGAAAAGGAAGAGGAATGGTGGAAACAGAATTCTTTACAGATTTAAGGTTTTCTACATAATGCTTGTGTGCTGTAGCTGGTTTTGTTACATGTTGTGTAGGAATCTATTTTTTTGCAGATTCTTGTGTAGAATTATGTTTTACTGCAGATTTCTGTTGCACAATCTCTGGTTGGAGTTAGGTTGGACCACTCACTTCTTTTTCACTTCTCAAGGTTATTGTACTGACATTGCCCCTTGGAGTATTGACTGTTTGGGAGGGCAATTGACCAGAACCTTAAGATTTCAGCTCATTAATGGATGTTGCAAACTGACCAATTTGAGTTTCTAAATTTTGAATAGTGGTCTTGGTTCTTTGTTGAAACTACATATTATTAGTTGCCAATTGCTTCACCAAGTCTGCCAAGGTAGGTTCTGAATTATTGCGTTGCTGCAGTGGCTGTTTCAATGAGTGTTGAAATTGCAGGTTGTTTGAGCTTATTGGATTAAATCAATTCTGCTGCTGCTGCTAGTATTGCTATTAAAACTGGACAGATTTTCCATATCGCAGATTAGGATGATCTCTCTACCTAGGGTTGTATGTGTTAGAATAGCGGTCATACTTTGGTTGTTGCTATTGTTGTTATTAGTATGGTCTACCAGAAAAGATGCCAACTACTGTTTCATTGTTCTCTTGGAGTGTAAGACATTGGTTTGTTGAATGGTCAGATTGAGAACAAATCCCACACAATTTTGCTGATTGAGTTTGGTTTTGTCCCAATGCTAGTTGCCTAACCAAGGAGGTCAGCTCCTTGACAAGAGGTTGTTAAGACCCGTCAAAATAATAAAAATTACCGGTTCACAAACTAATTTGTAGTATAGAGAATGAACCGAATTGTCTCTCAAGGATCCAAAAACAAAGATTCAATCAGATTAAGATAATTAAAAAGGAGGGTTTTTGATGATTTATAAAGAAAATATACTAGTTGAATTAAAGAAAAGTAATTAATAAATTAACCAATCCAAGGAAATTTACCGATCTTGAGTTTTACCCATCATTGATCACAAGGAATTCACTTAATTGCTAACCATGTTCTTGGCCTTAGAGCATATTAAGAAGCCTCAGCATGATCAAAGAATCCTCTACTAGATAAGCATCTAGGATTTAATTAACCACGGTTAGATAAATTAAGCATCATCTAAAAATAAATTAACTTAAGATCAGGGATTTAACCAAGTCCTAAACAATCCATCAAAAAGGTTTGATATATAGTTTAGTCTGTTCATGGGTAAAAGTCCCTCATAAAAGTATTGGATCAATAATTGATCACTGATTTGATGATAAGGATAACTTGAACAAAGCTTCTTGAACCTTTCCCAGTACTTATGAAGTGTCTCACCACTGATTTGCCTGATGCCACATATATCCTTCCTAATAGCAGCTGCTCTTGAGGCAGGAAATAACTTCTCTAAAAACAGTCGCTTCATGTCACTCCAACACATTATTGCAACTGATTGCAAGTAGTATACCCAGTCCTTGCTGCTCCATCTAATGAAAATGGAAAGGCCCTCAACTTGATGTGCTCTTCATGAATGCCTAGAGGTTTCAGGGTGGAACACACCACATGAAACTCCTTTAAATGCTTGTGAGGGTCCTCACCTGCAAATCCGTGGAACTTTGGCAACAAGTGTATCAAACCAGATTTCAATTCAAAATTAGCATTTAAATCAGGATATTGAATGCACAAAGGTTTGTAGTTCACATTAGGTGCAGCCAATTCTTTAAAAGTCCTATTATTAATGTTAGGGTCCATTTTAGTATGACTGACGGAATGAACAATAGAATTCAAAACAGAATTAGAACTATGAAAAACAGAAGAAGAATGACTAATAGATGCAAAGTTAGAATCGACAAAGTCATAATCTAAGGAAGATGCAATTTTCTCACTAAGCCTACGAGCCCTATTTGGTGTGTGTAAGGTCCTCTCAATCTCAGGATCAAAGTCAAGTATGTTATGAGGATTGGAACACCTAGTCATACACTAATTAGCACTAGTATGACTCAAATGAACTCAAACCACCAAAATCACAAAACAAGCATAAAACTAAAACAAAACAAGTGCAGTTAACCAATCTAGACAATTTTAAAAAATATGAGACCACCACAAGATGAAAGCTACACTAGTCTAGAAAATTATTATGCAAAGTAAAAACTTAAAAAATTGAAAAAGTGGTCTAAACAATGGATTTTGGGGATGGGACTGCCTAGGCCACAAGGTAGGCAACCTACCTAGTGGTTTTTGATTAGTGAAGTTTTTTCAAGCAGCCTACCAAAAACCAGAAAAATAAATTTAATTACCTCTATGTCCTGAAAGTCTCAAAAGTCATACCAAATGAAGGAATTTGGCTTATATTTGAGTCCTTGATCCCAATGAGATCACCTTGCACAGAGTGGCCATAAACCTTGAAAAACCAAGTATCAACTCAATACTTCACAGTTGAGGTCCACTTGAACACTCTTGGCACCCTCAAAATATTGAAAAGATGGGAAAACAAAAAAATAATGCAAACAGAGGTGTTGGAAGTTAGAAATAGTCTTGATATGAGTAATTAACATCTAATGATTACTGGCAACAACGCCAAATTTGATTCGAGTGACGGGCTTGATCAAATTGTAAGAATTAGTTCAATACAAATTTTGCAATAGTAGTGAGTGAACCAAGTCGTATCCCTAGGATCATAGGTGTAATTTGATCATATCAACATATTAGAGTGTGGGGAATTGGTATTGATTAACAAGATTAACAAAATCAAGAGAATTAAAGTTGTAAACAAATCTAAAGAAACAATCAATCTAAGGAAATTGATTATCATTGTGTTTCATTCATCATTGATTTCTAAAATTCATTCAATTGCAACCGAGCTCTTGGCCTTGAATTACATTAAGAATCCTCATGGTAATCCACGAATTCTCTACTGGATTAAGCATCTAGAATTTGATCAATTAAGGTTAGACAAATTGATAAACATATTTTATATGCATAATTTAGCACCTCTTATTGGTCTATTCTTATGAAATTATTACATATATGAAGTGAAAATTGCATAATTCCTTATATATTGGTTATGTTGTTACAAATTGAGTAGAACACCCGAAGGACTATTCAAAGCAGTTGTTGATCCAAAATATCATGAACTTGAATGTTGACATCAGTATAGCTCAAACAGAAGAGAAATGAAGACCTAAACTCAGTGAATTTTGGGTTACATCAAATTCAAGACAAATCAGAAAATTCCTACTTAAACCTATACTCGGCTATTCGATGATTTCTCAAGATATAACCGTTGGATGGAGCTGAAATTTTGATATGTCATTCACGACATCATTCTCTATGACTTTCGTAGAAATGAAGATTCCCAGATTAGTAAAGGAAGTTGGTCAAAATTAGGCAACAAGTTGGTGGCCGTCATTATTGATATAATCTGAGCAGTTTCAGCAAAATGGTCATAGCGCAAGATCCAACCGTTAGATCTGGCTGAATGTTTGATATGTTCTTTATGACGGCATGTGAAACAAATTTCATGAAGAGAAGATTTCCAAATTATGACGCGAGAAATGACGAATTTGGAAATCTTCGGAGCTGAAATTTCAACCCATGTGCAAAGAGATTTGACAAAGTTGTAATTGAATGGTTCTAGCCTTTGCCTACAAAAGGAAGTCATTTGCCACACTTAAGGGTATTCCATTTTCTGAATTCTCTCATTGTAGTTTGAGTTAGGGGTGAAGCTTTCATAAATTGTGAGATTTATACTTTGATTTCAAGGTTAATTCTTCCAATTTGTCTAAAGTAAATCTCAAAGCTCTTGTAGTTTGTATAATATATTCTCCATCTTATTCAAGTTTCTTCATCTTGATGTCTAGTTAAGTTTCTTCCTAGAGTTAGGGGTGAAGCTTTCATAAATTGTGAGATTTATACTTTGATTTCAAGGTTAGATCTTCCAATTTGTTTAAAGTAAATCCCGAAACTTTAGCCCGTTGTATTCTTGTTAATATCAACAACCACTTTCATTTTTATCATGCTTTTCACTTGTTCTTTTGTTTCCTTTAATATAATGAGTAGCTAAATTTTTATATTAGGATTGCAATTTGAACTCACACGTAATTTGATTCGTTTATCATATCCAAAAGTAGATTGATTATCTTGAATTGTTTATCTTACTTGTTCCTAATGCTTTTAATTAATTGGGCATTAATTAAATTGAATTGATAAACCTTAAGCAACTTGACAAAGGGATTTTGGTTTTAGATCTAGGTAAGATAACATATGATCTTTGTGCGAAAGCATTGAGTTTGTATAGGATAGACATATACCTATATGACATATATAACCATTAATGAAATCGGAACTTAATGAATTCTTGATTATTTGATAGACATAGACATATAGTTTATCATTAATTAAGGATATTTCTATTTGACCATCGAAAGAGGCTTATAGATAAGTTAAGGATTTCTAGTTAACAATTCAAATAATTAATTGATCTTAGATAGAAGTAAGAGAATCAAGTAAAGTGTGAGGGATAATTGCAATCCTAGGCTTGGTGAATTTGATCATTAAATTCTTCTTCTTGTTTACTTTAATTTTAAATCTTTCATAACACTTCCACTTATTAAGTTGTTTAAATAAGATTGAGTTTTGTAAACTTTTAGTAGATAGTTAAATTTATAATTAATCCCTGTGGGTTCGACACTTTCTTATTATTATATTACTTGATTTGCGATAACGTATACTTGCGTTCTGATTTACCACATCACAAATTAAGCATTCACCTAAGCCAAAATCAACCTAATAATTAGAATTCAGTCAAGCTAAACAATGTATCAAAACACTTCAATACATTGTTTATCCTCTGTGATTCCTCTTAAGCATGTGATAAATAAGCAGTTATCACATGAACATTCAAATCAAATAAGCATTCAATTCGAATTTGAACAAAAGAAGAAGTAAAAGAGAAACTTGATCAATAATTAAATCTTTGCATTAATCAAAACAGAATCTCCAAATGAAACATCAACAATGTCAGTCCCTAGGATTGATTACAGAATTCTAGCCTTCCATTGATGGGAAGGAAGAAGCTCAAAACGTAGAGAGAGAACATAGAGAGAAGGGAGGGAAAATGAAGATGAAGAGAACAATTCAAAAACCAAAAGTGAGGGAAAAATGAATTCTCAATTTGTGCTCTCACTTCCCCTTTATATAGAGGATCCTAAACTATAATTTACAATAATGAAATTGGATTAGGAATAATCTAGAACCTCTAAGCTTTAAGTGGCCGCTTGATTTTCCTAATTTGGGCTTAAGATGAGAGAGTTATGCCCAAATTAGTGCAAGGAGGTCATCTGAACTGTTTTTCAACTTCATGTGGTTAGCACACCATCAAAACGCCGTAGTTTGGACAACTGGTCTTCATGAGAGTTGTATCCTTGCGTTTTGGCTTTCATTTGGGATCAATTTTACATCCATTAGTCATGTATAGCCCAAGATATGGTCCATTTACTCCATGCAGGTCGGGTCCCAGTGGTAACATCTTATCTCTGACTTCTAGGCTCAATTTGGCCCACTATACATCCAAATCAGCTCTTGAGCTCTTTATCAAAGTTGTATAGCTACCTCTAATATTTCCTACAAGGTAAAATTCATATTTTTTATATGTCTAAAACTCTAGACATGCCTAAACTACATAGACAGGGTAAAAGTTCAATTAATGCTAAAAAAATGCAATTAAGCCCATTGAAACCCAAACTTGTTACCAAGTGGCTTCAATAACTCAAGAGGGGGGGTGAATTGAGTTTTCAAAAACTTTCACAAGGTTTATTTTAATGATGTTAATTATTTAAAAACAATGGACTTGCAAAGGATAATGACTAAAATAATGAGCTTTTTAATACAGAAAGTATAAGACAAGAATTCACAACATTAAACACATCAAGTTTAGATAAGTTGATAGAATATAACTTATAAGTAAAAGATAAGGGTTGAGAGAGTGCAAACAAGATTTATACTGGTTCAATCACTTCTTGTGATCTACGTCCAGTCCTCGAGATCGTCCACCCGAGATTTCAACTATACTTCAAGCTTCTAACTTGGGTGCTTGATAAAAACCCTTACAATAAAGAGCACTCTTCACTTAGTATGGGATCCTCCACCCTCTATGTGCAAGAGTCTCCCTCAATACAACAAGGATTTTCTCTCCTTCAACTTACACAAGATAATCTAATGGTTTTGGTAGATTGTAACTCTCACAAGAGTAGATATACAACTTGAAGAACAGATGGGTATATGATCAAATCACTAAGCAAGCTTTTTCAAATAGAAAGCAGTATGATGAATCGAAGATTAGAAAAAGCTCTTTCAAAATGAATTTACGATCTTGGGTCTCTCGAAACTTAATTTAGATGAGCTATAAATAGCTCTTACAAGTTTTTGATCCGTTGGGTAGTAGGTAAGTATTAAAACAATATTCAAACTAGCCGTTGGAAAAGTTTACGGAGCGTGTGTAGTCGACTACACATTGTTGTAGTCGACTACGAAGCCTTTCTGACTTTTAAAAACATGAGAGTTTATTATTAACAGAATGCATGTAGTCGACTACACTTACAAGGTAGTGATCGACTACGTAGCTCTCAGTTCTCTTTTAAAAGCAAGGCAACCGAGATATATTATCAAAAATAACATGTAGTCGACTACAGAGCTTATGTAGTCGATTACATGTCTCCTCTGGTTTATGCATTTTTAAAAAAGGAACAATTTTAAAACGATGTAGTCGACTACAATAGCTTTGGTAGTCGACTACAAATGTCCTCGGGTTAACATGTATTTAGCAAAAGTATTTTTATCAGCATTGTAGTCGACTACCTCATAATTGTAGTCGACTACAAGCATCCTCGGGACATTTCAAAAAGACCGCAATTCAAGATTTTGCCTATTGGTAGTCGACTACAATACTTGTGTAGTCGACTACACGTTTGTTCTGACTTTTGGAAAACGTTGTAAATTTAACATTTTCCAGCTGTGTAGTCGACTACATCAATCTTGTAGTCGACTACAAGTGACTTAAAAACTCATTTTTGAATGTTAAAAAATCTTTCTTTCCAAAGCATTTTTAAAGATAACTATCTTTTTATCAAACCTTATTTTAGGAATAGTTTTGAAAGAATGAAACAAAATGCTTGCTAGGTGATTTAAACAATTTATAACTCTTACAATGATAAGTAAAAGCCTATAAGTCTTGAGTACTCCTTGTGAGCTTGTTCTTGTCTTCTTGGTGCGGAATCCTTTGTTTGGTTATCATCAAAATTCAATATGACAAATGTTGCTCACATTCTCCCCCTTTTTGATGATGACAAACAATATAACTGTGGAGTGAGAAATGTCAGTAATAAGAAGAAATAGATAGACAAAATCTCCCCCTTTGATAATCGAGTTTTAGGAAATGTCGCACAGGAGCGATTTCATCTTGTATTGACTCCCCTTAGTTTTACAATAGGAGCATTTCAATTTTTTATTTATAACATTGTACCTTCATTATGAAATATATATTAGCAATGTTATTTAGTCATATAAGCATATTCATTCCATTTCATTTAACATATTTCTCCCCCTTTTGGCATTATCAAATAAGGGTAACAAAAATAGTCATGATAAACTTTGAGAGAAGATAAATAACAATCCAGCATTAAATCAAGTAAAGATCAAACATTTAACTTGTTCAACATTAAATAACTAAATTGCATAAACTTTGGATTTGTTCAAAACATAATAAGATAAAATAAAGAAAATCCTAAGAAAAGTCTAAGCCCCATCATCGTCCTCGTCTTCATCCTCATCCTCGTCATCTGAGCCAGCCAATTCATGTTGAGTAGGATCATCTGCTGGAATGGTCAGTTGGTTTAGCTGGAAAGTGACATCGGTCATTTGGGAAGTCAAGTCTCCAACTGAGGTTTCAAGACGTTCAAGCCGCGCATCCATGGAGTGAAGATGAGTCTCCATAGCAACTACCCTCCCAAATAAGTCTTCTTTCACAAAGGAGGTCAGACTGTGGAGCCCAGTCATAATCTCAGCTATGCCGTGAGAGTAGTCCGGCATTGGTCCTGAAGGATAAGCGTTAGATGGTGGATGATCTTCCTCCATGTGGTGGTGAGTGGGTGATCATCAAACTCCTCATCTTCGTCTCGTACCCAATGCATGTCAACCTACTTCAAGCCCATTTTCCTAAGGTTTTGTTCACGGATCCGGTTAGCATCGGTGACCGTAATTGAGTTTTCACCTTCCAAGGGCACATTAAACTTTTCTAGAATTTTGGTTATCAGCATGGCGTATGGAAGTGCAGGTCCAGGTTTCTCAGAGACACGTTCCATATGCTTCATGATGCGATAAGCCCAGTTGAGTTTCACTCTTTTGTTTAGTGCCCACATGTATAGCAAATCTTCTTCAGAAACGGTGGCATAGTTCCCATTTCTCGGAAGCAAAACTCGGCACAGAATATAATGAAGTAGCCGATTCTCAACAGATAAATATCCTACTTTAAACCTAGAGGTTGGAAATGGTCCACCTTCTCTAAGCACACTCCAAGTTGCTGCAGTTTTCTCAAAATCTTCTAAACTCTCTTCACTACGGCCGGGGATAAGGGGAATGCTGGTGAGTTCAGCGAGTTCAGAAAAGCCTAGATCTATCTTAATCTTCTTGACTTCAGAGAAAATGCGTTTATTATGATACTTGAAGTTGCAAAGAATACCTTCACCAATTGTGGGTAAATCGGACAGAGAATCCTAGTGAAGGCATCGATTTGCAAATCTCTGAGCAAATGCGGAAGAGCGAAACCTTCGATCCGTAGAAAGATCTCATCTAGATAGCGGGGTGCCACTATAGGGCGAGATTGAAAGTCATTGGTGAACTTGATCATCTGCTCTTCCTTGGTGAAATACCGTCGCAGGTTGAGGGTTGGAGGAATTGAGACATGGCTATGGGTGGTTTTCTTTCGTTTGGGAGCAGAGGAGGAGCTTGCCATGATGATGATGAAACGATGAAGTGAGAGGAGGGTTTTGGTGAAGGGATTGGGCGGCTAGGGTTTGGGAAGAGATTTGAGAGAGAGAGAGAGGAGTGGGTCGCAGGAGAGAAGAAGGAGAAATGAGATGAATGGCTGCCGTGGGGTATTTAAAACCCGCGATTGTAGTCGACTACGCCCAACTTGTAGTCGACTGCAAGTTGCTTCTGTTGCAACTTGTTGCACTGTGTAGTCGACTACAAGTATATGGTAGTCGACTACAATGAGCTTCTGAGATTTTTATTTTCAGTTTTTTAAAAAAAACTGTAATTGTAGTCGATTACAATATCTGTGTAGTCGACTACCAATGCTTTCTGGAAAAATAAAATTGCACGAGAGAAGCTTCATTACCTGTGTGTAGTCGACTACAAGATCTGTGTAGTCGACTACCTTGCTTCTGAAAACACTTTTTAGCTTAATCAATTTGTCCAAAACTTCATCAATCTAAATTGGGGGACTTAGGCTATATTAGGATTACCTGCAAAACAAATTTAGGGAAACCTCCGATGCCTAAGTCAGTAATTGAAATAAAAAAAATGTATAACAATGAAATAGAAACAAGGTCTTTAAATGCAACTGTGATCAATCATTCCAAGTTCTCTTCTTATAAAAAAGAAATTTTCTTTTGCAAGTGGTTTGGTAAAGATATCAGCAAGTTGTTTTGTTGTTTCTACAAATTCAACTACACAATCTCCATTTTGTACATGATCTCTTATAAAATGGTGCCTAATTTCAATGTGCTTGGTTCTAGAGTGCATTATGGGATTTTTAGTCAAGCTAATTGCACTAGTGTTATCACATCTTATAGGGATGTGATCAAGCTTAAGTCCATAGTCTAGAAGTTGTTGCTTCATCCAAAGGATTTGAGCACAACAACTTCCAGCCGCAACATATTCAGCTTCAGCAGTAGACAATGCCACACTATTTTGCTTCTTGCTATGCCAAGAGACAAGAGAGCATCCTAGAAAGTGACAAGTTCCACTAGTACTTTTCCTATCCATTTTGCATCCAGCAAAATCAGAATCGGAATAACCAACTAGACTACTTGAGGCACCCTTGGGGTACCACAAACCCATTTGTTGAGTGCCAACTAGATACCTCATAATTCTTTTAACAACACTTAAGTGTGATTCCTTAGGATTTGCTTGAAATCTAGCACACATGCACACACTAAACATGATATCTGGTCTACTAGCAGTAAGATATAGTAGTGAGCCAATCATACCTCTATATTTTGTAATTTCTATGGGCTTACCACCTTCATCTTTGTCCAACCGGCAAGAGGTGCTCATGGGAGTGTCAAAAATCTTTGAATTTTCCATTTCAAATCTTTTGAGCAATTCGTTGCAGTATTTGGATTGGTTAATGAAGATTCCTTCACTTGTTTGCTTGATTTGCAATCCAAGAAAGAAGGTGAGCTCTCCCATCATAGACATTTCAAATTCACTTTGCATGATGTTGGCAAATTCCTTACATAGAGATTCATTAGTAGCACCAAAAATAATATCATCTACGTAGATTTGTACAAGGAGAATGTCATGTTTTCTATTTTTAATGAAAAGTGTTGTGTCAACTTTTCCTCTAGTAAAACCTTTTTCTAAAAGAAACTTGCTCGATCTTTCATACCAAGCTCTAGGAGCTTGTTTTAAGCCATACAAAGCCTTTTTAAGTTTAAAAACATGATTGGGCAGTTTATAATTTTCAAAACCAGGAGGTTGGTCAACATACACTTCTTCTTGAATAAAACCATTTAGGAAGGCACTTTTACGTCCATTTGATAAAGTTTAAAGTTCATGATGCAGGCATATGCAAGTAACATTCGAATAGCTTCTAATCTAGCAACAGGAGCATAGGTTTCTTCATAATCTATTCCTTCTTCTTGATTATAACCTTTAGCTACTAGCCTAGCTTTATTTCTTGTAATTATTCGGTTTCATCAAGTTTGTTCCTAAAAACCCATTTGGTGCCAATAATGGGATGATCATTGGGTCTTGGAACAAGTTCCCAAACTTGGTTCCTCTCAAATTGATTTAATTCTTCTTGCATTGCCAAGATCCAATTTTCATCATTTATGGCCTCATCTATGTTTTTGGTTCAACTTGAGAAACAAAAGCTAAATGATTGCATACATTTTTAATGGAGTTTCGAGTAATTACCTTTTGAGAGACATCACCAATTACCAAGTCAAGTGGATGGTTCCTATGCGTTCTCCATTCTCTTGGTAAGTCATTGATTTGAGATTGACCTTGTTGTGGGGAAGCAATCTCTCCTTGTTCTTCTTTCTTAAGGTTCTCCACTTTGTCATTTAAGTGAATATCAGTCAAATTTTCCACAATATCATCAACAACATCTTCTTTTGGCTCTAGGGAGTTTGTTTCATCAAAAGCAATATGTATTGATTCCTCAATTGTCATTGTTCTTTTATTATAGACTCTAAATGCTTTGCTAGTTAATGAATATCCAAGAAATATTCCTTCATCGATTTTGCATCAAACTTGCCTAAGTTATCCTTTCCATTATTTAAAACAAAGCATTTGCATCCAAAGACATGAAGGTGGGAAATATTTGGTTTTCTTCCTTTGTAAAGTTCATAAGGAGTTTTCTTCAAAATGGGCCTTATTAGTGCCCTATTCATTACATAACAAGCGGTGCTTACCGCATCGGCCCAAAAATATTTAGGAAGATTAGTCTCATTGAGCATGGTTCTAGCCATTTCTTCTAAGCTTCGATTTTTTCTTTCTACAACTCCATTTTGTTGTGGAGTTCTAGGGGCTGAAAAATTGTGTTCAATGCCACTTTCATTACAAAAGTTTTCAAAATCTTGATTTTCAAATTCCCCACCATGATCACTTCTTATGGATACAATACTAGAGTTTTTCTCATTTTGGATTAACTTTGCAAGTCTTCTAAAAGCTTTAAAAGCTTCATTCTTATGGGCAAGAAATAATGTCCACGTAAATCTAGAATAATCATCCACAATCACAAGTGCATAGTAATTCCCACCAAAGCTCATTGTTCTTGATGGTCCAAAAAGGTCCATGTGTAAAAGTTGTAAAGGTCTAGAGGTTGAAACAATATTTTTGCTTTTGAAAGAGTCCTTCACTTGTTTTCCTTTTTGACAAGCATCACAAAGTTTGTCTTTTGTAAAATGAAGCTTTGGGAGTCCAATTACTAAGTCTTTGGAAATTAGTTTATTTAAATGATCCATGTGAATGTGTGCAACTCTTCTATGCCATAACCATGAATTATTTTCCTTACTCACTAGGCATTTTGCATCATTTGAGGATATTTCATCTAGACTAATCATATAAATGTTATCCACTCTATGACCAACAAACTTGACTTGTTTATCATTTTTATCCTCAACTATGCAACAATTTGAATCAAAAATAACTCTATTATTCTTGTCACACAATTGACTAATGCTAAGTAAGTTATGTTTGAGTCCATCAACTAACAACACATTTTCAATAGATGTTGAGGGAGTTTTACCAACTTTTCCAGTGCCAAGGATTTTTCCTTTATTGTTATCTCCAAAGGTGACATGTCCATGCTCTTTGGGTATAAAGAAGGAAAACTTTGACTCATCTCCTGTCATGTGCTTGGAGCAACCACTATCAAGATACCATTTTGAACTCTTGGCCTTCAAGCACACCTACAAGCAAATTTAAGTTTTGGTTTTAGGTACCCAAACTTTCTTGGGTCCTTTGATGTCGATTTTGGGCAAGGTGCCCTTAGGAACCCATATCTTCTTTTTGTCCAACATGTAAATTCTTTCTAACTCTACATGTAGATGCACTATGTCCTTTCTTGCCACAATAAAAACAAGTTATAAATGGGCTACTTGACATTGTTGTGGAAACAAAGAAACTTTTATAGGATTTTTGTTGAGTCTTGGGTTTGTATCCCAAACCTGCTTTATCAAATACACATCTTTGTTTTCCAAGCAATGTGTTGAGATTGTCTCTTCCAAAAGTAAACTTTGCAAGAGTGTTTTTCAAGTCCTCAATTTCTTTTTCAGAATTTAAGCAGGAGTAACATGAAGAGGATGATGAGGGAACATTTTTATGAGATATACAAGTAGAGCAGGAAGAATTAGCATCAATCAATCCAAGGGTTTCATTTTCTAATTTTAGTTCCTCAATCTCCTTATTTAAACAAGCAATTTGATTTTCTAAAGACATGATAGATTTTTTTTGAGGTTGAGACTAACTTTGCTAATCTCATAGATTCTTCATGCAATTCTTCAAATGCTTCTTGTAATTCATCATAAGAAGGTTGTATATCAAGGGATTGAGATGTTACCTCTAAATCATCATTTGCCATGAGACAAAGATTGGCTTCCTCATTGTCGGAGTCATCCGATAAGCTCAAGTCATTGTCCTCCCATGCAATGTATGCTCTTCTTCCTTTCTTTTCTTGCTTTGGTTTTCTATCAAATCTTTCCATCTTCTTTTGGTATAGCGGACAGTCCATCTTCATGTGACCTGGTTTGCCACATTCAAAGCAAGTAGGTGGAGTAGGTGTTGAACCTTCTCCTTTGAAGTTTTTCTTTGGAGGAAAGGGTGGCCTTCTTCCATTGTTTTTCTTTTGAGAAATTTTCCAAATTTTCTCACAAGAAGACTAAGGTTTTCTTCATTTATTTCAAGATCCTCTATAGAGCCTTCATCATCATCTTCATTATCATAGTGAGATGAGGTTGCCTTTAGAGCTATTCCTTTCTTCTTCTTGTCAACTCCTTCATGTTCACTCAGTCTTATTAACTCCATTTCATGTTCTTGGAGTTTTCCAAAAAGTGTTGGAAGAGTCATTGTTGCTAAGTTTCTTGATTCTGAAATTGCTGTCACTTTGGGTTGCCATTCCCTGTTTAAACATCTCAAAACTTTGTTAATTAAATCTTCATCTGGAAATGTTTTTCCCAATGAAGATAGATGATTAACTATATGAGTGAATCTCTTTTGCATATCTTGTATGCTTTCACCTTGATTCATTCTAAAGAGTTCATACTCATGTATGAGAGTGTTAATTCTAGACCTCTTTACCTCACTGGTTCCTTCATGGGTTACTTGAAGTGCATCCCACATTTCTTTTGCAGTTTTGCAGTTGGAGATGCGAAAATATTCATCATAACCTAAGGCACTAGTAATGATGTTTTTGGCCTTAGCATTATGTTGAACTTTCTTTTTATCATCATCAGTCCATTCAGCTCTTGGTTTAAGAACCTCATGGTTATCAACCACCTTCTTTGGAACAAAAGCACCATTTTCAACGGCATCCCAAATATCAATATCAATAGATTCCATGAAAATTCTCATTCTTTCTTTCCAATAAGTATAACCAGTACCATTGAAAGCTGGAGGTCTATTTATAGAAGCTCCTTCGGGTAAAGCAAATTGAAAAGAAGCCATCTCTTGAAGCTGTTAAGCTCTTTACACAAGAGTCAAGCTCTGATACCACTTGTTACCAAGTGGCTTCAATAACTCAAGAGGGGGGGGTGAATTGAGTTTTCAAAAACTTTCACAAGGTTTATTTTAATGATGTTAATTATTTAAAAACAATGGACTTGCAAAGGATAATGACTAAAATAATGAGCTTTTAATACGAAAGTATAAGACAAGAATTCACAACATTAAACACATCAAGTTTAGATAAGTTGATAGAATATAACTTATAAGTAAAAGATAAGGGTTGAGAGAGTGCAAACAAGATTTATCTTTGGTTCAATCACTTCTTGTGATCTACGTCCAGTCCTCGAGATCGTCCACCCGAGATTTCAACTATACTTCAAGCTTCTAACTTGGGTGCTTGATAAAAACCCTTACAATAAAGAGCACTCTTCACTTAGTATGGGATCCTCCACCCTCTATGTGCAAGAGTCTCCCTCAATACAACAAGGATTTTCTCTCCTTCAACTTACACAAGATAATCTAATGGTTTTGGTAGATTGTAACTCTCACAAGAGTAGATATACAACTTGAAGAACAGATGAGTATATGATCAAATCACTAAGCAAGCTTTTTCAAATAGAAAACAGAGTATGATGAATCAAGATTAGAAAAAGCTCTTTCAAAATGAATTTACGATCTTGGGTCTCTACGAAACTTAATTTAGATGAGCTATAAATAGCTCTTACAAGTTTTTGATCCGTTGGGTAGTAGGTAAGTATTAAAACAATATTCAAACTAGCCGTTGGAAAAGTTTACGGAGCGTGTGTAGTCGACTACCACGATTTGTTGTAGTCGACTACGAAGCCTTTCCGACTTTTAAAAACATGAGAGTTTATTATTAACAGAATGCATGTAGTCGACTACACTTACAAGGTAGTCGACTACGTAGCTCTCTGATTCTCTTTTAAAAGCAAGGCAATCGAGATATATTATCAAAAATAATATGTAGTCGACTACATAGCTTATGTAGTCGATTACATGTCTCCTACAGTTTTATGCATTTTTAAAAAAGGAACAATTTTAAACGATGTAGTCGACTACAATAGCTTTGGTAGTCGACTACAAATGTCCTCGGGTTAACATGTATTTAGCAAAAGTATTTTTATCAGCATTGTAGTCGACTACCTCATAATTGTAGTCGACTACAAGCATCCTCGGGACATTTCAAAAAGACCGGCAATTCAAGATTTTGCCTATTGGTAGTCGACTACAAGACTTGTGTAGTCGACTACACGTTTGTTCTGACTTTTGGAAAACGTTGTAAATTTAACATTTTCCAGCTGTGTAGTCGACTACATCAATCTTGTAGTCGACTACAAGTGACTTAAAAACTCATTTTTGAATGTTAAAAAATCTTTCTTTCCAAAGCATTTTTAAAGATAACTATCTTTTTATCAAACCTTATTTTAGGAATAGTTTTGAAAGAATGAAACAAAATGCTTGCTAGGTGATTTAAACAATTTATAACTCTTACAATGATAAGTAAAAGCCTATAAGTCTTGAGTACTCCTTGTGAGCTTGTTCTTGTCTTCTTGGTGCGGAATCCTTTGTTTGGTTATCATCAAAATTCAATATGACAAATGTTGCTCACAAAACTTATATAAAACAAGGCCAATTATAATTAATTAAGCATATAAGAGGTGTAATGTACTAAATATGAGGGATTATTAATGTGTGTGAATAATGTTTGTCACATCATCATCCACCAATCTCAAAACTTTGACAATTGGCTTAAATACCTTTGTTATATCATTGGCCTTACAACAAAATTCTTTACTCAAAATAATTTTTTTAGCTTCGCATCCTGATCCTGATTTCTCCTTTCCTCACTTAGATTTCTTGAATTCCTCAAAATTAAACATATTTCTCAAAGCTTGTTTTTGATTCATAATCGATTGAACCTACAAAAACTGTGTTGCGAAACAGGTGATTGTTGGACAAATAATTTTCCTACCACCTGTATTCTTCTTCATGAGATTTACTGTCCAAATGTGATTGTCGATAAATAAGGTCACTTTCTTTGCTTCATCTAGCATTTTTTGGACATTAGATTTTTTCCCAATATCTTCCAAGCAACAAGCTGCACATGCAAACTGATAAAGATGTTGTCCTTTTCTAATCAATTTTAAACCAACAGCTTTTAGTGCCTTCTCATTATCAGTTACCACTTGGACAACATTTTCTTCTCCCACATCTTCTATGACTTTATCAAGTAGCTTAAAGTAATAGTTAGTGTTTCTACTAGGAACATTAGAAGCATTAATGCATTTTAAGAACATTGTTCCCTTGCTACAATACATTAGAAAATTCATAATGCGCATGTGATTTATGCTATTTGTCCAGCCATCACACATTATTGTCATTCCCCTTTCTTTTCATGTTTGTTTTAGTCCATCTATCTAGATTCTCATAAACTGATATTCATTTTCTAAATTCACCTCTGAAATCTCATAAGGAATAGGGCATTTAACTCCTAGCCCCACTCTGCAGCTACAGTGAGTAAATTATGTAGCCATGGAGAACTGGATAAGTTCATAGGAAGACTCTAATTTATTATCAATTTAGAAATTGCTTCCCCTAACTTTTTTCTTAGTGTTTTTAGCATTCCTCCACTAATTTTGGTTTGCTTCATACTTCTACTCCTAGCTAAATCAATATCTACAAACCTCAATCTACATTCAAGATCGCTTGGTTGATGACGAAGAGAAGCTCCATTACTACCACCTACATGATAGCTGCCTCCACCTTCATGTATAGAATCTAATCTTTCAGTTTGTTGTCTAAATCTTTGTCTGTCTTTCCATTGTCACTGTGATACTATGTTTTATTGTGTAGCTTGCTTAATTTCATTTCTTCATTTCTTTCAGTTTAATGCCTTCTTTTTTCTTTACTTTACTATCCAGTAAAATCTTCATCATATTTTCTCTCATAAAAGTTGAAACCCTAGCACAACCATTAGCTTCTCCTTAGATATGTGCAAAATGCTCTTTTAGTTGAGTGATTCCACCAATTAACACTCTCCCACAGAATTTGCAAACCACATTATTTCTACCTTTACTGTGTAATAGTGTTCCAAAATGCCAACCAATGTCATCACTTGGAGCACCTTCTGCTCTACCTATTGGAAATGCTTCACTTGGTGACATTGTCTAACCAACCTGCAAATAAACTTAGATGTGTTTGTGATTAGAAACAAATAATTTCAAAAATAAATATATAATTAAAACTTAAATATTGTAAGTTAACATGTAGGTCAACTTAACTTCTAAAACTTATTATTTTTAAGAAGTAAATTAATAATTCATTTTATTTTAATTCCTAAACATTTCAAGTTTTTCTTCCAAAACTTTATACCACAAATTTTTCCTATCTCTCTCAAGTTTCAACTCTAATTTTTCAAGAACCTCAAAATAATTTGTAAAACTTATTAGTTTTAAGAAGTCAATTAACAATTAATTTTAATTTAATTCCTAAAACTTTCTAAGTTTTTCCTCTAAAAACTTATACTACAAATTTTCCTTTTTCTCCCTCAAGTTCCATTTCTAATTTTCCAAGAATCTCAAACTAATTTCTAAAGCTTATTAGTTTTAAAAAGTCAATTAACAATTAATTTTAATTAAATTCAAACTTTTCTAGTTTTTCTTTCCAAGAATTTATACCATAAATTTTTTCTATCTCCCTCAAGTTCCAATTCTAATTTTTCAAGAACCTCAAGCTAATTTCTACAACTTATTAGTTTTAAGAAGTAAATTTAAAATTAATTTTAATTTAATTCCTAAAACTTTCTAAGTTTTTTCCCTAAAAATTTATACTACAAATTATCTTTTTCTCCCTCAAGTTCCATTTCTAATTTTTCAAGAATTTCAAGCTAATTTCTAAAGCTTATTAGTTTTAAAAAGTCAACTAACAATTAATTTTGATTAAATTCTTCAAATTTTCTAGTTTTTCATCCAAGAATTTATACCACAAATTTTTGTTGTTTCCCTCAAGTTCCAATTCTAAATTTTCAAGAACCTCAAGCTAATTTCTAAAACTTATTAGTTTTAAGAAGTAAATTAAAAATTAATTTTAATTTAATTCCTAAAACTTTCTAAGTTTTTCCTCTAAAAATTTATACTACAAATTTTCCTTTTCTCTCTCAATTTCCATTTTTGACTTTTCAAAAACCTCAGCTAATTTCTAAAGCTTATTAGTTTTAAGAAGTTAATTATCAATTAATTTTAATTAAATTCTCTAAAAAATTTAAGTTATTCTTCCAAAAATTTACACCACAAAATTTTCTTATCTCATTCAAGTTTCAATTCTAACTTTTCAAGAACCACAAGCTAATTTCTAAAACTTAATAGTTTTAAGAAATTAACAATTAATTCTAGTTTAATTCCTAAACTGTTCTAACTTTTCCCTCTTTTACTTAAAATATTATACAACAAAATTTCCATTTGCATCAAATTCCAATTCCAGATTTTAAACTCATTTCTCAAATTTTTTCCTTGCCCCTCTTCCAAAATTCCCCCCCACCCCCTCAACTTTTTTCTATTTTCCTTATCTAATTTTCCCTGTCCCCCATTTTTTTCCCTCCTTCTCCCTCACGCTGCCTGATACGCTCACACTCATCACCACACATCCACACACACATGCACCGGTCCCCCACCCCACCTCCCTTCACAGGAGTTTCCGCCTCCCCAAAATAAAAACACTCACCCACGCCACCTCATTCCCCAGCATTCTCCTTCTCCTCCCCCCTCCCAAAAAAACACCCACTCACGCAAACCCCCTCCCTAGCTTTCGCCCTCCTGCACACGCGCACAATATCATTTCACACCCACAAAGCCACACCAGTCACCACACCCACACACTCTGCTTTTTTCTTTTTTCTTTTTTATAGATCTAAAATTTCAGTCACACGAACAAACATCCAAAATCAAAATGAGGGGTTCAAGTTACCTGATGTTACCGAGAAGCTTGAGAAGAAGATCTGTTGGAGATATGGGTTGGGTGTTGAAGCAGTGGTGGGAGTTCTCCAAACCAAGATAAAGATGTTTAAAAGAGGTTAGTGTTAAATTTTTTGTCAATTTCTTCTGATAAATTTTCATTTTTATACTCAAAAAAGGGAAATGAACGTCATTGCGGCCAAAACGGTGTTCCATTGCATCCTTTGCGGTCGCAACACCATTCTGTTGCGAATGTTTTTGGTGATTTTGAATTGCACCATGATTTTGCAGCGACCTCCATGACCGTTTTGTTGTGTCTGCATCACTTGATGCGAAGCGATATTTGAAACCATGGGTTCAACGTTGAAGGCCTTTATTTAATGTTTATGAAGATCAACCTAAACGTGTGGTTGTTTGGATTCGTATTTCTGGGCTTCCCACTGAGTTTTATAATAAGTGAATATTGTGGAGGATTGGCAACACTTTGGGGAGAATGATGAAGGTGGATAAGCAAACCATGAAGTCTAGGATGACGGATGATGAATGTATAATCCCAGAACGTGGTAAGTTCGCTAAACTTTGTATTGGAGTTTACTTGAAAAATATTTTGGTATCAAAGTTACGAATGAGAAACCAAGTCTATGGGGTTGAGTATGAAGGTTTGCATTTAGTGTGTTTTGCTTATGGCAAATATGGTCACTGGAAGGAACAATGTAGTCATATGAACCATGAAGATGAGGGTCAACCTCAGTCCAACGGTCCAGATAGTATGTCACCCAATTTCCAGAAACCTGTTCCTCGGGTTCCAATAGGGGAGGACAACTTCGGTCCTTACATGATCATCCATCGAACCTCCCGGTGGAGGAGGAAGGTGATCAATCAATTTTGAAACACTTATTATAGCTTTGTACTTGACTTTATTGGATGTTAATTGTGCCCAATATTAGTATGTTAGCTAAGTTTTATGTTGTTGAGCCTCATTTGGCTTTAATGCAAATTGTGATTAATCCTCGGATTTTAATGTATTTTTACCCTTCCTCCTTGATTAGGCCATAACTTGGGCTTCGGTGATCCATTTGAGGTGATATTGGCGTCTGTGGAAATCTATGACAAAGATCTACAAGTTTCATGATTACCTCTAGGGCTGAATCGCATGTTAAGAAAATTTAAATTGAAGTCGAAGATAGGGCCAGAGAACTGATCCTGGCAGCTTGACCTCTGTGCAGTCGACAATCCATATCTCCAGTTGTAAGAGTCCATTGGATGTCTAATCAATCAATTTGAGACACTTATGTTAGCTTTGTATTAGGCATTATTAGATGTTTATTGTGCCCAATATTAGTATTTTAGATGAGGTTAATGTTGTTGGGCTTCATTGGGCTTTAATGCAAATATTGAATAATTTTCGGATTTTGATGCATTTTAACCTTTCTTCCTTGGTTAGGCCATAACTTGGGATTTGGTGATCCATTTGAGGTGATCTTGGTGTCTTTGGAAAGCTAAGACAATGCTCTACAAGTTTCATGAAGAACTCAAGAGCTGGATCGGACTTTAAGGGTCCAAAATATCCTTGCAATGCAGAGTGGGTTTGCTGTCACGAAAATCTGGGCAGTGAGCACATATTGGACTATATAGTGAGTTATAGGCCTCATCTTGGGCTGAAACTAGGCCATTGGAAAGATAATACCATATCTCCAACTTCACTGAAGACCATTTAGTTAATAGATGTCGTTTTAGGCATGATTATGAAGCTAGAAGTTGGTTTGAATTTGGAAACACGTTCTACCAACCTAACTTGAGGTAGGTTCAATGTTTTTGGCATATCTGGAGTTCTAAAAGTCCAAATGGCATGATTCTAATTGCAAAATTTCAAGGCGACAACTGGCTACAACTTTCATGAAGACCTCCAAGCCAAAATGCACTGTCTAGGTCATGAAAATCAAGCCATAAGTCGGATCAGAGTTGCTGACTAAAAGCCACCAACCATACACCAACCCACCTACCATGCACCAACCCACCAACCATGCATCAAGCTTCCATATTTGACAATTTCCATGTTTTTACAGCTTGTATTCAGATTATGTTCATGTACAAATTGGCTTCTAGGATTAGTATAAATAGAGCCAATCTCTTTGTATTACGATCATTCAATTTTAAGTAAGTTTGAAGAAAGTTTGAGTATTTGTGAGAGTTTTCTTTCTCTTCTTCTCCATTCTCTTTACAATTTCGTTTTTGTTCTTTAATTTCTGAGTTCTTCGTTCCCATCCATGGAAGGCTAGGCTCTCATAATCAATCCAAGGGATTAGCCATCTTGATGTTTAATTTGGAGATCTTGTTTCGCTTGTTCATATTGCTTAATTGTTATACAAGTTTCTCTTCTTCCTCTTTTGATTTTTATCTAGATTAAATTGCTTAATTTGATTTGGATGTTGATGAGATAATAGCTTTATTATCATGTATGCAAAGAGGATCACAAAGACTAAACAAAATATTAAAGCTTTTTGATAGATTGTTTAGCTTGGTTAAATTCTAGATCTTAAGTTAATCTATGTTGGATGGTGCTTACTTTATCTAACCTTGGTTAATCAAATCCTAGATGCTTATTGATGTGGTAAATCAGAACGCAAGTATACGTTATCGCAAATCAAGTAATATAATAGTAAGAAAGTGTCGAACCCACCGGGATTAATTCTAAATTTCACTATCTATTAAAAGTTTACAAAACTCAATCTTATTTAAACAACTTAATAAGAGGAAGTGTTATGAAAGATTAAAAATTAAAGTATACAAGAAGAAGAATTTAATGATCAAATTAACCAAGTCTAGGATTGCAATTATCCCTCACACTTTACTTGATTCTTTTACTTCTATCTAAGATCAATTAATTATCTGAATTGTTAACTTGAAATCCTTAACTTATCTATAAGCCTCTTTGGATGGTCAAATAGAAATATCCTTAATTAATGATAAACTATATGTCTATGTCTATCAAATAATCAAGAATTCATTAAGTTCCGATTTCATTAATGGTTACATATGTCATATAGGTATATGTCTATCCTATATGAACTCAAGGCTTTCGCACAAAGATCATATGTTATCTTACCTAGATCTAAAACCAAAATCCCTTTGTCAAGTTGCTTAAGGTTTATCAATTCAATTTAATTAATGGCCAATTAATTAAAAGCATTAAGAACAAGTAAGATAAACAATTCAAGATAATCAACCTATTCTTGGATATGATAAACGAATCAAATTACGTGTGAGTTCAAATTGCAATCCTAGTATAGAAATTTAGCTTCTCATTATATTAAAGGAAACAAAAGAATAAGTGAAAAGCATGATAGAAATGAAAGTGGTTGTTTGGTATTGACAAGAACACAACGGGCTAGAGTTTCGGGATTTACTTTAAACAAATTGGAAGATCTAACCTTGAAATCAAAGTATAAATCTCACAATTTATGAAAGCTTCTCCCCTAACTCTAGGAAGAACCTTAACTAGATATCAAGATGAAGAAACTTGAATAAGATGAAGATTATATTATACAAACTACAAGAGCTTTGGGATTTACTTTAAACAAATTGGAAGATCTAACCTTGAAATCAAAGTATAAATCTCACAATTTATCAGAGTTTCACCCCTAACTCAAACTACAATGAGAGAATTCCGAAATGGGATGCCCTTAAGTGTGGCAAATGCCTTCCTTTTATAGGCAAAGGCTAGAACTATTCAATTACAATTTTGTCAAATCTCTTTACACATGGGTTGAAATTTCAGCTCCAAAGATTATCAAATTCGTCATTCCTCCCGTCATAATTTGGAAATATTCTCTTCATGAAAGTTGTAGCACATGCCTATAAAAATTGTAGCACATGAAAGTGATGTCAAAAATTCAGCCAGATCTAACGGTTGGATCTTGAGATCTGACCATTTTTCCGAAACTACTCAGATTATATCAAAAAATGACAGCCACCAACTTGTTGCCTAATTTTGACCCACTTCCGATGCTAATCTGGAAATCTTCATTTCTAGGAAAGTCATAGAGAATGATGTCATGAATGACATATCAAAATTTCAGCTACATCCAACGGTTAGATCTTGAGAAATCACCAAATAACCGAGTATAGGTTTGAGCAGGAATTTTCTGATTTGTCCTGAATTTGATGTAACCCAAAATTCACTGAGTTTAGGTCTTCATTTCTCTTCTGTTTGAGCTATACTGATATCAACATCCAAGTTCATGATATTTTGGTTCAACAACTACTTTGAATAGTCCTTCGGGTGTTCTGCTCAATTTGTAACAACATAACCAATATATGAGGAATTATGCAATTTTCACTTCATATATGCAATAATTTCATAAGAATAGACCAATGAGAGGTGCTAAATTATGCATATAAAATATGTTTATCAAATCCCCCCACACTTGACTTGTTGTTTGTCCTCAAACAAGAAACAACCTAATATTAAACTAAAAGAATAAAAACTGATTATACCTAATCTAATTCACTTTCGTAGGAAAACACGATGGCACTTAGCATGTGCCACAAGCCTTTAAACCCCTAGGTGTCCCTAGTGGACGAGTTATAGTCTTGTGAGGGTTTACCAGGATGATACCCACAAACATGTAATACTTCATTTAATCAATTCAATTAATTTTTAAATACAAGCATTGTATCAAATTCAAATATGCTTAACAAAGTATAGTTGAATTAAAGCAATTGAGAGTAAAATATACATAACATAATCATGCTTTAATTAGAAATAGGCATATTCAAATCGAGTAAAATTCCTCACAAGTGACACTCAAATCACACAAAGTGTTTAGGTTAACTGTTTGCACTCAATTCGGTCAAATTATGAAAGTAGTTTACCATATGCTTGCACATACATCAATTCTCCACTACTTAGATCAAATAAATTTCACAAATCAAGAGGTCTTTCAAAAAGGTTGTAATGAGGTTATAAGGTGAAGGAAGGGAACAATATGGATAATAACAAGTTAAAAACCAAAGAGAATAAAAAGCATTGCGGAGTGACTCAAGTAGAAATCATACACTTTTACCAAAAACCCTAAAATGCACATTCTCTTCACACATTCCTTCCATTCTTTTTTTTTTTTAACAACCTTTATTTTCTCTTTTTCTTCTTCTTCTTCTTTTTTTTTTTTTAATTTAGCTCCCTTTTTTTTTTCCTTTTGTTCTTCTCTTTTTTTTTTTTTTTACCAAACATTTCGCATCAGCATATCAATTCCCCCACACTTAAATCATTGCAACCAAAAGAACTCCTTCAATTAGGAAAACCAATGCTCTCTTATTCCCTAAGGTGAAGTAAAACATGGTTTTTCACTGAAGGCTTGTAAAAGCTATGAACAACAAAAAGGGCAAGTAGGCTCAAAGGGGGTTAACAATGAGATAAATGTAAGGTAGGCTTATTTGGCCAAAGTAGCTAAGTCAAAAAAATTGCCTCTATCATTTTTATGTAACATACAGACCAATGTAATCTCAAATTGATTCAGTGCAAGTTCTAGAAAATACATCCATAATTGACATCACTCATGAAAGAAAATAAACCAAGCATAAGTATCAAACTTGGACAAGCCCAAAACTCACAAAGGTATGAAACATTTACTCAATTCAAACATGCCTTCTTCCTAATATCCACAGTCATATATACATGTATATCACGAATTTTGAAAAATAATTCAACTATAAACTGTTTTGCATACTTTTATCATCAACTAAGCTACAATTCAGCACATGCTTGCATCAAAATTAATCGAAAAGATCAAAATAAATCTTTTTTTTTCTTTTTTTTTGTTTTTTTTTTATCTATATCTATATACAAGAACAAACTATTTTTAGACCTACTAGGAAATGCAAGTTAAGATGCGTCTCAAGAGCAAAATTACTCCTTACTCTGCCATCATACATCTAATACATTAGTAACGATAAAAATTAGCTTGTTAGTTTTTTTTTTTTTTTTTACAAACTATGTACATGGCATGACAATGTTAACTATCACTCCCCCCAACTAATTTAAGACATTGTCCCCAATGTCAAAATAAAGATAAGTGGAGTGTAGAAGATCTTACCAGACAACTGCAAATCGAGCCTGAAATAAGAAAATTTACAAAAAAAAACTAAAACCATAACAGAGAACAAAAATTCACAAGGACAAAGTCAAATTAAGTTTTCGCTTTTTCTTTGTTCTTTGCCTTGTTCCCAATTCAAGAGAGCCATTCTTTGGATCACGTTTGGGACAAATTCGTGTAGTTGATCGAGCAATTGCTCAGGGGTCGCAGCAGTTACAAGAATTTGACGTGTCGCTTGTGAGATGAACTTTTGTTCCATGGCATGATCAAGAAAACAAAACAAACTGTCATAAAAACCATTAATATTTAATATACCAATGGGTTTTTGGTGAAAGTTAAGCTGTAACCAGGATACAATTTGGAAGATCTCTTCCAAAGTTCCAAAACCACCAGGTAGGGCAATAAAGGCATCAGCATTTGCTATCATAATGTTCATACGTTGGTGCATGCATGAAACCATTACTTCATCCCCTACGGTTTTTCCAGCAAGATTGCCTATGGCTAAAGGACTGGGAATGACACCAAGGACTTTGCCACCTCCTAAATGTGCAGCAGTTGCTACACAACCCATTAACCCAAGACTACCTCCTCCGTAAACTAAATGGATTTCTCTCTCAACTAGCACTCGACCAAGATGGTTTGCCATATTTACAAAATCTTTATCCTTTCCAGGATTAGATCCACAAAAGACACAAACACTTTTGATTCGACGAACTAAAGTTACTTCCATCTCTCTCTTCTTCTTCTTTTTTTTTTTTTTTTGTACTCTCACCTTATCAATGATCTGAAGAGAGCAAAGTGCAATATTTAAAGGAATCAAAACTCAAATCTAATAATTAGACCTATAAAGGAGGGGTAGATTTACGTGTCAGGAAAGTTTGAAAATAAACACAGAAATGATAATAGCTATACAACTAGGATAAAAGACTAATCTATATGTGTCAGGAGAAGTTTGAAAATAAACAAAGCATTTTTCAAAAAGCTACGGCTATATTTTTTTTATTTTTTTTTAATTTTAATTTTTTTTTAATTTTTTAATTTTTTTAATTTTTTTAATTTTTTAATTTTTATATATATATTTTTTTGAACAAGAAGAAAAGAAGGGAAGAAACAAAATAGCAATACTTACAGTCGGTGTGATTGTGGCACACACTTTCCTCTGGTTTTACGTCCAGTAATGGCTTCAATGCTCTCTATGGGCCGATGGTCGGCTTCTCTTCCAATTTTCTTAAAAATTGGCAAACAGGGTCTTTTTGAGTCAGATTCCCAAGACTATAACGCTCATGTTTAGCTTGGAATATTGGCCATAAATCAAGAAGTACTCCCTGCACATCTCCACTAGGATGCGTCTCAAGAGTCAATAGAATGTTATCTAAAGACTCCTTACTCATGCCATCCTTAATGAAGTTAATTTTGTCATCTCGATTTATAGACACCATTCCAAGTGATCTGCATTTTGTGTTACAGGTCCATCTTGCACATTTATAGCAGACCCGTAACCTTTTTGCTCTTCTTTTCTTTGCATATAGACTTTTACCTAGACCTGGCATATATGAAATAAGAGCGTCAGAAAATTCACCTGCTAATCGGACCTTTGCTTCAATTAACCAGCGTATATCAGCAGGGATGCCTTTGTGCATAAGCATCCTTAATCTTTCAAACCTGGCAGAATAAATGTTAGTTAAAGCATTTTGAGGAAGAGAAGGGAATTGCTTGCGTAAGTTAACAAGCCTGTTATCCATTTGGGAAGAAAGAAGGAAAGAGAAATGAGTAAAATTATATCTGATTTCGATTTGTGGAGTAACTGAAGGGACCGAACAAAGTTCACGGAGTACCGTTATCCGCCATTTAACCGGTGAAAAGTAATCTGTCAAAGATCATTCATTGTCAGCCAGCGTGATTGAAGATTTTTCACGATCGATGGGTCCTCCCCAATAATGCTTTAATCTTTGAGTGTGAGTGATGCTAAAGACCATTTAGCAAAAGATTTTCCATATTCGAAATGCCTTTGTTACATTTGATAGACCAATTTTACACTTATATTTAATATCTTTTTATTTTTTATTTTTTGAATATTCCTCTCCTAATTAATTTAAATTTCTTATTTGTTATAGGAAAGTTGATATTTGGTCAAATCTTCTGGAGTAACTTGTGCCTAAATCTTTAGAGGAAGAAAGAGGAGATTTAGACAAAGGCTATTGTGGAAAACATTTGTTGTCATGATATAGATTTATGAATTTTATGTTGACAACTTTGGCTAGTTTAGCCGTCTTCAATTGGGAAATCCACAACAAGATTGCAAAAATTCAGGGAGGCATTGATTTCTTGTATGAGCTAAATCCTAATTGTATTAATATTCATAATAGGCTTCTAAAAGACCATGGGAAAGTCATTTAACAAGATCCATTGGAGAGCAACAGAAAAGGGAAAATTGAAAGCAACTTTGAGAAAGATTGTGAACATCTTATTTTGTCCAGGTCACATTTAAAAAAAATAAGAAAATAATAATAAAAGAAAAAAGGATTTTTTTTATTAATCAATAAAAATCAAGAAGTTTAGGAAAAGAGAATAATGAAGGGGTTCAATCTTGATACAACCCATTAGTCCAAATAAAATATAAAAAAAAAAGAGAAAGGGGAAGTGTAAAAGGTACATGTTGGAGAAAAGCCTATGGTCTCATTTTTTTAAAAAAACCTCACTCCCTTTCTATAAAATCTTAACAAGGAGGCAGCAACAAAGGAAGAGATTAAAAAGAAAAAAGTGGCCGCTAGGGTAAACAGAAAAGGAGAAAAAGATAGCCATAGTGAGAAGAAAAGGAGGGCAACAAAAACGACTAGAAAGTAAAAGGACAACAACACAAGGAGAAAGAGGAAAAGGAACCAGATTTTAGGAGAAAGAGGAACAGAAGCTTGTGAAAACAGTGAGGCCGCATCAACTAGACATCAGAGCTTTGAGAGAAGGCCATTGTGGATTTCGAAAATATTGTAAATCAAACTTGAATCATGTGAGCTATAGTCTTGCCAATTTATTTCCTTGGTTTAATATAATGTTTTGGTGAAATGTTGAGCTCGTTAGTGATCTTGGTAAGGGTATGAACATCTCTATCCGATGTTTTCATTTTCCCGTTTTGGCTTTCGGTTGATAATCTATGTTGCTTTGATTGGTTCTGGTTTTTTTTTTTTGTTGTAAATGACATAGCCTCGAAGTCTTAAGTCACCTAGCCACATGGATCGCAGATAGGGATTACTTTGGTATCTATTTTTTTTAGGGTACCGGTACTCAGGGTGAGTTGTCAAGCATTCATTAGTTTTTATTTATATTTAATAGACTTTCAAGCATTTATAATGAAACCAACAATCAATAGATAATTGACAACTCACCCAGAGTACCAAACCCATTAGGGTACCATAGCAACTCCCATCGCCGATATGAAGTTGTGGCTAGTTTAACGTGGGTGTAGTTTATCAATCAATTTGAGACACTTATGTTAGTTTTGTATTAAGCTTTATTAGATGTTTATTGTGCCCAATATTAGTATTTTAGATGAGTTTAATGTTGTTGGGCTTCACTGGACTTCAATGCAAATTGTGAATAATTTTCAGATTTTGATGCATTTTGACCTTTCTTTCTTGGATAGGCCATAACTTGGGACTCGGTGATCCATTTGAGGTGATCTTGGTGTCTTTGGAAAGCTAAGACAAGGCTCTACAAGTTTCATTAGAACTTAAGAGCTGAATCGGACTTCTAAGGGTCCAAAATATCCATGCAATGCAGAGTGGGTTTGCTGTCACGAAAATCTGGGCAGTGTGCACATATTGAACTACATAGTGAGCTATAGGCCTCCTCTTGGACTGAAACTTGGCCATTAGAAAGATAAGACCCATATCTCCAACTTCACCAAAGACCATTTAGTCAATAGATATCGTTTTAGGCATGATTATGAAGCTACAAGTTGGTTTGAATTTGGAAACACGTTCTGCCAACCTAACTGGAGGTAGGTGTAGTGTTTTTGGCATATCTGGAGTTCTAAAAGTCCAAATGGCATGATTCCAATTGCAAAATTTCAAGGAGACAACTGGCTACAACTTTCATGAGACCTCCAAGCCAAAATTCATTGTCTAGGTCATGAAAATCAAGCCATAAGTCAGATAAAATTAGCTGACTAAAAGCCACCTACCATGCACCAACCCACCAACCATGCATCAAGCTTCCATATTTGACAATTTCCATATTTTTACAGCTTGTATTCAGATTATGTACATGTACAAATTGGCTTCTAGGATTAGTATAAATAGAGCCAATCTCTTTGTATTATCATTCATTCAATTTTTAAGTAAGTTTCAAGAAAGTTTGAGTATTTGTGAGAGTTTTCTTTCTCTTCTTCTCCATTCTCTTTACAATTTCGTTTTTGTTCTTTAATTTCTGAGTTCTTCCTTCCCATCCATGGAAGGCTAGGCTCTCATAATCAATCCAAGGGATTAGCCATCTTGATGTTTAATTTGGAGATCTTGTTTCGCTTGTTCATATTGCTTAATTGTTATTCAAGTTTCTCTTCTTCCTCTTTTGATTTTTATCTAGATTAAATTGCTTAATTTTGATTTAGATGTTGATGTGATAATAGCTTTATTATCATGTATTCAAAGAGGATCACAAAGATTAAACAATATATTAAAGCTTTTTGATAGATTGTTTAGCTTGGTTTAATTCTAGATCTTAAGTTAATCTATGTTGGATGGTGCTTACTTTATCTAACCTTGGTTAATCAAATCCTAGATGCTTATCTAGTAGAGGATTCTTGGATCATGTTGAGGCGTCTTGATGTGATCTAAAGCCAAGAACACGGTTAGCAATTAAGTGAATTCCTTGTGATCAATGATGGATTAAACTCAAGATCGGTAAATTTCCTTGGATTGGTTGCTTCTTTATATTTGTTTACAATTTTAAGTCTTGTACTTTTTTTTCAATCTTATTAATCAACAACAAAACCCCCCTTTTTATTATCTTGATCTGATTAAATCTTTGTTCTTTTTGGATCGTTGAGAGACGATTCGGTTCATTCTCTATACTATAAATTATTTTGTGAACCGGTAATTTTTATTATTTGACGGGTCTCGACAACCTCTTGTCAGTAGCCTATGTTTTTTTATTGTGAATGTATCATTATCGCATCTGCTACTAATTAAAAGAAAAAGTAATGATTGTTTGATAAAATCTAGCATTTGACATTTGGATATCTAAAAAGGATTTAATTTTAATCCACTGTCAGTGTAAAGTTTCTTTACACTGTCATCAAATTATGTACTGACACATCATTAAAAGTATTAGACTTTTGAGGTAGTTGTTATAATAGTTAAACTCTTTTAATGAGTTGGCAATACATGATTGGATGAAAGTGTAAAGAAAATTTACACTGATAGTGGATCAAAATTAAACTCATCTAAAAATATTGATATATATTAGATGATTATGATTCTTTTACTGTCATTAGGTACCATTGTTTCTTTTTAGTCACGGTAATATAATGATTTCCATGAAATCTAGCATGTAGCAGTTATAGGTATTTCCTTTTTCTATTTCATTTCCTTGCTTTCTGTTTTAAATGTTATTTTTAGTTTACATTATTTTCTTTCTTTTACAGTCATCTTATTTATTTTCATAATGGTGTGCAGCTTCAATTGTCCGATGTCTATTTATAGTCTATCGTTGGTACATTTCAAGTCATATGTTAGTTTTTATGAATTTTGTTAACTAAAAATATATTAATACTTATTTTGGGATTGCTTGTGGCCCTGTTCCATGTCCAATCCTACTTAGGATTAAAATAAAAATTCAAAAATAAAACAAACGTAATTCACTTAGTGGGCTTGGTGAGTCAAGTACTCACGTGACTTAGTTTATGGTTGCTCTGTGGTCTAGTATCAAAACCAATCCTATTTAGGCCCAATTCAAAAATAAAACAAATGTAATACACTTAGTGGGCTTGAGGTATTAAGTACTCACTTGACCCAATCTGGGGTTGCTATGTGGCCTTGTGTCATGTCCAATCATATTTAGGATTTTAAGATAAAATTAAACTAAAATAAACTGATATTTATTCTTTGTTTGCTTGTGTATAATTATTTTAATTTTAAAAGGGGTAAATCAATTTTTTATAAGGTTATTTAATTTGCACAATTAGGTATAGGTACCTGTTTTAGGACAGATATCAGGGTTGCTGTGGGATTCAGTTTCCACCATTTCCTGTGCATAATAGACTCCTAAACCTTATTTGATTTCAAAGACCATTTTCATTTGAAATCTATTTAAAAAATAATTTTTCTAGTAATTTTCCCTACATAAATAAAAGATTGGTGGCAACTTCATATTTTTAATGAATTTTCCCGCCATCCCTGTTGGAACCAAAGAACCTTTGTGAAATTAGGGTTGGAACCAAAATGTTTGAACAATTAATACCCCGTAAAGTTTTGAAGATAACAAAAGGTTTAAATTAGAATGAATAAGTAAAAGTCTCACGTAACTCGTTTATAAACTATTTATTAATTCATATAACAAGGAAACAAGATGTTAACAATCTGTTACTTGTACGTGCGTATATTTTCTTTGTCTTTTAAACTAAAGGAAACTAAGTATTCATCTAATACTTTCTAAATTGCTTTTCAAAGAATATTATATTGGATTGTCCAAATGTTTCCTTACTTAGCTCAGGTTCAAAGCATTCATCCAAAAGCTCAAATTCAAATATGAAGAAATTGTTCATCATTAAATGCTGAGAAGAACTCTGACAAAGTACACTTCAAAAGAAGTCAACTGAGCCACTTAGCTGACACTGCTAACAACTACAAAGACAAGCAAATAAGGAACTTTTTGGGCTCAAATAAGTCCAGACTTAGCTATCATATTCTTGGATATTCCTGAAAACCAAAGTGACTTTTCAGAGGAAATTCAACACGATATCAGCTTATGCATTTAATGCTGCTCAGAAAAGTAATTAATGTTTCTGTTGGACGAAGAAGCTTATGAAGACTGCTCCAAGTTCTCTCACCTTCAAATACAAATGCCTTTGAAGAAGAAAAGAAGAAAATCGGTGAAAATCAAATGTGTAAAAGAATCAAAGCTTTCATTCTTCTAAGTATTCATACTCTTGTATAGAGATCAAGTCTTGAGATAATTTTTTTTTATCCTCACCTGTAGTGAGTTAAGAACTCAAGCACTTTCTATATCTTCTCATATTCAACCTAGTTGTTTAAGCCTGAAGAGGCTGGGTATAAAAGAATACTTGAGTGTTAGAACCTAAAAAGGTTGAGAATACTTGTGTACCTTAAGAGGTGGATAATACTTGTAATCTTTGTAAAAGATTAGTGGAAAATCCTTCTGGTTGAAGGGACTAGACGTAGCTTTTGGTTTGTGAGAGTGAAACAGGATAAATATCAGGTGTAAGCTTCTCTTCCCTACTTTTGTGTTTTATTTATTCACTAACTTCCGGGGATTGCCATTGTTTTCTTAACAAAAGTTTTTTTTTTGTAAGAACTTAGTTTTGTTTTGTTCAAAGAGAATTCTTACATGATCCTTTTAACGTCCAATAGGACTGAGAAGTCTCTTATTCGTCCATTGCATGTTATAGTTTCAACCTTTGTCTTAATTAATTTGTTTTTAAACGAAAAGTTTTCCAAAAAGGTTAAGAAACACAATTTAACCCCCTTTCTTGTGTTTCACTTGTTTACTTCAATCCCGTTGCGATTCTGGTCGTGACAAAGACTTTTGAGAGATTTCTAGAGGACTTCAAGGAGCAGTTTTAGGAGAAGATCATATGAAACTCTTTGAGATCATCAATGTTTATCTTCCTTCCTTCCTTCCTTTCATATTCTATAATTTATCATGTTTCTAGTTTTTCTATTCATGTTAATCAAGTTTATGCTAGGCTAGATTTTTCTCTTGGTTAATGTTAATTTCAAAACCCTAGAAATGAATTTATAATTGATTGTCATATATTATTCTTCAGTTTCCTAATTGAGATTGCTTGTCTTCTTCTAAAATATATTGTTTATGGTTTTTTTCTTGATTTGTTTAGGTGTGCAACTAAATAGAACTTGATAATTATCTATTGCTAGATTAGGGAGCCTAGTCCGTAATTGTCTTATATTCCAATTCAATAGTAGCAATTTGTGATCAATGATTATGGTCTAGTTTTTGTTGATTGTGATGTGAAACACAACCTAAGTTAAATAATCTCAGCTTGTATGTTTATTGCTTAGATTAACCTATCATTTTAACTTTAATGTTTCCAGTAGGTTAAATCTAGAGAACTTATTTTAGGTTTCATAAGGGTTAGGGATTAAATAGAGAGCTTGTTTTATGTAATGACAAATTAAGGAAAGATTGGAGTAACAGAGCTTATTGTTATCTACGGTTGGTAATTTCAATAGGAAATTGGGATTGATATCAATGTCAGTTGTCATTGTCAATGTTTAGTGGTGGAGAATAACACTTTAACTAATCGTTATCATCACTACGTTCATCTGCTTCTTAATTCGTCTTTTTCAAATTGAAATTCTATTTCTTTAATTTCAGTCTATTTAGTTTTGTTACTCATAACCCCCTTGTTACTTTTAGCATTTAATTTATTGATTTTTGAGTCTTGTTATTCAGATTCAATAACTTATCAATTAGATCCAATCATCTGCTGGAATGACCCTTGCTTGCTAATGTACTCAATAACGATCATTTATCTGCAAGGACTAATTTGGTATCCCTTCCAGAATACACCAAAAAAAACAATCAAAGAGTTAAATACACAATGAAGTACATGCTTACAGCAGTTTACACAATATTTTTTCAAAGTCAACTGGTGTAGAAATCCAAGATTGTTAGAAAAGCAGGGTGTACAATATTGTTCTATTGCTTCTCAAGTAGTTATTCAATCTCTTGTATGTTTTTCAACTTGAAATCTTTTTATATAACTAAAAAACTAGTTGTTGGAGCTAAAAAAAATTCCTAACATGTGCAAAAGGTAGCTATCTGTTATACTTGTTTTTTCTTTTGTGTCAGAAAAAGAAGATCTTTTTTGTTTGCACTAATGAGATATGTCCTCATGATGCCATGCTTGTCTTGATTTTGCTTATTTGAATCTGCTCATTTACTATGCTTAATTCTGACTCTTCTTTTCAAGAATTTTTGAGGTCTTAGCTTCTTGTGTTGATCTTTAAACATCAATCTTGACTCTTCTTGTCACTTTTAGACTTCTAATATTGTTTATAACAAAGTCCAATCTTTCTAAGCTAATTTTTGGAACATATGATCAAACTTCCTCAAGATACCTTGAAGCTTCTCATCATAGTTGATCATTGCAAATTTGTTCTTGAACTTGGAATCTCATAACTAGAAGTATATGAGTCACTAAAATATAAGCTACTTGAGTGAATTTAGATAACAGCATGAGTAATATAGTTTGTTAATCATCAAAATTAGATTTATCAAAGACATTGGAGCTTACAATCTCTCACTTTTGATGATAACGAACTATATTTATCCAAAATGAAATTTCAGTGTGAAGAAAGAAGTTTTACCATTGTTGGCCTTTAAAAGAAAGGGAGCCCCCTATTCTTAATAATTGTAAGAGTTGTTAAATGTAAATAGTAAAGTCATCTAGGAATTTGAATAACTTCTTCATTCATTGCTTCGTTAAAACCACGGCTTCTGCGAAATTGAGAAAATGAATGATCATAAAGCGTGCAAGATCATTTAATATGATCTAAGATATGGACTATTGAATGGGGAAAACAGAGTCTTAGAGCATTGGTTTGACATTGAAGAGCACGGTAGAGCAATGCTGAACGACCTTGTTCCATGTCGCAATTTCTCATTCCAGCGATTCCCATTGCATTCAATGAATGTCTTCCATGTTTACAATCACATACCAAAGCACTGCAACACAATTTTGAAAGCGTTTTGCCTAAATTTGCTAAAAGCCATGTAACACTCTACCTGATATCTTGCGGTGATCATGGCGTTAGTGATCTTGTTCAAGATGGACACTTTGTCTAGAGAAAAACTGGGAAGTCCTCATCTTGATCTGGGTTAGGGGCTGTTGGGGACTCATTCTCTAGAATAGCACACAGATCGGAGTCCAGAAGGGAACCGAAGGAGGAGAATTGATTGGTGGTCTTCTTGGGTGTTTTGGATTGAAATTTGTACTTGTTGCTGGATTTGGGATCCTGCAGAAGACCATAGAGGTCTTTCTCCAAGAAGGACATGTGAATTGGAGGTGTTTTTATAGGAATGAAATCAATTTAATGTAAATTGGAGGTGTTTTTATAGGAATGAAAGAAACTAAATGTAAAGAAAGCAGATTAGACAATAATCCATCCAAGAGATCCATTAAACAATCTGGTTAACCTATCATTGAGCACTAAGTGTGCATGAACTTCTATTAATTTATTGATCTAGATTCAACCGAGATCTCTGCATTAAATCCACAATCCTTTACTAGATTATCATCTAGAATTCAATTAGCAAAAGATATACACAATTCTGTGATCACAAAATTCATGCAAACAATGCTTAATCTAATCACCAGAATTATAATCAACAAATGCAAACAAATCTGCAAGCATTAATCCTCTAATCCTCTTGTGACAAAATCAAGATTGATCATCCAAGATTCTATTAAAATTCTCTAATCATGAAGATCAAATTGGGAATCAAGAGAAAAAGATAGATTCAATCAATAGAACATTCAAATTTGAAATTACAAAGCAAAGCCTCAAGATCGAAACCGAATTGTCCTCTGGTTTCAAGGATTGATCAAGCACAATTACCATTCCTTGGATGCAATCCAAAGAATCTTGAGGGAGAAGAGGGAGAGGGAAAAGCTAAAAATTGAGCCAACATTTTGCAGTGTTGCATTTGATAAATCAAGGCTAAGAAGGACACTCGACAAACAGTTTAATTTGACAAATGTATATGCAGTTGAAAAAGTTCCAAGCGTATACTCAATCGACAAAAAGGACTTGCAAATTATTGGTGAAGTTGATGCGTTGATAAAACATTGGTCGTTATCCAAAAGCTGGTGGTTACCATTTTGAGTTTCAAAGTAGTCATTGCATCCAAGAATCAAGAAACTGGTAATGCAAACTCATAACCAGTTGTTGCTGGTAGTTTTAAGCTATTAGTAAAGAATAAACATGTATTGATTTCATGTATGCCACTTATCCAACAAATGATAGGTTAATAGGGACTTAGACGTAAGAAATTTTTCAATAAATACCACTTAGAACAATGTAATAAGGGCTGCGACTTGAAACATCCTAGAGATCCTAAAGTCCTTGCGACGCTCAAAGGACAAAATAGATCAATCAAATTTATATGTCACTTTCATTTCAACAATTTGATTTCAGGTTCTTCATTGCATTTCTTTTGCTTCGATTTACTTTCTTTTAACTTGCTTTTTTTAATTGCTTTCATCTTTGATTTTCTTTCATCTTTATCTTCTTTTTACGTTTTCAATCCAATCAATATTTCAAATTACTTGAAAATAAGAATCCAGTGGAGGAGATTCCCTTCCAAGATTGATAACTGGAACTGCAGTATTGTTGATTAAGGCATTGACGATTTTCACATTTAACAAATTGGCACGCCCAGTGAGATACATGGTAGTGATTTGAAAAAGTGTCCATTTAGGCAATAATTAACTTTTCATTCAATTGAGAAGTGGTACACGAATTCCAAGAATGTAAGGAAATAATTCATCTTCAAATGAATAGCCTCATGATAATGTAAATGAGGCTAATAATAATAGCAATGATAGTAATGTTAATGCAATCAATACAAATGTTGATGTTGTTAGAAGTAACGATCAAGAGGTTGAAATGATAAATCCTCAACCTGTAGTGCCCAGTTATAATGTGAGGAATATGAATGGTAGAAATTCAAGATTTATGTCAATGTATAGCTTACCATCAGGATTTACTCTACAGACAATGACGCAAACCATTATGGGAACAATTTCAAGACCAAAAATACTTTGATATTGAAGAATCTCGCTATCATGTTTATCCCTTCCATACTTGATCTATCTTCTTCACTGCTTCTTCCATCTTTAAGTCTTCTCACCACTCTTGGAATTAATAAACCTCACAACCTAAAATTCAAAACTAATCTTCAATTGCATTATTCGTTTATGTCATAGTTTCATTGGTCGCCTATCTTCATCATGAGCGATTTTTCCCACATAAAATTTATTTGTAGATTCTCAATGTATAATGTTACACTCATTTGTTCTCTCACTATTTTTCATTTCTACTAATTCCTCATTTTCAGCATAAGCTAATTTTTCATTACCCTCATGACACAAATCTTAAACTACCATATTCAAGTTTAATGGGTTCCATATCTACATATTGCACCAAAAATATTACAAATTACAACAATAAAAATGGAGCAAATATTAAAATTTAAACATTGACGTTTAAGCCTTCTAGTTGTCATGTTCTTCCTACTTAACATTTCAACAATAAATATGTGAGCCTTAAAATGATAATTCCTACTTTTATCATTTTTATCTGGCCAATACTTAATAGATTTTGGGCATAACCTTTCTCCATCATCTGGCCAATACTTAATAGATTCTGGGCAAGTTTAGGAACTAGTAGAACATCATGGATGAGCCTCGTACCTTTCTTGGTGTTGATGGCAATCGTGCCTTTGCCACTTGCCTCCACCAACGTACCATCTCCAAGTTGAATTTTAGATCTTATAGATCTATCTATATTGCGGAATACGCTTTTGTCGCTAGTCATATGATTGCTACAGCCACTATCAAGATACCATGTTTCATCTTTTATCTCTTTGTCAGTTTGGGATGCATAGAAGAGATTATCTTCCTTTTCTTTTTCTTCAGAGAAATTGGCACGATGGTTGATCTTTAATCTACAGTCTTTCTCTTTGTGACCAAATCTTTTACAGTTGCGGCATTGTGGCTTTCCTTCATGCCAACAATCCTTCTCCAAGTGGTTATTTCTTTTGCATATACCACATGGAGGATATTGTTTGGTTTTTCCCTTTTTATTTTCCAAGATTCTAGAATTTTCTACCCCTTTTGAATTTTCTTATTCTTTTCCTCCTTCTCTATTTAGACTCTGAGACCTTATGTTAAGCTTAGACTGAAAAGCATTTTCCATAGAATCATCATCACGGCTAGCTAGTCTTTGCTCAAAAGTATGTAGTGAGCTAATTAATTCCGTTATTGTTAATGTCGACAGATCTTTTGTGTCTTCAATTGTAGACACTTTGGGATCAAATTTAGCAGGCAAGCTAATTAATATTTTTTCTACAACTTTTTGATCTGACAGATCTTCCCCGTAAGCTTTCATTTCACTTACTAAGCTCAAAATTCTTGTATAGTAATTTTTTTATTGTCTCAGAATCTTTCATTTTCATATTTGCATATTGTTTCCTTAGAGATTAGAGGAGGACAATGCGTACCTTTTTTATCACCACGAAACTCTTGCTCCAATTTCTGCCATACTTCTTGTGATGAAGACACGTCACTAATTCTTGAAAAAATTGACTCGGTCATCGCCTATTGTAAGAAGCAAAGGGCTATAGAATTTTTTTTGTTGATCTTCCTTTAATTTTTTTCGCTTCGCAGCAGAAAGAGTAGATTGATTTCCAAAACTGACAAAACCATCTTGAACAATTTCCCACAGGTCTTGAGCTTGGAGAAATGTCTTCATTTGACTATACCAATCCTCGTAATTGTCCTCAGACAAAATGGGGATTGGAATATTGATGGTTGAGATAGTCATGATTATGGGTAGAACAATTGTTAGATGAGGTTTAGTTGAAGGCTAGGAATGCCACGCTTAGTATATGACCGAACGTAGCTCTGATACCACTGTTAGTTTTAGAAAGGATGATTAATTATGAGTTTAGTTTGTAAGGAACAATAGTTATAGAAAAGGAAATTTTATTGATGGAATGAGATACAAGGCTATGTAGCCTTGATGGCTTTGGCCTTGGCTTTGGCTTGCTTTTGGCTTTTTATAGTAGTTTTACCTTCTTAATGGACGGTAGAGATTAAGCCAAGTGTACAATGGCGATAAGGTTCTAAAACCTTCCCACCTCCTTACTCTAAGATATTTACATACAACCTTCTAGAGGTTTATAGAGAGTCTTGGAGTCTTCTCCAAGAGTCTAGAGACTTTTTAGTGCCTAGAGTTTTCTACAACCTTCCATAACATTCTAGATTTTTCGAAAGTGTTCTAGAATATTCTACATGGTTCTAGAACGTTCCAGAGTGCTCTAGAATGTTCTCTAAGGTTCTAGAATATTTTGGAGACTTCTAGATTCTTCTAGCCTTTTCTCCAAACATCAAGCATTGTGACTTGAATATTATTTAGCTTACTGCCACTCTTGAAGATTCTAGAATGTGCATCATTTTCTAACAATTACATTTCACCAGCTTGTAAATATTTGGCATTGGTGGTTGCTGGTGCCGCAGAAAGAGTTGTTTAGGCTTTAATCCTTCACCCACCGCCCCTAACCAAAACAAAAAAAAAAACATTATGAGATAGGTATCCTTATAATCTCAATTTACCGAAATCACAAAGATTGGAAGAAGATATAGCATTAGAGTTCAACAAATCTTATAGCTTTTGCAGACAGACAATAACCTTATCTTTTTAAGTGGCCAAATGATATCAATTCTTAGTAAATTATATGCAACCAAATGTATAACTCTTACCCATTGCTCAAACGTTGCCTTTGTGGCTCAAACTCTATTACACGTAAAACAGAGAATTAGAAAAGCCAAGCAGAGCAAAGAGTGACGAGTGGAATAGAAATCAGAGTATAATTGAACAAATGATGGAAGGACCTAAACTCGATCGAGTTCTAGGGTTTGTGAATGGAGATCAGAGGGACCATCGAACCCTCCATAAGCACGATTCGCCTAGAACACAATCAACATTGAAGCTTCCAAATTGGGTGGAGTTCTAGCCATGCATTTTGGATATGAAACTTAAAGTTTTAAGAAAAAATATTTTCTCACCTTCAACCCGTTTAAACCTGTGACTGCTTGTGATAAGAGAATGAGATAATAGTTTGGTTTGGGAGAGGATAAACATTCTTTTGGATTAGTCTATGTGAATAGGAAGGTTTCAGAGTTCAAGGGCTTTTTTTAGGGATTGGAAAATTTATGATATCGAGCGCGGAAAGATAATGTGTCTCTAGGGTACGTACATCTATGAGGGAAAAAAATACTCTGGCAACGGTTTTTAGATGATGCCCACAAGCTACACAATAGGAAACATTATGTTCAAAAACCGTTGCGTATAGCATTTATGGCAAAGTTTATTAAAAGTTATCCTAAAAATGTTGTCTAAATTAGTCAAAATTTATGTAACGCATATAAAGCGTTGCCTATATCCTCTCTATCAATGTTATTTAAACATTGCATTAGAAGTGTTGCCTAAAATCAAAATTAGAGATGCCAATACTACTTTAGGTAAAATTATGGAAAACGTTTAAAAAGCATTGCCATAAATAACGTTGCCATAAATCCAAAATGTTGTAGTGTAATGCTAACTCAGAACCAATTGTTGCTAGTAGTTCTAGGCTATTAGTAAAGAATAAACATGTACTGATTTCATGTATGCCACCTATCCAACAAATGGCAAGTTAATAGGGATTTAGACGTAAGAAGTTTTTCTATAAATACCACTTAAAACAATGTAACAAGGGCTGCGAATTGAAACATCCTAGAGCTCCTAAAGTCCTTGCGTCGCTCAAAGGACAAAACAGATCAATCAAATTAATATGTCACTTTCATGTTAGCAATTTGATTTCAAGTTCTTTATTGCATTTCTTTTGCTTCGATTTGCTTTCTTTTAACCTGCTTTCTTTAATTGCTTTCGCCTTTGATTTTCTATCATCTCTATCTTCTTTTCACATTTTCAATCCAATCGATATTTTAAATTACTTGAAAATAAGAACTCAGTGGAGGAGATTCCCTTCCAAGATTGATAACTAGAACTGCAGTATTGTTGATTAAGGCATTAACGACTTTCACATTTAACAAATTGGCACGTAACTCATATTTTCATATCATTACGCTTGATCAATATTTCTCTTATCAAAATCAAGATTTGAGCTCTTTATTGTTATAATCTTTCTATCCATTAGTTCTTCAAGTTGTATTATCTACTCTTTGAGAGATTTTATCATTTTATATCAATCATATATACTTGTAAGAGGATGGAGAATCCCGCAAGAGAGTTTAAGGGTAGATTTCCCTTGAAGAGAAAAGAAAGAGGCTCAAGCACAAGGGTGGAGAATCCGAAGGTGTGAGGAGTGCTTTATTCTTGTAAAGGTTTTTAAGCACCTTTGAAGCTTGGATAGCTAGAGGCTCTAGCAAAAGGATGGAGGATCCCAAAGTTGTGAAGAGTGATGGATGATCTTGGGGCTGGATGTAGATCACAAGAAGTGATTGAACCAGTAAATTATCGTCTGCACTCTCTTATCCCTTAATCTTTTTACATTGTAGCAATTTACATTTGACTACTCATTTGTTAGATTTTCATAATTGTCCTAATTGTTAATCTACTGCATATCATGTGATCTTTCTAGCTAGATAATGAAAAATTGATATCTATCTAGTTTGCTTGATCTATATAATTATCCAAGTTCAATTTAAGCTATCTACATTGATTGACAAATCTTCATACAAGTAAGGCATTCTTTTAAAATACAATTTGCTTACAGAAGCAAATTGTAGTCTACTACAAGAAGAATGTAGTCTATTACAAAACTACCAAAAGCTTAAAATTAGTGTCTTCATTGTTGATCTTGCAAAATCACTTTTAGAGACTCATTGTAGTTGACTACACACTACTTGCAGTCTACTACAAGGTGTCAACCAAGTGATTTTCTATCTTGGTTTATTTCCCGTTAGTTTCCAATTAATAATACTATAAGTTACATCGTTCTATATACTTGTACGTGATTGATATTATGCATTATATGAATTGTTGTGAAATATATTTATTCCACTGTTTATATTGATTGGGTGTATCAAAATGCATAATTGCTCAAAACTATTTTAAAATTTGGGATCACCCAATTCACCCCCTCTTGTGTGATTGTTGCCCTTAGCTAACAAGTGGTATCAGAGTTTCATGCTCTGTCTTAAGCTTAACCGCTTAGAGTGAAAGATCCTTGCATAATGGTAACCTTAGAAAGTTTTTCAAATATGGAGGTTTTTGAATTTGATAAACCACATTCTTTGATGGTGTGCATTTTGAATTTTGGAAAACAAGAATGGAGTGCTTTTTGCAAAGTGTGGATCTTGATTTGTGGGATATTGTACTTAATGGTTTGTCCTCTAAACCAAACCATAAATAGAATGCTTATGACAAGAAATGTTTTTCCTTAAACATTAGAGCAATACAAATATTGAGATACGGTTTAAATGATGAAGCTTATGCTAAAATTAAGAATTGCTATAGTGCTAAAGATATTTGGGATACCTTTGATGCTATTTATCTTGCTACCAATGATTTTATGTGTAAAGTTGTATACAGAGAACAAGAAGAGCAAAAGCAATTGGAGGGAAACAATCTTGAAAAATGCCTGTAAATGTTTCAATCTTAGCTTGTATTAATATCCCAAGTGATAAAATAGTCTTTGGTAGTATTTTGGAATGATTAATTCTGAAAACTAGCCGTTTATAGTCGTAACAGGCATTCTGGCACTTTGTAGTCGACTACAAGACCCTGTAGTCAACTACAACCCTTCTTCTGGTAGTCTTGTAGTCGACTACAGTTTCCCTCGGGAAAGTAGTCTTTTGAAAAAGGGCATAACTTCTTCATTTTTAATACAAACTAAGCAAATGATCATGCGTTTGAAAGCTCTTTGAGTATAATTTCATATGAAATAAGTTTCAGATAAAAACTCAAATTATTTATAGCTGTTATAGGCATTCTGGTACTTTGTAGTTGACTACAAATACCTTGTAGTCAACTACAACCCCTTTTCTGGTAGTCTTGTAGTCGACTATAAGTCTTTTGTAGTCGACTACAATTTCCCTTGGGAAAGTAGTCTTTTGAAAAAGGTCATAACTTCTTCATTTTTAATACAAACTAAGCAAATGACCATGTGTTCGACAACTCTTTGAGTATAATTTCATATGAAATACGTTTCAGATAAAAACTCAAATCATACTAGTCAGAAACACCACATGGTCAGCTTTTGAACGCAAAATTAAATTTTCTTATATCCACAGGGAAGAAATGCTACCTATATGAAAACTCAGAGTTGATGACCCTTGGTTAACCATGGTTAATTAACAATGGTTAAAAAATGATCAGAGTCCCACAATATTAATTCACATTTACTCAATTTTTCTTTTTCTCTCTTATGAATTGCTGCCGAACTAAATGTCTTATGGGTCTCACAATATTAAATTCACTTAACCCACCTTTTCTTCTTCCTTTTCGTGTGGATTCCATCACTCCATCCACTCCCCAAAATTGGTAAGACTTTTTTAGTACTTTTTTAACATCTTCATTCATTTACATTGTACGTGTGAAACTTTTCTCCATCTTCATTTATCTGCATTCTTTCGGTGAAACTTTTATGCAGCATCACTATTGATCCCTTTTATTGTCTTTATAATTTGTCAACTGTGAAGCTTATATTACACAGGTAAGTTAGGATTTAGTCCATATTTCTTTAATCTGTATTTCTTTTTCAATGCTTAATATAATACCATGAAAACTCCTAGGCCTTGGCTAACCATGGTTAATTAACAATTGTTAAAAAAATATAAGTCTCACAATATTAAATTCCCCATTATTCAACTTTTCTTATCATTTTTGGATTGTTGCCCAACTAAATGTGATATGGGTCTCACAATATTAAATTCACCTAACCCACATTTTCTTCTTCCCTCTTTTGTGGACTTCATCACACCGTATGCTTCCCAAATTTGCCAAGACCTTTCAGTGCGTTTTCTCCATCTTCATTTGCCTGCATTAAATGTGTGAATTTATTTGTCCAACTTCATTTATCTACATCGTTTGAGTAAAACTTTTATGCAGCAGTAGAAGTAATCCCTCCTTGTGTCTTCACCATTTGTCAATTGTGAAGCTTATATTATTTTTAGTCAATATTTCTTTAAGATTTGATCTATATATATTTTTAATTCTTAATATAATAATGAAATAATAATTAAAAATGATAAAAGTAGGAATTATCATTTTAAGGTTCACATATTTATTGTTGCAATGTTAAGTAGGAAGAACATGGCAAATATAAGGCTTAAACATCAATGTTTAAATTTTAATATTTGCTCCATTTTTATTGTTCTAATTTGTAATATTTTTGTTGCAATATGTAGATATGGAACCCATTGAACTTGAATGTGGTAGTTTAAGATTTGTGTCATGAGAGTAATGAAAAATTAGCTTATGCTGAAAATGAGGAAGAAGTAGAAATGAATAATAGTGAGAGAACAAATGAGTGTAACATTATACATTGTGAATCTACAAATAAATTTTATGTGGGAAAAATCGCTCATGATGAAGGTGGGGGACCAATGAGACTATGATACAAACGGATAATGCAATTGAAGATTTTTTTGAATTTTAGGTTGTGAATAATTCCAAGAGCAGTGAGAAGTCTTGAAGATGGAAGAAGTAGTGAAGAAGATAGATGAAGTATTGATGGGATAAACATGACAGCGAGATTCTTCAATAACAAATTATTTTTGGTCTTAAAATTGTTCCTATAATGGTTTTCGTAATTGTCTATAGAGTAAATCCTACTGATAAGCCATACATTGACATAAATCTTCAATTTTCATCATTCATATTCCTCAAATTATAATTCAGCACTACAGGTTGAGGATTTGTCATTCCAACCTCTTGGCTGTTACTTCTAATAGCCTCAATATTTGTATTGATTGCATTGACATTACTAGCATTGATATTATTATCAGCCTCATTTACATTATCATGAGACTATCATTTGAAGATGAATTATTTCCTGACATTCTTGGAATTTGTTTACCACTTCTCAATTGAATGAATAGTCCATTGTTGCTTAGATGGACACTTTTTCAAATCACTACCATGTGCAAAAACATGTGTAAGGAAAAATGTTTCGTTGAAGACTAAGGCTAAAATTCAGCCTACAAGGTAAAATTCATATTTTTTAGATGTCTAGAACTCAAGATAAGCCTAAACTACAGAGATAGTGTAAAAATTCAGTTAATGCTGAAAAATGCAATTAACCCCAATAAAAACCCAAACCTATATGATACTAAATATGAGAGATTAATAATGTGTGTGAATAGTATTTATCAATAATCCTCACAGAGTAGGTGATCCATGAAAATTTATCCACCATAGAGTGTGGAGTTGTCTTCCACTGAGTGTGGTGTTATCCAAGAACCAAATGGAATCCACCACAGAGTGCGGAATGGCAATTTAGAGTTGTCCACCAAAGAGTGCGGAATTAAGAATAATATTTCGCCACAAAGTGTGGAGTTATTCAAGAACCAGATAGAATCTGCCACAGATTATGGAATGACCATTTGGACTACGGAAAATTCTATGCCAAAGAAGAACTTCTATTCTTTATTGTTGACCATGAAAGCAAATATGAAGAATTAGACCCAAAGTTATAGAAAAGAAAGGATGATCATATAATGGTTAGTGTATAGTATATGATTGCTTAGATATGAAAAGTTAGATTATTAGTAGCTTATTTTGTTGCTAAATGTTCTAAATTATGAGAAAGATAGTACAGAATTCAGAAAATGATTTTGGTTAATATTATTTGATTGAACTCTGAGTTATATTATAGTTATGGAAATATTTTTTGCAGTGTAATGTAGCTGGAAATACCATAGATTTTAATTAATGTTTTATTTTCTACTTGAATTCCCACTAAGAATTATATTCTCACTCCTAAATATGGTGTTTCCAAATAAACATTAAAGAATGTACCATGTTATGTCGTCAATGGAATTGATCTCACATATGCATGCAACCAAGCAGATGAATCTATAATTTCATCATATTCTAGCTTTAGAGACAAATATTTTATTTGAGGTATAATGTACATGACAATTGATGTATAACGGTATTAAGTAGAAGAATGATGTAGTATTTTTCTTAGATTTTAGTATCAGGGTTTAGAATACCCTAGTTTGTTTTACTATTTATATGTAAATAGATGATGAATTCTTGTATGAAACAGTTAAGATAATGACATGTTATAAACTTTTGACGTTATAAATTCAATTCCTTTTCATATAGACGAAATTTAAGTATTTATATTAAGATAATAAAAATAACCGGACAGAGATGTAAAGTGGAAAAAATTTAGTTTATGTAATATAAACAACAGATCTTCAATTAAATTGTAAAAATAAATAAGACTATTAAGGAAGTTAGTAAAAGAATACACGTGACTCTTTACTATAGCAGAGACTATATAGTAGGGTGTTACAAAAAATATGTGACACTTTACTAATAAAGAGAATAATTAGTAGGGTGTTACAGTTTGCATTCATGTTTTCGTATTGGATGATCAATTAGTACACATCCTATCATGTAACCACGTAGTGAGCCCTATCATGGGGGCAAGACCTTGTTTAGGCATGATGTCATGATGCAAAGTAACATAAATGAGGGTTAAGCCCTTAAATGGAGCATAGGCTAAATGTGAGGCATGCCTAACATGATAAGAACGGGTCTGGGACCATTTAGGACACGACTAACCTTGGTAAGAGTGGTGATTCCCATAGTTTCTGGGCATTAGACTGTACCTTGTGTGTGTAAATTTTAATTATCTCATGTTTGAACAAGTTGTGGTACATTATATATATAATTGCAATTCAAAGTTGTGGTATACACAACTGGTACATACCTTATTTTATGTTGCTCTTATGTATCTACTATGATAGGAAAAAAGAATCATGAAGGAGAAATATAGTTAAAAGAATCATGAAGAATGTTAAAGACTTGAGGAACTGGCAAAAGGAATCATGAAGAATAAATACAATTAACTCTGATTTTTCCGACATTGTATGTATTTTGATGGCATATGATACCTTGTAATGTGTAAAGGATGTGAATATGTATAAATGATGCTATGTATGAAATTTTGGCTCAATATGAACATGGGTGAATGCAAACTATGCATAATATTTGAGTTTTATGTAAAAACTAAAAATTGAGTTTGCAACATCCAGGAAGAAGTTGCATATCTTTGGCCATAGAGGTCCAAGGGTATGCCATTTGTTCCATATTTTTACTAAGACATTGAACTACTTTTGTACAAATTTTTAGGATTTTTGGAATCCTATAGCTAGGCCATATCATGTAGGATGAATTGCACAGATTCACAAAAATCTCATTTTTGACATATTGACATGTCCCCAAGTTTAGTTGCATAATTTGGTGTATATAACTTCAAATGGATCACCACTAGCTATGACAAAAAACTAAAATGAAGGACTCTAATTGGTAAATTTACCAAAACTTATACCTTTCCCAATTAATGCAAATTTTTATTTTAAAATAGATTTAAGTAGAATTTGGGGTTCTGACACCCTTTAAACTAGATTGCATAACTTTTTCCACAGAATTCTAATTTACTTGAAACATGTTGCATTTTAAATCTAAGAGATAAAACTTCATTATGTAAAAGTTTCAAGAATTTTGCATTCTTCATGCATTGCCAATTAATGCACAAGTTATAGTACAATTTCTGACATAAAGGCATTTTGTATAACTGCTTCATTTTGCTGCATAACTTTGGTTCTATAATTCTAATTGAAACCAGATTTGTTGCAAATAAAAGAAAAGGAACAAGACTACATTCACCTAAATATTTAGAATATTAAGAGTTATAATAAAGTCTAGGCCTATTTTAAAAAAGTAGTCTCTTTCTGCAAAATCATGTTTTGTCAGTTTTGGCCAAATCCAACTTAACGCCCCTAACTGTTTTGTTTTTGTAAAATTGATTACAAAACTTATCTAATTCATGGAGTTAAGTCTCATAACCTAATTTAACCAAGATGGTGGGTCAGATCGATCAAAATTACATTATGGCTAGCTCAACATTTTCCTTCTTTTCCAGCAAAGTTGCCCATTATTCTTCTATTGCAAGCACGTCCCTTAAAGTCTATCCACTTTATGTCTCAACTATGAGTTCACTTCGAAGGAGGTTGATAATGTCAACATCATCAAAAAGCCTCCTATGTTACTTTCTTCTGGGCCATCCTTCTCCGCATTAGCATCTATTGTTTCTTAATTATCAGCTACTTTGGGTGACTGCACTTTATCACTCTCAACTTTCTTTGCTTCTTCTAGCATTCCATCCATCATCTTTAGCTTTTGATCTAACCTCTACCTTTACCTTCTCCACTAATAAGAATGAGTCAACCAGTTGGTGGATTTCACTGAGGAGGCTTCTCCTTCACATACTTGGTGAGGAACCACTGCCCTTTATCAACCCATTACAACTAGTTATCCTTAAAGTATATATACTTTTTCTATGTTGAACTTAGCAAACTTTTCTCCTTGCTTTTGGAATCGACACTTCATCTATCTTTGGGAACAACATATTTTCGAATACACTGCCATTCTTCTTTGGGATCAATCCATCATCTTCTTTTGGGAATTGAAGTCTGTCAAAAATGTTGATCCTTTCAACTATTGATTTCAACCCTTTTACTCTCTATTGCTTCTGTAATTGTTTCCACTTATATTCCTTGTGATTGATTTTGGATTTTAGTGATGAGCCAACATAGAAGCCATATATATTAGTAGAAGCAGCTGGGAAAGGATTGGTATCGACTGTCATCTCTGATGTATCTTTGTCAGCTAGCTTGAATCTCACATCTTTTAACGCCTTTTGGACATAAATTTTGAAAATCAAGCAATTGTTAGGAGGTAATAAAAAATCTAATTAGCTTTGGTGATATCAAACATATAATTGTTCCTGTTTGCAGTTGTAACCACCTCCTTGCCCTGGGATGGTTTGAAGGCTGGACAAGAATAGGGTTTCCCCCTTAGTATCTCAGCTAACTACTCTTCCTTATAATTGGTCGTTTCTCCTGGACCAAGATCAGTAGAATCTATTATGGACACCAGGTGTGGGTTTCTTCCCCTTCTCTTGGATCTCTTCTGCTCCTTCTCCAAAATGAACTGCCCAATCTGAGTAGCTCTTGTCACAAGCTAAACCTACCGATGTATTCCATATTAAACTTACCATCCTGACCAGAGAAAGTGGTAAATTCAGGAGTTCTAAAACCTCCCAGCAATGGCATGACTTTGTCCACCCATTAAGGGTAAGGTTTCTTGTAAATTTTCCCGTCAATTGACCTCAGTTCCACGTAAAAGTGTCTTCTAATAGTCTGAGCAATCATGTTTGGATCAATCAGCTGAGGCACAACAGGTCTAGGTTCAACCATGACTAGTTAATTGGCATTTGGCATAGGCATGACAACTAGACTTGGTTGTCTTGGAGGTGCTTGTTCTGCCTGTGGATACATCACTTGTTCTGGAGCGGTTGGGTAGACTGGTTAATTAGGAGTAATAGGGGAAACGTGTTCCATGGATTCTCTATTGCAAAATCTCTAGGTGCCTAGCTATAGTAACTACCCCCAATTCCAGCATTAGGACATACTGAAACTTGAATAGTCCCTTATGGTCAGAACTGAGGGATAAAATTTGCAGTTAACAGGTTAGGCGTGGTTTGAACATATGGCAAGCCAAGATTACCTAAAGTATTTGAAGATCTTTTGGTCATCTGGGCTTGTCTATACTGAGAAATCAGCTATGCCACCTGAATGACTGGTTCAGTTGATGCTTGTCCCTTGGGTTACCTAAAGTAACCATATAAAGGACAACATACCTGAGTTGCGAACATTGTGCACCTCATTGTGAACCATAGGCTTGACGATCTCAGCTAGTTGGTGAGACATTTGGTGCATCAAATCATTGAGGCGAAAATCAATCTGTTGGCAAATAAAGGACGTTGTCATCACCTAAGTTGACTAAGATCAACAACTCCCTCTAGGATTGAACCAGATTGGCCCTTAGTAGCTTGAACAATTGGCTGAGAATATGGCATAACTGGTGTAGGAGTCACCATTTGTTGAGAAACCTGTAGATCTGCTGATCTTCAATTGCCATTCTTCTTAGCAGCAGATTGTGAAGGCTCTATATCGCTTAGAATCTTGCCAAATCTCAATTGCATGCGCTAGTTAAAGTCGTAACAAATTGATGCAAACCTCTTTCAGAGGCTAACTTTCTAGTCCCACCGGGCATGCCAACAGATGTGTTGGACGATTTTTCTATGTAGCCAATTGGATACACTAAATTGCACCAATGATTCCCATGTTCATGCGATGAGCTAAGGAAGAGACTTTATCCCTTAGCTTTGGGTCCCTATGATACTAAAGAAAGCTCCTAGTGCAAAGGTAAGCTAAAACAAAGTAAATGACAACTGTAAATGGAAAGACTATAAATTGCATTAGGATAATAAAGGGCATAAATTGAGTACATGGTAGCAATAAAAAATGATAAAGAAGATAAATGTAATAAATGAAATGAAAGATAAATTGATTTGTATTTGGTTGATCGAGAGATTCCTTTCTTTCACTTCTTCAAGTTGTTATGTAGTGCCCAACTAGTTGTTACCCCACCAAAATCGTTTGTTGTTTCCTTGTCTTCCTCCTCAAGTTTATAATGCTATGGGATCATGGCGTAATAGTCGAAGTAATATACGTGCCACGTTAGCTCACTTCCTCTATTTTAGGTAAAAAACTTTCACTTAAGCTAAATTGGATAACTAATCAGCAGACTCAGTCTTCCTTTATCCCAATTTTCATGGAGATAGTTGTTGTGCAAAATCCAAGTAGTTACAGGCCTTTAGACTTGGTCAAATACTCAAATATAACTTCAATTTTTAGTTGACCCGTTCCAATAGGCCCATTATTTGTAGGATCCGACCCAATATGGGTTCTATAATTAGGTTTAAGTGTTTCTGGGCTTATCCCATTGTATGTAGTGCAAAGCCTGATCCATCAGCTCTTTATTTTAGGGCAAAAAAACCTTCAGTTAATCTAAATTGGATAACTAATCAGCAGACTCAGCCTTCCTTTATCCCTATTTTCATGGAGATAGTTGTGCAAAATCCAAGTAGTTATAGGTCCTTAGACTTGGTCAAATACTCATATATAGCTTCAATTTTTAGTTGACCTGATCCAATAGGCCCATTATTTGTTGGATCTGACCTGATATGGGTTCTATAATTAGGTTTAAGTGTTTCTAGGCTTATCGCATTGTATGCAATGCAAAGTTTGGTCCATCAGCTAACTCATCAGCCCAATATTGTTGAATTTTGAACCTAATCTTCCTTGGCTTAATCCATTAATATTTTTAGTGTTAACAGGCATGTGATCATTTTCGAAAATAAATCATTGCACTTTGACTAAGTGTTGTATATATAGACCTCTTTGTCATTCTCATTTTCCCATTCCACCCGTTAAATAAAGTTTAATATTTCTTTGTCCGTGATTTGTCTAATCACCTTAATTATAGTTTAACGATATATACTCAACTTTAAAGTTTGTGAAGGTATTCAAAATTTTGATTCAAAATATGATTATTGTATTTGAAATATATTTTTCTTTATGATAATTTCTTGTAGATTAATTTGACTTTGCATTATCAATTTTAAACTTAAAAAAAAGTAAGACACTTGAATATATATATATATATATATATATATATATATATATAACACGTCAACTAATGAATGATACACATATACAAAAGTCACGTCCATACTCTTTGCGTCCACCATAAAGTTTGTGAGGATAAAATATGCGCAAGTATTATTACTCTTTGCATAAGAAAATAATACTTGCACAAATAAATCCCTTACACAAAACTCTCACAATGTCTCATGCAAGGCATTGGATTAAGTTTGAGTCCCACCATAACTATTCTTTTAAATGGCCCAGATGAATCTACCTTAAAGTCTATGAGGGATTTGTGAGAATTAAATTTGTGCAAGTATCATTACTTTTTAATTTTATAAAAAAGGTGTAACACCCAACTAATTACTTTTTTTTTTAGTAGAGTGTCATGTATCTTTTCTAATTACTTTTAGTTATGAAACCTTAGTTAATAATTTAGAATTTGGTAAGAAATTTGGAACTTTATTATTAAATAATTACGTAAACTGAACTTTTCCCATTTTAAGTCTTTATCTGTTGCTTTTACCGTTTTGTAATAATGTCTAAGTGTAATCTAATATAAAGAAGAATCGATTTATAATATCAAAAGTTTGTATTATTTCATTATTCTAACTATTTCATACAAGGCATCATTCACAACATTATTCTACATTATACTATACTACATCAATTGTTATAAATATTATAATGTATAAAGAAAATATTTGGCTTTAAGTCCCATATATGTCAAAACAATGATGTCTTCCATTAGATCGTAGGCGAGAACAACATCTAAATTAAGGAGCAACATAATGCAGAATATCTTGATTCTCTGAAAATACCACATTTAGGAGTGCTAATAACATTCTCAGTAGGAATTCATGCAATCACTACAAAAAAATTGTGTTTTAACAACGATTCGTTTTTAGGTTGAGCGGCGATTTTAACTACAATAAAACATGTTTTGTAGCAGTTCCCAAGACCCGGTAGATAAGAGGGTTGTAAAACGGTTAGCGGCGATGTAAGACCTCTTATTTATTATGTCATTTTCGAACTCATAAGTCTTACGTGGAAATTTTTTTTTTGTTTTATATAGAAAATTTGGCAGCACTTCCTTTGTTTCTCGTATGTTACCAACGTCATAAAATAAACAGCGAATTCCAATCAATCATTCAAAACCAACCAGAGTACATATATATATCAGCAAGAGATAATCTCATTCAAAAACATTATCTCATTCATAATATTATCAGAGTACGTACATTATACAAGTGTATACTAGACACTATCCTAACTGAGCACACTTAAATATAAACAGAACTGAGAACATCATCAGTAGTTCACCAGTTTCTTTGTCATATCTATATCAGAGTAATATATAATACACATCATATTAATATTACATAATGGAGCTCAACTCCACCAAAATACAAGTATCATAATACACATTCATTGCTCACTGCAATAAACAACAGAATCCTTTGTACTTAACCAGTAGAGAGTCCGGGATGTTCCTGCGAATCTGAGAAAGAGGGGGTCAAAACAACTTCCCAGTGAATGTGAATAAAACTTGCAAGTAAAATATTCATGTATTTAGAATGCAAGTATAAACACAATTCAATATATCAAGTAGCACCAAACCAACATATGCAATGAGTTTATGAATGCACATGATGTTCACACATTATCTTCACACGTTTTCTTTCTCCACTCCTCTTGTTGTGCACTAACCCATTTCTGGTTAGGCTCTCGCAATGTGCATATGCAATGTTTTATGTCATTCCTTTTTCATCTAACCCCGTACAGCTAAGTAACCACTCACATATTATACACTAACCCCTTCCGGTTAGGCCATCTCGCTATGCAATGCAATTAATTATGCAACACTTATTCTTTCATCTAACCCCGTTCGGCTAGGTAATCTCTCACATATTATACACTAACCCCTTCCGGTTAGGTCATCTCACTATGCAATGCAATGTTCTCACATACATATCATGCTCAAATCATAATATCATAATAACATCACATGAAATCAATTCAAGATTTACACCACACAAGCATTATGCTCAATTCTTTCAACCACTCTCACTTAGTTACACCTCCAATCATTGTACTAAGTAATCCTTATTCCCAAACATAGCATATGATATTAAAGAAATAGACATATGCACCACAAAATAACACAAACAGAGTCAATCACGGCCAGGGTGTGGTGGCAACCACGACCATGGTTCAGGAAACCAAAAACTCAATGAAATGGAAACAAAGACACCCACAGCCAGACTGTGGTGGACACCATGGCGTGGTCTTGTGTTAGAGCACGAACCCTAATTCCAAAGGCAACCACGACCAGCCCGTGGTGGAGGCCACGCTCGTGGTTTGTAGTTGTAAACACAACATTTTCCAGAGCCAACCATGGTCAGCCCGTGGTCTGGAATTTTATACACAAAACCATCTTTCTAGAAACAACCACGGCCATGGCTGTGGTCTGGAATTCTAAGCAGCAACAGTGCCACACCCAACCTTAAACCAAAAACCTAATTTTTCTTTTGGGATTATGTCTCTCAATCCATCAAAATACACCAATCATATCATCCCCTTTCATATACCCAAATCCTTAAAAACATGTAACAAATACACATCCAACCTCGAGCATAAGTGAAAACCCTAGTTTCAAGCTTATCATACATCTTATACTTACACTCTAAAAACATCATACAATATCACAAGTTAACCCACACTCACCTTGAAATGCTCTAAACTTGATTCCAAGATTGGATTTGTAATCAAGGCAACCTTTTCTTCAACTTCCTTCAAAACACTTAATCAAAACAACCAACTTTAGAAATGGGTGTTCTTGGAGATGAAAATGAGTTTCTCAAGAAACTAAAACAATAGGATTGAAGAAGAGATCATTGTGATCAATAACCATCTAAGACAAAAGATGAATAAAAATGCTTACTTTTGGACCTTGAACCTTGAAGCAAGGTTTGGCTATGGAGACTTAGCAATTTTTGGAGAAGATGAACCTTGGGCCATTAAGCTTGGTCGGTTCCCTTAAGTAAAAGCAAGGGGAAATTGAATTGTCTATTTTGCCCCTCACTTAGATGGAAAATCACTAAATTGCCACTGAGAGTGTAGAAAGACTAAAATAACCTTTTGATTTCTTAAAATTCCCAATAGGTCTTGAAAAGACTAATTTACCAATAGGACCTCTATTAGCCAGAGAAAATATAAAAGTTTATATTTGACCTATTTCTTCCTTAGGTTCTACCGAGTTTCCTGGTATCACCAGAATCTCAGAATAATTATTCTAATTCAATCTATCACAATTTCTGTAACAAAATATACCAAGATGTTCAGAAAATTTATCTAAGTCAGAAAATAGAAATTTAGGGATGTTACAGGCGGTTTTCACCAACCAGTGGAATAACCGCTGCTAATAACTTAAGTGGATAAAATAAAAAAAAATGAAGTCTTTTAGCCAGAGTTTTATGAAAACTGCAGCTAAACAACTATTTTTTTTATTAAAAATAACACTGCTTTAGGTCGTAACATCATTTTTTACCCATCCTTTGGTCTGATTCAAATTAAATTAAAGAAACACGCATCCCAAAACAATTTAACACACTGCAAATTAAAAGCACAGTACAAAGAAACTGACTTTGCTTCAGTTGAAGAATTGAACAAAAAATAAAAATAAAATAAAAGAAAGGAGGAAGAGCAGAGTCTCATAGCTAAGATGAGAGAAAAACAAGAAAATATGGAATAATGCCACGGGCACAATGGCGATAAAATTCAAAAAATCATTAAGTAGAGCAGGAAATTGAATAGAAGTAGAGCCATTCACAATGATCAATAGGTTGTGTCATAGGCAATAGCTATGGTGAAAAGCACAATAATAATCCACTGTAACGCAGAAAAGTGGTTTCAACAAAAATTAATTAACAATCAAACTTTATCAGGTTTTCGGTTTCAGATATAATTCAACACATCATGAAAAGCATAAAAGATATTAACACACCTTCTTGAAGGGGCTGTAGACAGTTTGCAAGTGAGTGCCCAGTTTCCCCACAATTATAGCAAAACTTCTCATCCTTGGTTCCATCTTGCACCTGAGGGCAGTTCTTGGATCTATGACCACGCCTTCTACATTGTAAACATATCTGCAAAGACCACACTACCACTTCATCACAACAACGTAGCAGAGCCAGATATATCAACACATTAATCCTATTAATTAATGTTCAGCAAAGTGCATCTTCATTATTCAAAAGAACTGTTTCTGATTATTGCAGTGACAAAGCAATGTCAAAAGTGCTTTAGGCCTCATCATGCCCTTGAACTAAAGCAAAGTTAAAGCAACATCCTGTTTGAGGCTCAACCAATGCACTTCAAAATACAACATTCATTCATTGAAACAGAACCCAAAAGAAAAATCATATTTTTCATTTGCACTACAAAAAATCACAGTAAAATCCACATTAAGAGTGGGGCCTACAAAAAAAGAGAGAAACCAAACCTTATTCTTTTCCCATTTAGCTTTTTCAGCACAGAACTTAGCAATGTGATCTTTGGCTTTACAGATGAAACAACTCTCGTCGAGCTTCATACCCAAGTATGAACAGTTGAGCATCATTATTTCTAGGAAATATAGAATAAGATGTCAAAGTGAGGAAGAAAAAGATCGCAGAATCCTTTGGCCTTACCTTCATTATTTGCATAGGATGGGAAGGAGCTATGATGATTCACATGCAATTTTCTAATTGGATATGCCTTGTCAACCTTGAATGTATCTAATGCTGCATCAACTCCTTCTATTTGCCATTGCCAAGTCACATCCTAGACAAATTTATGGTTTATACAAGGTTCTAGATTAGTTACTCCTTTACCAATAACTATAGAATAAGCCACGATAAAAATCTCACACACGATGACTAAATTCATGGATAATTGAATCTAACATGATAAACAATTGAAATACTATATTACATAGATTTCAAAAGATGGTATATTGATAATCAGATATTAATTTAATAAACAAATAACAGATATTTTTTTTATAGATAAGTAAATAATTTACGTGACTTAAGGTAATGAAAGTTGAATTTACATCATATATAAGTATTGCAGAACATGTTCTAGTAGAAATAGAGTTCTATTAAGTATAAAAAATTAGACACACATAAGGCTTAGCTTCTAGCAAGGACATGCGTAAACCACAATCATGTCCTAAAACTGCCACACCACCGGGCTGTTGGCAGCCTGCGATATATAAATAATCGGCATCTTGTTGAAATGTATAAGGCACAACATCTGTCATCATCTTTACTTTGACAAAAGTAATGATTGTCAAACTCTTCTCCAAGAGAAGTTCCAACAATTTTTTTCTTCTTAGGATGTATTCCTCGCTAGATATGCCCGGAGTGATCTCCCCATCTTTTAGTAGCTATAAGATAATATAAAAGAAAGCTAAGTAATCTTAACAAATAAGTATTTTAGGTAACTACTTTTTAGCATATAGTGCCAAGTCTGACAGCATATACTGAATAATCATAAAGTCTCCCAATAACATATCTTGCCACCAAGCCTCTTATAGAATGTGCCACAAAGGATATCTTCTGCACCTCTGGCCAACGTCTAAGAACATATAGTGTGGCCCATTTTCTCGTTTTGTGAAGAACAATCAAAATTATAACATCAAACCTATCCATTCATCATCCCATCACTAACATAAAGATCATGAACCCAACAAGAAATTTAACAATCCACTGATATGATGTTTTTATTTTCTGGAATGAAAGAAAAAAGAAAAGCCCCACATTCAACTGCAAGTGTGGCAAGATCATGTTCCATATACTAAAATAATAAATAAAGACTACACAACATTCTTGAAGTAGTCAAACATTTGTAAAGCATAGAAGTGCTACTCGGATGTTTAGAAATAATTATATTAGTCAAGCTCAAATTTTAATTTAATTTAATTATAGCCTACTAAAGCCTTCACTAACGCATGTTTATAATCTTAGTTTATGCATGTTCAAGAGGTTTCATATTCATGAAAAGCCGGTTGTCGAACCATGTTACGGAACCAAGACAACCTATATATATAATAATCGACTTTTTGTGGGAAATGCTAACTGGTAGAAGAGATGGCACAGTATCGAAAAGTAGCGAAGCCTTGGCCAATATCCCAGCACCTTTCTTCAACCTTACCCAACTCAAACAAAGCTTTGCTAGTAAAAGTCTCATGTTGCATGACCTGGTTGTATTATCAGGTATATATTTAAATAAATGTCATGTAAACTCATATACACATACATAATATTGCTGGTAAATACTAATACGGAAGCAAGGAATTACAAAATGATTACAATCAGTAATACAGATTGATTGACTTATTGGTGATATATAATATATGTAGGAGCACACACAATTGGAGTAGGCCATTGCAACTTGTTCAGTAACATGCATTTTATTGGCTGTTATTGGGTCCTAAACCTACTAGCCAAATTATTGGCTCTAACCCATCACTGCAAAAGGCTAATTTTATCTAATATCTGTTTTCTAACACTTCAATATATGATCAAAGAGACATGCCAATGAGAATCACTAGGAATATAGGCACTAGATTACTATAAACAAAACTGTTAGAGAAGCAAATCTTATGAACCAACATGAACTTAGATATTGCCATTAGTGGAAAGGTCTCAACAGCAACCTGCACTATAAATTTTATCATGTTACAATAACCATTAGATACAAAGCAAACAAGGCTAACCAAATGCCTAAGCAAGCAGTGTGCAGTTCACATGAAGGCACAAAAGCTACTAACACAACAATAGCCATACTTTGCGCACAACAAAGCAAAGTTGAAAGTTATTCAAAGGAACTGATTTAGTACCACATTGTTCAACCAATCCCTTGTCTTTGATTTAGCCTTCTCTTTTGGATCCTGTCAGAAAACAGTGAGACAACACAACTATCACAATGAATAATAACAACAAAGTAGCCTAACTTGAATTTTAATTACTTGGTTTTTGTTTTATTGGGAAGGGAGGTCGGGGATACAAATGTGACATAAGTTAAGAAATTACCCTCCCCATGCTAGCGTGACCCGAAGTCATTTTACCATTCTCATATAACTTGCAGAGGCACCAACCAACAAGATGAAGTATAATAGCATTTTGATTAAGCAATACGTATGACATATATCATAGATGTCCATTGATATGCCAATAAGTTGCTATCCAAAGTACTCCACAACTCTTCCTTCAATTCCTTGTGGAGGTATCCCAACTTTAAAGCTCCTAGTATATTGCCTCAGTAGTTACTTTAATTAGGTTTAAGACCAACAAATTTGCTGATGAAGCATGACCACACTTTTGTATGATTCAAGAAATTAACAAGTTTAGCAAAATTATAACTTACAAAATAGATTGTACAACAAAAGAAATAAGTATTTATTCATATTGAAGAACAAAGCAATAAAAACAGACACTAGCAGATCTGATCTAACTGCAAATTTGACAAAAAGAAAGCACAATGCACATGCAAATTGTTTATTAACATTTTGATTTTGGATCCTAATTAATTATATCATACGCTTAATATTCGAACTACTCAGCAAATTGTTTCCAACCTTCCAATGCATACATATGACCCACACAAGCTCTTTAACCACCGAAGTGTAGAAATGCTCAAAAAGACAAAAACCTAGCATAACATTCCAAAGCTCCTTCTACCGAAACCAGAAACAACTCCAAAATAGCAACAGATCGAACAATGATACTCACTTCTCATCACCGCTCTGTAGATTCAACTTCTAGATGTTCACTCTGCTTCACCAGAAACTGCACTTTCTCCCTCTCTATCACCTTACGCCGCAACCTCATGATCCCTACTTAGTTTTAAATTCCCAATGAGATGAAACCCTAAAAGGCAGAAATAAAATCCCCAATGTGAATCGCAACTTTGAAAGCTCAAAAATCTCTAATTTTGTAATTTAGGGCATACCTCTATGTAAGATTCCTTGGCTTGACATCAATGGCAGAGAGAGCTTATAAGAATTTTGGAGAAAGCAATGAGAGGGAGACGCAAAGCGATGTGAGAGTAGAGCGAGAGAGAGAGAATGAGACTCACATTCACATTTCATCGTTAAGGGATAGGAATGAGAGATAGAATCACATTCACATCTGCCAAGGGAATGAGAAATAAACGTTTGTTTTTATTTATTTATTTACAAATGCCTCTAAACATAAAAGAAATGCTTCTAAATCATTGTATTTCGGCGGTTAGCATAAATGTCATTATAAAATTTTTTAAAGCCGCCACAAAAAAAATAGCCACAGATCAGCGAATTTTTTTGTCGCGAATGTATGAAAACAATAAATAAAATTATGGTACTTACAACTGTATCATGCAACAAAAATATTTTCATGATTATAATATAATTTAGAGTACAATCAAATAATGGTAACAAAATATTTTTTGATTTCTGTACTATCTTTCTCATAGCTTAAAACATTTAGCAACAAGGTAAATTGTTAATAATCTAACATTTTATATCTAGACAATTACATGCTCATGCTGATTATATTCTAGAACTTGTCTTTCTTTATTTATGGGCATAGCCCTATGCTTATAAGGTCAATAAAAATTACTATAAAAATAGTAATAAGAGTTCTTCTTTGGCATAGGGTATCCCCTAAACCAAATGGTCATACTACACGTCTGGAGTGAATTTCATCTGGTCCTCAGATAATACCACTCTTTATTATGGAGTATCACCAAAAGATACATGTAAGACTTTCTTAGATCTCTTGCGTCTAGGAAGGATCATTTCCATCATTTTCTAATTTTCTGGGGATCACCTCCTTGTGTTGAGGATCATTTCCTTGCCTTTAAATCTTTCTTTTATATCATTCAATGAGCATATAATGTCATTTTCTAAGTTTATAAAGTAATTGAATAATTATCTCATAATATCAACTTTCTTGACCTTTTCATTTCATAATTACTCTTAGAAACCTACTTGAATAATACCTAATCTTAGAAACTGGTTTTAGCCGAAACCCTAAACCTATGGTTTAGGTTTCTTACTTTCATCATCAACATCACATTTTTCTAATATAAATTAGCCACATGGAATTCTAAAAATACTTCACAACTTAGCTAAAATACTATTAATTTGGTCATTTTTCCAAATATTTGATTTTTCATTATTCCCTAATACATAACCTTCTTTACTTATTCTAAATATCCATTTTATTGAATTTAAACCAATTCTTTGGTTACAAACCCTAATTGGCCAAATTCCATCTTAATTTTCTCTAAGTTGTATTATTGCTTGAATTTGTAATTTTCTCTCATTTTTCCTTTGATTTACCTCTAGAGACACATTCTAATCACCATGATATACTTATATCATAAGGTAGATTAAACCTAGGTATTTTAATTCTCTTGGTCGAAACCAACCTAGCCTATTTCCTAAGTGATTTTTCAAGCTTTAATCATCAAACTATGCATTAACTTGATTAAATCATCTAATTAAATACTAATCCATTTAATTAACCAATAATCTCATAATTACACAATGCCAACATTCAACTCTTAGTGATGGTCGAACCTATCCTAGCTATGGTTTTTAGGTTTTTCATTGAAATTAGGTAAAGTACCTAATCTTGCTTAATATAACTTCAAACATACTAAATAAACATCAAACCACCTAATTAACCCTTAATCTATTACATAAACTAAAACCCTAAGCTATGCCTTAGCCAAATCACACATAAGTCATGATTCCGAAGGTTTTTCAATATAGCATAATCTACTTGAAATTCAATTAAATCATCATCAAAGCACCATAATCTATGGATTTAAAAGATTACAGGAAACCATAGCTTCCAACCATCATCCACAATCCATTATAACCAAGCATATTTTGACTGTATTCTAAGATAAAAATCCATAAAAGACATTAAAACCATGAAAATATCATTAAAACTCCAAACATGAAAAAACAAGAAGTTGGAGGTACTTGAACTCCTACCTGTTTGGCTCCTTTTTCCTTGAATCTTGAAGACCAAATGATGGATTCCTTCCTTGTTTCTTGATCGTAATTGAGTTCTTCATAAATAAATAAATAAAAACTAAGCCCTTGAGAATTTTTGCTAACTTTTCCCTATTTAATTTCTTGATTTTTCTTCTCTTTTTATCTCTTTTTTATTCTCTATCCTTTCTCTTCTCTCTTTGGTTTTGCAAACTCTAGGCTTCAAGAAGCCTAGTTATTCATTTTATTTTGATTTAATTAGTTAGCCAGTCATTTTTCAACATTTTTCATATCTTAATGATTACTTGATGATTTTTCTTAACATTAACCAATCAATTTCCTACAACATACCCCTAAGTGTCTTAATTCTATTGGCTAACATAAAGAATTAATATTTTATTTAATCATCTTTTTAGATTCTAACCATTTAGTTTATTTTTAACTAGATTTCATTTGGTTACATGTATTTTGTACTATTCTACTACCATTGGTGTTATAACCCTATAATTACGGAAATTTCTATGTTCCACCAACCTACACTGGGTATTTTAACAAATTCTTTTCTCATCTAAATTGTTTTTAGAACTCTATTTTCCTAAGAAACAAAATAACAATTCTAATAAAATATAATTAAATAAAACATGTTCACTGATCAAGAATACCTCTATTTCTTATGCATAAATAGACAGAAAATTTATCTAGGTAATTATTTGCATTCTCTTTATAATAGAGAATATAAATTATAATTTTCAAGTATAAACAGTATAAAAATAAATGTCAATTAAATAAACAGACTGTATATATATATATATTTGTTTATTTTAGGAGAAGATGTTATACAAAAAGACATTATTTTCCTTACCTTGTGGTAGTGGAGCTGTTGGACGCTGAGGATAGTGAGACTAACGCGGCTGAAAAGGGAACTAGCTATACTAGCCCAACTTTGGGACCAGGCAAGGGGAGAGAAAGAGAAAGAGAACGAGCAGATTCGTAGGAAGCATACTTGTTCAACATCAATAAAGCAAACCAAGTGTTTGATTACATGCTGAAAGATAGACAGATCAAGCTGCGTTAAGGACATCATATTTCAAGCCACGATGAGCTCTTAGAAACAAGAAGTGTTGAGAGTGGCATAATTCATTTAGTCATTTTTCCAATAATTGTCTTGTAATTCAAGATGCTATACATAAATCACTCACATAATGAAGGTTCAAGTTAGCCGATTGCATGTTGAGAGTCCCACAGTGGATAGTGATATGGTCTGAATAGTGGTTATAAGTAGAGGCAACCCTCACTCCAAGAGCTAGCTTTTGGGGTTGAGTTAGGTCCAAACCTAAATTCTAAGATGGTATTAGAGCTTATCCGAGATCCATTAGGCCACCCACAGATGTCCAGTCCTACAAACTTCACGCTCCAAATGTCTAGTCCTGGGCGTTAGGGGGGTGTTGAGAGTCCCACATTTGATAGTGATATGGCCTGAATAGTGGTTATAAGTGGAGGCAACCCTCACTCCAAAAGCTAGCTTTTGGGGTTGAGTTAGGCCCAAACTCAAATTCTAAGATAGCGATCCCCAGCAATGGCTAATGACACCAATCCCTTAAACTTTCTAAAATTTCTTATCTTGCCACATGTATTAATTATTAAGGTAAAGCTAATTAACCAGCACCGAGAAAACATCAAAGAAAACTCAAAGCAATTACCAATGCACTAGAATTCTTACTTCGTAGTTGAGAATTAAGATATTCTCTAAAAGGAATGACTTTAATTTTGAAACTGTTTATGGGGCCCATAAAGATCATACTTGATTGGCTTAATAATATCTTTCCGACTATGTTCTTATACTAATCACATTTTCAACTGTATCTCTTGAACTTTGCATTCCAGAGACTTGGATAATTTAGTCCGAAATTACAATGTTGCGATAGTCAAAATTTCATTGTACAGTTGCTTCTTAGCTGAAGAATCTTGTTTGTTAGATAACAAAAAACGATTTCAATAGAGCGGGGACACTGATAAACTGTCATTTTATATACTTAAATGCTAGGAATTTGAGTTTGATTTGGTATTTATTTGAAGATTTTATAAGGAAAACTTACCCAATTTCCTTTGAATATTGCAGGATGAAGATTTATGAGAATCAAGCTTTAAAATATTAAAATGGAAGCAATCTTGAGAAAGATACAAAGATATCAGCAACCTAATTATGAAGGATTTTTCCAGGATTCTATGAAGATATCATCAACATAATTATGAAAGATTTTGGCAAGATCCTACAAAGATATCAAAGAATCCAAATTGTGGAAGTTTCCTATTTTTTATATTCTTGGAAGATTTTCTCTCTTATCTCACATTAATTAGGAATACTCAAAGTGGGAAAGAAATCTACTTTCCATGTTACCCAAGAATTGCACATTAAATGAATTTGTGCACAATTAGGAAACCCTAAAAGAAAAGTTTGCTAGAGTTGTTGGCCCACTAAAATATTATAAATAGGAGGAGTGACAGCGCAAGAAGGAAGTATCCGGCATTCAGAGAAAGAAAGTAGCTATAGCCCTTTGCTTGATTAGAGAGTTGTAGCGGAGCTTGAGGTTTTTGAAGCTATCAAGTGAAGGACCGTCTCCCCAATTGTTCGTGAAGGACCTGTTTCACCGCAAGGGGGTTTCCGGGTTTTAGTTTTTCTATTATTCTTTTATGGATTTAAATTTGGTTTTAGTTTATGCTTTGTTCTCTTTGACTATGCGTAGCTAAACCCATAACTAGGGTTATGGTGGATCTTATGTTCAAATTCTTATAATGTTTTCCTAATTCTAAATAATTTTGTGTTTTCCCCAATTGATTGGATTTTTTCTAGTGCTTTGTTTTCCAATAAGGTTTGCGCACCCTTTAAAAAGTTAATTGATTGACTGGCGACCGTACCACAATTAGTTAACGGAACTCTAGGATTAATCGGATTTGGGGTTGTGTGGACCAAACTCAATCCTTTGTTTTCAATCAGTTATTTAATTAACAAATTTGCTGGTTCTTTATGCTTTTCTTGACTGTTTGCCTTGCATGACCATTGGGGGCTTCAGATTGAGAAAAAGAATATTAATATTGCATGACCATTGGGTATTAATAGCATTAGAAGCGGTGATTGGCAATCAATCGGAACACGTGTTATTGAGGAATTGGGTAATTTTATGAGTTTTGACATAAGTGAAACCAGACACCCTAGGCTTTCCATAATTGAATCTTTGCTTGATAATATTTGATTTCCTCACTTTCTCCTAATTGCTTGGTAGTTTTTCCTTTCTCATTCGAATTTCATTGTCTAGATAACATAAGGGATTAATTAACTTAGTAATTGCCAACAATCCTTGTGGGTTCGATACTTGGAGTCCCAAATACTCCTTTATTACTTGTGCGACAGGGTGCACTTGCCCTTAAGTGCGATTTTAGCGTAACAAGTTTTTGGCGCCGTTGCCGGGGATTGTTTTTGGTGATATTAGGGAAATTAATTCCTAGTTAATTTAGACGCCAATTTTTATTTTATTTTATTTTGTTTTATTTTATTTTTGTATGCTAACGAGCTCCCAGAATCCTGTTTTGCAGTTTGACCCTGAAATTGATAGAACTCTTCACAGGATTAGAAGACAGAGAGGAACCATGGCTGAAGAAGACCAGAGGACTATGCTAGACTTTGCTCGGCCTATGGCAACAAATCTGACAGGGAGTATTACTAGGCCTACTGTAGAGGCTAATAACTTTGAGATTAAGCCAGCCTTGATCTCTATGTTGCAATCTTCCATTCAGTTTAGTGGGTCACCAAGTGATGACCCTCACTTGCATTTAAATGAATTTTTGGAGATTTGTGACACTATAAAATATAATGGGGTCTCTAATGATGCCATTAGGTTGCGCCTATTCCCTTTTTCATTGCGCGACAAGGCCAAACTATGGCTAAAGTCTTTGCCCTCTGGATCCATTACTACCTGGGATCAGCTTTCAATTAAATTTTTAGATAAATATTTTCCACCTGCTAAATCTGCTAAATTGCGTAATGACATATCTACTTTTGTGCAGGTGGAGATGGAATCTCTATATGAAGCATGGGAACGATTCCAGGAATTGCTGAAAAAATGCCCTCATCATGGCTTTCCGGTGTGGCAATTGGTTCAATCCTTTTATGATGGGTTGTCTTCTTCTAATAAGGCCATGATTGATGCGGCAGCAGGGGGCAGTATTTGGCGCAAGCGGCCACAAGAAGCCTATGATTTGATAGAGCAGATGACTTCTAGTTATCAGTGGAAATCTAGTGACAGGCATGTGGTCAAGAGACAACCTGGGGTATATCAGGTGGAGTCAAATGCAGCATTGGATCTCAAATTGGATGTCATTACAAAGAAATTGGAAACACTGATGCAGGCACAATCACAATTCACACCTGTCTCTCCATCTCTTTGTGATCTTTGCGGCATGGCGGGGCATGAAAGCAAGAATTGTCAGGTGGGTAATCGCTTTGTTGAATCAGCTGAGGAGGCCAACTATTTGGGTAACTCTAACTGGGGGCAGAACGATCCATATTCTAACACTTATAATCCTGGTTGGAGAAATCACCCCAATTTTTCTTGGGGAGGTCAAAGCCAAAATCAGAATGTCTATAGGCCGCCTCATTTGCAAAACCAAGGCGGCAGGCAAGAAGAAAAGAAGCCTAATCTCCATGATACTATGATGCAATTCATGGAGAAAACTGATGATAGGATCAAGACATTGGAAAATCAAATCTCTACTCTTGCGACATTGATGACTCAGAGAGCGCAAGGGACCTTACCTAGTCAATCAGAGCCAAATCCAAAGGAACAGGTTAAGGTAATTACCCTTAGAAGTGGTAAAGAAGTCGAAGGTCCTCATGGTAAGAAAGATGGAAAATTAGAGGAGGACAAAGGGGTTCCTACTGATGGGAGCCCAAAAGAAGATGAGAAAGTTGACAATGTGGTGAAGGAAGTTTTAGAAAAAGAAGCTCCTATTCATATTCAAAAGCTGAAAATTCCTTTTCCTCAGAGGTTGAAGGCTAGCCAACATGACCCACAATTTACCAAGTTCTTGAATTTGTTAAAGCAGCTGCAGATAAATATCCCTTTTGTGGAAGATATTGCACAAATTCCTAAATATGTAAAGTTCCTAAAGGAGATATTGAGTAATAAAAAGAAATTAGAGGAGTTTGAAACGGTAAGGCTTAATGAGGAGTGTTCTGCCATCCTCCTGAAGAAGTTACCACCTAAGCTTAAAGATCCAGGGAGTTTTACTATTCCTTGCTCTATTGGTTCTTCTTATTTTGAAAAAGCTTTATGTGATTTAGGCGCGAGCATTAATTTGATGCCTTTATCTGTTTTTCGCAGGTTAGGCATGCAAGAGCCTAAACCCACTACTATTTCGTTGCAGCTTGCTGATAGGTCCATCACCTACCCCAGGGGTATAGTGGAGGATGTCCTAGTCAAGGTTGACAAGTTTATCTTCCCTGCTGACTTTATAGTACTTGATATGGAGGAAGATGAAGAGGTTCCCATAATTTTGGGCAGACCCTTTTTGGCCCTTTGGCGAGAACCATTATTGATGTTCAAAGAAGGGAAGCTTACTTTAAGGCTTGATGATGAGGAAGTTGTTTTTAAAATTTTTGATTCTTTAAAAATTCCTTCCACTTTTCATTCTTGTAATTTTATTAATTCTTTGGATAATACTACTGCACTGATATCTTCTCACTTTCAGGAACAATTAATTCAAGATCCCCTTGAGAAAATTTTAATTTTTGACAGGGATGAACTTATGGAGTCCGAAGAGGTGATAGATGACATAATGACATTGAAGGTAGGAATGGTCCAAGAGAGATGGAAAGGGACGAGACAATTCAATGTTCTGGAGGGGCTTAATTCACAAATGCCAAAGCAGTCAATTAAAAAGCCCCCAGATATCATTCCCCCTAATATTTCATATGCACAACGTGAAAGATGTTTATTGCAGCTTAATGAGATGGATGAATTCCATCTAGAGGCATATGAAAATGCCAAGTTATACAAGGAGCGCACAAAAAGATGGCATGACAAACATATTCAAAAGCTTGAGTTTTCTGTGGGTGATAAAGTTTTAATCTTTAACTCACGACTTCGTTTGTTTCCAGGAAAACTGAAGTCAAGATGGATTGGCCCTTATGAAGTTGTCAAAGTTTTCCAATATGGTGTGCTTGAAGTTACCAGTGATGGTCATGAGACTTTCAAAATTAATGGACAGAGAGCTAAGCATTATGAGGATGGTGCGGTACCTGAGCGCCAAACTATGCTCTTGGAATAAGCCCCTTGGGGCCTAACCGTCAGGCTCGCGACGTTAAACAAGCGCTTTGCAGGAGGCAACCTGTGTTTCTTTCCCTTTTTGTTATCTCTTGTGTGTTTTGTTCTTTTTTCTTTTTCTTTTTAAACTTAAAACCCGCCAAGCTGCGTTTCTGCTGATGCACTCGGAATACTTCTGTCGTTAGCTGCTTATCAGGAAGTGCTCTTTTCACCCCTCTCCCTTCATTATCTTTTTATTTTATTTTATTTATTTTCTGCATTAGGGACAATGCTGGTCTCTAAGTGTGGGAAGGGGGTTCAAAGTTTGTTAAGGCTTCAACTAATTAAATGCATGCCCATTCATTGAATAAATCTGTTTGCATGTGGTTGCTTGAACTGATACTGAGAGTTTGTCTTTAAGTAATAAGTTTGACTCATTTGTTGTGGGAATTAAAAATTTCTGTCGTCAAGGATCCCAATTTAAAGATTTTTTTTTTTGATAAACATTTGATCGAAATTGATTTGGGTTAATCCTGAGAAAGCTAAAAATTAGCATAAAGTTCCTTTTTTTAAAATCTTTCCACTGAATTGAACTTCTAAAGGTGAGAATTGGACCATTACAGGGATTTGTGCTTGATATTGTATTATCCCTTTCTTTGTTTGAGTGATTTTCCCAAAGATTGTGCATTCTAGAACTTGCTTTGTAACCATTTCAAGGCGAATTTGGATCGCATGCATGCTTAAATATGATTGAGGCACTTTAGGTATTATTCAATGCCTTCTGATTTGCTTATCCACTAGTTGCCCATTTTGAGCTTTGTGAATACTGATATTCCTTGGTACCCTTGTCTTTAATTCAAGCATATGCAGGTAACCTTTTGGAAAAAGGATGGAGCAATTAGTTGGAAATTTGGTTTGGAAAGAAAATAATTGTGTTGCTAGCAGATCTTTGCCTTTTCCTTCAATCGTGTTGAAAAACAAGAAAGAAGAAAAAAAAATTCAAATGAAAATGACAATTGTTAGAATGATGAAAAAAAAAAACAGAGAAGAAAAAAAAAAATTGTTGAACAAAGTTTGAAAAATAAAGAAAAGAAAAGAATGGAAAAAGGAAAAATCAAGTGATGAGAGAAAAGGAATTTATGATGAATGCTTGTAAGGTAGGAATGAAATTTTGTTGCTCCATCTTTGCTCTAAAATGGTACTTTGTTTAATGCAAAATTTGATTAAGCCTTTTGTGTTTATCCTTTCTTTCTTTACCTTACCTTTACGTCATCTGACCCATGGCCAAGTTACAACCAATGAAAAGACCTCTTGATTTTTGCATGCATGTGGTCTCCTTAGTGGAGATTTGGTTTATTATCAAGCCTATGGTAATGTGCTTTCTTCAGGGAAATTGAGTGTTAAGTCTTTACCCTCATACACATTGAGAGATGGGAGAAGAGTGACCCTATCCAGTGGAAAGTTTGATTTTTGGGAACCTAAAGCCTCTAATTGGGCTAACTCATGGTTATTCTCTTATCTGTTGAGATTGATTTGTTTGTCATTTTTTAATTGGTATGGTTGGAATCCTTGATTGATTTATTCTTTGATTTCCCTATTCTTTTGGGCCAGGATTATTGCTTGAGGACAAGCAATCTTTAAGTGTAGGAAGGTTGATAAACTGTCATTTTATATACTTAAATGCTAGGAATTTGAGTTTGATTTGGTATTTATTTGAAGATTTTATAAGGAAAACTTACCCAATTTCCTTTGAATATTGCAGGATGAAGATTTATGAGAATCAAGCTTTAAAATATTAAAATGGAAGCAATCTTGAGAAAGATACAAAGATATCAGCAACCTAATTATGAAGGATTTTTCCAGGATTCTATGAAGATATCATCAACATAATTATGAAAGATTTTGGCAAGATCCTACAAAGATATCAGCAATCCAGCTGTGGAAGTTTCCTATTTTTTATATTCTTGGAAGATTTTCTCTCTTATCTCACATTAATTAGGAATACTCAAAGTGGGAAAGAAATCTACTTTCCATGTTACCCAAGAATTGCACATTAAATGAATTTGTGCACAATTAGGAAACCCTAAAAGAAAAGTTTGCTAGAGTTGTTGGCCCACTAAAATATTATAAATAGGAGGAGTGACAGCGCAAGAAGGAAGTATCCGGCATTCAGAGAAAGAAAGTAGCTATAGCCCTTTGCTTGATTAGAGAGTTGTAGCGGAGCTTGAGGTTTTTGAAGCTATCAAGTGAAGGACCGTCTCCCCAATTGTTCGTGAAGGACCTGTTTCACCGCAAGGGGGTTTCCGGGTTTTAGTTTTTCTATTATTCTTTTATGGATTTAAATTTGGTTTTAGTTTATGCTTTGTTCTCTTTGACTATGCGTAGCTAAACCCATAACTAGGGTTATGGTGGATCTTATGTTCAAATTCTTATAATGTTTTCCTAATTCTAAATAATTTTGTGTTTTCCCCAATTGATTGGATTTTTTCTAGTGCTTTGTTTTCCAATAAGGTTTGCGCACCCTTTAAAAAGTTAATTGATTGACTGGCGACCGTACCACAATTAGTTAACGGAACTCTAGGATTAATCGGATTTGGGGTTGTGTGGACCAAACTCAATCCTTTGTTTTCAATCAGTTATTTAATTAACAAATTTGCTGGTTCTTTATGCTTTTCTTGACTGTTTGCCTTGCATGACCATTGGGGGCTTCAGATTGAGAAAAAGAATATTAATATTGCATGACCATTGGGTATTAATAGCATTAGAGCAGGTGATTGGCAATCAATCGGAACACGTGTTATTGAGGAATTGGGTAATTTTATGAGTTTTGACATAAGTGAAACCAGACACCCTAGGCTTTCCATAATTGAATCTTTGCTTGATAATATTTGATTTCCTCACTTTCTCCTAATTGCTTGGTAGTTTTTCCTTTCTCATTCGAATTTCATTGTCTAGATAACATAAGGGATTAATTAACTTAGTAATTGCCAACAATCCTTGTGGGTTCGATACTTGGAGTCCCAAATACTCCTTTATTACTTGTGCGACAGGGTGCACTTGCCCTTAAGTGCGATTTTAGCGTAACAGACACCAAGAGATGAACCACAACCATTAATAAATATGCAAAAGAGTAATGATTTCTTATCTTGCCACATGTATCAATTATTAAGGTAAAACTAATTAACTAGCACTGAGAAAACATCAAAGAAAACTCAAAGCAATTACCAATGCACTTGAATTCTTATTTCGTAGTTGAGAATTGAGATATTCTCTACAAGGAATGACTTCAATTTTGAAACTGTTTATGGTGCCCATAAAGATCATACTTGATTGGCTTAATAATATCTTTCTAACTATGTTCTTATACTAATCATATTTTCAACTGTTTCTCTTGAACTTTGCATTGCCGAGACTTGGATAATTTAGTCTGAAATTGCAATGTTGTGATAGTCAAAATTTCATCGTAAGTTGCTTCTTAGCTAAAGAATCTTGTTTGTTAGCGAACAAGAAACAATTTTGATAGAGCAGGGACACCAAGAGATGAACCACAACCATTAATCAATATGTAAAAGAGTATTAATTTTTATTTTTATTTTTCTAAACTATGGTCGCGTGAAGTGGGATCCCTCCCAATTGGGTTTTCTTTATACACATTGCCCCAAGGATGGAATTCGTGACCAGATGCTTAAGGTGATTGAGCCCCTTCCATTCAAATCAATGCAAGTTGGTGCAAAAGAGTAATGATGCTTGCACATAATTTATCATCATAAACCCACTTTAAGATGGACTCATATGGATCATTTAAAAAAGTTAAAGTGCAGCCCAAACTTAATCGCCCAAACTTAATGCAATAACTTGAATGAGACTTTGTAAAGGTTTTGTGAGAAATTTATTTATGTAAGTATCATTTCTTAAAATTAAAATTCTACCCTTCTTTATAAAAACAGAATCCCAAGTCTAGGCCTTTTCACTACTTTAATGTAAATGAAACCCATAATTCCTACGTTGGTGCAGTCCTTAATTAATTCCCAGTTTAATGTAAAATGCACAATAAATTGTTAGACTTATGTTAAATTTAACTTTTAATGGGGTGATTTGTTTTATATATAATTGTTATTACCAAATTTCCAATTTTCAACAAAATTAGTAATCGACAAATTGTGAGACTTTGCAAGGTTAAATCTAGAAATGTGTAAGTCCAAAATGGAATCAATGTGCTATGTTTGACAAATCAAGTCCCAGAAAGATGTTCGACAAAAGTTGCATTTGAGTAACATATGAAGTTGACAAAGTTCAAGTATACACTCAACCGACAAAGCGACTTGCGAATTACTGACAAAGCTGATACACCGACAAAATCATTATCCAGGAGCTGATGGTTATCAATTTGAATTTCAAAAGTAGCGGTTGCATACAAGAATCAAGGAACTGCTGATGTTGACTCAATGGCAGTTGCTGGTAGGTTTTAGGCTATTATTAAAGAATAAGCATGTATTAGTTGCATGCAAGCCACTTGTCCAATAAATACTACTTAGAACAATGTAATAGGGGCTGCAACTTGAAACATCCTATACTCCTAAAGTCCCATCGACACTCAAAGGATACACCGATCAATCAAGTTTATATGCCACTTTCATTTTATGCAATTTAAATTCAGGTTCTTTACTGCATTTCATTTTCTATTGATTTGCTTTAGTTGCTTTCTTTAATTGCTTTCACTTTTCATTTCTGTTCATCGTCATCTTCATCTTCATCTTTTTCTTCTTTTTTATACTTTTTGATCCAACTGATACTTTAATCAATTGAAAGTGAGAACCCAGTGGAGGAGGTTCCTTTCCAAGATTGATAGCTAGAACTGCAATATTGTCAATTTAGACACCGACAAATCCGATGAATGACAAATTTGGCACTTTGGATCCAAGTTTTTGTTGGTACATTGCCTGACAATTTTTCACCTTCAATAGAATGGCACACCCAGTGGGACACTTGGTGATTTAAATAGTGTCCTATATTTTCATGCAATTAAGAAGTGGTACAAGGGTTCCACGAATGTCTGGAAATAATTCTTCTTCAAGTGAACAACCTCATGATAATGTAAATGAGGCTAATGATAATAGCAATGGCAGTAATGCCAATGCAATTAATACTAATGTTGAGGTTGTTAGAAGTAACGGCCAAGAGATTGTAATGACAAATCCTCAAACTATAGTGCCAAATAATAATTTGAGGAATGTGAATGGTGGAAATTCAAGATTTGTGCCAATGTATGGCTTACCACTAGGATTTACTCCACGGACAATGACACAACCCATTTTGGGAACAACATCAATGAGTTATATGAATACAACTCCTATTGTCTCCACTTTATTACATCAACTTGTTACACAAATGGCTACTCCTACTATGGACCAATATTTGGCATCCATTAGTGTAATAAACCAATATAATGGGCAATTTGCTCCAGGAACTAGTAGTCAAACACCTAGACCAGAAAGGTTGAATTTGGGGACTTCAATGGGTCTAACATTTCCAGTAATGTCTAGGGAAAAGCCAGAGACGAGTTTAAGGCCAACTTTAAATAATTTGGCTGTTGTTCGTCAACAAATGGATGAAAGTAATCATGATATGGCACATATGATAACACAACAGATGAATAATGTTATCTCGCCATTGATTGAAACAACAAACCATACTTGTAATTTATTGGCTAGACAAGTTGGTAAATTAGCCAGTGCTTTAGGAAGTGAAGAGCTTATTGACAATCCAATTGTACACCACATTAGAGAAATAGAGCCTCCTCATAATCAAAATCGTCAACCTGAGTTACAGTATGGAAAAGTCAGAATCATGGGAAGAAACCAAGATGAGAATCAACAAAGGGCTGACAATGATGCCCAAATAATTTTCCAACAAAATAATGTTGGAGGGCAATAATTTGTCAATCCAAATTTGAATAACATTGCTGACAATGATGCTCTTAGGATATTTCGACAAAATAATGTTGGGGGGCATCAAGTTGTGAATCCAAATTTGAACAATGCTTTGAACAAATCCTTAATAGGTTTGATTTTAATGTCGGCTACGCAAATCAGCCACATTTTGTGCTAGCTTTTCCTGAATGGCTTCAGCAAATTGAATTACCTAGAGGTGTGAAAATACTAAAATTGACAAAATTCTCTGGTGAAGATGGTGAGTCACTGTCGAACACATTGCTAGGTACACAATTGAATTGGGAGAAATAACAGCAAATGAATATCTTAAAATGAGATATTTTCCTAGTTCCTTAACCAAGCATGCTTTTCCTTGGAATTCTACTATTCCTCCAAATTCAGTTCATTCATGGATTCAATTAGAAAGCTTGTTTCATGTACAATTTTTTAGAGGAGAGATGAAAGTAAGTATTATTGACTTATTCAATATCAAAAGAATGCTTAATGAGTCAGTGGATGACCATTTGAATAGATTTCGACAAATGAAAAGCAAGTGCTTTACACCTATTCCTGAACATGAAATTGTCAAGATTACTGCAAGTGGACTTGACTATTCTATAAGGAAAAAGTTGATTAATCAACAATTTCTTGATATGGCCCAATTAGCTGATAGAGTTCGACAAATTGACCCACTCAAAGCTGAGAAAGAAAAATTTAGGAAATTTGTCAAGAAAGATAAAATTTCATATGTCGAAGTTGATGAAGTCGAAGATGTTGACGAAAATGAGATAAATGTCTCAGAATTACAATCTGGACAACCATATGTTTGTCAAGCTTTGAAACCTATCAGGGCTAAGGAAAAAATGAATTATGTCAACAAAAAGAATTATGCCTTTGACATAACAAAAGCAAATCAAATTTTTGATTTGTTATTGAAAGATAAACAGATAAAATTGCCAGATGGACATAAAATTCCTATTTTGGATGAAGTTAAGGATAAAAAGTATTGCAAATTTCATAATTCTTATGGACATAGTACTAACGATTGTGTCCGTTTCAGGGATCTTATTCAAAAGAGCATTAAAGACGGACGTATGAAGTTCATCGGCAAAGCCCAAGGCGACATGAAAGTGGATACAGATCCATTTGAAGTTAACTCAAATTTTGTCGTACCTTTATATATGTAGGTGAATATGCTGAATATTTTTGAGGAAGACAAAAAATTGGGAATTGACACAACTGAAGCCGATGATGTTTATCCTCAAGAAGGGGAGACTTTGGCTCAATTTGTCAAACGTGAGAAAGACAAAGGAAAAGTGAAACTTTGTCCAAGATGCAATGCTATTTATGATGAAGAAGCTATTGACCGTGCTGGAGAAGCAAAAACTGACAAACAGAGAACCGACGAAATGCTTAAGAAGGAAATGTCAGCTCCTAAGCAACACTCTGTTATGGTTGTCGACGCTCCTAAAAATATGAGGAATTATAGATGTTCAAGAACTCCACCGGCAAATGTTCCTCATAATCAATGGGTGCAAAATTTTCAACCATTTCGTCGACCATATATTCCTAGATTCTTTCCTGGGAAAAATCAATGGTATAGAAATCCTGTTGATAGATTTTCAACTTATCATAAAACAAACATCTGGGTTCAACAGAATCAAGCTAGAACTTCTTACCCCCAGTATACCATGACAAAATCTCAAAAGAGAAGAATGCAAAGAATCTGAACTGAACAAAGGAGAGCTACTAAAGGTTCTCAGCAAATTGTCAAGGATGACAAAGGTAAAACTAAGGTGACTGAACACTTAAAGAAAATGGCTTCGTTGATTATTGATGACACTATTCAAGAAACTAAGAAGCATGTTATTGAAACAAGTGGAAAAGGCAAACAAGTCATTTCGTCAACAGATGAAAGTACTGATATTGATGATCTCAACAATTTTGATGGCCTGGATGATGAAATCGACAATATTCTGACCAATATGGATGTTAATCTAGTGTTGATTTTGCCAGTTGAATTTGAAGCTGATGAATTTTAGGAAATCTCTGAAGAAGATTTTGTCGATGACAACCTTGAATGGACAATATAGACTTTTGAAACCGAAATGTTGACTGTTAATGATGTCATGGCTCAATTCGACAGACCAACTGAAGCAATGAAAGAAAATTTGCGACCACTGCATATTTGAGCAATTGTCGAGGGCATTCTGACAAATTGTGTACTTTTCGATGGTGGTGCTGCTGTCAACCTAGTGCCCAGAAATGTCTTCAAAAACCTAGGTAAATCTGAATATGATTTAATTCCTACTAATATGGTTGTTATTGACTTTAATGGCAGGACTTCTCCATTTGATGGGGTTACCATGCTAACCATTCAAGTGGGAACCATTAAAAGACCAACTTTATTTGTTGTTGTTCCCTCAAGAGCAAGTTACAATTTATTGTTGGGAAAGGACTGGATTCATGGTGTTGGAGCAATTCCATTGACACTTCACCAGAAAATGATATTATGGAATAATGATGGTTTTGTCGAGAGTATTGAAGCTGATGATAGTCCATGCTACATGCAACAATGTCAGGCTGATTACAAGATTTATAACCCTCAACTTAAACCAATGAAGATTGATGAATCTTTTGACAGGGAATATTTGAAGGTATATGTTATGGATTGCAATGGCTTTCACCTCGTTCCAAAGGCCACTTCTTGTCAGCCATCAGATGAGTTAGAATGAGTTTGTTGAGCCAACTGGCTCAATTGTCGGCTTACTTAGTCGACAATTTGGTCTGTACAGCGTCAGGCACAGTACCAGATTGCATTTATGATGACGAACCTTTAGGATTTGAAGATTCACATACCTTTAGGTTTAAAAATGCAAGTGCTACATATCAAAGAGCTATGAATACTATTTTTCATGACATGATAGGGAAATTTTTAGAAGTTTATATAGATGATGTTGTAGTTAAATCTGATTCTCATGATTCTCATTTAGCTAATTTAAGATAATCTTTTGATAGAATGAGAAAGCATGGTTTAAAAATGAATCCATTAAAATGTGCTTTTGGAGTTGCTACAGGAAATTTCCTTGGATTCCTTGTTTATAAAAAAGGAATTGAGGTTGACAAAAAGAAGCAAAGGCAAATTTGGAAGCCTCGCCGTCGACAAATAAAAAGGAATTACAATCATTCCTTGGCAAGATTAATTTCTTGCGACGTTTTATTTCAAATTTGTCAAGCAAGATCAGAGTGTTTGCTCCCTTGTTGAAATTGAAAGAAAAAGATGAGTTTATATGGGAAACTGAACACCAAGAGCCATTCGACAAATCTGCCAGTGATGACTCAATCGGTTTCTGGACGTCCTTTGAAGTTGTATATTTCAGATTCTAATGAGACAGTAGGAAGTATGCTGGCTCAAGAAGATGAGAAAAAAGTCGAAAGAGCCGTTTACTACCTTAGTCGAGTTTTAAATGAAGCTGAACGTAGATATAGTGCTATTGAAAAACTTTGTTTGGTTTTATATTATTCATGTACCAAATAGAAATATTATATTATGCTGACAGAAGTATATGTACTGTCGAAGACTGATGTAATTAAGTATATGTTATCTAAGCCAATAATACATGGAAGAATTGGACGATGGACCCTTGGTTTGATAGAATTCTCTTTACATTATGTGCCTTTGAAAGTTATGAAAGGTCAAGTTATAGCCGACTTTTTGGCAAATCATCCAGGTGTTGAAATTGATAAAGTTGATTTTGTCGGAATTAAACCTTGACAATTATATTTTGATGGTTCTTGCCATCAAAATGGTGTAGGTATTGGAATATTAATTTTGTAGCCCAAAGATGAACCGACAAAATTTATGTTTAATCTTGAATATAAATGTTCAAATAATGAGGCAAAATATGAAGCCTTAATTGCTGGGTTGGAGATTTTAATTGATCATAATGTGAAAAATGTCGAAATTTTTGGAGATTCTCAATTGGTTATAAAACAATTGTCAAGGGAATATAGATGTGTTAGTGAACATTTAATGAAATATTTGTCAAAAGCTGCAAGGCTCTTGTATGAATTTGATGAAGTAATTGTTAGACATGTACTTCGACAGGAGAATGAAGAAGCCACTGAATTGGCTCAAATAGCTTATGGATATAAGGTGTCATCTTTGACATTGTTGAAATTAATAAAGGTTGAAAAGAAATTATTTCCCTTTGAAGAAAGAGAAGTTAATGTTACAGGAGTTGTTTATCTGACAGATTGGCGAAAACTAATCATTGACTATTTGTTAAATCCAAATCAGCATGTCGACAGAAAATTAAAATATAAATCTATGAAATATGTTTTGCTGGGTGGAACTTTGTGCAAGAGGTCTATCGACAATAATTTATTAACTTGTTTAGGTGAACAAGAAGCATATTTGGCCCTTGCTGAAGTTCATGAGGGAATTTGTGGTGCTCACCAAACAAGTGAAAAAATGAAATGGATTTTGAACCGACAAAGAGTTTATTGGCCAATAATGATTAAAGATTGTATTCAATTTGCTAAATCATGTGAAGAATGTCAAAAGCATGGTGTTGTGCAACATTTGCCAGCAAGTGAATTACATGCTATAATAAAACCATGGCCATTTAGAGGTTGGGCTTTGGATTTAATCGGCCAAATTCATCCTGTTTCGTCGAAAGGACATAAATATATTCTTGTAGCTATTGATTATTTCATCAAATGGGTGGAAGCGGTGGCTTTAAAAGAAGTAACACAACAAGAGATTATTGATTTTGTCGAAAACAAGATTATTTTCGATATTGAATACCACAATCTTTGACAACTAATTAAGGAACAATTTTTAATGGTAGGAAAGTTGTCGAATATGCTGATTCAAGAAATATAAAGTTATTGACTTCGACACCTTATTATGCCTAGGCCAATGGACAAGTTGAAGTTGCCAATAAAATTATTATTGGCTTAATTAAGAAGCATATTGGCCGACAACCAAAGAATTGGCATAATACTCTTGAACAAATTTTGTGGGCATATAGAAATTCACCAAGGGAGTCAACATGAATAGCTCCTTATAAATTGGTTTATGGTCATGATGTTGTATTGCTAATTGAGATTAATATCCAAACGATTAGATTACAATGACAAAATGATTTGTCAGTTGATGATTATTGGAATTTGATGTATGATGAGTTAAATCAATTGGATGATGAGCGTATAATAGCACTTGAAAATCTTATTCTACAAAAAGAAAAAGTTGCTCGGTTTTATGATCGTCGAGTTAAATTTAAGACATTTTCAGTTGATGACTTAATTTGGAAAGTGATTTTGCCAATTGGTCAAAAATGTCAAACATATGGACAATGGACCCCGAATAGGGAGGGACCTTTTGAAGTAACAAAAGTGTTTTCAGGAAACGCTTATGAAGTATTTGATGTCGATTCCAAGCAGAAAATAAAAGTGATAAATGGAAAATATTTGAAAGCTTAAAAACTGACAATGCATGAAGTGCAAATACGATAATTGATTGTCATTAAATTGTAGGCCTAAAATGGCCGACATTTCCAACATATTACATTGAAGATTGATAAAGTTCAAATAAAAATGTCGGTAAAAGTAACCGACAAAACTCAAAATATCAAAAGACACCGACATTTTAAAATTACATGAGTTTTTGAATATTGTCGGCCAAACGTTTTCCGAACTCTTCCCAGTTCTCATTCATTTTAGCCTGCTTAGTTAAAGCGGCTTTGTAATTTGGTTCAGAGTTCTCAATGGCCGACACAATTTCTTTGCTCTTTTGAACCAGTTGTCGGCCTTCTTTTCTTAGTTACGTTTCCTCTATCTCATGACTCTGTAAAGTCGAGGACAACTCTTCTTGCTTCTTGACAAGGCCTTCCAACTTTTGTTTGACTTCGACAATTTCAGTATTGATTTTGTCGACCTCGGCCTTGTCTTCAACAATCTCGTTAGTCAGAAGGATATGTCGTTGCTTGGCATCACTTATGGTCTTGAAAAATAGTATCTTTTTCATCAAGATGCCCAAGGTGCTAGTTGACAATTTGTTGGGCTGATAATGTTCAAGGAAGTTTGGAATTATGGTCTTCATTTTGTTGACCAATTGAACCATTTCCTCAGGCAAATCATCATCACACTCATCTAAGCAAGTGAGTGCAATTTGGAGCTGTCGGCATAATTCTGGATTAGCAGTGAGAGAGTCAAGAGGATTCTTTAATAAACACTCCAAGTTGTAGAGTGCTTCTTTGACAGAGGTATCGCCGAGTGGAACTGACTTGGTTGATTTTGGAGAAGAACGATGAATTCCTAACAAAATGCTCTCGCTACCTCGGCAAAGGGGTATTCTTCATCTGAAAAGCCGAATTCAAGAATGTCGATCTCCATTGGTACCTTTCCTTTGTTGGGAACAGGAATAGGCTCTTCAATTGTCAGGTCCAAGATATTTGGACTTTGAGAAGGCTCGACAGGTAGGCCGACATTTTCAAATTCGGTTTCTTGTTCTTTGTTCTGTTGACCGCTGATCAAAATGTTAGCTTTATGTTGAGCTTTATTAGATGTTTATTGTGCCCAATATTAGTATTTTAGATTAGTTTAATGTTGTTGGGCTTCATTGGGCTTTAATGTAAATATTGAATAATTTTCGGATTTTGATGCATTTTGACCTTTCTTCCTTGGTTAGGCCATAACTTCGGTCTCGGTGATCCATTTGAGGTGATCTTGGTGTCTTTGGAAAGCTAAGACAAGGCTCTACAAGTTTCATGAAGAACTCAAGAGCTAGATTGGACTTCTAAGGGTCCAAAATATCCCTGCAATGCAAAGTGGGTTTGCTGTCATGAAAATCTGGGTAGTGTACACATATTGGACTACATAGTGAGCTATAAGCCTCCTCTTGGGCTGAAACTTGGCCATTGGAAGGATAAGACCTATATCTCCAACTTCACTGAAGACTATTTAGTCAATAGATGTCGTTTTAGGCATAATTATGAAGCTACAAGTTGGTTTGAATTTGGAAATACGTTCTGCCAACCTAACTTTAGGTAGGTGCAGTGTTTTTGGCATATCTGGAGTTCTAAAAAAGTCCAAATGGCATGATTCCAATTGCAACATTTCAACGAGACAACTGGCTACAACTTTCATGAGACCTCCAAACCAAAATGCACTGTCTACATCATGAAAATCAAGCCAGAAGTCGGATAAGAGTTGCTGACTAAAAGCCACCTACCATACAACAACCCACCTACCATGCACCAACCCACCAACCATGCATCAAGCTTCCATATTTGACAATTTTCATATTTTTACAGCTTGTATTCAGATTATGTACATGTACAAATTGGCTTCTAGGATTAGTATAAATAGAGCCAATCTCTTTGTATTATGATGATTCAATTTTAAGTAAGTTTGAAGAAAGTTTGAGTATTTGTGAGAGTTTTCTTTCTCTTCTTCTCCATTCTCTTTACAATTTCGTTTTTGTTCTTTTATTTATGATTTCTTCCTTCCCATCCATGGAAGGCTAGGCTCTCATAATCAATCCAAGTGATTAGCCATCTTGATGTTTAATTTGGAGATCTTGTTTTGCTTGTTCATATTGCTTAATTGTTATTCAAGTTTCTCTTCTTCCTCTTTTGATTTTTATCTAGATTAAATTGCTTAATTTGATTTAGATGTTGATGTAATAATAGCTTTATTATCATGTATTCAAAGAGGATCACAAAGACTAAACAATATATTAAAGCTTTTTGATAGATTGTTTAGCTTGGTTAAATTCTAGATCTTAAGTTAATCTATGTTGGATGGTGCTTACTTTATCTAACCTTGGTTAATTAAATCCTAGATGCTTATCGAGTAGAGAATTCTTGGATCATGTTAAGGCTTCTTGATGTGATCTAAGGCCAAGAACATGGTTAGCAATTAAGTGAATTCCTTGTGATCAATGATGAGTTAAACTCAAGATTGGTAAATTTCCTTGGATTGGTTGTTTCTTTAGATTTGTTTACAACTTTAAGTCTTATACTTTTATTAATCTTGTTAATCAACAACAAAACCCCCCTTTTCTAATTATCTTGATCTAATTAAATCTTTGTTTTTGGATCCTTGAGAGACGATTCAGTTCATTCTCTATACTACAAATTAGTTTGTGAACTAGTTATTTTTATTATTTGATAGGTCTCGACAACCTCTTGTCAAATTAGGCGCCGTTGCTGGGGATCCAAGGCAACTATTTGATCATTTCAAGACCCCATCTAACTCTAACAAATGTGTTTGTTTTGTTTTTAAAGCTTTTTCAAGTGGAATTCGGTTGAAATTAGGTAAAGGGCATTGTGTTAAGAATTTTGGTTGGGTAAAGTATCTCTGATTGACCTAAATTTTGGTACACAAATAGAAAACATTATTTTGAGGAAGGCTCACTTTAAATAGTGAGGTCACCCTTATTTTAGCTAAATTTCATCGTTTAGACCACTTTTTCAATTTTTTAAGATTTTTTATTATTTTGTTGGATAGCATTTTTGTGTAAATTTTACCCTGTGATGGTTTCATAATTTTTAAAATTCATTTGATACTGTTTTTATTTTTGTTTAATTTTTTGGAGTATTTGTTTTAGGAATTTTTAGTGTTTTTGTTGTTTTTGTTTTTCTAATACCTTCTTATAAACTGCATGCTGTATGACTAGGTCTGATCCTGGTACCTTGCATTCATTTGATCCTAAAATTGATAGAACATTTCATACACTTCATAGAATTCATAGGACTGGTAGTAGTATTCATAGAGCTAATAGAATTACTTCTGGAATTGGGCTTGAACTTGACATTGCACCTAATCTTGTTGACTCTTTTAATCCTGTTGAGTCCGTCATAGTACTTCAAAGGCCTCGACATCGAGTTTGCTGATTTTACTATGGCTGACTATAACAATAGGACCCTTAAGGAATTGGCTGCACCTGATGTGAATTATCAACCTTTATGCATTCAATATCCTAAACTTAATGTTGATTTTGAGTTGAAATCTGGATTGATATACTTGTTGCCTAAGTTTCATGGTCTTGCAGGTGAAGATCCACATAAGCATTTGAAGGAGTTCCATGTTGTCTGCTCCACCATGAAACCTCATAGAATAGCTGAAGATCACATCAAGCTAAGGGCCTTTCCTTTCTCCTTGGATGGTGCTGCTAAGGATTGGTTGTATACTTACAACCTGCTGCCATCACTTCTTGGAATGACATGAAAAGACTGTTTCTGGAGAAGTTCTTTCATGCATTAAGAACTGCTGCAATAAGGAAAAATATTTGTGGCATAAGGTAAATCAGTGGTGAAACTCTCCATGAGTATTGGGAGAGATTCAAGAAATTGTGCTCGAGCTGCCCACACCATCAAATTAGTGATCAATTGCTGATCCAATACTTCTATGAAGGATTGATGCAAATGGAAAGGAGTATGATTGATGCTGCAAGTGGTGGAGCATTGGTAGATAAAACCCTAGCTGCTGCCAGAAACTTAATTGCAAACATGGCAGCAAATTCTCAGCAATTTGGTACTCGAATGGGTGCTGCAACCAGAGCAATCAATGAAGTTAATACATCTTCACATGCTGATCAACAAAGAATGGAACATAGATTGGATGAGCTCACTTCTTTGGTCAGACATATGGCAACGGGACAACACGAACCACCTGTGCAAACCCCTGCAAGAGTTTGTAGCATATGTTCTAGTTCCTCTCTTCCTACAGATTCGTGCCCCACATTGCAAGATGATTCTGAGTTTCAAGACCAATCTGTGGCTGCAGCTGGTATATTTCCTGGGAAGCCATAGTTCCTTCAGCAGCAACAACAAAAATATGATCCATTCTCCAATACTTACAACCTGGATGGAGGGACCATCCCAATCTGAGATATGGAAATGCATCAAATCAACAGCCACCAAAATAGTATAGACCACCATTCCAGTAGCAAGCAAGGACAAATCAATTTCAGCCATATGTTTGGACCAAGTAGCCCACCATTCCAGCAGCAAGGTCCTATAGCCACGAAATCTGAGCCCTCATTGGAGGATTTGGTGAAATAATTGGCCACCAATAACATCCAGTTTCAACAGAGAATTGAAACCACCATTCAGAACTTGGAGACTCAAATTGGTCAACTTGCCACATTTATTCATGAATTAAAGTCACAAGGTTCTAGCCAATTACCCTATCAAACCACTCCAAACCCTAGAGGCAATGTTAGTGTTATAGCTTTGCGCAGTGGTAAGCAAATCAATGGACCAGTGTAGCAGATAATTCCAAATTCTACCATTGATTTTGCAGCAAATCCAAATTCTGCAGCAAATTCAAGTTCTGTAGCAAATTCAGATGCTATAGCAGATTCAGCAGCAAATGATCCTACAACAGCTAAGCAGAAAACCAGATCAAACCAGCAGTTGACAGAAAATTCAGTATAGCAGAAAAGTGAACATTCACAAAAGTCAGCTTCCAACATTCCTCTTCCTTTTCCCAACCGAATGATACAGCCGAGGCATATGGTTGAGACTGACTTGGATAATGAAATTATGGAGACTTTTCAGAAGGTTGAGGTGAATATACCTTTCTTGGAGGGAATTAAACAAATTCCCAAGTATGCCAAGTTTTTGAAAGAGATGTGCACCCATAAGAGGAAGCTAAAGGGCACTGAAAAAGTGAGTATGAGGAGAAATGTCTCTGCTTTGATTCAGCCCAACCTGCCTCCCAAATGCAAAGACCCAGGCATTTTTACCATCCCTTGCACCATAGGGCACCAACAGTTCACTCATGCCTTGCTAGACTTGGGAGCCTCCATCAATGTAATGCCAAAGTCAGTTTACACTTCCTTGCAATGGGAGAGCTAAAGTCCACCGGCATTGTCATTCAGTTAGCAAACCAAAGCACTGCTCAACCTGCAAGAGTATTGGAGGACGTTCTGGTTCGAGTAAATAATTTAATATTCCCAGCTGATTTTTATGTGTTGAATATGGAAGATGAATATGTCTCTTCCCCACCCTCATTGATCTTAGGTACACCATTTTTGAAAACTGCTAAAACTAAGATTGATGTGCATGCTGGTACCCTTTCCATGGAATTTGGTGATGATATCATTTAGTTTAACATTTTTGATGCCATGAAATACCCTTTAGAGGATCATTCTGTTTTTCATTTTGATGTCATTGATTTACTGGTTGATGATATGCATGCTGATATGTTGACAGAGTTTCCTGAAATTGTAGGATACACTGATAGCATAGCTTGCGATACTTGTTCTACCTGCTTCAGACTTTCTGGTTGTATACCCACTACAATGTGTGCAGCCTGTGCTGAGATTTCTACATATTTATCATGTACTGTTGTTAATTCTGCTGACATTGATGATTATGTTTCTGTTATTAATGGCAATGATGCTGTTATTAATGATGTTGTCATTCATCCTGCTGCTAAGTGTGATTCTTTGGATTCCATAAGATATGATGATGTTGTTTTGCAAGATTGTGCACAACTTGCAGGTACAGGTGCAGCAAGTGCAATTGCTGAGAAATTGACAGATTTAGTTTCGGTTCCAAAACTAGTACCATCAATCCAGCAACCACCCTCCATTGAACTTAAGCCCCTGCCCGAGCATTTGATGTATGCATTCTTAGAGGAGGATGAGAAGCTCTCGGTGATAGTGGCCAAACACCTCCAACCTGAGCAAGAAACCAAATTATTGGAAGTCATGAAGCAACACAAAAAGGCAATTGGTTGGACACTTACAGACATTCCTGGTATTAACCCCTCCACATGCATGCACAGGATATTACTTGAGGAGGAAACTAAACTAGTGAGACAACCCCAGAAGAGACTGAATCCTCTCATTCTAGATGTGGTGAAAAAAGAGGTGACCAAGCTACTGCAGGATTGCATTATCTATCTCATCTCTGACAGCAAGTGGGTGGGCCCAGTGCAAGTAGTTCCAAAGAAATCCGGGGTGACTGTCGTGGCCAACCAGAAGAATGAGCTCATTCCAACCCGAGTGCAAAATAGCTGGAGAGTCTGCATTGACTACAAACATCTCAACCAAGCCACTCGGAAAGATCATTACCCCCTTCCGTTCATCGATCAGATGCTGGAACGGCTGGCTGGTAAGTCCCATTACTGCTTTTTGGATGGCTACACTGGATACTTCCAGATCCACATTGCACCAGAGGATCAGGAGAAGACCACATTTACCTGTCCCTTCGGCACCTTTGCTTACAGACGGATGCCCTTTGGCCTCTGCAATGCCCCTGGTACCTTCCAATGGTGCATGATGAGCATATTTTCTGATTTCTTAGAGGAGTGCATGGAGGTATTTGTGGATGACTTCACTGTCTATGGTTCTTCTTTTGATTCATGTTTAGCTAGCCTATTTAGAGTGCTGCAAAGATGCATTGAGACTAATCTTGTGCTAAATTTTTAGAAATGCCATTTTATGGTAGAACAGGGTATAGTTTTAGGCCACATAGTATCCAGTAAGGGCATTGAGGTAGATCCTACCAAGATTGATGTAATTACTTGTTTATCTTACCCCACATGCGTGCGGGAAGTGCGTTCTTTTCTCAGTCATGCAGGTTTCTACAGGTGCTTCATTGCCAACTTCAGCAAGATTGCCCTTCCACTTTCCCATTTACTGCAGAAAGATGTAGAGTTTAATTTTGATGACAAGTGCAAGGCAGCTTTCAACCATTTGAAGCAGGCCTTGACCAGTACCACTATCATCCAGCCACCTGACAGGACATTGCCATTTGAGTTAATGTGTGATGCTTCTAACTATGCAGCAGGAGCAGTCTTGGCACAGAGAGTGGGGAGAGCTTCTCATGTGATATACTGTGCTTCTGGAACTTTGGATGCTGCTCAGGCCAACTATACCACAACCAAAAAAGAGCTTTTAGCCATTGTTTTTGCTTTGGATAAGTTTAGATCATATTTGCTTGGCTCTAAGGTTGTTGTGTTTACTGATCATGCAGCTCTTAAGTTTCTTTTGAAGAAGCCAGAGGCAAAGCCTCGACTAATAAGGTGGATGCTACTGCTCCAAGAGTTTCATATAGAGATCCGTGACAAGAGTGGAGCAGAAAATCTAGTGGCAGATCACTTAAGCCGCATTGAAAGGGCTTTAGATCCCTTCCCTGTACAAGACTCCTTCCCAGATAAGCAGCTTCTGCAGCTACAAGTTAAGAACACCTCCCCTTGGTTTGCAGATATGGTTAATATTTTGGTTGCTGGTGTTCTTCCTGCATATTTTACTAGAGCTCAATCTGATAAATTGAAAAGTGAGAGCTTCTCATGTGATATACTGTGCTTCCAGAACTTTGGATGCTGCTCAGGCCAACTATACCACAACCAAAAAAAAGCTTTTAGCCATTGTTTTTGCTTTGGATAAGTTTAGATCATATTTGCTTGGCTCTAAGGTTGTAGTGTTTACTGATCATGCAACTCTTAAGTTTCTTTTGAAGAAGCCAGAGGCAAAGCCTCGACTAATAAGGTGGATGCTACTGCTCCAAGAGTTTCATATAGAGATCCATGACAAGAATGGAGCAGAAAATCTAGTGGCAAATCACTTGAGCCGCATTGAAAGGGCTTCAGATCCCTTCCCTGTACAGGACTCCTTCCCAAATGAGCAGCTTCTGCAGCTGCAAGGTAAGAACACCTCCCTTTGGTTTGCAGATATGGTTAATTTTTTGGTTGCTGGTGTTCTTCCTGCATATTTTACTAGAGCTCAATCTGATAAATTGAAAAGTGAGTCTAAGTACTATGTATGGGATGATCCTTATCTGTGGAAGCTTTGTAGTGACCAGATTATTAGAATATGTGTCTTTGGTCATGAGTTTCATTCCATTCTTAGCTTTCGTCATACATTTCATGTGGTGGGCACTTTGGCTCCCAATGTACAGCTAGGAAGGTTTTGGACTCTGGATTGTATTGGCCTACCGTATTTCATGATGCATATCTGTTTTGTAAGTCTTGTGAACAATGCCAGAGAAGAGGGACAATTTCACACAGGAATGAGATGCCTCAGCAGCCTATGCTGTCTTGTGAGATCTTTGATGTTTGGGGCATTGATTTCATCGGCCCTTTCCTTGTTTCCTTTGGTTTTATTTATATTTTGTTGACTGTTGATTACGTATCTAAATGGTTGGAGGCAAAAGTCACTCGGACTAATGATTCCAAAGTTGTTGTGGACTTTGTTAGATCACAGATTTTCTGCAAGTTTGGAATCCCGAGGGCCATTATCAGTGACCAGGGTTCACACTTTTGTAACCGAAGAATAGAGGCTTTGATGAAAAAGTACAGCGTCTTGGACAAGGTTTCTACACCTTATCACCCCCAGACAAATGGGTAAGCCAAGGTCTCAAACTGAGAGATCAAGCACATACTTGAGAAGACAGTCCAACCTAATAGGAAGGACTGGAGCCTGAGACTTGAGGATACTCTGTAGGCTTACTGAACTGCCTACAAGACACTAATAGGGATGTCCCCGTACCGGATTGTCTTTGGGAACGTATGCCACCTTCCAGTGGAAATTGAGCATAAATCCTATTAGGCGGTGAAACAATGTAACCTTGACTTGAGTCAATCCGAATCTCAAAGGAAGCTCCAACTTCAGGAACTTGAGGAGCTTCGATTAGAGGCATATGAGAACTCTCGGATCTACAAGGAGAAGACTAAACTCCTTCATGATAAGATGTTGGTACGAAAAGAGTTCACCATTGTTCAAAAAGTCCTTCTCTACAACTCTTGCCTCAAACTTATGCCCGGTAAGCTTCGTTCTAGGTGGCTTGGTCCTTTCATTGTTATTAATGTTTTTCTTCATAGTGCAGTAGAAATTAAGAGTGAAGACACCAACAAAGTGTTTAAAGTTAATGGTCATCGCCTCAAGAATTTTTATGAAGGAGCTTAAGAGAACCTCATGGAGGAAGTTCAACTGCAGGAGGCCATCTACCATGATTGATCACTACTTTGTTGAAAAAAGAAAAAAAGAAAAAGAAGTCACGTTTAAGGTCAATGGCCAGAAATTGAATCATTACTGGGGAGGACCCATCAATCGTGCAAAATCTTCAATCACGCTAGCTGATGGCATTAAAATTAGCGCTTCTTGGGAGGCAACCCAAAGTTTTCTAACACTTTCTTTTTTTTTCAAACTTTGACTTATTTACTATCACAGGAATCGAGATAGAAAAAACGGTGCCAAGTGAGAAAATCTATCAAAGTTTGATTTTTCTGTCTTTATTTTGTTTGTTTTTCTTTGGCAGATGATTTTTCACCGGTTAAATGGCGGATAACGGTACTCCGTGAAAATATTTTTCGGTCCCTTCAGTTACCCACAAACACTGAAATCTGTATATAATATTACTCAATTTTTTTTTCTCTTTCTTCTTTCTTTCGAAATGGATAATCAGCTTTTTAACCTCCGCAAGTGATTCCCTTCTCTCCCTCAAAATGCTTTAACTAACATTTATTGTGCAAGGTTTGAGAGATTAAGGATGCTTATGCACAAAGGCATCCCTGCGGATATATGCTGGTTGATCGAAGCAAAGGTCCGAATCACAGGGGAATTTTTTGACGCTCTTGTTTCATATATGCTAGGCCTAGGCAAAAGTTCATATGCAAAGAAAAGAAGAGCAAAAGGGTTTCCCGAGTCTGCTATAAATGTGCAAGATGGACCTATAACACAAAATGCAGATCAATTGGAATGGCGTCCATAAATCGACTTGATAAAATTCACTTCATTAAGGATGTTATGAATAAGGAGTCTCTAGATAACATTCTATTGACTCTTGAGACGCATCCTAGTGGAGATGTGTAGAGAGTACTTCTTGATTTATGGCCAATATTCCAAAATGAACATGAGTGTTATAGTCTCGGGAATCTGACTCAAAAAGTCCCTGTTCGCCAATTTTTAAGAAAATTGGATGGGAAACCGACCATCGACCCATAAAGAGCATTCAAGCCGTTACTGGGCGTAACACTAGAGGAAAATGTGAGCCACAATCACACCTCCTGTAAGTATTATTTTTTATTCTTTTATTTTTCCTTTTTCTTCTTGTTTATTAAAAAAAATTCAAAAAAAAAAATTAGCCGTATTTTTTTGAAATATGCGTTGCGTATTTTCAAACTTCTTCTGACACACATATAGATTAGTCTTTTATCCTTGTCATATAGCTATTATCATTGTTGCGCTTCTTTTTAAACTTGCCTGACACACGGAATTACCCCTCCTTTATAGGTGTAATTATTATATTTGAGTTTTGATTCTTTAAATAATGCACTATGCTCTCTTCAGATCATTGATAAGGTGAGAGTACAAAAAAAAAAGAAAATAAAAATGAAAGTCACTTCAGTTCGTCGGATCAAAAGTGTTTGTGTCTTTTGTGGATCTAATCCTGGGAATGATAAAGAGTTTGTAAATATTGCACACCATCTTGGTCGAGTGCTAGCTGAGAGAGAAATCCATTTAGTTTATGGAGGAGGTAGTCTTGGGTTAATGGGTTGTGTAGCAACTGCTGCACATTTAGGAGGTGGCAAAGTCCTTGGTGTCATTCCTAATCCTTTAGCTATTGGTAATCCCACTGGAAAAACAGTAGGTCATGAAGTAATGGTATCTTGCATGCACCAACGCATGAACATTATGATAGCAAATGCTGATGCCTTTATTGCCCTACCTGGTGGTTTTGGAACTTTGGAAGAGCTCTTCCAAATTACATCCTGGTCACAACTAAACTTTCACCAAAAACCTATAGGTATTTTAAATATTAATGGTTTTTATGACAGTTTGTTTTGTTTTCTTGATCATGCTGTAGAACAAAGGTTCATCTCACAAGTGACACGTAAAATTCTTGTAACCGCTGCAACCCCTGAACAATTGCTTGATCAACTACATGAATTTGTTCCCCAACGTCATCGAGCAATGACTCCACTGAATTGGGAACAAGGCAGCAGCAGCAAAAAGCAAAAACTTGATTTGACTTTGTCCTTGTGAATTTTTGTTTTCTCTTATGATTTTTTTTTTGTAATTTTTCTTATTTCAGGCTCGATTTGCAATTTTCTAGTAAGACCTTCTACACTCTACCTATCTTTATTTTGACATTGGGGACAATGCCTTAAATTAGTTGGGGGGAGGGATAGTTGACAACACCATGTACATAGTTTAGTTAAAAAAAAAAAAAACTAACCAGTTAATCTTTATTGTTACTAGCTTATTAGATTATGATGGTAGAGTAAGGAGTAATTTTGTCCTTAAGACGCATCTTAACTTGCATTTCATAGTATGTCTTAAATTATTTTGATCTTGCATATAAAAAAAATTCATTTTGATCTTTTCAATTAATTTTGATGCAAGCATGTGCTGAATTTGAGCTTAATTGATAATAAAAGTATGCAAAACAGTTTATAGTTGAATCATTTTCATGATATACATGTGTATATGACTATGAATATTAGGAAGAAAGCATGGTTGAATTGAGTGAATGTTCCATACCTTTGTGAGTTTTGGGCTTTTCCAAGTTTAATACTTACACCTGGATTATTTTCTTTCATGAGTGATGTCAATTATGAATTTATTTTCTAGAACTTGCATTGAATCGATTTGAGATTACATCGGTCTGTATGTTGCATGAAATTGACAGAGGCATTTTTTTCTTGACTTAGCTGCTTTGGCCAAATAAACCTACCTTACATTTATCCAATTATTAACTCCCTCTAAGCCTATTTGCCCATTCTTTGTTCTTAGCTCATTACAAGCTTTGAGTGAAAAACCATGTTTTACCTTACTTTAGGGAATGGGAGAGCATTGATTTTCTTATTGGAGGAGTTCTTTTGCTTGCAATGATTTAAGTGTGGGGGAATTGGTGTATTGATACGAAATGCTTGGTACCAAAAAAACAAAAAAAACAAAAAACAAAAAAAACAAAAAAGAGAAAAAAAAAAAGAAAGAAAAAGAAAAGAATAGAAAAAGGAAGGAATGTGTTTATGCTCAATGCTCTTTTATTCTCTTTGGTTTTAACCTGCTCTTATCCATATTGTTCCCTTCCTTCACCTTATAAGTTCCATTACAACCTTTTTGAAAGACCTCTTGACTTTTGCAATTTATTTGATCTAAGTAGTGGAAAATTGATGTATATGCAAGCCTATGGTAAAATACTTTCATATTTTGACTGATTTGAGCATAAACAGTTAACCTAAACACCTTGTGTGATTTGAGTGTCACTTGTGAGGAATTTTACTCAATTTGAACATGCCTATTTCTGATTAAAGCATGATTATACTATACTTTATTCTCAATTGGTTTGATTCAACTATTCTTTGTTAAGCATACTTAACTTATTAATTATGGTTTATATTTGATACAATGCTTGTATTTAAAAATTAGTTGAATTGATTAAATAAAGTATTACATGTTTGTGGGTATCATCCTGGTAAACCCTCACGAGACTATAACTCGTCTACTAGGGACACCTAGGGGTTTAAAGGCTTGTGGCACATCCTAAGTGCCATCGTGTTTTCCTACGAAAGTGGATTATATTAGATATAATCAATTTTTATGCTTTTAGTTTAATAATATGATGTTTCTTGTTCTTCTTTAGTTTTGTTCTTATGTGTTTTGCCCAGGCGTGCAAAAGCTTAAGTGTGGGAGAAATTTGATCAATCAATTTGAGACACTTATGTTAGCTTTGTATTAAGCTTTATTAGATGTTTATTGTGCCCAATATTAGTATTTTAGATTAGTTTAATGTTGTTGGGCTTCATTGGGCTTTAATGCAAATATTGAATAATTTTCGGATTTTGATGCATTTTGACCTTTCTTCCTTGGTTAGGCCATAACTTGGGACTCGGTGATCCATTTGAGGTGATCTTAGTGTCTTTGGAAAGCTAAGACAAGGCTCTACAAGTTTCATGAAGAACTCAGGACTTCTAGGGGTCCAAAATATCCCTGTAATGCAAAGGGGGTTTGCTGTCACGAAAATCTGGGCTGTGTGCACATATTGGACTACATAGTGAGCTATAAGCCTCCTCTTAGGCTGAAACTTGGCCATTGGAAAGATAAGTCCCATATCTCCAACTTCACAGGAGACCATTTAGTCAATAGATATCGTTTTAGGCATGATTATGAAGCTACAAGTTGGTTTGAATTTGGAAACACGTTCTGCCAACCTAACTTGAGGTAGGTGCAGTGTTTTTAGTATATCTGGAGTTCTAAAAGTCCAAATGGCATGATTCCAATTGTAAAATTTCAACGAGACAACTGGCTACAACTTTCATGAGACCTCCAGGCCAAAATACACTGTCTAGGTTATGAAAATCAAGCCAGAAGTCGGATAAGAGTTACTGACTAAAAGATACCTACCATACACCAACCCACCTACCATGCACCAACCCACCAACCATGCATCAACCTTCCATATTTGACAATTTTCACGTTTTTACAGCTTGTATTCAGATTATGTACATGTACAAATTGGCTTCTAGGATTAGTATAAATAGAGCCAATCTCTTTGTATTATGATGATTCAATTTTAAGTAAGTTTGAAGAAAGTTTGAGTATTTGTGAGAGTTTTCTTTCTCTTCTTCTCCATTCTCTTTACAATTTTATTTTTGTTCTTTTATTTCTGAGTTCTTCCTTCCCATCCATGGAAGGCTAGGCTCTCATAATCAATCCAAGGGATTAGCCATCTTGATGTTTAATTTTGAGATCTTGTTTCGCTTGTTCATATTGCTTAATTGTTATTCAAGTTTCTCTTCTTCCTCTTTTGGTTTTTATCTAGATTAAATTGCTTAATTTGATTTAGATGTTGATGTGATCATAGCTTTATTATCATATATTCAAAGAGGATCACAAAGATTAAACAATATATTAAAGCTTTTTGATAGATTGTTTAGCTTGGTTAAATTCTAGATCTTAAGTTAATCTATGTTGGATGGTGCTTACTTTATCTAACCTTGGTTAATCAAATCCTAGATGCTTATCTAGTAGAGAATTCTTGGATCATGTTAAGGCTTCTTGATGTGATCTAAGGCCAAGAACATGGTTAGTAATTAAGTGAATTCCTTGTGATCAATAATGTGTTAAACTCAAGATCGGTAAATTTCCTTGGATTGGTTGTTTCTTTAGATTTGTTTACAACTTTAAGTCTCATACTTTTATCAATCTTGTTAATCAACAACAAAAGCCCCCTTTTCTAATTATCTTGATCTAATTAAATCTTTGTTTTTGGATCCTTGAGAGACGATTCGGTTCATTCTCTATACTACAAATTAGTTTGTGAACCAGTTATTTTTATTATTTGATAGGTCTCGACAACCTCTTGTCAACCGCTTAATGATTTGTCGATCTGAGAAGTTGGAGGAGAAGGAGTTTTAGTTAAAGTCTCATTAGTATTTTTGTTTTTCTAATAAGAGATCAAAAGGATATTAGAATATAGTTTGAAGAGTTAATCGACAAAGTAATGTATAAAAGTCTATTGACAAAATAAAATGTTAAACATACTTTTTGGCTTTCAGTAGCCTTTGTAGATTATTGGCCAAGAGTTTTAATCCTTTTCCGGCTTTTTGGAGCTTCAGAGCTCTGGCTTTGACCTCTTACAGGTTTGCAATGGACCTGCCTTTTTTCTTTTGAGGAGTTACAATATTCTCTTATTCTTTTTCTTTTTCTTCTTCTTCATTCCTAACAAGAATAGGAATTGTCGGCTCAAGAGCTGACATTACAGGGGTTGATTCAGAAACTGAAACACCAAAGAAAAATGTCAGAATATGATGATTGATAAAAAGAATATTGTCAGAAAATATTTTTTCCATGTGGTGGATAAAGAACTATTCGAGAATAGTATTCGACAAAACGAAGTTCATATGGGTGTAAGTATATGACAAATTCTATTTTTTCTTTTTTGTCGAAAAAAATGTCCAAGGCACCTCTTGGTGGGTCTGGATAAATGTCAGCCAATCCAAATGGAGCATTTGGAAGAAGGATTGGTTTCCGACAAAAAGTTTTGAGATAGTGTTTGGGGTCGGCATTTTTGTTGACAAGCCAAGCTTTATGGTATGCTAAAGAGCACCTACTGTCGTGTGCTTCTCGTTTTTTTCTTAAGTTCAAGTTCGGCTTCTCAAATAACTAATTTGGGATATTCAGAATTCCATTTAACCTTGAAATATTTTTCAAATGCTTGAATTTCTCATAAATGCATACCTTTGGATTTCTTTGCTAGATTCCCAGTCTGCACTGAAGGAGTAAATTTAGTCAGCAATTTGTCAAAGCAATCCTTGAGCTAGTGATTAAGTGGTTTGTAGTAATTATTCCACCATTTGACAAAAGATTGAATTACATAATAACTTAGTCGAAATTCTCGATGAATAAACTATTGACAAAATTTGGTGTTTCTCCTGACAAGTTTTGGAATGACATCCAAATTGTCGAGAACAGTATCACACAGCCTATATGTCAAATTTAAAGAAATTGAGCTGGTAATGCTTGAGAAAAACCCATTTGTCGAGCAATGGTGTTTGGAAGATGGAGAGTAATGCTTAAGTCACCACTACTCGGTAAACCACAAGTGAAAATTTGTTGACAGAGCATGTTTGACCAAATATCATTGTTTTCAGCTTGTGTTTTAGGATTGCCAAATAATAAGTTTTTGGTAAACCATTTAGGACTGATAGATCTCTGAGCAAAGGGAGAAAAGATAATTTTCTTGGAAGAAGCAGACAAAGAATGAAAAATTTCAAAGTAATGTTTGAAATTGTCGATGAAAGGTGTCGACTTTTCTTTTGCAAAAAGAAATGATAGTATAATTCCATGAATATTGGAGGGGAGATTGTCAAGAGCTTTTGTCGAAAGTTGTGGAAGAAGAATAGCGTTGAGCCAGAGTTGAAGAAACCACAATAGGCCCCCAAGATTTGTTTTCTTTGTCAAATCTTTCATTGATTCGACAATTTCACTAATTGACTCATATAAACGAGCAATAACAAGTTGGCCTAAGGCCAAATGTTGACCTTCATGAAGTAGAATTGCCAAAGGTAAATAAGCTCTCGACACTTGAATTGAATTTGTACAAAATACATGTGCAGAAAGCCAAAAAGTAAGAAATGCAACATGTTTACAATCTGTTACATCCCCAGAGCTTTGAGAATGAAATTTTATAAAATGGTCGTAGGACATGGAATCAGCCTCAATGTCAAAGTTTTGTCGATGGACAAATCTGGTGTAATGCGGATGCCATTGGGCTTAAATCCAGCAATGGCAACAAGGTCAAAAAGAGAAGGACCCATCATCCCATAAGGAAAATGAAAATTATTAGTGATTTTGTTCCAAAAGAAAAAAATAGTTCTAGCATGGGGGAATTAAATTTGATTTTAAACCGACTAAGTTGAATGGCATCAAAAATGTCGATATCTTTCCAAAAGGTGGATTTGACATATTGGATTCTGTCGAGCCATTTTATATACTGATTTGTCAGTTTTGGTGGAAAACATCAAAACAAATGATTGATTAGGTCAAAATGAAAAATGGGAATAACATTTTTAGAGGTAATGATTTCCTGGTCTTCTTGACATGGAAAATGTCTTGAAATAATAGTTTCAAAGATTTCAGAAGGAGGAAGAAGAGGACCTAAGAAAGCACTTATTCTATGAGTGAGCTCGTAAGGTATAAGTACCTGGGATTTCCAGAGCTCTAAGTTTTCCATTAATGGGTCTGGAACAGTGAGAATATTACCATGGCGAATGGGTTCCACGGAAGAAGAAGCCAGTGGAATGGAAGTTGAGAAAGACCCAGTTTTTTGGGTAGCAGAAGAGCTGGATTGAGCTGATGAAGACGCCATTGATGAAGGTTTGAGGAAGGTTTTGAGAAAGATTGAATCTTGGAGGAGAGTGAGGATACTCGATGAAGGTTTCTGAAAAGGAAAAGGATAAAATAAACCCTTTTTTCGAATTTATAAAGGGTACAATGATGAGTTACCGCCTTTATTATATTTAATTTTTTAGATGTTGGCAAACCAAAAATTGCCACATGGCCATGATAGCAGAAAACGTGCATAGTTGGCGGTTACATCATGAGATGATCCTTTTCAAGAAAGATTGGGATCGGATGAAGTTATTTTAATTTTGAATTTCAAAAATATATTTTAAAATCCCATAAAAAATGAAAAGGCATTCCCTATTTCCTAGGAACAGATTGATTTGGCCAATATTAAACTTAGTTTTAAAATTTGTCGGTTTGAAATGGCCCAAATTCAAATGTAGCATATGCCTTGGTAGTGTAATTATTTTGCTAAGTGTTAATTGTCGAAATGGATGTCTGATATTTTGTCGAAAAGATTTGTCAATTAAAATATTTATCTCTTTCCACCAATTTCGTCAAGAGAAAAATATTGGGGGCATCTGTTGTTACCAATTTTCCAGTTTTCGACAAAATTGGTAATTGACAAATTATGAGATTTACAAGGTTAAATCTTGAAATGTGTAAGTCCAAAATTGAATTAATGTGCTATTCGACAATTTATACTTAGTTGAAATCATAAAATGGTGTTAAAGGTTGAGTCAACAAAAGCTATGATGAAAGATTGAATTGACATTTGATGTGTTATATTCGACAATTGGGCAAAACTGACAATAGTATTGTATTTGACAATCTAAGGCTAAGATCAATGTTGAACAAATAGTTTCATTCGACAAATGTGTGAAGTCGACAATAGTGCTGTGTTCGACAAATCAAGTCCCAGAAAGATGTTCGACAAAAGTTGCATTTGAGTAACATATGAAGTCGACAAAGTTCAAGTATACACTCAACTGACAAAGGGACTTGCGAATTACTGACAAAGTGATGCACCGACAAAATCATTATCCAGGAGCTGATGGTTATCAATTTGAATTTCAAAAGTAGTGATTGCATCCAAGAATCAAGGAACTGCTAATGCTGACTCAATGGCAGTTGTTCGTAGTTTTTAGGCTATTATTAAAAAATAAGCATGTATTAGTTGCATACAAGCCACATGTCCAATAAATGGCAGGTTCTTAGGGACTTTTGACGTAGGAAGTATCTCTATAAATACTACTTAGAACAATGTAATAGGGGCTGCAACTTGAAACATCCTACACTCCTAAAGTCCCAGCGACGCTTAAAGGATACACGGATCAATCAAGTTAATATGCCACTTTCATTTTATGCAATTTAAATTCAGGTTCTTTACTGTATTTCATTTTCTTTTGATTTGCTTTAGTTGCTTTCTTTAATTGCTTTCACTTTTCATTTCTGTTCATCTTCATCTTCATCTTCATCTTCGTCTTTTTCTTCTTTTTTATACTTTTTTATCCAACTTATACTTTAATCACTTGAAAGTGCAAACCCATTGGAGGAGGTTCCCTTCAAAGATTGATAACTAGAACTGCAATATTGTCAATTTAGACACCCACAAATCCGATAACTGACAAATTTGGCACTTTGGAGCCAAGTTTTTGTCAGTACATTGCCTGACAATTGTCATAATAATAAAGTCATGGCCACTACTTAGTGCAAAATAAATCAATTGTCAGGACCAAGATGAGCTGTGTTGCAGGATCTTGCAGGCACCATATGAAGGGCTGCAAAGAGACCATTTGAACTTATGAAGTCTGCAGCAAGCAAGGCACGAATTGAATGGGGCTGAACTAAATTAATGCACTATCAAATCCTCCTACAGTGGGTCTTGTATCATGCAGGTAAGGGTTACAGCCTTACAGGTGTACCATTCAACGCTGCAATGGAATGTTGCAGCACGAGCTCCACATGCGTCAAAGATTTTATAAGATGTACTTAATAAAACTGATTTTGAAGCTCGCACAAACTATTTTAACATTACTTTCATTAATATAAATAAAAACTTTTGGAAATAAACATTTGAAATAATAATCAATTTGACCAGCAACAGTATTTATAATATTTTCTAACTATATTAGCCTTAACAAATTTTTAAAATATATTAACATTTCATAGACTTATATTTCATGCATAAACACTTTTACGGTAATGAATTATTAAAATTGCATAAATCCATATTTCAGAAAAGCTCTATTCAATTATTGTAGAGTGTCTTTATAACAATGAAACTTATTTCAAATATTATTCAAATAAATAATTATTTGAATTATTTATCTAAATATAACCATAGTCATTATCTAAATGAGTTATTTTTATATCAATATACATATACCAGAAACCATTGCGATATTTATAACCGGATAGACGGACCATTAATAATGCACGTAACATATGCACATGACAGAATAGTTCATAACTTAAAATAGTTAGTTAGTTACTCTTTTTGTTGTTATTTCAGTTAGATAGTTACTTAGTTGCAAAGTTAGTTAGATGATCAGAGTTTTCATTTTCTAGATCAGATTTCTCATTACTATTTCATGATTCTGGAAGCAACCACTGATGAAACCATTACAGTATTTTATGGCTGAGCTGCATGACCATTATTATTACAGGTCAATTTTATTGTAGTTTATAACTAGTTCGTACGGAAGTCCATCCATCAGATGAATGCATAACTTGCAAGATGCGCGTTGTTCTCCTTAGCACTGCTGATGCTGGAATCAAAAGTTGAAGCGAAAGACCAAGAATAAACATCATGTGTTCCAACGTTGTCTTTCATTTCTCCTGTGTAAACAGAGAAACCAATGCTAACCCACTCCCGAAGAATACTCTTGAAATCAATAGCTGTAGAGAGGATATAACTTTGTGGACTCAAAGGATGTGGAAGCAGAGAAACCAATGCTAACCCACTCCGGAAGAATACTCTTGAAATCAACAGCTGTAGAGTGGATATAACTTTTTTGACTCAAAGGATAAGTTAGAGAAGCAGTTAATGTTTTGGTGGGAGCTAGATATTGTATTAAAATATAGGTGTTAAAGGAGAAAAATTGTCAGGCAATGTACCAACAAAAACTTGACTCCAAGGTGCCAAATTTGTCAATTATCAGATTTGTCGGTGCCTAAGTCGACATATTGCAATTCGAATTATCAATCTTGGAGGGGAGCCTCCTCCATTGGATTCTTACTTTCAAGTGATTAAAGTGTCAATTAGATCAAAAATATTAAAAGAAAAAGAACCTGAAAGCAATTAATGAAAGCAATTAAAGAAAGCAAGTAAAGTAAATAAAAAAAAATGAAATGTAGAAAAGAACCTGAAATCAAATTGCATAAAATGAAAGTGGCATATAAACTTGATTGATTTGTTTTCCTTTGAGCGTCATTGGGACTTTAGGAGTGTAGGATGTTTCAAGTTGCAGCCTGTATTACATTGTTGAAACTAGTATTTAAAGAGAAAATCCTACGTCTAAATCCCTAAGAACCTGCCATTTGTTGGATAGATGGCTTGCATGCAACTAATACATGTTTATTCTTTAGTAATAGCCTAAAAACTACCAACAACTGCCATTGAGTCAGCATCAGCAGTTCCTTGATTCTTGAATGCAACCACTACTTTTGAAATTCAAATTGGTAACATTAGCTCCTGGATAATAGTTTTGTCGGTGCATCAGCTTTGTCAGTAATTCGCAAGTCCCTTTGTCGGTTGAGTGTATACTTTGTCGAGCACTTCTCCGAGACTTGATTTGTTGAGCATAGCATTATTGTCGGTTTCCAATATTTGTCGAACGAAACTCATTTGTGGAATACGCTTCCTTGATTTGTCAGATACAATACTGTTGTCGATTTTGCACATTTGTCGAATATAACACATCAAATGTCGGTTCAATCTTTCATCACAGATTTTGTCGACTCAACCTTTATCACCATTTCATTATTTCAACTAAGTATAAATTGTTGAATAATACATTTACTCCATTTTGGACTTGCACCTTTCCAGTTTCAACCTTGCAAAGTCTCCCAAATTGTTAATTATTAATTTTTTCGAAAACTGGAAATTTGGTAATAACATATGCCTCTCAATATTTTTCTCTTGACAAAATTGGAGGAAAGAAATCAATATTCCAATCGTCAAAACTTTGCTTTTCGACAAAATACTGAAATATATTTCGACAATTAACATTGGCAAAATAATTACACTACCAAGGCATATATTACATTTAAGTTTCGGCCATTTCAAGCTGACAAATTTTAAAACCAAATTTAATATTGGCCAATAGAAATTTTTGAAAACAATCCCCAGGATTCATTCTAACAAAACAAATTAACAAACTTCATATAAATCTCAGCTACATAGACTGACACATTTTACTTTGAATTCTGGGTTAATCTTTATAATTGTTGATCATTTCAAACCAACAAGTTATTGGCCAGATCAATCCGTTCCTAGGAAATACGGAACGCCTTTTTGTTTTTCATGGGATTTTCAATACATTTTGAAATTCAAAATCATAATAACTTTATTTGATCCCAATCTTTCATGAAAATGATCATCTCATGATGTAACTGCCAACTATCCACTATGCATGATTTCTGCTATCATGGCCATATGGCAATTTTTGGTTTGCCAACATCTAAAAATTAAAAATATAATAAAGGTGGTAACTCATCATTGTACCTTTTAAAAATTCGATAAAAGGGTTTCTTTTATCTTTTACCTTTTCATAAACCTTTACCGAGTATCCCCAGTCTTCTCCAAGATTCAATATTTCTCGAAACCTTCTTAAACCTTCATCAATGGCGTCTTCATCAACTTAGTCCAGTTCTTCTACTACCCAAAACCCTGGGTCTTTCTCAACTTCCATTCCACTGGCTTCTTCGTCCCTGGAACCCATTCGCCATGGTGATATTCTCACTGTTCCAGAAGCATTAGGGGAAAATTCAGAGCTCTGGAAATCCCAGGTACTTATACCTTACGAGCTCACTTATAGAATAAGTGCTTTCTTGGGTCCTCTTATTCCTCCTTTTGAAATCTCTGAAACTATTATTTTAAGTCATTTTCCATGTCAAGAAGACCAGGAAATCATTGCATCTAAAAATGTCATTCCCATTTTCCACTTTGACCTAAGTAATCGATTATTTCGATGTTTTCCACCAAAACTGACAAATCAATATATAAAATTGCTTAATAGAATTCAATCTATCAAATCCACCTTTTGGAAAGACTGATCAATCAATTTGAGACACTTATGTTAGCTTTGTACTATATTTTATTAGATGTTTATGGTGCCCAATATTAGTATTTCTGATGAGTTTAATTTTGTTGGGCCTCATTGGGCTTTAATGCAAATTGTGAATAATTCTTGGATTTTGATGCATTTTGACCTTTCTACCTTGGTTAGGCCATAACTTGGGGCTCAGTGATCCATTTAAGGTGATCTTGGTGTCTTTGGAAAGCTAAGACAATCCTCTACAAGTTTCATTAAGAGCTCAAGAGCTAGATCGGACTTCTAAGGGTCCAAAATAGCCCTGCAATGCAGAGTGGGCTTGCTGTAACACCCCGAAATTTCTATTTTTAATTAAAATAATGATTTTCTCAATTTTTGTGATTTATGATGATTTTTGGGAATTTTTCTGAGCTTCATTTAAAATAGGTTATTTTTCATAAACACTATGAGCTGATACGGGGTAGTTCCAGAAAATAAAAATAAATAACTTATATTTTCGGCCCGTAAATACCCTTACTATTTATTAAGACCGGGGAAAGTCACAGAACTCGAATCTAATACCAGATTCTTAAGTTTTTCATTTTTGGAAATTTTTAAGTTTTGTTGATTTTATGTGTTAAACCGGGGTTATTTCGGATAATAAAATAATAATTTTTAATTTTTGAAAAAAAAATACTCTAACTATTTATTAGGAACATGGAAGTTTACGAAACTCAATTCCGGGAACAAATTTGATCATTTTCCATTTTTAGGGATTTAATGATCAAATAAAATTTTCAGGTGATTTTGGATACATCCTATTGTTCATTGGACAATATATACTGTTCTTTGTCCATTGGATAATAGCTACTGAAAAATATCTCAAGGAAAATATCTATGGCATTTATGTGGATGGGTGAGTCATTTTGGTGAGTCATGAATGCATTAAATGCCATGGTGAATCATCTAGGTGAATCACCTATGCATTAATGGCAAGGTTTCTTTTAATTACTTCTTGGTCCTTACTTTTCTTCTATAAATAGCCAACTTCACCATTCACTTGAACTCACACCAAAACCTTCATCTTCTTCCTTCTCTAAGCTCACGGCCAAGAGCACTTAAATTGCCTTCCAAAATTCTAGCCAAAGTTCTAACCTTGTTTCTTGGTAATCCAAAGTTGAAGAACAAAAGGTGAGAAGTCTTTCTCTTCACTTTTAAATTTCTATTTCAAAGTTTTAGATCATTGGATTGATCCATGATCATCTTATTCCTTGTTTTAGAGTTTAAAAGTTATGAACTTGGTTCTATAAGGGATTTCATTGGGGGAAGAAGGATTTTATTGGTGGGAAGATAAGGAACTTTCACTAAAGAGGATTTTGAACCAAGGTAAGGGGGAGATTTCTCTCATCAACCAATATGGTGGTGAGGAATTAATTTATGGTTCATATTTTATGCTTTCATGTTTTATGGTTGATATGTTGTGCTTTGTGCTTTATGATTTATGCTTTGGTTATCCTATGTGTTTTTATGTTTTGAGATATGACATGAACTTGTTATGATTCAAGTATGATATAGCTTATGTATGAATAAAATGATGTATGTGTGGATAAAAACATGGTTATGAGCATGCGTATGTTTGGTAGGAAACCAATGAATCATGATGGAAATGGAAAAGTTTTGAAAAGAAACTATGTAGGAATGATATTCACTTTATTAAAGATTTTGTTCATATTTTCGAAAATAAGTATATGGTTTAAAGGATTTTTCGAAAATATGAGAGAAAATATTTACTGATGATTTAAAGATATTTTTCAAGTAGAAACACTGTTGAAAATTTGTTTGGATCTTGAAAGATTTTCTAAAGATTAGTTTAGATCTTGAAGTATTTACTAGTATCAAACTATTTTGAATTAATGCTAACTTTTATTAAAGGCTTTTATTTTTCAGAAAGTTGGAGAAAAACGTTTTAGTGATGATTTGATGTAGAAATAAATGTTTTTCAATAGAAATGATTTTCGAAAGATTTGTTGAAAAATCTCTATTTATATTTGAAACTTATTTTTAGATCACAGTGAGAATAAACTTGGAAATATTTTATTTAGTTCAAAATAGCTCAATATTTGTGAAAAATATTAATTTTTGAGTTACACGATTTGAAAAGCAGAAAAATGGTTTTACGCGATTGAAAAACGTAACAGAAATGTTACGCGATTTGAAAACCATAACCATAGTGTTACGTGATTTGGAAAATGTTTTAGAAGCACCATAAGTTAAGAAACAGCGGTACTACTATCAGGCCGACGTAGACTGGACCCTGGATAGGACAATTGGCGCTATTCTTAAAATGATGGCTTGAATCCCAAGGGAATTGTGTTTTGATAAACCAATAATTATGGGTTCGTTGACCATGAATTATTAGGTTGATCATGATTAATTTGATAATTATGGGTTAGTTGAACATGAATTATTATATTAATTATGAGTGATTGCACTTTGCATGGGTTAGTTGACCATGACATTGTGATAGTTTGTATGAGACTTGTTGTTAAGGCTTTGAGCCTAGGAGTTGAGCTTACACCTTGGTTCGGGTGCGAATTGTGTAGTGAAGATCTTCAATGATCTTGGGGACGTCGGGGTGCGGAAACTCCACAGGAGGCCAGTTGGACTGTGCCGTGGTGATATAATTGCAACACACCGAACGATCCCGACCAGACACTATCCTATTCCCGATTGGTGGAGAGTGTTCTCGTGAGCCGTATTGCCAAAAGAAATGATTCTATTGCACTTTTGAGCAAATTGGAGGCTAATGAAATACGGAACATGTACTCCCAATCACTCTCTCCGACTTGTTGTGATTTAGCTCCATGGAGTAGGGGTTAATCATTGGATAATTGCATAGTTAGTTGTCATACTGTCACATTATCATGATGCATATTGATATGAATTCACCCATTGTTTGATAATATGATTATATCTGTTGATTTAGTATGAAACTGTATTATTTGCTATGTTAACTATACTATTTATTATTAATTTACCCATTGCTTGATAACATGATTGTATCTATTGAATTATATAAAGTATTATATTTTCTACACTGCTTTATTGGTATTGATAGGTGACGAGGATCTCACCTCTTTGTTGTATTGTTCTTGTATGTTTTGTATTGTTTTCTTTGGTCTTATGAAGACGACAAGGTAGCTGGTATTCTTTCTGTATTATGAAGACGACGAAGGCATCAAGGAAGGATCGGTTTAGTTTAATTAAATTCTGTAGTGATTCTGACATATGGGGCGTCCACTCGGTCACAGAATAATTAAGTATGTAGAACTTTGGTCAATAAAATGATATACAGAGTTTGTAGACATTCTGCTGAATATCTTTTATGTATTTTGTTAAACAGTAGAATTAAACAGTAGAGTCAAATATAAATACTTATGATATGTATTCTTGAAATCTTTTGATATTGAGTTATTTCTTTTCTGGTTATCTTGTGTTATATCCACAAAAAGAAATTTTAGAACTCATATTTTCATAAAGAAATTGCAAAAGGTTTTTGAAATTGACTTGAGGTTCCGCAAAATGTGACATCCAAATGAGGGTGTTACACTTGCTGTCACTGGAATCTGGGCAGTGTGTACTGAAATAACCAAGTGAAACACAAGAAGGGGGTTGAATTGTGTTTCTTAACCCTTTTGTAAATCGTTTTTGAAACTCTTTCTTCAACTAACAATTGAACACAACGAAGGTTAAAAATTAACAAGCAATGGACGAATAAACAAGACTTCTCAGTCCTATTAGACTCTAAGGGTTTTGTAAAAGATTTCTTATGGACGCAATTACGAAGTTCGAAGAAACAATTTAAAAACCTTTGTTAATAAACACAATGGCAAACCCCAATGATTAGTGGAAATTATAAAACCCACTAGAAGAGAAAAGAAACTTACACCAGAGATTTATCCTGGTTCACTCTCACAAACCGAGAGCTACGTCCAGTCCCTTCAACCAGAAGGATTTATCAACTAATCTGTTTCGAGATTACAAGTATTATTCACCTCTTCAGGTAACAAGTATTCTCAACCTCTTCAGGTTCAAACACACCAGTATTCTTTTATATCCAGCCTCTTCAGGCTTACACCACTACGTTGAATAAATAGAAGTTGATGAAAGCTTGAGTTTGAAACTCACTAGAAAATGAGAATAGACAAAGAATCTCAAGACTTGAACTTTTTACAAGTATATGAATTCTAAGAAGAGATAAAGCTTTTTAGTCTTTGTAAGCTGCTTGGGCAAAAAATCACTCTCTTCTTCTACTGCTGCTTCTCCTTTTTATAAGTGAGAACAATTTGAGCAGACTTCATAAGCTTTGTCGTCCAACGGAAACATTTATTACCGTTCTGAGTAGCATTAAATGCATCGACTGATATTGTGTTAAGCTTCTTCTGAAATGTGACTTTGATTATCAAAGATTTCCAATCATGTGATAACTGAGTCCTGATTTGTCTGAGACCGCAGAAAGTTCCTTATTTGCTAGTCTTTGTAATTGTTAGAAGTGTCAGCAAAAAGCGGCTCAGTTGACTTCTTTTGTTGTCATAAGCTGTCAGAGTTCTTTTCTAGCAATTAATGAAGAACAGTTCTTCATTTTTGAATTTTAACTTTGGACGAGAGCTTCAACTTGAACTTTGTAAGAGTGCTTTGAGTCTGAGCTTTGGAAATGAGACAGTATTGGACGAACCAATAAAATAGTAACAGTATATGCATACAATCATTGGACGCACCAATAGTAATAGTATATGTAAAATGGACGCATATAAAAGGATTAAGCAGAAACAGATTGGACGCAACTATTAATTAGTTTATTTTATGAAACTATTTGCTCTTTTCAAAACTCAAAGAAGAATTCACAATTATCAGCATCAGAGTCAGTATACAAGGGAATTCAGTTTTATTAAAACATTCTGTCGACAAACTTACTTGTTTAATCTTAAAAAAATATGTTGTTATTCTCAAAACTTAAACGAGGAAAGCTACAGCTTTTTGACATTAGTGCTAAACCTTTTAAAACGACTTTGGTTCCAACAATCTCCCCCTTTTTGATGATGACAAAACTATTAATTTGATTGAACACAGATTCTTTTACAAAAACATTATTTGCTCTCCCTAAGAAAAACATTTCAAAGAAATGTACGCAATACAAGAAATTTATTTTTACGAAAAAAAAAATTTCAAGGCAAGTAACATTATTTCTGTATCGAAGTTTAGTACTTAAAAGAGAAACGTTAAAAGAGACAATACCTTGTGAAAAGAAATAACCATGCTAATATTTAGAGCAAATCCTTCACAACAACACAGTGTATTAGCAGAGTAGTCAAAATTTCAAACGAAGCAATTATATTCGGTATTTGAATTTACTACTATATGAGCAAAAGAATAGACGAAACAAGAGTAATAAAACAACCAGATAATATAATAGTTCACAATTTTATTTAAACAGTATAATAATAAATCAACAAATCAAATTCGTAACAAATCAAAATCCCCAACAAATATTCTCCCCCTTTGTCATCAAACAAAAGGAAGAAAGACATCATTGTCAAAAAAGAATAATAAAGAGAAGAAAAAGAAGAAAAGACAACTTTGGCTATTGAAAAATCTTAAGAGGAAGGAGGAGGAGGAGGAGGAGGAGGAGGCCCTTGCTGAAAAAGAGATTTGAGGAGGTCTTCAACTCTCTTGTACATTAAGTCTATTTGATTATTCACATAGGCCTGAAAAGCTGGGGGCACTTGGGGTTGAGTTTCAGCAAGAGGTTGTGGTTCCAAAATAATTAACTCGGTTGTAGTAGCAGGAGGGGCCACTTCCATTGGCTGCTAAACAGATTCAACTTCATCTTCAGACAGAGGAAGGTCAAAATCCCTAGGAAGAGGATCTCTTCGATATCCAAACATTTGATCCCATGGATAAGGTCTGCCTATGTTGTCAGAAGGAAGTCTGGAGACATAGCTTGGACAAGAGAAGATTAAGGGTAACGGCGATTTCAGAGGCAGTCTAAGAACATCATCTACCATAAAGATAGGACGAAAACACTGGAAGCTCTGGCCAGGCACCGTTGTAGTATCTTCCTTATCTTTATCGCTGAGACCTGAAGAAGACGCTTGTTGCTCACAATCCCATATGTGTTTTTCCTAGAATGCCTTGGCCTTGTTCTCTTCTGCTTCTCCTTTATTTGAGACTTTCCACAAGAATTCTACATCAACCTCAGGTGAACTTAGGATCCCAAAATTAGGTTTGAAGGAGAAAGGTATGGGAAAGGTGGCTTGGCTTCTGTATTTTTTCAAATCTTTATTTTTATTCAAATCCACCATTGGCAACCTTGGACAAACCCAATCAGGCTGAATCTTGATGGCAGTTGTAGAAGAGATGATCAGAGAAGGGGGTACAAATCTCAGATCCTTCAACAGAAGACTCCCTTTGATGACACTGACAAAGATGGTGTCATATGGACTCGCAAACCGATCCATTTCTTCTAGAGTAACTGGTTTGAAGGTGAGTTGATCAGGGAAGATGTGAACTTTTGTAGAACAACCATCACAGCATCGGGAGCCTCTTGCTGTAAGTGAGAGAGAAGAATCCTTTGATTCCCAAAGAGGAATAATGTGGGGGGTAACACCCACAGAGAAGGGCTTAAGGTTTGGCAAGGTTGAGAGGGTCCTTTGTGAGGGTGAAGGTGAAGAAGGTTTGAAGGGTATTATGTGTTTGAGAAGAGGGTTCAGTGTTTAAGGGAGAGGAAGTAATTGGAGAGGTTGGGAAAGAGGTTTGAGGTTCTGGTTGAGAAGAAGGTAAAGAGGGGGAAGAGGTAGTGGTAGTAAGAAGTTCCTCAGGAATGGACGCAAGCTTGGAGGAGGGTTTTGACAAGAGGTTGTCGAGACCTCGTCAAATAATAAAAATTACCGGTTCGCAAAATAATTTGTAGTATAGAGCATGAACCGAATCGTCTCTCAAGGATCCAAAATGAACAAAGATTTAATCAGATCAAGATAATTAGAAAGGGGGGTTTGTTGTTGATTAATAAGATTGAAAAGAAGTACAAGACTTAATGTTGTAAACAAATATAAAGAAACAACCAATCCAAGGAAATTTACCGATCTTGAGTTTAACTCATCATTGATCACAAGGAATTCACTTAATTGCTAACCGTGTTCTTGGCCTTAGATCACATCAAGACGCCTCAACATGATCCAAGAATCCTCTACTAGATAAGCATCTAGGATTTGATTAACCAAGGTTAGATAAAGTAAGCACCATCCAACATAGATTAACTTAAGATCAAGAATTTAACCAAGCTAAACAATCCATCAAAAAGCTTTAATAAATTGTTTATTCTTTGTGATCCTCTTGAATACATGATAATAAAGCTATTATCACATAAACATCCAAATCAAATTAAGCAATTCAATCTAGATCAAAATTAAAAGAGGAAGAAGAGAAACTTGAATAACAATTAAGCAATATGAACAAGCAAAACAAGATCTCCAAATTAAACATCAAGACGGTTAATCCCTTGGATTGATTATAAGAGCCTAGCCTTCCATGGATGGGAAGGAAGAACTCAGAAAATAAAGAACAAAAATGAAATTCTAAAGAGAAGGGAGAAGAAGAGAAAGAAAACTAACAAATACTCAAACTTACTACAAAATTGAATTCTAACTTACTTCAAATTGAATCTCATCAATACAAAGAGGTTGGGTCTATTTATACTAATCCTAGAAGCCAATTTGTACATGTACATAATCTGAATACAAGCTACAAGAATATGAAAATTGTCAAAAATGGAAGCTTGATGCATGGTAGGTGGGTTGGTGCATGGTAGGTGGGTTGGTGTATGGTTGGTGGCTTTTAGTCAACAACTCTTATCCGACTTCTGGCTTCAAATTCATCACCTAGACGGTGCATTTTGGCTTAGATGTCTTCATCAAAGTTGTAGCCAGTTGTCTCCTTGAAAATCTCCAATTTGAATCATGTCATTTGGACTTTTAGAACTCCAGAAATGCCAAAAACACTGCACCTACCTCAAGTTAGGTTGGAAGAACGTGTTTCCAAATTCATACCAACTTGTAGCTTGAGAAGCATGCCTAAAACGACATCTATTGACAAAGTGGTCTTCAGTGAAGTTGGAGATATGGGTCTTATCTTTCAAATGACCAAGTTTCAGCCCAAGAGGAGGTCTATAACTCACTATGTAGTCCAATATGTGCATACTGCCCAGATTTTCCTGACAGCAAACCCACTCTGCATTGCAGGGATGTTTTCGACCCTTAGAAGTCCGATCCAGCTCTTGAGTTCTTCATGAAACTTGTAGAGCATTGTCTTAGCTTTCCAAAGACACCAAGATCACCTCAATTGGATCACCGAGTCCCAAGTTATGGCCTAACCAAGGAAGAAAGGTCAAAATGCATCAAAATCCAAAAATTATTCAACATTTGCATTAAAGCCCAATGAAGCCCAACAACATTAAACTCATCTAAAGTACTAATATTGGGCACAATAAACATCTAATAATGCATAATACAAAGCTAAATTAAGTGTCTCAAATTGATTCATCAAATTCCCCCTCACTTAAGCTTTTGCACTCCTGGGCAAAACACAAAAGAACAAAACTAAAGAAAAACAAGAAACATCATATTATTAAACTAAAAACATAAAAACTGATTGTACCTAATCTAATCCACTTCCGTAGGAAAACACGATGGCACTTAGCATGTGCCACAAGCCTTTAAACCCCTAGGTGTCCCTAGTGGACGAGTTATAGTCTCGTGAGGGTTTACCAGGATGATACCCACAAACATGTAATATTTTATTTAATCAATTCAACTAATTTTTAAATACAAGCATTGTATCAAATATAAACCATAATTAATAAGTCAAGTATGCTTAACAAAGAATAGTTGAATCAAATCAATTGAGAATAAAGTATAGCATAATCATGCTTTAATCAGAAATAGGCATGTTCAGATTGAGTAAAATTCTTCACAAGTGACACTCAAATCACACAAGGTGTTTAGGTTAACTGTTTACGCTCAACTCAGTCAAATTATGAAAGTATTTTACCATAGGCTTGCATATACATCAATTCTCCACTACTTAGATCAAATAAATTGCAAAAATCAAGAGGTCTTTCAAAAAGGTTGTAATGGAACTTATAAGGTGAAGGAAAGGAACAATATAGATAATAGCAGGTTAAAACCAAAGAGAATAAAAGAGCATTGAGGAGTAATTCAAGTAGAAAGAATAAATTTTTTACCCAAAACCATAAAATGCTCATTCTCTTCACACATTCCTTCCTTTTTCTATTCTTTTATTTTTCTTTCTTTTTTCCTTTTTTTTGTTTTTTTTTTGTTTTTTTGTTTTGTTTTTTTTTTGTACCAAGCATTTCGTATCAGCACACCAATTCCCCCACACTTAAATCATTGCAAGCAAAAGAACTCCTCCAATAAGAAAATCAATGCTCTCCCATTCCCTAAGGTAAGGTAAAACATGGTTTTTCACTCAAAGCTTGTAATGAGCTAAGAACAAGAATAGGAAAATAGGCTCAGAGGGAGTTAATATTTGGATAAATGCAAGGTAGGTTTATTTGGCCAAAGCAGCTAAGTCAAGAAAAAAAAATGCCTCTGTCATTTTCATGCAACATACAGACCAATGTAATCTCAAATCGATTCAATGCAAGTTCTAGAAAATAAATTCATAATTGACATCACTCATGAAAGAAAATAACCAAGTGTAAGTATCAAACTTGGAAAAGCCCAAAACTCACAAAGGTATGAAACATTCACTCAATTCAACCATGCCTTCTTCCTAATATCCACAATCATATACACATGTATATCATGAAAATGATTCAACTATAAACTGTTTTGCATACTTTTATCATCAATTAAGCTCAGATTCAACACATGCTTGTATCAAAATCAATTGAAAAGATCAAAATGAATTTTTTTTTTAATTTTTTTTTAATATGCAAGAACAAAATAATTTAAGACATACTATGAAATGCAAGTTAAGATGCGTCTCAAGAGCAAAACTACTCCTTACTCTGCCATCATACATCTAATAAGTTAATAACAATAAAGATTAGCTTGTTAGGTTTTTTTTTTTTGTTTTTTTTTTTGTTTTTTTTTACTAAACTATGTACATGGTAATGTCAACTATCCCTCCCCCCAACTAATTAAAGACATTGTCCCCAATGTCAAAATAAAGATAGGTAGAGTGTAGAAGGTCTTACCAGAAAACTGCAAATCGAGCCTGAAATAAGAAAAATTACAAAAAACTAAAACCGTAAGAGAAAACAAAAATTCACAGAGACAAATTCAAATCAAGTTTTGGCTTTTTCTTCGCCTTGTTCCCAATTCCGTGGAGCCATTCTTGGATCACGTTGTGGTACAAATTCATTTAGTTGATCGAGCAATTGTTCAGAGTTGCGGCGATTACAAGACTTTGACGTGTCGCTTGTGAGATGAACCCTTTTTCTACAGCATGATCAAGAAAACAAAACAAACTGTCATAAAAACCATTAACATTTAATATACCTATGGGTTTTTGGTGAAAGTTCTGCTGTGACCAGGATGTAATTTGGAAGAGCTCTTCCAAAGTTCCAAAACCACCAGGTAGGGCAATAAAGGCATCAGCATTTGCTATCATAAAGTTCATGCGTTGGTGCATGCAAAATACCATTACTTCATCCCCTAATGTTTTTCCAATAGGCTTGCTGGTAGATAAAGGACTAGGAATGACACCAAGAACTTTGGCACCTCCTAAATGTGCAGCAGTCGCTACACAACCCATTAACCCAAGACTACCTCCTCCATAAACTAAATGGATTTCTCTCTCAGCTAGCACTCGACCAAGATGGTGTGCAATATTTACAAACTCTTTATCTTTCCCAGGATTAGATCCACAAAAGACACAAACACTCTTGATCCGACGAACTGAAGTGACTTCCATTTTCTCTTTTTTTTTTTTTTGTACTCTCACCTTATCAATGATCTGAAGAGAGCAAAGTGCATTATTTAAAGAATCAAAACTCAAATGTAATAATTGCACCTATAAAGGAGGGGTAGAACCGCGTGTCAGATAAGTTTGAAAAATAAGCACAGAAATGATAATAGCTATATGACAAAGATAAAAGGCTAATCTATATGTGTCAGAAGAAGTTTGAAAATATGCAACACATATTTCAAAAAATACGGCTAATAATTTTTTTTTTAATTTTTTTTTTTGATTTTTTTTTATTTTTTTTTAATAAACAAGAAGAAAAAAGGAAAAATAAGAAATTAAAAAAAATACTTACAGGAGGTGTGATTGTGGCTCACATTTTCCTCTGGTTTTACGTCCAGTAACGGCTTGAATGCTTTCTATGGGCCGATGGTCGGCTTCCCAGCCAATTTTCTTAAAAATTGGCAAACAGGGTCTTTTTGAGTCAGATTCCCGAGACTATATCGCTCATGTTCATATTGGAATATTGGCCATAAATCGAGAAGTACTCTCTGCACATCTCCACTAGGATGCGTCTCAAGAGTTAATAGAATGTTATCTAAAGACTCCTTACTCATGCCATCCTTTATGAAGTTAATTTTATCATCTCGGTTTATAGACGTCATTCCAATTGATTTGCATTTTGTGTTACAGGTCCATCTTGCACATTTATAGCAGACCCGTAACCTTTTTGCTCTTCTCTTCTTTGCATATGAACTTTTGCCTAGCCCTGGCATATATGAAACAAGAGCGTCAAAAAATTCACCTCTGAGTCGGACCTTTGCTTCGATTAACCAGCGTATATCCGCAGGGATGCCTTTGTGCATAAGCATCCTTAATCTCTCAAACCTTGCACAATAAATGTTAGTTAAAGCATTTTGAGGGAGAGAGGGGAATTGCTTGCGGAGGTTAAAAAGCTGATTATCCATTTCGAAAGAAAGAAGAAAGAGAAAAAAATGAGTAAAATTATATACAGATTTCAGTGTTTGTGGGTAACTGAAAGGACCGAAAAAAAATTTTCACGGAGTACCGTTATCCGCCATTTAACCGGTGAAAAATCATCTGTCAATGAAAAACAAACAAAATTAAGACAGAAAAATCAAACTCTGATAGATTTTCTTACTCGGCACCGATTTTCTGTCTTGATTCCTGTGAATGCAAATAAGTCAAAGTTTGAAAAAATGAAAAAGTTAGAAAACTTGGGTTGCCTCCCAAGAAGCGCTACTTTTAATGTCTTTAGCCAGCGTGATTGAAGATTTTGCACGATCCATGGGTCCTCCCCAATAATGATTCAATTTCTGGCCATTGACCTTAAACGTGGCTTTTTTTTTTTTCAACAAAGATTTATATAGAAAACAGAAAATAAAAAAAACAGCAGACAAAACAAAAAATAAAAATAGAAACAAAAAATAATAATAAAAGACAAACATCAGCAGTACAACAAAACAGAAGCAAAAATATAAACAAACAACACAAACAGCAGAAACAACAACAACAGAAAAGAGTAAATTGTAACTGTCAAATAAAAACAGAAACAAAATTAAAAACAATAGCAAAACAGAAAAAACAAAAAGAAAACAACTAGAAAAATGAAATAAAAGTGTGGAAAGAAAACTCCCTATGGATAGCAGAAGCAACAAAATCCCGGCGGCCACACCATAGCCAGTGTAATGGATCACCACATCCAAAATCAGAGGGTTTAGTCTCCTCGGAGGCTGCTTTATTGGCTTAACTCCATCTTCAAGTAAAATCCTACGCATGCATATGGATGGGCTAACGCTAGGAATGTCTGCAAGTATGATGGCTCTTTGATTCTCCTTAAAAATCTGCAGCAACCTCTCCTCCTCATCAGTAAGGAAGTTTTTAGCCACAATGAACTCCAATTTTGGTGGCTGCACTACTTTTGTAGATTGAATTGCTGCATTATCTGTTGAAAAAGATTCATCATGTCTCAAAAAGGCAGCAATCTCAGCACATGCATTACACAACATATCACCATCACAACAAACAAAATCATCAAAATCAGTAAAACCAACAAATTCAGCACACAAATCATCAATTGGTTTATTCACAAAAATGGTATCATGTTATACAGAATCAGAATTCTGAATCTTTTGATTGATCAACTGACTCAATTAATATGTAAGTTGACCAACTTGGGTCTTCACGTTTTGTACTATAGCTTCGTTCTCTCGGAATTGGATGTTGTTCTGAGCAAATTGTTTCACCAAATCCTCTAGTGTAGGCTCAAATTCCATGCTTATTGGGGCTTGCTGCTGTTGCAGCATAGGTTGCTGGTATAGACTGATTGGTTCAACATAAGGTTCGAACCAAGGATGATCTCCCCAATCATGGTTATATGTGGTATAATAAGGATCATATCCAAGCTGTTGGTATTGTGGTTCACCAAGAAATACACCTGTTGCATCAACAAAATGGTTATGAAATACAGAACCATCATATTGTAGTGTGGTGCAAGCATATGTGGGATGATAAGAACTACAGCATATACTACAAAATCTTGCAGGTTCTTGCACAGGTAAGTGATGTTGTTCCACTGCCAACTGCCCCACCAGATAAGCCAGCTCATCAAGTTTATGCTCCATCAGATTAGAGATCAAACACAAAAACACAAAATCACAAAAATAAGTCTAAATATACACACAAAATAATTACAGAAAACATATCTACAGATTTTTAAAAATTATGGGACTACCACAGAGTGAAATCTACACAAAAATTCTATCTAACAGAATAATAACAAATCTTACAAAATTGAAAAAGTGGTCTAAACGATGGAATTTGGCAAAAATAAGGGTGACCTCACTACAAGTAGTGAGCCTTTCTCAAAATAATGGTTTCCATTAGTGTACCAAAATTCAGGTCAATCAGAGATACTTTACCGAACCAAAATCTTGACAGGATGCCCTTTACCCAATTTCAGCCGAATTCCACTAGAAAATGCTTCAAAAACAAAACAAACACAATTGTTAGAGTTAGATGAAATGATCAAATAGTTGCCTTTGGATCCCCGGCAACGGCGCCAAATTTGACAAGAGGTTGTCGAGACCTCGTCAAATAATAAAAATTACCGGTTCGCAAAATAATTTGTAGTATAGAGCATGAACCGAATCGTCTCTCAAGGATCCAAAATGAACAAAGATTTAATCAGATCAAGATAATTAGAAAGGGGGGTTTGTTGTTGATTAATAAGATTGAAAAGAAGTACAAGACTTAATGTTGTAAACAAATATAAAGAAACAACCAATCCAAGGAAATTTACCGATCTTGAGTTTAACTCATCATTGATCACAAGGAATTCACTTAATTGCTAACCGTGTTCTTGGCCTTAGATCACATCAAGACGCCTCAACATGATCCAAGAATCCTATACTAGATAAGCATCTAGGATTTGATTAACCAAGGTTAGATAAAGTAAGCACCATCCAACATAGATTAACTTAAGATCAAGAATTTAACCAAGCTAAACAATCCATCAAAAAGCTTTAATAAATTGTTTATTCTTTGTGATCCTCTTGAATACATGATAATAAAGCTATTATCACATAAACATCCAAATCAAATTAAGCAATTCAATCTAGATCAAAATTAAAAGAGGAAGAAGAGAAACTTGAATAACAATTAAGCAATATGAACAAGCAAAACAAGATCTCCAAATTAAACATCAAGACGGTTAATCCCTTGGATTGATTATAAGAGCCTAGCCTTCCATGGATGGGAAGGAAGAACTCAGAAAATAAAGAACAAAAATGAAATTCTAAAGAGAAGGGAGAAGAAGAGAAAGAAAACTAACAAATACTCAAACTTACTACAAAATTGAATTCTAACTTACTTCAAGATCTTCCCAAGTGGCCATCAATCCTTTTTTCTTCTTTGGAAAGAATCTCCTTTTCTCTTTCTTCTTGTTTAGTAAAGGGCATTCCGCTTTAATGTGTCCTGGCTTCTTCCATTCATAGCATATGATTGGACTCTTGTCTTCTGTTTCTGTTCTGTCCTTTGGTGATCTTCGTCCAAAGTGTTTTCTCTGCATACCTCCTTTCTTTTTCCACATTGCTTGTATCTTTCTAGAGATAAAGGATAACTCGTCATTGTCTGAGATATCTTCTCCAGATGACTCGTCCACACTGGATGATTTTTCCTCTTCTTGGAGTTCCAGCTCATGAACTTTAAGGGAACCCAAGAGTTCCTCCATGGTAAGAGAAGCTAGGTTCTTCGCTTCCTGTATGGCAGTAACCTTAGGTCTCCACTGTCTGGAAAGGCTCCTTAGAATTTTTCTGATATGATCTTGATTATCATAGGTCTTTCCCAGAGATCTCAAGCCATTGATTATTGTTTGGAATCGTCCAAACATTTGATCAATGTTTTCATGCTCTCCCATTTTGAAGAGCTCATACTGGTGAACCAGCATGCTTATCTTTGATTCCTTGACTTGAGATGAACCTTCATGTGCTAAGGCCAGAGTATCCCATATCTCTTTAGCTGTTTCGCAGCTATGATCTTTGTCGTGCTCTGATATGGTGATGGCACACATAAGATAGTGTTTGGCTTTTGAGTTAAGCTGATGTCTGGTTCGTTGTCCTTCCGTCCATTGTGGTCGAGGGAGTTCCTGTCCTTCTGCGTTGGTGGGTATTTGATATCCATTTTGGACTAGGTCCCAAATGTCCATATTTTGAGCATCAAAAAATGCAATCATCCTCTTCTTCCAGTAATCATAGTCGTTTCCATTGAATAGAGGTGGTCTGTTCACAGCTTGTCCTTCGTTCAACATTTAAGAGTATACTGGATCTTTTCCTCTGCACTGTTAGATGCTCAACCCAAGAGGCTGAGCTCTGATACCAATTGAAATAACCAAGTGAAACACAAGAAGGGGGGTTGAATTGTGTTTCTTAACCCTTTTGTAAATCGTTTTTGAAACTCTTTCTTCAACTAACAATTGAACACAACGAAGGTTAAAAATTAACAAGCAATGGACGAATAAACAAGACTTCTCAGTCCTATTGGACTCTAAGGGTTTTGTACAAGATTTCTTATGGACACAGTTAAGAAGTTCGAAGAAACAATTTAAAAACCTTTGTTAATAAACACAATGGCAAACCCCATTGATTAGTGGAAATAATAAACCCACTAGAAAAGAAGAGAAACTTACACCTGAGATTTATCCTGGTTCACTCTCACAAACCGAGAGCTACGTCTAGTCCCTTCAACCAGAAGGATTTATCAACTAATCTGTTTCGAGATATTATTCACCTCTTCAGGTAACAAGTATTCTCAACCTCTTCAGGTTCAAACACACCAGTATTATTCTTTTATAACCAGCCTCTTCTGGCTTACACCACTACGTTGAATAAATAGAAGTTGATGAATGCTTGAGTTTGAAACTCACTAGAAAATGAGAATAGACAAAGAATCTCAAGACTTGAACTTTTTACAAGTATATGAATTCTAAGAAGTGATAAAGCTTTTTAGTCTTTGTAAGCTGCTTGGGCAAAAAATCACTATCTTCTTCTAGTGCTGCTTCTCCTTTTTATAAGTGAGAACAATTTGAGCAGACTTCATAAGCTTCGTCGTCCAACGGAAACATTTATTACCGTTCTGAGTAGCATTAAATGCATCGACTGATATCGTGTTAAGCTTCTTCTAAAATGTGACTTTGATTATCAGAGATTTCCACTCATGTGATAACTGAGTCCTGATTTGTCTGAGACCGCAGAAAGTTCCTTATTTGCTGGTCTTTGTAGTTGTTAGAAGTGTTAGCAAAAAGCAGCTCGGTTGACTTCTTCTGTTGTCATAAGCTGTCAAAGTTCTTTTCTAGCAATTAATGAAGAACAGTTCTTCATTTTTGAATTTTAACTTTGGACGAGAGCTTGAACTTGAACTTTGTAAGAGTGCTTTGAGTTTGAGCTTTGGAAAGGAGACAGTATTGGACGAACCAATAAAATAGTAATAGTATATGCATACAATCATTGGACGCACCAATAGTAATAGTATATGTAAAATGGACGCATTTAAAAGGATTAAGCAGAAATAGATTGGACGCAACTATCAATTAGTTTATTTTATGAAACTATTTGCTCTTTTCAAAACTCAAAGAAGAATTCACAATTATCAGCATCAGAGTCAGTATACAAGGGAATTCAGTTTTACTAAAACACTCTGTCGACAAACTTACTTGTTTAATCTTAAAATATTTTGTTATCCTCAAAACTTAAACGAGGAAAGCTACAGCATTTTGACATTAGTGCTAAACCCTTTAAAATGACTTTGGTTCCAACATGTACATATTGAACTATATAGTGGGCTATAGGCCTCCTTTTGAGCCGAAACTTGGCCATTGGAAAGATAAGACCCATATCTCTAACTTTACTGAAGACTATTTAGTCAATAGGTGTCGTTTTAGGCATGATTATAAAGATACAAGTTGGATTGAATTTAGAAACACGTTCTGCCAACCTAACTTGAGGTAGGTGCAGTGTTTTTGGCTTATCTAGAGTTTTAAAAGTCCAAATGGCATGATTCTAACACCCAAATTTCAAGGAAACAATGCTCTACAACTGTCATGAAGACCTCCAAGTCAAAATACATCGTTTAGGGCATGAAAAGTATGCTGGGAGTCGAAGCTGAGTTGCTGACTTGAACACCAACCCACCTACCATGCACCAACCCACCAACCATGCATCAAGCTTCCATATTTGACAATTTCCTCTCACAAATAATCAAACTTTCTTCAAACTTACTTAAAATTGAATGATGTATAATACAAAGAGATTGACTCTATTTATACTAATCCTAGAAGCCAATTTGTACATGTACATAATCAGAATACAAGCTGTAAAAACATGGAAATTGTCAAATATGGAAGCTTGAGGCATGGTTGGTGGGTTGGTGTATGGTTGGTGGCTTTTAGTCAACAACTCTTATTCGACTTCTGGCTTCATTTTCATGACCTAGACTGTGTATTTTGGCTTGGAGGTCTCATGAAAGTTGTAGCGAGTTGTCTCCTTGAAATTTTACAATTGGAATCATGTCATTTGGACTTTTAGAACTCCAGAAATGCCAAAAACACTACACCTACCTCAAGTTAGGTTGGAATAACGTGTTTCCAAATTCAAACCAACTTGTAGCTTCATAATCATGCCTAAAACGACATCTATTGACTAAATGGTCTTCAGTGAAGTTGGAGATATGGGTCTTATCTTTCTACTGGCCAAGTTTCAGCCCAAGGGGAGACCTATAGCCCCTTATATAGTCCAATATGAACAAGCGAAACAAGATCTCCAAATTAAACATCAAGATGGCTAATCCCTTGGATTGATTATAAGAGCCTAGCCTTCCATGGATGGGAAGGAAGAACTCAGAAATAAAAGAGAAAAAACAAAATTGTAAAGAGAATGGAGAAGAAGAGAAAGAAAACTCTCACAAATACTCAAACTTTCTTCAAACTTACTTAAAATTGAATGATGTATAATACAAAGAGATTGACTCTATTTATACTAATCCTAAAAGCCAATTTGTAATTGAAAATAATCTGAATGCAAGCTGTAAAAACATGAAAATTGTCAAATATGGAAGCTTGATGCATGGTTGGTGGGTTGGTGTATGGTTGGTGGCTTCAAGTCAGCAACTCTTATTCGACTTCTCGTTTGATTTTCATGACCTAGACAATACATTTTAGCTTGGAGGTCTTCATGAAAGTTGTAGCCAGTTGTCTCCTTGAAATTTTGGCATTGGAATCATGCCATTTGGACTTTTAGAACTCTAGATATACCAAAAACACTGTACCTACCTCAAGTTAGGTTGGCAGACGTGTTTCCAAAATCAAACCAACTTGTAGCTTCATAATCAAGCCTAAAACGACATCTATTGACTAAATGGTCTTCAGTGAAGTTGGAGATATGGATCTTATCTTTCTACTGGCCAAGTTTCAGCCCAAGATGAGGCCTATAGCCCGCTATATAGTCCAATATGTGCACATTGTCCAGATTCCCATGACAGTAAACCCACTCTGCATTACAAGGCTATTTTGGACCCTTAGAAGTCCGATCCAGCTCTTGAGTTCTTCATGAAAGTTGTAGAGCCTTGTCTTAGCTTTCCAAAGACACCAAGATCACCTCAAATGGATCACCGAGTCCCAAGTTATGGCCTAACCAAGGAGGAAATGTCAAAATGCATCAAAATCCAAGAATTATTCATAATTTGCATTAAAGCCTAATGAGTCCCAACAATATTAAACTCATCTAAAATACTAATATTGGGCACAATAAACATCTAATAAAGCCTAATACAAAGCTAACATAAGTGTCTCAAATTGATTGATCAGGCTTCTATGGATACTTCTCATTATTTCATGGATGTGATACCTGTGCATAGAGGAATGCTGGAGCTTGCACATTTTTAACTATATATTTATCTGTAAGAAGAGAGAAGAGTTTCTAAAACCAAACCTACCTGTTTATATATATATTGTGGAAATATATTTGTCCCAATAGTTTATTGTATTATGTTTTGATGATGATAAATACATTACAAAAAGGATTACAAATATGCTACATACATGTGAGAAAACAGGCTGATCTGATCGAATTATGGTGAGAAAGAAAAATTGAGAGTTCCACGAGAGAGACTCAATTCCACTTCCAAAATGAAATCAAAGTTGGAAAACTCAAAGAAACCAGATATGATATGAAGAGATGCTGAGAGGAAAAAAAACTGCTAGAATTTGTGAATTATCTCAAGAAATTGAAAAGGGAAAAAAAACTAAGAAAAGAAAAGAGAATGCAGCGAAAAATTCAAGGAGGGTGGTATCGCTCTGATACCATGTTAAGAATCATGTTTTAGAGGAGAGAAGAAGAAAAGATTGAGAGAAAAACTGAAAATTGATATTGATTAAAAATGAGTGAAGTAATTACAAAGTGATTACATCAAGCCTTTATATAGGCTAACAAACTAGTAACAAACTAACTATTAATTTCTAACTAATTATATTTCGAATATACATAGACAATGAAAGTAAATGGGGGAGCACTATCCATTTCCACAAAGACATTATCACGTGACAGAAGTATATGATGGCTTATAAAATGACAAATTAGCATACTTCCAATGTAAAGTGAAGAAGAAGGATTACACTCACAAAACTACTAAAATCAAAAGGTCAATTCTTCCTTAGTAAACCAAGAAAAACATTTCAACCTCCACGTCAATCCAAAACAAAATATGAAGAAAACAAAACCTCACCATCAAGCTTTAATGAACTTCACAATCAATGACAACAAAAAAAAAAGTTGGTTTGCTTCCACTCGTAGCATTTCTTTGATAAAAAATATTACCTTGTCTTTCCAACGGTTGATCATGATTTTGGATTTATGGTACTACTTCTATACTATTATTAACTCCTTTTCCCTTTCTTTTTTACATTGTACTTACATTATCAAAAGACAAGTTTCTTCTTGAATAGAATCAGTTTTTGACATATCCATAATGGTCCTGTTATACAGACATCAAGTATAATCTATGACCTCCAAGCCATTAATTATTCCCAAGAACAAATGATTGTGATAATTTTAAAAAACCAAGGAAAGACTTGACATGCCAGCTTGGATTGCATCAATCATGATTCTCATATTCTAAAGTTGATATACTTTTTTGTGCAAGATTGAAGAAGACTCTTTTAGACAAAAATATGCTTAAACAATGGATTTAATTACTAGCAATAACTCTAACATTCATGGTCTTTAACTCTTTAGCTATGACATCTAAAGGCCAAACAAAATATATGCATATCCCACCCGCAACCATATCAGTGAACATTCAGATTCAAATATTTTAGACATCTCATTAAAAAAATGAATTTGTAGTAAAATCAATTTAAAAGAAAATACATGTCACCATAAATGAACCACATCTTTTAATATATGCCCAAATTTCAAGTGTTTGATGCACTCAAGCTATTGCACCAAGCAAATTCAGAGTAGGTGCTCGGGTTAAGTGAGAAACATGATCAAATAATAGGTTTCGGATTGCGAAGAAGTTTCAAAATAATTTGAACCAAAATTCAAACTTTCACTAGATTTCTAGTTACCCAACTCCATCAAATTAAGGCCATAAAGATAATTTCAATAACTGATCCAATAAAGCATGAAACGTGGTTCCCAAAAAAAGGATAAGTTTATCCAAAAGTAAGGGTCTATATTCTCCAAAATTTGCCAAGTCTCCATAGCTAAGCTCTTGCCAAGCTTTCAAGGTCCAAAAATAAGTATTTTTACTCATCTTTTGGCTTAGGTTATTTGATGGTGGTTATTGATCACTATGATCTCTTCTTCATTCCTATGGTGTTAGTTTCTTGGAAAACTCATTTTCATCTCTAAGAATCATGAACACCCATTTCTAAAGTTGGTTGTTTTGATTGAGTGTTTTGAAGGAAGTCGAAGGAAAGGTTGCCTTGACTACAAATCCAATCTTGGAATCAAGTTTGGAGCACTTTAAGGTGAGTGTGGGTTAACTTGTGATATTGTATGATGTTCTTAGAGTGTAAGTGTAAGAAGTATGATTAAGCTTGAATATAGGGTTTTCACCTATGCTTGAGGTCGGATGTGTATTTGTTATATGTTTTTAAGGATTTGGATATCTGTAGAGGGATGATATGGTTGGTGTATTTTGATGGATTTAAGGACATGATTCCCAATGGAAACTTAGGTTTTAGGGTTGTGGTTAGGCGTGACACTATTGCTGCCTAGATTTCAAACCACGGCCGTGGCCTCCACCACGGGTTGGCCGTGGTTACCTCTAGAATTAGGGTTCGTGCTTTGACACCAGACCACGGCCGTGGTGTCCACCACGGTCTTGCCGTGGTTGTCTCTGTTTCCATTTGGTTGAGTTTTTGGTTTCTTGAACCGTGGCCGTGGTTGTCACCACACCCTGACCGTGGTTGGCTCTGCTTGTGTCTTTGTGGTGCATATGTCTTGTGTCTTGATACCATATGCTATGTTTATGAATAAGAATGACTTAGTACTATGATGAGATGTGTAACTAAGTGAGAGTGGTTGACAGAATTGAGCATAATGGTTGTGTGGTGTATATATATATATATATATATATATATTTCTTGAATTGATTTACATGTGATGTTATTATGATATTATGAATTGAGCATGATATGAATATGAGAACATTGCATTGCATAGTGAGATGGCCTAACCGGAAGGGGTTAGTGTACAATATGTGAGAGATTACCTAGCCTATGGGGTTAGATGAAAGAATAAGTGGTAGATAACTAATTGCATAGCATTGCGAGATGGCCTAACCGGAAGGGGTTAGTGTACAATATAAGAGGGGTGCCTAGCCTACGGGGCTAGATGGAAATGGAATGGCATAATACATTGCATATACATATCGCGAGGGCCTAACCAGAAAGGGTCAATGCACAACAAGAGGAGTGGAGAAAGAAAAAGTGTGAAGAAAAGGTGTGAACATCATATGCATTCATTCATTGCATATGTTGATTGGTGTTACTTGTTATACTGAATTGTGTTTATACTTGTACTCTAATTACATGCATACTTTGCTTGCAAGTTTTATTCACATTCACTAGGAAGTTGTTATCACCCTCTCTTTCTCAGATTCGCAGGAACACCCCGGATCCTCTGCAGGTTAAGTATGGAGGATTATGTTGTTTATTACTTTTGGTGATAGATTGTATTATGAGACTAGTATTTTGGTGGAGTTAAACTCCGTGATGTAATTATAATATGAAGTGTATTATATTACTCTGATGTAGATATATGACAGGGAACTGGTGAACTACTGTTAATGTTCTCAGTTCTGTTAATATTTATGTGTGCTCAGTCAGGATAGTGTCTAATATACACTTGTATAATTTGCATACTCTGATAATATTTTGAATGAGATCGGAGATCTTCTGTTTGTGAATATATATATATATATATGTACTCTGGTTGGTTGGAAATGATTGATTGGAATTCACTGCTTATTTTATGTTGTGTGGTAATGTACGAGAAACAAAGGAAACGCTGCCAAAATTTCTACATAAAGAAAAATAAATAAATATATTCCATGTAAGACTTATGGGTTGGTAAATGACATAGTAAATAATAGGTCTTACATTTTTAGTATCAGAGCAGTTTTTTCTTTAGGACTGCGAAATATGGGTCTAGAGTTATACTAAGCACTTAGGATGTATGCCTATAGCTTTTCATATACTTCTGATATATTGCATGTGGGGAATTGGGACTGATCAACCCGATATTTTCTGTGCTATATACAGAGTTATGAGTGGACTAGGGCGAACTCGTAGTAGAGGTTGAGGCCAAACCACTGCTACTGCTGGTGCGGGTGATGGTCTGGTGGCTGTGCTTGCACATTTGGCTCAAGCTTTAGACCGTATGCTAGGACCCCAGCATGATGGCAATCCTAATGCAGGACTTGTCGTTCCTCAATAGTTGGGACTGACGGAGTTCTGCAAGAGGGATCCCCCATCTTTTCATGGGAACTATGACCCAGTGGCTGCTGAAAGGTGGGTGAAACACCTTGAGAAGATTTTTAAGGCCATACGGTGTACTGAAGAGCAGAAAGTTAACTTTGCTGTTTATAAGTTAGAGGATGAAGTCGAACATTGGTGGGAGGCTACTCATCCTGGATTACTTCTCCGTGAGGATCCCATCACTTGGGAGACATTTAAGACGACATTTCTGTCTAAGTATTTCCCTGCTAATGTCAGGATTCAAAAGGAACAAGAGTTTATGCACTTGAGACAGGGAGATCTCACAGCTGGTCAGTATGCAACTAAGTTTGATGAATTGTCTAAATACTCTAGTTACCTGCAGAATGGACCAAATGAGATTTAGAAGTCCATTCAGTTTGAGAAGGGACTTGAGTTTGAGCTGAGAAGGGCTGTTGCTGGCTTTGAGATTAGGGAGTTTGCTTCTCTAGTTGAGAAGTGTTTGATTATGGAAGGGTGCATGACCCCTGTTGCTGAGAGCAGTCAGGGAACTGGAAAGAGAAAGGCTGAAGGTACTTAGCCTGCACAAAGCACTAAGAAGGCTAAAGTGGAACCGTGCAAGAGGTGTGGGAAACCTCATCAGGGTACTTGTCGAGCAACTCCTAGTGTATGTTTTGTTTGTGGCCAGAAGGGACACATTACAAAATACTGCCCACAATGAATAGTGATTTGTTTCAAGTGCCAACAGAAGGGGCACACTTCCCGAGATTGCCCATGGAATTCTAAGGCACAAATTCAGACCACTTACCCAAGGGCGAGTGTATACCCTCAGTGGGGCAGAGGCATAGGCGGATGATTTGATCCAAGGTATGTGCTTACTGAATGGTCAGAACTTAATTGTACTATTTCACTCTTGAGCAACCCATTCATTCATTTCTAATGCATGTGTGAAGTCCTTGAGTCTAACCACTACTTCCTTGCCTTATACACTGTCAGTGACTACTCCTGCGAAGGATAATATTCTTACCAACCGTATTTGTTTAAACTGCAAGTTTGTGTTCCAGAACCGAACCTTTGTTGTTGATTTGATTTTGTTTACCTTTGAGACGATTAGATATTATCTTGGGTATGGATTGGCTTGCAACCAACCAAGTGTTGTTAGATTGTTGTAATAAGATTGTCATTATCCCTCATGTTACAAACCATACACTGATTCCTGAAATTTCCATGTTACCCAAAGTGTCAGAATTGAACTATTGCCTGATGGATGGGAGTCAAGTATACATGATACTATTTTCTTTAGACTTAGAGGTTCAGTCAGAATTGGCCGGAATACCAATAGTGAGTGAATTTATGGATGTGTTTCCTAAGGAGATTCCTAGTTTACCACCTGATAGAGAGGTAGAGTTTGTTATAGACTTAGTACCGGGAGCCAGGCCTATGTCTGTAGCACCTTATAGAATGTCACCATTGGAACTAGGAGAACTTAGGAAACAGGTAGAGGAATTACTTGAAAGGGGATTCATCAGACCTAGTATGTCTCCATGGGGAGCACCAGTGTTGTTGGTGAAAAAGAAGGATGGGAGTATAAGATTGTGTGTGGATTATCGGCAATTGAATAAGATTACCATAAAGAATAGGTATCCATTACCTAGGATAGATGACTTGCTCGACCAACTTAGAGATGCCATGGTATTCTCTAAGATTGATCTTCGTTCTGGTTACCATCAAATTAAGATTAAGCCGGATAATGTACCAAAGTCTGCTTTTAGAACTAGGTATGGACATTATGAGTAGTTGGTGATACCGTTTGGCCTGACTAATGCTCCAACGGTGTTTATGGATTACATGAATAGAATTTTCAAGCCGTACCTAGATAAGTTTGTGGTAGTGTTTATAGACGATATTCTCATTTATTCTCAGACAGTGGGAGAACATGAGGGACATCTTAGAATAGTACTGCAGATACTCAGAGAGAGGAAACTGTATGTTAAACCTGAGAAGTGTGAATTCTGGTTGAATGAAGTGAAATTTCTAGGGCATACTATATCCCAAGAAGGGGTAGCAGTGGACTCTAGTAAGGTTGATGCTGTAGTACAGTGGGGGCGACCAAAGTCAGTTATTGAGATTAGAAGTTTTCTGGGATTAGCTGGGTATTATCGGAAATTCATTTGGGGTTTTTCTGAGTTGGCTCTTCCTTTAACTGAACTGACCCGGAAAGGACAAGCCATGGTATGGAGTGAAAAGTGTGAGAAGAGTTTTCAGTAACTCAAGCATAGATTGACCACAACTCCAATTTTAGTTATTGCTGACCTATCCAGAGATTTGGAGGTGTACTATGATGCCTCTAAATTGGGCTTAGGATGTGTTAATGCAGGATAAGAAGGTAGTGGCTTATGCGTCTAGACAACTTAAAACTCATGAGAAGAATTATCCTACCCATGACCTAGAGATAGCGGCCATAGTTTTTGCACTTAAGATCTGGAGATATTATTTATATGGTGTAAAGTTTAAGGTGTTCAGTGATCATAAAAGTTTGAAATATCTAGTTGATCAAAAGGAACTGAACATGAGACAAAGAAGGTGGATGGAGTACTTAAAGGATTATGACTTTGAGCTGAAGTATCATCCTGGCAAGGCCAATGTTGTGGCTGATGCCCTCAGTAGGAAATCTCTGCACGTATCTCAGATGATGGTGCATGAGTTAGACCTGGTAGAGTAATTTCGAGACCTTAGTATACAGGTGGATATGAGTCGTGTGACGTTGAGACTAGCTTTGTTGGAAATCTCATGTGACCTTAAGGATCATATTAGACATGAACAAAGTTTGGATAAAGAACTATAAGATCGCAGGGTCTCGATAGCTTTTTCTTTGAAGGATGATGGATTGATTAAATTTAAACAAAGGATTTGTGTTTCTAAAGGGGGAAACCATAAAGAACGGATTCTTGAGGAGGCTCGTAAAAGTAAGTTCTCGATACATCCTGGTGCGACTAAGATGTATCAAGATTTGAAAGAAAGATTTTGGTGGCCAGGAATGAAAAGAGATGTGGCTGAGTATGTGGCCAAGTGTTTGACTTGTCAGAAGGTTAAGATCGAACACCAGAAACCAGCCGGAATGCTCCAACCTTTGGAAATACCCGTGTGGAAGTGGGACAAAATTACCATGGATTTTGTGACCAGTTTGCCTAGAGTATAGAGGGGTTATGATACTATATGGGTCATTGTGGATAAATTGACTAAGTCTGCCCATTTTCTTCCCATTAAGATTTCTTATTCTCTAGATAAACTTGCTGAGTTATTTGTTGGAGAGATGGTCTGATTACAAGGGGTACTGTTGAGCATAGTGTCAGATAGAGATCCCAGATTTACCTCTAGATTTTGGAATGCCTTACATCAGTCTTTTGGGACTAAGCTCAGTTTTAGTATTGCTTATCACCCACAATCTGATGGTCAGTCTGAGAGGACTATCCAAACGTTAGAAGACATGTTGAGAGCTTGTGTCCTTGAAGATAAGGGTGGTTGGGATAGATATTTACCATTGGTAGAGTTTGCATACAATAACAGTCACCATTCCAGCATTGGGATAGCACCATATGAGGCACTCTATGGTAGAAAATGTTGGTCACCTCTATGTTAGGCCCAAATCTAGTTCAAGAAACTATTGAGAAAATTAGGGTTATACAGGAGAAAATAAGAATTGCCTAGAGTTGGCAAAAGAGTTATGCTGACAAAAGGAGGCGTCCTCTAGAGTTTGAAGAGGGTGATCATGTATATTTTAGAGTCTCACCCATGACAGGAATTGGTAGAGCCATTCGGGCCAAGAAGTTAAATCCTCGTTTCATTGGTCCGTTTCCAATTCTGAAACGTGTTTGACATGTAGCTTACCACATAGCTCTTCCTCCACATCTGTCAAATCTTCATCCTATGTTTCATGTATCCCAGTTGAGAAAGTATGTTCCGGATCTTTCACACATCATAGAGGTTGAGTCGGTACATTTGAGAGCTAACCTTACATTTCAGGCTAAGCCAGCTAAGATCATTGACTGCAGTGTGAAGTCCCTGAGGAACAAGACTATTTCCCTGGTGAAGGTACTTTGGGATGGACTGTCACCTGAAGAGGCTACGTAGGAATTGGAGGAAGATTTGCGCAAGCTGCATCCCGACCTATTTTTATCGGGTTTATCCTTAACTAAAATTTGTGGGCAAAATTGTTTTAAGGGGGGAGAATGTAACATCCATAAATGTTGAAATCTATTGACTGAGATAAATTTCCTTAATATGTTTGTATATTTGTTACAGAATTTGGGATAAACTGCATTATAGTGATTATCTTGAGATTTGGTTATACCGAGGAACTCAGTAGAACCTAAGGAAGAAATAGGTGAAATCTAAACTTTTATATTTTCTCTGGCTAAGATAGGACCTACTGGTAAATTAATTTTTCTTCAGGACCTACTGGGAATTTTTAGAAATCACAAGGGTATTTTAGTCTTTTTACGCCCTCAGTGGTAATTTGGTATTTTTCTACTTAAGTGGGGGGCAAAGTTGACAATGCAACTTCACCCCCTTGTGTTTAAGAGGGCCGGCCAGCATAGGAGGGCTTAGGGTCCAACTTCGCCCCTTGGCGGCCAAGAATGAAAAGAGATGTGGTTGAGTATGTGGCCAAGTGTTTGACTTGTCAGAAGGTTAAGATCGAACACCAGAAACCAGCCGGAATGCTCCAACCTTTGGAAATACCCATGTGGAAGTGGGACAAAATTACCATGGATTTTGTGACCAGTTTGCCTAGAGTACAGAGGGGTTATGATGCTATATGGGTCATTGTGGATAGACTGACTAAGTCTGCCTATTTTCTTCCCATTAAGATTTCTTATTCTCTAGATAAACTTGCTGAGTTATTTGTTGGAGAGATTGTCCAATTACAAGGGGTACTGTTGAGTAGCGTGTCAGATAGAGATCCCAGATTTACCTCTAGATTTTGGAATGCCTTACATCAGTTTTTTGGGACTAAGCTCAGTTTTAGTATTGCTTATCACCCACAGTCTAATGGTCAGTCTGAGAGGACTATCCAAACGTTAGAAATAACAAGGGTATTTTAGTCTTTTTACGCTCTCAGTGGCAATTTGGTATTTTTCTACTTAAGTGGGAGGCAAAGTTGACAATGCAACTTCACCCCCTGGTGTTTAAGAGGGCCGGCCAGCATAGGAGGGCTTAGGGTCCAACTTCTCCAAAATTTGCCAAGTCTCCATAGCTAAGCTCTTGCCAAGCTTTCAAGGTCCAAAAGTAAGTATTTTTACTTATCTTTTGGCTTAGGTTATTGATCACTAAGATCTCTTCTTCATTCCTATGGTGTCAGTTTCTTGGAAAACTCATTTTCATCTCTAAGAATCAAGAACACCCATTTCTAAAGTTGGTTGTTTTGATTGAGTGTTTTGAAGGAAATTGAAGGAAAGGTTGCCTTGACTACAAATCCAATCTTGGAATCAAGTTTGGAGCACTTTAAGGTGAGTGTAGGTTAACTAGTGATATTGTATGATGTTCTTAGAGTGTAAGTGTAAGAAGTATGATTAAGCTTGAATCTAGGGTTTTCACCTATGCTTGAGGTTTGATGTGTATTTGTTATATGTTTTTAAGGATTTGGATATCTGTAAAGGGATGATATGGTTGGTGTATTTTGATGGATTTAAGGACATGATTCCCAATGGAAACTTAGGTTTTAGGGTTGCGATTAGGCGTGGCACTATTGCTGCCCAAATTCCAGACCAAGGCCATGGCCTCCACCACGGGCTGGCCGTGGTTACCTCTAGAATTAGGGTACGTGCTCTGACACCAGACCACGGCCGTGGTTGTCTCTGTTTCCATTTGGTTGAGTTTCTGGTTTCCTGAATCGTGGCCGTGGTTGTCACCACACCCTGACCGTGGTTGGCTCTGCTTGTGTGTTTGTGGTGCATATGTCTAGTGTCTTGATACCATATGCTATGTTTATGAATAAGAATGACTTAGTACGATGATGAAATGTGTAACTAAGTGAGAGTAGTTGATAGAATTGAGCATAATGGTTGAGCATGATATGAATATGAGAACATTGCATTGCATAGTGAGATGGCCTAACCGGAAGGGGTTAGTGTACAATATGTGAGAGATTACCTAGCCTACGTGGTTGGATGAAAGAATAAGTGGTGCATAATTAATTGCATAGCATTGCGAGATGGCCTAACCGGAAGGGGTTAGTGTACAATATACGAGGGGTGCCTAGCCTTCGGGGCTAGATGGAAATGGAATGGCATAATACATTGCATATGCATATCGCGAGGGCCTAACTAGAAGGGGTTAGTGCACAACAAGAGGAGTGGAGAAAGAAAATGTGTGAAGAAAATGTGTGAACATCATATGCATTCATTCATTGCATATGTTGATTGGTGTTACTTGTTATACTGAATTGTGTTTATACTTGTACTCTAATTACATGCATACTTTGCTTGCAAGTTTTATTCACATTCATTGGGAAGTTGTTCTCACCCCCTCTTTCAAAGATTCGCAGGAACACCCCGAACCCTCTACGGGTTAAGTACGAAGGATTCTGTTGTTTATTACTTTTGGTGATAGATTGTATTATGAGACTAGTATTTTGGTGGAGTTAAGCTCCGTGATGTAATTATAATATGAAGTGTATTATATTACTCTGATGTAGATATGACAGGAAACTGGTGAACTACTGTTAATGTTCTCAGTTCTGTTAATATTTAAGTGTACAGTGTCTAATATACACTTGTATAATTTGCGTATTCTAATAATATTTTGAATGAGATCGGAGATCTCCTGTTTGTGAATATATATATATATGTACTCTGGTTGGTTGGAAATGATTGATTGAAATTCGCTGCTTATTTTATGTCATGTGGTAACATACAAGAAACAAAGGAAACACTGCTGAAATTTCTACATAATGAAAAATAAATAAATATATTCCACGTAAGACTTATGGCTTGGTAAATGACATAGTAAATAATAGGTCTTACAAGAGAGGTAGGCCGTGCGATCCGAATCCAGGAATTTGATAGCAGTGGCGCAAGGTGTGGTCGATGCTGTGCTCATCATAGATCACCTCCTAGAACTTAGCACTGATTTGGTTGTCGCATTGCCCACCCTGTTTGTGACAGATTTCTCTCATTTTCTCGAGAAAGTAAGGAGAGGGATCTGAAGGGGCAGGGAGAATAAGAGAGGGAAAGAGGGGTTTTGTAGCGTTGGAATCGAAGGGATTAAAGGGGACTCGGTGAGGAGGATTTAGAGAGAGATTAAGCACAAGAAAGAATGGATGGAAATGTGAATATTGCAGCGACAACGACCGTGCACCAGTAGTACGCAGCAACAGTGGGCAAGGAACTTTGGTTTTCTCGGTTTGGATTGTAATCTTCATAACCGCAACATAAAAATGACGACATTTACTTTTACCAAATTTTTTTTGAAAAAAAGTAAATAAGCAGTAGCAAAAATCATTAAAAGGTGGATAAATTGACACCATTTAATGGTTAAACCTTCATTAATTTTTTTTTATATATGTATAATTATGTTTCTTTGAAAATTTTAATTAAAATAAATTTTAATTTCAATTATAGAAACTATAATGGAATAAAAAATCTAAATTTTAAAATAAAATAAATATTAAGATTAATTTTATAAAAATTCACAAAAATATTTTTAAATAAGAAAAATTTTCTAACCAATATATCGGTCACAATTTTTATAAAATAATTAAAACAAAATTTTAATACTTTTTGATCGTCAAAATTGGTCACAAAATAATTTTAAAATAGGAAAAAAAATTCTGACCAAAATATCAGTCACAAATTTTATAAAATAATCAAAACAAAACTTCTATATTTTCTGACCGTAAATGAATTTCCCTCCTCATGGCACCAACATTTTTGACTCATTTTTTAACCGTTTGTATGTCGGTCGCAAATTTATAACTTTTGTATGTTTTTCTCTATTTCAGTCATAAAATCAGTCACAAATTGTGATTGATTTTATCAGTCACAAATGGTGACAGATTTTATCAGTCACAACTGTTAGTCACAAATCAAGCAATTTCTTGTAGTGTTTTATGAATTATAGTCCTCTTCATAACATTTGTCCATTTATATCCCTTTCATTTTTATAGTAAAAAAGCAACTTGATTTTATAAAGAAGAAATCATATAAGATTAAGCCTAAAAATATTTTGTTGTTGTAATATATAGCTCACTAATAATTAATAATAAATGAGGTTATATTTTTTTAAATACTTAAAGGTGTTAAGTAAATAGTTAATCAAAGACAAAAAATAAGGTGAAGTGCAACTTATGATGAAGTTTAGAATTTTCTGTCATTTTGACATACCATAAGGTAGTAGAGTGTAATAGCGAGATTCTTATGATTTGCGTTAGTGTTTTGGTTTTGCTATTGACATGAACATAATTTTGGTATTGTTGATTATGATGCACACATTAGCTGCTTCTAGCTGATCCTTTCTCATCGCAATCATATCAAGGCGCTTACATGATTTGCTTTTATAGTTGTTGGAGAGAAAAAAAGCGAATAGTCTAGCCGAAGTGGCCTTTATACTTTATTCTCTTAGAACTTCTATAAGAGGGAAATTTACTCTTTCGTATAAATCTTGAATGATTTCTTTTTTGTGTTAACGGGAATGAACCGGGAATGGAGGACATCTAGAGGACCAACTGAGCTATTGCTCAACCGAGCGAGTCTTTAAAGATTTGAAGAAAATAAACCATCTCACCAAAATTGAAAACAAAATGATAATGGCGCTCGTAAAGCTTTGGAAAAATAAGCAAATGGACTTTATTGTAATGTTACAATATGAGAAACAAATGAAGCATAATCGAAAGGAAATACATGCACAGATGTTTTGGCTTAAGTAAGAAATAAAGCTAAAATATAAAAGAAAAAACCACAAAAAAAAAAGAACTGAAATAAAAGAATAAATGAACTTGAAAGAAAAAATGATGCGAATTGTGTTGTTATGACGTGTCATCTTTTCCCTATTCCGTGATTGATTTATTAATGGAGTTTCTGCCACCTTAACTGCTTCAAGTCCCTCAAATGGCAAATTTTTTTGTCTGCTTCCATCATGTTCCAGGTTTGTAGTGACTCTCCGATACCCCAAGCTTATCCATTTTTTTTTATCAAGGAGGCTTTATCGGATCTAAGGGAGAATTATAATAGGAATATAAATAATTAAACCCTCATTACATAAGGAGAAATACCAATTAAGATATATGCTCGGCCAGTGATATTCCAACCTTGTCTATTTAACTGCAATCAGCTTCTCTTAACCAAATTTGGATCATTAACCTTGTTTCATTTAGTAGCAAACAAAAAACAATTACCTGCCAAACATTGTGTTTTGTTTGGACCAACTTGTACTTGAGTCATTCCGACTCATTATGATGCATAACCAAGCAGTACCCATACGATTCGATAGCAAAATTTTAAAAAATAAAGTAAAAAAAATTCCAAGCCCAGTATGTACCCATTTGTGCCCAATAAGTATATGTACTAAATACGTACCTAGTAATACAGGTTCGATAGTCATATAGGAATACCCATCCATCCATGGCAGCCAATGTATGCATCATTATCTGCAACTATAGCAAAATTATATTCATGTCAATAGTGAAAGCTAAAACACAAAAAGCAAATCATGTAGGTCCGTTGATGTGTGATTCCAAGTTGCGATGTGTCTCACTACTATTCTCGTTCGATGTCTGAAATATTGGTGTATTTGGAGTAAAACCTATAGTCCCCATTCATTCATTAACATCTTTCTGTCTGCCTTGCATTGCTTTTGTCAAGGTCTAAGGGGTCACATCGATCGTTTGTTTTCTTTTTTTGACGGAATAATGTAATAGAAATAATATTTTTATAAAAAAATATTTGTCATTATTAAATTTGTTTAAATTTAAATGATATAATAATTTTACATTTTTTTGACTATAAAAGATATTCATTCATTCAAATTGGTAAAATACATTGAGAATAACACAAATTCAACATCGCTAAAAACGAAAAAAGATGAATCTGTGAACAAACTCACAGCACCCAGGTTAATAGCATAACACGACAAAATGTCTACAAATGTGACAAAATCAAAATGACTGGAATACCCATGCCTCCGGATCTGTAACGTTGACGTACAAGTCTTGATTGAATCTGTAATGGATCAAAGCTAATCTACCAATCTGAACCAAACGAACACCGCAACAAGACGGGAAACCACCGCAACAAGATGGGAAACCAAACGACGCCGCATCAAGACGAAGAACAAAATACCGCCGCACTCAGACGATGAAAACAATGAAAATACACGAAAGAAAAACCAGATCTATGTAGAAAAACCACTTATTTAGATAAAATGAGAGAAAAAATGATGTAGAGAGGTGATTCTAGGCCAAAAACATGGCCCAAACCACCCCCCTCCGGTGGATGAGAAAAAAGGAAGAGATGAGTAGATGGAAGGTTAAGAGAACGGCTAAGGTTTTTTTTTTTTACATATTTTTTATTTCTTATATATCATTCACACTACCAAAAAAATATGTTTTAGCGGCGGTTTTCTCCGCCCCTAAACATGTTTAGCAGCGGTTGCAAAATCGGCACCTATAAGAGGGTCGCAAAACGATTAGCAGTGATTTTTACCAACCACCGGAATAACCACCGCAAATGTTCATTTATAATAGCGGCGGTTTAAATACAAAAGTTAGAAAAAAAATTATAGTTATTTTTTATTTAAAACCGCTGCTAAACGACCTATTTTTTTTAATAAAAAATGTATGCCACAGTTGAACGCAATACGAGAAGTAGAAACGATCCAACACATTTTCAACACAAAAGTGATTCGTCATTATCAAGATGGACTTAGCATTTTGTCAAACAATTTGTGATCAGTAAGTGGAAATGAAATTTAGTAAGTGCATAGGCAACAAAACATATTGTAAAATTTTTCTCATAATTGGTACTTTAAACCGAAGACCCACACGACTTGACTATCCCTATACGTTGAAATCTTTTAGAAATTATGCATATCTCAAATTATACAATGTCCTACACTAGTGCTGGTACTTTTCAAGTGATTATGCAGATAATAATAATAATAATATACTAGTCATAACAATTAAGCTATATGTCTAAAGATATGGGAAGACTTACGTTTTGGACTCATCCAATTCTCATCTAATATACTAGTGCTGGTTATCTATATGCAGCAAGCACAAGCGTGACGTGAGTGCATGCATTACCCACAAAATGGAGAAGAAATATAAAAAATAGAAAGTGAACAGTTTAAAATTCTCCAAAACAAATTTAAAAACAAACAGCAGTAACTTAAAGTTTACCTCCTTGACTTTGAAAAATGCCCAGCACCAAGCTTGCATTTAAACAGGAGTATGTTATCATCAGTCTTCATATCCCTCAGTTTTGCCACAAACTTTGTAGGTTTAGAATACAGACCATGTGGATCTATAACATGTACACAACACAGATAATAAGATGCACATGTCACATGTAAAACCACATATTATTCATTTTCTTTATAATATTAACCATTCGAAACATGCTTTCTTGCAGAAAATATCAGATCTGAACCTTTTTGTAGTAAATCCTTATCTATTAATTCAAAGTACACAAACCAAGAGGCCACGTGCATGGCCTCATATTTATCATGATAAAACATATCCATCCATCCAAATCCATTTATGAATGATGACATAATTTCATATGCTTTTACGATACTAACCTTCCTTTGGGATCCAAATTGTACCATTCCCCATGGTTTGACAGATATGACCACAATTGTCTGCAAATTTTATCCTAGAGGAGAATTGTTGATGCAATTCAGAATCATCCTGCAAAAAGAAAGGAAAATCTCAAGTAATAAGTGGACAAAAAACAAGCAGTTGAGAAGGAGTTGAAATGGTACCAACTAAACAGTTGAAAATAATACCTCACAGATATGCAACCCAGTCAAATTCCATTCTTTGGTTTGACCATCTGAGTGCACCCATCTGTGCTTGTCCGTGAAAGCAACTTGACCAACAATTCTAGAAAAGGCGTAGCAACTAAATTAGCCCTTTGTCTTTCATTGGTATATGTATATGCATTTAAGTTTTTGCATTTCGTTACTTCAAATGAATCAAAATTTAAAAATCGCACTTTATCTTACTGGTTTGGTGAAAATTATGAGGTTTAAGAAACGTGAAACTGAAATAATAATAATAATAATAATAATATAATATAATAATAATAATAATATAGGTTATTGTCAGAAGAAACTTGCAAACTGAGAGGAAGACTTTCCAGAAAGTACATGAAAGTCATTGTAAGAAAGGCCATTATTAAAATTTATCAAAGATGAGAAACAAATGACAAATTTAATACCTTCAACCATTAACATTGTTATCTCCTGCATTAACAAAACAACTTGCCTAATGCATGGAAAAGAAAGAAAGACTACGTAGGAGCAAAGAAGCTAATCAATCACAAAATTACAAAAGCTATACAGGGACATATAAATGGTTCTAAACTAGTAAAAATTCAAAATCTGAGATTCAGCTCATGAAAATGACCAAAGGCAGAGATCAAATAAAGGCTCAAATCAACTATAGTAGAAGATTTAACACAATAATCAACTAATTTTGATCAAGACCAATAGCAAGTGATCTTACTCTTAAAACTTCAAAAGAAATCCCTGATCCCATGCTTTCTCTAAAATGAGATAGGAAAACAAACCTGCTCCATGCTGCAAAGGTGCAAACTCTATCAGAATAGGTGCAAAAATATGGAAAAGATAAAGGCACCTATTTTATATTGGTATCAACAAAAATATGCACATTGATAGCAAGATAAAAGCAACAAAGTTTGTACCCAAGCTTAAGAGGCGAGACACACAATCAGGCCCATAATTAAACCCCATAGAGATGATCAAAAACAACTTCTTGTCTTATATTTCTATATTGCAGAAAGATACCTCTTATAAAATAAACAGAAGATGTCTGCAGTTTATGTAACAATAAATTTCTTGAAATTAACTTCAGTAAGAAATAATTCTTCCTTACAATGAAAAGCCCCTTGCATTTGGCCTTTAACCTTTTCCATGGCAGAAAGCACAAGAACACGAAAGCAAGTAGCACAAAACAATAAAAATGAACAGCAGGGGTTCTTCCCAATGCATGTCCCCAGTTGTGTTAACAAGCAACACCTAGAATACATAGCTCCTATGAAATCCAATAGGGGCAGCAAAATACTATGTATCTTATACCTACTTCCGAAGAATCCAAGGAAAGAATGACAAACAATAAAGCCCTATCCGGTTACCCTGTTCACCAGAAGCTTACTTAGAACGCAAGCAAGTACAAGCAAATATTCCCAAATACCATTAAGAAAGTACAACAAATTATAGAGAAAGACCTTAACTTACCCATAAAGCTCAGGAGAGGGAAAGCAATAAAAACTATCATATTTCTAGTATTCTTAAATTCCAGACCTACAAAATCAGCAACATCGCCTTAAGTAAGGCAACCAGTTCTATGCTCTCCTTTGAGCCTAGTGTTTTTGGATCTCGCATAACCCAATTTCTGATTTCGTTTTCTACCATTAACTTCTTACTAGACAAAGCTCAAAACTCACTCAGCTTATTTTTCACTTACTCGGAAAACTGAGTAAACTAAAAATTATATGAAAAAGCATTGCATATCTATTAAAGTGATTTCCTTTATGGTTTAGACAGATTAGGCAGAACCATGAAAGCGATATTCAAATGGAAAATTAAATCTTTTTACTTTTTCTCTGCGACCAAACAAAGAGAAGCAACAAAGAGAACAAAGAACTCACCCCATGCACGCCAAAATTTGACAGACCCAAGGTGAAAGGTATCTACAGAATTGCATTTACAAAAGTCAAAGTAAAGATCTCTCACCTAAAAGTAAAGAACCTCTCAGAATTTAATAAAGAAAAGAAAGTGGGACAAAATAATGAGGAAATATTCTAGCTGTTTGGTTCTAGAGAAGGAATGGAACAGAAAATCATGTTAATCAACTTAGTAAGGTTCTCACAATGAGTAAATTTGCGTCAATTTCTAAGTGCCTAATGTGTAAATCAAATATACAGATTGGAAGACACAGAATCGCTAATGTGAATCGCAATTTTCAAAGCTAAAAAATCCCCAAAATTTCAAATTAGGGCATACCTTTGTATCATATTACTTCGAGCTCGATTGCAACGAGAAAGAGAGTTTACCAGCAAGGTGAAAAAACTTTTCCAAAAGAGATGAAACACCAGCGAGAGTGCGAGTGCGAGTGCGAGCACGAGCACGAGAGCGAACGAGAGAGCGAATGCGAGAGCGAGAGCGCGAGAGAGAGAGGGTTTAGATTTGGGTGAAAATGAGGCCGAGGATCAGCCAACGAAAACGAAGACTTTTAAGTATTTTTTTATTTGAAACCGTCATAAAAACACAACTAAACCGCCGCTAAATTATTGTATTTACTGCGGTTGATATAAACGCCACAAATAAAATTTACTTGCGGCGATTATCATGAACCGCCGTGCAAAAAGGGTCATAAAGCGGAGCATTTTTTTGTAGTGTCATGTAGCCTTATCTTCTTGAATGACCTATATATGCTACTTGTTGCAATCATTTTGGTGGGGGCCGATATTGAAGAAAGCAACAAAAAATTAAGAAAATAAAATGTTTGGAAGTCGCCACGAACTGATTCTTTCATTAAAAATGGAATGGTGTGATCAGACACCTATAAAGAAACGGTCTGTGCTTTTGAGTTTAGGTTCGGGGGTTGATTATGGACAGAAAGTGTTAGCACCCTACACCGTCCGTTCTAAGAACAGTTACCTATTTAATTTAAAGTTATCTTGCTATATTAATTAAGTTAGTCCTTTATTATTTTAAACAAAAATTGTTATTATTTTTATTTTGACATGTCCTATTTTGTTGGTATATTATCAAGGATGATAAATAACTAAGACATAGGATGGCCAGCTAAATAGTCATTATTGTGGAATAAATTGTAAACCCACAACATGTTGCATAACAGTTATGAGTCAAAAATATAATTTTTCAAGCAAATATGTTTCTAGATAAGATGAATTGATTTTTGAAAATGATTTTACAAGAAATTTTTTTAAAAAGATAATTATCAAATAAAATACAAACTCACCACCATCATAAAGTTGAGATGCAAATTTGTTCACATTTAATTTTATTATTTTATGAAATTATAATTATAATTATAATTATTATTTTATTGTAAGAATTAGACCCTACGAGAGCTTCTAGCAACATCTAATATGAATATCTAAAGAATATTGAAAAAAACTTTAATTGATTGTCTTTTTAATCCTCTCCCAAATTTTCCATTTTTGACAAGATTTAAGGGTTAATACTATGGTTGACTAAGGTGACATGCGTATGGCAAGAAATTAATGTGTGAAGGAAATAATTTAATTGATTGTCTCTTTAATTCTCTCTCAAATTTTCCATTTTCGATAAGATTGAAGGGTTAATACTGTGGCCGATTAAAGTGACATGTGTATGGCAAGAAATTAATGTGTGAAAAGAGATAATTATATTGGAGATCATCTAAAGCTCTGTCAACACTTTTGGCAAAATTAAAGAGATATTCCTCATTTTTGAAAAGTCAAAATGACACTATCACTTCTGCTATTTTCGATTATTCCATCGTTGGATCTTAACCCCAAAAATATGTGAATATGTAAAATAATGTGAAAAAATAAAATAAATATGAAATGAAGTTAAAATAATAAATAAATATAATAAAAGGTGAAAGGCATAACAAACGATAATACAAAGAAAAAGTAAATTTAATAAAGAAAAATAAGACAAGGCAACAATTCTCCATTACATGAAGCACCAATATTATATAATAAAATAAGAACCTTGAAAGTTGAACTCTACCAATGGTTTGTTGGCTCCAAACGAAGCAAATCTGAAGCAAAATCCTACACAAGTATATATACATATTGCATTATAAGAAAAGAAAAAAAAAGCAAAAGGTGAGATGACCTGAAGAATTCATATTAAATAAAATCTAAAACAGGTGAGCACTCTAAATCTCTTCTAACTTTGAAGGTCTCCTTTTTTATCATAATTTTTCCTTGAATGAACGTTCTATCTCCCTCTGAGTATATGCCTCTCTTTGTGTGTTGCCGCCTTGAAGGCTTCCTCCTCCTTTTGTATGCGTTCTACTCTTGGCTATTTATAGCCTAAAATAAATATTTTCATTTCAATCAACTTAATCAATCTTTTGATATTGGAATAAAATTTCCCATTAATTTGTGCAAACTGAATGAATTAGCATTAATTTTCATCATAATTATATCCCAAATTACTATTAATAAGGCATTAAATATATTTTTTAATTCAAAGTTATTTCCTAAATTTTTCTTTATTTTTTCTTACTCATTAATTTTATGAGTGATCAGATTTTTTCTTATTCTAAATTTTCATTGTATCAGTAGAGATTCTTCCTTTTCAACATGCGAGATCAAAATTATTTTTCTTTCTTATTTATCATTTTAAAGCATTGAGTTGGGCTTGTAAAATGGATCAGATCCAAATTTATAGGTACAATTCCAATTGATCAAACTAAAATTTTCAGGACAAATTTGGGAGTCAACAGCTACCTCCATTTGCTTCTTCATTTATAAAATAAATGGAAAGCAAATGTTTTGATTCAAATTTGACCACAAAATTTGTGACAAATAAATTGCAATTGGTACAGGGACCCAATAGAGTAAGTGGCAATGGGTATAAGGATCCTAAAAAATAAACAACAGGGGTACGAGCACTAGAAAAGTAAATGACCATAAGTATTAGGGCCATAAAAATAAATGCAATTGGTATCAAGGCCCAAAAAATAAATGCAATGGGTATCAGAACTCAGCATGTAAATGTAATAGGTATCAGGACCCGAAATGTAAAGGCTATGGGTATCAAGACCCACAATGTAAATGCAAAGGTTATCAAGACCCAAAAAATAAATGCAATGCAATGGGTATCAAGGCCCGAAAAATAAATATAGTGGGTATCAGAACCCAGATTGTAAATGCAATGGGTATTAGGACCTAGAATATAAATGCAAAAGGTACCAGGACCCGAAAATTAAATGCAATAGGTATCAGGACCCAAAAAGAGATGCAATGGGTATCATGACCCGAAATGTAAAGGCAATGGGTATCAGAGCCCATATTGTAAATGCGATGGGTATCAAGGCCTAGAATGTAAATGCAAAAGGTACCAAGATCCAAAAATTAAATCCAATGGGTATCAGGACCCAAAAAGATATGCAATGGGTATCAAGACTCAAAAAACAAATGCAATGGGTATTAGGACTCTAAAAGTAAAAGGTATTGGGTGCGAGCCCCGAAAATTAAAAGGCAGTAGGTGCAGAGCCCAAAAAATAAAATTGCGATGGGCGTGGGACCCTGAAATTAAAATGTAGTGAGCCTAAGAACCTCTCCTCCAAAGCCGAAGTTGAGAAGCATGATGATAAAGAAGTTCAAACAATGTATGTGCCTCCAAAGCCGCACATGACACCATTGCCCTTCCCTCAAAAACACCAAAAAGCAAGGCTTGATCGGCAATTTGGTAAATTCTTAGAGGTACTCAAGAAGCCCTACATCAACATTCCGTTTACGGAAGCTCTTTGCCAAATGCCAGCTTATGCTAAATTTTTGAAAGAGATCTTGTCCAACAAGCGGAAGTTAGAAGACTATGAGATAGTTGCTCTGACACAAGAGTGTAGTACAATCCTCCAAAACAAGCTCCCTCCAAAGCTTAAAGATCTTGGTAGTTTCTCCATACCTTGCTTAATTGGAAGCATGTTCATACACAAAGCTCTTTGTGACCTTGGTGCTAGTGTGAGTTTGATGCCCTTGTCTATTTGCAAGAAGCTTGATATTGGAGAGCTTAAACCTACAACCATATCCTTGCAATTGGCTGATAGGTCGGTTAAACACCCAGTTGGTATTTTGGAGAACGTTCCTCTCAACTACTGGAAGAGGATGTGCAAATCCCTATCATACTTGGGAGACCATTCCTTGCAACTGCTGGAGCAATCATTGATGTGAAGAATGATCGTTTGACTCTTAAAGTGTGAGATGAAGTTGCAGAATTCAATCTATTTAATATGTCAAAGCAACCAATTGTTGTTGATTCATGCTTGAGAGTTGATGTGGGGAATGTTCTTGTCAAAAAGGTGCACATCCAACAATGCCTAGAAGACCCCCTTGAGAAGTGCTTGGTCCAAGGTCCCACGATTTCAGAAGATGATGAAGAGGTAACTAATTATGCAAAACTCCTTGATGAATGCCCTCCATTCTCTTCTCTTTAAAAGTTTGAAGCAATTGAGGTCTCCGATCCTCCCTTGTTAAAAGAAGAAGAGGCTCCAAATGTAGAACTTAAACCCCTTCCTCCCAAATTAAGGTATGCATTTCTTGGTCCTAATTCTACATATCCTATCATTATAGATGCTAGCCTTAGTGATGAGGAGGTTGATAAGTTGCTTAGGGAGGGAGCTTAAGTTGCATAGAAAAATCATTGGGTATAGCATTGATTATCTTAAGGGTATCTCCCCCTCTTTTTGCATGCATCGCATTTTCATGGAAGATAACTTTAAACCATCCATTGAGCACCAACGAAGACTTAATCCAAACATAAAAGAGGTAGTTAAGAAAGAAATTTTGAAACTACATGATGCTGGAATTATTTATCCCATTTCTGATAGTAGTTGGGTAAGTCTGGTCCATGTGGTGCCAAAGAAAGGGGGTATGACGATAGTTAAGAATGATAATAATGAGTTGATTCCAACTAGAACTGTCACTGGGTGGAGAATGTGCATTGATTATAGAAAACTGAATAGTGCCATCCGGAAGGACCACTTCCCACTCCCATTCATTAATCAAATGCTAGAAAGATTAGCTCATTACTCCTTCTTTTGCTACTTAGACGGGTACTCGGGATTTTTCCAAATCCCCATTCACCTTAATGATCAAGAAAAGACCATCTTTACTTGCCCATATGGTACTTTTGCCTATAGGCGTATGCCTTTTGGGCTATGTAATGCCCCGACCACTTTCCAAAGATGCAAGATGGCAATTTTTTCTGATTTTATTGAAGATATCATGGAAGTTTTTATGGATGACTTCTCCGTTTATGGCACTACTTTTGATAACTACTTGTCTAACCTTTCTAAAGTTTTGCAAAGATTTGAAGAAGCTAATGTTGTCCTCAATTGGGAAAAATGTCACTTCATGGTAAGGGAAAGTATAGTGCTTGGACACCTGGTGTCCGAAAGAGGTATAGAGGTTGACAAAGCAAAAATTGAAGTAATTGAGAAATTACCACCTCCAACTTCAGTGAAGGCAATTCGTAGCTTTTTGGGGCATGCCGGATTCTACCGGCGGTTTATTAAGGGTTTTTCTCGACTTGCTAAACCTTTGACTAATTTGCTTAATAAAGATGTCCCTTTTGAGTTTGATAAATCTTGTCTTGACTCTTTTTGTAGGTTGAAGGTAGCCTTGACTTCAACTCCAATAATACAACCACCGAATTGGGACCTCCCTTTTGAGGTGATGTGTGATGCTAGTAACTATGACGTTGGAGTCGTTTTAGGGCAAAAGAAAGACAAAAAGATGCATGCCATCTACTATGCCAGTCACACCTTGAATGATACACAAGTGAATTATGCCACCACCGAGAAAAAGCTCTTGGCAGTTGTCTTTGCCTTTGACAAGTTCAGGTCATACCTAGTGGGGTCCAAAGTTATTGTGTACACTGACCATGCCGCCATCTAGTACCTTCTAAGCAAGAAAGATGCCAAGCCACAGCTCATTAGATGGATTATTCTCCTCCAAGAGTTTGACTTGGAAATCTGAGATAAGAAGGGGACTGAGAATGTTGTTGCAGATCACCTTTCAAGACTAGAGCAAGACCAAGCTGTTCTTGGCCATAGAGAGCTCCCCATTGATGACTCCTTCCCGGATGAACATCTCTTTAGCATCTCCTCCACCGAGCCTTCTTTGTATTTTGACTTGGTGAACTTCCTTGTGTGTGACATCTTACCTCCTGATTTGAGTCACTCTAGAAAGAAGAAATTTTATGCTGATGTGAGACACTACTTTTGGGAAGAACCCTTGCTCTACAAGCGGTGTGGGGACGACCTTGTGCAACGGTGTGTCCCTGAAGACGAAGTTTATAGCATTCTCACCCATTGCCACTCCTCACCCTATGGCGAGCACTTCAGCACTTCAAAGACTGCATCTAAGATTTTCAACTCCGGATTCTATTGGCCTACTCTACTTCAAGACACTAGGAGATTCATGCTCTCATGTGATAGATGCTAGAGGACCAGTAATATCTCTAAGAAGAACGAGATGGCCCTTAATAATATTCTGGAAGTTGAGCTTTTTGATGTCTGGGGGATCGATTTTATGGGCCCTTTTCCAGCTTCCTATGGTCAACTCTTCATCCTAGTGGCCGTTGATTATGTCTCTAAATGGGTCGAGGTCATTGCTTCCCCTACCAATGATGCCAAGGTTGTTGTCAAGTTTCTTAAGAAGCATATCTTCTCCAGTTTGGCACACCAAGAGCTATCATAAGTGATGGAGGCTCTCACTGTTGTAATCGCTAGTTTGAAGCCCTAGTGAAGAAGTATGGGGTCACACACAAGGTAGCAACACCTTACCATCGCCAAACTAGTGGCCAAGTTGAAATTTCTAATCGAGAGATCAAGCAAATCTTGGAGAAAACTATTGCTAACTCTCGAAAGGATTGGTCCTTGAAACTGGATGATGCACTTTAGGCATATCGAACTGCCTTCAAGACACCCATAGGCACTACTCCATTCCGTTTGGTGTATGGGAAATCCTGTCATTTGCCGATTGAGTTGGAGCATAAAGCCTATTGGGCGATTAAGGCCCTGAGCTGAGGTTGGATGCCTATGAGAATGCCCGTATTTGCAAGGAAAGAACCAAGAAGTGGCATGACAAGCATATAGTGAAGAGAGCGTTCCAAGAAGGAGAGTTGGTGCTTCTATTCAACTCCCAATTAAGACTCTTTCCTGGAAAATTGAAATCCAGATGTCGAGACCTTTCCGAATCCTCAAGGATTTTCCTCATGGAGCAGTTAAGATTTGGAGTGATACCTCCAGCGCCTTCAAGGTCAATGGGCAAAGGCTGAAGCCCTACCTTGTTCGGGAACCAATTGAAAGGGGAGACTCTTCTTCCCTCATAGAGCCATCCCCTCCCATTTAAGTCCCTAGGGTCAAGCTAAGGACCTTAAATTAAAGCTTCTTGGGAGGCAACCCAAGCTTTCTTTTTCTTCTTCTTCTTCTTTTTCTTCAATGCTTAAGTATCATTTAGTTTCGTTTCATTTGTCTTCATAGTTTTTTACTTTCTTTCTCAACTCACATTTTCGTTTTTGTAATTTAGGTGTTGGTGTGCTCGACTTGGTCTACATACATGCATTGATGCTTTCAACTGGGAATTCTTCAAGGGGGAGTATAATCCACACTTGACCATGCTTTCTTGCATGTTTTGAGTTTTGATCCATAGTGCATTGTGAAGTTGTGTGTTTTTCCTTGACTTTTGATGGCTAGATGATTTCTGCTATTTTGTTTGGATTGGTTTTAGGGTATCCTCTCTTGGCTTGATTGAGTTTGAATGCCTAGGACCTTGCCTTAGCTTCCCCACCATAAAGCCCAAGCAAGGGCATACAAAATAACTTGGTCGTGTCTTCTGCACCCGAGAGCTACACGGGTGAGGCCGTACGAAAGCACACGACTGTGTCTTTCGTTCCCGAGAACCAAATGGCTGTGTGGTCGTGTGATCAATCAATTTGAGACACTTATGTTAGCTTTGTATTAGGCTTCATTAGATGTTTATTGTGCCCAATATTAGTATTTTAGATGAGTTTAATGTTGTTGGGCTTCATTGGGTTTTAATGTAAATATTGGATAATTTTCGGATTTTGATGCATTTTGACCTTTCTTCCTTGGTTAGGCCATAACTTGGGACTCGGTGATCCAATTGAGGTGATCTTGGTGTCTTTGGAAAGCTAAGACAAGGATCTACAAGTTTCATGAAGAACTCAAGAGCTGGATCGGACTTCTAAGGGCCCAAAATAGCCTTGCAATACAGAGTGAGTTTGCTGTCACGAAACCATCTGGGCAGTATGCACATATTGGACTATATAGTGGGTTATAGGCCTCCTCTTGGGCTGAAACTTGGTCATTTGAAAGATAAGACCCATATCTCCAACTTCACTGAAGACCATTTTGTCAATAGATGTCGTTTTAGGCATGCTTCTAAAGCTACAAGTTGGTCTGAATTTGGAAACACGTTCTTCCAACCTAACTTGAGGTAGGTGCAGTGTTTTTGGCATATCTGGAGTTCTAAAAGTCAAAATGACATGATTCAAATTGGAGATTTTCAAGGAGACAACTGGCTACAACTTTCATGAGACATCCAAGCCAAAATGCACCGTCTAGGTGATGAATTGGAAGCCAGAAGTCAGATAAGAATTGTTGACTAAAAGCCACCAACCATACACTAACCCACCTACCATGCACCAACCCACCTACCATGCATCAAGCTTCCATATTTGACAATTTTCTTGTTTTTATAGCTTGTATTCAGATTATGTACATGTACAAATTGGCTTCTAGGATTAGTATAAATAGAGCCAATCTCTTTGTATTATCATTCATTCAATTTTGAAGTAAGTTTCAAGAAAGTTTAAGTATTTGTGAGAGTTTTCTTTCTCTTCTTCATTTTCTTTAGAATTTCGTTTTTGTTCTTTTATTTCTGAGTTCTTCCTTCCCATCCATGGAAGGCTAGGCTCTCATAATCAATCCAAGGGATTAGCCATCTTGATGTTTACTTTGGAGATCTTGTTTTACTTGTTCATATTGCTTAATTGTTTTACTATTCCGCCAGTTGGGCTTGGGATGAGTTGCACCGCCTTATGGCCCATATTGTTTTTGGCCGCTTTGAGAGCACTGGTGTTGTCACCAAGCATGAGCTATTTTTCCTTTGGTGCATGGTTCATAATTATAAAGTTAACACTAGTTATTGGCTATGTAATCACTTTGCACATGTGGGTCGTCTAAAAACTGGTAAGATTATGGTTGGTGGCTTGATTACTGCGATTGTGGAATACGTTGGCTTTGATTGTGATACCATTGACCTCCAGCCTGTTGAGGGCAAGGAGCAGATTGATTGTGAGACTCTGGTTGCCATATGCATATGTGTTAAGTAGCGCCAGGGTTACTACCTGACAGATGCCTTGGGGAATGTTATCCCCAAACCTAGTGAACCGGCGGGCCTTGCTTCTATACCCGCTGTTGGTGCTTCTACTCTTACCTCCCCGCCACCTATTAGGCGCCGGGACAATGCTCCTTCCCACTTTGAAGCTCCCCCACCTGAGGGCCCTACTTTGGATGACATCATGCTCTAACTCAAGCACATGGAGACTAGCTTCACCACTCGTCTCCAGGGCATTGAGGACCTACAGCGATAGGTTTTTAGGACTTGCACGCTGGGCTTGATGTCCTTTATGATAGCTTTCCCCCTCCCCAGACCAGTTTTAGCTATTTCACAGTATCTTTTATCTTTTGCTATGTTTGATCTTGGGATGTACCCTCTGCGTACTTTGATGCATCTATCTTAGTGTTCCTAGCTTGGCTCGTTATTTGGTACTTTGTATCTTTTATTTCAAACTGTTATGCTTCATGGTTGGATATTGAGTACTTTGCGATCCATTTGTGGACCTATTATCTCTTTGTGCTTTGTTGTTCTTATTCATGACTTTTGTCCTCTTGTACTTTGATGCTATATTTGTTGACCTTGAGGACAATGTTGAGTTTAAGTTTAGGGGTGCAAATCTTTCCTTTTGAGTAAGTCTTTATTCTTTTGTTTTTTTATTTATTTTACTTTCTTTATTTCGCTTTATTTCATTGTGTTTTGTTGTGTCAACTTAGGTGCCTCCCTGAGTTTAGAGCCTTTGTAGGGGGATGTTTATAGTGTTGGCCGCCAAAAATATTTTATTTTTCCTTAATTAGTAGATTTTGTTTTGTTTTATTTTATTTTTGAGCTACATCCTATCCTTTTGATTTGAATAATCTGAACTTGGCCAATCCATTTGGAATCTAAGCACTAAACCATGTTTTTCAAAAGAAAATGAGAATTGCTTTGTTAGACATTTGAGGTTGCCAAAAGAGTTCGATGTATGTTTAGCTTAGGAAAGTGTTGAGTGGATAATTGTTCATGATTGTTATGCATGTCTAGCTTAGAACATTTTGCTTTCTTTAGTTTGTTTTTCTTGAATCCGTTTATTGAATTTTTGTGCTCTTACAGAAGGTTTATGTGCATGATTGTAGTTTCCAAAGTACCCCACCAATTCCTAGAACAAGTCTCCTAGATCTATTGAGGCGAAATCCTAGTGTGCACTTGCAAAAAGGAGATGATTAGGCATTCTTTTTTTTAACCCATTTAGACCTTAGACCACCCTTAATACACATATTTTCTCCTAGTACCCGCTTTGAAGCCTTCATACACTTAGCCTTTTTCTTTCATTTAACCCACATTCACCTTACCCCATTAGCCTATACACTTTTACCTACCCTATATGAGATTGATTTTTGTGAGGAAGTGAGAGATTTGATAAGGAATGAAATCAAAGAAAAAGGGAAGAAAAGAAAAAAAATTGAAAGCACTAAAGAATTGAAAAAGTAATTCCTCCCCGATTTGCAAAGAAATAAGTTTAGGGGTGGAGGCAAGAAAGAAAACTAAATCTCAAAGTAATGATTCTCTTGCTAAAAAGGAAAAAAATAAAAATAAAATTGATAAGAAAAGAGTGCTGGTTTGAGAAAGTGAAAGTTTCCCTATGTTTCAAACATGATTCCTTGGTGAGTTTTGATCTTTTCCGCTCTATATCCTCTCATCTTTGTTCATCTTTCCATCTCTTTCTTTGTGCTTAACCATAACCCTTAGCCCCATTACAAGCCTATAAAGACCTTTGATCCTTTGCAAGTGTGTACTACATTAGTGGAGATAGGAATAGTTGTCTTGCCTATGGGATTTGGGAATTCACATTCATGGTGGTATTAGGAACTACTTTGCACGCATAAACTCATCTGGGAGCTATTAATTCATGAGATTGGTTTGTGAATGCATGCTTGAGATAAGTGACTTTTTCTTTGCTTGGACATGGTTGCATGAGTGAACTTTTAACCTCTTTAGCACTTTAATGAGCTCTTCATGGATTGGCTATCTTGAGGCTTTTCTTCAAAAGTTTTGAATTGTAATTCTTGTTATTTTCATAATGAAATATCTCCCATCTTTGCTTAATTTGTTTATTGCTTGAGGACAAGCAATGGTTTAAGTTTAGGGGTATTTGATGTGTGAGTAAAATGCACACATCTAGTGCTTGATTTGATATGGATTTGGACCTATTTTGATTGAATCCTTTCCCTCTTTGCTATATTTTTACATACTTTTACACTTGAACTCATTTCCTCTCATTCTTGGTGTTTTCAGGTACTTAATGGACATTTTAGACCCATTCCTTGGAGGATCCACAAGCTTGAATGAAGAATGTTGCTGAATCTCGTAGCTATCTAACTCCCTGGCAGTAAAATGGCCATATCTCGAGCTAGGAAGATTATATTGAGGTGATCTTTGTTGTGTTGGAAAGCTAAGTGACAAGGCTATAACTTTTTTGTTGGGCACGTTTCCTGATTCGGAATCCAGAGCGGCCACCCTCTTTCAGGCCATGTGAAATCACACGGCCTAGCCCGTGCCTAGCTCGTGTTGTGGTGCGAATTATGCAGTAATTGGATCTCTTGGGCTTGGGCTGCACGAAATAGAATGAGAAAATGTCCTCCACTCATTAGGAAACCCAAAAGAGGAGTCATGACATATAAAAGCAAATATTAGAAACCCTAAAAGGGAGAGGAAGATTAAGGATTGAAGATGGAAAAGTGAAGGTTGGAGAGAAGAAGATTCTTCTTGAAGAGATTGGGTAAACCTCTCCTCCTTACTTCTATTTCTTTGTGATGTCTTCTATTTCTTCATCTATCATGTGCTTTCTTGTAATCATGAGAGGCTAGGTCCCTTATCTAGGATAGGGATGTAACTCTTCTATGATTCAATGAGATGGTTGTGAACCTGTTTTAGTTAATGGAATATTGTTGTTTTGATTCAATTCTAGTGTTCTTAATGCTTTCCTTATGTTGGTACCCAAAATCGCATGATCTAAGATAATTAAATGAAGAATCGAGAGATGAAGTTTGTTATTTGACAATTGACAAGAGGTTGACGAGACCCGTCAAAATAATAAAAATTACCAGTTCACAAACTAATTTGTAGTATAGAGAATGAACCTAATCGTCTATCAAGGATCCAAAAACAAAGATTCAATTAGATCAAGATAATTAAAAAGGGGGGGTTTGATGATTTGAAATGAAAATACACCGGTTGAATTAAAGAAACACAATTAACAAATTAACCAATCCAAGGAAATTTACTGATCTTGAGTTTAATCTATCATTGATCACAAAGAATCCACTTAATTGCTAACCATGTTCTAGGCCTTAGATCACATCAAGAAGCCTTAACATGATCCAAGAATCCTCTACTAGATAAGCATCTAGGATTTAGTTAACCAAGGTTAGATGAATTAAGCACCATCCAAACATAAATTAACTTAAGATCTGGAATTTAACCAAGCTAAACAATCTATCAAAAAGCTTTGATATATTGTTTAGTCTTTGTGATCCTATTTGAATACATGATAATAAATTTATTATCACATCAGCATCTAAATCAAATTAAGCAATTTAATCTAGATCAAAATCAAAAGAGGAAGAAGAGAAACTTGAATAACAATTAAGCAATATGAACAAGAAAAACAAGATCTCAAAATTAAACATCAAGATGGTTAATCCATTGGATTGATTATAAGAGTCTAGCCTTCCATGGTTGGGATGGAAGAACTCAGAAAATAAAGAACAGAAACAAAATTCTGAAGAGAAGGGAGAAGAAGAGAAAAAAAACTCTCACAAATACTCAAACTTACTTCAAATTTTATTGATGCTTAATACAAAGAGATTGACTCTATTTATACTAATCCTAGAAGCCAATTTGTAACTGAAGATAATATGAATGCAAGCTGTAAAAAATGGAGATTTTCAAATATAGTGGTCCATGTTAACCAACCAAATGATAAACAATTACAAAAGAAAAAGCGAAGTTGATATTCTGCCAGATCTCGTGTGCCTCCTTCCATGATCTGTATGCCCTCCATTCCACCGAATTGACTTTAGGTGTCTTCATGATAGTTGTAGACAATTGTCTCCTTGAACTTTTGATGCTGGTTAAATGTTAATTGGACTTTTACAACTCAAGATATTCTAAAGACACTGCACCTACCTCAAGTCACGTTGGCACTATGTGTTTCCAAATTCAAACTAACTTTCAGCTTCATAATCATGCTAAAAACGACATCTATTGACTAAATGGTCTAAAGTTTGGAGCTTTGCGTGTTATCTTTCCAATGGCATCGGTTTTAGCTCAAAAGAAGGCCTATAGCCCACGATTATGTCCATTATGTGCACGCTGATCAGATTCCAGCGATAGCAAGTCCACTCTGACTTTCAGGCATATTTTGGACCATTAGAAGTCTGGTCCAACTCTTGAGTTCTTCATGAAACTTGTAGATATTTGTCTTAGCTTTCCACAGACACCAAGAACACCTCAAGTTATGGCCTAAGCAAGGAGGAAAGGTCAAAATGCATCAAAATCTAAGAGTTAATCAAAATTTGCATTAAAGCCCAATGATGCCCAACAACATAAAACTCAGCTAATATACTAATATTGGGCACAATGAACATCTAATAATGCTAAGTACAAAGCTAATATTAATCTCTCAAGAATGATTTATCAACAATCTAGAATTTGAGCTTAGGTTTTATGACCACGAAAGTATGCATAATCCTTCAAGGAGTAATTGAACTTCATAGAGCTGAATGGGTTTCAATTAACTTAGTACCATGAAAATAAGTATTACTTTAATTCTAACACGTTTCTTGTAACTTAAGAGAGAGCATCAAACAAAATAGAAAGATTCACCTTCAAAACACAATCGAACCATTAACTAAAATGTTCTAAGCCTTTTTATAGAAAATAGTTGTAGTGAATCCCAAATCCTAGAGTTTCAATCCCGTGATATTTCATTATTGTTATTTGTTTAGTTTGATTTGCTTGCCATTTAGTTTCCGTTTTATTGCTTTAATTAATTATCTAGATAATCGTAATCGTTAAAGTGCGGTAATCAACACTAGCATGAGACATCCGACGTCTTAGGTGTCATCTTGATGCTTCTTATGAGCATCCCTTTCAACATAAGGGGCACTTTGATAAATAATTTTTGAGACACTTATGGTAGCTTTGGACTTGACAATATTGGATGTTTATTGTACCCAATATTAGTATATTAGTCGAGTTTTGTGTTGTTGGGCATCATTGGGCTTTAATGCAAATTTGGATTAACTCTCGGATTTTAATGCATTTTGACCTTTCCTCATTGATTAGGCCATAACTTGGGCTTTGGAGATTCGTTTGTGGTTCTCCTAGTGTCTGTGGAAAGCTAAGATAAAATATACAAGTTTCATGAAACATTCGAGAGTTGGATCGGATTTATAATGTTCCAAAATAGGCCTGAAAGTCAGAGTGGGCTTACTGTCATTAGAATCTTAGTAGTGTGCACATATTGGACCATATTGTGGGCTATAGGCCTACTTTTAAGCTGAAACCGGTGCCATTGGAAAGATAACATGCATGGCTCCAACTTTACTGAAGACCATTTTGTCAGTAGATGTCGTTGTCAGCATGATTATGAAGTTACAAGTTTGTTTGAATTTGGAAACACGTTCTGCTAACGTGACCTGAGGTAAGTGCAATTTTTTTAGAATATCTTGAGTTGTAAAAGTCCTTTTGAGCTGAAATTAGTGCCATTGGACAGCTGAGACATAAAACTACAACTCTTATGTAGACTTCCAGGCCAAAATACATTGTCTCAGTCATGAAAGTTAAGTTGGAAGTCAGAGAAGAGTTGGTAAGGAGAAGCCTGATCAATCAATTTGAGACACTTATGTTTGCTTTGTATGAGGATTTATTTGATGTTTATTGTGCCCAATATTAGTATTTTAGATGAGTTTAATGTTGTTGGGCTTCAATGCAAATTATGAATAATTCTTGGATTTTGATGCATTTTGACCTTTCCTCCTTGGTTAGGCTATAACTTGGGACTCGGTGATCCATTTGAGGTGATCTTGGTGTCTTTGGAAAGCTAAGACAAGGATCTACAAGTTTCATGCAGAACAAAAGAGTTGGATCGGACTTCTAAGGGCCCAAAATAGCCTTGCAATACAGAGTGAGTTTGCTGTCACAGAACCATCTGGGCAGTATGCACATATTTGACTATATAGTGGGTTATAGGCCTCTTGTTGGGCTGAAACTTGGTCATTTGAAAGATAAGACCCATATCTCCAACTTCACTGAAGACCATTTAGTCAATAGATGTTGTTTTAGGCTTGATTATGAAGCTACAAGTTGGTTTGAATTTGGAAACACGTTCTTCCAACCTAACTTGAGGTAGGTGCAGTGTTTTTGGCATTTATGGAGTTCTAAAAGTCCACATGGCATGATTCCAATTGCAAAATTTCAAGGAGACAATTGGCTACAACTTTCATGAGACCTCCAAGCCAAAATACACCATCTAGGTCATGAACATGAAGCCAGAAGTCGGATAAGAGTTGCTGACTAAAAGCCACCACCATACACCAACCCACCTACCATGCACCAACCCACCAACCATGCATCAATCTTCCATATTTGACAATTTCCATGTTTTTATAGCTTGTATTCAGATTATGTACATGTACAAATTGGTGTCTAGGCTTAGTATAAATAGAGCCAATCTCTTTGTATTATACATCATTCAATTTTAAGTAAGTTTGAAGAAAGTTTGAGTATTTGTGAGAGTTTTCTGTCTCTTCTTCTCCATTCTCATTAGAATTTCGTTTTTGTTCTTTATTTTATGAGTTCTTCCCTCCCATCCATGGAAGGCTAGGCTCTTATAATCAATCCAAGGGATTAGCCATCTTGATGTTTAATTTGGAGATCTTGTTTTACTTGTTCATATTGCTTAATTGTTATTCAAGTTTCTCTTCTTTCTTTTTTGATTTTTATCTAGCTTAAATTGCTTAATTTGATTTAGATGTTGATATGATAATAGCTTTATTATCATGTATTCAAAGAGGATCACAAAGACTAAACAATATATTAAGTGGATTTCTTATGATCAATGATGGATTAAAACTCAAGATCGGTAAATTTCCTTGGATTAGTTGTTTCTTTTGATTTGTTTACAACTTTAAGTTTTGTACTTTTATCAATCTTGTTAATCAACAACAAAACCCCCTTTTAATTATCTTGATCTGATTAAATCTTTGTTCTTTTTGGATCCTTAAGAGACGATTTGGTTCATTCTCTATACTACAAATTAGTTTGTGAACCGGTAATTTTTATTATTTGACGGGTCTCGACAACCTCGTGTCAAAGCCACCAACCATGCTTCAAGCCACCATTATTGACAAACATCCATTTTTTTATCTTGTATTCCAGTTATTTATAGCTTTTATCAACTGTAAATTGACCTCTAAGATTAGTATAAATAGCATCAATCTCTCTTGTAATTGCATCAATGAAATTTGAAGTAAGTTTGAGAATTTGTGAGAGTTTTCTTTCTCTTCTTCTCCCTTCTTTTTAAAATTTCGCTTTTGTTCTTTATTTTCTGAGTTCTTCCTTCCCATCCATGGAAGGCTAGTGTAACATCCTCAATTGGGTGCCACATTTTAAATTTTAAACAGTTTCCTCATAAATTCTCTTAATCTTTCATTATAAAGTTCTTTGTATATCTAGTGATGTAATATGAACAGATAAGGAATATACAACTAATATCACATAGATTTTATTTACTTAAGTTTATTTTTACACAGGCTATCTATATACACATATTTTTACAAACTATATTCTACAACTATATATTCTTTTTCACACTAGTTTTAAACATATACACAATACAAACATCTTCCCTAGTCTACATCGGCGAGTCATCATCAATGAACCCGTTATGATGTGAGGGTCCTGAAGCTAAGGTCTGGTAAGCACGGCACCACCTCGGGGTTCGCGCAGAAGAGACGGTTGATCTCTCGCGAGGTGTATAATGGGTTGTGGCATTCCAGATGTCACCAAATGGCATATGCAGCTCAACATAAATGGAAAGAGAAAACATTGTTACTGGGTTTCCATCATAGGTCCTTCGTAAAGAAATGGTAAGTCCACCAACATAGGTAACTCGTTCTTCCACCAACTCAACATGCCAAGCGTCTGGCCCTTCGTGGAATCAATGATAATGAATCCGAAGAAATTATTTATCGACATCTTTGAAATATATAGGAAAAAATACAATTTTCACAAAAAAATGGTGAGATTCTCATATCATCATAAATACCAACAAAACTGTATAAAAAATAGCATATATTAATTCAAATCAATATACACCTAACCCACATATAAAGTCATATTTAATCAAATAAAATGACATACCAACCTCAGTGTCCAAATAGATAATGCAAGTATGACAACTGACCATGCAGATGCACACAAATGACTCCTACTCCATGGAGCTAAATCACAACAAGTCAGAGAGAGTGATAGGGAGTACATGTTCCGTATCAGTTAGCCAACAAGTGCTAACAAATCATTTGCGCATACGGCTCACGCGAACACTCTCTACCAATCGTGAATGGACCAGTGTATAGTCAAGATCGTCGGTGTTTTGCAATCATAATACCACGGCACAGTCCCAACCGGCCACTTGTGGAGTTTCCGGACCCCCGACGACTCCAAGATCATTGAAGATCTTCACTCGGCCATTCGCACAAGCACTAAGGTGTAAGCTCAATCTCCTAGGCTCCAAGCCTTACAACAACAATGTCTCATACATACTTATATATATACATATAGTATAAATATTCCTAGAATATTTATACACAATCCTCGTGGGATTCAAGCTACCATTTCTTTAAGAATAACGTTAACTGTCCTATCTAGGGTTTAGTCTACGTCGGCCCAATAGTAGTACCACTGTTTCTCAATTATATGGTGCCAAAAATTGCGTAATACATCTGTTAAGGTTTTCAAGTCGCGTAAAGCTTTTTCCGTAAAGATTCAATTGGGTAAGCTATAAAAATCGTTTTTCCATCGCGTAAAGTGGTTTTTGTAAATTTTTAATTGGTAGGGTATTTTTCACAAAAACTAATTTATTTCATACTAAATAAATTATTTTCAAGTTTATTTTCACTTTCTCACTATAAAATAAGTAAAAATAAATATTTAAACTTTAAAATAAATTCTCAAGAATTCTTTCCATATGCAAAAATATTCTTTTAAATGATAAATATTAATAAAACTCTTTATCCTCATATTTTCGAAAATTCAAGAATCCTTCTAAATAAATATGGAACTCATTAAGATAATTCTTTTCCGTAATTAAAAAATTTGATTTAAAGTTCTAAATCTTTCTCAAATGATTTCTCTAAGTTTTCGAAAATACTAACCATAATACTTTAAATAATATAACTTTAAATAAATCTATGTATCAAACTAAATATATGTATGTCCTAGACATATTTATTTGTCACAAAGTCATACCTATTTCTAAATAAATTATAAGACATATAATTTAAACAAGGTATAGAGACAAGTATATAACATAAACATGAATCTTTAATCATAAAAGATTTTAATCAAGCAATATGACACTTAATACAAGTCACGATTTTCATCACATACAACAAGCTATTTTATACCATAATATTGGTTGATAGAGAAAACTCCCCCTTACCGTAATTCTTGAGTCAAGCTTCTTCAACAACACTTTGTTTCTTGACTTTTATCAATACAACATCACAAAAGAACATAACCTCATATTATTTGAAGCATCATAACACATATTAAGATTGATCATGGACTAACCCAATGATCTATAACCTTGAAATATCAATTTAAAAAGTGAAAGGGAAAGGTTTTCACCTTAAGATTTCTCCAACCACTAGGCTTCTTCTTGAGAAAGTCCCAACTAGAGAAGTTCTCAAAATACTACTAAGACACTAGGGCAAGGATTGAAATGCTAACAAAGGTTTGGGAAGGGAATTAAGGGAGTAAGTGATGAAACTGTAAAAACTCATGTTTTTCCATTTCATAATCCTAGTTTTCATCCTTGTCCAATACTTTTTAACTTAGTTTTCTTCTCATTTTCTTCCAGTTTTGATTTCTTTTATTTTGTTTTCTTTACTTGTTTTTATTTATGTTCATTAGGTAAATGCATGTGAAAGAATGGAGGCTTGATGAGGGAAGAAAATTCTGAAAAGAAGTTGCTAACATTGGGCGATTAATCGCCCAATTTTCACCGCCTAATCGCCCAAGCACAGAAGCTATTGGAGCTGCACGATTAAGTGGTAAGATTTGACTGCTTAATCGGTCAAGTACAGAGGCAAACATGCTACGCGACTAATCGGTGAAGAACTGAGCGCTTAAGTGCTCAATGTGTTTAGTTTACCTGTTGCTGCTGTATTTAAATAGAAAATTATTAGGTTTCTGAGAGGTGCGGCTGGGCACCAAATATACCATAATCTGGCAGCTCTCTAAGCACTGGGAGGAGGAGGAGAAGAGTGGAAGCTTAGATCACCTTCATTATTTTTCATGGAGTTTTCCCTTTCTTCTTAACAGTTTTAGTTTCTTCATTTATTTCTATGTCTAGCTAAACTTCCCCTTGTTGGGATTAGGTGGATTTTGATGGATCTTAATTGCTTTTTATATTGGATTCAATTAACATAAGTTATTATTCTATTTTAAGTTCATGATCTCTTTTCTTAATGCTTTCTAAGGATTAACCCCCTTTGGAATGATTTTAGGATTACATGTTGAATGGAAATTTGATGTATGATTGTGCTATGAGGTTATGAACCTTGCTTATCTTTAGGCTAGGAATAGTCATTGATTTGCTTGTTACCTGATTGAATTCTAAATCCTAATGCTTATTACCTTTTTGAATCACCTAAGGAATTAGGGATTTTATTTGGAAATAAAGGATCAATTTCCTAAGGAATTAGGATTTGATTAATTTAGAGAATTCGGTAACAAAATAGGAATAATAGCTTGTGTTAATTCCAATTGATATGCAGCAAGTGAAATCAAATGAAACTTGATCCCAACTCTTTCATTAATTGATTATCTTTCATATTGCATACCAAGTGTTTGTTGAATTGCTTAATAGAAAATACCAAAAATATTGTTATTGCATTAGTTCTTGTGTTCATCTTATTTTGCTGCTAGAGCTCACTTTGATCCAAAATTGAGTTTAAATAGTAGTTGATCTCGTTGTTCGGTATTTGGCAACCAATCCCTGAGAATGATATCCGGATTCTCACCGTTTTTATTACTTGACGATCCGATGCACTTGCCGTGGTCCCATCAAGTTTTTGGCGCTGTTACCGGGGATTGAGTTTACCAATATCAATAATTTCGAAGGCGGCTACTAATTTAAACATTGTTTCTTTTTGTTTTAGTTGTTTAGTCTTTATTTATTTGCCACAATTTTAAATTTTCTGCATAATTTCTGTATTTTTTTTGTTATCTCATTTCTGACGTTGTGTCTTTATTGTATGCGAGGTACTGTTCATCCGGATAGCCTTATTTTTTACTCTGAAATAGAAAGAACTGCAAGGGCTTTGAGAAAGCAAACTAGAAACCGAAGAAGGAATTTGGGTGGCACTCAATTAGTTGTTGAAGACATTGCAGACAATAGAGAAAACCAACCCCACAACATGGATGGAGAAAATGTAGATCCTCCACCACCACATCCACTGCTAGGACCCTCATGGATTACTCTATTCCTAACATGGATGGGTGTGGAGCAAGCATAACAATGAAATAAACAGGTGAAACACAAGAAGGGGGGTTGAATTGTGTTTCTTAACTCTTTTTTTATTATTTTCAAAAAGCTTTTACACAGGAAGCAAAAGGCAATGGACGCAGAAAGTTTCTGAGTCCGATTGGATGCTAACCCAAGTTTGAGAAAAACAACTTTAAACAAAGTGAAAAAGTTCTGAGTTTTAACTCAACCTTTTAGTTAGGAAAACAATGGCAATTCCCAGATGTTAGTGAAACGTAAAACACAAGAAGAAGAGAGAAAAGCTTACACCAGATGTTTATACTGGTTCACTCTCACAAAACGAGAGCTAAGTCCAGTCCCTTCAACCAGAAGGATTTTCAACTAATCTTATACAAAGATTACAAGTATTATCCACCTCTTTAGGTATACAAGTATTCTCAACCTCTTCAGGTTCTACTATTCAAGTATTCTTTTATACACAGCCTCTTCAGGCTTAAACATCAAATAGAAGAAGGTAGAAGTGCTTGAGTTTTATTAACTCACTACAGATGAGGATACAAGAAATTAAATCTCAAGACTTAATATTTTTAAGAGATTGAATACAGAGAAGAATGAAAGCTATAAGCCTTTTTGCTTTTGAATTTCTCATAAGGTTATCTCTGTTTCTTCGATGAATACAATTGTATATATAGAAGAGAGCAATTTGAGCAGTCTTCAATAAGCTTCTTCGTCCAATGGAAATATTTATTACCGTTCTGAGTGGTATTAAATGCCTAAGAAGAAAATGTGTAGAGCCTCTTCTAAAAAGACACTTTGATTGTCAGGAATGTCCAAGAATATGATATCTTACTCCTGACTTGTCTGAGCACGCAGAAAGTTCCTTATTCGCAGGTCTTTGTAGTTGTTAACAATGTCAGCTAAATGGCTCAGTTGACTTCTATTTGAAGCGTGCGCTGTCAGAGTCCTTCTCAACATTTAATGAGGAACAGTTTCTTCATATTTGAAAATTGGCATTGGACGAATACATTGAAACCTGAGCTTAGTACAAGAAACATTAGACGATCCAAGTATAATGAAACTTTGTGAAATAGTTGAAAAGGTACTGGACGTATCTTACTTTCCTTTAGCTAAGAAGAGAATGGACGCACACACAAGTCACTTGTTTGTTAATTCTTTGTATTTAAAAAGTTACGAAACAAGTTATGTAGGTCTTTTACATATTCAATCTAAATTAAAACTTTTGTTATCTTCAAAACTCTTAAGGGGTAATAATCCTTTAAAAGGAATGGTTCTAAACTTAGTTTCAAAAAGGTTCTTTGGTTCTAACAATCTCCCCCTTTTTGATGATGACAAAACATTTTAAATTTTGATTGAATATATAACCTTTTACACGAGAAAACACTCCCCCTAAGAACGTGCATAAAACCAACAAAATGGACACAACGAGGATCCAACAGGGTTAAGCTAGGGGTGAGTAAGTGTGCTAAAGTAGCGCTTAATTTTGAGCAAAAGTTGATTTTGAGTAGATACTTAAAGGATGGGAAAATGCTAATGTTAGAACAGAGTAAGCACATCCTTTACCAAAGCTAGCATTAGATTAAGAATGTAATAAATTTAGATAATAGATAATGCATCGGACTAAGTAGCATTAAATAAAACAGGTCATAATAACTAAATTTAGACAACATACAGAAAATTCATAGAAATGCTCTCACGGAAATGCTTATTATATTTCAGCAATAGTGTTAACAGAATCAATCAAAAATTTCCCAATTTTCTCCCCCTTTGTCATCAGACAAAAAATGAGAGAGAAAAGAAAACATCATTGTAAAAAAAAATTCGATTTTTAAATTTTTTTTTTTTAAATTTAAGAAAAGAAAAAAAACTAAGGAGGAGGAGGAGGCCCTTGATAAAAAAGAGATTTGAGGAGGTCTTCAACTCTCTTGAACAGATGATCCATTTGATTGGTTACATAGGCCTGAACTGCAGGGGACACTTGAGAATGTGGGTCAACAGCAGGAAGGTGATCAACAGAGGTCTCTCAAACAACTAGCTCAGTGGAAGGCGCAGGAGGAGCAACCGAAATAGGAGCAATACTAGAAACTGTGGATGCTGGCTCTTTTGCTGCCTTAACCACTTCAACTGAATCAACTTCATCATCTAACAAAGGAAGGTTAACATTCCAAGGGAGATGATTTCCTCGATATCCAAACATTTGATCCCAGGGATAAGGTCTTCCTAAGTTGTCAGAAGGAGATCCGAAGACATAGCTTTGTGAAGAGAAGATTGTGGACGCAGGCGTTCTCAGTGGTAAGCCAAGGATATCGTCCCCCAAGTAGATTGGACGAAAACACTGAAAGCTCTGGCCTGGCACCGTCACAGTTTCTTCCTTCTCTTCATTGCTTAGTCCTGATGACGAGGCCTATTGTTCACAATCCCAGATATGCTTTTCCCAGAAGGTTTTTGCATCCTTCTCCTCAGCCTCTCCTTTCTCCGATATTTGTCGTAAGAATTCCAAGTCGACCTTGGGTGATTTTTGAATGCCGAAGGTAGGTTTGAAGTAGAACGGTGTTGGCAACGTGGCTTGACTTTGGTACTTCTTCAAATCCTTGTTCTTGTTCAAATCCACCATTGGCAGTCTTAGGCACACTCGATTAGGCTGAATCTTGATAGCAGTTGCAGAAGAGATGATCAGAGAAGGGGGTACAAATCTCAGATCCTTCAACAGAAGACTCCCTTTGATGACACTGACAAAGATGGTGTCATATGGACTTGCAAACTGATCCATTTCTTCCAAAGTGACTGGTTTGAAGGTGAGTTGACTGGGGAAGATATGGATTCTTGTGGAGCAGCCATCACAGCATCGGGATCTTCTTGCTGTGAGTGAGAGAGAAGAGTCCTTAAATTCCCATCGAGGGATTAAGTGGGGGGTAACACCCACAGAGAAGGGCTGTAAGGTTGAGAAGGTCTTTAGTGATGGTGAAGGTGAAGGCAGTTTGTATGGTAAAGGTGAGGAAGGCTTGTATGGTATGGTTTGTGTGTGTGAGGGGGGTTCAGTGTTGATGAAGAGGAGGCTGAGTGAGAGTAAGGTGATGAGATTTGAGGTTCAGGTTGAGATGAGGGTAAAGGTGGTGAGGGAAGGGGAGCAGGAATGAGTTCCTTAGGAGTGGACGCAGCTTTGAATGTAGGCTTTCTTTTGATAGGTAGCTTCGTCTGAGTTCCTTTTGGAATTGTCACTTTGGACGCAACTTTCATCCTTTTCGCAATGGGTTGGTCATCGTCAGAGTCATCGTCCATTATCAGTCTTCTTTTTGGAGCGGCTTGGATGGACGATGATTTTTGCTTTGGACTCTCAGCCTTTGCAACTTTTAAAGGCTCTTTTCGCTCAAGAAATTCTTGGACGCTTTTCATCTTCATTCTCAGCAAATTGCTTCGTCCAAAGATTTGTTGCTCTTGGATCCATCCAAAGATCCTCTTCTTCTCTTCAATGTCTTTAGTCTCATGGGGACTGAAGATACCTTGATCTTTGAAGATCTTGGTTAAGAGGACACCATAGGAGATGGTGGTCTTCTTCCCTTTTCCTTGCACACTTCTCTTGAAGTTTTTAAACAGCAGGGAAGGGAGATTGATATGTTGACACAGCATCAGATGACACAGGCAGAAGGCATGAACTGTAGAGACTGAATCTTTGGACCCTGCCTTGTGGAGTACTGCCTTGTTCAGAAGTTGATGCAATACTCTTGCCTTGTCATTCATCTTTGATGTAGTTATTTTCCCCGTAGATGACTCCTTTAGTAAGGTGTCAAGGACAGCATCCATTCCCCCAAACGCTTTCTCCCATTTTGAAGTGATGGTGGCTCCTTCCAACCAACACTGGGTGGCGTTGGAGATGGTTACCTCTGAAACAATAACGGGCTTTCCTAACACACACCCCCTGACCTCAGTTGCAGACACAAAGGCGTCTTTCCAGAACATCTTTACCAAATCCGGATAAACCTCCACTGGTTCTCTAAAGTAATTATCCCAGCCAGCATCGACAAGACACTCTTTAATATCGACCCCACATTCTGCTAGGATCGAAGCTTGGAACGAGTATTCGACCGATACCTCGGCTCTTTCAACATCAAGGGTCTTTCCTCTGGCCATTTCTCAGGGTTAAGGTATAGAGAACTTGAGAGAAAGAGAGAAATTTGCAAAGGGTTTCTTTCAAAGTTTGAAGGCGTAAAAATTTGATCTTGAAAAGAAGGAAAATATTTATAGAGAAGGCAAAGCTTACACTGAAAGGTTTCTGAAGGTAAACAAATCGTTTTTTTTTTAATAAAAAAAGACACATTAAATGTGTATTAAAAGCAACTGTCTCGTCCGCAGTAAAAAGTAACTTCTGTGACCTTTCGAAAACTGACTCAGCGTGAGAAATTTGAAAAGTTTCAAAAGAGGCAAAAGGAAAGTTAAAATAAATGCAATGGTAATATTAATTTATCCGAGAGACCACCACTTATATTAACAAGTACAAACCTTATTGGACGCAGATTGTCAATGGATGCAAGAGATATTAATTCTTTACAAAATGCATACTTAAATGCTTTCTAATAAAATTAAATCTTTCCTCAGAGAGGGGTTTTGTAAAGATATCAGCCCATTGATGATCTGTGTCCACAAATTGAATATCAAACACACCTTTTTGGATATAATCTCTTATAAAGTGATGTTTAATTTCAATGTGTTTTGCTCTTGAACGTAAAATGGGATTCTTTGATAAGTTAATTGCAGCAGTATTATCACAGAGTAAAGGAATCTTACTTTCAAAGACGTTGTAATCTTCTAATTGATGTTTGATCCAAAGTAGTTGAGAGCAGCAATTGGACGCAGAAATGTACTCAACTTCAACTGTTGAGAGGGCAATTGTGCTTTGTCTTTTGCTGGACCATGATACTAGGTTTCCCCCAATGAAGTGACATCCTCCACTAGTACTTTTCCTTTCGATTCTATCTCCAGCATAGTCAGCATCACAAAAACCAACTAATCTGTACTCATGAGATTTCTTAAATACCAAACCCAGGTTAGTAGTTCCTTTCAAGTATCTGAAAAATCTTTTTACAACAATTAAGTGTGACTCTCTAGGATCAGATTGAAAACGTGCACATAGACACACACTAAACATTATATCAGGTCTGGACACAGTGAGATATAAGAGTGATCCGATCATACCTCTGTATACCTTTTCGTCCACCTTTTTATCTTTATCGTCCAATCTTAGTGTGGACGATGGATGCATTGGTGTGCTCATAGTTTTGCAATCGTCCATCTTGAATTTCTTCATAAATTCATTTGTGTATTTTGTCTTATGGATGTAGATTTCGTCCAATGTCTGTTTCACTTGCAAACCCAGAAAGAATTTTAATTCTCCCATTAAGCTCATTTCGAACTCCTTCTGTATCAGATTGGAGAATTCCTTGCAAAGAGATTCATCAGTAGCTCCAAAAATAATATCATCAACATAAATTTGAACTATAATGAATTTTGAGTTTTTGTCTTTGCGAAAAAGAGTAGTGTCCACTTTTCCTCTAGAAAAACCACTTTCTTTTAAAAATGTGCTTAACCTTTCATACCAGGCTTGAGGAGCTTGCTTTAATCCATACAGGGCCTTTTTCAATTTGAAAACATTGTAACACCCTCGGTAGGATATCACATTTAACGAAATATTAAATTAAGTTTAAAAATAATTTTATAATATTTGTATATAAAAATGAGTTCCAAAATTTCTTTTCGCGGATATAACATTAACCAAACAGAATAGTAATAGTAATAATATACAAATTGAGATATGAATAATACGCATACTTTATATTACTTACTGTTTAAGTTTATCGGTAATACATAATACAAATCATAAGTACTGACAAGAAAATAAATAAACGTACAATACTAATATATTATTATTATCTGGCCATCAAAGTCTACCTACGGAGAAGGGTCTTCCTCAGGTTCTTCCTCCGGATCCTCTTCGGGATCTTCTTCTGGGTCCTCCTCCGATATGGGCCTTTCGGGTGCAAGCCATCCGAAGTTAGTAGGCATCCTTACAGAAATTCTAGCAGTTCTACGCCCAGGAGCTCTAGCGGAAGAAACTTCAGAGTCTTCCTGGGGAGTATACTCAGTGCCAAAACCCCACAAATCCCTAATTGGCATAAGCAATTCTACAAAGCAAGTAATTGTAAATGAACTAATAGGATTCCCATGACGGGTTCTACGAAGTGTGAGAGATATGTCTCCAACATACTCTACGCATTCCGTTTCTAAATGTACGTGCCACGCTTGCGGACCTCCGTGGAATTGGACTTGGATGAATCCCAAGAATTCACGCCTGTCGCCCATCTTGGTCTTTATAACCAGATCACAAATATAATATAATAGAACGGGTGAGATTCTAATATCATCATAAACCAATCAAGCAGTATAGAAAAGATAGTACAACCAATCTACACAACATAATAACTATTTAACAGTTATACCTATTATCACATTAATGAGTAATCAAGTTTGACATAGACCAAGATAAAGCAACAGTGTAACAACTGACTATGCACATACTCAATGATTGACCCCTACTCCATGGAGCTATACACAACAGTCGGAGAGAGTGATTGGGAGTACATGTTTCGTATCTCATTAGCCCCAAAAGTGCAATATAATCTCAATTGCGCAACTTGGTTCACGAGAACACTCTCCACCAATTGGGAATAGGATAGTGTCTAGTTGGGATCGTTCGGTGTGTTGCAATCATATTACCACGGCACAGCGGTGCTTCCAACTGGCCCCCTGTGGAGTTTCCGCACCCCGTCGTCCCCAAGATCATTCATAGATCTTCACTACACAATTCGCACCCGTACTAAGGTGTAACTCAATCTCCTCGGCATTAAAGCCTTGACCACAAGTCTTTACAGACTTTTCTTAATGCAACACACAAAAATGCAATTTATTTATAAACAGAATAAAACAATCCCCTCGAGATTTCAAAATCACGTAACACTACAGTTACGGTTTTTCAAACATATAACCCTCCTGTTATAGTTTTTCTGTCATGTAACATTTCTGTTACGTTTTTCAGTCGCGTAAAACTATTTTTCTGTTTTTCAAGTCGAGTAACTTAAAATTTAATATTTTTCAATTGCGTAAGATAAAATAATTATTTTTCAATCGCGTAAAGCTTTTTCTGTAAATTCCTAATCGCGAAAGACATAAATATCATATTTTAATCGGTTTAGGCTTAAAGATTCACTTTTTAACAGCAAAAAGGTTTTCTGTAATTTCCAAATTGCGTAAAATATATTCTATAGTTTTTAATTCATAAGGCATAAATAAATCACTTTTTAACCGCGAAAGGGTTTTCTGTAAACACCAAATCGGGTAAAGTGTTTTCTGTCCATTTTAATACATAAGGCATAAATAAATCACTTTTTAACATCGAAAGGGTTTTCTGTAAACACCAAATCAGGTAAAGTGTTTTCGGTCCATTTTAATCGCGTATAGCATTAAAAATCACTTTTCAACTATGAAAGGGTTTTCTGTAAACTCCAAATCGCGTGAAAGTGTTTTTCGTAAAAACGAAGCTATTTTGAGCTTATTTAATTATTTCCCAATATATTATCATTATTATTGATAAAGATCAATTAAAACAGCATAAGTATAAATTAAAGCATTATTTCGGCTTTGTTTAATAATTTCGCTCTTTCCTATTTATTTACAGAAATCATTAACTTAATTAAATATCTCCTAATTAATTAAGTTAAACAATTAATAAAATAAACTCCTTTGTAACTATAGAGTATTTAAAACGTTCAAAGGTCTTTGGACCAAAATCCATCATTTTTCCACCATGATTTCCATAACACCAACCAACCATATGTATGTCCAAGAAATATTATGCATCTAATATTACCATATATGCAATATTTCAAAGCCATAAAAACAAATAGACTAAATAAAGCATATAAACACTAAATACAACATATAAACACAAAACACAAATCATAAATCAAGAAATCATATAAGCTTTTATTTTTATTTTCTGAAATTAGCCCGAATCGACAAATAGCATTCAAGAAAATACACTAATTTTAAATGAAGTTCAGAAAATTTCCCAAAAATCATCATAAATCACAAAAATTGAGAAAATAATATTTCAATTAAAAACATAAATTTCGGGGTGTTACAAACATGCCCAGGGAAATTTTGATCCTCGAAACCAGGTGGTTGTTTAACGAAAACTTCTTCATTGATTATACCATTTAGAAACACACTTTTTACATCCATTTGATAAAGCCTCATGCTATGATGAGTAGCAAATGAAAGTAAGATGCGTATGGCTTCTAATCTAGCTACAGAAGCAAAAGTATCAGTGAAATCAATACTTTCTTGTTGTGCGTAACCTTGGGCTACTAACCTTGCTTTGTTTCTCACAACCTTACCATCTTCATCCAATTTATTTCTGAATACCCATTTAGTGTCGATGATGGTCTTGTCTTTAGCTTTTGAACCAGCGTCCAAACGTCGTTTCTTGTAAATTGATTTAACTCTTCTTGCATGGCTAAAATCCATCCTTCGTCCAACAGAGCTTCTTCAATTTTCTTTGGTTCCATTTCTGAGATGAAGGCCATATCGAAGTATTCTTTAAAAGTAGATCTTGTACGCACTTTATCTTCTGGATTTCCAATGATTTGATCTTCAGGATGGTATGTTTTGAAATGCCAATTTCTTTGAACTTCATTTCTTGTTATGTTTTCCTCTCTTTTGTCATCGTCCAGAGCTTCTTTGTTTGTTGAAGACGTTCCTTCTCCGTTGTTATTGAGATTAAATTCTGCAAAAGACTCATCTAGCTCTGATAAATTTTTATCAGGCTGTTTGTCATTAAACTTAACATGGATAGATTCTTCAACACTCAAGGAACGAGAGTTGTACACTCTATAAGCTTTTGAAGTTTCAGAGTATCCTAAGAAGGTACCACAGTCAACTTTAGCATCAAACTTTCCTAAAGAATCCTTCGTATTTAAAATAAAGCATTGACATCCAAAAGAATGAAAATAAGAAATGTTGAGTTTTCGTCCTTTCCACAATTCATAAGGAGTCTTATTTAGTAAGGGTCTGATATATATTCTGTTTTGAATATAACATGCAGTGTTAACAGCTTCAGCCCAAAGTGTTTGGAGATTGAGTTGTCATTGAGCATTGTTCTAGCCATCTCTTGAACAGATCTATTTTTTATTTCTACCACACCATTTTGTTGTGGTGTTCTTGGGGCAGAGAAGTTGTGAAGAATACCGTTTTCTTCACAGAACAATTGGAAGCTCTCATTCTCAAATTCTCCTCCATGATCACTTCGGATTGAGTTGATACACATGCCTTTTTCATTTTGAATTCTTTTACAGAATATAGAAAAGACTCTAAAAGACTCATCCTTGTGAGTTAGGAACAAAACCCATGTCCATCTAGTATAGTCATCTACTATGACAAATCCATATTTCTTTCCATTTAATGAGGCAGTTCTAGTTGGACCAAACAGATCAAGATGTAGCAGTTCTAATGGTCTAGAGGTGGAAACAACATTTTTGGACTCAAAAGAATTCTTTAATTGTTTCCTCTTTTGACATGCTTCGCATAGAACATTCGATTTGTACACAAGTTTTGGTAGTCCTCTTACGAGTTTATGCTTATTTAGCTTTGAGATTAATCTCAAGCTTGCATGACCAAGCTTCTTGTGCCATATCCATTGTTCTCTTTTTATGGATACTAGACAAGATACATTCTGATCTGAGAGATCCTCCAAATCAATCTTGTAGAGATTGTTTTGCCTTTTGGCAGTAAAGAGTATGGATCCGTCAGAGTTTTTAACTATACATTCTTCATAGCTGAACGAAACATTAGATCCACTGTCGCATAATTGAATTATGCTAAGTAGATTGTGTTTCAAACCTTCAACCAGAAGTACATTATCAATAGAGGGAAAAGGATGCTTACCAATCCTACCTATTCCAACTATTTTACCCTTCTGGTTTCCACCAAAAGTGACAGAGCCACCAGCTTTAAGTTTGAGGTCTTGGAACATAGACTTTTCTCCCGTCATGTGCCGTGAGTAACCACTGTCCAGGTACCATGACAAGTGTCTTTTTCTTGTTGCTAAGCACATCTGCAAGAGGAATTATCATATCCTTAGGTACCCATATCTTTTTGGGTCCTCTTTGGTTAGCTCTTGGAGATCCATAATATTTTGACCTTTTATTAAAGAGATCTTTTGAAGAGGGGTGAACGTTCTTTTTATAAACATTCTTAAAAGATTTAGGTTGAGTAGTAGGCTTTTGAAAAAACTTTTTATCAGTATCTTGATATCCCAATCCAGATTTATCAGTATCTTGCACCTAATCTTGTTGACTCTTTTAATCCTGTTGAGTCTGCTTCTGTTAGTACTTCAGTGTCTGATACTGAGTCTGTTGATCTTACTATGGCTGACTATAACAATAGGACCCTTAAGGAATTGGCTGCACCTGATGTGAATTATCAACCTTTGTGCATTCAATATCCTGAACTTAATGTTGATTTTGAGTTGAAATCTGGATTGATACACTTGCTGCCCAAGTTTCATGGTCTTGCATGTGAAGATCCACATAAGCATTTGAAGGAGTTCTATGTTGTCTGCTCCACCATGAAACCTCATGGAATAGCTGAAGATCACATCAAGCTAAGGGCCTTTCCTTTCTCTTTGGATGGTGCTGCTAAGGATTGGTTGTATTACTTACAACCTGCTGCCATCACTTCTTGGAATGACATGAAAAGATTATTTCTGGAGAAGTTCTTTCCTGCATCAAGAACTGCTGCAATAAGGAAAGATATTTGTGGCATAAGGCAAATCAGTGGTGAAACTCTCCATGAGTATTAGGAGAGATTCAAGAAATTGTGCTCAAGCTGCCCACACCATCAAATTAGTGATCAACTGCTGATCCAATACTTCTATGAAGGATTGATGCCAATGGAAAGGAGTATGATTGATGCTGCAAGTGGTGGAGCATTGGTAGATAAAACTCCAGCTGCTGCCAGAAACTTAATTGCAAACATGGCAGCAAATTCTCAGCAATTTGGTACTCGAATGGGTGCTACAACCAGAGTAGTCAATGAAGTTAATACCTCTTCACATGCTGATCAACAAAGGGTGGAACATAGATTGGATGAGCTCACTTCTTTGGTTAGACAGATGGCAATAGGACAACACGAACCACGTGTGCAAACCCCTGCAAGAGTTTGTAGCATATGTTCTAGTTCCTCTCATCCCACAGATGTGTGCCCCACATTGCAAGATGATTCTGTGTTTCAAGACTAATCTGTGGCTGCAGCTGGTATATTTCCTGGGAAGCCACAATTCCATCAGCAGCAACAACAGAAATATGATCCATTCTCCAACACTTACAACCCTAGCTGGAGGGACCATCCCAATCTGAGATATGGGAATGCATCAAATCGTGACCACCAAACCAGTATAGACCACCATTCCAGCAGCAAGCTAGGACAAATCAGTTTCAGCCACATGCTGGACCAAGTAGACCACCATTCCAGCAGCAAGGTCCTGTAGCCACAAAATCTGAGCCCTCATTGGAGGATTTGGTGAAACAGTTGGCCACCAATAACATTCAGTTTCAACAGAGAACTGAAACCATCATTCAGAACTTGGAGACTCAAATTGGCCAACTTGCCACATATATTCATGAATTAAAGTCACAAGGTTCTGGCCAATTACCCTCTCAAACCACTCCAAACCCTATAGGCAATGTTAGTGCTATAGCTTTGCGCAGTGGTAGGCAAATCAATGGACCAGTACAGCAGATAATTCCAGATTCTACCATTGACCCAGAAAAGCAAGATGCTGTAGCAGATTCAGCAACAAATGATCCTGCAACATCCAAGCAGAAAGTCAGATCAAACCAGTTGTGAGAAAACTTCGATGCAGCGAGAAAAGTGAACATCCACAAAAGTCGACTTACAACATTCCTCTTCCTTTTCCAAACCGAATGATACGATCGAGGCATATGGTTGAAAGCCGACTTGGATAAGGAAATTATGGAGACTTTTCGGAGAAGGTTGAGGTGAATATACCTCTCTTGGAGGCAATTAAACAAATCCCCAAGTATGCCAAGTTCTTGAAAGAGATGTGCACCCATAAGAGGAAGCTAAAGGGCGAAAAAGTGAGTATGGGGAAAAATGTCTCTGCTTTGATTCAGCCCAACCTGCCTCCCAAATGCAAGGATCCAGGCACTTTTACCATCCCTTGCACCATAGGGCACCAACAGTTCACTCATGCCTTGCTAGACTTGGGAGCTTCCATCAATGTAATGCAAAAGTCAGTTTACACTTCTTTGCATATAGGAGAGCTAAAATCCACCGGCATTGTCATTCAGTTAGCAAACCGCTAACCGCTCAACCTCGCAGGGGAGTGTTGGAAGACGTTAAGTTCGAGTAAATAATTTAATATTCCCGGTGATTTTTATGTGTTGAATATGGAAGATGAATCTGCCTCTTCCCCACCCCCATTGATCTTAGGTAGGCCATTTTTGAAAACTGCTAAAACTAAGATTGATGTGCATGCTGGTACCCTTTCCATGGAATTTGGTGATTCAGTTTAACATTTTTGATGCAATGAAATACCCTTTAGAGGATCATTCTGTTTTTCATTTTGATGTCATTGATTTACTGGTTGATGATATGCATGCTGATATGTTGGCAGAGTTTCCTGAAATTGTAGGATACACTGATAGCATAGCTTGCGATACTTGTTCCACCTGTTTCAGACTTTCTGGTTGTAAACCCAATGCAATGTGTGCAGCCTGTGCTGAGATTTCTACATACTTGTCATGTCTTTGTAGTTAATTCTAGCGACATTGATGATTACATTTACATTTCTGTTATTAATGGCAATGATGCTGTTATTAATGATGTTGTCATTCATCCTGCTGCTAAGTGTGATTCTTTTGATTCCATAGGATATGATGATGTTGTTTTGCAAGATTGTGCACAGCTTGCAGGTACAAGTGCAGCAAGTGCAACTACTGAGAATTTAGCAGATTTAGTTTCGGTTCCAAAACTAGTACCATCAATCCAGCAACCACCCTCCATTGAACTTAAGCCCTTGCCCGAGCATTTGAAGTATGCATTCTTGGAGGAGGATGAGAAGCTCCCGGTGATAGTGGCCAAACACCTCCAACCTGAGCAAGAAACCAGATTATTGGAAGTTTTGAAGCAACATAAAAGGGCAATTGGTTGGACACTTGCAGATATTCCTGGTATTAACCCCTCCACATGCATGCACAGGATATTACTTGAGGAGGAAACTAAACCAGTGAGACAACCCCAGAGGAGACTGAATCCTCTTATTCTAGATGTGGTGAAAAAAGAGGTGACCAAGCTACTGCAGGCGGGCATTATCTATCCCATCTCTGACAGCAAGTGGGTAAGCCCGGTGCAAGTAGTTCCAAAGAAATTTGGAGTGACTGTTGTGGCCAACCAGAAGAATGAGCTCATTCCAACCCGAGTGCAGAATAGTTGGAGAGTTTGCATTGATTACAGACGTCTCAACCAAGCCACTCGGAAGGATCATTACCCCCTTCCGTTCATTGATCAAATGTTGGAACGATTAGCTGGTAAGTCCCATTATTGCTTTTTGGATGGCTACACTGGATACTTCCAGATCCACATTGCACAGTGAGGATCAAGAGAAGACCACATTTACATGTCCCTTCGGCACCTTTGCTTCTGCACGGATGCCCTTCGGCCTCTGCAATGCCCCTGGTACCTTCCAACGGTGCATGGTGAGCATATTTTCTGATTTCTTAGAGGAGTGCATGGAGGTGTTTATGGATGACTTCACTGTCTATGGTTCATCTTTTGATTCATGTTTAGCTAGCTTATCTAGGGTGCTGCATAGATGCATTGAGACTAACCTTGTGCTAAATTTTGAGAAATGCCATTTTATGGTAGAACAGGGTATAGTTTTAGGCCATGTAGTATCCAGTAAGGGCATTGAGGTAGATCTTGCCAAGATTGATGTAATTACTTGTCTATCTTACCCCACATGCGTGCGGGAAGTGCGTTCTTTTCTTGGTCATGCAGGTTTCTATAGGCGCTTCATTGCCGACTTCAGCAAGAAAGATGTGGAGTTCAATTTTGATGACAAGTGCAAGGCAGCTTTCAACCACTTGAAGCAGGCCTTGACTAGTACCCCTATCATCCAGCCACCTGACTGGACATTGCCATTTGAGTTAATGTGTGATGCTTCTAACTATGCAGTAGGAGCAGTCTTGGCCTGAGAGAATGGGGAGAGCTTCTCATGTGATATACTATGCTTCGAGAACTACGGATCTTGCCGTGCCAACTATACCACAACTGAAAAAGAGCTTTTAGCCATTGTTTTTGCTTTGGATAAGTTTAGATCATATTTGCTTGGCTCTAAGGTTGTTGTGTTTACTGATCATGCAGAACTTAAATTTCTTTTGAAGAAGCCAGAGGCAAAGCCTCGACTAATAAGGTGGATGCTACTGCTCCAAGAGTTTCATATAGAGATCTGTGACAAGAGTGGAGTAGAAAATCTAGTGGCAGATCACTTGAGCCGCATTGAAAGGGCTTCAGATCCCTTCCCTGTACAGGACTCCTTCCCAGATGAGCAGCTTCTACAGCTGCAAGGTAAGAACACCTCCCCTTGGTTTGCAGATATGGTTAATTTTTTGGTTGCTGGTGTTCTTCCTGCATATTTTACTAGAGCTCAATCTGATAAATTGAAAAGTGAGTCTAAGTACTATGTATGGGATGATCCTTATCTGTGGAAGCTTTGTAGTGACCAGATTATTAGAAGATGTGTCTCTGATCATGAGTTTCATTCTATTCTTAGCTTTTGTCATACATTTGCATGTGGTGGTCATTTTGGCTCCCAACGTACAGCTAGGAAGGTTTTGGACTCTGGATTGTATTGGCCTACCCTATTTCATGATGCATATCTGTTTTGTAAGTCTTGTGAGCGATTGCCGGAAGAACAGGGGACAATTTCACACAGGAATGAGATGCCTTAGCGACCTATCTTTGTCTTGTGAGATCTTTGATGTTTGGGGTATTGATTTCATGGGCCCTTTCCCTGTTTCCTTTGGTTTTATTTATATTTTGTTGGCTGTTGATTATGTATCTAAATGGGTGGAGGCAAAAGCCACTCGGACTGATGATTCCAAAGTTGTTGTGGACTTTGTTAGATCACAGATTTTCTGCAGGTTTGGAATCCCGAGGGCCATTATCAGTGATCAGGGTTCACACTTTTGTAACCGGAGAATAGAGGCTTTAATGAGAAAGTATAGTGTCTTGCACAAGGTTTCTACACCTTATCACCCCCAGACAAACGGGCAGGCCGAAGTCTCAAATTGAGAGATCAAGCACATACTTGAGAAGACAGTCCAACCTAATAGGAAGGACTGGAGCCTGAGACTTGAGGATGCTCTGTGGGCTTACCGAACTGCTTACAAGACACCGATAGGGATGTCCCCGTACCGGATTGTCTTTGGGAAAGCGTACCACCTTCCGGTGGAAATTGAGCATAAATCCTATTGGGTGGTGAAACAGTGTAACCTTGACTTGAGTCAAGCCGGATCTCAAAGAAAGCTCCAACTTCAGGAACTTGAGGAGCTTCGATTAGAGGCATATGAGAACTCCCGGATCTACAAGGAGAAGACCAAACTCCTTCATGATAAGATGTTGGTATGAAAGGAGTTCACCATTGGTCAAAAAGTTATTCTCTACAACTCTCGCCTCAAACTTATGCCCGGTAAGCTTCGTTCTAGGTGGCTTGGTCCTTTCATTGTTGTTAATGTTTTTCCTCATGGTGCAGTAGAAATTAAGAGTGAAGCCACCAACAAAGTGTTCAAAGTTAATGGTCATCGCCTCAAAAATTTTTATGAAGGAGCTCAAGAGAACCTCGTGGAGGAAGTTCAACTGCAGGATGCCCTCTACCATGATTGATCACTACTGTGTTGAAAAAAAAAAAGCCACGATTAATGTCAATTGCCAAAGATTGAATCATTATTGGGGAGGACCCATCGCTCGTGCAAAATCTTCAATCACGCTGGCTGAGGACATTAAAAGTAGCGCTTCTTGGGAGGCAACCCAAGTTTTCTAACTCTTTCATCTTTCAACTTTGACTTATTTGCAATCACAGGAATCGAGACAGAAAATCGGTGCCAAGCGAGAAAATCTATCAGAGTTTGATTTTTCTGTCTTAATTTTGTTTATTTTTCGTTGACAGATGATTTTTCACCGGTTAAATGGCGGATAACGGTACTCCGTGAAAATCTTTTTCGGTCCCTTCAGTTACCCACAAACACTGAAATTTGTATATAATTTTACTCAATTTGTTTTTCTTCTTTCTTTCAAAATGGATAATCAGCTTGTCAACCTCCGCAAGCGATTCCCTTCTCTCCCTCAAAATGCTTTAACTAACATTTATTGTGCAAGGTTTGAGAGGTTAAGGATGCTTATGCACAAAGGCATCCCTGCGGATATACGCTGGATAATCGAAGCAAAGGTCCGAATCACAGGGGAATTTTCTGATGCTCTTGTTTCATATATGCCAGGGCTAGGCAAAAGTTCATATGCAAAAAAGAGAAGAGCAAAAAGGTTACGAGTCTGCTATAAATGTGCAAGGTGGACCTGTAACACAAAATGCAGATCAATTGGAATGGCGTCTATAAATCGACTTGATAAAATTGACTTCATTAAGGATGGCATGAGTAAGGAGTCTTTAGATAACATTCTATTGACTCTTGAGACGCATCCTAGTGGAGATGTGCAAAGAGTACTTCTCGATTTATGGCCAATATTCCAAGATGAACATAAGCGTTATAGTCTCGGGAATCTGACTCAAAAAGACCCTGTTTGCCAATTTTTAAGAAAATTGGATGGGAAGCCGACCATTGGCCCATAGAGAGCATTCAAGCCGTTACTGGACGTAAAACCAGAGGAATTTGTGAGCCACAATCACACCTCCTGTAAGTATTATTTTTTTTCTTCTTGTTCATTAAAAAAAAATAAAAAAAAATCAATCAAAAAAAATAAAAATCAAATCAAATCAAAAGTAGCCGTATTCTTTTGAAATATGCATTGCATATTTTCAAACTTCTTCTGACACATATAGATTAGTCTTTTATCCTTGTCATATAGCTATTATCATTGCTGTGCTTATTTTCAAACTTACCTGACACACGGTTCTACCCCTCCTTTATAGGTGCAATTATTACATTTGAGTTTTGATTCTTTAAATAATGCACTTTGCTCTCTTCAGATCATTGATAAGGTGAGAGTACAAAAAAAAAAAAGAGAAAATGGAAGTCACTTCAGTTCGTCGGATCAAGAGTGTTTGTGTCTTTTGTGGATCTAATCCTGGGAAAGATAAAGAGTTTGTAAATATTGCACACCATCTTGGTCGAGTGCTAGCTGAGAGAGAAATCCATTTAGTTTACGGAGGAGGTAGTCTTGGGTTAATGGGTTGTGTAGCAACTGCTGCACATTTAGGAGGTGGCAAAGTCCTTGGTGTTATTCCTAGTCCTTTACCTATTGGCAATCCCACTGGAAAAACAGTAGGTCAAGAAGTAATGGTATCTTGCATGCACCAACGCATGAACATTATGATAGCCAATGCTGATGCCTTTATTGCCCTACCTGGTGGTTTTGGAACTTTGGAAGAGCTCTTCCAAATTACATCCTAGTCACAGCAGAACTTTCACCAAAAACCCATAGGTATATTAAATGTTAATGGTTTTTATGACAGTTTGTTTTGTTTTCTTGATCATGTTGTAGAAAAAAGGTACATCTCACAAGCGACACGTCAAAGTCTTGTAACTGCTGCAACTCCTGAACAATTGCTCGATCAACTAAATGAATTTGTACCACAACGTGATCCAGTAATGGCTCCACGGAATTGGGAACAAGGCAGCAGCAGCAAAAAGCAAAAACTTGATTTGACTTTGTCTTTGTGAAATTTTGTTTTCTCTTACGGTTTTAGTTTTTTGTAATTTTTCTTATTTCAGGCTCGAATTGCAGTTTTCTGGTAAGACCTTCTACACTTTACCTATCTTTATTTTGACATTGGGGACAATGTCTTTAATTAGTTGGGGGGAGGGATAGTTGACATTACCATGTACATAGTTTAGTTAAAAAAAAAAAAAAGCCATAAAAAAAACTAACAAGCTAATCTTTATTGTTACTAACTTATTTATGATTGCAGAGTAAGGAGTAGTTTTGCTCTTGAGATGCATCTTAACTTGCATTTCATAATAGGTCTTAAATCATCTTTGTTCTTGTATATATTTAAAAAAAAAAAAAACACACACACACACAATTTTGATCTTTTCAATTGATTTTGATACAAGCATGTGCTGAATCTGAGCTTAATTGATGATAAAAGTATGCAAAACAGTTTATAGTTGAATCATTTTCATGATATATATGTGTATATGATTGTGGATATTAGGAAGAAGGCATGGTTGAATTGAGTGAATGTTCCATACCTTTGTGAGTTTTGGGCTTTTCCAAGTTTCATACTTACACTTGGTTATTTTCTTTCATGAGTGATGTTAATTATGAATTTATTTTCTAGAACTTGCATTGAATCAATTTGAGATTACATTGGTCTGTATGTTGCATGAAAATGACAGAGGCATTTTTTCTTGACTTAGCTGCTTGGGCCAAATAAACCTACCTTGCATTTATCTAAATATTAACTCCCTCTGAGCCTATTTGCCTATTCTTTGTTCTTAGCTCATTACAAGCTTTGAGTGAAAAACCATGTTTTACCTTACCTTAGGGAATGGGAGAGCATTGATTTTCTTATTGGAGAAGTTCTTTTGCTTGCAATGATTTAAGTGCAGGGGAATTGGTGTGTTGATACGAAATGCTTGGTACAAAAAAAAAAACAAAAAAAATAAAAAAATAAAAAAATAAAAGAATAGAAAAATGAAGGAATGTGTGAAGAGAATGAGCATTTTATGGTTTTGGGTAAAAATTTTATTCTTTCTACTTGAGTTACTCCTCAATGCTCTTTTATTCTCTTTGGTTTAACCTGCTATTATCCATATTGTTCCCTTCCTTCACCCTATAAGTTCCATTACAACCTTTTTGATAGACCTCTTGATTTTTGCAATTTATTTGATCTAAGTAGTGGAGAATTGATGTATATGCAAGCCTATGGTAAAATACTTTCATAATTTGACTGAGTTGAGCGTAAACAGTTAACCTAAACACCTTGTGTGATTTGAGTGTCACTTGTGAAGAATTTTACTCAATCTGAACATGCCTATTTCTGATTAAAGCATGATTATGCTATATAATGTAAATATTGGATAATTTTCGGATTTTGATGCATTTTGACCTTTCTTCCTTGGTTAGGCCATAACTTGGGACTCGGTGATCCAATTGAGATGATCTTGGTGTCTTTGGAAAGCTAAGACAAGGATCTACAAGTTTTATGAAGAACTCAAGAGCTGGATCAGACATCTAAGTACCCAAAATAGCCTTGCAATACAGAGTGAGTTTGCTGTCACGGAACCATCTGGGCAGTATGCACATATTGGACTATATAGTGGGTTATAGGCCTCCTCTTGGGCTAAATCTTGGTCATTTGAAAGATAAGACCCATATCTCCAACTTCACTGAAGACCATTTTGTCAATAGATGTCGTTTTAGGCATGCTTCTGAAGCTACAAGTTGGTCTGAATTTGGAAACACGTTCTTCCAACCTAACTTGAGGTAGGTGCAGTGTTTTTGGCATTTCTGGAGTTATAAAAGTCCAAATGACATGATTCAAATTGGAGATTTTCAAGGAGACAACTGGCTACAACTTTGATGAGACATCCAAGCCAAAATACACCATCTAGGTGATGAATTTGGAGCCAGAAGTTGGATAAGAGTTGTTGACTAAAAGCCACCAACCATACACCAACCCACCTACCATGCACCAACCCACCAACCATGCATCAAGCTTCCATTTTTGACAATTTTCATATTCTTATAGCTTGTATTCAGATTATGTACATGTATAAATTGGCCTCTAGGATTAGTATAAATAGACCCAACCTCTTTGTATTAGAGGCATTCAATTTGGAAGTAAGTTTCAAGAAAGTTTAAGTATTTGTCAAAGTTTTCTTTCTCTTCTTCTCCATTCTCTTTACAATTTCATTTTTGTTCTTTAATTTATGAGTTCTTCCTTCCCATCCATGGAAGGCTAGGCTCTCATAATCAATCCAAGGGATTAGCCATCTTGTTGTTTAATTTGGAGATCTTGTTTTGCTTGTTCATATTGCTTAATTGTTATTCAAGTTTCTCTTCTTCCTCTTTTGATTTTTATCTAGATTAAATTGCTTAATTTGATTTAGATGTTGATGTGGTAATAGCTTTATTATCATGTATTCAAAGAGGATCACAAAGATTAAACAATATATTAAAGCTTTTTGATAGATTGTTTAACTTGGTTAAATTCTAGATCTTAAGTTAATCTATGTTGGATGGTGCTTACATTATCTAACCTTGGTTAATCAAATCCTAGATGCTTATCTAGTAGAGAATTCTTGGATCATGTTAAGGCTTCTTGATGTGATCTAAGGCCAAAAACATGGTTAGCAATTAAGTGAATTCCTTGTGATCAATGATGAGTTAAACTCAAGATCGGTAAATTTCCTTGGATTGGTTGTTTCTTTAGATTTGTTTACAACTTTAAATCTCCTACTTTTATTAATCTTGTTAATCAACAACAAAACCCCCCTTTTCTAATTATCTTGATCTAATTAAATCTTTGTTTTTGGATCCTTAAGAGACGATTCGGTTCATTCTCTATACTACAAATTAGTTTGTGAACCGATTATTTTATTTGATAGGTCTCGACAACCTCTTGTCACTCCACCAACTATCAAGTTGCCATTCCCTCAAAGACTCAAGAAGGAGCATGATAAGAAACAGTTTGGGAAGTTTCTAGAGGTGTTCAACAAGTTGCAAATTAACATTCCATTTGCCGAAGCTCTAGAGCAAATGCCCTCCTATGTGAAATTCATGAAGGAGTTGTTATCAAAGAAGAGAAGGATTGGGAATGCAGAAACCATTATGCTCACGGAGGAGTGCAGTGCATTTCTACAAAGAAAACTTCCTCCAAAGCTTAAGGACCTGGGGAGCTTCTCTATTCCATGCACAATTGGAGATAGAACCTTTGGGAAAGCATTGTGTGATCTTGGTGCTAGCATTAGTCTCATGCCTTTATCCATTTTCAAGCAATTGGGGATTGGCCAAATAAAGCCCACCATGGTAACTCTTCAATTTGCAGATAGGTCAATGAAGCATCCCCATGGAGTGATTGAAGACGTTTTGGTAAAATTGGACAAATTCATCTTCCCGGTAGACTTCGTTGTCCTTGACATGGAATAGAATAGGGACATTCCATTAATTTTGGGTAGGTGATCAATCAATTTGAGACACTTATATTAGCTTTGTATTAGGCTTCATTAGATGTTTATTGTACCCAATATTAGTATTTTAGATGAGTTTAATGTTGTTGGGCTTCATTGGGTTTTAATGTAAATGTTGGATAATTTTTGGATTTTGATGCATTTTGACCTTTCTTCCTTGGTTAGACCATAACTTGGGACTCGGTGATCCAATTGAGGTGATCTTGGTGTCTTTGGAAAGCTAAGACAAGGATCTACAAGTTTCATGAAGAACTCAAGAGCTGGATCGGACTTCTAAGGGCCCAAAATAGCCTTGCAATACAGAGTGAGTTTGCTGTCACGGAACCATCTGGGCAGTATGCACATATTGGACTATATAGTGGGTTATAGACCTCATCTTGGGCTGAAACTTGGTCATTTGAAAGATAAGACCCATATCTCCAACTTCACTGAAGACCATTTTGTCAATAGATTTCGTTTTAGGCATGATAATGAAGCTACAAGTTGGTCTGAATTTGGAAACACGTTCTTCCAACCTAACTTGAGGTAGGTGCAGTGTTTTTGGCATTTCTGGAGTTATAAAAGTCCAAATGACATGATTCAAATTGGAGATTTTCAAGGAGACAACTGGCTACAACTTTGATGAAGACATCCAAGCAAAAATGCACCGTCTAGGTGATGAATTTGAAGCCAGAAGTCGGATAAGAGTTGTTGACTAAAAGCCACCAACCATACACCAACCCACCTACCATGCACCAACCCACCAACCATGCATCAAGCTTCCATTTTTGACAATTTTCATATTCTTATAGCTTGTATTCAGATTATGTACATGTACAAATTGGCTTCTAGGATTAGTATAAATAGACCCAACCTCTTTGTATTAGAAGCATTCAATTTGGAAGTAAGTTTCAAGAAAGTTTAAGTATTTGTGAGAGTTTTCTTTCTCTTCTTCTCCATTCTCTTTGCAATTTCGTTTTTGATCTTTAAATTCTGAGTTCTTCCTTCCCATCCATGGAAGGCTAGGCTCTCATAATCAATCCAAGGGATTAGCCATCTTGTTGTTTAATTTGGAGATCTTGTTTTGCTTGTTCATATTGCTTAATTGTTATTCAAGTTTCTCTTCTTCCTCTTTTGATTTTTATCTAGATTAAATTGCTTAATTTGATTTAGATGTTGATGTGGTAATAGCTTTATTATCATGTATTCAAAGAGGATCATAAAGATTAAACAATATATTAAAGCTTTTTGATAGATTGTTTAACTTGGTTAAATTCTAGATCTTAAGTTAATCTATGTTGGATGGTGCTTACTTTATCTAACCTTGGTTAATCAAATCCTAGATGCTTATCTAGTAAAGAATTCTTGGATCATGTTAAGGCTTCTTGATGTGATCTAAGGCCAAGAACATGGTTAGCAATTAAGTGAATTCCTTGTGATCAATGATGAGTTAAACTCAAGATCGGTAAATTTCCTTGGATTGGTTGTTTCTTTAGATTTGTTTACAACTTTGAATCTCCTACTTTTATTAATCTTGTAAATCAACAACAAAACCCCCCCCTTTTTCTAATTATCTTGATCTAATTAAATCTTTGTTTTTGGATCCTTGAGAGACGATTCGGTTCATTCTCTATACTACAAATTAGTTTGTGAACCGGTTATTTTATTTGATAGGTCTCGACAACCTCTTGTCAAATTTGGCCTTGAGATTCTTGCCGGGGATCCAAGGCAACTATTTGATCATTTCAAGATCCCATCTAACTCTAACAAATGTGTTTGTTTTGTTTTTGAAGCCTTTTCAAGTGGGATTCAGCTGAAATTGGATAAAGGGCATTGTGTCAAGAATTTCAGTTCGGGCATCTCGGATTGATCTGAATTTTGGTACACAAATGGAAAATATTATTCTGAGAAAGGCTCACTTTCTTTAGTGAGGTCACCCTTATTTTTGCCAAATTCCATCGTTTAGACCACTTTTTCAATTTTTTAAGATATTTTATTATTTAGTTTGATAGCATTTGTGTGTAGATTTTATCCTGTGGTGGTCCCATAATTTTTAAAATTCATTTGATACTGTTTTTTATTTTTGTTTAATTTTTTGGAGTATTTGTTTTAGGAATTTTTAGTGTTTTAGTTGTTATTGCTTTTCTAATACCTTCTTATGAATTGCATGCTGTATGACTAGATCTGATCCTGGTACCTTGCATTCATTTGATCCTGAAGTTGATAGAACATTTCATACACTTCATAGAATTCATAGGACTAGTAGTAGCATTCATAGAGCTAATAGAATTACTTCTGGAATTGGACTTGAACTTGACATTGCACCTAATCTTGTTGACTCTTTTAATCTTGTTGAGTCTGCTTCTGTTAGTACTTCGATTATTACGATCTGAGTACATTGATTTTACTATGGTGACTATAACAATAGGACCCTTAAGGAATTGGTCGCACTGATGTGAATTATCAACCTTTGTGCATTCAATATCCTCGAACTTAATGTTGATTTTGAGTTGAAATGCGGATTGATACACTTCTGCCCAAGTTTCATGGTCTTGCAGGTGAAGATCCACATAAGCATTTGAAGGAGTTCCATGTTGTCTGCTCCACCATGAAACCTCATGGAATAGCTGAAGATCACATCAAGCTAAGGGCCTTTCCTTTCTCTTTGGATGGTGCTGCTAAGGATTGGTTGTATTACTTACAACCTGCTGCCATCACTTCTTGGAATGACATGAAAAGATTATTTCTGGAGAAGTTCTTTCTCGCATCAAGAAGCGCTGCAATAAGGAAAGATATTTGTGGCATAAGGCAAATCGGTGGTGAAACTCTCCATGAGTATTGGGAGAGATTCAAGAAATTGTGCTCAAGCCGCCCACACCATCAAATTAGTGATCGCTGATCCAATACTTCTATGAAGGATTGATGCCAATGGAAAGGAGTATGATTGATGTCGCAAGTGGTGGAGTATTGGTAGATAAAACTCCACCACGCGTAAACTTAATTGCAAACATGGCGCAAATTGTCGCAATTTGGTACTCAAATGGGTGCTGCAACCAGAGTAGTCAATGAAGTTAATACCTCTTCACATGCTGATCAACAAAGGGTGGAACATAGATTGGATGAGCTCACTTCTTTGGTTAGACAGATGGCAATAGGACAACACGAACCACGTGTGCAAACCCCTGCAAGAGTTTGTAGCATATGTTCTAGTTCCTCTCATCCCACGTGATACGTGCCCCACGTTGCAAGATGATTACGAAGTTTCAAGACCAATCGTAGGGTCGCACTGGTATATTTCCTGGAAAGCCACAATTTCATCATCAGCAACAACAGAAGTATGATCCATTCTCCAACACTTACAACCCTGGTTGGAGGGACCATCCCAATCTGAGATATGGGAATGCATCAAATCATGACCACCAAACCAAGATAGACCACCATTCCGGCGACAAGCAAGGACTAATCAGCTTTCGACCACATCTTTGGACCAAGTAGACCACCATTCCAAAGAAGAAGGTCCCTGTAGCCACAAAATCGAGCCCTCATTGGAGGATTTGGTGAAACAGATTGGCCACCAATAACATCCGGTTTCAACAGAGAACTGAAACCACCATTCAAAACTTGGAGACTCAAATTGGTCAACTTGCCACATCAATTCATGAATTAAAGTCACAGGGTTCTGGCCAATTACCCTCTCAAACCACTCCAAACCCTAGAGGCAATGTTAGTGCTATAGATTTACGCAGTGGTAAGCAAAACAATGGACCAAGATGAGATAATTCCGCATTCTACCATTGACCCGGAAAAACAAGATGTCATAGCTTGATTCAAAGAAGACAAATGATCCTACAACATCCAAGCGAGAAAGTCGAGATCAAACCGGCTGATTGTGAAAATTGTAAGCGAGAAAAGTGAACATCCACAAAAGTCAGCTTTCAACATTCCTCTTCCTTTTCCAAACCGAATGATACAGTCGAGGCATATGGTTGAAACTGACTTGGATAAGGAAATTATGGAGACTTTTCAGAAGGTTGAGGTGAATATACCTCTCTTGGAGGCAATTAAACAAATCCCCAAGTATGCCAAGTTCTTGAAAGAGATGTGCACCCATAAGAGGAAGCTAAAGGGCACTGAAAAAGTGAGTATGGGGAGAAATGTCTCTACTTTGATTCAGCCCAACCTGCCTCCCAAATGCAAGGATCCAGGCACTTTTACCATCCCTTGCACCATAGGGCACCAACAGTTCACTCATGCCTTGCTAGACTTGGGAGCCTCCATCAATGTAATGCCAAAGTCAGTTTACACTTCATTGCAGATGGGAGAGCTAAAGCCCACTGGCATTGTCATTCAGTTAGCAAACCGGAGCACTGCACAACCTGCAGGAGTGTTGGAGGACGCTCGGTTCGGTACATAATTTAATATTCCACTGATTTTTATGTGTTGAATATGGAAGATGAATCGCCTCTTCCCCACCCCATTGATCTTAGGTAGGCCATTTTTAAAAGCTGCTAAAACTAAGATTGATGTGCATCTGTACCCTTTCCATGGAATTTGGTGATGATATCATTCAGTTTAACATTTTTGATGCCATGAAATACCCTTTAGAGGATCATTCTGTTTTTCATTTTGATGTCATTGATTTATTGGTTGATGATATGCATACTGATATGTTGGCAGAGTTTCCTGAAATTGTAGGATACACTGATAGCATAGCTTGTGATACTTGTTACGCACTCGCTTCGGACTTTTTGGTTGTAAACCCACTGCAATGTGTGCACTTTGTCTTGAGATTTCTACATACTTATCATGTCTTGTTGTTAATTCTACCGACATTGATGATTACATTTACATACTAATGGCAATGATGTTGTTATTAATGATGTTATCATTCATCCTGCTGCTAAGTGTGATTCTTTTGATTCCATAGGATATGATGATGTTGTTTTGCAAGATTGTGCACAGCTTGCAGGTACAGGTGCAACTGCTGAGAATTTAGCAGATTTAGTTTCGGTTCCAAAACTAGTACCATCATCCAAAGAACCACCCTCCATTGAACTTAAGCCCTTGCCCGAGCATTTGAAGTATGCATTCTTGGAGGAGGATGAGAAGCTCCCGGTGATAATGGCCAAACACCTCCAACCTGAGCAAGAAACCAAATTATTGGAAGTTTTGAAGCAACACAAAAGGGCAATTGGTTGGACACTTGCAGACATTCACAGTATTAACCCCTCCACATGCATGCATAGGATATTACTTGAGGAGGAAACTAAACCGGTGAGACAACCCCAGGAGGAGACTCGAATCCTCTCATTCTAGATGTGGTGAAAAAGAAGTGACCAAGCTACCGCAGTGGCATTATCTATCCCATCTCCGACTGACAAGTGGGTGAGCCGGTGCAAGTAGTTCCAAAGAAATCCGGGTGACTGTTGTGGCCAACCGGAAGAATGAGCTCATTCCAACCCGAAAGTGCAGAATAGGCCGGAGAGTCCGCATTGACTACAGACGTCTCAACCAAGCCACTCGTAAAGATCATTACCCCCTTCCGTTCATTGATCGAGATCTTTGGAACGGTTGGGTGGTAAGTCCCATTACCGCTTTTAGATGGCTACACTTTGGATACTTCCAAATCCACATTGCACCGGTAGATCATGAGAAGACCACATTTACTTGTCCCTTCGGCACCTTTTCTTACAGAAGGTTGCCCTTCGGGCTCTTGAATGCCCCTGGTTCCTTCCAGCGGTGCATTGTGAGCATATTTTATGATTTCTTAGAGGAGTGCATGGAGGTATTTATGGATGACTTTACTTGTCTATGGTTCTGCTTTTGATTCATGTTTAGCTTGACCTATCTAGAAATCGCAAAGATGCATTGAGACTAACCTTGTGCTAAATTTTGAGAAATGCCATTTTATGGTAGAACGGGGTATAGTTTTAGGCCATGTAGTATCCAGTAAGGGCATTGAGGTAGATCCTGCCAAGATTGATGTAATTACTTGTCTATCTTACCCCACATGCGTGCGGGAAGTGCATTCTTTTCTTGGTCATGCAGGTTTCTACAGGCGCTTCATTGCCGACTTCAGCAAGATTGCTCTTCCACTTTCCCGATTCATCGCAGAAAGATGTGGAGTTCAATTTTGATGACAAGTGCAAGCGACTTTCATCCACTTGAAGCAGGCCTTGACTAGTACCCCTATCATCCAGCCACCTGACTGGACATTGCCATTTGAGTTAATGTGTGATGCTTCTAACTATGCAGTAGGAGCAGTCTTGGCACAGAGAGTGGGGAAAGCTTCTCATGAAAAAGAACTTTTAGCCATTGTTTTTGCTTTGGATAAGTTTAGATCATATTTGCTTGGTTCTATGGTTGTTGTGTTTACTGATCATGCAGCTCTGAAGTTCCTTTTGAAGAAGCCAGATGCAAAGCCCCGACTAATAAGATGGATGCTACTGCTCCAAGAGTTTCACATAGAGATCCGTGAAAAGAGTGGAGCAGAGAACCTTGTGGCGAGATCATTTGAGCCGCATTGAAAGGGCTTCGATCCCTTCCTGTACGGGACTCCTTCCCAGAGATGAGCGACTTATGCATTGCAAGGTAAGAACACCTTCCCTTGGTTTCTTTGATATGGTGAATTTCTTGGTTGCTACGCTTTTCCCTCACATTTCACTCGTGCACAAATTTATAAACTTAAGAGTGAATCAAAATATTATGTGTGGGATGATCCATATACGTGGCGATTTTGTAGTGACCAAATTATTAGGCGATGTGTGCCTAATCAAGAGTTTCATTCTGTTCTTAGCTTTTGTCATGCATTTGCATGTGGTGGACATTTTGGGCCTCAACGTACAGCTAGGAAAGTCTTAGACTACGGTTTATATTGGCCTACCTTGTTTCATGATGCATATTTGTTACGTAAGTCTTGTGAGCGATTAATGTCGAGAACAGGGAACATTTCTCGCGGGAATGAGATGCCCTGACAACCTCATCGTATTGTGAAATCTTTGACGTATGGGGTATTGATTTCATGGAACCTTTTCCTCGTTTCCTTTGGTTATGTTTACATTTTGCTAGTTTGTTGATTATGTATCAAAATGGGTGGAGGCTAAAGCCACTCGGATGATGATTCCAAAGTTGTTGTGGATTTTGTTAGATCACAGATTTTCTGCGGGTTTGGAATCCCGAGAGCTATCATCAATGATCAAGGCACCCATTTCATGCTTAGGAGCATGGAGGGATTGATGAGGAAATATGGCGTGTTGCATAAAGTTTCTACACCTTACCATCCCGGCACTAATGGTCAAGCCGAGGTCTCCAATAGAGAGATCAAGCACATACTTGAAAAAGCAGTCCAACCTAATCGGAAGAATTGGAGCATGAGGCTTGAGGATGCTCTTTGGGCTTCTGGACCGCTTACAAAACTCCAATCGGGATGTCTCCATATCGGATAATCTATGGTAAGGCATGCCACTTGCCAAGTAGAAATTGAGCACAAAGCATATTGGGCCGTGAAGCAATGCAACATGAATTTGGCCGAGGTGGCATAAAGCGAAAGTTGCGATTCTGAGGAATTGGAAGAGATCCGCCTAGATGCCTATGAGAGCTCCCGACTCTACAAAGAAAAGACCAAAGCCTTCCATGATAAGTTTATTCTTCGGAAGGAGTTTTCAGTTGGGCAAAAAGTTCTCTTGTTTAATTCTCGCCTTAAGTTGATGCCTGGTAAATTAAGGTCTAGGTGGGACGGTCCGTTTGTTGTCACTAACATTTTTCCTCATGGTGCAGTGGAAATTAAGAGTGAAGCCACCAACAAAGTGTTCAAAGTTAATGGTCACCGCCTCAAAATTTTTTATGAAGGAGCTCAAGAGAACCTCGTGGAGGAAGTTCAACTGCAGGATGCCCTCTACCATGATTGATCACTACTGTGTTGAAAAAAAAGAAAAAAATAAAAAAAAAGAAGAAGACAAAAGAAAAAAAAAAGAGAAGAAAAAAAAAAGCCACGATTAATGTCAATTGCCAAAGATTGAATCATTATTGGGGAGGACCCATCGCTCGTGCAAAATCTTCAATCACGCTGGCTAAGGACATTAAAAGTAGCGCTTCTTGGGAGGCAACCCAAGTTTTCTAACTCTTTTATCTTTCAACTTTGACTTATTTGCAATCACAGGAATCGAGACAGAAAATCGGTGCCAAGCGAGAAAATCTATCAGAGTTTGATTTTTCTGTCTTAATTTTGTTTATTTTTCGTTGACAGATGATTTTTCACCGGTTAAATGGCGGATAACGGTACTCGTGAAAATCTTTTTTCGGTCCCTTGATTACCCACAAACACCGAAATTTGTATATAATTTTACTCAATTTGTTTTTCTTCTTTCTTTCTTTCAAAATGGATAATCGGCTTGTCAACCTCATAGCGATTCCCTTCTCTCCCCTCAAAATGCTTTAACTAACATTTATTATGCAAGGTTTGAGAGGTTAAGGATGCTTATGCACAAAGGCATCCTGCGGATATCTGTTGGATAATCGAAGCAAAGGTCCGAATCACGGGAATTTTTACGATGCTCTTGTTTCATATATGCCAGGGCTAGGCAAAAGTTCATATGCAAAAAAGAGAAGAGCAAAAAGGTTACGAGTCTGCTATAAATGTGCAAGGTGGACCTGTAACACAAAATGCAGATCAATTGGAATGGCGTCTATAAATCGACTTGATAAAATTGACTTCATTAAGGATGGCATGAGTAAGGAGTCTTTAGATAACATTCTATTGACTCTTGAGACGCATCCTAGTGGAGATGTGCAAAGAGTACTTCTCGATTTATGGCAAATATTCCAAGATGAACATAAGCGTTATAGTCTCTGGAATCTGACTCAAAAAGACCCTGTTTGCCAATTTTTAAGAAAATTGGATGGGAAACCGACCATTGGCCCATAGAGAGCATTCAAGCCGTTACTGGACGTAAAACCAGAGGAATTTGTGAGCCACAATCACACCTCCTGTAAGTATTATTTTTATTTTTGTTTTTGTTTTTGTTTTTCTTCTTGTTTATTAAAAAAAAAATTTTAAAAAAAATTTAAATTTACAAAAAAAAATTCAAATCAAAAGTAGTCGTATTCTTTTGAAATATGCATTGCATATTTTCAAACTTCTTCTGACACATTTAGATTAGTCTTTTATCCTTGTCATATAGCTATTATTACATTTGAGTTTTGATTCTTTAAATAATGCACTTTGCTCTCTTCAGATCATTGATAAGGTGAGAGTACAAAAAAAAAAAAAAATGGAAGTCACTTCAGTTCGTCGGATCAAGAGTGTTTGTGTCTTTTGTGGATCTAATCCTGGGAAAGATAAAGAGTTTGTAAATATTGCACACCATCTTGGTCGAGTGCTAGCTGGGAGAGAAATCCATTTAGTTTACGGAGGAGGTAGTCTTGGGTTAATGGGTTGTGTAGCAACTGCTGCACATTTAAGAGGTGGCAAAGTCCTTGGTGTCATTCCCAGTCCTTTATCTACCAGCAAGCCTATTGGAAAAACATTAGGGGATGAAGTAATGGTATTTTGCATGCACCAACGCATGAACATTATGATAGCAAATGCTGATGCCTTTATTGCCCTACCTGGTGGTTTTGAAACATTGGAAGAACTCTTTCAAATTACATCCTGGTCATTGAACAGAACTTTCACCAAAAACCCATAGGTATATTAAATGTTAATGGTTTTTATGACAGTTTGTTTTGTTTTCTTGATCATGCTGTAGAAAAAAGATTCATCTCACAAGCGACACGTCAAAGTCTTGTAACTGCTGCAACTCCTGAACAATTGCTCGATCAACTCAATGCATTTGTACCACAACGTGATCCAGTAATGGCTCCACGGAATTGGGAACAAGGCAGCAGCAGCAAAAAGCAAAAACTTGATTTGACTTTGTCTTTGTGAATTTTTGTTTTCTCTTATGGTTTTAATTTTTTGTAATTTTTCTTATTTCAGGCCCGATTTGCAGTTTTCTGGTAAGACCTTCTACACTCTACCTATCTTTATTTTGACATTGGGGACAATGTCTTTAATTAGTTGGGGGGAGGGATAGTTGACATTACCATGTACATAGTTTAAGTAAAAAAAAAAAAACTAATCTTTATTGTTACTAACTTTTTAGATGTATGATGGCAGAGTAAGGAGTAGTTTCGCTCTTGAGACGCATCTTAACTTGCATTTCATAATAGGTCTTAAATCATCTTTGTTCTTGTATATATATTAAAAAAATAAAAAAATAAAAAAATTAAAACACACACACACACACACACACAATTTTGATCTTTTCAATTGATTTTGATACAAGCATGTGCTGAATCTGAGCTTAATTGATGATAAAAGTATGCAAAACAGTTTATAGTTGAATCATTTTCATGATATACATGTGTATATGATTGTGGATATTAGGAAGAAGGCATGGTTGAATTGAGTGAATGTTCCATACCTATGTGAGTTTTGGGCTTTTCCAAGTTTGATCCTTACACTTGGTTATTTTCTTTCATGAGTGATGTTAATTATGAATTTATTTTCTAGAACTTGCATTGAATCGATTTGAGATTACATTGGTCTGTATATTGCATGAAAATGACAGAGGCATTTTTTCTTGACTTAGCTGCTTGGGCCAAATAAACCTACCTTGCATTTATCCAATATTAACTCCCTCTGAGCCTATTTGCCTATTCTTTGTTCTTAGCTCATTACAAGCTTTGAGTGAAAAACCATGTTTTACCTTACCTTAGGGAATGGGAGAGCATTGATTTTCTTATTTGAGAAGTTCTTTTGCTTGCAATGATTTAAGTGTGGGGGAATTGGTGTGCGGTACACAAAAAAAAAACAAAAAAACAAAAAAAACAAAAAAAAAACAAAAAAAAGAAAAAAAAACAAAAAAAAAGAAAGAAAAAAAAATTGAAAAAGGAAGGAATGTGTGAAGAGAATGAGCATTTTATGGTTTTGGGTAAAAAAAAATTTATTCTTTCTACTTGAGTTACTCCTCAATGCTCTTTTATTCTCTTTGGTTTTAACCTGCTATTATCCATATTGTTCCCTTTCTTCACCTTATAAGTTCCATTACAACCTTTTTGAAAGACCTCTTGATTTTTGCAATTTATTTGATCTAAGTAGTGGAGAATTGATGTATATGCAAGCCTATGGTAAAATACTTTCATAATTTGACTGAGTTGAGCGTAAACAGTTAACCTAAACACCTTGTGTGATTTGAGTGTCACTTGTGAAGAATTTTACTCAATCTGAACATGCCTATTTCTGATTAAAGCATGATTATGCTATACTTTATTCTCAATTGATTTGATTCAACTATTCTTTGTTAAGCATACTTGACTTATTAATTATGGTTTATATTTGATACAATGTTTGTATTTAAAAAATTAGTTGAATTGATTAAATAAAATATTACATGTTTGTGGGTATCATCCTGGTAAACCCTCACGAGACTACAACTCGTCCACTAGGGACACCTAGGGGTTTAAAGGCTTGTGGCACATGCTAAGTGTCATCGTGTTTTCCTACGAAAATGGATTAAGATTAGGTATAATCAGTTTTTTATATTTTTAGTTTAATAATATGATGTTTCTTGTTTTTCTTTAATTTTATTCTTATGTGTTTTGCCCAGGAGTACAAAAGCTTAAGTGTGGGGGAATTTGATCAATCAATTTGAGACACTTATATTAGCTTTGTATTAGGCTTCATTAGATGTTTATTGTGCCCAATATTAGTATTTTAGATGAGTTTAATGTTGTTGGGCTTCATTGGGTTTTAATGTAAATGTTGGATAATTTTCGGATTTTGATGCATTTTGACCTTTCTTCCTTGGTAAGGCCATAACTTGGGACTCGGTGATCCAATTGAGGTGATCTTGGTGTCTTTGGAAAGCTAAGACAAGGATCTACAAGTTTCATGAAGAACTCAAGAGCTGGATCGGACTTCTAAGGGCCCAAAATAGCCTTCCAATACAGAGTGAGTTTGCTGTCACGGAACCATCTGGACAGTATGCACATATTGGACTATATAGTGGGTTATAGACCTCCTCTTGGGCTGACACTTGGTCATTTGAAAGATAAGACCCATATCTCCAACTTCACTGAAGACCATTTTGTCAATAGATGTCGTTTTAGGCATAATAATGAAGCTACAAGTTGGTCTGAATTTGGAAACACGTTCTTCCAACCTAACTTGAGGTAGGTGCAGTGTTTTTGGCATTTCTGGAGTTATAAAAGTCCAAATGACATGATTCAAATTGGAGATTTTCAAGGAGACAACTGGATACAACTTTGATGAAGACATCCAAGCCAAAATACACCGTCTATGTGATGAATTTGAAGCCAGAATTCGGATAAGAGTTGTTGACTAAAAGCCACCAACCATACACCAACCCACCTACCATGCACCAACCCACCAACCATGCATCAAGCTTCCATTTTTGACAATTTTCATATTCTTATAGCTTGTGTTCAGATTATGTACATGTACAAATTGGCTTCTAGGATTAGTATAAATAGACCCAACCTCTTTGTATTAGAAGCATTCAATTTGGAAGTAAGTTTCAAGAAAGTTTAAGTATTTGTGAGAGTTTTCTTTCTCTTCTTCTCCATTCTCTTTGCAATTTCGTTTTTGTTCTTTAAATTCTGAGTTCTTCCTTCCCATCCATGGAAGGCTAGGCTCTCATAATCAATCCAAGGGATTATCCATCTTGTTGTTTAATTTGGAGATCTTGTTTTGCTTGTTCATATTGCTTAATTGTTATTCAAGTTTCTCTTCTTCCTCTTTTGATTTTTATCTAGATTAAATTGCTTAATTTGATTTAGATGTTGATGTGGTAATAGCTTTATTATCATGTATTCAAAGAGGATCATAAAGATTAAACAATATATTAAAGCTTTTTGATAGATTGTTTAACTTGGTTAAATTCTAGATCTTAAGTTAATCTATGTTGGATGGTGCTTACTTTATCTAACCTTGGTTAATCAAATCCTAGATGCTTATCTAGTAAAGAATTCTTGGATCATGTTAAGGCTTCTTGATGTGATCTAAGGCCAAGAACATGGTTAGCAATTAAGTGAATTCCTTGTGATCAATGATGAGTTAAACTCAAGATCGGTAAATTTCCTTGGATTGGTTGTTTCTTTAGATTTGTTTACAACTTTGAATCTCCTACTTTTATTAATCTTGTAAATCAACAACAAAACCCCCCCTTTTTCTAATTATCTTGATCTAATTAAATCTTTGTTTTTGGATCCTTGAGAGACGATTCGGTTCATTCTCTATACTACAAATTAGTTTGTGAACCGGTTATTTTATTTGATAGGTCTCGACAACCTCTTGTCAGTAGGCCTTTCCTTATAACCGGTAGAGCTCTCATCGATGTGGCGGATGGGACCTTGACATTGAAGGTCCAAGATGAAGCAATCACTTTTAATGTCTTTGAAGCTAGGAAGCATCCGGGAGATAAAGAAGCATGCTTTCACATTGATGTGTTTGACTCCATAATATCCAAGTCTTATAAGGAAAGGAACCCCTCTTTGCCCCTCGAAAAAGTGCTTGTTGAATCAAAGGTGGAAATTGATGAAGAGGATGATCCGAAGGTTGAAGAAATACTTAGCCTGTTGGAAAACTCACCTCCCTATCCTAAAAATGCACAACCAAAATGGGAGGAATTGATGAGAGGAGAAGATGAAACCCAACCAAGAATAGAAGAAGCACCGAAGGTTGAGCTCAAACCATTGCCCACACACTTAAAGTATTCCTTTCTTGGCGAACAGAACTCTTACCCTATCATCATGAATGTTGGATTGAGCCAAATAGAAGAAGAAAAATTGCTAAGTGTACTTTGGGATCACAAGGGGGCCATTGGATGGTCAATTGGGGACCTGAAAGGAATAAGTCCTTCTTTATGCATGCACAAAATACTTATGGAGGAGAATCATAAAACAGTAGTGCAGCCACAAAGGAGACTTAATCCAGTCATGAAAGAAGTGGTTCAGAAGGAGATTTTCAAGCTTCTTGATGCTGGACTCATTTACCCTATCTCAGACAGAAGGACCACTTCCCACTCCCTTTCATTGACTAGATGTTAGAGCGGTTGGCCGGGCACGAACATTATTACTTTCTGGATAGATATTTCGGCTACAACCAAATTGCTGTAGCTCCAGAGGATCAGGAGAAAACAACATTCACATGCCCTTATGGAGTGTTCGCTTACAGAAGGATGCCCTTCGGACTTTGCAACGCATTGGCTACATTCCAAAGGTGTATGATGTCCATCTTCTCCGATATGATTGAAAAATATATTGAAGTTTTTATGGACAATTTTTTTGTTTTTGGTTCTTCATTTGATAATTGTTTTCATAATTTGTCATTAATATTAAAAAGATGTGAAGAAACAAACTTGGTTTTAAATTGGGAAAAATGTCATTTCATGGTGAGAGATGGAATTGTTTTAGGGCACCGCATCTCTAACCAAGGGATTGCAGTTGATCGTGCCAAAGTTGAAGTTATTGAAAAACTTCCCCCTCCCACTAATGTTAAAGGCATTCGTAGCTTTTTGGGGCATGCTGGGTTCTACAGAAGATTCATAAAAGATTTTTCCAAAATTGCTAAACCTCTCAGTGACCTCCTTGTAAAAGATGCTCCATTTGATTTTAATGATGCATGCATGCTAGCTTTTAATGTTTTGAAGCATAAACTGATCACTGCACCAATTGTCATTGCACCTGATTGGAGTTTGCCACTTGAAATCATGTGTGATGCAAGTGACACGGCTGTAGGTGCTGTTTTAGACCAAAGGAAAGATAAGTTGTCGCATGTGATTTATTATGCAAGTCATGTTTTAAATGGTGCACAACTTAACTATGCTACTACTGAAAAGGAATTATTGGCTGTTGTTTATGAATTTGACAAGTTCCGTTCTTACTTGGTAGGTTCCAAGGTGATTGTGTACACGGACCATGCAGCTGTCCGGTATTTATTTGCCAAGCAAGATTCAAAACCAAGGCTTATTCGGTGGATTTTACTGCTTCAAGAGTTTGACCTAGAGATAAGGGATAAGAAAGGGATTGAAAACTCAGTTGCGGACCACTTATCTTGGTTGGAAAGTGCAGAAGAAAATGAAGAGAAAAGACCAATCAATGACCAATTTTCTAATGAACAGTTGCTGGCAGTGGCAAGTTTACCATGTATGCTGATATAGCCAACTACAAAGTTAGCAAGGTGGTTCCCGTGGACTTCAACTCACAACAGCGGAAAAAGTTCTTCCATGAGGCCAAATTCTATGTATGGGACAAGCCATTTCTGTGCAAGAGAGGTGTTGATGGTCTATTAAGTAGATGTGTACCTGAAGAAGAGCAAGAACAAATTTTGTGGCATTGTCACAATTCCGGGTATGGTGGACATTTCAGTAGAGATAGAACAGCAGCGAAGGTCCTCCAATCAGGCTTATTTTGGCCATCATTGTTCAAAGATGCATTTGCCTATGTCAAGAGGTGTGATAGTTGTCAACAGACCGGGAACATATCAAAGAGGAATGAGATGCCCCAAAATCCCATTTTAGAGGTTGAAGTGTTTGACGTTTGGGGAATTGATTTCATGTGTCCGTTCCCTTCGTCATACTCTAAGATTTACATCTTGGTGGCCGTTGATTATGTATCAAAGTGGGTAGAAGTTGCAGCCGTTCAAACCAATGATGCACAAGTGGTAATAAGTTTCTTGAAGAAGAACATCTTTTCAAGATTTGGGGTGCCTAGAGCCTTAATAAGCGATGAAGGAACTCACTTCTGCAATAGGAAGCTGGATACTGTGCTGAGAAAATACAATGTGCATCATAGAATCGCAACCCCCTAATTGAAGCAAATCCTTGAGAAAACAGTGAATGCTTCTAGGAAGGACTGGGCAATGAAGTTAGATGATGCCCTATGGGCATATAGGATAGCTTTCAAAACCCCAATTGGCATGTCTCCTTTTCAGTTGGTTTATGGCAAGGCGTGTCATTTACCTCATGAATTGGAACATATGGCATTATGGGCAACAAAATACTTGGATTTTGATTTGGCCAAAGCGGGTGAGTCAAGGGTCTTACGACTTCATGAACTTGAAGAGTTCCGGAATCATGCCTATGAAAATGCTAAGATATACAAAGAAAACACAAAGAAATGGCATGACAAGAGAATTGTGTGAAAAGAGTTCCAGGAAGGTCAATTAGTACTCTTGTTCAACTCAAGACTCAAGTTGTTTCCAGGAAAGCTCAAGTCCCGATGGTCTGGACCGTTTGAGGTCAAACAAGTTTTTCCATATAGTGCAATCGTGGTGAAGGATCCAAACTCAAATAGAAGCTTCAAGGTGAATGGTCAACGACTCAAGCTTTACCTTGGTGGGAATGTGGAGAGAAGTAGAGAATCCATCAACTTGATCTCCACTTGAAGCAGCATACTATCAAGCTCGGGACGTTAAACAAGCGCTTGCTAGGAGGCAACCCATGCTTTCTATCCCTCTCTTTTATTTTGAGTGTGCTTTAATTTTTGAGTTGTTATTAGTTTAGTTTTGTATTTGTTTGTGATTGAAATTCCTTCTCTGTTAATATATATATATATATATATATATATCTCTGCCACCAAGCGATTAAGCGAAAAATTTTCACCGCTTAGTCACTCAAACCCATTATCTTCTCTATCTCAGCGCGATTAAGCTTTCACATTTCACCGCTTAAGCGTGCTGTCCCTAGGAGAAACCTCTCCTCTGTGACCCAACGATTAAGCATTCAATTTTGACCGCTTAATCCCCCAACTCAACATTTGTCTCTGCCCGCGCGCGATTAAGCGGTGATTTTCAACCGCTTAAGCGCGCGCCCCCTGACACGCAGGGTTAAAAAGGTTTTTCTTCCTTTCCCTCTGTGCATGCTGGTGTGTTGAATTGTGGAACCAATGATTGTTGAAATTGTAGATTGACCTGTTTTCCTTGGATATCGTACGAAAATATGTGAGTGCAAGGTCTCTCTATTGCTTTGATTGTGTATGGATATACTTCCCATTTTCATGATTAATAGACCTTGGAATGTGCATGTTTTTCAAACTTAGAAAAAGTTTATAGGATTGAATTTGTATGAATGACTTGTTTCTAGAAGTTATTTGAATCCCTCTTGAGGCGAAATCATAAATAATGCATGACAAGGGCCTTATTTGGACCGTTTGAGCCTTTCAAGCCAACCTGCTATTACAATGTATATCCCTAGGTCCCTTTTTGTAGCTTTGTATTGATTTGGCCTTCTATTATTTTCTCTTACCCATACATTCCTTGTCCATTCCCCTCTAATCAAAAGTATTGCAAAGAAGTAAGTTTGGGGGTGGACGGTTTAAAAAAAAAAAAAAAAGAAGAATGTTGCAAGTCAAAGTTGTGAATCAGGACGATGCATTGGGCATTGTTTTGATATTTTGAGGCTTGAATTGTGGAATATACATGACATGTATTTCAATCTTTGTTTCTCTTATTCTTTCTTTCATAAAGTCCCTATTGATCCCTGGTCTTGTATTGTTTATATTAGTGGAGAGAGAGATGAAAAACAACCCTATGGATACAAGTCTGATATGCATTTGCTTTCTTGTAAACTTATCCAGGTTTGAACTTCATTGTGATTTGGTCTTTCATTCATGATCTTGGGAAGTTTTCTTTGCACGAGAATTTCATGTGAGAGCATTGTGATAGTGGATTATTCATATGCGACACTTTCAAAATTTGGGTCGTGAAGCAATTGCTGAGGATTTGAATGATTTTCAACCACTGGTATGGTCAGATTTTTGTTCACTTGTGTGGAGTCTTTAGTTTTTTCTTTCCTATTTCTTTCTTTCTCTTTACTTGAGGACAAGCAAAAATCTTAAGTTTGGTGGAGCGATGAAACTGTAAAAACTCATGTTTTTCCATTTCATAATCCTAGTTTTCATCCTTGTCCAATACTTTTTAACTTAGTTTTCTTCTCATTTTCTTCCAGTTTTGATTTCTTTTATTTTTGTTTTCTTTACTTGTTTTTATTTATGTTCATTAGGTAAATGCATGTGAAAGAATGGAGGCTTGATGAGGGAAGAAAATTCTGAAAAGAAGTTGCTGACATTGGGCGATTAATTGCCTAATTTTCACCGCCTAATCGCCCAAGCACAGAAGCTATTGGAGCTGCGCGATTAAGCAGTAAGATTTGACCGCTTAATCGGTTAAGCACAGAGGCAAACGTGATGCGCGACCAATCGGTGAAGAACTGAGCGCTTAAGCGCTCAGTGTGTTTAGTTTACCTGTTGCTGCTGCATTTAAATAGAAAATTATTAGGTTTCTAAGAGGGGCGGCTGGGCACCAAATATACCCTAATCTGGCAGCTCTCTAAGCGCTGGGAGGAGGAGAAGAGTGGAAGCTTGGATCACCTTCATTGTTCTTCATGGAGTTTTCCCTTTCTTCTTAACAGTTTTAGTCTCTTCATTTATTTCTATGTCTAGCTAAACTTCCCCTTGTTGGGATTAGGTGGATTTTGATGGATCTTGATTGTTTTCTATATTGGATTCAATTAACATGAGTTATTATTCTATTTTGAGTTCATGATCTCTTTTCTTAATGCTTTCTAAGGATTAACCCCCTTTGGAATGATTTTAGGATTACATGTTGAATGGAAATTTGATGTATGATTGTGCTATGAGGTTATGAACCTTGCTTATCTTTAGGCTAGGAATAGTCATTGATTTGCTTGTTACCTGATTGAATTTTAAATCCTAATGCTTATTACCTTTTTGAATCGCCTAAGGAATTAGGGATTTTATTTGGAAATAAAGGATCAATTGCCTAAGGAATTAGGATTTGATTAATTTAGAGAATTCGGTAACAAAATAGGAATAATAGCTTGTGTTAATTCCAATTGATATGCAGCAAGTGAAATCAAATGAAACTTGATCCCAACTCTTTCATTAATTGATTATCTTTCATATTGCATACCAAGTGTTTGTTGAATTGCCTAATAGAAAATACCAAAAATATTGTTATTGCATTAGTTCTTGTGTTCATCTTATTTTGCTGCTAGAGCTCACTTTGATCCAAAATTGAGTTGAAATAGTAGTTGATCTCGTTGTTCGGTATTTGGCAACCAATCCCTGAGAACGATATCCAGATTCTCACCATTTTTATTACTTGACGATCTGGTGCACTTGCCGTGGTCCCATCAGCAAGGCCGTGGCTTCTTGGAGAGAAGGTCATGGGGTTTATGGAGAGAAAGAAGAGAAGTTTTGGTGTGGGAATGAATGGATGGGTTGCTTGCTATTTATAGAAGGTAAATAAGGATAAAAATAAATTAAAAATCCATGGTAATTCTCCCTAGCAAGGCCAGTTCTCACAAAGGGCTTGCATGAAGAGATGGTTGTCAATTTGGCCACCTTAATAAATGCTTCTTCATGACTCACCCATTGAGTCACCACAAGTCATTAGTTGCCTAGAGATATTTTCTCAAGATTTTATCAGTAAGTTTAACCCAATGGACAAAGATCAATATCTATTGTCTAATGGACAATCGGATGTACCCAAAATCACCCAGAGATTTTATTAGCTCATAAAATCCCTAAAAATGGAAAATTATCAAATCTGTTGACGGATTTGAAAACTGAACTTCCATTTATTCACAAAAATTCCTCAAAGGTATTTTGGTATCAAAAATAAAATTATTTTATTTTATTTTCCAGAATGGTCTAAAATTAACTTATAAGGTTAAGTCCAATTAAATTTCACTTTAATTGAACTCACAGAAATTCCTAAAAATCATTTATCATAGAAATCACAGAAGATAACCTATATAAAATAAATTGAAATTTTGGGTGTTACAGCTAGGCTCTTATAATCAATTCAAGGGATTATCTATATTGATGTTTAATTTCAAGGTCTTGTTTTGATTGTTCATATTGTTTAATTGTTATTCAAGTTTCTCTTCTTCCTCCTTTGATTTTAATCTAGATTGAATTGCTTAATTTGATTTAGATGTTGATGTGATAATAGCTTTATTATCATGTATTCAAAAAGGATTAGAAAGACTAAACAATATATCAAAGCTTTTTGATGGATTGTTTAGTTTGGTTAAATCCCTGATCTTAATTTAATTTATGTTTGGATGGTGTTTAATTTATCTAACCGTGGTTAATTAAATCCTAGATGCTTATCTAGTAGAAGATTCTTGGATCAAGTTGAGGCTTCTTGATGTGATCTAAGGCCAAGAACATGGTTAGCAATTAAGTGAATCTTTGTTTTCGGATCCTTGAGAGATGATTCAGTTCATTCTCTATACTACAAATTAGTTTCGGAACCGGTAAATTTTATTATTTTGATGGGTCTCAACAACCTCTTGTCAAAATTTGGCGCCGTTGCCGGGGATCCAAGGCAACTATTTGATCATTTCAAGACCCCATCTAACTCTAACAATTGTGTTTGTTTTGGTTTTTGAAGCTTTTTCAAGTGGAATTCGGCTGAAATTTGGTAAAAGGCATTGTGTCAAGATTTTGGTTCGGTAAAGTATCTTTGATCGAGCTGAATTTTGGTAGACCAATTGAAAACATTATTTTGAGAAATGCTTGCAAAACCCCTATTTAAATCAAATTCCATCGTTTAGACCACTTTTTCAATTTTTTAACATTTTTTATTATTTTGTTGGATAGCATTTTTGTGTTGATTTTACCCAGTGGTGGTTCCATAATTTTTAAAATTCATTTGATACTTTTTTATTTTTCTTTTAGATTTTTGGAGTATTTGTTTTAGGAATTTTAATGTTTTAGTTGTTATTGCTTTTCTATACCTTCCTATAAGTTGCATGCTATATGACTAGGTTTGATCCTGGTACCTTGCATTGATTTGATCCTAAAATTGATAGAACCTTTCATACACTTCACAGAATTCATAGGACTGGTAGTAGCATTCATAGAGCTAATAGAATTACTTCTAGAATTGGTATTGAATTTGACATTGTACCTAATTTTGTTGTTGACTTTGTTAATCCTGTTGAGTCTGTTTCTGTTAGTGCTTCAGTATCTGATACTAAGTCTGTAGATTTTACTATGGCTGACAATAATAACAGAACTCTAAAAGAACTTGCTGCACCTAATGTTGTATATCAGCCTTTGTGCATCCAATATCCTAACCTTCATGTTGATTTTGAGCTTAAATCTGGATTAATACACTTGTTGCCCAAGTTTCATGGTCTTGCAAGTGAGGATCCACACAAGCACTTGAAGGAATTCCATGTGGTCTGCTCAACCATGAAACCTCATGGAATAACTGAGGATCACATCAAGTTACGGGCATTTCATTTTTCACTGGATGGTGCAGCCAATGAATGGTTATATTACCTTCAACCAGCCTCTATAGCATCCTGGAATGACATGAAGAGGCTGTTTCTGGAAAAATTCTTGTAACATCCCTAAATTTCATATTTCATGACTTAGCTAAATTCCCTGAACATGTTGTATATTTTGTACAGAAATTGTGATAGATTGAGTTATAGTGATTATTTTGGGATTCTGGTTATACCGGAGAACTCGGTAGAACCTAAAGAAGAAATAGGTGAATTCTAAACTCTTACATTTACTCTGGCTAAGTTAGGACGTACTGGTAAATTTAATTTTCTTCAGGACCTATTAGGAATTCTTAGAAATCACAAGGGTATTTTAGACTTTTCACACCCTCAGTGGCAATTTGGTATTTTTCAATCTAAGTGAGGGGCAAAATGGACAATTCACACCCCCTCCCTCTTACTTAAGTGAACCGGCCCTAGGGGGAGAAGACCATTTGGTCATCTTCTCCAAAAAGTTTCTAAGTTCCATAGCCAAAGCTTGCTCCAATGTTCAAGGTCCAAAAGTAAGTATTTTTATGCATCTTTTGGCTTAGGTTATTTAATGGTTATTGATCACTATGATCTCTTCTTCAATCCTATAGTATTAGTTTCTAGAGAAACCCATTTTTATTTCTAAGAATCAAGAACACTCATTTCTAAAAGTTGGTCGTTTTGATTGAGTGTTTTGAAGGAAGTTGAAGGGAAGGTTGCCTTGACTACCAATCCAATCTTGGAATCAAGTTTGGAGCACTTCAAGGTGAGTGTGGGTTAACTTGTGTTATTGTATGATGTTCTTACAGCTTAAGTGTAATATGTATGATTAAGCTTGAATCTAGGGTTTCTACCTATGCTTGAGGTTGGATGTGTAGTTGTTTCATGTTTTAAAGGATTTGAATATATGTAAAGGGGTGATATGGTTGATGTATTTGGATGGATTTAGGACATGATTTACAAGGGGAAACTTAGGTTTTTGGTTTGTAGTTGGGCGTGGCACTATTCTTGCCCAGATTCCAAACCACGGCTGTGGCCACCACCACGGGCTGGCCGTGGTTCTCACTAGAAATGAAATTGTTGTGTCTCGCGGCCAACCACGGCCGTGGCCACCACCACGGGCTGGCCGTGGTTGTCTCTAGAAAATAAAATGTTGAGTGTTAATGCCGGACCACGGACGTGGTAGCCACCACACCCTGGCCGTGGTCCAGACCACGGGCGTGGTACCAACCAGGGGCAGGCCGTGGTTGTCTCTATTTCCAATTTGTTGAATTTTTGTTTTCCTGAACTGTGGCCGTGGTTACCACCACACCTTGGCCATGGTTGACTCTGTTTGTGTTGTTGTGGTGCATATGTCTAGTATCTTGTTACCATATGCTATGTTTATGATTAAGGATGACTTAGTGCTATGATGAGATAGGTAACTAAGTAAGAATGCTTGATAGAATTGAGCATAATGGTTGTGTGGTGTATTTACTTGGATTGATTTACATGTGATGTTATTATGATATTATGAATTGAGCATGATATGAATATGAGAACATTGCATTGCATTGTGAGATGGCCTAACCGGAAGGGGTTAGTGTACAAAATATGAGGGGTGCCTAGCTTACGGAGCTAGATGGAAATGAAATGGCATACTTATTTGCATCGCATTGCAAGGTGGCCTGACCGTAAGGGGTTAGTGTACAAAATATGAGGGGTGCCTAGCTTACGGAGCTAGAAGGAAACAGAATTGGCATAAAACATTGCATAATGCATATTGCGAGGGCCTAAACGAAATGGGTTAGTGCACAACAAGAGGAGTGGAGAAAGAAAAAGTGTGAATAAAAGGTGTGAACATCATGTGCATTCATTCATTGCATATGTTGATTGGTGTTATTTGTTATATGGAATTGTGTTTATACTTGCTCTCTACTTACATGTATACTTTATATGTAAGCTTATTCACATTCACTGGGATGTTATTCTCACCACCTCTTTCTCAAATTCGCAGGAACACCCCGGACCCTCTACGGGTTAAGTACAGAGGATTCTGTTGCTTTATTTTGAGACTTGTATTTTGGTCGAGTTAAGCTCCGTGAAGTAACTATAATAGGACGTGTATTATATTACTCTGATGTAGTTATGACAGGGAACTGGATACTACTATTGATGTCCTTAGTCCCGTATATATTTAGTGTGCTCAGTCAGGATAGTGTCTAGAATACACTTGTATAAATTTACGTACTCTGATAATATTTTTGGATGAGATCTGAGATCTCTTGATGATATATGTGTATGTGTATTTATATAATATATGTACTCTGGTTGGTTTGAAATGATTGTTGGAATTCGCTGCCTATTTTTATGAAATGTGGTAACTTACGAGAAACAAAGGAAACGCTGCCGAATTTTCTATAAAATGAAAAAAAAATATTCCACGTAAGACTTATGAATTGGTAAATGACATACTAAATAATAGGTCTTACAATTCTTCCCTGCTTTAAGAGCTGCTGCAATCAAAAAGGACATATGTGGCATAAGGTAGATGACTGTGGAGACTTTACATGAATACTGGGAGAGGTTAAAAAAGCTTTGTGTGAGCTGTCCTCATCACCAAATCAGTGACCAATTACTGAATCAGTATTACTATGAAGGCTTACTACCTATGGACAGAAGCATGGTTGATGCTGCTAGTGGAGGTGCCCTGGTTGATAAAACTATTGCTGCTGCTAGGGATTTAATTACTAATATGGCTGCCAACACCCTACAGTTTGGCAATGAGGTTCATGTTTTCCATGCTGACTAACAGCGAATGGAGCACCGAATTGATGAGTTAACCTCCTTAGTGAGGCAATTAGCCATGGGACAACATCAAACACCTGTGACTGCAAGAGTTTGTAGCATATGTTCTAGTTCCTCTCATCCCACATATTTGTGCCCCACATTGCAAGATGATTCTGAGTTTCAAGTCCAATCTATGGCTGTAGAACAACAGAAATATGATCCATTCTCCAACACTTACAACCTTGGCTGGAGGGATTATCCCAATCTGAGATATGGGAATACATCCAATCAGCAGCCACCAAACCAGTATAGACCACTATTCCAACAACAAGCAAGGCCAATTCAGTTTCAACTATATGCTGGACCAAGTAGACCACCATTCCAATAGTAAGGTCTTGTAGCCATGAAATCTGAGCCCCCATTGGAGGATTTCGTGAAACAGTTGGCCACCAATAACATCCAGTTTCAACAGAGAACTGAAACCACCATTCAGAACTTGGAGACTCAAATTGGTCAACTTGCCATATTTATTCATGAATTAAAGTCACAGGGTTCTGGCCAATTTCCCTCTCAAACCACTCCAAACCCTAGAGGCAATGTCAGTGTTATAGCTTTGCGCAGTGGTAAGCAAATCAATGGACCAGTGCAGTAGATAATTCCAGATTCTGCCCTTGGTCCAGCAAATTCAAATTCTGCAGCAAATTCAGATTCTACAGCAGATTCAGCAGCAAATTCAAATTCTTCAACAGCAAATGATCCTACAGCAACTAAGCAGAAAACAAGATCAAACTAGAAGTTGACAGAAAATTCAATGCAGCAGAAAAGTGAACATCCACAGAAGTCAGTTTCCAACATTCCTCTTCCTTTTCCCAACCGAATAATACAGTCGAGCCATATGGTTGAGACTGACTTGGATAAGAAAATTATGGAAACTTTTCAGAAGGTTGAGGTGAATATACCTCTCTTGGAGGCAATTAAATAAATCCCCAAGGTTGAGGTGAATATACCTCTCTTGCACCCATAAGAGGAAGCTAAAGGGGGGACTGAAAAAGTAAGCATGGGGAGGAATGTCTCTGCTTTGTGACAAGAGGTTGTCGAGACCCGTCAAATAATAAAAATTACCGGTTCACGAACTAATTTGTAGTATAGAGAATGAACCGAATCGTCTCTCAAGGATCCAAAAACAAAGATTCAATTAGATTAAGATAATTAGAAAGGGGGTTTTGTTGTTGATTAACAAGATTGACAAAAGTACGAGACTTAAAGTTGTAAACAAATCTAAAGAAGAAGCAACCAATCCAAGGAAATTTACCAATCTTGAGTTTAATCCATCATTGATCATAAGGAATTCACTTAATTGCTAACCATGTTCTTGGCCTTAGATCACATCAACAAGCCTTGGCATGATCCAAGAATCCTCTACTAGATAAGCATCTAGGATTTAATTAATCATGGTTAGATAAAGTAAGCACCATGCAAACATAAATTAACTTAAAATCCGGAATTTAACCAAGCTAAACAATCCATTGAAAAGCTTTGATATATTGTTTAGTCTTTGTGATCCTCTTTGAATACATGATAATATGAATCCAAGCTGTAAAAACATGAAAATTGTCAAATATAGTAGCTTGATGCATGGTTGGTGAGTTGGTGGGTTAGTGTATGGTTGTTGGCTTCATGCCAATTGGACTTTTACTACTCTAGATATTCCAAAAACATTGCACCTACCTCAAGTCAGGTTGGCAGAACGTGTTTCCAAATTCAAACCAACCTGTAGCTTCATCATCACGCCTAAAATGGCATCTATTGACTAAATGGTCTTCAATGAAGTTGGAGATATGGATCTTATCTTTCCAATGGACCAGTTTCTGCTCAAAAGGAGGCCTATAGCCCATGATACAATCTAATATGTGTACACTGCTCAGATTCCAGTGATAACAAATCCACTTTGAATTACAAGGCTATTTTGGACCCTTAGAAGTTCGATCCAGCTCTTGAGTTCTTCATGAGACTTGTAAAGCTTTGTCTTAGCTTTCTATAGACACCAAGTCACCTCAATTGGATCACCGAGTTCCAAGTTATGGCCTAACCTTGTAGGAAAGGTCAAAATGCATCAAAATCCAAGAATTATTCACAATTTGCATTAAAGCCCAATGATGCCCAACAACATTAAACTTAGCTAAAATACTAATATTGGGCACAATAAACATCTAATAAAGCCTAGTACAAAGCTAACATAAGTGTCTCAAAGTTACTCTTAATTCGCTTGTATTTAAAAATTAGTTGAATTGATTAAGTAAAGTATTACATGTTTGTGGGTATCATCCTGGTAAACCCTCACGAGACTATAACTCGTCCACTAGGGACACCTAGGGGTTTAAAGGTTTGTGGCACATGGTAAGTGCCATCGTGTTTTCCTATGAAAGTGCTTTCTATGCTTTTAGTTTAACATTAGGGTATGTCTTTTTTTTCATAGTTTTGGTTTTATATGTTTTGCCTAGGAGTGCAAAAGCTTAAGTGGGGAGGAATTTGATCAATTAGTTAACGGAACTCTAAGATTAATCGGATTTGGGGTTGTGTGGACCAAACTCAATCCCTTGTTTTCAATCAGTTATTTAATTAACAAATCTGCTGATTCTTTATGCTTTTCTTGACTGTTTGCCTTGCATGACCATTGGGGGTTTCAAATTGAGAAAAATAATATTAATATTGCATGACCATTGGGTATTAATACCATTAGAGCAGGTGATTGGAAATCAATCGGAACATATATTATTGAGGAATTGGGTAATATTATGAGTATTGACATAAGTGAAACCAGACACCCTAGGCTTTCCATAATTGAATCTTTGCTTCATAATCTTTGATTTCATTACTTTCTCCTAATTGCTTGATAGTTTCTCCTTTCTCATTCAAATTTCATTGTCTAGATAACATAAGGGGTTAATTAAGTTATTAATTGCCAACAATCCTTGTGGGTTCGATACTTGGCGTCCCAAATACTCCTTTATTATTTGTGTGACAGGGTGCACTTGCCCTTAAGTGCAATTTTAGTGTAACACCATACCATAGCCTGTGCAATGGATCACCACATCCAGAATCAGATGGTTCAGTCTCCTCTGGGGCTGCTTTATTGGCTTAACTCCATCTTCAAGTAAAATCCTACACATGCATATGTCAGGGTTAATGCTAGGAATGTCTGTAAGTATGATGACTCATTGATTCTCCTTTAACATTTGCAACAACCTCTCCTCCTCATCAGTAAGGAGGTTCTTAACCACAATGAACTCCAATTTTTGTGGCTTCACTACTTCTATTGATTGAATTGCTGCATAATCTACTGAAAAAGATTCATCATGTCTCAAAAAGGTAGCAATCTCAGTACATGCATTACACAACATATCACCATCAAAACTAGTACAACAAACAGAATCATCAAAATCAGTATAACTAGCAAATTCAGCACACAAATCATCAATTGATTTTTTCACATCAATGATCTCATGTTCTACAAAATTAGAATTTTGCATCTGTTGCTTGCTCAACTGACTCAATGAAGATGTAAGTTGACCAACTTGGGTCTCCAAATTTTGTATTATAGCTTATGTGCTCTGCTAAAATTGGAGGTTGTTGGTTGCCATTTGCTTCACTAAATCCTCCAATGTAGGCTCAGATTTCGTGCCTACAATAGCTTGCTGCTGCTGGTATGGCCTACTTGGTACATATGGCTGACATTGTTGTTGTGTAGGGAATATACCTGTTGCAGTAATTGAATAGTCTTGAAATACAGAACCATCATCTTGCAATGTGGTGCATGCATATGTGGGATGAAAAGAACTATGACATATACTGCAAAATCTTGCAGGTTCTTGTACAGGTAACTGATGTTGTCCCATTGCTAGTTGCCTCACCAGATAAGACAGCTCATTAAGTCTATACTCCATCAGATAAGTGACCAAACATAAAAACACAAAGACAAGTGTAAAAATATACAAAACAACTACAGAAAACCTATCCAGAGATTTTAAAAAATTATGGGACCACCATAAGGTGAAATCTACACAAAAATTCTATCAAACAGAATACTAAAAAATCTTAAAAAATTAAAAAAATGGTCTAAACGATGGAATTTGGCTAAAATAGGGGTAACTTCACTATATATAGTGAGCCTTTCTCAAAATAACATTTCCATTAGTCCTCCAAAATTTCGCTCAATCAGAGATACTTTACCGAACCAAAATCTTGACATGATGCCTTTTATCTAATTTTAGCCGAATTCCACTTGGAAAAACTTCAAAAACAAAACAAACAAAATTGTTTAAGTTAGATGGGGTCTTGAAACAATCTAATAGTTGCCTTGGATCCCCGGCAACGGCGCCAAATTTGACAAGAGGTTGTTGAGACCCGTCAAAAAATAAAAATTACTGGTTCACAAACTAATTTGTAGTATAGAGAATGAACTGAATTGTCTCTCAAGGATCTAAGCTAAACAATCCATCAAAAAGCTTTAATATATTGTTTAGTCTTTGTGATCCTCTTTGAATACATGATAATAAAGTTATTATCATATAAACATCTAAATCAAATTAAGCATTTCAATCTAGATAAAAATCAAAAGAGGGAAAAGAGAAACTTGAATAACAATTAAGCAATATGAACAAGCGAAACAAGATCTCAAAATTAAACATCAAGATGCTAATCCATTGGATTGATTATAAGAGCCTAGCCTTCCATGGATGGGAAGGAAGAACTCATAAAATAAAGAACAAAAACGAAATTCTAAAGAGAATGGAGAAGAAGAGAAAGAAAACTCTCACAAATACTCAAACTTTCTTCAAACAAATACTCAAACTTACTTCAATTTGAATGATGTATAATACAAAGAGATTGGCTCTATTTATACTAATCCTAGAAACCAATTTGTAATTGAAAATAATATCAATGCAAGCTGTAAAAACATGGAAATTGTCAAATATGGTAGCTTGATCCAAGGTTGGTGGGTTGGTGCATGGTTGGTGGCTTTTAGTCAGCAACTCTTCTCCGATTCTAGCTTGACTTTCATGCACTAAACGATGTATTTTGGCTTGAAGGTCTTCATGACAGTTGTATACAATTGTCTCCTTGAACTTTTGGCGTTAGTTTCATGCCAATTGGACTTTTACAACTCCAAATATTCTAAAAACACTGCACTTTAACTCAAGTCAGGTTGGCAGAACGTGTTTCCAAATTCAATCCAACTTGTAGCATAATCATGCCTAAAATGACATCTATTGACTAAATGGTCTTAGTGAAGTTAGAGATATGGGTCTTATCTTTCCAATGGCCCAGTTTCAGCTCAAAAGGAGGCCTATAGCCCACGATATGGTCCAATATGTGCACACTGCTCAAATTCCAGTGATAGCAAATCCACTCTGAATTGCAGGGCTATTTTGGATCCTTAAAAGTATGATCTTGCTCTTGAGTTCTTCATTAAACTTGTAGAGCCTTGTCTTAGCTTTCCACAAACACTAAAATCACCTCAATTGGATCACCAAGTCCCAAGTTATGGCCTAACCAAGGAGGAAAGGTCAAAATGCATCAAAATCCAAGAATTATTCACAATTTGTATTAAAGCCCAATGAGGCCCAACAACATTAAACTCGGCTAAAATACTAATATTGGGCACAATAAACATCTAATAAAACCTAGTACAAAGCTAACATAAGTGTCTCAAAATGATTGATCACTTTGATTCAGCCCAACTTGCCTCCCAAATGAAAAGACCCAGGCACTTTTACCATCCCTTGCACTATAGGGCACCAACAGTTCACTCATGCCTTGCTTGACTTGGGAGCCTCCATCAATGTAATGCCAAAGTTAGTTTACACTTCCTTGCATATGGGAGAGGTAAAGCCCACTAGCATTGTCATTCAATTAGCAAACCGAAGCACAGCTCAACCTGCAGGAGTGTTGGACTTCTTTATTTAAATCTATCTCTAGTAGCTCCCCATTGTTCTGGTTAGGGTAAACAATTTAATATTCCCAGCAGACTTTTATGTGTTGAATATGGAAGATGAATCTGCATCTTCCCCACCCCCATTGATCTTAGGTAGGCCATTGTTGAAAACTGCTAAAACTAAGATTGATGTGCATGTTGGTACCCTTTCCATGGAATTTGGTGATGATATAATTCATTTTAACATTTTTGACGCCATAAAATATCCTTTAGAGGATCATTTTGTCTTTCATTTTGATGTTATTGATTTACTGGTTGATGATATCCATGCTGATATATTGGCAGAGTTTCCTGAAATTGTAAGATACACTGATAGCATTGCTTGTGATACTTGTTCTGCCTGTTTCGAACTTTCCGGTTGTAAACCCACTACAATGTGTGCAGTCTGTGCTAAGATTTCTACATACTTGTCTTATGCTGTCATTGATTCTGCTGTCATTGGTGATTCTATTTCTGTGATTAATTGCAATGATGTTGTCATTCATCCTGCTGCTAAGCATGATTCTTTTGATTCCATGGGATATGATAATGTTGTTTTGCAAGATTGTGCACAGCTTGCAGGCGTAGGTGCCATAGGTACAACTACTGAGAATTTGGCAGATTTGGTTTTGGTTCCAAAACTAATACCGTTAGTCCAGCAACCACCCTCAATTGAATTAAGCCCTTGCCTGAGCATATGAAGTTTGCATTCTTGGAGGAAGATGAGAAGTTCCCAGTCATAATGGCCAAACACCTCCAACTTAAGCAAGAAACTAGATTATTGGAGGTCTTGAAGCAACACAAAAGGGCAATTGGTTGGACACTTGCAGACATTCCTGGTATTAACTCCTCCACATGCATGCGTTGGATATTACTTGAGGAGGAAACTAAACCAATGAGATAGCCCTAGAAGAGACTGAATCCTCTCATTCTGGATGTGGTAAAGAAATAGGTGACCGAGCTACTGCAGGTTGGCATTATCTATCCTATTTCTGACAGCAAGTGGGTGAACCCAGTGCAAGTAGTTCCAAAGAAATCTGGGGTGACTGTCGTGACCAACCAGAAGAATGACCTCATTCCAACCCGAGTATAGAATAGTTGGAGAGTCTGTATTGACTACAGACGCCTCAACCAAGCCACTCGGAAAGATCGTTACCCTCTTTCGTTCATTGATAAGATGCTGGAACGGTTGGCTAGTAAGTCTCATTACTGCTTTTTGGATGGCTACGCTGGATACCTCCAAATCCATATTGCACCAAAGGATCAGAAGAAGACCACATTTACCTGTCCCTTCAGCACCTTTGCTTACAGATGGATGCCCTTGGACCTCTGCAATGCCCCTGGTACCTTACAACGGTGCATGGTGAACATATTTTCAGATTTCTTAGAGGAGTACATGGTGGTATTTATGGATCTATGGTTCTTCTTTTGATTCTTGTTTAGCTAGCTTATCTTGGGTGCTGCATAGATGCATTGACATTAACCTTGTGCTTAATTTTGAGAAATTCCATTTTATGGTAGAACAGGGCATAATTTTAGGCCATGTAGTATCCAGTAAGGGCATTGAGGTAAATCCTGCTAAGATCGATGTAATTACTTGTTTATCTTACCCCACATGCGTGCAGGAAGTGCGTTCTTTTCTTGGTCATGCAGGTTTCTATAGGTACTTCATTGCTGACTTTAGCAGGATTACCCTTCCACTTTCCCACTTATTGCAGAAAGATGTATAGTTCAATTTTGATGACAAGTGCAAGGCAGTTTTCATCCACTTGAAGCGGGCCTTGACCAGTACCCCCATCATCCAGCCACCTGACTGGACATTGCCATTTAAGTTGATGTGTAATGCTTCTCATGTGATATAGTATGCTTCTAGAGATGCTGCTCAGGCCAACTATACCACAACCGAAAAAGAGCTTTTAGCCATTGTTTTTGCTTTGGATAAGTTTAGATCATATTTGCTTGGTTCTAAGGTTGCTGTGTTTTGTAACCACCCTTGTAGTAAATAGAAAAAAGACTATACAATTAATTATATCGGCAAGGAGGAACTAGATATGACTTGCAAGTAACCACTAACTGTATATCTAATCCCAACCAGCATAAGTATACTGCTTTCTGTAGTCTAATTAAAAATCACTAAAACCTTCACTAAGAATTACTAGATTCTAAGAGAGGAGTTATCAATTATGGAAATAAATCATTGTCCTAGACAATTCCATTTTGAGAATCTATATAGTCTAAGAGACCTTACCTTAGAACTGGCTAAAAGAATCAGTGGTTACTTATCTCGGAGACTCAGCTAGATTTCTGCCATCCTGAAATCTGTCACCAATTTATTCTTTTATTTATACTCTTCTAGGTCCAATGTCCTGTCTTATCGAGTTTCTTGAATTTACTTGAATGATTTATCCTAGTTAAGATCTTTGTCCAAATGTCAAGGCAAGTTAAGAATCCAAGTGAGGTTTATTAATAAATTTCATGCCAAGTTCACTTGAACGTTCAATTCATACAACATATACTAAATTATCCAATTAGTAATATAAGTTAGCAATAACAAGCATAAGTTAACACATGACAAAGGTAGTTCCATCTTCATTTTACATGGCTTAAAAGCCTTGATTTCGTTCATAGGCATAGAGAAACATGTCTTGATATATTTACAACATTAAGCAAATTACCTAAAGTAAATTGCCTAAACAAAATTTCCAAGACTTCTTGACATAAGCCCTAATTACTACTATTTACATTATGATGATCAAGTGTCAACTAAATGGAATCGGATATCCTTGATCACTTTTACATGACCACCGTCCTCCACAGAATATAACCATTCCCACTCAATTTCAATTAGTATGGTGGTAATCCCCATTTCTCTTTGATTCTAATAAACAGTAAAATTAGGGTAAGATTATGCAATCTTAGTAAGAAATGAGCATTAAGATAAAACTTATACTTCATAAATCAAGTAATAAATTCCACAAACTTTTTCTTTCAAGGTATACTATAACAAAGATAGAGAGTGATACGAACTTCAATTTATAAAACACAAAGTATTAATCATAACTTAGAGAAGGTTTTCAAGAATCACTCATACTCAACCACTTTCAAACATAGGTCTTTCAAACCAATTCTTTCCATTCTTCCCTTCATTAGGGCTGCCTTATAAACATAGGGAATTCCCATCATCTCTCAAGATGATACATAGGCCAAAGGCCACTCCACCAACATGTCATCTAACATAGTCTTTAGTGGTGAGTCTTAGTTTATTTGAAATCAACTCAAGGTGACAATACATAAACCTTCTTGAAATGATTCTTCCTTCTCAAAACCATGGCCATACATAACCATAAAATAGATATACAAACATGATCATTTAAAACAGAATGCTTAAGCTAATTTAAATGTCATAAGCACCTAGTTAAACATAGAAACTTCATGGTAATTAAGCAAAGTAAGTCAAGTATCATTGATAAATTTAATACTAGTAATAAAATAGGTTATGAAAGCTATTCTTACTCCTTAATGCCTTACCAAGCCGTGACCATTTAGAATTATAGAAGATCAAGTAAGCAAATAATTATGCAAAAACAGATTGGCTAGAATCATACTAGAAATTCTTACTAAACTAGTCTTGTTTAAAATTAGTGTTTGAAATCTAAATTTATGAAACTGTAACAGCAACCTTTCAAGCTTAAAATCAATGAAAGAAATGTTAGAAATATGAGAAGAACAAGCCAAGAAAGAAAAGAAAATAAAACAGATTGGTTAGAATCATACTAGGAATTCATACTAGACTAGTCTTGTTTAAAACTTGGTGTTTGAAATCAAAATTTATGAAACTGTAACAGCAACCTTTCAAGCTTAAAATCAATGAAAGAAAGGTTAGAAATATGAGAAAAACAAGCCAAGAAATTAAAGGAAATAAAACAGAATGGTTCTTGCTTGATTGAAGGAAATGGTGAGTGAGATCATGCTTGCTTCCTACCCTTTCTTTCTTCACTTCTCCTCTCCGTCTCACGTCCCTCTCTTTCTGTTTTAAGTGCAGGAGCTGTGTGTGTGTTCTAGTGTATAAATAAGCCTAGGTTAGTTAAGTGGAAGGAGACAAAGTGTTGGAACCTAATGATGGAAGATTCTCCCAACAAGATGATGGGAATATGGCAGGATTCCCTTGGCTTGCCATGGCCATGATAATGTCTTACATGCAGAATATTCTCTGCATGTTTGGCTGCCCCTTGGTAACATGGGCAGCAGCCACATTTCTCTTCCTATAGTAACTTGTCTTAGTGCATGCATTTTGCATTCTAAAAGTGCATCTTTGTTTAGTTCAAGTGCATAATGGTGCATGTGTCTTCCAAGTGCGGAATTCTTTCTTAATTTCAAGCATATAGACGTGTTGGTGTGCATGTGTCTTCCAAGTGTAGAATTCTTTCTTAATTTCAGCATATAAACGTGTTGATGTGCATGTGTAGGTGCTGTTTTATTTATTTTAAAGTGCAGAAGTTTGTGTGATGTTTGTTTATTAATTCTTAGTGTGTGTTGTGTCATTTGTGTGTGTAAATAGCTGCCATGGTGCAGCAAGTGTTCATGTGTAAGTGTGTGTGTGTCAACGTGTTAGTGTGTGTGTCAAGGTGCTAGAGTGTGTATGTGTCAAGGTGTGTGTGTGTTGATGTGTCACGGTTTCATGTGCAAATTTTTGCATGAAATATTTTCATTCCTAAGTCCATGTGTCTTACTTCTAATGTGTATATGTATCTATGTGCTAGGTGTATGATTCTTATGCTTAGTGAAGCGTCATTGTGTGAACTTGTGTAAATCATTTTCTTTCTTAAGTTTAATGTGTCTTAGAAATCTTAATTTGATAATATAAGCCTTACTTATTAATTTGCTTTTAATTGGTTCATGTCACTTGTAGAATTAAAAGTTTAGAGATAGCCTTGCTCTACTAAGTTTTAGCTATGTTATTTTGATTGAAAGCCTAACGATAAATTAGCTTACAGAAAGTTTCTTTTTATGCTCTATGTGCTATCATATTTTCTAGGGTTACCATAGACTGAGTTTTTTAAGTGCCTAGTTGTCCTCCTCAAGTCACCCTAAGGTTTATTTTTCTGTGTTTTGTTCTTTCACCTTTGGGGTGCAAATTAAGATGTTACATGTTTACTGATCATGCAGCTCCAAAGTTCCTTTTGAAGAAGCTAGAGGCAAAGCCCCGACTAATAAGGTGGATGCTACTACTCCAGGAGTTTCACATAGAGATCCGTGACAAGAGTGGAGCAGAGAACTTAGTGGCAGATCACTTGAGCCTCATTGAGAGGGCTTCAGATCCCTTCCCTGTACAAGACTCCTTCCCAGATAAGCAGCTTCTACAACTGCAAGGTAAGAACACCTCCCCTTGGTTTGCAGATATGGTTAATTTCCAGGTTGCTGGTGTTCTTCCTGCATGTTTTACTCGAGCTCAATCTGATAAATTGAAAAGTGAGTCTAAGTACTATGTGATGATCCTTACCTATGGAGGCTTTGTAGTGACTAGCTTATTAGGACGTGTGTCTCTGATCATAAATTTCATTCAATTCTTAGCTTTTGTCATACATTTTCATGTGGTGGGCACTTTGGCTCCCAACGTATAGCTAGGAAGGTTTTGGACTCTAGGTTGTATTAGCCTACCTTATTTCATGATGCATATCTGTTTTGTAAGTCTTATGAACAGTGCCAAAGAACATGGACAATTTCACGCAGAAATGAGATGCCTCAGTAGCCTCTGTTGTCTTGTGAGATCTTTGATGTTTAGGGTATTGACTTCATGGGCCCTATCCCTATTTCCTTTGGTTTTATTTAGATTTTGTTAGCTGTTGATTATGTATCCAAATGGGTGGACTCGGACTGACGATTCCAAAGTTATTGTGGACTTTGTTAAATCACAGATTTCCTGCAGGTTTGGAATCCTGAGGGCCATTATCAGTGATCAGGGTTCACACTTTTTGTAACCGGAGAATAGAGGCTTTAATGAGAAAGTACAGCGTATTGCACAAGGTTTATACACCTTATCACCCCCAAACAAACGAGCAAGTCGAAGTCTCTAATCAAGAGATCAAGCACATACTTGAGAAGACAGTCCAACCTAATAGGAAGGACTGGAGCCTGAGACTTGAGGATGCTCTGTGGGCTTACCGAATTGCCTACAAGAAATCGATAGGGATGTCCCCGTACCAGATTGTCTTTGGGAAGGCGTGCCACCTTCCGGTGGAAATTGAGCATAAATCCTATGGGGCGGTAAAACAGTGTAACCTTGACTTGAGTCAAGCCAGATCTCAAAGGAAGCTCCAACTTCAGGAACTTGAGGAGCTTCGATTAGAGGCGTATGAGAACTCTCGGATCTACAAGGAGAAGGCCAAACTCCTTCATGATAAGATGTTGGTACGAAAGGAGTTCTCCATTGGTTAAAAAGTCCTTCTCTACAACTCTTGCCTCAAACTTATGCTTGGTAAGCTTCGTTCTAGGTGGCTTGGACCTTTTATTGTTGTTAATGTTTTTCCTCATGGTGTAGTGGAAATTAAGAGTGAAGCCATGACAACAGGTTGTCAAGACCCTTCAAATAATAAAAATTACCGGTTCACAAACTAATTTGTAGTATAGAGAATGAACTGAATCATCTCTCAAAAATCCAAAAAGAACAAAGATTTAATCAGATCAAGATAATGAAAAGGGGGTTTTGATAATTTGAAAAGAAAATATACCAGTTGAATTAAAGAAATGCAATTAACAAATTAACCACTCCAAGAAAATTTACCGATCTTGAGTTTAATTCATCATTGATCACAGGGAATTCACTTAATTGCTAATCATGTTCTTGGCCTTAGATCACATCAATATGCCTCAACATGATCCAAGAATCCTCTACTAGATAAGCATCTAGGATTTAATTAACCAAGGTTAGATAAAGTAAGCACTATCCAAACATAAATTAACTTAAGATCGGGGATTTAACCAAGCTAAACAATCCATCAAAGAGCTTTGATATATTGTTTAGTCTTTGTGATACATTTTCAAGGATTCCAAACATTCATGAAGTGATATGCCTTTACATCCTAAATTAACAAGCAAGGTGAATTCAAATAGAATCATGGATCAAGCATGATAGAATCTCACAAGATACACTCTCAATCTCTCAAGTGTTTAGGTTTGTGTTTACACTTCAATCAACTCATGAAAAATTGCACTACCATATGCTTGCTTATCTTCTACTTCTCCATTACTCAAAACACATGCACACACAAATCAAGAGGACTTTATTCAAAGTTGTAATGTGACCAAGGTAAGGGAAGGGAACAATATGAATATAACAAGTTAAAACCAAAGAGAATAAAAGAGCAATGGGGAGGAACTCAAGTAACAAGCATAGAAGTTTACCCCAAACCATAAAATGCATATTCTCTTAACACGTTCCTTCATTTTTCTATTCTTTTCTTTTACAACCTTTTGGCTTTATTCTTTATTTTTTTCCCTTTTTCTTTTGAATTGATCACTTGATCTTTCTTTTGCACCAAACATTTTGCATAAGCACCCCCCATACTTAAACCATGGCTTGTCCTCAAGCAAAAAGAGTTCCTCCAATAAGAAAACCAATGCTCTCCTATTCGCTAAGGTGAGGTAAAACATGATTTTTTTACTCAAGGCTTGTAATGAGCTAAGAACAAAGAATGCATAATGAGGATGAAAGGGGGTTAACATTGAGATAAATGCAAGGTAGGCTATTTGGCTGAAGTAGCTAATTCAAGAAAGATGCCTTAATCAAGTTCATGCATGCATATGAAAATATAGCCTAAAAAAGAATCAAAGCAAGTTCTAGACTGACAAAATCCATGAGTGAAACTCACACAAGAAAGGAAGAAAATGACATAGATGCAACATTCGTTTATCAATAGGTTCAAAATCTCACAAGGTATGGATGCATCTACCAAACTTAATCCACTAATCCAAAATCCAACATCAAGCATGTGAAATTGAAGGGGAAAGACAATTCATTCACTTATGTTAGGAATCTTGAACTTTAATTAATGCAAACTCATGACTTTCATAATTCTTAAAACACCATTGGAAGGGACCTAAGCACACGAAAATCACACCTCTTTTTTTTTCAAAATAGAAAACAGAAACAACAAATAAAACAGAAAATAGAAATGAAAGATGACAAACAGAATCAAAACAGAGACAACAAACAGCAAAAATGACAACAACAAAAAAGGGTAAACAGTAACAGTAAAATAAAAACAGAAATAGGATTGAAAATAGTAGCAAAGCAATAAAAACAAAAAAGAAAATAACAACCAAAAAAATGAAATAAAAGTGTGGAAAGAAAACTCCCTATGGATAGTAGAAGAAGCAAAATTCCAGCAACCACATGATAAACTATCGTTTTATATACTTAAATGCCAGGAAATTGGCTTTGATTTGGTATTTATTTGAAAAGTTTATAAGGGAAATGACAAGAGGTTGTCGAGACCCGTCAAATAATAAAAATTACCGGTTCACAAAATAATTTGTAGTATAGAGAATGAACCGAATCGTCTCTCAAGGATCCAAAAAGAACAAAGATTTAATCAAATCAAGATAATTAAAATGGGGTTTTGATGATTTGAAAAGAAAATATACAGGTTGAATTAAAGAAATGCAATTAACAAATTAACTAATCCAAGGAAATTTACCGATCTTGAGTTTAATTCATCATTGATCACAAGGAATTCACTTAATTGCTAATCATGTCCTTGGCCTTTAGATCACATCAAGACGCCTGAACATGATCCAAGAATCCTCTACTAGATAAGCATCTAGGATTTAATTAACCAAGGTTAGATAAAGTAAGCACCATCCAAACATAGATTAATTTAAGATCTAGAATTTAACCACGCTAAACAATCCATCAAAAAGCCTTGATATATTGTTTAGTCTTTCTGATCCTCTTTGAATACATGATAAAAAAGCTACTATCACATAAACATCTAAATCAAATTAAGCAATTTAATCTCGATAAAAATCAAAAGAGGAAGAAGAGAAACTTGAATAACAATTAAGCAATATGAACAAGCAAAACAAGATCTCTAAATTAAACATCAAGAAGGCTAATCCCTTGGATTGATTATAAGAGCCTAGCCTTCCATGGATGGGAAGGAAGAACTCAGAAATAAAAGAACAAAAACGAAATTGTGAATGGAGAAGAAGAGAAAGAAAACTCTCAAAAATACTCAAACCTTCTTCAAACTTACTTTAAATTGAATTATATAATACAAAGAGATTGGCTCTATTTATACTAATCCTAGAAGCCAATTTGTAATTGAAAATAATCTGAATACAAGTTATAAAAACATGGAAATTGTCAAATATGGAAGCTTGATGCATGGTTGGTGGGTTGGTGCATGGTAGGTGGGTTGGTGTATGGTTGGTGGCTTCAAGTCAGCAACTCTTATCCGACTTCCAGCTTGATTTTCAAGACCTAGACGGTGCATTTTGGCTTGGAGGTCTCATGAAAGTTGTAGCCAGTTGTCTCCTTGAAATTTTGACATTGGAATCATGCCATTTGGACTTTTAGAACTCCAGATATGCCAAAAATACTGCACCTACCTTAAGTTAGGTTGGCAGAACGTGTTTCCAAATTCAAACCAACTTGTAGCTTCCTAATCATGCCTAGAACGACTAAATGGTCTTAGTGAAGTTGGAGATATGGGTCTTATATTTCCAATGGCCAAGTTTCAACCCAAGACGAGGCCTATAGCCCACTATATAGTCCAATATGTACACACTGCCCAGATTTCTGTGACAGCAAACCCACTCTGCATTGTAGGGATATTTTGGACCCTTAGAAGTCCGATCCAGCTCTTGATTCTGCATGAAACTTGTAAAGCCTTGTCTTAGCTTTCAAAAGACACCAAGATCACCTCAAATGGATCACCGAGTCCCAAGTTATGGCCAAACCAAAGAGGAAAGGTCAAAATGCATAAAAATCCAAGAATTATTCATAATTTGCATTAAAGCCCAATGAGACTCAACAACATTAAACTCATCTAAAATACTAATATTGGGCACAATAAACATCTAATAAAGCCTAGTACAAAGCTAACATAAATGTCTCAAATTGATTGATAAGGAAACTTACCCAATTTCCTTTGAATATTGCAGGTTGAAGATTTATGAGAATCAAGCTTTAAAGTGTTAAAATGGAAGCAATATTGGCAAAGATACAATGACATCAGCAACCTAGTTATGAAAGATTTTGGCAAGATCCTATAAAGATATCATCAATCTAGCTGTGAAAGTTTCCTATTTTAATATTCTTGGAAGATTTTCCCTCTTATCTCACATTAATTAGGAATACTCAAATAGGGAAAGAAATCTACTTTCCTTGTTACCCAAGAGTTGCACATTAAATGAATTTGTACACAATTAGGAAACCCTAGAAGAAAAGTTTACTAGAGTTGTAGCTGAGCTTTGGAGGTTTTTGAAGTTATCAAGCGAAGGATCGTCTCCCCAATTGTTCATGAAGGACCTGTTTCACCGCAAAAGGGTTTCCGGGTTTTAGTTTTTCTATTGTTCTTTTATGGATTTGAATTTGGTTTTGGTTTATGCTTTGTTTTCTTTGACTATGCGTAGCTAAATCCATAACTAGGGTTATGGTGGATCTTATGTTCAAATTCTTATAATGTTTTCCTAATTCCAAAATAATTTTGTGTTTCCCCAATTGATCATATTTTTCCTAGCGCTTTGTTTTCCAATAAGGTTTGCGTAAAGAGGAAGAAGAGAAACTTGAATAACAATTAAGCAATATGAACAAGCGAAACAAGATCTCCAAATTAAACATCAAGATGGCTAATCCCTTGGATTGATTATGAAAGCCTAGCTTTCCATGGATGGGAAGGAAGAACTCATAAATGAAAGAACAAAAACGAAATTGTAAAGAGAATGGAGAAGAAGAGAAAGAAAACTCTCACAAATACTAAAACTTTCTTCAAACTTACTTCAAATTGAATGATGTATAATACAAAGAGATTGGCTTTATTTATACTAATCCTAGAAGCCAATTTGTAATTGAAAATAATCTGAATGCAAGCTGTAAAAACATGGAAGTTGTCAAATATGGAAGCTTGATGCATGGTTGGTGGGTTGGTGCATGGTATGTGGGTTGGTGTATGGTTGGTGGCTTTTAGTCAGCAACTCTTATCCGACTTCCAGCTTGATTTTCATGACCTAAACGATACATTTTGGCTTGGAGGTCTTCATGAAAGTTGTAGCCAGTTGTCTCCTTGAAATTTTGACGTTGGAATCATGCCATTTGGACTTTTAGAACTCCAGATATACTAAAAACACAACACCTACCTCAAGTTAGGTTGGCAGAACGTGTTACCAAATTCAAACTAACTTGTAGCTTCATAATTATGCCTAAAACGACATCTATTGACTAAATGGTCTTCAGTGAAGTTGGAGATATAAGTCTTATTGTAACACCCTCGGTAGGATATCACATTTAACAAAATATTAAAGTAAGTTTAAAAATAATTTTATAATATCTGTATATAAAATATGAGTTCCAAAATTTCTTTTCACAAATATAACATTAATCAAACAGAATAGTAATAATATACATATTGAGATATGAATAATACGCATACTTTATATTACTTACTGTTTAAGTTTATCGGTAATACATAATACAAATCATAAGTACTGACAAGAAAATAAATAAACATACAATACTAATATATTATTATTATCTGGCCATCAAAGTCTACCTACGGAGAAGGGTCCTCCTCCGGGTCCTCCTCGGGATCTTCCTCCAGATCCTCCTTCGATATGGGCCTTTCGGGTGCAAGCCATCCGAAGTTAGAAGGCCTCCTTACAGAAATTCTAGCAGTTCTACGCCCAGGAGCTCTAGCAGAAGAAACTTCAAAGTCTTCCTGGGGAGTATACTCAGTGCCAAAACCCCACAAATCCCTAATTGGCATAAACAATTCTACAAAGCAAGTAATTGTAAATGAACTAATAGGATTCCCATGACGGGTTCTACGGAGTGTGAGAGATATGTCTCCAACATACTCTACGCATTCCGTTTCTAAATGTACGCGCCACGCTTCCGGATCTTTGTGGAATTGGACTTGGATGAATCCCAAGAATTCACGCCTGTCGCCCATCTTAGTCTTCATAACCAGATCACAAATATAATAATATAATAGAAGGGGTGAGATTCTAATATCATCAGAAACCAATCAAGCAGTAAAAAAAAACATTACAACCAATAAACACAGCTTAAATTTTATCAACAGATATAACATGTTATCACACAAAACTAAGTAAACCAACCTTATATGTACTATGATAATGCAACAGTATAACAACTAACTATGCAAGTATTGACCCATACTCCATAGAGCTAAACACAACTGTCGGAGAGAGTGGTTTGGGAGTACATGTTCCGTCTCACTTTAGCCCAAGTGTTATGGATCTCAAAATTCGGCTATATGCGAACACTCTCCACCAAACCGGGAATAGAAATAGTGTTCTAGTCGAGATCGTCGGTGTGTTGCATTCATATTACCACGGCACAGTGATGCTACCCACTGGCCACCTGTGGAGTTTCTGCACCCCGACGCCTCCTAGATCAATTCTATGATCTTCACTACGCAATTCGCACCTGTACTAAGGTATAACTCAAATCTCCTAGGCTTAAAGCCTTGACCACAAGTCTCATCAGACTTCACAATGCTATGCAAAATGCAATATATTCACAAACCGAATAAACAATCCCCTCGAGATCCAAATTATCAATTTAATATCTATGTAATACTCCAGTTACAATTTTTACTAGCGTAACACCTTTATTATATTTTTCAATTGCATAATACTAAAAATATCATTTTTCGAACACGAAAGGGTTTTCTGTAAACACCAAATCGCGTAAAGCATTTTCTGTAAATTTCTAATCGCGTAAGACAGAAAAATCATATTTTTATCGCTTTAGGCTTAAACATTCACTTTTTAACCGCGAAAGGGTTTTCTATAAACACCAAATCGCACATTCACTTTTTAACCGCGAAAGGGTTTTCTATAAACACCAAATCGGGTAAAGTGTTTTCTATCCATTTTTAAATTACATAAGGCATAAAAACAATCACTTCTAACCACGAAAGGGTTTTGTGTAAACACCAAATCGGGTAAAGTGTTTTCTGTACATAAAACATAAAAAAATTCACTTCTAACCGTGAAAGTGTTTTGTGTAAACACCAAATCGGGTAAAGTGTTTTCTATACATTTTAATCGCGTAGGATTTTAAAAATCACTTTTCAACTGCGAAAGGGTTTTCTGTAAACTCCAAATCGCGTAAAAAATGTTTTTCATAAAAACGAAGCTATGTTGAGCTTATTTAATTATTTCCCAGTATATTATCATTATTTATTGCTAAAGATCAATTAGAACAACATAAGTATGAATTAAAGCATTATTTCGATTGTATTTAATAATTCCGCTCTTTTTCTATTTATTTACAGAAATCATTAACTTAATTAAATATCCCCTAATTAATTAAGTTAAACAACTAGTAAAATAAATTCCTTTGTATCTATATAGTGATTAAAATATTCAAAGGTCTTTGGACCAAAATCCATCATTTTTCCACCATGATTTCCATAACACCAACCAACCATATGTATGTCCAAGAAATATTATGCATCTAATATTACCATATTTGCAATATTCCAAAGCCATAAAAACACATAGGCTAAATAAAGCATATAGTCACAAAGCACAAATCATAAAGCAAGAAACATAAAGCATAAACAGTTTTAACATCAACTAAAATCAATCACACGAAAATTTCAAGAAAATAAACCATAAATCCTATTTTCCTACCACAAAATTGGTTGATAAAGAAAACTCCCCCTTACCTTGGTTTACAAATTCCTCAAGAGAACTTTGTGAAAGTTCTTTGCTCTTCCACCAACAAATATCCTTTTGATTCTCCAACTTTGGGATTTTCTCAAGAAAATGTTTTGAGAATGATTTCTTCTCAAGAAACTTTCTACACAAGATCTTCCTACAATGATGTTTGGGTTCTAAAACTATGGATGGAACTTGGATCACAAACTTTGAAAAGAAAACTCAAGGGCTTGGCCGTGGGATTTGAGAGAGAATGGAGAGGAAATGGTGAGGTTTTCAAGTGATGCTTGAATGTCTATTTATAGGCAAAGTGTAGGATAGTTTGGTAATTAAAAAGTTTATAGGAAATGACATTTTTATCCCTCCCCACTTGTTTGGCCACCCACCTTGAAGCTTGTAGAAGTTTGGAGAAGCTTGGAGAAGAATGTGTATTCTACGTATAAATACTAGTATGTATTGTTAAATGAAAAATATAATATGCCTAAATTTTGTTTCATAATAAAATCCCTTAAAATGGAAAACTTCTAAATCTGTTCCCGAATTTGAGTTTCGCAAACTCTCCTATTCCTTATAAATAGTCAAAGCATTTACGAGTCAAAATTTAAAAATTATTATTTTATTATCCGAAATAGCCCTGGTTTAACACATAAAGTCAACAGAAACTAGAAATTCCCAAAAATGGAAAACTTAATAATCTGGTCTTAGAATCGAGTTCTGTAACTTTCCCCGGCCCTAATAAATAGTCAAGGTATTTACAGACCGAAAATATAAGTTATTTATTTTTATTTTCTGAAACTGCCCCAAATTGACATATAACATTTATGAAAAATAACCTAATTTAAATGAAGCTCATAAAAATTCCCACAAATCATCATAAATCACAAAAATTGAGAAAATCATCATGTCAATTAAAAACAGAAATTTCGAGATGTTACACTTATCTTTCCAATGGCCAAGTTTTAGCCTAAGAGGAGGCCTATAACCCACTATATAGTCCAATATGTGCACACTCCTTAGATTACCGTGACAGCAAACTCACTCTCATTTTAGGGATATTTTGGACCCTTATAAGTCCGATCTAGCTCTTGAGTTCTTCATGAAACTTGTAGAGCCTTGCCTTAGCTTTCTAAAGACACCAAGATCACCTCAAATGGATCTCCGAGTCCCAAGTTATGGCCAAACTAAGGAGGAAAGGTCAAAATGCATCAAAATCCAAGAATTATTCATAATTTGCATTAAAGCCCAATGAGGCCCAACAACATTAAACTCATCTAAAATACTAATATTTGGTACAATAAACATCTAATAAAGCCTAGTACAAAGCTAACATAAGTGTCTCAAATTGATTGATCAAATTCCCCCACACTTAAGTTTTTGCACTCCTGGGCAAAACACATAAGAACAAAACTAAAGAAAAACAAGAAATATCATAATATTAAACTAAAATCATAAGAACTAATTATACCTAATCTAATCCACTTTCGTAGGAAAACACGATGGCACTTAGCATACGCCACAAGCCTTTAAACCCCTAAGTGTCCCTAGTGGACGAGTTATAGTCTCGTGAGGGTTTACCAGGATGATACCCACAAACATGTAATACTTAATTTAATCAATTCAACTAATTTTTAAATACAAGCATTGTATCAAATATAAACCATAATTAATAAGTCAAGTATGCTTAACAAAGAATAGTTGAATCAAACCAATTGAGAATAAAATATAGCATAATAATGCTTTAATTAGAAATAGGCATGTTCAAATTGAGTAGAATTCCTCACAAGTGACACTAAAATCACACAAGGTGTTTAGGTTAACTGTTTGTGCTCAACTCAGTCAAATTATGAAAGTATTTTACCATAGGCTATATACATCAATTTTCCACTACTTAGATAAAATAAATTGCAAAAATCAAGAGGTCTTTCAAAAAGGTTGTAATGGGACTATAAGGTGAAGGAAGAGAACAATATGGATAATAGTAGGTTAAAGCCAAAGAGAATAAAAGAGCATTGGGAACTAACTCAAGTAGAAAGCATAAAATTTTACCCAAAACCATAAAATGCTCATTCTTTTCACACATTCCTTCTTTTTTCTATTTTTTTCTTTTACAACCTTTTGGCTTTATTTTCTTTTTCTTTCTTTTTTTTTCTCTTTTTTTTTTGTACCAAACATTTCGCATCAGCATACCTATTGCCCCACACTTAAATCATTGCAAGCAAAAGAACTCCTCCAATAAGGAAATCAATGCTCTCATATTCCCTAGGTAAGGTAAAACATGGGTTTTTCACCCAAAGCTTGTAATGAGCTAAGAACAAAGAATGGGCAAGTAGGCTCAGATGGGGTTAACAATGGGATAAATGCAATGTAGGTTTATTTGGCCAAAGCAGCTATATCAAGAAAAATGTCTCTGTCATTTTCATACAACATACTGACCAATGTAATCTCAAATCGATTCAATGCAAGTTCTAGAAAATAAATTCATAATTGACATCACTCATGAAAGAAGATAAACAAAGTGTAAGTATCAAACTTGGAAAAAGCCCAAAATTCACAAAGGTATGGAACATTCACTCAATTTAACCATGCTTTCTTCCTAATATCCACAGTCACATACACATGTATATCATGAAAATGATTCAACTATAAACAGTTTTGCATACTTTTATTATCAATTAAGCTCAGATTCAGCACATGCTTGCATCAAAATTAATTGAAAAGATCAAAATGAAATATTTTTTTTAATATGCAAGAACAAAATAATTTAAGACATACTATGAAATGCAAGTTAAGATGCGTCTCAAGAGCAAAACTACTCCTTACTCTACCATCATACATCTAATAAGCTAGTAACAATAAAGATTAGCTGGTTAGTATTTTTTTTTAAACTAAACTATGTATATGGTATTGTCAACTATACCTCCCCCTAACTAATTTAAGACATTGTCCCCAATGTCAAAATAAAGATAGGTACAGTGTAGAAGGTCTTACCAGAAAACTGCAAATCGGGCCTGAAATAAAAAAAAAATTACAAAAAAATAAAACCATAAGAGAAAACAAAAATTCACAAGGACAAAGTCAAATCAAGTTTTTGCTTTTTGCTGCTGCTGCCTTGTTCCCAATTCAATAGAGTCATTGCTGGATGACGTTGTGGGACAAATTCGTGTAGTTGATCGAGCAATTGTTCAGGGGTTGCAGCGGTTACAAGAATTTAACGTGTCGCTTGTGAGATGAGTCTTTGTTCCACAGCATGATCAAGAAAACAAAACAAACTGTCAAAAAAACCATTAACATTTAATATACCTATGGGTTTTTGGTGAAAGTTCTACTGTGACCAGGATGTAATTTGGAAGAGCTCTTCCAAAGTTCCAAAACCACCAGGTAGGGCAATAAAGGCATCAGCATTTACTATCATAATGTTCATGCGTTGGTGCATGCAAGATACCATTACTTCATGCCCTACTGTTTTTCCAGTGGGATTGCCAATAGCTAAAGGACTAGGAATGACACCAAGGACTTTGCCATCTCCTAAATGTGCAGCAGTTGCTACACAACCCATTAACCCAAGACTACCTCCTCCGTAAACTAAACATATTTCTCTCTTAGCTAGCACTCGACCAAGATGGTTTGCAATATTTACAAACTCTATCTTTCCCAAGATTAGATCCACAAAAGACACAAACACTCTTGATCCGACAAACTGAAGTGACTTCCATTTTCTTTTCTTTTTTTTTTCTTTGTTTTTTTTTTTTTGTACTCTCACCTTATCAATGATCTGAAGACAGTAAAGTGCATTATTTAAAGGAATCAAAACTCAAATGTAATAATTACACCTATAAAGGAAGGGTAGATCCGTGTGTCAGGCAAGTTTGAAAAGAAGCACAACAATGATAATAGCTATATGACAAGGATAAAAGACTAATCTATATGTGTCAGAAGAAGTTTCAAAATATGCAACACATATTTCAAAAAAATACGGCTATATTTTTTTTTGAATTTTTTTTTAATAAACAAGAAGAAAAAGGAAAAATAAAAAATAATACTTACAGGAGGTGTGATTGTGGCTCACATTTTTCTCTGGTTTTACGTCCAGTAACGGCTTGAATGCTCTCTATGGGCCGATGGTTGGTTTCCCATCCAATTTTCTTAAAAATTGGCAAACAAGGTCTTTTTGAGTCAGATTTCCGAAACTATAACGCTCATGTCTATCTTGGAATATTGACCATAAATCGAGAAGTACTCTCTGCACATCTCCACTAGGATGCGTCTCAAGAGTCAATAGAACGTTATCTAAAGATTCCTTACTCATGCCATCCTTAATGAAGTGAATTTTATCAAGTCGATTTATAGACGCCATTCCAATTGATCTGCATTTTGTGTTACAGGTCCATCTTGCACATTTATAGCAGACTCGTAACCTTTTTACTCTTCTTTTCTTTGCATATGAACTTTTGCCTAGCCCTGGCATATATGAAACAAGAGCGTCAGAAAATTCCCCTGTGATTCGGACCTTTGCTTCGATCAACCAGCGTATATCCGCATGGATGCCTTTGTGCATAAGCATCCTTAATCTCTCAAACCTTGCACAATAAATGTTAGTTAAAGCATTTTGAGGGAGAGTAGGGAATCGCTTGCAGAGGTTAACAAGCTGATTATCCATTTTGAAAGAAGGAGAGAAAAAAAAATTGAGTAAAATTATATACAGATTTCAGTGTTTGTGGGTAACTGAAGGGACCGAAAAAGATTTTCACGGAGTACCGTTATCTGCCATTTAATCGATGAAAAATCATCTGTCAATGAAAAAAAAAAATTAAGACAGAAAAAATCAAACTCTGATAGATTTTCTCACTTGGCACCGATTTTCTATCTCGATTCCTATGATTGCAAATAAGTCAAAGTTTGAAAGATGATAGAGTTAAAAAACTTGGGTGGCCTCCCAAGAAGCGCTACTTTTAACGTCTTCAACCAGCGTGATTGAAGATTTGTCCCAGGAAATATTTTTAGCCTCGAGTTGAAAAGTAAGACTTTTTTCCCTATGGATAGCAGAAGCAACAAAATCTCGTTTGCCACACCATAGCCAGTGTAATGGATCACCACATCCTGAATCAGAGGGTTCAGTCTCCTCTGGGGCTGCTTTATTGGCTTAACTCCATCTTCAAGTAAAATCCTACGCATGCATATGGAAGGGCTAATGCTAGGAATGTCTGCAAGTATGATAGCTCTTTGATTCTTCTTAAAAATCTGCAGCAACCTCTCCTCCTCATTGGTAAGGAAGTTCTTAGCCACAATGAACTCCAATTTTGGTGGCTGCACTACTTCTGTAGATTGAATTACTGCATTACACAACATATCACCATCACAACCAGTACAACAAACAAAATCATCAAAATCAGTAAAACTAGCAAATTCAGCACTCAAATCATCAATTGATTTTTTCACATCAATGATCTCATGTTCTACAAAATCATCTACAGAATCAGATATCTGCATATGTTGCTTGCTCAACTGACTCAATGAAGAAGTTAGCTGACCAAGTTGGGAATTTAAATTCTGAATGGTGGTCTCAGTTCTCTGTTGAAATTGCAGATTATTAGTTTTCAATTGCTTCACTAAGTCCTCTAATGTAGGCTCAGATTCCGGGCCTACTAGAGCTTGCTGGGGCATAGGCTACTGGTATAGACTGCTTGGTCCAACATAAGGTTGGAACTGTTATGAACTCATTGGTTATTGGAATGACTATATATAATGGTTTGGCTGCTGTTGTGTTGCATTTTCATATCTCAAGTCGAGATAATCTCCCCAGCCAAGGTTATAGGTAGTAGAATAAGGATCATATCCAGGCTGTTGGTATTGTGGTTCACCAAGAAATACACTTGTTGCATCAACAGAATGGTCATGAAATACAAAACCATTATCTTGTAATGTGGTGCATGCATATGTGGGATGAAAAGAACTACAACACATACTACAAAATCCTGCAGGTTCTTGCACATGTAACTGATGTTGTTCCACTACTAACTGCCTCACTAGATAAGCCAGCTCATCAAGTTTATGCCTCATCAGATTAGTGATCAAGCACAAAAACACAAAATCACACAAATATGTGTAAAAATATACACAAAATAATTACAGAAAACATATCTAGAGATTTTTAAAAATTATGGGGCTACCACAGAGTGAAATCTACACAAAAATGCTATCCAACAAAATAATAAAAAATCTTAAAAAATTGAAAAAGTGGTCTAAACGATGGAATTTGGCTAAAATAAGGATGACCTCATTATAAAAAGTGAGTCTTTCTCAAAATAACGTTTTCTAATAGTGTACCCAAATTCAGGTCAATCAGAGATACTTTACCGAACCGAAATTCTTGACACGATACCCTTTACCCAATTTCAGCCGAATTCCACTTGAAAAAGCTTCAAAAACAAAACAAACACAATTGTTAGAGTTATATGGGGTCTTGAAATGATCATATAGTTGCCTTGGATCCCCGGCAACGGCACCAAATTTGACAAGAGGTTGTCGAGACCCGTCAAATAATAAAAATAACCGGTTCACAAACTAATTTGTAGTATAGAGAATGAACCGAATCGTCTCTCAAGGATCCAAAAAGAACAAAGATTTAATCAGATCAAGATAATGAAAAGGGGGTTTTGATGATTTGAAAAGAAAATATACCGGTTGAATTAAAGAAATGCAATTAACAAATTAACAACTCCAAGAAAATTTACCGATCTTGAGTTTAATTCATCATTGATCACAAGGAATTCACTTAATTGCTAATCATGTTCTTGGCCTTAGATCACATCAAGACGCCTCAACATGATCCAAGAATGCAATATTAGATAAGCATCTAGGATTTAATTAACCAAGATTAGATAAAGTATGTAACATCTTAATTTGCACCCCCAAGGGTGAAAGAACAAAACACAGAAAAATAAACTTTAGGGTGACTTGGAGAGGATAACTAGGCTTTCTATAAGCTAATTTATAGTTAGACTTTCAATCAAAATAACATGGCTAAAACTTAGTAAAGCAAGGCTATCTCTAAACTTTTAATTCTACAAGTCACATGAACCAATTAAAATCAAACTAATACCTAAGGCCTAGATTATCAAATTAAGATTTCTAAGACACATTAAACTTAGTAAAGAAAATGATTTACACAAGTTCACACAATGACACTTCACTAAGCATAAGAATCATACACCTAGCACATAGACACATATACACATTAGAAGCAAGACACATGAACTAATTCATGCAAAAATCTGCACATCAAAACCGTGACACATCAACACACACACACACCTTGACACATACACACTCTAACACCTTGCCACACACTCTAACACCTTGACACGCACACTAACACTTTGACACACTTGATAACACGTTGACACACACACTTGCTACACCATGGCAGCCAAATACACACACAAATGACACAACACACACTTGGAATTAATAAAGAAACATCACACAAATTCTGCACTTTAAAACAACACCTACACATGCACACTCACACGTTGAAGTCAAGGAAGGAATCTGTTCTTGGAAGAACACATGCACACCTACACGTCTACATGCATGAATTTAAGAGAGGAATCTGCACTTTGAAGACACAAGACCATATGCACATGAACTAAACAAAAGAATGCACTTTTAGAAAGCAAATTTCATGCACTAGGACACGTTAATTGGGAAGGAAATGTGGCTGCTGGCCACGCTACCAAAGAGAAGCCAAACATGTAGAGAATATTCTGCATTGAGACAAAATCATGGCTATGACAAAGCCAAGGTAATTATGCCATATTCCCATATTATGTTGGGAGAATTTTCATGATTATGTCCTAACACCTAGCTTTCTTCCACTTAGCTAACCTAGGCTTACTTATACACTAACACACACACACTTCACATACATACACACAGCTCCTGCACACACAAAACAGAAGGAGAGGGACGTGAGAAGAAGAGAAGAAGTAAGGAAAAAGAAAGGGTAGGAAGCAAGCTCATCTCACTCACCATTTCCTTCAATCAAGCAAGGACCATTATGTTTTGTTTTGTTTTCTTTTTTGGCTTGATCTTCTCATATTTCTAACATTTATTTCATTGATTTTAAGCTTGGAAAGTTTCTGTTACAGTCCCACAGAAATTAGATCTCATACACTAATTTTACACAAGACTAGTCTAGCATGAATTCCTAGTATGATCCTAACCAAATCTGTTTTATTTTCTTTTCTTTGTTGGCTTGTTTTTCTCATATTTCTAACCTTTCTTTCATTCATTTTAAGCTTGAAAGGTTTCTGTTAAAGTCCCACAGAATTTAGATTTCATACACTAATTTTAAACAAGACTAGTCTAGTATGAATTCCTAGTATGATTCTAACCAATTTGTTTTTGCTTAAACCATTTACTTACTTGATTTTCTGTGCTTCTAAATGATCACGGTTTGGCAAGGTATTAAGGAGTAGGAATAGCTTCATAACCTATTTTATTACTAGAATTAGAAATTATCAAAGATACTTGACTTACCTTACTTAACTACCATGAAATTCCTATGCTTAACTAGGAACTTATGACATGTAAATTAGCTTAAGCATTCTGTTTTAAATGATTATGTTTGTATACATATTTTGTGGTTATGTATGGCCACGGTTTTGAGAAGGAAGAATAATTTCAAGAAGGTTTATGATATGTAACCTTGAGTTGGTTTCAATTGAACTAAGACTCACCACTAAAAACTATGTTAGATGACATGTTGGTGGAGTGGCCTTTGGCCTATGTATCATCTTAAGAGATGATGGGAATTCCCTATGTTTATAAGGCAGCCCTCATGGAGGGAAGAATGGAGAAAGACCTATGGTTGAAAGACTTATGTTTGAAAGTGGTTGAGTATGAATGATTCTTGAAAACCTTCTCTAAGTTATGATTAATATTTTGTGTTTATAAATTGAAATTCATATCATTCTCTATCTTTATTATAGTACGCTTTGAAAGAAAAAGTTTGTGAAATTTCCCACTTGATTTATGAAGTATGAGTTTTATTTTGATGCTCATTTCCTACTAAGATTGTATAATCTTACCCTAATTTTACTGTTTTTCAGAATCAAAGAGAAATGGGGATCACTACCATAATAATTGAAATTGAGTGGGAATGGTTATATTCTATGGAGGACGGTGGTCATGTAAAAGTGATCAAGGATATACGGCTCCATGTAGTTGACACTTGATCAACAGAATGTAAATAGTAGTAATTAGGGCTTATGTCAAGAAGTCTTGGAAATTTTGTTTAGGCAATTTATTGTAGGTAATTTGCTTAATGTTGTAAATATAACAAGACATGTTTCTCTATGCCCATGAACGAAATCAAGGCTTTTAAGCCATGTAAAATGAAGATGGAACTACCTTTGTCTTGTGTTAACTTATGCTTGTTATTGCTAATTTACATTACTAATTAGATAATTTAGTATATGTTGTATGAATTGAACGTACAAGTGAACTTGGCACGAAATCTATTAATAAACCTCACTTGGATTCTTAACTTGCCTTGACACTTTGACAAGGATCTTAACTAGGATAAATCATTCAAGTAAATTCAAGAAAACCGGTAAGACAGGACATTGGATCTAGGAGAGTGTAAATAAAAGAATAAATTGGTGACAGATTTCAGGATGGCAGAAATCTAGCCGAGTCTCCGAGATAAGTAATCACTGATTCTTTTAGCCGGTTCTAAGGTAAGGTCTCTTGGACTATGTAGATTCTCAAGAATGGAATTGCCTAAATCAAGGATTTATTAAAATAAATTGATAACTCCTTTCATAGAGTTTAGTAATGCTTAATGAAGGCTTAGTGATTTTTTAGACTACATAAGGCAATATAATTATACTGGTTGGAATTAACTATACAGAAAAGTGGTTACTTGTAAGTTTCCCCTTGCTGATATAATTAATTGTATAGCTAGTATTTCTTATTTACTACGAGGGTGGTTACAAAGTAAGCACCATCCAAACATAGATTAACTTAAGATCGGGGATTTAACCAAGCTAAACAATCCATCAAAGAGCTTCGATATATTGTTTAGTCTTTGTGATCCTCTTTGAATACATGATAATAAAGCTATTATCACATCGACATCTAAATTAAATTAAGCAATTTAATCTAGATAAAAATCAAAAGAGGAAGAAGAGAAACTTGAATAACAATTAAGCAATATAAACAAGCGAAACATGATCTCCAAATTAAACATCAAGATGGCTAATCCCTTGGATTGATTATGAGAGCCTAGCCTTCCATGGATGGGAAGGAAGAACGTAGAAATAAAAGAACAAAAACAAAATTGTAAAGAGAATGGAGAAGAAGAGAAAGAAAACTCTCACAAATACTAAAACTTTCTTCAAACTGACTTCAATTTGTAATTGAAAATAATCTGAATGCAATCTGTAAAAACATGGAAATTGTCAAATATGGAATCTTGATGCATGGTTGGTGGGTTGGTGTATGGTTGGTGGCTTTTAGTCAGCAACTCTTATCCGACTTCCAGCTTGATTTTCATGACCTAAACGGTGCATTTTTGGCTTGGAGGTCTCAAGAAAGTTGTAGCCAGTTGCCTCCTTGAAATTTTGACGTTGGAATCATGCCATTTGGACTTTTAGAACTCCAGATATGCCAAAAACACTGCACCTACCTTAAGTTAGGTTGGTAGAACGTGTTTCCAAATTCAAACTAACTTGTAGCTTCATAATCATGCCTAAAACGACATCTATTGACTAAATGATCTTCGGTGAAGTTGGAGATATGGGTCTTATCTTTCGAATGGCCAAGTTTCAGCCCAAGATGGACCTATAACACAAAATGCATATCAATTAAAATGACGTCTATAAATTAAGTTGATAAAATTCACTTCATTAAGGATGGCATGAGTAAGGAGTCTTTAGATAACATTCAATTGACTCTTGAGATTCTTCCTAGTGGAGATGTGCAGAGAGTACTTCTCGATTTATGACCTATATTTCAAGATGAACATGAGCGTTATAGTTTCGGGAATTTGACTCAAAAAGATCTTGTTTGCCAATTTTTAAGAAAATTGGATTGGAAGCCGACCATGGGCCCATAGAGAGCATTCAAGCCGTTACTGGATGTAAAACCAGAGGAAAATGTGAGCCACAATCACACCTACTGTAAGTATTATTATTAATTTTTTTTTATCTAAAAAGAACCAGGAAAAAAACAAAAAAATTAGCTATATTTTTTTTAAATATGTGTTGCATATTTTCAAACTTCTTCTGACACATATCAATTAGTCCTTTATCTCCGTCATATAGCTATTATCATTTCTGTGCTTATTTTCAAACTTACCTGACATACGGATCTACCCTTCCTTTATAGGTGTAATTATTACATTTGAGTTTTGATTCCTTTAAATAATGCACTTTGCTCTCTTCAGATCATTGATAAGGTGAGAGTATAAAAAAATGGAAGAAACTTCAGTTCGTTGGATCAAAAGTGTTTGTGTCTTTTATGGATCTAATCCTGGAAAGGATAAAGAGTTTGTAAATATTGCAAACATCTTGGTCAAGTGCTAGCTGAGAGAGAAATCCATTTAGTTTGCGAAGGAGGTAGTCTTGGGTTAATGGATTGTGTAGCAACTGCTGCAGATTTAGGAGGTGGTAAAGTCCTTGGTATCATTCCTAGTCCTTTAGCTATAGGCAATCCCACTGGAAAAACAGTAGGGGATGAAGTAATGGTATTTTGCATGAACCAACGCATGAACATTATGATAGCAAATGCTGATGCCCTTATTGCCCTACCTGGTGGTTTTGGAACCTTGGAAGAGATCTTCCAAATAGCATCCTAGTCACAGTAGAACTTTCACTAAAAACCCATAGGTATATTAAATGTTAATGGTTTTTATGACAGTTTGTTTTGTTTTCTTGATCATGTTGTGAAACAAAGGTTCATCTCACAAGCGACACGTCAAATTGCTAGATCAACTACAAGAATTTGTACCACCACGTAATCCAGCAATGGCTCTACTGAATTGGGAAAAAGACAGCAGCAACAAAAAGCAAAAACTTAATTTGACTTTGTCCTTGTGATTTTTTTTTCTCTTATGGTTTTAGTTTTTTGTAATTTTTCATATTTCAGGCTCGAATTGCAGTTTTCTGGTAAGATCTTCTACACTCTACCTATCTTTATCTTGACATTGGGGACAATGTCTTAAATTAGTAAGGGGGAGGGATAGTTGACATTGCAATGTACATAGTTTAGGGAAAAAAAAACTAACCAACTATTCTTTATTGTTACTAACTTATTAGATGTATGATGGTAGTGTAAGGAGTAGTTTTGCTCTTGAGATGCATCTTAACTTGCATTTTATTGTGGGTCTTAAATCATTTTGTTGTGTATATATATATATATATATATAATTTTTTTCTATCTTTTCAATTGATTTTGATGCGAGCATATGCTGAATATGAGCTTAGTTGATGATAAAAGTATTCAAAACAGTTTATAGTTGAATCATTTTTCAAAATTCGTGATATACATGTATATATGACTGTGGATATTAGGAAGAAAACATGTTTGAATTCAGTAAATGTTCCATACCTTTGTGAGTTTTGGGCTTTTCCAAGTTTGATACTTACACTTGGTTTATTTTCTTTCATGAGTGATGTCAATTATGAATTTATTTCTAGAACTTGTATTGAATCAATTTGAGATTACATTGGTCTGTATGTTATATGAAAATGACAGTGGCATTTTTCTTGACTTAGCTACTTTGGCCAAATAAGCCTACCTTGCATTTATCCCATTGTTAACCCCCTCTGAGCCTGCTTACCCATTCTTTGTTCTTAGCTCATTACAAGCCTTGAGTGAAAAACCATGTTTTACCTCACCTTAGGGAATAGAAGAGCATTTGTTTTCCTATTGGAGGAGTTCTTTTGCTTGCAATGATTTAAGTGTGGGGGAATTGGTGTGCTTATGCGAAATACTTGGTACAAAAAAAGAGCTAATTCTAAATAAAAAAATATAGAATAAAGCCAAAAGGTTGTAAAAGAAAAGAATAGAAAAATGAAGGAATATGTAAAGAGAATGTGCATTTTATGGTTTTGGGTAAAATTTTGTGACTTCTACTTGAGATACTCCCCAATGCTCTTTTATTCTCATTGTCTTTTAACTTGATATTATCCATATCATTCCCTTCCTTCACCTTATAACCCCCTTACAACCTTTTTGAAAGTCTTCTTGATTTTTGCAATTTATTTGATCTAAGTAGTGGAGAATTGATGTATAATAAAATACTTTCATAATTTGACAGAGTTGTGTGGAAATATGTTTGCCCCAATGGTTTATTGTGTTATGTTTTGATGATGAAAAATACATTACAAAAAGGATTATGAATATACAACATACATGTGCTTAATGAATATATTTAATAATGCATGATTATATGCTATTGTTATTCTTCTTATAAGAATCATGCATTAAGTATGAGTAGAATAATTTATAGAATATATCCAATTATACTTTATGTGTTGTAATGAATTGATATTGGATGTGTCTATGTGAGTCATATATGCATGAAGAATATATAGTTATATACTTACGAATCATGCATATTGAAATATTGAGTTATGGATTTGGACTAACCATGGTTTTCAAATGAGGTACACTTTGTAGGATAGTCCAAGTATCAAGAGTGAGCATTGAAACAAGAAAGTGAAAGATCATAATTATGCTCAACTCAAGAAGAAGGAGAATGAAGAGATGAACCAAGCACTTGGAATAAATGAAGATTAGAAGTTTTGAAAGCTTGGATTGCATCAAGAAGCCTAAGGACTCAATTGGGTATACTTTTTTGTATAGGCTATTCTCCTTTGTAAGGATAGAGGTTTAAAATGAAGAGAGCTCAAATTAGTTTTTGAATCTTAACAAATGATTTTACACTTGCTAAAATTCCCGATAAACATGTTTTGAAATGTTAGTCATGGTGGTATTTCAAACCAAAGAAAAATAGCCAAGTTTGAGTTTTGGAAAACTAACCTTTGGACAATATTTTTATCATGACTTTCAAAATACTTTGAGTTTCGATCTGAAATTTATTTTATATGAAAGTAGACTCAAAGAGCTTTCCAACGCATGGTCATTTGCTTAATTCCGTTAAGAAACAAAGAAGTTATGACCTTTACAAACTAAATTTTATATCATGAACTGATGTATTCGAATACCCCAAATGAGGTATTTGAATACCCTCTTTTATAGAACCTATCTTGTGGCCATGTATTCGAATACACATATTAAGTATTCGAATACTTGTTCTTTAGCAACCCAGATTTTATCAAGAACATGTATTCGAATATGAAGCTCATGTATTCAAATACTCCTCAGGCAGAAGACAAAAATAACGGCTATAAACGGCTAGATTTTGGAAGAAAACTCTTCTAAACACCACCAACAACCATTTTATTACTTGGGCTATATATAGAGGCTAAGATTGAAGCATTAAGAAGTTGATGAACACTTATTTGCAAATCATTATGAGGATTTGATCATTTTCATCAAAATCAATATTTGAGCTCTTCATTGTCAAAAACCCATCTATCCATTAGTTCTTCAATTTGTATTATCTACTCTTTGAGAGAGTTTATCATTTCTATCAAATTGTAAACACTTGTAAGAGGGTGGAGAATACCTCAAGTGAGTCAAGGGTAGATTTCCCTTGAAGAGAAAAGAAAGAGGCTTTTGCACAAGGGTGGAGGATCCCAAATGTGTGAAGAGTGCTCAACTTTGTAAAGGTTTCTCAAGCACCTAAGTTACAAGCTTGAAGAATAGTGGAAACCTCAAGCGGATGATCTTGGGGATGGACATAGATCACAAGAAGTGATTGAATCAGTAAAATATTGTTTGCACTCTCATATCCCTTTCTCTCTTTACATTTTAGCAATTTACATTTGACTACTATTTGTTAAATTCTCATAATTGCTATAATTGTTAATATACTGCATATCTTTCGATCTTTCTATCTAAATTATTAGAACTTGATATCTAGGTAGTTTGCTTGATCTATATAATTATCCAAGTTCTATTTGAGCTATCTTGAACATTAGTATCAATAATATTGAATGATTACTAATTAATCACACTATAATTTACATTGTTCTATAGACTTATTGAAATAACCAAGTGAAACACAAGAAGAGGGGTTGAATTGTGTTTCTTAACCCTTTTTGAAAAATAAAAGATTTTCCTTTTAACAAACGATTGAACACAGCGAAGGATAAAGTTTAACAAATAAAGAATGTAGAAACAACACTGCTCAGTCCTAATGGACTCTAAGGATTTTGAAAAGACTTTTAAGAAAACAGTTAACAAGTTCAAAAACCAATTAAAAAGTCTTTGTTAATAAACACAATAGTAAGCCCCAGAAGTTAGTGGAGAAAATAAAACACACTAGAAGATAAGAGAAGCTTACACACGGGATTTATCCTGGTTCACTCTTACCAACCAAGAGCTACGTGTAGTCCCTTCAACCAGAAGGATTTTCCAACTAATCTTTTTTGAGATTACAAGTATTATACACCTCTTTAGGTAACAAGTGTTTTCAACCTCTTCAGGTTCAATCACACCAGTATTCTTTTATACACAGCCTCTTCAGGCTTACAACGCTAAGATGAATAAGTATAAGAAGATGAATGCTTGAGTTTGAAACTCACTAACAAATGAGAATAGACAATGGATCTCAAGACTTTTTCTTTTTACACGTATATAGAAATCCAAGAAGAGATAAAACTTTTTAGACTTTGTAAGATGCTTCGGCAAAGATCTCTTCTTTCTTCAAGTGCTGCTCATTCTTTTTATATGAAAGAACAAGTTGAGCAGGCTTCATGAGCTACATCGTCCAACGGAAACATTTATTACCGTTCTGAGTAGCATTAAATGTATCTACTGAAAATGTGCTGAGCTTCTTCTGAAAAGTGACTTTGATTCTAAGAGATTTCCAATCATGTGATAACAAAGTCCTGATTTGTCTAAGATCGCAGAAAGTTCCTTATTTGCAGATCTTTGTAGTTGTTAGACAATGTCAGCAAAAAGTGGCTCAGTTGACTTCTTCTATTGCCGTGAGCTATCAGAGTTCTTTTCCAGCATTTAATGTGGAACAGTTCTTCATTTTTGAATTTTAGCATGGACGAGAGCTTGTGCTAGAACTTTGTAATAGAGAATTGAGTCTGAGCTTTGGCAAAAGGATAGTATTGGACGAACCAATAAAATAGTAACAGTAAACGTATACAATCATTAGACGCACCAATAATAATAGTATATTTAGACAGTCATTGGACGCATATAAAGCATATGACGCAGTGGACGCATAGAAAGGTTTTGTAGAAACCGTATTGGACGCAGACTATCAAACTATTTGTTTTATAAAAACTTTATTGAAGAATTCCTAAAATAATTGTAACAGAGTCAATATTTAAAGGAATTATAGTTTTATCAAAAACACTCTGTCGAAACACTTACTTGTTCAAGCTTAATAAATATTTTTGTTATCTTCAAAACTTAACAGGGAAAGCTTGAGCTTTTTGACATTAGTGCTAAACCTTTTAAATGAAATTGGTTTCAACAATCTCCCCCTTTTTGATGATGAAAAAACTATTAATTTGATTGAACACTGATTCTTTTTTTTAAAATACAATATTTACTCCCCCTAAGAAAAACATTTCAAAGAAATAGACGCAAAGTCTGTTGGACGCAATACAAGAAATTTATTTTTACAAAAAAATTTCAAGAGCAAGTAACATTATTTCTGTATAGAAGTTTAGTACTTAAGAGAGAAATGTTAACAGAGACAATACCTTTTGAAAAGAAATAACCATGCTAGCATTTAGAGCAGATCCTTCACAGCAACACAGTGTATTAGCAAAGTAGTCACAATTTCAATTAAAGCATTTATAAGAGGGCAACAGAATAGACGAGACAAGAGTAATGAAACAACCAGATAAAAAATTCACAGTTTCATTGAATCAGTATAATTTATAAAACAAGTTCGTAAACAAATCAAATTCCCATTATTCTCCCCCTTTGTCATCAGACAAAAGGAAGAAAGACATCATTGTCAAAAAAATAAAAAAAATTTGGCTAAAAAAAAATTAAGAGGAAGAAGGCGGAGGAGGAGGAGGTGGCCCTTGTTGAAAAAGAGATTTGAGGAGGTCTTCAACTCTCTTGTACATTAAGTCCATTTGATTATTCACATAGGCCTGAAAAGCTGGGGGCACTTAGGTGAGAGTTTCAGCAGGAGGTTGTGGTTCCAAAACAACTAACTCAGTAGAGGTAGCAGGAGGGGTCACTTCCTTTTACTGCTTAACAGATTCAACTTCGTCTTCGGACAGAGGAAGATCAAAATCCCAAGGAAGAGAATATCTCCGGTATCCAAACATTTGATCCCAGGGATAAGGTCTGCCTATGTTGTCAGATGGAGGTCCAGAGACATAGCTTGGACAAGAGAAGATTGTTGGTAAAGGCGAGTTCAGAGGCAGTCCAAGAATATCATCTACGATAAAGATAGGACGAAAACACTGGAAGCTCTGACTAGGCACCGTTATAGTATCTTCCTTATCTTCATCGCTTAGACCTGAAGAAGACGCTTGTTGCCCACATTCCCATATGTGCTTTTCCCAAAAGGTCTTGGCCTCGTTCTCCTCAACTTCTCCTTTATTTGAAACTTGCCACAAGAAATCAACATCAACATCAGGGGAACTTAAGCTCCCAAAATTTAGTTTGAAGTGGATAGGCTTGGGAAATGTGGCTTGGCTTATGTACTTTTTCAAATCTTTGTTTTTATTCAAATCCACCATTGGCAACCTTGGACAAACCCGATCCGGCTGAATCTTGATGGCAGTTGTAGAAGAGATAATCAGAGAAGGGGGTACAAATCTCACATCCTTCAACAGAAGACTCCCCTTGATGATACTGACAAGGATGGTGTCATATGAACTCGCAAACTTACCCATTTCTTCCAAAGTGACTGGTTTGAAGGAGAGTTCACTAGGGAAGATATGAACCTTTGAAGAACAACCATCACAGCATCGGGAGCGTCTTGCTGTGAGTGAGAGAGAAGAGTCCTTGGATTCCCAAATAGGAATAATGTAGGGAGTAACGCCCACAGAGAAGGGGTTAAGGTTGGAGGAGTTGGAGAAGGTCCTTTGTGAGAGTGAAGGTGAAGAAGGTTTGAAAGGGATTGTGTGAGTTTGAGAAAAAGGTTCAGTGTTTAAGGGAGAGGAAGTGATTGGTGAGGTTGGGAAAGAGGTTTGTAATTCTGGTAGAGAATAGGGTAAAGTGGAGGAAGAGGGAATGGTAGGAAGGGGTTCCTTAGGAATGGACGCAAGCTTGGAGGAGGGTTTCCTTGTGATGGATAGCTTCGTCCTGGTTCCCTTTGGAATGTTCACAATGGACGCAACCTTCATCCTTTTAGCGATAGGTTGGTCATTATCAGAGTCATCGTCCATTATGAGTCTTCGCTTTGGAATGGCTTGGACGGATGGTGACTTCTGCTCTGAAGTTTCATCCTTAGTAAATTGCTTCGTCCAAAGATTTGTTGCTCTTGGATCCGTCCAAAGATCCTCTTCTTCTCTTCAACATCTTTAGTTTCATGGGGACTAAAGATACCTTGATCTCTGAAGATCTTGGTTAGGAGGACACCATAGGAGATAGTGGTCTTCTTCCCTTTTCCTTGCACACTTCTCTTGAAGTTCTTAAACAGCAGGGAAGGGAGATTGATCTGTTGACACAGTATCAGATGACACAGGCAGAAGGCATGCACTGTAGAGACTGAATCTTTTGGACCCTGCCATGTGGAGTACTGCCTTGTTCAGAAGTTGATGCAATACTCTTGCCTTGTCATTCATCTTGGATGCAGTTATTTTCCCCGTGGATGACTCCTTCAGTAAGGTGTCAAGGACAGCATCCGTCCCCCCAAAAGCTTTCTCCCAGTCTGAAGAGATGATGGCTCCTTCCAACCAACATTGTGTGGCGTTGGAGATGGTTACCTCTGAAACAACAACGGGTTTTCCCAAAACGCACCCCTTGACCTCAGTCGCAGACACAGACGCGTCTTTCCAGAACATTTTTACCAGCTCCATATAAACTTCCATCGGTTCTCTGAAGTAATTATCCCATCCAGCACCGACAAGACAATCTTTGATATCTATCCCACATTTTGCTAAAATTGAAGTTTGGAACGAGTATTCGACCGATTCCTCGGCTCTTTCAACATCAAGGGTCTTTCCTCTAGCCATTTCTCAGGGATAGGAAACTTGAGAGAGAGAGAGAGAAATTTGCTAAGGTTCTTTTTGCAAAGGGTTTCTTTCAAGGCTTGAAGGCGTAAAAATTTTATCTTGAAAAGAAAGAAAATATTTATAGAAGAAGGTAGGGTTTTACACTGAAAGGTTTCTGAAAGAAAACGAATCGTTTTTCCTTTTTTTTTTAAAGAGAAACAAACACATTAAATGTGTATTAAAAGCAACTGTCACGTCCGCAGTAAAAAGTTACTTTCGTGACCTTTCAAAAAACTGACTCAGCGTGGGAAATTTGAAAAGTTTCAAACAAGATAAATGCAAATGATGTAAGTCTTATCAAGAAATTTACCACACTATTTAACAAGTACAAGGCATTTTGGACACAGATCTTCAATGGACGCAAGAAGTATTAATTATTTACAAAATGCATACTTAGATGTTTTCGAATAAGAGTGAATCTATCCTCTGAGAGAGGTTTTGTGAAAATATCTGCCCATTGATGATCTGTATCCACATATTGAATATCAAACACACCTTTCTGAATATAGTCTCTTATAAAGTGATGTTTGATTTCAATGTGTTTTGCCCTTGAGTGTAGTATAGGATTTTTGATAAGTTAATTGCAGCGATATTATCACATAGTAAAGGAATCTTACTTTCAAAGGCGTTGTAATCTTCTAATTGATGTTTGATCGAGTAGTTGAGAGCAACAATTGGACGCAGAGAAATATATTCAAATTTCAATTTGATAGAGCAATTGTGCTTTGTCTCTTCTTTGGACCAAGATACTAGATTTCCTCCAATGAAGTGACATCCTCCACTTGTACTTTTCCTTTCGATTATATCTCCAAAGATAGTCGACATCACAAAAACCAACTAATCTGTACTCATGAGATTTCTTAAATACTAAACCCAGATTAGTAGTTCCTTTCAAGTATCTGAAAATTCTTTTTATAACAATTAAGTGTGACTCTCTAGGATCAGATTGAAAACGTGCACAAAGACACACACTAAACATTATATTAGGTCTGGACGTAGTGAGATATAAGAGTGATCTGATCATACCTCTGTATACCTTTTCGTCCACCTTTTTATCCTTATCGTCCAATCTTAGTGTGGACGATGGATGCATTGGTGTGCTCATAGTTTTGCAATCGTCCATCTTGAATTTCTTCAGAAGTTCATTTGTGTATTTTGTCTGATGTATGTAGATTTCGTCCAATGTCTGTTTCACTTGCAAACCCAGAAAGAATTTTAATTCTCCCATTAAGCTCATTTCGAATTCCTTCTGCATCAGATTGGAAAATTCCTTGCAAAGAGATTCATCAGTAGCTCCAAAAATAATATCATCAACATAAATTTGAACTATAATGAATTTTGAGTTTTTGTCTTTGCGAAAAAGAGTAGTGTCAACTTTTCCTCTAGAAAAACCACTTTCTTTTTAAAACGTGCTTAACCTTTCATACCAGGCTCGAGGAGCTTGCTTTAATCCATACAGGGCCTTTTTTAATTTGAAAACATGTCCAGGGAAACTTTGATCCTCGAAACCAGGTGGTTGTTTAACAAAAACTTCTTCATTGATTATACCATTTAGAAACGCACTTTTTACATCCATTTGATAAAGCTTCATGCTATGATGAGCAGCAAATGAAAGTAAGATGCATATGGCTTCTAATCTAGCTACAGGAGCAAAAGTTTCAGTGAAATCAATACCTTCTTATTGTGAGTAACCTTGGGCTACTAACCTTGCTTTGTTTCTCACAACCTTACCATCTTCGTCCAATTTGTTTTTGAATATCCATTTTGTGCCGATGATGGACTTGTCTTTAGGCTTTTGAACTAGTGTCCAAACATCGTTTCTTTTAAATTGATTTAGCTCTTCTTACATGGCTAAGATCCATCCTTCGTCCTTCAGTGCTTCTTCTATTTTTCTTGGCTCCACTTCAGAGATGAAGGCTACATTTGAGTGTTCTCTGAAGGTAGATCTTGTACGTACTTTATCATCTGGATTACCAATGATTTGGTGTTCTAGATGATACGTTTTGAAGTGCCAACTTCTTTGACCATCAGTTGTTTCTTCTTTTCTTTCATCGTCCAATGCTTCTTTGTTTTGAGTAGCTGATCCTTCTCCTTTGTTATTTAGGTTTAACTCTGCAAAGGACTCATCTAGCTCTGACAAGTCATTGTCAGGCTTTTTGTCATTGAATTTAACATGAACAGATTCTTCAACAGTTAAAGAGCGAGAGTTATATACTCTATATGCTTTAGATGTTTCTGAGTATCCTAAGAAAATACCAGAGTCAACTTTAGCATCAAACTTTCCTAAAGAATCCTTAGTATTCAAGATAAAGCATTGTGACCAAAAGAATGAAAGTAAGAGATGTTGGGTTTTGTCCTTTCCACAATTCATACAGTCTTGTTTAAAAGAGGTCTAATATATATTCTGTTTTGAATATAACATGCGATGTTATGACTTGACCCGAGAAGTGTTTGGAAATTGAGTTGTCATTGAGCATTGTTCTAGCCATCTCTTGAAGAGATCTATTTTTTCTTTCTACCACACCATTTTGTTGTGGTGTTCTAGGGGTAGAGAAGTTATGAAGAATACCATTTTCTTCACAGAACAATTGGAAGCTCTCATTCTCAAATTCTCCTCCATGATCACTTCGAATTGAGTTGATACACATGCCTTTTTCATTTTGAATTCTTTTACAGAAAATAGAGAAGACTTTGAAAGACTCATCCTTGTGAGCTAGAAACATAACCCATGTCCATCTAGTATAGTCATCTACTATGACCAATCCATATTTCTTTCCATTTAGTGAAGAAGTTCTTGTTGGACCAAATAGATCAAGATGTAACAATTCTAGTGGTCTAGAGGTGGAAACGATGTTTTTGGACTCAAAAGAGTTTTTGATTTGTTTCCCCTTTTGACATGCTTCACAGAGAACGTCTGATTTGTACACAAGCTTTGGTAGTCCTCTTACGAGGTTATGCTTATTTAGCTTAGAGATTAATCTTAAACTTGCATGACCAAGCTTCTTGTGCCATATCCACTGTTCTCCTTTTATGGAAACTAGACATGATACATTTTGATCTGAAAGATCTTCCAAGTCAATTTTATAGAGATTGTTTTGCCTTTTAGCAGTGAAGAGTATGGATCCGTCAGAGTTTTTAACTATACATTCTCCTTGATTAAATGAAACATTAGATCCACTATCACATAATTGACTAATGCTAAGCAAATTATGTTTCAATCCTTCAACCAGAAGAACATTATTGATAAAGGGAAAAGGATGCTTACCAATCTTACCTATTCCAACTATTTTACCTTTCTGGTTTCCTCCAAATGTGACGGAGCCGCCTGAATTAGTTTTGATGTCTTGGAACATAGACCTTTCTCCCGTCATGTGTCGTGAGCAACCACTGTCCAGGTACCATGACAGGTGTCTTTTTCTTGTTGCTAAGCACATCTGTAAGAGGAATTATCATATCCTTAGGTACCCATATCTTTTTGGGTCCTTTTTGGTTAGCTCTTGGAGATCCATAATATTTTGACCTTTTATTAAAGAGATCTATAGAGGAATGGTAAACGTTCTTTTTATAAACATTCTTAAAAGATTTAGGTTGAGTAGTAGTTTTTTGAAAAAGTTTGTTTATCAAGATCTTGATATCCCAATCCAGATTTGTCACGAGGGTCTCTGGAATATTTGAGTAAAATGTTTAGGTTGTTGGTGCTTTTCACAAATTTACTGAGGTCCTCCGTTAACTCTTTTACCTCAGTATGAAGTTTATCAACTTCATCTGAAGTGTTGGACTCAGAAGATGTTTTCAAAAGAGCATTTTCGGTTTTTAATTTTTCACAATAAATTTCAAGTTCTTGTTTTTCTGAAAACATTTTTTCATATTCTTTGGTTAATTTTGAAAACTTTCTTTTCAGGGATTTATATTCAACCGCTAAAATGGATGAATTATTTAACAACTCATCAAAAGCATTTTGAAGATCAAGATCACAGTTTGTTACCTCATCTTCTTCTTCTTCCGACAAAGTGTTCGCCATGAGACATAGATTTGCTTCTTCTTCTGCTTCTTCTTCATCATCAGTAGTTGAAAGATCAAGATCTTCCCAGGTGGCCATTAATCCTCTTTTCTTCTTTGGAAAGAATCTCTTTTTCTCTTTCTCCTTGTTTAGTGAAGGGCATTCCGCTTTAATGTGTCCGGGCTTCTTGCATTCATAGCATATGATTGGACTCTTGTCTTTTGTTTATGTTCTGTCCTTTGGTGATCTTCGTCCAAAGTGCTTTCTCCGCATACCTCCTTTCTTTTTCCACATTGCTTGTATCTTTCTAGAGATGAAAGATAACTCGTCATTATCAGAGATATCATCTTCAGATGACTAGGCCTCATCTGATGATTTTTCAGCTTTAAGTGCTTTGGGCCTTACTTGCCTTTGTGAGCTTTAAGGGCAATTGATTTCCCTTTTCTTGAGTTTTCCTCTTCTTGAAGTTCCAGCTCATGAACTTTAAGAGAACCCAAGAGTTCCTCCATGGTAAGAGAAGCTAAGTTCTTTGCTTCCTGTATGGCAGTAACCTTAGGTCTCCACTGTCTGGAAAGGCTCCTTAAAATTTTTCTGATATGATCTTGATTATCATAGGTCTTTCCCAGAGATCTCAAGCCATTGATTATTGTTTGGAATCGTCCAAACATTTGATCAATGTTTTCATGTTCTCCCATTTTGAAGAGCTCATACTGGTGAACCAGCATGCTTATCTTTGATTCCTTGACTTGAGATGAACCTTCATATGCTAAGGCTAGAGTATCCCATATCTCTTTAGCTGTTTCACAGCTATGAACTTTATCGTGCTCTGATCTGATGATGGCACACATAAGATAGTGTTTGGCTTTTGAGTTAAGCTGATGTCTGGTTCGTTGACCTTCAGTCCATTGTGGTCGAGGGAGTTCCTGTCCTTCTGCGTTGGTGGGTATTTGATATCCATTTTGGACTAGGTCCCAAATGTCCATATTTTGGGCATAAAAAAATGCAATCATTATCTTCTTCCAGTAATCATAGTCATTTCCATTGAATAGAGGTGGTCTGTTCACCGCTTGTCCTTCGTTCTCCATTTAAGGGTGTACTGGATCTTTTCCTCTGCACTGTTAGATGCTCAACCCAAGAGGCTGAGCTCTGATACCAATTGAAATAACCAAGTGAAACACAAGAAGGGGGGTTGAATTGTGTTTCTTAACCCTTTTTGAAAAATAAAGGATTTTCCTTTTAACAAACGATTGAACACAGCGAAGGATAAAGTTTAACAAATAAAGAATGTAGAAACAACACTGCTCAGTCCTAATGGACTCTAAGGATTTTGAAAAGACTTTTAAGAAAACAGTTAACAAGTTCAAAAACCAATTAAAAAGTCTTTGTTAATAAACACAATAGTAAGCCCCAGAAGTTGGTAGAGAAAATAAAACACACTAGAAGAGAAGAGAAGCTTACACACGGGATTTATCCTGGTTCACTCTTACCAACCAAGAGCTACGTCCAGTCCCTTCAACCAGAAGGATTTTCCAACTAATCTTTTTTGAGATTACAAGTATTATACACCTCTTCAGGTAACAAGTATTTTCAACCTCTTCAGGTTCAACCACACCAGTATTCTTTTATACACAGCCTCTTCAGGCTTACAACGCTAAGATGAATAAGTATAAGAAGATGAATGCTTGAGTTTGAAACTCACTAACAAATGAGAATAGAAAATGGATCTCAAGACTTTTTCTTTTTACACGTATATAGAAATCCAAGAAGAGATAAAACTTTTTAGACTTTGTAAGATGCTTCGGCAAAGATCTCTTCTTTCTTCAAGTGCTGCTCATTCTTTTTATATGAAAGAACAAGTTGAGCAGGCTTCATGAGCTACATCGTCCAACGGAAACATTTATTACCGTTCTGAGTTGCATTAAATGTATCTACTGAAAATGTGATGAGCTTCTTCTGAAAAGTGACTTTGATTCTAAGAGATTTCCAATCATGTGATAACAAAGTCCTAATTTGTCTAAGATCGCAGAAAGTTCCTTATTTGCAGATCTTTGTAGTTGTTAGACAATGTTAGCAAAAAGTGGCTCAGTTGACTTCTTCTATTGCCGTGAGCTGTCAGAGTTCTTTTCCAGCATTTAATGAGGAACAGTTCTTCATTTTTGAATTTTAGCATGGACGAGAGCTTGTGCTAGAACTTTGTAATAGAGAATTGAGTCTGAGCTTTGGCAAAAGGATAGTATTGGATGAACCAATAAAATAGTAACAGTAAATGTATACAATCATTGGACGCACCAATAATAATAGTATATTTAGATAGTTATTGGACGCATATAAAGCATATGACGCAGTGGACGCATAGAAAGGTTTCGTAGAAACCGTATTGGACGCAGACTGTCAAACTATTTGTTTTATAAAAACTTTATTGAAGAATTCCTAAAATAATTGTAACAGAGTCAATATTTAAAGGAATTATAGTTTTATCAAAAACACTCTGTCGAAACACTTACTTGTTCAAGCTTAAAAAATATTTTTGTTATCTTCAAAACTTAACAGGGAAAGCTTGAGCTTTTTGACATCAGTGCTAAACCTTTTAAATGAAATTGGTTTCAACACTTATATGTGATTGATATTATGCATTATATGAATGGTTAATCATATGCAAGTATGAATTGTTGTGAAATATATTTATTTCACTGCATGTATTGATTGGGTGCATCAAAATGCAAACTTACTCAAGGTTGTTTTAAAATTTGTAATCACCCAATTCACCCCCCTCTTGTGTGATGGTTGCCCTTGGCTAACAAGTGGTATCAAAGCTTTGTGCTCTGTTGAAAGCTTAACTGCTTAGAGTGAAAGATCATTGTACAATGGCAACCACTGAAAGTTTTTCAAATATGGAAGGTTTTGAATTTGATAAACCGCCATTCTTTGATGGTGTGCATTTTGATTTTTAGAAAACTAGAATGGAATGTTATTTGCAATCTATTGACTTGGATTTATGGGATATTATGCTTAATGGTTTCTTCTCTAAACCAAAACGAATTGGGACACCTATGACAATAAATGTTTTACCTTAAACATTAGAGCAATGCAAATATTGAGATATGGCTTAAATGATTGTGTTTATGCTAGAATTAAAAATTGCTCTAGTGCTAAAGATATTTGGGATACCCTTGATGTTATTTATCTTGCTACCAATGGTTTTATGGATAAAGATGTGTATAGGAAGCAAGAAGAGCAAAAGAAATTGAAGGAATCCAATCTTGAAAAATGTCCTCAAGAAGATGTCCAAAGTTATGAAATGAGCTTAATGCAAATTGGTGGTGATGAAGTTCAATTAGTAGAAGAAGCACCCCAAAACCAAATTGAAAAGGGACATACTCTTGAAGCCTTGATGAACAATCATGAGCAAGATGATGATTCCCATGAAGAGCCAACCGTGCTAGAAATTGAGAGTACCTCCTACATGGCTCAAAAATTCTTTGAGGTAAATAATGGTAAACTTCTTTATAGTCCTTCCTATGATGAGATACAATGTGTATATGATGAATTGAATGATGGATTGATAATTTTAGAAAAGAAAAACTTAGCTTTCTTGAAAAACATTTCCTCTATTGAAATTCAAAATGAGTCTTTGAAAAATGAGTATGCTTTTCTTGATGAGGAAATATTGATGAAATGTGAAACCTCAACTAATTGTGAAAATTGTATTGGTTTAATAACAAAAGTTAAGGAATCATCTTCCAAATTTGCCAAAGTTAATGATTATACTTGTTTGCATTCCATGTGTGATAATAAAAGGAAAACCAAAGATGTTGTACATGGAAAATCAAGAAAGACTTGTGGCAAAAATATTTTGGAAAATGATCACACTAAAAGGCATAAGTTTTTCAAAAATGATCTTTCAAAGACCAAACCATCATCAAATTCAATTGTTTGCAACTATTGTGGTCATCTAGGACATATTTCTCATTTGTGTAAATTTAGAAGAAACTCTTCTATGAGAAATAACATGATGTGGGTTCCTAAATCCCTTAAAGGCTCTAATGCTAACATTAAAGGACCCAAGTTGAAATGGGTACCAAAGAGACCTCCTAGTGCTACTATTGTGCAAAAAACTCTTCAAAAGGATGGACAATTTGATCAAGCCAAACTGGAAACAACAAGGAAAACATTCCCAAGGCCCAATGGTAGATATTTTGGTCAAAGAGGCAAGAAGGCATCAACCAAAGCATCTCACATGCATAATGAGGAACATGCAAAGTTCAAATATCCAAAGGAGAAGCAATGGGCAAGGAAAAATTTTCCATTGAATGATAAGGCCAAGGAATCAAATGATCTTATCTCCTATTCAAATTCAATTGCAAAATCTAAGAATTTGAGGTACATTCTTCATAGGCCATAAATAATGAATGAAATCATGTGTGCTTGATAAAATTTGAATATTGTGTTTAGCACATGATTATGTTCATTCTTGTTGTACCATTTGCGTATTAAGTTGAATATATCTTGGTACATAAAGTTCTACTCTATGCCTAGTCATGCTTGATATGCTTTAAATTGTTTATATATCATGAAAAGAAGCATGTTATTGGCATTGTGCTTAATGCTAAATTGATTATTGAATTATTATTCTCAATTAGCATATTATGGCGAAATTGATCTTTATGAGATTATAATAGATTAATAATCAATGACTAATCCTTGTGGATCCAAAATTTGTTGGATACCAAAGAAATGTGCTTAAATTTGATTGTAGGGTGACAACTACCTCAAGTATTCATTGAAATAGAATACAACTACTCTACTTGAGGCTAGCACAATTTGAATGGATTCAACTTCGTAAAAAGGATGCAAACTTCATGAAGAATCTTTACACCCTCAAGGAGACATGAAGCATGGAAGTTGGAGTCACCTATACAAACTCAAGGAATACTTCTTTGGTGATATCAATCTCCCATCCCAATTTATGTTTTAAATGCAATATACAAGATATTTGGGAATTAGAGTATTGATTTATGCCTTAACATGCCTTAAATTGTGCTTCTCTAGTAATGTGACTTGAACATGTGCTCACCTATGCTAGTATGCTAAATAAAGTACACATATTGATTGAAATGACATGTTTTATGGCAATCTCTTTGTTCTTGAGCTTGTGATTATATATTATTGAACTTACATGATATTCCACATGCTCAAAAGAGTTATAATCCTCTCTCTTATTTGCTTGAATGATTCAAATGCTTACTTAGAGATTGGATGGTTAAGGATTATATATCTTCTTGTTTGAAATTGCTTTATTTGTGCTTATCTTAGAAGCAAGAAGAAAAATAATTCATTTTGTGCTTTAGAATTGTCTTTGAACTTCAATGACTTATTGATTGAAACCTATCTCTTGAAATGAATCATAAATAATATTCAAAGTGATAAGTTCCATGATTCTTCAACTCTTGCATTACAAAAGGGAACTTTTACTCTTGATTGGCGTGTGTGCTTACTTGAACTTCTTTTTGATCCAACATGCCTTGCTTGATCATTGTTTGCCCCAAAGTGATTATATAAGTCTTGATAATGATCATATGTTTCTTGATATGCTTGAATCAATTTGAAAATGTGTAAATCATCTTTTTGGATTCAAGTGCATATGTACTTCATTTGTTCACATTAAGTGCTAAAATTGCATGGTTGATAAAGCTATATATGTTTTATATTATATATCAACCTAAATTATGCTTGTAGATGTGCTTAAATGATATTTGATGCTAACTAATGATTTGGAGAGTTTTTAGAATTGGTTTAAAAGTCTCTCCATGTGTATGAAGTCATCAAATATTCAAATGTCAAGCATAAGTGGACAAAGAGAAAGGTGGAATGAAGATGGATATGAGAAGGCTTTCTCCAAGACTTACAGTGGCAAAAGAATGAGTTTGGACTTGTTTTGAACAAGAGCATGAGAAGAGTATTTGAGTACAGCATATCTGGTACTTGAATACATCTCAAAGCAGTGACAACTTTTTCTAACTCGAAGCAATGTATTCAAATACATGGAACACGTATTCGAATACACATAAGTCAAAGAGCAATGCTAAGAAGCATAATCGAATACGAAAAACAGGTATTCAAATATCTACTTCAGAAACCAAAATTTGAGAATTTTACTAATATAAATATTCGAACACTCCAAAGACTTATTCGAATACATGTTGTCTGGAAGGAAAATTTTCATTTTAAGGGGTGACAATGACTCCCACTCCAAAATTCAAAGTTCCTTATCTCCTCATAACCAAACATTTCAAAGGAGCATCACACCTTATCAAACTCTATAAGTATCTCTATCCCTAAACTTTTGTGGTATTTTATACTATGGATTATATGATACGTGTTGATCAAATGTTTTAAGTGATTAGATGCTATCCTTATATGAGAAGTATGCTTTGCCATGACAATGTGCCTAATTAGATCTTATTCTTAATCTTGTCATTGCATATAGGGTGATGTTGGTAATTCATATATACTTTGATCTCTATGGTATATTTCATGATGGTGAATATTTGCTATATGGTTCTCTTGATTCTTAGTGCTATAATTCTTGTGAGAATCATGCTTTTGTTTGAAAAGAGTTTTTGGTTTAATTGAAAATATTTTCTCATAAGAAAACTCCTTTATCTTGTTTGAAATGAGCTTTTCAAATTTCATATCCTTGAGAATTATTTGAATTTATTTCAAGACTTTGAAAATACTTTTCACCTCTTACTACTTCTCAAATTTTGAAAAATGGTTTGGATATGAATGAAAAACTCTCAACATGCTTTGGAAAGAATTATCAAATCTTGAGAGAATGCTTAAGAAAGTTTCCAAACTCTAATCTTTTAAAATGCTCTATAATGCCTATTTCTTTTGAAATTTCAAAAGATAAGCCTTACTCTTCAAAGTGGTTTTATTTCCCTAAGGCTTTTGTTCAAAGAGAAAAAGGAGATATACTTTCAAATGTCATCTTGAATGCTTTTATTGGATTACTCTCAAGGAATGTGTTTTCAAAGAAAACCTCATACTCTTCTTAAATACTTTTTAAAAATGAAATTTATATTTGCAATATTATTTTTGAAAGGGGGAGAAAATTCTATATCCTTTATGAAAATCAATGTTACTTGATGATTTGCTTAAAGGTATGTTTTCACCATGCTTTAACTTGAGTTTTACTTTGGTAAACATATATATTGTTCTTTAAAACTTGTGCATCAAATTAGGAGCCAAATTATTCTTGATTTCTATCTTTATGGCTCAAAATCCTTTTTGAAAGAGGGGAGAAAGTTCAAAATCTTTTTATTCTTGATAGATTAAGAAAGAGTATGTATTTCCTTATTCTACTTTACCTTAAATGTGTTGATATGGTCTTGGCAAATATATTTTACTTGATCAATCTTGTGTTTCAATAATGGGGAGCTTAATTTTATTTTTAAATACGTTATAACTTCCCTTACTTAATCTTTTGATTAATAATGGATTCAAATATCATGCATGCTTATTTTTGTTGATTATGAATATATGCATGACTATGCAAAAATAATTTATTATTGATATCTTGATGATATGTATATGTATATTTTGAGGGGGAGCCTAACTCTTAATCATTCTCTATATCTCTTGGCTTACATCTTTGTTTGACATGAAGTGATTCATTGCTAATACTCTCAACATGTCATTGAAGATCCTCTCTTATTGTATTTCCCCTATCAATGAAAGAAGGTAAACTTTCTTAACTTTTCAATCATTTGTTTCTTTCATTGAGGATGCTTGATATGTGACAAGGTGTATAATCTTTACTTTGAAAATCTTTAACACCATGCTCATATATGACTTATTTGTGACATCCATCAAGTGGTACCTATTTAACATGTGGTATGCAATCTTTGATATTTTTCATGATCACTAAAGCTTAAAGCTATCACATGCTAAGATGTAGGTTTACCACAAGATGACAATCATTACATGCATCTTATTTGATATCTTGATAACAATGCTGGATTTAATCTCCATACATGAGTCATATGCTAAGTCAAATAGGAGGAGATAACTCTGTTTTTTTTAAAACTTGAAAAGTATTAAGTTTTGATGATCCTACTCTTTGGCATCATGTGTCTAAGTAAGGGGATAAAGGAATTTCCTTATCATATTGTCCTTCCTTGCTAAACCTTTTTGTTGATGTCAAATAGGGGGAGAGAAAATAAGAAAGAAAAACATGTGCTTGTGCTTATTGATTGATATGCTTTCTTGAATATACATTTACATATCTTATCAAACATACTTTTCTTGGGTGATTTGTCATCATAAAAAAGGGGGAGATTGTGGAAATATGTTTGCCCCAATGGTTTATTGTGTTATGTTTTGATGATGACAAATACATTACAACAAGAATTATGAATATGCTACATACATGTGCTTAATGAATATATTTGATAATGCATGATTATATACAATTGTTATTCTTCTTATAAGAATCATGCATTAAGTATGAGTAGCATAATTTATAGAATATATCCAATAATACTTTATGTGTTGTAATGAATTGATATTGGATATGTGTCTATATGAATCATATATGCATGAAGAATGTATAGTTATATACTTATGAATCATGCATATTGAAATATTGAGTTATGGATTTGGACTAACCATGGTTTTCAAATGAATTACACTTTGTAGGATAGTCCAAGTATCAAGAGTGAGCATTGAAACAAGAAAGTGAAAGATCATAATTATGCTCAACTCAAGAAGAAGGATATTTCTCATTTGTGTAAATTTAGAAGATATTCTTATATGAGAAATAACATGATGTGGGTTCCTAAAACCCTTAAAAGCTCTAATACTAACATTGAAGGACCCAAGTTGAAATGGGTATCAAAAAGTCCTCCTAGTGCTTCAATTGTACAGAGAATTTCCCAAAAGGATGGTCATATTAGTAAAGCAAAAGAAGAGTCATCAAGGAGAATGCTTCCAAGACCCAATAGTAGAAATCTTGGTCAAAGAAGGAAGATGACTTCAACCAAAGTTTCTCACATGCATATTGAGGAACTTACAAAGTTCAAATATCCAAAGGAGAAACAATGGGTAAGGAAAAGTCTTCAATTGAATGATCAATGACTAATCCTTGTGGATCCAAAATTCATTGGATACCAAAGAAATATGCTTAAATTTGATTGTAGGATGACAATTACCTCAAGTATTCATTTAAATAGAATACAACTACTATACTTGAGGTTAGCATTACTTGAATGGATTCAACTTCTCAAAGAGGGATACAAACTTCATGAAGAATCTCTACACCCTTAAGAAGACTCAAATCATGGAAGTTGGAGTCACCTACACAAATTCATGAAATATCTCTTTGGTGATACCAATACCTCTTATCCTAAATTTTGCTTTGAATGTGATATACATGATATTTGGGAATTAGTGTCTTGATTAATGCCTCTATATGTCTTAAGTTGTGCTTCTCTAGCAATGTGCTTAGCAAATGTCTTTCCATATACTAGTATGCTAGATAAAGTATACACATTGATTGAAATGTCATGTTTATTTCATTGTTCTTAAGCTTGTGACTATATATCGTTGTACTTATATGAAATTTCACATGCTTAAAAGTGTTATAATCCTTTCTCTTATTTGCTGGAATGATTCAAATGCTTACTTAGAGATTGGATGGTTAAGAATTAGATATCTTCTTCGTTGAAATTGCTTGATATGTGAATTTCTTATAAACAAGAAGAAAATGATTCATTTGTGCTTTAAATGTACCTTTGATCTTCAATGACTCGTTCATTGAATTTATCTCTTGAAATGAATCATAAATAGTTTTCAAAGCTATAAGTTCCATGGTTTTTCAACTCTAGCATCGCAAAAGGGAACTTTTACTCTTCATCGGCATGTGTGCATACTTGAAATTCTTACATCACATAACATGCATTACATGATCATTGTTTGCCCCAAAATGCTTATACAAGTTTTGATGATGGTCATATGTTCTTAGATAAGCTTGAATCTTGCTTGGAAATTGCTTAATCTTTGCTTTGGATTCAAGTGTAAATATACTTCTCTTGTCATTATCAAGTGGTAAAATTGTATGGTTGATAATGTGATACATTATTGATATTCTATATCAACCAAAATTATGCTTGTAGATATGCTTAAATGATATTTGATGCTAACTTATAATTTGGAGAGCTTTTAGAATTGGTTTTGCAAGTATCTCCATGTGTATCCAAATGTAGCCATCAAATATTGAAATACAATCACAAGTGGACAATGACAAAAATTGAATGAAGAACAAATGAAGAGGAACATGATGAGATTTTCTTCAAATGCTAAGAAATGAAATACTTAAAGGAAGAAAATTTAAATTCAAAGGTTCAACAATTGAAGAACATTCAAAGGAGCATCACACTCTCTCAGACTTAATAAGTATCTCTATCCCTAAACTTTTATGGTATTATTTAGTGATATTTGTTGATTAAATGCTTTTAAAATGATTAGATGCTATCCTTATATGAGAAGTATGTTTAGCAATGACTTTGTGGCTAATTAGCTCTAATATTCTTAATATTGTCATTGCATATAGGGTTATGTTATTAATTTAAATATACCTTGATCCCTATGACATATTTCATAATAACTATTTGATAGATGATTATCTTGATTCTTAGTGTTATAATTATTATGAGAATCATTCTCTTGTTTGAAAATAGTTTTTGGTTTAATTGAAAATATTTTTCATAAGAAAACTCTCTCATCTTGTTTGAAATGAGCTTTTCAAATTCTATATCCTTGAGAATTATTTGAATTTATTTCAAGACTTTGAAAATGCTTTTCACCTTTTACTACTTTTCAAAAATTGGAAAATGGTTTTGATATGAATGAAAAAACTCTCAACATGGATTGGAAAGGATTATCAAATCTTGAGAGAATGCTTAAGAAAATTTCCAAACTTTAATCTTTTGAAATGCTCTATAATGCTTACTTATTTTGAAACTTCAAAAGATAAATCCTTACTCTTCAAAGTGATTTTATTTTCCTAAGGCTTTTGTTATAAGAGAAAAAGGTGGAGATATACTTTCAAATGAGGAATGTATTTTCAAAGAAAACCCCATACTCTTCTTAAATATTTTTTTTAAAATAAACTGTATATTTGCAATAATTTTTTTGAAAGGGGGAAAAAAATTCTATATTCTTTGTGAAAATCAATGTTACTTGATGATTTGATTAAATATATGTTTACACCATGCTTTAACTTGAGTTTTGCTTTGATAAACATATATATTATTCTTTATAACTTGTGCATCATCTATTTGAGAACCAAACTTATTCTTGATTTTAAACTTTATGGTTCAAATTTTTTTTATGAAGAGAAAATTCAAAATATTTTTTCTTGATGGCTTAAGAAAAAGTATGCTTTGCCTTGCTCTACTTTACCTTCAATGTGCTTCATATGGTTTTGGCAAACATTTATCTTGATCTATCTTGTGTTTCAATACGGGAGAGGTTAACTTCTTTTTAAAATTCCTTATAACCTTTCTTACTTAAGCTTTTGATTAATAATGGATTCAAATATATGTTTGCTTATTTTTTTGTTGATTATGAATATTTGCATAACTATGTTGAAATAATTTATTATTGATATCTTGATAATATGCATATTTTGAGGGGGAGCCTAGCTCTTAATTTGTCATTATATCTCTTGGCTTACATCTTTGCTTGACATAAAGTGATTCAATGCTAGAACTCTCAATATGTCAATGAAGATCCTCTCTTATTCTCTTTTACTCTATCAATGAAAAAAGGTAAATATCCATGACTACTTTATCATTTAATTCTTTCATTGAGAAATGTTTGATATATGTGGCAAGGTATATGATCTTTTACTTTGAAAAACTTTAACACCATGCCCTTATATGTCTTATTTGTGACATGCATCAAGTGGTACTTGTTCAACATGTGGTTTCAATATTTCAAGTCTCACTTAATCTCTTAAAGCATCTTGCTATCACATGATAAATGGAGGTATACCATAAGATGACAAACATTGTATACATCATACTTGATATCTTGATAAGCACGCTTGTTTCATATCTCCATACTTGAATCATATGCTAAGTCAAATAAAGGGGAGCTAACTATGTTTTTATAAACATCAAAATCATTAATTTTTATGATCCTACACTTTGGCATCATGTGTTTTATCTAGGAGAAAAAGGAAAGTCACTTTATCCTTCATTTCTAAACCTTTTTGTTGATGTCAAATAGGGGGAGAGAAAAGAGGAAAGAAAAATATGTTATCGTGCTTAATGTTTGATACTCTTATTTGCACATTCATTTAGATATCTTATCAAACATATTTTTCTTGGATGATTTGTCATCATCAAAAAGGGGGAGAATGTGAAAATATGTTTGCCCCAATGGTTTATTGTGTTATGTTTTGATGATGACAAATACATTACAAAAAGGATTACAAATATGCTACATATGTGCTTGATGAGCTATATTGGATAATGCATGTTTATATATTATCTTGTTGTTCCTATTATAAGAATCATGCATTAAGTTTTGTGTAGCATCATTGATAGGATATATCCAATGTACTTGATAAGTGATATAATTAATTATTGGATGTGTCTATATGTGAATCATATATGCATGAAGAACTTTATAAAGTTATATACATGTGAATCATGCATATTAAGTTATTGAGATATGGATTTGGACTAATCATGGTTTTCAAATGAGTTATGCTTTGTAGGATAGTCCAAGTACCAAGAGCGAGCATTGGAATAAGAAAGTGAAAGATCCTATTTATGCTCAACTCAACAAGAAGGAGAATGAAGAGATGAACCAAGCATTTGGAAGATTTGAAGAAAAGAATTCTTTGAAGCTTGGATTGCATCAAGAAGCCTAAGGACTCATTTGGGTATATATTATCTTATAGGCAATTCTCCATTGTAAGGATAGAGGTTTTTAAAGAAGAGAGCTTAAATATCTTTATTCAATCTTGACAAATGTTTTTAACATGGTAAAATGCCCAACAAACAAGTTTTGAGAAGTTAGTCTTGGTGGTATTTCAAAACTATGAAAAATAGTCAAATCTGAGTTTTGAAAGCTAACCTATGGTCACCATTTTTGTCATAACTCTCAAAATACTTTGAGTTTTGATCTGAAACTTATTTCGTATGAAAGTAGACTCAAAGAGCTTTCCAACGCATGGTTATTTGCTTAATTTGGATAAGAAACAAAGAAGTTATGACATTTTCAAAAGACTACTTTTTCCCGAGGAAAATTGTAGTCGACTACACAAGACTTGTAGTCGACTACAAGACTACCAAAAGAGGAATTGTAGTCGACTACAAAGTGTCAAAAATCAAATCTATTTTCCAGAGATGACTGGTAGTCGACTACAAGTTATCTGTAGTCGACTACAAAGTGTTAAAACTCAAAAACTTCATTCCTAGAATGGATTGTAGTCGACTACAAGATTGTGTAGTCGACTACATAGTGTTAAAATTCAAAACCTACATTCCAGAGAGGAATCGTAGTTGACTACAAGTTATCTGTAGTCGACTACAACGTGCCGGAAATGCCTGTAATGGCTATAAACGGCTAGATTTCGAAATTAATCATTCCTAAACACCACCAACAACTATTTTATCACTTGGGCTATATGTAGAAGCTAAGATTGAAGCATTAACAGGTTGATGAACACCCATTTGCAAATCATTATGAGGATTTGATCATTTTCTATCAAAATCAACATTTGAGCTCTTCATTTTCATAATCCCTCTATCCATTAGTTCTTCAAGTTGTATTATCTACTCTTTGAGAGAGTTTATCATTTTCTATCAATCATATATACTTTTGAGAGGGTGGATAATCCCTCAAGAGAGTTCAAGGGTAGATTTCCCTTGACGAAAAAAGAAAGAGCCTCAAGCATAAGGGTGGAGGATCCCAAAGTGCGAGGAGTGCTCTGTTTTTGTAAAGGTTTTTCAAGCACCTAAGTTACAAGCTTGAAGAATAGTGGAAACCTCAAGTGGATGATCTTGGGGCTGGATGTAGATCACAAGAAGTGATTGAACCAGTAAAATATTGTTTGCACTCTCTTATCCCTTACTCTCTTTAAATTCTAGCAAATTACATTTAACTACTTATTTGTTGAGTTCTCATGATTGCTATAATTATTGAATTACTGCATATCTTGTGATATTTCTACTTAGATCATTAGAACTTGATATATATCTTGTTTGCTTGATTTATATATATATCTAAGCTATACTCAAGGTATCTATATTGATTGACAAATCTTCATACAAGTAAGGTATTCATTTAAAACTCAATTTGCTCACAGAAGCAAATTGTAATCTACTACAAGAAAAGTGTAGTCTACTACAAGACTACAAGAAACTCAAAATTAGTGTTTTATTTGTTAATCTTGCAAAACCACTTTCAGGGGTTTATTGTAATTGACTACACACTACTTGCAGTCTACTACAAGGTTTCAACCAAGTGATTTTCTATCTTGGTTTATTTCCCACTTGTCTCAAATTAATCACACTATAATTTACATTGTTCAATATACTTATATGTGATTGATATTATGCATTATATGAATTGTTAGTAATATGAAAGCATGAATTGTTGTGAAATATATTTATTTCGCTGCATGTATTTATTGGGTGCATCAAAATGCACAATTGCACAAAGTTGAAATAAAATTTGTGATCACCCAATTCACCCCCCTCTTGTGTGATGGTCCTTGGCTAACACATATTAAGTATTCGAATACTTGTTCTCCAGTAACCCAGATTTTATCAAGAACATGTATTCGAATACGCAAATAAAGTACTCGAATAATTGTTAACATGTATTCGAATACGAAGCTCATGTATTCAAATACTCTTCAGGAAGAAGACAAAAATAACAGTTATAAACGGCTAGATTTTGGAAGAAAACTCTTCTAAACACCACCAACGACCATTTTATTACTTGGGCTATATATAGAGGCTAAGATTGAAGCATTAAGAAGTTTATGAACACTTATTTGCAAATCATTATGAGGATTTGATCATTTTCATCAAAATCAATATTTGAGCTCTTCATTGTCAAAAACCCATCTATCCATTAGTTCTTCAATTTGTATTATCTACTCTTTGAGAGAGTTTATCATTTCTATCAAATTGAAAACACTTGTAAGAGGGTGGAGAATACCTCAAGAGAGTCAAAGTTAGATTTCCCTTAAAGAGAAAAGAAAGAGGCTCTTGCATAAGGGTGGAGGATCCCAAATGTGTGAAGAGTGCTCAACTTTGTAAAGGTTTCTCAAACACCTAAGTTACAAGCTTGAAGAATAGCTGAAACCTCAAGTGGATGATCTTGGGGATGGACGTAGATCACAATAAGTGATTGAACCAGTAAAATATTGTTTGCGCTCTTATATCCCTTACTCTCTTTACATTCTAGCAATTTACATTTGACTACTATTTGTTAAATTCTCATAATTGCTATAATTGTTAATATACTACATATCTTGTGATCTTTCTATCTAAATAATTAGAACTTGATATCTAGGTAGTTTGCTTGATCTATATAATTATCCAAGTTCTATTTGAGCTATCTTGAACATTAGTATCAATAATATTGAATGATTACTAATTAATCACACTATAATTTACATTGTTCTATAGACTTATATGTGATTGATATTATGCATTATATGAATTGTTAATCATATGCAAGTATGAATTGTTGTGAAATATATTTATTCCACTACATGTATTGATTGGGTGCATCAAAATGCAAAATTACTCAAGGTTATTTAAAAATTTGTGATCACCCCATTCACCCCCTCTTGTGTGATGGTTGCCCTTGGTGTAACATCTCTAAATTTTGATTTCAATCTTATTTCTAGCTTAACTAAATCATATGGAAGTCCTAGTGTAATTTTCTGGAATTGGGATAAATAGGAAATTTTTAGAAATCACCAAGTGTATTTTGGTCATTTTACACCCTCAGTGGCAATTTTGTGAATTCTCATTCAAGTGGAGGGCAAAGTTGACAATTCAACTTCACCCCCCTTTCTTCATATTGATGCCGTGCATGTTGGATGATCAAATGGTCATCTTCTTTAAAATATCAAAGTATCTATAGCCAAGGTTTTCCAAGCTTTCAAGGTTCAAAGTAAGTGTTTTTACTCATCTTTTGGCTTAGGTTATTTGATGGTTATTGATCACCTTCATCTCTTCTTCAATCCTATGGTTTTAGTTTAATGGAGAACTCATGTTCATCTTTGAGAATCAATAACACAAATTCTAAAGTTCTTGTATGATTTGGTTGTTTTGAAGGAAGTTGAAGAGGAAGTTTTCATAAGGATTTTGGTTGGCTTGATATCACCTCAAGCCTAGTTCTTGTCCTAAATCATTGCTAGGTGAGTGTGGGTTGATTTGTGATATGGTATGGTGTTATTTAGGGTGTGAGTTTAAGTCTTGAAGATAAGAACTTCTATGTGTTAAGGTTGTTTTTGAATGTTTGGATTGTTACTTGTATTCGATGGTATGCATGTATGAGAATGATTGGATTTGCTACTTATTGTTCAATGAAATGAATGAATGAATGGATGGATGAATGAAGGAAGCTTAAGATAAGAGGTATATGATCAAAACTTGATTTTTATGACTGTGAATCAATTCACAAGATGTGTGAATGGATTCACAAACTTGTGAATAATATTGTGAATGCGTGAATAGCACTGTGAATCGATTCACAGACCCATGAATAGCATTGTGAATAGATTCACAATAGTGTGTGAATAGATTCACAAGACCCATGAATAGCATTGTGAATAGATTCACAATAGTGTGTGAATAGATTCACAATAATGTGTGAATAGATTCACATAGGCTTAAAATGATAACTTAGTACAATGAAGGGATGTGTAACTAAGTGAAAGTGATTGAGAGAATTGAGTATAATGCTTGTGTATTTTAAATCTTGTATTGATTAAATGTGATGTTATTATGATATTATGATTGAGCATGATATGAATATGAAAGCATTGCATTGCATAGTGAGATGGCATAACCGGAAGGGGTTAGTGTACAATATGTGAGAGGTTACCTAACTGGAAGGGGTTAGATGAAAGAATAAGCGGTGCATAATTACTTGCATTGCATAGTGAGATGGCCTAACCGGAAGGGGTTAGTGTACTATACTTGAGGGGTGTCTAACCTACGGGGTTAGATGGAAACGGAATGACATAAAACATTGCATACTGCATAATTGCGAGAGCCTAACCGGAAGGGGTTAGTGCACAACAAGAGGAGTGGAGAAAGAAAAAGTGTGAAGAAAAGGTGTGAACATCATGTGCATTCATAAACTCATTGCATATGTTGGTTTGATATTACTTGATATATTGAATTGTGTGTATGGTTGCATTCTAATTACATGCATACTTTATATACAAGTTTTATTCACATTCACTGGGAAGTTGTTCTCACCCCCTCTTTCTCAGATTCGCAGGAACACCCCGGACCCTCTACGGGTTAAGTACGGAGGATTCTGTTGTATTATAATACTTATATTTTGGTGGAGTTGAGCTCCATTATGTAATTATAAGATGATGTGTATTATATATTACTCTGATGTAGATGTGACAATGAAACTGATGAACTACTGTTGAAGTTCTCAGTTATGATAATATTGTAGTGTGCTCAGTCAGGATAGTGTCTAGTATACACTTGTATAATGTACGTACTCTGATAATATTTTGAATGAGATAATGTTTTGAATGAGATCGGAGATCTCTTGTTGATATATATATATATATGTACTCTGGTTGGTTTGAGATGATTGTTTGGAATCCGTTGTTTATTTATAACGTTTGGGAACATACGAGAAACAAAGGAAACGCTGCCGAATTTTATATGTAATAAAGAAAAAAAAATATTCCACATAAGACTTATGAGTAGTAAATAATAGGTCTTACACTTGGCTAACAAGTTGAGTGCAAACAGTTAACCTAAACACTTTCCATGATTTGAGTGTCACTTGTGAGGAATTTTACTTAATTTGAACATGCCTATTTCTGATTAAAGCATGATTATGCTATGTATACTTTATTCTCAATTGGTTTGATTCAGCTATACTTTGTTAAGCATATTAGAATTATTGATTATGGTTTATATTTGATACAATGCTTGTATTTAAAAATTAGTTGGATTGACTAAATAGAGTATTTCATGTTTGTGGGTATCTTCCTGGTAAACCCTACGAGACTATAACTCATCCACTAGGGACACCTAGGGGGTTAAAGGCTTGTGGCACATTCTAAGTGCCATCGTGATTTCCTACAAAAGTGGATTAGATTAGGTATAATTAGTTTTTATGCTTTTAGTTTAATATTAGGGTGTTTATTGTTTTTCCTTAGTTTTAGTCTTATGTGTTTTGCCCAGGAGTACAAAAGCTTAAGTGTGGGGGAATTTGATAAATCATTTTTGAAACACTTATGTTAGCTTTGTACTTGGCATTATTGGATGTTTATTGTGCCCAATATTAGTATATTAGCTGAGTTTTGTGTTGTTGGGCATCATTGGGCTTTAATGCAAATTTTGATTAACTCCTAGATTTTGATGCATTTTGACCTTTCCTCATTGATTAGGCCATATCTTGGGCTTTGTTGATTCGTTTGAGGTGCTCTTAGTGTCTATGTAAATCTAAGATAAAAATCTACAAGTTTCATAAAGCACTCGAGAGCTGGATTGGACATATAATGTTCCAAAATAGGCCTGAAAGTCAGAGTAGGCTTGCTGTCGTTGGAATCTATGCAGTGTGTACATATTGGACAATATCGTGAGCTATAGGCTTCCTTTTAAGCTGAAACTGGTGCCATTGGTAAGATAACATGCATGGCTCTAACTTTACTGAAGACCATTTTGTCAATAGATGCCGTTATCGGCATGATTATGAAGCTGCAAGTTGATTTGAATTTGGAAACACGTTCTACCAACGTGACCTGAGGTAGGTGCAGTGTTTTTAGAATATCTTGAGTTTTAAAAGTCCTTTTGAGTTGGAATCGGTGCCATTGGAAAGCTGAGACATAAAACTACAACTCTTATGAAGAAGTCCAAGCCAAAATACGTTGTTTTGCTCATGAAAGTTAAGCTGGAAGTCAGAGAAGAGTTGGTGAGGAGAAGCCACCAACCATGCACCAACCCACCAACCATGCATCAAGCTACCATTATTGACAAACATCCATTTTTTTATCTTGTATTCCAATTATTTACAGCTTTTATCAACTGTAAATCGGCCCCTTGGATTAGCATAAATAGGGCCAATCTCTCTTGTAATTGCATAAATGAAATTTGAAGTAAGTTTGAGTGTTTGTGAGAGTTTTCTTTCTCTTCTTCTCCCTTTTCTTTAGAATTTCATTTTTGTTCTTTTTTTTTTCTGAGTTCTTCCTTCCCATCCATGGAAGCCTAGGCTCTTATAATTTGGTGGTCTTGTTTTGATTGTTCATATTGTTTAATTGTTATTCAAGTTTCTCTTATTCCTCCTTTGATTTTTATCTAGATTGAATTGCTTAATTTGATTTAGATGTTGATGTGATAAAAGCTTTATTATCATATATTCAAAGAGGATCACAAAGACTAAACAATATATTAAAGCTTTTTGATGGATTGTTTAGCTTGGTTAAATCCCTGATCTTAAGTTAATTTATGTTTGGATGGTGCTTAAGTTAATTCACACTTGCAGCAGGTGGTTCAGGAATAGGTGATCAATCAATTTGAAACACTTATGTTAGCTTTGTATTAGGCTTTATTAGATGTTTATTGTGCCCAATATTAGTATTTTAGATGAGTTTAATGTTGTTGGGCTTCATTAGGCTTTAATGCAAATATTGAATAATTTTCGGATTTTGATGCATTTTGACCTTTCTTCCTTGGTTAGGCCATAACTTGGGACTCGGTGATCAATTTAAGGTGATCTTGGTGTCTTTAGAAAGCTAAGACAATGGTCTACAAGTTTCATGAGAACTCAAGAGCTGGATCAGACTTCAAAGGGTCCAAAATATCCCTGCAATGCAGAGTGGGTTTGCTGTCACGAAAATCTGGGCATTGTACACATATTGGACTACATAGTGAGTTATAGGCCTCCTCTTGGGCTGAAACTTGGCCATTGGAAAGATAAGACCCATATCTCCAACTTCACTGAAGACTATTTAGTCAATAGATGTCATTTTAGGCATGATAATGAAGCTACAAGTTGGTTTGAATTTGGAAACACGTTCTACCAACCTAACATGAGGTAGGTTCAGTGTTTTTGGCATATCTGGAGTTCTAAACGTCCAAATGGCATGATTCCATTTGTAAAATTTCAAGAAGACAACTGGCTACAACTTTCATGAAGACCTCTAAGCTAAAATACACCATCTAGGTGATGAAAATGAAGCCAGAAATCGGATAAGAGTTGTTGACTAAAAGCCACCAACCCACCAACCATGCATCAAGCTTCCATATTTGACAATTTCCATATTTTTATAGGTTGTATTCAGATTATGTACATGTACATATTAGCTTCTAAGATTAGTATAAATAGAGCCAATCTCTTTGTATTATCATCATTCAATTTGGAAGTAAGTTTCAAGAAAGTTTAAGTATTTGTGAGAGTTTTCTTTCTCTTCTTCTCCATTCTCTTTACAATTTCGTTTTTGTTCCATGGAAGGGTAGGCTCTCATAATCAATCCAAGGGATTAGCCATCTTGTTGTTTAATTTGGAGATCTTGTTTTGCTTGTTCATATTGCTTAATTGTTATTCAAGTTTCTCTTCTTCCTCTTTTGATTTTTATCTAGATTAAATTGCTTAATTTGATTTAGATGTTGATGTGGTAATAGCTTTATTATCATGTATTCTAAGAGGATCACATAGAATAAACAATTTATTAAAGCTTTTTGATGGATTGTTGAGCTTGGTTAAATTCTTGATCTTAAGTTAATCTATGTTTGGATGGTGCTTACTTTATCTAACCTTGGTTAATTAAACCCTAGATGCTTATCTAGCAGAGGATTCTTGGATCATGTTGAGGCGTCTTGATATGATCTAAGGCCAAGAACATGGTTAGCAATTAAGTGAATTCCTTGTGAGCAATGATGGATTAAACTCAAGATAGGTAAAATTTCCTTGGATTGGTTAATTTGTTAATTACTTTCCTTTAATTCAACTAGTGTATTATGTTTTCAAATCATCACAACACCCCCTTTTAATTATCTTGATCTGATTAAATCTTTGTTCTTTATGGATCCTTGAGAGACGATTCGGTTCATGCTCTATACTACAAATTAGTTTGTGAACCGTTAATTATTATTATTTGACGGGGCATCGACAACCTCTTGTCAAATTTGGCGCCATTGCCGGGGATCCAAGGCAACTATTTGATCATTTCAAGATCCCATCTAACTCTAACAAATGTGTTTGTTTTGTTTTTGAAGCTTTTTCAAGTGGAATTCGGCTGAAATTGGATAAAGGGCATTATGTCAAGAATTTCGGTTCGGTAAAGCATCTCTGATTGATCTGAATTTTGGTACACAAATGGAAAATATTATTTTGAGAAAGGCTCACTATCTAAGTGAGGTCACCCTTATTTTTGCCAAATTCCATCGTTTAGACCAGTTTTTCAATTTTTTAAGATTTTTTATTATTTTGTTGGATAGCATTTTTGTGTAGATTTTATCCTATGGTGGTTCCATAATTTTTAAAATTCATTTGATAATATTTTTTATTTTATTTGTTTTAGGAATTTTTAGTGTTTTAGTTGTTATTGCTTTTCTATACCTTCCTATGAGCTGCATGCTGTATGACTAGGTCTGATCCTGGAACCTTGCATTCATTTGATCCTGAAATTGATAGAACCTTTGATACACTTCACAGAATTCATAGGACTGGTAGTAGCATTTATAGAGCTAATAGAATTACTTCTGGAATTGGACTTGAACTTGACATTGCACCTAATCTTGTTGACTCTTGTAATCCTATTGAGTGCATACATTAGTGCTTGATTAATAAATCGAGTGCAGATTTTACTATGGTGATAATAATAATAGAACTTTGAAAGAACTTGTGCACTGATGTTGCATATCAGCCTTTGTGCATCCAATATCCTGACCTTCATGTTGATTTTGAGCTCAAATCTGGATTAATACACTTGTTGCCCAAGTTTCATGGTCTGGCAGGTGAGGATCCACATAAGCACTTGAAGGAATTCCATGTTGTCTGTTCAACTAGGAAAGCTCATGGAATAGCTGAAGATCACATCAAGTTGCGGGCATTTCCATTTTCACTGGATGGTGCAGCCAAGGACTGGTTATATTACCTTCAACCAGCCTCTATAGCATCCTGGAATGACATGAAGAGACTGTTTCTGGAGAAATTCTTCCCTGCCTCAAGAGCTGCTGCAATCCAAAAGGACATATGTGGCATAAGGCAGATGACTGGGGAGACATTGCATGAATACTAGGAGAGGTTCAAAAAGCTTTGTGCGAGCTGTCCTCATCATCAAATCAGTGACCAATTACTGATTCAATATTACTATGAAGGCTTGCTACCTATGGACAGAAGCATGATTGATGCTGCAAGTGGAGGTGCCCTGGTTGACAAAACTCCTGCTGCTGCTAGGGATTTAATTGCCAATATGGCTGCCAACACCCAACAGTTTGGCACTAGGGTCATTACCTCAACCAGAGGAGTCAATGAGGTTCAAGTTTCCCATACTGACCAACAGAGGATGGAGCACCGAATTGATGAGTTAACCTCCTTGGTGAGGCAATTAGCCATGCGACAACATCAAACACCTGTGGCTGCAAGAGTTTGTAGCATATGTTCTAGTTCCTCTCATCCCACAGATGCGTGCCCCACATTGCAAGATGATTATGAGTTTCAAGACCAATCTGTGGCTGCAGCTGGTATATTTCCTGGGAAGCCACAATTCCATCAGCAGCAACAACAGAAATATGATCCATTCTCCAACACTTACAACCCCGGCTGGAGGGACCATCCCAATCTGAGATATGGGAATGCATCAAATCAAGACCACCAAACCAAGATAGACCACCATTCCGGAAGAAGCAAGGACAAATCGAGTTTCGACCACATCTTTGGACCAAGTAGACCACCATTCCAAAGAAGAAGGTCCTGTAGTCACAAAATCTGAGCCCTCATTGGAGGATTTGGAGAAACAGTTGGCCACCAATAACATCCAGTTTCAACAGAGAACTGAAACCACCATTCAGAACTTGGAGACTCAAATTGGCCAACTTGCCACATCTATTCATGAATTAAAGTCACAAGGTTCTGGCCAATTACCCTCTCAAACCACTCCAAACCCTAGAGGCAATGTTAGTGCTATAGCTTTGCGCAGTGGTAGGCAAATCAATGGACCAGCAATAGATAATTCCAGATTCTACCATTGACCCAGAAAAACAAGATGCTGCAACAAATTCAGATGCTGTAGCAGATTCAGCAACAAATGATCCTACAACATCCAAGCAGAAAGCCAGATCAAACCAGCAGTTGACAGAAAATTCAGTAAAGCAGAAAAGTGAACATCCACAAAAGTCAGCTTGCAACATTCCTCTTCCTTTTCCAAACCGAATGATACAGCCGAGGTATATGGTTGAAACTGACTTGGATAAGGAAATTATGGAGACTTTTCAGAAGGTTGAGGTGAATATACCTCTCTTGGAGGCAATTAAACAAATCCCTAAGTATGCCAAGTTCTTGAAAGAGATGTGCACCCATAAGAGGAAGCTAAAGGGCACTGAAAAAGTGAGTATGGGGAGGAATGTCTCTGCTTTGATTCAGCCTAACCTGCCTCCCAAATGCAAAGACCTAGGCACTCTTACCATCCCTTGTACCATAGGGCACCAACAGTTCACTCATGCCTTGCTAGACTTGGGAGCCTCCATCAATGTAATGCCAAAGTCAGTTTACACTTCCTTGCGTGTGGGAGAGCTAAAACCCACCGGCATTGTCATTCAATTAGCAAATCAGAGTACTACTCAACCTGCAGGAGTGTTGGAAGACGTTCTGGTTCGGGTAAATAATTTAATATTCCCAGCTGATTTTTATGTGTTGAATATGGAAGATGAATCTGCCTCTTCCCCACCCCCATTGATCTTAGGTAGGCCATTTTTTAAAACTGCTAAAACTAAGATTGATGTGCATGCTGGTACCCTTTCCATGGAATTTGGTGATGATATCATTCAGTTTAACATTTTTGATGCCATGAAATACCCTTTAGAGGACCATTTTATCTTTCATTTTGATGTCATTGATTTACTAGTTGATGATATGCATGCTGATATGTTGGCAAAGTTCCCAAAAATTATGGGATACACTGATAGCATAGCTTGCAATACTTGTTCTGCATGCTTCGGACCTTTTGGTTGTAAACCCACTGCAATGTGTGCAGCCTGTGCTGAGATTTCTACATACTTATCATGTGCTGTTGTTAATTCTACTGACATTGATGACTCTGTTTCTGTTATTAATGGCAATGATGCTATTATTAAAGATGTTGTCATTCATCCTGCTGCTAAGTGTGATTCTTTTGATTCCATAGGATATGATGATGTTGTTTTGCAAGATTGTGCACAGATTACAGGTACAGGTGCAACTGCTGAGAATTTAGCCGATTTAGTTTCAGTTCCAAAACTAGTACCATCAGTCCAGCAACCACCCACCATTGAACTTAAGCCCCTGCCCGAGCATTTGAAGTATGCATTCTTGGAAGAGGATGAGAAGCTCCCGGTGATAGTGGCCAAACACCTCCAACCTGAGCAAGAAACCAGATTATTGGAAGTCTTGAAGCAACACAAAAGGGCAATTGGTTGGACACTTGCAGACATCCCTGGTATTGACCCCTCCACATGCATGCACAGGATATTACTTGAGGAGGAAACTAAACCAGTGAGACAACCCCAGAGGAGACTGAATCCTCTCATCCTAGATGTGGTGAAAAAAGAGGTGACCAAGCTACTGTAGGCTGGCATTATCTATCCCATCTCTGACAGCAAGTGGGTGAGCCCGGTGCAAGTAGTTCCAAAGAAATCCGGAGTGACTGTTGTGGCTAACCAGAAGAATGAGCTCATTCCAACCCGAGTGCAGAATAGTTGGAGAGTTTGCATTGACTACAGACGTCTCAACCGAGCCACTCGGAAGGATCATTACCCCCTTCCGTTCATTGATCAAATGTTAGAACGTTTGGCTGGTAAGTCCCATTATTGCTTTTTGGATGGCTACACTGGATACTTCCATATCCACATTGCACCAGAGGATCAAGAGAAGACCACATTTACATGTCCCTTCGGCACCTTTGCTTACAGATGGATGCCCTTCGGCCTCTGCAATGCCCCTGGTACCTTCCAACGGTGCATGGTGAGCATATTTTCTGATTTCTTAGAGGAGTGCATGGAGGTGTTTATGGATGACTTCACTGTCTATGGTTCTTCTTTTGATTCATGTTTAGCTAGCTTATCTAGGGTGCTGCATAGATGCATTGAGACTAACCTTGTGCTAAATTTTGAGAAATGCCATTTTATGGTAGAACAGGGTAAAGTTTTAGGCCATATAGTATCCAGTAAGGGCATTGAGGTAGATCCTGCCAAGATTGATGTAATTACTTGTTTATCTTACCCCACATGCATGCGGGAAGTGCGTTCTGTTCTTGGTCATGCAGGTTTCTATAAGCGCTTCATTGCCGACTTCAGCAAGATTGCTCTTCCAGTTTCCCACTTACTGCAGAAAGATGTGGAGTTCAATTTTGATGACAAGTGCAAGGCAGCTTTCAACCACTTGAAGCAGGCCTTGACTAGTACCCCTATCATCCAGCCACCTGACTGGACATTGCCATTTGAGTTAATGTGTGATGCTTCTAACTATGCAGTAGGAGCAGTCTTGGCATAGAGAGTGGGGAGAGTTTCTCATGTGATATACTATGCTTCCAGAACTCTGGATGCTGCTCAAGCCAACTATACCACAACCGAAAAAGAGCTTTTAGCCATTGTTTTTGCTTTGGATAAGTTTAGATCATATTTGCTTGGCTCTAAGGTTGTTGTGTTTACTGATCATGCAACTCTTAAGTTTCTTTTGAAGAAGATAGAGGCAATGTCCCGACTAATAAGGTGGATGTTACTACTCCAAGAGTTTCATATAGAGATCCGTGACAAGAGTGGAGCAGAAAATCTAGTGGCAGATCACTTGAGCCGCATTGAAAGGGCTTCAGATCCCTTCCCTGTACAGGATTCCTTCCCAGATGAGCAGCTTCTGCAGCTGCAAGGTAAGAACACCTCCCCTTGGTTTGCAGATATGGTTAATTTTTTTGGTTGCTGGTGTTCTTCCTGCATATTTTACTAGAGCTCAATCTAATAAATTGAAAAGTGATTCTAAGTACTATGTATGGGATGATCCTTATCTGTGGAAGCTTTGTAGTGACCAGATTATTAGAAGATGTGTCTCTGATCATGAGTTTCATTCTATTCTTACCTTTTGTCATACATTTGCATGTGGTGGGCACTTTGGCTCCCAACGTACAGCTAGGAAGGTTTTGGACTCTGGATTGTATTGGCCTACCCTATTTCATGATGCATATATGTTTTGTAAGTCTTGTGAACAGTGCCAGAGATCTTTGATGTTTGGGGTATTGATTTCATAGGCCCTTTCCCTGTTTCCTTTGGTTTTATTTATATTTTGTTGGCTGTTGATTATGTATCTAAATGGGTGGAAGCAAAAGCCACTCGGACTGATGATTCCAAAGTTGTTGTGGACTTTGTTAGATCACAGATTTTCTGCAGGTTTGGAATCCCGAGGGCCATTATCAGTGATCAAGGTTCACACTTTTGTAACCGGAGAATAGAGGCTTTGATGAGAAAGTACAGCGTCTTGCACAAGGTTTCTACACCTTATCACCCCCAAACAAACGAGCAGGCCGAAGTCTCAAATCGAGAAATCAAGCACATACTTGAGAAGACAGTCCAACCTAATAGGAAGGATTGGAGCCTGAGACTTGAGGATGCTCTGTGGGCTTACCGAACTGCCTACAAGACACCGATAGGGATGTCCCCGTACTGGATTATCTTTGGGAAGGCGTGCCACCTTCCGGTGGAAATTGAGCATAAATCCTATTGGGCGGTGAAACAGTGTAACCTTAACTTGAGTCAAGCCGAATCTTAAAGGAAGCTCCAACTTCAGGAACTTGAGGAGCTTCGATTAGAGGCATATGAGAACTCCCGGATCTACAAGGAGAAGACCAAACTCCTTCATGATAAGATGTTGGTACGAAAGGAGTTCACCATTGGTCAAAAAGTTCTTCTCTACAACTCTCGCCTCAAACTTATGCCCGGTAAGCTTCGTTCTAGGTGGCTTGGTCCCTTCATTGTTATTAATGTTTTTCCTCATGGTGCAGTAGAAATTAAGAGTGAAGCCACCAACAAAGTGTTCAAAGTTAACGGTCATCGCCTCAAAAATTTTTATGAAGGAGCTCAAGAGAACCTGGTGGAGGAAGTTCAACTGCAGAATGCCCTCTACCATGATTGATCACTACTATGTTGAAAAAAAAAAAAACCTCAAGCCACGATTAATGTCAATTGCTAGAGATTGAATCATTATTAGGGAGGACCCATCGCTCGTGCAAAATCTTCAATCACGCTAGCTATGGACATTAAAAGTAGCGCTTCTTGGGAGGCAACCCAAGTTTTCTAACTCTTTCATCTTTCAACTTTGACTTATTTGCAATCACAGGAATTGAGACAGAAAATCGGTGCCAAGCGAGAAACTCTATCAGAATTTGATTTTTCTGTCTTAATTTTGTTTATTTTTCGTTGACAGATGATTTTTCACCGGTTAAATGGCGGATAACGGTACTCCGTGAAAATCTTTTTCGGTCCCTTCAGTTACCCACAAACACTTAAATTTGTATATAATTTTACTCAATTTGTTTTTCTTCTTTCTTTCTTTCAAAATGGATAATCAGCTTGTCAACCTCCACAAGCGATTCCCTTCTCTCCCTCAAAATGCTTTAACTAACATTTATTGTGCAAGGTTTGAGAGGTTAAGGATGCTTATGCACAAAGGCATCCCTGTGGATATACGCTGGATAATCGAAGCAAAGGTCCGAATCACATGGGAATTTTCTGATGCTCTTGTTTCATATATGCCAGGGCTAGGCAAAAGTTCATATGCAAAGAAGAGAAGAGCAAAAAGGTTATGAGTCTGCTATAAATGTGCAAGATGGACCTGTAACACAAAATGCAGATCAATTGGAATGGCGTCTATAAATCGACTTGATAAAATTGACTTCATTAAGGATGGTATGAGTAAGCAGTCTTTAGATAACATTCTATTGACACTTGAGACGCATCCTAGTGGAGATGTGCAGAGAGTACTTCTCGATTTATGGCCAATATTCCAAGATGAACATAAGTGTTATAGTCTCGGGAATCTGACTCAAAAAGACCCTGTTTGCCAATTTTTAAGAAAATTGGATGGGAAGCCGACCATTGGCCCATAGAGAGCATTCAAGCCAAGCATCGGACGTAAAACCAGAGGAATTTGTGAGCCACAATCACACCTCCTGTAAGTATTATTTTTATTTTTGTTTTTGTTTTTCTTCTTGTTTATTAAAAAAATCAAAAATAATCAAAAAAAAATCAAATCAAAAGTAGCCGTATTCTTTTGAAATATGCATTGCATATTTTCAAACTTCTTCTGACACATATAGATTAGTCTTTTATCCTTGTCATATAGCTATTATCATTGTTGTGCTTATTTTCAAACTTACCTGACACACGGTTCTACCCCTCCTTTATAGGTGTAATTATTACATTTGAGTTTTGATTCTTTAAATAATGCACTTTGCTTTCTTCAGATCATTGATAAGGTGAGAGTACAAAAAAAAAAGAGAAAATGGAAGTCACTTCAGTTCATCGGATCAAGAGTGTTTGTGTCTTTTGTGGATCTAGTCCTGGAAAGGATAAAGAGTTTGTAAATATTGCAAACCATCTTGGTCGAGTGCTAGCTGAGAGAGAAATCCATTTAGTTTATGGAGGAGGTAGTCTTGGGTTAATGGGTTGTGTAGCCACTGCTGCACATTTAGGTGGTGGCAAAGTCCTTGGTGTCATTCCTAGTCCTTTAGCTATTGGCAATCCCACTGGAAAAACAGTAGGGGATGAAGTATTGGTATCTTGCATGCACCAACGCATGAACATTATGATAGCAAATGTTGATGCCTTTATTGCCCTACCTGGTGGTTTTGGAACTTTGGAAGAGATCTTCCAAATTGCATCCTAGTCACAACTGAACATTCACCAAAAACCCATAGGAATATTAAATGTTAATGATTTTTATGACAGTTTGTTTTGTTTTCTTGATCATGCTGTGGAACAAGGGTTCATCTCACAAGCGACACGACAAATTTTTGTCACTGCTGCAACTCCTGAACAATTGCTCGATCAACTACATGCATTTGTACCACAACGTGATCCAGCAATGGCTCTACTGAATTGGGAAAAAGGCAGCAGCAGCAAGTAGCAAAAACTTGATTTGACTTTGTCCTTGTGAATTTTTGTTTTCCCTTATGGTTTTAGTTTTTTTTGTAATTTTTCTTATTTCAGGCTCGATTTGCAGTTTTCTGGTAAGACCTTCTACACTCTACCTATCTTTATTTTGACATTGGGGACAATTTCTTTAATTAGTTGGGGGGAGGGATAGTTGACATTACCATGTACATAGTTTAGTTTTTTTTTAAAAAAAAAAAAACTAACAAGCTAATCTTTATTGTTACTAACTTATTAGATGTATGATGGCAGAGTAAGGAGTAGTTTTGCTCTTGAGACGCATCTTAACTTGCATTTCATAATAGGTCTTAAATCATCTTTGTTCTTGTGTATTTATAAAAATAAAAAAAAAAGCACACACACACAATTTTGATCTTTTTAATTGGTTTTGATATAAGCATGTGTTGAAACTAAGCTTAATTGATGATAAAAGTATGCAAAACAGTTTATAGTTGAATCATTTTCATGATATACATGTGTATATGATTGTGGATATTAGGAAGAAGGCATGGTTGAATTGAGTGAATGTTCCATACCTTTGTGAGTTTTGGGCTTTTCCAAGTTTGATACTTACACTTGGCTTACTTTCTTTCATGAGTGATGTCAATTATGAATTTATTTTCTAGAACTTGCATTAAATCGATTTGAGATTACATTGGTCTGTATGTTGCATAAAAATGACAGAGGCATTTTTTTTCTTGATTTAGCTGCTTTGGCCAAATAAACCTAACTTGCATTTATCCAAATATTAACTCCCTCTGAGCCTATTTGCCTATTCTTTGTTCTTAGCTCATTACAAGCTTTGAGTGAAAAATCATGTTTTACCTTACCTTAGGGAATGGGAGAGCATTGATTTTCTTATTGGAGGAGTTCTTTTGCTTACAATGATTTAAGTGTGGGAGAGCATTGATTTTCTTAGGCTTTATTATATGTTTATTGTGCCCAATATTAGTTTTCTAGATGAGTTTAATGTTGTTGGGCTTCATTGGGCTTTAATGCAAATATTGAATAATTTTCGGATTTTGATGCATTTTGACCTTTCTTCCTTGGTTAGGCCATAACTTGGGACTCGGTGATCCATTTGAGGTGATCTTGGTGTCTTTGGAAAGCTAAGACAATGCTCTACAAGTTTCATGAAGAACTCAAGAGCAGGATCAGACTTCTAGGGGTCCAAAATATCCCTACAATGCAGAGTGGGTTTGCTGTCACGAAAATCTGGGCAGTGTGTACATATTGGAATACATAGTGAGCTATAGGCCTCTTCTTGGGCTGAAACTTGGCCATTGGAAAGATAAGACCCATATCTCCAACTTCACTGAAGACCATTCAGTCAATAGATGTCGTTTTAGGCATCATTATGAAGCTACAAGTTGGTTTGAATTTGGAAACATGTTCTGCCAACCTAACTTGAGGTAGGTGCAGTGTTTTTGGCATATCTAGAGTTCTAAAAGTCCAAATGGCATGATTCCAATTGCAAAATTTCAAGGAGACAACTGGCTACAACTTTTATGAGACCTCCAAGCTAAAATGCACCGTCTAGGTCATAAAATTAAGCCAGAAGTCGGATAAGAGTTGTTGACTACAAGCCACCAACCATACACCAACCCACCTACCACGCACCAACCCACCAACCATGCATCAAGCTTCCATATTTGACAATTTCCATATTTTTATAGCTTGTATTCAGATTATGTACATGTACAAATTGGCTTCAAGGATTATAATAAATAGGGCCAATCTCTTTGTATTATGAGAATTCAATTTTAAGTAAGTTTGAAGAAAGTTTGAGTATTTGTGAGAGTTTTCTTTCTCTTCTTCTCCATTCCCTTTACAATTTCGTTTTTGTTCTTTAATTTCTGAGTTCTTCCTTTCCATCCATGGAAGGCTAGGCTCTCATAATCAATCCAAGGGATTAGCCATCTTGATGTTTAATTTGGAGATCTTGTTTCGCTAGCTCATATTGCTTAATTGTTATTCAAGTTTCTCTTCTTCCTCTTTTGATTTTTATCTAGATAGAATTGCTTAATTTGATTTAGAAGTTGATGTAATATTAGCTTTATTATCATGCATTCAAAGAGGATCACAATGACTAAACAATATATCAAAGCTTTTTGATGGATTGTTTAGCTTGGTTAAATCCCCGATCTTAAGTTAATCTATATTTGGATGGTGCTTACTTTATCTAACCTTGGTTAATTAAATCCTAGATGCTTATCTAGTAGAGGATTCTTGGATCATGTTGAGGCGTCTTGATGTGATCTAAGGCCAAGAACACGGTTAGCAATTAAGTGAATTCCTTGTGATCAATGATGGATTAAACTCAAGATCGATAAAATTTCCTTGGATTGTTTAATTTGTTAATTACTTTCCTTTAATTCAATTAGTGTATTATCATTTCAAATCATCAAAACCCCATTTTAATTATCTTGATCTGATTAAATCTTTGTTCTTTTTGGATCCTTGAGAGACGATTCGGTTCATGCTCTATACTACAAATTAGTTTGTGAACTGGTAATTATTATTATTTGACAGGGTCTCGACAACCTCTTGTCAAATTTGGCGCCGTTGCCGGGGATCCAAGGCAACTATTTGATTATTTTAAGATCTCATCTAACTCTAACAATGGTGTTTGTTTTGGTTTTTGAAGTTTTTTTTTCAACTGGAATTCGGCTGAAATTGGGTAAAGGGCATCCTGTCAAGATTTTGGTTCAGTAACATATCTCTGATCGATCTGAATTTTGGTAGGCTAACGAAAATCGTTATTTTGAGAAAGGCTCACTATATTTAGTGAGGTCACCCCTATTTTAGCTAAATTCCATCGTTTAGACCACTTTTTCAATTTTTTAATCATTTTTATTATTCTGTTAGATATCATTTTTTAATAGATTTCACGCTGTGGTGGTTTTGTATTTTGTAAAAATCTTTAGATATGTTTTCTGTAATTGTTTTATCTATTTTTTACATTTGTGTGTGTTTTTGTGTTTGGTTACTAATCTGATGGAGCATAGACTTGATGAGTTGGCTTATCTGGTGAGGCAACTGGCAGTGGAACAGCATCAGTTACCTATGCAAGAACCTGCAAGATTTTGTAGTATATGTTGTAGTTCTTTTCATCCCACATATGCATGCCCCACATTGCAAGATGATAGTTCTGTATTTCATGACCATTCTATTGATGCAACAGGTGTATTTCTTGGTGAACCACAATATCAACAGCCTATATATGATTCTTATTCTACCACATATAACCATGATTAGGGAGATCATCCATGGTTCGAACCTTATGTTGAACCAATCATTCTATACCAGCAGCCTATGCAGCACCAGCAAGCCCCAATAGACATGGAATCTGAGCCTACATTAGAGGATTTGGTGAAACAATTGGCTCAGAACAACATCCAATTCCAGCAGAGAACAGAAGTTATAGTACAGAACTTGGAGACCCAAGTTAGTCAACTTACATCCTCATTGAGTCAGTTGAGCAAGCAACAGATGCAGAAATCAGTTTCTGCAAAACATGAGATCATTGTTGAGAAAAAACCAATTGATGATTTGTGTGCTGAATTTGCTAGTTTTAATGATTTTGATGATTCTGTTTGTTGTACTGGTTGTGATGGTGATATGTTGTGTAATGCATGTGCTGAGATTGCTGCCTTTTTGAGACATGATGAATCTTTTTCAATAGATAATGCAGCAATTCAATCTACAAAAGTAGTGCAGCCACCAAAATTGGAGTTCATTGTGGCTAAAAACTTCCTTACTGATGAGGAGGAGAGGTTGCTATGTAATACCCAGGGCTGAAGAGGGCGGGGAGTGATTGCCGGTGCTAGAGGCACGGACAATGAGAGGCTCCTGGCAGGCTTCTAGGCGGAGGGGTGACATGAATGAACCGAGCCCACACCAGAAGAAGAGGGGAATTCCGAGATTGTGCAGGTATGGGACTGTGCAATTAAGGAAGCTCATATATAGGATTTGATAGGTACTACCTATATCAACAAGATGCATCTTCTTTTCGGGAGCCCATAACTTAGAAACTCCAAGGTTAAGCGTGCTTGGCCTGGAGCAATTCTAGGATGGGTGACCCCCTGGGAAGTTCTCAGGGTGCGTGTGAGTGAGGACATAAGCACGCTGAAAGACTCGTGTTGGTGTGTGGGGACAGTCGTCAAACCTGGAGCACGGGCCATTACAAATGGTATCAGAGCCGACCCTCTACTAGTACGGTGTGTGGTTCGGGGACGAACCAAGCGGAAGCTGGTGGGCATGTAATACCCTGGGCTGAAAAGGGCGGGGAGTGATTGCCGGTGCTAGAGGCACGGACAATGAGAGGCTCCTGGCAGGCTTCTAGGCGGAGGGGTGACATGAATGAACCGAGCCCACACCAGAAGAAGAGGGGAATTCCAAGATTGTGCAGGTATGGGACTGTGCAATTAAGGAAGCTCATATATAGGATTTGATAGGTACTACCTATATCAACAAGATGCATCTTCTTTTCGGGAGCCCATAACTTAGAAACTCCAAGGTTAAGCGTGCTTGGCCTGGAGCAATTCTAGGATGGGTGACCCCCTGGGAAGTTCTCAGGGTGCGTGTGAGTGAGGACATAAGCATGCTGAAAGACTCGTGTTGGTGTGTGGGGACAGTCGTCAAACCTGGAGCACGGGCCATTACATGCTGCAGATTTTTAAGGAGAATCAAAGAGCCATTATACTTGCAGACATTCCTAGCGTTAGCCATTCCATATGCATGCGTAGGATTTTACTTGAAGATGGAGTTAAGCCAATAAAGCAGCCCCCGAGGAGGCTGAACCCTCTGATTTTGGATGTAGTGATCCATTACACTGGCTATGGTGTGGCTGCCGGGATTTTGTTGCTTCTGCTATCCATAGGGAGTTTTCTTTCCACACTTTTATTTCATTTTTCTAGTTGTTTTCTTTTTGTTTTTCTGTTTTGCTACTGTTTTCAATCCTATTTCTATTTTTATTTTACTGTTACTATTTACTCTTTTCTGTTGCCATCATTTTTTCTGTTTGTTGTCTCTGTTTTGATTCTGTTTGCTGTATTTCATTTCTGTTTTCTGTTTTATTTGTTGTTTCTGTTTTCTATTTAAATTTTTGTTTTGGAAAAAAAAAGAGGTGTGATTTTCGTGTGTTTAGTCCCTTCCAATCGTGTTTTAAGAATTATGAAAGTCATGAGTTTGCATTAATTGAAGTTCAAGTTTCCTAACATAAATGAATGAATTGTCTTTCCCCTTGAATTTCACATGCTTGGTGTTGGATTTTGGATTAGTGGATTGAGTTTGGTAGATGCATCCATACCTTGTGAGATTTTGAACTTATTGATGAATGGATGTTGCATCCATGTCATTTTCTTCCTTTCTTATCTGAGTTTCACTCATGGATTTTGTCACTCTAGAACTTGCTTTGATTCTTTTTTAGGCTACATTTTCATATGCATGCATGAACTTGATTGAGGCATTTTTGTTGAATTAGCTACTTTATCCAAATAGCCTACCTTGCATTTATTCCATCGTTAACCCCCTTTGAGCCTAATTGCCCATTCTTGTTCTTAGCTCATTACAAGCCTTCAGTAAAAAAAATTCATATTTTACCTCACCTTAGTGAATAGGAAAACATTGGTTTTCTTATTGGAGGAGCTCTTTTTGCTTGAGGACAAGCTATGGTTTAAGTGTGGGGGATGTTTATGCAAAATGTTTGGTGCAAAAGAAAGAACAAGTGAAAAAAAAGAAGAAAAAAGAGAAGAAAGAAAGAATAAAGCCAAAAGGTTGTAAAAGAAAAGAATAGAAAAATGAAGGAATGTGTTAATAGAATATGCTTTTTATGGTTTGGGGTAAACCTCTATGGTTGTTACATGAGTTCCTCCCCATTGCTCTTTTATTCTCTATGGTTTTTACTTGTTAAATCCATAATGTTCCCTTCCCTTACCTTGGCCCCATTACAACCTTGAATAAAGTCCTCTTGATTTGTGTGTGCATGTGTTTTGAGTAGTGGATAAGTAGAAGATAAGCAAGCTTATGGTAGTGCAATTTTTCATGAGTTGATTTGAGTGTAAACACAAACCTAAACACTTGAGAGATTGAGAGTGTATCTTGTGAGATTCTATCATGCTTGATCCATGATTCTACTTGAATTCACCTTCTTTGTTAATTTGGGATGTAAAGGCATACACTTCATGAAAGTTTGGAATCCTTGAAATTGTGGTTACTCAAAATCCTCTTGTATTTAAAAATTAGTTGAATTGATTAAATAAAGTTTTACATGTTTGTGGGTATCATCCTGGTAAACCTTCACGAGACTATAACTTGTCTACTAGGGACACCTAGGGGTTTAAAGCCTTGTGGCACATGCTAAGTGCCATCGTGTTTTCCTACGAAAATGGATTAGATTAGGTATAATCAGCTTTTATGTTTTTAGTTTAATAATATGATGTTTCTTGTTTTTCTTTAGTTTTGTTCTTATGTGTTTTGCCCAGGAATGCAAAAGCTTAAGTGTGGGGGAATTTGATCAATCAATTTGAGACACTCATGTTAGCTTTGTATTAGGTTTTATTAGATGTTTATTGTGCCCAATATTAGTATTCTAGATGAGTTTAATGTTGTTGGGCTTCATTGGGCTTTAATGAAAATATTGAATAATTTTCGGATTTTGATGCATTTTGACCTTTCTTCCTTGGTTATTCCATAACTTGGGACTCGGTGATCCATTTGAGGTGATCTTGGTGTCTTTAGAAAGCTAAGACAATGTTCTACAAGTTTCATGAAGAACTCAAGAGCAGGATCGAACTTCTAGGGGACCAAAATATCCCTACAATGCAGAGTGGGTTTGCTGTCACGAAAATCTAGGCAGTGTGCACATATTGGACTACATAGTGAGCTATAGGCCTCCTCTTGGGCTGAAACTTGGTCATTGGAAAGATAAGACCCATATCTCCAACTTCACTGAAGACCATTTAGTCAATAGATGTCGTTTTAGGCATCATTATGAAGCTACAAGTTGGTTTGAATTTGGAAACACGTTCTGCCAACCTAACTTGAGGTAGGTGCAGTGTTTTTGGCATATCTGGAGTTCTAAAAGTCCAAATGGCATGATTCCAATTGCAAAATTTCAAGGAGACAACTGGCTACAACTTTCATGAAGACCTCCAAGCCAAAATGCACCGTCTAGGTCATAAAATCAAGCCAGAAGTCGGATAAGAGTTGTTGACTAAAAGCCACCAACCATACACCAACCCACCTACCATGCACCAAGCTTCCATATTTGACAATTTCCATATTTTTATAGCTTGTATTCAGATTATGTACATGTACAAATTGGCTTCTAGGATTAGTATAAATAGAGCCAATCTCTTTGTATTATGAGAATTCAATTTTAAGTAAGTTTGAATAAAGTTAGAGTATTTGTGAGAGTTTTCTTTCTCTTCTTCTCCATTCTCTTTACAATTTCGTTTTTATTCTTTAATTTCTGAGTTCTTCCTTCCCATCCATGGAAGGCTAGGCTCTCATAATCAATCCAAAGGATTAGCCATCTTGATGTTTAATTTGGAGATCTTGTTTCGCTTGTTCATATTGCTTAATTGTTATTCAAGTTTCTCTTCTTCCTCTTTTAATTTTGATCTAGATTGAATTGCTTAATTTGATTTGGATTTTTATGTGATAATAGCTTTATTACCATGTATTCAAGAGGATCACATAGAATAAACAATATATTAAAGCTTTTTGATGGATTGTTTAGCTTGGTTAAATTCTTGATCTTAAGTTAATCTATGTTTGGATGGTGCTTACTTTGTCTAACCTTGGTTAATTAAATCCTAGATGCTTATCTAGTAGAGGATTCTTAGATTCTGTTGTGACGTCTTGATATGATATAAGGCCAAAAACATGGTTAGCAATTAAGTGAATTCCTTGTGATCAATGATGGATTAAACTCAAGATCGGTAAAATTTCCTTGGATTGTTTAATTTGTTAATTACTTTCCTTTAATTCAATTAGTGTATTATCATTTCAAATCATCAAAACCCCCCTTTTAATTATCTTGATCTGATTAAATCTTTGTTCTTTTTGGATCCTTGGGAGACGATTCGGTTCATGCTCTATACTACAAATTAGTTTGTGAACCGGTAATTATTATTATTTGACGGGGTCTCGACAACCTCTTGTCACATTTTCAGTCTTACCTTATCAAGGGGCCCATAGATATCGCTCCCGTTAAGTAGGAGGGACAAATCCTATGTACGCCACTCACATCCCTCTGTATGATTGACAGTAAGTCCAATAGTGTAACATCATCCATTGGATGTCACTTTTAACGGAACCTCAAGTTAATTTAAAAAAATCTTTTGTAATTTCTTTTTGAAAATATGAGTTCTAAAATTTTTATGGATATAACATAAGATAACTAGAAAAGAAATAAACAATATCAAAAGATTTCAAGAATATACATCATAAGTATTTATATCCAATTACAATTCTACTGTTTAACAAAATACATAAAAGATACGCAGTAAAATATCTATAAACTTGGTATAACATCCTATTGACCAAAGTTCTAAATACTTAATTATTCCGTAACCGAGTGGACGCTCCATATGTCAAAATCACTATGGAATTTAATCAAACTAAAACAAATCCTTCCTTTATGCCTTCGCCATCTTCATAATACAGACAAAAACCAGCTACCTCGTCGTCTTCACAGGACAAAAGAAAACAACACAAAACATACAAAACAATACAACAAAGAGGTGAGATCCTCGTCACCTATTAATACCAATAAAGCAGTGTAGAAAACATAACAAATAGTACAGTTAACATAACAAATATTACAGTTAACATAACAAATAGTACAGTTAACATAATAGTACAGTTCCATACTGAATCAACAGATATAATCACGTTATCAAACAATGGGTAAATCCATATCAATATGCATCATGAAAATGTGACAGTATGACAACTAACTATTCAATCATCCAATAATTGACCCCTACTATAGGGAGCTAAATCACAACAAGTTGGAGAGAGTGATTGGGAGTACATGTTCCGTATCTCATTAGCTTCCAATTTGCTCAAAAGTACTATAGAATCATCTCATTTGGCAATACGGCTCACGAGAACACTCTCCACCAATCGGGAATAGGATAGTGTCTGGTCGGGATCGTTCGATGTGTTGCAATCATATCACCACGGCATAGTCCAACTAGCCCCCTGTGGAGTTTCCACACTCCGACGTCCCCAAGATCATTCATAGATCTTCACTACACAATTCGCACTCGCATTAAGGTGTAAGCTCAACTCCTAGGCTCAAAGCCTTAACAACAAGTCTCATACAGACTATCACAATGCCATGGTCAACTAACCCATGCAAAGTGCAATCACTCATAATTAATATAATAATTCATGGTCAACTAACCCATAATTATTAAATTAATCATGATTAACCCAATAATTCATGGTCAATGAACCCATAATTATTGGTTTATCAAAATACAATCCCCTTGGGATTCAAGCCACCATTTTAAGAATAGCGTTAACTCTCCTATCTAAGGTCTAGTCTACAAATAATAAATCATAAACCACAAAACATCAACCATAAAACATGAAAATATAAAATATAAACCATAAAATTTATTCCTCACCACCATATTGGTTGATGAGAGAAATCTCCCTCTTACCTTGGTTCAAAAATCCTCTCTAGTGAAAGTTCCTTGTCTTCCCACCAACAAAATCCTTTAAAGAACCTAGTTCATAACTTTTAAACTCTAAAACATGGAATAAGATGATCATGGATCAATCCAATGATCTAAAACTTTGAAATAGAAATTTAAAAGTGAAGAGAAAGAATTTTCACCTTAGGCTCCTTCAAATTTCGACAAGCTTAAAAGTAATGAAAATAGTTTATATTTCAAGAAACTCATCACATCAAAGTTTCTCAAAACACTACTAGGATGCTAGAAACTAACTTAGAATTTTGGCAAGAGTTTGGGAAGGTAAAGAAGAGCTCTTGGCCGTGAGCTTTAGAGAGAAGAAGTGAAGGTTTTTTTGTGTGAGTCAAAGTGAATGGTGGTCTTGGCTATTTATAGAAGAAAAGTAAGAATTAAAATGTAATTAAATAAAAGAAAAAAAAATAAGATAATGGGACTTACCTTGCTAGGCCGGCCACACCATGGTCTTGCATGAAGAAAAATGGTTATAATTTTAACACCTTAGGACATTAATTGCATGGTGAGTCACACTAGGTGATTCACCACCTTCATTTAATTTTCACAATGACTCACCCATTGAGTATCCATGGTCATAAATATGACCATTTATTGCATAAGATATTGTTCTCAAGATTTTTACCAGTAGCTATTATCCAATGGACAAATATTAGTATCTATTGTCCAATGGACAATAGGATGTACCCAAAATCACCCCAAGATTTTATTTACTCATAAAATCCCTAAAAATGAAAAATGATCAAACCTGTTGATAGATTTGAAGTCTGAGCTTTCATATATTTTTAAAAATTCTCCAAAGGTATTTCGAAAAAAAATAAAATTATTTATTTTATTTTCCGAAATGGTCTAAAATCGACATATAAGGTTAAGTTCAATCAAACTTTGATTTAATTGAACTCACAAAAATTCCTAAAAATGATTTATCACAAAAATCTAGGAAAATAACATATATAATTGAATTCGAGATTTTGGGGTGTTACAAATAGTCGTCTTAATGATCTCCTTGTTACAGGGGACGTTTGACGATATCAAGTCATACAACTCCTCATGTAGGGAACTGTAGTGCCATTAAGTTAAAGGACCACATACACCATTGTCACTGTGAGAATCGCTTATGACATTCATGTAGCGATCCATGCAGTGTTCTCATGGTGGGTCAATCCACTACAACATACTCTAATGTGTTCCCATGTGAAGATTTGATATCTCATATCTATGACCCGTGAGATATGGTCATCAGTCTACGCACATTCTAGTCTCAATGTATTACTGTTGTCCTAAATGACAATAATACTTAACTAGGGATATTTAAGAATAGTGTTCTAATAAGTGCCAACAATGTCTCACTATTAAGTCGTGTACTTGATATTCCATGGCATAAAACTTCCATTCTAAGGACTTTATTATGTTCATTTAATATAAATAAACAACACAATAAATGAAATGCATCATATATTAAATAAATGTCATGACACAATGTAAACCATAAAGTCAAGATATAACAGGCTTCTTGGGCATACACCAACATTCCTCACCTTAGGGAGTAGGAGCAATGGTTTTCTTATTGGAGGAGCTCTTTTTGCTTAAGGACAAGCCATGGTTTAAGTGTGGGGGGTGCTTATGCAAAATGTTTGGTGCAAAAGAAAGAACAAATTTCTCCTCAAAAAATAAAAAACAAGAAAAGAAAGAAAGAAAAGAAAAGAAAAAAAGTGAAAAAAAATAAAGCCAAAAGGTTGTAAAAGAAATGAATAGAAAAAGGAAGGATTGTGTGAAGAGAATGTGCATTTTATGGTTTAAGGTACACTTCTATGCTTGCTACTTGAGTTCTTCCCCATTGCTCTTTTATTCTCTTTAGTTTATAACTTGTTATTATCCATATTATTACTTCCCTTACCTTGGCCCCATTACAACCTTGAATAAAGTCCTCTTGATTTGTGTGTGCATGTGTTTTGAGTAGTGGAGAAGTAGAAAATAAGCAAGCTTATGGTAGTGCAATTTTTCATGAGTTGAATTGAGTGTAAACACAAACCTTAACTCTTGAGAGATTGAGAGTGTATCTTGTGAGATTCTATCATGCTTGATCCATGATTCTACTTGAAGTCACCTTGCTTGTTAATTTGGGATATGAAGGCATATCACTTCATGAATGTTTTGATTCCTTAAACCTATGGTTACTCTTAATTCTCATGAATTGTGACATTCTTGAATATCATTTGGAAGGTTAGTCTTTTGAGCCTTTATCTTTTGAGTTTATGTTTTGTGCAGTTGTCTTGTGTTCCCTAGTTTTGGTATGTGTTTTGCCCAATAGTGCAAAAGCTTAAGTGTTGGGAAATTTGATCAATCAATTTTGAGACACTTATTATAGCTTTGTAATTGGCTTTATTGGATATTTATTGTGCCTAATATTAGTTTGTTACCTGAGTTTTATGTTGTTGGGCCTCATTGGACTTTAATACAAATTGTGATTAATTCTCGAATTTTAATGCATTTTGACCTTTCCTCCTTGATCAGGCCATAACTTGGGCTTCGATGATCCAATTGAGGTGATCTATGTGTCTGTGGAAAGCTAAGACAAATATCTACAAGTTTCATCAAGACCTCTAGATCTAAATCTCACGTTAAGACAATTTAAATTGAAGTCGAACATAGAGCCAGAGAGCTGATCCTAGCAGCCTGACATAGGTGGAGTAATTTGAGAATATCTTGAGATGTTGAAATCCAAATAACATGGGACCGGTGCCAAAATTTCAAAGGAGAAATTATCTACAACATTTTTGAAGGATCCTAAAGCCAATTCGGTCTCTTAGATGGTTAGATAAATCATAAACAGTACCACACATAAATCAAAAATAGAATCACACAGAATCTGTCCTGTATCTCAGCAAATCTTTGTGTAATTAAATCATAATCTGGATAATTAATATCCTATGGGATGGAGATTTAGGGAGATCCTTTTGTTAACCTGGAGTGCACTAGATTTATGTTTTTTTGAAGGAGTTATATATAAGGGAGGTAGCAGCAAAACAAGGAGATAGTTTACATTCTGCAGTTTTGAATTGTGAGGATTCAGCTAGGGTTTTCTTTCTTCTCTTTATTTTTTTTTATATAGACGTCCTTCCGTCCATGGAAGGCTAGAACTTTTTAATGAATCCTAGGGATTGTCAGTCCTAATACCTTAATCCTGAGATTATGTTTTAGTTATTTCAATTTCAATTGTTCATCAAATTTCTTTTCATCTCTTTGTTCAATCTCGAATTTAATTGTGTAATTTAATTTGGGAGTTCATGTGTTGATTGCTTAATTACCTTATGTTTAGAAGAGATCGCAAGGACTAAATAATTCACCAGCTTTTTGATGTATTGTTTGGCTTGATTGAATTCCAGTTTTTAGGTTAATCTCGGCTAGAAGGGTGCTAAATTCATCTCACCTAGATTAACCGAATTCTGGATACTTATCCAGTAGGTAATTCAAGGATCATGTTGAGGCATCTTAATATGATCTAAGATCAAGGATTTGATCAAGGATTGAATTAATTTTTGGAAATCAAGAATGGATTAAAACCAGGATTAGTCAAATCCCTAGGATTGGTTGCTTTCATAATATTGTTTTCAGTTTTAATTATTTTCATTTTAATTGATTCAACAACCCCCCTTTTTATAGTTTTAATTGCTTGCCTAATTAGTTGTGTCACTGAGTTGATCCTTGAGAGAAACGACTTGGTTCATTCCATTATACTGCAAATTTAACTTGTGATCAATTTTGGTTATTGATCGAGCTTGGCGGCTCAATCACTCATATAGCCATGTTGCGCTTTGAGGCTAATGAGAAATGGACATATCTCCCAAATCACTCTCTCCGACGTTTTTGTTTAGCTCCATAGAGTAAAGGTCAATCTTTGTGCATTTACTTAATCAATTGTTATATTGTCGCATTATCATGGTGCATATGGGTGGACAGCGGGTCGGGTAGACCTACGAACCCACACTTTTTTTCCCAACCCAACCCATAGTTGGCGGGTTGGTTTGGGTCTATGAGTTGGGTTGGGTTTAAAATAGTCAAACCCACAAGGTATGGGTTGGGTAGCGGGTTGAGACCTCCCAACCCGCAAAACCCAACCTAACTCATTGAAGTTTTATTTTTTTTTAATATTTTAGCATATGTAGTAACTTTTTATTGGGGCTTCTAGAATCTTATATAAATTTGTAATTTTTTTGAATAATTAATTTCTTGAGATTTTTTAAACTAAAATTACACTGCATTTAGTATGGGAAGGCAGGTTTTGGATCATTTTCGTAGTTCTTTTCAACCAACCACTGTTGAGACATTGATTTGTTCTCATAACTAATTAAGAACTCTTGATAAACACATTCATTTACAAGCTCAAATGGATGAAATTGAAAAGATTGAAACATGTAATGTACTATATAGAATTTGCTTAATTTGTTTAGTCATTACTAATAGTTTAATCATTAATGCTTGCTAATGCTTCATGGTTCCTTCATGTGTTAGATATGTCTACTGTAGAGATGAAGTTGTGGATCATAGTAATTGATCCTTTTAGATGTTTTCCAATTAATTGATTAGGATTCTAGTTATTTTTAACTTAATATTTCATTGTTAGTTTCAACTTTTCTTTATTTTGACAATTGTGTTGATTGTGGTTAATGTTATTATGTTATTGACTTGCAGGAAATCAAAGAAGAGGTGAGGCGTTGATTATAGTGTCATTGATTAATTGTGTTACATGTGTCTTTGTTGTTTGTTTGTGTTGATCATAATTGTAATCCTAGAGTTATATATACTTTGAAATTTATGTTTTATGTTATGTCATTTGGAAACTTATGATATGTTATTCAAAATAGATTTCAATTTCTATTTTAGCATGTTAATTTTTTTTTAGGTTCAAGTTTAACCCATGGGTTAAACCCAACCCAACCCACATATGAGCAGGTCGGGTTGGTTCGGGTTGGAGAAAAAAAATCTCCAAACCCAACCCAACCCACTACTTCTATGAGTGGGTTGGGTCCAAAATTACCCTAAACCCAACCCAACCCATGTCCACCCCTAATGGTGCACATTGATTTTGATTTACCCATTGCTTGATAGCATGAATATGACTGTATGCACTGGGTATAATGTTTCTTTACTACATTATTGGTATTGATGATGATGAAAATCTTATCTCTTTGTTATACTATTTTGTCTGTTATATGATTTTATTATGTGAAGACTGAGATGGATGGAAGGCGAGATATACTAGGTTTTATTAGAGTCCAGTTTCACGATGGGTCTAATGCATGGCGCATACACCTAGACACCGAGTGTGTGGAGTACATAGGCGAAGTAACCCTAACCCGGCGTAGGACATGTCGGGGTATTCATATAGGTTCTTTTATTGTTACTGCTTTTGTTGAGTTGTATATGCCTATTAGATAGCTGTGGAATTATGCTCAATACACTCCTCGAGGGGATTCAGAGGTTTTTCTACTAGTGCTCCTGTTCGCAAAGTCAAGCACTTTCAAGGGTTCTTTCCTGCCGAGGATCTTGAGGAAGACCTAGAGGAGGCTCCTTTCCCATAGGCATATGAGACTTTGGGCCAGATAGGTGGATAGTACAGATGTTTAGTGTTTGTATATATTCCATTAGAGTACTTTTGTATTATGTAGTATGGCAAATATGAAACTTGGATGAGTAAATATGATGTAAATTATTTAAATCACTATGTGTTATGTTGTTATATTATTATCAATTCTTTTATTTTGTTATCCGCAAAAAAATATTTGAAACCCCGTATTTTTCAATATAAACATTTATAACTTGGTTTGATTTATAATTAATTGTCGAAAATGTGACATCCAACGGAGGGTATTGCATTACCAACAGAGGGTATTCACTACGCAATTTGCACCTGCACTAAGCTATAAGCTCAATCTCCTAGGCTTAAATCCCTAACAACAAAGCCTCATGATATTCTTGTTAAATGGACTTATTCTCTTTGCGTTTTTATGACAACTTCCTCCTAAAACCAACCACTGATTAAGTTTTTCCCATTGTTTTTAAGTTTAGTTTTGTGTGTTTTCATTTACCTCTTTGTCTAGTATTTTGTTTCGTTTTCTTGCTTAGAAGCCTAATTTTTACTTTGTATCTTTTTAATTCTTTGATATGGAATAAAGGAGGTTTGCACTTGGAAGGAAATGAAGCAACAAGAATGAGAATTCCCCTCTAGACATCCACCGCTTAAGCGGTAGAACCCAGCGCTTGAGCGCTCAAGGCATCAGAAGAAGCATTCCTCACTGCAAAGCCACCGCCTAGGCGCCCAAAGTCACCACCTAGGCAGTTGAATCCAGTGCTTAGGCGTGCTCAACTTGGTCTTCTCAGCAAAGCCACCGCCTAGGCGCCAAAATCCCCCGCCTAAGCAATGGCATCACATAAAGTGATCTCTTCTCTGCCATCTCACCGCTGAAGTGGTGAGATTCCACCGCTTAGGTAGTGAAGTTAAAATCTGATGCCCTTTTTCTGATATAAAAGGAAAAGAAAAGAATAGAAAGAGGGAGGACGGTTGGGAAAGAATAGAGAAGGAGATTTACTGCAACCCTAACTCAAGGAGAAGGGATTCAAGAGGAAGATTAGAGGATCTCAACATCAACATCTTGGATTCTTCATGGAGTTCATCTCTTTTCCCTATTTTTCTTCCCTTTTTGTCATGAATAGCTAAATTTTCTATGCTAGGGATTTGATGTAGCTTGACTTGGATAATGACTTTATGAAATTATTGTAATTCTTGACTTGATTCAATGGTTTAAGCATTTATTCTTTGTTTTTATACAATTTATGAATTGGCCTCTCATATTTTGATCTAGGGTTCATAATTAGAAATGGAAAATTCAATTATGTACTAGCTTTTGGGAATGAATGCCATAGTCTTACAAGGTTTAGGGATAGGCTTTGGGATTATGTGGTACCTTTGAATTTTGGTATTTGTGTAAAGCCCTTTTCAATTTGAACTAGGTTAAGGAATTAATTAGTTCTTGTTGATTAAAGGAGAGTTGAATCTCCAAGGAATTGGAATTTAATTAGTTTAAGAAAATTCAACCATTAAACCATGGATGTAGAGCCAAGATGTATGAGATTTCTTAATTCAATTGGATAAGTCAAGTGAAATCAAAACCCTAGCGTTTTTATCAAATTGAGTTCACATCTCACATTCAATCAACCACACTCTATTTTACTGATTTAATTTTTATTATTAATTACTTTAATTTTTAGTAGTAGAGTTCCCTTCAATTCAAAAGTACGTTAGTCTAGATATCGTCAATGCTAGTAAACAGGTGCTTGGTAAACTCAATCCCTGTGAAGACAATAACTTACTCATTTTATTACTTGAACGATTTGGTACACTTGCCAAGAGGTTATCACCTCAACGGACTTTCATAATGCATGATCAAATAACTCATGCAAAAACACAATATATTCAATAATTATTGATTTAACAACATAATCTCCTCATAATCAAGCCGCTACTAGGCTAAGCCGTCCACTAACATGTCCGGGTCCAATACGTTGGCCCGATAGCATATTCGCTATTTTTCTCAACCGCATAGTACTTTTATCACATTTTCAAAATCACATAACACTGTTGTTACATTTTTAAATGTAACACTTTTGTTACGTTTTTCAGTCGCATAAAACTATTTTCACATATTTTGAATCGCGCAACTCAAAAATCAACATTTTTGAATCGCATAAGGTTTTAACAACACCTTTCAATCGCGTAAAACATTTTTCACAAAATCTAAGTTATTTTAATTTAAATCAAACGTTTTAAAATCTATTACCGTTGTTTTTACTAAAAACTAACCCTTAGTAAAATGGTTCAAATTCCAAACTGATTTTCAAAATCATTTATACTTTAAACCATTTGTTTCAACATTAAATCATCACTAAATTTTTAAAAGACTAATCTTTAAGAAAACAATGTTACTTTAAATAATTTCTTTCTCTCACTTTTGTTGTTATAGCCGACAATTACTTTAATTCCTAGAATAAAACTTTGTTCATATCCTTTTTAACCATATAAATCTTTAACGCAACTTATTATTACCTAATTACTTAAATTATCAATTATTAAAATATTTTTTCTTTGATGCTAACTTTTGGGGCTAAATGGTCGAGAGCCATACTTGGTCTTTGGACCAAAAATTTTCCATTTCCACATTGATTCAATAATTCTAATCATTCATATACATGTCCATAATCATATTGTTTATCCACATATGAATCATTTCATCCATATATAAGTCATACCAAAATTTCAACCATAGCAATTTCATGCAATATATCAAAGACATATAAACACATAGAATAAGTAATCATAACCCATTAAATCCACACAATCAAGTGAATAAATCCTTAAATGAATTTTTCACCAACAAATCACAAATCATATTTCTCACCACCAAGTTGGTTGATGAGAGTAATCTCCCTCTTACCTTGGGGTGATGCTCAAGAACTCCCTATATGTCCTTTTGGAGTGAATTCTTTCACCACCAACAAATCCTTAAATAAAATCAAGCATACAAATTTACAATCTAAGACTTGAAATAACGTGACCATGGATCAAGACTATGGTCTAGAAGTTGAAAATAAAATTTAAAAGTAAAGATGAAGAACTTCACCTCTAAGTCGTCAAACTTGGTCTTAAAGAAAGTGGTAGAAGATGAATTCTTTTTGAGAAATTCACAACACCAAAGTGTCTTGTAATGGTGTTTAGATTCAAGAAACAAGGTGGGTTGAAATTGATCAAGCTAGAATGCGTTATAGGGGTGTTGGCTGAAACTAACAAGAGGAAGAAATGAGAGAATTTTGCTAGTTTTTGCTTATTGGAAAAAGATAACAAGGTAACAAGTGAAAGTGAGATATTTCATGGTCTTCCAAAGGCTCTTGGCCAAAATTCAATAGAGGAATGGAGAAGGAAATGTGTTGGCACATGCTTTCCAAGTGGATGCTTCCTATTGGTCCAAAAATGATGAATCACCTAAACTTTACTATTGGCATTTTCTAATTGGTCCACCAAAAAGGTAAACAATGACTAGGCATGTGACACACCATGTGACTAGGCTAGTGACATCATCATATGGTGACTAGGCTAGTGACTAGAAAGTAAGTAATGATTTCAATGATGACTAGGCTTCTAACTAGATATTTACCAGTTGTTATTAACCAATGGGTAAAGGTTACTCACAGCAAAACTAGTATCTATTGTCTAATGGATAATATATTGTACTTAGATTTCATCCGATTGATAAAATCTCAGACAAAGAAAATTTTCAAAATTTGTTTCTGGTTTCAAGTTTAGTAAGCTCCCCCGGCCCCAAGTCAATAGGCAAAAATTATCCGACCTGAATTTTTTATTATTATTTTTTGTTATTTCTGATACTGCCTCAAAACAACACACGGAGTCAAAAGAATCAAAAATAAATTAAATAATTCAAAAAAATCATCATTAATTAGAAAAAGAAAATTTTGGGGGGTTAGTGTGTCATCATTTCTCTTTTATTTTCTTCCTTTCTGGGCTTATCTTATCTCATAATGGGATATCTAAACTACAGGTTGAAATTGCTCAACATCTATCAAAGCTTTGTCTTGAATTTCCAGACCTTTATATTGGTATGAAGTTTATGAACTATTGTGATTTTACCGATATATGACTCAATATTCATCTTTTTTTAATTGTTTCTTCTTTATAATGTCAAGGGTGTTGTTGCTAAACCAGATAGGTGATGCGACTTATTTCCTGCTTTGCATTGCCCTTCTTTCTTCCATATTTTTTTCTTTTTCTTTGTTCTCGAAGCTTTATGTAATGAATGTTTGCTTCAATAAAGTTCTCAAAATTTTAATTTACTAAAAATAATTTTTAATTATTAAATACTATATTATTTATGTTAATTATTAATATATTTGTTTGAGAAAAAATATTTGTTTTAAAAGTGTGGTTTTTTTAAATAGGTTTCTAAGTAATCGTATTTCTCTAATTGTTAAGATTGTTCTTTATAGAATTGAAATCAATTTTTAAATTTTTTTTGTTGAAAACATTTATCCTCATGCGTGTTAAAATTAATAAATAAATAAATAAGTTAAATGCTCACGTGGGCCAAGAAGAAAATAATTGCTACTTATAGTTAAGAGTTTGGCCCAGAGATGGAGATAAGGGCTGGCTTTGTTTTTTAGGGTCTACAATTATCCTTCTTCTTGTGTCTGTGATACTGGATGGGACTCGCTTGGATTGAATGTGATATGCTTTTTCTTTTCTTTCTTATTATCTTCTCTTATTCTTTAATTTATTTCTAAAATAGAGACACCTTTTTTCTTTAAGGTAGGAAATTTTAGTTTGAAAATAAATTATTAATTAGACATAATTTCTTCACATCATATATAATCTAACCATTCTTTCTTTATATTTTTCACCAAAAAAAGAATGTTGTCTTCTAATTAATTAGGACTTATGCTTGTTCCATCTTAGCTGATGGGCGTAGTTTCCTAAATGAACTGTGTAAACAGTTAATTAAAAAAAATGAACTTCTAATTTCTTACTATTTGATTGGATGGTACGAGAACTTTTTCTTCCTTGTTTCATTTAAATTTTATATACCATCTAGCAGTGAAATTTAACATTTTATAGTAGCGAATGTCCTTTAAATTCATAAATTTTTATTGAAATTATATTGTATAGATTATTTACTGTGATATAATTGATATTAAATAATGTTACTGTTAACTAACATGAGTTTTAAACTTCAAGAAGAATAAAATCTAGTAATCAAATATATCATTCATAATTAAGAAATGTTGAAATTTAATAAATGAGCTTTAAGATATTTTCCCTTCTCGTCAGTTTTAGTCTTTTAGATGTTTACCCATCCAATTTATCATAACTTAACATTTGTTTGGATTAGGAGAGAAATAGAATGGAAAGAAATAGAGTAGAAAGAAATAGGACGAAGAGAAATAGAGTAGAAAGAAATAGGACGAAGAGAAATAGAGTAGAAAGAAATAGGACGAAGAGAAATAGAGTAGAAAATGAGTAGATTTTTAAGTTGTTTGGATTAAGAGAATTATGAGAGAAATAGGAAAGAGAAAAAATTAAATTTTGTTGTAAATACATATTTGCCCATATTTATTTATTTATAAAACAACAAAAAATAGTATATTAGTCAAATTTCCATCTCTACCCATTTTTCTCTATTTCTTCTCACTTTAGAAGAAAAATGAAAAAGTTGTGGGACTCACCATTTTTTTCATTTCTTTTCTATTTCTCCTCTAACCAATCAAGAGAACTCTCTCATTTCTCTTATATTTCTCTCTTCTCTAATTCTCTCTTCTCCATTTCTCTCCATACAAACAAATGGTTAGAGTGCGTTTGGATAAGTTTTCTTTTAATAAAGCACTTTTTTATTAAAAAAAAGCACTTCCATAAGTTTTTATGTATGTTCAGATGAAACTTTTAAAAAAAGTAGAAGTTAAAAAAATAGGTCAATTACCACTTTTTTTCAAAGCTAGTGATCCTCAGCTTCTGAGAAAATGAGAAGGAAAAGTGATTTTTAATATAATTTATTGACAACAATACCCTTTGTCTTTATTAAAAATTATATCTCTTGTCCCATCTTTTTTCCCCTTGTACACCCTACTTCTTTTATTTTGAATAGCCTACATTTTTAGTAATTTTGTTATAAAAAAGTACTTTTTTTCTTTTTTATCCAAACAAACTTACAAACCCTTCTATTACTTAAAAGAACTTCACAAACATTGTCCAAATGTAAAATTACTTTTCCTTTAAAAAATCTCTACTAAAAAAAATCTATAAAAAAATTATTTTTTATAAACTTATCCAAACAATTCTTAATTTGTTGTGTCTATGCATGGAATTTTCTTTAATTTATTTCAATTATTTGGACAGTTATTATGCTTATTAGGGGCTCGTTATTTAACATGGGCCTTAAGTTGTTGACTACATCCCTAACTTTTGACTAGTCTAAGTGATGTGCCCAACTATCAAAAAGAGAAGAATGATTGTCTATGAATTATGGTAGCAAATTGGGTTATTGGCTAATATTAAGATCTTGTTGATATATTGGCATAAGCATGAGGATTTCAATCCTTCTCCTACTCTTTGGTGCCATTGGTACATTTAATATATATATATATATATATATATATATATATTGTTACCAGCAGATGAGCTTAAGAAGCGATTTGATCAAGAAGGTGTGAATGCTGAAATCAGTTGGATAGAAGGGGATACAAAGGAAAACAAATTGTTTAAGAGATGGTAGTCGGTACTTTCCATGGCTTCCACTTCTTTCCATTTTCTATGGACAACGGCAGAAATGGTCAGAGTGGTAGATTTTATCTTTTTTATTTTTCTTGTAATAAGTCAGAGAGGTAGCTTTTCCAATTCGTTCATCCGCCTATCCATATTCTGCTTCCATGTTGCTGGACAATATTTGATTCTGATTCTGCCTCCCCTCGTTATGTGTGCTGGCACATATTTTCACTGACCCCACACATCCATTTATTCACATTTGTTCTCACTGTAACCCCTTCCAAGATGTTATATATATGTAGGAATGTTCAGATGCAGCAAGAAGTTCAACAGTCTCAGTAGTAGGTAATGGCCAGCCCAATCAAGCTAATAAAACTGCAACCCCTTTACCTCAAGGAATGTCTAGGTGTCTTCGGAATCCTATAGTTTCTAATTGGGCTAGGTAAAATCAGTTATTAGCTTGCTTACAGTTAAAGCAATATTATATGCGAGGTACACGTTGAAGTATTATTTGCTTGCGAGATTATGCCAACATTTATCTTATGTAGTTAGTTTTTCCCAAGTGTATTGTTGTCCACTTGGCATTTTACACATAGATTTCATGCCGTACGTTATTGGTTGTTCACACATATCCAAATTAGTTGATTTCATGCATTTTCTTTACCACTAATTGACTTTGAAGCATTTTTTACTACCTGTGAACAGGAGGTAGCAGTACTAAGTCAGCATATTATTTTGTACTTATATGTAATTCTTGCTAAACAAGATTATTGGGAGTGACTTTGAAGCATTTTTTACTACCTGTGAACAGGAGGTAGCAGTACTAAGTCAGCATATTATTTTGTACTTATATGTAATTCTTGCTAAACAAGATTATTGAGATGGTGTAGAAGAAGACACAGACTTAGATTGATTAGTTGTGTTTTTTTTTTTTTTTGTAAAACTTGTTTAAACATATTGTATAACTTTGGAAGTTACCAATACAATTATAATATTTCATTATTTTGTATGATTTACTTACTAGATTTGTATGTTTTGAAATTTTTTATGCTGGTTTAATTTGACAAATCATAATAAATAAAATTAATCTTTTTTATTATGTTACGATTAGTTAGGGATTAACTATAAATTAGATACAAATTGATAGATTAGCTATAGATTAGCGAGGGAATGAAAAAATTAGCTATGAATTAGTTACGGATTAGCTGCAAATTAGCTAGGAATAATTAAGATTAATTAAAAGTTAGTTATGGATTAACTAGGAATGAACTAGGTAAAGAAAAAATTAGCTGCAAATTAGTTATGGGTTTTTCACAAATTAGCTACGGATTAGTTAGGATTTAACTAAAATATAGCTATGGATAAGCTAAGGATTAATTAGGGAATACACAAATTAGCTAGGGATTAGTTACAAATTTTCCCTAGCCAAGTAGCGAGGGAATTGGAAACTATTTTTTAAGAACTTTAGCTACGGATTAGCTATAAATATTTTACTTTAACTATTGATTAGCTATCAAAAAATTTCATAGCAAATTAGCTATCTGAATTGTAGCTAAAATTATTAACTAGGATTAGCTAAGGAATTTTCCCTAGCTAATCTGCAAAATTGTTGTAGTGAAATCTAAGTATAGGACGTACCGTGGTTTGGCTGAAGCTCTATAAATATCTATGTTTGACCCTTCTCTTCATCTCTCACTACTTCAACTCTTAGTTTAGTTTATTATTCTGACTCTGCTCAACTCTTTTAAAAGATGTTAAGCTCTTTTAAAAATTAGTTAAGACTGCTGCTTTTGCCAAAATACATACTTTACTTCTATGGTCTAACAGTTAGTTATTTATACTTTGAATATTACTTCTTAACTAGGTCTTCGAACTTAAGTTTGATTCTGCTTTACCAAATATGTTTTCACCATTCTTTTACTTAGAAAAAATTAAGTTGAGCAAAGTCACTCTTCTTTGCTTTTTTACATTGTTTAATCTAACCCTTCTTATCTCCAAGTCTCACAACTTAAAAAAGGGGTACATCTTTGCATAAGTATCTAAAATGTTCTCAACACAATTCATTCCCTTCCGTGTGTTTTGCTACCTTCATTTACTTCCTACTTAGTAGAGATACTTAGACACTTGCATTAAACCAAACTTGTAAATTTTTTACTTTTTACCAACTTATAATGATATCTTTTTATTGAGATAAATTAAATATCATTTGGATTATTAAGTATCAATTAGATCTGTTTTAATGCGGATATATTAGGAGTTAAATTAAATTTATACCCTTCTTTATAAAAACATAATCCCAAAGCCAATTTTATTTACTAATTTTTTTCAAAAGTAATGTCAAATTTTTCATAAAATAAAAGTACTGAGAGCTAAATATATATTGTACTGATAAAATGAATACAATATTTTTTTTCAAGATAAATATATGTAGATCCTATTTCATAATTTATTTAAGCTTTTCTATTACGACAAGAAGTTATCAAACATTTTATTATTGTTTAGATGTTCTTAATAAAACCGATTTTGAAGTTCGTACAAACTATTTTAAAATTATTTTCATATATATAAAATTAAAATTTGGAAATAAACATTTGCAACAACTTAAAACAATTAGATCAGTAACAGTAGCCTCATTTTCATGCATAAACACCTTCACGGCAATGAATTATTAAAAGTGCATAAATTCATATTTCAGAAATCTCTATTCAAATGTTATTCAATTATTTTAGGGTATCTTTATAACAATAGAACTTATTTTCAAATTTTATTCAAATAAATAATTATTTGAATTATTTATCTAAGTATAGCCATCATCATGATCTAAAAGCGTTATTTTTATATCAATATAAACATACGAAAAACCATTGCGACGTTACATCATTCTGGAAGCAACCACTGATAAAACCATTACAGTATTTTACAGCCGAGCATTATGACCGCTGCTAACATGACCATTATTACAGGTCAATTTTATTGTAGTTTATAACTAGTCCGTACGAAAGTCCATCAGATGAACGCATAACTTGCAAGATGCGCGTTGTTCTCCTTAGCACCACAGCCGCTGGTTTCCAAGGTTGAAGTGAAAGACCAGGAGAGAACATTATTTGTTTCAAAGTATTGAGATGTCAGTCCTGTGGCAGCAGTGAAACCAACTCTAACCCACTCCGGAAGAATACTCTTCAAATCAACAGCTGCAGAGAGTATATAACTTGTTTGATTCGAAGGATAAGTTAGAGAAACAGTTAATGTCTGGGTGGCAGCTTGATAGATTATGAGAACATTGGCTACTTCCCCATTCTGCCAACCCCATGTCACAGTTTTGGTCGACTTAACACTGTTGACATCAATTCCAATATGTCGTGTATTTGGATCCCAGCTGTTGGTGTGAGTGTCAAATTCCACTGCAACAATTTGGTAGGAGCTATTGTAAGCACTGCCACGGAAAAGTCCGAATTCTCCCCCCCCAGGTACTTGGATCTCATTATTCACAGGTGCAAGAAAGAAGGCAATACCATCAGCACTTTTGGATGCATCAGGTGCTTTCACGACAAAGGAGAAGGAAGTGGCAAAGCTTGCTACCGTGCCTGTGCGGTTATCCCAAATATGCACAGGAGCATAATATAGAGCTCGACCAGTAGAGTTCCAGATTGGCAAACCATTTACTACTGTGGTAAGTTGTAACTCCCCTTTTGATGAAACCAAGGCATCACCCTGGAAGAGTAGATCCTCTTGGTTTGACACGAAGTTGGGGAAGCTAAAAGAAAGGTCTTCTGCTGAGTTCACCTTGTTGAGTAGCAAGAGGAAGAAAGTTATGGAGATGGCTAGAACTACAGAGAATGGCTTCTGGGTTTGCAAGAGGTGTGGTCTTGAGTTGGAGGTAGTCATGGCGTTTTCTTGAATTAAACCGTGATGCACAATGGAGGGAGACCATTGTAACGTATTTATACTAGTCAGTAACACCCCGTGTTTAGCTTTTCAACCCAAAATTAAGAAAATAAAACAAAAATGATCATGACACTTAAGGCTGTTAAGTGGGGCAGGCATGAGAGATTCATTGGTGGACTACTTAATCCTAAGAAAAATTATACTTGAACACTTTTTTTTTATACTATTTTTACATTTAGTTAACAATAAGTAAATTTTTAGTTAATACAATATATTATTTGATTAATGAATTTTGGTAAATAATTGCTTACTGACTTGGTTAATGATGAACAAACTATTAGTTAATTTAGTATATCGTTTGGTTAATAGATTACCAGCTTATAAGTGATTGATTACCAAAACCAATTAATCAAATGATATATTGTATTAACCAAGAATTCACTCATTGTTAATCAAATATAAAAATGGTGTAAAAATTTGGTATGCAAATATCATTGTTGTAATCCTAATTGTGTCAAGTAAGTTAATAAAATATTAATATGTTATTATTTTATATTATATAAATAAATATAAAAATATTTTATATAGATTTATCTATCAAATAATTATGTGTTAATGTTAGAAGAATTTGTCATGTATTGTATTATAGTAGGAACAAGGTTTTAAATTATAGTTACGGTTGACGTGACTACAATTACGACTTCTATACAGTTGCAAAGATTTCCAAAATCGTAAAATTGTAATCACAATTACATTTATGGACCAAAATTTAAAACCATGAATAAGAAGATAAAAGGAATGATTCCATAATTATTTTTTGTATGTAGGGTAGGATTTGAATCAACTACATGGTGAGGGGGAAACCCCATCAACTGCTAAGGTGATCATCATGTTAGAACAATCTTTACGTGGCTTGGGTTACATTAATAATTAATTTTATGTTGATTTAATAAAATGGGTTGATGAGATAGACCGTAAATAACTAGTCCAAATAATTGTGATATAAGGTATATTGGCTTGAGATCTTATTATTATAAAAGTCTAGTTTGGCGGTTAAGTGTAGACCCAATGTTTGTGGAAAACCGTAATAAGAGGGTTTAATAACCTATTTAAAGGTGTTAGGTCCCTTCTCTTACTCAATATGTCATAATCAGATACACATCTCTTTAGATTCTCTCTGTGATTCAGTTGCCCCATTGAATAGCCGCCATTTGGTTTTGGGTATAGGGAGAAAGATCTTACACAAGGTCAATCACTATTGACTATGGCACAATTTGGTATGTCTATAATTTTTTTTATGTTTCAATTGAATTTGTGTTCTATCTTCATGTATCCATGATCAAGAGAATAAAGATTTCATAAAAATCTTACAGTTTGTATCAGATCCTAGATACATGATTTACGACCTAATATTTGACATACATACATTCAAGTTATAGTGTATGTTTAAAGTTATTGTGTCATATCAAATTGTTTGTTGTTTTCATGTCATATATATATATACTAGGATCCACTTACTTTAAGACTAAGTCTTGACATACTTATTTTATTAAATAACTTTTTATTAATTTTGAATTTCATCAATCCAACTAGTAGCCTCATTAAGTAAATCAAGCCTATAAAATTTTATAGAATTTTAAAATGAATTGATACTTCATTTAACTGCTTTATTTTCATATAATATAATTTTCAAAATATAAGTAAATGTTGGTAATAAGATTATATATTTATACATGTCCAATTTATCTTGAATTTAATATGCATGATCTCCATAATAATATTACATAATTCAATGGTTGGATTAATAAAATTATAATTCTATAAAGATTATTCAACACATGTGTATATATATATATATATATATATATATTAACAGATGAGAGATTTGATCAATAGATTCATCTACCCAAAGGTGATGGATTTTGGGATCATGGTATCTCTATGCTTGAGGTTTGGTCAAGAAATTCATCTACCCAAATGTGATGGATTTTGAGATTATGGTGCCTCTATGTATGACCTAGGACGTTTATCCACCCAAAGGGGATACACTTTTCAAGCGTTGTACATTCTTTTGCATATTTCAACTTCAAGATCACGAGATCAGTTATATATTATTTGTTTTCCCAAAGAGGAGTTTATAGTATCATATCTGTTTACTCTTGGGGACTAGTTTGTTTTATTGCAAGCTAATTTGGTTGTCAATTGTCTTTATTAATGGCTAATCATATTGCATTTTGTTTCACAGTCTCCTTTTCATTGAACAACAACAATGCTGTTATGGAAATCTTGACTAACTCTAATTTCAAGAAATGGAAGTATGACATTGAGTTTGCTTTGGGTAATGTGGACTTTGGACATTGCTATTCGAGGAACCAACTAAACCCACCGATGATAGTAACCCTGAAGTTAAGAAACAATATAACAAGTGGGAAAGAATGAATTGGCTTAGTCTTATTGCAATGAAATGAACTATTATCAAACATCTGCTTAGTGGTTTACCAGATATTGACAATGCAAAGGAATTCTTGGATACTGTGGGAGAAAGGTATCAAGTATCTAACAATGCTGAATTTGCTAGACTAATGAGTGAATTTTCAGCCTTGAAATATGATGAGACTGTTGGTGTGAGGGAGTTTATCTTGAAACTGGTACACCTTTTGTAAGACCTATTATTTACTATGTCATTTACCAACTCCTAAGTCTTACGTGGGATATTACTTTTTTTTTATTACATAGAAAATTCGGCAGTGTTTCCTTTGTTTCTCATACCTTACCACACGTCATAAACTAAGCAGCGGATTGCAATCAATCATTTCCAACCAACCAGAGTACATATATATATATATATTCACAAACAGGAGATCTCCGATCTCATTCAAAATACTATCAGAGTATGCAAATTATACAAGTGTATATTAGACACTATCCTGACTGAGCACACTTAAATATTCACAGAACTGAGAACATCTACAATAGTTCACCAGTTTCCCTATCATGTCTACATGAGAGTAATTTATAATACACATCATATCATAATTACATCACGAGTTTAACTCCACCAAAATACAAGCCTCATAATACATTCTATCACTGAAAGTGATAAATAACAGAATCCTCTGTACTTAACCCATAGAGGGTCTGGGGTGTTGTAACATCTTAATTTGCACCCCCAAGGGTGAAAGAACAAAACACAGAAAAATAAACCTTAGGGTGACTTGGGGAGGATAACAAGGCTTTCTGTAAACTAATTTACAGTTAGACTTTCAATCAAAATAACATAGCTAAAACTTAGTAAAGCAAGGCTATCTCTAAACTTTTAATTCTACAAGTCACATGAACCAATTAAAATCAAATTAATAACAAAGGCCTAGATTATCAAATTAAAATTTCTAAACTTAGTAAAGAAAACGATTTACACAAGTTCACACAATGACACTTCACTAAGCATAAGAATCATACACCTAGCACATAGACACATATACACATTAGAAGCAAGACGCATGAACTAATTCATGCAAAAATCTGCACATCAAAACCGTGACACATCAACACACACACACCTTGACACATACACACTCTAACACGTTGACACACACACTAACACTTTGACACACTTGATAACACGTTGACACACACACTTGCTGTACCATGGCAGCCAAATACACACACAAATGACACAACACACACTAGGAATTAATAAAGAAACAACACACAAATTTTTGCACTTTAAAGTAAATAAAACAGCACCTACACATGCACACCTACACGTTGAAGACAAGAAAGAAATCTGTTCTTGGAGGACACATGCACACCTACACGTCTACATGCTTGAATTTAAGAGAGGAATCTGCACTTTGAAGACACAAGACCATGATGCACTTGAACTAAACAAAGGTGCACTTTTAGAATGCAAAATGCATGCAAGGACACGTTACTTTGGGGAGGAAATGTGGCTGCTGGCCACGCTATTTAGGGGAAGCTAAACATGCAGGGAATATTCTGCATTGAGACATAATCATGGCTATGACAAAGCCAAGGTAATTATGCCATATTCCCATCATTATGTTGGGAGAATTTTTCATGATTATGTCCTAACACCTAGCTTTCTTCCACTTAGCTAACCTAGGCTTACTTATACACTAACACACACACACTTCACGTACACACACACACACAGCTCCTGCACACAAAACAGAAGGAGAGAGACGTGAGAAGAAGAGAAGAAGTAAGGAAAAAGAAAGGGTAGGAAGCAAGCACATCTCACTCACCATTTCCTTCAACCAAGCAAGGACCATTCTGTTTTGTTTTGTTTTCTCTCTTGACTTGTTCTTCTCATATTTCTAACCTTTCTTTCATTGATTTTAAGCTTGGAAAGTTTCTGTTACAGTCCCACAGAATTTAGATTTCATACACTAATTTTAAACAAGACTAGTCTAGTATGAATTCCTAGTATGATTCTAACCAATCTGTTTTTGTTTAAACCATTTACTTACTTGATTTTTTGTGCTTCTAAATGGTCACGGTTTGGTAAGGTATTAAGGAGTAGGAATAGCTTCATAACCTATTTTATTAATAGCATTAGAAATTATCAAAGATACTTGACTTACCTTACTTAACTACCATGAAATTCCTATGCTTAACTAGGTACTTATGACATTTAAATTAGCTTAAGCATTCTGTTTTAAATGATTATGTTTGTATACATATTTTATGGTTATGTATGGCCACGGTTTCGAGAAGGAAGAATCATTTCAAGAAGGTTTATGATTTGTAACCTTGAGTTGGTTTCAAATGAACTAAGACTCACCACTAAAAACAATGTTAGATGACATGTTGGTGGAGTGGCCTTTGGCCTATGTATCATCTTAAGAGATGATGGAAATTCCCTATGTTTATAAGGCAGCCCTCATGGAGGGAAGAATGGAAAGAATTGGTTTGAAAGACCTATGGTTGAAAGACCTATGTTTGAAAGTGGTTGAGTATGAATGATTCTTGAAAACCTTCTCTAAGATATGATTATTATTTTGTGTTTATAAATTGAAGTTCATATCATTCTCTATCTTCATTATAGTATGCTTGAAAGAAAAAGTTTGTGAAATTTCCTACTTGATTTATGAAGTATGAGTTTTATTTTGATGCTCGTTTCCTACTAAGATTGTATAATCTTACCCTAATTTTATTGTTTTTCAGAATCAAAGAGAAATAGGGACCACTACCATAATAATTGAAATTGAGTGGGAATGGTTATATTCTGTGGAGGATGGTGGTCATGTAAAAGTGATCAAGGATATACGGTTCCATGTAGTTGACACTTGATCAACAAAATGTAAATAGTAGTAATTAGGGCTTATGTTAAGAAGTCTTGGGAATTTTGTTTAGGCAATTTACTGTAGGTAATTTGCTTAATGTTGTAAATATAACAAGACATGTTTCTCTATGCCCATGAACGAAATCAAGGCTTTTAAGCCATGTAAAATGAAGATGGAACTACCTTTGTCTTGTGTTAACTTATGCTTGTTATTGCTAATTTATATTACTAATTGGATAATTTAGTATATGTTGTATGAATTGAACGTATAAGTGAACTTGGCACGAAATCTATTAATAAACCCCACTTGGATTCTTAACTTGCCTTGACACTTTGACAAGGATCTTAACTAGGATAAATCATTCAAGTAAAATTCAAAAAAACTGGTAAGACAGGAAATTGGATCTAGAAGAGTGTAAATAAAAGAATAAATTGGTGACAGATTTCAGGATGGCAGAAATCTAGCCGAGTCTTCGAGATAAGTAATCACTGATTCTTTTAGCCGGTTCTAAGGTAAGGTCTCTTAGACTATGTAGATTCTCAAGAATGGAATTGCCTAAGTCAAGGATTTATTAAAATAAATTGATAACTCCTTTCTTAGAAACTAGTAATGTTTAATGAAGGCTTAGTGATTTTTTTTTCTTGAATACATAAGGTAACATAATTATACTGGTTGGAACAAAAAGAAAAGTGGCTACTTGCAAGTTCCTCCTTGCCGATATAATTAATTGTATAGCTAGTTTTTCCTATTTACTACGAGGGTGGTTACAGGTGTTCCTGCGAATCTGAGAAAGCTGGGGTGAGAACAACTTCTCAGTGAATGTGAATAAAACTTGCAAGTAAAGTATGCATGTGATTAGAATGCAAGTATAACACAATTCAATATAACAAGTAATACCAATCAACATATGCAATGAATGAATGCACATGATATTCACACCTTTTCTTCACACTTTTCTTTCTCCACTTCTCTTGTTGTGCACTAAGCCCTTCCGGTTAGGCCCTCGCGATATGCATATGCAATGTTTTATGCCATTCCTTTTCATCTAGCTCCGTAGGCTAGGCACCCCTCAAGTTTTGTACACTAACTGTTAGCCAAAGGCAACCATCACACAAGAAATGGGTGAATTGGGTGATCACAAGTTTTAAGACAACCTTGAGATTTTGTGCATTTTGATGCACCCAATCAATACATGCAGCGAAATAAATATATTTCACAACAATTCATGATTTTATATTACTAACAATTCATATAATGCATAATATCAATCACATATAAGTATATAGAACAATGTAAATTATAGTGTGATTAATTGGAGACTAGTGGGAAATAAACCAAGATAGAGAATCACTTAGTTGAAACCTTGTAGTAGACTGCAAGTAGTGTGTAGTCAACTACAATGAGCCCCTGAAAGTGGTTTTGCAAGATCAATAAATAAAACACTAATTTTGAGTTTCTAGTAGTCTTGTAGTAGACTACACTTTTCTTGTAGTAGACTACAATTTGTTTCTGTGAGCAAAGACTACAATTTGTTTCTGTGAGCAAATTGAGTTTTAAATGAATGCCTTGTGAAAATTTGTTAATCAATGTAGATAGCTTGAGTATAGCTTAAATGTATATATAAATAAAGCAAACAAGATATATATCAAGTTCAAATTATCTAAGTAGAAATATCACAAGATATGCAGTAGATCAACAATTATAGCAATCATGAGAATTTAACAAATAAGTAGTTAAATGTAAATTGCTAGAATGTAAAGAGAGTAAGAGATAAGAGAGTGCAAACAATATTTTACTGGTTCAATCACTTCTTGTGATCTACATCCAGCTCTAAGATCATCCACTTGAGGTTTCCACTATTCTTCAAGCTTGTAACTTAGGTGCTTGAGAAACCTTTACAAAAACAGAGCACTCCTCACACTTTGGGATCATCTACCCTTATGCTTGAGCCTATTTCTTTTCTCTTCAAGGGAAATCTACCATTGAACTCTCTTGAGGGATTCTCCACCCTCTTACAAGTGTTTACAAAGATATACAAAATAAACTCTCTTAAAGAGTGGATATACAACTTGAAGAACTAAGGAATAGATGAATTTTTGATAATGAAGAGCTCAAATCTTGATTTTGGTAGGAGAAAGATTGATCAAGTGTTATGATACGAAAATATGAGTTTTTCTCTTGTAAATGCTTCAATCTTGGTATGTATTAATATCCCAAGTGATAAAATAGCCTTTGGTGGTGTTTCAAAATCATTACTTTCGAAATCTTGCCGTTTATAGCCGTTACAGGCTATTCTGGCACTTTGTAGTCAACTACATATACCTTGTAGTCGACTACCAGTCCTCTCTGGAAAGTAATTTTCAAAATCTAACACTTTGTAGTCGACTACAAGATCTTGTAGTCGACTACAAGTCTTGTGTAGTTGACTACAATTCCACTCGGGAAAGTAGTCGTTTTTAAATGATCATAACTTCTTCGTTTCTTAACCAATTTAAGCAAATGACCATGTGTTGAAAAGCTCTTTGAGTCTACTTTCATATGAAATAAGTTTCAGATCAAAACTCAAAGTATTTTGAGAGTTATGATAAAAATGGTGACCATAGGTCAACTTTCTAAAACTCAGATTTGACTATTTTTCATAGTTTTGAAATACCACCAAGACTAACTTCTCAAACCTTGTTTGTTAGGCATTTTACCATGTTAAAAACATTTGTCAAGATTGAATAAAAATATTTTAGCTCTATTCATGAAAAACTTCTATCCTTACAAAGGAGAATTGCCTAAAAGATAATATATACCCAAATGAGTCCTTAAGCTTCTTGATGCAATCTAAACTTCCAAGAATTCTTCTCTTCAAATCTTCTAAATGCTTGATTCATCTCTTCATTCTCCTTCTTGTTAAGTTAGTTGAGCATAAATAGGATCTTTCACTTTCTTATTCCAATGTTCACTCTTGATACTTGGACTATCCTACAAAACATAACTCATTTGAAAAACATGGTTAGTCCAAATCCATAACTCAATAACTAAATATGCATAATTCACATGTATATAACTTTATAAAATTCTTCATGCATATATGATTCACATATAGACACATATGCAATAATTAATTATATCACTTATCAAGTACATTGGATATATCCTATTAATGATGCTACACAAAACTTAATGCATGATCCTTAAATAGGAACAACAAGATAATATATAATCATGCATTATCCAATATAGCTCATCAAGCACATATGTAGCATATTTGTAATCCTTTTTGTAATGTATTTGTCATCATCAAAACATAACACAATAAACCATTGGGGCAAACATATTTCCACACTAACCCCTTCCGGTTAGGCCATCTCGCAATGCAATGCAATTAATTATGCACCGCTTATTCTTTCATCTGACCCCATAGGCTAGGTAATCTCTCACATATTGTACACTAACCACTTCTGGTTAAGCCATCTCATTATGCAATGCAATGTTCTCATTCTTATCATGCTCAATTCATAATATCAGAATAACATCACATGTAAATCAATTCAAGATATATATATACACCACACAACCATTATGCTCAATTCTATCAATCACTCTCACTTAGTTCCACATCTCATCATAGTACTAAGTCATCCTTATTCATAAACATAGCATATGGTATCAAGACACTAGACATATGCACCACAAAGACACAAGTAGAGTCAACCACGGCCAGGGTGTGGTGGCAACCACGGCCACGGTTCAGGAAACCAGAAACTCAACATAATGGAATCAGAGACAACCACGGCCAGACCGTGGTGGACACCACGACTGTGGTCTGGTGTCAGAGCACGAACCCTAATTCCAGAGGCAACCACGGCCAACCCGTGGTGGAGGCCACGCCCGTGATTTGGAATTTCATACACGAACCATCTTTCCAGAAACAACCACGGCCAGGCCGTGGTGGAGGTCACGGTCGTGGTCTGGAATCTGGGCAGCAATAGTGCCACGCCCAACCACAAACCAAAAACCTAATTTCCCCTTTTGAATCATGTCCTTAAATCCATCAAAGTACACTAACCACACCATCCCTTTTCATATACCCAAATCCTTAAAAACATGTAATAGAACACATCCAACCTCAAGCATAGGTGAAAACCCTAGATTCAAGCTTAATCCTCCATCTTAAACTTACACTCTAAGAACATCATGCAATATCACAAGTTAACCCACACTCATCTTGAAATGCTCCAAACTTGATTTCAAGATTGAATTTGTAGTCAAGGCAACCTTTCCTTCAACTTCCTTCAAAACACTCAATCAAAACAACCAACTTTAGAAATGGGTGTTCTTGATTCTTAGAGATGAAAATGAGTTTTCCAAGAAACTAATATCATAAGATTGAAGAAAAGATCATAGTGATCAATAACCATCAAATAACCTAAGCCAAAAGATGAATAAAAATGCTTACTTTTGGCTCTTGAACCTTGAAGCAAGCTTTGGCTATGGAGACCTTGTGTCTTCCAAGGAGGAACCGGTCCTCTTAACCACAAGGGGGTGAAGTTGAATTGTTAACTTTGCCCCCCCACTTAAGTGGAAAAATACCAAATTGCCACTGAGGGTGTAAAAAGACTAAAATACCCTTGTGATTTCTAAAAATTCCCAATAGGTCCTGAAGAAAATTAATTTACCAGTAGGTCCTATCTTAGCCAGAGAAAATATAAAAGTTTAGATTTCACATATTTCTTCCTTAGGTTCTACCGAGTTCCCCAGTATAATCAGAATCTCAAAATAATCACTATAATGCAGTCTATCCCAAATTCTGTAACAAAATATACAAACATGTTCAAATAATTTATATAAGTCAAAAATTCAAAATTTAGGGATTTTACACCTTTAATCTAAACTCAAGACTTATAAAATTATTTTTCCTGATGACTATGTTGTTCACCAAGCACTTTTAAGTCTTCCACCATAATTTAGTCAAATTTAAACAACTTATAATACCTACAATCAAACTTGGGAGTGTGAATGATTTGATTTCCAAGTATGTTGCTGAAAAAGAAAACCTGCAAAGAGAGAAGAATGAGTTTGCATATATAGCTTCACAAATGAAGGGCAATTCTAACCATGATAAAGGGAAGTCCTATGAATCTGTTGCTCCTAAGAAAACTCGAACTTTTAAGAAGTATGGAAGATGTCAAACATCTAGAAAAGCAAATGCGAAAGATAGAGAATGGTCATAAGAAAACATGATTGCTTCAAATATAAGGCTTGGTTAGACAAAAAGAACAATGAACAAGAGGATGAGGAACCTATGAAAACCAAGTCAAAAGGAGTCAAAAATTAAAGTTGGAGGAGATATTGAGATTGAAGCCCTTTTTTTTTCTTCTTTAGGATCTTATGTTTTAATATTAGACACATGATTTGAACTTGTTTTGGAGAGTGCTTTCTATGTTCATTGGTTTAAGAGAAATTTAGTTTCTATTTAGTTGTTGGACATATGTGGATATTTTGTTATTTTTAGCAACAATAAAGCCAATATTATTTATGCTTCTAAAGTTGTTAGCACTTACAATTTGATTAATGGTTTATATAGTATCTTTGACTCCCAACAACCATGATTTGTCTTTCAATGTTGAGAAAGGTGTTGCTCAAAGGTCATGGGACTTGTTGAAGCCTTGCAATTTCGTTAGTTTCATTTTGAAACATAAGGATATAAGAAATTTCAGTAGGACCGATAAGGTATAGTGTTGTTAATACTATCACATAAGTGCACTATTCTTGACTACACTACTAGACTTTGATCATTGTGGACTTGATGGATAATACTTGTGATTATGGATTGGTTGTGTGTTGATGAGAATAATACATTGATTGCTTGGTCCGATATTAGATATAAAGTTTGACATGATTGTGTTATAGATGTTATTTATGAACTATTATTTTGATATTGGGCCCATAAAGTTTTTCTTGTTATCATCAGCCCAAGAGTTTGTTTTAAGGGAGAATGACTCCTAGGTGCAGCTTGGCCATAAAGGTGGACAGTTTGGTTCCTTTCAAAAATTAACCAAGTATTCAACTAATTTAACCAATAATTTATATACGGTTAACCACGTATCAAGTATTAAAAATGAAGATAAATTATTGGTTAACTGTATATAAATTATTGGTTAAATTAGTTGAATACTTGGTTAATTTTTGAAAGGAACCAAACTGTCCACCTTTATGGCCAAGCTGCACCTAAGGGTCATTTTCCCTTGTTTTAAAGAGTCAAAAGGTTTTTTTTTAAATTAAATACAAAATTTATTAATGTAGCCCAGTAAGAGAATGTTAGAAAAATCTTCATGTAGTCTTAGATTAATAATTAATTTTATGTTGATTTAATAAAATGAGTTGATGACTAACTTGCGTTGATAAGAGTGGAATGACTTCGTTACCTTACGTATTTTGTCCTATGTTCAATCCTTAGGGCGGTTTGTATGGAAAAAACGTAATTTGGAGGGGCCCCTGCTTCACGCGCCTAACTGTACCCCACGAGATTAGTTTCTTACATTCCAATCAAGGAGATACCCTAGTTTACATAAAAAAAAATGAGTTGATGGGATAGTCCATAAATAATTTGTCTAAATAAATATATGCTATAAAGTATATTGGGTTTGATATCTTATTATCATAAAAGTCTAATTAAACGGTTAAGTGTAGGCCTAAAGGTTACAAAAGCTCGTGATGGGAGGGTTCAGTAACATATTTAAAGTATTAGGTCCCCTCTCTAATCTAACATGTTATAATCAAAGACACATCTCTTTAGATTCTCTCTATGGCTCGATTGCCCCATTGAATAGCCGCCATTTGGTTTTGGGTATAGGGAGGAAGATTGATCTTGCACAAGATCAACCACTATTGGCTATGGGACAAACAATTATGTCTATATTCTTTATGTTTCAATGAAATTGGTGTTCTATCTTCATGTATCCATGATCAAGGAATAAAGATTTCATGAAAATCTCACACATCAGGAAAGTGGCATGATGGCATGATTCCATTGTTGTGACTCTTGCATGTAGCAAGATTAGAAAGTTTCGATATAGAATTTTGGAACTCTTGTAAGAGAAAAAAAAAATTAGAACCCATGTTTTTAAAGAAAACAGAAAAAACAAAAAAAACAAAAAGTACTGATCAATCATGTTCTTCTTTTTGGCAAAGTTAGTGGGAAGCTAGCTTTGTCAACTAAAATTTGGCAAAAAAATCTGCGGATTGCCATCACAAAATATGAGATAATCTAACACTACGTGGGCTACTGCAACATGAGCGATTCAATCATATTCTTATATTCCTACACAACTTAATATGGGCTCTCTATGTCCCCAAGAATGCGAATAATAGTAAGCACGAAAAAATTGTAAGTGGAAATAATTAATAAAAGCCAATGTAATGTAAAAATTGAGAAGTTTAAGTTATTCGCAAGAAGAAGAAAAATTGCAAATGTAAGAATGATTTAAGATGGCAAGAATAATTTGGATGATTAGGAGTCTAAAAATAGGACTCCAAAAATACTAAAAGAAATCATTTTTATTTTTAAAATTAGGGAACAATAATTGTATTTAATAATGAAGAATTTGTTTAAATATATGAGTGGAATAAATAATTATTATTCAATAAAGGGTATTTAAAAAAAACTAAAAATTAATTAGAGAATAATGATAATAAAACAATACGAGGGAAAATAGATGTAATAAAAATTTAATATCATTTGTATTTTTATATATGCAAATAAATATGATTCATAGTATATTATTCCATTAAAAGAAACAAAAAGATGTGACTCCTCAGGCCTAACAAGAGAAATGCTAACAAAAAAAAAAATTCTTTTTAAGAATGATTGACAAGAACTTAAATAATTGTGAGAGAAAGATGTTAATGATGAATGTACGGGACCATTTTTTAATCCAGACACAACAATATTTAATTTCAAACATCAAAGCCACAAGTGCAGTATGGTGGAAGATTCATGGCTCATTTGTGCTAGTGAGTGGTGAATGGTAATTTTGTGTTTTGGCTTTCAATGTTGTCATGGACATAATGTTGGTAATAGTTGCAGTACGATGAACACTCTGGCTGCTTCTAGCTGGTTCCTTATTAGGATTCTTTAAAATAATTTGTTTGTGTAATTAAACAAGTAAACTGAGCAATTATAATATTTTTTTCTGAATAATAATTACTATGTTCTCAAATCCTAAACTATACAGCACTTTAATCAAAGTAATATATTTTTTAAAATGGACCACCGGACAATATAACTGTTTTTTTAAATTAATTTAAAGGTTTTAGGTACATATCTTGGAGTTTTTTTTATATAAATATATTTAAAAAAATTATATACCGTTTTGTTACACTTCAAAAATATGTATTAAAATAATTTTTTTTAATGTTGAGAAGTTGATTTGACTCAAACTGACTTCTCAACGTACTTTTTTTTAATTGAAAACTTGTTGAGAAGTTGGTTTGGGAGAAACCGACTTCTTAACGTTAAAATTCAATTTTTTTTAACATCCTATTGAGAAGTTAGTTTTTCTCAAACCTACTTCTCAACAGATTTTAAATTAAAAAAAAAAGCATGTTGGGAAGTCAGTTTGAGACAAATTAACTTTTCAACATGAAAAATAAGAAAATATTTTAATATATAATTTTTAAAAATGTAATAAAATGAAAAATAAATTTTTTTAAGTATATTAATATTAAAAAACCCATATCTTGTTGGTAATTTTTTATTGGTGGAACATTGCAGCTATTATTATAAATCTATAGTCTTTCGTAAAGTTTGTAAAATGTTCTAATCTCTAAAAAAGTAGAATAGGAAACTATTGGTCTAGAAATAATAAATGAAATCATTTTTCTTTTTAAAATTAGGGAACTATAATTGTAATTAATAATGAAGAATTTGCATAAATATATGAGTGGAATAAATAATTATTATTCAATTAATGAAGGGTATTTAAAAAAATAAAATAAAATATAGTTACAGAATAATGATAATAGGAAATAAGAGTGAAAAATAGATGTAACAAAAATTTAATAATATTTATATTTTTATATATGCAAACATGATTCATATTATATTATTTCATTAAAAGAAACAAAAAAGATGTGGCTCCTTAGGCCTAATAACAAGAAAAATACTAACACAGAAAAAAAAAATTCTTCTTTTTAAGAATGATTGACAAGAACTTAAATAATTGTGAAAGAAAGATGTTAATGATGAATGTACGCAACCATATTTTAATCCAGACACAACAATATTTCAATTTCAAACATCAAAGCCACAAGTACAGGATGGTAGTAGATTTATGGCTCACTTGTGCTGGTGAGTTGTGAATGGTAATTTTGTTCTTTGGCTTTCAATATTGTCAGGAACATAATGTTGGTAATAGTTGCAGTACGATGAACACTGTGGCTGCTTCTAGCTCGTTCCTTATTAGGATTCTTTAAAATAATTTGTGTGTAATTAAACACTTAAACTGAACAATTATAATATTTTTTCTGAATAATAATAGCTAGGTTTTCTAATCCTAAAATATGCAGTACTTTAATCAAAGTCCAATGATATATTTTTTAAAATGGATCCCTGACAATATAACTTTTTTTAATTAATTTAAAGGATTTAGATATGTATTTTGTTAGTGATTTTTTATTGATAAAACATTTGTATTATCATTATAAATCTTTCGTAAAGTTTGTGAAATGCTCTTAACATTAAAAAAAAGTAGAATAGGAAACTATAATTAACAATGAAGAATTTGCATAAATATATGAGAGGAATAAATAATAATTATTCAATTAATGAAGGGTATTTTAAAAAATAAAATAAAATATAGTTAGAGAATAATGATAATAGGAAATAGGAGTGAAATATAGATGTAAAAATAATTTAATAATATTTATATTTTTATATATGCAAATATGATTCGTATTATATTATTCCATTAAAAGAAACAAAAAGATGTGACTCCTTAGGCCTAGCAACAAGAGAAATGCTAACAAAAAAAAAAAAAAGAATTCTTCTTTTTAAGAATGATTGACAAGAACTTAAATAATTGTGAGAGGAGGATGTTAATGATGAATGTACGGAATTATATTTTAATCCAGACACAACAATATTTCAATTTCAAACATCAAAGCCACAAGTACAGTATGGTAGTAGATTTATGGCTCATTTGTGCTGGTGAGTGGTGAATGGTAATTTTGTGTTTTGGCTTTCAATATTGTCATGAACATAATGTTGGTAATAGTTGCAGTACTATGAACACTCTGGCTGCTTCTAGCTCGTTCCTTATTAGGATTCTTTAAAATGGTTTTTTTTTTTTTTCTCTTTAAACACTTGCACTGTACAATTATAATATTTTTTCTGAATAATAATAACCTATGAACACTCTGGCTGCTTCTAGCTCGTTCCTTATTAGGATTCTTTAAAATGGTTTTTTTTTTTCTCTTTAAACACTTGAAGTGTACAATTATAATATTTTTTCTGAATAATAATAACCATGTTCTCTAATCCTAAAATATACAGCACTTTAGTCCAAGCGCAATGATATATATATATATATATATTTGGTTTTTCAATATTCCTGTATGCCATTGGAGAAATTAATCACTCAAATTATTAAAATACATTTAAGGCGTTAACTTCTTTAAACAAATATTTTTTTATATTTATGGGTCAGAAATCGAATTCCTGACCACATACTTAAGAACTCTAAATATTTACCACTTATATTATACCATATTAGTGCAATGATATATATTTTAAAATGGTACACATTACAATATAACCGGTTTTTAGCATTGATTTAAAGGTTTTGGGTTTATATCTTACTGGTGATATTTTATTTGTGAGTCCTCTGTAGTTAACATTATATATCTTTCATAAAGTTTGTGAAGTGCCTTAAGTTTAAAATGGAATAACATCTTTCTCTGTAAACTTTTTATCACAAATATATATATATATATATATATATAGTGAAAATTTACTTATATCAAATATAAGTCTTAACACACTTATATTATTCAATAATTTTTTGTAAAATGTGAATTTAACAAATCTAACCGTTGAATCATATAATATTATCTTAATAATCATGCATACCAAATTTTAAATAAATTAGACATATATAGTTATCTAATTTAATAGTAGACAATTTACTTACATTTAAAAATCATATTATATGTTAAAATAAAGTAATACGATGAAGTGTCAAATAATTTTTTAATTGTAAGATATTTTATAAAGTTGATTTATTTTATGAGAACTTTTAATTTAACAGTCGAATTGGTTAAATTCACATTTTAAAACAAATTATTATATGATCTAAGTGTGTCAAGACTTACACTTCATGTAAGTGGATCTCTACATATATATATATATATATATATTTCTTTTGCATTTGTTATGAGTGGAAGTATGTATATAAATAAATAAACAAAGAAGCAATCATTATATCTTTCAAATAAAACGCAATTATCATATATGGGATGAAGAATTTCAAGAGGTAGCTATTGATTATTTATGGACTATATTTTCTATACAATGTTGTCTCTACGCTCTTTTTTTGACATTGAAGTAAATACAAATTAAGTTACATATCAATGGGACGTGTTCTGTGGATGCGTAAAAAACGATCCTATAACATAAACGTGTTTGATATAAATACAAAAATGAGAGAAAGTGTAAGATTTGTATTTGCAATGATAATAAGTTTTTTATTTCGAAATTGTTTGGGTTCACATTATATTCAAATAGCTTTGCCTATACTTCCCACCCGATGCTCACTGCAGGAGTTGCTGAGTGTTTCCCTCTCGATGTTACGGGATCAAATATTCTCTTCCACTTAAAAGAGATATTTGTATTGAGTTATAAGTATTTAATTGAGAAAATTTATTAATTTGCTGGTCTATAATAAGTCAATAAGGGTCACGGTGACTGGTCATCCTTTGTCTATAAATAGGAACTTTGTTAAGTATAGATTTTGAGCTTGTAACTTTCAAATTATGCTTATATTTTGAGTTAGGATGTAAAAAAAATTATATTATTATTTAATTATATATTAACATATTATTAAAAAATAAAAAATAAAAAAATTATTATAATAATTAAATTATTTTAATAATTTAATAATATATAAGTATATAATAATATAATAATTTTTTATGATAATATTAAATCAAAATTAAACTCCTCCAGATGTAGATTTAACGTTTACCTCTTTCTCTTCCCTCTGCAAGTTTCCATGATATTAAAATTGTTCACGGGTCTACATAATTAGCCACTTGTAATTTGATAATGATTTCGATAGATTTTTTAAAAGGCAATAAATCTTAGTGTGGTCAAGTCAGGCATACCCTAAGCTTATATAAAGATGTAATTATCATTATAGGGTAAAGAATTTTGAGAGGTACACCATCACGTCGCTATTGATCATTGATGGACTATATTTACCATGATGTGCTCTTTTTTGTCATGGGTAGTATAATCCAAAGTTGAAACATCAATGGACGTGTCCTGTAGGTAAGTGAAAAACGATCCTATAACATAGACGTGTACGGTTAAAATTTAAAAAAAATGGGAAAAGTTTATAAGTTTTTTTTTTGGTTGAACAGATTATAAGTTTTACTTCAAATTACTTAAATGTGGTGATTGATTGGTTCGATCGTCAATCAGTCTCTTATTTGATTTGCTTTATTGTCATAATAAAATTTATGATTAGATCGGATTGAGCCTGTCAAAATCGAACAAAATCGATAAATTAGTTGATTTTATGAGAATTAGTCATCTTTTATTTTTTATTTTTTTTAATCTCTCAATCACTTGATTACTCAACAGAAAGTGATATGAGACTTGAGAATTGAGATCCTAAAATATTATTATGCATTTTATTATTCGTAATGTGTGTTATGAGTTATATATATAATATAATATAATATAATATATTAATGACATTTGTTGAAACCAAATTCTTATAAAAAGGTTTAAGTACTAAATTCTTAAAAGCTATAAGCTTTCCCTGTTAAGTTTTGAGGATAACAAAAATATTTATTTAGTTTGAACAAGTAAGTGTTTCGACAATAGTTTTAACAAATCGCTACTTGTTGTGCGTCATTCTACTCGATGCTTAAAGATAACTCTTCATGCGTTCAATATGCTATAACTCTTCGTGGGTCCATTAAATGTATTATATACTTTTTTACTATTGGTGCGTCAATACTTGTATGCATATCTTTGTTACTTTCTATTAGTTCGTCAATACGATCTGTCTGCCAAAGCTGGACTCAACTCACTCTTTCAAAGTTCGCTCAAGCTCTCGTCAAGTGAAATTTCAAAAATGAAGAACTGTTCCTCATTAAATGCTAGAAAAGAACTCGGACGACTTGGCGACGAGAAGAAGTCAACTAAGCCACTTTTCTTGACATTGTCTAACAACTACAAAGATCGCAAATAAAAACCGTCTGCAATCTTAGACAAATCAGGGACTTTTGTTTTCATTGATTGGAAATCTCGGAGAATAAAAGTCACCGTCGGAAAAAGTTCGAAGACTTTTCCAGTAGATGCATTTAATGCTCTCAGAACGGTAATAAATATTTCCGTTGGACGATCTAGCCCATGAAGTCTGCTCAATTTGTTCTTACTTATAAAGAGAAGAAGCAGCACTTGATGAATAGAAGAGATCTTTGCCGAAACATCCTACAAAGTCTAAAAAGCTTTATTTCCTTTTGGATTTCCATATTCGTGTAAAAAGAAAAAGCCTTGAGATTTCTATTGTCTATTCTCATTTGTCAGTGAGTTTCAAACTCAAGCTTTCATCTACTTTCACTTATTCATATTAAGCCTTGTAAGCCTGAAGAGGTTGTGTGTAAAAGAATACTTGTGAGATAGAACCTGAAGAGGTTGAAAATACTTGTTACACGAAGAGGTGCATAATACTTATGTAATCGTGAAAAGATTAGTTGGAAAATCCTACGGTTGAAGGACCGGACGTAGCTCTTGGTTGATAAGAGTGAACCAGGATAAATCTCGGTGTGTAAGCTTCTCCTCTCGTCAGTGTGCTTTATTATATTCACTAACCTCACAGGGTTTACCATTGTGTTTATTAACAAAGATCTTTTTATTTGGTTTTAGAACGTGTTAACCATTTTATTAAAAGTCTTTTGAAATCCTTAGAGTCCAATAGGACTAAGTTGTGTTGGTCCTAAGCTCTTTGCTTGTTAAACTTTATCCTTATTGTTCTATTTTCTATTAAAAAGGAAAATCTTTATTAATCAAAAAAGGTTAAGAAACACAATTCAACCCCCTTCTTGTGTTTCACTTGGTTATTTCAATTGGTATCAAAGCTCGACCTCTTGGGTTGAGCATCTAACAATGCGAGAGGAAAAGATCCGATTACACCTTTGTGGAGAGCGAAAGGACAAGCGGTGAGCAGGACCACCTCTATTCAATGGAAAACGACTATGATTCTTGGAAGAAGAGAATGATTGCCTTTTTGATGCCCAAAATATGGACATTTGGGACCTAGTTCAAAATGGATATCAAACACCCACCAACGAAAGGACGGGATCTCCTCGACCACAATGGACGGAAGGACAACGAACGGACATCGACTTAACTCAAAAGCCAAACATTATCTTATGTGTGCCATCACGGATCGAGCACGATAAAGTCCATAGGCGTGAAAGCGACTAAAGAGATATGGGATACTGCCTTAGCACATGAAGGCTCATCTCAAGTCAAAGAATCAAAGATAAGCATCTTTGGTTCACGGTATGAGCTCTTCAAAATGGGAGAGCATGAAAACATTGATCAAATGTTTGGACGATTCCAAACAATAATCAATGGCTTGAGATCTACGGGAAAGAACTATGATAATCAAGATCATGTCGGAAAAATCCTAAGAAGTCTTTCCGGGCAGTGAGGAGACCTAAGGTTACGCCATACGGAAGCAAAGAATCTAGCTTCTCTTACAATGGAGGAACTCTTGGGTTCTCTTAAAGTTCATGAGCTGGAACTTCAAGAAGAGGAAAGCGCAAGAAAAGGGAAATCAATTGCCCTTAAAGCTCATAAAGCGATCGCGTCCAAAGCACTTAAAATGAAAAATCATCGAGGCGAGTGAGAGATCTCGAAGATGATATATACGATAATGACGAGTTATCTTTCATTTCTAGAAAGATACAAGCAATGTGGAAAAAGAAAGGAGGTATGCGGAGAAAGCACTTTGGACGAAGGTCACCAAAGGGCAGGAAACGAGAAACAAAAGACAAGAGTCCAATCATATGCTATGAATGCAAGAAGCTTAGGACACATTAAAGCGGAATGCCCTTCACTAAACAAGGAGAAAGAGAAAAGGAGATTCTTTCCAAAGAAGAAAAGAGGATTAATGGCCACCTGGGAAGATCTTGATCTTTCAACTACTGATGATGAAGAAGAAGCAGAAGAAGAAGCAAATCTATGTCTCATGACTAACACCGTGTCAGAAGAAGAAGAAGATGAGATGTGCTTAGCAACAAGAAAAAGACACCTGTCATGGTAACTGGACAGTGGTTGCTCACGGCACATGACGGGAGAAAGGTCTATGTTCCAAGACATCAAAACTAATAAAGGAGGCTCCGTCACGTTTGGAGGAAACCAGAAAGGTAAAATAGTTGGAATAGGTAAGATTGGTAAGCATCCTTTTCCCTCTATCGATAATGTTCTTCTAGTTGAAGGATTGAAACATAATCTGCTTAGCATTAGTCAATTATGTGATAGTGGATCTAATGTTTCATTCAATCAAGGAGAATGTATAGTTAAAAACTCTGACGGATCCATACTCTTCATTGCTAAAAGACAAAACAATCTTTATAAAATTGACTTGGAAGATCTTTCAGATCAAAATGTATCATGTCTAGTTTCCATAAAAGGAACAGGTGGATATGGCAGAAGAAGCTTGGTCATGCAAGTTTGAGATTAATCTCTAAACTAAATAAGCATAACCTCGTAAGAGGACTACCAAAGCTTGTGTATAAATCAGATGTTCTTTGTGAAGCTTGTCAAAAGGGGAAACAAATCAAAAATTCTTTTGAGTCCAAAAACATCGTTTCCACCTCTAGACCACTAGAATTGTTACATCTTGATTTATTTGGTCCTACAAGAACTTCTTCACTAAATGGAAAGAAATATGGATTGGTCATAGTAGATGACTATACTAGATGGACATGGGTTATGTTTCTAGCTCACAAGGATGAGTCTTTCAAAGTCTTTTCTATTTTCTCGTAAAAAGAATTCAAAATGAAAAAGGAATGTGTATCAACTCAATCCGAAGTGATCATGGAGGAGAATTTGAGAATGAGAGCTTCCAATTGTTACGTGAAGAAAAGCGGTATTCATCACAACTTCTCTACAAGAACACCACAACAAAATGGTGTGGTAGAAAGAAAAAATAGATCTCTTCAAGAGATGGCTAGAACAATGCTCAATGACAACTCAATCTCCAAACACTTACGGTCAAGGCTTTAACCTGCGTGTTATATTCAAAAGCAGAATATATATTAGACCTATTTTAAACAAGACTCGTATGAATTGTGGAAAGGACGAAAACCCAACATCTCTTACTTTCATTCTTTTGTTTGTCCAATGTTTTATTTTGAATACTAAGGATTCTTTAGGAAAGTTTGATGCTAAAGTTGACTCGGTATTTTCTTAGGATACTCGAAACATCTAAAGCATATAGAGTATATAACTCTCGCTCTCTAAGCTGTTGAAGAATCTGTTCATGTTAAATTCAATGACAAAAAGCACGACAATGACTTGTCGAGCTAGATGAGTCCTTTGCGAGTTAAACTTAAAAGACAAAGGGAGAAGGATCAATGAACCCAAAACAAAGAAGCATTGGGACGATGAAAGAAAAGAAGAAACAAGCGATGGTCAAAGAAGTGCGGCATTTCAAAACTTATCATCGAGAACACCAAATCATTGGTAATCGGATGATAAAGTGCGTACAAGATCTACCTTGAGAGAATACTCAAATGTAGCCTTCATCTCTACGAAATGGAACCAAGAAAAATAGAAGAACTTTGAAGGGACGAAGGATGGATCTTAGCCATGCAAGAAGAGCTAAATCAATTTAAAAGAAATGATGTTTGGATTTGGTTCAAAAGCCTAAAGACAAGTCCATCATCGGCACAAAATGGATATTCAAAAACAAGCTGGACGAAGATGGTAAGGTTGTGAGAAACAAAGCAAGGTTGGTAGCCCAAGGTTACTCACAACAAGAAGGTATTGATTTCAGAAACTTTTGCTCCTGTAGCTAGACTAGAAGCCATACGCATTTTACTTTCATTCTTGCTCATCATAGCATGAGACTATATCAAATGGACGTAAAAGTGCATTTCTAAATGGTATAATCAATGAAGAAGTTTTCGTTAAACAACCACCTGGTTTCGAGGATGAAAATTTCCCGAGCATGTTTTCAAATTAAAAGGCCTTATGCGGTTTAAAACAAGCTCCTCGAGCCTGGTATGAAAGGTTAAGCACCTTTTTAATAGAAAACGGTTTTCTAGAGGAAAAGTTGACACTACTCTTTTCGAAAAGACAAAAACTTCGAAATTCATTTTTAGTTCAAATTTATGTTGATGATATTATCTTTGGAGCTCTTGATGAATCTCTTTGCAAGGATTTTTCCAATCGATGCGAGAAGGAATTGAAATGAGCTTAATGGGAGAATTAAAATTCTTTCACGGGTTTGCAAGTGAAGCAAACATTGACTGAAATCTACATTCATCGAGACCAAATATACAAATGAACTTACGAAGAAATTCAAATTGGACGATTGCAAAACAATGAGCACACCAATGCATCCATCATCCACACTAAGATTGGACGATAAGGATAAAAAGGTGGAGCGAAAAGGTATACTGAAGGTATGATCGGATCACTCTTATATCTCATCGCGTCCGGACTGATATATAATGTTTAGTGTGTGTCTTTGTGCACGTTTTCAACTGATCCTAGAGAGTCACACTTAATTGCCGTAAAAGAATATTGAGATACTTGAAAGGAACTACTAATCTGGGTTTGGTATTTAAGAAATCTCATGAGTACAGATTAGTTGGTTTTTGTGATCTCTTGACTATCTTTGGAGATAGAATCGAAAGAGAAAAAGTACAAGTGGGAGGATGTCACTTCATTGGAGGAAATCTAGTATCATGGTCGGCCAAAGAGACAAAGCACAATTGCTCTATCAACAGTGAATTTGAATATATCTCTGCGTCCAATTGTTGTTCTCAACTACTCGGATCAAACATCAATTAGAAGACTACAACATCTTTGAAAGTAAAATTCCTTTACTATGTGATAATCTGCTGCAATTAACTTATCAAAAATCATTACTACACTCAAGGGCAAAACACATTGAAATCAAACATCACTTTATAAGAGACTATATTCAAAAAGGTGTGTTTGATATTCAATATGTGGAATCTGAATCATCAATGGGCAGATATTTTCACAAAACCCCTCTCAGAGAGGATAGATTCACTCTTATTCGAAAACATCTAAGTATGCATTTTGTAAAGAATTAATATCTCTTGCGTCCATTGAAGATCTGCGTCCAAAATGCTTTGTACTTGATAAATGGTGTGGTAAATTTCTTGATAAGACATAAATCATTTGCATTTATCTTGTTTGAAACTTTTCAAATTTCCCACGAGTCAGTTTTTGAAAGGTCACGAAAGTAACTTTTGCATCATGACGTGATGCTTGCTTTTAATACACATTTATTGTGTTTGTTTTATTTTTAAAAAAAAAAGCGATTCGTTTCTCTCTCAAGAAACCTTTGATTAAAGAAACCTACCTTCTTCTATAAATATTTTCCTTCTTTACAAGATCAAATTTTTACGCCTTCAAACCTTGAAAGAAAACAGTTGCGAAAAGAACCTTAGCAAATTTCTCTCTCTCTTTCAAATTTCCTTAACCCTAAGAAATAGTGATGTGGTTCGTATCGCAAGTGTACGATTTCGTCAAGTAGTAAAAATATCGATCCACAGGGACTTGGATTATGATTAACAATTACCCTTAATTGTGATTAACTAGGTGAAACCAATGTTATAAAATTGTGGTGATAGAACAAGATCATAGAAACTAAAATCTGTAAATAAATAAGAATCACAATTTTTGGAATGAATGCAGAAGAGCAATGTAGAGAAATCTGGTTTTTAAGAGATCTAGGATATGGGTTCACCACGATGGTAATTAACAAGTCTCAATCTTATCACCTCTTCTCAACTAAGTTACACTTGAAGGCAGAATCATCCTAAAGAATTATTGTTTCCTTCGAGGAATACAACAAACGTATTCAATCTAACTCAACTTCTATTTTCATGATAATCAAATTAGAAAGAATCCATTAAGAGCAGATGATTCATAGAAAGCCTCAAGAGTTTTAATCTACTTTCGTGATTTAAAAGCTCAAGTTCGATTTATGGAGTTCCATTATCAAGAGTCACCTTTCGAGTTTTCCCTTAATGACTAAGATTATGCAAACAATGTGGCGCATTTTCACAAACACTTGGTGTGCCAAAAAGCGAATCAAGATAACTTAGCATTGAAGAGATAGCAAATTCATACATCAAGCATTGTTAATACACCATCGGGTTACTACCAATTCCTAGAACAAAAGAACTACTCAAACATGTTTATCAAAATACAATCCATAAGAATGAAGAACAACATTAAAATAAAATACAAAAGACTAGAAAAGTAAGAAGAGAGGAGAAGAAAAACTTCTGCGAGAAATCTTGTGGCTGCTCTTGTGAAGTTCCTCCAAGACCAAGCTCCTCCCTCAACCCTAATGACTTGCCTTTTATATCCTACCCACTCTCCCTCTCTAACCTAATTGTTTCGGGCAAGAAGGAAAGGAAATGGGTTGCCTCAGGGCTTTTTCGCACTTAGCTGCCGATGTAGCAGTGCCAACCACGGCCGTAGTGGTGGCCACCACGACTTTGGCGAGTGGTTGATCCCGACTTAGAAATTTCGTGCACGATGGCCAACCACGGTAGTGGTGGCCACCACGGCCTGGCCGTGGTTGGCTCTGCCATCAAGCATCCTTAGGGAATTTGCCAAAGTGTCCAACATCAAACTTGTAGCCTTGTGTCTTAGCTTTCCATAGCAACTTGAATCACCTCAAAGGACCTCTGTAGATCAAGTTATGCTCAAATTACTCCTCAGGGGTCCAGCTGATTTTGAGATCTCGGTATCTCTTCGAGTAGTTGTTTTTGGCTCTTCCAAGCTTCAATGTTGCACCATTCTGCAATTGAACATAAACACACACATTTATACGAACTAAAACTAAAACGGAGGATTAAGTGAATAAATGTACTAAAAAGATAATGAAATGTATGCAAACTAAACTCAAAATGACATGAAGAATCACACACATCAAACTACCCCAAGCTTAAGGTTTTGCTTGTCCTCAAGCAATTACTAAAGCCAAATAAAGATCAGAATTTTCAAAATATGGCTGTGAATTAGGAACCCAAAGAACAACAGATCCAAGAATAGGCATAACATTTCAATGAACATAGAGATGATCAATGTAAAGTTCGATTAGAGGCTTAGGTTCCCCTAATTTCATACTTCTCATCAATTGGGGTCACTCACCTAACCACTCTCAAAGTGTCTAAGGAGAAGAAATATCACTCAAGATCCTCTTAAGAAAAAGCACTTCCATAAGCTTGATAAGAAACCAAATTTCCACACTTTAAATTGCATGCATGCAAGAATCAAAAGGTCTTTGTATGGGTTTTAACTTGGCCAAGGGAATATTGTTAGGTAGGATAAAGAAATGAGGGTATGCACAAAGTGTTGGCAAAATTTTCAATGAAACAAGAGAACCCAATAGAACCAATTTGGAGAATGATTATATCACAAAAGTACATTGCTAAGCTTCTTGCTTAGCCATTTCTTTACTTCTTTTTCTTTTTCTATCCCCAAAATCTTTTTTTTCTATTTCTTTTCTTTCCTTTTTGATTTCTCTTTTCGATTTTTTAGAGAATATTTCAACACATAATTCCCTTTCAACTTTCAAACCAAAGATTTGCACCATTTAGTTTCTAAAGGGTAACCAATAATATGTCATCATAGGTACCAAGAAATTTGCAATAGGCTCAAAATGGGCAACTAATGGGTAGTGATATATCAATATACTCAGAAGGCCTGGAAAGATACCTAAAATGCCTTAATCACTTTCAAGCATGCAAACAAAAACTTTGCCTCAAAATGGTTTCAAATCAAGTTCTAGAGCATAGAATCCAAGGGGAACCAACTTCACTCAAACAAAGAAGAGGGGTTAATATAAAGCACATACCCCTTTTTGGCACAAATCTCACTTTTAGAAGCAAAATCAATGAGAAACACAAAAACAGAGAACCTTATGCTAATCATCAACTATCGAAAAGATCAACTCTTGTAATTAGCCTATCACATGGATAACAAATTTAGGTTCCAAATTCATTATGTCTTTCATATTGGCATAAAGTTCAACAAGAGGATGCAAACTTATCAAGGGGCAACAAGATGGTGTGATTATGCAAAAGAATGCAATATGAAAACATGAAAAATAAAAAATAAAAAATAAAAAAAAAATAAAAAAAAAGTAAATACCCCACCCCAAGCTTAAAACTTACATTGTCCTCAATGTAAAAATCTAAAACAAGAGAAGGGATGAAAGAGAAGGACTCACTGCGGGTCTTCAATCCATGGCCATGGAATTTTCCATGGGTTGGCAGTGGAATTTTCTAACTTCACTTGCCTCCAAAATTTAGGCTTGTGCCTCCGAAAGCTCAAATCTCTGAGAGTGGAAAGAAGGGGTTTGAGTTCTACCCTTGGAGCTCTTTCTTCTTTCCAATTCTTGTGTTTGGGTTTAGACTTGAGCTTTTCGATTTTGGCCTTTTGGGGTGGAAGTTCCAAGATGACTTCCAACAAATGGGCATATTGTTTGCTTCCCCTCACATTCAATGAATCGCCACCAACCATGCATCGCTCCAAAGGATCTTCAAAATGGATGTTGGTGAATTCTTCCTTCACTACTCGGTGTAATAGATCAATCTGCAACAAGAGTCTTCAAAAGAAGGTTGTTTAATAGATTTAGCAAGATCAAACTCAACTTTATCATCACCAACGATTAAAGACAATTTTCCATTTTTAACATCAATTATAGCACCGGTGGCTAAAGAAAGGCCTACCAAGAAAAAAGGGGATATGGGAATCCTCCTCCAATTCAAGCACAACAAAATCAGCATGTATGAAAAACTTACCCACCCTAATAGGAGCGTCCTCCAAGATACCCACGTGTTGTGAGAAACGTCTGCGATTGAAGGGAGATAGTTGTGGGTTTTAGTTCACCCACCTCCAACTTTTTACACACAGAAAGGGCATAAGACTAACACTAGCCCCCCAAATCACACAAAGCTTTGTCGAAATTAGTATTCCCAATCAAGCGGGGAATAGAGAAACTACCGGATCTTTGAGCTTTGGAGGTAATTTATTGATACGGATTAAGCACTTGCACTCCTCGATCAAAGCCACGATTTCATATTCTTCCAATTTTTCTTTTATTGGACAAAATGTCCTTAAGAAACTTTGCATAAGTAGGCATTTGTTTCAATGCCTCGGTGAATGGTACATTGATGTACAATTTCTTAAGAACCTCTAGAAACTTCCCGAATTGCTTATCAAGCTTGGCTTTGGCCAATCTTTGAGGGAAGATGCAGGGGTTGGTAAGGTTTTGGGGGAACATATTTAGACACTTTCTCGGTTGTATCATCTTCATCTAAGTTTTGTGTCTTAGTTGTCTCTTTTTCTCATCCCCCCATCTATGTCAACTTCGCCCTTTGCCTTGGAATTCTCTAATTGCCTACCACTTCTTAAACTCACTGACCTTGCAATGTTCATTAGGATTTATTTCAAGTGCATCACGGAAATTTACCTTGTGGTCTATGTGAAGAACTAGCTTGTTGGGCAATCTGGGTTTCCAACATCCTACTATGAGTAGCCAAATTATCAACCTTAGATGACAACTCTCTAATGGCCTCGCGACCACTTGACCATGTTGCACGAACTCCTCATTTTGCTTAGATTGACTCTCGACAAAATTCTCAGAAGAGACTCAAGTTTAGATTTTTGTACTGTTGGAATCCAAAAGAGGGTTTAGCACTACCTTGATAACTTGGCTTTGACTATTCTGGTAGGAGAAGTTAGGATGTGACCTCCAATCGGGGTTGTAAGTTTGAGAATATGGATCATTTCTCCCACTTTTGGTTGAAGTCATGAAAATTATGGCATGATTCCATTTGCTCCATCGGTGTACCTTGTGAGGAACCAAGTCCAACTTGGCATTCAGCACTCATATGTCCACATGCTCCACAAATCTCACAAAAATTGTTAGAAGTAACTATGGCATTGGCATTAGCTTTTTCAAGTTTGTCAAAGCGTTTATTCAAAGAATCAAATTTTGACATAATCAAATCAACTTACCGTCTACCTCAAACTTACCTCCCGAGAGTTTTCTCGGGTTGTTACCTCTTTCATTTGCCCATTGGTGATGGTTTGTGGCTACACTCTCTATGACCTCATAGGCTTCGTTAACCTTCTGCTCATCAAAGCTCCACCACCGCAGTCTAGAGACACCTTGAAGGATATTCAAGACCATTGTAGAAGGTGTGGACGACAACCATTTCTCTAACCCATGATGTGGGCATGCTTCCAAGTAGGAGCCTTATATCTATCCCAAGCTTCGACAATGACTCTCCATCTCTTTGAATGAAACTGTGATTTGGGTCCTAAGATGAAGGTCTTGGAAGGTGGAAAGAATTTGTCCAAGAAAGCTTGCTCCAATTGGTCCCAAGTAGTGATAGTTTCGGTGGTACATATTTTAACCAAGTTTTAGCTCTATCCCGTAGTGATAAAGGGAACAAGCGGAGACGGATAGCATCTACTGAAGCGCCTTCAATTACGAGGGTCTCACGAGTTCCAAGAACATATCTACGTGGTCATTCGGGTCCTCACTGGCCGATCCTCCAAAGCGGTTTTGCCTTATCATAGAGAGCAAAGCGGGTGGTATGGTGAAGTGTCGGCTTCAATGGTTGGCCGAGCAATCCCAGATCGCAAACCCCGAGCATTAGGGGTGCATAGTCCTTGAGATGGCCTATTTTCATCACGTCTTTGCCATTATGGGAATAGGTTGTTGTGGCTCTTTTGCACTTTGCGGCAGGTTGTCTTCTCCTCCGATGCAAAGTCCTTTCAATTTGGATCTCGCTTCAATGAGAGTTCCAAAGCGAGTACCCGCCATAAACAAGAGAAGCTACCTGAGGCAGAGCAAAAGAAAAGAATAAAAGAATAACTAGAAAATCGGATTAAGAATTAGATTGATAATCGAGAAAACACAAGTCCCGACGAACGGCGCCAAAAACTTGATGTGGTTCGCATCGCAAGTGTACGATTTCGTCAAGTAGTAAAAATATCGATCCACAAGGACTTGGATTATGATTAACAATTACCCTTAATTGTGATTAACTAGGTGAAACCAATGTTATAAAATTGTGGTGATAGAACAAGATCAAAGAAACTAAATTCTGGAAATAAATAAGAATCACAATTTTGGAATGAATGAAAGAAGAGCAATGTAGAAATCTGGTTTTTAAAGAGATCTAGGATATGGGTTCACCACGATGGTAATTAACAAGTCTGTAATCTTATCACCTCTTCTCAACTAAGTTACACTTGAAGGCGAATCATCCTAAAGAATTATTGTTTCCTTTCGAATACAACAACGTATTCAATCTAACTCAACTTCTATTTTCATGATAATCAAATTAGAAAGAATCCATTAGAGAGATGATTCATAGAAAGCCTCAAGAGTTTTAATCTACTTTCGTGATTTAAAAGCTCAAGTTCAGTTTATGGAGTTCCATTATCAAGAGTCACCTTTCAGTTTTTCCCTTAATGACTAAGATTATGCAAACAATGTGGCCAGCATTTTCACAAACACTTGGTGTGCCAAAAACTGAATCAAGATAACTTAGCATTGAAGAGATAGCAAATTCATACATCAAGCATTGTTAATACACCATCGGGTTACTACCAATTCCTAGAACAAAAGAACTACTCAAACATGTTTATCAAAATACAATCCATAAGAATGAAGAACAACATTCAGAAAATAAAATACAAAGACTAGAAAAGTAAGAAGAGAGGAGAAGAAAAACTGCGAGAAATCTTGTGGCTGCTCTTGTGAAGTTCACTCCAAGACCAAGCTCCTCCCTCAACCCTAATGACTTGCCTTTTATATCCTACCCACTCTCCCTCTCTAACCTAATTGTTTTCGAGGCAAGAAGGAAAGGAAATGGGTTGCCTCCGAGGGCACCGCTTTTTCTGCCCGATGTAGTAGCCGCCAACCACGGCGTGGTGGCCACCACTGACTTTGGCCGTGGTTGATTGACTTAGAAATTTCGTACCAGCGATGGCCAACCACGGTAAGTGGTGGCCACCACGGCCTGGCCGTGGTTGGCTCTGCCATCAAGCATCCTTAGGGAATTTGCCAAAGTGTCCAACATCAAACTTGTAGCCTTGTGTCTTAGCTTTCCATAGCAACTTGAATCACCTCAAAAGGACCTCTGTAGATCAAGTTATGCTCAAATTACTCCTCGTGTGGGTCCAGCTGATTTTGAGATCTCGAGTATCTCTTCAGTAGTTACGTTTTGGCTCTTCCAAGCTTCAATGTTGCACCATTCCTGCAATTGAACATAAACACACCGCATTTATCTGAACTAAAACTAAAACGGAGGATTAAGTGAATAAATGTACTAAAAAGATAATGAAATGTATGCAAACTAAACTCAAAATGACATGAAGAATCACACACATCAAATAGCTGGAGGAAAGACCCTTGATGTTGAAAGAGCCGAGGTATCAGTTGAATACTCGTTCCAAACTTCAATTTTAGCAAAATGTGGAATAGATATCAAAGAATGTCTCGTCGGTGCTGGTTGGGATAGTTACTTGAGAAAAATAGGTGGAGGTTTATCCAGAAATTGGTGAAAATGTTCTGGAAAGACGCATCAGTGTATGCTGACAGAGGTCGGGATGTGTTTTGGGAAAACTAGTTGTGGTTTCAGGTAACCATCTCCAACGCCACCCAATGTTGGTTGGAAGGAGCCACCATCACTTCGATTGGGAAAAAGCGTTTGGGGGAAGCTGATCTTGTTCTTGACACCTTACTAAAGGAGTCATCCACGAGGAAGATAAGCGCTTCCAAGATGAATGACAAGGCAAGAGTTTTGCATCAACTTCTGAACAAGGCAATACTCCACAAGGCGGGGTCCAAAGACTCGAGTCTCGACATGCCTTACACTTTGTGTCATCTCGATCTTTGTGTCAACGGTCAATCTCCCTTCTCTGCTTTTTAAGAACTTCAAGAGAAGTGTACAAGGAAAGGGAAGAAGACCACCATCTCCTATGGTGTTCTCTTAACCAAGATCTTGAGAGATCAAGGTATCTTTAGTCCCGTATGAAACTAAAGATGTTGAAGAGAAGAAAGAGGATTTTTGACGGATCCAAGAGCAACAAATCTTTAGACGAAGCAATCTTCTAAGGATGAAACTTCAAAGCGTCCAAGATTTTACGGACCAGAAAAGAGCCTCTTATTCCTTCAAAGGTGAGAGTCCAAAGAAGAAATCACCATCCGTCCAAGCCATTCCCAAGCGGAGACTCACTGTGGACGATGACTGCGAAGATGACCAACCCATCGCTAAAAGGATGAAGGTTGCATCCATTGCGAGCATCCCAAAAGGAACAGGACGAAGCTACCCATCACAAGGAAACCCTCTTCCAAGCTTGCGTCCATTCCTAAGGAACCTCTTCCTACCATTCCTCTTCCTCCATTTTACCCTCTTCTCAAACGAACCACAAACTTCCTTTGACCTCTCAAATAACTTCCTCTCCCTTAAACAACTGAACCTTTTTCTTCTCAAACTCACATATTACCTTCCCAATCTCCTTCACCTTCCCCCTCTCAAAAGACCTTCACAACTCCTCCTATCTTAACCTTTTCTCTGTGGGGTTTCCCTCACATTATCCCTCTTTGGGGAATCCAAGGACTCTTCTCTCTCACTCCACAAGAAGATGCTCCGGTCTTTGTGATGGTTACTCAACAAAAGTTCACATCTTCCCTAGTGACCTATCCTTCAAACTGTCACCTTGGAAGAAATGGGGCCGGTTGCGAGTCCTTATGACACCATCCTTGTCGGTGTCATTAAGGGGAGTCTTACGTTAAAGAATTTGAGATTTGTACCCCCTTCACGATCATCTCCTCTACAAGCGCCATCAAGATTCAATGGGATCGGGTTTGTCCAAGGTTGCCAATGGTGGATTTAAATAAAAACAAAGACTTGAAAAAGTCTGAAAGCCAAGCCACCTTTCCCAAGCCCATCATCTTTAAGCTAAATTTTGGGAGCTTACGTTCCCGATGTTGATGTTGAATTCTTGTGGCAAGTTTCGAATAAAGGAGAAGGCTGAGGAGAGCGAGGCTAAGACTTTCTAGGAAAAGCACATTTGGGAGTGTGAGCAACAAGCATCTTCTTCAGGGACTAAGTGATGAAGATAAGGAAGATATCATAAGCGTGCACGGTCGAGCTTCCGGTGTTTTCGTTCTATCTATATGGTAGATGATCTTCTTGGAGTACGCCTCTGAACTCGCCAATACCAACAATCTTCTCTTGTCCAAGCTATGTCTCACGGACCTCAAATCGACAACATGCGGGCCTTATCCACGGGATCAAATGTTTGGATCTGGGAGAACCTCTCTTCCTTGGGATGTTGACCTTCCTCCTCAAGACGAAGTTGAGTACGTTGTGCGACAAGTGGATGTGACCCCTCCCGCTTCCACCAGGCTAGCTATTGTGGAACCACAACCTTCACGACATTCTCACCCAAGTGCCCCCAGCTTTTCAGGCCTACGTGAATAATCAAATAGACTTAATGTACAAGAGAGTTGAAGACCTCCTCAAATCTCTTTTTCAACAAGGGCCACCTCCTCCTCCTCCACCTTCTTCCTCTTGATTTTATTTTTTTAGCCAAATCTTTTTTTGACAGTGATGTTTTTCTTTCTTTTTGTCTGATGACAAAGGGGGAGAATAATGGCAATTTGATTTGTTACATACAAATTTATTTTATAATTTATACTGATTCAATGAAACTATGTTTGTCTCTCATCTGGTTGTTTCATTATCATTGTCTCGATTGATACATTTGCCTTTTATATAAATGCTTTAATTGAAATTGTGAATACTCGCAAATGCATTGTGTTCTTTGTGGTAGGATCGATCTAAATTGTGGCATGGTTTATTTCTTTTCAAAAGTATTGTCTCTGTTAAACTCTTTTCTCAAGAACTAAACTTCGATACAAAGATATTATTACTTGCTCTTGAAACTTGTCTCGTAAAAATAAATTTCATGTACTACGTCAAATCGACTCTGCGTCCAACAGACTTGGAGTCTATCCCTTAGAAATGTTTTTCTTAGGGGGAGCAATTTTGTTTTAAAAGAATGCATGTTCAACCAAATTAATAGTTTTTGTCATCATCAAAAAGGGAGATTGTTGAAACCAAATTCTTATAAAAAGGTTTAAGTACTAAATTCTTAAAAGCTATAAGCTTTCCTGTTAAGTTTTGAGGATAACAAAATATTTATTTAGTTTGAACAAGTAAGTGTTTCGACAATAGTTTTAACAAATCGCTACTTGTTGTGCGTCCGATTCTCGCTTTCGATGCTTAAAGATAACTCTTCATGCGTCAATATGCTATAACTCTTAGTGGGTCCATTAAATGTATTATATACTTTTACTATTGGTGCGTCCAATACTTGTATGCATATCTTGTTACTTTCTATTAGTTCGTCCAATACGATCTGTACGCTTAAGCTCGGACTCAACTCACTCTTTCAAAGTTCAAGCTCAAGCTCTCGTCCAAGTGAAATTTCAAAAATGAAGAGCTGTTCTCTCATTAAATGCTAGAAAAGAACTACGGCTGACTCACGGCGGAAAGAAGTCAACTAAGCCACTTTTCTTTGACATTGTCTAACAACTACAAAGATCCGCAAATAAAAAACGTCTGCAATCTTAGACAAATCAGGGACTTTTGTTTTCATTGATTGGAAATCTCGGAGAATAAAAGTCACCGTCGAAGAAGTTCAAGCACTTTTCCAAGTAGATGCATTTAATGCTACTCGAAACGGTAATAAATATTTCCGTTGGACGATCTAGCCCATGAAGTCGCTCAATTTGTTCTTACTTATAAAGAGAAGAAGCGACACTTGATGAATAGAAGAGATCTTTGTCGGAAGCATCCTACAAAGTCTAAAAAGCTTTATTTCCTTTTGGATTTCCATATTCGTGTAAAAAGAAAAGCCTTGAGATTTCTATTGTCTATTCTCATTTGTCGGTGAGTTTCAAACTCAAGCTTTCATCTACTTTCACTTATTCATATTAAGCCTTGTAAGCTGAAGAGGGCGTGTGTAAAAGAATACTTGTGAGATAGAACACGAAGAGGTTGAAAATACTTGTTACACGAAGAGTGCATAATACTTGTAATCGTGAAAAAGATTAGTTGAAAAATCATACGGTTGAAGGGAATTTGGACGTAGCTCTTGGTTGATAAGAGTGAACCAGGGATAAATCTCGTGTGTAAGCTTCTCCTCTCGTCTAGTGTGCTTTATTATATTCACTAACCTCTGGGGTTTACCATTGTGTTTATTAACAAAGATCTTTTTATTTGGTTTTAGAACGTGTTAACCATTTTATTAAAAGTCTTTTCGAAATCCTTAGAGTCCAATAGGACTAAGTTGTGTTGGTCCTAAGCTCTTTGCTTGTTAAACTTTATCCTTCGCTGTGTTCTATTTTCTATTAAAAAGGAAAATCTTTTATTAATCAAAAAAAGGTTAAGAAACACAATTCAACCCCCCTTCTTGTGTTTCACTTGGTTATTTCAACATTATCCTATTTGACCAGACGGTTAAACCAGTTAAATTGGTTAAACCTGAATTGAAATTTTTTCTGATTCACTGTCCGATTTGATTTTAACAATATTAATTCAAATGAGGAGACTCTATTTTTTCAAAAAAAATTAAATTTGGAATTGGATTTTTAAATTTTAGTTATTTTATTTAGTATGTATAATTAAATTAAAATTGAAATTTTTAATAATAATTCTATAAAGTTGAAAAGTAATTAATTTATATTATTCTTAATTTTAATTTAAATCTTAGAAATTATAATTTTAAGTATTAAAATTCTTTTAAAAAATATAAATAATATTTTATATTTCATTATTCATTATTTCTATTATTTGTGAACTCCAAGCCTCTAACAACTACTAACGCCCGCATACACAACCACCTCGATCGGCATATTATGCCAACCATCGCTACCAGCAACCATTGTCACTGGTGTCCTCATGTAACCATCGACAAAGCTACATTATCTGGCATTAGCATACTCTGACATCTATCATCGTTTACAAAAAAAGATGTGATCTTAGGCTTTGACAAAAGAAATACAAGACTGACAAAACCCTATTCATTTTGACAATATATGTTTGACAGCAGATAATTGCGAGAGAAAGTATAATGAATGAATGGGGACAATCTTTTACTCCGAATGCACCAATATTTCAGCATCAGATACCTAGCTAAAGCTTGGTTACTAATGAATAAATCTTACGTGAGACTTCTTATGAATTAGATGTAGGTGTTAAGGTTTTGAGCTGAACTAAAATAAATTATTTCATTCTCTATCCTCACGCTCTTTAATTTCCATTATTGCTACAGTTTGTAGTTTCCATTATTTATGAACTGGTTTCTTTTTCTACTTGAACATGCACCTCTCTTGCTGTAGTATTTGAGTAATGAGGAATAATATTTAAGAAAAAAAATGTCAAATTATAATAACATCATTTAAATTTAAACAAATTTAAAATTTTAAAAATTAAATAATATAAAATATTATTTATTTTATATTATTCCTTTAAAAGAGAAACAAAAGATGTGACCCTTAGTCCTTGGCAAAAGAAATGCAAGACAGACAAAACCCTATTGGTTTTTAGTGTTTAAGAGCAAATAATGGCATGAGAAAGATGTTCTTTTATGAGTAAGTTACGGTCCACTATATCTTTTACAATGTCAGAGGCTTCAGTCCGCGAGAAAGCCCTTGTGAAGAAGGACAACCTCAATATCCCGAACGAAAACAATATCACATCTTAAAGGTGTGGGCATACCTGAACAAGAACAAGAAAAAAAGATATAACATAACATATATACCTCGAATGCAGAGAGCCTCCCCTCACCTTAAACTTTTATTCACCAAAACAAAACATTATATATATATATATATATATATATTACAATTGCTTATATACTTCTAACTTAAAATTACTATTATGTTCAAATATATTACATATTGTGTTTAGAAACAAATAGTCTTTTATATATTAGCGAGGAATAAATCTCTGGCTAAAATAGTTTTTAGAATAAATATTTAGCTAGGGATAAAATCCTCTGCTAATCCCTAGCTACTTCTTTAGTTCAAGAATAAAAATAAACCCCAAACCACGACTGATACTCATTCCCTCTCCATCTCTTTATTCCCATTCCCTCAACCTCTCACTCTCTGGCTGTCGCTTCCCTATCGATTCACATAGGTTTAAGTGCTTCCATAACCATATGCTTCAACCTTCTCCTCAACCACAACCATTAGAGCTATCTCTGCAATTCACCACCGTTAGACCTTCTCATCTTCCATTGCCATTGCTACTCTTGTTCCTTGTTTAACTGCGAAGCAGCTTATTTGCTTCAATGCCGAAACCCTCACCGTTAGGGTTTTTGCTGTGTCAAAATTTTATTTCTAGAAATCCGTTTCGAAATTTTGTGTGTATTGATTTTTTGATTTTGTTTTGTTTTTCTCTGATTCTATTATTGTAGGGTAATGCAAAGACGTCGTGGATAATAATGGTTGCCAATTGCTCGCTCTCTATTTCTTCAACCTCGAAAACAAGGTTCGCTTTTCATGATCTAACAATATTTTACTTCAATTATTTATTTGTTTATATGATTTGAGTTTTGGTTGTGTTTGAATGAATTTCAAAGTAATATGCGATCTCAAGTCTAAAGGAGGGGTTGGCAAATCCTGTGATTGGAAACAACTCGACTTTGAGGTTGATCTCTTGGTTTCTGCCATGAGTTGTTTACAATTTATAATTTTAGAGCATTGTTTGCCATGAGTTGATATAAAGTTTGAGTCATAGCAGTTTTTGTGATTTGATGACATTTGACTGTGAATCCTATTTTCTTGCATATAAAATTGTTTGATAGACTAATGGGCTCTTAGATTGAACTTGCCTTATCTAGCTGCATGTTGTAGGCTTTAGGAATGAATCTGTGGGTCATTGCTATGTGGGATTTAAAGGAGATTCGGGTTGCTGTCCTGCCTATACTCAACAACAGCAACAACAAAAGCCTTTTCCCACTAGGTGGGGTCGGCTACATAGATCAAACGACGCCATTGTGCTCTGTCATAGACCATACTTTCATATAGACCATTTATTTCAAGATCTTTTTTAATGATATCCCTTAGTGTTGTCAGTGGTCTACCTCTACCTCTCTTTAAGGGACTATCCTCCAACTTATCAATTCTTCTCACCGGGGCTTCTATTGGTCTTCTCCTCACATGACCAAACCATCTTAGGCGAGACTCTGTTATCTTTTCATCAATGGGTGCTACTCCAACTTTCTTTCGAATGCACTCATTCCTAATTCTATCTCTGCTTGTATGTCCACTCATCTAGCGCAACATTCTCATCTCTGCAACCCTTAACTTATGCTCATGTTGACATTTTACCGTCCAACATTCGGTACCACAAAGCATTGCTGGTCTTATAGCTGTTCTATAAAATTTTCCCTTTAGCTTGAGTGGTATCTTGCGGTCACAAATAACACCCGAAGCATTTCTCCATTTTGTCCACCCAGCTTGAATCTTATGAGTTACATCTCCTGTAATTTCTCCGTCATTTTGTATAATAGATCCAAGATACATAAACCGTTCAACTTGTGGAATAATATGATCACTAATTTTCACTTCCAAGTCAGAGCTAGATCGCCTTTTGTTAAACTTACATTCCATATATTCTGTTTTACTCCTACTTAGTCGAAACCCATGTGATTCTAAAGCTTCTCTCCATAGCTCTATTTTATCATTTATTCCTTGTTTCGACTCTTCCACCAGGACTATGTCATCTGCGAAAATCATGCATTGAGGCACTGGATCTTGGATGTGTCCACTAAGTACGTCCAAAATCAAGGTGAAAAGATATGGACTCAAAGTTGACCCATGGTGTAATCCTACAATAACCGGAAAATCTTCTGTGACCCTGCCATCCATTCGCACACAAGTCGTGACCCTATCATACATATCCTTGATAACTCGAATATAAGCAACACGAACTCCTTTTTTCTCTAGTGCTTTCCAAAGAACTTCTCTTGGCACCCTAATAAGCCTTTTCCAGATCAATAAACACCATGTGGAGGTCTTTTTGTTTTTTTCGGTACCTTTCCATCACCCCTCGCATAAGGTATATTGCCTCCATGGTTGACCTCCCTAGCATAAAACCAAATTGATTCTCCGAAATGTGAGTCTCTTGTCTTAATCTCGGTTCGATTACTCTTTCCCATAGTTTCATAGTGTGGCTCATGAGCTTTATCCCTCTATAATTAGCACAATTTTGTATATCTCCTTTATTCTTGTAGATAGGGACCAAAGTGCTTCTTTTCCACGCATCCGGCATTCTTTTAGACCTCAAAATCTCATTAAACAGCTTAGTTAGCCAGGTTATGCCTTTCTCCCCTAAACACTTCCAAACTTCAATGGGAATATCATCTGGTCCAACCACCCTCCCATTGTCTATTCTCTTTAGTGCTTCCCTTACCTCAAATTCTCGAATCCTACGATAAAAGGTAAAATTTTGGTCTTCCTCACTAGTTTTTACAATCTCAGAGTTTCCACTTGTTCTATATTCTTCATTTAATAACTTGTGAAAATAACTTTTCCATCTTTCCTTGATCTCCTGTTGTATAACTAAAACTCTATCCTCTTCGTTCTTTATGTACTTCACTTGATCTAAGTCTCTTGTCTTCTTTTCTCTACCTTTAACAAGCCTATAAATGCGTTTTCCCCCATTTTTGGTACCTAAAGATTGGTAAAGCCCCTCAAAAGCCTTAGATTTCGCCTCACTGACCGCCTTCCTAGTTTCTTTCTTTGCTACTCTGTATTTTTCCTGATTCTTTTCATTATTACATGAGTGTAATGCTTTAAAGCACTCTCTTTTTGTTTTAACCTTCTCTTGAACATTTGTTTCCCACCACCACGATTCTTTATCTTTAGGTCCAAAGCCTTTTGATTCTCCTAGAACTACTTTTGCTACCTTCCGAATTCCCCTGGCCATATCTTCCCACATATCATCAGCATTTCCCTGTGCCTCCCAAATTTCTTCATCTAAAATATGTTTCTTAAATATTATTTGTTTTTCTTCTTTTAACTGCCACCATTTGATCCTTGGGTTTTTGTCATGACGACTTCTACTAGCCCTTCCCTTAACTCTTACATCCAGAACCAACAACCAATGTTGAGTGGTCAAGCTCTCCCCAGGTATGACTTTACAATCCTTACACATCTTTCTGTCATTCTTCTTTACCAAAAACTAGTCAATTTGTGAGCAAGAAACCCCACTTTTGTACGTGATAAGGTGCTCTTCCCGCTTTCTAAAACAAGAGTTTGCTATCGTCAAATTGAAAGCCACCGAAAAATCTAGAATAGCTTTACCCTCCTCATTAGACTCTCCTAGACCAAAACCCCCATGTAACCCCTGATACTCCCTCGATTCTCTCCCAACATGTCCATTTAGATCTCCTCCCAAGAATATCTTTTCTCCTAGTGGTATTTCCTGGATTAAGCCTTCTAAATCCTCCCAAAATTCTGCTTTTTGTTGTCATTCTAACCCTACTTGTGGTGTGTATGCACTAATGACATTACAAGTGTCTTGCCCAACTACAAATTTTAAAGCTATGATCCTATCTCCAACCCTTCTAACATCCACCACATTATTTTTCCAATTCTTATCCACAATAATGCCTACTCCGCTCCTTGCTCTAACTTTGCCAGTGTACCAGAGTTTAAAACCCGAAGTATCTAATTCCCTTGCCTTTTCTCCAACCCACTTAGTTTCTTGAAGGCACATAAAATTAATCCTCCTCCTAACCATAGTGTCAACTATTTCCATAGACTTGCCTGTAAGTGTGCCTATATTCCAAGTACCAAAGCGAATCTTACTCTCATGAACTAGCTTCTTTACCCACATTCGTCCATGAAAATGTGAGAACCCTTGCTTATTTATCACTACATCCGGGCGCCGATGCAGCGGCTCTTGCTTCGACACTGTACTCGAGCCATACAGCGCGTTACTTAAGGGTAACGACCTAGCATTAACACAATCAAATCGTTTGTCCATGTCATAAAGTATTTGACAAAATTTTACGCTGGCTGTCAACCTAACGCAACCCTCCTCATTTTATCCGGGCTTGGGACCGGCTATGCACAAACTGCATAGGTAGAGTTTGCTCACCTGCCTATACTATTTGGTTTAAAAATTGATTCACATGATGATCTAATGGGTAGATTTAGTGGGTATAAAATTTTCAAACCTTATATTTTTCTTTGATTATTTTGTATTCTTGGTCCCTCAATCCTCTGCTTCTGATTTGTCCCTTCTTTTAATCATGATATCAAAAGTATTTAGAAATGTAAAATGGCTAAGGACATCTTGAAACTTGACTTGTAGGTATCAGTGGAATATTGTCATATATTTTGGTTACTATAATTCTTGATTGTCCACCTGAGAGCCCACTTGATGAAAGATACCAGAAGGTAATGATTTTATTTTTGTGTGACTTTAAGATGTGGAGTTTTGCTTTCCCAATATTCATCAATAGCATTGCCATGAATTTACCTTATTCACTTCTTTTGTCCATCATTTTCTTTCTCTTTGTAGTGATTGATGCCTTATATCTTATCAATTGTTTTTGTTAATTGGTTAGTTAAGAGTCCTCTCTATAAAACAAGTTAATAGACTACATTAAGACATAATTTCTCATAATTCTGCAAAATAAAGTTAAGAGGATTTTCTAGTAATGTATTTAGTTCAAAGTTTATTTATTTAGTGTTATATTATCATTGTTTTGTTTTGATTAAATGAAATGTATTTAATTGTGGTAGTGACCTTCTAAGTTAGTGAGATTTTTGTGGCAATGATATTTCAAGCATGTGATATACGAAATTTGCACTAAAGTATTTAGCACTAAAGTAATTTCAGTCTTCAATTTATTAGCATCTAAAAGTACCAAGAGGTAACCAGTCGGTACCTTATAGTTTTTGGATCTGAGCATAGAAATAGATGGCACCAGTTATGAGAATAATGCGAATTTCTTAGAACCCTGAAATAGCCATGGAATTTTGTGTCTAACTATAGTGCTTTGGCTGCTGTATCTGTTACACTAGGAGAAATTGTGCCTGGAATGAGGAGCCTTTTCAAATGTACCATACCTGATTCCAGGAAGGTACAACAACTAGTTTTTACTTGCCTACAGCCTATATATTATTCTTATAATCTTTAATCATAATAAATCTAGATTTTCATTGCATCTGCCTATTTTCCTAATCAAAATGAATTCAGTAACAGGTGGAACTTCAATACTTGAATAGCTACACTGGGATTACTGTATGCATTGGATTATTAGGAAACCCAGAAAGAGGATATGACCCTGTTGTAAACTTCTCGGGTCTTATAGGAACTAGCATTCTGTCCCTGACAACCAATCTTGCCTTTGACATATCAAAGAAGGACAACAACAAGTTGAATGTTGGTGTGAACTTCAACAAAGGCCTTCCTTGCTGCTTCCTTGACTGTGTGAGCTATCCTACAAGAAGTAGAGACTAAATTTATCAGCAAAATGTATAGGAACATCGAATTTGTGATCTCTACACTAACTTCAGAATTTAATTATTACTGCTTAGTTTTCTCTAGTTTCTTTCTTCAAACTTGAAATGATTTGTGTCATTCTGAAGTTTGGTGTTATGCAGGTATGACAAGTTTGACACTCTGAAAGCCTTCTATTATCATGAAGTGAACCCCCTGACCAAGACTGCCATTGCAGCAGAGGTGAAGCATAGCCTTTCAATCAATGAGACTGGTGTCACTATTGGTGCTCAGCACGCACTATTTCCTTATACTTTGATAAATGCTCGACTTGACTCCTATGGCAAGGCAGGTGCTCTTATTCAACAACAGTTGTGGCAGAGACTTTTTATAACTATGGTTGGAGAAATGGATTTTAAGGGCACAAATAAGCTTCCCAAGGTTGGAGTCTCCATGGCAAGCTTTTGGAAGCAATTCACTCTGCTAGTTATTCTGGTGCATTGGCTAATCCCCTTTTGGTTCCTGAATTAGCATTGAACAGATTGAATGGCCCCAGTTTAGAGGAATTTGTTGTTGTAAGATCTTTTATTTACCTTTTATCACAAAAATATTATTGTCAGTTAATCAAGCAATAATTGTAGCTAATACATTTGCATTGGTGACCTTCAAAGTTAGTGAGATTTTTGTGGCAGTGATATTTCAAGCATGTGATATACGAAATTTGCACTAAATTATTTAGCATTTTCTGTCTTTAGTGAACAACTTCTGAGATAAGTTTAACTTGCTACTTGTTATCTTCTCTTGTGTATCTGTCTACCATTCTTGAATGTTTATATTTTATCGTGGTTTAGTGTTATCGAACCTTGTCTCATTAAACTTCTTATCAGGACTACTGAAAAGGTTTTGGACAGAAGAGCTTCGGCTAAGAGAACAAATAATCAAATAAACTCTCAACAAGGTGGGCTCATATGGTCTTTGTAATGCATAAGCATTGGGTTAAGCCTGAGATATGTTTCAAGATTTTTTCTTCTAATTTCCTACACCCTTTATATGCATACCGTTTTCTCTGATGACAAGAATTTTTTTAAGATTAATAGTTCATCTTCCATACATTGTGTATAACAAAATGTTGTGTGCTTTGATGTCGATAGCACTGTGTGCCTGGATGAAGGAATTGATGAGCTCGTTGAATTCTGTGAAGCTGGAAAGGTTGTTGTTGAATAGACTGCTAGGTTGGATTGTTTAACTGGGAATTCTTTTGATTTTTTTTTTTGTGTTTTCAGTGTCTGATTTAAGTATTGAATTTTCCTAGAGCAATGGGTGGTTTTGTTCCTTTTGAGGAAGCCTTGGTTGCTAGACTATCTTTGTTCAATCCCTCTTTATCTCAAGTTCAGAATTTTCTTGAGCAAAAGCCCCCAAGGTTCTGTTGTCTTACAAAACATTAGAAAAGCAAGGGCTAAAACCCTTGGATTCGTTTCTAAAGCAAAGTGTAATTACTCAGATGGATTATGTTAGAGAGGAACTTGAATTTGCAGGAAGGCTCTTTGCTCACAACCTTGCCTGGCCAGTGATTGGTAAGAATTTTAATTCTGTCAGGTCACATTTATGTGACTTTTGATATTACTATCTATTTAAAAATGCAAACTATGACTTAATTCATGAAAGGGAGTTGGAAAATATTAGCTTCAAAGTCCAAACCAATGCTAATGGAATATTAATTATTTAATTACAGATGTGACTGCAAAAGCAATAGAAGAAACTGCAGCAGTTGTATTGAGACTGTACCATGACCGAAAGGATAAGTGCACAATGCCAAGGATCTCAAAACGCTATTAGAGATGACAATTTTTTCTCATGTTGAACTACAAATTGTAAAAGCACCATAATTGTGTACTGTTATAATACAGAGTCTGTTGACTACTATTAATCATAAGCGTAGAGATGACTACTCTTGATCTACGTTACATGGCGAAGTGTTGCTATCAAATTCAAAACTTAATAAGTACTTAGGTTCTAAGAAAGAAATGCTTATTAGTCTACCACAATAAAAGTTGAACAGTATATTCAACTTACATTTATTTCTTTATCATATAAATCTACGTTACATGGCCAGGTGTTGCCCAGTTTTAAACTTGGGATATTTACTTGTGTATAATAATTTGTTGGATTTTATGTTTTGAATGAGTTTTTTACATTGGTTTAATTTGGTACACCATAAAAAAATAAAAACTACTTTTTAGTTCTATTATATTAGCTAGGGATTAACTATGAATTAAACAATATTAGCTACTGATTAGCTTTGGATTAATTAGAGTTTAGTTATAAATTAGCTAGGGATTGACTATGAATTAACTTGGGAATGTAAAAATTAGCTAGGGATTAGCTACATAATTAGCTACAAAAATGACTTAGCTAATTTGCTAGGGAAATGAACACATTTTTTTTAAAAAAACTTAGCTAGGGATTAGCTACAAAAATTCCGTACCTATTTTATTTTAGCTACAAAACAATTTTCGTAGCAAATTAGCTACCTAGATTTGGCTACGAAAAAATCCATAGCAAATCCGTAGCAAATCTTTAGCTAAAAATTTTAACTGCAAATTTGCTACAGAATTTTCTGTAGCTAATCTCTAAATTTCTTGTAGTGTTAGTAGCAAGAGAGTTAGCATAGAAGTTAAAGATGTGTGTTTCCTGCCTTGACTACTCAGGTTCAAACCTTGGGCCAACACTTAGGGAAATTAATTTAATTCCTCTAAATGCATTGAGATGATGTGGAGGGTGCACCCTTAAGATTCCTCGAGAAAGGACTTATAGTTTTGGTTGACATGAAAGCTGACATGATGGTATCCTTATCATACAACCAAATAAAGTCATCATTATCAACAACAATATATTACGACAATCTATATATGTCTTACACTGCTAAAAGTATAATTTGCTTTTTTAAATAATAGGTATACATGATATATCTCAATTATTTATTAGAGTAAAATAAATTCATATATGAATTATACTCCTCTTCGTAACATTTGTCAATTTATATCCTTTTCATTTTTATATTAAAAAGGAAAGTTGGTTTTATAAAGAAGAAATCATATAAGATTAAGCCTAAAAATATTTTGTTGTTGTAATATATAGCTCACTAATAGTTAATAATAAATGAGGTTATATTTTTTGAAGTAGTTAAAGGTGTTAAGAAAATAGTTAATCAAAGACAAAAAATGAGGTGGAGTGCAACTTATGATCAAGTTTAGAATTTTCTATCATTTTGACATACAACAAGGTAGTGGAGTGTGATTTACTCTATTTGTATCTTTAGACATGAGAGTCAGCTGGCTAATTTTGACAACTTAAATTTTAGGGGGGTTTGGTTTGAGAATCGAACCACCGCATCTAAGTTCAATATCATTAGTTATTATTATTATTATTTATTTGATGAAGGGGCTAGGCCGGCCCCTAACATGAAACTACGCTCCGAGGGAAAGATGTCCCAACATTTTCCTCACGCAAAAGAGATTCATAACCCATAGGTGGTTGCTCCAAAACATGCAATCCCAAAGACAACACATGCACTTGATTGACCAGTAGATCATCATCAGCAATGCAATTGCCTTCTCTGTACGTGTGAATGAAGTGAACTTTCCATTATCTGTGTTGGGAATTCAAGTATAAGTGAGATGTGAGTGAAGAGTCCCACATTGATAAGGAATTGACAAAGTGATGAACATATAAATGGAAGGACCCATATATACTTAACACCTTAAGCTTTAAAGTTCAACCTGTGCAACATTGCAAAGCCACGAGTATAATAGCGAGACTCTTATGATTTGCTTTAGTGTTTTGGCTTTTGCTATTGACATGAACATAATTTTGGTATTGTTGATTATGATGCATACATCAGCTGCTTGTAGCTGATCCTTTCTCATCGCAATCATATATAAGTGTATCAAATCTATGGCAATCACCATGAGTGGTTCTTATTTTCTTTGAATTATGTTATTCTTCTACATAACTTCAACATTCTTCTTATTGTCTATTCTTTTGGGGTCATGTTGGAAGCAATAGTAGTGTTGTGAAGTCACAAAGGAGAGTTTATTAGACAAACAATTAAAAGATATTATATTTGAGTTTATAATGAACTCTTGGGCTTTAAAACTAGATAATTGATTGCTGAGACACAAAAGTCAACTGCATATATACAATTAAACATGATAAAAATTGTGATATTGAGTTAGATGAGATGCTCTATAATTTGTTATCTAGTGGAATCTACATGGTTTGCATGATTTTGGGGTTTTCTATCTTAAGCAAATCTTACGAATGCTGCTAATATTCTTTATTTAGAGACCATCTAAGTGCTCTTTTGGATTCATCATACAGAATGAGTGGCGTGCAATTGCTCCTCATAATATTGTTGATTTCTAGCTCTTCCTCAATTATTATTCATTATTGATTAAACTTAAGTGTCATGTGTGGTGGCACATTGATGTAAGTTTGACTTTGACTGCTCTTTTATCCTCCTAGAATTCTTTCTTGTAGATCCCCTTCTGTGCGGTTGATGGATGGTGCATGGCAAAAGAAATGGACTTGAATTTTTAACTCTTTGAGACTTCCACACTTTTTATCATCGTGTTGGTAGTATCATTTATGTTACAGGTATTTGATTTCCTGCTTACCCCTATAAATTGTGTTATTGATGGTTGTTAATGATGCCCAACTTTATAACTATTAATAATTCGAAGTTAGTGCTCTCATAAGGTGCTTAGGCAAGCCAAAAAAGTCAAAGTAAAAGGGAATTAAAAAGAGTAAAGCAATTGAAGAGACCAGGGAAGAAAAGAACATGACAAGAGAGAGATACAGGGACATGGGAGATGTTCCTTCGGCTCTGTTTTAATAACTGATTTCTTCGGCAGTTTCATAGTTTGTGTAAGTAAGATTACCATATTACTTTTGATATCAAGAAGAAAGATGATTGTGTGTGGTTACTTATTCCTTCAGTTAATAGGAGTGCAGATTTTTAACTCCCATAAATTGATTTTTGAAGGTCTATCTATTAAGCATCCACATTGTTATCATCAAAATAGGATGGCCATTGGTCTGTATTATGGCTTGTCACGGTATACCATTGCCGTTTTTGTTTTTCACAAATGTTTAAATTTGTTGTCAGTGCTAAGGAAATAACTCTCATTGGGTAATTTTAGTTATAATAGGTGTAAGAGATAGTAGTGAAAAAATAAGTTTTCTAATTTGTAATATTATGAACATATATGTAGGTGAAAGTTTAAAATCTATCACTATAGCTTATTTTGGGTTGCTACTACGGTAATTTTGCCTGTCCTTTTCAATGGTATAGGTATATGTGTTTACACCAACGAAAAACATTCTTATGTATATGTTTTAATGACAATCTTGTTATTTTGTAGGTATAGACTTGTGATCTATAATGACTGCATATTCTGTAGCTATATGTAATCTTAAGAATTGTCATGTTATTATAATTTATTATGAAATTCTGTAGCTATATGAAAGTTCTATTTCGTCTTTTTTCGTCAATCATGTAAAATTAGTTTAACAAAGTGTAATTCTGACACTTGTTTTGAGCGTGGTTAAAATTATTTATTATCTTTTCCAACGGCCACAAATGAATGTTACAATATAATTCCTTTTTCAACAATTTTTAGTGGCTGTGTCAAAAATTGTGTCACAAATAACCAATTTTCTTGTAGTATGTTAAGGTTAAACATTGGTGGTAAAACATAAGCATCATAATAGACATAAATGATCATAAGCACCATAATGAGAATGAACTCGAAAAGCTCCCCAAATATCACAATGAATGACATGAAAAAGGTTCTCAAGTAGAAATAGAAGTTAAACAAAAAAGGTATTATTGTTTGCTTTGACAAAAGGCAAACATCACAAACTTTATTGGGAATGAAAGAAATTTTAGGGACCAAATCTACAAGATGCTTCATGGGTTGAATAGAAGGGTGTCCAAGCTATCTGTGCCAAAGATCTAGTTGTGAAGATGTCTGGTTGACATTTGGAATGGATAAATTAGGTGGAGATGTATTGTTCATGGAAAAATAATAAAGGCCATTGTGCTACCTCACTAAACCAATCATCCTCTTTGTTGCCAAGTATTGTAAGAAACAAAAATCAGGGAAAAATGTGACTACCATCCTCTTAGGGAAAAATTAGGGCTGAGCATTACCATCATTCAAGAGAGCCAAAAGTATCTAGTATTGCTCTTGTGTGACCAGAAGGGAAGCCATGTAAATGAAAACACCTATCAATTGTATGGTTATTTTTGTTACAATGTAACTTTCTTTTTCATTTGTTGTATGAGTTGCTACCTGACAATGGGTTGTCGAGTCTTGTCAAAATAATAAAATTTATCGGTTCACAATCTAATTTGTAGTATAGAGAATGAACCGAATCGTCTCTCAAGGAATCTAAAAGCAAAGATTCAATTGTATCAAGATATTGAAAAAGGGGGTTTTGATGATTTGTAAAGAAAACACACCGGTTGAATTAAAAAAAATCAATTAACAAATCAACCAATCCAAGGAAATTTACCGATCTTGAGTTTAATCCATCATTGATCACAAGGAATTCATTAATTGCTAACCATGTTATTGGCCTTAGATCACATCAAGAAGCCTTAACATGATCCAAGAATCTCCTACTAGATAAGCATCTAGGATTTAGCTAACCAAGGTTAGATGAATTAAGCACCATCCAAACATAAATTAACTTAAGATCCGGAATTTAACCAAGCTAAACAATCTATCAAAAAGCTTTGATATATTGTTTAGTCTTTGTGATCCTCTTTGAATACATGATAATAAAGCAATTATCATATAAACATCTAAATCAAATTAAGCAATTCAATCTAGATCAAAATCAAAAGAGGAAGAAGAGAAACTTGAATTACAATTAAGTAATATGAACAATCAAAACAAGATTTCTAAATTAAACATCAAGATAGTTAATCCCTTGGATTGATTACAAGAGCTTAGCCTTCCATGGATAGGAAGGAATAACTCAGAAAATGAAGAACACAAACGAAATTCTAGAGAGAAGGGAGAGGAAGAAGAAAAGAGAACTATCTCAAATACTCAAACTTACTTAAAATTTTATTGATGCTAAATACAAGAGAGATTGACCCTATTTATACTAATCTTAGAGGCCAATTTATAGTTGATAAAAATTGAAAACAATTGGAATGCAAGATAAAAATGGAGGTTTGTTAATAATGGTGGCTTGATGCATGGTTGGTGGGTTGGTGCATAAGAAAATGGAGAAGAAGAGAAAGAAAACTCTCGCAAGAATTGTAGCTTTATGTCTCATATTTCCAATGGCACTGGTTTCAGCTCAAAAGAAGGCCTATATCCCAAGATATGGTCCAATATATGCACATTGCTCAGATTCCAGCTACAACAAGCTCACTCTGACTTTCAGGCATATTTTGGACCATTAGTAGTCCGATCCAACTCTTGAGTTCTTCATACAACTTGTAGATATTTGTCTTAGCTTTCCACAGACACCAAGATCACTTCAAACGAATCACGGAATCCCAAATTCTGGCCTAATCAAGGAGGAAAGGTCAAAATGCATCAAAATCCGAGAATTAATCACAATTTGCATTAAAGCCTAATGAGGCCCAAAAGCATAAAACTCAGCTAATATACTAATATTGGGCACAATAACATCCAATAAAGCTAAGTACAAAGCTAACATAAGTGTCTCAAAATGAATGATCAATTCCTCCCACACTTAAGCTTTTGCACTCCTGGGCAAAACATATAAGACCAAAACTAAGGAAAAGCAAGAAACACCCTAATATAAACTAAAAGCATAAAAACTAATTATACCTAATCTAATCCCTTTTCGTAGGAAATCACGATGACACTTAGCATGTGCCACAAGCCTTTAAACCTCTAGGTGTTCCTAGTGGACGAGTTATAGTCTCATGAGGGTTTACTAGGATGACATCCACAAACATGTAATACTCTATTTAATTAATTCAACTAATTTTTAAATACAAGCATCATATCAAATATAAACTATAATCAATAATTCAAATATGCTTAACAAAGTATAGCTGAATCAAAGCAATTGATAATAAAGTATGCATAACATAATCATGCTTTAATCAGAAATGAGCATGTTCAAATTGAGTAAAATTCTTCACAAGTGACACTCAAATCACACAAAGTGTTTAGGTTAACTGTTTGTGCTCAACTCAGTCAAATTATGAAAGTATTTTACCATATGCTTGCATATACATCAATTCTCCACTACTTAGATCAAATAAATTGTAAAAATCAAGAGGTCTTTCAAAAAGATTTTAATGGGACTATAAGGAGAAGGAATGGAACAATATGGATAATAGCAAGTTAAAAACCAAAGAGAATAAAAGAGCATTAGGGAGTAACTCAAATAGAAAGCATAAAATTTTACCTAAAACCATAAAATGCACATTTTCTTCACATATTCCTTCCTTTTTCTATTCTTTTCTTTTACAACCTTTTGGTTTTATTCTCTTTTCTTTTTTCTTTTTTTTTTCCATTTTTTTTTCAAAATTAGCTATTTTTTTTCTTTCTTTTGTACCAAACATTTCACATAAGCACACCAAATCCCTCACACTTAAATCATTGCAAGCAAAAGAGCTCATCCAATAGGAAAACCAATGCTCTCCTATTCCCTAAGGTGAGGTAAACATGGTTTTTCACTCAAGGCTTGTAATGAGCTAAGAACAAAGAATGGGCAAGTAGGCTCAGAGGGGGTTAATAATGGGATAAATGCAAGGTAGACTTATTGGGCCAAAGCAGCTAAGTCAAAAAAAATGTCTCTATCAATTTCATGCAACATATAGACCAATGTAATCTCAAATCGATTCAGTGCAAGTTCTAGAAAATAAATGCATAATTGACATCACTCATGAAAGAAAATAAACCAAGCATAAGTATCAAACTTGGAAAAGCCTAAAACTCACAAAGGTATAGAACATTTACTCAATTCAAACATGCTTTCTTCCTAATATCCACAGTCATATATACATGTATATTACGAATTTTGAAAAATGATTCAACCATAAACTATTTTGCATACTTTTATCATCAATTAAGCTCATATTCAACACATGCTTGTATCAAAATCAATTTGAAAAGATCAAAATGATTATATATATATATTTAAGAACAAAATGATTGTAGACCTACTATGAAATGCAAGTTAAGATGCGTTTTAAGAGCAAAACTACTTCTTACTTTTCCATCATAAATCTAATAAGTTAGCGACAATAAAGATTAGCTGGTTAGTTTTTTTTTTTTAACAAACTATGTATATGGCAATGTCAACTATTCCTCCCCCTAACTAATATAAGACATTGTCCCAAATGTCAAAATAAATATAAGTAGAGTGTAGAAGATCTTACTAGAAAACTACAAATCGAGCCTGAAATAAGAAAAATTACAAAAAACTAAAACCATAAGATAAACAAAAATTCACAAGGACAAAGTCAAATTAAGATTTTGCTTTTTGTTGCTGCTATCTTTTTCCTAATTCAGTAGAGTCATTGTTGGATCACGTTGTGATACAAATGCTTGTAGTTGATCGAGCAATTGTTTAGGGGTTGCAGCAGTTACAAGAATTTGATGTGTCGCTTGTGAGATGAATCTTTGTTCCACAGCATGATCAAGAAAACAAAACAAACTGTCATAAAAACCATTAACATTTAACATACCTATTGGTTTTTTATGAAAGTTCAGCAGTGACCAAGATGCAATTTGGAAGATCGCTTCCAAAGTTCTAAAACCACCAGGTAGGGCAATAAAGGCATCAACATTTGCTATCATAATGTTCATGCGTTGGTACCCCTACTATTTTTCCTGCGAGATTGCCTATAGCTAAAGGATTAGGAATGATACCAAGGACTTTGCCACCTCCTAAATGTGCAGTAGTTACTACACAACTCATTAACCCAAGACTACCTCCTCCATAAACTAAATGGATTTCTCTTTCAACTAGCATTCGATTAAGATTATTTGCAATATTTATAAACTCTTTATCCTTTCCAAGATTAGATCCACAAAATACACAAACACTTTTGATCTGACGAACTGAAGTTATTTCCAATTTTTTTTTGTTATTTTTTTCAACTCTCAACTTGTCAATGATCTGAAGAGAGCAAAGTGCAATATTTAAAGGAATCAAAACTCATATGTAATAATTACACCTATAATGGAGAGGTAGATCTGTGTGTCAAGTAAGTTTGAAAATAAGCACAGAAATGATAATAGTTATATGACAGAGATAAATGACTAATTGATATGTGTCAGAAGAAGTTTGAAAATATGGAACGCATATTTCAAAAAAATACGGCTAAATTTTTTTAAGAAGAAAGGAAAAAAAAGTTAATAATAATACTTTCCTTTGGTTTTACCTCCAGTAAGGGCTTGAATGCTCTCTATGGGTCGATGATAGGCTTCACATCCAATTTTCTTAAAAATTGGCAAGCAAGGTCTTTTTGAGTCAGATTCCCGTGACTATAACGCTCATATTCATCTTGGAATATTGGCCATAAATTGAGAAGTAATCTCTTCACATCTCCACTAAGATACATCTCAAGAGTTAATAGAATATTATCTAAAGACTCCTCACTCATGCCATCCTGAATGAAGTTAATTTTATCATCTCGATTTATAGATAGCATTCTAATTGATCTGCATTTTATGTTATAGGTCTATCTTGCATATTTATAGCAGACTCGTAACCTTTTTGCTTTTCTTTTCTTTGCATATAAACTTTTACCTACTGGCTATATGAAACAAGAGCGTCAGAAAATTCACCTGTTATTCGAACCTTTGCTTCGATTAATCAATGTATATCCACAGGGATGCCTTTGTGTATAAGCATCCTTAATCTTTCAAACCTTGCACAATAAATGTCAGTTGAAGCATTTTGAGGGAGAGAAGGGAATCGATTGCGGAAGTTAACAAGCTAATTATCCATTTTGAAAGCAAGAAATAGGAGAAAAAAATGAGTAAAATTTTATACAGATTTCAGTGTTTGTGGGTAATTGAAGGGACTTGAAAAAAAAATTCACGGAGTATCGTTATCCGCCATTTAACCAATGAAAAATAACCTGTTAATGAAAAACAAAAATTTAAGACAGAAAAATCTAACTCAGATAGATTTTATTGTTTGGCACCGATTTTCTATCTCGATTCTTTTGATTTCAAATAAATCAAAGTTTGAAAGATGATAGAGTTAGAAAACTTGGGTTGCCTCCCAAGAAGCGCTACTTTTAACGTCTTTAGCTAGACTTGTCAATGATCTATTCATTGTAAGCTAGCGTGATTAAAAATTTGTCACAGGAAATAATTTCAACCTTGAGTTGAAAAGTAAGACTTTTTGCCATGCCTTAAACTCTCTCTTGACAATCTTCTTATCATGTCACGCAAGGTAGGCTTATTTTGCCAAAGTAGTTATCAATCATGGTAGAGGGCCTCTTGCAATTGAACCTCCTCCACGAGGTTCTCGGGAGCTCCTTCATAAAAATTCTTAAGGGGATGACCATTGACTTTGAACACTTTGTTGGTGGCTTCACTCTTAATTTCCACTGCACCATGAGGAAAAACATTAATAACAATAAAAAGTTCAAGCCACCTAAAACGAAGCTTACCGGGCATAAGTTTGAGGCGAGAGTTGTAGAGAAGAACTTTTTGACCAATAGTGAACCCCTTTCATACCAACATCTTGCCATGAAGGATCTTTGTAGATCCAGGAGTTCTCATACGCCTCTAATTGAAGCTCCACAAGTTCCTAAAGTTGGAGCTTGATCAATCAATTTGAGACACTTATGTTAGCTTTGTATTAGGCTTTATTAGATGTTTATTGTGCCCAATATTAGTATTTTAGATGAGTTTAATGTTGTTGGGCTTCATTGGGTTTTAATGTAAATATTGGATAATTTTCGGATTTTAATGCATTTTGACCTTTCTTCCTTGGTTAGGCCATAACTTGAGACTCGATGATCCAATTGAGGTGATCTTGGTGTCTTTGGAAAGCTAAGACAATACTCTACAAGTTTCATGAAGAACTCAAGAGCTGGATCGGAATTTTAAGGGTCCAAAACATCCCTGCAATGCAGAGTGGATTTGTTGTTAGGAAAATCTGGGCAGTATGCACATATTGGACTACATAGTGAGTTATAGGCCTTCTCTTGGGCTGAAACTTGGCCATTGGAAAGATAAGACCCATATCTCCAACTTCACTGAAGATCATTTAGTCAATAGATGTCGTTTTAGGCATAATAATGAAGCTAGAAGTTGGTTTGAATTTGGAAACACGTTCTGCCAACCTAACATGAGGTAGGTTTAGTGTTTTTGGCATATCTAGAGTTCTAAACGTCCAAATGGCATGATTCAAATTGCAAAATTTCAAGGAGACAACTGGTTACAACTTTCATGAACCTCAAAGCCAAAATACACCGTCTAGATGATGAAAATGAAGCCAGAAGTCGGATAAGAGTTGTTGACTAAAAGCCACCAACCATACACCAACCCACCTACCATGCACCAACCCACCAACCATGCATCAAGCTTCCATTTTTGACAATTTTCATATTTTTATAGCTTGTATTCAGATTATGTATATGTACAAATTGGCTTCTAGGATTAGTATAAATAGAGCCAACCTCTTTGTATTTTGAGAATTCAATTTTAAGTAAGTTTGAAGAAAGTTTGAGTATTTGTGAGAGTTTTCTTTCTCTTCTTCTCCATTCTCTTTAGAATTTCCTTTTTGTTCTTTTATTTCTGAGTTCTTCTTTCCCATCCATGGAAGGCTAGGCTCTCATAATCAATCCGAGGGATTAGCCATCTTGATGTTTAATTTGGAGATCTTGTTTCGCTTGTTCATATTGCTTAATTGTTATTCAAGTCTCTCTTTTTCCTCTTTTAATTTTGATCTAGATTGAATTGCTTAATTTGATTTGGATGTTGATGTGATAATAGCTTTATTATCATGTATTCAAGAGGATCACATAGAATAAACAATTTATTAAAGCTTTTTTATGGATTGTTTAGCTTGGTTAAATTCTTGATCTTAAGTTAATCTATGTTTGGATGGTGCTTACTTTATCTAACCTTGGTTAATTAAATCCTAGATGCTTATCTAGTAAAGGATTCTTAGATCATGTTGAGGCGTCTTGATATGATTTAAGGCCATGAACATGGTTAGCAATTAAGTGAATTCCTTGTGATCAATGATGGATTAAACTCAAGATCGGTAAAATTTCCTTGGATTGGTTGTTTCTTTAGATTTGTTTTCAACTTTAAGTCTTGTATTTTTATCAATATTATTAATCAACAACAAAACCCCCTATTTTAATTATCTTGATCTGATTAAATATTTGTTCTTTTTGGATCCTTGAGAGACGATTCGGTTCATTCTCTATACTACAAATTAGTTTGTGAATCGGTAATTTTTATTATTTGACGGGTCTCGACAACCTTTTGTCAAATTTGGCGCCGTTTTTGTCTTATTATTTTGATTCCTTTAAATAATGCACTTTGCTCTCTTCAGATCATTGATAAGGTGAGAGTACAAAAAAAAAAAAGAGAAAAAAAATGGAAGTCACTTCAGTTCGTCGGATCAAGAGTATTTGTGTCTTTTGTGGATCTAATCCTGGGAAAGATAAAGAGTTTGTAAATATTGCAAACCATCTTGGTCGAGTGCTAGCTGAGAGAGAAATCCCTTTAGTTTACGGATGAGGTAGTCTTGGGTTAATGGGTTGTGTAGCAACTGCTGCACATTTAGGAGGTGGCAAAGTCCTTGGTGTCATTCCCAGTCCTTTATCTATCAGCAAGCCCATTTGAAAAACATTAGGGGATGAAATAATGGTATTTTGTATGCATCAACGCATGAACATTATGATAGCAAATGCTGATGCCTTTATTGCCCTACCTGGTGGTTTTGGAAATTTGGAAGAGCTTTTCCAAATTACATCCTAGTCACAACAGAACTTTCACCAAAAACCCATAGGTATATTAAATGTTAATGGTTTTTATGACAGTTTGTTTTGTTTTCTTGATCATGCTGTAGAAAAAAGGTTCATCTCACAAGCGACACGTCAAAGTCTTGTAATTGTTGCAACTCCTGAACAATTGCTCGATCAACTACATGAATTTGTCCCTCAACATCATCCAGCAATGGCTCCACTAAATTGGGAACAAGGCAGCAGTAGCAAAAAGCAAAAACTTGATTTGACTTTGTCTTTGTGAATTTTTGTTTTCTCTTATGATTTTAGTTTTTTGTAATTTTTCTTATTTCAGGTTCGATTTGCAGTTTTCTGGTAAGACCTTCTACACTCTACCTATCGTTATTTTGACATTGGGGATAATGTCTTTAATTAGTTGGGGGGAGGGATAGTTGACATTACCATGTACATAGTTTAGTTAAAAAAAAAAAACTAACAAGCTAATCTTTATTGTTACTAACTTATTAGATATATGATGGCAGAGTAAAGAGTAGTTTTGCTCTTGAGACGCATCTTAACTTGCATTTCATAATAGGTCTTAAGTCATCTTTGTTCTTGTATATATATTAAAAAAAAAACACACACACACACACAAAATTTTGATCTTTTCAATTGATTTTGATACAAGCATATGCTTAATCTGAGCTTAATTGATGATAAAAGTATGCAAAATAGTTTATAGTTAAATCATTTTCATGATATACATGTGTATATGATTGTGGATATTAGGAAGAAGGCATGGTTGAATTGAGTGAATGTTCCATACCATTGTGAGTTTTAGGCTTTTTCAAGTTTGAGTGGTTTATTTTCTTTCATGAGTGATGTCAATTATGAATTTATTTTCTAGAACTTGCATTGAATCGTTTTGAGATTACATTGGTCTGTATGTTGCATAAAAATGACAGAGGCGTTTTTTCTTGACTTAGCTGCTTTGGCCAAATAAACCTACCTTGCATTTATCCAAATATTAACTCCTTCTGAGCCTATTTGTCTTTTCTTTGTTCTTAGCTCATTACAAGCTTTGAGTGAAAAACCATGTTTTACCTTACCTTAAGGAATGGGAGAGCATTGATTTTCTTATTGGAGGAGATCTTTTGCTTGCAATGATTTAAGTGTGGGGGAATTGGTGTGCTGATACGAAATGCTTGGTACAAAAAAAAAACAAAAGAAAAAAAAACAAAAAAGAAAAAGAAAAAAACAGAAAAAAAAGAAAGAAAAAGAAAAGAATAGAAAAATGAAGGAATGTGTGAAGAGAATGAGCATTTCATGGATTTTGGTAAAAATTTTATGCTTTCTACTTGAGTTACCCCTCAATGTTCTTTTATTCTCTTTGGTTTTAACCTGCTATTATCCATATTGTTTCCTTCCTTCACCTTATAAGTTCCATTACAACCTTTTTGAAAGACCTCTTGATTTTTGCAATTTATTTGATCTAAGTAGTGGAGAATTGATGTATATGCAAGCCTATGGTAAAATACTTTCATAGTTTGACTGAGTTGAGCGTATACAGTTAACCTAAACACCTTGTGTGATTTGAGTGTCACTTGTGAGGAATTTTACTCAATTTGAACATGCCTATTTCTGATTAAAGCATGATTATGCTATACTTTATTCTCAAATGGTTTGATTCAACTATTCTTTGTGAAGCATACTTGACTTATTAATTATGGTTTATATTTGATAAAATGCTTGTATTTAAAAATTAGTTAAATTGATTAAATAAAATATTACATGTTTGTGGGTATCATCCTGGTAAACCCTCACGAGACTATAACTTGTCCACTAGGGACACCTAGGGGTTTAAAGGCTTGTGGCACATACTAAGTGCCATCGTGTTTTCCTACGAAAATGGATTAGATTATGTATAATCAGTTTTTTATGTTTTTAGTTTAATAATATGATGTTTCTTGTTTTTCTTTAGTTTTGTTCTTATGTGTTTTGCCCAGGAGTGCAAAAGCTTAAGTGTGGGGGAATTTGATCAATCAATTAGAGACACTTATGTTAGCTTTGTATTAGGCTTCATTAGATGTATATTGTGCCCAATATTAGTATTTTAGATGAGTTTAATGTTGTTGGGCTTCATTGGGTTTTAATGTAAATATTGGATAATTTTCGGATTTTGATGCATTTTGACCTTTCTTCCTTGGTTAGGCCATAACTTGAGACTCGATGATCTAATTGAGGTGATCTTGGTGTCTTTGGAAATCTAAGTCAATATTCTACAAGTTTCATGAAGAACTCAAGAGCTGGATCGGACTTTTAAGGGTCCAAAACATCCCTGCAATGCAGAGTGGGTTTGTTGTCAGGAAAATCTGGGCAGTATGCACATATTGGACTACATAGTGAGTTATATGACTCCTCTTGGGCTGAAACTTGGCCATTGGAAAGATATGACCCATATCTCCAACTTCACTGAAGACCATTTAGTTAATAGATGTCATTTTAGGCATGATAATGAAGCTACAAGTTGGTTTGAATTTGGAAACACATTCTGCCAACCTAACATGAGGTAGGTTCAGTGTTTTTGGCATATCTGGAGTTCTAAATGTCCAAATGGCATGATTCAAATTGCACAATTTCAAGGAGACAACTGGTTACAACTTTCATGAGACCTCAAAGCCAAAATGCACCGTCTAGGTGATGAAAATGAAGCCAGAAGTTGGATAAGAGTTGTTGACTAAAAGCCACCAACCATACACCAACCCACCTACCATGCACCAACCCACCAACCATGCATCAAGCTTCCATTTTTGACAATTTTCATATTTTTATAGCTTGTATTCAGATTATGTATATGTGCAAATTGGCTTCTAGGATTAGTATAAATAGAGTCAACCTCTTTGTATTTTGAGAATTCAATTTTAAGTAAGTTTGAAGAAAGTTTGAGTATTTGTGAGAGTTTTCTTTCTCTTCTTCTCCATTCTCTTTAGAATTTCATTTTTGTTCTTTTATTTCTGAGTTCTTCCTTCCCATCCATGGAAGGCTAGACTCTCATAATCAATCCAAGGGATTAGCCATCTTGATGTTTAATTTGGAGATCTTGTTTTACTTGTTCATATTGCTTAATTGTTATTCAAGTTTCTCTTTTTCCTCTTTTAATTTTGATCTAGATTGAATTGCTTAATTTGATTTGGATGTTGATGTGATAATAGCTTTATTATCATGTATTCAAGAGGATCACATAGAATAAACAATTTATTAAAGCTTTTTTATGGATTGTTTAGCTTGGTTAAATTATTGATCTTAAGTTAATCTATGTTTGGATGGTGCTTACTTTATCTAACCTTGGTTAATTAAATCCTAGATGCTTATCTAGTAGAGGATTTTTAGATCATGTTGAGGCATCTTGATATGATCTAAGGCCAAGAACATGGTTAGCAATTAAGTGAATTCCTTGTGATCAATGATGGATTAAACTCAAGATCGGTAAAATTTCCTTGGATTGGTTGTTTCTTTAGATTTGTTTTCAACTTTAAGTCTTGTATTTTTATCAATATTGTTAATCAACAACAAAACCCCCCATTTTAATTATCTTGATCTGATTAAATCTTTGTTCTTTTTGGATCCTTGAGAGACGATTCGGTTCATTCTCTATACTACAAATTAGTTTGTGAATCGATAATTTTTATTATTTGACGGGTCTTGACAACCTTTTGTCAGAGCTTCCTTTGGGATCTGGCTTGACTCAAGTCAAGGTTCTACTGTTTCACCGCCCAATAAGATTTATGCTCAATTTCCACTAGAAGGTGGCACGCCTTCCCAAAAACAATCCGGTACGGGAACATCCCTATCGGTGTCTTATAGGCAGTTCGGTAAGCCCACAGAGCATCCTCAAGTCTCAGGCTCCAGTCCTTCCTATTAGGCTAGACTGTCTTCTCAAGTATGTGCTTGATCTCTCGGTTTGAGACCTCGGCTTGCCCGTTTGTCTAAGGGCAATAAGGTGTAGAAACCTTGTGCAACACGCTGTATTTTCTCATGAAAGCCTCTATTCTTCGGTTACAAAAGTGTGAACCCTGATCACTGATAATGGCCCTCGGGATTCCAAACCTGCAGAAAATCTGTGGCCTAACAAAGTCCACAACAACTTTGGAATCATAAGTCCGAGTGACTTTTGCCTCCACCTATTTGGATACATAGTCAACAACCAACAAAATATAAATAAAACCAAAGGAAACAGGGAAAGGGCCCATGAAATCAATACCCCAAACATCAAAGATCTCATAAGATAGCATAGGTTGCTGAGGCATCTCATTCCTACGTGAAATTGTCCCTGTTCTCTGGCACTGTTCACAAGACTTACAAAACATATATGCATCATGAAATAAGGTAGGCCAATACAACCTAAAGTCCAAAACCTTCCTAGCTGTACGTTGGGAGCCAAAGTGCCCACCACATGCAAATGTATGACAAAAGCTAAGAATGACTCATGATCAGAGACACACCTCCTAATAATCAGATCACTACAAAGCCTCCACAAATAAGGATCATCCCATACATAGTACTTAGACTCACTTTTCAATTTATTAGACTGAGCTCTAGTAAAACATGCAGGAAGAACACCAGCAACCAGGAAATTAACCATATCTGCAAACCAAGGGAAGGTGTTTTTACCTTGCAGCTGTAGAAGCTGCTCATCTGGGAAAGAGTCTTGTACAGGGAAGGGATCTGAAGCTCTCTTAATGTAGCTCAAGTGATCTGCCACAAGGTTCTCTGCTCCACTATTGTCACGGATCTCTATGTGAAACTCCTGCAGCAGTAGCATCCACTTGATTAGTCAGGGCTTTGCCTCCGACTTCTTCAAAAGGAACTTCAGAGCTGCATGATCAGTAAACACAACAACCTTAGAACCAAGCAAATATGATCTAAACTTATCCAAAGCAAAAACAATGACTAAAAGCTCTTTTTGGTTGTAGCGTAGTTGGCCTAAGTAGCATCTAGAGTTCTAGAAGCATAATATATCACATGAGAAGCTCTCCCCACTCTCTATGCCAAGACTGCTCCTACTGCATAGTTAGAAGAATCACACATCAGCTCAAATGGAAATGTCCAGTTAGGTGGTCGGATGATGGGGGTACTGGTCAAGGCCCACTTCAAAAGGTTGAAAGCTACCTTGCACTTGTCATCAAAATTGAACTCTAAATCTTTCTGCAGCAAGTGGGAAAGTGAAGGGCAATCTTATTGAAGTCTACAATGAAGCGCCTGTAGAAACCTGTATGACTGATAAGAGGTTGTCGAGACTAGTCAAATAATAAAAATTACTGGTTCACACTAATTTCTAGTATAGAGAATGATCCGAATTGTCTCTCAAGGATCCAAAAAGAACAAAGATTCAATCAAATCAAAATAATTAAAATGGACGGTTTTGTAGTTGATTAACAAGTTTTATAAAAGTACGAGACTTAAAGTTATAAACAAATCTAAAGAAACAACCAATCCAAGGAAATTTGCCGATCTTGAGTTTAATTCATCATTGATCATAAGAAATTCACTTAATTGCTAACTATGTTCTTGGCCTTAGATCACATCAAGACACCTCAACATGATCCAAGAATCCTCTACTAGATAAGCATCTAGGATTTAATTAACCAAGGTTAGATAAGGTAAGCACCATCCAAACATAGATTAACTTAAGATCGGGGATTTAACCAAGCTAAACAATCTATCAAAAAGCTTTGATATATTGTTTAGTGTTACGCTAAAATCGCACTTAAGGGCAAGTGGAATAAAGAGGAGATAGCTATGTTTTTATAAACATCAAAATCATTAATTTTTATGATCCTACACTTTGGCATCATGTGTTTTATCTAGGGGGAGCAAGTTCTGTTTTGATAACATGAAAAATAAAATTCTTTATCATATTGTCCTTCCTTTCTAAACATTTTTGTTGATGTCAAATAGGGGGAGAGAAAATAGGAAAGAAAAATATGTTCTTGTGATTATTGATTGATATGATTTCTTGAATATACATTTACATATCTTATCAAACATATTTTTTCTTGGGTGATTTGTCATCATCAAAAAGGGGGAGAATGTGAAAATATGTTTGCCCCAATGGTTTATTGTATTATGTTTTGATGATGACAAATGCATTACAAAAAGGATTACAAATATGCTACATATGTGCGTGATGAGCTATATTGGATAATGCATGGTTATATATTATCTTGTTGTTCCTATTATAAGAATCATGCATTAAGATTTGTGTAGCATCATTGATAGGATATATCCAATGTACTTGATAAGTGATATAATTAATTATTGGATATGTGTCTATATGTGAATCATATATGCATGAAGAACTTTATAAAGTTATATACATGTGAATCATGCATATTTAGTTATTGAGTTATGGATTTGGACTAACCATGGTTTTCAAGTGAGTTATGCTTTGTAGGATAGTCCAAGTATCAAGAGTGAGCATTGGAATAAGAAAGTGAAAGATCCTATTTATGCTCAACTCAAGAAGAAGGAGAATGAAGAGATGAACCAAGCATTTAGAAGATTTGAAGAGAAGAATTCTTGGAAGCTTGAATTGCATCAAGAAGCCTAAGGACTCATTTGGGTATATATTATCTTATAGGCAATTCTCTTTTGTAAGGATAGAGGTTTTTACATGAAGAGAGCTCAAATATCTTTATTCAATCTTGACAAATGTTTTTAACATGGTAAAATGCCCAACAAACAAGTTTTGAGAAGTTAGTCTTGGTGGTATTTCAAAACTATGAAAAATAGCCAAATCTGAATTTTGAAAGCTGACCTATGGTCACTATTTTTATCATAACTTTTAAAATACTTTGAGTTTTGATCTAAAACTTATTTCATATGAAAGTACACTCAAAGAGCTTTCCAACGCATGGTCATTTGCTTAAATTGGTTAAGAAACGAAGAAGTTATGATCATTTCAAAACGACTACTTTCCCGAGTGGAATTGTAGTCGACTACACAAGACTTGTAGTCGACTACAAGACCACCAGAAATGGATTGTAGTCGACTACAAGACCTTGTAGTCGACTACAAAGTGTCAGAAATCAAATATATTTTCCAGAGATGAATGGTAGTCGACTACAAGGTATCTGTAGTCGACTACAAAGTGTTAAAACTCGAAAACTACATTCCAGGAATGGATTGTAGTCGACTACAAGGTTGTGTAGTCGACTACAAAGTGTTAAAATTCAAAAACTACATTCCAGAGAGGAATCGTAGTCGACTACAAGTTATCTGTAGTCGACTACACAACCTTGTAGTCGACTACAACGTGCCAGAAATGCCTGTAACGGCTATAAACGGCTAGATTTCAAAATTAATCATTCCTAAACACCACCAACGACTATTTTATCACTTGGGCTATTAATATATGCTAAGATTGAAGCATTAACAAGTTGATGAACACCCATTTGAAAATCATTTTGAGGATTTGATCATTTTCTATCAAAATCAACATTTGAGCTCTTCATTTTCATAATCCCTCTATCCATTAGTTCTTCAAGTTGTATTATCTACTCTTTGAGAGAGTTTATCATTTTCTATCAATCATATATACTTGTGAGATGGTGGATAATCCCTCAAGAGAGTTCAAGGGTAGACTTCCCTTGAAGAGAAAAGAAAGAGGCTCAAGCATAAGGGTGGAGGATCCCAAAGTGTGAAGAGTGCTCTGTTTTTGTAAAGGTTTCTCAAGCACCTAAGTTACAAGCTTGAAGAATAGTGGAAACCTCAAGTGGATGATCTTGGGGCTGGACGTAGATCACAAGAAGTGATTGAACCAGTAAAATATTGTTTGCATTCTCTTATTCCTTAATCTCTTTACATTCTAGCAATTTGCATTTGAGCTATCTAGAATATTTGTATCAATGATATTGATTGTTCTTGGTTAATCACATTATGATTAATATTGTTATATAACTTTAATGTGATTAGCATAATGTTTTGAATGTAAAGTTAATGTTCTTAATTGTCTCCAAGCATGATTTGTGTTTAATGTATTTATTCCGCTGCATATATTGATTGAGTGCATCAAAATGCACAATTACTTAAGTTTGTATTAAAATTTGTCATCACTCAATTCACCCCCCTCTTGTGTGATGGTTGCCCTTGGCTAACAATAATAACAAAACTAAAGAAAAACAAAAAACATCATAATATTAAACTAAAAACATAAAAACTGATTATACCTAATCTAATCCACTTTCGTAGGATGACACGATGGTACTTAGCATGTGCCACAAGCCTTTAAACCCCTAGGTGTCCCTAGTGGACGAGTTATAGTCTTGTGAGGGTTTACCAGGATGATACCCACAAACATGTAATACTTTATTTAATCAATTCAACTAATTTTTAAATACAAGAGAATTAAGAGTAACCACAGTTTCAAGGATTCCAAACATTCATGAAGTGATATGCCTTTACATCCCAAATTAACAAGCAAGCTGAATTCAAGTAGAATCATGGATCAAGCATGATAGAATCTCACAAGATACACTCTCAATCTCTCAAGTGTTTAGGTTTGAGTTTACACTCAAATCAACTCATGAAAAATTGCACTACCATAAGCTTGCTTATCTTCGACTTCTCCACTACTCAAAACACATGCACACACAAATCAAGAGGACTTTATTCAAGGTTGTAATGAGGCCAAGGTAAGGGAAGGGAACAATATGGATATAACAAGTTTAAACCAAAGAGAATAAAAGAGCAATGGGGAGGAACTCAAGTAACAACCATAGAAGTTTATCCCAAACCATAAAATACACATTCTCTTAACACATTCCTTCCTTTTTCTATTCTTTTCTTTTTTTGGCTTTATTCTTTTTTTTTTAATTGGTCACTTGTTTTTTTTTTATTTGCACCAAACATTTTGCATAAGCACCCCCCACACTTAAACAATGGCTTGTCCTCAAGCAGAAAGAGTTCCTCCAATAAGAAAACCAATGCTTTCCTATTCGCTAAGGGGAAGTAAAACATGATTCTTTTTTTTTTGTTTTTTTTACTCAAGGCTTGTAATGAGCTAAGAACAATGGGATAAATGCAAGGTAGGCTTATTTGGCCAAAGTAGCTAAGTCAAGAAAAGTGCCTCAATCATATTCATGTAGGCAAATGAAAATGTAGCCTAAAAAAGAATCAAAGCAAGTTCTAGAGTGACAAAATCCATGAGTGAAAATCACACAAGAAGGAAGAGAATGATATAAATGCATCATCCATAATTCAATAGGTTCAAAATCTCACAAGGTATGGATGCATCTACCAAACTTAATCCACTAATCCAAAATCCAACACCAAGCATGTAAAATTCAAGAGGAAAGACAATTCATTCACTTATGTTAAGAAACTTAAACTTTAATTAATGCAAACTCATGACTTTCACAATTCTTAAAACACCATTAGAAGATACCTAAACACACGAAAATCACACACTTTTTTTTTTTCAAAACAGAAATTTAAATAGAAAACAGAAAACAGAAACAACAAATAAAACAGAAAACATAAATGAAAGATAGCAAACAGAATCAAAACAAAGACAACAAACAGTAAAAATGACAGCAATGAAAAAGAGTAAACAGTAACAGTAAAATAAAAATAAAAATAGGATTGAAAACAGTAGCAAAACAGTAAAAACAAAAAGAAAACCAACCAGAAAAATGAAATAATAGTGTGGAAAGAAAACTCCCTATAGATAGCAGAAGAAGCAAAATTCCAGCAGCCACTCCATAACCAGTGTAATGGGTCACCACATCAAGAATTAGATGGTTTAGTCTCCTCTAGGGCTGCTTTATTGGCTTAACTCCATCTTCAAGTAAAATCCTACACATGCATATGCAAGGGCTAATGCTAAGAATGTCAGCAAGTATGATGGCTGTTTTATTCTCCTTTAAAATCTGCAGCAACCTCTCCTCCTCATCAGTAAGGAGGTTCTTAACCACAATGAACTCCAATTTTGGTGGCTTCACTACTTCTGTAGATTGAATTGCTGCATAATCTGCTGAACAAGATTCATCATGTCTCAAAAAGGCAGCAATCTCAGCACATGCATTGCACAACATATCACCATCACAACAAACAGAATCATCAAAATCAGTAAAACTAGCAAATTCAGCACATAAATCATCAATTAGTTTTTTCACATCAATGATCTCATGTTCTATAAAATCAGAATTATGCATCTGTTGCCTGCTCAATTGACTCAAGGCAGCAATCTCAGCACATGCATTGCACAACATATCGCCATCACAACAAACAGAATCATCAAAATCAGTAAAACTAGCAAATTCAGCACATAAATCATCAATTAGTTTTTCACATCAATGATCTCATGTTCTACAAAATCAGAATTATGCATCTGTTGCCTGCACAATTGACTCAATGAAGATGTAAGTTGACCAACTTGGGTCTCCAAATTTTGTATTATAGCTTCTGTTCTCTGTTGAAATTGGATGTTGTTCTGAGCCAATTGTTTCACCAAATCCTCTAATGTAGGCTCAGATTCCATGCCTATTGGGGCTTGCTGCTGTTGTATAGGCTGCTGGTATAGACTGATTGGTTCAACATAAGGTTCGAACCAGGGATGATCTCCTTAGTCATGGTTATATGTGATAGAATAAGGATCATATCTTGGCTGTTGGTACTGTGCTTCACCAGGAAATATACCTACTGCAGCAACAGAATAGTCTTGAAACACAAAACCATCATCTTGCAATGTGGGGCATGCATATGTGGGATGAAAAGAACTACTACAAAATCTTGTAGGTTCTTGCACATGTAACTTATGTTGTTCCACTGCCAGCTGCCCCACCAGATAAGCCAACTCATCAAGTCTATACTCCATCAGATAAGTGACCAAACATTAAAACACAAAAACAAGTGTAAAAATACACAAAACAACTACAGATTTTTTAAAATTATGGGACAACAGGTGAAATCTACACAAAAATGCTATCTACAAGAATAATAAAAAATATTAAAAATTGAAAAAGTGGTCTAAACGATAGAATTTGGCTAAAATTCTCAAAATAATGTTTCCAATTAGTGTGCCAAAATTCAGGTCAATCAAAGATACTTTACTGAACCGAAATTTTTGACACAATGCCCTTTACCCAATTTCAGTCGAATTCTACCTGAAAAAGCTTCAAAAACAAAAACAAACACAATGGTTAGAGTTAGATGGGGTCTTGAAATGATCAAATAGTTGCCTTGGATCCCCGGCAACGGCACCAAATTTGACAAGAGGTTGTCGAGATCCGTCAAATAATAAAAATTACCGGTTCACACTAATTTGTAGTATAGAGAATGAACCGAATCGTCTCTCAAGGATCCAAAAAGAACAAAGATTCAATCAGGTCAAGATAATTAAAATGGGCGGTTTTGTTGTTGATTAACAAGTTTGATAAAAGTACGAGACTTAAAGTTGTAAACAAATCTAAAGAAACAATCAATCCAAGGAAATTTACTGATCTTGAGTTTAATTCATCATTGATCACAAGGAATTCACTTAATTGCTAACCATGTTCTTGGCCTTAGGTCAAATCAAGACGCCTCAACATGATCCAAGAATCCTCTACTAGATAAGCATCTAGGATTTAATTAACCAAGGTTAGATAAGGTAAGCACCATCCAAACATAGATTAACTTAAGAACGGGGATTTAACCAAGCTAAACAATCTATCAAAAAGGTTTGATATATTGTTTAGTCTTTGCGATCTTCTTTGAATACATGATAGTAAAGCTATTATCACATCAACATCTAAATCAAATTAAGCAATTTAATCTAGATAAAAATCAAAAGAGGAAGAAGAGAAACTTGAATAACAATTAAGCAATATGAACAAGCGAAACAAGATCTCCAAATTAAACATCAAGATGGCTAATCCCATGGATTGATTAAAAGAGCCTAGCCTTCTATGGATGGGAAGAAAGAACTCATAAAATAAAGAACAAAAACGAAATTCTAAAGAGAATGGAGAAGAAGAGAAAGAAAACTCTCACAAATACTCAAACTTTCTTCAAACTTACTTGAAATTGAATGATGTATAATACAAAGAGATTGGCTCTATTTATACTAATTCTAGAAGCCAATATGTAATTAAAAATAATCTGAATGCAAGCTGTAAAAACATAGAAATTGTCAAATATGGAAGCTTGATGCATGGTTGGTGGGTTGGTGTATGGTAGGTGGGTTGGTGTATGGTTGGTGGCTTCAAGTCAGCAACTCTACTCCAACTTTCAGCCTGCTTTTCATAACCTAAACGATGTATTTTGGATTGGAGGTCTCATGAAAGTTGCAGCCAGTTGTCTCCTTGAAATTTTGGCGTTGGTTTCATGCCATTTGGACTTTTAAAACTCCAAATATGCTAAAAACACTGTACATACCTCAAGTTAGGTTGGCAGAATGTGTTTCAAAATTCAAACCAACTTGTAGCTTCATAATCGTGCTTAAAACGACATGTATTGACTAAATGGTCTTCATTAAAGTTAGAGATATGGGTCTTATCTTTCCAATGGCCAAGTTGTAGCCCAAGAGGAGGCCTATAGCCCACTATATAGTCCAATATGTACACACTGCCCAGATTCTCGTGATAGCAAACTCACTCTGCATTGCAAGGCTATTTTGGACCCTTAGAAGTCCAATCCAGCTCTTGAGTTCTTCATGAAACTTGTGAAATCTTGTCTTAGCCTTCCAAAGACTCCAAGATTACCTCAAATGGATCACCGAGTCCCAAGTTATGGCCTAATCAAGGAGGAAAGATCAAAATGCATCAAAATCAAAGAATTATTCACAATTTGCATTGAAGCCCAATGAGGCCCAACAACATTAAACTCATCTAAAATACTAATATTGGGCACAATAAACATCTAATAAAGCCTAGTACAAAGCTAACATAAGTGTCTCCAATTGATTGATCAATGACTAAGAAAAGAACGCACTTCCCGCACGTATATGGGGTAAGATAAACAAGTAATCACATCAATCTTAGCAGAATCTACGTCAATGCCCTTTCTAGGTACTACATGGCCTAAAATTATACCCTTTTCTACAATAAAATGACATTGCTCAAAATTTAGCACAAGGTTAGTCTCAATGCATCTATGCACCACCCTAGATAGGCTAGCTAAACATGAATCAAAAGAAGAACCATAGACAGTGAAGTCATCTATAAATACTGTTGGAACCAAAGATAAATTGAGAAATTAATTTTGGACCCAAAGTAGTTTAAAGAATTAAACCCCTCAAAGTTTTGAAGATAACAAAGTAATTAAATACGAATGAACAAGTAAAGTTTTACTCAATCTGTGTATAACATGGAATGATAATCCAATAATGTTTATCTGTCATAGACACATGCTGATAATTCTTTGATAAGGAAACACGGTTTTGACTAATCGATATTTGTGTACGTCTGATCAATCAATTTGAGACACTTATGTTAGCTTTGTATTAGGCTTTATTAGATGTTTATTATGCCCAATATTAGTATTTTAGATGAGTTTAATGTTGTTGGGCATCATTGGGCTTTAATGCAAATATTGAATAATTTTCGGATTTTGATGCATTTTGACCTTTCTTCCTTGGTTAGGCTACAACTTGGGACTCGGTGAACCATTTGAGGTGATCTTGGTGTTTTGAAAAGCTAAGACAATGCTCTACAAGTTTCATGAAGAACTCAACAGCTGCATCGGACTTCTAAGGGTCCAAAATATCCTTGCAATGCAGAGTGGGTTTGCTGTCACGAAAATCTGGGCAATGTGTACATATTGGACTACATAGTGAGTTATAGGCCCCCTCTTGGGCTGAAACTTGGTCATTGGAAAGATAAGACCCATATCTCCAACTTCACAAAGACCATTTAGTCAATAGATGTCGTTTCAGGCATGATAATGAAGCTACAAGTTGGTTTGAATTTGGAAACACGTTCTGCCAACCTAACTTGAGGTAGGTTCAGTGTTTTTGGTATATCTGGAGTTCTAAACATCCAAATGGCATGATTCCAATTGCAAAATTTCAAGGAGACAACTGGCTACAACTTTCATGAGACCTCCAAGCCAAAATGCACTGTCTAGATCATGAAAATCAAGCCAGAAGTCGGATAAGAGTTGTTGACTAAAAGCCACCAACCCTACACCAACCCACCTACCATGCACCAACCCACCAACCATGCATCAAGCTTCCATATTTGACAATTTCCATATTTTTATAGGTTGTATTCAGATTATGTACATGTACAAATTGGCTTTTAGGATTAGTATAAATAGAGCCAATCTCTTTGTATTATCATGATTTAATTTTAAGTAAGTTTGAAGAAAGTTTGAGTATTTGTGAGAGTTTTCTTTCTCTTCTTCTCCATTCTCTTTACAATTTTATTTTTGTTCTTTTATTTCTGAGTTCTTCCTTCCCATCCATGGAAGGCTAGGCTCTCATAATCAATCCAAGGGATTAGCCATCTTGATGTTTAATTTGGAGATCTTGTTTCGCTTGTTCATATTGCTTAATTGTTATTCAAGTTTCTCTTCTTCCTCTTTTGATTTTTATCTAGATTAAATTGCTTAATTTGATTTAGATGTTGATGTGATAATAGCTTTATTATCATGTATTCAAAGAGGATCAGAAAGATTAAACAATATATTAAAGCTTTTTGATAGATTGTTTAGCTTGGTTAAATTCTAGATCTTAAGTTAATCTATGTTTGATGGTGCTTACTTTATCTAACCTTGGTTAATCAAATCCTAGATGCTTATCTAGTAGAGAATTCTTGGATCATGTTAAGGCTTCTTGATGTGATCTAAGGCCAAGAACATGGTTAGCAATTAAGTGAATTCCTTATGATCAATGATGAGTTAAACTCAAGATCGGTAAATTTCCTTGGATTGGTTGTTTCTTTAGATTTGTTTACAACTTTAAGTCTCATACTTTTATTAATCTTGTTAATCAACAACAAAACCTCCTTTTTCTAATTATCTTGATCTAATTAAATCTTTGTTTTTGGATCCTTGAGAGACGATTCGGTTCATTCTCTATACTACAAATTAGTTTGTGAACTGGTTATTTTATTATTTGATAGGTCACGACAACCTCTTGTCAAATTTGGCGCCGTTGCCGGGGATCCAAGGCAACTATTTGATCATTTCAAGATCCCATCTAACTCTAACAAATGTGTTTGTTTTGTTTTTTAAGCTTTTTCAAGTGGAATTCGACTGAAATTGGATAAAGGGCATTGTGTTAAGAATTTCGGTTCGGTAAAGTATCTCTGATTGATCTGAATTTTGGTACAAGAATGGAAAATATTATTCTGAGAATGGCTCACTATTTATTGTGAGATCACCCTTATTTTAGCCAAATTCCATCGTTTAGACCACTTTTTCAATTTTTTAAGATTTTTTATTATTTTGTTGGATAGCATTTTTGTGTAGATTTTATCCTGTGGTGATTCCATAATTTTTAAAATTCATTTGATACTGTTTTTATTTTTGTTTAATTTTTTGGAGTATTTGTTTTAGGAACTTTTAGTGTTTTAGTTGTTATTGCTTTTCTAATACCTTCTTATGAACTGCATGCTGTATGACTAGGTCTGATCCTGGTACCTTGCATTCATTTGATCCTGAAATTAATAGAACATTTCATACACTTCATAGAATTCATAGGACTGGTAGTAGCATTCATAGAGCTAATAGAATTACTTCTGGAATTGGGCTTGAACTTGACATTGCACCTAATCTTGTTGAGTCTATTTCTGTTAGTACTTCAGTGTCTGATACTGAGTCTGCTGATTTTACTATGGCTCACTATAACAATAGGGCCCTTAAGGAATTGGCTGCACCTGATGTGAATTATCAACCTTTATGGGATGGTCCTTATCTGTGGAAGCTTTGTAGTGACCAGATTATTAGAAGATGTGTCTCTGATCATGAGTTTCATTCTATTCTTAGCTTTTGTCATACATTTGCATGTGGTGGGCACTTTGGCTCCCAACGTACGGCTAGGAAGGTTTTGGACTCTGGATTGTATTGGTCTACCCTATTTCATGATGCATATTTGTTTTGTAAGTCTTGTGAACAGTGCCAGAGAACATGGATAATTTCACACAGGAATGAGATGCCTCAGCAGCCTATGCTGTCTTGTGAGATCTTTGATGTTTGGGGTATTGATTTCATGGGCCCTTTCCCTGTTTCCTTTGGTTTTATTTATATTTTGTTAGCTGTTGATTATGTATCTAAATGGGTGGAGGCAAAAGCCACTCGGACTGATGATTCCAAAGTTGTTGTGGACTTTGTTAGATCACAGATTTTCTGCAGGTTTGGAATCCCGAGGGCCATTATCAGTGATCAGGGTTCACACTTTTGTAACCGAAGAATAGAGGCTTTGATGAGAAAGTACAGCGTCTTGCACAAGGTTTCTACACCTTATCACCCCCAGAAAAACGGGCAAGCTGAGGTCTCAAATCGAGATATTAAGCACATACTTGAGAAGACAGTTCAACCTAATAGGAAGGATTGGAGCCTGAGACTTGAGGATGCTCTGTGGGCTTGCCGAACTGCCTACAAGACACCGATAGGGATGTCCCCGTACCGGATTGTCTTTGGGAAGGCATGCCACATTCCGATGGAAATTGAGCATAAATCCTATTGGGCGGTGAAACAGTGTAACCTTGACTTTATTTTGTTTGATTTTCTTTGACAGATGATTTTTCACCGGTTAAATGGCGGATAACGGTACCCTATGAAAATCTTTTTCGGTCCCTTTAGTTACCCACAAACATTGTAATATGTATATAATTTTACTCAATTTTTTTTTCTCTTTCTTCTTTCTTTCGAAATGGATAATCAGCTTTTTAACCTCCGCAAGCGATTTCCTTCTCTCCCTTAAAATGCTTTAACTAACATTTATTGTGCAAGGTTTGAGAGATTAAGGATGCTTATGCACAAAGGCATCCCTGCGGATATACGCTGGTTGATTGAAGCAAAGGTCCGAATCACAGGGGAATTTTCTGACACTCTTGTTTCATATATGCCAGGGCTAGGCAAAAGTTCATATGCAAAGAAAAGAAGAGCAAAAAGGTTACGAGTTTGTTATAAATGTGCAAGATGGACCTGTAACATAAAATGCAGATCAATTAGAATGGCGTCTATAAATTGACTTGATAAAATTCACTTCATTAAGGATGGCATGAGTAAGGAGTCTTTAGATAACATTCTATTGACTCTTGAGACGCATCCTAGTGGAGATGTGCAGAGAGTACTTCTCGATTTATGGCCAATATTCCAAGATGAACATGAGCGATATAGTCTCGGGAATCTGACTCAAAAAGACCCTGTTTGCCAATTTTTAAGAAAATTGGATGGGAAACCGACCATCGGCCCATAGAGAGCATTCAAGCCGTTACTGGACGTAAAACCAGAGGAAAATGTGAGCCACAATCACACCTCCTGTAAGTATTATTTTTTATTTTTCCTTTTTCTTCTTGTCTTTTAAAAAAAATTCATAAAAATAATAAATTCAAAATATATATATATATATATATATATAATTTAGTCATATTTTTTTGAAATATGCGTTGCGTATTTTCAAACTTCTTCTGACACATATAGATTAGTCTTTTATCCTTGTCATATAGCTATTATTATTGCTTTGCTTCTTTTCAAACTTGCCTGACACACGGATCTACCCCTCCTTTATAGGTGTAATTATTACATTTGAGTTTTGATTCTTTAAATAATGCACTTTGCTCTCTTCAGATCATTGATAAGGTGAGAGTACAAAAAATAAAAATGGAAGTCACTTCAGTTCGTCGGATCAAGAGTGTTTGTGTCTTTTGTGGATCTAATCCTGGGAAAGATAAAGAGTTTGTAAATATTGCACACCATCTTGGTCGAGTGCTAGCTGAGAGAGAAATCCATTTAGTTTACGGAGGAGGTAGTCTTGGGTTAATGGGTTGTGTAGCAACTGCTGCACATTTAGGAGGTGGCAAAGTCCTTGGTGTCATTCCAAGTCCTTTAGCTATTGGCAATCCCACTGGAAAAACAGTAGGTCAAGAAGTAATGGTATCTTGTATGCACCAACGCATGAACATTATGATAGCCAATGCTGATGCCTTTATTGCCTTACCTGGTGGTTTTGGAACTTTGGAAGAGCTCTTCCAAATTACATCCTGGTCACAACTGAACTTTCACCAAAAACCCATAGGTATTTTAAATATTAATGGTTTTTAGGACAGTTTGTTTTGTTTTCTTGATCATGCTGTAGAACAAAGGTTCATCTCATAAGCGACATGTCAAATTCTTGTAACCGCTGCAACCCCTGAATAATTGCTTGATCAACTACATGAATTTGTCCCCCAACGTCATCCAACAATGACTCCACTGAATTGGGAACAAGGCAGCAGCAGCAAAAAGCAAAAACTTGATTTGACTTTGTCCTTGTGAATTTTTGTTTTCTTTTATGGTTTTAGTTTTTTGTAATTTTTTTTTCTTATTTCAGGCCCGATTTGCAGTTTTCTAGTAAGACCTTCTACACTCTACCTATCTTTATTTTGACATTGGGGACAATGTCTTAAATTAGTTGGGGGGAGGGATAGTTGACAACACCATGTACATAGTTTAGTTAGAAAAAAAAAAACTAACCAGCTAATCTTTATTGTTACTAGATTATTAGATGTATGATGGCAAAGTAAGGAGTAATTTTGCTCTTGAGACGCATCTTAACTTCCATTTCATAGTATGTCTTAAATTATTTTGATCTTGCATATTAAAAAAAAAATATTATTTTGATCTTTTCAATTAATTTTGATGCAAGCACGTGTTGAATCTAAGCTTAATTGATAATAAAAGTATGCAAAACAGTTTATAGTTGAATAATTTTCATGATATACATGTGTATATGACTGTAGATATTAGGAAGAAAGCATGGTTGAATTGAGTGAATGTTCCATACCTTTGTGAGTTTTGGGCTTTTCCAAGTTTGATACTTACACTTGGTTTATTTTCTTTCATGAGTGATGTCAATTATGAATTTATTTTCTAGAACTTGCATTGAATCAATTTGAGATTACATTGGTCTGTATATTGCATGAAAATGACAGAGGCATTTTTTTTCTTGACTTAGCTGCTTTGGCCAAATAAACCTACCTTGCATTTATCCAATTATTAAACTCCCTCTGAGCCTATTTGCCCATTCTTTGTTCTTAACTCATTACAAGCTTTGATTGAAAAATCATGTTTTACCTTACCTTAGGGAATGGGAGAGCATTGATTTTCTTATTGGAGGAGTTCTTTTGCTTGCAATGATTTAAGTGTGGGGGAATTGGTGTGCTGATACGAAATGCTTGGTACCAAAATAAAACAAAAAAAAACAAAAAAAACAAAAACATAAAAAAAAGAAGAAAAAGAAAAGAATAGAAAAAGGAAGAAATGTGTGAAGAGAATGAGCATTTTATGGTTTTGGGTAAAAAATTTATGCTTTCTACTTGAGTTACTCCTCAATGCTCTTTTATTCTCTTTGGTTTTAACCTGCTATTATCCATATTGTTTCCTTCCTTCACCTTATAAGTTCCATTACAACCTTTTTGAAAGACCTCTTGATTTTTGCAATTTATTTGATCTAAGTAGTGGAGAATTGATGTATATGCAAGCCTATGGTAAAATACTTTCATAGTTTGACTGAGTTGAGCGTAAACAGTTAACCTAAACACCTTGTGTGATTTGAGTGTCACTTGTGAAGAATTTTACTCAATCTGAACATGCCTATTTCTGATTAAAGCATGATTATGCTATACTTTATTCTCAATTGGTTTGATTCAACTATTCTTTGTTAAGCATACTTAACTTATTAATTATGGTTTATATTTGATACAATGCTTGTATTTAAAAATTAGTTGAATTGATTAAATAAAGTATTACATGTTTGTGGGTATCATCCTGGTAAACCCTCAAGAGACTATAACTCGTCTACTAGGGACACTTATGGGTTTAAAGGCTTGTGGCATATGCTAAGTGCCATCGTGTTTTCCTACGAAAATGGATTAGATTAGGTATAATCAGTTTTTATACTTTTAGTTTAATAATATGATGTTTTTTGTTTTTCTTTAGTTTTGTTCTTATGTGTTTTGCCCAAGAGTGCAAAAGATTAAGTGTGGGGGAATTTGATTAATCAATTTGAGACACTTATGTTAGCTTTGTATTAGGCTTTATTTGATGTTTATTGTGCCCAATATTAGTATTTAAGATGAGTTTAATGTTGTTGGGCTTCATTGGGCTTTAATGCAAATATTGAATAATTTTCGGATTTTGATGCATTTTGACCTTTCTTCCTTGGTTAGGCCATAACTTGGGACTCAGTGATCCATTTGAGGTTATCTTGGTGTCTTTGGAAAGCTAAGACAATGCTCTACAAGTTTCATGAAGAACTCAAGAGCTAGATAGGACTTCTAAGGATCCAAAATATCGCTGCAATGCAGAGTGGGTTTGCTGTCACGAAAATCTGGGAAGAGTGCACATATTGGACTACATAGTGAGTTATAGGCCTCCTCTTAATCTGAAACTTGGCCATTGGAAAGATAAGACCCATATCTCCAACTTCACAAAAGACCATTTAGTCAATAGATGTCGTTTTAGGCATGATAATGAAGCTACAAGTTGGTTTGAATTTGGAAACACGTTCTGCCAACCTAACTTGAGATAGGTTCAGTGTTTTTGGTATATCTGGAGTTCTTAACGTCCAAATAGCATGATCCCAATTGAAAACTTTCAAGAAGACAACTGGCTACAACTTTCATGAAGACCTCCAAGCCAAAATGCACCGTCTAGATCATGAAAATCAAGCCAGAAGTCGGATAAGAGTTGTTGACTAAAAGCCACCAACCATACACCAACCCACCTACCATGCACCAACCCACCAACCACGCATCAAGCTTCCATATTTGACAATTTCCATATTTTTATAGGTTGTATTCAGATTATGTACATGTACAAATTGGCTTCTAGGATTAGTATAAATAGAGCCAATCTCTTTGTATTATCATGATTTAATTTTAAGTAAGTTTGAAGAAAGTTTGTGTATTTGTGAGAGTTTTCTTTCTCTTCTTCTCCATTCTCTTTACAATTTCGTTTTTGTTCTTTTATTTCTGAGTTCTTCCTTCCCATCCACGGAAGGCTAGGCTCTCATAATCAATCCAAGGGATTAGCCATCTTGATGTTTAATTTGGAGATCTTGTTTCGCTTGTTCATATTGCTTAATTGTTATTCAAGTTTCTCTTCTTCCTCTTTTGATTTTTATCTAGATTGAATTGCTTAATTTGATTCAAATGTTGATGTGATAATAGCTTTATTATCATGTATTCAAAGAGGATCACAAAGATTAAACAATATATTAAAGCTTTTTGACAGATTGTTTAGCTTGATTAAATTCTAGATCTTAAGTTAATCTATGTTTGATGGTGCTTACTTTATCTAACCTTGGTTAATCAAATCCTAGATGCTTATCTAGTAGAGAATTCTTGGATCATGTTAAGGCTTCTTGATGTGATCTAAGGCCAAGAACATGGTTAGCAATTAAGTGAATTCCTTATGATCAATGATGAGTTAAACTCAAGATCGGTAAATTTCCTTGGATTGGTTGTTTCTTTAGATTTGTTTACAACTTTAAGTCTCATGCTTTTATTAATCTTGTTAATCAACAACAAAACCCCCATTTTCTAATTATCTTGATCTAATTAAATCTTTGTTTTTGGATCTTTGAGAGATGATTCGGTTCATTCTCTATACTACAAATTAGTTTGTGAACCGGTTATTTTATTATTTGATAGGTCTCAACAACCTCTTGTCAACGTCCAATATATATCTTGTTTTAACTAAAAAGAAAATTTGGTATTTGTCCAATTTCCTCTGAATTATTTTTTGTCTATTATATTGGATTGTCCAAAGTTTCCTTAACAAGCTCAGATTCAAACTTCCGTCCAAAGCTTAAATTCAAATAATTACAATTGTTCATCATTAAATGCTTAAGAGACCTCTGACAAAGTACGCGGCAAAAAGAAGTCAACTGAGCTATTTAGCTGACACTGCTAATAACTACAAAGACCAGCAAATAAGGAACTTTCTGCGCACTCAGATAAATCAGAATTAAGATATCATATTCTTGGTAGTTTCTGATAATCAAAGTCACTTTTCACAAGAAGCTCAATGATCAATCAATTTGAGACACTTATGTTAGCTTTGTACAAGGCTTTATTAGATGTTTATTGTGCCCAATATTAGTATTTTAGATGAGTTTAATGTTGTTGGGCCTCATTGGGCTTTAATGCAAATTATGAATAATTCTTGGATTTTGATGCATTTTGACCTTTCCTCATTGGTTAGACCATAACTTGGGACTCGGTGAACCATTTGAGGTGATCATGGAGTCTTTGGAAAGCTAAGACTGGGCTCTACAAGTTTCATGAAGAATTCAAGAGCTGGATCGGACTTCTAAGGGTCCCAAATTTCCCTGCAATGCAGAGTGGGTTTGCTATCATGAAAATCTAGGCAGTGTGCACATATTGGACTATATAGTGGGTTCTAGGCCTCCTCTTGGGCTGAAACTTGGCCATTGGAAAGATAAGACCCATATCTCTAACTTCACTAGAGACCATTTAGTCAATAGATTTCGTTTTAGGCATGATTATGAAGCTACAAGTTGGTTTGAATTTGGAAACACGTTCTGCCAACCTAACTTGAGATAGGTTCAGTGTTTTTGGTATATCTGGAGTTCTAAAAGTCCAAATGGTATGATTCTAGATTAAATTGCTTAATTTGATTTAGATGTTGATGTGATAATAGCTTTATTATCATGCATTCAAAGAGGATCACAAAGACTAAACAATATATTAAATCTTTTAGATGGATTGTTTAGCTTGGTTAAATTCTGGATCTTAAGTTAATTTATGTTGGATGGTGCTTACTTTATCTAACCTTGGTTAATCAAATTCTAGATGCTTATCTAGTAGAAGATTCTTGGATCATGTTAAGACCTCTTGATGTGATCTAAGGCCAAGAACATTGATAGCAATTAATTGGATTCCTTGTGATCAATGATGGATTAAACTCAAGATCGGTAAATTTCCTTGGATTGGTTGTTTCTTTATATTTGTTTACAACATTAAGTCTTGTACTTCATTTCAATCTTATTAATCAACAACAAAACCCCATTTCTAATTATCTTGATCTGATTAAATCTTTTTTTTTCTGGATCCTTGAGAGACGATTCGGTTCATGCTCTATACTACAAATTAGTTTGTGAACCGATAATTTATATTATTTTGATGGGTGTCGACAACCTCTTGTCACTCAACACGATATCAGCTTATGCATTTAATGCTGCTTCGAACGGTAATAAATGTTTCCACTAGACGAAGAAGCTTATGAAGACTACTCCAAGTGCTCGTTGTCTGTAAATACAAATGTCTTTGAAGAAAGAAATGGGAGTCAGAAGTGATCAAAAGAGAAAAAGATGAAATATCCAAGTGAAACACAAGAAGGGGGGTTGAATTGTGTTTCTTAACCTTTTTGGAAAATTTTTTGTTAAACAAACAGTTCAAATTAGAAACCTGTTGAAACTTAAGAAGCAGTGGACGATAGAAAAAGCTTCTCAATCCTGTTGGACGCAGAGAAGGTCTTTATGAGACTTCTTTTTGGATGCAGTAAAAAAATTTAATCTTTTAGCATGAAAGCTTTGTTAAGAAAACAATGGCTATCCCCATAAGTTAGTGAATAAATAAAACACGAGTAAAGGGAAGAGAAGCTCACACTAAAAGTTTATCCTGGTTCACTCTCACAGTCCGAGAGTTACGTCCAGTCCCTTCACAGAGAAGGATTTTTTACTAATCTTTACAAAGGTTACAAGTATTCTCCACCTCTTCAGGTACACAAGTATTCTCAAACCTCTTCAGGTTATACAAGTATTCTCAAAACCTCTTCAGGTTATACAAGTATTAAAATGGTTATGTTTGAAAAACACTTAACAGATAACTCACGAAAAGTGAGGGTAGGAACTATGAAGCTTAGTGAGTTTAAGAAATCTTTACAGGGAATATGAAAGTGCAAGATTGAATTCTTAGAAGATAGAATGTGCTTTTATTTTTCTTCACATGTTCATTGTGGAAGACACCTTGTATTTATATGCTTTAGAGCTTTGAGCTGGTCTTCTCGAGCTATTCGTTCAACGGTAATAGATGTTCCCGTTCTGAGCTGCTATAAATGCTTAACACAGATAACGTGTTTGTTTTTCTCTTGAGAAGTGAGCTTGGTTATCATTGTTGCTAAAATCAACAAGGTCTTGTACTGAATCTTCTAAATGAACAGAGATATCTTAGTTGCTGAACTTGTACAGATGTTAGGTGTGTCAGTATTAGCAACTTTGACTTCTTTTTGCCACGCACTTTATTAGAGGTCTCTTCAGTATTTAATGATGAACAGTTCTTGGAATAGGATTGGAAACTTTGGACGTATGCTTGAATCTGTGCTAAGTAAAGAAACATTGGACGATCTAAAAGTATACTAACAACCAATTTAGAGTCAATTGGACGAAAACTAAGTTTTCTTTTGTTAAGAGACAAAATGGACGCACAAAAAAAATAATGATTTGTTAACACATTGTTTCCTTTTTAGAGGATTATCAACATGTCTTTAAGCCAGATAAACATTATTGGATTATCATTTTATGAAATCAACTGGTTTTATTGAAATATTACATGTTCATTCTAATTTAATACTTTTGTTATCTTCAAAACTTTGAGGGGCTAAATATTTGAATTATTTTGGTTTCAACATTAATAACATAAAACGTCTTTGATTCCAACAAAAGATTAATAGCTCACACTTTTTCTATTCTTTACACTCTTGTTTAGAGTTTTCTTTATTGAGAATTATTCTTTATCCTCACCTGTTGTGATATGATCTCAAGTGTTATTTCCAACATCCTTTATTCAACTTTCTTGTATAACCTGAAAAGGTTTGAGAATACTTGTATTACCTGAAGAGGTCTGAGAATACTTGTGTACATGAAGAGGTGGAGTATACTTGTAATGTTTGTGAAGATTAGTGGAAAATCCTTCTCATTGAAGGGACTAGACCACTACAAAAAAAATATGTTTTAGCGGCGGTTTTACTTTAGGTTTAGCGGCAGTTTTCACCGCCACTAAACATGTTTAGCGACGGTTGCAAAAACGCTACCTATAAGAGGGTCGCAAAATGATTAGCGGCGGTTTTCACCAACTGCTAATAGTCAAATTATAATAGAACCGCCGCGAACACAAAAACTGCGGCTAAACGACCTTTTTAAAAAAAAATTATATACTACGTGAACTTCCCCAGCAGGGATCTATGGTTTCATAAACCTATTTTTCATACCAACATACATACAACCCAAGTTCAATTCTTGGCTTTGTTGTTTATATGATCTTTTAAATCATAGGATGTTGGACGACCTTTTAAAATCAAAGGAAGAAAAACATATGAAACAAATGGGGGAAAACTTTTTCGGTGAAAACAGAAGGTCCAGTTTCGGCTTGATATAGACAATAGACATGCCTTCTATTAGGAAATTCAATATAAAAATATATTGCTTAAATGAAGTCAACATTTTATGTAAAGTAAACATAAAATAATGGACGCATGACTAATCTAATTGAGATGGACACTAAATTTAAAGATTTGGATGAATGCTTACTTGGGGCCTTCCAAACTCATATTTCTTCCTGAGGCACCATTGAACTTCAAAACAACAAGCTTGTCCAAAAGCTTCTTAATTTCTTCCATATCTGCTTTTGAAGGAGAAGCATAAACTGATATAAGGAATCTGATTGCACCAAACCCAAGTATATTGCCCCTTTAACAACTAGAATACCCAACAATGGTAGTAAGAGATTGCAATTGTTCAATAATAAAGAAAATCTAAATTAAAAATTGCAAGAGGAAAATCTAAATTAAAAATGGCAGACCACTGTTATTGGATGGAAGGTAAATTGATTCCAAGACTGAAATAAAAAGAAAATCCATCATTTACAGGCTAATAAAAAATGGCAGCCCACTCATCACGCATGCATGCCATGGCTCCTACCTAGCAGCCACCGCATATGTCACCTAACAGTGGCACTCCCTCCACTAATAACAATACTTGTTTTTGGGATATGGTTAAGTACTATTTATGTTTCCATAACAAACATTAATGAGAGAACGTATATTGACACTCATGTCTCAATTGTCATTCCTATTCTAGTTAAACTAATTATTTATTGTGACTCCTAATTTCATTTAAATCCCTTATCATTAATTTATTAATTTTAAAAATCTTTTAGTATTTGTTGACTCCTCATTAATCCAAAACTCTTGCCTTTATTATCTAACTTTTGAATCACTTTTCATCTTTCTACTTCTTTTCTTTTCCATAAAAAATGTATGAAGATAGAAAAGAAACAAAGAAAAGATGAAGAATAAAAGAAGAATCAGGGGCTTGAATCTTAAAATAGGCACGTAGAATTAAGAGAAGAAAAAGAAAGAGAGAGGAGAGAGAATAGTGGTTGAAGAAAATTTTGACTTGACTAAAAAAATTCACAAAGCCAGTAAGCTAGAAGAAAATTTTGACTTGACTATCATAATATATACTGTTGATATCTGAGGAAGCTCTAGGTAATTTTCACTCACATTGCAAATCTTTGATTTATGAATGGTTCACGCAAATGCAAAATATTCAACTGAACATAAAACCAAAGGAAAAAGACTCAGTGAATATTTCAACCAGGCTGCTCATCTATTCTTCATATACTTCTTGTTAAGCCTGCCTCTATTTTAATGAGAGCATGCTAGAGATATCCTAGGATCATGAAATGTCAAATTACCTAGAGCTTCCTCATATATCAACAGTATCCATGAAATACAAGATTATGATATATTAGACAATCAACAAGAAGGAACATTATGAAAACCTTTATGAGAAACCCAACACAAAACTCAGCAAAGAAAATTAACAGACCCAAAGAACCATGAACTGTACCTGAAGCTGACGCATAGCATCTCCTTGACTGCACCTGTGAACTTCTGTTGGGAGGCATGGTGTATGGAAGATAAATAAGTTACAGGTAGTCCCCCTTTGAAGCAAGGCAAATCCAGGAAAAAAAACATAAAAATTACGTACCATGAAATCTCTCCATTGAACAAGGATCCACCAATGGAACCCCTTTTCATGGTAGCCATGGAGATGTTTCTCTTCTGTATACCAAATGAAAGTTACTTTGAAAGAGAATTTGAGTTAGCTGAAAAAGTTGGCTTACAAAGGGGGTAAAAAAGCCATAGTATAGGCAAGGAAAAAGATATGGTGCTAGTGTACTGCAGATAGAAAACTTCTTATAACATATTGCTTGATTGGCATCTAAAATGAGCTATTATATCAAGAAAAAATTCATATTAATAGTACTTTAGGTGTTAATAACCTTTGAAACTTCTTTTTGCCAGAGCTTTTCAAGCTCAGGTTGAACATCTTTTAGAACTTTTGAAGCTTTAACCATTGGATCCACTTCTACAAACTTCAGTTTTTACTCAGAATCTCAAGAGTTCTCATATATTCCTTATTGACCTGGAAAAAGTCCAAAGTTTACATTCATTAAATATTATTAACTAAAATAATTACAGTTCCTTTTCCTTCCCTTTATTATTTTAATCTCAATTTGCACAATCTTAGGAAAGTTAGGAACCCAATTACCTGAACAAGAAAAACAAGGATTTGTTTTATCAAGGCCACCAATAGTTAAAGAGCATTCATTCATGGTTTGTGTTGAACCTGGTAAACGTTAAATTCATGAGTAGGATAATTTTGTGCCTTCCAAGTAGAATCATATTAATTAAATTTAAGCCTATAAACTGAAGAAAAGGAAGAAGAAAGCCTCCCAGAAGTTACCTGAAGACGCTTAAACATTGCTCCTGAATTGCTCCATGCCCCAACAATCAAAATAAAATGCAGAGATGTATCTACTTTTAACTACTTATCAAAATAAAACACTTAAACATTTCTCCTCCATAGACGACAATCACATAATAAAATATATTTACATTTCATAAATATCAAGAAAGAAGAAGGAGCCTTCTTTCCCATGGCTCGTACTTCCTATGGCTAAAGAGCTTAGTGACAGTTTGATCTTCCTATGTGACCAGGGAGTGAAGTGGGAGCACATTATAGATCTTCCTAGTATATTATGTGTGAGATTTTGGGGGATTTAAGCATCAAGGAAGAAATGATGACAGATACACAAACATGGATTAAAATGTTCTTTAGATGTATCAGTAATTTTATTGCGTTGTTATACATTTCATATATGCACTTATTGAATTTTGTAGTTTTGCTTTTGTTTAATTAGGTCTAAAACCTTTTTCTGTTGCTCACCGAAAAATGAAGTTTTTCAGTTTTTTTTTTGTTTTGGCATTATTGGTCATCTATATATGAGGTCTTCTAAACCTTTAGGAAAGTTTACTTATACAAAAAAACAAAAAGAAAATGTATAAGTAAACAAAATTAATGTGGCTCAATTGAGTTAAGAAGAAAGCAGGGCCAAGAAACCCAATTGTTTGCATTATCTGCCAAGAAAATATAGAAATATACAGTGAGATTGAGAACCCAGTAGCAATGAAATTGAGTTGAGGAACTAACAACCAAAAGCACTAAGCTGCTAAATACTTAAGTACAAGGAAGGCAAAGGAAATATGTGTTTGACTACTTTGTGGAAAGAAATGCTGTCATCTCTATTACTAGCATTAGAAGGTTTATGATGAATAGGTTTCTTTTAAAATAAAAAGCAGATAAACATGAAATTGAAAGATTTCATTCACACTTCAATAAATAAGCCACCTAAAGAGTAAATTGTGTGTGAAAATTAAAAAAAACAATGATTTAATATGAAAACATTGAAACCTAAAACAGGGTTACATCTTCCCAGACATATCAATAAATTAGGGAAACATGTATTAACTACTTTTCTCAAACTAAAATAATTAAGAAACTAAATTATCCTGTTTGAACTTATTTACAAGGAAAAAAATATATAAGAACCAACATGACAATTTTGAGACAAGTAATACAGAACAAGAAATTGATTTTCTTTTCACTAGCTTATTATTTGAATTATAGAATAAGCAATAGGTCCTAAGTCTTTCATTCATATACAAGGCTTTCTCCACCACAATTGCTCCACAAATCCATGGGATTCATGACAGGGAAAAGCCATTAATCAAATCCCAGCCACCCAACTCAAAGCCGAAAATTGCATCCCCAAGATAGATGTGGTATATCTATCTATCATAAATCCCAACGAACCAGGGCCAAAAGGCTAGAAACAGGTAACAAATAGCCACCATGAGATTCAAATCCAACCTAAATGCACTTCATTTTATTGACACACCATATTATCGAAGAATAAACCCAGACATCATAAACAGCCCAAGCACAACATCAAAAACAAATTTAGCAACAACATGCGATTTTATCTATTCCGCAAAACACAGAGCAAAATCAACAAAGTGAAATGAACGAAAAAATAGAATTCAATGATGGATTGTTCATAACCAACAGTGATAAGGCTACGATTTGTGTTGCAATAACTGGTAAAGAAATGGAATGATAAACTCTTTTACGCCCTAATTCATAATAAAACAACTCAACGCCCAATCTATGATACCTGTTTCAGCCAACTATCACGACTCCGCTACGAGATCTAGTCCCTAAAGCAAAGTTAGGTCTTGATCGAGATTGTGGATCGAAGTAGAAAGAGTCAACAGAGCTAGAATCATAGTTGAGCTTTCGTGGATCAAGTTTAGATCGTGGATCTTTAGGTGAATCAAGTTCAGATTTCGGGATAGATTTTGGATGAAAACAAATAAGGGAATGAGATTCAGACCTGGTGTAGGGTTTTTACTATTTGCAATCGCCCTAAACCATTACATTTTTGGCGGTTGATATAAACGCCATTAAAAGAATGTATTAGCGGCGGTTTATTATAATCGCCTCTAAATAACCGCAGCAAAGCAACACTTTTTGTAGTGGACGTAGCTCTCAGGTTGTGAGAGTGAACCAAGATAAACATCTAGTGTGAGCTTCTCTTCCCTCTACTTGTGTTTTATTTATTCACTAACATCTGGGGATTGCTATTGTTTTCTTAACAAATTTTTCCAGTGTAGCCATCCAAAAAGCAGTAATGAGACAAACTAGCCAACCGTTCCTGCATTTGATCAATGAACGGAAGGGGGTAATGATCCTTCCGAATGGCTTAGTTGAGGCGTCTGTAATCAATGCAGACTCTCCAACTATTCTGCACTTGGGTTGGAATGAGCTCATTCTTCTGGTTAGCCATGACAACCATTTGCTGTCAGAGATGGGATAGATAATGTCAGCCTGCAGTAGCTTGGTCACATTTTTCTTCATCACGTCCAAAAAGAGAGGATTCAGTCTCCGCTGGGGCTGTCTTATTGGTTTAGTTTCCTCCTCAAGTAATATCCTATGCATGCATGTGGAGGGGCTAATACCAAGAATGTCTGCAAGTGTCCAACCAATTGCCCTTTTGTGTTCCTTCAAGACCTCCAATAATCTGGTTTCTTGCTCAAGTTGGAGGTTTTTGGCCACTATGACCGAGAGCTTCTCATCCTCCTCCAAGAATGCATACTTCAGATGTTCGGGCAAGGGCTTAAGTTCAATGGAGGGTGGTTGTTGGACTGACGATACTAGTTTTGGAATTGAAACCAAATATGCCAAATTCTTAGTAGTTGCACTTGTTGCACCTACACCTGTAAACTATGCACAATCTTGCAAAACAACATTATCATATCCTATGGAATCAAAAGAATAACACTTAGCAGCAAGATGAATGACAACATCATTAATAACAACACATGACAAGTATGTAGAAATCTCAGCACAAGCAGTACACATTGCAGTGGGTTTACAACCAGAAAGTCTGAAACAGGCAGAACAAGTATCATAAGCAATGCTATCAGTGTATCCTACAATTTAAGGAAACTCTGCCAACATATCAGCATGCATATCATCAACCAGTAAATCAATGACATCAAAATGAAAAACAGAATGATCCTCTAAAGGGTATTTCATGGTATCAAAAATGTTAAACTGAATTATATCATCACCAAATTCCATGGATAGGGTACCAGCATGCACATCAATCTTAGTTTTAGCAGTTTTCAAAAATGGCCTACCTAAGATTAATGGGGGTGGGGAAGAGGCAGATTCATCTTCCATATTCAACAAAAAAATATCAACTAGGAATATTAAATTTTTACCCTAACCAGAACATCCTCCAACACTCTTGCGGGTTGAGTCGTGCTCCAGTTTGCTAACTGAATGACAATGCCGGTGGGCTTTAGCTCTCCCATATGCAAGGAAGTGTAAACTGACTTTGGCATTACATTGATGGAGGCTCCCAAGTCTAGCAAGGCATGAGTAAACTGTTGGTGCCCTATGCTGCAAGGGATGGTAAAAGTGCCTAGGTCTTTGCATTTAGGAGGCAAGTTGGGCTGAATTAAAGCAGAGACATTTCTCCTCATACTCACTTTTTCAGTCCCCTTTAGTTTCCTATTATGGGTGCATATCTCTTTCAAAAACTTGGTATACTTGGGGATTTGTTTAATTGCCTCCAAGAGAGGTATATTCACCTCAACCTTCTAAAAAGTCTCTATAATTTCCTTATCCAAGTCAGTCTCAACCATATGCCTCAACTATGTTATTCGGTTGGGAAAAGGAAGAGGAATATAGGTAACTAACTTCTGTGGATGTTCACTTTTCTGCTGCACTGAATTTTCTGTCAACTTCTGGTTTGATCTTGTTTTCTGCTTAGCTACTGTAGGATCATTTGCTATTGCAGAATCTGGATTTGTTGTAGAATCTAAATTTGCTGCAGAACTTGAATTTGCTAAGCCAAGGGTAGAATCTGGAATTAACTGCTGCATTGGTCCATTGATTTGCTTACCACTGCAGAAAGCTATAGCACTGACATTGGCTCTAGGGTTTGGAGTGGTTTGAGAGCGTAATTGACTAGATCACTGTGACTTTAATTCATGAATAGATGTGGCAAGTTGATCAATTTGAGTTTCCAAGTTCTGAATGATGGTTTCAGTTCTTTGTTGAAACTGGATGTTCTTGGTGGCCAATTGTTTCACCAAATCCTCCAATAAGGGCTCAGACTTCATGGCTACTGGACCTTGTTGCTGGAATGGTGGTTTACTTGGTCCAACATGTGGTTGAAATTGATTTGGCCTTGCTTGCAGCTAGAATGGTGGTCTACACTGTTTTGGTGGCTGCTGATTGGATGCATTCCAATATCTCAGATTGGGATGGTCCCTTCAGCCAGGGTTGTAAGTGTTGGAGAATGGATCATATTTCTGTTGTTGATGCTGATGAAACTGAGGCTTCCCAGGAAATATACCAGCTGCAGCCACAGATTGGTCTTGAAACTCATAATCATCTTGGAGTATGGCATAAATCTGTGGGATGAGAAGAACTATAACATATGCTACAAACTCTTACAACCACAGGTGTTTGATGTTGTCCCATGGCTAATTGTGTTACCAAGGAAGTTATTGTTGGAACCAAAGAACCTCTGTGAAATTAGGTTTGGAACCAAAATGGTTAAAGAATTAATACCCCGTAAAGTTTTGAAGATAACAAAAAGATTAAATTAGAATGAATTAGTAAAAGATACATAACTTGTTTATAAACTATTTCGTAAATCATATAACAAGGAAACAAGGTGTTAACAATCTGTTACTTGTACGTGCGTCCATTTTTTTTATCTTTTAAACTAAAGGAAACTAAGTATTCGTCCAATACTTTCTAAATTGATTTTCAAAGAATATTATATTGGATCGTCCAAATGTTTCCTTACTTAGCTCAGGTTCAAAGCATTCATCCAAAAGCTCAAATTCAAATATGAAGAAGCTGTTCATCAGTAAATGTTGAGAAGAATTCTGACAAAGTACACTAAAAAAGAAGTCAACTAAGCCGCTTAGCTGACACCGCTAACAACTACAAAGACCAGCAAATAAGGAACTTTCTGCGCGCTCAGATAAGTCAAGACTCAGCTATTATATTCTTGGATATTTCTGATAATCAAAGTGACTTTTCAGAAGAAGTTCAACACGATATTAGCATATGCATTTAATGCTGCTCAGAACGGTAATAAATGTTTCTGTTGGACGAAGAAGCTTATGAAGACTGCTCTAAGTTCTCTCACCTTTAAATACAAATGTCTTCGAAGAAGAACAAAGCAATGTGTGTGAATCAAAAGTGTAAAAGCATAAAATCTTTCATTATTCTAAGTATTCATACTCTTGTATAGAGTTCAAGTCTTGAAATTTATTTTTTATCGTCACCTGTAGTGAGTTAAAAACTCAAGCACTTTCTACATCTTCTCATATTCAACCTAGTTGTTTAAGTCTGAAGTGGCTGGGTATAAAAGAATACTTGAGTGTTAGAACCTGAAGAGGTTGAGAATACTTGTGTATCTGAAGAGGTGGATAATACTTGTAATATTTGTAAAAGATTAGTGAAAAATCTTTCCGGTTGAAGGGACTGGACGTAACTCTCGGTTTGTGAGAGTGAATCAGGATAAACATCTTGTGTGAGCTTCTCTTCCCTTCTCTTGTGCTTTATTTATTCACTAACATCTGGGGATTGCCATTGTTTTCTTAACAAAAGGTTTTTTTAAGTTAAAACTTAGAACTTTTTAACTGCGTTCAAAGAGAAATATTACAAAACCTTTTTAGCGTCCAATTGGACTGAGAAGTTTTTATTCGTCCATTGCGTGTTATTGTTTCAATCATTGTCTTAATTAGTTTGTTATTAAAAAAAGTGTTCCAAAAAGGTTAAGAAACACAATTAAACCCCCTTCTTGTATTTCACTTGTTTACTTCAATTAACTCATCAATTCTGTGCTCCATCCTCTGTTGGTCAGCATGGGAAACATGAACCTCATTAACTCCTATAGTTGAAGTAATGACCCTAGTGTCAAACTGTTAGGATTTGGCAGCCATATTAGCAATTAAGTCCCTAGCAGCAGTAGGAGTTTTGTCAACCAAGGCACCTCCACTAGCAGCATCAACCATGCTTCTGTCCATAGGTAGCAAGCCTTCATGGTAATAATGAATCAGTAATTGGTCACTGATTTGGTGATGAGGATAGCTCGCTCAAAGCTTTTTGAACCTCTCCAAGTATTCATGCAAAGTCTCCCCAGTCATCTGCCTTATGTCGCATATGTCCTTTCTAATTGCAGCAGCTCTTGAGGTAGGGAAGAATTTTTCTAGAAACAGCCTCTTCATGTCATTCCAGGATGCTATAGAGGCTGGTTGAAGGTAATATAACCAATCATTGGCTGCACCATCCAGTGAAAATGGAAATGCCCGTAACTTGATGTGATCCTTAGCTATTCCACGAGGTTTCATGGTTGAGCAGACCACATGGAATTCCTTCAAGTGCTTGTGTGGATCCTCACCTGCAAGACCATGAAACTTAGGCAACAAGTGTATTAATCCTGATTTAAACTCAAAATCAACATGAAGGTCAGGATATTGGATGCACAAAGGCTGATATGCAACATTAGGGGCAACAAGTTCTTTTAGAGTTCTATTATTATTGTTAGCCATAGTAAAATCAGCAGACTCAGTATCAGACACTGAAGCATTAACAGAAACAGACTCAACAGGATTAACAGAGTCAACAACAAGATCAGGTGCAGTGCCAAGTTCAAGTCCAATTCCAGAAGCTATTTGACTAGCTCTATGAATTCTACTACCATTCTTATGAATTCTGAGAAGTGTATGAAAGGTTCTATCAATTTCAGGATAACATGAATGCAAGGTACCAGGATCAGACCTAGTCATACAGCATGTAGCTCATAGGAAGGTATAGAAAAGCAATAACAACTAAAACACTAAAATAAAATAAAATAAAAATAAAAACGGTATCAAATGAATCTAAAAAAAATAAAAATATGAGACCACCACCCAGAATCAATAAGGACCAAGTTATGATTTATGGTGAAAAGAAAATCTTAAAAAAATTGAAAAAATGGCCTAAACGATGGAATTTGGCTAAAATAGGGATGACCTCACTGTAAATAGTGAGCATTTCTCAAAATAACGTTTTCCATTAGTCTCCCAAAATTCAGCTCAATCAGAGATACTTTACCGAACCAAAAATTTGACAGAATGCCTTTTACCTTATTTCAGCTGAATTTCTTTTGAGAAAGCTTCAAAAACAAAGCAAACACAATTGTTAGAGTTAGATGGGGTCTTGAAATAATCAAATAGTAGTCTTGATTCCTCGGTAACGGCGCCAAATTTGACAATGGGTTGTCAAGTCCTGTCAAAATAATAAAATTTACTGGTCCCTAACTAATTTGTAGTATAGAGAATGAACCTAATCGTCTCTCAAGGTATCTAAAAACAAAGATTCAATTAGATCAAGATAATTAAAAAGAGGGGTTTTGATGATTTGTAAAGAAAACATACCAGTTGAATTAAAGAAAATTAATTAACAAATTAACCAATACAAGGAAATTTACCGATCTTGAGTTTAATCCATCATTGATTACAAGGAATCCACTTAATTGCTAACCATGTTCTTGGCCTTAGATCACATCAAGAAGCCTTCACATGATCTAAGAATCCTCTACTAGATAAGCATCTAGGATTTGGTTAACTAAGGTTAGATGAATTAAGCACTATCAAAACATAAATTAACTTAAGATCCGAAATTTAACCAAGCTAAACAATCCATCTAAAAGCTTTGATATATTATTTAGTCTTTGTGATCCTCTTTGAATACATGATAATAAAGCAATTATCACATAAACATCTAAATCAAATTAAGTAATCCAATCTAGATCAAAATCAAAAGAGGAAGAAGAGAAACTTGAATAACAATTAAGTAATATAAATAATCAAAACAAAATCTCCAAATTTAACATGAAGATAATTAATCCCTTGGATTGATTACAAGAGCCTAGCCTTCCATGGATGGGAAGGAATAACTCAGAAAATGAAGAACAAAAATGAAATTCTAGAGAGAAGGGAGAGGAAGAAGAAAAGAGAACTCTCTAAAATACTCAAACTTAAAATTTTATTGATACTAAATACAAGAGAGATTGACCCTATTTATATTAATCCTAGAGGCCAATTTTACAGTTGATAAAAGTTGTAAACAACTAGAATGCAAGATAAAAAATGGATGTTTGCCAATAATAGTGGCTTGATGCACGGTTGGTGGGTTGGTGCATGGTTGGTGGCTTATCGTCAGCAACTCTTCTCTGACTTCCAGCTTAACTTGCATGCCCTAAACGACGTATTTTGGATTGGAAGTCTTCATAAGAATTGTAGCTTTATGTCTCAGCTTTCCAATGGCACCAGTTTCAGCTCAAAAGGAGGCCTATAACCCACTATATGGTCTAATATGTGCACATTGCTCAAATTCCAGGGGCAACAAGTCCACTTTGACTTTCAGGCTTATTTTGGACCATTAGAATTCCGATCCAGCTCTTGAGTTCTTCATGAAACTTGTATATCGTTGTCTTAGCTTTCCTCAACACCAAGATCACATCAAACGAATCACCGAATCCCAAGGTATGGCCTAATCAAGGAGGAAATGTCAAAATGCATCAAAATCCGAGAATTAATCACAATTTGCATTAAAGGCCAATGAGGCCCCCAAAAACATAAAACTAAGCTAATATACTAATATTGGGCATAATAAACATCCAATAAAGCCAAGTACAAAGCTAACATAAGTGTCTCAAAATAATTGATCACTACCACTATTGGTCCTTTGTGACAACCTCCTACTACTATACATTGTTGGCTACTAGCTATATCTTCTTATCTTCTATAAATAAATAATATGTACAGTAGCTAGTATAAAAGAATAAAATTGAACCTAAGAGGATTAAATATTTATCACCATCCTTCTCCTTCGTACATAACTTGATTATCAAAACTCTAAGTTTAACTATGCCCTTCATGAATGCAGAATTAGAACTAGGTGTCATACAACAGAACATGAAAACAGTGGTTTGTTCTAAGCAAAGTAATTCTTAAAACTTGATTGTGAAAACTCAAAACATACATGCTGCCCAGAATTCATTTAAATAAGAAATTATAAAGAAAATTACATGAAAGTGGATGAGAATGCCTTGCAGCATATATGATCGATAGTAAGAGAGAAGAGATAGCAAAATTATAAAACAAGGGAAAGTGGGAGTAGAGATACAAAACCACAAACATGGCAGCCAAGATTTTGAGAAATTAGAGGCTTGTTTCCTACCTTTTCAGACTTGGTGTAGCTCTAAACTCTCTCAGCTTCCCTAGTAGCAAAATGTCTAAGTGAGTGAATGGAGTATGTGTGCATGAGGAGTGAAGCAAGCAGCTGTGAGTGTCCTATTTATAGAAAGAAAATCTGGTTGGGATTGTACCAGATTGCCACCCATCTCCACGAGCTCCCCTGTGACTGAAGTGCATCATTAGGTGCAGCTCCTTGGCTGTGGTGCAAGTGACTCATCCAATAAGTAAGATTCCCCATCATTGACAAGGCTTGGACATGTCCAAGCTGCAGGGAATGTCTCCTGCATGCAAGGCTTTGTTGCATGCACCATGTGCTCTTGCCTTTTTGTGTCTCTAGTCCTTGTGCTTTTAAGTCTTTTGCAATTTAGTCCATCCTCTCATTGGGCTGACTAGGGGTGGCTTATGGGCTTAGATTTAGGTCTATTTTTGGTTTATATAGTGTCATTATGAATAATTAAATCTCTGGTTTTAATCATAAACTAATCTTGCTTAATTTTAAATTAAGCTAGTTTTGGTGTTTGGTCCTTTTTTCCTTTATTAATTCAGTTTCTTTACCTTAAATTCTTAATATAATTAAGCCCCCCCTTTTTTTTAATATTAATTTACCATATCATCTTTTAATCCCTTAGGTTTAACATTTATTAATAAGGTTTTGTTCTAGTTTGAATTTATGTGCTTTAATATTACCCTTCTTGTTATTTCACTTAATTTATCTCGAATTCTTATTTCCTAAACCCCTTTTATTTAATCTTTTCTTAATTAATTCTATACTTAAAAAAATTTTCTTGGTAATTCAATTATTATGGTGTTACATCCTTTCTATTTCTGCCAACAAAACTTCCCTAGACACAACAAGGTCATGTTGTTTTTCTTCGTGGAGAATCATGGAATAGTTTCTTCCAATGGTAAGAAGTGGTTGTATGAGAAGAATTTGACCATGTATAGAAGAATATGAATCATTTAAACCCATAAGGAATTGCATTGCCTTCCCTCTTTGTTCTTGTTCTTCATTTTTCTTAATTGCGACACAAGTTCAAATAGGAAGATAATTGTAGGATGAGAGTTCATCCTATAAGCCCTTCAACTTGGAATAATATGCTGCCATAGGAAAGGTCCTTTGATGTAAAGAGGCAATGTCTCTCTCAATCAGAAAAATTCTAGGAGTATCTGATTAATTATACGACTACGATAAAGCAATAGAAAAATGTTGATAATAAGGGAAGGTTGACTATCTGATTATGCTATGAATTCTACGAAATCATTGCCTATAATATTTTGCCAAATTTCAACAGAATGTGATAGGATAATGGCTACGACTAAATTCTATTATAGGTTTCCAATTTTATTTTATTAGGTTTTTTTTTGTTTCTCAGGATATGTCTTTCCTAAAAGGTAAGAGATTAATCTCTCGGAGTACTGTCAGATGCCAAAAGCAGGGACCTCTCCCATCTGCATTTTTTTATACACACCGCCTTAAAGATTGAACCCATGATCACAAGATGCTTAAGGGTCATTTCATTTTTAAAAATAATAATAATTTGGTGCTCATTCAATTTATATATATGTATCCATGTAAAAAAAAGTATATATATTGAATATATTAAAGTGCATTTACTAATATTGTTGCACCGATACAGATTAATATTGTGGCAATACTTGATTCACTACATTTAATCTAAGTCTTATAACTAATTTTTGACAAAATTCAATAGTTCCAAAACTATGAACACTAGCTAGTTGTACAGGTGGTGCCATGTTTAATTTGCACCTTCAACTGTCTTTTCAAAAAATATATATATATTAGCATCGATCATCTTAATTGAACTGTGACAATGGTCTCTCATAAGTCTGTTGCAATAATTTATATGTAGTTATATTTTACTAGTGGTGGAGAAGTATAACTATATGATATTTGTTTATGGTGAAATTTGTTAACACAACGACAATTCATTAGGTCTACGAAAGCAACCTAGAAAGGGGAACATTCTTCCTTTGAGTGGTGTTCTCTACTTTTTAACAATGTCAAATTTATAGTTTAAGTGCGAAGTGGAACAAAATGTTTGACAAATATGTGTTAAATGAAGTGCATAGACGAACATGAATATCATAGACTGAATAGTAAACCATGCAATGTAAATAAAAAACAAGAAAGTAAAGGAAATGAAAAGGGCAATGAAAGAAAGTAGGAACTTGGTATTAAACTTGCTAAAGTAAATTACAAGAAATAAACAACTAGGAATTTAAAGAAACAAAATGAAAAGAGGTGGTTGAAGGGCTCTGTTTTCTGTTGCAGTGAGAAGTGTAAGAATTTCAAGACCCATTACTAGGATGCTTAGATCCCTTATTTATAGACTTGCTAAGTAACTGCCTACGTTTGAATTCAAAATCCTATATGTACATTGTCGCCCTATGCGACAATTATCAATTTGCTTCTGAAAACCTGAACAGTTATGTGTCGTTTCTTCACATATTCTCTAAGTGATAACTATCCCACATACTCCACAAGGCCGTAAAATTTGGGAGAACTACAGCCATTAAGTCCTTTCTCTCTTAACTTCCAATGCATTCCACTTTGTCTTTACAATCCCATGGTGTCACCATCGATTTCACGACTCTTGCTTGTCTTATTTTTATCACCAACCATTACTTAAATATGATATCGACTCGTTTCTTGTCATTGATAACTTCCTGTGACGATTTATTTAGCAACTGTAATGTCGACATCCTTTTGTGATTATGACATTCTTGCCGACACTTCCATTTTTATCGATTTCTTTCACTTCATTATCATTATCAATTGAAATTCTAATTGTCATCAATCCTTTAAATCAAACATGATTGTCGTCAATATTATATGACAATTCAACTTTGACTTCTGGGTCATATATATATATATATATATATATTTAATGAATAGCATAATGACAATGTGAAAATATTTTAGTCATATCAATATTTATAGAAGCATTTTTTCTTTTTTTGTAGGTACTGTTATTTATGCTTATACTTAACAACAGTTTTAATAATTTAGCGCTCTGATTTTATATAAATAAACACAGGTTTGGTGACCTCTACGAGAAACCATTGTTATATAACATGAATATGGCAGCAGCCACGAATAAAACTATTACAATATTTTTAAGATGCGCACTGTAATCGCTGCTAAAATAACCATTATTATAGGTCAACTTTATTGTAGTAGTTTATAACTAGTACGTACGAAAGTCCATGAAATCATGCATAACTTGCAAGATGCGCGTTGTTCTCCTTAACAACACTGCTGTTGGTTTCCAAGGTTGAAGTGAAAGACCATGAAAGAACATCATGTGTTTCAACGAAGCCTGGCGATATTCCTGTGGTAGCAGAGAAACCAACGCTAACCCTCTCCGGAAGAACACTCTTCAAATCAACAGCAGCAGTGACGATATAACTTGTGCTTTTTTAACTCCCTGGATAAGTTAGACGCAGTTAATGTTTTGGTGGCAGGTTGATAGCTTATGACAACATTGGCCACTTCCCCATTCCCCCAATCCCAATTCACAGTTTTTTTCGACTCAATAGTGTTGACATCAATTCCAATATGTCGTTGAAAAAATGGATCCCAGATGTTTGAGAAAGTTTCAATTTCAACTGCAACAATTTGGTTGGAGCTATTGTAAAGTGAGTTACTGAAAAGTCCGAGGTATCCCCTGGTTGAAGATGGAGGGATCTGAGAATCCGGTGGTGCAAGAAAGAACGCAATACCATCAGCAGTAAAAAGGGGTGCTTTCACGACAAAGGAGAAGGAAGTGACAAAGCTTGCCACCTTGCCTGTGCTGCCGTCCCAAATGTGCACAGGGGCAGCATATAGAGCTCGGCCAATAGAGTTTGGTTTACCTTTTTCTACCTTGGTAAGTCGTAACTCCCCTTTCGATGAAACCAAGGCATCACCTTCGAGGAGTAGATCCTCTTGTTTTGACTCAAACTTGTTGAAGCTAAAAGAAAGGACTTCTGATGAGTTCACCTTGTTGAGTAGCAAGTGGAAGAAAGTTATGGAGATGGCTAGAAGAAGAGAGAATGGTTTCAGGGTTTGCAAGAGGTGTGGTCTTGAGTTGGAGGTAGCCATGGTGTTTACTTGAATTAAATAGTGATGCACAATGGTATACTATTCAAAATATGATAATTGTATTTTGAAGTTTATTTTTCTGTGATAATTTTTTGTAGATTAATTGCACTTTGCATTATCAATTTTAAAACTTTAAAGAAAGCAAGAAACTTGAATATAACGCGAACTAATGAATGATGCATACAAAGACACAGTTGAACATATGATTAGTAGGGACCTAATGGGAAGGATATCATTGAGCCAATAATGTATGATCTTAATGTGCACCAGATACAGTTTCACAATTAAAGTCATTTCAGTTAGATAAGAGCCGACTGTAGGTGAAAGACGGGTCCATTGATGAACACAGCTCTTTCAGTAAGTAGTTCATTTCAGGAAATGTGATGAGCACAGCTCAATGTAGTTGGTAATAACTTCCGTCTCTCTTAGTTGGCACAAATTTATCTTTTAATTGTCAATTTTTTCTGAGTTGTCATTATTTAATTAATGCGATTAGAAATAGGACAAGAAAATGAGCCATCAGATTTGAATCTTGGTTCAGCCATTTCAGATTCAAATGACTTATAGGATCACGTTTCACGCACCCACACTACACATCCCTTTGGTGTGTCAACTTTGGATTATACTACCAACGAGTAGTTGTGTAGTAAATATAATCCATCAATAATCAACAGCCATGTGATGGAGTAGCTTTAGAAATTGCACCTTTATTTTTTGTCCTTATCAAATATCTCCACACTATTTAGATGTGAGACTAATTCCGTTTGAGGTTAGGAGGTTGTCACTCCTTACAAGTTCTTTCTCATGAGCTCGAATCTCTGATATTACAAAGACCCTTCAACTGTTAAGTTCAAATTTACTTATCACTTGAGCCACCCTTGTAGGTGAAATTACATCTTCAGTTATTCATCTACATGCTTCCACTCGTAACAAATGCTCATTTGCATCTGGTCCTTTTGAATTACAAAATAAAACCAGACTATTAATTAGAGTTTATTGGCAATCACTCTCCTATTATGGTGTGTTGATTGTTATGGGTTAAATTCTTGATCTATCCTCTTTCCTGAAGTCCTTTTTATGTAACTTAAAATGGAAAAAAAAGGAAAAACACTCTTCCCATTGTGTTTTGTTACTAGATGTCACAAAACATGATGAAATGATTTTTTTTTATTTTAAAATTTACTAATCATTTTTTAGGTACAACTAATCATTTTAAGTAATAATGAGTGGTTTAGATAGATATAGAAGAGGCATCGATTAAGACTAAGAAAATATTAAATGGTATTTTAAAAAATAAAATAAAAGTTTAATAAAAAAAATAACAATAGATAAATAAGAGTATTAATATACTTACATTAAATTTTAACTAATTCTCTATTATTTTTTATTCAAATTTGCATATAATTTTATAGTTTCATATAAATATTTGATCGAATCCATAAACTAAAAGGGTGCTTATCAATAAACATTAAGAGTCTGGTTTTATCTGGTTAGAAGTTCAAATTCAAAAGGACCACATGCTAATAAGCATTTGTTACTAGTGGAAGCATGTATGTGAATAACCGAAGATACGGTTTTGACAGGTACTCCATCACGTAGCCGTTGATTATTGATGGAATATATTTACTACACAACTACTCATATATATATATATATTGAAAAGTGTCATTTAATGAGAAAGAAAATCTTGACAAATGTCACTTAAGAAGAAAGCAAATCATAACAAGTGTCACTTAAAGTAAAAATTAATGAATAATTAATGAAAGTTTAATGAGATAGTGAAAATAACTTAGAAAAAAAAACAAATTTTGACAAGTGTCACTTAGATATGTTTATACATTTAATAAAATAAATAAATAAAAGTGTATATTATACCTTAATTTATGCATGCATATTAAGTATTAATTTGTGATTAATTTATGATTATATAAATGCATGTTAAACATTAATTGTGTGATTATATGCATGTATATTAAACTTTAATTTGTGATGAAAGTTAAGACTATTGAGAGAAGTTTTTGACACGTATCACTTAAAAAGAGAAAAAATGTTGACAAATGTTAGAACTATTGATAATGATCACTTAGATATGATTATACATTTAATAAAAATACATGTTAAACTTTAATTTATTCATATATGTTAAACATAGGTGAAACTTTAATTGTCATAGTTAATTATGCGCGAGTTTTATAATTTGTTTATTACTACATTCTTACTGTGAGTAATTGAAAGAACTCTTAATATATAATATACAACATACTTTGATATTGAAAATATTACCATAGTATGTTCTAAAAAGACAAATATATGTCATATTATGTTAATATTCTATCTTTAGTAAAAATAATAAGAAAAAAATGGTCTTTATGAATTTGACATTACTCAACATTCAAAACAATTGTAAATGATATGATGAAAAGAAGTGAATTTGTGTTGTAGTGAGATGCATAAAAAAGTATATTTAATTTCTTTGTTCTTAAACATGCATTTCCATATAATAGCATATTTGTGTATAAATTTGTCATCTTGATAATCTTTTTGTGGTTTAAATGAGTAACTATTTGGAATTTTAAATTAGCATAATGTATCTATAATATTTATGTAGGATATGTAGGACATAAAATTTTGTATAATTATGTTCTTATATTATTATTTTTTGATTCAAATGTGATTTACGTTAATACTAACTGGTTTAGTTTAACTCAAAATATAACATAAGAATCAAATGTGTCTTAAAAATAGTGCAATCATGTTTAATTACATTTGTTTTTTCATAATCACATTCAGCTACTTAATGCAGTTATGTATTCTAATTGAAAAAATGTTGTTTCTTATATATAAAATGATAATTAGATGTATACTATTTATAAAAATGTGTTTGAGTTAATTTACATAATATTATTATTTTATTAAATTTTTGAAATATTTTTATAATTATCATAAAAAAAATAATTTAAATAATATTAAAATAAATTCAATTTTTCAAAAAAGATTATCATTAATTCTTTTAAATTTATTTATTTTTCTATTAATCATTCTATAATTTAACAAAAGGACATGTATCATTTTATGTCAATTTATGTATCATATGAAATATTTAATTATTTACTAATTGTATTTTGTTGTCATGTATCAGACTATACACTAATATTTTACAATAGGTATGACATTAAATATTTGTAGTTGTACTCATGTAAAATTATTCTTCTTTCAATCATAGCATGTGCTTTTTAAATTGGAATTTCTCATTCAAACTTAACATTTCGTCATAAAGATCAGATGGTGAATTTTGTTTTCTCTGCGAATGCAAGAGACAATGGCGATTCAGGCAAAGAACCACCCGATGGTTGTGGCAGTGTGACAAGAGGTTGTCGAGACCCGTCAAATAATAAAAATTACTGGTTCATAAACTAATTTGTAGTATATAGTATGAACCGAATTGTCTCTCAAGGATCCAAAAAACAAAGATTTAATCAGAACAAGATAAATAAAAAAGGGGTTTTGATGATATATAAAGATAATACACTAGTTGAATTCAAGAAAAGTAATTAACAAATTAACCAATCGAAGGAAATTTATCGATCTTGAGTTTAATCCATCTTTGATCATAAGGAATTTACTTAATTGCTAACCATGTTCTTAGCCATAGATCACATCAAGACGCCTCAACATGATCCAAGAATCCTCTACTAGATAAGCATCTAAGATTTAATTAACCAAGTTTAGATAAAGTAAGCACCATCCAAACATAGATTAACTTAAGATCCAGAATTTAACCAAACTAAACAATCTATCAAAAAGCTTTGATATATTGTTTAGTCTTTGTGATCCTCTTTAAATACATGATAACAAAGCAATTATCACATAAACATCTAAATCAAATTAAGCAATTCAATCTAGATAAAAATCAAAAGAGGAAGAAGAGAAACTTGAATAACAATTAAGCAATATGAACAAGTGAAACAAGATCTCCAAATTAAACATCAAGATGGCTAATCCCTTGGATTAATTATGAGAGCCTAGCCTTCCATAGATGGGATGGAAGAACTCAGAAATAAAAGAACAAAAACGAAATTCTGAAGACAATGGAGAAGAAGAGAAAGAAAACTCTCACAAATACTTAAACTTTCTTCAAACTTACTTCCAATTGAATGGTGTATAATACAAAGAGATTGACTTTATTTATACTAATCCTAGAAGTCAATTTGTAATTGAAAATAATTTGAATGCAAGCTGTAAAAACATAGAAATTGTCAAATATGGAAGCTTGATGCATGTTTGGTGGGTTGGTGCATGGTAGGTGGGTTGGTGTATGGTTTGTGGCTTCAAGTCAGCAACTCTACTCCGACGTCCAGCTTGCTTTTCATGCCCTAAACGATGTATTTTGGCTTGGAGGTCTTCATGACAGTTGTAGACCATTGCCTCCTTGAAATTTTGGCGTTAGTCTCATGTCATTTGGACTTTTACAACTCCAGATATCCCAAAAACACTGCACCTACCTCAAGTTAGGTTGGCAAAACGTGTTTCCAAATTCAAACCAACTTGTAGCTTCATAATCATGCCTAAAACGGCATCTATTGACTATATGGACTTCAGTGAAGTTGGAGATATGGATCTTATCTTTCCAATGATTGAGTTTTAGCTCAAAAGAAGGCCCATAGCCCACGATATGGTCCAATATGTGCATATTGATCAGATTCTAGTAATAGTAGACCCACTCTGAATTGCAGGGCTATTTTGGACCCTTAGAAGTCCGATCCAGCTCTTGAGTTGAAAGTTGTACAGCCTTGTCGTAGCTTTCCAAAGACACCAAGATCACCTCAAATGGATTACCGAGTCCCAAGTTATGGCCTAACTAAGGAGGAAAGGTCAAAATGCATCAAAATTCAAGAATTATTCACAATTTGCATTAAAGCCTAATGAGGCCCAACATCATTAAACTCATATAAAATACTAATATTAGGCACAATAAACATCTAATAAAGCCTAGTACAAAGCTAACATAAATGTCTCAAATTAATTGATCAAATTCCCCCACACTTAAGCTTTTGCACTCCTGGGCAAAACACATAAGAACAAAACTAAAGAAAAACAAGAAACATCATAATATTAAACTAAAAGTATAAGAACTGATTATACCTAATCTAATCCACTTTCGTAGGAAAACACGATGGCACTTAGCATGTGCCACAAGCCTTTAAACCCCTAGGTGTCCCTAGTGGACGAGTTATAGTCTCGTGAAGGTTTACCAGGATGATACCCACAGACATGTAATACTTTATTTAATCAATTCAACTAATATTTAAATACAAGCATTGTATCCAATATAAACCATAATTAATAAGTCAAGTATACTTAAAAAAGAATAGTTGAATCAAACCAATTGAGAATAAAGTATAGCATAATCATGCTTTAATCAGAAATAGACATGTTTAAATTGAGTAGAATTCCTCACAAGTGACACTCAAATTACACAAGGTGTTTGAGTTAACTGTTTGAGCTTAACTCAGTCAAATTATGAAAGTATTTTACCATAGGCTTGCATATACATCAATTCCCCACTACTTAGATCAAGTAAATTGCAAAAATCAAGAGGTCTTTTAAAAAGGTTGTAATGGGACTATAAGGTGAAGCAAGGGAACAATATGGATAATAGCAGGTTAAAACCAAAGAGAATAAAAGAGCATTGGGAATAATTCAAGTAGAAAACATAAAATTTTACCAAAAACCATAAAATGCTCATTCTCTTCACATATTCCTTCCTTTTCTATTCTTTTCTTTTACAACCTTTTGGCTTTATTTTTTTTTCTTTTTTCTTTAGTTGTTTTTTTTTTGTACCAAGCATTTCGCATCAGCACACCAATTCCCCCACACTTAAATCATTGCAAGCAAAAGAGTTCATCCAATGAGAAAATCAATACTCTCTTATTCTCTAAGGTAAGGTAAAACATGGTTTTTCTTGTAATGAGCTAAGAACAAAGAATTGGCAAATAGTCTCAGAGGGGGTTAACAATGGGATAAATGCAAGGTAGGTTTATTTGGGCAAAGCAGCTAAGTCAAGAAAAATGCCTTTGTCATTTTCATGCAACATATAGACCAATGTAATCTCAAATTGATTCAATGCAAGTTTTAGAAAATAAATTCATAATTGACATCACTCATGAAAGAAAGTAAACCAAGTGTAAGTATCAAACTTGAGCCCAAAACTCACAAATGTATGGAACATTCACTCAATTCAACCATACTTTCTTCCTAATATCCACAATCATATACACATGTATATTATGAAAATGATTCAACTATAAATTGTTTTGCATACTTTTATCATCAATTAAGCTCAGATTCAACACATGCTTGCATCAAAATTAATTGAAAAGATCAAAATGAAAATATATTTTTTTATATGCAAGAACAAAATAATTTAAGACCTACTATGAAATGCAAGTTAAGATGCGTCTCAAGAGCAAAACTACTCCTTACTCTAACATCATAATCTAATAAGTTAGTAACAATAAAGATTAGCTAGTTAGTGTTTTTTTTTTACTTAACTATGTACATGGTATTGTCAACTATCCCCCTCCCCAACTAATTTAAGACATTGTCCCCAATGTCAAAATAAAGATAGGTAGAGACTAGAGAAGATCTTACCAGAAAACTGTAAATCGAACCTAAAATAAGAAAAATTACAAAAAAATAAAAATCATAAGAGAAAACAAAAATTCACAAGGACAAAGTCAAATTAAGTTTTGGCTTTTTGCTGTTGTTGCCTTGTTCCCAATTCAATAGAGTCATTGCTGGATGACGCAGTGGTATAATTCGTGTAGTTGATCAAGCAATTATTCAGGGGTTGCAGCAGTTACAAGAATTTGACGTGTCGCTTGTAAGATGAACCTTTGTTCCACAGCATGATCAAGATAACAAAACAAACTATCATAAAATCCATTAACATTTAATATACCTATGGGTTTTTGGTGAAAGTTCAGCTGTGACCAGGATGCAATTTAGAAGATCTCTTCCAAAGTTCCAGAACCACTAGGTAGGGCAATAAAGGCATGAGCATTTGCTATCATAATGTTCATGCGTTGGTGCATGGAAGATACCATTACTTCATCCCCTATTGTTTTTCCAGTGGGATTGCCAATAGCTAAAGGACTAGGAATGACACCAAGGACTTTGCCACCTCCTAAATGTCCAGCAATTGCTACACAACCTATTAACCCAAGACTACCTTCTCCGTAAACTAAATGGATATCTCTCTCAGCTAGCACTCGACCAAGATGGTTTGCAATATTTACAAACTATTTATCCTTCTTATGATTAGATTTACAAAAGACACTAATGTTGGAACCAAAGAATCTTATGAAATTAAATTTGGAACCAATTTATTTAAAGAATTATTACCCCATAAAGTTTTGAAGATAACAAAAGTTTAATTTAGAATGAATAAGTAAAAAGCTCATGTAACTTGTTTTTGAATTGTTTCAAGAAGAAAACAAAGTGTTAACAAACAGTTACTTAATTGTGCGTCCATTCATACTTGAGCTAAAGAAAACTAAGTATGCGTCCAATACCTTTTTAACTGTTTCATAAGTGTTATTATATTGGATCGTCAAATGTTTTTCTTACTAAACTCAGGTTCAAATTATTCGTCCAAAGTTAAAATTCAAATATGAAGAAACTATTCATCATTAAATGCTGAGAAGGACTCTGACAACGGACACTACAAAAGAAGTCAACTGAGGTCGCTTAAGCTGACATCGCTAACAACTACAAAGATCTGCGAATAAGGAACTTTCTACACGCTCAGATAAGTCAGGGCTAAGCTATCATATTCTTGGACATTCCTGATAATCAAAATGTCTTTTCAGAAGAAGATCCACACGTTATCATCTTATGCATTTAATACTGCTCAGAACGGTAATAAATGTTTCCATTGGACGAAGAAGCTTATGAAGACCGCTCCAAATACTCTCACCTATAAATACAAATGTCTACGAAGAAGAAGAAGTGATAACAATATGAGTAATCAAAAGTGTAAAAGGATTAAAGCCTTCATTCTTCTTAGTATTCTCACTCTTGTAAAGAGATTAAGTCTTGAGATTTATTTTTTATCCTCACCAGTAGTGAGTTAAAAACTCAAGCACTTATATACCTTTTTCTTTTCTCAACTTGGTGTTTAAGCCTGAAGAGGCTGTGTATAAAAGAATACTTGGATCGTAGAACCTGAAGAGGTTGAGAAGACTTGTATACCTGAAGAGGTGGACAATACTTGTAATCTTTGTATAAGATTAGTAGAAAATCCTTCTGGCTGAAAGGACTGGACGTAGCTCTCAGTTTGTGGGAGTGAACCAGGATAAACATTTGGTGTAAGCTTTTCTTCCCTCCTCTTGTGTTTTATTTATTTACTAACATCTGGGGATTGGCATTGTTTTCCTAACTAAAGTGTTGAGATAAAACTTAAAACTTTTTCACTACATTTAAAGTTATTAATTACAAATTTGTTTTACCAATTTGACTCAGAAGTTTTCTGCGTCAATTGCCTTTTTTACTCCATTTGTAAAAGTTTTTCAAAAAGGTTAAGAAACACAATTCAACTCCCCTTCTTGTGTTTCACTTGTTTACTTCAACAAACACTCTTGATCCGACGAACTTAAGTGACTTCCATTTTCGTTTTTTTTTTTTTGTACTCTCACCTTATCATTGATCTGAAGAGAGCAAAGTGCATTATTTAAAGGAATCAAAACTCACATGTAATAATTACACCTATAAAGGAGGGTTAGATCCGTGTGTCAGGCAAGTTTGAAAATAAGCACAACAATGATATTAGCTATATGACAAAGATAAAAGACTAATCTATATGTGTCAGAAGAAGTTTGAAAATACGCATCGCATATTTCAAAAAAAAAATAGGGCTAAAAAAATATTTTTTTTTTAATTTCTTTTTTGAATTTTTTTTATGAACAAGAATAAAAAGGAAAAAAATGATAATAATACTTACAGGAGGTGTGATTGTGGCTCACATTTTCCTCTGGTTTTACGTCTAGTAACGGCTTGAATGCTCTCTAAGGGCCGATGGTCGGTTTCCCATCCAATTTTCTTAAAAATTGGCAAACATGGTCTTTTTGAGTCAGATTCTCGAGACTATAACACTCATGTTCATCTTGGAATATTGGCCATAAATCGAGAAGTACTCTTTGCACATCTCCACTAGGATGCGTCTCAAGAGTTAATAGAATGTTATCTAAAGACTCCTTACTCATGCCATCTTTAATGAAGTGAATTTTATTAAGTCGATTTATAGACGACATTCCAATTGATCTGCATTTTGTGTTATAGGTCCATCATGTACATTTATAGTAGAGTCGTAACCTTTTTGCTCTTATTTTCTTTGCATATGAGCTTTTGCCTAGCCTTAGCATATATGAAACAAGAGCGTCAGAAAATTCTCATGTGATTCGGACCTTTGCTTCGATTAACCAGCGTATATCCGTAGGGATGCCTTTGTGTATAAGCATCCTTAATCTGTCAAACCTTGAACAATAAATGTTAAATAAAGCATTTTGAGGGAGAGAAGGGAATTGCTTGCAAAGGTTAACAAGTTGATTATCCATTTCGAAAGAAAGAAAGAATAAAGAAAAAAAATTGAATAATATTATATACAGATTTTAGTAATTGTGGGTAACTGAAGGGACCGAAAAATATTTTCAAGGAGTATCATTATCTGCTATTTAACCGGTGAAAAATCATCTATCAAAGAAAAACAAACAAAATTAAGACAAAAAAAATCAAACTCTAATAGATTTTCTCGAATGACACCGATTTTCTATCTCGATTCCTGTGATTGCAAATAAGTCAAAGTTTGAAAGATGAAAGAGTTAGAAAACTTGGGTTGCCTCCCAAGAAGCGCTACTTTTAATGTCATCAGCCAATATGATTGAAGATTTTGCACGATTGATGGGTCCTCCTCAATAATGATTCAATATCTGACCATTGACCTTAAACGTGACTTGAGTTTTTTTTCTTTTTTACAAAGTAGTGATCAATCATGGTAGAGGGCGTCCTGCAGTTGAACTTCCTCCACGAGGTTCTCGTGAGCTCCTTCATAAAAATTCTTCAAGCGATAACCATTTACTTGGAACACTTTGTTGGTGGCTTCACTCTTAATTTCTACTGCACCATGAGGAAACACATTAATAACAATAAAAGGTCCAAGTCACCTAGAACGAAGCTTACCGGGCATAAGTTTGAGGCGAGAGTTGTAGAGAAGGACTTTTTGACCAATGGTGAACTCCTTTCGTACCAACATCTTATCATGAAGGAGTTTAGTCTTCTCCTTGTAGATCCAGGAGTTCTCATACGCCTTTAATCGAAGCTCCTCAAGTTCCTGAAGTTGGAGCTTCCTTTGAGATCCGGCTTGACTCAAGTCAAGGTTACACTGTTTCACCGCCCAATAGGATTTATGCTCAATTTCCACCAGAAGGTGGCACGCCTTTCCAAAAACAATTCAATACGAGGACATCCATATCAGTGTTTTGTAGGCAGTTTGGTAAGCCCATAGAGCATCCTCAAGTCTCAGGCTCTAGTCCTTCCTATTAGGCTGGATTGTCTTCTCAAGTATATGCTTGATCTCTCGGTTTGAGACCTTGGCTTGCCCGTTTGTCTAGGGGTGATAAGGTGTAGAAACCTTGTGCAACATGTTGTATTTTCTCATCAAAGCCTCTATTCACCGGTCACAAAAGTGTGAACCCTGATCACTGATAATGGCCCTTGGGATTCTAAACCTGCAGAAAATTTGTGATCTAACAAAGTCCTCAATAACTTTGGAATCATCAGTCCGAGAGACTTTTGCCTCCACCCATTTGGATACAAAATCAACAGCCAACAAAATATAAATAAAACCAAAGGAAATACGGAAAGGGCCCATGAAATCAATACCCCAAACATCAAAGATCTCACAAGACAACATAGGCTGTTGAAGCATCTCATTCCTGTGTGAAATTGTCCCCGTTCTCTGGCACTATTCATAAGACTTACAAAAAGATATGCATCATAAAATAGGGTAGGCCAATACAACCCAGAGTCCAAAACCTTCCTAGTTGTACATTGGGAGCCAAAGTGCCCACCACATGCAAATGTATGACAAATGCTAAGAATGGAATGAAACTCATGATCAGAGACACACCTTCTAATAATCTGGTCACTACAAAGCTTCCGTAAATAAGGATCATCTCATACATAGTACTTAGACTCACTTTACAATTTATCAGATTGAGCTCTAGTAAAACATGCAGGAAGAACACCAGCAACCAGGAAATTAACCATATCTGCAAACCAAGGGGAAGTGTTCTTACCTTGCAGCTGCAGAAGCTGCTCATTTGGGAAGGAGTCTTGTACAGGGAAGGGATCTGAAGCCCTCTCAATGCGGCTCAAGTGATCTGCCACTAGGTTCTCTGCTCCACTCTTGTCACGGATCTATATATGAAACTCTTGGAGCAGTAGCATCCACCTTATTAGTTGGGGCTTTGCCTCTGGCTTCTTCGAAAGGAACTTTAGAGCTGCATGATCAGTAAACACAACAACCTTAGAACCAAGCAAATATGATCTAAACTTATCCAAAGCAAAAATAATGGCTAAAAGCTCTTTTTCAGTTGTGGTATAGTTGGCTTAAGCAGCATCCAAAGTTCTGGAAGCATAGTATATCACATGAGAAGCTTTCCCCACACTCTGTGCCAAGATTGCTCCTACTGCATAGTTAAAAGCATCACACATTAACTCAAATGGCAATGTCTAGTCAGGTGGCTGGATGATGGGGGTATTGGTCAAGGCCTGCTTCAAGTGGTCGAAAGCTGCCTTGCACTTGTCATCAAAATTAAACTCTACATCTTTCTGCAGTAAGTGGGAAAGTGGGAGGGCAATCTTGCCGAAGTCGGCAATGAAGCGCCTGTAAAAACCTGCATGACCAAGAAAAAAACTCACTTCCCGCACGCATGTGGGGTAAGATAAACAAGTAATTACATCAATCTTGGCAGGATCTATCTCAATGCCCTTATTGGATACTACATGGCCTAAAACTATACCCTGTTCTACCATAAAATGACATTTCTCAAAATTTAGCATAAGGTTAGTCTCAATGCACCTTTGCAGCACTCTAGATAGGCTAGCTAAACATGAATCAAAAGAAGAACCATAGACAGTGAAGTCATCCATAAATACCTCCATGCACCCCTCTAAAGTAATCAGAAAATATGCTCACCATGCTGTTGAAACCAAAATCTTTTAAAAGGTTTAGCACTAATGTCAAAAAGCTGTAGTTTTCCCTGTTTAAGTTTTAAGGATAACAAAAATATTTATTAAGTTTGAACAAGTGTTTCGACAGAGTATTTCATTAAAACTGAAATTCCTTTATATATTGACTCTGTTGCTGTTAATTGAAGAATTCTACAATGAGTTTTTTAAAGAGCAAATAGTTTCATAAAATAAACTATTTGATAGTCTGCGTCCAATCTGTTTTCTGCAAAATCTTTTATTTGCGTCCATTCTACATATACTATTACTATTGGTGTGTCCAATGTTTGTATGCATATACTGTTACTATTTTATTGGTTCGTCCAATACTATCCTTTTACCAAAGCTCAGACTCAAAACACTCTTACAAAGTTCAAGCTCAAGCTCTCGTCCAAAGTTAAAATTCAAAAATGAAGAACTGTTTCTCATTAAATGTTAGAAAAGAACTCTGACAGCTTCTGACAATAGAAGAAGTCAACTGAGCCGCTTTTTGCTGACATTGTCTAACAACAACAAAGACCAGCAAATAAGGAACTTTTTGCGATCTCAAACAAATCAGGACTCAGTTATCACATGATTGGAAATCTCTGATAATCAAAGTCACATTTCAGAAGAAGCTCAACATAATATCAGTCAATGCATTTAATGCTACTCAGAACGGTAATAAATGTTTCCGTTGGACGACGTAGCTTATGAAGTCTGCTCAAATTGTTCTTACATATAAAAAGAAGAAGCAGCACTAGAAGATAGAGATTTTTTTTGCCCAAGCAACTTACCAAGGCTAAAAAGCTTTATCTCTTCTTGGAATTCTTTTCACTTGTAAAAAGGTTAAAGTCTTGAGATTCATTGTCTATTCTCATTTTCTAGTGAGTTTCAAACTCAAGCCTTCATCATCTTCTACTTATTCATCTTAGTGTTGTAAGCCTGAAGAGGCTGGGTATAAAAGAATACTGGTGTGGTTGAACTTGAAGAGATTGAAAATACTTGTTTCCTGAAGAGGTGAATAATACTTGTAATCTCGAAAAAGATTAGTTGAAAATCCTTCTGGTTGAAGGGACTGGACATAGCTCTCGGTTTGTGAGAGTGAACCAGGATAAATCTCTGGTGTAAGCTTCTCTTCTCTTCTCTTCTAGTGTGTTTTATTATTTCCACTAATTTCTGGGGTTTACCATTGTGTTTATTAACAAAGATTTTTAAATTGGTTCTTCGAACTTCTTAACTGCATCCTTAAAAATCTCTTCAAAATCCTTAGAGTCCAATAGGACTGAGAAGTCTTGTTTTTACATTCTTTGCTTGTTAACCTTTAACCTTCGTTGTGTTCAATCTGTTGTTAAAGGAAAAGTTTTTAAAAGGGTTAAGAAACACAATTTAACCCCTCTTCTTGTGTTTCACTTGGTTATTTCAATTGGTATCAGAGCTCAGCCTCTTGGGTTAAGCATCTAATAGTGCAGAGGAAAAAATCCACTACACCCTTAAATGGAGAACGATAGACAAGCTGTGAACAGACCACCTCTATTAAATGGAAACGACTGTGATTACTGGAAGAAGAGGATGATTGCATTTTTTGATGCCCAAAATATGGACATTTGGGACCTAGTCCAAAATGGATATCAAATACCCACCAACGCAAAAGGACAAGAACTCCCTCGACCACAATGGACGGAAGGACAACGAACCAGACATCAGCTTAACTCAAAAGCCAAACACTATCTTATGTGTGCCATCACCAGATCAGAGCACGACAAAGTCCATAGCTATGAAACAGCTAAAGAGATATGGGATACTCTGGCCTTAGCACATAAAGGTTCATCTTAAGTCGAGGAATCAAAGATAAGCATGCTGGTTCACCAGTATGAGCTCTTCAAAATGGGAGAGCATGAAAACATTGATCAAATGTTTGGACAATTCCAAACAATAATCAATGGCTTGAGATCTCTGGGAAAGACCTATGATAATCAAGATCATATCAGAAAAATTCTAAGGAGCCTTTCCAGACAGTGGAGACCTAAGGTTACTGCCATACAGGAAGCGAAGAACCTAGCTTCTCTTACCATGGAGGAACTCTTGGGTTCCCTTAAAGTTCATGAGCTGGAACTTCAAGAAGAGGAAAGCTCAAGAAAAGGGAAATCAATTGCCCTTAAAGCTCACAAAGGGAGTGCGTCCAAAGCACTTAAAGTTGAAAAATCATCAGATGAGGCCGAGTCATCTGAAGATGATATCTCAGATAATGACGAGCTATCTTTCATCTCTAGAAAGATACAACCAATGTGGAAAAAGAAAGGAGGTATGCGAAGAAAGCACTTTGGACGAAGATCGCCAAAGGACAGAACAGAAACAAAAGACAAGAGTCCAATCATATGCTTTGAATGTAAGAAGCCTGAACACATTAAAGCGGAATGCCCTTTACTAAACAAGGAGAAAGAGAAAAGGAGATTCTTTCCAAAGAAGAAAAGAGGATTAATGGCCACTTGGGAATATCTTGATCTTTCAACTACTGATGATGAAGAAGAAGCAGAAGAAGAAGCCAATCTATGGAAGAAGCCAATCTATGTCTCATGGCAAACACCTTGTTGGAAGAAGAAGAAGATGAGGTAACAAACTGTGACCTTGATCTTCAAAATGCCTTTGATGAGTTGTTAAATAATTCATCCATTTTAGCTGTTGAATATAAATCCCTGAAAAGAAAGTTTTCAAAATTAACCAGAGAATATGGAAAAATGCTTTCAGAAAAACAAGAACTTGAAATTTGTTGTGAAAAATTAAAAAATGAAAATGCTATTTTGAAAACATCTTCTGAGTCCAACACTTTAGATGAAGTTGATAAACTTCATACTGAGGTAAAAGAGTTAACGAAGGATCTCAGTAAATTTGTGAAAAGCACCAACAACCTAAACATCTTACTCAGGTATTCCAGAGATTGTCATGACAAATCTGGATTGGGATATCAAGATACTAATAAAAAGTTTTTTCCAAAAACTACTACTCAACCTAAAACTTTTAAGAATGCTTATAAAAAGAATGTTCACCCCTTTTCAAAAGATCTCTTTAATAAAAGGTCAAAATATTATGGATATCTAAGAGCTAACCAAAGAGGACCCAAAAAGATATGGGTACCTAAGGATATGATAATTCCTCTTGCAGATGTGCTTAGCAACAAGAAAAAGACACTTGTCATGGTACCTGGACAGTGGTTGCTCACGGCACATGACGGGAGAAAGGTTTATGTTCCAAGACATCAAAACTAATTCAGGCGGCTTCATTACGTTTGGAGGAAACCAGAAGGGTAAAATAGTTGGAATAGGTAAGATTGGTAAGCATCCTTTTCCCTCTATCGATAATGTTCTTCTGGTTGAAGGATTGAAACATAATCTGCTTAGCACTCGTCAATTATGTGATAGTGGATCTTATGTTTCATTCAATCAAGGAGAATGTATAGTTAAAAACTCTAACGGATCCATACTCTTCACTGCTAAAAGGCAAAACAATCTCTATAAAATTGACTTGGAAGATCTTTCAGATCAAAATGTATCATGTCTAGTATCCATAAAAGGAGAACAATGGATATGGCACAAGAAGCTTGGTCATGCAAGCTTGAGGTTAATTTCCAAGCTAAATAAGCATAACCTCGTAAGAGGACTACCAAAGCTTGTGTACAAATCAGACGTACTCTGTGAAGCATGTGAAAAGGGGAAACAAATCAAAAACTCGTTTGAGTCCAAAAACATCATTTCCACCTTTAGACCACTAGAATTGTTACATCTTAACCTATTTGGTCCAACAAGAACTTCTTCTCTAAATAGAAAGAAATATGGATTGGTCATAGTAGATGACTATACTAGATGGACAAGGGTTATGTTTCTAGCTCACAAGGATGAGTCTTTCAAAGTCTTCTCTATTTTTTGTAAAAGAATTCAAAATGAAAAAGGCATGTGTATCAACTCAATCCGAAGTGTTCATGGAGAAGAATTTGAGAATGAGAGCTTCCAATTGTTCTGTGAAGAAAACGGTATTCTTCACAACTTCTCTGCCCCAAGAACACCACAACAAAATGGTGTGGTAGAAAGAAAAAATAGATCTCTTCAAGAGATGGATAGAACAATGCTCAATGACAACTCAATCTCCAAACACTTCTGGGCTGAAGCTGTTAACACTGCATGTTATATTCAAAACAGAATATATATTAGACCTCTTATAAACAAGACTCCTTATGAATTGTGGAAAGGACGAAAACCCAACATCTCTTATTTTCATTCTTTTAGCTGTCAATGCTTTATCTTGAATACTATGGATTCTTTAGGAAAGTTTGATGCTAAAGTTGACTCTGGTATTTTCTTAGGATACTCAGAAACATCTAAAGCATATAGAGTATATAACTTTCGCTCTTTAACTGTTGAAGAATCTGTTCATGTTAAATTCAATGACAAAAAGCCTGATAATGATTTATCAGAGCTAGATAAGTCTTTTGCAGAGTTAAACCTAAATGACAAAGGAGAAGGATCAACTACTCTATACAAAGAAGCATTGGACGATGAAAGAAAAGAAGAAACAACTGATGGTCAAACAAGTTGGCACTTCAAAACTTATCATCCAGAACACCAAATCATTGGTAATCCAGATGATAAAGTGCGTACAAGATCTACCTTCAGAGAATACTCAAATGTAGCCTTCATCTCTGAAATGGAGCTAAGAAAAATAGAAGAAGCACTGAAGGACGAAGGATGGATCTTAGCCATGCAAGAAGAGCTAAATCAATTTAAAAGAAACGATGTTTGGATGCTGGTTCAAAAGCCTAAAGACAAGTCCATCATCGGCACAAAATGGATATTCAAAAACAAATTGGACGAAGATGGTAAGGTTGTGAGAAACAAAGCAAGGTTAGTAGCCCAAGGTTACTCACAACAAGAAAGTATTGATTTCACTGAAACTTTTGCTCCTGTAGCTAGATTAGAAGCCATACGCATCTTACTTTTATTTCCTGCTCATCATAGCATGAGGCTTTATCAAATAGATGTAAAAAGTGCGTTTCTAAATGGTATAATCAATGAAGAAGTTTTCGTTAAACAACCACCTGGTTTCGAGGATCAAAATTTCCCTGGGCATGTTTTCAAATTGAAAAAGGCCCTATATGGATTAAAACAAGCTCCTCGAGCCTGGTATGAAAGGTTAAGCACGTTTTTAAAAGAAAACGGTTTTTCTAGAGGAAAAGTTGACACTACTCTTTTTCGCAAAGACAAAAACTTGAAATTCATTATAGTTCAAATTTATGTTGATGATATTAATTTTGGAGCTACTGATGAATCTCTTTGCAAGGATTTCTCCAATCTGATGCAGAAGGAGTTCGAAATGAGCTTAATGGGAGAATTAAAATTCTTTCTGGGTTTGCAAGTGAAGCAGACATTGGACGAAATCAACATCCATCAGACAAAATACGCAAATGAACTTCTGAAGAAATTCAAGATGGACGATTGCAAAACTATGAGCACACCAATGCATCCATCGTCCACACTAAAATTGGACGATAAAGATTAAAAGGTGGACGAAAAGGTATACAGAGGTATGATCGGATCACTCTTATATCTACTGCGTCCAGACTTGATATAATGTTTAGTGTGTGTCTATGTGCTCGTTTTCAATCTGATCCTAGAGAGTCACACTTAATTGCTGTAAAAAGAATTTTCAGATACTTGAAAGGAACTACTAATCTGGGTTTGGTATTTAAGAAATCTCATGAGTACAAATTAATTGATTTTTGTGATGCTGACTATGCTGGAGATAGAATCGAAAGGAAAAGTACAAGTGGAGGATGTCACTTCATTAGAGGAAATCTAGTATCTTAGTCTAGTAAGAGACAAAGCACGATTGCCCTCTCAACAGCTGAAGCTGAATACATTTCTGCGTCCAATTGTTGCTCTCAACTACTTTGGATCAAACATCAATTAGAAGATTACAACGTCTTTGAAAGTAAGATTCCTTTACTATGTGATAATACTGCTGCAATTAACTTATCAAAAAATCCTATACTACACTCAAGGGCAAAACATATTGAAATCAAACATCACTTTATAAGAGATTATATTCAAAAAGGTGTGTTTGATATTCAATATGTGGATACAGATCATCAATGGGCAGATATTTTCACAAAACCCCTTTCAGAGGATAGATTCACTCTTATTCGAAAATATCTAAGTATGCATTTTGTAAAGAATTAATACTTCTTGCGTCCATTGAAGATCTGCATCCAAAATGCTTTGTACTTGCTAAATAGTGAGGTAAAATTCTTGATAAGACTTACATCATTTGCATTTATTTTGTTTGAAACTTTTCAAATTTCCCACGCTGTGTCAGTTTTTGAAAGGTCACGGAAGTTACTTTTTACTGCAGACGTGACAGTTGCTTTTAATACACATTTAATGTGTTTGTTTTTTTTTAAAAAAAAAAACGATTCGTTTACCTTCAGAAACCTTTCAGTGTAAGATTTGCCTTCTACTATAAATATTTTCTTTCTTTTCAAGATCAAATTTTTACGCCTTCAAGCCTTGAAAGAAACCCTTTGCAAAAAGAAACCCTTTGCAAAAAGAAACTCAGCAAATTTCTCTCTCTCTCTCAAGTTCTCTATTCCTTAACCCTGAGAAATGGCCAGAGGAAAGACCCTTGATGTTGAAAGAGCCGAGGTATCGGTCGAATACTCGTTCCAAACTTCGATCCTAGCAGAATGTGGGGTCGATATCAAAGAGTGTCTTGTCGGTGTTGGATGGGATAATTACTTCAAAGAACCAGTGGAGGTTTATCCGGATTTGGTAAAGATGTTCTGGAAAGATGCCTCTGTGTCTGCAACTGCGGTCAGGGGATGTGTGCTGGGAAAACCTGTTATTGTTTCAGAGGTAACCATATCCAACGCCACCCAGTGTTGGTTGGAAGGAGCCACCATCACTTCAGACTGGGAGAAAGCTTTTGGGGGGACGGATGCTGTCCTTGACACCTTACTAAAGGAGTCATCTACGGGGAAAATAACTGCATCCGAGATGAATGACAAGGCAAGAGTATTGCATCAACTTCTGAACAAGGCAGTACTCCACAAGGCAGGGTCCAAAGATTCAGTCTCTACAGTTCATGCCTTCTGCCTGTGTCATCTGATACTGTGTCAACAGATCAATCTGCCTTCCCTGCTATTTAAGAACTTCAAGAGAAGTGTGCAAGGAAAAGGGAAGAAGACCACCATCTCCTATGGTGTCCTCCTAACCAAGATCTTCAGAGATCAAGGTATCTTTAGTCCCCATGAGACTAAAGATGTTGAAGAGAAGAAGAGGATCTTTGGACGGATCCAAGAGCAACAAATCTTTGGACAAGGATGAAACTTCAGAGCGTCCAAGATTTTATGGACCAGAAAGAGCCTCTAAAGACTGCAAAGGCCAAGAGTCTAAAGCAGAAGTCACCATCCGTCCAAGCCATTCCAAAGCGAAGACTCATAATGGACGATGACTCTGACGATGACCAACCCATCGCTAAAAGGATGAAGGTTGCGTCCATTGCAAGCATTCCAAAGGGAACAAGGACGAAGCTACCCATCACAAGGAAACCCTCCTCTAAGCTTGCGTCCATTCCTAATGAACCCCTTCCTACCACTACCTCTTCCTCCACTTTACCCTCTTCTCAACCAGAACCTCAAACCTCTTTCCCAACCTCTCCAATCACTTCCTCTCCCTTAAACACTGAACCTTCTTCTCAAACACACATATTACCTTTCAAACCTTCTTCGCCTTCACCCCCACATAGGACCTTCTCAAATTTCTTCAACCTTAACCCCTTCTCTGTGGGCGTTACCCCCCACATTATTCCTCTTTGGGAATCCAAGGACTTTTCTCTCTCACTCACAGCAAGACGCTCCCAATGCTGTGATGGTTGTTCTACAAAAGTTCATATCTTCCCTAGTGAACTCACCTTCAAACCAGTCACTTTGGAAGAAATGGATCGGTTTGCGAGTCCATATGACACCATCTTTGTCAGTGTCATCAAGGGGAGTCTTCTGTTGAAGGATTTGAGATTTGTACCCCCTTCTCTGATCATCTCTTCTGCAACTGCCATCAAGATTCAAATTTGATTGAGTTTGTCTAAGGTTGCCAATGGTGGATTTGAATAAAAACAAAGATTTGAAAAAATACAGAAGCCAAGCCACCTTTCCCAAACCTTCCTATTTCAAACCAAATTTTGGGATCCTAAGTTCCCCTGATGTTGATGTTGATTTCTTGTGGCAAGTTTCAAATAAAGGAGAAGCAGAGGAGAACGAGGCCAAGACTTTCTGGTAAAAGCACATATGGGATTGTGAGCAACAAGCGTCTTCTTCAGGTCTAAGCGATGAAGATAAGGAAGATACTATAACGGTGCCTGGTCAGAGCTTCCAGTGTTTTCGTCCTATCTTTATGGTAGATGATATTCTTGGACTACCTCTAACTCGCCATTACCAACAATCTTCTCTTGTCCAAGCTATGTCTCTGGACCTCCTTCTGACAACATAGGTAGACCTTATCCCTGGGATCAAATGTTTGGATATCGGAGAGATCCTCTTCCTTGGGATTTTGATCTTCCTCTGTCTGAAGACGAAGTTGAATCTGTTGAGCAGCAAATGGAAGTGGCCCCTCCTGCTACCACCACTGAGTTAGTTATTTTGGAACCACAACCTCTTGCTGAAACTCTCACCCAAGTGCCCCTAGCTTTTCAGGCCTATGTGAATAATCAAATGGACTTAATGTACAAGAGAGTTGAAGACCTCCTCAAATCTCTTTTTCAGCAAGGGCCTCCTCCTCCTCCTCCGCCTTCTTCCTCTTAAATTTTTTTATATAGCCAATTTCTTTTTTTATTCATTTTTTTTGACAATGATGTCTTTCTTCCTTTTGCCTGATGACAAAGGGGGAGAATAATGGGAATTTGATTTGTTTGATTTGTTACGAACTTGATTTGTCAATTATACTGATTCAATGAAACTGTGAACTATTACATTATCCTGGTTGTTTTATTACTCTTGACTCGTCTATTCATTTGCCTATATAGTAGTAAATTCAAATACCAAATATAATTGCTTTAATTGAAATTGTGACTACTCTACTAATACACTGTGTTGTTGTGAAGGATTTGCTCTAAAATATTAGCATGGTTATTTCTTTTCAAAAGGTATTGTCTCTGTTAACGTTTCTCTCTTAAGTACTAAACTTCGATACAGAAATAATGTTACTTGCTCTTGAAATTTTTTTGTAAAAATAAATTTCTTGTACTGCGTCCAACAGACTTTGCGTCCATTTCTTTGAAATGTTTTTCTTAGGGGGAGCAAATATTGTTTTAAAAAGAATCTGTGTTCAATCAAATTAATAGTTTTGTCATCATCAAAAAGGGGGAGATTGTTGAAACCAAAATCTTTTAAAAGGTTTAACACTAATGTCAAAAAGTTGTAGCTTTCCCTGTTTAGGTTTTGAGGATAACAAAAATATTTATTAAGTTTGAACAAGTAAGTGTTTCGACAGAGTGTTTCATTAAAACTGAAATTCTTTTATATATTGACTCTATTGCTATTAATTGAGGAATTCTTCAATGAGTTTTTTAAAGAGCAAATAGTTTCATAAAATAAACTATTTGATAGTCTGCGTCCAATCTGTTTTCTGCGAAATCTTTTATTTGCGTCCATTCTACATATACTATTACTATTGGTGCGTCCAATGTTTGTATGCATATACTGTTACTATTTTATTGGTTCGTCCAATACTATCCTTTTACCAAAGCTCAGACTCAAAACACTCTTTCAAAGTTCAAGCTCAAGCTCTCATCCAAAGTTAAAATTCAAAAATGAAGAACTGTTCCTCATTAAATGCTAGTAAAGAACTTTGGCAGCTTATGACAACAAAAGAAGTCAACTGAGCCGCTTTTTGCTGACATTGTCTAACAACTACAAAGACCAGCAAATAAGGAACTTTCTGCGATCTCAGACAAATCAGGACTCAGTTATCACGTGATTGGAAACCTCTGATAATCAAAGTCACATTTCAGAAGAAGCTCAACACAATATCAGTCGATGCATTTAATGCTACTCAGAACGGTAATAAATGTTTCCGTTGGACGACGTAGTTTATGAAGTCTGCTCAAATTGTTCTTACACACTAGAAGATTGAGATTTTTTTTTGCCCAAGCAACTTACCAAGACTAAAAAGCTTTATCTCTTCTTGGAATTCTTTTCACTTGTAAAAAGGTTAAAGTCTTGAGATTCATTGTCTATTCTCATTTTCTAGTGAGTTTCAAACTCAAGCCTTCATCATCTTCTACTTATTCATCTTAGTGTTGTAAGCCTGAAGAGGCTGGGTATAAAAGAATACTGGTGTGGTTGAACCTGAAGAGGTTGAAAATACTTGTTACCTGAAGAGGTGAATAATACTTGTAATCTCGAAAAAGATTAGTTGAAAATCCTTCTGGTTGAAGGGACTGGACGTAGCTCTTGGTTTGTGAGAGTGAACTAGGATAAATCTCTGGTGTAAGCTTCTCTTCTCTTCTAGTGTGTTTTATTATTTCCACTAACTTCTAGGGTTTACCATTGTGTTTATTAACAAAGATTTTTAAATTGGTTCTTCGAACTTCTTAACTGCATCCTTAAAAATCTCTTCAAAATCCTTAGAGTCCAATAGGACTGAGAAGTCTTGTTTTTACGTTCTTTGCTTGTTAACCTTTAACCTTCGTTGTGTTCAATCTGTTGTTAAAGGAAAAGTTTTTAAAAGGGTTAAGAAACACAATTCAACCCCCCTTCTTGTGTTTCACTTGGTTATTTCACATGCACCTTTGGAAGGTACCAGGGGCATTGCAGAGGCCAAAGGGTATTCGTCTGTAAGCAAAGGTGCTGAAGGAACAGGTAAATGTGGTTTTCTCCTGATCCTCTGGTGCAATGTGGATTTGGAAGTATCAAGTGTAGCCATCCAAAAAGTAGTAATGAGACTTACCAGCCAACCATTCCAGCATCTGATCAATGAACGGAAAGGGGTAATGATCCTTCCGAGTGGCTTGGTTGAGGCGTCTGTAGTCAATGCAAACTCTCCAACTATTCTGCACTCGGGTTGGAATGAGCTCATTCTTTTGGTTGGCCATGACAGTCACTCCAGATTTCTTTAGACCTACTTGCACCGAGCTCACCCACTTGCTCTCAGAGATGGGATAGATAATGCCAACCTGCAGCAGCTTGGTCACCTCTTTCTTCATAACATCTAGAATGAGTGGATTTAGTCTCCTCTGGGGTTGTCACACTGATTTAGTTTCCTCCTCAAGTAATATCCTGTGCATGCATGTGGAGGGGTCAATACTAGGAATGTCTGCAAATGTCCAACCAATTGCCTTTTTGTGTTGCTTCAAGACTTCCAATAATCTGGTTTCTTGCTCAAATTAGAGGTGTTTGGCCACTATGACAGGTAATTGCTCATCTTTTGCAAGGAAAACATATTTAAGATGGTCAGAAAGTGACTTCAATTCTAATTTATGTGGTTGTACTATAGAGGGAAGCATGTTGCTGGTGGAATTAACTTTTGCATGTGCTATAATTTCTGCATCTACAGAATCAGTTGCTGCAGAATATGTTTTTGCATAATATGCATAATCTGTACAATTCATATTAATTGCTGAAACAAAATGGTCAGCACTCACAATTGTAGCAATCTCATCACATACATTACACAAAACAACACTGATCAATCAATTTAAGACACTTATGTTAGCTTTGTATTAGGCATTATTAGATGTTTATTGTGCCCAATATTAGTACTTTAGATGAGTTTAATGTTGTTGGGCTTCATTGGGCTTTAATGCAAATATTGAATAATTTTCGGATTTTGATGCATTTTGACCTTTCTTCCTTGGTTAGGTCATAACTTGGGACTCGGTGATCCAATTGAGGTGATCTTGGTGTCTTTGGAAAGCTAAGACAATGCTCTACAAGTTTCATGAAGAACTCAAGAGCTGGATCGGAATGCTAAGGGTCCAAAATATCCCTGCAATGCAGAGTGGGTTTGCTGTCACGGAACCATCTGGGCAGTATGCACATATTGGACTATATAGTGGGTTATAGGCCTCCTCTTGGGCTGAAACTTGGTCACTTGAAAGATAAGACCCATATCTCCAACTTCAATGAAGACCATTTTGTCAATAGATGTCGTTTTAGGCATGCTTCAGAAGCTACAAGTTGGTCTGAATTTGGAAACACGTTCTTCCAACCTAACTTGAGGTAGGTGAAGTGTTTTTGGCATTTCTGGAGTTCTAAAAGTCCAAATGACATGATTCAAATTGGAGATTTTCAAGGAGACAACTGGCTACAACTTTGATGAAGACATCCAAGCCAAAATGCACCGTCTAGGTGATGAATTTGAAGCCAGAAGTCGGATAAGAGTTGTTGACTAAAAGCCACCAACCATACACCAACCCACCTACCATGCACCAACCCACCAACCATGCATCAAGCTTCCATTTTTGACAATTTTCAGATTCTTATAGCTTGTATTCAGATTATGTACATGTACAAATTGGCTTCTAGGATTAGTATAAATAGAGCCAATCTCTTTGTATTATCATGCATTCAATTTTGAAGTAAGTTAGAATTCAATTTTGTAGTAAGTTTGAGTATTTGTTAGTTTTCTTTCTCTTCTTCTCCCTTCTCTTTAGAATTTTATTTTTGTTCTTTAAATTCTGAGTTCTTCCTTCCCATCCATGGAAGGCTAGGCTCTCATAATCAATCCAAGGGATTAGCCATCTTGTTGTTTAATTTGGAGATCTTGTTTTACTTGTTCATATTGCTTAATTGTTATTCAAGTTTCTCTTCTTCCTCTTTTGATTTTTATCTAGATTAAATTGCTTAATTTGATTTAGATGTTGATGTGGTAATAGCTTTATTATCTTGTATTCAAAGAGGATCATAAAGATTAAACAATATATTAAAGCTTTTTGATAGATTGTTTAGCTTGGTTAAATTCTAGATCTTAAGTTAATCTATGTTGGATGGTGCTTACTTTATCTAACCTTGGTTAATCAAATCCTAGATGCTTATCTAGTAAAGAATTCTTGGATCATGTTAGGGCTTCTTGATGTGATCTAAGGCCAAGAACATGGTTAGCGATTAAGTGAATTCCTTGTGATCAATGATGGATTAAACTCAAGATCGGTAAAATTTCCTTGGATTGGTTAATTTGTTAATTACTTTCCTTTAATTCAATTAGTGTATTATCTTTTCAAATCATCAAAACCCCCTTTTAATTATCTTGATATGATTAAATCTTTGTTCTTTTTGGATCCTTGAGAGACGATTCGGTTCATGCTCTATACTACAAATTAGTTTGCGAACCGGTAATTTTTATTATTTGACGAGGTCTCGACAACCTCTTGTCAAACACCATTAGAACCAATGCATACAGAATCAGAAAAACCATCAAAGTCAGCAGCATACAACTCATCATATGCAATATCAATCAAATCAGCAAGGACATCAATATGAAAAACAGAATGCTCCTCCATGGGATGCTTCATAGCATCAAAGATGTTAAATTGCACAATGGAGTCACCAAACTCCATGGAAAGAGTTCCTACATGCACGTCAATCTTCGTCCGAGTTGTCTTAAGGTAAATGAGTGAAGCCCTAGTGGTTGGTGATTCCCCCTCCATTTCCTGAATGTAAAAGTCTGCAGGGGATATCAATTCACCCACTCACACCAGCACATCCTCAATTAGTTCGGCTGGATAGGCATTGCTCCTATTTGCCAACTGAATCACTACACCTGTGGCATGCAAAGGTCCAAGTCCAAGAGAGTTAAATACAAACATAGGCATAACATTAATTGAAGCACTTAAGTCTAGCATGGCATTTTCAAATTTTGAGTTACCTATTATGCATGGAATAGTAAAAGTCCCTGGATCTTTGCATTTTTGTGGCATAGGTTGAATGAGGGCTGAGATGTTCCGGCTCATGCTAATTCTCTCATTGTTCTTCTGCTGTACAAGTGGTACAGAATCTGCAGAATTTGATTTTTCTGCTGCAGAATGTGGTTTATATGCAGAATCTATTTTCTGATTATCTGCAGAATTGGACACATCTACTGCACAGTCTGTTGCTGCTGTTGAATCTGTAAAATCTGCATAATTGAAATTATGTTACTGCTCAGCTTGTAAGGATTTCCCAGACCTCAAAGTAATAGCACTGACATTCCCTTTTGGATTTGGAATTGTTTGTGCAGGAAGTTGACTAATGCCTTGAGCTTGTAATTGATTCATAGAGGAAGCTAATTGACCAATTTGTGCCTCTAATTTTTGAATTGTGGCATCAGTCCTTTGTTGGAATTGGAGATTATTGGTAACAAGTTGCTTCATCATATCCTCTAATAAAGGCTCAGACTTTGGTGTTGCATTTGCTTGCTGTTGCTGCATAATTGGTTGTTGCTGCATATTTGATTGAAATGGCCTACTAGTTCCAGCATGTGATTGAAATTGCTGCTGCCTCATTGGTTGCTGTTGGAAAGGCTGCCTATACTGATTTGGCTGTTGGGCAGTGGCATTGCCATATCTCAGATTTGGATGATCCCTCCAACCGGGGTTATAGATGTTGGAGAATTGGTCATATCTCTGTTGTTGCTGCTGAAATTGAGGTTTACCGGGAAAAATTCCTGCTGCAGCAACGGATTGGTCTAGAAAGGCATAACCATCATCTTGCAGTGTGGGCCACGAATCTGTGGGATGGGATGAGCAAGAACATATACTGCAAACTCTTGCAGGGGTCTACACAGGTGGTTTGTTTTGTCCCATTGCCATCTGTCTAACCAAAGAAGTGAGCTCATCCAATCTATGTTCCATCCTTTGTTGATTAGCATGTGAAGAGGTATTAACTTCATTGACTACTCTAGTTGCAGCACCCATGCGAGTACCAAATTGCTGAGAATTTGCTGCCATGTTTGCAATTAAGTTTCTGGCAGCAGCTGGAGTTTTATCTATCAATGCTCCACCACTTGCAGCATCAATCATACTCCTTTCCATTGGCATCAACCCTTCATAAAATTATTGGATTAGCAGTTGATCACTAATTTGATGGTGTGGGCAGCTCGAGCACAATTTCTTGAATCTCTCCCAATACTCATAAAGAGTCTCACCACTGATTTGCCTTATGCCACAAATATCTTTCCTTATTGCAGCAGTTCTTGATGCAGGAAAGAACTTCTCCAGAAATAGTCTTTTCATGTCATTTCAAGAAGTGATGGCAGCAGGTTGGAAGTAATACAACCAATCCTTAGCAGCACCATCCAAGGAGAAAGGAAAGGCCCTCAGCTTGATGTGATCTCCAGCTATTCCATGAGGTTTCATGGTGGAGCAGACAACATGGAACTCCTTTAAATGCTTATGTGGATTTTCACCTGCAAGACCATGAAACTTGGGCAGCAAGTGTATCAATCCAGATTTCAACTCAAAATCAACATTAAGTTCAAGATATTGAATGCACAAAGGTTGATAATTCAAATCAGGTGCAACCAATTCCTTAAGGGTCCTATTATTATAGTCAGCCATAATAAAATCAGCAGATTCAGTATCACACACTGAAGCACTAACACAAACAGACTCAACAGGATTAAAAGATTCAACAAGATCAGATGCAATGCCTAGTTCAAGTCCAATTCCAGAAGTGATTCTATTAATGCTACTACCAGTCCTAGAAATTTTGAAAAGTGTATGAAATGTTCTATCAATTTCAGGATCATATAAATGCAAGGTACCAAGATCAGACCTTGTCATACAATATACAGCTCATAGGAAGGTATAGAAAAATAATAATAACTAAAACACTAAAAATTCCTAAACCACCACAGGGTGAAATCTACATAAAAATGCTATCCAAAAGAATAATAAAAATTCTTTAAAAAATTGAAAAAGTGGTCAAAACGATAGAATTTGGCTAAAATAAGGGTGACCTCACAAATGGTGAGCCTTTCTCAAAATAACGTTTTCCATTAGTGTGCCAAACTTCAGGTCAATCAGAGATACTTTAACGAACCGAAATTCTTGACATGATGCCCTTTACCCAATTTTAGCTGAATTCCACTTGAAAAAGCTTAAAAAACAAAACAAAAACACAATTGTTAGAGTTAGATGAGGTTTTGAAATGATCAAATAATTGCCTTGGATTCCCGGCAACGGCACCAAATTTGACAAGAGGTTGTCGAGACCCGTCAAATAATAAAAATTACCGGTTCACAAACTAATTTGTAGTATAGAGCATGAACCAAATCGTCTCTCAAGGATCCAAAAAAACAAAGATTTAATCATATCAAGATAAATAAAAAGGGGGTTTTGATGATTTATAAAGATAATACACTAGTTGAATTAAAGGAAAGTAATTAACAAATTAACCAATCCAAGGAAATTTACCAATCTTGAGTTTAATCCATCATTGATCACAAGGAATTTACTTAATTGCTAACCATGTTCTTGGCCTTAGATCACATCAAGACGCCTCAACATGATCTAAGAATCCTCTACTAGATAAGAATCTAAGATTTAATTAACCAAGGTTAGATAAAGTAAGCACCATCCAAACATAGATTAACTTAAGATCTAGAATTTAACCAAGCTAAACAATCCACCAAAAAGCTTTGATATATTGTTTAGTCTTTGTGATCCACTTTGAATACAAAATAATAAAGCTATCATGACATCAACATCTAAATCAAATTAAGCAATTCAATCTAGACAAAAAGCAAAAGAGGAAAAAGAGAAACTTGAATAACAATTAATCAATATGAACAAGTGAAACAAAATCTCCAAATTAAACATCAAGATGGCTAATCCCTTGGATTGATTATGAGAGCCTAGCCTTCCATTGATGGGAAGGAAGAACTCAGAAATAAAAGAACAAAAATGAAATTCTAAAGAGAATGGAGAAGAAGAGAAAGAAAACTCTCACAAATACTTAAACTTTCTTCAAACATCATGGATCAATGTATATACCAGAAGGTTAGTGGGAGTAAGATTTGTTTTCTTGTGTTATACGTGGATGATATTTTGCTTGCGACAAATGATAAGGGTATATTATATGAGGTGAAACAGTTTCTCTCGAAGAACTTTGATATGAAGGATATGGGAGAGGCATCTTATGTCATTGGCATTAAGATCCATAGGGAAAGATCTCGAGCCATTTTGGGTTTGTCTTAAGAGGCCTATATCAACAAAGTTTTAGAGAGATTTAACATGAAGGATTGCTCACCGAGTGTAGCTCCCATTGTGAAGGGTGACAAACTAGATTTGAGTCAGTGCCCCAAAAATGAGTTGGAGCGGGAACACATGAAAAACATTCCATATGCTTTAGCTGTTGGAAGCCTTATGTATGCTCAGGTTTGTACCAGACCTGACATTGCATATGCTGTCGGAGTTTTGGGAAGATATCAAAGTAATCCAAGTGTTGACCATTAGAAAGCTGCAAAGAAAGTGATGAGATATCTTCAAGGGACAAAGAACTACATGCTTATGTATAGACAGACTGATGACCTGGAAGTGATTGGCTACTCCGATTCAGACTATGCTGGCTGCATTGATACCAGGAAATCAACATCTGGTTATGTTTTTATGCTAGCTGGTGGAGCTGTGTCTTGGAGAAGTGCAAAGCAGACCTTGACTGCTACTTCCACTATGGAGGCTGAGTTTGTTTCTTGTTTTGAGGCTACCTCGCATGGTGTGTGGTTGAAGAGTTTCATATATGGGCTTAGAGTTGTGGACTCTATTTCTAGGCCATTGAAGTTGTACTGTGATAACTCTGCTGCAGTTTTTATGGCTAAGAACAACAAGAGTGGAAGTCAAAGTAAGCACATCAACATCAAGTATTTAGCCATAAGAGAACGTGTTAAGGAAAAGAAAGTGGTCATTGAACACGTTAGCACTGAGTTGATGATTGTCGATTCTTTGACTAAAGGCATGCCACCAAAGAATTTTAAGGATCATGTAGTACGAATGGGACTTGGTTCCATAATGTGATTTTCATTGTACGTACATTTATTGTTTTCGATGAAACTCTTAATTCAGTTTGATGTTTTCTCATACGTTTTGTGCACATATTTGTTTATTTTGAGAAATATCATTTGGTTTTGACCTAGAATTAACATATGGTTTATTCATTAAGTTAAGGCCTGATATTGAGAGACTTGATATATTGTGATACATGGAAGATAATACTTGTTATTAGAGGAACTATCGCCATGATTCCTATATTTTTGTTTCATATTGTGATTGATGATGGGTTAAATGGATCAAGTGGGAGAATGATAGAATTTCCCTTCAACTTCGGAGCAGACGTGCTCTGTTTGTTGAATGGATTTCAATTTGAAATCCATTTCTATTTTCATGGGAAATTCGGTTCTGATATGATCCATTTGTTTTGGATAAGTTCAACCCATTATCATTATCATTTGTTTTTTATATACGTACTGTTGCACATCCATTGAGTTCTATGATAGCCAGAGCTCTATAAAGGGATGTGTTGCTCTTCCCTGGGTCACTGAACCTACTCATCTCTTCAGAAAACAAATACCATCGAGTTAAGGGTGAGTGAAGGTTTGGAAAGCCAAGGAAGAAACCGAGAGAAGTGTTCGTTAGAAGAGTGAATCAATTAGCAATGGTGGGAGGTTGGTTTTTCTTAAATCTGTTTTAGCTTCCACTGTTGATCTGAATATGTTGCTTGAATTATTTGACATGTTTAGATCATTTTAAGTGTTACATGGCAAAGTTGTGGCTATCTCTAGGGTATAAACCCATTTTCTTGCAAGAAGCTAGAGGACATTTTGGAGGGATATGTGTTTTATCTTGCTGTGATGATGTTACCTTCATTCTGGTTGATTCTTCTACTAAATCTATTTCCTTTGCTATTCAAAATAGGACTATTTCTTGGTTTTGCTCAGTTGTCTATGCTTCTCCTATCCCTTCTGTTTGTAGCTTATTATGGGATTATCTTAGTTAGCCGAGACAGCGTTTAAATGGCCCCTGAGTGATCATTGGGGACTTGAATGAAGTTCTCCTGGTTGATAATTCTTGGAAAACTATTTCTTGTGATGCTCTCGCTAAGTTGCATAATGTGCGTGACAGTTTCATCTACTTTGAAAAAAATATCTTTGGGAACATTTTCAAGAGGAAGCATAAGTTGGAGGCTCGTATTAAAAGGGTGCATAACCAATTGGATCTTTATGCCTAGAATGACCTATTGGCCTATTGTTGGTAGAGAAGTTTGGGAATTGGTTGCTAGAGCTTTTTCTTCAGGAAGTTTTAATCCGCAACTAGCAGAGACTCTTATTGTCCCTATTCCTAAGGTGGATGCCCCTTCTTGTTTTAAGGATTTCTGTCCTATAAGCCTTTGTAATGTGCTCTTCAAATTCATTTCAAAGGTTTTAGTGAACAGAATTCGTCCTCATCTGGATAGTCTTATTGGTCCTTTTCAAAGCAGCTTTCTTCCTAACAGAGACACGATTGATAATGCTATTGTGGCCCAGGAAATTGTCCATCATATGCACAAGAAAAAAAGAGGTAAAAAGGCTTCCTTCTCTTTAAAATAGACTTTGAAAAGGCCTATGATATGGTAGATTGGAATTTTTTGAAAATTACTCTTAATGAGTTTGGCTTCCCTCCCCATATTGTGAATCTTATCATGCATTGCACTACTTCTAGCACTCTGTCTCTGAAATGGAACGGGGAATTGCTTGAATCCTTTAAGCCAATAGGGGCTTGAGGAAAGGTGACCCAATGTCCCCATATTTATTTGTCCTTTGCATGGAAAACTTGGCTCTCCTTATCCAAGAGAAGGTCCATGATAGAAAGTGGATACCTATGCGTATTGATAAAAATGGCCCAGCTATCTCTCACTTATTTTTTGTGGATGATTGTCTTTTGTTTACTCAAGCTAAATCTTCCCAAGTTAGAATGGTGCAAGAGGTTTTGCAAGCTTTTTGTTTAGCTTCTGGTCTGAAAATTAATATTCAGAAGTCTCGATTTCTTGCCTCTTGCAATGTGTGTCGCGCTAAAATTTCCAAGTTCGAGTCTATTATTGGTTATCATCATAACTATAATTTAGGCAAATATCTGGGGTTTCCTATGCTTGCTGGGCGGGTTTAAAAAATTTAGATTTTACCTATATTATTGATAAGATTGATTCTAGGTTAGCAGGGTCGAAAAGCAAGTTACTTAATAAAGCAGGGAAGATCACTCTAGCAAAATCTATCATGACCGCAATCCTAGTTTACTCCATGCAAAATTTGTGGTTGCCTCAATGCATTTGTGATACTATTGATGCCAAAGTGAGGAGCTTCATTTGGGGTAGTAGTTCCTCTCATTGGGTTAACTGGGATACAATAACTCTCCCTAAAGGCAAAGGTGGGTTGGGAATTCGTCAGGCTTGTCAAGCAAATATAGCCTTGTTGGGCAAACATATTTGGTCACTACTACATGAGCCTCACAAGCTATGGGTTCAACTTTTAACCTCAAAGTATTTGAAAGATACCCATATTCTTAATGATGTCCGATCTCATGGCACTTCTTACACTTGGTCTTCAATTCTTAAAGCCTTGCACTGGCTATCAACTAGTTTTAAAATTAGATTGGGTAAAGGTGAAATTTCATTTTGGTATGAGAAATGGGTTGATGATGATCTGTTATGTAATATGGTTCCATTTGTTGACATACAAGATGCTCATCTTTTGGTTAAGGATATTTGCTTTGATGGCCATTGACATTGGGGTCAGTGTGCTACAATTCTTTCTCCAGAAATTAAATAGAAAATTATGAGCACTTTCATTGATGGTGTTTCAACAGATTCTTATATCTGGGGGCATTCTAGTTCCAGTCTCTACTCTGTCAAGAGTGCCTACAATTGGCTTATGTCTGCATCTATGTGTCACCAATTTGCATCAAATAATTGGACTTAGGTGTGGAAATTGAAGTTTCCTGAGAACATTAAATTCTTCATTTGGATGGCCATGCACGGTAGTCTTCCCACCAACAGGTTTCGTGCTTATAGGCACCTCACTAATGATGCGTCTTGTAGTATTAGGTGTGGAGCCCAAACTGAATGCTTGCTACACGTTCTTTGTGACTGTGATATATCAAGACAAATTTGACAGATTTTGCATTTAGATGGTGGGCAATTTTTTCATGTTCAGGATAGGGACTCTTGATTGCGCTTAAACATAGATGAGGAAAATGGTACCAAATTTGCTATCACTTGCTAGATCCTTTGGAAAGCTCACAATGAGGAGCTTTTTAATGATAACAGGTGGGACACTTTGTATGTTGTTAACCAGATCAATTCTCTGCATAGGCTTGTTTCTTCTACTTTTGGTCTTGTTAATCACTCTAACATTCCAAAAGAGGTTAAGTGGTGCCCTCCTCCTCTTAATGCTTATAAGCTTAACGTTGATGGGAGTTCTTTGGGTAACACTGGTAGAGCTAGTTTCGGAGGTCTGATCTATGATGAGCTTGGCCAATGGTGTATTGGTTTCTATGGTATCATTGATAATCTGAGAGCTAAACTTTTGGCGATTTATAATGGTCTCAAGCTTGCTTGGCAGAAAGGTTATAATCCTTTAGTGTGTGAGTCAAACTCAAAATTTGCAATATCTTTGATTCAGTAGGGGATTCATCATCTTCACCCTCTGGCACCCCTGGTGAATTATATAAGATCCTTTATTGATCTCCCTTGGCAACTATATTTCAACCATGTGTTTAGAGAATGTAACGAGTGCACAGACTAGTTGGCGAAGAAGGGAGCTGCTGAAGATTTTTTGTTTGAGCTTTGGGAGAGTTGCCCTCAGCCTATTTACTTAGTCTCTTTGGCTGATACTGTTCGCCATGTTAGGCTGAGAGTTTAATTTTTTGTCTATTGCTTTTCTTGTTTTCCCATTGATTAAGAAAACCTTTCGTCATAAAATAATCTCCTATATTTTTATATAAAAAAATTAAAAAACATTAATATTTAATAATTATTATTTATATGTACATAAATAATAATATTTAATAGTTATTAAGTTATTATTTTATACTATTATATTTTTTATGCGAGCAACTTTCAGTTCTATACTAGTAATCGAAAGTTGACACGCCAAAGGGACGTGGCCCGAGGGAGCATGAAAAATGATCCTATACCAAATACATGTGATTGTAATTTGTAATCATAACTGTTATATCCAAGGCATGCAGATTAATTTACTGAAATTAAAGAACTACTTCTTTATTTACGTTGATCACTTTTTTCCCCTTAAGCCTCTTCATATAAATATGCGGTACGTGATCACATTCAGATTCATTAACAAACACCCTCTTATTATGCTATGCTTATTGTTATGGGTTAAATTCTTATTAAATCATTTATCTATCCTCATTCCTTAAGTCCTTTTTATGTAATGGAAACAAATTATGTATTATTCATGATTTTATGATAACGATCCATGGGAAGTCGCCAAAGATATAATCAATAGTGACAGCATGCTGTATATGAATAGGTTGTTAAAAGGAGTAATGAGATACAGTTACATATTTCTCACACATTTTTATAATTATTCTCTTAACTATTAAATATTAACCGAATTCTATTTTTTCAATCCAATTAAATTATGTGTAAATATTTTCTTTAAAATTTCAATATGGTGCTAATAGATTTAAGGATTTAATTTTAATTCACTTTCAAGGTAAAAAAAAATTTTACACTGTCATTAAATCATGTGCTGACACATCATTAAAAGAGTTTGACTATCATAACAACTACTTAAGAAATCTAACTCCTTTAATCATGTGTTAACACATGATTTGATGATAATGTAAATTTTTTTTACACTGACAGTGGATTAAAATTAAACTCTAGATTTAATTTTGGGAGAATTGTATTTTAGCATTAGAAAGCATATTTATTATTCATAAAGAATAATTATAATTGTTCAGTTTAAAAGTTTAATTATTCGACAAAATATTTCTTTTTAAATAATCATAATAAAATAATTAAATTTCCCAACATAATAACGAAAACTTATTTTAATAATTAAATTGTAATTTGATGATTAAAATTTAATTATAATCAAATTTAATTAGCCACTTCATATAAACTTAGAATATGTCTGACATGATCACATGCAGATCTATTGGCCTTACCAAAAACTTTTGAAATCATTAAAAAAATAGTTAATAAATTTTAATACCATGTAGAGAAGCTGACCTTTCTTTGTTTTTGATTATATTCGTAAATCCCTTAGCACTGAAAATGCCATGAAAAAAGAGAAAGTGGATGTTCTAGTCTAATACTGTTGATGGATCAATAAAAGCCAAAAATTTCACCTTGAACCATCAAAGACAGATATAGACTCTAACAAATCAGAGAACAAATATAAGACAAGTGAGAAAGGAAATTTGTTTCTCTTTTGAGTTTCACTTGAGACGAGACAATTGACTATAATTTAAGAAAGATAAACCATTAAAATACGGGAACAAGAATGTTGCACGAATAGAGAAAAAGTCACTTCAAATTGCAAGCAATTTCATACAAAACTCAGAAACTACAAATTGCAGCAATAATGGAAATTAAAGAGCATGGGGATGTAGAGATAAAACACAAATAATTTATCTCACCGAGAGGGATACATCACATTAAATGACTTTCAATTTTGCAACTGTATCTGGTGCACATTT